>JAMYCR010000010.1:10582134-15382134 GCA_028830335.1 Eucera pruinosa | reverse complement strand
TTTTGAATTTCGAACGCTAGATGATCGATGGAAAAGGAACGACCTGGCAAAGCAACGATACATTATTACCGTACATTACTCGGAACAGTCATTTTACTGTTTCATTACGCACACGCTCATGCAAAATTATGTAAAGTGTAAGTAAACCGTGAGGTAGTGACCATCCCTTTCGTCCTGTGTTTCTCTCTCACTCGTTTCCCTTTACTCCCATTTAGATCTCTATCTTTTTCCTCTCTGTCTCTCTCTCTCTCTCTCTCTGTTGTATGTTTGTATACAGTGCGTTTTAAAGCATACCAACCCGCTATTATTTGTTAGTTCTGACCAGGATTGCACATATAGGATTTGGTTGTTACGAATTTCGACGCGTTTCTTTAATTTTGGCGATAAAGTAACGAATGTCGACGAGTTCTTTTAATTTTGGCGAAAGAAATGCGAAATTACACGAACATTCACGATCTGTTAGTGAGGTACAGTTGGCGTGTGCGTCGTCCACTATTCAGTTACTGCGAATTTAGACCAATTTCTTTAATTTTGACGAGAGAAATACGGAGATGCACAAAGATTCGCGATCTATTAGTGAAGCGCAACTAGTAGAACCACCAATGATGGAATATTTTAACAAGTACCGCAAATATTAATAAGTTAAATATTTCGAATAGTATTAATTCCAACTAAAATATTGTGATCTATAATTTCGTAACGTTGCAATCTGATTCGAAACATTCTTCGCAATATTTATTCTGATATTTTTAATACGTTAAAAAATACCCGTAAACCAGATATAATCGAAACATTTTATCGAATTACCGGTAAACTTGTATGTAGAACGGAGGACTGAATTTTCGTTTCAAGAATCACAAATTCATGATGCATCTTTCTTTTAATTTAGTTGATTGTAATGCGCAGATTAAAAAATCGCAACTTTAACGTTAGAAACGCGCATGAAAAGTTGTAAGAAAAATCGATGATGCTTTACCCAATGACATATACACCTTGAAATTCTTTCAGATTTTTTAACCACAGAACCAAACTTTATAAAATTTCGAAAAGCCAATTCTTCATTCAAGTTTTTACGTGACTGTGTTTATATTTTTATAGTGTTTTATAGTTATAACAGAAGCATATTGCTACCCCAAAAGCCTTTCTAAAACTACATGAACAGCTAAATTCAGGTAGGTTCAAATCTAATGGTTGAATATTTAAAAAACATTGTGAAATACAACATAATGCGGCACGAACTTACCGTTCAACCCAATACCACTTTCCAGTTGAGTTTATTGTTCCCGTTAAATCATCGTAAGCAACACATTTCCGCAAATTTATAGTTAGTACTTGTCGAGCACCAATATACCCAACACCGTTTGCGCTAAAATTCTTTATTCGAACCTCATATCGTCGAATCGTTGTGGGGTTAGTATACTTTTGAAACGAGCTGTATACTGTGTCCGTTTTTCTCTATCTCTCTATCGGACGGTCGTAAAATACGTGACATCGAGAATCACGAGAGAGAAACGAAGAGAAACAGAATGTGGAAAACAGATATGAAAGCAAGAAAGAAAGAAAAAACGGGGCAGCCACCTGTATAATTTCCTGCGTTTCACGTAAAATATCCCATACGGCATCGGGCGTGAGGTGCATATTATAAACGCATTTATAACCGATCGCAATCGACGTTAATTGATGCCGCCGGCAATGAAATCGTGTCCCTTTCTTTTCTCTTCCTATTCCTTCCACTCATTATATTACATTCTTCTTGCTCGTTCGAGATTATGACATTCCTTTTTATTCCTGTTTCTCGATCTCCTTCTTACGCTGTCGCGTTGTATTATACTTTTACGGCTAAACGATCAAAGACGTTTCTAAGAACTTCGTATGGCGTCTTCAGTGTTTGCAATCTGTGCGATCTCCTTGCCATTTTGAATCTTTGCAATTTTTGTCTCATACCCATTTTGGCATTTGCGTATCATTTAATTAGGTTCAATTGAGTGCGTTCTTGTGGGAACTAAAGTAATTACTAAAAAGTACATTTTTCAGGAAGAAGAAAAAGCTAATCTATATTGTTAGCATTGCGAAATTTTTATTTATTTTAACCGAAATATGTGACTAAATATAAAATAACTAAACTGCATAACAGAATTTTCTATTCTTCGAACTAATTCGGTGAAAATTGTGCAAAAATAATTTAATTTTATAGCAAATCTTTTAAGCGCCACCTTTAATTTGCAGATGTGCCAATAACTTAAATTTTCAAACACTCTAAGTGCGAACGTGTTTGTTTCTAATGTGGTTTTATAACAGAAAAGCGGTTTGTTTAATAATTTCTGTTTACTTCGAAGTATAATATATATGTACTACACAATTGTATTCTATTACAATTATATTGTAATTAACATATGCAACGTTTTCCATGGGGGTCATTACTTGGCCCAGTTATAGACTATTAAAGAAATGAAACTGCACGCAAATTACATACCGCAGTATTTCTATCGATACGCAGAATATTCTTTAATAATGAAGTAAAAATTTAAATTTCGGCACATACGTTACTTTCCACAATAACGTCTCAATTATATTAAATTTTATATAACTTAACACTATCTTGATGTGCTCAACCCCTTGCACTACGATGAGTTTCTTACCTACGTACGCTAGTATTATCTGGTTACTGTTTTTATATCATTTAACTTACAAATTATTTAAATATCGTTGGCAATTTTTATTTAAGAACCTCCAAACTTGCAAGACCAAGCTAAAATTTCAATTCAAAATAAAGTCTACTCTCGGTAATATCTGGTTTTGTTGAATCTAAGCCATAATTCATAGAACGAGTGTAACTCGTTATTGTAGGCCAAGGGGTTAAAAAAGTTTGGTATTGTAAAATGGAATTGTAGAGCCTGATCGCTTAGACAGTAGCGTATGAAATATTTGTAACTTTTCGAAAAGAAATGTTACCCTTCATATGGATATTTTTTATGAGCTCATCTCATACGCTTTATTTGCAGCAGTCAAAATATTTATTTATGCAAAAGAATGTTATATTTACGAAGAGAGTGTAATTGCACAGATACGCTTGTGCACTTGCAATTAAACTGTGTCACAGAACAATAGAACGCGTTAAATTTACTCTATGACATCTTCATTTCTATCAAAAATTTTGTTACCGTTTCCAACACTTCCCTTGGAAATATTTTTATTTTAATCTGGAACAGGGTTATAATCTGACCCAGTTACTGGATTCAGCCTGCGCATTACATTTTAATGAGTCTAAGAAAGGGTTCGAGCGAATTTAATTTTTATTCCAGATTTTCTTTGCCATTTATGCTCGACACTTTCGTGCCTGCGTAGCGTTCAGTTTTAATTGACCGTGCAAGTTGTGACTTCAAAGAACGGCAATGCCGAATTCATAAGCACGGGGGACAGGCTTAAAATAGTTTCGGCCGCTTGTGACCGCAGCTACAGCATGAAGTTATTCGACCACGGGTATAGTTCCTTATCTGTTAATTAAGGCATTTCTGTTAATTAAAATTTTACGCTCGCAGTGGCGTATACTCGTTTGCATGGACGGCGGCACAAAGTTATCGGAACTAAGTATCTGTAGAGTTACTCTTGCAGCTTTAATGATTCGCCGATAAGCCTCTGCTCTCAAACTGTCAAACCAGGCCTCCAGTTTTAGACCTTCTAGACTTCTTCCATCAACTACTCGACTAAAGGGTGGGAAATGGGCGGCGCACACTTTTGCTTAGAAGCATTCAACCTAACTTATATAGAGTTGCAGAAGTTTAGGTAGAAAAATACAGGGTAGCATCATCGACGAAGCACGAGATAGACTATTCTCTCTCATTTAGAATCATCTGGGGCTACCATTTTAGTGTCACATGCGGCATTACTGGTTTAGAGTGGAATAAGACAATAACGCTTTTAAAACGATAGGAATTATAACTAAATAGGGTACATGACCCAATTTCTGTCACCTACCCAATCACTGCCACTGTAAGCTATTTTGTCGAAAATACCAACGAAACCCTAAAATGTTATACATACATACATGAAAAAATTTAACATTCAATTCTAAATGCAGTGAATATAATGAAATAAAGCAACGCTTAACATTCTGTATAATATTTTTATATATTATGAAATGATACAAAAATGTATACCGATTAAAAGAGCGAGAACGACGACTGCTGTACTATAAAAGGGAAAGTTATGGTACTAAAGAGAAGGTTTTTATTGTAATAGTTTAGTTATAAATACAAGGGAAGATCATTTTTTTATATTCTATAAGCTTTGTAGAATGTAATAACAATCATAGTTGAACGATTTATTCAATTATTTTTATTTAATATTCAAGTGACGGTAACTGGTACAAACAATTTACGTATTTTACAATTATCGCTATGGCAGTATTTGCTGTTGGAAACAAACGTGTGTAAAAGAGGTCCCAGTAATTGAATTAGAGACGACAGTATTAGCTTGGGCGTTGTTTTCGTTAAATTATTGAATTTATAAACAAAAATATGGGTTTTAGGAGTCTTATTATTTTTTTTTCTTACAATAGAAACACTGAATTGTAACAGACATGACTTAGATAAATAAATAATAATAATAGTGCAATGAGGTCATAGTTGATAATTTAGCTGGCAGTAATTGGGTCATTTACACTATTGCAGTAATCAATTGTTTTCGACATAATCGATCTCTAAATACCAAATCTATAATAATGTGTATATATACTGGTGCACAAGATTATAAAACACCTCGAAAATTTCTGTAATAGGGCTTAACTTTATATTTATATTAAGGAGCATTGTATATAAAATAAAACCATTTATTGTTAACAAATAGTTTCGTAAATGAAACAAATATACAATTTAAATCAAAATAATACAATTTCACTTGAACAAAATTATAAAGCATTATATTTGGCAATTGAAAAAATATACATAATTAATCGAAAGTATCAGTTTTTTTCGAATGTTAACAATGAGTAGAGCCCTCTTTATTTTGTATTACTTCAATCGGTCGATTTGGTAAACTTTTGAACAATTTTTTTTATGTAAGTTTGGTTTAAGTCTGATTCGACACGCAATTTATGGTGTTTCCTATAAATTAGTGTCTATCCTAGAGTTAATTAATGGTGACACGTAACTAGTGGTACAAGAAGTCAGGTAGTGATACTACAGAAAAAAATTGAATCGTAAATGTAGAATGAAATTTTTTCATACGAGACTTCAAATAAAAAAAAATTGAACTTGTACAGGATGCGAACCCACGACTAAAATGTTGAATACGATTCCAGAGACGATCATCATAACTGCACTGCCAACGATGTCGCTGAAAATACGCTTCATGTTGTAGAACATGTAGCGATGAAATAGCTTTCACTGGTTGAATCTATAACATCCTCCACTTATATACTGTCCTTTCATGGATGCAGAAATATTAAAAATTACGTAGTATACTCATTGCATAAAGGAAATATAAAAATTCCAAATAAATGTGCTACATCTTCCTCGAGAAAATTTGCTTCTGATTTTTGTAACTACGAAACATCCTTCCAAGAAATTTAGAAACACAGTGAGGATAATAGTTATGATATCGAAATGCGTTACGAAGAGTAGCATGTTTCATTTTCCTTACGAAGACTAGCAGGTTAGACTTTGTAACCATGAAGAGCGGCGCGTTCCGATTTTCGCGACGAAGACTAGCATATTTTCGTACGTCGTGACTAAAAGTAGCACGCTGTGCCTTTTCGCGACGAAAGCTAGCATGTGTCAGCAGTTTGTCTCGAAGACAAGCACGAATTGCTTCTAGCCGCGAAAAGTAGCATGCTTTGTTTTTGCCACGAAAAACAGCACATTAACAGCCTTTTCATAGTGCCCGGTTTTCAAAATGAATATTGCGATCCTTGTTCGTTTAGCTAAAAGCAACAAAAACAGGTATATAATATTTCATTCATAGTGACAAGTCAATGTGAAAAAGCTCTAAGGGGTTGGACTTCAATAGCGACGCGATACGGTAGAGCAGTGTTTGCCAACCTTTTTTGTGCTATGCCCCACCTAAACCTTTCTAAAATTCTTATGCCCCCTATGTAATATATACGTAATTTTTAATTTTCAAAAATAGAATTGTTCACTGAAGAAACTTAAATGAAGGGTTTCAAGAAAAAATCACTAGGAAATTGTTAAGGAAACACAGTAAGTAAATTTTCAAAACATATAATGGAGAACTGAAATTCAAGTACAAATAATTTTAATCAAGATTTTTCTATATTATTTTAATTATTACTACGTATTTCGTTTTTAAATTTAGTGAGATCCTTGCGCTTGATGCTTGCTGCAAAGAGATTTTATGTTAGGTTCCAATTTAGTTAGCTTCAGTCTCAAGTTTCCTTGTTGTGTTATATCCAGCCGATTTCTTTTGACTCTGGACGAGTCCATTTTCGAATTGCCCCCCTTAACAATCGAATTACCCCCCCCCCCCCCCACCCGTGAGGCGTGGGCCCCACGTTGGGAAACACTGCGGTAGAGAGTTGACGTTACCGACAAAATTAGAAGAAAAGTCCAGATTACGGTGAACTTTCGTCCATATATAAGAACCTTCTTTATACTGACCCCACAGACGAGATAGGGTAAATGTACCAATTACTGCCACTTTAAAGTTACCGCGTAACTTTATTTAACTTTTTTAGAATGTATTTGACGTAAAGATCGTTCCAGTTTTGGAGCATAATATTGTTCAATATCTCTTTTATTTATAAACATTTTGCTTATGTGTTCAATATAATAAATTCATTATTACGTAATTGAAAATGTACAACAAAGTCCAATGTTCTTATTAATGTGACACGAAAACTTTTCATTTAAAGAGAAACAATTTTTACATATATTAACACGTCAGTTTGTGTAACAGATCGATGTATCGCCTTACTGAATTATCACACGTTCCATACTTTATAATTATATTGGTCACGTTTTAATGTTCAACAGCACATTTACCTCTTAATATTTCGTTTTAAATATTAAGTGTAAACGAATATACAACGCCTATATGTTGTTACGTAAACCGAAGTCCAAATTTAGTATGAAAATTTGTTTAATTACTATTCTTCATACACTACTTTGCTATTAAATAAACGAATTCAAGTGGCAGTTATAGGAATAGTGATAGTAATTGAGTCATTTACCTTATAAGTAGACAAATCACCTTATGGGATTTCGTGTTCCATGTTCTGAAATACCGATATCCTAAAAAATTAGAGGTTTCGGGGAAATATCTTCCGAGTCGTTATCTGACAAGAAATGTAAACACTTCTAAAGTATTTTAATATACAAAATGTAAAAGCAAACGCAAAAATTATACATTTTAAACAATCTAAAATGTAAAAATGGAAATCGTAATGGGGCTGTACAGTCCCAGGAATTGGGACCACAAATATAAGTACATTGCACGATTAGTCTACTCTTATATCTAGTCGGTGATAATACTACTTTTATAACAAAAAAGAGGTGCAGCAATATCGACCTATCAAGTCTCGATAAGTCACGTGACTACTCTAGCGCCTTAATATTTTCTAATATTGCTAATCATTTAACACTTGAAAGTCCACTAATCCAAGAACTGGTCGCTATAAACTTAACATTAAGATAAGCTACTAGAAGTTATTATACAAGTTGTTCGAAGCTAGAGAAATAACACGTAAACAAAAAAGAAAGCTTTTAGTTGAAAATATGTAACCAAAACGTCCTTGCATAAATATTGAACCACATAAAGATATTTCTCGAAATGCATAACCATAATTGGTTCGAGCAAGTTCCATTCTATACATGGGTCAATAAAGTTGACCAAAAGTAGTTGCGGAATTTAACTGCTGAATCATTAGTAACCGAAAAAGGAAATAAGTTCCTGAAGAACAGTTAAACGCTTCCTGTCTCCATCTACAGAATGAGTCACAAGAAATGAAATAAATATTTCTACATTCCAATCGAAATCGCAGCAACAAAGTAACTGCATAGAACGAAGGTTAAATGGTTTTACGTTATAATCTGCTTATGATTTACTTTATATTTCAATTTGAATAAATGCAAGAGATAAAGTATTAATCGATTTATAACATTTCCTAATTCTATTAAAATTAAGTAAGTATCTATTAAAAGATACGAAAGTGTTACTAAAAACCGTAAATATCGATTCCCTGGTGCAATTCAACTTTTATTAAATGGAACCTGTGGAAAACTAGTAAGAGAAACGCCTTTAATGCGATTGCCCTCGACCGGAATAACTTTATTGGTGGTTCCGGGTACGAGAGTCTAAAACGAATGGACGGACGAGAAAGTTAATCGACGCGCCATCGAACTCGCTGGTAGACTTAAATTATCCATTTTTCATGAGAATTCAATTAAAATGGGTCATTTGGTAGTGCAGATTTTTGAACCTATTTCAGATAAGGAAGCAGAAAGGATTATCAATTAATCATTCAATGTTAATTGAAAGTTCACGTTATGAAAACATTAATATTTCTGTTTATTAAGTTAGTTTCATATTTTTTGTGCTCTAGTAATTCTTTCCATTCGAAGTCACATTTATTTTATACAGAAATCCAACGCTGACTTGTGGCTATTGTTTTAACCTTCCCATTGTATTCAGATCTACATGACCCAAGTCGTGCCTTTCGTTTGTTGTAATCTTTTTTTTTATTTTAAAATCTATTAGAATCCCATTTTTTGATTTATCTGTGATTATGCATATTTTAGAAAGTGTTAGTAAATTTCTTAGTGGATTAATTAAATGATAGAGTTTTAATTTGTCGTAGAACTTTCATCAGACTTGATGAACACAACAGCAAAACAAGTATCCATTCTTCAGATTTTAAAAGCAATTATTAAAATTCATGTTGTACTTATGATGTGTATAGAACCATCATATCTTACTTATTTTTAATACAAAGAGTCATTTTGCTAAATACAAAATGGGTCTTTTGGAGCCATGTAATTTTTCTAATGTAAATATGTGATTTGTTCAATGAATCAGCTGCATTACTATCAGAAGCTATTATTATAAAATTAAGAAAAATGCAAGAAAACGTTTGAAATTATTTACAATTATATCGTACATGACTGATATTTAACAAACAGTTTAAACCATGAAATGATTTTTTGTTGCGGAAGTTCATAACTGATTTTAATAATGTATACATTTTAAAATCCTGCAACTCGAAAGAAACAGTTTCTCCATCTACTTAATATTTAATTACTGCTTTAATATTTTAATAGTGAGCTTATTTCTTAAATTCACAGCAACGAACATCTGAACAGGAAACCACTTACATTTAAATTCAGCTGATTATTTATTCATACAATATCTGCGTCATTAGGAAGCACAAAACGAACTAAATTAAAAGCAGTAATAAGGAGATAACTAAATTATAACAAATCGTAATAATTAAATTTTGTATATTCAAATACTCGTCGTTGTATATCCATTTCTTTTTTAAACCGATTAGAAAAATAACAAATATGAAGAAAGGATGACTTGCGATTAAAAACACGCGCAAGCTTAGAAATTGTATCACTGTCCGGAACTTTCTTCGTCGCCCTAGCATAGAGTTCACGAGTTTTAACCGGTCAGGGTTATTTTCGAGCAGCGATCGAGGGAAAATCGACCCTCACGTTCTAAGCCCCACCACGAGTGCTCGAGAGTTTGCTGTGTAGATACCTGCGGGATTCCCGAGGGGTACGATGAGCTAAAGGGAATGCTCCTCGATTCGATATACGAAGTTGAGAAAAAGAGCACTGAGATAGTCAGGTGGCATAGTAAAGGTTACCCTTCGGCAACCCTAACCCTGTTCAAACTCGTGAATCCTGTTGTCCTTTACCGTTCCTGCTGAAATATTCTACAAATTCATTTCAAACAACTTTGTATCGTAGTTTAACTACTGGTTGCACAAATTAATTCAATGCAGTTATTAGGTTGGTGCATATGAAATGTAGTTTCAACATAAACAGGTTAAATATAAGTGAATTCTTCAAAATATTATTCATATATTTAGTTCAAATAACTTTCACTATTATACTACTTTCTTATTAAAGAATAGCTTTACCCACAATTTCCCCTAATTAAAGATATTGTTATTTGTACTATTTTTTCTTTGAATTCTTCATTTGATGATACCATTCAAATTATGTATAAAATGCTTTTATAATCATCAGGGATAGGGAGTATAATTAGGTGATTACCATCAGCTCAGACAAGCGGTACGTAATACCTATACAAAGCATAATAAAATATTGGGTTGAACGAAAAATTCGTGTCGAATTTTATATTGAATAAGTATAGTCGAATAAGCATAGTAAGAGTATCACTAAATAACATTCAATTTGTGACATGTTAATAAAATAGGTTTTCCAAATAAAACCTTCTCAGGTAAGTTTCAACCGTCTATCTCTATTATTAGGCCAGTTATAAACGGAAACGTAATTTATAGTTAAAGCTCCATTTTCTTCGATATATTGCATAAAAAGTTACAAGAAAAGTCCGAGATAATCTTACTCAGTAAAATATACGTGCTGAATTTTTTTTAGATTTTTTAACCGCAGGATTGAATGTTAAAAAAATTAAAAAATCCAATTCATTATTGAAGTTTTTAAATAACAATGTTTATAATTTCAAAGTTAGTTCTATAGTTACAATAGAAGCATTTTGCTTTCCCAAAGATCTTTCTTAAACTGAACTTGAACAAGTCAATTCAGATCTAATCGTTGGATATTTAAAAAACATTGTGAAATATAATATAAATGTAATGCCGCGCGAAATTTCCGCCCAACCCGATACATTCGATTCAAATTCACTTTTATTTCAACACATTTAGTAACACAATACACGTTACCATGTACCAAGCACCGTTTCCATTTGGCGCTACTCCTTTCCCTCGGCAATAGAAAAAAAGAAAAACTTTTCTCGCATAGAACACGCCAGACATTGGAGACTTCAAGATTTGTCAGAGTCAAAGTCTCGCAAACGTCTACGGTGTTCGGAAGAAAGGAGGGAAAAAATGATTTGTAGGTAACTTCGAGAAAAGGATCGAGATGAAAACCTTGTAAAAACTTTTACATCGCGGGACGAAAATTGCATGGCGATGGGAGACGAAGAGGAAGAGGCAAGATGAAAGCTGAAAGCTCCCAGAGAGGTAACTCATCCCGTTTCACGTTTCCGCTCGCTCGGTTGTCCTTAACCATCCTTTTCGCTTCGTCAAACTCGCCACGCATTCTCGAACTCGAGAATGAGCTTGCGAACTCTCGAATCCGATATTTCGTCGCGTTACGTACTTGACTGGAGGCTTTCCATCCCCTGTAGAAAAATCCTCTCTGGCTGCCTTGGCTTTCATTTATACCGTTAACCGCTTCCAGAATTTGCGGTCAGAAAAAGAACGCTCGAAAAAAAGGGACGAACTTTGCTTGCCGGATTAAAACCAGTGCTTCACGCAGTATTAAACCAGAGCACCTCGATTTATTTAGTAACAACTGTAAAACTAACGGCGGACCTAAGCTCTCTCTTCCATCTGTTAAAAATTCAACGTTTAATCTTACACACTGTGCGAGCACGGTTTCTAATAATTTCGCCTTGCAAATGTCGTTCGTGACAATTTAACGCTAACCCTACCGGCATTTTACGTACGCTCGTTCGATAAATCTTCCTTACTGAAAAAAAAGACTCAACTAGAAATCCAAACTGTGGGAAACTTATTAGTCGGACAACAGAAGAATTGTCATAAAGTTAAATAAATAAAAGAAGTAACAATGTATGTAGAATCATAAATGAAATATTTTAAGACCGGTCGTTTGTCCGGTCGTGGTACGGTCAGTGTTACTAATATCAATCACATAGTTTGAAGTATAAACTTCTATTAGTTGCAGAAATTTTTTCACGTTTGTTTTTACAAATTTTTCAATGTTCGTTTCCTAAAAATCAATGTTTACTTACAGTTGTCAATCGCATATTTTTAGATATAAATTCCTATTAGAAGCACGTATTCTTTCGCCGTTCCTTTTTTCACAAAATTCAATGCTTTTTTATAAGAAACCAAACATTTAGTTACAATTTTGAAGTGTCAAACAGTTTCCATTCCTTTGGGTAAGTTTTTTTCCATTTATCACGTAACTGACGAATTCCCTAGAGAAAACAATGCTTTTAAATCGGTACAGTTGTCTGATGCAATACAAAAATACAGAATTAATTTGCACACTATAAGAATTCACTTTGTTATGCTTTCGGTGTGTTGTTATTAAGATAATGCGGATAAAACAACACGTTAAACAAAAATTAATAGAGTAAGGATATATATTGCATAAAACTTGGCTTTAACGAAATTTAAAAGCAGCGTTACTATTCAACTACAATAGAGAGATTATCCTTATTCTGTAGTTTATAGCTCGCCCACAGCTCTCTTAAGCCCATGATGGAGTTTAGAAGTGTAGTTTACGATATAATCATGAAATACAATATCAGCTATTTTTGAACCTATGGATTCAGGTTTACGACCAGTGTATGCTTATTATTGGGCTGGAAAGAAAGTTTGTAGCACGTTTCATTGGGTAGTGTTGAAAAAAAACGAAGAAACGCGTCGATAGTTGCATCTCTATCAGCAAAATTAAGGAAACGCCTCAAAACTTGGATTTTTATTGTCAAAAGTAAAGAAATGCGTCTGCACGAATCGAATAGTAGAAGACGCAACATCTGCGTCGTCCACTATTCCCCAGCTGTGCCTCACTAAATTATGAGCGGTACTGTATATACAATTCGTCCCGATATGCATTTTATCACTAAATTTTGTTTAAAAATCGCTACGAACTTTCTTTTCAAACCCAATGCAATAGCGTAAAATACACTTTACCGAAGAAAGCTAACATCTTTTGCTGCTACTTAATAAACAGGCGCTTCTTAAACATGAAATCTTTTGAAAGAATAACGTAAAAAGCAATAATACAACGTACAAAGTACTACATTAGACTAAAAATATCAAAGTTAGAAAAAAAATACTAAAGGAACCAATTTTAACCATTAATTGGTAATCATATAATTTTAAATGAAAATATGTACAAACTTCTAAATTAGAATTGCAATGATTAGCTGTATATAAGTTAGTCGGTAACAATGTAGCAATGTAGGTACATAGTACTTAATGTTTGCAAACACAAATTAATCACTGATCGTGAATAGAAATTTTGTTGAACAATTATTCTAGAATAATTCTATAATAATTATAAATATCTATAATAATCTCTAAAATTGAATCAATTTGATGGTTTTATGGATCAAGTTTAAAGTGGGCTAAAGTTTGAATATTTTGCATTCACAAGAATGCTGTCTTTAAATAAAATCACCGTATTAGTTAATCGTCAATATATTTTTCAGTTAATACTAGGGACATTCAAAAGCTCGTAACTTTGTGCTATTTTCATAACTCGAAATTCTCGAAGCTTACATGAATAATAATTTGTATAAATAACAAGGATATTGCTATAATACGAATTTATTTAGCTAATAATATATTTAGAACTTGTGTTCAGACTTTAAATTTATTTTAATTATATTAGTTTATATCCCAAGAAAATAAAATATGCAAAAATTAATTTAAATATAATTTAATAGAATTAAATAACTAATTAATACACAATTTAATTAGACTCAATCAACAGATTAATTTTATAAAAGATATTTCCTAGGATTTTAATTCCTGACAAAACATGAGAAAGATACCCCTTAGAAACAAAAAAAAGAAATTAAGGATTCAGGATTTTAAAAATTCACGTTTCGAGAGTTTCGATGTTTCGCAATGTTTCACATTCAAGTTTCGTGAGTCTCTAAATTAGGTTTCGATCCATTTCTAATTAATATCCAATATAATTTCAACCACTGTTAAATACTACGCTACCGTTTATTTAGCGTAAGATAAAAACCAATATTAATTATAGTTTGTAATACTGTAATATATGATGCTGTAGCAATCTTTAACGCGAAACAGGTTGTAGTTGCTGCCTGCGGCTGTTAAATTCCCACAAAGTAAGATAAGTTAAGGCGTTTGTAACGGCTGATTTATTTAACCAAAAGCAAAGGTCAAAGAAATTAGCAATTTACTAAGAAATGTAATTGTCGTACTCGTTTGGTGGTATGCAAAATAGCCTACAGGGATAAGAGAAAGTGAACGAAGTAAAGGAGCAGATAGCACACCAGCGCCTTTCCGGAAATGTTTTTCCAAGCGTGATCCCGCGTCGCTATGTGCCCCCATGAGCGAGATAAATGAGCCAATTTTCCAAGGCTTAAGTCACTGGCAATATTGCAGGCTGTGCAGCGGTACCGAGGACAATCCTCCATCTTCTTAGATTGGTCGCGTTTAATGTGTCGCGCGATGCGATGTAGATCTCTCTTTCCGCGGTGCACACACGATGCATCGTGGTCTACGGGCACGAACAAACTCCCACGCAACCTATGTTCGCCTCGAGCGCGAAGATGAAGAGCGTGGGATAATATTATAGTTTCATTGAAGCACCTGAGTCACGTTATGCTACTACCGATGGCTCGCACGGCTGCTTTGTTCCACCATTTATCTAGATTGCACTCCCGAGGATCTTTATTTCGGATACATTTAATATTTGATACCATAACTACTATTTTCGATGAAGATTTTGTTCGTGTTACAGTGTACATTAAGTTTTAACCTTTCGACGAACGTATTTTTTGAAGACCAGATAAAATTAGTTTATTCGATGTTTCCCATGTATTTATTTGACGTACATTAAACGAAATGGTGTAAAGCCAATAGTAGGGAACGTATTATAAAATGTTTGAGAAATATGAGGTACACATAGGGTAAACGATCAAATTACTGTCACTGTTCCAATAACTGCCCCTTAAATTATTTTATTTAATAGAAAAGTAATGTATAAAGAGTCGTAAGTAAACAAATTTTCATACTAAATTTGGACTTCGACTTACGTAACAACACATAGACATTGTATATTCGTTTACACTTAATATTTATAAATAAATATTAGGAGGTAAATGTGCTGCTGAACATTAAAATGTGACCAATGTAATTATAAAGTGTGGAACGTGTCATAATTCAGTAAGGCGATACGTTTACTATATATCTTATATCATACGTTGTTTTTCTAAAGTTTAAAATTAGGGGATGAATGCAATCCTTTTAATTTTGTAAAATGGTTAATTATAATAAATCACATTAAAGAAGGAGAAATTTGCTGTAATGTATATACGTTAGTGTTCTATTGAAATAATGCAAACTTCAATGTTTGACATCACGAATAATCGGAATATTTTTGTAATTTTTTATGAAAGTATAAATTTTACAAATATACCATAAAGTTATTAAAACTGCAATTTGAAGAAGATTATATAAATAGTAGAATGGTTTACCATTAATTTGCAAAATTTAAGACTCATAATTTTTCACTGTACAGTAAAGTAGGAGGTAAATCCGAGAATCTTGAAATTGATGATTTTTAAGAAAGGAAAGAAGTGCATAAAATCATGTAAAAATTATTTTAATCAAACATATATGTGTAATATTTTGAAGAATTATGCTTAACGTTGTTACTTCAAAAACGACATTTCATATGTACCAACCTAATGCAAATCTTTCAACATTTCCATATTCTGATCTTTCCATAAAAAGTCATTATACAGTGCCAGTTTATACTGGCACACAGAATATTTCCGAACTGATGATACAACTCGAAAAGGGGCGAATCTACATGAAAAAATAAGTCGAAAATGTAGCGTGATATTTTTTCGTACGAAGCTTCATTTTCGAATAAATTAATGAGTTAAAATTGAATAAGCTATCGATGAAAAGTTTTCGATCAAACACGATAATATGAAGCTAACTAACAACACTAAGGTTTGAAATTTTACGTCGTGAAATTCTACTACAATTCTACCGCATGATTAAGAAAATAAACACATGGGGAAGGTAACCTCTTGAGGAACGAATTTTTGAAGGCCAGAAAAAATGATTTTATTTGATGCTTCAAATGTATTTATTAAAAAAAATAGTAGTGAAAATATTATAAAACGTTTGACTCAGCTAATTACGTGATTTTCTCAATTTGTAGATAACATTTTTTACCATGGGTAATTTTGTTATTTCTCAAAGATTCTTTTCATTTTTACGGTTAAACTCCTTCTCATTAATTTATTTTGCTCAATGTTGTCTATAAATTCTTCACTAGTTTTACATTTACAGTGACTCACATTAAAAATCATGCACCATAAATATGTAACATTTGCAATCGCTGCAGAAATATTACATCTATGTCGTCCACCTGTGCTATTTGGAAATTACCTGAATTAAAAAATACGTTGTCAATTATTTCTTAGTATTTCTTCATTGTTAGACGGTACATTACTTCATTAGCATTGTATTATTTCATTAAACTACATACTTAAGGTGTTTTTAGTTACTTTAGTTATTTTATTTGCGGAAACTCCCAAAGAGAAATTGCAAAAATTAAAAATAGAAATCACAGTCTAATGTACATTATATTATTAAATGTGCAACACGAATAAAAATTTAAAAGCCAGCAGCATATTGCAAACAAAGAAAGATTAAAAAGGACTAAAAATCTCTATCGAATACATGAAAAATGCAATAAAATCAATGTGCATCAGGCTGAAAACTGTAGTAATGAAAATAATAAAAGAAAAGCTATAAAATATTGAGTTCATACGTACATTTTACGAATGTTTAAGTTTCCTACATAAGAACAGACGAACGTCTTCTGGTTTAAGACTTCTTATTGTACATATTTTTATGATACTGTGTTTCAAAATTACTCCATAAAACTTTATACGCACTGTATGAGTGGCATTTCATCATAATAAAGTTAGAATGTTTTTATATTGATATATAAATATATTTGGTTTATATCTAGTGCGTTTTACTGAGACGAATGAGTATGCCTGAGTAGTGGACGATTTTTAGTGTGTCACTAAACATCTATACAGGATGTTTCAAAACATGCGGGCATAAGTTCAGGGGTGAATTCAGTACATTAAAATAAATAAAACAGTTCATACAAACACATTGTGGAGCTGTAGAGGGGGGATAGGATAGGGAAAAAGGAAGGGTGTTGCGTTTCGTCCTGGGCCTGCTAGTGGACTCATCAGTAAGGCTACCTAGCAGGCCCTGCCTTAGACACTGGGATATTGGAAAAAAGGTTCAAGGCGGTATATATATGGACGAGGTAGTTGGAGCCAGTGCTTTCGAGAAAGTCCTATTTCGTATGTCCCTCTAGTGGTGGGTGCAGGAGAGCCACCACACACATGTTCAATATAATTTTCATTCCGATTTATAGCCATTTTTGTAGTATTCGTGTTGTTTTAATTATTTTCATTCAAGTTGCTGTTATTGTAATAGAGGCGAATTGGATTAAAATAAAAATTCAGTTGATGAAATAATTGACACGCTATTGGATTAATTGTATGAGAACGAGATGAAGTAATATGAATGATTAAAACAAGCGTTTCTATGGCGACGTAACAAATACGTACTGAATTTTTATTTTCGTGCGATTCGCCTAGGTCGAGCCTATATTATGTATTGTTAATATGTTATATTAGTATTTACATAGCAGACAAGAAAGTCGTTCATGGGATAAGAAACGTTACTTATGAAGAATTGAAAGAAGCCGCCAATAGAGTCACAAAAATTACCGGAAGACAAACGCTACTGTAATTCGACGACGAAATCATATCGAGCATATTTTCTTATTTTGGTGCACTGAATCCACCCCTGAAGTTATGTCCGCGTATTTTGAAACACTCTGTATAGTAGTGTTTCGTATCTCAGAAACAGTGTTTTCAGTTAACTTCATATGCATTCACGTGTTTATTTATTTAAATATTTATTTACGGGGTAAACCACTATATACATTCTGACAGGAGATTTGTCAAAACATTCGACAAAACAAGATTGGTTTTATAGTAGAACAGTCTCGTTCATTAACTAATCGTTTGCATATTAAGGGTCAAAGAAGACTGTAAGTGTTGTAATTAGTATTTCACAAATGTCGAATAAAATAATTTCTTTTTAAAAACCCAAAACAAGAATCCTCGCGGGTAGCAATATACAATAATTATAGATTACAGTTTACTGCAATCAAAGTAGTTTATATGAAAAATCAAACGCAATACAATGTTTTAGAGTATTGTAAATTTCGCCTGTGAAGTCTTTCAGATGCTATTATTATCTACGTTTGATCGAAACTTTTTACTAGACGTAGAACACGTGCTCTTACACATGACCCCATTTACAGCCATTGTAAATAAAAAAGAAATAAAAAAGTATGAAAAATGAGCGAATAAAATGACCATTTTTATATTATCAAGATACGGCGATGCTCTATATTCCATTCTCGATCCTGAATTTATCACTCACCAAACACTAGATGTTACTGAGTTTGAATTCCAAGCAAGGAAAAAATTGCAGAATAGAAGGAAAAAAGGGTGAATTCTGTTGGAACGTTGCATCGTGTTTATCAAATAGTTCTAAGACCGCAGAAGTAGTGAGCACACTCCAGTTTGTATCGGGAACTCGCATTTATCAACGATGTGACGTTTCACCTGTACAGATTAAATAGTGGAGGGGGGGGGGGGGGGCTAGATGTTACAACTCTGATAAATGTGAGTTCGAAACACTAGCCTCTGCCATAGTTTGACCAGATTGCACACCGGAGTATTTGTTCGTATCAAATACTACTGATCCGAAGTTACAGTAAAGAAGAAGCAGAGACAAGAACACAACGAAGCTCTGTGTGGTATAAGCTCAACAATGTCGTGATTATTTAATGTCAACAATCAGTGGCAACGTAACTCTGAACAATCAAATATAGTACATTATTTCACAAAATTTGATACGTATTTAATTCACATAAACTATTAATACGAAAAATGGTCTAAATATGGGCTACCACTTTTATTTTAGCGTTTATTGTCTAATCTGTTAAAGATACCTAATCGTTTACATGCCAATGTATACATATCTACAACATGTTGGCTTTCTGATGTAGAATTGAAATATGTTGAACAAAGATAATGTCTGCTACAAATTATAAATTTAAAGTAACAGTGAAAATTTTCATCGTTTAATGTGTGCTCCAAATATGAGTCACCCATAAAATAATTTAAAATAAAAATGAAAACTATTTCTTTTTCAGAAAACTGATTTATCGTAACAGGTAGTTTCATTAGTAAGAAAAAATTATTTGTTCTGGTATTTATCCATCTTTTTTCTTTATTTGTATTACCTGAAACATAATCGGATAGTAGCTGCATGTATTACCATCTAATTATGATACACCAATGAATCATCGGTGAACCAAATATTCTTGGGTCTGTATTACATTAATCAGTTCTTTGAAAATACTCCAGGAAGATGTATTTTGGATTGCGAATAAACAACATATAGTAACGTAATATCGTATTTCTGCATTGCCTTACGGGCTATTCAACATCAAATCGATCACTTCTACACTGGATGTATCGGATTTTGTTCAAATTGATTGCGTTATATTCTACCCGAAAATATTTGAGCTTCGAAATTGTTAAAACATATAGGCCCCCAAAATTGGCAATTTTTACCCATTTTTATAAAAACTACGTTCACAAAAAAAATTTTAACTCTGAAACTATTCAAGCTACGAACTTCGTTTCCCTTTTTTTAATTTTAATCATAAAAGATTGCTCTTTTCAACGAATTTTTAATCTTATTTGCAAATACATGTTTTCAGTAACAGAATTTTCAATATAGTTTTGTTTTGCAAATTTAACCCCTGGACCAAAGCTGAAAAAGTTTGAAAAAAATATGCCCATCTGTATTCGAATTTAGTCGTGTCACAAAAAAAAAGAAAAAAAAAACGAAAGCAACACAAATTTTATTAGCATTAATCATAACAATGGTGTTGGATAATATTTCGCCTATATGTCATCTGTGTGAGTCGGGTTAGTAGCGGTTTCCTGGTCTGCAGGTGCAGGCGAGTCTTTGTTCCGCCTGTTGGCCAGATTGCACCTTCAGGGATTTATCCGTACTCGGATTCCAACTCTTTCAGCAAGATATATTCCACCCATAAGGTTACTTTGTATCCTTCGCTATATTGTCAATTTAAATTGTAACCTAGCCTTAAATTTATATTTGAACAATGTTTGAAATATTTAAGAAATCATAATTAGTTAAATGATTAACTTAAGTTTATACATTTAATTATAATACGAAACAATCTTCCTGCGTTTTTAATAGGTCTCATAATATTATGGCAAGAAAGAGTGAATCAAAAGAATTATAATAAAGTAAAATGAAATGATTATAAGTGTAAAAAGTACCTAGAACAAATAAAGTTCTACGGAAATTAGAAGATAGTATTGTAGCACTGTGAGGGATAGGGTAAATGACCCACGTACTGTCACTATTCCTATAACTGCCACTTGAATTTGTTTATTTAATAGTGTGGCGGCTCTCCTGCACCCACCACTAGAGGGACATACGAAATAGAATTTTCTCGAAAGCACTCGCTCCAACTACCTCGTCCATATATATACCGCCTTTAACCTTCCTTCCAATATCCCAACGTCTAAGACAGGGCCTGCTAGGTAGCCTTACTGATGAGTCCACTACCAGTCCCAGGACGAAACGCAACACCTTTCCTTTTTCCTATCCTATCCCCTCTCTACGGTACCACAAATATATAGAATAAAGATTGTTTAGAAGAATTGTAAGTAAACAAATTTTCATACCAAATATGGACTTCGATTTACGTAACAACACATAGAGACATTGTATATTCACTTACACGTAATATTTATAAATGAATATTATTATTTGCGTCCTAATGAAAAACCATTCAAACGGTATGACAGTATAGTACAGTGGAATTCAGCTATTAGAATCATGGATAGTGATAACAATTGACTATTGTTATCATAATCAGTCGGTCCCAAAACGCCCTATATAAAATTAATAGTTAAAAATAATCCAGCTGGTACAATCAAACTTTTGTTATTGTGATTAATTGTTATAATTACACGTGAATTGTAATAATTACACAAAAATTCTTAGAAAATTCGTACTAAATGATCCTTTCCTTCAAAATTTACTTATAATCGAAGTATACTTTTTATCTTTTATTTGAGAGCACAGCAAGAGTTATTAGATAAAACGTAAATATGTACATAACTCGTAACCTGAAGCGATCACTTTTTTTGTCAAAATACATACATTGCTGGAATGACTGAAAATAAAATATAGGAAAAGTGACTAGAAGAACAGAAATTCAGTTCAGTAATAAAAATTTTATATTCCGTATGAAATGTTATCAGTTGATTATTCTTATCAAAGAGTGCAAGTCCCAAAGTGATCATGGTAAGCGGATTTCAATGTATTCGAATGAAGACATTTCAGATTAAAGACATTTCAAACTACTTAATGCAAAATGAATGTTATTGTACATTAGCAAAAAAAAAAAAAGATATTACCAATTGGCTGCAGTGTATTCATGAAAAGAAGAGTTTCAGCAGATTACATTTATCTGTTTCAAGTTAAACAAGTTTCCTCTAATAAAATAATACGAATAGCACCATACGTTCAACGTCTCCAGTTATTCTATACCACAATTTGTTCGCTTATCTTTCCACTTATCTCGAGAGAGCTAGCTCTTCGTTACGTTCATACCGGCACACATTTCGTTTCGTACAAGGATTATTATCCGGCAACGTTCACTTCTCAAAACGAGAAGACGATCAGTGTTGAATAATGTTATGAGCTCGTTGAATCACCCGAGTCACGTTACGCGGTGCTTCAGGAATCACGGAGGGCTTTTGTTTCATCGCTCCGTTGAACTGCACATTCAACAATTTATTTCATTGATCTAATTCATTTTGTTCTAAGAAAAAATATCATTACCGTTGTATTTCGAGTACTCTCTCCACCACAATTCTCATTGTTTTCCTACTCATCTCTCACCCACAAATAATTTCTCACTCGTGCTGCAGCGAAGCAATTTTTACGGAACAAATGCACTTCCAGTTTTATGTAATTAAAGAAGGTTATTAAAGATACAACTAAAAAAAGTGCCGTTCTTACTGTATTAAAGTGAACGATTTTTGGGTTGCTTAAGTAACTTCGTAAATCATTAATTAATTTCTATTATTAGGATTTTTTTGTAAAACGGAGGCTACATCCATTTATCCGTTCTAATAAATGAAATATAATATTAATTACGAATAGCTCAAGGTTCTGTATAACATGAAGATTATGATTAATGCGATATGAGATATATTATATATTTTAAAATACTCTTATAATTGCGTTGCCGTAATGTCATTCATTTGTGTCGAAACTGAAACTCTGTATAAATGTAACAATTGCAATTGACTAAAAAAGTAAATCTGCTTTGATACGTTTAGTGATTTCAAGCTGTAAAGTTTAGGTAAACGATTGCAACGCAAAACATGACAACGCAATTCGTTAAAGGCAAAACATACTATCGGTATAATACAATAAAAATTAGGATTAATGTTTCACTTCTACAGGTTAAAGAGTATTTGTGCCTACAATATATTGGGCGCGTGCAAATGTTTCGATAGGTTTGACCATAAATGGTTATGTTATTATATTTTACTTAAAATAATTTACTTAATCAATAAGAGAATCGCTATTACTTCCAATAACATTTGTTTGTCATTCTAGTAGTAATTGCATTTTGCCATATTAAAGTTAACTAAACTTTAAAAAAATAATGACACGTGGTTTTTTATGCAATTTAACAAAAACTAATCGCTTATTAAACATGAAGTATTAATGCTTAATAATAATTAATACTATCAATTTCTTGTATTAATAATGATAATGCGCTTTATCCCATGCAGTAAGAATAGTTGCATTTTCTTACTAACTTTGTTAACATTGAAATTATAAAAATTGTTTACTTTAAGTGGGTAACAAATTAATAAGTGTCCAATTATTTTTACAATTTATCTGTCTTCCTTTAAGCCCGTTTCACGCGTTCTTCGATTTGTATCCAGTCCACTCGCGTAAAAATCGTCGCACATTGTTTCCTTCTCTTTGTCCTCGTTGCCTTTTGTCTTTTCCATTAGTCAAACATGCGCACGCATATAATATATAGACGGTATCTGTGCAATACAAACTGCTCTCGCTACGTATAACTGATGGATAGACATTGTGTGAACGTTCTCATTGAATTCTATACAGGGTGTTTCAGATTCAAACCCACAAACTTTGACAAGATTGGGAAATTATTTTGAGAAAAAATGTTAAATACAACATGGGCCGATTCGTCTTCACTTTCAAGATGTGATAGAGAAAATAGCGTAAACAATAAGTTTGCAAATGCATTCAAGCTACTAATTTTTAATGGTAATCGTTTATTTGAAACAATATTTTACACTGATTTATACTGCTATAGACTGATTTAAAGAAATTCTTGATTTCTTATCAGTGTGCATCCACTGAATGCAGCTTCTCTGATTTTTGCTATCAATTCATCACGTGTATCAGGTTTTCCATGGAAATATATACGTCCTTAATTTCATACAATTCCATCTAAACAAAAACGTAAGTAAATGTATAGTTCACTCAATACGGGAATACTGTTCAAACTCAACGACTAGATTATGTTTTTTTTATGCAATTATGGGGAATTTAGAGGGGCAGAAAAGTACACAATGCATATCACATGCTAAAATACATAAAACATTAAAAGCAAAATACACGATATTATATTTGGAAGGCGAATCAAATCTCTATCGAAGTTCCATGTCTTTAACCCTGTGACGAGTACAGAATTTTGTTTCAGAATATAAAAATATTTTTATTGTATATATATATATATATATATATATATATATATATATATATTCGATTATATGTAATGATATAGAAGATGACAAAACATAATGAAGATAATAACGAAACATTGCAAAAGCCATTTCCATCAAATAGAGCACAAAAACATAACTCCAGTTATGTAACATAAACCGTATATGTATGCAGTTACTCCTTTGGACCCATCAATTTTTTACCGTACATGTACAGCCGTACTTGTTAAAGGGTTAATTGTGCTTCTAAAAATACGAATTTGCATAAAAATTCTCGATCTACTCGACAACTATCACTACTTCTGTCTACGTGTTTATCTCAAAAACAGAGACGAATTTACCTATGATGTATACATAATATATTTTGCTTATCGTTAGGACTACCTTCCAAACATGTTAACCCGTTGTCATATAATGACGAGCCACACTCGTGATGAATATTATAATCCAAATAGAATGAAGACGCACTGTATTCGTACTAAAGTTTAATTTCAGTTGCAATTTCTGTTTTAATATAAAGGATAAGGGTGTGACGCTGTGAAGAGGGGACAGAATAGGAAAAAGGAAGGATGTGCGTTTCGTCCTTGGCCTGCTAGTGGAGTCATCAGTAAGGCTACCTAGCAGGTCCTGCCTTAGACGTTGGGCTATTGGAAGGATGGTTAAAAGCAGTATATATATGGATTAGGTAGTTGGACTGAGTACTTTCGAGAAAGCCTTATTTTTTCGTATGTCTCTCTAGTGGTAGGTACACGAGGGTCGTCACAAGGGATTAATCCTAATATTTCAATGTTTTATATTTGACACAGTATTAAAGTAATAACTAGTTAATGTTACAAGATGTTGTGGCGGCCCTCCTGTACCTACCACTAGAGGGGACACACGAAATAGGACTTTCTCCAAAGCGCTCGCTCCAACTACCTCGTCCATATATATACCGCCTTTAACATGCCCTCCAATATCCCAACGTTTAAGGCAGGGCCTGCTAGGTAGCCTTACTAATGAGTCCACTAGCAGGCCCAGGACGAAACGTAACACCCTTCCTTTTTCCCATTCAATCCCCTCTCCACAGCGTCACAATGTAGTTTCTGAAAAATTCGTAGGGCAAGGGGTTAATAGGGTTTTTCGCTTTGGATCTGGAACACCCTCCATACTTAGACGTGTACGACGGCGGATACCCGGCTTCCGATACCGGATACTTGTCGAAGTTTTGTCTGGCAGCAACCCGGTGTCCGGTCATCAAACAAACATGTGAACGTTCTCGTATATATGTATCTCGTGATCGGGCATCTGACACTGCACAATTTTACTCGGCACGTGTGAAAAGGCTTTTAGGGTGCCGTATTCCTTATATTATAGGGTGTCCACAGGAAAACGTGATACAAACTGTTTTCTCCAAAATCATTGCAGATATCGATTTGAAATTTTGACGTGTTAGAGGCTAACATTTTCTTGTGTAAGACATTTTAGAGCTGGATATCTTGAGGGTGGAAAGGATACCGTTTCCATTTTGTTTAAATATCGTAGAATGGCACGTTCATTTTTCTTGATTCGGATACCTGCTATCGAACCTAACAATTTTTGTCTGAAATATTTTTTTATTCTACGTATTTAAAAAATTAGTTCGAAGAACACTTTTTTTTAAGAATAATTTAAGGGAGGGTGGAGAGATTATCAAATGCTCAAAATAATTGGCAGCTATTGAATTTCTAAACGTTAATTATGTTTGATAAAAATGACCGACGATGAAGGAAGAAGATCGAACAGATATTCAGGTTTAACGGTCGAATTTCAATTAGAGCGTATTTGGATTTCGATAAAGAAATTCTAAGAATTGACATTAGGATGAAGTTGTATGTGTTATTAATGATAAGTAGCATGAATCAAATGCATAGTATAACGAAGAAAGTATATCTCAAATTAGCGTTAACGGTTTGGTATTTTTCGCTATAACTTTTTAACTATACAAAATAATAAAATATTGTATGTAAAAGCTGCTAGATTTGTTAACAAGTATTTCAACAACGAAAAATTAATATATAACAAATGCTATTCCATTAAAAAATAGTGGGGGTGGCACGATTTCCACCTTCAGAGCATTCAGCCCAAAAATGTTTTACACTCTAAAATGTTAATTCCTCTGAACCATTTAATAGTAAAAACTTCAAGTCAATATCAGCGTTGGTTTTGAAAATAGTAGCTTGTATCACTTTGTCGCGAACACCTTGCATGTAGCCTGCTACGACTAAAAGGTATTCTCTTACGTCGGGTTAAAAGAACCGAATTCTTTGTTTGTTTTCTAAGTACCATCAAGCATTAAAAACTATTCCTATACAAACGTTTAGAAATGGGGAAACCTTGGTTATTTTCATGCAACTTCAAACGCTATTTTCTCGAAACAATATCTTTCAATTTGAGGGAAGTGATGTTTCCGAAACTAACTTATATAATAATTTGAAATTTTAACAACTTACGGAAAAAATATTTTTGTTAGCGTATGTAATTAGAATCAACTGGAACTCGTGTTAAATTTTCTTTATATAAATAAAAGCTTCCGATAAATTTATGTTCGATACGAAATCATATCTGGGATGCTTGTACCCAGCGCTATGCAACGGGAACAACGCGAGAATATAAATAGAAAGTAAATATTCGTCACTAGCCAGAAGCTACTTAACATTCTTCTAAATTCTCTTCATGAATCGCGGTTAACGTTGGAATTCCTCCAGAATCGTCAAGTCACTTCACGTAGAACTCGATTTATTTCTCTCATATAATCGAGCCGCGGTTGCTGCTAGCATGTAAAGGCGCAACGAGGGATAGAGGGTGAAGGAATACAGGTGGAAGGAAAACAAAGTGGAAAGGGAGAAAGCTAGGAATACGAAGATTGGGTCGAGAGTGCGTCCCGGTGCGTACGTGTTGGTTGCTCTTTATGAAAGGCGAGTAGCTAAACCGCTTTCGATTTGTAATCCGGACAGAGACGCATTCGTCCCTAGATTTACAGACGAAGCTGGAAGTAAGAGGAGAAGATACGGGCGAGAAAAGAGGCGAAAAGTCAGAAATAAAAAGGGAGATATAGTGGAGGCAGCGTAGCCAGCAACAGAGAGAACGATCACCGAGGTATTTCGATTCAAAGGAGCAATAACGGCTGAATCCGATTTGCTTGCAGCTTTCCACAATCGACCACCCTCTTTTAACTAGCTCTTCCCCTATCGCATGAAATATTTCCCTTGCATATACACGGGAATATATTCCTACATAGATAGTTATTACAAAACTACATATCCTAGGTTTACTGATAAAATACGCTACGATAGATCTACATGTAGAAACGATTTTTCAGGAAGTAAATTTAAAGATTCTGTTCAATGTACATACGTCTACCGAAATTCAAATATTTAAAAGAGTATATTTGTTTTGAATTTTAGCGTCACTTTATGGACATCATTTGTTTATCAGTTAAAGTTGTACATATTTCCTGTTAACGTTTCTTTCACTTCTTTGTAATAAATATACACAAAAAGTGAAAATTCGATCGCATGAAAATCTACGCGCGGTTGCTGTGGATAAATTAATTCAGTTGTATAAAAGCTGCCTCTGTAACTATGTTTTTATTTTTGTTGAATTCTTTATAGCATCTGTACGATTCTTCAATTTATTCAGCATACAGTAACGTTTTTTTATTTATTCAATAGTATTTGATCGAAATTATTACATGTATGTAGTAATTTCTCAACCGTTACTTCCAAAGTATGTCCCATAACCTACGAAGCTAATAAGTATAGTGCAGTTTTAAAAAAAAGTGTCATTTTAAACTAGAAACAGAATGTTTATAATTTGAAGATGTACGAATACTTTTATGACTGATTGAACCTATGTATTTTATTAAAATGATGCATACAAAATGTCATTTCTGTAAAGTTTAAGATTAACTCAAGAATGCTATTTAAACTTTGTACGATTATCAATTGTAAATCACATTAAAAGAAAGTGTTGTAGCATACGCATATTGAATATTAAAAATAGTTGACGGAAAATCCCCCAATATCAACCAAAATTTCTCGTTACCACTATTAAATAGTGACACTTTACTTGTATAAATAAATTATTATTATAATTCTGTGCAACGTATTCCTAAGTCATATTGTTTAGTTTATTACTACCAATGATTTTCGATATTAAAGTTATAAATTCACGTAAAATCCGCCACGTAAATAATAGTTAACTTTCTAAGGCTGACATACGAATAGACGAGGAAAACATTAATTATAATCGAGGAACAAATTTTGAATACAAATTACTCTACATTAACGTTTGAATATCTTTTACTAATATTTTCTAACATTATTAATCATTTAACATCTAAGAATCTACTAATTCAACTAGTCCTCCTTCATATTACAAATTCGTTTTTCTGAAGTTTAAATTTCATCGACTCTAGCTCAAGTTGTAATGAAAATACTTAGAATGGTCAGTACAAAACTATTAAAACTTCGCTATTTGATAGACTACAATATTTTATATATAAAATCTATTGAAATTATAAATCTGATGTTTGGAAAAGCTTATATACTTGAACATTAGTATAATTCAACGTTGATTTGTAAAATTCATCACCGATAATTCTTATCATTGAACTTTTAATCAAGAGGAAGGGCATAAGATTTTACGTGATGATGATTTTTATAAATTTAGAATAATGGAACTACTTAATCATTCAATAGGTCTATATAAAATTATGTGGAAATTATTTCAAATGAATGTAGATTCTTCGAAACTTGTATTAAATCTAGTTTCGAAGAATCTACATTTTCACGATTAAATCTATCTCTGCCCAATTGAATTTGAATGAGTAAGCCCGCGCATGTAAATTTAATTGGTCAGCGTAGAATTTTGATTCTAGGAATTGATTTTCGAGCAATTTAACGAGGAATGAGAATAGATATATCATTGATTGTGCACATTAAGCTATTCAAATGTGCCTGGACAGCTTTCAGTCAAATTTAACTGCACACGAATACACTTGCATTTAAAATTTTACTTTACAATATGATATTTCACATATGCCAACCTGATGCATGGTACAGATTTAGAATAAATGATTTAGTTTAATACAAGAATTCTTTATTTCATATGTTACAATTTAACAGAGTGTATTATTAACATGTGTATAGTTTTTATCATAAAGTAAAAATGACCAATATTTTTGACAATTTTGAAATAATACTTAACACGTTTACTGCAGCTTGAAAATCGTAAACTTTCACTGGATGCAAGGATTCAGCTATTATTAAAGAAATTTTGTAATGAAATAGTAAAAAGTAACCTGGTTGCTGCAATTATGGAGTACTTAATTCTATCAAAACATTTTTCTTAACTTACGTAAGACTTGGAAACAAGAGAGAAATGTATTTAGTTAGGGTAATATAAAAAGCAACGCATCTAGAAGACTTATGCAAGCATAGAAATGTAACACTTTCTTCGTACTTTAACTTTATTATTTTTTTTTTAAACTTATCCAATGGTAAGATAATTTTTGATCAATTAAACGTTCACATTAACGTTAAAAACTTTCGCTAGGAAATTATTAGTTAAAAGAAGAAGACAACATTAAGCATGTATCAGATTTTGTTTTAGCGTAGTTGTACAATGATTATTTCTCTAGGTGTGAAAAGTAGAACTAAAAATATCCAGTATACGTAGTTGCATGATATTAAATCTTCATGGGACGATAGTAGATGTCAGTAACATAAAAGTTTTTCCAACGTACCAGTATCATGTAGAGGCTGGTCCTTCCGCGAATTAAAATCTCAGACGTGAGTAAGCTTTCACGCTGCATAGTACGTGCACTCCACGCGTCAGAGATGTGCATCGCACCTAGACCAAGTGTCATCGACGCGTCGTGTCATACGTCTGGTGCATTCAGTTGAAACTATATAGTCGTGCCGTTTTTCCTTTTTTTCATTTTTCTTTACAGATATGTTCCTGTAATTTTTTGCTCGCGAGAAACGATCGTCTCAATATTTTTTCTAACAATGTGTTTTAACAAGTATAACTTATACACAGGATGATTTATGTTTAGAAACGATAATAATTCGCTTTTTAAGGGAATTTAAATCAGTGAATAAATGAGTACTGTAACAATTAATAATATCATAATCATTTAATACTACTAATTGTTATAAAATTGTGGTTAATAGTTCCAACAAAAAATGTAAATATAGTTTCATTTCAACCAGAAATCCTCACGTTTTAATAATGAAACAAGAATAATGTTCTTAATGTACAATCACAGATCAATTAAAAATAAGTTTTCGAACTATGAACATAGAATACAATAAATTCTATTCAATATAATATTATGCTACTTCTATCACACAGAACCTTCACAAAATTCTGAACTTTTTATTTCTGTATGAATTATACTTCATATTCTGGCATATCTACAGCTTCATTGTACGCAATAAAATATTTACTTTTTACGCACAATGAAATATTGCTATAACCCTTTCATTTAAATTAATATATTTAACAGTTAAATATTACCTCAAACATGGAAATAAAATAATTACTGTTTATTTCGTATCTTGTGTAAATTACATTTCCCTTCTCTTTAAATTATATTATGTCCAAAAAGAGTTCTAAAAAAAAATACTATAAAAAGTGATATTTATAGTACGTTACATTTTACTATATGGTACTGAACATTTTATGAAAACCTAGCCAAAGAAATTAGGGATAAATGTAGAGCATTAAATTAATTTATAGTAATGGAATTCGGTTATTATAATCACACATAATGTTATCATTTAGCTATTGGCGTCATAATCAGTAGGTCTCAAGACACTGAATATAAAATTAGTTAAAAATAATCCGCCTATTATGAACAAACTTCGGTTACTGGTATCAATTGTGATAACTAGAGACAAGAAATAAGAATTTTTTCTTTGAAACTTTTTCTTTAAAACTTACTTTTAATCGAAGCATACCTTTTATCTTCTATATGAATACATAGCAAGAATTATTACAAAATACGTCAATACAATAGAGGAAATGTTAGAAAGACAAGTTTATGAGAATTTGTTTGCTTTTAACAAAGACACTATACCCATTAAGTTATGTACAAATGTGATAACTAAACAGCGGATGTATGCATATGTAAGTTTGTATTTCTTTAGGTAAAACTGAAAAAAGTGGACTTTAAATAGAGATCTGTTTGATCCTCTAAACACAGTAATTTCCACTTTAGTTTAAAATGTTACATATTTTTATATAGCGTATGGAATCTGTACTTTTTTGCAAATTTAAATTTACCATAAATGCATAAAGATCTGCAGCCTATAACATAATAAGCAGACTGAACTGCAAGTAGAAGTTTAGACCTTGTGTAATATATTGTATTGATTGGTCCGAGTTTGCACGTTCAAACACTGTATAAAATAATTAAATAAACTTAACAAAGGAACTTAATAAAATAACAGAAAAGCTAATATTGTACATTTTCAGTGTACTTCATTCGCTCGTCTTTTGTTCCACTTCATCCATTGTACCAATTCCAACCATTTTTTTACATTAGATTCTTATAAAACAACTAAAAAATATATCGATTTATCTTGAAGATAAATTGAACGTCATTATAAAATCATTATAAAACTATGTAGCGTACGTGACATTCAGTCGAAGGCCCAATGCGAGTTTCCTCGTATTTTTCCAAACCATAAATGAAACTTCGCAACGAGCTGCAGTTGGAACAATTGCGCTTCCTGATATTCCTGACACTCTTTCAGTCCGTGCGACTTTCAACCTCGAAGGTGCACGTGTGCCAATTCGGTGAATAAAGGCAAGGCGATGAAAAAGGAAAGCATCGTGAAAAATAGGTACAACATCTAGCTAGCCAGAAGCAAGAGGAATGCGATGAACAAAAAAAAAGCAAGACAGAAGGAGGAACAGAGACGTAGGCAGACTGTGAGATGCCACATTACGCGGAATAAAATTGACGTGAAACAAACATTAAGCAGAAAAAGAAGACAATAAAGCTGCATACGTTCCCAGGTGTAAATAAACATCTCATTTAACGATTTCGCACTTAGTTCCTCACTTTTTGGCATGCATGCTTTTTGTTTGAAATGCAACGACCGTTACCACTCATCTAGTAGCGTTCAAAACGAAATAAACGAATACTTAGATGAGCTGGTTCTTTGAGCAGGTAGTTCGTTAATTAGTGAATTTACCTAACGTGTCTTTTCAACATTTTACTAAATAGAAATGTTTTTTGTATCTGCTTGGTTAATGCAGGAAGAATGTAATATACAAATACATTTAGTATGAATAAAAGGCAACATGTGTATTCTTTTGTTAAAAACAATCGTAAATTTAATGTTGAGATACTTGAACGTCGCAATGAAACCAGATGATAAATTACATAATAATAAAAGCGATAATTAATAAAATCAGTCTTTGAGAATTCGAAACAAATATACAGAAATTATATTCTTGAAGAAACAATTATCAGTCTTTACAGATGAAGATAGAAAACAGAAAATATAATTGAATTTCTCAATGCATTAATACAATTTTTCTAAAATTTGTAGTAGGTGGGTAAATAACGTTTTTTTCTAATAGAGATATTTTTATCTCAGAAATAATTTTAGACAAATTTTCACTTAAAACAAAAAAGCATTGTGGATTCCTTAAAAATTTGTCATTTTAATTACCTTACTAAAAATAAATGTATGCTAATGTGCCAAAAGTTATAAATCCTATCTATTTCTTGCACCAATAAAAGTATGACATCAGTGCCAAAAATATTTAAAAATATTTGAGAGTATTCAAAAATTTAATTTTAGGACAAAATAAAATAAGGAATTTAAAATCTCAATAATCCATAGCTGAAGTCCATATTTTTAAACTTCCCTTTTATACAGAAAATATGTTCAGTGTCGTTTATTCTCAAACAAAATCAAGTTTATACAATTTCACATAAGCTTTTATATGAAAAAAAACTTGATCTAATTGATAAGATTTAATATAACATTTGAATCTTCTTAAAATTCTTATTTTAAGAGGTTTCAATATCAACGTAATATCTTTTTTATAAAAATAATAAAAATATATAGCCTTATCAGGGAAATATTGAAATCTGTGTGTATAGCAACTTAAAAGAGAATTTAAATATCCTATTAAGTTTCTTCCATTAAATCAAACAACGTTTATACGAAAGTTTTGCTCATATTTTCAATAATGATAGAAATGGTAACATGTATGCACTAATAATTTGGTGTTGTATTTCTAAACATAATAGATGTCCATATATTTTAAATAAATAGTAGCGTGGGACGACTTTCGAGTATAATATTTCTGAAATTAAAAGCTATCAGTAACAGTAATTCCTGTTGGTATGTACGGAACAATAATTAGCGGCACAGGGGGTTGCAACTTTAAAATTAAGTGTCGTAAATTTTAATGAACTCGCATTTGCTGGCTGGCATACACGCACGTGACTCCTCGCGTTTGCGCTGGTATCTCAAAAAGGCTGCTCCTCGAGACAGGAAACTGGGAGACGCAGACGTGCTACAATGAATCCGCCGTCTCTATTTTTACGCCAGTTTTTCTTATCTTGTCGAATATCTACCAGTAGGTATTTCATGATGTATCTTTTTAAAGTTATCTTATACGATAACGAGCATATTTCTTGAACGTTCATCTTCACCAAGATAAAACTAAGGCTAAACTTTTACAGACTAAGATTATTGTGTACTACAAAACTGCTAAAACAGGATTCAATTTTTAGTAGTGAAAGCCTAATTTGTTAATTGTGAGAGTGATACTCCATAACAATTTACCAATATATTAATTAAACTACTACCTATGAAAACAAATTTTCGGTCGAATGTGGGAACGTGGAACTAAGAACACTAAAATTTTTGGGGTACCAAATGCTGCCGCACAAATAAAAAAATAAATATAATATGATATAAGTGGGGAAAGGAAAAGAATAAAAATAATCGTTTACTATCAAAACGAAAACAGCGAGGAAAATAAATCTATTGAGCAATAAAACGATACTTTATCTAACATTTATATTACCTAATATATTCTAATATTTCTACGTTCACATATGATTACTTTAATGTGTTGTAGCATAGATACTACGAGTCATTTTTGAGAACATTTTTAGTAATTAATTTTGCTCCCTGTTGTCTACAAATTTTCTATTAAGTTTTATAGTTATACAATAGCGCTTCGCACCACAAAACCGTTTTTAGCTACGTTTATATTATCACGTTTGGCCGAAAACTTTTTGCCATGGGTAGTAGTAAAAACAGTAAATAACCAATTAAATACCTGACAGTTAGGATAAACGTTGGTAATATGGAACACCTAATTTCAAAATCTTGCCAAAAACAAAGAAATTTGTCTTTTCTTATCAATTTAACGCGACTGGACGAAAAAGCTAATAAATAACCCTATTTATATGCTGAAATTGTTACGTGTAGACGTGTTCGAGCGGGAACAATAATGTGAGTTTGTGTAGCAGACAGGAAAGGTAATAAAATTTGGAATTATTATACCAAATTATTGAGAGATTTTGGGTTCGCGATTGTCTAGTCCCATACGGGTCCTTGGTAGTGCAGTCGTTAATTGTGTTTGGAGGCTGATAATGTGTTAGAAATAAAGGTTGAAAAGAGTTTGAATCAAATATAGATGGGTATATAGTCAATATAACATATATTCTGTACAAGCAATTTGGAAAATGGAAATGATAATGAATTACAAAATGTTCGAAGAGAAATATGCAGATCCAAAAATAAAATATTTGACATAAGATTTGGCTTTAACAATGTAGGAATTATGAATGTCAATTCAGCAACGATAAATTAGGGAAATCCGACAATGGCTACGCATTGATTATCATTACTTGTTGACAACAATATTGCATAGTGAAATAAAATGGAACTCGCCAAATTATAAATTGACAATCAGATTATTTCTTTGCGAATTTACTGTATGCAAAAACCTTGTTTCCCTCGCTTGCTATAGATGCTTGCTTACTATAGATGTTTGTTTCCTAGGCCTTCCTCACTGGAGAAGAGATGGTTGTATTAACGATTAAAATTTTAATGCAAGAAGAGACGTTTGAAACTATGGATGTTAGCGAAAAGAAAAGATCAAAATATACAAAACATTAAGGATACGGAAGATACGAAAAACAATTAGAATATTTAAAATATGTGAAGTAATAAGAATATGGAAACAGTAAAATTACAAAATAAGAATACAATATAATTAGAATACACGAATTAATAATAATACACAATTTAATTAGAATACGCGGCACTGAGTCATTTTGTTACTCTAAGTTGCACATAACTTGTAACAAACTCTATCTCAATACTTTGCACCACGGACTACCCGATCACGCACCTCGCGACTTGCTGATCTGACAATAAGCTCTGAAACGGTAGTAGTGAAGCAGCTTTAGCCCTTCGAGAATAAGTTGGATAATCCCACACTCGACATGCTCTATTGGAAATGGAATTGTTTATAATTGTTGAGGCGCACACAGGTAAACCCCGCCGTCGAACCTCTAACGTTCGGTACCGTTAATTTCGGACAGCCGACCAGGTACCGAAGACTCGCGAGCGTTTGAGTTGGTTACTCCAACCGAATCTTTCCAACATTAAAGAGAGGTATGCAGCGATTGTCGCCTGTTTTTACTGCGCCGCGTTGCGAGACTCGCTACCAACGCCATGAACGGGCTTCGACTGTCTCGGGATTCATTCGTCAACCGATATTCATTACGGACAGAACCACGTCATTTACCATCGATTATCAACACTGCTCGGTTATATTAATTTGTAAACGAAATAGTGTAACCCATACGAGCGGATACACTACAGTGAGCGTCTACAACGACCAAGCAGTACAACGTACTGTGCAGAAATGACTTGGCGAGGCAAACCAATTGACTGTCGCATCTTAGCGGCACCTTTAGTCACACGTATTATCGTCATTGGCTGAATCGGTCACGACTACAAGTCTACTGCGTGACAAAGAACACGAAACAAAACACGTCGAGGTAGTGTGAGATAGAACGTCTTGGAACTATAACTGAATCGCATTGGCGTAAACCTATTTTTTTTCGCGAGGATGTGCGGAAATCTTCAAGAAGATACCTGGGAGGGTCTGCACTCGCGAATCCTTAGCGAATATGAAGGACCTACTACTGTGCATGTAGCATCTAAGAATCCGGAAGAAAGATTTTCTACTGGCTAATGGGCGGAGCGAGCGAATTGCTCCCCTTGCCCCTGTGCCGTTCAGCTTCGAGGATCCTCGCCAACAAGTCATCTCTGCAGAGTACACAACATTTACGCTCAACAATAATCTTTAACGAATCAGTGTAGTCGGAAGGTATTGCGGGAAGGAATCGTCTCGTGGTCTCTTTTGCTCTATCTCCAGTGAAGAGGACCAACGCAGTTGTAGTATATTCACGCTCCGGATTACAATAACGCATATTACTCTCACATTGCGATCAACGCAGGACTCACAACGAATAAACTATAGGTGACACGCACGCTACGAAAATGAATAACTATATGTAGGACTTGAAAGAATGCGATAATCGTTCTCACGCTGGACTCACATCACGCATCCTGTTTATAACATCAATTCCAAGGAATGATAGTGCCTATCGATTATTTATTATGGGACCTCGCTGATTCCAAGGAAGGTATGCGCTATATTAACAAATGAGCTACGAGAACTAAACCAAGAGATTAACTTATTTAAACGTCAAAGACAAAATATACGATTGATAAGGGACTTCCCACGATGCTATGCATCATCAAATCGCATTCTCGCCGGTCGCGACGCGACGTTAGTTATAATAAAAGAATTTTGTTCGGAACGTAACAAATGATTGAAATATTTTGATGTTATAGAAAAAGATGAACATAAATGAAATTCAACAGGTGTATAAAGTGGTATCTAATATGAAATACCTAGAAAATTTATAAAGAGAACTAAAAGAACTTTCTTTATTATGAAAAATGAATAGTTGTTTAAACAGAAGATAAAAGTAAACAAATACCTGTTAGGTACTCTACATTTTTTCGATTCAGCTTACCTCTACAAAAATATTTAACTATTTGATTCGTCTTTTATAAATTTGTGCACACCACAAAAGGAAAAACTGTTTTTTTTTCAATAACGGATATTCTATTAACATTTAGTTGTCAGTATGTTCCGTTATTGTTTATAAAGAACTCATATACATGTTTACCGATAAAATTGTTTACCTAATTATCGAGATTTTACAAAGTTCTGTATTATGTACTGTTTGATATTACCTACTCTCAGTAACCACAGTTTATTTTATGCATATCTCCATCCGTGTTGACTAACAACTTCATCGTGTTTGTGAACTTCGACATTTTTGTCTATCTCTAAAATTCTGATGTTTTATTATGAGGATTCTTATTAATTAATTTTTACGCATTTTTATTCATTACCTTTAGTTTATCAAACTGTCACCTGAGCTAGGTGAATTTTGAAAATCAAAATGTGCCATGATTTGGACAGTCTTTACTTGACAGACTCAACCATTTCGATATTTAACCGGACATTACTGCAGTTACTATGGATCATTGATATTTAGTAAATGATTCATTATCAAATTGCATTACGTCCTCATTTATCGTCACAGCGTATTATTGATTGCATTATACATACTGCAATGTATACTTTAATATTGTATGATTTGTATTTAATCCGCAAATAAATCTGTCGCCTATGCATAGTTGACATGACAGTTAATGTATTAATCAAAGCTCGATCGATTAAATTTAAAACAAATGGCCGTCTAATGGAAACTAAATACATTTATCTTTGTAAACTATAGCGACATTACCGAACTCGCTGTCTATTTAATTATTAAACGCTTAAAATTAACCCTTAATGGTGAAACTTCGGCTGAAGCAAATTTTATTTCAATATTGTTGAAAAGCTTGAAAACTGGTAATATTAATTTTTAGATATTTATAAAATCGATTAGCCAATACAAAAAATAATTTCATAATTTCGTCCAATATTAAACAACGACAACAACTATTAATTTTAAAATACAGGGTATTCATATCATTTTAATTTTGGATCAACAAATTTGAATTTGATGTCGTCGTTTCTATTCTCAACAAATTATTTTATGTTTGCGCAGCATTGGACTACTCACTAATTACTAAATGAAAATTGCGATGTGGAATTTTTTTTAAGTATTAGGTCGTTGTATATGAAATGATCGATTTCATATAGTTCAAAGTCTTTTAGCTATCAGTTAATTAAAATCATACTGAATAACGCTCCCTTTATATAAATATAAAACTTGAAGGTTGCTGAATTTACCATTATTGACAGATCGTCACGCGTTTCGAAAAAAAATGGCAGATAGTAAAAATAAAATAAAACATGAATCAAAGGAGAAAGTTGATGACCTTAGAAAAATGTTGGCTGATTTAAACAACGATGAGCATCGTCAATTCTTTATCGATATTCTAGATAAATTTGTCTAAATTATTAATCGTAACTAAGAAAATTTGTATTGGCACAATCAACCTTTTTCAATAAATTACATAACGGAGTTACAGCATTTCTTAGAATATAAAAATCATTTTGTTATTAATCAATAGAACTTTAAAATATTAAACCAAAGACGTTGTTAATTCATATAGAATAATATCATACACGTAACAATTGAGTTTTGTTATATTTTGTTAATAAATGGTATCTTGGCAAAAAAAAAAAAAATTATTTTCGTAAAAACTTGAATGTTAGCACTTTCAAGCCTTTTTTATTTCTACCCTCCAATTAAAGGATATTTCTGTAAATTCGCCATAATGTTATTGCTACGTAGTTTGTAATATTATAAAATCGCATACTGAGGTAAAATCGGACAGTAGGAAAGTATTTGATTTTACACAGGCTATAGGAAAATCGTATACACGAGATAAATTTAAAATCGCTATTTTTCTGCATTTTCCTTTCCCCTAAAAAAGTTAGCCGTAACCTGTTGCTTGAAGGACATGTTCTTTTAATAAACTAGAGGAAGTGGTCCAAGTACGGGCTACCATTTTTTATTTAAGCGTTTATTGCTTAACCTGTTGAAGATACCTAATCGTTTACATATCAGTATATCTATAAAATGTTAGCTTTCCGATGTAGAATTGAAATATGTTGAATAAAATTAATGTTTGCTAAGAATTACAATTTTAGAGTAAGAGTGAAAATTTTCATTTTTGAAAGTGTGGTCCAAATATGGATAACTAATAAAATAATCCAAACTAAAAATGAAAACTATTAATTGAATGTGGGCAATATAGTGCTCTTACTAAATTAATTCTTATTTCAACAGATAATTATTAGAACAATGAAACAAATATACATGTGAAAACTTTTACGATCGCGAAATTCGTAACAATGACATTGTTTTCAACTAAACACGTTAATACAACAAACGATGGTTACTATTGTGGTGGGGGAAGTGGAGGGCGATATATGAATATGCTTGTTTTTTTGTAAATCAATTTTAATATAATGTTAAGACTATCAGATTATTGCACTCGCTCGGATACACGTTTTCTTGCAGACAACACACCCCGACACTCGCTTGTTCTTCCAGTCATACCATTCGTTCAACCTCACATGTCCCACACAACACTACCAACCTAAATAATTAACCTCTATCATCCTTTCATCCATCTATACAAACATTCGCATCCTCACTCACACACCCTCAATAAAAGCAACCACACAACTATTCCTTCTGTACAATCTTATTTGTTCTTTAGCCGTAGTTTTGCACCGTTCCTGACACAGATCAGCACTTAATAATTCCTATACTTTAAATAGCCTATATTTGGACCACTTCCTCTACAATGTGAGCTTCGTTTTTCTTTTATTAGTGGAACTTTATTTTTAAGTTACCAGCTTTATCCAAGTTTCCCGCACGTTTAATAAAGCAATTTTGATCGTGAAAAAAAGCGTGTCAGTAACTTGTTGTATTTTCCAAGATATCTTAAGCAAACACATGTAGTGCAAATGATCTTTCTGATATGTTTCTTAGCATGCAATCTCTACCAGGCCCCTTTGTTTTGTTAAGGAAATTTGATCGAATATGCAAAAATGATTGTAAGCGTGCACGCCAAAATGCGCTACGATGAATCTGCTTATTCGCAGCGAAAACTCTTCGTGCCATTTCGATCGATCGATTATCAGTAGGTGTGTATGTACAAGCGCGCTTTAATCACTGCGCTGATTTATGAGCCGCAGTCATGCGAGGATTCGCGATAGAACGATAGCAAATGCGCGTGCTTTGTGCAAGTATATCTTGCGGATGCTTCGTTTTTCAATGAACTTTACACCGTCTGAAGCTCATCCTTCGTTTTTAATTTGTCATCTGAATTTGTTCGTTGAAACAGGCATTTGTAATAAAAATGCCATAACGTATCCCCTTAAATTTATGTCGACGTACAATACTTTTAAGCCTTTGCACTCTGAATGCAAATTGTATTGAACATGAATATCTTTTTGCATCGTTGTATTTTCTGATTGATGTAATCGAACGTCACCTAAAATATGGGAAAGAAAGTCCCAAGAATTTCTTGGAATTAAAAAGGGAAAGGATGTGCGAAAAGAATTGTGGGTGATGAATTTCACGTTATAAAAATTATAACGCGTTACAAAATTACGTAAATGTAAATCAATAAAATAATATATAAGTAACGCAAACTAAATTACTCATAGCCAGCGAGTAACCCTAAGGTTTTCATCACAAATCTTGCTTTTAATTAGCTAGTTGCTGGAACGAAACGTTGAAACAGTTCTGGAAATTTTCGGGAAAATTCGTGAATCAAAAACTCTTTATTATTATGAAGCTGACATATCTTAATCCCTGTGTAATTAAATCTGTACTTCATAATTGCGCGAATTAATAATTTGAAGTCTTTTCATTTTCGCATAAAAGGAGTTTAAAAATTTATACGATTCAAAAAAGTTTATACAATTTTTATCGATATAATTTATCCTGGGTAGATCTAAACGTGAAACATCACTGGGACTTCACAGTAGTTTCGGACCGAAATTTTTTATGTTCTCCATTTTTTCTTTTATTTTTTTTCTATTACGGGGACAATGAAAATGTATAGAGCAAACATAGCCGGCTAATAGCTGGAGTTTCGTGTATGTTCTTTTCAAATGTCCACTCTCAAAATTATCCGTGAACAAAGGGCCGTGAAAATAGTGAAAAGAGACGCGAGTTTGTATTTCCCATTCGGCGAGCTCGCCTCCTCTGGACTTTGTGTTTGAACGCATCGTTGACCTGTTACAAACCACTCTTACGGAGACCGCATAATAAACAAAACTGCAAATGAGACTCTCAACTCGGCCCTTTTTTCTTCTCGCGATGTTTCCGCGTCCACTCTTACGAAAGAGTGACAGGGAGACCGACAGTAGCAAAAAGAGGAAACAGCTCGAGGATACGTGTACCATTTAAAGCAACGCATGTTTGTTCCTTCCTCTCTGTCACCGTGCAAATTAAGTGCACCGGTTTCAATGAGCCCGACAATATAGCTTTTCATCAATCCAATGAAATATAAGATGAAAATGTTCTAAAGGAAGATGGTAGAAAAGCAGCCAATTTCCCACTCCTTTGACAGCAAAACATTCGTTCAAATTACGCATGTATGTATGCAGAACAGATTGGGATAATATGGCAACATTAAGCGGAAACACGATAGGCGTAACCGTTTTATTTATCATACGAAAGAACCGATATTTTTTGTAGTATGCATCGAGCTTATAGTGGCTCATAGTAAAACTGGGAAACTTATGTTTTCATGCTTTAAGAAGCGTTTAATTTTTAATAAACGTTTGAATTTCCAAGCTTTCCGATTTTCAAAGATTTGGATTCCGAAGCGTTTGAATTTCCAAGCTTTTGTATTTCTAAGCATTTGAATTTCCAATCTTCCGTATTTTTAACCGTTTGGAATTATGAAGCTTTTGGATTGATAATAGGAACTTCCAAGGGTTTCCTATTCGAAACCAGTAACACGTTAATTTTTTAGTGGCTTTGAGGTTAGCCTTTCATTGTTTAATGATGTGCAACTTATTGTTAGTAAATCTTTAATTTCGTTAAATGCGCTATACACCAGTATTTATGACAACGATTATACAATTGCCATTTTAACACTACTTTTACCGCCTTTTCGTAGATACCTATTTTTACCAGAAGGGATCTGTGGAGCTGTGGAGAGGGGATAGGATAGGGAAAAGGAAGGGTGCTGTTACGTTTCGTCCTGGGCCTGCTAGTGGCCTACTCATCAAGGCTACATAGTAGGCCCTGCCTTAGACACTGGGATATTGAAAGGAAGGTTAAAGACAGTATATATATGGACAAGGTGGTTGGAGCGAGTGCTTTCGAGAAAGTCCTATTTCGTATGTCCCTCTAGTGGTAGGTGCAGGAGAGCCGCCACAGATCGAATGACCATTTGCATTTAAATGCAGATAACTGTAGAAATAAGTATTCGATAGAATAAAAATTAATTTTTAATGTTTTTGGTTTTTTAATTTAATAGTTATAAACACAATAACAAAAACTCTAATGCTAAAAGGGTTCATTTGACCTTCTTGATAAAAATAGTATCGAAGATGTTTGTAATTTAATCAACGTATTTTACTAATATGCTTGTCCAAGACGCTGAAATGATTTCAATGCCAAAAAGTCGACGAGAAAAGAGAAATACGAGATTGGTTAGGAAACTAACAAAGAAGCATCGCCGCAATATTCGAGAAATTCGTAATCGAGTTAAGCTAGGGTTTCATATTAGGAGAAATCCTCATATTAAACAATTTCACCCTAATACAATTTTTCCATTTGTAAAAACCAGATTTGTTACACTTGGTACACGATTCATGTCATCAATTTAAATACTTAAAGCATTGAATCTAGTTAATGTAGCTTCGGAGATTCCATACTTTAATGAAACAATAATACAAGCAATTCCCTTCTCTATATCATGTATTTCAGTTTAGAAAGCCTCCTGCAATCAAAGTTGTCTGTTTGGTTCTTTTATGTAATTGTGTTGCATTCTATTGGGTAACTGGAAGTATATAAGCTGTAAAAAAAAGTTGATTATTATAGAGCTGAATTGAATAAATAGTATCATAATGAATATAATATGTAACATAATATAAAATGAATTAAATAATATCGAAATAAAATTGTGGCATCAGATATATATATATATATATATATATATATATATATATATATATATATATATATATATATTTTAAATCACGTGAAATCCAATTTTGCACTTTTGTAAAAGTCAAAATTTACTTTTCATGCAAAACTTTTTTTAATTAAGCGTTTATTCATTAATTCAATCTTTTAAATTTTTATAATCCACGCGTGTGAAATTGCAATTTTCAATTACTTTTTCGTTGTTTCCTTTATCTTTATTTCGACGTCGTAAACTATTATACATTATAGGCTCACATGCAAAGATGGCGTAATAGATAATATTCGTATATGTTTGCAATAGAAGCAAAAATTGAGTTCATGATTTTACTTCCGTACACACTCTAAAATTCAAATAAATTTAAAAAGCACACACAAATTTTTAACAGTTTATAGAGATTAATTTGTTTACTAGTTAAAATTGAATAGATTGTGAAAACAGGCGAAGCTTCTTATATTTATTTACAAGAAAAGACATAAAAATGAAAGCTCAACACAAAAGTCTACATTTTACGTACAATTACTGTGAGTATATTACTGTGAGTTTAATTACTGAACAAAAGTTTTTATTATAATTGTTGTTTACAATTTGTTGCAGATAAATTTTTACAGGAATGTCCATAACTATTGCAGGGTACTAAAATTGCAGAAAATAATTCGTATAACATGCATGAGATTAGTATTTTCTAGAAAATGTTTCAGGGAAAGAGTTCAGTGCAAAGAAGAGCAAGTGCAAGGAAAGAAAATAAAAAAAGAATAGAATAACGTTGGCCCTGTATGCAAATGCTAATGGAAGTCATAAACTGCCATTATTTTTCACCCACAAATACGCGAGCACGGGAGCATTAAAGCATCGCAAAATATGTCACATATACAGTCGAACCTTTGCAACTCGAATCTCTTGAACTCGAAAACCTCTATAAAACGAAAATTTTATTTAGTCCTTTTTGCGCCTTTGCGAAAACCTCTATAAATCGGAATAAAACATATATATCTCAATTCGACTTATTTGTCACGTTTTAGATGCATCTTTTCACCTTTAAAAATAGAATATCGAATAGCCAAATTTCAACAGATCAAAGTTTATCTCTATAAGTCAAACTTTTATCGTGGCTGCCTTTATGGCTCGAAGTTATAGCTGCGCAGGTGCCATAATTTGTGAAACAAATGAATGCTGTGAAACATGAGACGACACTTGCCGTGTCTGTACCGCTCGTAAGTTAAATTCTCGTATGTTAAAGCTCCCTTACTCGAAACCATTGATAAGTCGGAACCTCTATAAACCGAAAATTTTAGCACTTCTTTCGAGATTTGAGTTACCGAGGATCGACTATAGAAATCAAAAAAGTGCTTGAGTGAACGAAACAATTTTTCGTTAACAGTACTAAAAAGATTTTAAACTCGAAGTGGTGAAATGCTGCTCCTAGCAGACAATTTTAAAAATCAGAAATCGACAAAAGAGGAAATGAGCAGTGGATATTTTAAATTAATATTTCTACCGTCCAGCACTTTTTCCCTCATTTAAGTAACGTAGAGCGTAATTGCGTAACTCTTTCGGCATTTGTTATAATAGACATGTTACAAATGCAATACCTACTTCATTTATGCTATTACTTCTGACACTATTATATATATTTTGTTTTGTTGTATTGGTATTGGTTATGATTATAAGTGGGAATTTTTTCAGTTTCAGTTTTTAGTTTTCGGTATATGAGTTGTTACGTTCGCTAGCCCTAGGGAGATATTTATATAGTTAATTAGTATTTAATTTATATGCTTGTATTTATATTTATATCTATGTTTATATTTAATGTGTATCTATAATGGGAGGATAAATGGAACGGAACCTCTTGTAATCCATATCGAAATTGAATAAAGAAATCTAATATTATTTTTTCACCCATTTCTGCTCTCAAGTATTTTCCATTCTATACCGAAGCTATAATAAACTAGCTTTACTATCCTGTTCAAAAAGTTTACGGACAAGTAAAATAAAATCCAAATTTTTCATCTAATTCATGAATTTCCGTTTAATCACGTTCAAAGTAATCCTCATTGCTTACAAAACGTTTGTGTCAACGCTTTCTCATTTTTCAAAAGACTCAATTTCTGGAATGATTTTCAACTCATTTAGCGAATTTTGTTTTATTGCGTTATTCCATATAAAATGACGTCCTCGTAGAAAATAGGAAGAAATCGCACGGTGCTTTATCAGACGAGTACAGTGCTTGTGGAATGAATTTCAGTGCATTTTTCGCCAAAACTTTGCGAATAAGCATCGGGATGTGAATAAACATCGATGAATTTGACGGCTATAGGTGAAAATCGTTACTCGTTCAAATCACATAAAACATCTGTTATAAAAAAACTATTCAACCGATTTTAAGCAGCAAGGGCAGATATCAATATCAGATATACGAAGTTAACAGAATGGAGAAAATTGATATCGATCTATGCAGTGTATGATATAAAAGATATAGTATAAATTTAATTTATGATACACGAACTCGTCACAGCGGCTAACAAATTTAAATTTTGGAATAAAATTCTTAACCGTGAGGTGACAATCACTATGTTGACCAGGGAACACTAGAAAATATGAAATAAAGAAGGTCATTTCTAGAAATTTCTATGGAAGAATTAATGGAATGGATTAATTAATGCAAGGCAGCAAAAGCAATTAGAGAAGATGAAGATATTGAAGAAGAATGTTCCGAGTCACGACCTCCTTCTTCAATAGAGGAGGAAAAAATTGATAAATTATTGTACAATTTACGGGAAATAGTGATTATAGAGCTGATAATTCAAAACCGTGTTAAAGGTATAGTAAAATATTATAATAGGAAATAATTTTCATACTTTAACTACTACTAATATTGCAATTGTCAGTATGACTATTATTATCATTATTAATATAATTATTAGTAGTAGTAGCGATAACATTAATATGACATTTAATATTAGATAAATGTGTAATATTTATTTTATACAAACTACGCTAGTTATAATATTTATGGAAATATAGTTTATTTGGTATTATTTTTACTGTAAAAATCTTAGTAATATGATTGAAACAATTTTATAGTTAAATAGTTACACGTAAACATACGTGAGTATATACATGTATAGTTATGTATTCGGTTGTAACATATGTATATTCGTCCCGTTTTTTAATGACTTTTTCAAATTCCAAGAATTTTACTAGAGAAAAAGCCTTTAGCTACCAGAAAGAGCGAAAAATATCATAAAACGGTACAGAGGTAATTGATTAAATTTACTTTTGAATTTACAAATAAATGATTTTACAAGTAGTAATTGACGGATATTAGACGTCCCGGTTGCAAACGTGTATTAAACTACACGTGTAACGTGTGTTAAAGAATTTAAAATCCTGGTAATTTCATTACACAGATACACGTATATTTCAATTACATGTGTATTTATACATACGCGTCTGTTAGAGATCCCGATGTCAAACGTGTACTCGAAACTTTAAAAGCATATAAATTCAATCAAATAATTTCAAGATCATACGAAGCACGAATATTTCAATAATCGTGTTCACGTTTGAAACCGGGATTTCTAACAGACACGTACATATGATGTATAAATACGCGTGTAATAGAAATACATGTGTACCCATATAATTAAATTACACGGATTAAAGTTCGATATGTTTAATTATACGTGCAAAAGATATATCTTGCGAATATGCTACATCCCAATATTATACGTGTGCATAGCATGTATTATACTGTGCAGAGTTGGTAAGTTGGTGAGTCGAAGGAATGCAGGTCCGATTGGTTACAGACCCACCTCCTTTGATACAATTATAAAGGTAGGTCACACATATTTGTATCGGTGGCTGAAACATTGCGAAGCGACGAAAGCAAGGAGACACATAGAGAAACACATTGCTTTTGCCTCTCCGCTGTCCCACTTGCTAACCCTATAGTACTTTGCTTCGTTACAGTAATACATTACTAGCACACTGTTTGGAATTATTAATACATGGACTGTGTGAACAATAAATTTATTTACTTTAAAGGGAACACTGCCATTTTCGGGTCTCCGTAAATGACTTTTTGCTTGTTACAAGTCAGCCCCCCCCCCCCTGCTGGTAGCAGATACTCAAAAGTTTTTAAGTTATTTGCATCTGAAAATATTTTAGCTCTCACATGCAAATCGTATTGGCAAGTTATATGAAGTTGAAGCGCTGTGGTAACGTATGTATGTAGGTTCCCACCGGGACGTCCAGGATTCATGTATGAGTCCTGGTATATACAACCTCCTCCACTTTCAATTCTTTTATTTGTTTCCATTGTTAGTAATCTCAAAAGGGAAGGACTTCAACTGTTCGATTTTTATTTTCACGTGCTTTTGTACTATGATAGCGTATCGATTCCTGATGACATGCATGAAATGTTGGGCATACAAGTTATTTAATAGTTTTAAAGATATAAGCTATTAAAGTTACATATCTCTTGAAGCACCATTAGTGAGGCGTAGCTGGCATTAAACGCGATTCCTTAATTTTTGGCGACAGAAATACGAAGTTGCACGAAGATTCACGATCTATTGGTGAGGCGTAGTTGACGAATAATTGGATAATTGTTATTCGGAAAATGCCAATAAAGATAAACGTTGACTGCATAAATTATGACGGGGAAGTGTAAATTAGAAGTCCTGCAATTGATTTCCCGTCAACTGCGCGTCGTTTACTATTCGCCAGCTACGCCTCACTAATAGATCGTGAATCTTCGTGCAACTTCGCATTTCTCTCGTCAAAATTGAAGAAGCGCGTCTAAACTTGCAGTAACCGGATAGTTGACGACGCACCGCGTGCGTTATTTACTATTAGCCAGCTGCGCCTCATTAATAGATCGTGAATGTTCGTACTTACAACTTCGCATTTCTGTCGCCAAAATTAAAGAGCCGCGTCTAAGTGTTCTAGGTACTCCTCACTAATGGTACTTCAAGAGGTACACAATTTTAATAACCTACATGTTTAAAACTATTAAGTAACTACGCCTAATATTTGATGCATGTCATCGGGAATCGGTAAGCTATCATCCTATAAAACGATTTACGTTAAAATCAAAGTCGGACAGTTAGGTTTCTTCCCTTGTCAGTTCCAAAAACGCATGGGGATAGCGGCATACACTAAACAATACAGATATCTGGATGATTATGCGAGCATCATTGTATCGTGTCGAGCGCCATGTCTTAGGTTCGAGATAGTAAACCTATAGCACGCATTCCAGAAGTGGCACACTATGCAAATTTTACTAGCACGTCAACGATTTATACACGATTCCATTTTATATGCTTATAAATTATTCAAAATTGTTTTTAATTATTACAACGTGTACGAGTTAAATCTTATCTTATACGTTAGAAATAGAACGATTGATGAATCTAGTTCGTCATGTATATGACTAAAAGTGACAAAATATGGACCGATTATACAGCATTCGACATGCAATATGCAACGAGCAAAAATCTCATTGAAAAGCAATAAAATTGATATTGATTTAAGTGCGACAATATGTATGTCAAATTATGAATTTATCTTTATGAAATTCTATGTTAATGTTTAAGCACGTCAGCAACTTGATAAATATTATTTGTAAATTTACGCCACGCACATAAAAAGATTCGCCACCATTATCTTAGCTAACGTCATGTATGTATATATACCTATGTATTTACATACCTATGATCGCTGTGTATCTTCAATTTCAACGATATATACGAATATATTTTTAACAGCTAATGCAAGCCTAACCCGAATCTAACGTGAACCTAAACCTGATTTTTAGATTGCGAATTCTTATGCAAATTCATATTTTTATAAACACATTTGAGAAAATGGAACTTAAGCAGAGATTAGTTTCACTCTCCAATTATTATATTTTCGATACTTTTACCTAATAAAATAAAGTAACGCATCTTTAAGCACGCGTAACTTTTGATCGCATACATTCCTAACATTATAATTGCCATTCTTTACATATACATTAAAATTCTACTAGATTATGTATAGAAGTCTTAATAATATTTGGTTCAGACAAGTAAAGTTCAGCTTACAAAAAAATTTAATATCGATACTGTTTAGAACGCTACGAACTTTCCGACAAACTCAATATATATATACATATATATAGTTGCTCCGCTATAACTTTCTTCACTAGTTCATAGCAATTTTGTTTTAAGATAGGCTCCCAGCTTTCATCTCTCTTTCACGAAACATTCCTGGCAGAGAATCCACGCCTCGCAGTTAAATCAAGGTGAGCCCAGAAATAGTGGGGGCCTACCTTTATAGCGAGGTTTCATGCTGTTAACTCGTAATTCTATACACCAGCATTTTCGAGTTCTTCTTCGGCTATTCCTTTCTCTTCTTCGGATGCTTCTTTCTGTCGTATTTCTTTGTCTTTCGGCCGAAAACAAGAAATGTATGCTAAACTTATGCGGGCCCACCGATAAATTTGCATACCAGATACTAGGTATTCGTAGCCGTGGAATAGAGCAAGCTGTGCGGTTACGATAACACGAGGCCGTTGGCGAAGATATGTACGATGTCTACATACGTAAACGTATGGAAACTCACGGTTCGATCGACACAGGTATATAGACTTCTGTTTTGGCAGCGCCGTTTTCTATCGTTTCGTCAATTTCAATTCACCGTACGTTTAACGTTCGTCTCGAGTATTGCTTGTCCGCGTTAACGTTCCCAGGGAAATAATTTCTCTCAATTTTTTTCTTACACAATCTGCAAAAAGTAATGCTGACAGAAAAAAAATAGGAAGGTTAGAATTTGTTATCCCCTTTGCAAAATGCTTGAAGAATCATTGCTAGAATAAAGGTAACAAGTAATATGTTAAATAGTAAAATATTTGTGCTCTATTCAATATATTTTTCATATGATATTACTATAGATATAGCGTCACTTGACTTTTAGCTCCTCAATTTGCACACACATCTATAACTCATGCCTTTTATTTGGCCTAAACTATAATCGAGTCTAGTAGATTCTATAAGCAATTTAACTCTTTCAGCTGTAGCGGAACATATTGTACGCCCCAACGATTGTTTCTGATCACCTCTAGAACAATATGTGTGTTCGTGATGCGTTATTCTGCACTGTTTCAATCTGTCTACTACCATTCCGGATTAACAACCATAACAATAAATAGCATAACAACATGATGGATAATTTTTATTTAGGTAGTGTATCTGGTTGCAGAGCAACAGCAATAGAAATAAAGCATGTATAATTTTATGATCTTCTAAAACTTTTTATTGTAGCTTTCTAATTTATGGTATAAAGTGATCGTTTTGTAGAATTACCTTTTAAATGATGTTTTCATTCATTTTACGGAGCATAAAAATATGCGAGCCTTTCTTGGGACACACATACTTACATATCCCACTAGGTTTCTTCTTTTTTATTTCGTCTCTCAGAAAAAGGAAAAACACGAAAGAGATGCCAAAGATTTTCACAAAATGAAAAAGAAACAAGAACAAAAACAATTTGTAAAAGTTGGAATATTCCTCTTTGCAAGATATTATAAGATATATAAAAAAACCTTTTTTTTCGTTTGACGGGTTTCGAAGTGTCAAAGTTTTGAATGTCCTAAATATAAAAATTAAATTATTTACTGAATGTATGAAACTATATGTATCTTCTTAGTTACACGTACGATTACGTATACTGTAGAGAGAGTAAAATACGTTTAAATACAGAATGAAGTTATTTTCAAAATGAACTTTCCCCAATAAATTTTTTGTGAACAACAGAGAGTATATGTAATGAACACACTCGATACAGATAACTATGTGTAATTTTATTAAGTTCTAATCAGTTTAGTAAACAATTATTAAATCAATTAACAACTTTGGAAACTATATTTCAAGATCATAACGAGTGGTACTATTAATTTACCTACTGATTTATAAATTAAATTACAATTCACATTTATTGACGCTGCTGCCCGTGCTTTTCATACACTAGAAAATGGAGTCATTATCGAAAGTCATTATTGGTTAGTATCAATTTATGTTAATTAGCTCTGTGTATTACAATTCAATTATAGATTGAATTACCGGTTAAATGCAGACTAACTGACACGTACTTCGTGCTGTATAGTAGCCAATGTATATCTTCATTTAATCGTACTATCATTAATCATTATAAGATATGTTCTACCCCATTTTCTTGCCCCCCCCCCCCCCTCCTGTCGTTACGTGTTTTATCTTCCTCAACTAATAATTATTTAATAGAAGTATTGAATACAGAATTTTATTCGTCATAGCGTAAATCTTTATAATAAAAAATCATTTTGTTTCGGTAACACTGAACGATAACAATATATACTTTCAATGAAAATAAGTTACAGAAATTAGTTTTATAGCTTGGTTACTCATACTTATTAATTACTGAAACTGATCTGAGAAAAAAAAAACATTTTTTCCAATCTTAATTCGTTATTGTACAAATTTCTTTACTTTTATACCGAATTTATTGATATGAGATATTTAGCAAATTAAAGAGTATCTTTCAATGTCTAATAGTCCGTTTGAAATTGATAAATTATTAACTTGGTGTATCAAAAATGGTTACTATATTACAAATCAGAAGGGTAGTTAGTGATAAAGTATGAATGCATTCACAGTCACGAAAGTCTACGTAAACCATTATCAATCAAATTTGAAAGAAATTATAAAAATACGCAAGCTTTTAACATTTTCTAAACATTAACATTATTTTTACCATCTTTTTGTAAATGTCTATTTTTTCCAGAAGACCCCTTTGCATTTGGATGCAGGTTACTGTGGAAATAAATGTTCGAAATAATATACAATGATTTTTAATGTTTTTGGGATTTTTTTTAATTTAACAATTATAAACAAAATAACGGAAGTTCAAATTTTAAAAGATGTCACTTGACACTCTTGGTAAAAATAGTGTTAATTTATTTATCATTTAAAAGTAATACTCGTAAAATGTTTAAAGATCGTGTACTTTTTTAAATGTATTAAAGGAGGAAGTACTCGCAGACTTTCGTGACTGACCGCATATCAACCGTATGTTCTGTAATTAATTAAATCATGTCACAAGTTTATGGCACGTCAATCGTTATTAAGGATGAAGATGCGAGGCACTAATTGGCGATACGACTGACAGAAGTGTCTATAGAGTAATTTGTGACCTAAATAAATCTTGATTTCTGTATCAAGTGATGACTGGTCAATGTTATCTTAGAAACGGAGTAATTATCTAGATAGCTACTAACTAAATTTAATTATCTTAAGGATAATTGTTCATTCAAATATCAATATCCATACAAACTATTAGGTATATCAATAAATAATTCACTATTTTTTAATCCATATAATTTAAATTTAAAATATGCTCCCAAGATATAAAAACAGGTTAATGGATTTATTTTATCGAATAATCAAGCCTCCATTTTAGTGGGAATATTTTAGGACAGATATTTCATTGTGTTAAAGATAAATGCGTAATTTCACAATAGAAGTGGATTATTAATCAGTTCACCTAATACATACTACATTTAACAAATACTGTACCCAAATAAAAAATTTATAGAATAAAGTTTAGCATAAATTATGTTTCGAAATAAAAGTTAACAAAGGTTCTACAAAATCAAATGGTTAATGGTTGCAGTATTAATACTACAGAGTATTATACTACTGAATAACAGTACAGAGTGTTTCGCAAGGATTAATACAGTCAAAGAGTGGATTTAATAAGAGGCGAAATTCCCTGCTTACAATTAATGAGAGATGAAATGGTAAAACCAATTTAAATGTCGACAAACTGTAAAGTTTGTGGCGGCTCTCCTGCACCTACCACTAGAGGGACATACGAAATAGGACTTTCTCGAAAGCACTCGCTCCAACTACCTCGTCTATATATATACCGCCTTTAACCTTCCTTCCAATATCCCAGTGTCTAACAATAAGGCAGGGCCTCCTAGGTAGCCTTACTGATGAGTCCACTAGCAGGCCCAGGACGAAAGGCAACACCCTTCCTTTTCCTATCCTATCCCCTCTTCACAGCTCTACAAGTTAAAATTGTCTTTAAAAGCAGGATTAGCAATTACATAACAAATAGATTCAACAAATTGACTGCAATTATGGTTTACTGTTTATCGTAGCACTTCTAGGCGTAAAAGTAAACAAAATCTGTCGATTAACTGAATTAAACGTTATAAGGCAATTATGCAATTATTCGTGTTAACTGGATTATGTCTATAACTCATTCGTTAGATATGTTTTTAATTTAGATGTGACACATTCCTATGATTCTTAGAGGAAACTGTATTTGAAGATTATTCGCCTATAACCTAATTAAACTTTGACTATTTGGAACTCTTAAGTCGAATAGTTACCACTTTTATCGAATTTCCAAAAGCTGTATAATTAACGATTACATCTACAACGATTCCATAAAGCCCAAATTTAACCAAGCACATGCATAACCAGGGAATTTTCAACTTTAATTTTTGGAATTGATATTAAAAAATTGATTTTGAAGTTTCGTCTCGATTTCGCATGTAATTTCGCTCTACCCCCGATTGTACTACAATCATGTGCTAATGAGAAAGTATAATCTGAATAAAAAAGTGTTACAAAAGTTAATCTTACTCTCTATAACGTAAAATAAATGTATGAACTCTGTGGTCACATGGTCAAAGATGACGCCTGTGGTTTTGCTAATTTTACAATAAAGTAATTTTAAGGTGTGTTCAGCTATAAAGAATAACACTGGGTTTAAAAATACATGAATTATCTCTTTGTCTTTTTTGAAAACTGCATAGCATACAAATGTCATATTTTAGCAACGCCTACATTTCATTTTCCGCTTATTACGATCCCTTTGGGACTTACACTTCCTTATATGAATAATCGGCTAACAATATTCCATAGATGATACAAAATTTGCATTATTGAACTTATTTTATTACAAACAGTTATGATTAGATTGAGGATAATTATACATTTATAGTAAATTTAAATTTGCAAAAAGAATAGATTCCATATGATATAGAAGAAATATAGTTTACGTAAGTTTAAATGTTTAAAGATAAAGACATTCAATTAATTTGTACATCTAATAATTTTATATAAAGTGTTTTGGGACCGACTGATTATAATAACAATAGCTACAATTATAATAATCAGATTCCACAGTGTCTCGATGTCGACAAAAATTGAACATATTGCAGTTGAACACCTGATCAGAGTTAGCGCGAATATTAATCCCATAGCAGTGAAAAAAGCATGAACATACACACGATAACCGTATTGCTAATAGTGGGACAAATTCAAAGACATACCTACTTATGAATATCAATACATATCAATTTCCGAATACTCTGACATTTTATGAAACGCGTATCAAAATAACTGGTAATTGCTATTGCTAAAATATGTTTAATATCGCCTCATGCAGTAGCGATCCAAAATAATTACGTGGTATTCATGGAGACATCAATAAGACAAACGAAAATATATCATTCACAACAAGACGAATTTATGAATTAATTTCCGAAAAGATCGAATAATTTCAGTATAAATAATAAGTATGATATAAATAATTATAATCGACAACAGAGGATAAAAAGTTCGTTATCTCTGGCTTATGTTATAACATGTTTCGCGATACAGATTTCGCTTGAATCATATTTGCGTCTTCGTAATCATTTATTAAAATAGTTATCAAACATAATACAATTGATACGTATCAATACAATAGTTAATTGTTTTCGTACATCTCAAATCGTTTACAAACGTACCATACGTGAGATTGATACGCAAATATCAATTTTAAACCTAAACGTACCAATGATATCAAACATGTCTTACAATTAGTTAATCACATCACTGCATATTACACTTTTACTTTTCTTTGCACCAAATTATTCATCTTACATGCGGCTTACAACAAAGTCTTATTTTACAAGCGACGAGAAGTTTATTTGTACCTTTGGAGAAGAAAGCATATAGAATATTGGAGCACATAAAGTTAGCTGCATTAACACGTATATGTTTCCATTGTTAGAAGAAACTACAACGGAATGAAGATTTTACAGGAACAATAGCGCGAGTATCGTAGATATCGTGCACGGTCAATTCACGAGGAAGTTCGATACCGTTTGGAATATACGATAATGGTGCATGGAACAAGCACAACGGACATATGCGGTCAGATTGGATAAGTGTACGAATTCACTGGGCCGTTCATGATTGTCACCAAGTTTTGTTCCTCTGGTTTGGTACGGTTCCGCTGTAACGACAGCGTACGTGTTACCACATCTCTTGCAGGCTGTTCATTCTCGGCTTATTCCTTTTGCGCAGCCATTCACAAACGGGTTCTAAATTGTTTTGCCTTGAAATACGATTTTATAGGATTATCATTAAAATCATTCTAGTATATTTTAAAGTTACAAACGACAACTGTTATGATAATTCGGGCATGCCAACTTTTTAGATTAATTGTATAATAACAGAGTTGGGCATTATTTGAATAAAATCTTGGTATTATCTTGTGGCGGCTCTCCTGCACCTACCACTAGAGGGACATACAAAATAGGACTTTCTCGAAAGCACTCGCTACAACTACCTCGTCCATATACATATATATACCGCCTTCAACCTTTCTTCCAATATCCCAGTGTCTAACAATAAGGCAGGGCCTGCTAGGTAGCCTTACTAGATAGTGAGTCCACTATCAGGCCCAGGACGAAACGCAATATCCTTCCCATGTCCTATCCTATCCCCTCTCTACAACTCCACAACTTTTATTATTATTATTATTAACATTTCGAATAAAACTTTCGAATTAAATTTTATTCGAATAACATTTTGAATAAATGTTTCGAATAACATTTCATTTGATTAATCTTTGTAAAGGAAATACTGAGTATGTAAATATTTAACTAAATTACTTCACTTGCAACTAAATACATAAATACAAATGCATATGAATGAAGGTAATGGAAATAAACGTCTAGAGGTGAGAAGAATTAAAAAATTCTAAATTAACACGTGATAGTCTGCGATAGATTAACGTCAAATGATTAATTCTAGATGACTTTCAATATCTTGTTAAAAATACGTAGTCCAAAAATTTGTTACAAATTGAATTCTAACACGTTGAAGCAATAAAGTTTCCAGCTAAAGATTCTATTACGAGTGATCGACGGCAAACACGGAAATGAAACGTGTGAGTAGCAGGTGGTGAAAGAAATCGGAGTTTTAGTTTACCCCTGATATAGGCCATTGCCACTGATATAGAATTTCAGAGAAGATAAGCTTTTACTAGAATTTTTCAACTAAAAGAGAAACATTTCCACCATGTTTCGTGCAGCGGTGGTATCATTAAAAAACTCTGTTTATGTTTCATTTTGTTAAACAGAATTACACTTTAAAGAAGCTTAGATTACTTGAATTTTCTATTCTTAAATCTGCACGAACTTTTCCTGGTATTTACAGGTAGAGGAAGTTGTTCAAATATGGGCTACCAGTTTTGTTTTAGCGTTCATTGCCAAACCTGTTGAAGATATCTGATCGTTTACATATCAATGTGTATCCATAACACGTTAGCTTTCTAATGTAGAATTGAAATATGTTGAACAGAATTAACGTTTGCTATGAATTACAAATTTAAAGTAACAGTGAAAAATTTCATTTTTGAAGGTATGGTCCAAATATAGGCCACTCATAAAATAATCTAAAATGAAAATGATAACAACTGTTTTTTTCTTTTCAGAAAACTGTTCTTTTTATTGAAAGTGGCTAAAAAAAGCTCTCACTGTTAGCAATATAGTGCTCTTATCAAATTAAAAGCACTACAATTTTTGAGGTGCGAATTGCTGCTGCACAAGTAAAAAAACATATGGGAAAATTGCATAAGTATAATAAGAAACAAATGGGAAAAGGAAACGAATAAAAATAATCGTTTACTATCAAACAGAAAACAGCGAGGAAAATAAATCTACCTAACGATAAAACGATATTTTACCTAATATTTCTTAATATTTCTAAGTCCACATATGATTACTTTGATGTGTTGTAGCATTGATACTGAGATACTGAGATTTCACAACGTGCAAATGGAATTTCTTTTTATAATAATTTGATTACTTCTCGAAGCTAATTTTTACTTTTTGGGACATTTTTATTAACTAGTTTTACTCCTTGGTGTCTATAAATTCCCTATTATGTTTTATGGTTATGCAATAGCACTTTACATCACAAAAGCATTACCGTTTTTAGCGAATTTTATATTGTCCCATTTTGCCGAAAACTTATCGCCAGGGGTAGTATTTCTATTTAACCCGTGTTAACATTAATTCGCACAATACTGTAAATGAAGACGTTTTTGTAGCTGAATTTAATAGCTTTAGTCCAATTTCGTGTACAAGTATCAAAGGAAGATCGGCAACACAATCGCAAGTAGGAGCGAGGTAACTCATTTTCCAAAAACGGAGAAGTCATTCGTCAACGCGAACACGTTCAATTTCTCCGCTTCGCTCCGGCTGTAGAAGGACGAAGATTGGCAAGCGGCAATTTCGGACCGATTTCCATCGTACGTTACAACGAAGGGGCCAATCGAAGAGAATCCAGTGGTCGATTCCGATTTTGCAATCAGCGAACTAAATCGTCGAAACGGCCAACTGCGCTGTGCTTTTGCAAGAGTAGTCAAAGCTATACTCGTCAATGACCCAGGAATAGTTGAGGAGATATATATGATAAAGTTTCTCTATTCCTTATAGCTAAACTGTGGATCTTTATGCAAATTCATAACTACATAGACGCAACTAAAGGAATAAAATATAAATAGAAATTTGTTTTATCCATTACGCATTTTAAAATGTACTTTATTTGTTATATTATGTATATATTTACCTGTATTATGGGGATTTTGTTCCTTTTGGCATATCAAAATTTGCCATAAATATATAAATATCCGCAGTTTATTTATAGCTTATTCTACATAATAGAAGATTATTACGAGAACTATTTGAAAAGTCCGCGGCCTCAGCCACAGTTGGTGGCTTTGTTCAAATTTTGTTTACACATCTTGAAGTTACATGTATTTCATACATAACCCATAAGTTTGATATTGATCTATCGTGTAGTTTATTGGAAAATATAATTTAACCCTTAATGTACGGAGCCTATTTTTGAAATATAAATTACAGAGTGGCGTCACTAAGGTCGTTACACTAAAAATTTAGTAAGACAATATTTAATTTATATTTTCTGACGTTTTACTATTCTACAAAATTATACTGTACTATTTAATTCAGTACGAAACATTTATTTATAAAAATACAATATAAAACATATTTATTTTATTTTGAAGGTCCCAAGGTCCTCCTTACCATAGTTTAAGAGTTAAAAAAAACTATCTCTCTTTTCTCCGTTAAACAGATAATACCGAGCATCATGTTGCAATTAAGTTTTTCGTTAAAAAAAGGCGTAACATCTTCCTCATTATGCTTATTGTTAGTCACCAAATTTGAATAATCGAGATTCTTCAAGAATTAAATGAAACATCGAGTCGAATATAAACTATTATAGATTTTAGAAGGAGTTGTTAAACCTTCGATTGAAAAAGTAACTATTTGGTGAAGCTTCGACACAATGAGATAACTTTTCTAATAACAGCGAAGACGAGTTTGCTTAGAAACAAAGTTGATCATATTATAAATGAAGTACTTGAGTGCGGCGAAACAGACAACGGTAATAAAATGATTGGTTCAAAAATCTAAAAAATTCGAATGATAGGAATTGAAAGTTAAATCGATTCTGATGCTACTGTGGAAGATTACAAGACTTAATATTCAACATTACATTTTGTGCAATACAAAGTACATTAAATATTGAAATGCAACAATCGTATTCGTCGATATATGTATGTTTGTTTACAAAATTATCAACTTTCTAATAAATCTACTTCCAGCTGCTAGAGTTTTCCACGGTAAACGAGCCTTCGAGTGCAAAAGGTTAATTTCCTATTAATATTTCCCGCATTAAAAATTGTTCTGCGCATCGACAACTTGATAAATATTAGTTGTAAATTTTTGGTACACGCGCATAAAAAGGTTCGCTATCACCGATATTGTAGGTAGGTAATCTGTTTTGCTCATATGGTTCATATCTCCTTAACTTATACATACATGCCATGCCAAAAGTTGTGATGCCGTGTTATGGAAAATCAGCTTTTCGTAGTAGTAAAAAGATCACATTTAACTTTACTGAATTGGATATTAGAAAGTAATAATTGTATTATAATAGCAGCTTTTACCATAAACATTCTTTACATTAATAATATCAAAAGATACGTTTAATAAAACTATATAGGGATTTCTTGTTTATGGTATCTTTCTGCGTGTTATTTTCTCATTTTTCTTCAGTTGTCACTCATGCGAATGGCTTGCATCTACATGTCAAAGCACAAAAGCAGTTGCACTTTTTGCTCGTTGTACTTCTACATACGCTTAAAATTGCAATAACTGCGTTCAACATTATGCAGCGCATTACGAAAACAATTATGCCGCAAGATCTAAAATTTGCAACAAGAAATAATGACTTGAACAGTAACAGTTGAAAGTTCAACATTTCTAAAGTCTTATCTTATTCCGATTGTCGCGGATGATTTATTCGAGATTTGTCTCACAGCTACGCTGCAAATAAGGACAAGCGTGTTTTTCGACATCAACGTAAATATTTTTGATTTGTCGAGTCATGTACAAAACCTGCAGAATAACTACTTCGTGCACGACAGAAAGTGATTCATGTATCGTTACTGATATTATTTTACCACTTCTTTGCACCTTCGCGACTTAATACGCATTGAATAAGTAAAACATACATTTCTGCTCATAAATCAGTGATAAAAGACCTTTGTACTATTACAGTAAGAAAAACATTGTACATAAAATACATATTTTACAGTACAGTACATAAAATACATATTTTACAGTACAGTACATAAAATACATATTTTATTCAAGTAACATTAAAAATTCATCATCACACATTAATAATAAATGTGAAAAAAAAAAATTCTGTTTTTTTCTTTTAATTTATCACTTTTGTAAGTAAAGCAGAAAGAAAATGAATGAGCAAATACCTATGAGAAGTAGCGCAAGTGACATAAGAATCAGTTATAAAGTAGGTGTTTTACTTCTATTTATAATTTTATGTGTGTGTTCAAATTCGCCATTCATAAAAAATTCATAACGTAGAAATTGGAATCATTAAATTGCGTTACTGTAAAGTAACTTTGTAGAAAGAAGCAATTTTAGTTCACAGCATTTCTCTCAGAGATTGCAACGTGTTAATTGGTTGTAAATATTTTTATTAAAAATAACGTGGCTAATCTTAGTTTTAAAATTTATAAACCACTTAGCAATAACAGTTCATTTTCAATGTTTGTAGTGAACTTTGTATGTAGTTTTGCAATATCATTGCATAAATGGCGTATACCATGTATGGCAATTACGCCAGTTGTAACCTTTTGTTATTTTTCCGTTCCATACTAGTTAAAAACTACTTTTTTTAGGTTAGGCAAAATTTGAACCACATGAAATGTAGAAACAATTTGCATCATTCCGCACTTAGTTTCTATCAGTGACATCATACCTTGATTCAAAACAATTTCATTGTATTGAACATATATATGTGTATCATGAAGGCAAAAATATATGGTGCTATTTCAAGATGCCTAGATGATCTTAATTCCTTATCAAATAACAAAATTTTTCGAAACTTTTGATACTACAGTTCATTCCCATCAAAATACCGAAAAACTTTTGTTCGAAACATTTTTTCATCAGATTAGTGTAAATGCTTGAAAAATCATGGCAACTGTTACTGTGGACACCCTGTTTTTATATATTTGTATTGAAAATCAATAGTGTAATTAAGTTGAGAAGGTACAATGGCTCAAAGTAGCATGCTGCAGCGTACTGAAATTGAAAATGAAAATTTATTAATTTTAGTTTAATTGGGTAAAAGTTCACTTTAGCGAGTTTACCCTAGATCAACTTATTTTCCCCCGTAGCTTTTTTTTTAAAAAGGCTGTATTTTAGCATCGAAAAGAAAAAGTAATGCGCTTGTGCTATTTTTTGGTAAAAAAACATAACATTTAAAAAAACTGCAGAATCTGTGAACTGATCCCGATGATTTTGAAGTATGTTATAGAGAACGAGATCTTGAACAACTTTTGTCTGAACAATAATTGCCGCGCGGCTTTCATTTTCAAGATATCTACAAAAATTGTTGGTACTACTATAGTGAACTCCGCCTGTAGGTGTGTCATGCACAGCTTCAATTAAAAGCCTAACATTAGAAATAATAAGATAGTTTACCAAACAGATTTTTCTAACGAGATACCATTAATCAACAAAATTTCAATTGATCAAAAATAGTAAGTAGGAATGATTCGAAGCAATTAAAAGTGTTTGCGTAGTAGTTGATCTTAATCTATAATTTAAGTTCGACAAAGTAGGGAAAAACGCATTTCCACTGGTCCTATCCTCATCAATCAATGACTCTGCCAAAGTTTTCTATCCTTCGCTGCTAGAGGATAAAAGAAAAAGCAAGTGTAAGTAAAAAGAAGGAAAAGGGGAGTAGGGAGAAGCTGGTAGGTAATTTTCCAGGCAATCGTCGGAGCGCGTTGGTCGAAGCGCACTGAAGAGTGAAACAGTTCTTCAGTGTCACTCGACTGATCCCTCTAGAGTTCAAACACGAACAGGAGATGAATCGAGGCGAAACGTGATATCTCTGTCGCCTACCAAGCACAGATTATTCACGGTTATCGTTCACAACATTGCAACACTGATACGAGAGGATCCCAAGAAGAAATCAACTACTTGGCATGATAAAGAGCATGGTCGATCTTTGAAGACAGTTTGTGACATATGATATGATCGGTGAAGCATGATCGTCAATAGGCTGACGGTTTTTCATTGGTTACTCTTGGAATCCGGTTTGTTACACGAGACCGTTAGAATTCCATGTAAGTATGTACTAATAGTGAAATGTTGAAGGTATTAATTTCAAGATTTAATATCCTTTCACGTTTCATTAGCTCGCGCGTTTAACAACGTCGCATTATTATACTTGTAAGGTAATCATTGGTAATATGGAACCCTTGATTCTAAATCTCGCCAAAGATTGAGGAATTTACCATTTTTAATAAAATCAAGGCGTTGGGACAAAGAAACTAATATATAATCATATCTAATTAGTTGAGTGTGAAATAATTCGAATGATTTGAAATTATAGTGAAAAAGCTAGCAAACGTGAAATTCAGCAGTCTGGAAAAGAGATATCTAATATGGAACACCTACAACATTTCCAAAGAAAGCTCAATAAACTGAGTTTGTGTTATGAAAAATTAATATTTATTTAAACTATTTTTGAATAGTCTAAATCTAATACTCTTTAACTTATCTTTACTAAAATATTTAATAATTTGACTTGTCTTTCAGAAATTGTTGTACATCGCGGAGGAGGAAAACATTCGTTTTTCAATAACGGATCTTCGACTGACGCTTAATTGTCCGTATGGTCCGTTATTGTTTATAAGGAGGTCATACACATGGTTGTCGATAATATTTTTTATTTAATTATTGCGATTTTACAAAGTTCGTATTACGTGCTGTTCCATATCACCTACATTTACCTTACCTTTAGTTGAAAAGGGAACTTTAGAAGTGTTGGATTTTTGCATAAATCCCTAGTTCATATTTTGAAACAATGTTAAACGCTTTCTTCTGTATGTTTTTCTTGTGTAATTCTGGGGAAATAGCACAATAAGTTACAAACGTGCATTCGATGACGCTCTGGCATTACCGAGGGATAGTGTAACAAAAAAAAATGGTCAGTCCGCATTTCGTGCCACTGCCGTCGTTTACCTGTGTAATTGCTGGTTTTCCCCCACAGAAGGGTACGTAGGTAAAATTTCCCTCGGCACAGAATATACCGAACCACGCTCTGTTACCAGTTCTGTACGAGCGCTAAGAAAGAACAGTTCCTGAGTTGACAGCGTCGCCCACAACTGAACATTTATACATAGTTCTTTTTCTATTTTGTATTACTTTAATAAATATTCGTTTTTGGAAGCAAACTCTGTAATTATTCAACAAGAAAACAAATGTTCTTAGCTAGTTAATAATTACACGGAAGCTAAATTAATGTTTTGCAATCTAGAATTATTTATAGCGATTGCATATCGTGGTGACGGAGAGGTATAGTGAACTTGGAGCATAGATTTTGGCAGAGAGAATTGTGATTGATGGTGTGGCGCTTACACTGGGAACAGCTTCTTCAATACTATTTATGAATTTATATATTCACTGTATACATGTACATATTAGGGATGTTCGATTATGAATCGATTTTCTGAAGAATTGATCTTTTTGCAACGTTTCTCGCCTTTTTTTTAATCGATTCATGGATGTCCGATTCTGGCACAAATTGATTATTTTAGTCACGAATCGATGTTCGATCCATCGAGTGTCTTGAATTGATTCACTCGTTAATTAACTGCAACCAGTCATATGTTTTTAACTTACAGTAAAGAATATTTCAATTAATTTAATCTTAAGACAGAAATGGAAATAATTTGAAGGTTTAAACAAGGCAATTTTTGAATAAGTGAAGTCAGATTAGGTTAGTTGAGATTAGTTAGCCTGATCCGTCATGCTGATCTTGAGTAAATCCTGGTTAACTTTCTCCATTACCATGTCTTAAATGTAAATATGCAGATCTAATCTGAAGATTTCAAAGTTTATGTGAGATACCGTTAGTATCTCGATAGTAATACGTAGTTAGTATTGAAAGCGACTTTTTCAATCGATTTTTAAGAAACCGTTTTTTAGCGTCCGATTTTTTGGCGCATCGATTTTAGCTGTTTCAATTCAGGATCGATTCACGAATCAATTTTTCTTACAAGAATCGAGTATCCCTAATACATACATAACTTGCTCCTTTGTAATTAAAAAAAGGTAAATAAATTAACACAGTGTTCTGTTGTAACACCCACACTGGATATTATTTTCTCATAAGAAGATACAACAATAAATTAAATTCACTAACAACTGAGAAACTCTTTGCAAATTTATGAAAAACAAACGAAGTGTAGAAATTGGAAAAAAATTCTAATTTACACAGTGGTACATATAATATTATATTATTTCTGTTATATGTGGAACATTTATTCTTAATAATATTGGTACAGATTCTAACATAATTTTTATGATGTATAATATTTACGTAATATAGTGCTAAGATTTTAATGCACCGGTAGAATATTTTAGATCATTTACATCACTCTTATAATATTTACGTTTATATGACTTAGTCGTGTCTTAATATTAACACCATTTTGTTATTACAAACTTTATCAAATCCGATTTAAACGTATTTTTCCCAAAATTTGTTAAATACATGATTACATTTCACCATAAAGTTGTCACAAGTTTTTTTAAACCCAGTGAATGCAATAATAAGATAATTAAATGATATGACATCAACTTTGTCATCCCGTATTTGTAAAACTTCTCTCCAGAATTAGTAAATTGAAGTACAACAATCAAGATGCGACAAACAGGAATGAAAAAGCAGCGTATAGTCTCTTAATTCCCCCGAATTTTGATTAAGATATTCTATTTGGAAATCATTCATGGGATTGGAATTCATTCAAATTCGCCTAAATCTAAAATCTCCTGCTGAGTAAAGCCATCGGTATAGGACGGGAGGTAGAGAGGAAGGTAAAGAGAGAGAGAGAGATTTGTCAATTCGATTTCCACAGTCCAGTCTGGCTCTTTCCCCTTTTACCAGGACGATCAGCCAGGTTATATTCGAATCGTCGATGATAGTAGTATTGGTACCAGGAACTCAAGTCACTGATTCGCTTCGCCCATGCTGGCCGACACAGCCAGAGACGCGTTTGATTACCGCGGATTTAACGGCTATACTCGAATACTGGGTTTAGATTACGTTTAGATGGCTCAGGACGCAATACTCTTCCCTCGAGCTGGCCGATTGCGTGGTAGAATATATATCGGTGGTCGCCAATTTAGCCCTCGGATATAGATTAGCGTCGGGTACAGGTGGTTTCACATTCTGACTGTTAATTCTTCTGATGTCCCACCGCCCACCTCCCCCTCTTTACGAATAACCGAGTTGATCGATCATTCGCAATCATCGTTATACGCTTCCACGAAACTGACAACTTATAGGATCAATTTGCTTTTCACGTGGCTAGCTGCACGACATAATAGGATTTCCGCTTATTTCATTTTACAACTTCTCTGATTCTCGACCGCCTTTTAATCTTTTAACTGGGATAGAGGAGACTTGGAAAGTAGAGAATTATATCGAACATGCGCGGTACAATCGGATGAAAAGATATTTAGGAAATAAGCGTCTTTTAAACGCCATTGTGCGATCGGCTTAACGAACATACATTCATATCCTGTAAAAGTTGATAATGCTTTTTTAAAAATACCAGGGACCTAGTAACGGCAGGATTTTAAATGTAACGTGATATTGATGACAGTATTTTAATAAGTCGGAACTTCATCTGGAATTGTACAGCCATTTAAATTGATACAAATCGTATTAAACTTCAGTTGGTTTATTATGATTCTTTTTAATTACTTTATTAAAGTCTTTGTATTTAAATTAAGAGGATTCGGGAGAATTTCTCTCGTAGGAACTGTTTCATTTTAAACCAACGTTATCGTTGAATGCACGAATACGATATTAATGGAAAATGAGAACAAACAGCAAATTATATAATTAGTATTTCAGTATGAACTTGTTAAATATTAATATTAGTTTTATTATTAAATAATAAAACATCACCTTTTTTTTATGAATAATGTGGTACTTTCACCTTTTACCGTCCAACTATTAATTTTGTTTGGGATATAATTAACGTGTCATTATTATCGTAATTTGCAAGTGAAATTTGATGTTCGTATTAATACCGTTGTAGATTTACGATTCAACAGCTTTCAGTGAAAAGTTATTGCGATAATTAAAAAATATGAATACATTCTTCCAATAAATGATTTTATATATAAACTGTATGCAATTTTATACTGCATATTTCTTTCATTGCTTTCATTGATTTAGATGTTCTTGTGAACTCAGAATACATGGTTTCATTAATTTAACTTGAATTTGTATCTTCCGTAACAAGGATCATATAATAATGGACTTCTTATAGATAATTCCATTCTTGCATTTTGTTCTCAAAATATCTTTTACTCACTTTTTTATCCAGGTCGTCCTACAAACTTTTTATCGGTGACTCAGGCGACAGTGTATTTACCTCCACCACCTTATAAAAAAGGATTAACAGCGAGTAATAAACGCAGATGGTGCTAAAATTGAATTCTCTGCAATGTATTTTATTGCATTACTTAAAAGCAAACCGTATACAACACACTGTAGACATATCATTTTTCTCTTTGGATCTACGTTTCAAGAATCGTGGTGTTAAACTTTCCGTCAATAGTATACGTATCTTTAAACACACGCAAATTAAAGATTTCTCATTTAAACGTGCAAATAAATAAAATTAGTGAAATAGTTAAAGTCTTAAAATACAAAAACGTATCGATAAATTTATACACGTCACTCGCTACTTAATCATTAACAATGCTACCTTTTAGTGCGTACTCTTGTTAATCCCTATGAATATAATATTATAGTAAACATTTAAATTCTTAGACAGCTTAAATATACTATGTGTGTCAGCAAACTTGCTGCGATTCGTCTTCCTGAAAATAAGGTTGACGCTGGAGTGATTGCACGATTAGTGCTAACTCACGTCGTGTCTACCAAGTGCCTATAAAAGAATACTCGTGTCGTTTATAAAATTGGATGAGTATAAAGAAACGCGTTAAATTCTAAATTTTCAGGAGTTACTCGATTCAGTTTTAATAAACTTTTATACTTTTAAAAACCATGTAGAAGTAAGTAGAACTATAAATGGTTTTTTTACTTTCTGTACTATTTTGACATCCACAGCACTCGACGGAACTCTCCTCTTGTTCATTTTATTTAAGGCTACAACAAAACTGTTAAATACGCTTAATCGTCGTATTTACCTTAAACTTCGGAAAAGAAATTAGAACTTCCCAGCAAAAAAGGCAAAGTAAAGTACACCGAACCTCGTATTAGCTGAATTTTTGTTCGCAATAAACGCGACCTGGTTTCATTTTATAATTCGCACTATTTGAACTCGCCTTAATCGAGACCTGTATATTAACCTGATTCACGATAACAAAATAGGAGTCGATGAATCACAAGGGTTTATTCAAAGTAAAATATAATAAACTGTGTCAAATAACGTGAACGTCGAGGCTAAGATAGTAGCCATTTACTATTAACCCTTCGAGTGCTATAGATGCGTATATGAGGCAAATTTTAAATATGATACATCAGGGTTACGAATCCGAGTCTTTCAACACAATGAATAATTAGCGTGAAATGTTCATCAAATTTGAATTTAGAAGCATCGTAATGATTAATAAAAATCGCAATATTCATATTAAGTATCATCTATACACGTGAGTCGTGAAAATAACTCTAGAAATGCGCCGATCCCCTAAAATTATTTAGTACTCAAAGGGTTAATTTAATTATCAGTTAAAGTAGTTCAAATTTGGTACCAAATTTTTATAACGTATTTTTCTGCAAACCTAACAAATTTTGGTGTGAGCTTATTTGCCATTAGGCTTCCCATTGATTTTTCCAAATCATCTATTCTTATCTAGATTATTTCGTAAATCATAAATCTCGTTCATTGTGACACTGTTAACGTTAGAAGGCTGAAAATTGTCGACAATCTCGGTTAGGAGGTACAAAGCCGTTGATTGCGGACGGTAGTCTATTGTTAGAAATCCTGTGCTATTTTTCCACCGCGATAAGGTGCATCTGGAAGCCACCAAAATCTAAGAGCACCGAGATTAAAACCTCACCGACATCCCCCAAAAAATCTCAACGTTCGTACTGTGATAAGAAGGACGTGAGAACTCCCGATTTCCGGGAGAAACACCACCCGTTTTCTACAATATACACGGTGTGGCGGGACGAGTGATAAAATGATCCTTTATACATATAAAAAATAGAGTGAAAATATAAAAAAACAACTTATTCATGAGAAGTCTAAATATTGTGAAAATTGAATCATAAGTGCGTGTATCTATCTCTAAGTTTTATGTTTATACTAACGGAAATACTGATAATATACTTATTAACAACTTTATTAATTCATATTTTCATAGCCGAACGAATTATCGAAAATTACGTCCTTGTTAGATTTTATGGTTATTCTAAACGTAATAAAAAAATATTGGTTGTAGACAGTTACTTATTAAGTGTAAATATGAGAAACAGATAAGAAGTACATAAATAACAAAAAAAATACAGTGAATACCATAAGTGTTACCACTATTGTTTTCAAGAGTATCTATAAAGGTGAATATGGTAACACTGATTCATAAATCAGTGAGGTGGCAGGTTATAGACGATGGTTGTAACGTGACCGCGATTACTTTATATCAAACAGTGTGAACATATATTTATCATATATTTTACATAAATTTTACGTTCATGTTAACGAAAAGAAAAGAAAATGCACAATAATGTTTGTAAATTAACCATATCATGATTTATTTATTACATACATAGTACGGTATCAAATCTGCCATTTCTATGTTTCTAACTTAGTTGATGGCTGTCAATGGTAGCCGGTAAATTGTGCGTAACTGCATCCTTACTCTAAAACAATTAGTAGACAAAGTGGTCCAAATATGGGCTACCATTTTTGTTTTAGCGTTTATTGCCTAACCTGTTGAAGATACCTGATCGTTTACATATGAATTTATATCTATAACATGTCAGAGCTTTCTGATGTAGAATTGAAATTTGTTGAACAAAAATAATGTTTGCTACAAATTACAAATTGAAAGTAACAGTGAAGATTTCCATTTTTAAAAGTGCTGTCCGAATATGGGCTACTCGTTAAATAATCTAAAATAAAAATGGAAACTATTGTTTCTTTTTTCAGAAAACTGTGTTGTTTATTGAAAGTGGGTAAACAAAACCTCTGAATGTTAGCAATACAGTGCTCTTACCAAATTAATTGTTACTTCAACAGATAATTATTAGAACAATGAAACAAACATACGTGTGAAAACCTTTACTATCGCGAAATTCGTTAACAATGACAGTTTGCAAGAAAACACGTTAATACAACAAACGATGGTTACTATTTTTTCTGTATAACTTCATTTGTATAACATTCTGTATAACTTCACTATTTTTTCTGTATATCTTCCTATAACTTTAACTAGCCCATATTTAGAGCCTAGTCCATATTTGAAGCACTTCCCCTACGTAAGTTCGAGGTATGAGTGTACTTAATAAACATAAGTTACAAATCTATTATCCACTTCAATTCGTTTATAATTCTTGTGCTCTTTGAACCTTACGAGTGTAAACTATCGACGTCTAAAATTTGAATTTCGATATTTTGTTAGCGCTGATGGTGATACTAGATAGATTAATCCATATACCAAATCTCTGATGAAACTAGCTGCAATCTTGACTAAAAGTCAATATATTACTTCTACACGGACGCGGTCTATACTCGGAAGATTCAAACGGATTTGATTCACAAGTGGATACGTTTGCAACCGCATAAACTGAAACTTACTTTGATATTGCTCACCTCCTATCCAAAGCTGTGTACTTAGATTTAGGTATATCGATATTCACATTTTTCCAGTATTGGTAAGTCTAGCTTGAAGAACGTAAACGTATAAAATAGTTTTTCGTGCAAATCAAATGGTTACAGTTTATAATTTAAGTGAAAGGTATAATGTTAACATGAAAGAACCAGTCACTATTAAAACAGTATTTTAGTAACCAAATTTATCGTTCGTATAAATAATGTTAACTATCTTTGCAAACGAGGGTGGTAAAAATAGGTCGATTTTGGACATTCTACAAACTAAAACGATCGAGGTATGTTTCTCTAATCCCTAAAAATTATAATGATTACTTTCATAATACAGTTCTAAGGGAAATGAGAAACCGTGACTTATGTTTTCTAGCTGGTAAATTTGATCGTTATAATATTTCTCCAATGCGTATTCTAACACATTTTAAAACCAAACGTAGGAACTATATTAAATTTTCTGTTGAACGCTTAAGCTTTAAACATTGCTCCGTATTAAGAACATAATGTTGGCGGATAGGTTGAAAATCTTTACTGTTACGTAACAATAATTTTATAATTTGTATAATATACTTGACCTTGGAGCTATGAAGAACTGACTCTTAACTATTTGAAATGATTATTTTACTGTTAGATCCCCATGCGGAAGAGAAAGTATCGGAATACGTCCATCATTGAATATTACAGACGGCAATATTTCAGTTTACACGTATTTTTAATAACATTTCCATTGCTTCCTGGATAAACAATTGTGCATTTTATATTCTTTAAAAAATGGAGGAACATAACTTGGAATTTTTCGTTCGCGGAATGGTTAAAAATCGGCCAATTTTTAGCACCCTTCTTTACTTGCCTAATGCTATACTTCATACGGTATATTAAATTTCTTTACTTTAACCTTCAACTGGTGTACCTCAAATTGACTCCGCATAATCGTTGTAAATGTTTGCATTTTTTTTAGTACTCACTGAATTTCTTGTATTTTAATTGTATTTTTAATTGAATTCGAATATCAAATATATTTTACGTATATTTTTCTTACTTTTTTCTTACTCTCATTGTATTACAAGTTACCTGAATTTGATATCAAAAACTTGGTCATCACTTGAAGGTTAACTCATTCACTGTTAAATCCGTACGTCGTACGGGCACAACGAAAATTGTAAATTGTTAAACTGATATATGCGTAACAAGAACTGTTCCGATCTTAAGAGACGAGTTGCCAGACTGTTTATACTGTCGTAATTTGTATTGAAAAATCATAAATTTATAAATCCTTCTTCCAAATTGTAGGCTGCTTAAAATCGTTTACAATTGTCGCGCATATTTTAATGAACACTGAAAAAATTAATCCGGTATCATTCAATTTTTAGGCATTAGTATATTTTATATTCCTCAAACATATTGTATGCATGCAAAAGAGTGAAATTTGACTTCCTATGTGTCGCGAAACGACATTACGGAAAATAGGGAAGATATAGCCAGTAACGACAGGTAGTGTTGCTCGTTCAGCAGTCTTATAGAAAATGCATCATAGTGGTATGCGTCGTTGCCGCTCTTTTCGTGTATTCAATCTCCGAGTCAACACGATACAAGTTTGCGGCGAGCTTACTCACGATAGCAAAGTCACAGAGGCACAAGTACGAAGATCAGAAAGGAATCGGACCATGAGAGCCGGGAGAAGATATTGATACGAGAGAAGGAGGTGAGAGAGTGTAGAGAAGAGCAAAGCGAAAAATCGCAGCATATTGCTGTGAGATCAAGAGAAAGAGAGAGCGCTGCTATTTTCCTCGCGTTCTCCGCGTCTCCCGCTCAAGCGTTTCCTATTTGCTCTCGTAAAATATGGATCGTCGGCAGTCCTACCCCCCTTCTACCTTTTCACGCAAACTCCATTTCAGCTTTTTGCGCTTGGAAATCGCACCGATATATACGAACGCGAGAGACAACTCTCTCTTCCTCTCGCTTTTAACCGTTTTCTTTGTGCCTATGTGTCTATAGCTTCCTTTACTCGGTAACCGGATCTGCCGGCACGAAAACACTTCATGCGCTTCCGATCCGTCGGAGGAAACATTTTGACACCGCTTCGGTGAGACCAATAAGGTACTACAATGGAATCCGGTTATTGTAATCACGGATAATGTTACGCGGCTATTTATTATCATAATCAATGGGCCTCAAAACACTTTATATAAAATTGGTTAAAAATAATCCTCATATTGTAATCATTTTTTTATTATTGGTATCATGTGTGATACTGACAAACGATAAGAATTCTTAACAGATTCGTAATGGATGAATCTTTTCTTTCAAATTTATTTTTAATCGTCGTATACCTTTTATCTTTTATATGAGTACATTGGAATAATTATTTGAAAATAAGTAAATAAAATAAAGGACAAAAATAGTAACAATTTGAATGTTCTTAAAAAGGATAATGTACAAATGTAACTCGACTACGGACGTTTATGCAAATTCGTATCTCCTTAACCCTTTGCGCTCCAAAACTATTTTAATAATATAATCTACCGGTAACTTTAACATATCTTTCTGGCTCTTGTGAGAAAGTAAAGTATTATTTCGTATTTTGGAAAGAGGAAGAGTTGCTTTTAATTTGCTTTGTTTTGAAAGAAATGAAGATTGAATTAGCGGAAATAAATAGAAACCATAAATCTTGACTTTTGAGGATATCTATATATGTCGCTATAGCGTCGCCAATGGAGTGCACAGGGTTAAGTACAATCGAAAGAATGGACTTTAACAGAGATTTGTTTGATCCTCCAAATGTTGTAATTTGTACTTTACTTTAAATAGTAAGTATATCAATACGTAATAAGTTCAACATGTAGTGTAAATTCAAAATACACTACCATGACAAACAAATGAATTGATAAATTTATTTTATAATGTATAAATATTTAAAAAGAAACAACGCCAATTATATTTAAGTCAGGATAGATACTTGATCTTGTCGGAAACAAATACAACTGAATTTGACGACAAAAATATATTATTCATTGGTACATCTTAATATTTTGTATATTTTTATATATTATATGGAATCTGTTCGATTTGAAAATATAAATTTCCCATAAATGCATAACGATCCGTAGTCTAGTCATAAATGTTTGTAATAAAATGAATTCAATCATGAAAATTATTTATCCTCGGCGTAATATTATTAGCCGGTTATTCTTATTAAAAATTGTAAGTCCCAAAATGATAATAATAAGCGGATTCCACTGTATTTCTTAGGGAATGTTTACCTACTTTAATACTCTACTCATTTATCGTATTTGAAGTAATTTTGTATGATATGCAAAGAACTCTGCGGCAACATAAAATGTAGCAGAATTTAAAAAAAGAGAGACCCAGTGAAAATCAGCCACATGCCACAAGACTATTGCAGAAAAACAAATTTTAGGAAGCAAGATTGCAGGACAATGCAGCTAATTGCTGGTACCAACAAAAAATCTACATTAGATGTAATATGTGCTTTTTTCGCTGAATTCTTTGAATGTACACTGGCCGCTAAAGAACCTTTTACGTTTGTTTATAGTACCGAAAAATTAGCAACGCAGTGTCCATTAGTGACTCTGTGGCGCTATTTTGGTCACAAAGTATACTATTATCTCTGATAATTATATGAATGAAATAGAAGCTTTCATAAAAAACACTAGAGATAGAATCAAGTTCAATATGTAGTGAAAACTGAAGTAATGCGGGCCACATAAGCAAGAGATACTATAAAATTTGAATGAATCACGTTTCTCTTACGTTTTCCCTCCCAAATGATAACTCGGAGTATCTAGTTTATATTCATATGGGAGAGAATGCGTGAATTTACGTTGCAACAAAAATAAACTTCAAAAACTAAAAAAGGAGACTTAACCGGATTTAGTCCATACCTTATGTTAAAATATTTTAAATAATACATTCAATCGAATTTAAATATCACTGAGAATCAAATATAAATTTGAAAGTAGAAACATTACTTCCTCCGGTGAGATTAATATTAATAATTTATACGAATTCTAAATATTAACTTACATTACTTAAAATTCGATAGGTTCGATAAAAAAGTTAAATTGAGAAATGCATATTTACGAATTACACAAAAATCAAACATCTGTACAAAGCGCAAACGATGAATATTAGATTCTCGTATCGGTAATGGACAGCAATACCATACGAAATCAAACAATACGTTTCCTTCATCAAGAAATAAAGGTGACCCATATTACCCCAGCTCTCCGGGATTACCCGATCTCCCCTGTGTACGAATCCGAATCAATTTCAGTAACCATGGCTTTCAATTCCACGGATTTCGAATACTATTCAGAAGCAATAATGTTTCAATGATTACAACTGAAATTAGAGATCGGATCAAATGTATTGCATGTATATTCGAACCACTGTGAGGTATGTCCAAACCGTCTATAAGTATTTTAACAAAAAAAAAAAGAAAAAATAATACTTTCAAATATACACGAAACTTTTCAAGATAGAAAGGAGACAGTACTTTTGAGTTAAGTCGAATCTTTATCGAATAGATTCGAAACATTTATGAATATTATTTATTTATTTACCCATACTGGAAAACAAACACATTAATAACAATAATACAATTTCAATATGATAAAGAAAATGTGAAGACGTGACATCGACAATAGAACGAAAACTAGAAATTGAATTCGTTTTATGATGAATTAGTTCTTACGCGAGGAATGTGTCCTGTGTATCATAATTTCCATAACGTTGCTGAATTATGCACGGAACACGTGACTCTACGGATTCAAAATTCACAATTATGAAGTTTCCAGCGTGCAACGTTATTTATCCTGATATTCCTAGAAAACAATACTCAAGAGCCGCTCCAGGTGTCTATTTCAAGTTACACTACTATTTCCTAGTAACGGCGAGATAAATTGAGGGAACACTCAGGGACTCAACTTAGATTCGTGTAACAATGCAAACTGAAAACAATCAATGCGCCAAGCTGCATGTGTCCAACAAATTCTTGCTACTGTGTGTTTTGACCACGAAATCGTATTTATCGATTAAATAGCAAACAGAGAACCTGTCGTCGGAATTTCCGTGGTTGAGGCAGACGTAAAACTAATACAGCTGCGTTGATCAATTACGTATAATTAGCATCAATGCGTACAGTTAGTAGGAAATAAATTCATCGTTAATAATAAATCAGAGGCAGAGTAGAAACGATAAATGTTTTACCGACGATTACAATGACATTGAAACTCGTTAACGATCCCCGTGATTAATGCAAATGTCAAATTTTCCATGAAAACTGGATGTACGTCGCGGTAGCCTTTAAGGGGCTAGACTCTAATAGCGGCGCGATACAATAGAGAGTTGACGTTACCGACAAAATTAGGAGAAAAATACAGGCGCAGACGAAATATACGATAGACCTATCAACTTACTGAGACTGCTAGAGTGCTCTAGCTCCTTAACTTTTACTCCGCTTACGTAGCCAAAAGCACCATAAACTGTAGCGCAAACGTAACCGGGCTGATCTCTCGCGTAAGAATAATTCCACATTTGAAAAGAAGTTTATGTTGTAAAAGAAAAAAATGAATTTGAAGCGTGTAAACGCTTACTGCAACGAATCACTTTTCTCCGGGTAACCTTGTGTATAAAACCGCACCTGAATTCTTGCGGTACTTTGTTACGAAGTATATCAAATATTTCTTAAAATATTGCGTAGCAAGTTTTAATGTTAGAGTACGGAAAGAATGTGTAACATGTGAGTGATCTTCCAAATAAAAGGAAATGTATGCAAAACCATATGAAAGAAACTTTAGTAGTAAACGTGTCTACATAATATTATGTCTGTGGCAAAACGACGTGAGTCATATTCACTTTTATTCACGTTTATTTTTCTTTTCGAAGCATTGCCGCTTAAAAATTTTCGTACATTTTTATCTGATAAACACACAGGTTTTATGTAGTAGAGCAGCGTTTCTCAATCTCAATTGATCCCATTAAGCATCTAATGGACCGCGAAATGATAATTACTTGAAGTTGCCACTGAATATTACTTTGTATTATTTTATTCGTAACTTATATAAGAGTTTTGAATAGATATAATGCAAACTACTTTACTGGGTTTTATAATTTAGAAGCATCTTGCCTTATTTAAAATCATTAGTCTTACATTTTCTCAAAGACGAAATTGCAGTATTTGTTACAAATAATATTGTTAATAATGAGCCAGTCCTGTTTTATTTCGAACTGCCTCGATCATTCGATTAGACGGACTTTTATAAAACTTATCCAATCCACATTATTTTCAAGTAATTGGTAATCCTGATTTAACTGTCGGTGACCTCGATTTCGGTATTTCCATTCTGGACAATGTACACATATATGTACATCAACACATTGCAGGAGATTCATTCCAGTTTTAAGATTCAAACGTAGATAACAGAAGACTGTAAGTATTCTCGTAATAGATGGTTAACCCATAAAAAATAAAACAAAATTGTCCTCAGTCTGTTATCTTATTAAAAGTAAAACACAGTTGATTCTTTGCTGTAGTGTATAAATACATACCCACAGTTTAAAGTGAATTATTTCTCGAATAATTACACTGGGTTTTGTATGCAAAGTGTAAATGAGGATTAAAAGAGATGTTTTATCTTTTTCACTACCCGCGTGTATATAAAAAGTTACGTAAAATTTTTATTGTAATTTTGGATGTACAAATTCTTTATAATTAAACATTTTCAAGTGTAAGGACATCCCATAAATTCATGCCGAAATTTATACCAAAAAGGTACAGTCAAATAAGAATAGAACAGTAGAACCTCAATTATTAGAACACCGATTAACGGAGCAATCGATTATCCGACTCTTGGTTATCGGTACATTTGATTATGGGAATATTGATTAACGAAACACTTGATCATCAGAACAGTGCCGTCGAGCAAATAAGAAAGGGAAATGAATAATAATAACATAAATGTGCCAATAAATTTATGCCTCACAGTATATATATTTCATAATTTGTCACACAACTGAAAACCTCGGTAAGTGGAAATCTCCATAACTCAACAATTTTAATTCTACCCTTAAAATTCAAGTTATCGAGATTCGACTGTAGAGTAAATGTCCCAATTACTGTCGGTGTTCCTAAAACTGTCACTTGAATTATTTTATTTAACAGCGAACGAATGTACGAAGAATCGTGACTAAAAAAATTTCAATATAAATTTGGACTTTGTTTTTGCGTAACAACAAATGAACATTGAAAATCTGTTTACATTTAATATTTAAAAACAAATATTAGGACGCGAATGTACCGTTTGAGCATAAAACATGCAACCAATATAAGTAGAAAGTATAGAAATTTTTTCAATACAATAATAGCGATACGTTTACCATACATCTTATATTTGTTGCGCAAACTGACGTGCTAATATATGTAAAAATTGTTTCCATTCAAGTATCAACTTTTCAACTTCGACTTCGATTATGATCGATAGTCATAGGCACATTGAACTTTGTCGTATATTTTCAATTAATTAGTACGTACTACGTCGTATTCAACATACAACAAATTCTTCGTAAATAAAAGAGATGTTAACTAATGTTGTCCTCCAAACTGGGACGATTATTAGGTTAAATAGCTTCTAAAATAATTAAATGAAGTTGGGCGATGAACTTAAAGTGGTGGAAATTGGGGCATCTACCCTACTTTTGAATGGTGGTGAAATTACGACTATTGTCCATGCACCTCCAATACAGCCCCTTTCTCGAACCAATCGAGAAACAGAGGCTCGAAATAGAATTGCATGCAGCGCTTTAGCATAGACTAACTAGGTACAAGAGATGGTTGTCATTAACCTGTCTGCAGAGTTTATTGCAAAATTAACGCGCGGCTACCGTAACGGGATACCACGAATTCCGAATGGGGCTAAACTGAAAATCCGACGGAATTGGAAGTCGGCATATGGACAAATGAATTAGTAGAGATATTGACAGAAAAGAATATTGTTAACATTTCAACTGACGATAGATCTGAAGAGCGCAAGGGGATCGACAGGGGAAGAAGCCAGACTAGGGGAGAGATGGTCTCGACTGTATGGTTATTACCATCAATAATGGCAATTTGGTTTGCAAATGGCTCGAAACGCCGGGCAGAGCCGTTCCTACCTACAATTTCCCTCCATTTTGCGGCAGGAGAGCACTCGCCCCCCACTCGTGCAGTTAGCCACATTGAAATGCCTTGAGTCAACATTTGCCTACGCTCGCGCAAATTGATTTTATTTAAATGCCAAGTATGAGAGCAGAAAGGCGCCTTCGGCCAGCAACTTAATTGCGTTATCGCGATTCCTTCGTGATAACGATCGATTTTCAAGTTAAGCGTATTGTAGGGGGGACATTCGTTGCCCGGGCCTTAGTGAAAGGCACCGCCATCAAGTGTGTTCGGTATGGAATGTCCACGCTCCAATGACTGCGTCCAATTTATCTATGACGTTCCTATTTGACGTCTATGATGGAGATATTCGTACAGAAAGAAATGTTACAGTGGCAAATAGATTAATTTTGCAATTTATACTTCCCCGCCGGTTACCCGCGAGAAAGGTTAGCAATCAACTAGCAGTAAATGCCGATCAATTTTTGTCCATTGTACAACACTATAAATTTTAAACATGAATTTTTATAGCTCCATTTTAGTTGCAATAAAACGTACTTTATCTTTTCACATAATTCATTTCTGTACCTTATAGCCAGACCTAAGGTAATTTTTCTCGAGAATGAATTCATTATCTTATTTATTAGAGCCACAGGGATTTATTTATGTTACGCGATAAAAGAAAAACAAAAAAGATACATTCAATTAACTAAATTACTTTAAATACAATGTCGCATTATGCAAATAGTTTAAGTTTCTATTGCCGCTTGGATGTAAAATATTGATACAAGATCAGGTACTGGACTGCGAAGTACAAATTCATTCAGAGTTAAGAATATTCAATTTTTAAAATATTTTGATATATACGGCATTTATAGATGCACGCTATGTATTGTTATCAAATCTTTGATTAATGAATACGTTTAATTTGTAGGTGAGGATCAGTTTAAACTTTTTAGTTACCTGGGGCCCAACTATGAGAAAAATAATTGTTGCGGGATTATATTTTAACATTTTCCTAAAGTTTTAGAAATTCGTAATAGATAATTATATTTTCATTGTGCTACTCAAACCTGCTTTCCATATTTGTTTCATATCATTTTTGTCGTTTCTCATTTTAAACCGTCTGACGTGCGAAATTGCAGTGAAAAATCGTTACCCTTTTCAGAAAGTTAAATCAACCTACTTCCCATTTTTGCATTCCCACTTTAATATTCACAAATACGTCGTCCCTTTGAATAGAAATTCTTCGCCGTTTCCCGGCTGTGTTTGAATCGTTCATTGACCATAAGAAAATTTCCATCTTACATGACGATTCAGCTTCGCTCGTTCTCCACTCTTTCTCTCTGTCCCACATCCCGGTGATCTAATTTACGTGATCGTTTCACGGAAAACCAGGCTCAGCTGTTTGCATTGCTGCTGAAAAGGTCGTCGTCGTCGTTCTATCCGGTCGAATCGTTTTTCAAGTCAGGAGAAGCACAGCACGCACGACAAAAAGCAAGGAGGAAAGGAAAAGAGAAAAGGAAAAGGGGCAGAAGTGGAAAGAAAGAAGGCAAAGAAAGGACGAAGAAATCGAAGGAGGAAGGGGATTATAGCTAGGTAGTGGTTGTAGGTGGTTTCGCAGTGGTTTCAGCTTAACGAACCTCCGGAAGCGGACTCACCACCGTCCCAATTTCTCGAACGGTCTCGAAAGGATACTAGCTCGGCTTCAGGCTTAATAAGGTTAAGGGGTTACAGGAAGAGAGAAGGGGTGGTGTAAGTGCAAGGTACAGGCCCTGGAGTCGAGTTAATCTTACGTGTTGGGAATAAAGTTAGCGGCCGGGAGCCGTTTACTCGCTGCACAGGCACAACCGAGCCATTTTCACTAGGTATCCGATCTCAGGGTCCTTATAGGAGACTGAGGCCACCAGCCGCCGCTTTAAGCGTCGGTTGCGACAGTTATTTGCCGCTTAACCATCCGAAGACGCCGCAGAAACCTCGGATAAGAAACGGTGCGGCTGTTTCCAAGGTTGATTCAGCGGCCATGGAACGATTAAAACGTTTCGACGATACCTGAGCTTACAGCTAACAGCTTTCGTAGGCTTCCGACCTACAGATAAGCTTTTAGTTAGGCGTAACCATTCTAGGCGAATAAATTAGAATGTATTAGAACGTATGCTTAGAGTTTGAAAGCAGGGAAGTTTAACTTTGTTCGTTGGAAAGTGTTTCTGATAAGCGCAGCTTTAAAATGCATCTCTTTATTCTGTCCGGAAGGATCGCATCATTCTTATTATTAACCCTTTGCGGTTGTATTAATTACTGTCACTGTTCCTATAACTGTCTATTACTTCCACTTTGTCACAACAATTTTCCTTTTTTATTATGTGAAAATTTTGCGTATCTTTTAACTTCTATATTACGAGTTTTACAATTTTTCTTATTTAATATGCCTCTGTATTTTCTAATAATATCTAGAAATAGATCTACGTATAGCTTCAATTATTTAAAAGAAGAAATATCGTACAAAGAAAACTACTCTTTTCGTACAAAGAACTTCACTTGTTAAAATAAACCGAAAATGTAGAATAAAATCTACCCGGTGTAGCTCTCAGAGAAGTTAAATATAAAACTTCACTGGGTATACGATCTTTAAGTGGCAGTATATCGTTATCATATTTCTAAATTAAACACAAATTATCCCCTTTTTTATTTGAGAAATCAATACATTTTATTAGGCGAAATATTATATTCGTAAAATTATATATGTTAAAAGGCTCCTTTATTTATTTAGGTCAAATTACTAAAACTACTTTTTAATGTAACACTAAACGTAATTGAATCACCCTGTAGAAAACGTGGGCAAGCATTATTTGATTAAGTAAAGTACTGCAAGGTTTTCTATGTGACTGTATGTGTTTGCTTATAACGTAATAATTCTTTCAGCTTCTAATACAATCACCTTAGCGATTTTGGTTGTAAAAGACTCAGTAATCCCATTAAATTAATCTTATAATCAGAAAATACAGAATACAATATGTGATCAGAAAGTTCAGGGACTTTTGTCATGAATGTAACAGAATTTACAACGAACGTCCTTTAAAAGAGGCTTTTTCTGCAATTATGCACCGCTGGAAGAGTTTTTTCCAACTTGCAAACGCATCTCCGTAAGCCGATTTTAGAACCGTTTTCAGTACATCTTCCTATTTAGCGATTACTTCTTCTCGCATCCCGAAGCGGTTCTTTTCCAATACTCGTTTCGAATGTGGTAGGAGAAAGAAATCTTGCAACATTTTAATGGTCTCCGATGTTATTTTTCTAAATTTAAAACAGAACATAGCGTATCCTGTCTGCTCGTGAAAATCAGGTATCATTAAAAATCGAAGAAACTACAATTCTCAATATCCAATAAGCAGGAATTACTCGTGAATTATTCAACCGATTGTACGGATAATTGGAATGCATTTAGCAGAAAGGCGAAGAATTATAACTTCGAAATTTCGCAAAATGTTGTTTTCGAAGCTATCTGCTGCAAAAGATTCCAAAGTTTTTTATCATACCGTGTATATTAATTTTATTTTAACAATTTATTGGTACATGAGTAGCTGTCAGTAACGTAAATACAATTTCAATCGTACAAGTAACTTCGACAACAAATGAACAGAGTAACTGGACAACAACTGTGTAAGCAAAAACAGCGTCAATTAAAATATAAAATAAAAATTTTGAGGTCAATTTTCATACTGTTTTCTATATAACTGTTTCAATGAAATATTATTTTGAGAGTAATCAATGAATATTATTTACAGAGAGTGCAGAAAGCGTTGATACACCACTATATTTATTTTGGTATTTACGTACTGCTTAATTAGGTTTAATTATACAAGGTGTCCCAATAATTACGATACAACCGAAAGGAAAATAAATCTACAGGAAAAGTGAAGCGAAAATGTAAAATAAAATTTTTTCACAATTCGCTTGGTGTTAGACAAAAATTTATTGTGTATGCATGCACTTAACTATTTCCAAGCTTGGTGCTTATGCTAATGATGGATAATAATGTCATGATAAACGCTAATGCTACGTTTACCAATGATATTATTAATTTATATTTTTATTGTTGCACAAATTTTTGGAGAAAGGAACAATTAAAACATGAAAATACCCTGGTGTCAGCTTATGAATTCCTGATTTATACAGCAACGATTTTCGTACGTTAAGAATGCTGTAACTTACTTAACAATTCATTAAGTCACGTCAATGTAAATTAATGAAACGGTTAGTATCAATAGTTCGTATCTTAAAATTGGTCTCGCTCGTTGATGCACATAAAACTCGGAGAGAATTAAATACACGTGTATCCTGAGAAAATTGAAATTAATTTTGTCGAAAACAAGAGTCCCATATGAAAAAGTTTTATTGCATATTTTCGATTCATTTTGATTATTGGGACAACCTGTACAAAACAAAAAAAAACGCTATAAAATGAGAAGTATAATTGTTGATCAAGAAATGTCTCATACTTCCAGTACTTTTTATAAAATATATATTTTTGTTTTTTGTATAAAATATATCTTCATTGGAACGTATGTGAAATAGTTCAAAGTATCAATTCTAAATAAATGTAGACTACTAACTGTAATGTTATTATTTTCTTGTATCTTTAACGAATAACTTAAAGTATATAGAAATTAAAATTTATTCATATTTTTCTAGATTATTAAAGAACTGATTTTCCTTTTGATCGAATTAGTAAAAAATTGGCAAACTATGACGAGTGGGTCAAATCTAGCCCGCAATTTGTTTTTGTACAATCCATGAATTCAGAGAAAGAAAAAAGAATTCCGTTTACTTAATGAGTAATTAATAGACTGTAGATCTTCATGCAAATTTATATTTTTACAAACGGCACTAAAGAAATGGAATCTAAATTGGTGGCTGTTTCTTCCTGTAACTATTCAAACTTGTGTTTTACTTTGTATATTTTATATATTTTTGCATATTATGTGCACCCCGTCTTTTTTCCACAGTTAAATGTCCCATAAATACATAAAAATCCACAGTCTACTAATTAATTATTACGAACAGTTCCACTTATAAATGTACTTTAACCTCACCCATAGAGAATTCATGGAACCTTTTTTTATTTTACAAATATGTATCTCCATAATAATCTCGATCTTACTATTTAGCTCGCAAAGTCTAAAGATACTTAATATAAATAATCCTAAACTTTTGAATGGTAGAGTACATACATATTACGTATTTCATAGTTACTCACTGATATTTGCATCCCAAGCATTAAAAACAGGTGTTTCGACTTACCTGTAACATAAAAATAAAATTCAATATTAATTATTTGTAAACGAAATTGAATAAGTGCATGGCTAACCAAATTTTAAGTGAGTTTATCAGATAACAACGTGCGAATAATGTCTTCTTCCATTAGTTGTATTTAAGAGAGTAGAAAGGGATATAAAGCAAAATGGTAGGAAACAATAATTACGTGTCCTGGAAGTGATGAGGCATAATAAATGGAGGAGTGTAATCGCAATATATAGTAATTCATCTAGATGTTATTCTTCCGGCTCACTTTTTACGAGTGAAGGTTACATGGCCATATGCATAGCGCGCACAGTAAACCTTAAAAAGTTGGTGATACGATCTCATAAAAAGTATGAAGTTTACTACTCGTACACATCACAGCTCTGACTACATCTGACAATCGTGTCTGTGTGAAAAACAGGAGCGATCGTTTACTTCAACACGCCGATGTTATTGTAAGATTAGATTCTTTCCGATATACCATAATCTTTGCAGTTATTTTAAATATTTCTAACATAATATTTATAACAATTTCACTGTCCGAATTAGTATTTAATTAAATCATGTTGCGTTGCCTCGTATGAGAAAACATAAACGGGGAACGTTACTTTAATTATAATTTTATCGTTTTCCGATTTTATTGCGTATCAATCTAGTTGGTTATACCGTTTTCCAATAATTATTTTATCATTAAGGCAAGTGCAAAAATTTCATCGATTTCTCCATTACCCATAAATGGTTTGGTTCTTATAAATTAATTTTGCTACATATATAACATTCTATATTAATAATAAATAAACCAATGATATATAGAATACAGAGAGTAATATTGAAAACAATTATTAATGCTTCGTAGTTAAACTGACAGAACTTTTACAGTTACTTAATGCATATTACTCAGATTATACTCTTGCATTTACGCATGTGTACCACAATTTTCTTGTAATTTGCAAGCTAAATAGTTATTGGTTATATTTTCTTAAAATATACAGAATTGCACTCTGTATCACATTGCAGCGACAGTTTTGTCTGCTGATATTCTGAAAAAATTTGATTCTAAAAAACACCTCACACGTCCATAGAACTATACAAATTTTAAAAAATGGAAATACATATGTATATTACCATTACATTTGTCTTCTATGTTCCACTTCAACATATGCTATTTTATTTTCTTTTATTTTGATAATAAATTGGATTAATATATCAATCATAATTGTTTTTTAAATTATATTAATTTAATTATATATAATCGGAATTCTACCGTATATAGTTTCCTCTTCTCAAAAGTTTTTGTATTTATTGTTAAAGGAAGAGTTGTATTACTGATTGACGGGAAACTAACAAAAGTATAGTGATATAGAATGGCAGTCACCATTTACTATCTATTTTATATATTGTTTAAAATAGATATGATGCCATACTTTAATTCTGTATGAGACTGAAATTTTCTTCAATGTATTCCGCTGTAACATTATGAAATTGTGGCATGTGGCTGTTTTTCACCGAACCCTTCAATTCAAAACAGTAGTCTAGAGACAGTAGTTCTAAGTAGTAGTAAGTTTCCAAAATGTAATTGAATGTTTTAGTTCTTTCCGTTGCAGTTTGCAGCTTCTTTCCAAACAAGACCTTATTCACAATGTTATCGCATGAAGTGCGCTTTGTTCTCGAGAAGTTGCCGAATGCCCTTTTCGTGCCAAATTGCAAGAGGCTATTAATCTCTAACGACCAACAGTCGACGATCGACTGGTGCGATTCAGAAACGTTCAGTTTCAAATTCATCTTTAGTCAGTCTAATGGCGTATCTCGCTATGTAGGCTGAGTAAAAAGTTATGATAAAGATTTTTCTATAATTGAAATTAAGTTACAAACTAAAAATATATATACACCTTCAAATCTGATAAAGGCATTGTATTTTTTCTAAAAGTTGTATAAATTTACGCGAATACATTTTTACAAATCCGCCATGATTTTCTAGTAAGAGGACGAATAAAGATTTATTTTCGTTGCATTGTACGAAATGTTCACAGGACGAACTGATTAACTCCACTTTTCTAATTTTTTTAAAATTCAAATGCTGAAGCACTTGGTTAATGCTTAAATGTTTATATTTAAAGTAAAGTTCCTAAATAATTGGACTTAACAACTATGAAATGAGAAAAGTGTTTGGTCATAGAATAATAAACAATTTATAAAAGTGACAACGATTATTCCAATGATATAGTACTTTCTGCATTTTATAGTAATACATTTTACAGTGTTTGTTTAAATTTAAATTTTAAAGGGACTCTTAAAGATAAATGTGCATTTGATTCGTCAATTTCACTACTTTTCATTTTATGGAATTAATTGATTTAGCACAAATAAATACACCTTAGTTATCCGTAGTTCAAGTGTTGAAATATTTCTTACAATTTAAAGAATAAACGAAGAAGTTTAGGCGATAAAGTTAAATGGAGTACTTCACCTAATGTAAGTGCCGAAGTAATGAAATAAACAGAGTGAAATGAAAGGATTCGTGAAGGAAACGCGACACGGGGCCCTTTATCCCGTGATTTACTGGAAGGCGTCGAAGCCCACGAAATTAAAAGGGGTAACAGCCCGATCCTCCGAAATCCTTTTGCTCAAAACACTCGAAACTTTGCGCTAGTGAAGTTGCCAGGAGTCCCTTATGCCTCGGTAACTCCATCAAAAAGCTTTTAATCCATGGATAGTTGAGTGTGCCAAAAAGCGCGCGAGTAAGACCATGCGTATAGAATGTATCTCCTAACGGTATCCACCATTTTTTCAAGCACTTTCGATAATCCGACAAGAAAATTCTTCGAATATAAGTTGGTCAGTACTCGATCAGTAACAAATCGCAATTTTAAAATTCGCCAAAAAAACTTTCCATTTAATAAAAGAAAAATCGTGGTCAATTTAACATTTGTAAGTGGCGGCACGCATTTTTAATTTCATGAGATTCTGGTTCCTGTCAAGTCGAATTCAATAATCCAATTTATTATATGTTTTGAGATGGTATTTGCGAACGTTAACGTAGAAAATTATTTTATTTGGATGAAATCAGAGGTATTCAAAGTTTCTCACAGGTATGTTTGTTTCATTGTATTAAAATAATTATTTGTTGAAGTAAGAATTAATTTGGTAGGAGTACTGTATTCCTAACGTTGAGAGCCTCTTTTATCTAGTTTCAATAAAAAGAACAGTTTTCTGAAAAAAAAACAATAGTTTTCACTTTTATTTCAGATTATTTTATGAGCCCACATTTGGACTACATTTTCAAATATGAAAATTTTCACTGTTACTGTAAATTCGTAATTTGTAGCAAACGTTACTTTTGTTCAACATATTTCAATTCTACATCAGAAAGCTAGCATGCTATAAATATACATTTATATGGAAACGATTAGGTATCTTCGACAGGTTAGGCAATAAACCCGAATTTGGATCACATATTTAAAATAAGACACTATTAAGCAAATTTGACAATAATAATAACAATACCACTTTATCTGATATAATACATACAATTAGTTACAAAAATCTCTATACACATTTTAAATTTTTACATATTTTAGGATAACAATAGTGCAAAAATTTGTAAAATATAAAATTACAAATGAGCAAAATTTTTAGACGGCGTTTTATAAAGTGAGCATCACTGATTATATTAATAAAACGTGCTCTCGAAAGTGTAAACTTGTCATTTTATTAACGTTAATATTTAATACGGAATATTTAAAACAGGACGTTGTGAGGACAAACTTTTAATGTTTCTATATTCTCTGACAAACGAATAGAAGGAAATAACTATTTCTTTTTAAACATCATTCAATATTTCCTGATAAACAAAGTTACTGCCTATAAAATGTTTAAAATTTATGTATGCATATTGAAATGGATAGGTGTACGAAGACTTTCGTGACTGACTGTACGTTTTCAGAGTTTCGTACTACAATTACAGAAAACCGTGCAATTATTCGCACAGAGGCAAAAAGGTAAAAGAGATACGGAAAATACAAAAATATGAACAGAAAGCTTCAATATTATTTTATTTCATACCGATATTAATTAAAAGTCGTTTACTTTTACAAATACATTTTCCAGTAAAGCAATATTGAAAGTTGTATTAGTATTCCCCATACTTTTATTACCTTTTTGCCTGTGCCAATAATATTGTAAGTTATCATGCTTGAATAAAATATATGTTGGGAAATTTTTCATGTTTCCGTTAAATTCCTATTTTTGTTGAATTTCTGTCTGCGCTCATAATTTTATGAACCCTTGTATTTCAACCAAATTTTAGGAAATTGTTAATAATGACAGAAAGCGAGGAATATTTTACATATTTCGGATAAATTTCTGTCTACGCTAATAATTTTGTAACACACTGTATTTATATGTTCGTAAACGAATTCGAAATCGTTTACAGATATTCTCTAAGAAAAGGATCAATAAAAGAAAAGTCTTTAAAACGTGGTCGTCAAGAAGTTGAACCATATGTCTCTTCCCTATTTAATGATTTCCAGATTTGGAATTCAGCTATACTTTCACTATAACTACACTATACTATACTATAACGACTATCTTTGACAAAGGTTTTCGGCCAAACGTGAGAAGGTGGAACTAAGAACATTAAAATTTTTTTAATGCGCAAGATCCACAAATAAAAAACATACGGGAAGATTAAATAAATATAATATGGAATAAATGGGGAAAGGAAAAGAATAAGAATAATCGGTTACCATCAAAAAGAAAACAGCGAGGTAAATAAATTTACTTAACAACAAAACGATACTTTACTTAATATTTATATTACCTAATATTTTCTAATGTTTCTACGTTCACGTATGATTATTTTGATGTGATGTAGCATTAAGACTGCGAGATTTTCGCAACGTATAAATGAAATTTCGTTGTACAATAATTATATTATTTCACGAAGTTGATTTTCACTTTTCGGGACATTTTTATTAACTAACGTTGCTCCGTGTTTTTTTATAAATGCTCTGTCAGGTTTTATAGTTATACAATCGCACTTTGCATCACAAAAATATTCGTCTTTTTAGCTAATTTTATATTATACCGTTTGGTGGAAAATTTTTTGACATGGGTAATAAACCATAAGATTGTATTTATCTTTTGAACATAAGAAATTTTTGTTCCTGTATTTTTTCTAATAAACACATCGATTCTATGTGTTAGAGTTTACTTAATGCATAAACTTCAATTTTTTAAAAATGTGACTTACGCAGTTTTGCCTTAGAATTACAAATATAGCCATTTCAAATTCTACACCAAATATTGATACTAATTTTTGCTTAAAAATTACGTTCACGTAATCAGTGTGAATTATGCATGGGTCAATAATATTGTGGCTGTAGCAATTGAACACATCGTTATTCGTAATCTTGGATTCATCAGTTCATATGATTTTCTTTAAGATTTCACGATCTTCATCAGTAGGAACTAGCCACGCAAGAAATTATAATCGTCGGGCTCCATCAGTAATAACACGTAGTTCTACAACTAACATCGCTTAAAGTACGGGTACTTATACTGTTTTGTAATACTACTAAAACTTTTAACTACTGATACATTAAGTTCTTTGGTAACTCGTTGAATAGATGAATGTGGATTAACTTCAAAGCGATTTAATACCGAGGTAGCATTACCTTCATTTGTGATGGATTTAATACGTTTACGTTCCTTTCAGGAAATTTCCCACGTACAACTAACGATTTGTCGAGACACTAAAAAGCTTTTGTGCAAGAATAAATTCTACTCGCGTATCGATCTTTCTGTAAGTTTACTGTATTAAGTAAAGACTTTGAATGAAACTGTTAACCTTTATAAATAAAAAAATATTTATGAACTTTCAATTTATAAACCATTTCCCTTCCATTTGAAGTTAAATTTGTTTATTAATCCTTTTACTTTGTTCAAAAGTTCAATTTTAACACTTATCGCTCAGTTATTTAAAAAAAGTTTCGCAAGATTATGTATTTTTTAGCAGATACTTTAAGATAAAGTATAAAAGTTAGAATCACGTTTTAAATAGCATTATTGAAGGAATTGAAAGCAGAATAAATATGGACGAGAAAACAAACGATACAATTAATGACGAAAATAATTGAAGTGATCGCATTAGGTGGTCCATCCTGTATATTAAAAAATTATGTTTCGGTGGTATTGTTTCGTCTTGTGAAACACCGAGTTTTCCTAATTAATTATGACGAATTTTATTTATTTATTCAATAACGGGCCAATAGCCCAATATATAAACCATATAATATACAATAGCTAATATAATGTACAACTGAACGTTAAAATTGTAATTATGTAGAATAAAATTAGCGATCTAAGTATTTTTAAACAGCCAGTAAACAGCGACTTTAGGAATACTCTCTGTATGCTGAGAATTTATGTAAAATTTATCATTACATAGTATTTTTTAATAGCTTTCGCTATGCATTTACAATATCATAATAACTGTTTAATTTTCGAATACCAAGTTATATTATGAATTAGATCAAATAAAAAGTAAGAGAATTTATAAAACAATTGATAGAATATTTGTAAACTTGAGAAAATAGTATAGTAGATGTACAACTTTACATTTTCATAAGAAAGTTACTACACTTATAATTTCTGCGAATTGTATGTGACATAAAGACTATTCATTTTTTAACGGATCTAATTAAAAAGTTCCCTTAATACAGTGTTTAACAATAATAATTCATAGTTCATTTGTATTTGTGTCGTATTTGTGTCTGAAGTTTACTTTTCTCGATTTTCCTTTATTTCAAGAAAACAGAAATTCCATGTCCTATACCAGAGCGCAGTGCATAAAAATATTCCTTGTTTGCTTGTTGCTGCAGCACTTTACTCATAAATTGCATTTGCTAAAAGTATGAAAATTGATGTTAAAGATAATAAGCAAACTTGAGTATTAAATGTTTTCCAGGACTTTCGGAAGCTTATAGGGTCGGAATGCCCTTAGCGTCCTATCAACATGAACCTCAGTTGTAATGGCTAAAAGCTTTTCGCGAAAAACATTCGCGCGGAGTATTTTTTGGTAAACGATTGGTATTCGTAATATCCATTTGCGAATCACGAGTGAAAAGTAGGAGTATCAGGATCGGGAAAAAAAACTGCTTTCTTGTTGCTATGAAATGCATTGAACGAGACTTTAGAGATCTAGAGGGGAAATTTGTACTGCAACTTTAAACAAACTTCAACAATACTTGTCACGTGAACTATATGCAGTGGCGAACAGATGAATAGTGAAAACCAATATACAAAATTTAGTTGTTGCTAGTTAGTATAATCTTTTTATTCATTTTTTTATGTACTTGCAAACAATATATTACGCCAACAAAGGACACAATCTACGATTATGTAACTTTAACTAGTTCTATAATAATATAGTAAGCGCTCTGAAAATTTTTATTTAAAAATTGTAGAGCTTTAGAAATAGGCACATAAATGTCTATATGATAGGCGAAACTAAGTCGGTTGGGAATGCGTAGCAGTTTCAGTCACGAGCAGTTGGTGAAGTGTTAAAATCAGTTGAATAATTTGCTTACAGTAGTTGTTTCATGTGAAACAAGATTTGAGCTAGGGGCAATTTTCGTAATGTCCAAATTCAACGACATTGTTTGTTCGCAAGTTCTCAGTTCAAAATTCAATGAAACTCATTCCGAAAACACTCGATTTATCGGATGAAATATCGTGAGACTTCTTCCTATTTTCTCTATTGAAACAATCTTTACAGCGACATCACTATGAATCGACTAATTGTAAGAGAGCAATACGAAAATCGCTAAACGAGTTGAAAATCATTCCATAAACTGACTTCCAACGATCTTTCGAAGAATGAAAACTGCGTTAGCATAAATCTATTGCAAGCAATGGGGATTGCTTTGATGATGTCTACAGAGAAATTGATGAATAGATGAATAATTTGGGTTTTATTTGACTTGTTCCGAAACATTCTGAACAGGGTAGTAGAACTTAATTAAGTGCGTTTAGTAGATTCACTGCCAGTAAATATCTTATTGTTACGAATTGTAATACTATTCATTTGGGCCTGAGAAATTTGCTTTGCATTCCTAGTGCTATTAATTGTATGCAGAAACTTACATCGCCCATACACAGATATGATTTGGATGAGTTTTTGTAGAGAAATTCAAGTCAACGAAGTATGTGTGCTATTGGTCACTAAATTCACATAAATATGAATATTTTTTTCACAAATTAAACAACGATGTAAGGTATTTTAGGCGATTTATAAGATACTAATTTCTCGTTAATCACACGCTGTATTTGTAATAAATTGTAATTTTATCTCTACTTATAGTAACGAATTATAATACTGAGGATTATCAAATACAAATTACGTTTTGTATTCGACGCGATGCTAACACAGTAGTTTGTCCAACTTAAACTTTGCACCGCTAGGAAAATTAATAATGCAAGAAAATAGATGTAAAAGCGATGGAAAGTTTTGCATACCCTTAATATTTTGCGTCGAAAAAGTCGGAGGTGCACATTATGCAAATATTTCGTTCTATAGACATTTGGATAGATTGAAAAAGATAAGTAATTATCCATTTAGTATAAAATTTATAAAAATACAGTGGAACCTCCTTTACTCGAATGTCTGCTATAGGAATATTATATTTAAACATTCCGCTATCTAAACAGAGTATCTTTTAATCATGGTTATATATGTTGAAAAATTTATATAATTTAGCAATCGCATAAATATAAGATGCATAAATATTTAAGGTAAAAAAATTAGATTTTGTTCGCATTGTCGTGTAGAATATATTCTAAATTAAAGAAACGCATTCAAATTCGCATTTTTATCACGAAAATTCAGGAAACGCACCAAAATTTGGACTTTTACAACTTCACATTTCTATAGCCAAGATTAAAGAAACGCGTCGACATTCGCATCTTTATCGCCAATGTTAAGGAAATCCGTCGAAATTTGGATTCTTATCGCCAACATTAATGAAACGCTTCGAAATTTGAAATAACTAAATAGTGTACGACGCACCGCGCTACGTCCGTATTTTTTATTACACTAATGCATCACAACGACAACTATACGAAGATCGCGTCGAATTCAAATGGTTAGATGGTAGGAATTGCTTCGAAACTACGCGTGCAGAGGCATATGAGACTGAACTCCGAAAATTAACGAAGTTGCAGCTATTTGAACAAGCAGGCAGCAGTATGATTCAAATGATACAGAATAAACAAAATCACACTATCCAAACAACAATTGCATTACGGTGGTAATTATAAACGTGTCCTAATGTTCAAACTACTGTCTCTTCTATTTTGCGTTTGAAATTTACGTACGCAATTGTAGATAATCGTGGACTACGAGAATGAACTGCATAAACTAACCAGGGTTACTTCATGTGCCACCCCATAGCCAACCCAATATTATCATGGAAAAAGTATTCTTCATACAAGGGAGGTAATAAAATCCCAAAGGAGAACGCACCGTTTCCTATATTAGAATGATCGGGGGATGACTTTTCTGCACTATTGAATTATGGCGTTTCTCCGTCGTCGACGCTATTACATCTCCCTTTTCTACGTATATATCTCCATTAAAAATACATGCTGCGATCACTTTCGATCTCCTGTTATCACTTTATTTCATGAATGAAATATAGTAGCTCCTTTCAGACCGGACGCCACTATGACGATGCGTTCTATGATAAATGAATTGATCATCGTTTTTCATGTCGCACGTTCAAATTCCACTGGAATTCTTGATACTTACTATCATGTATGCAATACTATGCTTCTATTTTTGGTCCTCATATCATACGACCACATAAGAAATACCATAAATTAGAAAACGCTAACCTTTGTCGTAAAATATGACTGTTACATTTAAGAAAAACTAGCCAATTTTGTCACTATCCGAAACAGTTCTCTCATATTAATTTGGACAAATTAAAGCTTAGAAATTAAAATAAATTCATTGTTATAATATAATGTTATCACTTCTTATAAAGAAGTATTTCGATTTCGATTTTGCAATTTGTTAATTTGTAAAGTACCATATGCCACTACCGCAGAATATTATTTTTAGTATTTGTATTACTTAGAGATTTAACTGTGTTCCAAATCCGTTTATGCATTTAAGTACGTCGGTTAACAATAAGTTTATTAAATATTAAGTTCAGTAATATTAATGAATGCAATGCAATGGCACAACAGTTTAAATTCATTTATACGCTTTAAAGAGTTGTAGTTTCGAAATCATTTGCGTTTTGTTTGTATTATTTCCTCTTTCCTTTTGCGATTTATTTGTGACTGAATCTTCGACTTCTGGGTGAAGTTGGATAAAGAACAAATTTCAACCCGACGTTATTGTCCTGTCAACAGTTATAATTATTAGTCTGCGATTGACACGCTAATCTTCTTTACTATAGTGTTAGACTGCTATACTGTTATTCGATTCTTTATTAATATTGAAAGCTATATTATATCTTTATTAATTTCTGCTTTTACAAGCTACGAAATGGAAAATCGGTTTTGTACATTCTGTTCTCCTCCTCTAGTGTCAATTTCTTATCTCTATCATTTTACAAACTATATCCTTGAACTATCTTATTCTATTTTCTGTCGTAATAATAAATCTAAATACATCCCTTATTTTTATTTTATTTTATCATATCTGAATTATAGTTATATCTGTATCGCTTCACTATCACTTATTGCGCCGCGAATTTCTCCTGACTTTTATCCTTGAATTCTTTGGTTTTTACTTCCCTTTTTATACTGAAAGCAACATTATAAGACACAGAAGATAAAAGTATTCTTAACGGCAGGGTATTAGAGGCGTAGAAACGCAAGTCTCGAAATGTACATAGCCTGTTGAAATGCGCGCCACCTTAGGCCCACTGTTAGTCTTGGCGGCAGTTTTGAACGAGTTTAAATTAGTTTAGTTTAGTTGGCAACGAGTTTCGCCAACACCTCCATGCCACGATTAATCCGGCGCACGTGGATTTATGGTTTGGCCTAGATGGTCATTTCTCTTCGTCAGCTACGTACAAACACACACCACGTTTCCACATTCGATTGCGTGCTGGCTGCGTGAGTTCGTATTATTGAGTTTGTTAGAAGATCGGTACAGCAACTTTCTTAATTCCTTAACCAGAAAGTAGAACTTTCGAAGAATCTTCAACGCATGAAACTAATTGAAGATCTAGGAAACGGATATACGGTTGTGGCGTCTCTCCTGCACCCACCACTAGAGGGACATACGAAATAGGACTTTCTCGAAAGCGCTCGCTCCAACTACCTCGTCCATATATATACCGTCTTTAACTTTCCTTCCAATATCCCAACGTCTAAGGCAGGGCCTGCTAGGCAGACTTACTGATGAGTCCACTTAGCTGGCCCAGGACGAAACGCAACACCCTTCCTTTTTCCTATCCTATCCACTCTCCATAGCTCCACACGGTGATATACCGTTAAAAAATGATATAGGGTAAATGACCCACGTACTTGTCACTGTTTCTATAATTGCCACTTGCATTCGTTTATTTAATAGCAAAGTAGTGTTTAAAGAATCGTACGTAAACAAATGTTCATACTAAATTTGGTCTTCGGTTTACGTAACAACACATAGACATTGTATATTCATTTACACTTAATATTTATAAATAAATATAAGAGGTCAATGTGCTGTTTTCACATTAAAACGTGACCGATATAATTATAAAGTATGGGTCGTGTCATAATTCAGTAAAAGTGATAAGTTTACCATACATCTTATATCTGTTACACAAACTAACGTGTTAATATATGAAAAATCTTGTTTCTATTTAAATGAAAAGTTTTCAAGTGACAGTACGAAGGACATTGGACTTTGTTGTACATTTTCAATTACGTTGTAATGAATTCATTATATTGAACATATAAACAAAATGTTCAGAAATAGAAGAGCGGTTGAACAATATTATGCTCCAAACTGGAACGATCTTTATGTTAACGACGTTCTAAAATAGTTAAATAAAGTTACGTGATAACCATAAAGTGGCAGTACGTGGTACATTTACCCTAATTTGATTATGTATTACAATAATTGACGCATCTTTTGTCACTCGTATTATAAAAACATTATAAAGATAATTGTCAGTAATTAAAATTTCAAAGGATCTACTATGCTTACATTACTTCTTGTTAAATTTTGATTTTGTAGTGAAAGGAATAAAGTTAACAATTTGTCGCGGCATTCAACGTGTTAGAATATTAAAAGGACGATTAGTAATCAACTGGTATTATTTGGTTACAAATTATTTATTATATTTTCTCTATGGTAATCGCATTTATAATAAAAATATTCATTGCTACCTCATGGACACATTAACAAGTAATGAACGACTCAATAATGTCGGTTATCTAATGGATATGTCATACCAACTGGTAGTTAAAGTGTCTACTATAAATATCTTTTATATGTGTAATAAATGTAGACGATGAATAGTTGACAAATCAAGGCGATAATTATGAAAGTGGTGTAAGCCAAGAAACTATTAAATTTGAGTTTCTCACTTATTTCGTGTTACATTGATTTATATCACAGATTATTTGCAGAATATTTGCAACGTTAAACAAATTTTTGGTTAGGTCCCCTTCCACCATGTTTTCTGTAATAACACACATTTGTACAGACATTCGTATACCCTTTGTGCAATTAGCTTTATCGAACACTCATAAATATTGAAATATTATTATAGAATTTTAGTGATTAAAAATATTTTACATTAGTGGTCCTTTTATTTATAAATGTAGATGCACTTTTATCAAAGAATCTAACCAAATCAACTGAAAATATCTTCCATCGGTTTGAACATAAATTGTAGAATAACTGTAAGAGATGCGACGAGTCATCCTAGTTTCCATCGTACAACAAGCTAGCACGGATAATTGGATTTGTCGTCTTACTGCAACTACACTGCAAATTGACTTCGTTACCTGAAAGAAGGCGGTGCTGGTGCTACGACGTTTCAATTAACGAAACACTTTTTTGCCAAGTCTGGCAAGTAACAAGACGTTGAAACCACAGAAATATTATTCCAACATCGAACGTTTTGAATTATTTTCCTTGTTATCTATTACGTAACTTTCTTTACTATTTTCCATCAAACACGCTGCTGTCCAATAACGCGAAAAGAATTCGCTAAGAATTCTTGGTGAAATTTTTAAAAGTTAATATTTAACAATTCTGATAAATTCAGAAAGTAAAACCGATGTTAGAAATACAGGATACAGGTATAGAAAATTTCATATTCTGGTTAAAAAATTACGAGAAAACAATTGTCATGATAAATACTGCGCCTCTTAACAATTGATTAGAGGCGAATACGAATGCAAATATTTAAATGTTTGGCGCGTTTTGAGAAAACAAAAGAGAGGTTTCGTGCGTCGTTTTACAATTATGAACAAAACGTGAACCTACTACTACACACTGTAAACAAAAGAATAATTTAAATAATGAAATCATTCCCATTCTCCAACATCAAAATTACTTCCATCTGAATTCGAAGTGACATTAGCAAGTTAATATGTATTAAATAGGGAGAAGGACAAAAATTTTAGAAGTAGACTGCGGATTTTTATGCAAACTCATATTTTTGTAAACATAAATGAAGTAGTCGAACATAAATACAGATTGGTTTTACCTTCCAAATATTATAAAATGCACTTTACTTTGAGTATTCTCTATACTTTTGGTAATACTATGCATTTTGTACATTTTTACACATTTAAATTGCCTGAAATTGCATAAATTACTTTTACAGTTTCGATTTATTTTTTTCACGTAGAATTACTCATTTCGTAATCGTATCGTGATTACTGGGACATCTTGTATAAATAATATATTTGAGAAATCTTTTGTACAGTCAAAAATTCGTTCTTGTATCGATTGAAATAGATGTGTTAATAAACGACCAGAACGTGTTGCGGCTTCAGAGAAACAACCGCAACGTGAAATTTTATGTGACGGCTGCTTCTAAAAACTGTCTAACCCAAACCTAACTCGATCATTCCAATTTGTACATTCGTTGTTGTGCGTGACACATTTCTCAATGCATCAGAACGTATTGTGGCTCTTTTAAAACAGCCAAGATGCGAAACTTTATCTCATGGGTGTTTGTCCAAGTCTAAAGCAAGGTTTCTCAATCTTCTTTGGCTTATTGGCTTCCTTTTGGACTGCAGCATTCGTTATGGTCCCCTCTTCTGCTTTCTTCATATCCATAACAAATTTCAATTTACAAAAAAGTACGTATAGATGTTTGCGTTGTATTTTTATTTATTTATGTAAATTAGTTTATAAATATTTAATATAAACATTTACCGATTGACGTTGGTTGGAAGCGTCCAACGTCTTAGGGTCTGTTTACACTGACGGCCGACCACGAGCCGAGCTAGTTTGTTTCCAAAAAGAAATAAAATAAGGTAAATGAGCCACGTACTGTCACTGTTCCTATAACTGCCACTTGAATTCGTTTATTTATTAGCAAAGTAATGTATAAAGAATCGTAGGTAAACAAATTTTCATACTAAATTTGGACTTCGCTTTACGTAACAACACATAGGCATTGTATATTCATTTACACTTAATATTTATAAATAAATATTAGGGGGCAAATGTACTGTTGAACGTTAAAACGTGACCAATATAATTATCAAGTATGGAACGTGTCATAATTCAGTAAGGCGCGACGTTTACTATACATTTTATATGTTACAGAAACTGAATTGTTAATGTATGTAAAAATTGTTTCTATTTAAGTGAAAAGTTTTCAAGTGACAGTAATAGGAACATTGGACTTCGTTGTATATTTTTAATTACGTAATAATTAATGCATTATATTGAACATATAAAAAAAATGATCATAAATAAAGGAGCGGTTGAACAATATTATGCTCCAAACTGGAACGATCTTTATGTTAAGTACGTTCTAAAATAGTCACATAAAGTTACGCGGTAACCTTAAAGTGGCAGTACGTGGTACATTTACCCTATATGCATCGTGAATTACCATAAAAAAAATGAGAGCTGGAAGAAACAATACACTATCGTCGTACCGCCAACAAGTCTTGCCTGTGGCTCGTTGAAAAATCGTTGTGAACTTTGACGATTTACGGGTTATGCTCATTCGCGTATCATTGGTGGTGTGGCGACAGTATATTGTTTGTTTTACATCTCACTTCTTTTAATTGGCAATAAATGTTTCATTTCTTTCTAGCTCGGCTCGTGCTCGGCCTATCGGTATAACTGAACCCTAAAACGTAAATCTTTCGACTGTTTTTACATTATTCAGCCTGTTACTATTGTTTTCTGTGTCAACTATCCCCCATTAACTATATATACATATAGAATAAATTTAACACTAGGTTACGGAACGCGTTTTATTAACACTAGGTTTTATTTACGGAACGCGTCAATTTAACGCATTTCAGATTTCATACCTACAACTATAGATGTCAGAGGCTAGGTGAAGAAAATGCGCGACAGTTCGAGCTGACACTTTATTCACAAAAGAGAGTTTGAACCATAATCAGCGACACGTGGCCGGCGAAAGCGATCGAGGGACAACAATCGGGAGGCGAGCAGCACTCGTTACAGGGCGGCGTATCGGCTCCCCTTCACTGCTCCTCAGCAGAATCACGTGATAATCGAAAACGCGCCAAGTATAAATTATACGAATAATTTTGTTACTCCAACAATACAGACCATAAATATTATTTTTCAGTACTTTATGTTAACTTTAATTAATACAATGGTATGAATATGTATTCTAATTGATTCTCTTCATCCTCACGCTTCTAATTTCGAATATTTATATGCAATATATGTATTTTTCCGGAAGGCTATCGAATTATACAATTAACATCCGAAAACCTAGTGTTAATGAAACAAAATAAACGTGATCTACCCATGAATATGGCATATGGATCCCGTTGACAAACCCTGGCGTAAAGACACAACATGTTCTGATCGTTTTTCTTTGTCTTTGAGCCTAACAAAGAAACATTCATACTGCTGAACACGTCAGCCGCGGATGAAACAGAAGATATTTGAAATTTTACATAATAATGACAGACAAAATTGACGTCCAGACGATCTTTTTAAATATCCATCTTCGTCCTTGACAGCAGATTTAATCTGTCATAGCGAAGCTGGTCTAGACAAAGCAAATGCAAAACGCTTCGGGGTTCGTTGTCGGCAAACATCTTGCTTTGTCCTACGATTTCGTTGCATTCGTTATTTTGACTGCTTTTAAACGTTTCACAAAATATCACGATACATATATATATATATATCCTAAATTATAGAATTTTTTTACACAACATTTAATCAAGTACTTTTTTTATAGTTACTAAAATATCGCAAATTATAAGTTTCGATTAAAGACACATATCAATTACTCAAGGCGTTCAATGTATCACTGTAATTTTGAAACACGTTGGAAACTGCTCTACACGTGTGATACAAATGTTCTAAGTAAACAGCTTTAGGCAAAATCTTCTTCATACACAGAATTAAATACTAATAAACGGGAACTAAATATACTTTGATCCATATTGACTCTTCTTGATGTTAGTACAATTATGTCTCTAATATAAATGTAACGATTTTGTAAAAAGCGAAAGATTTCTGAAAAAATAAAGTATACGTTCCGCTCCAGGAAGATAGGTTCACTGCTTTTTTTTTAATGATCGTGCAATAAGAAGACTACAAAATGAAAAAATTAGACTGGCCCAATCGTTCATTAGATACAAGTACACATATAATAGAAAACACAAAGGGATTGCTTGCTAGAATTGTATACAACGCTAATAAACAAATCATGGATTCGAAGTATGATCTAATATTTAGTGACATCTCAAGTGTTAAAACTACTAAAACTATAAATGAGATAGAAGCATAGCCTGTATTGAAAAAAGTACACATATGATCTTATTTTATTCTGTAATGTTGAAGGAACTTTGTCGGCCTGCAAATTAGTTTAGTCTAATAAAAGGCACCAATTTATAGTTGAAAATACAGAAAAAATGATTGCAACATACTGTTATGCAAAATGGAGTAAGCAATAAACCAAAATAATAAAACGATTCACATACATTTTTCGTATGTTTGGGTATATTGTGCAACAATTTTGCATACATTTTGTAAATATATCTTGCATAAACATCCGCAATCTGGGAATGAATTTCATACTTCTTTTCAACACAAAAATTCAACATCTTCATCTATAAGAATATTTATCATTTTCACCATTTCTTTTTATATTTTCAATTTTATAATGTAGCTTACAATATTCAATTATTGGAAACGAATTTCATCACAGCTTAGACTCTTACTTAATGTTCGCACTTTAATAACACACTGAAGGTACAAAGAACGAACCCTTGTCGAGTAAACAGTAGTAAATCTTGGGTAGGCGCGTTAAATTTCTTTCCCCAATTTTATCTCAGTATCCCCTTCTGTCAAGCCTTTAATGATCTCTCAGTCGTCATGCGTAAAAATCATGCAACCCTTTCTTAAGCTCCCCTTTCTTTGTCGTGTCTTCGTTTCTCATTAAGAGCATCCATTACCCGTATCCCCTATTTCATCAATTCAGACGAAATCAAATACGACACGCCGGCAGAAAGAGAGATGAGAGAAGGAAAGGGCAAGTGAAGTCGGAAAGGGAAGAGACTACGGAATATATAGACATGATTCTCAAGCCAAGGACAATTTGTTTCCATTACGCACTGCACACGGCAAAATAGCCATTCTGCTGGGGAAACAAATAATTTCCTTCGCTCCTTGTTTTTTCTTCCCCTCGCGGCGAATGAAGTTTCTTTGAACTGCGAATATGCTGGAGAAAAAGAAAACTGACGATTGAAGTAACTACTAGGTTGAAAGTAAACCTGGGACAAAATGAAACAGTTAAGATTCGAGAAGTTATATAAAATCGCAAAAATAATAGAAAGAAGCATATTTTTTACCATATTTTATTGCAGTGGATTGTCGATTATCCGAATTAATCAGGAGAGAAAATATTAATTTAACGTGTGGCAAGAAAAGTTCCTCTCAATTCGTAGATCGTACGCGTTGCTATACATATACGTAGTGGATCAATGAGAAAGGAAGAAAACTACCAGATTTCACGATTTATCTTAGTAAGTGATAGTTGGTGTAAGGAGTGCGGGAGACTCTTAACGCGAACCGTAATCCAGTTATGGAGTGGCATCGAAGGCTGTGCCCGAGGGATCTTATACGTTTTAATGAATCATTAAAGTTAGACCTTCAAAAAAGGCTTACAAAAATGTGCCAGGCTGTGGCTTACGAATAGGGATGGAAAGAAATGGGAAAACATCGATATATCGATATCAGAGTACGATCGAGATTCATCGATACGTTTGCAACATCGATATTTGGTATTTATTTTCATTAACGTTTAAAATAGTGGGGTTCTAATGAATTTCAAAAAAATTGATTTTAGGGTTTAATTTTAGTATTTCTTATATCTATGCCAATATTTATCAGGTAAGAAAGATTGCTGGTTAAAAAAAGACAGCATACTATGTGGCTACATTTACATTTAACTAAATAATTTTTACATTATTTTGTACACTTTTCTCCAACAATTAACTAATTTCAGTATTAGATATACCTTTATAAAAATCATTGATTTCAGATTGACGTGTTAATATATGTAGCAGTTGTTTCTATTTAAATGAAAAGTTTTCAAGTGAAAGTACGAAGGACACTGGACTTTATTGTACATTTTCAATTACGTAATAATGAATTTATTATATTGAACATATAAAAAAAATGTTCATAAATAAAAGAGCGGTTGAACAATATTATGCTCCAAACTAGAACGATCTTTATGTCAAATATGTTCTAAAATAGTTAAATAAAGTTACGCGATAACCCTAAAGTGGCAGTAATTGGTACATTTACCCTATCACTGTTCTAAGCTTCCTCATGGAGATATATGAGCCGTTATTTTTGAAAGTGGTATAAGTCCATTTTTTCATACATCGAGATATTTAAGGAAATAAAAAGAGGATATCTATATCTTACTAAAATCACCATTATGTAGACCGGAACTCGGGGAGACGAGGAAGATACAATTCAATTCGTTTAACGTTACTTTATTCTTTCGACGAGCGATAGACGCAGACAGACCTTTCGTTGACCGGCGTACCATTTTATATTTTCTATTTTCGAATGGTGGGGAAGAGTCCCGATGGAGAGAGCTAAGGGGTATGTTACCCCTTAGAATTTCCCACTTTCCCATCAACGGTCATTCCGTCTTTCCCGTTACCTACCCGGAACTCGGCAGCCAGCAATAAAAACCAAGGATCGCCTCGACTTTGAAATCACATGCGAAAATAACGAAATTACAACTATCCCAAATCTTGGGTTCACGTGCTGACCAGCTGCAAAATTAACAAGTACTGGTTCCTTGGGCTTTATTGTTGCTATGGCATGCTCTCACCCTCTAACACTCGCTACGCGACCATATAATTAAGCCTACGGGTCTACAATTAACTCATTTTTTTCCAAAAGTGGACTTATACCACTTTAAAAAAAAGTAGATCATATGTAGAACAACATGCCACCTATAACCGTCGCGTTTCTCGTCGACTGTTCCGATTCGTGAAAATCCATAAACAATTCGATTGATCGGAGAGTGGGAATCCTACACGACACCATACCCGTCCGTGATTGTTAAAAATTCATTCGTTACTAGATCTACGATCGAATATACGCGAACTGTGTGATTGGATTCATCAGATAATCCGTAGTGACAAGTTGAGCTAGAGTTCGTTAACTATTTGTAACAAACGTAAAACTACGAAAGATTCACCGCCATGTCAAATTTGTATACTTACATACATTATTTTGCCACGTATAGCATGGGCTACCGTTTTTATTTTAGCGTTTATTGCCTAGCCTGTTGAAGACACCTAATCGTTTGAATATTAGTCGTTACCATATCAATCCATATCTATAACATGTTAGCTTTTTGATGTAGAATTGACATGCGTTGAACAAAAGTAATGTTTGCTATACAAATTACAAATTTAAAGTAACAGTGAAAATTGTCATTTTTGAAAGTGTGGTCCAAATATGGGCCACCCATAAAATAATCTAAAATAAAAATAGAAGCTATTGTTTCTTTTTTTTCAGAAAACTGATCTTTCTATTTGTAATGGCTAAAAAAGCTCTCAATGTTAGCAATATAGTGCTCTTAGCAAATTAATTCTTACTTCAACAGGTAATTATTAGAACAGTGATACAAACATACCTGTCAAAACCTTTACAATCGCGAAATTCATAACAATGCCACTGTTTGCAACAGAACACGTTAATACAACAAACAATGGCTACTATCTATTTCATCTATACAACTTTATTTGTTCTTTAGTCGCAGTTCTGCACCGTTCCTGACACATGGTTGCTCTTAATAAGCCATATATACTTTAACTAGCCCATATTTGGATTGTGTCTCGTTTGATTAATTTTCCTAATTATTCGTTTAATATTTCCGTTCAATCAATCTGTTTTATATTCTGTAACTAGAAATATACCATTGATGGTATGTAAAAGTGTTATATGTATCATTAACCCTTCTTCGGATTTTCAAGCATAGTTTGCACATTATTTCTTTCTTTAACTCGTTCGCTACCAGGCGTCACATATGTGTGACACGTCGGTTTGTTATCAGAGCCCGTCGTCACATATACATATGTGACAGACGTTTTTGGTCAATTTATGAAGACATATTGAAACGCGTTGTGTTTTGAACAGAATTGTTAAGTTCTAAAACGGTGAAATATATGAAGATTGTGCTTGGTCTGGGATAATATTAGATTATTTAGAGTTTGTACAGCAGTCGAATAGTTTAAAGTTGTGCAGCTGTGAAGAGGGGATAGAATGAGAAAAAGGAAGGGTGTTGCGTTTCGTCCTGGGCCTGCTAGTGGACTTATCAGTAAGGCTACCTAGCAGGCCCTACCTTAGACACTGGGATATTGGAAGGAAGGTTAAAGACGGCATATACATATATGGACGAGGTAGTTGGAGCGAGTGCTTTCGAGAAAGTCATATTTCGTATGTCCCTCTAGTGGTAGGTGCAGGAGAGCCGCCACAAAGTCTATTCCAATTGGTGTCATATAATCCCGAAAAAAATCATGGGCTGTGGTGGATGTTTTTCCCAGGACACCCTGGTAGTAAACGAGTTAAGTTCAACGCCATGTTAATAAGTGCAAACTAAACACGTATGAGTATTCACAATTAGCTGAGAAAATACAGAATGAAATAAATTTTCAGTTAATTACATCAACACCCATTGAAACGTGCTGAATTTCAATTCACGCGAGGTCTTTGCGGGTGCCATAACCTGAAGAGGGGTTAACTAGGTAAATAATTTCACTCTTTCCTAGTAGAAAGGCTGCACGTCGAATTGGGCACTCATCACTGCTGTACATCGTTCATATATCATTACTGCAACATTGCATTTGACAAGAGTTATCAGGCCTCTATATTTGCAGACTATTAGTAAGTACATAATTATTTGATTCGAACATATTTATCGATAAGTCATTCGCTACTGTGTAAAATTCTCTATGCGTAAATTGCGTTCAACGCATAATCATACGCGTTGCATTGTGGTCTTCCCTTTGATTATAACCTGTAAATTTGGAATCGTTGTTTAAACCATAAATCCACGCCACGCGTGTATCAATATCTAACAAAGTCCATCATTATACGAGTAAAAGTCATAATTGTACAGCAGTGTATAATTCATTTGTATTGTATTACTATTACAATTTGGTCTATTCATTTCATTATTAGCTTCATTTTGTATTGACTATGGTTGTTTTGTAATACACTCAGCTTCTGTGCACTCGACACAATTGCGATCTCTCTTCATTCGAGCACATTAATTTCCCTTTGATTCCTTTTCTAAAAATATTCACATAGAATCTAATCATAGCTAGGCGATAGTGATACTAGGTTTCAATCAGATAATCACAAATCTAAAATGTCCTATTACCTGTTCTTAATTAATTTTACTACTATTTTTACCAAGAAGGTCAACTTTTAAAATTTGAATTTTTATTATTCTGTTTATAATTATTGAATTAAAAGAATAAAAAAACATTAAAAATCATTTTTCATTATATCGAATCTTTATTTCCACTTATCTGCATGCATATATAAAGGGTTCACTTGATCCCTTTTGGTAAAAACAGGTATTTACAAAAGAGCGGTAAAAATAGTAATAATAAACAGAGAAATAGTTGCTCCTTCATACCCTATTGCGTTAAAAAATCAACGCTCGCATGTAATATTACAATAATAGAAACAGAATGTTCCTATATTTATTATAAACATATTTCATTAATATCTAATATTTATAGTGACTACAAGAAGTATTGGTAGGACAAAGTTGGACAAAATATGGTACTGAATAATATAACCTTTTTGCACGTGTTTTTACGTTTGCATGTTAACCGCCAGCGAACCACGTGGAGCTAAATTTAAACAAATCTTCAAGATCGATTTATTCGAAAATGAAGCTTTTTACGACGAAAATGTTACCCTACATTTCGATTTATATTTTTATGTAGAGTCACCCCCTTTCAGCTTATCATCAGTGTGAAAACATCCTGCGTTTGGAGGTACATAATGTTTTGAGTAAAATTAACTCCACGTGATTCACGACGTGACTTTTATTCATCTGATTCGCGGAAGATCAATAGAAATCTCTTATTGTTTCCAATGGCTCCTAATAAGTTTGTGTTACGTATAAAATACATTTATACTTTCATCAACAAAGCTATAGACAATCGAGTACCCTGTTTTTTTTCAAACTATTCGGTTTATAAGATTAAAACATGCGTTTTTTAAACAGGTTCCACATTTCTTATTTCGGTGGCACTAAGTTTGTATAGTTAGATGAAAGTACTGTTAAATTGTAGAAAACAGAACGTACGTAGACTTAATTAGTCACTACAATACATAAACGTCAAAATAAATGCAACGTGTACAAATACTTTTCGTAGCCACTGTACATCTTACGACGAATGAAACGGAATAAATAAGCAATAACAATGGACGGTTTTTAGTGTGAGCCGTTATATTCCTGAGTTCTAAAGCATTTTTGGATAAAAAGTTATATAATTTTGTAGTAGGTATATAATTCATGGCATAGCCGAAGAAAGCGTTGCCGCTTGTACAGTATGAGTATGATCCATAACATTTTACAGGTGCTTACCGAAGTTCGCGGAAAGCTCATCGTCACCGGGTACTTAAATTTACGTTCACGCTTCTCGTTCCGTTCTATCCCGACACTCGGACATAAAGTAAATTTATAAGTGAGTTGCCATTAATAATTCACCGAAGGTGCGTATCGTCGGTGTATGAATTGTAGTCTCAACTAGACGAGCACGGCGCACCGATGAAAATTGATCACGCTCGTGGAATCGTTAGACCAGCACATGCATGTATGTACACCGATGTAAGCGGATAATTAATCGATGTATTATTAATGCGATTTTGACAGAGAATCGGACGCAGCCACGTGTAAGTACTCGTTCGTGTATCTTCGGACCAGCTTTCCCGTATAAGCTGCGATTCGTGAATATTTTATGAGTAACGCCATTACAGTCTGTTACGAGCAATGTGTTAAGCTCAGACCACTAAATCTATGAAATTGCTGGCTGAGTCGCGATCGATAGGACCGTGCAAGGCTGACACGCGAGAAATACGCTTGGAATGAGTAATCGGTTACGTTCGAGAGAGGGGAATTGGTATAATAAAATTTTATCCATATATCAGGACTAGATTAAATGTCAGTGTAGCGATACCGGGTCGGCTCGTTACTTTCTGCGATGAAAATATGCCCCATATTGGGATTTTAACGTCTATCTATTGAAGTGTTAGTTCGCAATATTACGCGGAACGTTGGTGACCAATATTTACAGGAAAAGTAATATTTTTCGGTACGTAATATGGATGAACGTTTCACAATGTTTACCGTGATAACACGCGTATTTCACTGTACGTCGCGAATCCGCTTATGAACATTTATCCCGGCCAGAGAATTCTCGTGCAGCTGTTAAAGATACCGGTACTACATCTTCTATCTTTGCATTCGGGGAACTTGCTCGATAATGATATCTCCCTCGAAAGTGACTTTCGATTGCGTACTTTACCAAATGGATTAGAACACGTTCCGCGAAGGGGTTCAATAGCCTATTCAGTTAAAGAACGCTATTATTTGAAACGAAGGATATTAATTGCTTTATTACAAGCAATTGAAATATTGCAAATTATCTTATTTTATTCTTATGACGTTTTGCATTAACGTTAAACTTAATTAAATTATTCAATTTAAATAATATAAATGATATTTTAATTTATTACACAATTAGTTTGAATGAAATACATTTTTAGCGTGTTCAAATGGTTATTGATTTAGATGAAAGAGATCTTGAACATTTAGAACCAAAGGTTCCTTCAACTCTTCTAATTAATTGCTCTAAAAATGGATTGTAGAAGTGAAAATTATACAAAAAGATCCTCCGTAAATTAATCCATCCGAAACATAGACACGTTATTACATTTATTTATCATTTGTAATCTGCTTAATTTAAGGGAATTGATTTCTGTGGACTAGTTTAAATTCGGGCGGTACATTTATTCATCGAGGTACTTCTACAAAAGGTTACATGGCCAATAGAACGAATTTATTCTACACTTAACTACGTTTTTGTTTAGTTTCTTTTCATTTCGCATTTTTTAGTAACATTAACGCCTTGAATACCGAACGAATTTCGTATGTTTGCTTCATCACGCAAGTGATTTCGCTTGTTCCAACAAGATACATTGTAATGATGCACGCATCACATTTACCTTATTAAATGATATAATTATTTAACTTTACTAGAATACCTCTGATACTAGGTACATATTGCTGCTGCGGCAGTAAAATCATTGAAATTTCTAGAAATATGATTGTTCATTTGATCCGAATGCATCAGTTAACCCTTTGACGACTGAGCCTGCAGTTTCGAAAACTTCACTTTTCGAATTAAAGCAACTAATTATAGTGAGAAAGTTAAAAGTTATGTGATGAGTTGGATTTTTATGTCGTAGATTGCCATTGTTGTTTATATCGGCAGATGGACAGTGTAAAAGAACACCTGCACAGTCCCATATTTCGTAATAATGTAACGACATGCGAAGAATATGAAGTTCGGACGAAATACGGAGGCGGTCGTCAAAGGGTTAATTACAGCATTGCCGGCCACGGCTGACCCCCACGGGGTCACAATCGAAACATGTGCTGGACATCGGTGACTCCCACGGCATTCAACGTGTTAAACAGAAACATAAAGTTTAGAATTCTGGTTTTATACAGTGTAATAAATGCAAATAATTCGTTTTTATGGCAAGTAATATCGCAAAGCTTGCATAAATAAATGAAGTAGGCATTTTAATTATGCGTAGCTTATAGAGCATAAAACATGGAGTCGAATCCGCTTATTACGACCATTTTGGGACTTACAATTTTCGATAAGAATAACCGGCTGATGACATTATGCAGAGGATACAAAATTTACATTATTGAATTCATTTTATTACAAACAGGTATAACCTGACTGCGAATCTTTATGCTTTCATGGCAAGTTTATATTTGCAGGACAGAACAGATTCCATATGGTACTATATATAAAAATATACAAAGTATTTAAAGTACAGTAAAAGTGACAACATTTAGAGAATTAAACGGATCTCTATTAAACTCCACTCTTTCAGTTTTACTTAAAGAGATACGAATTTGCATGAACACCTGTATTCTAGTTATCACATTTGAACATAGTTTAATTACTATCTTTGTTAAGAACATGCAAACTGTTAAAAGTTTGTCTATTTAGCTTCTCCTCAATTGTATTTATGTATTTTCTAATAATTCTTGCTATATACTCGTATAAAAGATAAAAGGTATGCCTTAGTTAAAAGTAATTCTTAAAGAAAAGTTTCATGTAGTATAAATTTATTAAGAATTCTTATCGTTTGTTCCCAAGTATAACAATCACACATGATACGAATAACCGAAGTTCGATTATAATAGGCGGATTATTTTTAACTAATTTTATATAGAGTGTTTTGGGATCGACTGTTTATGATAACAATAGCCGATTGATAACATTATCCGTGATTGTAATAACCAGATTCCACTGTATTTTATTATTTATTATTGTTAGTTAGGCTTTAATAAATAAATATTGCTGATATAATAAATATTGCTACGCGTGCTACATTGATTTACAGATCTCTTTGAAGTAGTACCTTTATTTCGTGGTGAATTATATCTATGTCCGTTTATCTGCCTAAACCTATGACTTCCTATTTGATTCATAGGGGATTCTACTCGTTGAACATAAAAGAGCGTAATTTTAGTCTACTGGTAAGATAACAACAATTATTCCTAATATAATCCATATCCATATAGTGAGATAAGATAAATAGGGATTCCACTGTATTTTAAAATTAACCAAAACTCAACCATCAACCCAAGATGCCACACCCTATACTCATTTCAATGGATGGAAAAGATCAAATGGATCGAAACGCTACAGCTAAAGAACACGTTTCCCCGTTGGCGGTACAGAGCGATAGCAAACGTACATTAGTGAGTTGGGAGCTACTTGGCGATCCAGAAACAAACCATTTCTGATGTTGGCTGCTGAAGCCTAAGGGGAAAGGGAAAGGCAGGAAGGAGGAGATCGAATGGGAGAAATCGCTGCGGCCAGATACGAGGTTGAAACTTGATTTGTGGCATCTAAAGCGTACCGTTGCTGCGAGGATTACTCGCAGTTTCTCCCAACCATTGACTTGACATTTGTTAATGCGTTTCTGATGCCGGATTACACTGCATGCCGCCGTCCGATAAGAGTGCTTGCTAATTTATGCGCATAATCGACTGACCTCGCTTCTCTTGTTTTCAAATCCTATCTTCTGTCATAGATGCATATGTTAGAGGCTGGGAAATATGCGGCCCCTTTGGATATGCGTGTGTTTAAGTTTAACTTATAGGGACTTTAAGAGGATCTTTTTAATGTGTCAGTGTTTGCATGGTAGAATATAATTAATTCGATATAGAAGAGTGGGGCAAATTAAAAGTACCAAGTGGCTCAAAGTAAAACTCAGACACTTACTTACATCTTCATGACTTATGAAGCGATTGATAACCGTTTGACTTTTCAAACTTTTGGATTCCCGAGCTTTTGCATTTTCGAGCATTCGAATTTCCAAGATTTTAGATTTCTAGGCATTCGAAATTCCAAATTTTTTAATTTCGAAACGTCTGAATTTCTAAGTTTTTGGGATCCTTGAGCATTCGAATTTCAAAGCTTTTGGATTTCTAAGCGTCTGAATTTCGAAGCATTTGTATGAAGCAAATCCAGTATAAATTCCATAAAATTATAACTATAATGCTACGAAACAATATTTATGAACGTAATACTTATATTATTTTATTACACTGTCCCATACATAAATGGGACCAATTTATGAATGAGACAAAATGCACTTTTATAAAAAGTGAAAAATAAAGCCAATAAATACAGAGAAGACTTTATTAGTACTGTGCATTTCTATAGTAAAAGAACTGATCTTTCAAATGCTTTAAATTAGAATTAGTTTTTCTGCTATTTTGTCTTAAATAAAAGTGTCCCATTCATGGCATCCCTCCTCTAGTTATCACCATCGACGAAGCATAGGATCGACTATCCATTTCTATATAGAATCACCCGGGGCTATCTGGCCCCATTACCGTTAAAACGATGGGAAATAGAAGTAAATATTGCGATACGCAATTATTTTTGACATAATTGACTTGTAAAATCCACATCTATAATAATATGTTTGGAACTATATCTTCATATGTATTGGAATGCTGTTATTTAATTCTCCATAACCAGAATTTAATTTACTTTTACGGTGAACAAAATTGTAATTAAGTCAAATGTTTCATTTCAATCTACCAATCAGGAATTAGTATGTACTCTACTATAAGTGACTGTCGTGATCATAACAATAAAGAAAAAGAAAATGAAATAATACAGTTGTGGCGGCTCTCCTGCACCTACCACTAGAGGGATATACGAAATAGGACTTTCTCGAAAGCACTCGCTTCAACTACCTCGTCCATATATATGTTATACCGCCTTTAACCTTCCTTCCAATATCCCAACGTCTAAGGCAGGGCCTGCTAGGTAGCCTTACTGATGAGTCCACTAGCAGGCCCAGGACGAAACGCAACACCCTTCCTTTTTCCTATCCTATCCCCCCTCCACAGCTCCGCACAGTGATATGTTACTGAGATAGACGTCAACAAATTTAGATACAGGGATATACAATTGTTTAAGTCGCATGGCATTACAGAGGATTAACTTTATCAACTTTGATGGTCGGGTAAAATATAATTCTTAAAATAACCATACAAAACCTTTGCTTTTTTACACGATCCGAATTTCAGTTCGAAATTTGTCATATTATAAATGGATAATTGTTCGGGCCAGTTTTGTAGAAGGTTTATGGCAAGATTTAGAAGTACCGCTATTTTTGAAGATTCGTCAATTTAGTTTTTCTGTCATCTGGACGACACTCGTAAAACAGATTTTTACTCTTTTGTTATAGCATTTGTATAGCTTTTAGTTTCTTTCGCATATTTTTCGTTCGCCTCAATAGCTATTACCCTGTCGTAAACCTTCACCACCTGAGCAGCCTTCGAGAATCATGGGTCACCCAACGGTTTCCGCGGCCGATGCAAGGGGCAAGGAAACCGTCTCAGGTGTTGACCAGATGTGTCGCCCACCCTCGTCAAATTCTAACGTTTCGCCCTCTTGGAGAAATCCGCGACCCCTTCCTCAAGGAAACACGCCGAGAGCGTAAGGGAAGGTGTATCTTTCCAACTTAGGCCCGCTGATGGGGACTGCCCAAAAATTGGAAGGAACCAATCAGTGGGAAATTGCAAATTTCAAGGGGGGGGGGGGGGGCTGAGACAGTCTCGTCATACAGAAAGGGTCGTACAGTATAGTCATACAGAAACAGTCATACAAAAAGAGTCGTATAGAATAGTCACACGAAAGGAGTCATACAGAAACAGTCGTATAGAAGGAGTCGCATAGAAACTGTCGCAACGAAACAAACATTATTAGTTACTTGTAACCGCTGCTCGTACTTCGATAACATTTAAATACAGTCCACTTATCTCTCTAAGTCGCGAGCTCCGAACCCATTGAGAGACGGAACGCGACTCAACAATAATAATAACTATAAATGGATGGTCTATCCTGTACTTAGTCAATGTTATCACATTGTGTACCATTCGTGGTACATGTTATCTCTACCTTTTGGTGTTAATACATTTTTTAGTCTTAAATTTATTGCAAAATATGTAAATGTTTTGAACGCATTTAACCCTCGCCCAGCCAATACCGTGTCATTTTTACCCATATTGGCGTCGTAAGTATAACGGCAAAACCGTCGTCTCCACGGCTCGTTCTTGACATCTTACGTGTAGCGAAGGACTGGTAACATCTTTTCATCTTCACCGTTCATTCTTATCGTAGTAACATAAACAATGACTGCGCGGAGAGTTTCGGTGCCTGTAGCAGACAGTACTCAGAACATCAGTGAGAAGTATCGAAGAAGCTGTCTGCATTTGACAAATTTTTAGAAAATAACGAAATTCATAATGATGAAATATCATGAAACAAAGACAGCATATTATCTACAATTGGTGATAATGAACCAGAGTTACAAGTTGAAGAGCAGGATGTATTTTCTGCTGCGGAAAGTGATGACCAAGATAGTGACAGCAGAGATGAAATTATTTGTGGCCGCAAATGGAAATATACTTCGTCTAGAAGTAAGGAAATATTTCGCAGTGTACGAAATGCTAGTTTGACCGTGAAAAGTGAGAATGTTCAGACAATAGAAGATTGCTTCGACTGATTTATAAATAGTGAAATAATCGATATCATTGTTATGAATACAAACCAAAGAGCAAACGAGCATTATAATAATCAACCTGATAGAAAATAGAAGTCAGTAACTACAACCGAAGTGATTTCTTTTATCGGTCTTTTATTGGAAATATACGAATACCAAAATTCGTATGCAATGGAACACCTGATACGGGTTAATATGATCCAACCTTGGAGCGGTGCATTGCTACTTGCAGTCACGCGGTCGGCTGGGCAATGGTTAAGTAAGTATGACATGTACATATATACCACCGGTGGTACACGCGGCCTGAGTGCGGAGCTGCGGAAAGTTTAATGTGTAACATCAGAGGTGTATACAGCCTGGAACGTGTTAATAAAAAATCTAACAATTACGCTAATGAAAGAATTAATTCAGGAAATGTTTCATGAAAAAGTAGCACGAAGATGTAGCTTTTAAGATAGCGTAGTATTTGCAAGTTCCTGTACAGTATTTAAAAATCTTTTTGGTATAAAAGGTGTTTGCAGGAATTGCTCGAAATGGTCAAGTGGTTAAGAACACACTTGAAATTCTTTTCATTTGAAACTACGTTTTCGCGAAGGTACAAGTTGGGAAGATGCATAAATAAATAAGAAACGCAGGCAGTTTTAACCGAGATTTTGAATAGTTTCCTTTCCATCTTCTTTCGTTGTTTAAAACTCTTTAGGAACAGCTTTCAGCTGGAGAGAAAAAACATCTCTCGTAGAAATTTACTCGGAAGTTGGTTCGAGGTCTTATCGGCGTATGCACAAGAAGAAAAAGTTTAACGCTCTGGGTGTATCTACTTCGCCTTTACGATCTTACGTCTACTTCGTGCGCTAAGGTTTATGGAAAATAAAAGCTTACTTTTGGCATAAACGTGCGGAAGGAGAATTCGTCGTAAAGGAAAGAGCCCTCGTAAAATTAGAATATTATAATTCCCATAAAAAACGTCTCCCACTCCTTGCCAGACTAGCGACGTGAATTTTTTCGTATTCTTCAAATGCTGTCGTAAATTTTCAATCGAGTGCAGGGCGAATCCATCGCTCTGGTGGAATCATTTATCGTACATTTCAGTCGCACGTTTTCAGATTTCTTCGATCGACCTTTATTGCATGCGCACGCGTCCACAAACTACTTCACGCGCCTTCAAAATACCAGAAGATTAGAAGAAACCATTATAATTAATTAACATGAATCCTCAAAAAAATAGGGTAACCGTAAGTAATATGGAACGTCTAATTATAAAAGCTTGCCAAAAATACAAAGACAATTCATTTATAATAAAGCCACCGTCAAAGCTCGACAAAATTAATAAGCATTCATACGTAAATAATTAACCCTTAACTACTACACCTATTAAAACGTACGTAATCGCTATTAGCTAATGTTTATTGCGTTATCATTGACATAAAAGTGGCGAATAAAAAATCAGAATCAATTGTTCTTGCTTTGAACTTCAATAATGAAAGGGTTCAAGTTTGATTTCAGTAATTGAACATTATACTATAGTTGAATAGTATCCAGAGTAGTAAGATCGTAAATTATGCAAAAAAGAAAATAGTGATGAATAAGCAATCGTTATCGGTCTCACAGACTGACAATAATAGTTAAAGGTTAATACATGTAATATCTTAAATGTTTTGAAACTATGGTAAAAAGAGAAATAAGAAAAGTAAAAGATATCAAAACTAGCGACTCGAGTAAGTAGTATCTAATACTGAACGACTGGGAAATTTGAAACAAATTCTCTATTCTTGTTATGAAAAATGAATATTTATTTAAATAAGAGAGACAAACAAGCAAATATCTTTCATTCTATAAATACCTTACATTCAGTGATCGTATCTTAAAGATTGGGCGCGTTAAAACCCAATTAAAGCCAAAAATTCCCCGGTTCCCCTTTTGCCTATCGTTACCAGTTTTGTAGCTGCCGCAAAATAAGCATTCGATATCAACATCAACATCATATCATCGACATCGTCATTTATCATGTTTCATATTTCGACAGGAAAGTAATAATAATACGTGTATATAATAACGTATAAATAACGTATAAAAACTTATAACTTTATAATAACGTATTTATAATAACGGATAAAAACGTATTATAAGTAATAATAACACGTATTTCGACAAAAAGGTAATAATAACATCGTGAAAAAAATTAAATTAACGATAAACTATATTTCAGCATTTATAAACAAACGTGTATTTAATAAGTTATGGAAAAGTGATGTATTTAAACTTACATATCTTCGCTAAAAAATTCAACTATGATATTTAAAGATTACTACCATATAATTCTTTTTTGTCTGTAAAGAAATTATTTACACGATTGCTGCGGAATTCACTTACTTATTTTTCGAGATTTTACGGTATTCCATGTTACGTGCTACGTATTGCGTGCATCCACCCTAAATATCTATACAGAGTGCGCCATAAGTCATGGTACAAGTGGAATAAGGGAGTTTTTATAGCTAAAAATAAGGCGAAATGGTGGAACAACTTTTTGTTCTAAGAAGCTTCGTTTTCCAGAAATATGCTTTGAGCCGAATACTTCTTTTCTTACACGATTCATTGCGTTGTTAAAAGCACGAGAGATATTTTAGATTCTGACTTTATTCAACCTTTTTTCTCCTTTAACTCCTCTCTGGATTTCCAATTTTAATTGCATAGTTCCGCTTTCTTTTTTAGTTCACCGCTAACAAGGAACGTTCGGTAACTCGAAAATTGAAAAAAATCTGGAACATTGCAAATACGTTGTTCAAGTGATGGAATTAATAAATCCATTTTTTGTTGTGGCAGAGAAGCAAACCTAGGGGTGAAGACACCCCCCTCCCTTAAAGAAGATATAAGTTTCCATATTCTTGTCAATATCTTCACAACTACATATGATACGCAAAAATGTTAAATTCGAAGGTTTATGGCATTTGATGTTCCATAGTATGGCTGCAAAGAATTTTCGACAATCCCTTCTTTTTTAAAATTTGTCCCCCCTCCCTGCTAAATTTTTTTCAAATACTATCTGCCGCATTGTGGAACATCAAATGCCACAAAACTTTGAATTTAATTTTTCTTTCATATCATATATGGTTTTCAAGATACTGACAATAATATGAAAACTTATATTTTCTTTAAGGTGGTGCTTTCACTCCTAGGATCGCTTCTCTGACAAAACAAAAAATGGATCCATTAATAGGATCACTTCAACAACGTTTGTGCAAAGTATCCCATTTTTTTTAATTTTCAAGTTTCCGAACGTTCCTTGCAAATTAATAAGTGTAAACTAATCGCTTTACAGCATTACAAATTTTGGTAGATAATATCAAATTACATAAATTTTCAAGTAATTGTAATAATACTGTTTAAAATAAGGCTAGTTTGAATTTGCGTGGGCTTGTGCAGCTCTCATAATTCGAAGAAGGGTTAAAGTAGCATCGGGTAAATGACCCACGTACTGTCACTGTTCCTATAACTGCCACTTTAATTCTTTCATTTAATAGTAAAGTAATGTATAAAGAATCGTAAGTAAACAAATTTTTATACTAAATTTGAACTTCGGTTTACGTAACAACACATAGACATTATATATTCTTTACACTTAATATTTGTAAATAAATATTAGCAGGTAAATGTGCTGTTGAACATTGAAACGTGACCAATACAATTATAAAGTATGGAACGTGTCATAATTCATTAAGGCGATACGTTTACTATACATCTTACATCTGTTACACAAACTGAAGTGTTGATATATCTAACACGTGTTTCTATTTAAATGAAAAGTTTTCAACTAATAGTACGAAGAACATTGGACTTTGTTGTACATCTTCAATTACGTAGTAATGAATTTATTATATTGATCATATAAAAAAAATGTTCATAAATAAAGAAGATGTTAAACAATATTATGCTTCAAACTGGAACGATCTTTACGTTAAATACGTTCTAAAATAGTTGAATAAAGTTACGCGATAACCTTAAAGTGCCAGTAATTGGTACATCTTCCTTATACTGCATCACTTATAAAGGATTATTAAAAGAAACAATGGTTCCCTATATGTATATCATTTAGGGATCGGAAATGTTATTGTACCGTGTGGAATTCCTATTAAATGGCAACGAAAAGCCAAACTGATTATTCTAACATGAGCGGAGTCCGCAAACAGGAGGATTAATGGCGCAAGGTTAGGTGTTAACGCACGGCAAAGTGTTTTATAACCTGAAAGAGGTATGCGGCTTGTCCTGTCGCGAACTCTAGCTCATTTATTCCCCGTTCGAGAACCAATGGCGAGAAGCAAGAAACAGGAAAACGAAAACTTAAAGTTTACGTGAAAACAGCGGCGTCGTGACACCACTTAAGTGGCCACGCTGCGTCTCGTAAACGAGAGGGCCACCAGTAATTTATCACTAATAATAGCGAGCCGTGTATCGACTTTAATTTACCATCGTGTCGACGTTAATCAATTTTATCGGGCAAGATAAACCAAACTGACGCTTCCTTCCGTTCATACGCTCTGCACCCATGGCTTTTCCTAATAAATCAAGTTCAGGTTCTCGTTTGAAAGGACGTTCGTTGCCAACACCGATGTCAGTATTCAATTTTAGTTAACAAACTTCGTTAGCGTTAGTAAATCTTCGAAAAACATTGATATACAAAGGAAGTGGTCCAAATATAGGCTACCACTTTTCCTTTAGCGTTTATTGTCTAACCTGTAGAAGACATACACATATGTACCTAATCATTTACATATCAATACATACCTATAACATGTTAGCTTTCTAATGTAGAATTGAAATATGTTGTACAAAAGTAATGTTTGCTACAAATTATAAATTTGAAGTAACAGTGGAAATTTTCATTTTTCAAAGTGTGATACAAATATGGTCCACTCATAAGGTAACCTAATATAAAGATGAAAAATATTGCCTTTTTTTCGGAAAACTGTTCTTTTTATTGAAAGTGGGTAAAAAAGCTCTCGTAGTTCAACAGGTAATTATCAGAACAATGAAGCAAATATACTTTGTGAAAACCTTTACGATCGCGAAATTCGTAACAATGACATTGTTTGCAACAGAACACGTTAATACAAGAAACAATGATTACTATTTGTTCCGTACAACTTTATTCGTTCTTTAGTCGTAGTTCTGCGCCATTCCTGATTCAGGGCAGCACCTAATAAATCCTACACTTAATTTTTATATAACATATAAATATTTGAACCACTATAATTAGACCATTTGCTCTAATTAGATGAGGTATTATACAAAATTTTGTATACAAGTTGTACAAAGTACCTCACTGAAAACAGACTGCCTAATTACCGTCAAGTAATTTTCATAATAATTTAGAATATCATTTGTAGCAGAAAATGTGGCTAACGTCATCCGCCGATGTGTTTGGTAAAACTTTGTCAGATGGCACCCAACAGATCTCAGAAACTATTCATTTCATTGACATGACATTTGTACACATTATTCCTTGTGAAGGTATCTAATATGTAGCGTAGATTTTTCAATAATTCTGAAAAAACAATGAACGTGTGACCTTCTGAAGAAAAAGAATTTATTGTTACTGAGAAAATTCAATTTTAAGTACTTGAAACAATTTTTTAAATTAAGATATAAAGAAAATCGCACACGACGTTGTAGATAATCACGTAATTTATGATATATTCAAATTTCAAATCAATCGTATGAATAGTTCCGCAGACTTGCTCGGTGCCAGGCCAAAAATATGGTTTCGAGAAAAACACGATTAAAGTTTCAAGTTTCCACTTGACGTGATGTAACACGTGGGATAAGTATGGGAATTTTAAAAAAATCCTTCTAAGACAATATTTTAATAAAACGTACAAAAATAATATTCAGATTTTTTAAACTGTCTGGATGGTGTACCTTCTTAATATATTTTAATATACAGTGGCTCGAAGTAAAACTTGGATACTTACAGTACTGCCCATAATTATTCGAACGGCTTGAAAAATTGATGCACGCTCCCATTAATACAAGAGCTTGAGATTGAATTGTTTGGCAATACAAACGCTTGGGTATCTAAAAGCATGGAAATTCAAACGCTTGGGAATTCAAAAGCTTGGAAATTCGAATGCTTCGGAATTCAAAAACTTAGGAATTCAAACACTTGGAAATTGAAAAGCTTAGGAATCCAAATGCTCGAAAACTCGAATTCATGAAAATTCAAAAGCTTGGAAATTCGAATGCTTACTATTCTAAAGTCTTGGAAATTCGAACGCTTGAGAATCCAAAAGTTTAGAAATTCGAACGCTTGAGAATCCAAAAGGTTAGAAATTCGAACGCTTGAGAATCCAAAAGTTTAGAAATTCGAACGCTTGAGAATCCAAAAGTTTAGAAATTCGAACGCTTGGAAATCCATAATCTTGGGAATTCGAATGCTTGGAAAACGCTTATCAATCGCTTCTTAAAGCATGAAAATACAAGTGTCCAAGTTTTACTTTGAGCCGCTGTACTTTCCAATAACCCCACAATATTTTTTCATCGCAGCTGGTTGGCAACCAGTATTTCTCTTAGATAAAAAAAAAAAATCCGTACTTCTCGTTTGCCTGTTTGTTTAGCGCAGCTTCTCTATCACTCATCCATTAGTTGGTTCACACGACCCTATTTATCTTTATTACTTAGACTGCTAGCAGGTTGGCTAGTCTTCGGCGGAGGTAGCAATCCGTGCACCTTCGGCGCAATTATCAACTCCCTTTCTTGCGAGCTTGCGCTACACGTACACACAACAACAGCCACTACACCGTGAGACAATGTTTACAGTGCAAACACGAGCCACTCGAGAATTTGAATTCAATTCCAGACTCGGGTTCTAAGGTACACTGGAGCTGAAACGAGCGCGCCCACACGTTTTAACCTCCGTCTTGTCACGTAGAATCTCGGAAAGCCTTCATTATCGTTCCACAAAGGGAAAGAATATAGCTGTCTGGATGTCTGACGAGTGAGGAATTCTTTATTACGTCGCTAAAGTAATTTCAAGGGAGACTAGGTGGAGAAAGAAGGGGAGATTTGTCCTGGAACCAGTCATCTTGTTACGTGTATTATTCTTTAGCCAGTTTTCAGAAAGAACACTGGTTAAAAAGCATAATGCTGTTTCTATAATAAATCAAGCGAAAGCGGGTATCCAATGAATAAAATTAAGTAATATATTAATAATTGAATTGCGATAATATGGTTGTGGTCACCGTCGTATGTATGTACATAAATGTAGCATGTTTATTATTTGAAAATATAAAGTGAGAATATTGGGAAATTTCATATGGGCAGGTGTAACAAGTAGCAGGACATTTATAATTATCATGTAATTAAATTTTAATAATATTTCATAAATTTTAGTAATTCTATTTTACATATGTGCATACAAAATACTGTTATAATGGTAATGAATAATAATACGTTTCATTTACGATAGTCTCAGTAATGTTTGACGATGTTAAATATTGTATCCAACTTTTATTTTAAGTGTTTGGTATTTAAAGATAACAAAACCTCCCATTTCGATTTTTAGTTTTTTACTTGTAACTTGTTGGCAACATTATTAAAGAGACCATTTAATAATACGTTAGATAAAATTGTTGTTTATTAAATAAATACTTTATATTTTAGAACATTGTTCATATTATAATGTAATAATGCATATACGTATTTGAATACAGAAAGACCTAAGCTAAAAAAGGATATAAAACCATATAAACTTACATTTTTACTATTATTTATAGTAAAAAGTTATATTTATGTAAAAATGGCTGAGATTGAAAATAGCTAGGTGAAAATGTGAAAATTCTTTTAGCATACCGCTTAATAAAATGATCATCGTTTCTCACTCTTTAAGTGCTCTATATCGAAACGGTAACTAAAACATAAAGAAGCATAATAACGAGCAAGAAGCAACTAAAAAGAAAATTGTCTACTTTACATAGTTTTGGAGAGAGTAGCAGATAATACTTTCTATGAACCTTTTTTCATATTACTGCATCGAATATGTATATACAATACAGCACAGAGCAGTTTATGAATTGTGAAAACAGCAACGAAATGAGTGTTAATCTATCGTGCAATTAAACGTGTTTGATCTTCCTCATACAACGCAGCTACGTAAATATAGCTACTCACCAAGTTTCATTAAACTATGTAGCACGGGTGTGAAAGCCAAACTCTACTCATTGTTGGTTATGTATACTTAATCACAAATATCGGTAGTTTGCATGTAGTTTAGAGCTTATACTAATTACAGCTAATCTTCAAATTTACAACATAGTCTATAACATAAAGTAGCAAGATCTGCGATATTTATGACGAAGGATGAAGTACGGCTAAATGTATTAAATAATCGTCTTCTTGGCTATCAATTTGAATCAATTTCTAAAGCTAATAATTATTTATTGCAACTAATGCATATACTACAATTCATGAAACTTTTGAAACATTATACGAAGAAGATGTTGCGTAAGTTATGATGAAAAATATTCATTATTTTAGTATTGATCGCAGCAGTTTTTACGTAACGCTTATTCTAACAATCCACAAGACTAAAGAATCGGCTAAAACGTACATTTCCGCCAAAAGAGAAACTAGTTTCTGCATCGAATCATTCAACTATAATAAATACGACTGGGTGATTCTGCGTTTCCCTAATCCACTTACCGTAGATAAACAAAAAGTTCCATGCAATCGAATTATTTTTAATCGAAAGACCGCAAATGTACAGTTGAACGGAAGGACGCACTCCGGGCTAAAATATCGTACCATCGATTTCTACGCGCAGAACGGAACTTATATGTCGTCACACAATATGCTATCGAATTTCACGAAACGAGGATTTTCAATTAGCAAGAAAGTATGGAAAGTGCAAAGGTCGGGTGACAAAGTGACGGTTGTTTCGGAGGGTGCAATTAGCTTTGCCGTTTTTGTACCTATCAAAGATATACTGTTAATGGAGGTGCAACACCAGAAAGTTACCTGTTGATACGAGATGGCTTTCCTTTCGGCGCGGCGTAGCTAATTGCAAAAGTGGGACAATAAAGCTGAAACTGCGAGTGCCTGGGGCCTCGTGTAACATCACCTGGCCCAAATGCAAGTTTGCAGCTGCAGCCTCTGTCACAGCTGCGAAACACGACAATCTCGAAACAGCATTTACGCTTATTGCCGATGGTCCTTGATAGCGAACGCCGTATCCATGAGATCTCCGCCAGTGCCAAATGCTACCCCTTTTTTTCCACCGGCACTTCTCTCTGTTTTCTCACTAAAAGGGACGAATTCAATAAAGCTATAGAATAGTGCCTGGTGTTCGTTTATACTACCAATCGTGACTTTCAAAAACAAGTGCGTCTTTTTGACTCCATTTTGTGTTAACGGTGTCATCGAAATTCGGTCAATTCGCGTGATATCGGTAAGCAAATATTGGCGACTTATCTTGGTGAGTTTATTAGAACCTTTGTGTTCCTTCATTCTCTTAATCGCTGCAGTGGTAAATACAAATCAAACATACGAAACTCTTAAAATGCAGCCCTCGATTTAATTAAAACATTAAAATGGAATTTAAGAAAGTATAAAATGGATTTGTAAAGGATTACAAATTGTAAAGGTATATTGAAAATAACACTGTTTTATGGTCATCTATATATTTATTAGGCGTTTTATTTGTTATAATTTCTTCAGGAGACGTTTCATTATTTCAAGCCTGCAGACTTCCTAAAAGTGTTTTTGGTGACTCGTGTTCATAAATAAGTTTGACAACATTGCTCGAAATGAAAGCAACTCTGAAGCAAAGGCGGATTTAAGTTTTTGCCGTCTTAGATTATCATATTTATGTCGCCCCGCAACTGAATGCTGATTGTAGTTAAAAAATACAGTACCAATGTAAAAAATAATGAATATTTGTTTAATTCATGGTGATCTATCGAGGGACTGATAACAAATCTTAAAATCTTAGCCACGAGATTCACAACTTCACGATTTAATTGGATAAAGTTCTTTTATGATACAGTTATAGATAACAGTACACGGAAATCGAGTTATACGATGAATATCTCACAAAAACATACTAAATTGTTTGTATACTCTTTCGGAAAATGACAAATACTGACAAGGGATGATAAATTAATTAAAATCGCGTGATTTTGTACCGCGTAGAAAAGAACCTAAAGCAAAGTTTTCCCCAAAAAATGCCATCCCGTAATAGCTGTCGCCTTAGCTTGTAGCCTCTATTTAGGCTATACCTAAATCCGCCCTGCTCTGGAGACTCAAATGGAATAATACCCAGGCTTGCGAAATTTATGATATTGTGTATATAAATTTTAGCATATACAGTGTGGCAGAACGGCTGGTACACCTGGCACGAGATGATTGTACATGTAAAAATAAACAGAAAAAACGAGTAAGATTTTTTCAGAAGAATCATAGCATTTTAGAAAATCGAATTTAAAGATTCGTCAAATGTGCGTGCACTTGGCCATCTGCAGACTTTATACTACAGTCGTACCTTGTATTTATCTCTAATTGGTTTCAGATTAGCGGTCGTAAGTCAAAAAAGGTGTAAGTGAAAGGGAGATGTATACATGTATATAGTTCTACTTACATATACAGGGTGGGGCATTTAAAACAGTTCACCTGAATAACTCGCTTGTTTTCGGAGATAGAAGAAAATGCATCAGACCTAACTTACTTGGTATCGAGGGGCTCATAATCTGATGTTACTAATTTTTTTGTAAGTGGGTGCTTTAAGGAGATATGTAGGTCAACTAAGTTTTTTTAAATGGAATGATGTGGTTTTTTATTTACATTCTGATAGAGAGTTCCAAGACGAATGCAATGACCTAGTATGAAAATCATCTAAGATCACTCAAGGTCAACTGCAAGAGAAAATAGATTATCTCAAAGTATTCTTCGAACGTTTTATTTATGTATTCACTGCTAGTACAAGTGTTCAAAGTGTCGACCTTGAACATGGATACATCGTCTATAACGTTGCAATACTGATGATACTGCCCGCAAAATTTCGCTTGTATCTATTACAGAGCAAGCCCTTTTTATACGTTCTTGCATGTCAACTTTGGTTGTTGGTTTTTCGCGGTACACTTGTTCCTTTAATTTTCCCCACAAATAAAAATCTAAAGGTGTTAGGTCTGGGGAACGTGCCGGCCATTTGTTTCTTCCAGATCGACCAATCCAACGATCTCCAAACTTCTGGTTCAGAAATTCTGTAACATTTCGTGCTGAATGAGCAGGACATCCGTCTTGTTGAAACCACATGGATTGTCGTATATCCAGTGAAATGTTCTCTAACAATTCTGGCAAAACGTCTTCTAAGATTCTCTCATATTTATGACTATTTAACGTGTCATCAATAAAATATGGTCCAATTATTTTATTTTGAAGAATTCCGCACCAGACGTTTACAGACCAAGGTCTCTGCTTGTCTACTTCTCTCAGCCATCGTGGATTATCTACTGACCAGTAGTGCATATTGTGACGATTAACTTCTCCGTGGTTTGTGAATGTAGCCTCATCCGTAAACAAAATTTTATTTAGGAACATTTCATCGTCTTGCAGTTTTCGTAGGCTCCATTCGCAAAACTGTAAACGTTTATGAAAATCATTTTCACTTAACTGTTGATGAAGTGAAATATGGAACGGGTGAAAGCGGTTAACGTGAAGTATTCGCAAAATACTTCGTCGACTGATGCCACTTTCGCGTTCAAGTTGCCTCGTACTAACATGTGGATCTCGTATTACAGCTGCTAAAATGTTTGTAATGTTTGTATCATCGGTTGCTCTTTTGGCTCGATTACGTGTTTTGTTATCCACATTTCCGGTTTCTTGAAACTTTTTTACAATGTTTGCGAAGACAGGAAGTGAAGGTCTATTACGATCGGGAAATTTTTCACCATACACACGTACCGCTTCCCTCATAATTCTATGACATTCACCATAAATCAGAACCATTTCTACTTTCTCTGCTGTCGTGTAACGCATTTTTGAAAATTGAACACTAAGATTGAATATTAGGGAACCGTACTCTAGTCGGTAGTGTTCGTTGCGTCGCGATTCACCGCGCGGATTGTTTCCTCGTTCGGGTCGTAACTCCCGAAGTGACCTTTCGGTACGCAATTTTTCGCGACACTTGTCCGCCAAATTAATTTTGGACAATGTAATCGATAACGTTAGATATCCCGACTGTTGGACCGTAACGTGTGGCCCGATATCCTGGACGGTGGACTCGCTGAGTTTTTGCGAATGTCTGAGTTTTTGCTCGAGTGAATCTTTTTTCTTAACTGTTTGCTTCGCGTCGTTTTTCGTTTCTGCTGCCTCGGTGTTTGGTGCTCGATCGGGGCACCTCGAGAGAATACCAAGGGCGTTGATTGGGTTTTTCAATTTTCCAATCAGCGCATCTTTGGGCCTTTGGCGTTATTTTAAAAACGCCCCTTTGCCGGACCCTTTCCGAACGGGGGTGATGGCAATGCCTTCGCGTGGGGGATTTCTCGAAGATTCGACGATGTCGCGGAAGGTTCCTCCGGGTTGACTCTTGATTGCCGGGACCGTTACGCACGTGTTTAGTCGACCCTTCGGAAACTCCGGGTTTATGACATGGCTAGTCTTTAGGATGAACGAAACGAAATTTTAAAGCTATTGTACAAAAATTGAAATGACTCGAGAGGGAAACTTTACGGTCGCGGAAGAAATTGCCGGTAATAGAGAAAAATTAAGAAAACAGAAACGGAACAGGTAGTCAAACTACCAATAACATTCGTGGATACAGATAAGCTTACTGTTGGAGTTTGTTAGGTGCTCGTTTCCTGGTAACGCGTTTGCCCATCGCTTGACAATCGTCCGGCGATTTGCGCGGGATTCGCTCCTTGACAACGGAAAAACGGTCGCCGGTTGCTAGTCAACAAGCTTGATCGCGCTGTGGAACGCGACACGTTGGGAGAAGTTTCAAAAGAGAGTCAAGACGAGCAAGTCACGTAACATTAGACGAGTCAAACAAACGTATCACTAGTACATATGTGTACACTTTACACAATAAGTTATATTAAGTAACCACCCATACACACACACACACACACATAGCCACACACACGACACCTCAAACAATAAATCTCGTGTTAATTGAATCCACTGCCTACTCCTTTAATCACGGTCCCAAGCTGTTCTCTTGGGTGATCCTTCAACAATTCGTAGACAGCACAACCAAGGGTGCAATATTCAGGATCCGCCACAGGATCATAACACTTACAATGCGATTGAATATTTGTATATGTTCTGTGACCCTTATCAGTAATTGCAACAGAGATATGTCAACAACCAGGCAAGATACGAAAGTATTCGAAGAGTACTTTGAGATAATCTATTTTCTCTTGCAGTTGACCTTGAGTGATCTTAGATGATTTTCATACTAGGTCATTGCATTCGTCTTGGAACTCTCTATCAGAATGTAAATAAAAAACCACATCATTCCATTTAAAAAAACTTAGTTGACCTACATATCTCCTTAAAGCACCCACCTACAAAAAAATTAGTAACATCAGATTATGAGCCCCTCGATACCAAGTAAGTTAGGTCTGATGCATTTTCTTCTATCTCCGAAAACAAGCGAGTTATTCAGGTGAACTGTTTTAAATGCCCCACCCTGTATACATATGTGTAACGTATAGATGTAGGCTTAAACTGATTAGTAAAAAGACTTGTATGTATTTAGTGCAATTTATTATAAAATTAGCAGAAGACTTTGCATTAGTACGAACCAAAAATATTCGACAATAATAATTTAGCGAGTTATCGTTTTCAATTAAAGTAACTAGCATATTTTACTATTGTATTTAATATAGAATTTGTATCATTCTCTACTCAAACAGCAATTTTTAATTTGTTTCATATTTACGTTGTTTACGAATTTAGTTCTTAAATTAGGCATATAATAATGTTTATAATAACTGTTGATTACATGGATATCGTGAGCATTTTTATAATTCATTTTTTATCTAATTTACTATATGTTCTGACTTTTTATACGTTATAACTTAAAAAAGTTTAAAATATTTGTTGCAATTTATGTGCAAATTGTTGATTACATACCATAATTTCTGTATAAAGCTCACAATGAACAATGTGTTACATTTATGCGTAAATATTGTAACATGTATGCTGTGTCAAAGTATAATGGGTAAAATCAGTTATTTTTTAAAACAAAACAGTGGTGGAAAGCACAATTGTTCTTCAACCTTTATTTCCACTTTTAAATGAGAAATTATCTCTTTTCAGTTCTGTTGACTATCTCCGGTGTAATATCGTAAATCGAGTAATAGTACTTTACATCTCTTTAGTACTTTATTTACAATTTCGATGCATAAAACTCGACGTAAAAGCACAGCTAGTTAATCTGATATTCCCACGGTTCGGTGTGTAGATCAGTTTGAAATTTTAGCAAGTGTAACAAGTTTCAACTGACATTTTACAATTCTACGAATTTCGTATAATCGAGGAACGTTGCGAATTCCCGTGATACGATCTGTCTGATAAAAGGTTACACGCGAAAATTTATTTTTTTACGTAAAAAATTATACACAGATGGAATATGCATGTAAAGGGCTATTCATTCAATAGTGAATCCAATGCTCACTATTATAGAATATATTTCAATATAATTTCGACATGATTTTCATTAGTTTTTCACCATGTCATACAAATGGGTTGCGCAGTTTCTTGTGTAATATCTTTGTAACACGTTTCTTTCAAAGCTTTTGCTGCAATGCAGAACATCAATTTTGAATTGAATTTGCATCTGTTCACTGAGACAATCCAACGAAACGATATTGCTTTTCACGTCCTGATAGTTGAGGTCGTTTTCCGCTTGAAGTAACAATTTTTCAGCACATTGATTACACTAACGTTGAGCCGGTTACCATGTAAACTATACGTATCAAGATGGTACGTCAAAACAACACTAAATGAGTATCTTTACTAAACGGTGGCCGTTAACACATACTTCAATTCTTATAGCGTTGTACGTTCTTATTAACAATTCTTTTTCATTTACATAAGAATCCTATCTACTAAACCTGACGTTTGCTTCGTTGGGTTACGAAATTAAGAATTATCCCTTTGCAGATGAGAATTTTTCTTCAATTATTAACCCTTTGAGGACGGGGCTTAACGAATTCTTGTCCAATTACTAGAAGCTCTGTGTACATTAATTGCAATTTCTCGCTTCAAAAATTGACGCGAGTCTAAAAAAGTACAAGAAATTGTCGGTTACTTACGACATCCATCTGCAAAGGGTTAATTTGAAGACGTTTATCGCACGCAGCATCCGTCTCGAATTAGATCCAACTGTGAGAATTTTAGAACAAACGCATGGAGCAATAGTTCGATTTACGTTCTCTCATCTTGCATCGTTTTGCATTTACAGTGGCTCAAAGTAAAACTCGGACGCTATTTACAGCACAATTTACCAGAAACGAAAGTTCCGATTTTAATGAAAGTTCGTACGATTGTAGAACATAATGGACTGTACATCGGGTAATTTTTTTGTCGGTAGGAAATCCTTAGAGGAGTTGAAGTCAGCTCCCTAAAATTTCAGTATTATATCATTCCTTAACTGCATCTTTGCCTGGAACTTTTTTTGCAAAAGGATGAAAGAGCACTAAAAACTGAACATTTTTTGTATGAAAAGTCGAAAACAAGTTCCCTGTTAGTGGGCAACGAGAGGATTATTTCCCACTCATTCCGTGGGACGATAAAACGTCAGGAAAAACTGACGCGAAAGTCGACAAGGAAGTTTACAAGTTATTGGCCAACGACGTGATTGTAATACCTTTGTATATTATAGGGTAAATGTACCGATTACTGCGACTTTAAGGCTCGTGCGTAACTTTATTTAACTTAACGATTTCAAAGTCGAGGCGATCCTTGGTTTTTATTGCTGGCTGCCGAGTTCCGGGTAGGTAACGGGAAAGACGGAATGACCATTGACGGGGAAATGGGAAATTCTAAGGGGTAACATACCCCTTAGCTCTCTCCATCGGGACTCTTCCCCACCATTCGAAAATAGAAAATATAAAATGGTACGCCGGTCAACGAAAGGTCTGTCTGCGTCTATCGCTCGTCGAAAGAATAAAGTAACGTTAAACGAATTGAATTGTATCTTCCTCGCCTCCCCGAGTTCCGGTCTACATAATGGTGATTTTAGTAAGATATAGATATCCTCTTTTTATTTCCTTAAATATCTCGATGTATGAAAAAAATGGACTTATACCACTTTCAAAAATAACGGCTCATATATCTCCATGAGGAAGCTTAGCACAGTGATAGGGTAAATGTACCAATTACTGCCACTTCAGGGTTATCGCGTAACTTTATTTAATTATTTTAGAACATATTTGACATAAAGATCATTCTAGTTTGGAGCATAATATTGTTCAACCGCTCTTTTATTTATGAACATTCTTTTTATATGTTCAATATAATAAATTCATTATTAGGTAATTGAAGATGTACAACAAAGTCCAATGTCCTTCGTACTGTCACTTGAAAACTTTTCATTTAAACAGAAACACGTTTTTACATATATTAACACGTCAGTTTGTGTAACAGATATAAGATATATAGTAAACGTATCACCTTACTGAATTATGACACGTTCCATACTTTCTAATTATATTCGTCACTTATTAATGTTCAACAGCACATTTACCCCCTAATGTTTATTTATAAATATTAAGTGTAAATGAATATACAATGTCTATGTGTTGTTACGTAAACCGAAGACCAAATTTAGCATGAATATTTGTTTACTTACGATTCTTTATACACTACTTTGCTATTAAATAAATGAATTCAAGTGGCAGTTATAGGAACAGTGATAGTACGTGGGTCATTTACCCTATGTACAAAGTATATATATATATATTATACATTTGAGTTTTTCGAAGGAAAGTCTTAACGAAAAAACTGACACGCTTTCTTCAGAGAAAGAACGTCAATGTATGGGGTACTAATCTAACAGTACAGCCATACCTCGAGCTTGCGTAGTAATTGACCTTAAAGTCAAGAAAACCGTAAAGAAAACTTGACCGTAAAGAAAAGCATAAATTGCAACTTTAGAAGTTTTCAATCCATCATTAACCCCTTGGCTTACGAATTTTTCAAAGATTATCCACCGAAATATTGACTATTTGTTACTATAACACTACATCGAATGCAAAACACTGAAATATTAAACGCAATTTTTACCTAGTAATCCTCAATCTCGCGATCTTACAAATTGAAATAAAATAAATTCAAATTTATTACGAAAAGCAGCATGCTTTAATTGTACGTGGTCCATAGATTAAACCACGAGTGTAGCTCATTGTTATAAGCCAAAGGGTTAACACTAGATTAGTCGGCACATTAGTCGATTCTTTGAAATTCTATCTATTATGTTACATTGTCTTCGCTAGATGAAACAAATTTAATATACGACCTCACTATACCTTGGCCTCTACTATACCTTTACCCTACTGTATCTATCCGAAATAACTTTTCGCGGAAGAGCAGAAAATGCCCAAATCTGCAACCACGCGCAAGTTTCTCCGTTTGGTTCGGTATAGCAGTTACCCCTTCCAGCCATAGTTAGTGTTTCGTAAAATCAAAGGCAGGCTGAAGTTCGAACGAGCGAAGCCCGGCACATTCGTCGAAAGGGAGAGTGAAACAAATGGGGAGGGTGGATGCGTACAGAAAAGGGGTGGAGGCGAAAGATCCTTTGATAATTTAGGGCACGTTGCAAGAAGGAATAGCAAGGGGCGGATGGTATTATTACGGTAATGTTATTAAAACTTCGCTTCTTCGGTTCCATCCCAGCCATCTCTCTGCACCGCCATGCTTTCGTCCTTAATTAACGAGTTAAGGACGAAAAGTTAGGACCTGTAAACCTGAAGGAACAACGTGCCAGAGCCCGCGGGATGCGACGAATGACGAAATTAACGACTCGTCCTTTCCACTTGAAGTCTCCTCGCACGTGAGCTAGAAACTTTCGGTCAACTTCTCTGCCGTGCAAGCCCCTTGGCTTTTGGAATAGAAAAAGTTCAGCTAAATTCGAAACGGCTCGTCTAACTTTTTTTACGACGAATTCAACTGACTCCATCAGCTTCTATGTTGGCCGTAGAATAAATAGCAGGTGCATTTACGTCCATTTCATTGTGCATCGACTAACTTATTATGAACAGGTATAGACCGGTGAAACTTTCAATTATTAAGATAATGAGAAATTTAATAGTACCTTAACTTTCGCTACTTTTACATTATTTTTTGTTGCTTGTTGTACGAAAAACGGGTAATGTAGTTGCAGTTGAGTCTTAACTTCTATGTACACTGTTGCACAAAAATAAACAGACACTTGCATACTTTTGACAGCATGTAAAGTGCAATTTTTTTTATGTAAATGCAAAAATTCTGGTGATTTTAAGTCATAGGAATATTACAACTATTTTTAGTATTTTCATTTATCCTTTATGTGTCACTTATTTTTTTTTTTATTAAGCCAAGACATCTACTGATATTCTGTAATTTTATTGCCATATTTGGTCCACCAAAACTAACTTACAAAAACAAAATCCTTTTTATATTACTTTGCTATTAAATAAACGAATTCAAGTGGTAGTTATAGGAACAGTGACAGTAATTAGGTCATTTACCCTAGGTTTAAATATTTGACGATCGAGTCCGAATTCGCACACGTGCCGAGTATCGCTTTCTCGCTCACACCCAATCCTTCTCTTTCCCTTATAGCTGAATTCCTAGAAGCCACCTCCCCACACAAGCATCCGGATTCGGTCCCGACTGCAGACGTTAAGGTGGAGACTACTGTATGTATTGTTCAATTCTTGCAGATTTTGCAAGATTTACTATTTTAATAAATTTATAAGTTCTCAATCCATCATTAAAAAGCTTTACGATATTCAACTTTGTTTGCAAATCAGTAATGTTTGTTGTTCGTTGATTGAAATATAAGGATGAAGGCAGCTACGGGCCTTGGTACCTGATGACTGCGGATTTTTATACAAATTCATATTTTTGTTAACAAAATGTAAGAAATAGGATCTAAGTGAAGAGTTCTTTCACCCTGCAAATATGATAACATGTATTTTATTTTCAATATCTTGCATACTCTCGCATAGTACGCTCGTTCTCAAGTTTCTTACGTATTTATGTTTCCTATAAATTCATAAGGGAATATGGGGTAAAATCGGAATGTATTTTCTTGTTTACAAAACACCACATAGCAAAAGAAAAATGTTGACAGTATTAAATATCTTAATTAGTTTTTACAAAATCAGCAAATAGAAGTCCTTTTGCCAAAGAATTGTTTAGCTCACAGGGAAACACAGTTTTTTTAAAGTAATAATTAAAATCTTTATTTTTATTTTTCAAAATAAATAAATAATGTGATATTAAATGATTTTAACAAATATGAACGTATCTCAACTTATGATAACCTATTTTACTTTGCATTAACCTATTTTAATTATATAAAAACTACTTTAACTTGTTTTAAACTTATTCTATTTTGTTTCAATTTTATTTTTAACTTTGTTTAAACAAGAGAAAGTCACAAATAAAGGTCCAATCATTCTCGTCAACATCCTAGCAAATCTTTTCAAGTTCAGCCAAAATTTTATTTAAATTCTATTTTATAGTTGTGGTTATAAGAATGAAAATTTGTATAAACCTTTACAGTGTAATTTATTGAAATAGTACTGCAAGTTATTGAATAATCGTTTCTGTCATATTAAATTTATTTTAGAGATTTCAAAAGCAGGAATGGATATTTTTTCTCAAATAAATGTGTGCAAATAAGCAAGCTGCAAGATCTGTTTCTCTCTTGCTGTTCATCAAGGATAAGAACAAATACTAAGGTCGTAAAGAAAGGCCTTTGTATTGCAGCTGGTATTACAGTATCTGCTTTAGAGCACAACTCCCTTGATTAATTTCGAAGATTTTAATCAACTTACGCAGGATCTAGAAGCGGTTTGAAATTACGGGAAAACTTTGTTGTATTTACGTGAGCGTACACGCATTACACGTACACATATATAGAATTGAGAATCGTAAGTAACCTGATTGTAAGCATACTAAGCACACACGATATACCGACAAAGCAAACAAAATGCTTTAAGGATAATGATAATAAGTGTTTCTTTCGTTAGACATTTATTACGGTTTTCCACAAAGTCCTGTTTGATTAAATATTACGAAATATATTTACGTTGTAAATTAAACTATTAAAAATTCGGATTATACTTTTCTGTTGCTTTAAGTATATCGATAGAAAATAAAACTAAGACAATGCATTAATACTAAATTTGGTTTGAAAGATATTATTTAGTCATCGAATGTTTTGAAATAATTTGTGTGTTTAAAGAAATAAAGGGAAAGACTAGAAAAGTAACAAAGTTGAAAAAGTCGTGATTTATTTTGATTTTCAATTATAGCTGATATAATAAACCCATAAATTAATTCATCAAGATTAATAAAAACAAATAAACGCAAATAAAAATATTTATTCTTACTTAATGCTAAATAAAGATTATGCAATTAGTGTTTATAGTCATTGGCAGGCTCCCTAGATTCCTAATCATAAGAAATTAATACAAAAAAAAGCATTTCTCGGTTTTCAAGTCTTTTAATAATATTAAGACAAAATTTCCTTGCCTTGAAAGTTCATCCACACGATAGTTTCTAAGGGTTAACAAGGAGTAAATATATTTATGTTTGTAAAATTCCTTTCATCTTCAAGTTAGACTTAAATGCTTTATAAGTATACCTATGTATCACTTTTGATATTGTGGGGCTGTAGAGAGGGGATAGAATAGGAAAAGGAAGGGTGTTGCGTTTCGTCCTGGGCCTGCTAGTGGACTCATCAGTAAGGCTACCTAGCAGGCCCTGCCTTAGACTTGGGATATTGGAAGGAAGATTAAAGGCGGTATATATATGGACGAGGTAGTTGGAGCGAGTACTTTCGAGAAAGCTTATTTCGTATGTCCCTCTAGTGGTGGGTGCAGGAGAGCCGCCACAATATATATATTTTTTTCCTTAAAATATATACTTCAAACTTTATATACTACATACATCGAAAGAGATTCATCTTATTATCAAATAATTTCACTTCCAATATTTTGCTGCCTTTAAAATCATATATTTAAGCTACTTTTAAAAAAGCAAGCTTATGAGTGAATAGTTGATTTTCAAATTTTCGCAATTTTTAAAATTCTCAAAAATTCGTTCATTAAAATTGGTCGCATTTAACAATTTTGAAAATTCGCAATTGAAGTTATTTGCAAAAGTCAATTTCACATTTTCGATTTCTACATAACAATGTGTACAAGGATAATTATCGTTAAATCCATTTTTATTATAAAATACAGAAAACAACTTTGAACACATTTTTCCGAAAAAGATGTTTTCACGCATGAATTCTTTTTCCTCAGAGCAGATCACATTTATGTATAAAAATTTATATAAAAAGCCACTCTTCTTTTGCAATTATTGTTTTCGTAATATATTTTCGAATTCTATTTGTATAAAATTAAGACCATGAAAAGATGAAAATGACTAAACCAAATAGTTTTAAAGTTCGATGTAACAAGAACCGATCTTACGGAAACTCGATAACATAGAGCCTTTCTGACTGAACTTTTGAACTTTTGTCGCAAGATCGTTGTAACAATAATGCTGAAAGCTCTTTAAACGCTTGACGAAACTTTTAATTACTTTGCTGTAATTAATATGGACTTACGAACGACGAGGTTAATTGGTAATTAATGACTAGTTTAAGTCATTAGAAGATAAGTACAGCAGATGAAACTTTACCCTCTTACATTATTTTTCTACGTATACATTTTACAATAACCAACGAAAAGGAATTACCTAATCCATTAATCTTTCCAACATTATTTTGTTGCTTATGAGTTTATGAATAAATAGTGTTTTTAAATGGTTGATTTGATACTTTCATGACGAACGGGTCGAATAATCATGGCTTTATTTCGGTATTGTAACTGTAATTAGATAGACAATAAACAAAACACACTCGCTTGCAATAACAAAAAAAAAACATGACCATTCAGTATTTTGCAATATTCAATAAACGAGAACGTAGACAAATTCAAGGGTAAATTTTACAAAGTAATCTACGCCTTGAATTAGGGAAATCGAAGTAAAACCAGGACGTTAAGGATAAAATCTCATATCATTGATATTATTAATGTAAATATGAAAAATTGCAATCGCAATTCAATGAAATAAATTCCTTCTTAAACAATAGTACGTGTCCATTTTTTTTTTTAATAGAAAGACAAATACAAAACCATAAGAATTTAAAGTACGATCCGTTTTTACGGTTGTACTCTATGATTTGGGTAAACTACTGAGTTGTCCGGAAAGTTCGTGCCATATTATATCTATATTGTACTTCACAATATTTTGTGTCCCACTGAGTGACGTATGTATCTCTAATTTTTTTCACGACTTTTTATGCGGTAGATGAAGGAAAGTAGAGCTTAAACTGTAAATTTTGTTTTAGTCTACAAATACCTTGATAGCAAGGATAGGGAGTTAAAACTTACCAGAATAAGTTTTATTTGACAGGTCTATTGATTAGAATGTTACAAATCCAATTTTATTTACTTTTACAATGCTTATTCGACTATATCCTTTCGATATAAAATTCGTTACGGACTTATAGAGCAACTTAATATATTCTTGTTTCTTAGAAAAAATTAATTCATATAATTTGAAAAATGGCAGTGGTACATAATTGAAACGCGACATTTCATAGAATTACCACTGCAATATTCAAAACACGCAACCATGTCCAGAAGAAACGGTCAGGAATGGCATATAAAGTAAATTATTTCTCAGTTCTGTACGGCTGCTATTCAAATGGCGTATACAATTTGTTTTAGAACGGATTTCCCTGGATTTCACCATTCGCAGGTCATAATGCAGGTTAAACGTTATTAACAATGAAAGTACAGTAACAGCGTATCCCATGAAACGTACGTAAAAATAAAGTGAACCCTCGAGAAGGAATTCCGGTTGTTGGAAATTGGACAAAAACTATTTCAAGCACACAATGCAGTAAAAAGTTGTTTCAATTTTCACAATTTAATTCATTTCAAGAAATTAACATTGGGTGCAATATTAATATCCGAATAGATATTGCGTAAATACTATTTGTACATTGATGAAATAATACAAGCTATCTAGTTAAAGATTTTGTATACAAAAATATGTACGAGAGATTTTGATTACTTTTTCGATTTTCGAAGAAAAATGGTTTTGAATGTGAAAATACCATAAAATAACCCAATCTTCATAATTATTCAAAAAGTACACACGTGCAATAATATTACAACGAGTTGCTGCTTCGAAATCCTTTAATTATATTATTGAACTAATTATTAGAATTAATCATTTTATTAAACATTTGTCTTTTACAATTTTGTTTATATTTATTAGGGAAGTTTCGGATTAGAAAGCAACTTGTGTGTTAACCATGATAAAATATCGTGAATTTTGACGAGTATAGCCACGGAGATTATAGCCGATAGCCACGGACTAGGTATAAAAGTAAACCAATCATGCAATGTATTTCCATAGCCTGAATTCCTGGGGCTCTAAAGCTCCAATACAATTTTCATTTATATTTTTTTCGATTGTCTGAAATGCATAACTTTTGCAGTTGCTTTTACATTTTGTATATTAAAATACTTCAGAAATGTTTACATTCCTTGTCAGATAATAAAACGGAAGATATTCTTCCAAAAATTCTAATTTTGTAGATTATCGGTATTCCAGAACATGCAACACGAAGTTCCATAAGGTGATTTGTCTACCTTTATATCTCGTCTGTGCTATAGTCATTCACACGCTGCAGAGAATACATGTTGCGTGTAATTAAACTTTTAGTAGCTGTTAACCAACTGATGGAACATAATATGATTTTCTTATGCTAATATTGTAGTGTATAAGTCAGCAAACTTTGTGAATGATGGACGTGAGTAAGGTTTGTAGAGTGATGGATGTTTGACGCATCAGTAGAGTGTGCGTCAGAGTCGATTTGTACAGTATGCGTAACTAAAAATAATTGTTTCGTATTATTTTGCAAAATGAATGTACATCAAATTTAACGAGCGTACATTATATTAAACCCATTCTAAAATCTTCATTTAATTACAGAATCACAGAATTACAGAATATTTACAGATGTTTTAAAAACATAAATAAAAACATCAAAAATAGGTGTAATGTTTTCATTACTTAAAATTAACAGAATTTATGTATTCATCTAATACAAGAAATAAAAATAGAAAGAATAATGTGGTTTGTAAAATGGCAACGTTATCCGTAAATTCTAAATCTAATGAATGCGTTAAAATATCATCCGTAGAACTGTAGAATTATTGGAGGATGTCAAAGATATTTAGATTTATTAAAAACGATCTGTACGAGAATAGTGACTAATATTGTACCTGTCAATACCTTGAAACTAGAAAGACCGGCCCAACAATATAGTCGGATCAGTGACGATTTGTTGACGACATGGATTGCATGACCAATAAAATCGTTGACAATTTCGACACGCGTCGCATCTCTCGTTAAACTGACAATGAGTAATCTGACAACGAATCTAACGACTGACGATAGTCGTTGCAACAGCAATTCGTGCATGTAACTTGTCATATATTAAAACTCGAAGTGTAGTTTTAGAATGTGATTTTTAAAAAAATGAATAATAATAATTATCTAACATGACAAATTTAATTTCACAGTCAGTTTGACGAGTTTAAAAAATTCGAACATTTTTTCCCTCAGTTCGAGAGTTTTAGGTATCTAAAATGTAGTCCGAAAACTTTTTTTGGAATGTATAAATTGTGAAAGTTGTGCATATATGAGCCGCTCAGAGATCAAATTGATTTACTACTAAACATAAATTAAATTAATTTTTGAGAAATTCAACTCTAGTTGCACACTGGAGTAACAAAATTCAGATATTTTTAAAAAAGTAAAGTTGATCAGTTCGGTGTTAAACAAATATATATATATATATATATATATATATATATATATATAATTCATAGAAAAGAAATACACCTTTATACTTTTGATGATTTCGATTAATTGATTTTCATTGTACGCGATTCACAAATTCTATTTTAACAACAAAGCTGGCAATTTTAAAGCAATAAAATTTTTAAGACTTTAAACACGAGGGCACCGAATTAATTTGTACATTTAATATTAACACCTTTACTATTAAAGACAAGCATTTATTATGTATTAAGGCTGACTACAGTCATTCATAAAAATTTACGGTATTTTATTATTCGGGGCACATGATTACTTCAAATGTTAATCTTCAATAGATACTACAGGATTAAAAATAAAGGATTACGAAATGACGGGATGTACCTTTAATAAAATATATTATTCCATATGTGTGTAAGAAAAACTAAGAAATGAGTTAATTAAAACGGGTTTATTAATAAAGTTTTACAATTACTATTAAAAAAAAAATCGTATTTCTGAATACAGTGTAATTTTTCACAGCTAAACAAACATTAAAATTTCTGTATGACAAAATTATTGTAAAAAAATCATACGTATCACGTTTTGCCATCTGACCAAAGGAATATTGAACAATTGTATTTATGCACGCCATATAAAACTATTTCCAAACTGTTAAAAAGTCTTCAGATGATAAAAAATTATCCTAATTGTGAGTAATATCATGTCATCCTGCAAACTGCAAATTAATACCAAAGAACTGCAAAAATTGATGAGCTACAACTCGAAAGAGAATTCATATTGTTGTTAAATTTGTGTTCATTTCAAGCTATATAGATACGTATTACTGGAACCCTTCGCAATGGAAGATATGCCAAGGGTGCAATGGAAGGGTAGTCGTGATATCCCTTAGGGTACGTTGATTGGCGATTAGGTGTTTGAATAAACGACCAATCAACTGTAGAACCCGAGAAATTTAATTGAATTCAAAATGTTAAATAACGCGGATTATTTACTCGCGCATCCGCGTGTCACCACTAATCCCTACTGCATCTGCAGTCAGTAAAAGAAGATGGACGCAATATTTACGAATAATATATATAATACAATATTTACGAATAAACGTAAAAATATTTACGAAGGTTGATACGTAATGAGGAAGGGATTGTATTAATATGTTACGGATCTTCTTGATGGGTCTAGGACTATTGGGTTCTATGCCCGTGAAGTGCTAAACCACTTTGCTCGAGAGCGCGAATATTAAATAAAACTTATTTGAATTGAATTTCTGTTTATTCTTGTGTTAGTTTTAAGGAAATTATTAAAGCGAGAATTCTCAATGCGTCTTTCCTTCTTCCTGGTTCTTCTTCTTCTGTTCGTTGCTTCTTTCTTCTCGTCGCTCTTTTTTCCCCGCTGCTCTTTTGAATTTCCGCGCTTGCGCGATAGTTATTAATACTTGAAGTCTCATTCACATGACAGGCAAATACATGAAAAGGTTACTAATCCATAAAGTGCTACTCGCATGTAAGGGGATACGTGACAAATATAAACATCTAGTCATCCCCGATACGCATTTGCCTAAAGCAGTGTTTCCCAACGTGGGGCCCACGACCCACAGGGAGGCAATTTGAGTTTTAAGGGGGGCAATTAAAAAATGGACTCGTCCAGAGTCAAAAGAAATCGGCTGGGTAAAACACAACGGGGACTCTTGAGACTGAAGCTAACTAAATTGGAACCTAACATAAAATCTCTTTGCAGCAAGCATCAAACGCAAGGACCTCACTAAATTTAAAAACGAAATACGTAGTAATAATTAAAATAATATAGAAAAATCTTTCATTAAAATTATTTGTACTTGAATTTCAGTTCTCCATTATATGTTTTGAAAATTTACTCACTGTTTCCTCAACAATTTCCTAGTGATTTCTTCTTAAAACCTATCATTTAAGTTTCTTCAGTGAACAATTCAATTTTTGAAAATTAAAAATTATGCATATGTTACATAGGGGGCATAGGTATTTTAGAAAGGCTTAGGTGGAGAATGGCACAAAAAAGGTCGGGAAACACTGGCCTAAAACCTCTTTAGCATCGTTGAAAACTACGAACCTTTTCAAAGTGAGTGTTACATGTTTAAAATGATTTGAAACGGTGTCAATGTGTTGGACTGATCATCCGAACGAAAATTTTTGATTCGTTACAAAGTATAAGCTTCGAGAAAAACGTGTTTTAATATTAAAAGTCCTAATCCATCGTGGTAGAAAAATATTGAATTCCTTTTCGGTTTCAAACGCTGAAAAATTGATCAAAAGTCTGCCTAAAGTCTGCGAAGCTATAATTAATAACGGTGGGAATTGGACCTATTATTAAATGTTTTTTAAACGTATTTTTGATCTATATACAATTTTTTGCAAAGGGTTAATTTTCAAAAAGATATCGCGTCCACGCCCTTCTTTTACAGACTGTATCTCTCTTGTTCTTTCTCTTTTAAAAATTTGTGTGTTTGCAACTGGTATTATATGCACTTGTCGTCATCTAATGTAGGTCAACTTACATGGAGTTAGTTAGTCATTAGTGTTCTGTTTAACAAGAGGTAGTCAACAAATTACTAGTGAACCAAACAACGCCAGATATTGCTAAAGTTGCTGTTAGTTTAGCCCTGCAGAAATTAGAGATCGACATACGTATCCCTATACATAGACTGCGAATGTTAATGCAAATTCATACTTTTAAATAGGGAATTGTTTCATCTTATGTAAATTATAACATACATTTTGTCTATTTTGTAGATTTTTGTATATAAGACGCATTTCTGTTCGTACATTCAAATTTCGTGTAAATGAGTAACATCCGCAATCTAATTACACATATACTAGTTTTAAATTAAAAGCAGTGGGGTCTTATCAAATGCTGTAAGAAATTACCATGCTTTACATATTATCAAACAATTTGTCGAATAAAATCGGATAAACCAAAATTCTAGCGGAGAAATCAGTTTTCTAAAATTCTAACAGTACGGTCTTCGGAAATGAACTTTGCATTAATTCTGATAATATTTTAATATTACGACAAGAACTGTTATTATTTATTGCTTATTATTTATTCATGATTATTTTTTTCAGATTAATACGTTCTTTGATTTTACTTCTTAACCGCTTCAGCCTAATTCTTTTTCAAAAGGAAAAAAAATTTGTTTGGCGTTACTGGGTAATTTGGAACATTATTATTCAAAATACAAACGATCATATTTTACTTTAGGCTTTTCCAGCTTTTTGCAGAACATATGCAGTCACAGTTTTAATATTTTAAGTCAGATATTGAAGTAGTAAAATACTGTACACTATAATGTGCGTCTGAGCTTTAGGGGTTAAACTATTACAAATTAGATATTATATTACATTCTCTAAAACAACTAATAGATCACATGTCTCATTCCCACAAGAGTCACAAATTTTGAGTGTTTAATTAATTCCATGAAATATCTTCCGATCTATAGATCTACCATTCTTACGCAATAAAATGAAAATTGAACATTTTTTATTTGCAACATTTGCGAGGGTGCAATATCATATTCCTCGTTCTTGTATCATTTTGATCCCAGTTTTAAATTCTTTTTCACAATATCGTATGAACAACATGTTACTCGATAAAGTCTATATCGTTTCCCCCTTTTTTTTCGTTTAGAACCAGTTATATGGTACTACAGAATCGTTTAAAGTTGTTTTGTACGGTGTAATTTTTAGAATAAAATTCTCTTTTGTATAAAACTTTAATTCTATAGTAATTTTAAATATGCCTTTATATTCCTAGCTTGACTTCATTCTTGCATTTTCTCACTATGTCTCTCTCTCTCTCTCTCTCTCTCTCTCTCTTCTTCCCTATTTTACAATTCTCTTGAGCATTACTAGTCCTACACTATTTTCACCAAAGAAGTCTTTAATCTTTGGCAACAAAAATTACTATCACGTTGAGGCTGAAACAGTTATCCTTAAATAGACTTCACCGCGCAAACGGATTATAAACGAAACTTAATAGCCAACTATTAATATAATGCTCTGTAATTTGCACGAATAAAAGCAACTCGCTGTTTATGTGATCCATCTGTTTAATCAGAACTCAACCGACTAATATATGTAGAAACGTGGGACGATAAAGCAGGAGAGAAAAAAGATGCAGAAGAGGCATGTACGAGAGAGATGTACAGATTGCTGGCGTTAAAGAGATGAAACAGAGAAAGAACAGCAGACTGCACATTTCGTGGTACGTTCGATCAGTCATGGGAGTTACAGCGTCTAATTAAGCTCGCGTTAAAATCCCAACAGTAATCAGGTCGACGAGTCATTTGTCAGCACCGCTCCGGATGGGAATTGGGCAATGCGATTATATCCTCGTACTCGCCTCTTATTCGATTGCACCGCGAACATGGCTGCTATTAACTTTGCGCTTCCGGCGGACCAGTTTCCGGCTGTATTCAATACACCCGAAGACGATTTTTATTCGTAGAACTTCGGTTCATCAAATATTTAGGTATACGCGTTAACAAATATGGAAATATTACTTTAATTCTAACCTGAAATCGAGTATTCGTTTCGCGTTTGAATTTCGTCTCGTCGTTACTCGTCATCATCGTTTGGTGATTACCTGATGTACGACAGAAAAAAAGGAGGAAACTGTAGGTTTTCATATTGGATGAGCACTGATAACTGAATTCTATAAAAACGTCCAATGAAGTTTTACTGAAAATTCATTTAATTTCGTGGGGATTATTTATTAAAATTTATACGAAAAATATTTATAAATTATTTGTGTTTATCAATGTACATTTACCAATCTTTACTACATTCTTGAATTTTAATCGATTATGTTAAATGATCATATTTTAAAACTAGACAATTTCTCTTTAAAATTGTACATAATTTAACATATTATTAAGTGTTACACTATTTTAATGTCAACAATGTTTTATAAAACAATTTTAATATGATTCAGTGACATACAATTTTGTGTATTTTATGCATTGAAAAGTTAATGACAATTACGTACAAACTACATAAATCAGAACAAATTAAACGTTAAAGAGTGCATTTCAAATTAGAACAAGCTATTAATGCATAAAACATGATTTGTTCCGAAATCGTACACAAGATAACATTTCCTTGTACAATCAATGCATGATATAAATTTTACACCATAAATTGCAAATTTAGTTTGCGCCCCCTGAGATGATCGTTGATTATGCATTTATCTGTATAGGTAATACTCATGTGTATTACAAGTGCCCCAAAGGAAGATGACTGGGAAACATAAAGGCTCAGAGCAAGATACAGTGGCTCAAAGTAAATCTCGGACACTTATAGTGCTGCACATAATTATTCGAAAGATTTCAAAAGTTGATGGTCGTCCCCTTTTCTACAAAACTAAATATATTTGTTAAAATAAGATAGAATCAAGACAAATTTCGTAAATTAACAAATTCAACTTTCTACCGCTACCAATATTATATTAGCAAAAACTGCGAAAATTTTAAAGTGGAATATTAATAACTAGACTGCCGACTTTTATACAAATTCATAGATTTATAAATAGAATTGAATAACTGCGACCTACATAGGGGTTTATTTCTTCCCTTAAATTGCACATGCATTCGACACTTTTTTGCACATTTAAACTTTCCATAAATGCAAAAAAGTCCTAAGTCTATTAATAACTAAGAATTATATTGATTGTAAGCTTATTCTCGTCTTTTATCACATTTCCCTTCGTATTTAATATTTTTGCTATAACTTTTTAATCAGACGCCGAAGGACTTACAACATTTTTTACTTATTTATACTCATAAAACACGCTGTCGAAATTTTGCCGAAAAAAACCTGGGACACTCTGTATGTACGTATATCTAACTGCGATTTACAGTTTAAGCTCCATATCTTTTTTGTCTACACATACAAAAAATTATGACAAAAAGTGAGATTACATATACCTGGGAATTTTCATAATTTTTAACTGCAGAAATTTTAAACATTTTAAAACTGTTCTATCAGGTGGCTACGTTAGTATTTTGTAATTGACAGTTTATAATAATTATTGTCTGTACATTTTTCAGATTTTCAGGTAAATATTTAATTTGAAATGCTAACACTTACAGTATACAATGTAAACTAACAATTATTGAACTATATACGTAATTAAATTATTGGAAACTGCCAGGTACAAATTACTGATTAACACGTATCAGTCATCGGTGATTGACAATAAACTTTCCTTTCGGGCCGCGTCAATCACTGATAGCAGACGCACTCATAAACGATGAGTGATTCAGTGTGAAATGTAAAAGATACCTTATCTTTTGTTTAAATTAAATTGGTGAGGTTTTAAATCGGGAAAAATGTACAAATTACTTTTCAGTTACATGAATAAATGCAATGTAATGATACAATAGTTTAAATTCATTAATTTTAACATTGTTTTGAGTTTTGCCTGTATTATTTCGTGCAAAATTTTCTAATTTTCGACCGTTTTTCTGTTTTCTGTTGCAATTTGTGATTCAGTTTTTCATGTTTGAGTGAAGTTGGATAAAGCACGAATTTCAATCCGACGTTTTTCTCTTGTCAACACTTATTAGTCAGTTTGTGAGTGACACATTAATTTTTCTTACATTATTACATTACGTGGGGTAAACGGAAAGATCATCAAAATCAGCTCGACGCTCAACGTATGAATTATAATTTCAATTTGCAGCAGTTTTTACTATATTGCATATAATAAATCGTTAACAATTTGCAGTCCTATGTCGAGTCTAACTAGACTTTACATTTCTTTGAAGTTAATTTTATTTCGAGACCACTTAGTAATTATACAATACTTAGTAAAAATACATTAATATAAATAACTTGTATTAGTGAGCTTGCTGAAATAATGAAATAAAGGCAAAGTATTAGACATTATACAATAATAGCTAAACGCTAATGGATTAGCTAGAACGAATCAGCGAAAGTAATACGGATCGCAAAGAGTTAACACAATACTAGATACATTTTGAAGCAGTAGAAATTGAAGTTGCTTACTTGTAAACTGATATCTATTAATCGATCACACACTTTGAAAGTTAATGAACAACTACATTTAACTTACTTTTTCTTCAATTGAATAGAATATTGTTAATCCATAGTTTGTTAATCCTACCATTTTTGTAATAAAAAGACAAATTTCATGGCAACGGAATATAGTAAAATGGACAAGTTGAATAAAGTGATATTTTCGTTCTACTCTTTTGTCAAAACTTTTGTCAAAACGTTTGTCAAATGTTACACGAATTTTTCACTTGACCTACTCCAAGTAACAAAACGATAATCACAACGATAGGATACGCAGGCGCGCCTAATACAGTAGTCTAACAATTGAAACGGGGAATACCAAATTTCTCTACGTATGACTGCTTTTTACATTTGATTTCATCAAAGAATACTTTTCATTATTGTTTTTTGTGTTCATTCATTTTTTGTATTCACTTAAATTAATTTTTTCAATAGAGCAATTGAAATAATATATTATGAAATTGCCAAAAGTGAACATTTTGAATATAAACAAAAGATCTGAAGAAACTAAAAAGAACCATTAATAATCATTAATCATAGATATTAATAATTATCGTATAAATTAATATAAATACTATTAATAATTAATAATTATTTAATAGTCGTTATTAAACAACAATTTACTAATATATTATTTAATTAGTATAGGAATTACAGTGTCTATCATCGCCTTCACTTCAAAATTAACATCTTTTGCTGAAGTATATAAATATTTCTAATTTTTTGGATACTTGCATCATTTACCATAATCCCCAATTCTAAACTTATCAATATATTTTTATCAAACCAATATGGAATTGTATTCAAAGGTAAACCGCTTAATTACTTGACATTCTAGTTATAGCAGTAAGTTAATTACGATTTAACTAATTATTAAGTTTATTGAGATTGTACTTTGAATTTGCAATTTTCTGCTGCGATTTTCCCCGCTTGGCGTAGGCTCAGGTCAGGCCATAAAAGCCATGGGTCCGCTGACCGTTCGGCGACACTATATATACCAACTGTTTTTCGCCTTTTCCAGATAGTCTTGCGACAACCCTGTGTGTGTAACGGTTCGCACCGAAGGGTTTCACCTCCGTATTTTGTAACTCACTTTTTATTAATAAACGTTTCTTTTCTGCAAACGATTGAGTCGATCTAATTTAAAGATCCTCAATAAAGTTGTACGTAACAAGTTGTTTCAAAAGTATTTTCAAACCATTATTTAATTTATTTACGCACAAATACAAGCAATGTTCTACAATTAGTAATCATAGAGCCACAAATTTTCCATCTATTAAATAATTTTTCATTCTTCTTGTATACTTAAAAGTTTTGCTACAAGAATATACATACGTATATAAACACAATTCATTCTCCGTGTTCCGTGACATATTTTTAAACTTTGCCTATATTCCATATTCGTAAGTGTCTTTCAGTGAAAAAAGTTTTTATGAAAGCATAACATGAAGTTTAATAGAAAACCATGGTGGCATAAAAAAGAGCATACAGAATACTCTATGATTCACGATATTCCTGAAGGGGTAAGGTATTTTTTTTCGACGGAGAACCATAAATAAAAGTCGTAAAATAGAAATTGTTTACATGAAGTATTTGGAAACAAACGTAAAAATTTATTTCCTGATTTAGTACCCACTGAAAGATCCCATTCATTTTACATAAGCAATTACCTGGAACGAATTTCTATCAAAATTTTGCACGGAAGTAGGGGCACAAATACGTGATCTACTGATCTCTAGAAGGAAAAGGATTTTGCAAATAAGGATCGCATTTTGGAAAACATTTCGGGGGCTATCAAAATGACACTAGGGACAACAAATCAAGTTTTCCAGTAATGTATACTTTTGAACACTTTCGACGTTTTAATTGAATTTTCACTTGTGTATCGTCCACTATTCGCCTGCTACGCCTTGCTAATAGATCGTGAGTCTTCGTGCAACTTCGCATTTGTCTCGTTAAAATTAAAGAAACGCGTTCACATTCTCATCTTTATCGCCGCAATGAACGAAACGCGTCGAAATTTGGATTCTTATCGGCAAAATTAAAGAAACGCGTCGAAATTTGGACTCTTATCGGTAAAATTAAAGAAACGCATCGAAACACATATGATATATACGCACTCTATTATTATATTCACTTTATCTAATCACCGGTAAAATTTTGATGCTATTTTTCGAAATTTACCAGTATTACGATCATTACTTACCCCTAATAAAGATGTAATAAATTTGCTTTAAGCTTGAAACTTCTGCCTGCGCAAAATTAAAGTAACGATCCCTTTGTCATAAGCCAGTTGTTCTGGGCGCGCTTGTTAGTGAGAAGATTACCGAGCTGAAGTATACAAATTGTGACAACAGAATATCATCAAAAATATCCATATGTTGTTAGGAAGAGTTGAAATATTGCAAGGGGTATTCCACAACACGGTTCACTTTTTTATACGCACCTCTTTTTTTAAATAGAACTGTATATTCTTCAATTTACACAAGTGCAACGCGGGCCCAGACGAATTTAGTAACTGCAATCACTCAAACTCAATCATCGTCAACATCAGTCAATTTCAAGAGGAATGTACATACTACACTGAACAGCTTATAGCAGAAGATCTTTCAAGCGTGTCAACAAATTTCTGAAGAAATAGTAGAAAGTTGTTAGGTCACTTATAGATCGTAAATGTAATTTTCAGAGCAAAATGTTAATAGGTCATCTTCAGATGGGGTAAACATCTGCAATCAGAACGGAGAACTTTATAGCATCAACTTTAAGAAGGTGAACATCGTATCATTAGTACACCACTTTCAAATATTGAAATTCAAATGTTTGGGAAATTGATGGCCTTCCGAAATAAACAGGTTAGTTAAATAAATTATTTCCGAAGGGTGTTGCATTAAAAATATATAATTTTATTTAGAAAACCATATTTTAACTTTATACGTCCTCTATGTGAATTATGTCCCTTTTCATTCCATTCGATATTAATCTGAAACATTTCGTGGCATTATTAGTATTGTAGTTTAGAAAATCTTCCAAGATACCAATTTAAATGGGACAGTCCGTATTGTTACTATCACGTATAAGTCATTAATAGACTTCGGATCTTTCTGCGTTTATGGAAACTTTACTTATGCGAGAAAATACAGGATTCACGTGATATATAAAAATATGTGTGACAGCTATTCACAACAAAATTTTGATAGAAACGAAACATATTACAATACACCTACGTATTTTAGTATCACCTTGTATAAATATGATATATAAATGAATAACTAAAATCAGGTTCGATCTCTGAATACCGTATTTTACCTTTGTCAAATGATTATTCTTGTGGTACTGTTGTATAATAGAATACCTACATTCAATTATAATACGTCATAAATGAAATTGTATGTGTATAACAATACATCATAAATGTATCCACAAATAATTAATAAATTGGATTATGTACCGGCTTTTACATTACGTTTTATTCAGGAAATATTTACGATTGATTTCACTTTCGTTGTCAGTTGTAATAATCTGCTGTTATTACGACAATAATAAAATATGTAGATAAAATATCAATAATAACCGATACTTAGTTTGTGAACAATGAAATATTACATTCATAATTATGGAAAATCTAAATATGTAGAAAAATATAAAATGCACATACGCGATATAAAAACATGCGCAAAATATCTCAAATAAAATGCACGTTATAATAATCAGAGGCTGAAACAATTTTTTATTTACACTACAATTCTTATAAAAATATGATTTTGTATAATAATTTACAATCTTATTAGTAGACTGAGGATTTTGATGCAAATTCGTATTTTTAAACGCATAATTAACGGAACGGGTCTTCAGTAGAGATTTGGTTCGCTTTATAACACCTTGTACTTTACTTTGAATATTTTATGTATTTTTGAATGCGATGTGCATTATGTACCTTTTTGCATATCTAAATTTCCCATAGATGCATAAAAATCCGCAATCTACTTATTAGATCGTTACACAGTTCAATAGACAGTCTTATTATAAAAATTCCATAATTGGCCGTGTATTCCACCCTGGAAATAAGTAATAATTAGTCGGAACCAATATTTACTACTCTGTATAATTCAAATAATAATAATAATAGTAATAATAGAAACAGCCGAATCTTTAATGTATACCCATGTTTTGCAGCTTTTAATTGTTTTGTGCTATGCGAGGTTGACAGCGAGGTCCTGTTATGTGCGAAATTAACCCAGTTTACCCTGAACGAAAAACGGGACGGAAATTTCCTTTCAACTCTCTCAATCATTGTACGTATATTCTCCGTTGAAATAGCATTAGAAACGATAGAGGAAGATGGCAAAATTATAATATCACGTGTGTATGTGAAGGCAAGGATAAGCCTGGTGCGACAATACTTCGCATAATTATTATCGATCACCAATTATATCACCCATGGGAATTTGGCAATCTCTCTCAAAGTGCCAATCTGCCGGAATATTCATTCCACCCGGAACTAATTTCTCCGGTAATTATCTCTGGTGAACATAATGTCTGCGGTGAAGTTCATGTTTTTGCTTAGCCACTTTACTTTACTTTGCATTATATTGCTTTCCCACTATGCATTTCGATCACCCTTTTATAATTAGACTGTCGATATTTATGAATTTATGAGAAACTTAAATGTGTATGAAAAAATACGAAATGCGGACAACAAAACGAATATCTATTTAGGTATCACTTTTTTAATTGAACTTGTAAGAATATGAATTTGCATACATTTTCACGGTTCGCTTATAAGTGATATCAATTTTTATTATCATTAACTGTTGTAATAAATTTCACCATTTTGCATCGTGAGAAATATCGCAGCAATTATCAACTATAACTTAAGGTATTACTAATAAATATACATTACTTAATAATAGTTGACTGCGCCAATAAATAAAATATGCGACGTAAGAAAGAGTAAAAATGTTTCCATGTTATTGTGATAGAAATCAATGTAACGCAAAATAAGTGACAAATTTTGTTATATTTTTCCTTTAAACCTCTTTCATAATCATCGGCACAGTTATAATAACTGATGCCTGTTGTTTAGTTTTTGTTGCGTTAAATAAAGGAACTCCGTACTTTATGCACAAATATAAATCTATTTATTATTAATGAACTGAAGAAGGATATAGCGAAGCACGATTACACGTGGGAAACAACAGAAGGATATATCATTACTACTAGCTTAGAAACTCTATATGATTTTTAGCTTTCTTCTTCGACGCGATGTTCAGCGTCATCTTCTGAGATCAAAAACGAAGAGTCGCGATTGCAATTCCAACAGTTTTCCTACAAGATAGCTAGCAATTTACTGATTTCCCAAATCTAACTACGTAACATAACTAGTTATAATTACAAGTGGCAATTTTTCCCATGAAGAATACTAGATAATAATAATAGACAAGAAAATTTTCCGGATTAAATGCTTTAAGAGAATATTGCTGAAAAATATAACAACGATCATTGTACGAAGCAGACAACGGTATATTTAGGTGGGAGAAGAAACCAACAATAGGAACTGTAGCGATTCAACGTTATATAAAATATTTACAAAAGAAAAACAATAACCTTTCTTACACTGGTAGCTTCAGATGATACTTCAGAGTAAAGCATGTAGCTCATAGTTGTATTGGTGTAACAATGCCTTTTGTTTACGAGATTCTCGATCTTTTCTGTAGCGCCTTGTTAATGTATCTACATAAATGTTTACAGAAGAATGATTGAGCACCAATTAATTTTTTTCGACTAAAAAAGCAGTAATTTTAAACATAATATGACACGTATAAATTTGCAAAGTAAGTGTGTTTTTAAGAACAGTTTAAGCTAATATTTACCATTTTTCACTCCATAATGTACTGATGTAATATACAACTTTCTTTTTATTTCTTTCGTTTCAAAAACCTAAATATTAATTTGTATTCGTTTAGAAGGAAAATAATGCAACCATTTTTTAGTGATGATTTCTGCAGTAACATGTTTTATTTTTCACTTTTACTTAAAAGCACGCAAATTTTCCTTATTAAAGTACAACTTTATTTACAGTCTCCTCAAATTAAAAATTTTGTCATTTATATTACCTTTCTTCTGAACTCAACCTGCTACTCAACTATATTATCAATTTTATTAATGGGCCGTTTATTTTGAAACTGGCTTAAGTCCATTTATTTTTAAATTGAGATGTTTAAGGGCTTGCATTTGAATTAATTTAAACTTATTGGTAACTGATAAGTTATCAGCGATAACATGGTAGTACAATATTTTTGTGTCTCTAGAAGTGTGTAATTCACTAATCCAATCATCACAATTATTAATTATTTTCATTACTTAAATGGTAAAATGTCTTCTTGTGGTCACTAAGCCACTTTCAAAAGAAACAGCTCAAATGTTTAAATAACAAAATTAGAAATGTATTAACGTCACATAATTGAAACTAACGGAATGATCATCCTTAAGACTAATCTACTGTATTTGTAAGTGTGATATAAAGAAATTATCCCGAAGCTTGGCACGGTTTAAATATTTATAAGTAACACGATAGATGATTTGTAGGGTGACCGATTCACGAAATGCGCATAGGGTCACATGAGAATTAACGTGGCGGGTGCAAATATAGAGAGTTGTAGAGAAAAGAGGGCGGGTGCACGAACTATCCGGTACAGTTTGTGCGCCTCTTGATTATTATCCTCGAACCCTAACACACGCAGAGTCCGATCAAGGGGTGGCATTCATCCAGGGATGTTGCCAATTAGCACGAAATGTTCGAGGGTCAAGAGATAATGTTTGCACTTGGCACAGTTTCGGTAATAACCGAACTAATCTTTCTCAACTCCTGATTGAAATCGTTTGTAAACGGTTAGCGTTCACAGCCTATAATTACTGCACGGTTTAAAATTGAATTATTATTATGTCTACGGTATATTCACAGTAGCTTCGAACATTTTATTAGAACTAAATTCTTCTGTTGGATCACGTTTGCTATCTCCGTTTGAAAACAAAGGATTTAAGGGAGGATTCGCATGTAACAGGTTTAAAAAAAATCGGTTTTTCGTTTTCTGCATAACTCCATAGTATAGGGCGTCAAAAATGTGGCGAGTACATTTTTTAGTGAAATTTAAAAAAAGTAACCAAGTTGCAGCTCGTTATCAAATTAATATCGTAGTATATTGAAGCCTAATTAAAAACTTCAAACACATTCTTCGCAATACTGTGTTATTTAAATTGGCGGATAGAATAACTGAAAACTGGTCGACTAATCGGCTTAAAAAAAGCTTATTCTCTTCGTTGCAATTTTCTCCAGGAATTGAACCTAAAAGTAGATTTTATTTTCCATTTATAATATTTTTTTAACACATTTTCAAGACATAATTAAATGCACGCATATTTGGCGAATATTTAAAGTCAACTTTCTCCAAAACAAAACTTCATATGAAAAAATGTTACTCTACGTTTTTGACTTGTTTCCCCATATAGAATCACTTCCTTCTAGTTGTATTACTAATTACCGAGCACCTGTATAATTTAAAATGTTTCTGATCTGGGCTTGACTTACTGTCCCTTAAACTGTTCTTTGCAAAGAATACAAATACAAAAATTCTGATTTACGAAAGTTACGCAGACTTAGTTGTAGTTCCACATTTGCAGAAGTTGAAAAAATGTCATGTTTATGGTGGAACATATTATACAGGAAAATAATATTTGAATTATGGTGCATCGAGTTAATTACTAATTATATTAACATGAAGTTTAACTTTTGGTTGTCAGTCCGGCTTGAAACTAAAGCTGGGAAATATTCAGAAAAAACAAGTGGAGTTTTACTTGTTTCGAATGACCGGTCTGAGTCGAGTACCTACTCGAGAAAACTGAGCGGTTCGACAAAATTTTCGAGCCGCTCGAAGGAATTCGAGCTATTCGATTTTATCAAGTATGGCGACTCCAGTTGTGCTGTTCGCCAATAAATTGATTTGTTTATTGTTTACTTCAAAATTATTTTTCAACGCGTTAAATGAACATCTTTTTGAAACATGAATTAAACACCTGTAGATTAAAAAAAAACATTCTTCCAAAAAATTGTAACTTTTTTTGTGTCTGAAAATTCAGATGGATGCTGTTATGATATTTTGAGAAAACAGAATAACTTTTACCGTAAAAATGTTTCTCTTTGAAATTAACAGATCTACAAACGTTTTTAACCATGACGTTGCTTTATTTGTTACTTTTTTTGTTACCAAAACATGTTCTACGATATTTGAAATATATTTCAAAAGCTTTCGATTTAATATCTTTGCTATTCTTTAAATAACAGCTACCTAAAAATTGAACTCGGTCTAAATCATCCTGTATAAGAACAATGTGCTCTAGGATAGCTATGACAACAAGGGTTAATTTACAATTTTAAAAAGTCGTTTAATCCTAACCATTAAAATAAATAGAACAATATTATAATGTAAGTTAAAAATATTTATAATAATCGAATCAGTTTTAATTTCACAGTTGCCGTAACTACAAGCATGCGTGATGGGTGTAGAATAAGTAGAGAAAGAATAGATGGGAGAGAATTCACAGATGATCCGGATTAAAACATAGGAAGATAGCAACATAAAAGCGTTGTGATGGGTATTACAAAAATCACGAACAGAGAATTGTTAAAATATAAAAACGACGCTATTCTTTTTTTTAAAATAATGCAACTGTAAATGTGACAAAAAAAACGAATTAATTGCAGGCTGGTACAAAAGATCCGAACTTCATTGTAACACACAACCTACAATTGGTAATTGCAAATTTTATCGTATCATTTATCATAGTTCACTAATCGATGGATTCTTTTACAATGGCTTTTATTGCTTACAAGATCGAATAATTAACCGTTAGTACTCCTATGTCGAGTGTGGCTCGACATCACATTTCTCACGCTTATACGTACCATTTAGATAAATAAATTGATTGAATATATATATTTTTATTTATTTACTACCTTTTACTACTTCATATAAATGAAAAATATATTTGCCACACACTCTGCACTGTTGCAGTACACGTTTCTTTTGAAACCACCTTTTTTCATTTATTTTGTAAATTGATTCAGGAGCTGTTGGTAGATAAAAATAAAATTAAGGAGTGCAAAGAGTTAAGGAAAAGTCGAGAAATATGAATGAAGAGGACGAAATAGTTCATGATATCACGATGTACATCAAAATTTCACCGTTCTGTGGTATCCTGCATTCTAACGCAAAAATTAAAAGCTTTCACTCACGTAAGTGGTTTCAAAGCCCAGTAAAAATTCTATCGCGTTGATGAATACTTCACATTCGCTCAGGGATACTCGTTCCGGTGCATGAATTCTGAACAATCTCCTTCAACGTTTCAACAAAGAATTCCATCATTGATATTGACTCATGCAGCAGAAGAACACGCGAAAGAGACGTCTAGCAGAGCATGCTGATTCATAGTTGGCAACTTCAATTCACGTATTCACGAATGGTAATTAAAATCCGATAATTTCTCACGCGAGTGCTGGAAATCAGGTCTCAGAACTCTGAGGGAGGCTCGCCAAGCGACAGTTCGTTCTACTTACCTGAAACAAAGGAAATGCAAATGGATATAATTTGATCGTTAAGGTGGTGCGATTATTTAGTATAGTTATGCAGAACGAGGTATTTGATTTAACTATGACTGATGGAGAATTGGGGAACCGTGAAAGGCGGAATAATGTTTACTATGCAAGGAAATGTATGTAACGTAAACATATTTGCAATGTGTTTCTAGATTGATTGAAATCGTTCAAACAAACAAGAAATGTTAACTGTAATAAATCGATAAAGTAATCAATAAAGTAGTCACTTTTGCAAATACCCAGAAGCATACAGTTCGAAAATTATAAAATTTTGCATGAAATGACAAACAAAATAATAATATTTTTGATTCGGAAGTGCTGAAAATATGAAAAATATACCCAAATAATAACATTTTGTATTAACTACAAAACGAACTGCATCTTTATCCTATATATATTGTTAAAATTCATTAACAGCTATCGATGAACTTTGAACTTTAAACTATTGTATATTGTATTGCATTATATCCATTAATATAATATAATAATATCACTATTTTAATTTAAAGAAAAGGTATTATTTTATTTACATTTCAAACTGATTCATTATTTTTAACTGACGACCATCACGGAACTCAACTTGTTAAGCGACTATGGCCATTCAATTTAGAGTAGAATGTCGATTATTTGAATATCAGTTATCCGAGCAACGAATCAGGCACGTATTTAAATAATATAGTAATAAATTATATTTTGGCACCCATATACTTTCTTAAAAAAGGATTCGAAATTTGCCAGTATTTAAAAATGGTTAATTCATTTTTTATTACCTATACATTTCCCTCGTTAGGTATATTCTTGCTTAAAAGTCTTAGATCAGCTACCATTTTTAATATAACTTAATTGTATATAAATTATGAACTTTCAACTACAACATTTACCTTCCAATACAATTATTGATAAAGTATTGGATGTATAATATTTTTCTTCGTGCCTTTCAATCGTTATATAATTCCGCATTTGAAGAAGTTATAGACTACCCTAAGATTTTTCAGCAGTATGTATGCACGTACTATTTCACGTAATAAATATCCATATATAAATATCCATATATGAACATTTCCAGTCGTTTCATGATTTTGGTTCTTCCAGATCAATTATCTGAAAACGCACTTATTGGGAACAAATTTGTTCCTCTATTAGTTCGGATAACCAGCGTTCTACTGCATATAAATGTAGGCTATATCAATACGCTGAAACACATACATTAAAAAAAAAGTAAGAGAAGTACGCAAATGGAGGAGTATTAACATAAACGATGGCTATATTACTAACAAACCGCCTAAATTATAGGTTATCATTTTCGTAAGTAATGTACGTACCTTTATACCAATTTTTGTATTAATTCTCATATAAAACCGAACAGTAAATTAAACCAAAACCTTCCAAGATACTTCAAGTTGGTTAACCCTCTATAAGCCCATGTAAGTTAAAGTTACATAACTATATATGTAAATTTGTTGAGTTTTACCTTATTTGTATATTACTGTACTATTGCATTTTATTTCATTATTATTGTATTATAATACCAAATAGTCATATATAGTAATTATTAAATTCTGGCTTCAGATTGAAACGAAAATATTAACTTAGCCATAACTTCTTTCATCGTAGAAGTAAATCAAATTCAAGTTATAGACGATTAATGAAATTTTTTCATAACGTTGTTGTGTCTCAATACACGACGGCCATAAAGTCGCAAAATTCCCACGATTTTGACCGTAGCACCCTGATTTCGAATCAGGAAACATGGCTGGAACTATCACAAACTCTCATATTACCAATACTCTGCACTAATTTCTACCACAGCCGCTTTATACAAATATTAACCGTCTTTAACCATACGATCAAATCTTATAAAATTACTATGTATTTGTATACGTGAAGTTCAATTTTATTAGAGATAAGGATTAACTTATCGAAAGATTGTTCCGTAATAGATTTTTAACATTCTTGAATATGTTGCAAAGAACGATATTTTGAACAACTTTTTCTTCTGACTAAACCGTTGGTCACATTTAATCTCTAAGATATTTGCAAAAATGATAAATGATGATGGTGAACTTATTGAAGGCTACTCTTATCGTGGATTTCGGCGAAACCTTTTCTCGGTGTAAATCAATTGTCATTATAATAAATAATCAGACCATAATTTTTATAAAATAAATTAGGATTAAGCTATTTTTTATATCATCGCTGAGCAGAGGCGACAAAAATAGACTAATCCTAATTTAATTCATACAAACTACAGTCTAATTATTTGTTATAATGGTAACAGACTTATTTCTCTATAGAAATTACTCCAATCCACGAAGGTGCTCGGTTCAGCACATATAAAATAATCCACGAAATCTCATCTCTCTACAAAAACTGCTCTAGCCCACAAATATATGGGATCCAATACCCAAATCGTTCGTAATAAAAACAAATTGTGGTGGAGAGAACCACAGCCGTTCGACGATAAACGTTATAGTTGTTAATAACGGGAGATGAACATTTTCAAACAATATTTCTTTTCTAACGGATTGTACAAAATTCCATCGCACTTTAATTTTCGTTCTCTTCTTGTTCATTGCATAACAAGAACCTTGATTTAGTCGTAGAAAAAAGTTGCTCAAAAATATCGTCTTTAACAATGTATTTAAACATTTTAAAAATCTCAGAGGCAGTAGTCCTTCGACAACTTCATCGAAACACGATACAAGGAAAACTCTCAAACACTACTAAACATCGAGACTTTGTCATCATAATGTTGTGACGTACGTATAGTTACTGGGATCGTCGCACGATTTCACAAATCGTAAACCTATTAGACTGTAGTAGAATTGCCAAGATTTTTATAAACGTTTAGTTATCGTACGATTCACGGGTCTCCGTACAACTTTATAAGTAATACACTAGAGCAATTTACTTTGCGGCTACACAAACACGAATTCATTATGTTTAAGAAGGCTCCTAGAACAATTTGAACGCTATTACGGTAAAACGACGGGGGTAGGAGCGTCTCTGGCAAATCTGACGTCTAAGTGTTTCTTCGAAAAGGGAGAAGTTTGCAGAGTTTGGAGACATCGGCGCGACGGCAATGAGTCTTGAATAGTTTTATGGCTTGTGCCGCTCGTAATGTTATCCTCAGCCCGTTTCTCTCTATCCGCCACGTCCTCCAATCCTTCCGGCTGTTTTCTCAACGCGGGTTTCGTTGCTCGCTTGCTCCATTCTTCCTTCTATCTCTAGCCTTTCAACAGCAAGGATAACCCAAACGGGGGAACGAGAACGAGGAGAAAAGATGGTAGGTAACGGAGAAGAGAGAAGTGGGAGAACGTGTGTCGTCTCGTTGCACAAATCCGCGATAACGAAACCCGCTACTGCTATCTCGAAGCAACTTCCCTTCCTGGTAATAAACTCGCCTAATTCCTGACCGCAACATCAACTCGAGTGTCTCGAGCACGGTCATTTCTTACTTCGTTGATTCTCACTCCGTTTCCTGGCGGTATCTCTTGCATGGCTACCTTTCCGCTCTATCTGCAAACGATCGTCGCCATTCTCTGCGGAAAATACATTGTCGATTTCTTTCTGAACGCTCGTATTCAGTATTCGGACTATCCTTGGAGGATTTCACAGATATCCGTATATTTTGGGATCAATTGGCTTTGGCATTTCCATTTCTACCATTCATACTATAGAATTTTGAGCATTACGCAGCGCAGCTCGCTTAAAACCGGTCATCTGATTATCTTTTATATTATGCGCTTACACCCCCGCTCAAAAGTCTTAGGAAAGTTATTATATTGGGTTGAATGGAAAGTTCGTGCCGCATTATATTTATCTTGCATTTCGCAATGTTTTCTAAATATTCAACGATTGGTTCTGAATGTACCTTAATTTCGCTGTTCAAGTTCAGTTTAAGAATGGCCTTTGGGGAGCAAAATGCTTCCATTATAATTATGAAACTAACTATAAAAATATAAACATAGTTACGTAAAAACTTCGATAAAGTATTGGCTTTTCGAAATCTATTATGATTCGGCTCTACGGTTAAGAAATCTGAAAAAAAGTTTGAAGAAATAACTGAGATTTTAATAACGTAGGTATTAAATGAGATACCTTCTATACTATAGAATACTATAGAATAATGATGAGCAACCTTTGTTTTTTAGTGGGCCAATATTGAAAACTTAATATTCCAATGAATGCAATATAATATACTTGTGGCGGCTCTCCTGCGCCCACCACTAGAGGGATATACGAAATAGGACTTTCTCGAAAATGCTCACTCCAACTACCTCGTTCACATATATACCGCGTTTAACCTTCCTTCCAATATCCCAATGTCTAAGGCAGGGCTTGCTAAGTAGCCTTACTGAGATGAGTCCACTAGCAGGCCCAGGACGAAACGCAACACACTTCCTTTTTCCCATTCTATCCCCTCACCACAGCTCCACATAGTTAAATATCAAGCGCACAAATCAATCATTTGGTGCTTTTATATTGAATTAATCAACTCGAAACCTCCATTGCACTTCAAAATAGGAGTTTTTCAGTTGCTCTGTAAATACAAAACAGTTATCTAAAGTTCAATAGTCATTTAACATTAAAATTGTGTTTAATTTTTGGATAAATACGCATTGAATTTTGTAGAAAGGAGCATCGAATTAAATCTTAGATTTAATATAATCATAAAGAAATTTTAATTTATGCATGTCGACTTTGTTATTTTCAATATAGATTATTATCACTTTTAGATCTCAGCTGAATGAAATGCAATATTTCGGTGGGTTGTGAATTGTTTATCACTGTTATAGAATATTAAATAAGGTAGTATTTATCAAATTTGGAAACTTGAGTAAAATACAATGAAGAAATTGTACTAGCTTTTCGAATACCAAATAAAGTACAAATATACCCCCTCCCCCAATCGTTCGTATACATATTTTATTGGGTATCGGAACATTTCAAAATATTAAATTAAATGATTGTGGAATAATTATATCAACCGATGAACAGAAATAATTTATATTATAGTATAATATATTTTAGTGAAGGTACGGCATATAACGGATATGTAGAAATAGAAAAAATCAGTCAACTTTAGATCCTGCTTCACAGCACACCTCGCAGATCAGATGTCTCCCAGGGTTTGTAGTTCATTCAACACTGGCGATGTACGCTTTCCATGCTTTCTCCCACGCATCCCTCACACAAATAGTACGAATACAAACTCCTCCGCTTTTCCTAAGCTAGAGAATCCATAAAACCTCTTTTAGGGTCACACGATTCGCTTGACTTATCGTCTGAACCTCTCTAAAGCCTGATACATATTACACATAAGTTTGTAAAATTGATATTGGCTAAATTGTTTTCAACTGAAAATGTAAATAATCATCTTTGAATTATAAACACATTTGCTATATACAGTTGAATCCATAATGTAATAAAAATGTAATGTAACATGTACTGTAATAACAATGTAAAAATAATATAACTTCTCGAGAAACGAGAAACAAGAAGCTATAAAATATCTCGAGAAATTCTCGATAAAAAACACTAGTTTCTGCTGTAGTTTAAAAAAACATTTGAAGTTTGATAAGACAAGGATTTACTCAGGCAATGCTGGATCTTAAGCAAACTGCTTATATTATATGTTAGTATATAAATCATAATATTCTTAATTAAGGTGGAAGCGCTCGACTAAGCTTGTGGCGAACAAGAGCACTCAGCGTTGCCACCGGGCAGTGCGCGCAAAGCTACGGGCAATTGACGCCAGCAGTCGTTAAGACGTAATGTGGAGCTGCACACTCATAGATTCAAGTCCTAAGATATTTGTGCGCAATTCCTATATGATGAAGTGCTTCATCATAGAACCGTTGTCCGGGAAGGCGTGGATTACTGCGTGCCAATTGTTGGTATGCTCAGGGCTCCGGTAAGACGACTGTCTGGGCCAGTGTTTCCCAACCTTTTTAAAGTAGCGACACAGCATAAGGTAGATGTAGCAATTACTGCCACTTTAAGGTTACCGCCTAACTTTATTTAACTACTTTAGAACGTATTTAACATAAAGATCATTCAAGTTTGGAGCATAATATTGTTCAACCGCTCTTTTATTTATGAACATTTTTTTTACATGTTCAATATAATAAATTCATTATTACGTAATTGAAAATGTACAACGAAGTCCAATGTTCCTATTACTGTCACTTTTCATTTAAGTAGAAACACGTTTTACATATATTAACACGTCAGTTTTTGTAACAGATATAAGATATATAGTAAACGTACCGCCTTACTGAATTATGTAACGTTATATACTTTATAATTATATTGGTCACGTTTTAATGTTCAACAGCACATTTGCCTTCTAATATTTATTCATAAATATTAAGTGTAAACGAATATACAATGTCTATGTGTTGTTACGTAAACCGAAGTTCAAATTTAGTATGAAAATTTGTTTACTTACGATTCTTTATACATTTCTTTGCTATTAAATGAAATAGTTAAAGTGGCAGTTATAGGAACAGTGACAGTACGTGGATCATTTACCCTAATTATCAGAAAAAATCTATGCACTCAATACAATAACTACGTAAAATCAGCAGAGGCAACACTGTGCAGGTAACCAATACCGATGATTAGTAGACGAATCATATTTTTCAAAATATTAAATATTTTTATTACGAATCAAATTTTAATGAAATTTTCGCAACACATTTGAGATATCTTTGCGGCACACCGGTAGGGAAACACTGGTTTGGGTGGCACTAAATTAGGAAGGTAAAAAGCGAACTCGTTTGTATCATTTCAACTCTAAAATCAACATTTTTTGAAATTTATTAAAGTCTCTCTATTTTAAACGTTAATAAAAAAGAATCCAATATCGATGATTCAAACATCGACGGTAATTGGCCAATGGTACTCTTACATCGATATATCGATGTTCTCCCATTTTTTCTCATTCCTAATTATAATACACTACACGCTGTACAAAATGTGTGATATGAATCGAATCGGTGAGTTAAAGAATAATACAAATCCAAAATTGGCCACTTATAAATAAATTCAAAAGTACACGTAAAATGCAGAAAACTACATGTTGAGACCAAGAACATTTTAAATTAAGTATCCTATAACTGCGTCTCAAGCATATAAATCCTCGAGTTTAATGAGTGCAACTGCAGTATCTGTCACAAATATGTACCGTTTTACCATTATTCCACAACGCCACTAGAAGCTAGTTAATTCATAATTTCCACTTCAGCTATATTTGAAGCAAGCTAATAAATGTTTTCTTTTTTCTACTGTATTATTTATTTAACTTTTGAAGCAACTAACTGAATTAGAAAGCAGTATAAGTAGAGGGGTCCTATTCTAATTATTAAAAATTTATTAATAAAGTTTAACCACAGTTAAGCATAGTCGTATATGAGGATTCGATTATCCGTTTTCAAATTGGAGCAGCATTACAGAATCAAAGACATTGATAACACGTGAAAACAAAAACAGTTTTTTCAAATACTTTGAAATGCGATTTTTGGACTCGTAGATACCGTTCTTGAACTCATTGATTTAATTGGAAGTCAGAATTCGGTAATACCATATTAGAAATAACGAAGTTTTAAAAAAACACGTTGCTTGGAAAAAATTACGATATACGTGAAAACTCTAATGAAATCAAAGTGAATAGGATGAAAGCTACAAAATATAGTTATGGGAAACCTACAAAATTGTTTACTTTATTTTTTTTTTAAATCAATGTTCAAAGCTACGTTTTTATGTGACAGTAAATCGTGACTTTTGGGGTCGTACCACTAAATGTCATGGCTTTTGCCGTCGTGAAAACTAGATGTCGCATTGTCATGACATTGGATTTCATGTTGCGACATTAATGTCGCGAAACCAGAGCAGAGTTGATTTTACAGTAACATTTTAAGGTAGTGCCATGCACCGTACCTGCTGAAAACTGTATTATGTATACTGTCGTTACAATATCATTTTTATAGTTTTCGCAATCTAACCCTGCTAGTTTATTATAATCTATTCTTAAAATTTTATTTTAATTTACATGTACAAGTTCATTCCTTCACAGGTGTTAAAAAAAATACTTCAAAGCGAAATGAAAAATAATAAAGAAATAAAAATTAATTCTAATATATTACGATTATTATAACATAACATTATAATTTCGTCAGCAACTCAGACAGCTGTCAAAATTTCAATTGACACCACGATTAACAAATTGATCGCTAACATGAATTTGGCCATATCGTGTAATTTGTGAGTATGACTTTATAGTTTTGTAGTAAAAATTCGGTATTTCTGTTCTTTTCAATGCCAATACATTATTTATACGAACCCTATAGAGATACACAATATGATACTCATCATTGCGTCTATTACAAAAAAGTTCATAGAAACCAACAAACAAAATAGTGCCAAGTACGAGTTAACTCGTAGTTGGCAATCAATGTGTTAAAAGTAACTAATTTTCGTAACATTGGACTGTGTGAAAATAATCGCAAGAAATGTTACACTGTCATAAAGTACCGTGACAGCAACAACTATGAATTTCAATGTTACGTGAAAACCTTAAGATACCTTAAGATACCTAAATGAAAATAAATAGACGCCTTCTAAAGTAAAACATTTTATTGTACATATCGTTATAATACTGTTTTATTGTTATTACTACATGAAACTATAGATTCTTAAGTAATATTTTATAATAATAAAGTCAGAATGCTTCTAGATTAACTGTAAACGTATCTTGTTTGTCTTCAGTAGAGTTTATAAAGATAAATGAATAAGCAAAAACAATAAACGATTTTTACTGTAAGTCGTTGTATATAAAGTGATCATAATACCATCTTAACTATTTTTGATTAAAATAAAAACTACAAGATTTGTTTGTTAGCATTTGGAACATAGAAAATCCTTTATGAAGCTCTTATATTCTCAATTTGGAACCAGTAGTTTTATTCACAGTTTTCATTTGGCACAAACTCTAATTACAATGACTATTAATCTCTGATTAAACCAACATAGGCTACATACCTATAGATGTAAATAATATTGCTTTTATATTATTTAAAAGCAATAAAAGTATTGTTCGAATAGAATATATATTCGATAAATACAAAATTTGTTTTCAAAGCTATTAGGTATACTAATTAATTAATTTAGTTTCTTTTTAATTTTATTAATTAGTCTTTATAAATTCAGCTATTTAAAATGACGGCAACAATTTTGTACCTGTAATAAAATTCTGTTTGATTTTTTTTTAAACCAATTTGTATATTTAATATCATACCACAATTATCGAAAATGAAAGCTAGTAATACCAAAACTCTAACATAAATTTAATACAAAATAATTAAATGTGTTCGCATTTCATTTATTTCTGCAGTTGGAACAATCATGCGCGCGTTTTAATTTGACTTCGTGTTCAAATTTTTCCGAAACTTCTCAACCGATAAGCTAGTAGAAATGTTATTTTTTCTTCTAGTTTTATTTAATCGAAATAAAGGAGGAAAGCTGCGAGAAAGGATGAGAGAAGGAAGCTTAATTGCCCTCAGTTTATCTGGCAGAGCTTTCCCTAATCGTCTACGGATGGTCTGCTTGATCGAGCAACCGTGTCGAATTTTCCGCTCGAGGAGACCAGTTCCGTAACCTCGCAGAAATCTCGGAGGATTTCGCAGCCGTGATCCACGCCGAAAATTCTCGCGGAAAATAGGAGAGACACGAACTTTCGATCTGATATCTAACCAAGCGTGCACGGCGTGGCTTTAGGGCACGCGTAATTCTTCGACGGAAAGGTTGCCCTCGCATTCGAGTTTCATTTAAACGTGTCGAAAACTTTCGCCAATTTCTACCTAACCGCATGCCAAGTGTTGCTCGCTCCATAAATCTTTTCACAATCTAAATTAATGTGCTTTACAGCAAAGTATCCGGATTAGGGCAGAGTTAAATTATTATTGCGCTTATACGTTGTGTAACTTACACTAGTTATGTATCTGCAAGAAGTATTAAATCGTTGCATATGAAATGGTTGATTTTATGTAGCCCAAAATGCTCTACTCATCGATTAATTAAAAAAAAAAAAAATGCATTTCTAATGTCTGTAGAATGGTTTGAAAAAATTGATGAGTATCAGATGAAAGTAAATTTTTTAGTTTATCATTGTCAATCACTTCCTTTTTAGGCAACTATAAGATATATTTTTAAGGTTTACATTTTCAGTATAAAATTCGTCAAACTAACGTTGACTTGTTCATTTACAAATTATATCTGTCTATGCATAAGTAATATTAATAATAATTTCCACTGCATTGTAGCATAACTTTAATCTTAAAGAGCATTTTAAGATGAATATTCGAATTTGACTCGTATGCATAGTACACTTAACTTTATTATTTTGCTATTCCCTTTTAAAACAATTAATGGCCTACCAATAGTGTTACATTCAGCAAGCTTCAAGCTTTCTATTGGCATTCAGTAAATGTCATCTAATGTTACTTTTAATTAATTAATCACTACAAAACTTTGAGCTACATAAAATCGACCTTTTCATATGCAACAACCTAATAATAGATTTAATTCACGAATTATCTTGAGTATGTATAAAATCGCAATCTTTTTCACCATAATTTAGAAGCATTATTATAACTCTCTGTCTTCTTACTTTTTATTCGAAAGCTTATTTGAAAGACTCGTTGAGTGCACTTTATCTTCAAGCTAATGGTAGTACATCCCGAAGACAACGAAATGGCACAATTAGCGTAAAATTAAGCAAAAATAGACTTTCACCGTTTTTCCGTGGCCTATTAATTAAAATTTCTCTTGAAGTTCTTTCGCTTCCCAATTTTAAGTGCGATTAGTACACAGAAAATTATTCGCGCACGTATGTAGTATAGGGTTAACGTTAGAATCAATGGGATACGTTGCGACATGGGGATTTCAACGCATTACGGTCCTACAACAGCTGCGATCGGGCTATAGTAGCGCAAATTCCATAGATTCTGAGGAGCAACCGACACGACCTGTCCATTTCTCTTGACAAGCGGACAAACAAGCATTGGTGTTGGAACGACGAAGGAATTCCAAAAGACGTTCGACCGTTGGATTCGGGTAACCGAGACGTGGGATCGAAGGAAAACGAATAGAGAATAGGGGTAGGAAGAGAGCGAGACAAGTCGGAAAGGGAATAAGAGACATGGAAGAGAGTCGGCGAGCACTCGTATAAATTCATCGAACGTATCGAGGGTCGACTTCATCCAGACAAGGGTGGGCTTCGCGAATGTTGCAAGGGTTCCCAAAGCTGAGAATGAATGTCGCTTGCCTCTGGGCTTGGTCAACGATAGACGGTGCTCGTGCACCAAACTGATATTGCAAATAAAGGGACGGCATTCCAATGAATACGATTTCAAGAATATTCATCTTTCGAAACTGTGCATTTATGGATTTATGGCGATGGAAGAGGAAGATTCTCTAAAATACAGAAAATCGGAATTTTCACCAAAGAAGTAGGGAACTCTGCTCTCCGCAGCCACGGGGATAAATACCAACCCCTCGGAATTGCTATTACGGTAATAAAACGTAAAAACACACACACTTTTTATCGCAGACTATTAAGTTCGCTGAAAGGTTCACCGTTACTTCAAACTTTCATACTGATGCGTTACCTTGCAATAACGAGTCACATTCGTGGCATGAATTATATAGTGCAAATGCAATAAAAATAGGCGTTATTGCTACTAATATCAAACTTTATAATTTTAGTCTTGCTTCATATGATTGAGGATCGCCAAGTACAAATTACATTGTAATTTTTCGAATGAAACGTTGAGAATAGTAAGGGCGAACTCAACAAACACGTATTTCGATATCAACTCTTTTTACCACCACCCTAAACGATCTAACAAATGTTTTCTCTACGAAAACTTAATATTTTTACGGGAAAGAAGAACGAAATTCACCAAACAGACCGACAGGAATGTGTGTTAGGTGCCATAAATAAATCTGATGAAGTAAAACGTATTTTTGAAAGTGTTGAATTCGTTCTCACTATCCCCTATAATTATATGAATGTAATTATAATAAATATAGCGTGACAGATTATGAAGTCTGTGACTAGTTAATGTCAGCGAACTAACAATGGGTCACGAAAGTGTTTAAACATTTTCTATAGAATCTCTATATGAAAAATTTGCATATATTTGTGGAATATTTGAATGAACAAAAATCCACAAAAGGCACGTAACATGCAAACATATATAAAATATTCAAAGGAAAATATAAATTATTTTATTTTGAGGGTGGAACAATCTTCCGTCTATAACACTCTTCTTTAGTTTTGTTAATAAAAATATAAATTTGCATAAAGATCCGGAATCTAATAATAACACTTGAAGGAGTATTTTGGTTTTGAACTACAAGCCTTTAAATCTCAAAGTTTTCGAATTCCTGATCATTAAAATTCCCAATATTTTAAAGAGTTTATTAACGATATCAATTCAAGTTTTTTGTTTTAAAAACCCAAATGCGTCCAGAAAAACAAAGAAAAAAAAATTAGGCGTCTATTTGCAAACACTTGTCCGAAAAGGGTAAATTTATTCATACAATCAGTCATTTAAAATAAAATAGATGATTTGAAATTTATATTTTTCCCAGTTAATATAAACAAGCATTGCGATACTAAATATAAATTAGAAACAAAATTATCCCTTTCTATACTAATCAAAATGTTTTATTTACCAAGTGTTAATATATTTTAGTAGCAAATATTAGATATCGTTTCGTTCTCTTCTCTGATTCGTATTAAACGCATTATTCAGGAATTGATTCGCTTTAATTTCGCCGAACGTAAAATACAGCGCATACGTTTCGACCGCAAAGCAATTTTATCGTCTGTCTAATTTAATTCTCGATGCTCGATTATAACAGACTTCGAACCTAGGGATGGAAGGACGTTCGTTTTCAATTTACAACTCGACGTTGAAACGAGAAAAGCGAATTTCTGTTATGAAGTTCCACAGCACATATAACCATTTCAATTTAATCTGATTTACAGAACCACACACACGGTGATTATCAAAGGTGTAACGTGCATCCGTAACTTATCTAAATTAAATTCCGCCGAACCATTCTCCATCGTGGTTGCTTCACTGGAAGCACTTGAAGCAGAATGCTGAAGATCGCTTGGCAATTAACTTTTTTATTAATTAGCCCTGTAATGGAGTGTTCTTTTAGCCTCTCACGATTATAAGCTGTACATTAAATAACTAAAAAATATCTTTCGTTACGCAACCTCGTTATAAAACGGCAATAACACGGTTTGTTAAGTAACATCATTGAATATTGGGTTTAAATTAGAATCGAAAATAGATGAAATAGAAATACAAATTTATATAAAAAAATATGATGTTTATGGTTTACTTTAAAGGAATCAAAAATCATATACGAAAATGGTTTTCAGGCTTCTCAAAATAATTTATCAAACTTTTTAAATGATTTATGAGAAAGGTGTTTAAACGCAATATTTATAAAAAAAAGCGGAATAAAATTTTGTCTTTCATTGAAAACTAAATTTTCTAAAATTACTTTTAAAAAGTTAAGTGAAATACGATATTTCTTACGAATCACCTATTTATACCTATTAAAAGAAGTTTCTAAATGTTCTTCAAGCTTCTCTAACTTTTTCAATATTTTAATATTTTACGTGTTACAAAAATTATAGCACACCAATAATTTATTCAATTTTAAAATATTAAGAGGTATTACCATAGATCAATTTATTGTGAAGAAAATACATACAGACTTTTTATTGGTTACAAAGAAATGTGTGTAGTATAATTTAACATTAACTTGGGAACTGACATCAGAACAGAAAAGTGTATAAAAATAACAACAAAATTACGCATTTAACTAAATCATTGTCGACCAGCGTAATAATTTCGTATCGGGCCGCTTTAAAGGATAATTAAACACCACGAAGTGTGGCAATCGGCATGGTAAAAATCGTGATGGAACTGCGGTCCCCATGGTAAACCGCAAATCTAGCTACGGTACGCACCTCGACGACCTTCGTCGAATCGATAAAGAGCGAATTTGTAGGGAAACGCTGGCTACCGAATATGCAAGTATATACGAATCAAGTCAAATATAGTCCTATTAAAGTTGATAAAAGCAAACCCGTGTCGCAATCTATTATGGTCAGGGTCAACTTCTAAAGGGACCAAGTTTGAAAAATGATGAAGTGTTGCGAAAAATAGGGAGAACTGAATAGAAATAATGAATGCTTCGTAATAAAAGGTATAGTAAAAGTCGATAGAAAAATGTTTAAACGAAGTAACTGCAGAGTCACTAGCAATATTAACTTACGCAGAGTGCTTAAAAAAATATTAAGGGAGCATGTATTTTTCTCGGCGAGATAAGAGCGAATAATTCCAAATTTGAATACAGATAGGTTTCAACGATACGTTTACCTACTATATTTTAATATTTTTATTTTTAGAAAATATCAATAGCTGAAATAATAGTTCTCTTGATATAAGAATTTCAAGTAAATTTTTATTTATTAAAAGTATAATGAGGTCTGGTGCTAGAATAAGAATTATACTGCAAGCACTTGCAAAATAATGACTGTTACAAAATATACTATCGCAATTTCAGTGCAAATGTGGACAATTTTTATTAATAAAAGAAATGTTTCATATTTTCAGTTTTTACTATTAAACTTGGAAAAATACATATACTGTAAGTTGTTACAATTTCAAGTCAGTATCTTAATTAATTCCAAGAAACCATTCCCACCAACTTAATAAATGGTTGTTAAATCGAGTTATTTGAATTTATTAAATCTACGAATTTCGAAATATTCTGTCTAAAATATATTTTTAATATTTCAAGCTATTTAGACATCGAAAACAAGTTTGATATTTTTGGCTTTATGAGTAAGAATGTCACTTAAATTGCTGACAATGCCAATGATTAATATTTAATATTATCATATTTATCATATTTAATATTAACATAGTGACATATACATCTTGATATTTTTTCAGATTTTTTAACCGCACAACCGAATTTTCCAAAATTTCGCAAAGCTAATTCTTTATTGAAGTTTTTACGTGACTATGTTTATATTTTTATAGTTAGTTTTATAGTTACAATAGAAGCATTTTGCTACCCCAAAGTCCTTTCTTATACTGAACTCGGAACAGCTAAATTAAGGTACATTCACACCTATTAGCTGGATATTTAAAGAACATTGTGAAAAGCAATATAAATATAATGCGGCGTGAACTTTCCATTCAACTCAATACATTGATATTAAAAATTTAAAGTACGTATATAGACTTCTGCGACTGACTGTAACTGACGAACGACTGTTTATAATACGTCTTATTAAAACAAGAAATTCACTGCCAGAAACTTTCGTCTGAATGGATTTCAATACATTATCGAATCAAAGTAACACGTTCAACTGCGCAAAGGGTATTGAGTATGGGAAAGCCGTGCGTCACTAGTGCCGATGGATGCAATGAAGTAATGTACCGAGGATCTCAATCAGAGAGGAGATTTGTAGTGAAAGAGATCGAGAACAGGTTTCGGAAGCCGCGTTTCGCATGGATCGAAGAAAGAACGCGGTGAATACTGATGCAGAGCGTCGCACGAAGTGGAATCAAGTGTAGTCAAGTCAAGTTGAGTCGAGTCAAGTGAAGTAGAGGAGTCTGAGGAGGAGGCAACCCGGTCCTGGTAATGCATCATATTAATGACGGTACTGGGTTCTCCGTTAATTCGACGGTGTTGAGTGCTGCACCAATTAAGTCCTATATCATTAGTAGGGAAAAGGAGAACTGCGTCGAAGTGTTAGTGTTTCCAGGGCGCGCTTTCAATCTCCACAGTAAAGACAGAAACCCATATTTAGTCGTACGACTACCGTATTCTCTGAGCACACCGAGCTTCCTGGTTTATTCTCCGAGAGTGAGAAATTCTCGGGTGTTCCTCGGTACCGATGTCGGTGTAAAGCGATAGAAACGAGAAACTTCTGTTTTATTTCGTTTTAAGACTTATCAAAGCGAGACGTACACTTTTCAATATCGTACCACGCGCGCATACACAGAGTAATCATGAATCGTAGGTGCGTGAGTGTGGCTATGAAAACCGTGCGACTAATTAACCTTTGTTGCGCCATTAAAGCACACGGATGTTTCACTTCTACGTTAAACGTTTACTTGAAACACTGTACAATAGTATGGCTTGCGATTGCGATAATTTGACGACTTGGTGTTTAGCGCGCAGTTCTGACGGTATCGTTACACGAACGTGCTGCTCGTTATTATACCAAATGCCAGCTCCACATTCTACGTTATACAATTATTTATGTATGCGCGATTACATGTGAAATTATTAGGTGACCGATTAGTAATTTATACATTTGCTACAAAATTCAGTATTTGTAACAAATTCAAATATTTACTTTACGTTAAACATGATTGCTGTTGTTCTGTAATACCTTACAATGATATCTTTTCCGCAGGTTATAGATTTTTGCTTGAAGGAAGCTTGATTTTTTAATCAAATAAATTCATTAACTCGTTTTTGTGTCTCGGCAGAATATTTTATATTTATTGCACATTTACTTATTAATACACCTAATATAAATTAGAGGAGTTTAAATTCAAGCAATAAATTCAGTACGTTAAACAATTAAGTAAGCAAACAATTTTTAATCGTTGAAATTCTTGGTTGCTTAAATCGACTTAGACTTGATTAATTCAAAGTAAGGCGAATGAAGCTTTAAATACATTATGTTTTAATATTTATGAGAGATTACTTTCTGCTAACATTTCAAGATAATCCATTCAATATGATTCCTAATTAATTACAGTGCGTTGGTCAATACCTTATTCTTTAAAAATTAAATGTAACACTATGTGAATATTCTAAGAATATGAAATTTAAAAATGGTTAAAAATTTTAAAAATGTTCTTACGTTTAGTATTCTATTTCTATTCTTATAATTTTTACAAATGATTCCTCTAGCTGTTAATTGTCACGCCATGTCAATTGTTTTCGTCTCTACAATTTTCTACTTTGGAGCCAATTGAACATATTGTATAAGTTGAAAAATCATTTTGAAAATGTTTCACAATGGAGATATTGATCATTGGAATAAAATTGTCCATAAATGTGTAATTAATGTTATTTCATTTACGCTAAATGAATTATAGGATCTCCAACAGTGCAAAAGGACAGTTATAACAATAGCTGCAAATTTTTTAATATATTCGGCTTGATAATACGCAAACTTTTGTGAGAGCTGTTTTCCGATTTGACTTCAATCATTTCAACTAATTTTCTCTCTCGTTTTAGTTATTAAATAAATTAATTGCCTTAAAATGATCACCACCCTTGTACTTTTGACATTTTTTAAATTTAGAATGTATACATGGATTTTCGCAACTGATTGTATAATGTCCTCTGATGATCATTTCATTTATGGTTAAATAAACTGACATAGTTTCAGCTATGTGAATGTTTATTTTAAAGCACTAGAGAGACGCAATCAATTAAATGTTATCGTATAAATTATTGGATAAAATCTTCGGAAAAGTCGACACGTTATATTATTGAAAGCTGCATTCACCTGTCCCAGTTTTAACACTGTTATAATAAGAGATTGACTTTTTATGGAGACCTACCTAACCGCTTAACCTATTTTAAGTTGTACAACAAGATTGACAATAGAAGTCACAAATTGGAAAAAAGTACAAATAGCGTAAGCGAAGGATTAAACGGATTTATTCTTGAAATAATACTACCTCTGGTAAAAAGTTTTCCATCAAACACAGTACACTTACTACAAAACTAACTAAAAACGTTAAGGTTCTCGGAATGCAAAGTGCTACTGCACACATATACATGCTAATAGAGAATTTACAGACAATACAGAGCAAAATTAATTAACGTGAAGGAGTGTAAAAATAAAAGGAAACTTCGGGAAATAAAATCTTGGCCTGAAAAAATTCTATTTATAGATTACGAAAATCTCGTAGTATTAGGTTGGTGCATATAAAACATTGTTTCTTCGAAGTAAAAATATTAAACGCAAGCAAATTTTACAAAACATTATATACAATACATTTAACTAAAATAATTTTTAAAATTTAATTTTTAAACTGGTTTCGTTATTATAAATTTATAAAAATCAATTTCAGGATTGTCTGATCTTCCTCCTCACTTTCTGTCTAATAAAAAATTATTAGTTTTAAGTTTTGCAAATCAATGTTAAATTACTCCTTTATTTATATAATATTCTTCAAATCATTATTAATCTTCGTTTCAGTATATTTTATGTCAAATTTAGACCCCACAAAAGATTGCAGAAATATTCTGACTATTCATAATGAAGTTTTAATAATTTTATTATAATTCGCATATGTACCTATATATCATAGAAAAATTCTTCTTCTTCAATGTGGTTTATTATAATTAACGATTTTACAAAATTAAAACGATAATATCCATCTACTAATCTCAAACTTTGAAAAGACAACATTTCATATGCATTAACCTAATATTAATGAAACAATGAGTCAATCCAGTTATACGTGTCTGTAGAAATATTGTAAAATATCAAGTAATGTAAATATTAAGTATACTGTTGCTTAATTTTACACATTTCTATTACACAGTTACATTTTCCAAGAGTTTCCCTAATCAAATACTACTTCCTCGCTTCTTCTCTCTTTCATAATAAACTTTTTGAAAACTTTTATTGTTTTCCCTTTCTTATTCATTTCTTCGACGTTCCTATGCGTACTTTTTTATTTGTACAGTAGAATTGCGTACTTCGAAACCTTAGTACTCTTAGTTAGCCTCGTGCTAACCCGTTTGAACAAAAACTTTATAAGTACTATCTCACTAATTTATAAGATGTCATTTTTCCCCGATTGTGACACGTTTCATTACATTCGGTACACTAATCGCAAGACCAATATTGCGGTCGGCCGCGTGCCGAAAAATAATTAATCATGATAAAAAGTTGGGCGAAGTTACACGTGGCGGAGTAAATCGCGGAAAGGAAGAAAGTTAGCTGCAGAAAAGGCGCGCGAAAGGCGCCGGTATGCAGATGGTTAAGTGGTGTCACAGCCCAGTCGTGATTTATGTAGCGGTGTAAGTCGTCGAGCATTATGTAATTAGCAGTAAATCTGGTAATGCGCTGTGCGCTACTCGACTGCCGCAGTAGACGCTCTAATTCCTATGCCGCGAACCAATCGCATTAGTACCACGCAGCTGTGCTTACGTGCGCCGTTTTGTCTCCTCCCTCACTCGTTCGCCGAAGATATTCAACTGGCTAAATACCTACACGCAACACTTTACTTCTTATCCTTCCTTAACTTTCAAACGTTTTGTTCACTTTTGCTCCTTAACCGTCGACATGCCACGATGGAATCACTCAGGCACGCCAATACAGATGGAGATCACAGCCAGGAACGCATTCAGGCCTTTAGAGGCCCTAAGCACTTGAAAGATTTTTAAGTTAATAGCAACGAAAAATGTTACGGTTAATGAAAAAAAAAAAAAAAATGAATAGCTAGAATGTTCAGAATTGGAAACGAAGCGATAAAAGTAAAAGGAGGATATACAATAAAGGTTTTCTAAGCGTGAAGAACTCGAAAGGAATTTTAGTTAATGTTTTTGTTAAGATAAATAGTGGATTATTTATCGGACTATATATTAGACATCACGGTTTTGAACGGGTGCTGAAGATACACGTGTACATGTAATGTATATATATATATATATATATATATATATATATATATATATATATATATATATATGTGTTTGAATCTGCGTTATTTTTAATTCACGTGTATTCGCGTATTTCAATGGGCTTTTACACACTTGTGTATTACCCATATGCCCATATTTTATTTTGATTATTTGTAGTAATATAAAATACCCGCGAATATTCAAGTAATTTGAACAGAAAAACATTGTTCTTTTAGGTTACACGAAACAACACTATACAACAGAATTTTACCATCAAGCACTCCCGTCGTCAGATTGCACCACAATTGATGAAACATCATGTATTTCGATACACGTGTACACGTGTATTAAAAATTACACGGATTTTTATACGAATATGTTAACTACAAGTATTTCAGATACAAGTAAAATCGGGATCTCTACTATATATTTTAATATGGTACAAAATAAAATATGTAATATCTAAAATGAATACTTTTCTAACTTTTTCCAGACATTTGTCGTAATTAAACAAGTATCCTAGTATTTTTGAATGTCAGTGTAGGTATTTAAGCAATTTAAATCATTAAGAATGCAGTAAAATCTCTCGTATTTCAATTAATCGAGAGACATATGCGTTCGGATAAAGGAACTATCAGCCGATAAATTACTTTTCTCGTATTAAATTTTATTTATTTAACCTCATATCTTACAATTGTTTACTACCTACGTATGCTATATAAATTACTCGCTAGCTTCATACCGAGTTATATATGACATATTGAAATATTAAATGTATTCTGTATTTAGTAACACTCAATTTGATGAATTAAAATTAAAGTTCAAGTAACTTTATTACAAATATAGTAAAGTCAATCTTTATTGAATCTACGTTATAATCCATACACTCAGTGTGATTATTACTGTAATACAAGGAATTAAATAAAGATTAAGGAAATTTACAGCCTGTTTAAGTATTAATGAATCCCATATCTTTTTGGCTATTAAATTACATAAATTTTTCATCATGGGCAATTGTTTGAAGTGTTAGTAAATTACAGTATATGTATAATATAAAATAACAGATAGGTTTATTATTATCTTATAATTTACATTTCTCTTTCGTTCACCCTGTCTTACGTTGGGTGCTGTCTCCTACAATATCTGTTTCATCATCCTGCGTCACACCATTCTCCTTCGCACCTCCCCATAACTAACAGAATACAAAATATAAGAGCGTCCTCTCGCCCATTCACATCATATCATCATCTATAAAACCAAATCCACATTAAGTTCCATTCATTTTGTACATCGCGATATTATTTGTTGATTTGTATCATATTTGTTAAAAGACACTCTGTTCAGATAACAGGACATACGGGAAGTAGAACGTTTGAATATTAGGGTACATATTCGGATAATGGAGGTTCGAGTACGGAATACTGCACTGTATTTCGCAAGTATAATATACACCGTGGGCCATAATTCGTGGTATAAGATCAACAGAGGAAATTCTATAGCTGAAAATAAGTTCACTTTACCAAAATTCAGTAACGATCATTTTGTTCATTTTCATACATTAATATGAAGCTGGATAAGATTAGGAAATAGTCTAAATTGATTAACCCTTTGTAACGCCGTGCAACTTACATTCCCGTACATTTAAATATGCTGCATTCTATCTTATTTGCTTCCTATTTTACTACTACATTTTATTTCGTAACCATTTCACCGATTAAGGATTGTAATATCGGTAAATCGGTTTACCGGATCACCAGTAAATTTCGAAAAATAGCATGAAAATTTTAGTAAATTGAAGTAATTTGCCGTTTTCCTGCCGATAATTAGATAAAGCAAATATAACAATAGGATGCGTATATAGTATATGCTTTTTATATGTTCGGTTATTGCGAATTTAGACGCATTTCGTTAGTTTTGGCGATAAAAATCCAAATTTTTACGCATTTTTTTAATTTTGAGGATAAAGGTGCGAATATCGATGCGTTTCGTTCATTTTGTCCGGTGTAGTGTGAAGGTGCACGAAAATTCACGATCTATTAGCGAGGCGCAGCTGGCGAATAGTGGATAACGCACACGTTGCGTCTATTAGAAAGCCAAGGAAGATCGTTTCTCTTTTCCTTTCAATCGAAACATTGTGATTTGCACTTTTACAACGTTACAATTACATTAAGAAGAATTATTTGCAATATTTATTCTGATACTTTTAATATCTTAAAAATAAGCCGGCTACAATTGAATGTTTCACCGAATTACCGGCTTAACATAATAATAAACAATACAAAAATACAAAACTTATCAATGTTTTAAAGTGGCTGTGTACAAAGATTTTTTTAAAATACATATAGCATTAATATTTCTATATAAAAAAATCTCTCCCTTTTTCTCTAAACTTTCATTACAGTTGCAAATATTCATGCAGTATCAGTATCTCCTCATTTACTAACGTCGACATACTTTGGAGCAGCCGGAACAACGTTATTCAAATTCGTTGAATTCGGGAACACTTGAGTGCAGTACTGGTCAACCATAGAAAGAGAATACGAATCCATTCTACGGGCAATTTATCGTTATCTGGCTTCTTCTGCAACATCTATTCCTCCGTTCGGCGTTTTCTCTTGAATCACCTACTGCGGCGCGCTCATTTCTCGCGCACGGACGATTTATTGGATTCTCATTCGACGAACGTGGCTCCGCGAGAAACGCTGTCTAATTCGAATCGTTTCCGACGCACGAACGACTGCCACGATTAATCGCTTTCATGAACAGGTGGATGTGGTCTCCGAGGCTACCAACAGCTCCCCGGCCTTTGTTTCCTCTTTCGCTCTCTTCCATTGCCGCATTAAACCTGTCGACGGGTTTAATGGACGTGTTGGGACAATTCGAGAGCACGCTGCTATCGGAAAATGAGTTGCATGCCTTTACAACGCTATGCTTTAACTCTTTTAACGATTAACTTTTTAGTTCTTCGAAGTAAAACATTTCACTTTGCGTACAAGGTAAATGCACACTTTAGGTAGAAAAATACTTACGTAACTTTAATTGTTGTTTTAATGCGACACGAACTATTCATAATGGCGTAAGTTGCTTAGTGCGTTGCGTTATTTAAACGTTCTACAGTCGCTATAAATTTAGATAAATAAACTTTAACCGATATTGTTTATAGCGGACAAAAAGATTTCTTACATTTTATTCCATTTTGCTTATATAGGCATATCTCGATTTTCTTTACTTTTCTGAGTTTTAAGAAAGAACAATAAAATGAATTCGTTTAATATCTTTATAACTAGACTGCGGATTTTTATGCATTTGTCAAAAATTACTATTCTCAAAAAAGTACATTCTGTATATAATGTGCAAAAATATGTAAAACATCTAAAGTAAAGCATACGTTATGATATTTAGAAAGCGAAACAAATTGCTATTGAATTACGCTTCTAAAAATTCAAATTTGCATAAAAATCTGCAGTCTAGTTATAAATGTATAGTAAAACAACCAGTTTTAAACATAACACATATGCAGAGTGTCTCATTTAAAACAACCCACTTAATTGTTTCCTATATTATACACTTTTATAGAAAATTAAAAACCTACTAGTAGAAAGTAGAGGTGGGTCGAACCATAATTTTTAGATTCAAATAGATACAAATTTGTATTTATTTTCTTCCTTTTGTTTTGAAGAAGTACCCATTTGGTTAGAAATTAAAATCTTAACAAATCCTTTCTAGAAAATCAAGTTATTTATTCAATCGAATTAAAGGGAACTTAAATTTACTTATAATTTAAATAAATGAATAAGCGGAGATTCTTCGTGAGATATTATTAGTATCTGTTTGTTTTATTTTTTCTTACGATTGTAATGAATTGATGAAAGCGTTTCAATTCAAATCAATCTAAAATGTAAACGCAAACTCAATTGGATCGTTGTCTAAATAAATTCGTATCACGATAATATTTTTGTTATTCATGCAAATAATTATTTACCTACGTTCCGAGAGTTTCAAATCATAAAAGTAGCATAAAGTTTTGAGATCGCGATACTTAAAACTTTCTAGGTTTCGAGATTTCGAATGTTCCATTCCTAAGTAGAATGTGCATCTTATAGAGAATTCATTTTTAATATGATTCAAATTTTACAGGAAATATCTGGTTCATCGTTCCTAGTAAATAAGATGATTAGGCTGCTCCTTTTAGGTGACACACCCCGTATATATCTAGGTATCTGTGTAAAAATTCTTGCAGGAGCTTCGGAAGGATCGTTCCACGTGTAGGGGGACCGAAGAACGTTAGCTGCAATAATGTCGGCTTGCCGTGCGGATGCCCTATACGTTGGAAGAACATTAAAATCTCTTCATACATATGTATAAATGGAGCCGGGGAGAAGGGCAATATTAAAAACGAGTTCAAGGAAAAATAATGAAAAAAAGAAAAGAGACTGGAGGAGCCAGCTGGAAGTTCGAGCACGACGGTCAAATTGAATTCTTCGCCACCGCGTCGAAGCTCTTTGCGTACCCGTGTCATTAACATCAAGCAACGAACAAACAGAAGTTCAACGATGCGTAACCACGGCTTGTAAGCGCTCATATGTATCTTGCGATACACGCTTATGGTTTCCGAGAATTCTGCGGAACGATTCTATAATAACTTGGCAATCGAAGAGCTACAACGGTGAGAAATGTGAGAAGGGCTTAAAAAGAAAATTCAAAAACACATTTCAGTTAAAAATGAATATAAATTCTGTACGTGTTTAACAAAGCTTCAATTAATTTAGAAAGAAATGAATTACTAAATTCCAATTAGACTGGACGAAAATACTTTATATTTTACAGACCTATAGAAACAAAACTTTATTAAACAATGTATCATACATTTTCTTTCGACCATTTTTTGTTAAACTGAATAATTTCTGTATTCCATGTTTGAAAAATTCATTACATTTTTCGACGAACAATTTGCTTAGGTAACTTTGTTAGCCTCCGAATTTTTCAATTTTCTTCTATTAAAAGAATTTTGTAAGGATCTAAAAAGGATGAAATCTTTCAATATTAACATATGCTATTACTCTATTCTTATATAACATTTTTATTTTTGCAATAGTAATACAAACGCTATGTGTTGAAAACGCGTCTAATTTTCTTCCATTTCAAGGCTATGTTAACTATGATAAATACTGTTGGAAATGTAAAGTAAATTCAAAGATTCGTATTTGTATTTTGCGCTCTTATATTATTTAGTAATTAAATGCATACAGGGCGTTCACGGGGGGAACGGTAAAGTGTGGTCTGACACTTCCGTCGAGTATAAAGAAAAGAAAATATATGCGTCGTTATTGTCTGATATGTTTTTCAAAAATACAAGTATAATTTGGATTATAATCATAGTGTATAGGCCATATATTTATAGTTTATCATACGCTAATATAAAAGTGATGTATTAGTGTATTGCTTTCTTTATGATAAATATAAGTGTAATACATATTAATATTTTCTAAGAAATACAAAGACTGTTTACTATCTCTCTTTCCAAAAAATACGTTCAGATCTTATTTGCAATTTTAAAATACGAAGCAACTTTTTGGCCAACTTAATATTTAATCATCAATAATATCTTTTCATTTCTTTCATGTTTTTGGTTTAGACTGAAAGTTTTAATTTGTGGTAACTGTAACGTTTAATAGTTCAATTTTTCAATTATTTTCGAACTATCGTACCCATAATAATAATTTTAAATCGTGTAAAGTTCATGTTAAAAAAGAAAATCCGATAGCTTAGATCAGGTCAGAATAGGTAACACTGTGGATAAGAAAGGCAGGATTAAAAAATTGTACTGAACCTGTTAAATCCGCTTTTTAGAAACCCGAGAAAGGATTAGTTAATATTAATTAGTTTCAATATCTCGGCTTAATGTTAAAGAGATTAAAACAATTTCCCCATAATCGCAATTTTTCCTCCGTTAAAGACTCAATCAACCCAAAGGCTTAGCGTTCAAAGGATTACTATTTTTTTAATGAACGCTGATGCGCGGTTCTAACGATTGTGCGCTTCATTTCACAATTATTTAATTTACTATTTCGCTCTGCATTTTTGATAGTTAAGTAGTTCATCTGATTTTTCATAAATGAACATATCGCACCTTCATTCAAAAAGCAACTCAAAAAAACTATATACATATGTGTATCAGGAGAAGCGAGAAACTGTGTGTGAACATAATTCGACATTATTTTGTTCATGAAAGTTATAAATAAAAGGAATAATGGTGATAAACCAAACCCATTCGTTTTAATTTGTAATGTTTAATATTAAAAAAACCACATCTCTATTGAGTTGCGACACTTTTCATGATCTTCTCAGATACATAAATTCTAATTATTTTGAGTTTAGACATATGTGTCCACTAGTGACGTAATTATAAAGATAAATAAATAAATGATGTTTTCATGATTTTCGAGGAATGCTTCTGCAACCTTTTCATCGCGAAATTCTTAACAATGGCACTTTTTGCAACAGAACATACTAATACAATAAACGATGGTTACTATTTTTTTCTATAAAACTTTAATTGTTCTTTAGTCGTAGTTCTGCATCTTTCTTGACACAGGACAGCCCATAACAAGCTCTATATTTTAACTAGCCCACGTTTGGACCACTTCCTCTAAGACGTTTTTATAAGGCAAAAGCAAAAGCACATGCAAAAATTATTGCACCCAATATCCCATTTTATCAGACTACTCTGTTTTGTCCAACTTTCCCCTACATATATTTGTATATTTATTGTTATTATTAAAAATGATTCATTCTATTTCTATGTTGTTTACTATGTTCTATATAATTCTTATTTTTGAACATTACAAATCAGAATCTTATGTAATATCATAGAAAGTATTGCAAAAGCAATAAGTCTTATTTTTAGTCAACAAATGTTGTTGTTATTAGAGCAAATTTATTACATAAAGGCAAACAGTTTCATCGATAATTTAATTACCACTTTTCTATTATGGAGTTTGCTTGGCAGCTTTCATTTACAGATAACACTAAGGATATCAGATCTTCAAACAAAAGTACATTTAAGCTGCAATACTATGATTGCTATTGTTTAACCATTAAACTACAGTTGCCTACAGCGTGTATGATAACAACTACAGCATTATGACTTTGCTCAAAGTTTGCCTGCGGGTACTTGAGTGTGCGAGAACGTCACAGATACGTACTACATGTTTGCAAAGTTATTCGTTGTACTTTACACTCTTCCTACACAATAGCATCGATTTGCCTTATAAATAAGGAAAATAGATTCTGGATATAAGACGTAAATTGAAATCTTTCCTTTGAGGATTTAGCCAAACGTGCCCAGCATTATTAATAAGCATAATTCTTGTATTTATAATGAAGAGAAAACGGCTAAATATGTATGCTAAAGGCACTCCAAATATTAAGAAGACATTCTATGGTTTTCAAAGAAAGATGAAAGTAGGATTAGTTACAGAAAATACGATGCGAAAGTTGTAAAACGGCACGTAAAATAAACGATATTATTAGATGTTATTTAGAAATAAATGTACAAAATGCAAAAATTCAAGCGCAGTTCTGTAAAGGAAAGTTTATACTGTACATCTTATTTCTATTATAACGTTTCATTGTACACGGAAAACTATAGCATAAAGGCGTACTTAATAGTATACAAACTTTGTCACGCGCATATCGTAAAATGCGACAACATTGGTAACATAAAAATTAAAATGTTTATAAATATCTGTTTTTAAACACCGTTTTATAACAACACCTTTGATTGTTTTACGACAAATATAATTTTTGTATTTCCTCTTTTTATTTACATGTTAATCACCTGTCAATGTTATCCTGTAATCGGGTATAATTATATTTTCATAAATAATTACACTTTTATAATTCTCTGAAATTTATAGAATACCTTATATACAACAATTTAACTATATTCTATCATACTTTCTTAACAATAAATATTAAACATAATGGGGTATCCTACAACGAACGATTTTACCACTAACGAATGCTATAGCGAATAGTATTTCTCATTAAATAAAGGTTAGAGATGGATTGAAATCTAATTTTTAGATTCGCGAATCTCGAATGCGAAACATTGTGAGGACTCCAAACCCTCGAAACTCTTGAAAGTCGCAAAACTCGAAACTTTCAAGACCTCAAATACTTACTTATATTCTTCCTTTCTTTTCTAAAGGGTATCGATTTTGTAAGGTATTAAAATCTACACAAATTCCCTTGAAAAAAGTATCCATTGAATCTAATTAAATGAAACTTAAACACGAACTCAATTGAGTCATCAGCTAAATAAATTCGTACCATGAATATATTCTCGTTATTTACGTAAACAATTATTTATCTAGGTTTCGAAAGTTTCTAATCATAAACGTATCACAATGTTTCGAATTTCGAGAACTCGAAACCTTTTGAGTTTCGAGGTTTCGAATATCACACCCCTAATGAAAATATTGTAACGCATGCAAGGGAATCCAATTGGCAGTATAATTTTACGTATGATCTTTTATTTTCTGTTATAAGTCTCTTCTGTTTAAATCATTATACCGCGTGATAATTTCACTATAGGCTTGGAATGTAAGTATAGTGACTACGAAAGGTATTTGCACATCACCGTATTTATGTTTGCATTTAAGTATTAATTAATATGTTCTTGGTCCTAATTTCGACTGCACCACCTGTATAAAATCGCTTTGCAACTAAAATATAGAATCTGTGGCGGCTCTCCTGCACCCACCACTAGAGGGACATACGAAATAGGCTTTCTCGAAAGTACTCGCTCCAACTACCTCGTCCATATATATACCGCCTTTAACCTTCCTTCCAATATCCCAAGTCTATGGCAGGGCCTGCTAGGTAGCCTTACTGATGAGTCCACTAGCAGGCCCAGGACGAAACGCAACACTCTTCCTTTTCCTATTCTATCCCCTCTCTACAGCTCCACAAATCTAATGAAAAAATTGCCTTATTGAAAACTTGAGATATATACGAATACCTTTCTTAGTCACTGTACTAGCCCTAAATATGTACAGTTGCTCACAAAATTGAGCGTTACGTTTCAATGTGCCCAAACTATTAAACTCAGTCAGTCTGATTGAACGAACTTATCTTGGAAAAATTGAAATCCAGAATGATAAATTATAATTTTACAAACGGGGGAGATTTCAAAATGAAATTACAAGACGGAGGACAATATTTCACCTTCTTTATACAAAATTAATCACGTCTATGCCACGAAGATCAAAGGTGGTTAACTAAAATTAGTAATCTACATGTATTATATGTGAATAATAATGAAAATATCGATGAGTATATCCACGTTTGTGTCAGTTTTTTATTAAATAGGTATAAATAATTTATTTTATCTGAGGAAATTTGCACGTACTGTTTGTTAGAATATGCGAATAAAATACATGTATATATTGTGTTTCTACTTTTGAATATGTGTGTGTATATTCTCTTTTTAGCTATTTTTCATTGGCAACATAGGTGTACACTCAATTTTGTAAGCAACTGTACATACATTTCAATATATGCCATAACGAACGAACTTTTAAAACGAATTAATTTGTTGTAGGATACTTGATTGCACACTAAATAAATTGAAAGGTTTTGGAACTGACAATACGCGTGATTTATATTGACAAATTTCATATCACAAGATTCTACCTTTCAACTGTGCACATATATATCAAAAATATAAAATTTTATGAATGGTTTCGCATTTTTGGATATTTTGCTGTTTATATATGGAAGTTGTATAAAATGTCAGGATACAGAATGGAATTCTACGTATTTAATTATATTTACATACGTAACATGTTTGAATGAAAAATACATAATAATAACGCTGATTATTGGAAGTGAACTGTTAGTATAACAGTTTGATAAAGGGCAGCAAGACAGAAGTAGAAACGATAATAATGAAGTTGCATTAATGCTTCCTTCGAAAGGAGCTGCATCGTCCTTAGGAAAATTATATTTTTCAAGAACCTTTATCATAGAAATATCAATGTTACCTCAGAAACATTGTAAGATTTATCGGACTTTAAGAAAGAAAAACTGCAAATCTGACTACTTTGTAATCGACGCATACTAACAAATCTTCTGAAAGCATACTGTTGTCAGTATTACCTTAGCAGTCCTTAAAGTTGATATGTTTAAACCAAAATAGAAATAGTTTTTAGACTAATTGCAAAACCGTTTGAAACTTATACAATTCTTTCTTAACGTTTCGAATCCTTTTATTTCTATAGAGAATCAATATAAAAAGAAAGTAGAAGTTAAAAACCTTCAACGTAACAAGTATTTGCATACGGGTGTTTTCACTCTTTCTAAAAGTTTGGGAACCACTAGGATTAGGATAAGGATTAAACAAGACATCTTAAAGTCTCGAATGTTGCGATATTTTATACGTAACGTTACTTGCAACTTATTCTTATAGTATTATTTTAAATTCCCAAGTTTAGCACGGTAGCTTCCGGGCAATTGTTATTTTATAGCCATATAACTTCACTGTAATTTCTTAAATTTCCTTTAACATGACGTCGTTTGTTTCGAAATTCCACTACAACGTGTTTTTATTCCGTTTGCTTCAGAAGTCAGCAATGGCCGGAAGACATATGGACGTACACGGCAGCAAGAGCTGCACGAAATAAGAAAATACACTAAATACGTTTTGTGTTTTGGCGATGTGCACTACTGGATACAAATGTAGGCCGAAGCATGTTTCTTCTGTGTTTTTGCCGCTGCAACTTCCTTGTATTTATGAGAGAAACCGATTCTGGGAAGATGCGGTGGTTTTCCTCTAACACAGCTATTTTAGAGAGCAGTAATGACGCTTTATGGGAATTGTTTTTCAACTTACGAGAACTCCAAATGGAATGTTTCGATTTGGAAAAATAAAAGTACACGGTTCGGTGAAAACGATGTGTTCGTATAAAACCAAGAAGACGTAAACGACGTGTTAATGATTTTAATCGCTAATATCGTTGATTAATCAAATTAAGAAAAATTCCGTTACGATGTCGCCCAATTTACGTCAAACCACGAATGTGCAGATTGTTACTTCTGAATAAAAATGTTGGGTATAAACAAAAATTATATTACAATCAATTTCAAGTTTTAAGTTAAAACTGATATCTGCGAAACATTTCAAAAGTAGGAAGAAAAATTGCACGACAAGAAACTTGAAAAACTTCTGTACTTCAATTATGAATAACTATGATTTGGCGAATCGCATATTCATAATACTAGCATAAGGTGGACGATATTGCGTTATGAAAAATATTGATTACTGCTCATGCAATATATTTTCAATGTTTTAAAGTGACAAAAAGCGCAAGATTACATTTTTTAATATCCTTGGATTATAACGAATCAAAAAAAGGTATTTAAAATTTAACTTTCATGATGCACTGAATATACGTGAACTAAAATATACATTAATCAAGAATCCCTCTTCAAATTGCAAAATCCAAAAGTAATTAATGCAATAATAATCCAAATTATTCAGGATTGCTTCACTTTATATTTCTGTAATTAATATAAAATTCTGCTTTTAATACCACGGTATTAAAATTCGTATAAAAGTGTGACAGCAATACGCGGTGTACCAAATAACGCGGTGATATTACGTAACCATTTGTTGAAATAATTTTCAGTATTAGGTACGTGTTCGGTAAGACGCTGCTGATATTCTACAGCCAAACTGTTTAACTAAATTTTGGAATGCTAGTATTCACAGCACAGATTGAAGTACCCAACTACTATAAAGGGCTAGATAGAAGCGGGGGTGGGGGAGAGGCAAGTATCTCAGAGTATTGTTTCACTTTAGAGGCTTTAGAATCTAAAGTGGTATTAACGTCGCACTAACAATAGATGATGAACAACATACCACGTAAGACTCTCTAAGAATTATGAGTAAAAGGTTATAAAAGTTAAAACGAATGTGCACAGTAACTGAAAGAAAAGTATTCGGACGCCATAGATTTCTAAAATCTTTTGTGCAACGATAAATTAAAACATTCGACACACTTTAAATATATTATGATCGAAAGAGACTCTTATATATCCATGTAATATAAATATATTTGAACTATCTGTTGTTTTAAAAAAAGAATTTTAATACTGGTTTATTGGATCATTTTTTGCATATTTAATTTTCCTAGATTATTAATAAATAGTTTATTTTCTTTTATAAATCCGGACTGCGTAAATTAATTTATTATATTTTTACATTTATTGTATTATTATCATATAACGGTTACGCAAGGAAACAACAAAGTTTATAAAATAACTTCACAAAAGTCGACAGATTTTATTGCATACAATTTTTTCAGTCACCGTATTTCATAATAATTTTATCAATTTAGTAATACCAATTTAATAATGCAACTTCAATTTTACCTTTATAAGTCACAAAAGTCTGCATACATTTCTAAATTTCAAATTATTTAAAAAAATACGGGAGGTTTGGTCATTTGACAAATATTAATTTATGTAATAATTAAGTTAAAAATTTCATGAAAACTCACGTACGTACACAAAATTTATTGTCATAACTACATTTTTATTTTGTTACATCTTCTGATACATTTGTGACGTTTTATAATTTGTTTAAGATAAATAAAATAACATCTTCTATACCTTTCGAAATACTTTTATTCATATAATTGATGATGTTCCCTTTTATGAATCTTTTTCTAGAACTTTTTCTCGCTTGCAATTTTATATTCTATGAATTTTTATATCGTTTTTATTGGTCTAAAATATGTCCTAAAAAATATAAATGTATGAAATTTAGAGACTTACAAAGATTTCAAAGCAAAACAAGTGTTAATGTTTAAATGGAACTTTTTCCCATTTCCGAAAAAGTAAAAGTTTTCTGTTTATGTATAAATATATGTAATAAAAGTTTCAGTGGATTTATAACTGTTTTCTTCGAACAAAAAAATTAAATGTAAAAAATAACTGTTATATTAAGACAAATTCAAAATTTTAACAGTTTCATTGAAGCCCTGCTTAAAACAGTTTTATTACTTAAACATTTTGCTTATAATTTCAATATCTTTAAAAATTATTAGTCCTACGATATTGTATTAATATTTCTTTAAGCACACTATGTTTAACGTTAATTTTCGTATAAAACCATAATCTAATTTTAAATTTAATTATTATGTTACAATTTAAAATATTTTTACATATAAGCTCCCTTGAAAATAAACGATAATTTGAATTTCAAAGTATTAATCTATATTGCGGCATTTCTACGAAACAGACAAAATATACGACCCTTAGATAAACCAGTTTTATAGACTTAGCTTCAAAAATGGTATAGTATAATACAGATAAATATCCCCTCGTTTCGGGACACCGAGAATGGAAAGAGAAAAAGAACGGATCAAAGCAAATGTCCCGAAAAGAGCACAGAAATACAGGAAAATTCACTGAAAGTGATGGATTTCCATAGTTTGAAACGCTTCCTGAGTTTTCCAATAAAATTTTCGTGATCCACCGAACATTAACTCTCCCCAGATACTTCCTGCGTACTAAAAGATGTAGGATAACATACGACCCACGGTTTAAATTGGAATATATCTGGAATACATCCGGTTTAACTCCAGCTGCATTACGAGACAGTAGTGTATACAAAACGAATCACTAGATATACAAATTAATCCGGTGCATTTTTTCACAAAATTCAACGTTTATTTGTAGAAAATTAAATGAAGGCTACAGAAGAGGAATTTGATAAGTACATTTTTCTCGATTTTCCGTTTTTGATGACGCGTGGTAGTTAAAATGGAGTATTTTAATTATCTAACGCGGAAGGGTGAAATTCTTTATAGATTACGAGTTTCAAGGTATTTTTATAATACGCGTACAGAGTTATAACTTGATAAGCCCGTGCGAAACAGGTGGATAATGTGATAAGTCCACAAGGAATTTTAATGTTTAATAATTTCACCGAAGAATGTTGCTTTTCACTGAATATGCGATAAAGAAAATAATAGAACTATACATAATTAATACTAAAATGTATTATTAGTATTTTCATCGTTATTAATATTACCACGTCATCTCCACACTTTATTTTTATGGTAGTAACTTTACTTACATGATATTTTCTGTTCTTATTTGATAACAAGATAAACTGCTTTATTTTGTATAACTTTATGTTCGTGTATAAGTTGTTTGGATAACAGATTATTAGAGTACTTGTTGCGTTATGTTATTGTGTAAAATTTTTAATAACATGAAAAGGATTCCTGCGTAAACCGGAAATCAAATACCAAAGCAATTTTATAACAGGTGGGAAATGCAATGCAATATCTTTAAATTATGAAACTGTGCAATGAAATTTGATTACTTTTGACTCCTAAACTGAAGAATAATATGAGCGTTAACGGGTTAAGCAATATCTCCAGGTATTGTCTTTATTAACCCTGATCCGTCTCTTGTGTCAATTTGATACATCTTGCACGTGAAAAACTACATTATTCTGGTATTTTTAAAACATTAGGGTGAGGCACATCACTTTATTCTATGTGGAAAATACGAGCAAGCTACAAGTGTTCACGTCTGTTTCTTTATTTTGAATAAAATGATTAGCAAAATTAATTATTTCTCTTTTCATTTCACTGACACTTTATAAACGGACGTTCATTATCTCTGCGCGACAATGAGAATACTCCCTTAAACTGCTTTCGCACATAAAAAAGTGGAATTGAACGAATAGAACGGTGCTTTATGTGTAATTTAGAAAGCAATTCTTCGTAAGCGTTGAAGGTACACACTTTGTGAAATATATTTGAAAACTTTGTAAATAAAGTCTTAATTTGAAAAATGATCATATCTTTACTTACCAACGTTCTCGAATATCGGGTAAATGTACGGACAGTGAAAGTTGTTGAAACTTACCTGAAACAAAGGAGAATTTTTATTAGCATTTTCTAGTTACAGAAGTTTGTAATAAATGGTGCGATAATTTTGTTAAACGTTTCGAAAAATTGTACAATAATTGCAGTTAATTAAGTTCAAAATATAGTTTCACATAAGTAACAAGTTAAACAGAAATATTATATTTATATTAGCTATCATAATTCAAATAAGGAATACAAAAATAAAACTTTGACATATTAAAGTCTACAAAGAATTATATAATTATTATGAGTTAAATGACAGTAAAATATGTAAGTAGAAGAAAAGTGAGCTAATTTGTTTACAGCTTAGTATCTACACAGAATGTGTCCAATTTTTCTTAAGGAATTTTACAAATCAGAATTTATAAAACAGAATAGAAAAAAAATGCTATATGCAATTTAACTATAAAGATCTTATTAAAAAGTTGCAAGCAAATATTGAATAACACGTGAAATATAATAAACGGATTTTGTACTGTAAAATATGAAGGATTTACGGTGTTTACTTTTCCTCCAAATAAATAATGTTTTGTATTTTGTGACAATTTAATGTGACCAGTTAATACCATGAGTGACTTTTTAAAACGCTTAAGTTCTTATTTCGAATACGTTAACATCATCGTAATATGGAATTTACTGTATTGCAAATTTTCCAAAAAAATGTGATGAACATCTACAACAGAGTTATTAATTCCTTCGCAAGTTTTAAACCTTTTAATTTAACGAATCCTCATGAGAAGAAATTAAAACGTGTATTTATATATGAATTTGTAATAAAAAGAAAACTTATTAGCCAAACATTAATGTAATACGTTTTCTTATTTCCATTTGTAAATTGCGATTTTAAAGTTTGCCATGAAAAATTCTAAATATTCCGTATAACCAAAGGAAATATGTAATTACTTTATCTAAACTTCTGTCGAATTTTTTTTTAAACAAAATAATATACAATTTAATCGATAACGGCCCAACAAAAGAGGGTAACATAGTTCGGCTCACGTAGAAATGAAGTTGTCGTAGCGCACAGGTCGGCGACACGCGAAAGCGTGATTATAAATATACATCATGCAGGTATGTATATGTATATGTTTGTATAGATCTAGTTGGTCGAATAATAACCATTCGTTCCGCTTATAAAGGCATGCATCAAGGAGGCAATAAAAGCGGCACACGCAGGGAAAGTATTTGTTTTCATTTACATGGGCACGATGCCAAAATGGGACGCAGAGAAACGTACGTGCGGAAGGAGAGTAAATCGAGGGAGGGTTTTTACGAAAGATCCAGAAATCCTGCGCTCTATTTATGGAATGATTATTGAAATCCTGCAAACAGTCCCACATTCGCAACAACATGTTTTTACACACGACTTGCTCGCGTGGAAACGAGGGTGGAACGCCACCCTCTTGGCCACCCACCACGGGCTGCTTGTTGTTTTACGGCAAATCGAGTGGTGCTTCACGAGAACCGAGATTTTTTCGTGTGATTGGATTTGTTTTTATTCGATGAAATCAAGGAAAAATATGCATGGCTAAGCATTAGCTGTTATTATATAGATCTCCGGTCTTGGCTGTTTCGAATCAACAAAGGGGACTGGATTTATTCAACGATATCGGCAATTTTATGTAAACAACTCGAAAATGTATCCACTTTGTGATCCTACGGTTTTCATAAAACATTTTTCTTTATTTCGGATGAAACTACAGTTGCGTATAGTTTACGGAATAGTTAATTGTATATTTATTTGAATTACCTTAAAAATTGACGAGTGCTCTTTCAATAATTTACATTTAACATTGGTACAATTATCGTCAACTGATCATAGGAGGTAGCGTTAATTATTTTAACACCTTGACTGTTACGTTGATCACCCATGATCGAAATTTGGTTTTTCAGTGGGATTATAGTGGTCATCAGTAACCGAAGTGTCACAATCGTTTAGAATAATTAAAATGAAATGAATATCTTATAATAAAAATTAAATAATAAAAATTTATTTAATTTAAACAACATAAATAACCGAATAATATTATGAAATAAAAAGTGTACTATTCAACAATCAAACATTTTTATTAACTCTTTCACTGTTGGTTAAATTGGCGATGTTCTGTAACAAAAGACAGTTCTAGGTAGTATGAAACTTAGAAAACAAAGTTTATAAATTCTATGTGTCTCGAGAAAAAATAACTTCTGAAATTCGTCCCTTAATATTCTAACGAATCCTGTTGTCCATATGTCATCATTGGATTAATAATTTCAAAATTTCTACTTTTATGAATGACCGCACGACATACGGGCTCAACGGTGAAAGGGTTAAAACGTAATATTTTGCACACATTAAATACTACGGTGCATCGTATCGAAACACGTTAGATTCTGTTATGGCTGTCAAGGCGAAGCATACAAAATTCGTGTGGCAGTCAACGTGTTAATAATAGCAAGTAATTATAACATGTACGTAATTTACTCATATCGTACAATAAAATCGAAATGAAGTATATGTAAAATGTTTGTCATTCGGCTAACTATGGGCGACATTATATGTAAAAACAGAGAGAAAGTATGCATGCGTAACGACATTTAAGTATACACGACGGTGAAATGTTAATTGACGAATAAAAAGATGGCTGTTAAGATATTACGAAAAACATTCCGAGACAATGAAAAAGGCAGAATTTATTAGTGAGCCTGAATTTACATTACATGCGTGTCATACTAGTAGCTTATTTTCTTGTCTTTATATTCAAATGAGTGTCATTACTATGTTCGTACACCTAGTCAGGTCGTAAATCTTTTATTCTTTTATATAACTACATTCCTTTGTCTGCGTTTAGAATGCGTTAAATTTAAGTAATTATAAAGAAACTAAAAATACCGTGATAACGGAATCGAAAATTATTTCACCAAACATTTGCGCGAATACAAAATGACGTAAAAAATTATTTCATTTGACAGTCAAATCGTGAAATAATTCAGAGAAAAATCACTTGCTTGTCCAAAGGAGATAATTTAATATAATAATCTCAAAGCAAGTTTCAATTAAATAAGATTATACGTATATTATTTAATTTTATTATTTTACGTATTTATTTTTGAAATATTTTACTTAAATGATGCCCAGCATGAAGAAAGGTAGCAGAAGTTCTGTGTAATGCACTGAACAAGAGGTTACAGTAAATTACATACTGTTATGAAACCCACTCAAAACTTTCTTTCAGAAATGACCATAAATTATCCTTCTCCACATTATCTCGTCTTAAAGTCCAATTTAATTAGCCGGCCTCAGGTTTGCCACGTGTATTCCGTACGTGACTTTGACTGATTGCACATCTCCGCATCTGCAGGTTCCAACGAGGTTTTTTGTAAGTAGTCGTCATTAGTTTCGCTTCAAATCACCTCTCACCTTTGAGGCGAGGTAAGAATTGAAGAAATATTGCGATGCAAATGGCGCAGCTTTAAACATCAAGCTCAAATGAGAATGTAATGTTTGTAAATGTCAGGACGTGACAATGCTCTTGGGCATAAGTCTCATCGTTCTCTCGTCGCAGACCACCCATATGAACGTCACATTACACCGCTCTATCTCGGATCATGAACCTTCTGTCAGGAACAAGAGAGAAAAATCCTGCTTTGCCATCTCGACCTGCACAATACGTGGGCGCATTTCCCCAAGAAGGCGAAACGTGTATTATGCAGAATCTTCGTGAATGAAGACTACCTCGGAATATGAAAGCGCCAGATAAGCAATTTTTGTAGCCTGTCAAATTAAAGTGACAAACAATCATGTAATGACGAAATCTAATTTGCTCAAAATTAACTTTTGATACGAAGCCACTGGAAAATGTTAAGTGTTTCGTAATTCTTTTTTTGCGGACATAGTTCTTTTAAAGTGTTCGTAAAGCTCGCTACAAAATACACAGTTCACAAAATGTACATTTACTTTTCCTATGAAACTAGACTTTGTAAGTTAGTGTAGAAACTCGGGATACATAATAATCATGGTAATTATTATGTAAATAATTGAAGCATACTTATGTCTTGTATATTTATTGTATACGTAACATTTACACATACAAAGAAACGCAAAAATTTATTAAATAATTTAATATACACAATTTGTAAATAACCAATACAGTTCAACATAAACATAATAAAATGACAAATAAGGTTAACACCAAACATTTTTGTCAGATACTTATTAAAAGCCTACACGATCATAATCATTTTTAAAATCGTTTCCATATCGAACCTTCAACTGATTTCCTTATCAATTTAAAATTGCTATTGTAGATATCAATAAAAAGTTCCTTTAGTTTTACTGATTTTTAACTAAAGGAGAAATTTGGAACTGGGCAATAAGATTAACCATTGACAGTGGAATTTTGTCTTGAAAATTTTTAATTTGCATAAGTAGTATATATAAACAGATCGTATAATAATTTGTATAGACAATTACTTATCTAAGCAGTGCCAAAGTTGTAAAGCTTTTAACTATTTAACGGTGGAATTTTATTTTAGAAATTTCTATCTACACAACGAGTATACTCATCAAACACTATTAAATTTTTTAGCTCCAATTAATAGTTTAAAACATATATGAAAAATTCATTTAAATTACGTTTGAAAAATTATTTATATTCTATAAAGAGAAAGCAGCGAAATCCGTATGACAACATTATTTAGTACAGCGAAAAAGGTTCCCAAATTAGAATAAGTCGAGTATTGCTGTTTCAAGGTAACACGATTTTAACCCTTTTTTTGTTAGAAAAGATCTGTAATAGGTGGTAAATTATGACTCATTCTTGAGCACTCAAGTGAGACATTTGCATTCCATCCGTCACGGAAGGGTTAAAATACTTTCTTCTTCACGATTTCTGCATTTATTTGAATAAGTAGTGGATTTTTACCCAATGGCCAGTAATGTAGAATAAAATTACTGCCAACATAATATTCATAAAATTTATTAAACATAATTATTACATTTTATGTAATTTTTTCACGGTAGTCTTTCGAGGAAATGCTTTTGCACATGTATTCATCAAAATTCTTTCACTGGAAGCTAAATTTTATATTAAACTTCAAAGTAGTGTTTTCTCAGTAAAGGTACCTTATAAAGAACCGTTCTTTGAGGATGGAGCATCATACGTTCATATTTTTCAGCCAAGTTATGGTAATAAAGTTGGTCGAGGTTACGTTCTTCAAAGAATTACGCAGCATGAATGAGCCGAAAGAATGGGAAGAACGTACAAAAATTAGAGGATCGGGATAATTTCGAGTGTAATAAGGGAGAATCTCAAGGATTTGTTGAAACAAGAAGGTAAATACCAGCCTTTAACTTGGCCCTTTGCTTCGCGACAAGAATAATTTTAAAATATTCTGAATACCAGATGAGGAATGTTATCTGATAGCCCGAAGGGCGTTGAATACTTTGCATAGAAAATGTTTCATGTAAGAAATCCGATTTTATGCCACTCTAGAATGTAACAATTTTACTCAATCATTTAAAATCTATTTTTAATGTTTCATATCACGAATTCGTTATCATGATCTTAGAAAAGGACTTTATGCCACTAATACTTTTCTATAGTAGAGTTTCCCTTATTTGAATTAATTTTTGTCACAAGACGAAAACGTTCAGTTAAAAGAATTGTCGGATAATGAAACAACGTTCTGTGACACTGAATTTTGTATACTTAGTTATTGGTTGGTTTAAACATATATATCTGCTTGGTTGCTGAATTATATAAATTTTGCAATATAACTAACAATTCAGAAATTGTATCCGGATAATAGAATTTTCGGTAACGGAAGATTTTACTGTATACACATTTTAAATTTACATTATTCATATAATTACAAAAAAATGACATCTTTTTTCTAATAATATAAACGACACAATATTTTAAAAATTTGAAGATCTGAAGTCAATTAATTAATTTAGTAGCTAATTTATGTTGCAGTGCATAAACGCATAATTACAACGAAATACGGAGCCTAAATGTTAAGGGATTAAAATGCAATTAAAAAATTATTTTATTAAATAAAACTCCAACAAGTTTTTACTATGCTTATGTAAAATTGCACAAAAAATTATCATATAACTTGGCTTGAAATTTTGCAATGAACTACAACAATTACTTACACAGCCTAATTGCATTTAGTGCTTATCAACGCCTTTAAATGTCCTGTAATTTAATTAATTTGTCTCCATTATGGCGCAAAGTACAAATATTAGAGAGAAATGTACGAGAGAGAGACGAAAAAGTATGAGAGTTCTCAATGGAAAAATTCAGTTAGTTGGGCAGTTCGGAAGTTGAACTAATTCAAAGACGTGGAAGTTCAGTAAGTTTCACGGAAGTTCGAAATACAGAAATTCGATTAATTCCATCTGGAAGTTCAAACAGTTCTTACATGAAAATTCAGTTAATTTGTACCTACTCCAGAATTGATTGTACACTCTTATAAACTTCCTTCTAAAAGCATATTTTGTTGCAATTTAACCATATAAACATATTCTTAGTACAGTGAAATTCGCTTATCATGATCGCTTTGAGGTGTACAATTTTTTGATAAGAATAACTGACTGATAACATTATGAAGATTATAACGAATGCTAAGAAATCATAACAATTTTAAATAATGGACAAATTGATGTTCTTGAAATGGTTGAAAATCTTGTTTTTTAGATATTTAAAATTCAAACGTGTATATAGACTTTCGCGGCTGACTGTAACGTTTTCTACACTTATCTCGTTTTTGGAAAAAATGCACTATTAACATTTTGCCAATGAACCACTCAATTATTTACATATATGTTACTATTAAGTTGAAATAAACGTGTTCCCTTTTTGCGCTCTTTCAGAATCATAGATATAAATCAAGTGAGAGAACACCACTGATGAATTTTGGGTTGGCTTCCTGAATTATACGGCGCTCCTTGCGAAATATACTGCACGAAATATACACATATACTATACCGAGAAGTTACGCAGAACCTTAATTTACGAAACCTGTCCGCAATTCCATAATGCTTGCCTGAAAACTAGCATCCTCGTAAGCTCACTATGTATCAATCGCTGTGAAATTGCAAAAGGAAATATTAATTCTAATATTATTTTGAATACTCAGCCGAAATCGTTAGAAACTAAACAAATTTATAATAATATAGAATATTAGTTAATTATAGAATATTATAGAATATCATTTTATCAATTCATTCAAATAAAAACAGCAACTTATAATATGGAGCACCGACTCATTGTTAGACAAGTTATTAGTGGAAAAGGTAGCTCAACAAGATATTAATATAAGATAATATAAATAGTGCATGGAGCGATCGAATACTTTTGTGATTCAATTCGTAATAACTAGAATGTAGATCTGTATGCAAATTTATACTTCTACCAATGTATATATGATGACGGGAATTAGTTTATGCGAATTTAAACGAACACCAACTCCTTCAACTGTGATTTTATTTAACAATGTAGCAGATGGACAAAATCTAGCAATGGCACCACTATTGTTACAGTAGTTTTATTAAATGCTATGAAAACCCTATTTGAATATATTTCTGATAGAAAAACCAAATAATTTATATTATCAAATTTAAATTGTCGAAACACTCTTCAAGTGTAATTTTATTTAACAATGTAGAAGATGGACAAAACCTACTAATGGCATTACAATGGTTACAGTAATTATATTAAATGGAACTGGAACCTAAATAGGAGGTAATATCACCTTCTAAATATTATAAAATTTGCTTTGCTTTAAAAATTTTTATATTTTGCATATTCCGTGAATTGCCTATCTTTATGCACATTTAAGTTTCCCATAGTTGTATGAAAATGTACAGTCTAATAATAACAGTGTCTACTTTTGTATAGAAAAGAACCAGTCAACAATTTTAAAATCTTAAAGAAACTGACATTGAAGAAAATATTCTATTAATATTAAGTGTATCAATAAGTAATTCATTATATCTTTAAATTGAAATAATTATAATGTAAATTCAAGAGATACTGTTAAAATACGTATATGGATCGATGAATTGATTTCTTTAAAAAGACGGCGCACAGAAAAATAGCAATTCTGTTTCAGATAGGATAAGTAATTGATTGTGTTAAAAATAAATGCTAAATTTGGCAAAAAGAGTAGATTATTTATCGGTACGTCTACTGATAACGAATGTCCTTTAAAGGTGAAGAATCCGGCTCAACATATTATATTCTATATTTAACTCTTTGAGTGCTATGACCGTAAATTCAAAGCCAATCTCGAATATGGCACATAGAATTTGAAAATTCAGCTTTCTTAAAATGCTAAATAATTAGTCTAGGATGTTAACTAAATATAAATCAGGAAATATTGTAATGATTAATAAAAATAACGATATTGATATTAATCAATGTATTTGCAAGATTTCTACAAAATAAATTCAGGATTGCGCTAATCTTTCAAAATTGCTTGCAACATAGATATTAAAAATATAGAAATTTAAATAAATTTAATAAAAGTTAAAAATATTGAAAATACGTTCAATCGAACATAGATATAGTAATCTCATGTTATATGTATTTATAATAATCAATACGTTCTGAATAAATTTTCAATAAATTGTATAAGTATCTATTATATTAATTAATTTTGTTCAGTGGTACGTTAGATATATATTTTGCGATTAATTAGTAAATGAAACATTCCGTTCCATAATGAAAGGATTTATTTCCCACATTACGCTGTGATTTCATTTTAAAAAGGATTATGTTTAACAAATCCTAATATTCAAATTAAGTACTGCCTTTTCTCAACGATTCAATACTAATAATAGTATTCCAGAGAAATGGTTTCTTTGTAGCGGAAATATTACAATTTCATTTGGATCTTTTTCATCTCTTTTTGACCGTAAAAAGGGAACGAACGTTCATGTAAATTATTCATTCGAACGAGATCATCTCCGACACTTAAACGTTATTAAGGTTATCGACAGAACAGACGGCAATCCTTTCGCAAATTTGTCCGGACATTTAATTACTTAACCGAGTTTTTACGCCCTATCACATTTTAATTCAAGGTATTCCGTCCTCCGAGAAAGTTTAATTAAAGTTCCTCGGACGTTTTCTCTAACGTAAAGTTCCGACGGCAGTTAGAAAAGTTTAAACATCATTAATTGTACCGTCCTAAAGGGGATCGAAGCGAAGACACAGGACTGTACTAATCTCTTAACGAAGTAAATCTCCTAGGAAGTTGTTGAAGATGATGGGCACGGCTCTTTCGTGACTGTATGACGATTACTTCCAACACTATCAGATTGTTTCATTTTTCTTGAACCTAGGGGAAGGAATTGTTACGCTTGCAGAATTAATAAATGATTTAATCCAAAGTTATCGCTGTTGAGCAGACAATATACAGGGTGAGTCATGCAATTTGGTAGTCTTATATTTCTTGTTTAGGTTAGGTTTGGGTTACACCACGCGAGCGAATGCTCGTTCTTTCTCTATTTCCGCAAAATTCGAGTATTAGGTTGTTCAAAAAGATCGTACCGCTTTTTATGCTACCCCTGGCAAAAAGTTTTCGGTCAAACACGATAATATTGTAGCAACTAAAAACACTAAGATTTTCGAGACGCGACATGCTACTTTACAAACAAAAACCATATGAGAAAATTAAATAAATTTAATGTGAAATAACTGAAAGAAAGAAGAAGAAAGCATATTCGATCGGCATAAATATTAGAAAAGGTATTCGATAACATAAACCCTACAAAGACTTAAAACATACTTTACTTAATATTTATATTCCCTAACATTTTCTGTTATTTTTATGTTCACGTATGATTGTGTGTGGCGACTCTCCTGCACCTACCACTAGAGAGACATACGAAATAGGACTTCCTCGAAAGCACTCGCTCCAACTACCTCGTCCATATACAGGTATATACCGCCTTTGACTTTCCTTCCAATATCTCAACGTCTAAGGCAGGGCCTGCTAGGTAGCCTTACTGGATGAGTCCAGTAGCAGGCCCAGGACGAAACGCCAACATCCTTCCTTTTTCCTATCCTATCCCTTCTCCATAGCTCCCCACAATTGTTTTGATGCGTTGCGTTGTAGCATTGATACTATAAAAATTTCCGCAAGCTATAGATGACATTTTTTTCCACGATAATTTTATTATTCCTTGAACTTCATTTTCACTTTTGGGGACATTTTCATTAATTAATTTTGCTCCGTATAGCCTACAAGTTTTTTATTAGCTCTTATATTTGTGCAATAGTAATTTGCATTACAAGAATCGTAGCGTTTTAGTTAATTTTGTATTATCGCATTTCACTGAAAACTTTTTGCCAAGAGTAGTAATATTAAGTTCTATTGTGTAAATAATAAAATTGAGAGAAAGAGAGAGAGAGAAAGAGTTATTGTCCACGAATTCTAATTGAATAATAACGTTCGTAATTTGGACAAATACTGTCCAATTAAACACAACAATTAAAGAACAGCGCCTATGGTTAATTAACAGAAATAGCAATGCTTTTTTATTAAACAAAACCAAACTTTATGTTTCGATAAAGAACCAGCAAAAATTGATTAGATGTTTTCTGGAAAATTCTATCCATATTCTCATATTTTTTTATTATATGTGTATCTATTATTACTGTAAGAAAATGTTATTAATGACCGGAATTTGAATAGATTATCTAGAAGCTTGGAAAAATTACTTCCAAGAATTTATTTCGGAAATAGATACGAATTTTTTTTACTGTGATAGTCATAGAATTACCAAGAAAGAAATAGTACGTGCAAAATAATCCAACAAAACGATGATTGTACATGTATTGCCCTTAAGTATACCTCACATTTTGCTACGACCTTTCCGAACAACCTAGTATAAAGGAGCATTCTTTCACAGCTCGGAGATTATTTACTGGATCGGACGGCGAAGTTTAAGAATAATTTGCTCGATGATCGTTTCTACTAAACGAGCACAAATTAATGTTCTTGCTCGTGCTTTAAGTTCTTGTTCGTTCAGTGTAAATGCATCTTCGCAGGTAGAAAAAGATTGAAGTAGGGGAAATCGAATCGCTTAAGAAATTTTATTCTATACAGCTTTACTTTTTTCGGAATTGCAATGATGCACTTGAAAAATATAAATGAACCTTTTTTTTTAAATAAAACTATACATTTTTTGTAATCGAACGTAAATAGATTCTTCGGAATAGTATGTGTTATGTAAGATGATATATTAGGAAAATCAATACTTCGTAAGATATTTCAAGTTTTTTATAAGACGTACCTTGAAAGTGTTCGAATACTTCGCCGTCATATTACATATACATACGCACTTCACGTATTGTTTCTTTATGTTTTTTGTAATAGCATTGATGTCGTGAATGACGTGTAAATTTAAACTTACCTTAAAGTTTTTACATAAAGCACTATGTATTTCTTATGAAAGTTAAGAAAAGCATTAAAAGCTGAGCAAATAAGTATAGGGTTTTCCATTCAGAACGATAGATTTTACTATTAAATAAAATAAGTCGCATGTAAAATATTATGAAAACTTTTATTTCAAATTAAACTATACTTAATGCCATTAAGTATAGAAAACAATATCTGTTAAATCTTCACGTCGCTTGATATCGTATTTTCAAAAGACCCAATTTCTTATATTTTTACACAACATGTTGCTTTTAAGCTCATGAACGATTCCTGGTTTATTGGCATAAATATGAGATTTAGCATAGCTTCATAAGAAATATTCAAAAGATATTAAATCACACGATCTCGAAAGCCAATTAACGTCAACGTTTCGCGAAATTTGTTGGTAAACGAAGTTTTGCAATTAATTCGAATTACATTCAAGCATTGAGGTCTAATTGTTAATTGCTTTTATTTGTAAGTTATTATTTGTGCTTTTGGGTTTGGTTTTTGATAAATGTTTATTTTGATTATAAAGAAGAAAAGAATATTTTATTTTATTATTAATTATTATTTATTTTGCATAGTTATATTATAAGATTAACCGCTATGTAGAGGGAAAAAAAGAGAAAAAGGTAGGTAAGAAAACGAAACTCGTAATCTCTTGAAAAAGCAATAAACTTATGTCTATGACTATGTCTATGTCTACTTTCATGCATTGTTCAATCGTATATTGGTTGAATGATAAATGGCAAGCAATACAATACATAAATTTCAAAAGGTGATCCCAAAATATTTTCAAAAATGGCTATAATTGATTAACAAAGATCTATCGCCCCTATTGAAAACCCCTATATTAAGGTGTAATGAAACAAATAATAAATAAGCACTAATAATATAACTAATAATATAATTAAAAAGCCAATAATAATTTTATTAATTGCTCAAACTGTTTAATTCCTATAATACACAGATATTACAATAAAGGTCGTTATTGTAGGAGCATAATATTGGTAGTTTGATACATTATAGAATCGTGCACAGAATAACTTTTATTAAATTTCAATCAAAGATTTATAGATAAATGTAACATTTACATTAAAGCTTTACGTATATGCAATGAAAGCAGCACGCGAAGCGTTCTTAAAATCCGTGACTCGACATCTACCACCAGGACGTTATATATGTATGTTCTCTGCTTTTACGAATATCATTATATTTGCAAAATGTGCTAGTGACACTGTAGAATCATTTACAAGAGAAACGTATTACACAAATTTCTTCTATTTACAAAACACCTTGGAAGATAATCTAGTATGTCGTAATTGTAGCACAATATTGCGTAGTAGCACATTGTAGAAACATTCGAATGAATATTTACGTTTATGAGGAAATATTCAGCGCTGGACAAAAGTATTGGCACAGCTTGATTGTTACGATACAAACGCTTTCTATTTACTGTGAAAAAATGGTTTAGGGAAGAAATTATTTAACGTACCCATATATTATCTATTGTAGTTTATTGTAAAATAAGAAAGAATTGAATACAATGAAAAATAAAATTGTTGACAAAGAAAACGATTACTGTATGCTGTACTAATACTTTTGTTCTTTTTTGACGTATTCAAAAAACATATTTTTATTATTGTTTTTTCAATCAGTCTATTCTTCCATATTTCTGGTTTATAATACAAATTTTTGTTTATACTTCTGGGACTTAACAATATTTATCATTCCAATTCCTCAAAACCATATTCCTCTATTGAAACGCCAAACCATCAAAAACCTTTATCTCGTTACGTCCACAATTAACGTTCAATTTAGTTCAAGCAGAAAAAGCCAAGGAGGAGAAGAAAAAAAGGGAAATCGTTCGCGATCTTTCCGTTCCGAATTCTTTGATGCTGCGCAATTGTTCAAGCAACTTTCCTAAGAACTTGACAGAGCAAAGGGAGCGTACCCCTAGCGAACTCGTCCTTCGCGTAACTATTGATTTCCGGAAGGTCGGTCGGGGTTCCTCTGCTGGTGCGAATCATTCTATTTCGAGGGGGGACGGGGAAGGTTAGGTCGTCAGAGGGTAGAAAGAAACTACCACCAATGCGGCAGGCATCATGGGAGAACAGAGCGTGCTTCGCAATGGTACGGCAGGAATTCCGAGGGTAAAATCGAGTCCGACGAATCAGCTGTTTTGGACAAAGAAGCGTCGAATGCTTGCTTCTAATCGACTTACTGGCCGTGACGCAGTGAACGCTATACGCGATAAGAGGCAGCGAAGCATCTTTTACGAGTTTCACGCCATCGTATCGAATTGTGACTGAAGGTAACCCAGCGGAAAATGCTTGCCCAGTTCACACGGCTAATTTAGTTTATCACTTTTTCCTTCCAGTCGAGAAAATTTTGTCGCGCTTCAGTCTCCGATCCGCAATTCTATTAGCTTGTCCAATAAATTGATACCACTTTCCAGTATTCGAAAAGTATTTAACTCTTTTTCGTCTTAAAAGGTGAAAATAAGTTAATGAAAAAAGTGTATTTGCCTTCACGGTGTACAGTTTCTGTCTAATGGCAAATAAATTTCGTTCCATCGTTTTCTCCGCCTTTAATCGATCTCCATTGGCAGAAATAATAAAATAAGAAATACCATTCTTGAAACATATAAACCATTCTCTGTACAATGAACTTGTTGCGGAAAACTCGGATAAGATATCGGAAATGTTCGTATTTATTTAATTGATGCTCCAGTCAATTTTATTATGACAATAAAATGAAAAATCAAGAAACAAGTAAAAAAAATTAAAGATTGTAAAGTAGAGAAAATTATAAGCTTTACAATGATACGAACACGGAACGTTAAATCTTCATGGAATAAAAACGGTATAGATTTATTGGACAATTTAACATAAATGATTTGCGTTAGCTTAAAGCACATATTTGATTGGTATAATAAAAATTGTTATTCTCGAAGTGCCGAACTGAAACACAGATAATACTTATTCTCCAAGCGACATTTGGGCGTTGTTATTTGTTCAAAAACTATATTGACATACACGTTAATATATTTGTTTTCATTTCCTTAACACTATATAAAAAGATCATTTTGTAGATTAGCATCTCATCTTGTTAATAAAAATTGTTGCACTCAAGGTCGTCGGGTCTGTTTTGAGCCATTACTAACGATCATTACAAAATTATCGACAATTTGTGTTTCACACAGAATCTTACATAATTCAATATGTCAGTTTAAATATTACAGTTAGATAGAAATATGTATATCCGTATGCTTCGTAAAAACTATCCAGCAAGAAAAAAACATTTGATTCAATGCCTTAGAAAGACACTGTTGAAAAATCAATTATGTAAATCTAGTTAAAAATTAATAATTTGTATACTGTTTTTCTGTGTTTATACAATAATAGCTATTTTCATTGTGTCGTAGTGCCCTCCTCGTGTTATATACATAGGTAAAAATTCGAATTCCATACATTCGAGTCACTTTTTACCCAAAGTGTGTAGTGAAACGAAATACCGCTTGAAGGCTCATTCGCAAAGGCCACGAAAGGTAAAATTTTACCACAAGCGAATATTTTTCAATACATTTGTAAGACTTGCAAAGAAGTATATAATACGAATTCTTGAGGTATTTCTAGTTTATCAGCCACAATAAACAATAATTTCATAGTTTTTAATATTGAATAGTAATACGAATTTTTAATTGAATTTCTCCTTCTTATTTGTTTTGGCGATAGCTTTCGGAGGTTAAAATGTTCAGATACGTATAAGAAAACTTAAGAAGCCCCTGAAATTAATGGTAAATAATAATTACATGTGTTTTGAGCCACTATTTATCTTTTTCTTACAACGAAGTTCTTGTTTTGATTGTCGCATTTGTGATTCCATCAATTAAATTCTATTAATATATTGCTACTCGTTTCAAATAAACCACTGGTGAGGGCCGTATAAGCAATTCTATAAATGAACTACTTCACAGAAGAGTAATTTATTCAGTTATATAAAAAATCAACAGTTTTTGATTGAAGAATCATATAATTTCTATTTATTTTACTTTAGATTATTTGAAAGTATATCTGCAAATTTTTTATATACGAAAGAAACATTTTTTCTACCAGTACTACTTATTTTCGTTAGAATTACCTATTGTATTAAATTCGTTTTTATACCACATCGTTTTTAACATTTATAGTGTTATTCCACTTCTCCATCTTTATAAGAAATTGGCATGAACGTTTTATTTTGAAAGCATATAGAGACCATAACAGAAATGGTTTAATTAAAATTTCATAAATATATAAGTATAACTATCATTAATGTTATTGCGTCCATCTCTTATGACTATATATGGCAACATTTAGCATTAATTATTTACTATTTTAACACTATACCAAACATGAAACATTGAAATATTATACGTAATTTTCAATGCAATAAATTGAAGCTACAGTTACAATTAAATCATTTCCATTGCAATCTGCACCACGAGTTATAACCATGGTAATAAAGCAATGGGTTATCATCTACTTAATGCATTTTTACTATCTTTACTCTAAGCAAAGTTTTATAGCTTGTACAACTGTTTTTATGGTTGTAAGTTTTTTACCTTTATAATGTCTTGTTATTATTACAGTATAATAGGTACATTATCTATTCAAGTTATTCGTATAATTTCTTTGTATTGCTAAACTTAACGTAACTAGTACTGGGAACATTTATCTTTCTAATTAGTTTCAAACGAAAAGTGTTTTTTATCTAAACAATGAATTTCCAAAGCACTTCGTAAATTGTTCTTCTTTTTGAAGCAGTTCAAATAAGCATGAGAATAGTCTATAAAGAGGTAGTCTATAACAGTTGTAAATCTGAACATCATTAGCCTTTGATACACAAAAAGCAGGAAACGGAAGTCCAGCATACGAGACTACAGGAAGATCTTGATCACGTTCTGATGGGCGACACATGGAACCCCTATCACTGTTTTTAGAAGCTTTCGTCCCTTCGCACAAAGAGACAAACGGTATTCCTATTAAAGAGATATTTTCATTCGTCGGATCAAAGAAATTGAATTTTTCTCGACTTCTGAATAGCTTCATGTATTAAGAACGTATTCTTAAAAGAATATTTTCATAGTCGACCGTGTGCGGTAAATTTTTAAATTACGGTAGGTAATATTTTCGAACCTAATTGAGATACTAACTTGAAATTTTCATATTTAGCCGGGTCTGATACTAAAATCATGTAAAAATATAAAATATTTTTATTTGAATTAATAAAACCCTCCCTACACTTTTCCTCGCAATTTCGCCATTCGATTATTTGGTTTGTTGTGAATCAATTGCAATTATATTATTAAAGAAGAAAAATATTAAGATACAATTAACATGTACAGTGACTAATAAAATGCTTTTATCTATTATACATCTTATTTAATCAGAATGCATTTTCCCCATTTGAGACTCGATTGTCTTAAGAAAGCCATATTTTAAATAATTTTAAAATAATGCTGCTATTCGATCAATTTCATGAATCTCTATAGTATAAATTTCCATTAAAATCTCAAATTGTATGCTCTTACATTATTCTTGCAAAAAAAGATTTCTAAAGAACATCTCGTCTTCCGTTTGCTAATGAGAACACTCTGTTAAAATACTGGGCAGACGTGTAGGTTGTTTGGATACGCATAATGGGCAAGAACAAACAGACAGTCAAACGACGAAACAGTGTTTAAAGAAAAAGTCATAGTCTGCTAACTATACATAATAGAGTTAGCTTTTCCCGAAATGATGCTCAGCTCTGGAAGCAGGTGGTCCAACAGCGCGCCTCTTGCTTTGTGTACTGTAACACATGTTCGTTCAAGCATCCTAAATTTACGCCAGTTTATTTATACACAGCATGTATAGCGTCTTTTGGCGTTGAGACTGTACGTACATACAAAAAGACGACTTTTCAGGCAGGACATTCAAACTGTTTTCGATCAACAAAGAATAGAATCTCCGTGTCGTAAATTGAACGTGTTAAAGTTTGAATAATTATATTATATTTAAGATTTATATATTTTTCAGGATTTCAAAAGTTACTGCGCAGTAAAATAATCGACGATATTTAAACTCGTAGAGTTGTATTACTTTTTAAATTGGTCTTAAAATAGTAATATAAAATAATTTAATCAATGTAACAGCCTTCTGTAGATATAAATAATATGTACTACAGTAGAACCTCGATTATCCGAATTCTCTATTATCCAGACATTTATATGCACACCTTTTAATTCAATTGTTAATTTAGTTCTATAACCAGTCATAATGCAGCGTAATATCGTTGTGATGATAATGTATGACGCCAACTATGAGAACGAAACACAGAATAATTAAAATATTTCAGAATAGCGAAAATGAAGCCATATTAGCAAGACAGTACAATATTACACCTGAGATGATATAACATAAAAAGAACGTATGTATAATAAGTTTACTAAATTGAATCTGTTGAAATGATTAGATCATTTAGCACATAAAAAGCTTTAGAATATATAATATAAACCTTTAATCAAATCATGTTTATGTATATTATCTGAGATTACTATTATTAATACGACATGAATGTTACCAATATTTTTTGAATATACACAGAATGAAGATCAAGAAGGTAAACTGTTCTATTATTCGAAAACTCTCTTATCCGAACATTTATATCCCTCAATTCATTCGGATAATCGAGGTTCCACTGTATTTGAATACGGAGCGATATTTGAATACAGATCGACTCTGAAGACAAACCATGTAAACTTCTCCATTAGTTGTGACAATACAACAAATGTTTCATGTGCAATACTTGTAGTCAGAAAAATAACTTAAAATAATAATTCTTTTAACAATACTACATAATTACTATCGGTTCTTTTATATATTCATAGCCTTCAGCAATTTTTTTAAAATGGCCATTAAAGTGCAGTAACTTTCAACGAGTGAGTGTTATCTCTTGAAACTGTCCGTTCGAGGGATGCTTTCATTTACAAAAGAGCCGATTTATCATTTAATTATATCTTGCCAGATTAAATTAATTAAACCTTCATAATTCAGTTAAGATAAATTTCTAAAGAATCCACTTCTTTACGTTCATTTTCATTATCGAAAAGTTATAACACAATTATAATGCATTTTTTATAATAAAACGTTTATTAATAGCCAGGAACATATAAAAAAGAATGTGTCTACAGTAGTCAGATCTACGACACTTTATCATACAATAATTGTAGTACGAAATTGTTTGAAGTTAGATAACTGTTGCTAAAAATAGTAAGTAATCGCAATTAGATTTTTTACTTCTTACAATATGTAATTTACATATTACAAAAAATATAATTTTGAATTTAATAAGGGGAACAAAGGATTTTTCATTTATGATGAAACATTCAAAAGCTTTATTAAAGGTATTCTCTTTTCTTTATGTCTGTAGGTATTTGTATGTATATTTCTTTAATTTCACATTTCCAAGAAGACACCTAATATATTTATATGGAAAACAAAAAGCGTGTTTGGTCGATATTCCTGTTACTTAATTTCATCAATTACGTTTATAACATAGGTTCACATAAATTTTCAGTATTTTGCAATATAATATACTTTAAAATATGAGAAATAATATTTTACCCCTTTGGGATTATATTATACTTGTGATCAATTTTGAAGAATTTATTTGAGAAACAACATAAATGAGTTGACCGGAAGTTGAATTACCAATCATTTTTAAAGATGCTAATAAAAGAAATTGTCATTTTTAAATACATTGTGATTCTTTTTATTGTTAGCTGAATAAATTTTAAAACTTGTATTACAAAATTAGAAAAACCTCAAATATTAAGTTTTATCATCTAACAGTCAGTAAAGAATTCTATATAGAAATGCTTATACAAATTCAGATTGTCATTAAGAAACCAGTAAAATGGAACATCGATAAGTAGAGAAGATTTGTTTATTACTTTATTAGTTTACGATTAGCCATATTTATTATGAAAAAATATTTGTAAAAGATATTTTAACAGTATAACTACCAACAACTAATACCAACGAAATTAAAACGATAAAAACGGGAAGCAAAATATAATGCAATAGAAGTAAATCTTAATTCACCCTCCTAATAGAAGATGACAACAAATATATTTGTACGAATTTATGCACCTTTTACAAAAAATTACGAAAGAGTTATTTTGACCATTTTGGTAATTCTACTATTAATATTATATCTACTTATGATATCTCTTGCGTATATGAATGAAATATTATATTTGCATAAACATCTGCAATTCAATAAAAATCCATGAAGTCGTAAATTTATTTGACAGTAAAATCACAAGTTGGCATAAATCTCTAATATTTCAACCGTCGCTCAATTAATGTCGTCAATGTAAACTACTTAATTTCTTTCGCGGAAGGAAAGCAAGGGAAAAAGCAGCGGAACTTTCGTTTCCTACGTGGCCGGAATAGCAGCTTAGAGAGGAGATCCGCTTGTTTCTTAATGAAAGGGTCTCCAGCCGAGGCTCAGTACCTTTGCGACAGCACCATTGTGATTACAAGAACCTCTGCTCTATCGGCTTGCTGGGGCAATTATAGGAGCGTAAAGGCTATTACGCGTGCAAGAAAAAGAAATGGCAAGCACGAGACGCAGAAGAGTACGCACAAATTACACACTGTCGTGCCGTAATTATTGCTCGTGGTAATTACATTTATCCGTACACCTATACACACGTGGACAGGACGTATCGAATGGCTTTATTAAACATTCTACTTTCCGTAAGAATATTGTGCATTGTTTGTTTTAGGTATCAAAAATGTATATAAACGCAGTGAGATATGCCACAGCAAATTGCATTACAACGAACGAATGCTATAGCAGCGTTTCTCAACCTTTTAGCCAAGTGACTCAACATTTTTGTGTGCAATGATACCGCGAATCAATGCTTATAATATAAAAATTCGGGAAACCTGATTAACTGGAATGGTATTATATAAATGAAGAACACTGTGTATATTTAATAGTAATTTCTAGAAATTAAGAGTAACATTTAATACATTTCTATTATTTCTAACATTTCGGTATTAATTTCGACATGTAACAAATATGTTCTCCAATTTCATGTTTAACACTAGGTTTACGGAACTCGCCACATTGACGCATTTCAGATTTCATACCTAAAATTATAGAGACCATAAATATTATTTTTCAGTACTTTATGTTAACTTTAATTAATACAATGGTATCAATATGTATCCTAATTGATTCTCTTCATTCTCACGCTTCTAATTTCGAATATTTATATGCAGTATACGTATTTTTCCGTAAGCCTGTCAAATTATGCACGTAATGTCCGTAAACCTAGTGTTAATTATGGAAAAATGTAAAACTAAAAAATTGTATAAACTTACAGCGATACATTTTTGTAAATTTGTTATGATTTCATATAAACGGGATGAATAACGATTTATTTCCATCGTACTGTATACTTCTTTAAATATCTATTGCTTTAATTATTTGGATGTAAATAAATACCCCTTAATAGTCGGTGGTTCGAATGTTAAATAAGAGAGGCTGTTTCAAAATTACCAAAGTTACCAAAATAGTTTCAGATATTTCTGAATACTATACTTATTAAAGTAGTAACTAAATTACAGCAAATAATTAGAATTTACTAAAATAATTATTGAGTTATATTGGAATGAAATAATACAAGATAATAGTTCAATGGCAGCACGAAATAACTATTTTTTCGCGGTCCATTAAAAATTTAACGCGATCCAATATTGGTTGGTTGTGAAACGCTGTGCTACAGTGAATAGATATTATCATTAAACATAATAAAATACTACAACAAACGCGGAGAAATATAGTTGGCCATATATTAGTACTTATACTTTTTCTTGTGTTAAATTTATCTAGATTAAATCATTGTATTGGAGAGTTACTTCACTGTAGAACGTGGGTTTGGAATGTGTTAGCCTTAAATATATGCTACCAATGTATGTGACACCGAGCAGATGCTATAAAGGACGAGGTTCTAGAACCAATTAATTCGTTATAGCCATACGCCACTGTATACAATTTATACGGAAGTGTCACGTAACTGATGGCACAACTGACAACGGAATGATTTTATGTGAAAGGACAAGACAAAAATGTGGAATACAATTTTTTCGTTTCAGTTTTACGTACTTTTTTCCCCCCATTATCGGCAGGGTACTGATATTCATGCATGGGAAATATGGAAGAGACATATGCCATTTATGCTCATAAAAATATGCAGATATGCACGAAACATATATATGTAAATATATAACGAGCATGTAGCACGCAATCTTATACCACATACTATACTCTGACCTATATTGATATTATAATTTGCATCACAATAAACAATAGACAATTTTTTTAAGTCTGCACCATTCGATTACTGGCGTTTGTAAATTAATATTGATTTTTATGTTTCAATAATATAAATACATACAACTATTCACGAATGTCTTCGAACTCCCCTCTCCTCCTCCAATTTAAATATTTAGAAAAATACTTGTTTTGAATTTTAGTGCTATTTTACGGTCATTAATTTATTTATTGGTTTAAGCTATAAAGATTTTCAAGAAATGACAACGTTTCTCTCATTTATTTGTAAAAAATATACTAAACTAAAATCTATAATCTATAAAAATAGATCTTACAAAAATCTAATCACGGTAGTTATGAATAAATTAATTCAATTGTACAAAATTTATTGTTGTAACTACATATGTTTCTACTCTTGTTGAATCTTTTAAAGAAGCTAAAAAGTTTCTCCAATGGATCCGACATGGACTTATTGAAGTTTCCAAACGACTGCGTTTATATTTTTATAATTAATTTTACAGCTATAGTTGAAGCATCCTATTAAGTACATAAAAAATATGAGAATGGAAGATAAATGGAAATAAAAGTTAAAGAACTAATTGTTATTTTTGTACAATAAAAGGACGAATTTTCAATAATTACACAATTAACTCAAGAATTTTTCAAATTTGCAAAAAATATGATAACAACGTATCTAAAGAACATTTAAGAAACTATTTACAATAAGGTTAATCCTTATACATTCTTTTACGTATACATTAATCGTGAATCTCGTTTCTTTTCTAATTTCACTTTTCAACATTTTAATACGTAATACTAGGTATATGATTTACAGCAAATGTATGACGGAACAGAAAATTATAAATTTGAAATCAAGAGAATATTCTACGTATTTCGCAAATCTGTAGCAAGACAAATATTCCATTTTCATTCATTTCAACCAATTTAACTCGAACTGGGTATGCTTAGTATAAAGTTACAATTGCACCATGAAATTCATGGCACGAATACGCTGTTCGTTTATAATTGTGCATATTTCATTGACTTCTTAAGTAAACGTACCTTTCAGTTTTAAGGCCCACGAGCTAAGGAAAATATAACCAATGAACCGATGATCATCAACAAGATTCAATTTTCCAATTGGTATACTCAGTACACCACATAATTGCATGTAAGCAATATGGCTGGTAATCCGATTTACTGTTCGAAATTAATCGCAATTGCAGGCTACATGAAATAACGCGAAGCACTGAATCGATTAAACGTTTCATCGCGGTGGTCCGTTCATTGAGGATTGTACCGGTGTGCAAAACATTTCATTATGTTGAAAACTTAACCAGTCTGCTACGTGCACCAGCGTTATTGCTCTTACACTTCCACATTCCGTATTAATTCTTGTGTATTATCAGATTTCTCAGATTACACCGATATCACGTGTTCCATTATTAGACTCTGGATATTCGTGTAAATTTATATTCACCTAAATTCAAATAAAATGTACAATTGAACAATTAAATTGTAATTAAAAAACTAGAACCTAAATAGAAATTTGTTTCAACCTCTGAATACTATAATGCGTACCTTACTTAGGATATTTTTTATCAGAAATCGAAAAAATTGTGGAACATTTTAATAGGATCTATTTAAAACATAAAAATATTAACTCAAGTAGAATTTGTAAGATGTAAAAATAAAAATTCTATTACAACAAGAACATTATTAGTAATAAACAGAGTTCCTAATTAATGTAAGAAGAACTAAAGATTATATCACATTGAAAGTTGTTCACCTGTGATATGTAAATTATTAGGTTGGTACATATGAAATATCTATTTTCCGAGGTATGAGATTAAGAGATGAATATTTTTTTAATTTTGTAAAATTGTTAAGTGTACTGAACTGCATTAAAGAAGAAGAAATTAGCTGTAATATATATTGTAAATATGTGTGCATTATAATAAAATTGTTAAAACTTCAATGCTCGATAGTACGAATAATCAAAATATTTAAATAATCCTTTATCAAAGTCCGAAAGCAAATATACCATAAAAGTTACCGAAGCTGGAATTTAAGAAAGATAATGTAAATAAAAAATGTTTAAGATTAATAATTTTTCACTGGACAGAATGTCAGGAGAAAAATCGCAACAATCCTGAAGTTGGCGATCTTTATAAATATGTAATAATGAAACTAGTTAATTGCTGGAGAAAATAGAAACATACTTTGTTACATAACTTTAGTAAAAATTATTTCAACTAAATACGTGTGTAGTGTTTCGAAGAATTTACTCATGTTTAGTATTTTTATTTTGGAAAAATGACTTTTCATGTGTACCAACCTAACTGTATACCTATCTTGTAGAATTGCAAGTAATTTATATCGTCACAATATAACAATTAGAGCGAAAATACAATAGAGCACTCAATTAAACTATATCCTCTTATGCTCGTTTGTATCATATCATACGCATGGTAAAATTTGATGGGATTATGTTGCATTTTGAAATTTATTGTGCTTGATTTCCCGTATACTATAATACGTATCGGAATGCCCGGTAATGTAGCTATAGTTAAGGGATGAAATGCATATTGCTACTCACGGTACAACGTATCGGTTGATTAATGATTTAGGCTACGGATCTAGCGTTTGCCAACAACAGCCATTAGGGTGCAACTGATGGTGTAACAGAACGGACATCATGAAAGCGAGTGTAAAGTAGTTAACCAGTTTTCAAATAGCAACCAGTTAATTAATCTATTTGAATTTCTTCTATTATATACAAAGTACATTTGTTCTAATACGCGTTCGCCTACCATTGTTTAAATCAATATTGTTGTTATGTACGCAAAAACTTACATAATGTTACCTATAATTACAATTTAGAAGTTAACATTATGTAGAAGGTATAAGAAGCGTTAATAGGTTTCAAAATATTGCCAATGTCTTATTATACAAATTTATTTAGATAAATATATTGTTAACTGGTATGTATGAACAGAAATCACTGTTGTCGTTCGTGGTATTTTATGTTTCACTGGCATTTTATCACAATAAAGTTAGAATGTTTCTATGTCCATTATAAATATATATATCTAATTCATATTTAGTGTATTTTATAGAGATTCTTATTAGAACAATTTTTAATGTAAGCCACGTGTTAGGTTGTTGCATGTGAAATATCGTTTTTTATAATAAAATTTTAAGCATAAGCATTTACATCCTTCGAAACGATGCGTACGTGTATTTAATTCAAATGATTTGTACGTGATTCTACATTATCTATCTTTTGCACCAAACTTTCAGAGTTTTACTTGTATGTGTCTGAATTTATTCCACCGTTAGCACCAACCTAATATTTCTTTATACAGTCTGCGCAAAATCTAGGAATAGAAATACGTACGATAGTAATAATAACAAATCATCAGTAAGGAATAAAAGAGCATCGCGTGTCGCGAATAAGAGAGTTCTGAGTAAATCGAGGGACGATGTTGAAGCAGTCGTCCATTATGATGTTACAATCACGCGGAAGAAAATGTTCCGTGTATCGAGAGGAAAAGAATGGGAAAGAAAGGGGACCGGATTGGAACAGGGGGGAATTAAGCTGACGATGAGAGCGGTAGAGGCTTCGAAAATGGATCCGGAGAAAATTCAGGAAACGATAGGACGCGCCAGTCCACAGATCGCCAGTCGTTTAGATTCGCATTTCACGCAGCACCGAGCCACTAGATGGCTTGCTATTGTGCACCGGATATTTTATACTGTATGAAGATGAAAGGCAATAAAGATTGTGGCCTATTGTGTTGCTTCAGTTAAATTTCAACGGCCAGCCACTGTTTCATTCTCAAAGGAAAACCTTCGCAACGCTACTGTTTTTAGTTTAGGCAATTTATAATAGCATTTTGTGCCAATTTACGCTGTAATATTTGGATGCGGAAAATTCAATACATTACAACGATCAAAATCTTTTGAAGAGGAGTACAAAGAGGTTTCGTAAGAATGTTTATAAGCAGACTTTGTTTATTGCGATACAATACAACAATTTATTAGCCAGAAATATTTTTATATTGGCAATAGGAAAATGTGTTTGGCGATATTATTTTTGGACATACGGTCACTCGTGAAAGTCTTCGTACATCTACTGCAAAATAGATGAGTTTTAAATATTTTTTAGGCGCTGATTTTGTTTATAGCTAAAATTAGACGCAATTTAAAAGAATGGCTATTTTATTATGTTTATTTGCAAAAAAAATATGCAAAAATAAAGAACTCAACCTCACGACGTTTCCTTTTAAATATTCAAAATTTTAAGGAGTATACGGAGATTTTCATGCGTGGTATTGTATACAAAATGCTAAGAAAGTAACTATTTGTACATATTTTTATATTCCTTGTAGATTGTACATTCTTGCCACTTTTCAAATAATTTTACGACGATGTACTCTTAAAAATTTCTTCTGCGATTGTAAGCCTGTTTCAACAAACGTGAAATAGGTGATTTTTTTTTTTGTTATTCTGAGTAGCACATATAATTATTGTTATTGGGAAAAAGCGAGTGATTATTCTTACCTTTTATCCTGAAACAAATTGCTCGATACATTCTTCGAGCAATTATAATTTATGATCAATGTAGCACTTACGTTATACTAGATTCTAACAATATGATGAAGTGCATAATATAAATTTAACGCACTGTTCTTTCATTAATTAATGCAATGATGATAATAATACAATACCAGTCAATAAATTATTATTGCATACATTTCTATGCAATACTGCAATATAATTATACATTTCTACCGTTGGTGTATTACGTGTATCGGTTATAAAACCTGTAGGATAACTGTCGTGATTATAAGTGCACAAAGAACGTGCACACTAATGCCAAATGCATTGCCTACTAAACAATTTCTGTAAATTTACTTCAACAGGTTTACAATCTAGCCGAGAATGTTAATGACAGTCAGTACCTGCAGACGTCGTCATAAATTGCACGTAGCGGTGCCTATAAATTATCTTTACGCGTATTTCGCAATAAATCATAATAAATAAGACGAAGGTGCTTATTTTTTGAAATGCAACTGACCATTTCATTGCTTGTCAGACGGAAATTAATAACAAACTTCAGCGAATGTCCGTACAACGTATCTTTCTTCATTTTCAACTAATCGATCTTCCGGAAGGATATCAAGAACTCCCACTACGGGCTACAAGAATAAAACAATGTGACGCAGAAAATAGCTTGCGGTTCTCTCTTTACGAAAACGGTAATGCTACCCGTGTAGGTACTAGATGGTCAGCGAATGGCTGACTTCTTAAGAAAAATTTCAAAGACGATAGAAATAAAACGGAAAAAATATTCGGAAACAAAAAATCTGAAAAGAAAGGAATGAGAGATGTATAAAAACATTAGTTGTGCGTTGGTTGATTTAATAATTTTTTCCAAGCCACGCTGTAGTATTGTATTCCATGATTTATCTTATTAATTATTACTTTCTTAGTTACAATCTCCTTCATACAAAGAAATGAAAATGGATAATTTCAGTTTACTATGTCACTTTTAATTCAATACAAATGTAAGTATAATATAGGGTAAACGTTGGTAATATGAAATATCTAATTTTTAAAGCTTGCTAAAAATAGAGAAATTTGCCTCATTGAATAAAAATAACGCGTCCGGCCGAAGAAACTATAATAGTTCATAATCATATTTAAATTGTTAAAAAAAATTGTTAACATTTTTAACAAATACTAACAGAAGTAAAAGTTGGCAGTTTGAAAATTGGCATCTAATACGGAACACCTAGAAAGTTGATAAAGAAAATTAAAAGAACTTCATGTTTATTATGAAACAGTAATACTATTTAACAAAAGATAGAAACAAACAAATATGTTTTACGTATTCCATATGTTTTCGATGCAGCTTACTTCCGGCAAAACATTCAACTATTTTCTTCGGCTTTAAAAAATTGTTGTACATCGTAAAAAAGGAAAACGTTTCTTTTTCTATAGCGGATATTCTATTGACGTTTAATTGGCAATATATTCCGTTACTATTCATAAGGAACTCATATACACGGTTGCTACTAAAAGTTTCTATATAATTATCGAGATTTTACAAAGTTCCGTATTACCTACGCTTACTGTAATGTGTTTCTAATACAAATGTAATTATTCAATTAGTATAATTTATCTTTATTGAGTCGATGGAAAATGAATATAATTTTTGTCAATACAGAAGAAAATCCTCTTATCATAACGTTATTACTTCACTTAATTGGTTAAATGTCTGTGCTGTTATTGCATAGAATTTTTAGTCCAACTATTTGAGAACTTTTGAATGCTACATATGTACATAAAAAATTGAACGATTTTATCATTGTCAAAAGCCGACATTATTTCCTCACTATTTCAATGCTCTCGCTTTAACTTCCAATTACTTCTCGCTATTTCTTCCAACAATTTGTATGTTTTCCGGTAATTAGCATCGTCCGATGACAGATCTCACAAATTCTACCTCAAAAGAATTATATAACGGTAAATTTTGATCGATTGTACTAATTGGCTAATTACCTAATCCTAGTAATCAAGCTTCTCGGGCCATTCTGGAACACCCCATTGTCGCACGTAATAACGTGACTCAACGCGTATCCTCGATTAAGCAAGCTAGTAATTATGGGCCAGGCATTAGGGTTCGTTGTATCGTCGATTAAGTAATTTTCCGATATCTGTCAGTCGGTAAATATTAGTGTTTCATTTAGAATCTACAATTAAAAGTTTTAGTACACAATTTGTAAATCGTTGCACTGAATCTTGATATTCGGAAGTATGTATACAAATATTGGTTAAAATTAATATTATGCAAATTTGATAGTGGGAACAAACGATAAAAATTCTTAGCAAATTCATATTAAATGAGCTTTCTCGCCGAAACTAACTTTTAACCTAGGCATATATTTTATCGTTTACATAAGTACATGGCAAGAATTTTTAATAACATGGAGAAGAGATTGAAGAGAGAAGCTTATGACATTGGTATGTCAGACAGAACATGAACTGTGTACAAATGTCATACTTGTTTGTAATAAATTGAGTTCAATAATGAACATTTTTTATCCTCTGTGTTGTGTTATGAACCGGTTATTCTTGTCAAAAATTGCAAGACTTAAAGTGACCATAATAAGTGGATTCTACTGTATATAATTTCAAATATCACGATACAGTGGAATTCGCTTATTATAATCACTGTGAGACTTGCAATGTTTTACAAGAGTAACCGACTGATAACATTACGCAGAGAATAAAAGATGTTCATTACTGAACTCATTTTATTGTAAACACTTATAACTAAATTGCAGATCTTTCTGCACCTATGTCAAATTTAAATTTGCAAAAAAAAAAGAACAGATTCCATATGATACATAAAAATATAAAAAATATTTAAAGTAAAATACAAATTGCAACACTTAGAGGATCAAACAAATCTTTATTAAAGTCCACCCTTTCAATTTTACTTAAGTAGATACGAATTCGCATAAACATCCGCAGTCTAGTTATAATTTGTATATAGTTTAATGGATGTAATATCTTTTTTAAGAACATTCAAATTGTCATAAGCTTGTCTCTCTAGCTTCTCATTACTTTATTTACGTATCTTCTAATAATTCTTGCTGTGCACCCATATAAAAGATAAAAGATATGTTTCGGTTAAAAGGAAATTTTAAAGAAGAGATTCAATTAGTACGAATTTGTTAAAAATTCTTAGCTTTTGTCTCCAAATGTAATTATCATACGCGATACCAATAACCGAAGTTTAATTATAATAAGCGGATTATTTTTAATCAATTTTATATAATGTTTTGGGACCGAATGATTATGATAACATTATTCATAATTATAATAATCGGATTCCACTGTATAACAGAAATTACCAATGTTGAAAATATAGAATAAAATATTGTCACGTGTTCAAACCCATTTCTTTACGACTATTACTAATTTACTTTCTACAAATAAAATTCGAAACTTTCGTAGAAATGGAATGCATGAGTTTACAAAATTTCGAAATAGAGTTTCAGAAATAAATGGTAACTGTAGAATGCCGAATAAAATTGTATTTCAAGAAAATGCAGATTATTTTCCATATCGTAAGTTACGCGCAAAGCTCATCCGATATCTGATATTTACGATTTCAGAATCTCAATAATACAGCATCTTGATTGTAATCACTTGGATCCTTAAGAGCATCGTCCTAAAGAGGAACGCGACAGCCATTGATGGATCGAGAAACGTGTCGTTAGCCCTGGTGAATCCCGTTATTAGGATGGCATGCAGGCAGACTGGCTGATCCACTAGTATAGAGCCTGAGAAGTGTCCACTGACGCAAAGGCAGCAGCTGAAGCAGATAGCTAAGAAGCTGACAGTGATGCATGACGTACAAATTAAAAGAACAACGAAGTGGTGATCTAGCGGCGTGCTGCAAATGTGTTGCCTGGAAAACCAGGGCCGAGCTTGTTTGCGAGAGCTACACCCATGAAGTAATTCTCCTAATGAGTTTATCATATTTCCCGACAGTTCGTTCCTTTCCAGGAAACTGAAAGCTTTAACGATATACGGTTCCCTTGCAATACTAAAAGTCGTTTCGTTCTTCTCAACATTGTTTTCTTGCAGTTCGGCTGTTTATTGCCTTTTCATTGACTCGTTTTGCGGTTACGGAGGAGCACGTGTTCCGTATTAAAAATAGTTTAGCGAAAGACGCGAGAACCACGTTATGCCCGAAATACATACAATGTGTCGGCCAGTTTATTGCATGGAAGACATTTATAGTTGCAGCTGCTACTTGTATTATTTGAATACAAATAAAATTATCGGAAACGGTGGGATAGTAGTTTTCGTTTATTGCCAGACGATCAAATATTTCTAAATAACGTGTACGTTGGTAAGTCATACATTTAGTTTAACATTTGAACGTTTAAATTGTTCTTCAGTTTATGGATCAAAAGTGAGCAGATTTCATTGCACGAATTTATAACTTGAGAATACTGTATTATATTTCCTTCGTTTTCAGTGGCGCACAGTAGTGAAAATGCTGATTCTAGCTGGACAAAATTATTATAGAATAACTATGGCTCTTTAAGCCTTAATAATTACAATTTCGTTGTCCTAACATCATTTTTTTTCTAGTAGTAGAGGATTAGTGTTGAAAAATGTAACATAAAAGCTATTTCTTTTTGTTACATTTTTTTATTTATTAGTTTGAAGGAATGAAAAGTAAGTCTTAAAAAAATAAACGTTTTAGGATTATCGTTACATGTTTGTAAACAAATAAAGGAAACGAGATATATTATTCAGAATCGTTAATTTTCATATGTTTACTAACAACATTTTTCAAGTTAACTAGGATTAGAGTTTCAGAAAAGAATCGTTTTTGTTCAGCTAGAATCAGCATTTTTACTACTGCGTGGCATACATAAAAATAGAAAGTAGTCGGGGCAAAATAGGATGAAGACACAAATTATTAATAATAATAGTTAGGAAATATAAAAGAACTGGATTAATGAGTTTTATGCATTAAGGGGTTAAATATTAGTTTAGTTGATAATACATAGAAGAAAGGAGAACACGTCGCAAAGCAGCAATTTGTGAGAATGTAATTCTTCATCGTATTTCTGAAGCAGACAGTTATAGAACCACTGAAAAAATTCAAAATGTTAAATTGCGAAACTAAGGGAATCAGCGTTCGAATAGTATGAAGCAGATTAACCGAATTTAATCTGATGGGTCATACAATTTGCAAAAGCCACTTATTTTCAAACGTACTAGAAAATTACGTTTGAATGTCACTAAAGAGCGCCGATATTGAACGTCAGTAGATTGCTCGGAAATCGTTTTTACAGTCTGAAATTGGAATCTGAATTTAATAGAATGGATTTTGGGGGAAAGACTTACGTTTGCTGATGGTTTAATAGTGATTTTCCGTCAAAATATATGAAGTCATCTTATAAAAAGGTTAGGAGATTCAATAAATAAATTAGGCAACAACGACATTACAAGGTAGTGGTCTAATTCATAAAATTAATGGGATTTTGAGCTGAGTTCAGTATATGAACATATTACTATCCCTAGCAAAAAGTTTTCAGTCAAACGTGAGAATGTGGAACTAAATAAGAATAGTAAAACTTTTTAACGTGCGAACTGCTGCTTCACGAATGAAAAAAATATATGGGAAGATTACATAAGTATAAAATAAAATAAATAGGGAAAGGGAAAGGATAAAAACAATCGTTTGCTGTGAAGAAGAAAATAGCGAGGAAAATAAATCTTCTTAACAATAAAACGATACTATATCTAACATCTATATTACCTAATATTTTCTGACATTTCTACGTTCACATATGATTACTTCGATATGTTGTAGCATTGATACTACGAGATTTTCGCAACGTGTAAATGGAATTTCTTTTTGGAATAATTTTATTATTTCTCGAAGCTGACTTTCACTTTTGGGTACATTTTCATTAATTAATTTTGCTCCGCATTGTCTATAAATACTCTGTTAAGTTTTACAGTTATACAATAGCACTTTGCATTACAAAAACATTAGCGTTTTTAGCTACGTTTATATTATCGCGTTTGGCCGAAAACTTTTTGTCAGGGATAGTAGATGAAGTTCTGTTATCATTTACAAACATTCAAATGCTAAATAACAGGATTCTATACGCTGACTACGACTAGAGGCATAGAAACGCGTAAAGTAAAACAAAATTTAAGTGAATGACGTGTAACTTCCATTGCCACGGCAACCTCAATTTCCTGACATTAATCCGATTGAGATGCTGAAAAGTGACGTGGAAAAATATATAAAATTTAAACAACTAATAATTTAAATGACCTTTATACCGTTATTGAAGAGAAATGGAACACAACGTTTCTGCAGATCATTATCAATATTTAATTGAACGAATGATTCATCATTCTAATAAAGAGATTAGTTGAATATGAAACAATATTCATAACGTCTACCTTAATCCTTTCACAAATTCTCTTTACTCAATTAATTCACTTTGTATTAGTAGTCCTAATTTCGTGTTATTCTAAATGATTGTCTGCTGTTTCAATGACATCTTACAATAAAATATTAAATATATACGTAATTCATTAATTTGCGTATTACGATAATTTTGGGACTTGCAATTTTTGATAAGAATAATCAACTGATAACTTTCTACAGACAATAAAAAGTGTTCATTATTGTACTCAATTTATTACAAACAATTATGACATTTGTACACAGTTCCATGGGCGCATTATATTTGCTATTTAGATTTGCCGGCTGCATAGTTCAAGTCGTGTTTAATATGCAAATTGTTATAAGTTTCTTCTTCATCGAATCAAAAATTCTTGTCGTGCATCCATGTAAAAGATAAAAGCTATGTCTTGGTTAGAAGTAATATTTGAAGAAAAGATCCATTTAGTGCGAATTTACTAAATATTTCTGTGGATCTGTGGAGAGGGAGACGAATGGAAAAAGGAAGGGTGTTGCGTTTCGTCCTGGGCCTGCTAGTGGCCTCATCAGTAAGGCTACCTAGCAGGCCCTACCTTAGACGTTGGGATATTGGAAGGAAGGTTAAAGGCAGTATATATATGAACGAGGTAGTTGGAGCGAGTGTTTTCGAGAAAGTCCTATTTCGTATGTCCCTCAAGTGGTAGGTGCAGGAGAGCCGCCACATTCCTATCGTTCGTTTCCAAGTGTAACTATCACAACTGATACTAAGAACTAAATTTTGATTATAATAGGCGGATTATTCTCAACTAATTTTATACAGAGTGTTTTGAAACTGACTGATTATGATAACAATAGCCGAATGATAACACTATCCGTGATCATAATAACCGACTTCCACTGTATATTGATATTATGTTACGTAATGTTTAGCATGCGTTACTTCAAATGAGTTTATTTCTGAATTACATACAATGTACGTGTCTTAAACAGCTAATCGTTACTGCACGTATTCGTCCTAATAAAATAATATGACGTAAATTATTTGTTCTTTTAAGGGTTTCGCAATGCAATGAAATTATTTTGTTCATACTGTATTTTAACTTTTATGATGTGTGTTTTATTTTAATATTCTAACTTTTTATAAAAGCCCCTTTGTAAATAAAAGATACGGTATATATATTTACAAGCTGCATAATAGTCCCTAAACTAATTAAAAAATATACATACAACGACTAAAACTATGGATTCATACACCGTGAATTTATGCACCGTGGATATTTTGTTTCTATTAGTACTACCTTTTTATGTACTACGGAAAATTAAAACCTTCATACATTAGAAATATATGTTGATTAAAAACTAGATTCCTAAAAATTACTACGCTATAAACAGACTTTAATCAGACATTGCTTTGAAAATGATATTTTTAATAAACCTCAAGAATTCTCAGTGTATGAATATTTGTTTTCATTCAATGTAAGTTGAAAGATTAAAGCCAATTAGCAATTACACTTTTACAATCCCTTAATAGAATAATGAGTTAACATTGTTAAAGCAAATTACTGAGAAAATACACCGACGATTAAATAATCAAAGACTACGAAGTTATTTCACTAATTTGTATATAGGAGCAAAGCGTATATTAAACTTAACATTGTTTATTATGAAATATGTGTATGGAAACGAACGAAAGTAACATAATCCTCTGTTTTTACTTCGTATGTGTGACGTATACAAAAGACATCCAAATGTAATTTTTACAGCGTTTATTTTTTAATTTATACTTATTAGATATATTTTATTCAGTTTACAGCACATTTTTTGTCTTACATTCTTTAAACCTATTTCGCACAAAATATGTAACATAAGCTTGGTTAGTAAAAAAAGATTACAATCTAAACGAAAAATTTTAATAAATGAAGATTGCAACTTGGAGAGCCTTCTTGGAAATAGTTTCACTTTATTCCGATAATTCTAATATTATACTAGTATCATTAATTTATTTTCTTTTAACTTGAACAAAAAAATATACGTACACATATACCTATACGTATTACTGCATATGATTGTTTCTTTAAAGTCAAAAGACAAATATTATTGTATCTAGAAAATACGCCTAAATTAGAGATGAGCCAAAACCTAATTTTTAAACTCACGAAACTCGAATCCGAAACTTTGTAAAGTATCAAAACCCTCGAAACTTTTGAAACTTGAAATTTTCGAAACTGTGAATCATTATTTTTTTCCTTTTGTTTGTAAGGAATATCCATTTTACTAGGAATTAAAATTTTAACAATTCCCTTTTAGAACGTCAAATTATGTATCAAATCTAATAAAATGAAACTTAAATTTAGTTATAATTTAAATAAATAAGTAAGTGGAAAAACTTCGGGAGATAATTATTAATTTTTACTTTCGTGTTTTACTTTTTCTCGATATAAAGTATTATGAAAATACTCTCGTTATGTATATAAATTATGATTTACGTAGGTTTCGAGAGTTTCGAATTACAAAAGTAGTACAAAGTTTCAAGTTCTCTTTTCAAGTTTCGAATATTCCACCGTCCATAATTTGTATTTGTTATTATAAAAATTTGTTATATCTAAAATAATATTACTTGTCCATGTATTCCACGTGATTTTAATTAAAAATGTTATACCAATGCGTTTCAAGGGATCTCTTAAATATGAAGCTAACGATAGAGCGACTTTGCGTTTCATTACAGGATGACTCATCTTAACGCGTGTCTTATCGTTTTCGAGTGTCGACTGGCGCTCACCCTCAGGACCTTTTCAAATGAGACACTCATTGTCAGCGACTACTACTCTCGACATATTCATTCAATTGAAACAGCACTGTCATTGTATGTCGCTGAAGTAGCACGAATGACGTGCAATATTTTTAAAATGGAAACACAATGGTAATGTTGACTTCTAAAAATTTGTACTTTTAAGGGGTTTTTCTATTTTTAGCACTTCAAAAATTAAGTGAAAAATAAGTGAATTGGAAAACTTTTTATGGATACAATCAACCGAATTTTTGCCAAAATTCACACATATTTGTGTCCATTATTTAATAGCTTTTTATCATTTTTATCGAAAAAAATTGACGAATCAAATATTAAGTATCGGAATTATGGGAAGAAGGTTTAGTTTTTATTAAAACACACAAGAAGAACTCTTTTAGATTGATTCTTATTTCGATGTTCTTTCAAGCGCTGTTAGACGCGGACTGAAAACTCTAACCCCCTTTTGTTCGTGCTCGAGGGGTCCCACACTTTATCGATACTTTTGTGTATTGATCTTAGTATGCTTATATACGTGGACGATCTTCGACGACGTAGTTCGCCGAACTACGTCCTAATTAGACAGGATATTTATTCCTGACTTTTAAATAAGATTCTATTAAAGAATATATTGATTTTGTATATGCCAACATCAAGCTTACCAACAAAATATGTATTTACTTCAGAAACCTTATTCGTGTAGCCAGGAAAAAATAGAAAGCTCTAGATCTTATACCATATATGTATATCTATGTACAATGTCGCGACGCGAATTCGAGCGTAGCAGATGCGAGGGGTTCTTAAATTATTTTATGGCCTTTACCCTAAGACCAAGGAAAGTTCGTCTTTTGCTGACCACGTACATCAGAAAAATACCGTTACGCTTAAACCGTTGGAAATTGTTATTGTTTAAGGTTGAGATCCCGATTTACCATTTCTACCTTCTTCCAACCTTTCTCCCTATCCTGATATCTCAGCACCCATCCAATCAAAAATAAGTTACATCGACTCGAAACACGAAAATTGACCAATAAAAAAACACACACATTTTACATTATCGGAATTAGTACACATTACCAAGCACTTCATCAAATATAGTCACACGGTATACTTAACCGCATATTTCTATATACATTTACGCGCATCAGAGTTAGGCATTATTCGAATGACATTTCGAATAATTTTCGAAGAAGAAGAATTTTCAAAATAATAGTTTCCTTCTTATCGCCTTAAAAGTAATGTAAACACTTCTACAGTATTTTTAATATGCAAAATGTAAAAGTAAACGCGGACTATATATAGTTTACGCAATCGATGGAATGAAGAAATGAAAAAGCTGGGTGACAAAAAAATAGCATTAAATGATGGATCTGTAACTATTCTGTAGTTAGTATGTAATTAAGGTAAGGGTCGCGTTACTAGCTATCATACTATTAACCCCTTCGCTACGTTATCTTAAAATTGAGATAAATAAGGCTTTTATCAGTATGAGAATAGGACAAATATAAATGTTTGGAGACTGTACACGATTAATTACGGCGTAGTATTGTTGCACGAATCGACAAAGAAGCAGTATTGTACTATAGAGAAAGTACATGTATGTTTTTAATAAATGATTGTACAATTGTTGAAGGCGTATATATACGTCCTTCGTAGCGAAAGGGTTAACGATATGGTGACGCAATATACAGGACGGCGATATAAAGATATGAAATATTTTCGAAAAGTAGATTCCACATATTAAGACAAATAAAATTTTCACGTACAATAATGTTGACTGAGTTTCCTCTTTAACTCTTAACTACTATTGTCGGTCTGCGAGACCGTTAGTAATAATTACTTATTTATCTCTATTTTTCTTTCTGCATGATTTACGATCTTATCACTCTAGATACTTTTTAAAGATATTATAATGTTCAATTACTGAAATCGAACCTAAAAATAGAGATAAGTGAATAATTATTAATGATTTTACAGAAGTATGTTTTAAGGGTTAAAGTGATAAGTAGTTTAATCATCGTTAAAATACGCAGCGGAAATTATTGTAACAAAACGCCAAGGTTACTGACCTAGTGACGAGATTATTTAGGTTACTCAGTTTAGAAACTCAATAACGTTTCCTAATATCCCCTACCAAGTAGGGCCCCTTAATGAAAGCTAACTATACTACTCGCTACTTTGTAGTTAATTTATGACATAATCAAGAACACGATACTGTCAGATCGATTACTGGTGTAGATTGGTCGCCCAATTAATTCGGATAATCAGCGTTCTACTATATATTTGAATTGAGAAACTTTCTAAAAAAACGCCCTTTTTCGGTAAATTATCCTTAATTAAGCGCCATACCTTTGTCATTAATATCCACAAATAATTTCGTTCCACTATTGCACCAATTAAGTGTAGGACACTTGTTAGACATTCAGGTAGGAAAAACTTTACGGCGGGCAATTTGCAGAACTTTTACATTTTGCGTGACACTCAGAGAATTTCACGGATCAGCATTATCACCTCATGTCATCGTACAGTAAGGCCCGTCGTAAAGCAATTTGGCTCCAAGTGGTGACTCGGCCTCGAAACCAACGGTTTCAGCGGCAACGAGTCACCACGTGGTAGCTCTGGGAAATACCCCAGAGTTGCCAAGTCGCCGTCCACTCTCAGGCCCATCGCGCGGCAAAACTCTGTTCTCCTTCCTCAATGTACCACGCTAAGGGCGTAGGTGAAGGGAGAACACGATGTTTTAAAAACAGGCGAACAGCGTATAATGGGCAGAGTCCTAGAAAATAGCAGAGAAAACAGTCACAGAGGAAATAGTCATATAGTCTTGTAACGAAAATACACATTCACACGTAGTCATCTCAACACACTCACACTAAGAAATAAATTAAACTGATTCCACGCAACTGTGTCAACGAAATATACGGTCCCAAGCCGTTCAACTTGGGTGGTCCTTCACTATAGCAATTAGACGGCACGAGGTGCAATAACCGGGTCTTGACCGCACCCTAACATTGGTCCTTCGAGCCGGATCCAGCATCAGGTACTGGGATCGGATTGGAGAAGCAACCGACGCAGCCACAGTTCAGCAGATCGAAGGCAAAGGACACAGTGAGAAGAAGAATAGTTCAGTGACACGTGACGTTACAAAGATCAAAGTACAAGTGTAGTGTGTGACGAACAGTGTGAAAACAACAAAGACAACGTGTGCAACGTTTGTGGCAACCGTCGGAAAGGAAGAAAGAAGATTCCCAAGCGTATCAACGATCAAGGATCAACAACATTGTGGATCGCCGCATCCATCAGTAACCAGCAGATCATAGGAGCCTACAGCTGCCTACATCAGCCTCCATCAGCCAGTCAACAGTCGCGGGTCCAGTGCACGCATTTAAGGCAGTGTCATTTGATTACGTCCGTTCCAGTCACGTAAGCACAATCCTTCCTTTCTATTTGCTCTAATAGCGTAAAATGGATCCTGAATTGAGAAAGTTGATTTCCGATCGCGGCACAATTAATGCTGCATTAACTCGTCTCAGTAGATTTTTCAATGAATTCGCGGAAATAGTCTCGGCAAAGTCCTTGCAGAAACGGCTAGAGGCAAATGTAGGGTTGTACAATAGTTATAATATAGTTCAAACTCAAATTGAGCGTGCGGTCGAGGGGACAGACTCGGAAGCAACTCACGCAGCAGATAGAGACGCGTTTGAAGAAACCTATTTTAATTTAATAGCAGATATAGAAACACATATAGAGCGTGCTCAGGCAGATAATAGAGCAGTAAACCACGTCGCAGGTCAAATAGCATCACCTGTGTCAACAAGTTCGCCGGCCACGGTAAAACTACCGACGATACAGATATCATCGTTTGACGGCAACTATGGCAGCTGGATTCAATTTAGGGACACTTTTACCAGTTTAGTACACGAGAACGAATTATCAGAGGTTCAAAAATTTCATTATTTGAATTCCGCATTGAAGGGTTCAGCCGCGCGAGTGATCCAATCCTTAGGAGTCTCAGGCGCGAATTACCATATTGCGTAGGAAGCATTAAAAGCACATTACGAAACTTCAGCGGCCCTACGAAAACATCACATTTCAGCACTTTTAGATATGGCGGTTATTTCAAAGCAATCTCCAATTGCGCTTCGGGAATTGGTCGACGATGCACGAAACCACCTAGCAGCTTTAAGGTCTTTGAACGAACCAGTAGACTCATGGGATAGTTTGATTGTTCCAATCTTATGTAGAAAATTAGATGTAGTCTCATTAAGGGAATGGGAAAAGGGAGCAACAAGCTCAGAAAGGGTAACCTTTAAGAAATTTGCCGCCTTTTTAGAGGAACGGTCCTCGTACCTAGAAAATGTAACCTCGTTAACACAGGTAGCTGTGACACGGGCTGAACCCTCGGCAGGGCCTGCAGGTAGTCGCAAGCCGTATCGTATAACAACTCACGTAACAAGTGCATCGAATACTTGTCTAGCGTGCGGTTCCGGGCACCCTCTCTTTAAATGCGACAAATTTAAAGGGCTGTCCATTGAGGAAAATGCGAAAATAGTGCAAGCGTCTCAAAGTTGTCATAATTGCTTGCAACCAGGCCATCGGGTACAGGCCTGCACACGTAGACACTGCAACTTGTGGGGCAGAAAACACCACACTCTGTTGCATCGCGTATCAGCTCCACAGTCAAATAACGCATCTAGCGAAGAACCACGATCCCCCGAACCCAATAGTATAATATCTTGCGTCGCGAACTCCGAGGGAAACAGATTAGAGCACGGTGTATTATCAACGGCAGTCGTTTATATAGAAGATAGACAGGGAAGGAGAGTGCAATGTCGCGCGCTGTTGGACTCAGGGTCACAATCGAACTTCATTACATATAATCTATGCAAGAAGTTAGGCATTAGCTACGAACCCACAGAGGTACAGGTCTCAGAATTAGGTGGTAGATCAAACGAGATTAGGAATAGAGTTAATGTAAAGATAGCATCCAGGGTCAACAATTTTAATGCCAATATGTCATGCTTAGCAATAGAAAACATCACACAGGATGTGCCAAATATAGCTCTAAGTAGATACGCAACCCTTATACCCTCTAACATAATATTAGCAGATCCAGATTTCGGAAAATGCCGGTCGATTGACATGCTAATAGGCGCCGGCCTGTTTTGGCACCTACTGTGCGTCGGACAACACAGGGCAGTTAGCGAACTACTGTGGGAAAAGACACAGCTAGGTTGGGTTCTTGGGGGAACAATTAGTTGGCCCATTAGCAATAAAATTCAAAGGTGTCATCTCGTTACACAGCAGGACCTGTACAGTCAAATGGAGCAATTTTGGCAAATAGAAGAGATTAAGATACCACCTAGTGCAGAAATAGATGAGTGTGAAGCGTTGTTTCGAGCTACGACACGTCAGGACGACTGCGGAAGGTATATTGTAGAAATACCCTTCAATAGTCAGGTAGATAGATTAGGAACCTCGCGGCAGCAAGCCGAAAATAGATTTCGGTCACTGGAAAGGAGGCTGCTTAGAAACCCACAATTGCGCGAACAGTATGTAGATTTTATGACCGAATATGAAGTACTAGGGCACATGTCACGAATCCCAACCCCGGTAGCAGAAGAAGTAGCAGCAGCGTTTTATTTACCTCATCGTGCCATCACTAAAGAAGATAGTACGACAACGAAACTTCGTGTCGTATTTGATGGTTCGGCTAAATCAAGCACGGGCATATCATTGAACGATACACAAAGGGACGGCCCAACAGTTCAGAGCGAATTACTGGCTATCCTCTTATGATTTAGAACACATCGATATGTATTATTAGCAGACGTAACAAAAATGTATAGGGAAATTTTAATAGAGCCCTCCCAGCGACGTTTTCAACGGATTTTGTGGCGACCAAGCCCAGAACGCGCGATAGAGACATTCGAATTAAACACAGTTACCTATGGCACAGCGTCAACTCCGTTTCTAGCCACCCGCGTATTAAAAGAGGTTGGCTTGAAATGTGAGCAAGAGTTTCCAACCGTTAGTCGAATAATTATCAACGACTTTTACGTTGACGATTTACTAACAGGTCTGGATACAGTATCAGAATTAGAAGAAGTAAAGAAAGGATTATCAATGACCCTGGAAAAATCAGGTTTTCAGTTAAGGAAATGGGCTACAAATTGCCCAGAGTTGAAAATGCAGTCACCGTCAGAGGACAAGAAACTGTCCACAGATACGGACTCAAAATTAGTCGGGTTGCATTGGTCGTCGTTAACGGATGAATTGTACTTCCGTGTAATCCCCTCCTCACATAAAAGGAGTACAAAAAGAACAATTTTGTCGGAAATATCTCAAATTTTCGACCCATTAGGTTTGATAGGTCCTGTTATTACGCGAGCGAAACTGATAATGCAACAACTGTGGCAAACACAAACAGGCTGGGATGAGTCAATAACCCAAGAGTTATATACTCAATGGACAAATTATAGGCAAGAGTTATCGCACTTGAGCGAATTAAGGATTCCTCGGCGCGCCCTTAATACCACAGGCAGGATAGAATTACACGGATTCGCGGATGCCTCCGAAAAGGCATACGGGGCTTGCGTCTACCTGCGAGCAAACAACGGTACATGGAAATGGGGGGCCAAGCTTTTGTTCTCGAAGTCGCGAGTAGCTCCTTTAAAAACCATTTCTCTACTAAGGCTAGAGTTGTGCAGCGCTTTGTTACTTGCGCAGTTAAAATGAACAGAGTAGAAATCACACTTAGAATTCCGCTTAGCAACAAGGTATATTGGTGCGATTCTACAATCACAGTCGCATGGATTCGCGGTAGCTCAAGTAGGTGGAAAACGTTCGTAGCAAATCGGGTAACGCAAATTCAATCGCTGACAGAATCACGTAGCTGGTCGAACATTCGGTCTCCAGACAATCCCGCGGATTTGATCTCTCGCGGTAGTAGTCCGAGATCATTAACCAATAATGATCTGTGGAGACTGGGTCCTTCATGGTTAACAGAAGAATCAAATCACTGGCCACAATCAGTAGAAGAAACATTCGGGATCCCAGAAGAAAGGGTAAAAACAGTATCAGTAGCCATCGTTGGCTCAAACGTAAACGAGCTATTCACCCGATACTCCAACTACACGCGTCTGTTACGCGTAACTGCCTATTGCCGTCGATTTATAAACAATGCCAGGGCGAAGGGGAAACAGGAACTAGTCCACTCGTCAAAACCCGTAAATTTACATTTAACGACCACCGAATTGCAAATGGCCCGCGACCATTTAATTCGGATCGCGCAAAGGGAAAGGTTTGACCGTGAAATGAACGCATTGACAAAACACAAGATTGTTGTAAAACAGAGTCCCTTACAGTCATTAGCACCATTCTTAGATAAGTCAGGAATCATGAGAGTAGGCGGAAGATTAAGCAGTGCGTTCATTAACTACAATAAAAGGCATCCGATTCTGTTACCTGCGAAGCATCCATTAACCGAACTAATAATCAAAACTGAACACATAAGATTGTTACATGCTGGATGTCAGCACGTGGTTGCATCCGTGCGTAAACGATTCTGGCCAATAAATTGTATCCAGAACGTCAAAAGAATACTAAGAACCTGCGTGAGGTGCATCAGAGTTAAACCTCGAGGAATAGAGTACCCAATGGGTCAGTTACCTGCGGCCCGAGTGACACCAGCCCGTCCATTCTCAACCTGCGGTGTAGATTACGCAGGTCCATTCATTACTAAAGACCGTACTCGAAGTAAGGTCACATTAAAGGCCTATGCTTGCATTTTTGTGTTCTTTGCCATAAAGGCAACGCACATAGAATTAGCAACAGATCTCAGTACAGGTGCATTCGTAAAATGTGTTAACCGATTTATAGCACGACGGGGTCTCTGCCAAAGCATTATTTCCAACAACGGAACAAACTTTGTAGGAGCAAAAAATAGATTCACAGACCTAGACAAATTAATTAGAAGCAAAAGACATAACTCACAGATTGCCAAATATTTAAGTAATTTGCGAATACAGTGGCATTTCATACCTCCCCAAGCGCTGCATTTTGGTGGGCTATGGAAAAGTGTCGTTAGATTAACCAAATATCATTTGAGTCGAGTAATAGGAGAACAAAAATTAACTTACGAAGAGCTATATACGCTATTGGTACAAATAGAATCCTGTTTGAACTCACGTCCTCTCAGTCCAAGTTCTTCCGATCCACACGATCTAAATCCTTTAACTCCCGGACATTTCTTAATTAGCACTGCTCTTTGCGCTCTGCCAGACGAAGATTTGACAGACATTAAATCGAGTAGGCTGAACAGATATCAGTTGTTGCAGCAAATGTTTCAGCACTTCTGGCAACGTTGGCAAAGGGAGTATTTACATAGCCTCCAGCAACGATACAAGTGGAAACCATCGTCCAACCACCAATTAATGAAGGGCAGCCTAGTTGTCATCAAAGAATACAATCAAACCCCATTACGTTGGTCACTAGGAAGAATAGCAGAACTGCACCCAGGCAAGGACGGAATCACACGGGTGGTCACTGTGAGGACCGCAAGTGGTTCGTACAAGAGACCTACTGCAAAGATTTGCATCCTACCAGGACAAGACCATCAAGATGTAGAACAGCTTAAATAGACCTAATGTATAATGTCTCAATAGTTGTACATAACACTCACACATTAGTATAAGGACATGGTACAAGATATTGTAAATTCATGTATGTAACAATTAGAATAGTTAGATAATATTTAGGTAATGTGATGTATTCGACTTCCATACATTCTATGAAATATATGTAGTATAGTTTAAAATGTTGAACGCGCATTGTGCGTTCAAGGGGGGCGGCATGTTAGAGATTCAGTTAGGAAAAACTTTGCGGCGGGCAATTTGCAGAACCTTTACATTTTGCGTGACACTCAGAGAATTTCACGGATCAGCATTTTCACCTCATGTCATCGTACAGTAAGACCCGTCGTAAAGCAATTTGGCTCCAAGTGGTGACTCGGCCTCGAAACCAACGGTTTCAGCGGCAACGAGTCACCACGTGGTAGCTCTGGGAAATACCCCAGAGTTGCCAAGTCGCCGTCCACTCTCAGGCCCATCGCGCGGCAAAACTCTGTTCCCCTTCCTCAATGTACCACGCTAAGGGCGTAGTGGAAGGGAGAACACGATGTTTTAAAAACAGGCGAACAGCGTATAATGGGCAGAGTCCTAGAAAATAGCAGAGAAAACAGTCACAGAGGAAATAGTAATATAGTCTTGTAACGAAAATACACATTCACACGTAGTCATCTCAACACACTCACACTAAGAAATAAATTAAACTGATTCCACGCAACTGTGTCAACGAAATATACGGTTCCAAGCCGTTCAACTTGGGTGGTCCTTCACTGTAGCAATTAGACGGCACGTGGTGCAATAACCGGGTCTTGACCGCACCCTAACAACACTATTTATTCTTCACTTGCGTAACGCGAGAATTTTCGACGCAATTTACTCAATTTATCATTTTCTCTTATGAGCACTTTTGCTAGAAAACTCCTGAATTACTTTCATATTGTTATTATTATTATCCAACACATCATCTAATAATGTGAAAAATTATATCCAACCAATTATATTCATAAAGTAGTAGGTAGCAAATAATGCAAAAGTACAAAGTTATTTCATGTTATATTTCATATTCACAATAATGATAATATTAAATAATAATTATATCCTGAAATAAGTAAAATGTCTTACAACTTGCATGTTATATAAATACTTGTCTCATAATAAATAATGGAAACAATAATAAGAAAACAAGCGAAAGTCGTAATAACATCTTGCGAAAAAAGCAAGTGTGATTTGTCAGTATCACAGTGCTTGGTTATTAGAGACAGTTAAATCTTCTGCTTGGTAGCAATCTACTTCGTGTGTAATAGCAATAAGTGATTAATTACAGAACATTACGCAGTATTATGAATGATCAATATTACTTCACCTTAATGAATACTCTGAGCAGCAGTTGCTAATTAGTGAATATGTATCTACTTTCTTTGAAGAAAGTTCTAATAGTAGCGTAATATCATTTAGAACTTACACCCATCAGTGGAAATGAGGATAAACAAGTTTTAATCTTTGATAAGTATATGTTTATCAAAAAATTAGTAAGTACAAATTTTTCTTTAGCTAACTTGTTAATCGGAGATAACAAGTTAACCCTTTTAACGAACTAACGACATTCTGGATATGGTGATTTATCTTTTCAGAAAATCTCTAATTTCTACTGCACCATTGTATTTGCATTGGAAATATATATATATATATATATATATATATATATATATATATATATCGTGCTTATACAGTGACTCAAGAAATTGATCAAATGTAATCCATATCATTATCATAAGGTTATTTTAAATATAACCTTAAAGCAATTGCAGCTGGAATAAGATCACTATAGTAACTCAAACTGCATATCAAATACGTTCTCAATAAAAATAAATTTAAATAAAAGATACAATAAACCGAGGCATCTAATCAATTATATATAAGTCGCCATATTTAGAAGAATTAAAATCGTCGAAACTAAAAATAATTTCCTCTTATTAATTATTAATCCTGTGCATATATGAGGGAGATTCTAACTAAGAATTTACTCAGTTAATTGTTCAAACGCATATACGTACGTACATCGGTATTTTCAATGTCGCAATTATAAGTTGTTATTCAACTTCTTGTGCAAATAAAAGGACACATTTCATTCAGATATCAGCATTCCCCATTTAACATGAGGCCGTAATGGAGCGATGAAAGTACGCGAACGACAGGCAATAATCGTTTTATACGATGGTATGACCGTCTATGCTGAACCTACGTTCCATCGTGGAACGTTTGAAATCGAGCGTATCGAATGACAGAACGTAAGAGATTTCGCTTAGCCATTTACTCCTCGAAGGTGGTCGCGCCTCGTAAACGCCCCCACAAATTAAAACCATCCGGGGAAGATAATCCGCAGCGTGTACGAATGCATTAAAGCAATAACTTTAAGAATGTTGTCCTTTGCTCGGTATGATCACTGAGCAGATTCATTTACTCTATTCAGTGTCGTGCATGCTTAATGATTTTTACATCGAAGCGTCACGAATTGAAACCTGTAACAGCTGAGCTACAGCCAGTCACAAAAGTATACATGTATACGCATTCTAAATTTCATATAATCATATATTTCGCGACATATTTGAGAATATAAAAAGTTGTGAAAATTCATAAAATATAGAATTAGAAGCTAGATAGATTCTTGAAAGACATTTCGTATGAGGAATAGCAATGATTATAGGAATAAAATTGCTCTGAAAAGCATACAAGTTGTAATCTTATTTGTGCTAAACAATTTTCGCAATTGTTTTCCTATAAACGTTCAATCGAAATATTTCAAATGTTACCAGCAATATTGTGGGGTAGTCGAGTTTTATTACAGGGCTAATGCAATTTCGAGAAGTTTTATATAACGTGTATAATATAGGTATTCATAAACATTTTCTGTGGTAAGCGTTCAAATATTTTCATGAATCACTGTAATTATTGAACATTCAAGTTTTATAAATATTAAAAATATCGTAATTTCATTATCTTGTTTTGTTAATCATTTGACTTTGCCAATTATTTTATTAAACGTTTCAGTGAGTTCAATCATTTCTCAATTGTCTGTTTGCGAACATTGAAACTTATTGGGACATGTGATCGTACTATAAAGGATCAATAGAACTATACATCCCATTTCGAAAATTGCGCTTCACCTATTCTCGTTCCAATATTATAGTCCCTGCTATTATATTATCACGTTCATTGTTAACACAGAAATCAATCTTAAAATGGTTAACCTCTTAAGTGGATAGAACGGATATATCCGCTGCTTATGGTCATTAAATTTGCACATTAACTTCAATGATTTAATTTCATTCGAAGTATTCGTAAAACATTTCAAATGTAAACAATTTTATAGAGTAAACCAATAACAAATGAGCTACGAATAGAAAAATCATTGAATGATAATACGGATCTTCGGTTTAAAATGATACGCTGCATGATAAATATTATATAAATTAAACATTTGCGGTACACAAAGTTCTAAATATGAGACTATAGGAACCCGCAATTTTTTTCCGGAAAGTTTAATACATAATAATACACATATTGTATATGCAATAAAAAAGTGTGAAACAAATGCTCCATTTCTATTGAATGCAAGAACTTAACTGATCCTGAGCAATACTTTACTATATTTCCGTCGCGTGTATGCATTTTTCAAGTAGTAGTTACAGTCGCAGTGAAACGTTTAAAATGCAACATTGCTTGCATAATATTAATACACCTTCATTTGGTTATATTTCCTCTAAATCTCTCTAAAACATAATTCCTTTCTTTCGTGCGTGCTTTTATGGACTTTGAAACGTCGATGTTGGCATAATACGGCATACTTCGTAATGATATTTTTACTTCGAATCAAATTCGAACGATTTTTTTATAACAAGTTTCTTCCACTCGTGCCAAAATAATAGTATGATTAAAAAGATTAAAGAAGTAATAAATGATGTTACAGGTATGTATACATTATCAAAATATTCTTAGATATACGTGCTTATAGTAAGCTCTGCGAATACTACTCGACCTTATTTTTTGTACAATCTTACGACATTTAAATGCACTACTCCTGATATTGTAAATAACGATAGTATCGAGCATTAAGAAACGCAATGCAGATGTGGATATGTAAGGGAAACTTGAGAAAATGCCAGGTATTAGGAAAGAGAATTAAAAATGTGGGTTAATAAAACAATCTCATTACCAAACAATAACTTACCTCTAACTTGTATACTTGTACCGTACAGAGCGTTTCAAAACATGAACGCAATAAATTTAGGCGTGCATCAAGTACATTAAAATAAGGGAAAAAGTTCATATCGACGTGCGTTATAAAGAGTAACACGTTTCATTTCTCTTACGAAAAGTAGCACGTTAGACTTTGTAATCACGAAAAACAGCGTGTTCCGATTTTCGCGACGAATAGTAGTACGTTATACTTTTTCGCGGCGAAAACTACCTAGCATGTTTTAGCAGTCTGTCACAAAGACTGGCACGAATCGCTTCTAGCCGCGAAAAATAGCGTGTTTCGCTTTTGCCACGAAAAACAGGGCATTAAAATCATCTTAGGATTAGACTGCAAAAATAAAACGATAAACGATAGTTAATAGTATTTTTTAGGAAACTCAGTATGATAAGACACATAGATACCATCGATAATAAATATTCTTTTCTGTTTAATGTCAATGTTCTGTTTAATTGTATTGTTTAGACATCTTTTAATTGTATATGGCATAATATCTAAATCCTGAAACGTGTTACTCTTTGTGAGACAAATGAAACGTATTACCGTTCGTGGTTAACTGTGAAACGTAGTACTAGTACTCGTGGATAAGTATATAGGGTAGATGTCCCAATTAGATGTCCCGTGTCCCTATAACTGTCACTTTAATTATTTTATTTAATAGCAAAAAACGTATGAAGATAATAATTTTGTAATTATCAGACGATCCATTGAAATCTATCTTAATATCTCTTTACAATTAAAAATATTAATTTTAAATTTTTAAAATTAAAATAAGATAAGATAAAAAAATTGTGATGGATTGTGAATAAAAACAAAATAAAATTAAGTAACATCCAATATACTGTTTCGTTATTTTCTGAATGCGTTTATAGTATGTACACATTTTATCAGAAATTATAAATATTATAATATTTAACAAATTTAATACATATTACAGGTTACTAACGGTACCATGGCAGATTGACAAATATAGTCTTTAATTTATAACGAATAAAATTTATACAGAAAAATACGTATCTAAACAATGTGAGTAATGGTGAAGTTTTCAAATGGTCGAAAATTAAATCAGAGAGTCTAAAAACATACAAAATATCATTACCTTAGCCAGCACACGTGTATCGTGATCAGCATTTTGATAATATGATGCAAATGACAGTAATTTGTGCTTGCCACGACCTGGTAAAATCTTAAACCGTTTAAAAAAAAAAAAGCAGGTCCTTGTTTTAACCAGGTATCCGGTTTTGGTAGAGCCTCCTTCTAAGAAATTCATCCCGCAAACTTAATAACCTTTTATTAAGTTCGCAACATTTTGTGATTTTGTAAAAGATAAGTATTATCTGAGAATACTTTAAACCTCCATGATTGAGAATTTATATAGTCTTTCAGTTACAGCAAGTAATAATTTTATATTTTCATCTGATATTAAATAACATTAAAAACTCTCAATCGCCATGCTTTCTCTTATTAATTTTCAAGATTCAGTATTACAATATCTACAATTCCCCTAATAATATTTAAAACATTTTTGTAATAACTTTTAAACGGTATACAAATATAACATTTAAACGACTGCTGCTAGGTTTAGCACTAAGAACTTTCAATTACCAAACTTGTTGTCTCGAATCAATTTTACGTCTCGCTCTTAAAGAGCAATATATCGTTTTCATGGAAATTGAAGTTATACAATATGCATAATTCGATGCAAAGGTAAATTACAGACCGAGTGGACAAATGTTAAATGTTCTTCGAGGAAAACCCTGACTGGTCTTGCAAGCTGCCCCCAATCAAATGTACATTAACCACAGTGTCCTTCGCGAGTGAGTCATGAATATTAATTAGACCTTGCGAAGCTGATCCATGACCGATAAGACTTCGGTTGTTAAGGAAGCAGTACCAACGACGACAAGTCCACGAACACGTAAACTGACGAACCATAAAATATGAAGTCCTCCGATACGGTTGCTTTTAATTTTACCTTCATGGTTGTCTTCTTGAAAAAAAAACAAAAAAAAAACGACAGCTTTAAGGGGGTATTCTCATTCGTCGAGTCAACAAACTCGAAGTTTCACTTCAACTTTTGAACACTTTGCGTGTTAAAAACGTATAGTGGAAGTGGATTTATGTGAACTCGCCAGGGAACAAATTGTTCATATAATCAGATCGTTCGCATAATAGGAGTTCACCGATTTCCCCTACTACTTGTGATTTTTCGTTCACAATAACCGGAGTTCAGGTTCAGATAAGTGGATTCAACCATACATCTAGCTTATTCGTTGGATCATAGCAATTTTGCAACGCTTTTTTAATCTCTTCGCGAATTGAATTTTTCCGAAAGCGGGAAAATAGTTCTCTTACGATTTGAACTATTATTAGAAGCCATATCTACTTCGAAAATACAAATGGAGTACCTATAATTATTATACAGTGCAATTGAAAGACTCCTTCATCGAAACACTGCTTCGTGGTTGAAACGTAGGTCAATTAAAATCATGGTTAAGTATTACGTTGTAGTATGTGTAGGTTACTCTCCGCACTACGTGTTTGTTTCCGATTACAACAGACGTTTATGTGGCTAGAGTTACGCTCGACACTAGTTCAGATAATAAGAGCTACTCAGATAGTGTTCACTAAATTCGGCATTAACAAAAATTTCATTCCAATAAATGGAGTTCTATTAAATTTCTAAACCAGTGGTTGTCAACCAGTGTTTCGCTAACTTGTTATAAGTGTTGCACGAGCTCACGAAAAGTCACAATAAGTTCAACGGAAAGAATGTAAGTAGGTATAATTTGTTATCGGTCTACAAGTTACCTTTATACCGGAATGTAAATCCGAATAAATCCGAATATTCAAGCTACTTTTGTCTGTCAATTTTTGCGACCCAATTAACTTTAAAAGAAAGAACATATATGAGTTTTAATAAAAATATATACGCATGCTTATTTTTGTTGTTAAATTTATGAACTTAATAATTGTAGCGTTCTGCAAAATTTTCCTTCGATCAAAAGTGTTCCGTGGCTTCGAAAAGGTAAGCATTACTGTTTTAAACAAATGTTATGGAAATCGAACATATTTAAATTTGATTTTCTCGAAATAACGTTTTCTAATCTTTAAAACTGATTGAGATCACGATTTGAAATTTCAACAATTTACGGCAGAGGATTAATTGCATTAATAAGTATTCCGATGATTCAAATCCGAATCTTTTATGTCTGAATCTTCATATAAGACATACAAAAATAGGAAATAGGAAAAGAAATAGGAAGAAATAGGAAATATAAGTAATTAAATTAGAAAGGCAAAAGTATTGATTTCACCAATAAATGAACATTGTTAGCCAATGAATACCAGTGAATAAACATTGTTAACTAATGGATGAATAATACGTATTTCTGCGTAGAAAAACTTTAATTACCTTTCTTTTCATTTTCTTCATATAACTTACTGTACTCGTTTTTGTATGTAATGTTAATTTATTGAAAATATAAAATGATTTACTTTTCATTCATACTTCCTTGGAATTACATTATCGTATATTTTAATGAGTGCCATTTCGAAAGTTTTCTTCATATCATGCTTACTTCAATACCAAACCTCATCACAATCTTATTAAACAAAAATTGATTTGAAATTCTTACTTCAAATTAAATAAAGGTGAGATATTAATTTTCTTCACAATGCATACTTTGATGTCTCTTGCAAGGTGATTGTAATCGTATTTCCAAAAGAAAAAACTGAAAGAATACAGCAAAGATACTGTAAAAACTTGTATTAGATTTCAAATTGTTCGCCTTTATACCTTGCTTGTAAAAAATTTGTAAAGGGTTTTTTTCCCCCGCTAATGAGAATACCCTCATAAACTGTTCTCGTGCAGGAAAAAAAAACAGTAAAACGAATAGAACGGAGCTTTATAATTTAGACAGGAATTCTTCGCAAACGTCAACAGCAGCGAATTTGTCGAATAAGTTCGTGAACTTTGTAAGTAAAGCCTTAGTTTGAAAAATGATCATATCTTTACTTACCCCCGTTCTCGAAGATTGGATAGATGAACGGACAGTGAATGCTGTTGAAACTTACCTGAAACAAACGAGAATTTTTATCAGCATTTTCTAGTTACAGAAGTTCGTAATAAATGGCTGAATATTTACTGAACTATCGAAAAATTATACAGTAACTGCGGTTAATTCAGCTCGAAACATCGTTACAGCGTTTTTATCCAAACAAGTTTTATGTATCGTACATTCACGTTGCACTATTTAACAGATAGTACTTATTGCAGGTGATGATTCACATAGTGATTTATAACTTGAATAGAAGTATTATTAGGTTGTTGCATAATAAATATCGCTTCTGGATTGTAAATTCTTATATCGGCCATTTTAAAATCATAAAAACGAGAGCTTTTATAATGTAAATTACGTAGTTTAAAAGACAAAATTGTAAAATACAATATAACAAAGCTTTGTTTAGATGTACGTATAAAATGTAAAATACAATATAATAAAGTATAGATTCGTTTCCGTTATTTTTGTTGTTTTTATGTGCCATTAAATCTTAAGTGTTTTGCTTTGCTCCTAGTTCTTCTGTTTGTATATTTTAAATTTGTTATTTCCATAGTATGTTTTGGCTACTATATATGCTTAAAGTATTACGATTGACAATATACAGAAGAATTTTAAATAATAATACGCTTAAGAAAACGCAAACTAATTTTAAAGTGCAAAGATTAAGTATTATACATCAGCTACAGTTTAACTAAAAACAATCATTTAATGTCCCACGCGGTCCTAAGTCTTAAATTAGTAACTTGATAATTCACTCAACTTGCATACAACTTTGTAACAATTAACGTTTGAGCATTAAGTTAATTGCACGTCGGAAACCAACCCGTTTCAGTAATTCAATAAAGTGCTTTTGATGATTTACTGCTACGAAATATTAACTCGCTGCGCAGGCGGAGGAGCGTGTCAATTACATGGTTGCATACTAGAAAACGCGTAGAAAGTGAACTGAAAGCAATAAAGAGAAATAGCAATCTTGTTTAACTGGTTCTATCAATTGGAGTACGATGAAAATTGCTGTCATTAAAAATGTAATCTAAAATATTTCCGTTTGAATGAAAAACAATTAAAAATGAGAACCAATCAGATAATTCAGCAGCTACGATAATTAACAATTAAATCAGTATTTAAACATGAATTATCTACATTAATCTATGTCGCGGATAGAATGATAATTGTGTACGATAAAATATTATACATTACAATTCATGAATAATCACATAACAGCTACAATTAAATAATAATTACTCGTTACCATTTATATCAATTTTAGTTGGCATCAGGGCTCGTAAACTGTTGTAATATAGGATTAGGTTCTTCAAACAGTCATGAAGAACATTTATTCTAAATAACTATCATAAAGAGTATAAATTTCGGACTATATCAGCTGAAGATAAAGTTCTTGCATCAGCCCTCATATATACAGGTGCTATAACCATTATTTTTTGAATTCTATATAGGCTCTGAAATGGTTTCGAATATGTATAATGATGCTGTTCTTAACGATCAGATCAGATGTTGTCTTATCAAGATATTCGCAAAGTAAAAAGAAGAAATTGTTCCAAATATTGATCTTAACATTATATTAAAAAAACATTGATTCTTTCTGCGTTCTGAACTTGCTAATATCAATAAGAACGTAATATATTACTTAATCGATTATTTCAATCTATGTTCCTTTATATATCTTACCTTTTCGTTCTTCCTAGTTGAACATATTTCATTTGTTAATGTACTACCGTTCAGTTTACAATCGTTTTGCTGCAATATGCAAATTTAAAGCGGCTACCAAATCCATAATTAAAAAACAAATGACTTCCTATTCGTCGTAATAGTACAACGATATATCTAGATTCGGAACCGTTTCAGAAGAGATAGAACCTAAAAAATAACGGCCGTAGAACCTATATGAGAGCTGATGCAACAACTTTAACTAAAACCAATATAATTCGATTTTTCGATTCTTCATAGCAATTACTCAGAATAAGAGACCAGAACTTTTATAGAACGGTTTGAAACAATTAATTTCGGAATCTTTTCAAGCCCTAGTTGGCATTCGTAATGTAAATCATTTTAATGCTAAATTGTAGGATAACGAACCTCCTGTAAAAAGAAAAAGGTCGCAATGTTAATTGAACATGTTCTCGAATGTGGTTGGTCACGAGATAATAGCTGGCCGCCTTTCCTATGCAGAATAAAAGTGGGGGGGATATCAAAGGGGAGCCGAGTGCTGTTATTGCCGCTAATTGATTCGCCGAATGACTATGGTGTGAAGTAAATTAAAATGCCTGGTTGCCTTTAGTAGTCATGTAATTCGTACGAAGAAAATTTTGCATGTCGATAGCAATTTTATTTTTGCCTGCAATTAGTAATTCTTAAAAATATAAAGACACTCTCATAATTTTAATGGAATCTTACATATTAATTATAAAAATACTCTTTCAAGTATTTAAAGGCCGAAATATCGATTTTGTCACAATGTATAGGATCCTTTATTTCTAGAAGAAATGTGTTAATTTTAATTAATACCTTCAAACATATACATTTTCCAAGGTCTCTTTAAATAGCACACAGAAAAATTGGAAGATACTAAAAGTATTAATACGTAACACATGACAATATTAAATTATAATATAAATAGGTAAATGAGTAATAAAAAAGGTTGACACTAAATAATATGTTATAATTTGTATCAATCAGAAAAGAGAATACATTATTTATTTCATTAAAAATTGTTCAACCACGTACCGTTATAAATTTCGCAAATCTTCAAACTATTCTTAAGTCTTTTATAAGATTAATCTTTATGAGTTAATTCCGAAATAGGGAATAATTATGTTAATTACTATATTTGAATGACATAAGGAAACACAGTAATTTATAAAATAGCGTGATATTTTTGTCCACGAATTGTACTTACAATTAGTTCCACAAGCACCCTTTTGTCAAGTGCATTATACGGGCTTGTAACGCACTCTGCTTTAGCCCTTTCATCAGCGAATCTTACGCAAAATTGCTGCCCGCATGGATTCCTCTGCCCATGTCTGATATACGATGGCTTACATTGAAAATTGTTCATCATTTTTACGTCTTCAATTTTGTCTAAGAAATATAATATATAGAAAATGTAATATTTGTAATAAGTGCAAAAAATTCCCTTTAGTTCTCACCTAGTTAAATGAATAAAATATCAAATTTTGCAGAACAATGAATGACAAGTTAATGTATCTAACCACATAGGCAGAAAAGAACTTAGACTGAAAGTTATCCATCTACGATATTTGGAAATTTCTCAAATTAAAAGAAATATTGTTATAATTTATTGTATCTTAGTCCAGAAGCATAGAATTAGTATAGTGTAGTACTTTGTACTAACTATGTTAGTATAATATTATGTCATTAGATTGCATATTTGAGGTGTCTTTCGCAACATGAAAACTCAAAGAAAGCACACCACGAGGAAAGAATTGAGACTTATATTTAAACTGCGAATTTTTATGTATTTATGGGAACTTTAAGTTTGCAAAAAAAATGGACAATACACGTGGTATATAAAAATATATAAAATATCCGAAGTAATTCACACATTGTTACATTTAGAGGACGAAACAAACTTTTACCAAAGCACTACTTCAATTATGCTTGTAAAAATACGAATTTGTATAAAAATCCGCAGTCTACATATAAACTTTCATTACAATCAGGGAAAAGCCCAAAGAGGAGGCGGAAAAGTTATTAATAGAAGTCGTACTGCAATATATTATGTTGGAAATGTATGACACGAATTAAAAATCAACGTTTGACAACAGCATATCGCAAACAAAGAAGACTTAAGGAATCTATTACAGAGTAGCAAAAAAGTTTATATACATATACTCTAAATGAAATGATTAGGAAAGCCTATAAAATATTATTTAATTACATTTACACATTTTTTGGTTCAATGTTTAAATTTCCTAAATAATAATAGATGGCACACTTTTAATGTAAAACTCTTTATTTGCATCGTGTCTTTCATTATTTGGTATTCTTTAAAACTTTATATTTCTAATATTTTATAACGATAAAGCTAAGATACATTGAGTATAAATATACTTTATCCATATTTAGCGCATCTTATATAGAGATAAATAAATAAGTAAGAGTAATGGAAAAATTTTAGTATGATCCGCTGTATATTTACTGCCGTTATCGCAAAAGAATTATTAATTGATGTGAATAAGTAGACCGTATATACTGATTTATGGTACAGATATAAGAACACCAATATTTTCAAGACTTTTGCTAAATCTGGGAACTAAATCTGCTAAAAGTAATGATCCTCCGACGTTGGTCTCATAAACCTATCCTTACCGACTGACGAAGAGCAAGAAATTTTTCAGGAATTAAAATTATGAACATACACGTAGATATGGTCAAGTTGTAAATAATAATTCTACATTTATGACTAACATCCTCTCTTACAGCCTCTTAGTCTAGACATTAACTACTTTTTACATAAATCCATTATTTCTTTACGACTTTCCTTAGGAATCTCAAAAGAAATTGCAGTATTAGAAAGGATTACTACCTAGGTGATTCAAAAGTTTAATTCTTATAGTCTATTAAAAATCTGATAACGCATTTGAAGGATAAAATAAGATCAAATTAATGCCGCCAATAATAATTGGTTAACAACAATAATTTGACTTGGAAATATTTTTTATAGATATAATTATCAAATGAAAGATTCAGATCTCTTCAAAGGATATGAATATAACTTTCAAGTTTACATTGACATTTTTTTAAAATTAAAGATTGCACGAGTTATCGACTATCTCCTTTGAAAGACTTGTGAAGAAATGTACTACACAATACTTGGAAAATTCGTTCTTTCACTCTCTCTTGTTCTCGATCACTTGTACTTATCAGCAATACGATTGGAGTTCAGTTAATTCTACGAAGAGAAACTTGCCAATTGATGCTTACTAATCACCAGAGCTGATGACAGGCTCTGAAAAATTAACCGATATCTTCTTGGATACAGTATTCGAAGAAACTGATATAATTTATTTGCATCACTCACGAATCACTATCACCCTTATGTCAATATCACGAATATGTGATTCAATAAATTATGGATATGCATAATTGAATGTAAAATTTCTGAAATTTTATTACTATAAAATTTTCTTTCCTACCTTCGATATCTTCGGTAAATAGTTTTTTTTTATCACACTTACATTTACGTATATAATAATTTCTTTATTGTACTCTTCTATTTTATTATTTATTCAAAAAGTGAAAATTTATACGTTCATGGTTTTGGTCTAACGATAAATGGAATGATATCACGCCTATAATGACGTTTGATTTAAAATTAACGAACTATTACGGGACCGTCATATGTTACTGAATATTTAACTGTTGCATGCATTGAACGTTCTCAATATCTGAAAATTGGGATCTCGAATGTAAAAATTATATTGGATTCCAGAATTTTCGTATACTTAAATTTCCTTCATTTAAATTTGTATGATTTTTTAAATTTTATATTCCAATGCACCAACAGTTTTTAAAGTCAATAAACTTGTGCGGTTAACGGAATATATTGGAATTAAATTCCTACATAACTTACTTGAGGATTATGTAACATTTTTAGATAATTTATCAGCTCGGTAAAATAATTGTTATGTACTTATCATTTTATTATGCGTTTTATAACTTTACATAGTAGAAACATTTAATTTTAAATATTTATAATGTTAACACGTCCTTAATTATAAAAATTTCATTAAGCAATATTATTGTAGCTAAAAAATAGAATCGGTGAACAATTACTGTTTTACATCAAGCTGATTTTATTTTCCTAATATTATATCAACCATCATTTTTATTGTCAGCAAAAGCTGTGAAACTGTAAATAAAAAACGTGCAAATGTTTTACTTTTTCCCCACGATCATGATTAAAAGAGAAGCGTAACAAAACAGCAATAATTGTAATTAACTATTTTTCCGCTCGTTAATCGGAATTTTTTCCTCCCAACTGGGAAAGCTTCACAATATCCCGTGTATTTGCGCATAGAAAATTTATTTTACGCACGCGTAGCAAATAAATGAACGGATAACAATTAATCTGCAGGCTTCTGTAACGAGTTACGCCCGGAAATGCGAGGAAATTTACGATTGCCTATGGTCGAGCAGTTACAGGTTATTCGCATTCCTCTCAAACGCGTAATTATACGCACGATTACTAGCCGAGAGCAGTTAGGTCGTGGTTGTGAGCTGTAAGTAACATGTGTCCCCGCAAACACGTGCTACGTAACATGTAAAGTGACCGATCGTTTCTCAATGTGCCGCTTTCAGTTGTACGACATCATTCGAAATTCAGCTGTATGCATCTCTAACATGCGATACCTGTGAACGTATTAAGGCTCGTTTCAGCGACAGCGACAGCGACAGCTATCCAACTCACTTATATAGTGGCTCATATTTACACGTTCATTTCATCAAACGTGACGCATACAATTGGTACTAAATAAATTTTATTCAAATAAAATTCGTCAAGTTTTATCATTCTCAGCTACCCTATAACTAACAAAAGATGAAGGAATTACGGTAAATTGGATTTGCACAGCAAACGAAAAGCAGGATATTTATATTAAGTATTTCGTTGTCTTGTTTAACGTACATTTAGCAATTATGCTAAATTTCTGGACAGCAAACGTGTTAATATTCGCATTGCTCTCGCTTGTTCTAGAAGGTACATTAAATACACTACCATCTATAAGTATTTGCTCACCTATGAAACAAATTTTTACTAATAGGTAATTTATTTTAATTTCGAAAGATTTAAGAAATCAGAAAATAATTAAGACGTAGTTATTGGTACCAAAAGAAATTACAGTTGTTCCTCGAAGTACGCGGGGGTTTGGAACATTGCCATACGGCGTAATTGAAAATCCGCGTAATTTTGAGACGCTCCTTCCCACTTTTATTCCAAATTTGTGTTACTTATTGTTGTCTGGAAACGTTAACTACATGTTGCTTGTACACATATATTGAAATATAACAGAAATATGTATTATATCTTAGAAAAGATACTGTATGTTAAGAAAATAAAAGTTTTATTCAAGAACTTTCAGAACTCCACTATTGCCCAACGTTGATTATACGTATGAGAAAGTTTTTCAAAATGTTGAATTCTATAACATATGTATTTGAATTTGACAAAAATCGAATAGGCAGTCGTAAGATAAATAAATACCCAAACGTAGTCTAAACAGACTTTTTTTATCCTTTAAATATTGCAAAACACACTGCACTGGATATTTTATAAACCTTTGCATATTACTTGTCGCCTTTAGTTGTATTACATATGTATCGTGTGCATATATTATTTACATTTTACGAAAGTATACTGTCATTTTTCTAATTCTCCAAAGCCCGTAAAAAACCGCGTAGTTCAAAACCAAATAATACTTAAAATATAAAAATACAAAAAATACTTAAAGAAATATATAACACACCGGAAATAAATGTTTACCCATTTTCTTTATACGGCAACTTAGTAAAAATACATCGGTACAAATGTATACAATTTTTATGAAAAATTATGAATGGGTCATTTCAAGCACAGCGTGTTAAAATACGTTAATAGTAAAAGTTTCTTTTACGAGTACACCGCGGATTCTTATGCGTTTATGGGCAATGTTTGCAAAAAATCATAGGATTCACGCAATGTACAAAAAATATATAAAATATCAAAATTACTCCAAACGTTGCAATATTTAGAGGGCGAAACAAATCTCTAATAAACTCCTATTCCATCAATTGCGTTGTAAAAATACGAATTTGCGTAAAAATTCGCAGTCTATTTTTGGGTAATCAAATATTTATAGTGATATTATTCGAATAAAATATAATCAATATAAAGATATTCTAGCTTTGTTATTATAACACATTACTTAAAAATACAATGTTCCATGGAATAATAACGAAAGACAGTAGTAGCGTAAAGACTTACACAGAGTGGTACAAAAATGTTCAGAACTCTAAGAGTAGAAAGTACCTGCAGCATGGAGGGAAAAAGTCAGAATAAACATGAGTTAACAAATTAATATTTTCAAAGTAAATACACACGAGTAGCTTGCTCGCTACGGGAACTGTCGTGCCGCATAAAAACAATGGATTATCTGTCTGAAGGTGTTACACCTGTATGCAGATGGGAGAAGGATATATGGAAAATCTTCAATAACCATGAAAAGCAGGAATGGTAAGATAGTATAGCGCCTAATATGTATAAAATAAGCAGATTTCCGAGGAAATTAATATTTATAATTTACGAAAAAATCAACGTTCTGATTACTTCATATTTTGTGCTTAATAGCTTACAAATATAAAATTGACAGGGAAATGAATGAACAACATCTTACAGGTAAAATCAAGCAATATTTTAAAGAAATATTTCTTAGTATGTTATTGAAATATCAACCGCTCTCAACTTTTGCTTTTGAAGAGACGTATTGCTACATCACCCGACGTGAACCAGTTAATACGAACTTCATATCGTGCTTCAAATTTGCAACATGCGCAAATCGAGGCAATACACGCAACACGACTCCTAACTTCGAGACTGTCATTTACTCTTTTGAACTAAATGATTGCCCATAAAGAAAAGGGGAAAAAACATTTACGAAATACATTTTCGAGAACTGCGTTATACCAAATATTAATTAAAATCAACATGCACGACTTCGATATGTTTCCGTGTTAACTATTATCACTTACTAGTAAGATTATTATATATCTCTATCAAGATTCGCGGCAAACGCATGTTTAAACAATAATCTATTATTTCGCATGCTTGCAGAGTTCTTCAGTGATCATAGTAACACAGTTCAGCATTGTTTTCCTTTCAACTTTTGCTTATTCTATTTTGGAAATATTAGAATCATTATCCAGTTGCAAACATTCCCTCTAGTCAACAGATTGACAGATTGTCGTAAATTTTATTTTAAACTGTTAACATGATCTTCTCCTGTTAAGATTCCATCAATAAAGTTAAGGCAATTCCATTCCCATTATTTAACTATACTCTTTGCTGATCATTTGCTACCGTGCCCTCTGGTTTCACGATTCCTTAATATTTTGAGACATACTAATATTTAACATAATAAAACCAAGCTTTATTTTGCGATAAGAAATAATTCTAAGTGTAGCTATATCTTCAGTTTATAGAATTGAGATTTACCCAATACCAATAACATGATAGTGGGCCACTCTACGCCAAATTGATCAATTTTTTGACCTCGATGTCAGTGTTCAAATGTAAATGTCTGTTCAAATGTAAATATGCCATAGTCTACATGAAAACTAGGGCGGGGGGTTAACTTATTATTTTCCTGTTTTTCAATTTGTTTAAGAAACACAAAACTTCGAGTCATGCAATTTTTGCCTCTTTTTAAGAAACTGAATTACACTTCAGAATTTTTATCTCAAATAAGGAGAAGTGACGTGAAAGGGACACGTATTAAATGGGACATTTTAATTATCTCAAAAATGATAAATTTTCCGATCATGAAATAATACTTATTTCAAAGCTATATTATGACATAATATGAGGCTAGTGACAGTTCATACATAATTGTCATAGATAATTGTATTTTTTCGAATCTCAGAGTACAATTTTTCTTATTTTCTCGAAACAGTTTGTGAAGTTCTATTGCCTTTAATCCATTTCTCCATTATCATACTCGATGAGAAATTTCCTCACGAAAAAGAACATATATTTAGTTATTTAGTTACTTTTCTTAACATAATAATCGAATAAGTCAATTTTTTTAATGTTGCTGATATATTTACGAATGGCGCACATAGGAAAGAAACATCCTATCTACATACGAATGGTCAATTAGGTGGCGTGTTACATACTAGTATAGTCACACCCAACCACACTTTTTCCTTGCTGTTATCTGTTGTTTACGATATAATAGTAGCGATTTAACAAAACGAAATCCATAAAATTATAACTATAATGCTAAGAAGCAATATAAATAAAATGAATATTTATATTATCTTATTTTGTTACACTGTCCCGTACATACATGCTTATATACCATTCAATACAACCAATTTATGAATGGGACAAAATGCACTTTTTTCAAAAGTGGAAAATAAACCCAGTAAATATTGAGAAGAATTTATTAGTATCATGTATTTTTATAGTACAAGAACAAATCTTTCAAATGCTCCAAACTAGAATTAGATAAACCGCTTAGTTTTTCTGTCTATTTCGTCTCGGGTAAAAGTGTCCCATTCGCGACGCCTCTTTTCTATCTAATTTTATACCTATGTGAATATGTGAATAATTTATAGGGACATCTCAGATAAAATGTGATCCATGGCGATTGTAATATCTACCGCTTATTAGGGAGCTCTAGTTCGATCATTCGGCGCAATTATATCCAACTATAAATTACAAGGACGATGAAAATTACGTCTGACGTCTGATACCGCAGCTGCGTGTGGTCGGAGGTGCGAATTATTTGGCAAAATTAGGGTCATCGGTGTGGTCAGCTGGCCGATTTTGGATGCAACGAAAGCAAACGTGCGAGATCCGCGCGTACACGTAATCCGGCCGCAACGAGAACAGTGGTGGAACAGTCGCGGCGTTCTCTTGCATTCCCATTCGTCGAATACGTAATTATTCGCGGAGCGATGCATCGCCCGCAAACAATACCTGCCACGGGTTGCTACTAACAGTTCGACTCAGCCTCCGCAACTGAATTGCGATCCTCAAAATCCATAATTGGAACAAAATCCTTCGCCTGCCCATTGTTTGAGCAGCGTCTTCGTTCTTGAAGCATTCCGGTGCAAGGAAACGGTAAGTCCTTCAATACGACTGCATTTAAGATCACAACCGCGTTGAATGCTCCTTGCTCGTTAAGTTTGGTTTAGTTTAGACGTATTATTCTAAGTACATAATACAGTGAAGTTGAATTAGCGTGGAAACCGTGTCCGAATTAATAATAGGACATGATAATGATAACCTAGATAAGAGAATTATGAGTAGCCGAATATTACCTATTCTATGTACTAACTATTGCACGTTTCAAAAACAAGACCACAAATAGTAATAGCGTTAAGTAAATGCAGGATAGACCATTAATTTATAGGAAACATAAATTTCAAATTGAAATATTGATCGTGTAAAAAAAGCAGAGGTTTTCTACAACCTTTATGATTTAGGGTGTGCGATTTTAAGAACTGTATTCAAACCAACCAACAAAATTAATAAAGTTAATCCGTTGTAATACCATATGATTTAAAAGTTACATATCCATTTAGCTAAAGTTGTGGAATTTTGTCTTATCTGTATATTCCCATTTGCATTTATTTTATTACCATTTTTTTGTTGTTCTATCGATGCCCGTCACTTACACACTGACCATAAAATGAAACCTTTCTCAATACAAAAACTATTGCTATGTTTTTAATAAGCCCCACACAATAAAAACTCGACAACGAACATTCGGGGATTGTGCTGAAATATGAAATGCGAATCGCAACAGTAATGTACAGTAATTGAAAATACCTTCATACATTTATGACGTAAGTAGGTAAGTGTTGTACACTGGAATCCTTTCTTCTTTGTCGCTTTCAGTGAAGAAAATAAATGTAGTTATGCTATAATCCAAATTTTATTTTTACTATTATAATTTTCCAATAAAGAGAAGAATTACATAAAAACTGTCTAAATATTAATACACGTTATATATGACGTTGTTGCTGCGGTTTAAGAAGTATTAGTCCCACCCGCTCGTAAGCGGCTTAGCTAAAGCATACAGGCTAATTAAGCGGTTTAACAAAGGCCTTGTTAAATGCAAAGAATATTTTATATTCTTCTGGTCTCCGAGACAGTGGCCGGTTCAAAATGGTAGGCGGTTAAATTTATATCATGCCGAAATTTTCAGCTTAACGATTCCCAAATGTAGCAATATATATTACGAATGCTTATTATAAACACAAATTAAAATATGTATTGTAATGAGTCCAACAGAATTATCTCATCAGCTATTTTCTGCGTGTGAAATGATAAAGTTAATTATACGCTGACGCGATAATTAAACTACACTTAAAACAAACTATGTATATAATAAAGTGATATCGGCCAAAATCATCACATAATGTGTAACACGATCAATTAAATTCGTATTTTCCAATTTAATAATAATATATTCTCTTATATTATTGCGTAAACTATATGTTTCAATCATTTTAATTGCATTATTCAGCATTTTATCTTTTATTATTTTTAGAGATACGTTAAATCGTTGTATTTGATTTATTTTGGGAACATACATATATACTTAAATTCGAATTTTAAATTCGACCATTTCATGTGAACATAATAATTATAGAGGGTTACTTCCTAACTTTTTGCATATTCAATTCTACCAAATATCTGTTGCTAAATAATTAACGTAATTAACTATCATTTCTTTTCTTTTCTTGTAAAATTAGTCATAAGTTATTTCAGAAATTAGAAATAATATATACAATTAATAAATGTATAAAATATGTGTAATAATACATTTCTTCATGATTCATTAGCTTTAAGTTTAAAAAATAAACCATTCAAATATTTCTTCTCGTTTATCAAAATTATTCAAGTTACGGAAATAAATAGAAAAAGACCTCGAATATATGCCACAATAGTATGTTACAACTTTAAACTTATTGTTCTCAGATTTGCACTTTTCGGTCTAAATAGCTTATAAAAAAATACGTAAATATAAATAAAAAATATAAGCTTATAATTTTACATTATAATTTTACAAGAAATATCTCTATATTATGAGATTATAGATTAATAATTATAATTTCATTCATTTTTCTTCAGTGATAAAACAGTAATTTTCTATTTAGTAGTCGACCCTATTTCTATGTACAATAGTTAATATTTTTCAATCTTAACTCGCGCTATTAATGGTCATCTATCTATAAATTATAATTACAGTTGAATTTTCGTATCAAATCAATGTATAACCTCGGAAAAATTCTACATTTCTGAAGCTTTGCGAAGATTCACATTTATATCCATTAACTAATTACTTAATCTTTCATTAATAAAATACTCTCATTGCATTACGTCTTATCAACTGCTAAACAAGTGTCTATTTTTGCATCCTTTATACGGAAACAACTCTGTTAATTTGAAATGACATTACAGATAATAAAATCAAAAGCACAGAATTCATTCCTACAGCTAATATCACCACTTGTTTTTAATTTATGGTCTTGACAAATGAGATCTAAATCTCATTAAGCAGTGCTAAAGCCAGGAAAGCGCAATCTCCATGTCAAACGAGCGTGAAACGATCTCTACATACCACGGGTACGAGATCTACTGGAAGTCTGTAGTTCATAGCTTCCCGTCTATGGCCGAAAGCATCCAAAATAGCGACATCGAGGGCTTACACGATCGCCAGCAGTGTATCAGGAATACATGGCGGTTGTTGCCACGGTTCTTGAGAATGGTGATCGATACGGTTTGGTAAAGTCGTGACGCCAAGAAATTCCAAGCTGTCGTCGAGGGTTTATGGTCGGTTTACGGAGTCAAGACGCGGTGAAAAAGGAGAAAGCAGAAAGAAAGAGAGAAGGACAGAACGGAAAGAGGCGAAGCGGAGACGTTGGTACCAGACAAGAAAACGAACTCGACCGAGTGTATGGACGCTTAAGAGGCAGATATTACGACGTGCAGGCGCGTGCACGGTGTTCCTTTTTACGGGCGCACCCACACGAGCTTCTTCTTTTCCTTCTTTTTTTTTCGACCAGTACATCTCTTCCTCTTTTAGCATGCTTTACCGTCTTTCTCGCGGAAGGTCCATCCTCCCAGTTACTTGAACATTATGTGGAGCTGCATCTATAAAACCACATTTTTACAGCAGCGCACTTCATTCGTTACGGTCGGCCCGTTTGCCACCCACGTTTTACGGTTCGTTGTTGCATAAAAGAGCAGTTGCATATCGTAGTTTTTTCGGCAGAGCGCAACCACTGGAAAAATATTCGAATTCCATTCGCCAGTTTCATCCAGCGGAAACTTCAATGCTTCAACACCCACGAAACTAATACTATAAACTGGCCGAGCAGATGCGTGTCAGCTAATAACGCGGGCGATTACTGTCTTGACTGCGGAAAAATATTGTAAAGAATCTTTTTATTAGGTGTGGGAGAGAATTCTGTGCTTCGGCAAGCAACACATAATCTTTAGTTTACTTTAAATATTTTTCATCGTTATCTTCCACCCAATTTTTCTCCATTTTTTAGCCATTTTAATTTAGTAATGGTTGGATTACTTGCAATTCCCGGATTTCGAAATGCGTCGAATGTACGCGGTATAATCGTTTATTTAAACGAAAAAATACTCTCACAACATTTTTAATTTATTCAAAGATGAGAGTAACGTTGGAATAGCGTGTTTATGGATTTATTTTGTGAACAATGTGTACATATACTTTTATGTAGCACCATTAATGTTATTAAATTTATATTTGTGCAAAATTTTGTACGAATAATTGTCTTAAATGACTTCTACGTACAAGACTTTCATGCTATACCCGAGTTCGATCACTGACATGAGAGAGCTAATAATGCTTTACATATACTTATAGTGGCTCATAGTGAAAATCATCCAATGTTCTCGCTTATTTATGTGCCTCTATGAAATGTAGTAGGTATAGATTACAGATACAAATCAGATACGTCTAAAATTTAGCATTCTAACGTTATTATAGTAATAATAAAAATAAATAACATAACAGTTAAATATTTGACGTTTCATGGAGCATTAATAAAATATAGTATTATTAAAACATACAGTAAGAAGTCTTACGCTTGAAATCGTCCGTCTGTTCTTATCTAGTAAATTTAAACATTTATTTCAAAAATATGTAAGCTCACTATTTGGTAGATTTCATGTTACTATTTTCATTATTATAAATTTCATCCTATTGCGCGTTGATTTTATTAAGTTTTTCACATCAACGCTAAAAATTTGTTTCCATTTTGTGAGTAATGCAGTTTCTAGATGTTTTTCGGAAATTTTAATTCGAATAAAAAATTACAAGTTGAGTTCTTTTATCATGATTTGCCTTCTTTGATTTTCTATTTTATTCAAAACGCCTCAATCATGTAGTTTAATGAAATAACACTATTTCGACGAACTAAGCTGTCCCCTAACAAATAAAAAATACTAATAGGCAACTGGTAACGTATTTTTGGTCTCGAAGAATTCCCGAATACTACAGATGGACGATTTTCAGTGTGAGTTTGTTTTCGTACATGTCACTAGCTACTTTAATTTCGCATTCATTGTTTTGGAAAATTTTACATCGCTTGTTATATTCAACCAAGTAAACACATAATGAAATATTGCTACGATTACTGTGAAGGTTACATCTTTTTATACTATATTTTATAGATGAAATTGGAAAAGTAAACGTGATGAACGATTTTCAGTGCAAGCCATTGCAGTTCATTTTATACCGTTATTTTCTTCTATTCAATAGCCAACTTCTGTCTGAGAAAAGATAATGATTTGAAATCTATAAAGTTGTCTACTTTAACGTAAAAGCACCAAATTAATTTATACACCGAATAATTAAGCAAACGGCGTACTTTTCATTTACTACCATTGAATACGCATATCTTCAAATTGCTTCTATTTTAGAATGAATTTTGATTTTCAAATTCAAACCTTATCATGCAGTGCGGTCACATTCGACGATCCTAAAATACAAACCTCCTTACATTCCGTGTATTTTCTGGAATGCATTTGATGTCCAGATTCTCGCTGAAAGAATGACTCCAGTACGTGACTTCGATAAATCTCCCATTCTGAACAAATATGACCAATATTCTTTTCACTTGGACAAGTATATTCACGCGAATAAGAACTAATGCAGCTTCCCTTTTATATACGTGAGATTTTACTATAAGTAATATTTGAAGATATATTTTAATCTACAAAAATATTTTTGTAAAATAAATACAGTAGGATACGCTACAATAAAATAATTAGATTTACTACAATTTTTGTCGTCATATGTTTATTCTTGCATATAATGAAAACTAAAAAAAGTTTAAACTTGAGATTTGCGTATACTAGGAAATAACTTTCACATTAGGCATTTTATATGAAATGGTCAATTTTTTTTTAAATTGTCGTTCTAATAAAGGAAAGTTTCGGAAAATTGTAAAATAAAAGTGACATGATTTTCTAAGTATATTAGAAAATACAAATAGCAGTACGCCAAAGAGGCAGCAAACTATGACGCATAGCAGAGAAGGTCATATAAAATATTAAGTGTATTGCATGTGAAAATATAGAAAATCTAATAGAAACATAAACCTGTACATTGCACGATGTGAACTTTTTAAGATCCCGATTTATTTCTATGTTTGTATGTATGCAGCTTAATACTTCCGGGAACCCGTTATATTTATATGAGATCGGATTGTTTCGGGACCCCGAAGCGTTAGATTACTCTCGGGAATCTGACCAATCCATCCCCGACTTTTCTCGACCCGACCCGAAGGTCAGGAATTTCGAGATTTCAGGAATCTGCACACCTCTGATCATTATATATTGATAAGTTAGAAACTTAACGTATGTTGTATTATGCAAAGTCTACTGTCCGTATATACAGGGTGTGTTACCTAAAGCTGAAAGTTGAAATATTTTCGAAACTATTGGTTAGATCGGAAAATGCTTAAAAAAAAGTTAGAACGATTTCAAAGCAGTCATTATACGGTGTTATTATTATTTTCGTACGTGCATAGAAGACATATGAAAGTCAAATTTGCTCTTTCAAATCTTATTGTACCAATCGGTTTAGCTTGGCATTTAGGAGATATTTTAATTAAACTATATTACGTGAAATATTGATACAATCAATTACAGCCATGTTTTCTTTTAATTACACGCGGTATCCTTCTCTACAAAGTGACAGTCACAAACGATAGTACATAAAATAGTACAGACAAATCTGACTCGTCAGAAATCGCCCTGTATACGCTTATCGCAGCCCAAGACTTAACATGACATACTCCACTGTATTCATTCAAAGTTTCAGAGATCGCCAAATTTCTTTCAGCTATTTCTCCCATAGTGCTTCCAATTGTAATTCCTGATAAACGTCATAATTATAGTACATTTAAATATTTTGATTTCAGATTGGACGTGTCTAAAGGCGGACATCTATGAGAGCGTTGCTCGTCGTATTGTTAGTTAGACAAGTTAACTTTTCTGTCGTAAACATTCCCAAGAAGTAAGTCAACACATTAAACAATTAAATCCAATTACAGAAACGCTTATATCTGGTGTTCAGAACTTTAGAACAAAAGGATATGTGCACATGAATATGTAAGGTCCTTTCTTGACCTATTTTCACGGTAAAAAAAATGAATGCCTTTTTACAAAATGATGGCAGTTCTTTAATTTATACATAGCTGTTGGGTCGCAGCAATAATCCGACATTAGGCATAACCTTTAGCGTCAGAGTTTCAACAAGTGAACAATTTTACATTTCCTTCCAGTGTCCCTTTTTTCGAATTCCTTTACACCATACTATTAACAGATGTCGAATCTACGATGCCGATTTAATCCCCTGGTCATAAACCACTGCTTCTAGTCGCACAGCTGGAAATTATAAAACGGTCAAGCAAACCGTTACAACTTCGACACCGACGTCACCCCCGTACCCGAAGGTCAGGGAAAACCCAAGGTACGAGGGCCTGCTAATTTCGCCCCTTCCACGAGACATTTTCGAATACACCCTCAGCTTCACTCTGGTCTGGTCTCAACCAATTAATGCTTACGATTTTCCCTTCCACCAATTCTCCAATCTCCCTACCTTTTCTCCTCCATTTTTTGATCGGAACATGCATCTCCACATTTTTCGTAGAACATCACCAACCTTCGAGTCGAACGGACAAGCTCCAATAGTTTAATTATACTCTCCGAACCGTCAAACTCTCTCTTGTACAGTTTCCATCACGGGTTTGTAAAATATATTACTTGTGTGTACGAACTGTACATTTTCGCTTAGTTTATTTGGGAATCAGTGAAACGCATTGACATCCCACCTCGCGTTAAACCAAATGTGAGGAAATAACAATAGCATTACATTTAAACAAATGCTTATAAAATCGTATTGCGCTTTCTGGTACGGCAACAATCAAGCAAATAAACGTTGAGATTATTTCATGATGTAGTAAGTATATTTTACTTATAATTCTGAAAAAATGGTGTAAGCTACGTTTCTTCTTCTTGCAAGGCCTTCCCTTCCTATGAGAGACTTCAATCATTATATCTATAAAATGAAAGACATTTCATTTATTTATCAGTCATTTATTTCGTATGATAGTAAAGACATATATGTTTTTTACCTTCGAAACTCAAGCTGCTTGCCAAATAATACGAGATAAAACGAACAAAAAAGAATCAAGCTTTCTCGCCTGGGGCTTCGTTTTTGGGAAAATTGAGTTTGAAGATTCATCGGGTACGCGGGCACTTGACTAGTGTGTACGGTCTAAATAGAACGTACTCACTAATGGAGCATCCACGCGACGGTTCCAATTTTTGCAGGCGCATGTCGAGAATGTATTAATACATTTTAAAAATTGATTTTTATAGCACCTAATTGATCTCAGAGTTCCCGAAACAGTCACACTGAACGCATTCGGTCGAGAGTTGACTGAGTACACGTGTACCTACGTGGCGGCTTACTCAACTCAATTTTCTCGAAAACGAAGCCTCAAATAAACAAAAATATTGTTCATTTTATCGACTTATTTTCATATGTAGAATTCTGGAGTTCAGTTGCAGAATGGGATAAATCCATAGAAATCCATTTGTCACAAAATACAAAATATGTTAGTTCTCATTTTTATAAACCATTTACAATTCATTTAGGTAATTCACGAATATTCGGAAAGTTCTAATTACTTAAAAAAGGAAGAAAAAATTTGTTATTTTTGATCTCGTTTTCTAAAGTAAGTACCATATTGGAATCGTTTCCTTTTAAACTGGAAATATAGATCATTTTTATATTTCGCATTAAAATGGAAACATATGAAACTATTAATATAATTATTTTATTACTAAAAAAATGTTATACTTTTTAAATAATAAGACATGTCGAACACGTCTGCATGAGTGAAGCACTATACTTATATCTTATACATATACAACCCTTATTTCGTAGTATGAATATCAAATTATATGTAAACGTTCATATTAAATATGAAATGGGAAAAATCGCATTAACATATCTCGACCATCAGTGGACTCGTCCCATTTTGCAGTAGTGGAATTTCCAGCTTCTCACAATCAGTATGACAAGTTGGAAGAATTCTGAACGAGTTCCAAAATTTACCACCAAAAAGATTATATTTTCCGACACATATATGTTGTATACCCTTGTTCAACACAACTCCAGCACTATATGTATAAAATTCAATTTTGTAAAAATGTTTCGCTTTTTAATTACCATTATCTAGCGAATCTACAGCACGTATGCGTACATGTTAAATTTTGTTTTACACGAAAGTAGCGGAATGACTGATGAACCTAGATCGACCTGTGTATAACTAGAAGTGAGAAAATATGAACCAAATACAAAGTATTTAGCATATAACGTACAACAGCGAATTTCTCATTAATAGACAATTGATATTGATTTCTATACGACAATATGTATGTCAAATTATGAGTTCCTCTTTACGAAATTCTACATTAATTTTTAAACTCGATTCAATAAAATTCTGCAACAATTAATTTTTCCTGTAGTAAAAACTGCTCGGCACGTTGCCAACTTGATAAACGTTATTTGTAAATTTTTGGCACGCGTACATAAAAAGATTCACCACCACTATCGTAATAGGAAATAAATGAACTCTCACCCCATTGCTTTTACTTATTCGATAAAAATTCGTCCGCAAGATTGCTGTGGAATTTCGATGTGTATCGCGTAATGATACAGAAGAGGTAGAGAACATAAGAGAGAAAGTGTCGTCATCGGGTTTTCATAAACGTCACTTTTCCTTTCCATAGTTCGATTATGCATATCCGGCTTAGCAGAGGGTACATCGAAGCAGCATCCGTGTGCAGCGGTGGAAAATCCAACGGTCTGCCGCGAGGAGACAGAAACAGGGCGGTGAGAAGGATCCCCATGCGAGAGAGCGAGTAAGAGGATGAGATCGGGGTGGTTTGATATTAAATCCTGGTGACTGGCGCGGCCTAGACGAGACGAGAGGTGACGAGAAGCCTCGCAACACCAGATGGTACTGACGTGCTGAGTGACGTCAAATTAAAACACGTAGCAGTGACGCGACGATTCGACGACATCCCATACAACTTCGTCCCTGGCTGCTTTAGATCGTTGCGTATTTGATTCTTCTTCTAGCGACTTGCTCTTCTTCTACATAAGATTATTGAATTTCATTGACAAGGAATGCTCATTGCGAGTGACACATAGTGAGACAAATCCTGCTTAGTTTGCGATAGTTCTATTCGCCTCAAACAGACAGGTGGTCTAATTTATGGCGTGATAAAAAAATCGATCAATTAAAGGTATGAGGGAGCGAGAGAGTTTTTGTCGAAGGAATATATTACTGTGTAATTCTTTGTATTAATGAACGTTGATTGTTTCTCTTTATGTACAGTGGAATCCGCTTATTATGATCACTTTGGAACTTACGATTTTTTTTTAACAACTAGCTGATAACATTACGCAGAGGATAATAAAATTTCGTTATTAAAGTCACTTTATTATAAACTGTTATGGTTAAACAGCGAATTTTCATGCATTTATGACAAATTTAAATTTGCAAAAAACGAACAGATTCGACATGATATATAAAAATACATATATACAATATGTCAAGTAAAGCATAAATTACAACATTTGGAGAATGAAACAGATCTCTATATAAAGTTCACTCTTTCAACAACTGCTTTAAAATTATAAAAATCAGTAGAATAGTTTATATTATATTAATTATAAACTCTTATATAAGGTAAGACGTATAAAATAATACAAAATAATATTCAATGGTTGAGAATCGCTGATTAATATGAAATAATAAAAATCGTCTAATCATTTGAAAAAGTATACAGAATATTATAGAATCTGTTGTAAGTACGTATATTGTGTTTTAAAGGATCTATTTCTATTTAAAGTTTCCTATCGTAAAATGTTATTTTATGTGCATCAATTTATTCTTATTAAATTTTTGTGATAATATTTTGCATGAAATGTTCACTTTTCAAGTCGATTATCTGAACGGTGAGTCTTTGGCTTGTATCGTATCTCTTTCGAAGTCTCCTAATCCTGCTATAGCTCTGTACAGGTAGTGAACGCACAAAGTGCTGCAGAAACGCACCGATAACGACGTGACCGTCTAATTCACCCCTGCCACACAGCCATTGTCCATGAAATACAGAGCAATCCCTTACAAATATCGACCGCGGTCCACCACAGTGCGAATATATCTCGAGCACGATAAAACCGAAACGCGACATACAACCGTCTCGATTAATCGACACCCTCGTACTCTACAATAGCCACGCAATATTCTTTCATGAAGTCACGCGTCATTCATGTATATTTACACATCGCGCATACATTAGAAATTAAGAAAAATTGGCGTAACATGAGTATAAGATGAGCGTTGATTTTAAGTAATGAGGACATTACAATTATTTTTAGAAGCCTTTATTTATGATTATGTCTCATTTGTTTATTTATTATTGTAGCAGGACATTTATAGATATTCTGTAACTCTATTACAAATTTTTGCGTATCAAAATTAATTCATAAAAATAGAGCTACTTAAGGATAGTACAGAAAATCGATGGGAACTTCCTATAAACCTAATTAGAGGATATTAAAATATAAATAAATCAAGAGCCACTAACACAATAAAATAATGATTAAAATGATTACATAAAAGCAGGCAAAAATTAAAATGGGTATGAAACATGTGATATTAATACAAAGTTAATGATTATATCAACATAACGATAATTTTTAGTCATGTAATTTTCTTATATTTTAAGAAATGTATAAATCTGAAATTATGGGAACTGAATATCGAACACCCAATTTGACGTTGGTTTTAACAGCATATTATGAATTCGCAATCAGGATTCATTACCTGAAATACAAGTAGCCGCTGTGTATTTCCCAATTACAAAAAAAGTAATTACACTCTAGAATATGTAAAGAGATGGTACGGAATCGATGCTACCTAAAGATTAACCAAACGTTAAATAAGACTAAATATAACGTAAAGGTATATTACATTTTATTGGGTCATTTCATAAATATTGCTTTCCAGTTAACCTTCAATTTACGAAAATGCTATTACTTTACCAATTTGTTTTAAACGATAGAGTGTTATTATTAGTAAAATTCTATATTTCCACTATTTTATTTGTATTTGAATTTGGTATTTGGAAATTTTAAAAAAACATTGTTAACATTTCTCGACTTCTATTATTAAAATCATTATAAATGTTTTTAACTTTCATAGGGTTAGTGCAATTTTTTTATGTAAATCTATGCAACTTACATTACTGCAATTATGTTTACGCTCATTGTCCAATTTGCTTTTGTTTTTAAATGGAAGGTATCACTTTACACATATCATATATTCAATTTGGCCTATTTTAAAGATGTATTAAAGAATTTATGGACATGTTTAATAAATAAAATGCAGATATTCATTCAAAGTATGAACACTAATTTTTAACAAATGTAATAAAAAAACATAACTACAATATTTTTATTAAAAAAATCCTACAAATGGTACTGTAATAATGTAGGGAACAGTACTTTTATTGATCAAGTGTTAAGGATAGTCGTATCCAGTGATGCGCTTCCTCGCAATTGATTATTTCTCAATAACATTCGATAATTGGGAAAATAGGTATTTTCGGGAATTTTTTGTAGATTATCAGTAATAAGTAAACTGTGGATCTTTACGCATTTATAGGAAGTTTAAATATGTAAAAAGATACAGAATGCATGTAGTATCGAAAAATACCGAAAATATTGAACGTAAAATGCAAATCATAGTATGTAGGAGGTAAAATAACTCCTTATTTAGATTTCGTTTCCCTAATTTTATTTATAAAGATCTGAATTTGTATAAGGATCCGCTATCTGGTAACAACTGATCGAAACTATCGCCTTATATCAAGTAATTTTACATAAAATTATTCATCATAAAAAGTTGAACAATTTTCTCATTTTAAACATCTTCTGCCTTCACTTTTTTTCAATCTTCGATGAACAATTTTTTCCCCTAAACATGAATGCTTTCCAGCGAGAAAGGAAAAACGTCTAATTCAAATATTTCGATTCTCTAGCCGTGTGTAAAGTTTCATCAAATTTTTTATCAAACTCGGAATAAAATAGTCTTATATTGACTTTAAATTAGCCTATTAAAGACTAACTGAAGAAACGACATTACTAATAACGTGATATTATTATTGGGGTAAGATATTTTCTATTATAGATGAGGCATATATTTAGGATTTAATAAGTATTGGAATTAATCGAGCATTTTACGTTACAAGAATTACCATATATGGTAATGAAACGACGACTGCACTGTGGGGGGTTTCCTTAGGGCAACTCGTATGGCAAAGGGCTCCAACGTTGTAATTTCAGGCTTCGGTTCTCAACATTGATACTTCTATCGGGTTTGAACACGTAGACAAGTCTTAAGATGACCTACACATTTATGCAACTATTTGCAATTAAAGTATAGTAATGTTACTGTAGCAAAATTGAATCACTTTTTATATTTATGTCATTTAACATCTAATCTTGACAGTTTTAATACACATTGTTTTATTTGCCGGTTCCGTTGCTTTTTTCAAATCGTCAACTTTTAGACATTAAGTGCAAAATACATATAAATGTTCATGTATCAATTCCTCCTTTTTATCTTATTATCACTAATTTGTCGCTGTTATTATTACTATGTATTATTCATTATCGATGATTGTTGTTATTAGTGTTTTAACTCTATATAATATTTATAATTCACATCAAAAGATCAAGCTTTCTTTCGAGAAGGAATTTATAACTTGCGGACAAAATAGTGTAAAACAAGACACTGTAACCATTTCCACTATAATAATAAGTCACACTCGTTCTATGAATTATGATGTATATTCGACAAAAAATGGATATTATTAACGGTAAAATTTAATTTGAACTCTAATTTTAGCTTTGTATTATAATATTGGGAGTTATTAATTGAAAACTGCCCACAATATTCAAATAATTTGTACGTAACATAATATGAAAGCAATGACTAGCTGACGCATACGTATATAGGTAATAAAATAATCGTAGCGTAAGGAATTAATGCAGTTATATTTAAAATAGGTATAGGTATTTGATTTTGTTAAGAATCTAAATACCAAATTTAACACGCAAAGCGGATTTACTCATTGATAAATTTACATTTATCACTATAATAACTTTATACCCATAAATAAGTAAATAAATAAAATACACTAAAATACACTAAACATACTATAATATACACACGTATAATAATACATACATACTAAAATTTACAATTTTCAAGCAAATTGAATCGCCGGAAATAATTCTACATTCGAACCCTTCTTAAAGTGTCAAAACACAAACAATGGCTTTTCAATGGAGTGACATCTCTTAATAAGATTAACGTTTCCACATTAACAGAAACGAGAGGGGGAAAGGTATTCGAGGGGTTGCACGATGCTTTTGTCGAAGCTTTTTGACAGCGATAAATAATCGGATCAAGCGCGATCAGGGATTTTCTGAGTCATTCCGACCATTCGCATCGAGGGCAATCAGGACTCCCGAGTGTGGTGCCCTTCCGTCGTTATTTTGTCGTACCCTCGGCCTTTTTTCTCCTTAATACACAGGGCAATAATAACGGATCCTCGCATGCATTTTTACTACTCTGTTAAGACATTTCTACGACCTTCGCCAATTACTGTTTTTCATTTATTTATCTATTTAGTGACGCATCGGTTTATTAACGACATTTAGCGACCACATTAAAATTATTACATTACATTACAATACCGTAATAAGGACTTGAAATAATTTATAATAAACAATAAGTCGTGCATAAGCAATGAGTTTGTACACATTTGTTTTGTGTATAGAAGTGTTGGTACCTTCATATATTTTCAATTAATTTCATTTCATTTAGGTGTAGATATTATTTCCTTTACAAATTTCGTATCGTTAAACGAAGTCTTAATATTATTCGGTATTTTCATTCTGCTTCTAAAGCTGTTGTAGCTTTTGTAGCTGTTAGCTTTGTCGAGCAATTCTGTAAAAAGTGTTTTACCGAAATTTCAACATCGCAGTTTCTACAGTAAGGTCTTTCGGGATTAGCTATTAGATATCGATGAGCTCTTTTAGTATGACCTATTCTTAGCCTTGTAAAAATTAATTGTTCTCTTCTTGGCAAAGAGAACGCCTGATTGCTCGAGAAAATACTATTTCTTATTTTGAGTAATTTTTTACAACCTTGGTCCCATTTACTTAATATTTTTTACGTTATTAGTGTTTGTCCTGCCAGTCATTTACGTAACATTTTTATCCACACTTATTCGAATGGCTGTTTTCACCTCTTTTCAAATTCGTACAAAAGCTTCCTTTCAACATGACTTCGAGTTGCGCGGAATGTCAACCATTCTGACAAACAACAGAGATGTTGAAACTTATTTAAATATTATCTTTATTTTGCTTCTACTGCGTCTCCAAATATGTATTCCGACTTCGATCGGAATTAACGCGTGTTTCTGTAGGAAGCTAATTTATTCTGGAAACCATTATCTTATTCAATTCTATCGTGTTTTATAAAAATACGAATATATTAGTTTTTTTATAGCATATTTATGAGAACTGTTATTACACCTTAATAATATTATTTCTTGATTATATAGTCAAGATAACGAGATATTTTACGTTTAGGAAACGTATAGGAACGTATAGGAAAAAACTCTCCAATATATTTCACTTTAATGTTGTAAGCCTGTTATTGCAATGTAAATAAGTTCAGTAATAATTTTTGTTTCATTTGTTTCATTCTCTATAAACAGTTTTATATAAACTTTTTTGTCATTAAAAATATGGATTTCTAATTTTAATAAATATAGACTCTGTATCAACAGCATATTTTATATAACTTAATTTCACATTACTTCTGAACATTAAATATTTTTTATGATTTTTAATGGGAACTTTTCATCCCCCATTTTAATTATTTTATTTTTTAAACTGTCCAATTAAACTGTCCAATAGAATTGCATGTAACTAGTTAATTGATTAAAGAAACAGCCAACTATGTTTACCCACCGACTAGTAAAAATTACTCATGACTAATTAACAAAATACAATAGTTACACGATATAGTTTTTTTGATTTGAAAAATGTTCACAGTAGCTAAATTGTTTTAAAAGTGTATCATATTTGGAGTTCTTTGTAGTATTGCGCAAAATTTTGCGAATAAAGAAGCTGGAGGAGGAACATTAATGAAATGAACTGAATTAAGTGGTGTAGACGTGACACTATTTGTCACGACAATCTGATTAGGTGAAATTAAGTACCGCTCTTCTCACTCAGGTGGCACGTATTATATCACCATGATACATCTTTTTTTAGTTCTACGCTCCTTCTGTTTAAAAACAGCAACTGTTCTTGAAAATAAAATAGAATTATGATTGACAATCAGCTTTTTTTCATTGCAAGTTTTCCCATAACTTTATTTATTCTTCTAAAAGTATATAAATATTAATAAAAGAAATAAATAAGAAAGAAAAAAAAGAAGAAAAGAAAAAAAAATATTAATAAAAATGATTAAAAAAATAATTCAGTTAAGAACTATTAGGTTAAAAGGAAAGTTTTATTTAGTAGAGATCATTTTTATTATTGGAAATTTGTACAACTAAACATTTTCATTTGCTTGTCATTGTGATAGGTTTTCTGCCAGCTTCACCAAAGTCTGGATACACATTTTAAATTTCATATATTTATATATTTTTGGACATATCTTAGAATAATGACAGCGTCGTAAAAATTCATAAAGTATAAAATTACGAACGAAAAAAATGTTTACAAGACGTTTGATAAAAGGAGCAACATTGGTTGTATGAATAAAATTGCTTGTAAAAGTACATAAAATATAATTTTATTTATGGTAACTAAATTATAGGACCTAACAGATGCTCCACAGGATCTAACATAATATAAATACAGTTATAATAATAAATTTTATATACTTTAATACACGCAACTAGACTTTCGTGAAATTGTATTTTTGGTTTATGTTTTGTTACAAACAAGGAAGAAAAATATCACTATTCTTTAACAAGCTGCTTAATTGTAATTAATAAACATATCATTACTGCTAAAATGATCGAAACTCCTGTACTGTTTTAATATTTGAAATTTATACATAAGTGTATGTACTTCCCTGGCAAAAAGTATTCAGTCAAACGCGATAATATAAAATTAGCTAAAGACGCTAATTTTTTATTATGCAAAGTATTACTGTATAACTAGAAAACCTAATAGAGAATGTACAGAAACTTCGGAGCAAAATTAGTTAATAAAAATGTCCATAAAAGTGAAAATCAGCTTCGACAAATAATAAAATTATTGTAAAAGAAAATTCCATTTACACGTTGTGAAAATTTCGTAGTATCAATGCTACAACACATCAAAATAATTATATGTGGACTTAGAAATATTACAAAATATTAGATAATATAAATATTAGGTAAAGTATCGTTTTATTGTTAAGTAGATTTATTCTTCTCGCTGTTTTCGTTTTGATAGTAAACGATTATTTTTATTCTTTTCCTTTCTCCATTTATTTCATATTACGTTTGTTTAATCTTCCCGTGTATTTTTCTATTTAAAGACCAACATTTGGCGCTTCAAAAATTTTACTGTTCCACGTTATCACGTTTGACCGAAAACTTTTTGCCAGTGGTAGCAAAACTTTTATAACTGACTGTATATGAATATACTGGTTCTAAGCATTGCTACGAAACGCTGTTCGGATAACAGAATATCTGGATAATAGAACGTTCGGATACAGATTATTATAAGCACTACCGTGCTTCGGTTTCGCATGCTTAGTTCACTCATTGAAGGTTGTTAACGTAAGCATCTGAATATTTTCGTGGGCCACTGTACACCATCAATGAGAGTGCGTGCTATAATAATGTTTATGGGATTAAAGAACGGTTTGTTGAATCGAATTTGCGAAGAATCTGGGTCTACCGCTCGATAATTTGAGAAATTACCGAGTGAAAGGGAAGGGATGTGGTAGCGATCGCTTAAAGCGCGACTCGTGTTTGTAGTTAAACGAGAGCTTAATTAGTTTTCGCCGGCAGCTGCGGCAGCAGCCACCATCAGCTTAAAAAACGCCACGGCGATACGGATCCGCGGTTATTACACTTCGCTACGTTGAAATGAAATTTTAATTAGAATCCGTATAAATTCGTGCGAGCGTTGTTGTTGGTGCGTAATTACCGTCGAACGTTCAGCGGCCTACGCACGTGTGTGTACCTATCGATGCTGACGTTTCAATGTGCTCCACTTCCGGCGACACTTACTCTATCTTTCGCTAACAGAAGTAAAAAAATATGTTATTTGAACGGATATACAATGTACCTTTTACCAATGCATTTATCCTGTTGGCGTTCAAAAATACGAAACTCGTCCATTTACATCGTTCTCCTATCTGTAATGTTTTTCGAAATACATACTGGATCGAAATGAAAGTTCGTAGTGTTTTTTAAACAAAATTGAATGGTAAACTACATATGGGAGAAATTATATATACGGTACTAATTTAGTAAGGTGTAGTGTTAATTTAGTGAGACGTAGTTGGCGAATAGTGTCTACTGTTCGTTTATTGCGGATTTAGTCGTATTTCTTTAGGTTTGGCGATGAAAATCCAAATTTCAAAGTATTTCCTTAATTTTGCCGCTAAAAATTCGACGGTCGACGAATCTATTTAATTTTTTTTTGATACTACTCACAAGAAACGTTTGCCAATGTGAAAATTCGAAGAAATCTGAAACATTGCAGAAACATTGTTCAAATGATCCTACTAATGAATCCATTTCTTTGTTTTGGCAAAGAAACGATTCTAGGGATAAAAACACCCCCTTGAAAAAATGTAAGTTTTTTATTATTGTCAATATCTTCAAAACCATATACATATATAACATAGAAAAAAAGTTAAATTCAAAGTTTTATCGCATTTGATGTCCTATAGTATGGCTGCAAAGAATTTTCAAAAAACCTTCCTTTTTCAAAATTTATCCCACCCCCAAATTTTGTCGAGCTCTATCTGCCATAATGTGGGACATCGAAAACCATAAAACTTTGAATTTAACTTTTCTTCCAGACGATATATTGTATTGAAGATATTGACAACAAATATGAAACCTTATATTTTTTTTGAGGGGTTGTTTTCACTCCTGCAATCGCTTCTTTGCCAAAACAAAAAATGGATCCATTGATAAGGATCAATTGAAGAACGTTTGTGCAAAGTTTCAAATTTTTTTCAATTTTCGAGTTGCCGAACGTTCCTTGTCAGTGAAACGTGAAACGAACTTTGTTTTCAACTCAATATTAGGCCAAACATGTTTCACACGGCTGGTTGCGAGCTGTTTTCACCCTTTAACACTGATAAATGATAACAGAAGTATACGTGTCAAATGTTTTTATGAACATTACTTTCTAAAAAAATTGCATCAAATCGTAACTTACGAAAAGAATCAAAAATTATAATAATTTTGCACAGCTGATAAGTGAATCTCGATAAAAAATTAATTAAGTTGGACATATATCTATTCAATAGTTATAAGTTTGATTAATTTTGTCTTAAACAATTATAAAACGGATTAATTTGTCCGTATTTAAATTTATGAAAAGATTTTGAATATTAATATTATTCTGAATGGGTTTTATAAAATTTTTAAGAACATTAAACATGATATACATTCAAATTTAAAATTACATAATTAGGTAGTCTGCTTCGATTTCAAGATAGTGCTACCATTAAAACAAAGTTTATATAAGAGAAACTTGACCAAAACCGGATACCAGTGTAAAACCGGATCTTATTAATTTTTTTTAAACTGTTGAATACTGTTCCACGTTGTTGCAACCACGTATTACTATCATTTACATCAAATGATTAACGAATGCTGATCGCGATATACATGCGCTGATTAAAGTTATGGCATTTTCTATACGTTTAAGTACTCCTATCTCGTTTTCAATCATTCAAAAACTTCACAATTACTGACACTGCTGATCTAACGATAAGTACTTTTTGACATAAATTATATTATTTATCGGGAATTAAGGTGTAAACATTTAGAAGGTATTTCTACCAATACGCTATGGCATTGTTAATAATCTATAACGATTAAGAAATTTATTAAATATTAAAATTACATTTCGTATAATTGTGATTAAAATAGATGTCATAAATGTGTTCAGAAAATAAGAGAACAACATTTTGGGTGTTAACTACCTTTTGTTATTTAAAATGAGGTGTAGTATTTTCATTTAATCTTATTGACTGACTTTAACAAAATGCCTCATAATTACAAAAGAATTACACTCACGCCTATCATAAAACAACTAGAACATACACAAAGCTACTTTTGCTGACGTGATTTGAAAAATTGGATGAATCTCGTTGCTGAAGATCATAGACGGTAAAATTGGATACAGTACCCGAGTTTATCTAGGCCAGAAGTCCGCAAACTTCCTTTAGTAAGGGCTAACCATTAGATATTTTTAGGTTTCGCGGGCCAAAAACGGAAGCTGAAATTATTATGTAAGACAGTGAACACAATATAAAAAAATGTTCCCATGAATCCTTTACTAAGAAAAATTAAAGTGCAATTATAAGTGCAACTATCCGTGACACCTGTTGGTACGCGGGCCAACTCTAGTTTACCGATTCTTAATCTAGGTTGGTGTGGCAAATTAGGATACGCAAAATATGTTCCAGAGTTGGTCCAAATATGGGCTAGGATCTTAATATTGGCTAATTAAAGTAAAGGGTTTATTAAATGTTGTCCTATGCCAGGAACGGTACAATATCTAACACTAGAGGGACATACAAAAAATAGGAATTTTCAAGAAAGTACTCACTCCAACTCCCTTAGTCCATATATTGGCCGGGGTTTTGCCTTGGATATTGGCCGGTCGCTATCCCCACCAGTTCTTGGAACTGGCTTCAGAACTGTTCCGGTGGCCAAATACATATGTTTTTACACCTACCGTGAAATGTCGATGAGCCCTGCTGTGTATCTCTATCTCACTCGCTCTCTATGAACAAGGAGACACTTAGGATTTCCTGAAAGATCTACCTCCCTTCAACTTTGGCCAGATTCGGTCCCGAACCGCGGCCAATATCCAAGGCAACACTGTACTGCCCTTAACCTTCCTTCCAATATCCCAACGTCTAAGGTAGGGGCACACCCTTCCTTTTTCCTATTCTATCCCCTCTCCACAGCGCCACAAAACAGATAAAGCTGTACAGAAGAAATATAGTAACCATCGTTTATTGTATTAGCATGTTCTGTTGCAAACAGTTTTATTGCTACGAATTTTGCGATCGTTAAATACTTTCACAGGTATGTTTGTTTCATTGTTCTAATAATTATCTGTTGAAGTAAGAATTGATTTGCTAAGAGCACTATGTTGCTTACACGGAGAGCTTTTTCACCCACTTTCTATAAGAATTGTTTGCTGAAAAAAAAATAATAGTTTTCATTTTTATTTTAGATTATTTGATGAGTGAGCCATATTTGAACCACACTTTCCAAAATGAAAATGTTCATTGTTACTTTAAATTTGTAATTTATAGCAAACATTACTTTCGTTTAACATATTTCCATTCTACATCAGAAAACTAACATGTTATAGATACACATTGATATGTAAACAATTAGGTATCTTCAACGGGTTAGGCACTAAACGCTAAAATAAAAGTGGTAGCGTATATTTGGACTAGTTCTTCTAATCCTCATTTTTGGCATTTTCCTTTCTGCTAAAAAGTTAGATACTAGCTTTGTTTATGTTGAGTAAATATAATTGGTTTCTGGATGAAACGTATATTTATTCTGCTTAAAAATTAAGGTTTTACAGTGTATGGTCACCTACCTATGCCGAGGGAAGAAACCGAACTGCGAGTCACGGTAGCGTTAGCAACGAACAACGGAGACAAACATTTGACGGTGACGAACACGCCTCATGACGTGAGTCTGGCGTGTTTGCTTGACCTTCGAAATGACCATATTTTTGCATGAGGAGTTTTCATGGAGTAACGGTTTACTTCAACAGTTTAAAAAACGATTCTTGTAAGGAGCCATATTTTCTATTTCTTTTTTATTTGATAATATCAAAGTTACGAAATTTTATTCGTAAGATCCCGGTTTTAATCGAGTCACTCCTACCGTATAAATTGATTAACAAATCGTACATAATAATTTGTATCGGTAATTTATAATTTTGCACTTTTTCTATTGACCTCTATATCTTCATGCTGCAAATAAAGTTGAAAATTAAAAAAGTTTTTATTTTCATGGTAGTAATATCTTCATTCACCATTCACCGTATTTCTCATTCACAGCTTCACAGTTTTTATAGAAGTTGTTCAGATGAGTGAAAAGATGAATATTCACCAATAACTTGTGACTGTGAAATGTATTTCAGCAAATTTTGTAATCGAGTGTCTAACGTTTAATTTTATCTTATTGTCTGATCTTTTATTATCCAAGAAATTTTTGCAAACAGTTTTGAAACTTTCTTTCTACTACTTTTTCATAATCTTTTAAAATGTTGCCAAAAAAGTTCGTCACTCTGAAGGCTGATAATGCTTCTCTTGATAGAAGCTTTATTCAGACGCGGAAACTTATTTAAGGGTTAATTAACCCTATCACTTGCGATAGGGTTGATGCACCAGTAAATGAACACATAGCAACGAATGTTAAAATGAAATACAAAAAGGAGTAAAATAAGTATTTCAACGAAATAAATGTTTCAAAATTCATTATTTCATATTCAACATATCTACGAATAAGCGCTTGTTTAATGTTTGATACATGGTAAATTATCACCAGTCTTTTAGTGTTCAACAAAATACAACAGAAATATGCATGTAATTAATATAAAAATTATTCTACGTACAGTTTATTCCATTCGACTTCCTTATTTTAATCTGCTATCATAAACAAATAGAAACATGATGTATTTTTATTGCTACTAATTTACTGGCGAAATCCATATTTGTAGCTTTTCAATTTAATTAATTGTACTTGCTACTTCTTTCACGTTCTTTTGTAAGTGTTATATGAAAGTTTAGACATTAAGGAATCTGGATTGATTCATCGCAACATTCATCAATGCCATTAATCTCTGAAATTCATCTTAAAGGATCCACGTTTTTCTTATGCGTTCGTTTCTTGGTGCATCTACCTTTTTAGAAGCTAGATAACATTTATAGTTACCAATATTTCAATTTTCCCAACAGCATTCCAAATATGCTGCACTTTCTCCACTCTATACATTATCTGATGAACTTTGACTCAAATTACAATGTCGAATAACTCAAAAATCGAAAATTTGTTCATAAACGGCGCAATGTCTATAGAACCTAGAATCATTCCACTGGAACTCCTTTCACAAAGATTCATCGTTCTATGCTTGATAACTTCGTGACTATGACTTTCCATCTCTAGTTTGCCTCGTTATACTGGTAGAAGAACGATTTCAGAGTCGTGACTTTGATCCTTCATCCGACAATGTTGGTTTATAACGAGCTTAATATCAGCTCGGGAAAAGGTGCTGGCTTCCACGCTGGTCCGTTACGAATAATTAATTTCGAACGCACATATCTATGCACAGAAAATTTGCATTTTATCGGGATAAACCGTTTCAATGGAACTTCTAACGCGTACGTTAAGGCACATAATCGTATTATGCTGGCCGGAATACGAAAGTTATGGAATCACCAATTACGTCCTCTCTCTGATGCGATGCGATGCGATGCGATGCGATGCAGAGCTCGACACCATCGATCAATAGTGGCAACATCAAAAGCAGCTACGAATTGGCTACGTAAATCTCACAGTTCCCCAAGGTTCCGCGTCGAAAGTGGAATCGATGTACTTAGACGAGTTGGTCGGCAAGAAAATAAATTTCTGGTAAGTTGCCAAGCGGTGCGTTGGCCCTCAGGCAAACGAGAGAGACAAACGTTGCGACCAGAAACCGGTATTCGATTATTCGGGTATGCAAAATGACCAGATGTGGGATTCGAATTATTGTTATTTCAACGACGATGTAACGGCGTGCCTTTTAACTTTGCTGGTTGCATCTCATTAAAGGCTTTGAATTGTGCGAGATCCGAAAATTTTCATTTTGATAGCATCTCTTTCAAATGAGACGGTTGCTCTAATTGGATTTAAGGGCATTGGGGGAAAACTTTTATTAATCTGCTCATAACTTTCTTCAATTTTAACTGAATTATTTAAATTATTCCCTGGGTAACTTGCGAATTAAGACTGGACATAAAAAAGGCTGTATGTATCCGAAGTAAAAATTTCAAGACAATTTTATAGTTACATGTGTCGTATTATTTCATGCAATTTTATATTTGAAAATATTATTAATTAACATATTATTGAAAATGCTAAAGATACAGACTAACATTAAAAGCAACGTCTCCGCTATAAAAGACATTTTTACTATTAAAATACAGTAATATAAAACAAATTTTATTTAAAGAATAATAGAGAAAGTGTGTTGTTGATATCGGTTCCCAGTTGTATATTTTTCCGCAAAATCTGATCTGATTTGTAATTTAAACCGCTCCAAATGTTGTATAAAATAAACGATGAAAGTAGAAGAAACAAAATTTAACTAAATTTATTGTTTATTATGAAAATACGTTATTTTAAGAGCTTCTACAGAAGTAATGATAATATGACCGCCTAATAAAAATCATAAAAACTAATTCTTTATTAACCTTAGAGATCAAAAGTGAATCAATAAACCAAGTTCTATAGTTTACAGACAAGAATCGCACACATATTCCTATTTTTTCGCTTTCTTCAGTTGTTTTTCAATTTCAAATTCATTCACTTTTTCTTGTAATCCATGTTTTTTATTTGCACCGTTACTATCGCAGCCATCATATTTTCCTTAGTTTGTAATTTCTTTTTGCATCTGAACCTCAGAGAAATATTCATTCTAGACATGTCTATATGATTATAAAATAAACTAGACCAAATGATATCAATATAGTGATTGACAGTAATACGCCTACATACAGTTACTCGTTTTAATATTCGGACACTATGGTTTTTGCGAAATTAAAGCTTTATGTACTTACTTGAAATGTGGTTATCGAATTTTCTGGTCCGTAATGGGTTGAAGCACATATTCTAGTTTACAAATATGTAAAATTAATTACTTTATTTTTTATTGTTTTCCACATAATAAATCATAAACGAAATTAGACCCAATATTGGTGTCGAAAAAATATTCGGACATCTAGTATATTTCGCCGTTTATTCGCTTTAGAAGGTCCGTTTGTAAACTCCTTATGATTGTTTTTAAACACCAAGAGTATGGAGCAGTTCGGTTAGCTTCTGGTAGTCATTTTCATAATAGATTCCATCGTTTCTACACGCATTTGTGAAAATGGGTCGCAAAAGTAAAAATACCTCATTCAACATTCGACAACTTGTTATATTTCACCGCGAAAAAGGGAAATCATACCGGGAAATTGGGAAGTTGTTAAATTTAAGTAAAAGCACCGTCGCGGATATTATAAGAAGATATAAACATGAAGATCGCATTGAATCTATTCCTCAAAAAGAACGTCCACGTCTTCTTGACAATCGTGATAAGCGTGTAATTGTTCGAAGAATAAAGATCAATCCAGGATTAAGTGCCCCTAATTTAACAGCAGAATTGGCTGCAGAAACTGGGAAGAAAGTGCACGTGGATAGAGTTCGCAATGTTTTAAAAGAAGCTGATTATAATGGTAGAGTGGCTCGTAGAAAACCATGCATAAACGAGATCAATCGAAAGAAACGCATAGCATGCGCTAAAGAATTTATTTCTAAAACACAATCATGGTGGAATGATGTGATTTTTGCGGACAAAAGTCAATTTCATGTTTCTGGGTGTAGTAGACGAAAATTAGTGTGGCGTAAACCAAATGAACAATTAAAAATAAAGAATATGATACCGACGGTGAAACACGGTGGCGGAGGCTTGATGGTATTGGGCTGTATTTCAACTGCTGGAATAGGAAAGTTAGTTTTCATTGAAGGTATTACGGACAAGAACAAATATTTAGACTTATTAAAGCAAAATTTATTAAAAAGTGCAACGAATATGGGTATACGCGACAGTTTTAAGTTCTACCAGGATAACGATCCGAAACACAAATCGAGAATAGTTCAGGAATATTTATTGTATGCTTGTGCGAAAGTGCTACATCCTCCACCATAATCACCGGATTTAAATCTAATTGAGAATTTGTGGGCCTTATTGGATCGTAATATTACGACAACGCCTATAAAAACAAAAGAAGAATGAAAAATACGACTGACGGAAGAGTGGAGACGCATTACTCAAAATTGCTTAAGTAAAGAAATTTCAAATATGCCGATACAGTTGCAACATGTTGTTAGACATCAGGGATATCCCACAAAGTATTAAAATTATTATAATTTTGTTCTTATGTATTTCTAAATAGGAAAAAACTTTATGTAATGTTAACTGTCCGAATATTTTTTCGACACCAATATTGGGTCTAATTTCGTTTATGATTTATTATGTGGAAAACAATAAAAAATAAAGTAATTAATTTTACATATTTATAAACTAGAATATGTGCTTCAACCCATTACGGACCAGAAAATTCGATAACCACATTTCAAGTAATTACATAAAGTTTTAATTTCGCAAAAACCATAGTGTCCGAATATTAAAACGAGTAACTGTAGTTTCCAGAATCTAAAATTTATATTTAAAAATATCAAATATTAAGCTTAAAAATATTGATTTTACGTAACTTTTACCAAATATATTCCAACACTCAACTCTATAATTGTATTATGCAAAAAAGCACTTCTTTTTCACGAGGATAAAAAGCTTTCGTTTTGTAGGTTGTGCTATTTATGCTTATTACTAGCGAAAATTATGCTCCACCTAGTGAAAACATGTTTGCCTGCGTATATAGGTAGTAGGCGGCGTATATGACACTATTTGCTGCTAGAATTAACTTTGCTACGAACATGAAAATTACACGAAGCCAAATTACACACATATATACCAGCAGCAGGCCAAATAACCACTTTCTCCTCTATACAATTATTGTGAAGAAGAATCGCTAGTTCTTTTTATTTAATTTTTCGCATTTTTAAATACTGGAAACAAATGTAGATGATCAAATACAACTGAACGTCGATAATTCGAAACTCAACGGAAGAGCTAAAATCATTGAGTTATAGAAACTTCGATTCGTCAAAGTTTTCAAGTAGTGTACCAAAATTTCACTTACGAGACGTAAAGATATGACAAATGTCGTCTTATGTTTTCTAGCATTCATTTATTTGACAAATTATAATATATACAGTGAGTCAACAAATTATTAACACAGGGAAAGATTTAACTGAAATATGAAAAATATGGAGATAATAAAGTAATTTCGTATATTTCTTATTTGTAACTGTATAACTTAAGCTTTAAGCTAATAAAACTATTAAACGGAACAACAAAATTATGATTTACAGTTACGAAAGAACAATGCGTAATAATTGTTTGCATTGACTTTAACTGCGAAATTATTGATACATTTTCTACAGCTTAATGACTTTGACATTATTAATATTTTCTGGGGAGTTCTTTCCAAATCTAATTGTTGATCTAATTGTAAGTTCCTTTGGCATCGAGATTATTCTTTTTTTGAAATAGTATTCAATATTTGGTTATTCCTTCATCAATCTACTTTATGAATAACTAAAGTTTAGTCTTGTATCTATGAAAGTTGAATGTTTAACATATAAATTCTACATTCTTTCAAATAAAAAATCCAAAAATTTATTTTATTATCTTTTTACCTTTCATATTACTGAAAATGTTTTACGTGTGCCAGTAATTTTGTAACTCGCTTTATATAGCTATAACTTTCAGCTATAGAGGTAACAATGATACAAGTTTGACTTATAGAGGTAAACTTGTAGAGATCTGGCTTTTTTAAATTCCATGTACAGTAGAATTCCGGTTATCCGAAATGCCCGATTAGCCGGTACAGCTGCTCAATCGTCGTTGATTATTTGTATTTCATATAAATTAGGAAATCACAGTCATATGCATCCAGTAGTGACATCGATATTATCACTTTGACTGCGAAAGGCGTATATATACGCCCCATAGATTTTCTATAGTACAACATATATAGATTAATTTCCAAACTTATCATTTTATAACAATATTTGGAGGTTCAAGTTAACGGCAATCTAACATTTTATCTTAAATTTCAAATTAATTTATTCACAACTAACTGTTTTCCACGCGTAAATTATGTGTGCACTTTTGATTATCGAGTCATACAAATATCGCACCGCAGTCAAAGGGTTAAACAGTTGACGAATGAATCGAAAGGAATCGTCAACTGTTTAGTGACACTGTAACTGTAGCTTTATTCATCTACTAGTCTGTCTGAATTCAGTTTTAAGCGGGTGCATTGCATTCTATAATTCTGCATTTTTTTTCAATTGTATATAGATATGCATATATTACGTTTTATTTATGTTAATAAATTGCATAAAAATTATATTTCATTTATCGCTTCATATGTACATAGGTATAGTTCAATTATCCGGCACTACCGTGATTATCCAAGTATGTCGAATAATCGGAATTGTACTGTACCTAAATATGCGGCAAATAATTCGAGTTAGAGTAAGTTTTATTTTAATTTATAGAGGTTTTCGTAGCGCAGCGGAGGGGAATGAACAAAATATTCATATTAACCCCTCACGTACGATCTCCATACCTCGTACAGATGATAGTTTTGTCTCCAACAGCCGAGCTCCATACGTCGTATGAACTTCTTATCTAACGCACGCACACAAATTGATGCTAAGTGTACATGACGTTTTATATACATGTATTATTTTCACCGTTACTTGAATGTGTGTGAGAACGTGCGCAAATGGGGCCATATAACTTATGGAGCCCGGCTCTAAGAAAAGTTCTAAAATACCGCAATGCATGAAAAACGCTCAGCTACATATGTAAAAAGAACTATAGAGGTCGCCATACGTGAGAAGTTAAAGAGGTTCGAGTTATCGAGGTTCGACTGTACTTATGAGCGATAGTGCAACAGAACGTGGAACTTGCAACATTTTAAGATAGTCGCTTAGGCTTCGTTACCAATAAAGTCAGGCAGAGAAAGCAGCAAGCACTTGAAGGTATAATAGAGTCGGCTCTCTTCCTAGAAGTGCATTGGGAACCATCAGGACCAACTGCTTTGCGACTGACACAGTGAAGCATCAGCCTTTGTATACTCGTTGACATAGATGAACATCGCGAGAATACACATATACTCGGACGTGGAAGTGTTCGTCCACCTATCGCACCTGGCGCGTATAATAAAATACATGCAATTCACATCAACAATTTCTAGGAATATTAGCTTTCTCTATATTAACCCGTTAACCGGGGAGTTCGTTTACCGAAAGCGCACTCTGCTGGTGTTACTGAACTACGTTGACGATTCTGATGTTGCTAAGGGACTGGATAAAGATCGTAGATCGTAATGGTAGTACACCTCAATACGAACAAAAGAAAGTGAGAAAACATCCGATGATATGGAAACATTATGGCGATAATAAAAGTCAAGCTTAACACTTTATCTACCGCTCACGAATGAAATGCATAAACATCATCGATCGCTTTCATTTAACGCGGGAAATTAGTACCATTTAGAAAATGATCTAAACAATATTATTTATTTACATTATCTGCACTTATTTAAGATAGTAACAATGTAAGATTTTTCGAAAACAAAGCAGTGTAAGAAATAAAACAGAGTTAATTTATAGGCTTCCCAAAAAGCCGTTTAATAGACTTCAGGTACATAAAGTGTTAACACATTACTTACTGATTAGGAATTAAATGGAAGAGGCAAAATAAGAATTAAAACCATTATTTTATTTGGTGGTTTAATTGTTATTAATAATACAGAAGAACGGTTCTTAAAACGTTCCATGTTGCGTGGCGAAAATTCTAGAAAAATTCTAGAAAATTCTTTTTAGAGAAAAATTCGCGAAAACCTAAGATTAATTACGTCAACAAGTATAAACGTATCCCATTATATTAGTCTTTTAAACAGTGCGTTAGAACGGTTGATAAAATATGAAACTATGAACAAATTTCGCGAACAAAAACTAGAAGAAATCCTGGACCTCGGATGTGAATCGTGAATTTCTTAGACCAACCTTTTTGCAAGTAGCGCCATGATTTTAAACCATGGTGTTACCACTCGAAGCAAAAGAAATAATTCTCTCAAGGGGGAGAAAAACACGACATTCACGCGGGGATATGTAAAACGTACGAGCGTGCAGGGGTGAAATCGATAGTATCGAGGAAGGCGAGTGTGGCTGAGAGTCGCCAGTGATATTTTTGCAACGTCGCCATCCAACCCCCCCCCCCCCGCCGGTCTTTCACTCGAGGCCGCTTTCCGCGTGACTTCGCGCTTCCTCCCCAAAGAAACTTTAATCTATCAGATTAAAGGTTTTTCGTGCCACGGACAGATAAATGTTTTGGCGTGTACACGCGGAAAGATTTACACAACGCGAGCACATCTCGCGATAATTTACGCACTTGTTTGTGGGAACTTTACAGCACGTACTCCAGCAAAAATTTAGAATAGGAGAGAAGATTTGCTTTCATCTTCTGTATCGTCAGCGCGGAGTGTTTTTTAATCCTCGAAAAGTGCAGAATCTTTTAGTCTGTAACATTAATATTACTCTGCCTTTCCTTTTGCTTTGCTTCTAAATATTGATGAGTTTGCAAGTTATTATCGTCGAAACTTACTTTTGCACTAAATTTTTATAAATTTAAAAGAAGAAAAAATGGAATAAAGCTGTCACATTAGTGGATCAAAATGTAAACGCAAAACTATTCTTGGTTCTCTTTATGATATAAAAGCAGCACATATGGTGATATTTAAAAAAAATACAATAAATTTCAGTACTTCTAAATTCTGTTTAAAAAATGTTTAAATTATTGGATTCATTATATAATACCGCTGTACTTTTCTCTGAGGAATTTTTTGCCGAATCAGGTTGAATATCATATTGATCAATTCACAGCCGTACAAAATTATCTTTCCATTCCGATTTAATAATTATTGAAAATATCATCCTGAAATCTAGGAAAATTATTCTGACGATTTCAGTTACGCTATCGCTATTTTAATGAAGAAAAATGTTAAGTTTCTTGATTGAGAAAAAGTTTACATAGCATATACTTCAACTGAAACCTGCAGTGGATAATCCTCTGTGCTTCTTTTGCTACACGCAATTCATTCCAACCATCCATCCAGAAACCATCAAAGTTTTTCTCTTTGTATTTTCATACATTTCCATTCCTATTTTCCTTTAAATCGAAGTACGAATCGCAGAAAAACTTTCGAACCGAATTCAGTGATGCGAGCCTTAACGAAACGGCCGGGCGAACGATAGAGAGGAAAGGTGGCTAAAAAGTAAGAAAAGGTAGTCGAGTCGAGTCGAGGCAAGAGGAGACAAGACGAGACGAGGCGACGCGCAAAAAGTCCAGAAAACGATTTATCTTTTGCTGAGATGCAATCGCAATGTGACTCTGAATCACGAACCAACTTTCTCGACTTCCCTTGCTACATAAATTCGCGGGAAACGAAATTCGCGGTTAGGCTAAACGACGAAAATTCTTAGGTTCAATCGACGCCTCGCCGGTGCGCGAAGCTAAACCTCGCTTGGATAACTGAGATACGTCAGTTGCATAGCGAATGAAACTGTCAGGCGAAAACCGACTGCAGTTTTCGCGGGTCTATGGAATGAGAAAAGTTCCTAAGCTGGTTAGAGGTAAAAGTCATCTGGTCGTACCGTAATCCCTCGGTAATGCGAGTCATTCGAGTGTGACCCAATTGTCTTCGCTGTTGGACTTGCTACGAGTACTTTCTCGAATCAATTATGCTTAGTTAACATTCTATACCACTTACTTACTCTACTAACTTTAATTTCTGAAGCTATAGAAGCCGGGAAATTTGTTTAATGAAAGTTGTACTCTAATTTTATTCTAGTTAAATTACACAGGATAAGTGTGTAATGTAATTTGGAAGGACAATGTTAAGCATCGCAATACTACAACGTTATTGTAATCCCAAGAAACACCCTCTAAATGTATACAAAAAGTAATGAAACATCAAGATGATGGATGTTCCGCACATTATTTGTTGGTTGCAAGAAAGAGGTACCATAAAGAGTTTCTCAAATGTGCTGGAACGGACACGGAGTGTCTTATATCGCGATCAGATTGTTCGTTGGATTTAATTCCTTTAGGACTTCGAGACTGTAAAGAATACACTTTCTAAAAAGTAATTATGCTTAGAAAAATATTTTTACGAACAGTTCAAATATTCCCATATGACAATAATCTTAAATAAATGATTCGTCAGAAGAATACGATAATATTACATTCCAAACTACATATAATTAATACTTTTACGAAAAATAGCTTTTGAATAATAATTTCGAACTGGAGTTTAATGTAAAACGTTTGAAAATTACAAGTTTCTCCTGTGTCTTTTTCATTTTGCATTTGCATGGATATCTTGGTAGTTACAATCTCGATAATTTGTACGCGAACCTCGTTCATTACATTGCGTTAACACACAGCGAGAATGATCGCTCTGTTATGAATAAACAAAATGAAATGCAATATTGCAAGGAGAAGCGCGGGTTGGCTAACTTGTGTTGCGTTATCCCCGATATTTATTTCCATTTTCAAACTGGTTTTCGTGTAACGAGCAATTTTCCGATACATTGGGTATTCATATATTAGGACATATAGATAAAAATGAGCAAGGATAGAAATAAAATAGTAAAACAAAGAAGTCATCTGTAAATAAATCAAATATCTATGGTTTGTAAAATTCTTCTTTCAAAAAGTATTTATAATTTTTATTATGTAGTTTGGAACCAAGATCACTGATGCAAAATTGATTTTGCTCAAAAATAATTTTAACTGTTAAAAGATATTCTTAATAAAATTTCACTCTAAACAAATTTTATTTTCATACGTTTTAAAATTTTTATAGCCAGTCCGTTACTGCAAACAATAATTTCATAAGTTTTGTTTAACAAATATTAAATAGTAACTGCTTTTAACTGCATTTCTTTTGCTTGTCAGTTTGAATCATAGCTTTTGAGTGTCAACTATTTCTGTAGTACTAACTAAGATATATTAGAGATGTTAGATTCAAGGCGGAGATTGGTGAGCTTTATGATTATTTATGCATAAACTAATAAACTCTTGATAATTTAATTTTCTACATTACTTCACTTAATTTCGTATAATAGACGAGCGACGCTGAACTGATTTTTAACATATGACAAATTGGTAATTAGTAGAGTCTATAAGAAGCCATTTTAACACCAGAGAGAATCCTTTTAGATTCTGCTAATAATATATTCTTGATTCTCGTAGATTCTGATCAATACATTTTACATTCAACTCCTTTTAGTTTAACCTATTTTAGCCACGCTGTCTGTGAAACTATTTATTCAATGGCACGTAAAAATATTAAACACTAGGTCACGGAATCTACTAAAAGAGCTAAGCGAATACAGTCCTAAACTGAGCACAATATGGTTTATTAAATTAGCAGTAATATAATTGAATAGATTTAATATAATACAATTACTTCTTTAGTTTGTGAGTGAATCCATTCTATAATTAAACACAATAAATTACTTTAATTCAATCAGCCACGCTTAATTATAAATACAGCTTACAGAAGTGTTACAGCTGTCATATCATGAAAGTTACACGAATCATATTAACGCTTGTTCTGTGCTCATAAAACCGTGTATTAATTCTGTAGAATTATAATTGTGTATTATTTGTCAAATCTAATAAAGAATACGCTTACATGTTCTAAAATATGTGTATGTCTATCTAAACACAGGTAAAGTTAAGAAATTTGATACTATCAGAGTTCAAAACAAAAGAATTACATTAATCTAAGAGTCTTGTTGGATCATATAAACCTGAACATAATAAAAGGGTTAATTACTCCATTAAGAACTCCTATTACCATATTTCTTAGGAAAATATAGAAGGAGTGGAACGCGTAACTTTTACTTCATTTGCTCGAACAGCCCAACAGATTTCAAAGTCTATTCAACAAAAAAGCATTCGATCTTCTAAGTGAATTAATATTGTACAATCTATCAGGTTTTGCAGAAAGCTCTGTTATGTTTCCAAATCATTTCCTTCCTAATACTATGTATATCTCACGTATAATTATCCCTTGCGATTAAACGCCATGTATCAGCGCATTTGTTATTTATTCAAATTAAATGAAAAAAATAAAAAATAATAGGTATTATTAAAGTCAGTTGAATCTCAAATATACAAATATTATGAAACACGATTTATATACAGAATAGCAGAAAAAAGGGTTCGGAACTTAAAAGGACAAAAATCTTAATAAATATAATTGACGAAATGGCTATAAACAGTTTTTCCTAACATTTCTTCTTTTATAATTAGAAAGATTTAAAATAAGTAAGATAATCTAATACTGAAGACTTTCCACACACACGTGATATCTTTGGCTAAATAATACACTGCTTTTATACAGCACAATAGTCCCCGAAGGGAATACGTCACTCGTTTAAACAACGAAACAAAACACTGTAACTTCCAAAATAGATATAGATTTCTTCATCCATGTCTAGTAGGACTTTTTTTCTTAAACCTCGTCCTTTTTGTAACCACTCCGTGCAGGAAAAAAGTCCGCTCTGCTACGATGTACGAGTTTAAACCTGGTCAAACAGAAAACAGCCAAAAATATATCTGAGGAATTTAGGAAAAATGAATTTAGTAACAGTAAATGATAATTTTCATTTATACAATTTCTATTTGAAAATGAGACATTTGAAGATGATCTACATATATAAAGTAAACAACAATTATACGACGGAAAATATTGAGGTAAACCTACACCAAATATGTGCACAATTAAGAAAAAGTCTAGAAATATCGAATAATAATAATAATAACAATAATAATAGCAACAATAATGTATAAACTACTATATTCATATTTTATTAAAAAATGTAAATTTTCTGCTGGAGCAGAAGTGTCCGATGCGATTAAACTGCTACCTATAATAAAAATTGCACGTGTTGCTAATTTTCTACGATAATAGTAAAACTCTTAATTTATCGTTTTTGAGTTATTCGAACGGAAAAATTGATAAATGAGAATTTATGCACTGAATGATGGTTAGATTGCGGATGTTTACGCAAATTCATATCTTTTTAAATATAACTGAAAAAGTAGACTTTGACCCTCTAAATGTTGCAATTTGTATTTAACTTTAAAGATTTCGTATATTTTTATATATCATATGGAATTTGATCTTTTTTTGCAAATTTCAATTTGCCATAAATGCATAAAGCTCCATAATCTAATGATAATATTGTAATACTTTTGGCCCCAATTCGGTATCATGTTATGCTGACTTGGTGCTTTAACAGAAAATCCTACAAAATAATGACGACTCAAAATAGTCAAATTTGTTTTCTGAAGAATCATAAATCTTGAGTTACACCATTATTAGAACAAACAAAACGATGTGGACTTTCTTTGTTACGCGTTCCTAATCCGAAACGCAAGTTCAGTCAAACAAGGGGATGTAAGTTTTTGCACATGATCATATATTGAGGATAGAACACAAGAGACACGAAAATGTAGTTTCGGTAGGACGTAGAACGCAAGTTAGCCTTGAAGGCACAAAGCCTTCCCCTGGCCGTCCTAACGAGCACACCAGTCGGTATCGTATTTCACGGGCTGGTGCATGCATAGTAAAGCTTATTAATTCCATTTAACGGGCTTAAGTCTGGCTCTCCCCTTTCGCTGGCCAAGTGGATCGGGAATACGAGTAGGTATACTGGAAGAAAGAGGCCGAATCGGCCGATGTTGCGATCAGCCTACCCACAGCGAGCGTGAGAAACGAGCTGAGCAGAACACTCTGGAACGAGAAGCGAAAGAGGAAAAAGAAGAAGGAACGAGCAAACGGAGGAGAAAGAGGATGAAGACGACGCGACGGCCCGCTGCGTATATACGCGCGCAAAACCAGGTATCCTCGTTGACTCGCCCACCGAACCTCGCCATTCCCCATTTACGGCAGCGAACAGACGTGCGTTTACGACCTAACTTGCTCCGATTTAGAGCTTCCTATTAGTTTCTCTTTTCTTTCTCTATTCTCACCGCCCTCGTGTCTGCAATGCAATATTCCCCTTACCAGTGCGCACTAGTCAAAATTTCCAACTTACTTGGAAATACGACGCGACAAAATTCGAATACACTACCCTGCCTACCCCGCCGTCTCTAGCGTCGGTTTTGATTGTCATGCAAATGTGACTTCGATCCTGGTTGCTTCAAATACTAATTGACTAACTCGATCAGAGGAGGAGCTTGATTGTTTCTAGATGCTAAATGACCGGATTTTAAATGAACATTGTTTGAATGCACAACGTAATTATAGTTGCTGATGATGTTGAACAGTAGACGTCGAGAGAAATTGTTAAGAAAATTTCGATGCTCTCAAGCCTGATTATTTTAACATTATTCATAAGAAAAGGTAGTTTTATCATAATAATGTCATAGATTATAATAATGAAATTCAGTGTCTTATATCACGTAACGTTGTTACTAATTTAAACAATAGGAAGGTAGATCCATGCAAAAGAGAAAAAAAGGAATTTACGAGTCTCCTTTACACTTTTCTGAAAATAATGTTTCATTATAAAAACTACCCAAACAATTTTCTTCAATCTTTGTCAAAATATTCTGCATGTAATTTTATCCAATGTAGTCTAACATTTTTTTTAAATTTCAATTATCTAACTTTTTCGAAAAATTTAAAGCCAATCATTTTGGGTAAAAAGATTTTATTTTTAATCAGACATTACTTTTGTAATTATAGTCATGTACCACATTTATTATATATTATATATTTATATATTATACAATTTATAAAAACTCTAAGCTACATCATATTATGATAATAGACTTTTGCTTATGAATCAATAGAAACTGTCATTTCAAATATTTCAATCCTTGCTAGAGCCAGCAGATAATATTCTAGCGAAAGAAGTTTCATAAATAGTAAAACATTCCGTTATTTTGCAGCATATTTAGTTTTTTTTTAAAATTGGACAATAAAGTTGAAGATAACATACTTATATCCTCTGAACAAAGTTAAATTTTTTATTAAGTAGTATACCTATATTTTTAGACACTTCAGAGTCATGCACCTCTTTATAACTAGTTGGTGCAACAGAACAGTCCGAAGTTGCAATTGTCTAATTGTTTTGTGCATACCAGAGAAAGGTTACAGAGCAAATAGAAACCAGTTTTTCAAGATCTTATGGCTTTCTCTGCTCTCTCAAAAACAATTACTTCTCCTAAAACACATAAAAATGTTATTAACGTTGAGATAGGTAGGAGATACGAGAAGCATTCAAGTATTTCAGTTTATAGCGCTGTCATGCAATAAAGGCTCCTGTAGGTAACATTTTTACAGCGTCAAGTCTCAACTGCATAGTTTCCTGTTTACAATTATCGTTCCTTAAATTGACCCTAAAAAAATAAGGTAGCCATGTTGCGCCTGAAGTTTGAACAGTCCGTAACATTAGCACCTTATCTTTCTTCCTCAGCCAACTGGCGAAAATACTGTCCTGGGGTGGAAAGGAAAAAAGATAAAGGGTCGTGCAGTGAGAAGAAGGGAAGGAGTGCAATTCTCTGCATCGGAGCGAGATCGTAAGCGCGATTCTTTAGGCGGCTAGTGATTTATTCGAAGCAGAGTCGGGAGTGGCAACGAGAAGCGAGGGTTCTCCGCGGTTGCAGTCTTGATCGTAAACGAGGGGGGGCATAGGGAGAGAGCAAGGGAGTAGTGGTAACGACTCATCCGCGGCGGAAAGGAACGAGACCATAGTTCAAAGTAAAACGTGGCGTGATACCTCACCACGGTGCGTGACTATTGCCACGATGAATTGAGCATACACCCCTCGCGCAATGTCATCTATTACGAGACACTGTCACTGTATTTTTGCCAAATGATTCATGCCAACCGGTATCCTTGACAGGCTAATGATGTAACCTAGAAATTGTCTACGGAAAATTAAGTTCAAAGAAATGAACGGCTGCTTTTCACGAAAGGACAAATATATTACGTGCAATGAATTCTATATTTATCTAAGTATATAAGAAATATTACATCAATATAGCAGCATTGGCTAGGTACAGGTTAGACTACTCATTTATGGGAAACATAAATTTCAAACTGAAATACCGAGTGTGTAAAAAAGTTAGAAGCTTTCACGATCCTTACGATTTAGAGTGGTTATTTTAAGAATTATAATTAATTTGACCATCAAAGTCGATGAAGTTAATCCTCTATAATGCCGTGTGACTAAAGGTTATATAGTCATATATTTAAATATGTTGAATTTTATATTATTTGCATATCACTGTATTACCTACTCTATTTTTTCTTTATCGCTGTATTAATGCCATTTACTTATACAGTAATTATTAATTCCTAGTTTTCAGGTTGAAATGAAAATTTGGACGTTAGTTATCATTTCTTTCATTGTAAAAATAAATAAAATTCGGGTTACAGAGGGATAAATGATGAAATTCCAATGCATATGAAGACGCATATATATACATTATTATAGACATGGATTCTAGAGACCCATTATGTCGAAAAAAATTGATTACCAAAATATTTAATTATAACTCTCATCGTATTAAAAATACTTTTGTCTTATTTTAGTCTAACAAAGCTACTAATGTCGCATGTGACACTAAAGAAACCATTTAGCACTGCAGTGTCAAGTATCGCATAAAACATGTTTCGTACAGCTGTACATTTACAGTAATATGGACTACTGATGAGAAGATATATTGTGCCTACCTCAATCATTGATTACATTTCAAAATTTGTTTGTATTTCTATAAAACAATGTTCTCGTGTTATAAAGATACATTTTCCGCAATATATAATTTTTAAGTAAGAATGTTTAAGTAATTATTGTAGCAGAAATTTAAGAGACAATAATATGATAGACATATCCTCTTTTGCTTTGTATTGCGAAAATTAATATGAAAAATTAAAATATATAACCCCTTGAGACCCAATGCTTATTATAATGTATACCGTTTTGTTACTTTAATATCTAACTGTATATCCTGAGAAAAGCTGAAAAAACCCTGAAATAAAATATCATTCTTTGTATTTTAAATAATTGTACTTCAAGGCACTTAGTAATACCAAAGTTTTTTCATTTTTTCTTTTGGAAAAAGTCAGGTCTGAAGGTGTAAATTACAAACATCTCGTAGTTCCAAATAATAATTTGTAACAAAGAAATACTGTAGCTGTCTAAGTTGAATGAAAAGCTGGTACACATTCAATACCAACTATTAATTTACAAAATATCTTACACTTATATTTTCTTTAGATACTTAAGCTATTTATAATCACGTCTTTATGAATAATTTCTCAACAAACACTCCTATTCGTTACATGCTTTTACTGCACAGTAAAATTCGCATAATTTGCAACTAAACTGTCACGTTGGCGCTACGCCAACGTTTTGTCACATCCATCACTTTCGTGAAAATCCTGCGTGCGTAAATAAGCTTGAACCTTAAGCTCGACACTTAAAGCCCGTTTGTTCTCACGCGACAGCGCATACCGGCGAGTCTGGAGGTTACAACGAAGATCCAGAAAGAAAAATCGCGATACCGAAAGGCAGCAAGAGACGAGATAAAAGAAAAGAGGGAAGCGCAAAAGAAGCGATTACGCCGAAACGAGCTTCGAGTTCCTCGAGGAAGCGTTCCAAGGCACAACGAGAGCTTGGTGACCAATTAAGTTGGTGCAACGTGCAACGTGCACCGCGAATCAACGCGATTCTCCTCGATCCACGTGTTTCAAGCGGAGGGGATTGCCAGCAGGTGGAATTCGAAGCGAGGATCGACCCGCATACCACCTCTGTTACGGACGTTTTCGTCACTGAACTACAAAGGTAAATCGACGCCGGTGAAGACTACTTTTAAACTGATTGCTCGTCATTCGAAAACCGATTAAACGAACGTCGATATTACAAAGCTGTAGTGCACTCGATGGAAAACGATTACAGGTACAGAAAAAATTGTAGACGAAGTGCGAAGAATTATCTAGGATAAAGAATTGTTCTTTGTATTCTGTTAACCCTTTTCCCTTATAATCATTTCGACTGCTGCACAAATTTATAGTTAGCCATTTTTACTGCTTTAACACTGTGTTGGATGGGAAGCGTTAAAATGGTATATTGCACATGTGCTACAAAAGTGACACAGCTCAAAAACGTACATTTTTTAAGAGAAGCCAAGAACTGTTAGTGAGCTTATGAACAAATTATTGACTAACTTAAGGTACCAGATAAAGGGGGAGGTTCTACAAGTTATTTTCTATATTTTTCATTCTCAGACCTCCAAATGCCTTTCCTTTCTCAGTTATGACGATTTTTATGCTCGTTTCAATCGTAGAAGACTGAATTATTTTGAATTATTACACTTTTGATGTTTCGTTATAAATTAGTAACAACACGTGTTAGTATTGAACATCAATTCATCAAATTTTTAGGATGTGTAGAAACGTCTATATCTTACTGTTTTTCGGACGTAACTTAAAAATCTTATTTTTTCAATTGCGACGCTTTTGTAGCCTATGCGCGATATGTAGCTCTCGTATTTGATAATCTTCGATCTTATATCTTAAAACCACGGTGAGATATAACGTATCTTTGTTGTATTTCGATCATATGTGCCTTAACAATCATATTCATTTTTTTCACGCAATACGTTAGGAATTTTCATATTTTGATGATTGAAAAGATTGTTATTTTTTATTGTATTTTCTTCAATTTGGAGTTCTGTAACTTTGGAATTATGTTCATACAGTTTCAGTTGAAATCCGTTGAAATTTAAAGCCTAACGGTTGCCGGATATTTGATACAACCCAATCAAAACTGTATTAAGAGTTATGTTTTTAAAAAATGTTCAACAATTATTTCTCTGCAATCGTGGAACCACATAGCGATTGTCGCGACTGAACCTTCGACACATTCTTTTGGTGATGCATTTAAAGTGCATAATTTGTGTATCTTCGTTTGCATAAGAAATATATACTTAATTTTCCCTTTTTTATTTACTTATATTCGGAGATTTTGCTGTTTCTTATGAATTGTAATTGTAAATTTTTAATTCGACTGTATCGCGCTTAAATAATAGTCACGTGATCAGTACGTAGCCATCAACAATTCCTGATGCCGCTGATATCACTAGTATGTGACTCGATGGTGACCTTGAATGTCCTAGTGTGGTCCATTCTGAAATTGCCTTAGTAATGGCAATTATACGCTGATAAAAAATATAACATTCCATTTAAAAAAAGACTTAGTGAAGAGATTTCTTTAAAAAAAAATGATCTTATAAAAACTTCGCTTTTACCATTACATGTGTTTGTCAAAACAGTGTACGTTTATCCTCACATGTTTTCCATAAGACTGTAAATACGCGAAAACTTTTTAGCCAACTCAAAAATATGTTCCATGAAGTACTAAACAAATTAAAAAAACAAAGATAATTTTATCGTTCGCTATAGTTCGATCTTCGTGTTAATCCTTTTATATTTTTTATACACTATTATGTACACAAATTAAGTCGATGCCTTTATGTATAAAGGTTTGAAAATTTTGTTGACTTAAAACCATCGTCTTTTTTGCTCAAACGGAATTTTTCGCGTAGAATGGAAATTGAATAATGGACGTCATTTTTACGATCAAAATTATATTTAATTTTTGTAAATACACATTGGATGTTGTGAAAACGTACCCGATTAATTTGTACACCTAATATATTTTAATTCTGGCAACAAATGCTCTATCCGAGTTAAATAAGAAAATTTATAGATCTCCCTTTCTTGCGAACAAGATAAAAGAAACTGTGCAAAGAAATTTTATACAGTACGTACAGTTTGCACTACTTTATTCTTTTATACTACTTTGTAAAAGGGGTTAATCTTCTCACACGTTCTTCCGCTTTTCAGTAGTTCTTCAGAATATCTTTCCTCTTTTTATCTTACCGTTTTGTTGCAGATTCCACACGCACGTCAGCGACGGCAGACATTTAACCAAGCTACCAAATCCCCAGCGCATACCACAGTTTCTCGATATTCCTGCGTGCACGTACGTGAAGCACGTACACATCGACTGAACGATATATCGCGGCAGACTCGGGCATAGGCAGCAAGGTATTTTTGGACCGAGTTGAAATACATGTTTTTTCATTTTTAACGAATCACCGTTGCGAGAACGGAATAAGAATGTTACCAAAGCGAGAAAAAACAGCATGAAAGTGAAATTCGAACGGGGATATTGCAAAGCATTAAAATCTACAAGTTATGGCTTCCTACGTGCTTGTTACGTATAAAAATATCACAATACCTTAAAACGTGAGACGATGCAGCTTTACTTCATAAAGACGAACGTAACTCCTAAATACATACGTGGAATCCTGCACATGGTTCAATAAGAAAAATCAACTGAAATCACATAATAATAATAATGAGTTGGGTACATAGTAAATGAATTAGTACAATGGAATCTTTTGTAATGCTAGAAGTTAGGCAGGAGATAAAAGTTCTAACAGACTGTTACGTAAACACGAGGGTAATGTTAAAATAAGAGTACAGTTATCCTTGGAAGTACACGGTTTCGATAGTTCGTAATTTTTTCCCAATCTTTGAAGTCGCCGTAGCTTTGGCGAAGTACAAAAATTACAACATACATTCGTAAAATGTAAATAATATATGAACACAATATATAGGTATTGAATACACTGTAGATTTTCATATATTTATAGGAAATTAAAGTGTTTGAAAATACGGATGATACACGTAAAATTCAAAAGTATATAAAATCGCAAAAGTCACTTCACCTGCTGTAATATTTGCGTAATGTACCATACAGGTAAATCTAAGATTCAGCACACACACACATATTGTCCCTTTAATTCTAAGTTGTTACGGGCGAAGATATGGAGATTAAATTTAAAAACATTTCTTTGTATAATTCCTAATACTAGAGTATTTACTATATTGGTAGAGGGAGTGGTCCAAATATGGACGAGGGTGTAAATATGGGCTAGTTAAAATATGGGACTTATTAAGGGCTGCCCTGTGTAAGCAACGGTGCAGAACTACGACTAAAGAACAAATAAAATTGTACAGAAGAAATAGTAACCATAGTTTGTTGTATTAACGTGTTGTGTTGCAAACAGTGTCATTGTTACGAATTTCGCGATCGTAAACATTTACACAGATATGTTTCTTTCATTGCTTTACAAATTATCTGTTAAAGTAAGAATTAATTTGCTGAGAGCAGTCTATTGCTAACATGGAGAGCTATTTTTATCTACTTTCAATAAAAAGAACATTTTTCTGAAAAAAAGGAAGAACAATAGTTCTCATTGTTATTTTAGATTATTATATGAGTGGCCTATATTTGGACCACACTTTCAGAAATGGAAATTTTCACTGTCACTTTAAATTTGTAATTTGTAGCAAACATTACTTTTGTTCGGCATATTTCAAATTCTACATCAGAAAGCTAACATGTTATAGATATACATTGATATGTAAACGATTAAGTATTTTCAACAGGTTAGGCAATAAACGCTAAAATAAAAGTAGTAGCCCAAATTTGAACGATTTCCTGTATAATCTTCTTACATGTAACGTATGAATCTTCGAGTCTTAACTTCCGGATCAATAATAATGATTCTTCGCTTCCTCCAGCTCCCTTTGTACTAATATTCCCTACTATTGAGACTTTGAGATCATTATTTATCATTTCAGAGATCTTGTTTATGTCAATCTCTTGACAAAAAAAAAAGTCATCACTTTGTTCCGTACTGTAGATAACGGATTTCCACGAGAGAATAAAACAACAGAAAGATGCTGAAAAGTAGATATAGACACGAGAGAAAGAAGGAAAGTTCTTTTCGGAGGTAGGAATTGGCGCGTGCAATTGCATCCGTAATTGGAGCTCGGACATTGAATGAATATACGAGTGTGGAGTGTGGAGTGCGTTCAGCACGGTCCGTTGGCTGCGTAATTTTCGTACGGCGCACTGCACCAGGATTTCCAAGGGATTATTTTTTCGGGGGCTGTGCGGTTCCGGTGACTCGTGTTCCATTAATGCCTCGTGTCAACTCCGCGTAACATGCACTTCAGAAGGCGGAAATAGAGACAGAGAGGTAGAAGAGGAAGGAACGGCGAAAAAGCCAGGCGAAATGAATAGTCAATCAAGAGAAAAATGTACTAGTTTCATGGGTCGCACACCGCGTTTAGTTACAGAAACGAACCGAGGAAGAGAGAGATGTATCATTTGAACGCGATTCATGAATTATTAAAACTAATTAATTTGGGTTAGTTGATTCTGGCAGAATCCCGAGCAAGAGGGAAGAAGCTAGATACACGAGAAAGCAGCTACTCGGCTTATTTAACCGCTGGCTGTAGCGATGTTTTAATTGAAAAAGTCACGGGGAACGAATATACGCGGTGGCACAGGCGCGATTCACCAATGAGGATTTTAATTTTTCCGCTTCGCTTGGTTATTTGCTTTTGCTTCTGACTTATTTGCTGCAAAACATATTTTTTCCATACTTTTTTCCAAGTGTCAGCTGTTGGAATATTAAATGTCCACTATACTGTTTTTGTAATTAATTTAGCGCGAAAAGTATCAAACAGGGGATATGATACTAATGATCTTTAATGGTCTTCAATCTGCAACTTTAGCAGCTGTTTTTATTCTCTATATATAGATGATGGCCAATAAAAAATATACGTGTAAAATATTTTTTCGATAACTAATTTCTCGCCAAATTTGATTAAAATCGATGATTAACACTTAAGTAACCTTGCTTATTAATGCTCTAACGGCACATTTGCCTCCTAATACTTATTTTTAAATATTAAATATAAACATATGCTGTTATGTAAAACTCAAGTCGAATTTTAGTATTGACATTTTTTAGTCACCATTCTTCATACGTTATTTCGTTATTAAATAAAATAATTAAAATGACAGTTATAGAAACACTGACAGTAATTGAGATATCTACTCTATACCTACGTAGTAAAATTCATCTAACGTATTGCTTGTCTATCTTATGGTTATATTCTTGACCTATTTTCAAAACCGACGAACATTAACATTTATCACAAACATCCTGCAATTATCACCGCCTTAGAAAAGCTTAGCCTACGAAAATATATAGAATTTTATGGCGTTCGTAAAGAAATGGTGGTGTTAGTAGGAGAAGGTAGTTGAGAATGAGAAGTTTAAACGCCAGAAAAGATAAAAGGATAGGAAGGCATGCCACACACGTTGCAAGGAAACCTGCTAGTACGATAGCACCGACTATGATTTAATTAGTGTGATCCGACCTGGTCCCCGAGGCATCCGCATGAGAGGTCTTCTGCATGTCTGTATGCTCCTTGTACACGTATCTTCGCCCCTTTCTCGTTCGTTCTCATTCTCTAGCTTCGTGAGCAAAACCACTTCACCCTCTAACTATCCTTATGGCACGCAATCCTTCTTTGCATCAAGGGATCGTAAAGAAGAACGAGGCAGAAAAATCCTACGCCTAGTTGAAAAATAATACGGGTTAACATACCAGATAAACGCGACTCGTATGACGTTTCCGTATGAAGAACTCTCATTAATGTCGTTACATAGCAATGCAAAGTGAATTATGCAAAATAGCGTATTATACAACAGCGATAAAATGTCTTGTACTCACAGTACACAGCGAACTTGATTAGCTGATTTTCTTGAAAATTTCACTCAAAATTCATGATTAACTGCATTAACACTTAAGATTAGCTCTAGAATATCATTAATGAGATACTACAGTCTTCTATGATTTCATTGTTTTAGGTATTTCACAGGAATTTCTACAGAAATGAATTTTGAAAAATTTCGAAGTGCTAATTTTTCACTGAAGTTATCAAGTAACTATATTTAATAAAACATATATGAAAAATATTTGCTTTATAACTATATTTAAGGAATATTTAACAACAATATGTGCACAATTTCAAATCTCAAGGCTTTTAATTACAAAATTTAGAAATTCAAAGGCTTCGCATTCGGAAACTTGTAAATTCAAAGATTTGCAATTCAAACCCAAAGTGCTCCCTTAAGTCATATTATTTTCCATCCGCAAAGGGTTAAATCAACAAACATTGACCTCTGATCGCTTAATATTTAAAAGATATCGTGAAATATATATTATAAAGATATTATGACACAAACTTATCAAACTATTTATTTGATTCGGTACTCGATAATAATTTCATCTTAATAAAATTATATTCTTCAACCTAATCTAAACTCCACTTTTACTAGTATAAGAGTAGTAGTAATATACTTTATTGATTCCTTTAAATGGATTACAATGTTTCGTTTCTCATACTTTATCTTTATATTTTCCTTCTATATATAAATTAACATATATTATATTACTTATAAATATATTCCAACATAAACCAACACAACCTAAAAACCATATAACATAAACATACTATTCTCATTAACATTCGAATAAAATTAACATTTCTTTACACTTTAAAACAAGCTAAATTGTATCACTCTCCTTTCAGTACTTAGGCTAACTTGTACCTTACAGCTACTTATATACATATAAATTAAAAACTCCACTTTTACTGTAGGTACTACTCTATTTTAATGGTTAAGTCACCACCCAGCTCAATGAAATTAAGACTGCCATTTTTTTACATGTTTCTTGTACCTGAAAAGTGTAAGCTTGCTGGAGAGATATTTTTGATGAACTAGAATCTCAGTTTCTTCTTTATTTTATCAATGTTAGAGTCATAAAATTTGATTCTTAAGATTCCTTTTTTACCCCAGTCTCCCTTGTTATCACGTTAGCTATGCTTACCGGTTTTTCTGCATAACATTTTGTGACACGTTCTTTACATTTTACTAATGATGACGGAAAGCAGTAACATTTTCCAACGACCGGTTTTACTAAAGATAAATGCAATTAACGGTGAACTAAAATTTTGGATCTCATTCAGATGCGTGAAAATACTGCGAACCACTCGTAAAGTTCCCGGTAAAAGAAGCGGGTCAGCACGAAAGAGCTCGGCAGGATGCAAATACTTCATTAGGCATCGCATTTTCAATAGAATTGCCTTCACCTGCCTGAATACCGATTCGGCCACTGCGACTAACACACGTTTCTCTGCTTCATACTTTATAGCCTTCGACTGCAAAAAACTGGTTCATGAAGAGAGAGAGAGAGAGAGAGAGAGAGAGAGAGAGAGAGAGAGAAAAGAAACAATCGTTTCATTACGAAGAAACATTTTAATATGCATTTGATTTTTAAGCTTTACGTAAACATAACGAAAAAAGCGGCTCTATTATGGTCACGGTAAATTTAATAGTCCTAAAAAACAGTTTAAAAGAAGTTCCAGCAGAATGCAAAAGTTTAATTAATATAAGAACCAGTGTGTCCATTTGGTTTTCGTAATTATGCACCTTTTGTACGTTAAAAACGATTACTGAAAACTAATCTATTATTATCAATTATTATCTTATGCACGAGAAAATGTTTGCGCTTTTTTAAAACGAAAGAATAACAGATGATTACACTTATTCTTAATAAAACGATTAATTTTTTACAATTTGATAATGGGTCATCCAATGTCTAGTCCGGTTGATTTTTTTAATATTAAGATGCCTTCAAAATGAAATGACAGACGCAGCATATTTTCTCTAATAAATATCACTTAGCCTTTGATCCAATTGTCTTATCATGTGTTTTATAAGACGAACGAACATCAAAAGATGTTACTAGTGTCGCTTGAATATATACAGGGTGATTAGTTTGAATCGAATATATTAGATAAATTAGTAATTAAAATACAACAGGTTAATACAACAAACGATGGTTACTATTTCTATAACTTTATTTGTTCTTTAGTCGTAGTTCTGCATCGTTCCTGACACAGGGCAACAATTAATAAGCCCTATACATTAACTAATGCATATTTAGACCTTAGGCCATATTTGAACCACTTCCTCTACTTTTCATTCAACCTTCGTAAAACGTCAAAATTCAAGAACAAAATTGTAGATATTTTTTATTAATTAAAGAAACGTACCTTATATCTTCTTCAGTTGGCGAAATATGAGTAACTTAATTTATTTAAAGATCAAGTAAATGTCTCAATTCTGGATACCAGTTCATGTGCATATTGTATGCATTGGTCCATTGAAACAATTTCTTCCACACATATGTTCGAATTTAAAACTTTCAAGTTACCCGAAGATCGAAAAAATCGATTTTTTGAGCCAGACAAAGAAGGATACCCCTTTAATGGAATTTCAAAGATGCGACCCACCCTGTATGAAATCTGCATTCACCAGTGACGGGCAATTCTGTCATTGCTGGTCAACGACATTGATTACGTCAGTTTGCTAAGAACAAAGAGCATTTCGAGACAAAGGAAGATCACAGATTACTCGGTTGCAAGGGCTCTTGGGGCGTTCCTTTTAAGCGTGACTAATGTCTCCGGACACCGAGCTCACGGCTCAGGTGTTTTCCAGGTCCACGATGAGATGCGGCTTGTCCTAACCATTTACGCACGTGCGGCCCCGAAACAGTCTTCCACCTGCTCGATAAAGTACCTGCCTGCCAGCTGGTAACTGCACTTAGTAATAGCGTCGATGCACTTTCAAACCGATCCGAAAAGTGAAACTCTAACGAAGTCGAAGTTCGTGTAAACCTATCGAATAAAAATGGAGAAAAATAATCCGAACGATCTCAATATTAAAATTAGCAGTTATTTGAAAGACCATCGCCATGGTTTCGATGATGTTAATTAAACATTTTTAATTAAACCATATAAAGAAATTTTAAATAATCAGATTCAATGGAAGTGACTTGAACAGTGGATTTCTTTTTTGCAAATATGTATATAATTTATTTATGTAAATATCAGAGTAAATACTATTTCACATTTATTTGAATATACGCATACACGTGTAATAAATGAATTCGAACTTCGGTCCGCATAATTTTTAATATACAAGAACTCATGCATTTCTATTGTGCACGTGTATAGCCATTAAACAAATAAACGTGAAGTCTCACCTCTCATCTTCACTTGGGAGTCGTTAAACGAATGTTCAAAGTATACAATATGGATTCGTTTACTTAATTTTACGGTCATGCTAAGCATCCGTGTAGAGCAGTGCTTCCCAACCTTTTTTGTGCCATGCCCCACCTAAGCCTTTCTAAAATTCTTATGCCCCCTTTGTAACATATACATAATTTTTAATTTTCAAAAATTGAATTATTCACTGAAGAAACTTAAATGATAGGTTTTAAGAAGAAATCATTAGGAAATTGTTGAGGAAACACACGTCTGTTATCTATAATCTAACGTTTATCCGGCTCGAGTAGCGACTGAGAGTCGCCATACGGTTAACTTAAACTCTGGACGAGTCCATTTTCGAATTGTCCCCCTTAACAATCAAATTGCCCCCCTGTGGGGCGTGGGCCCAACGTTGGGAAACATTGGTGTAGAGTAAATCAGGCAAATGTGCTCTACGGTTTGTTGAATTGAAAGAAAACTCATATAATATGATAAAATTATTGTAATTAACGTATATAAATTAAAACAAAGATAATAAAAACAACTAAACAATATTTTAAAAATATAATAGGTGGGGCACACTTGACAGACGCACCAGTCAAAATTGTATAATAATTTATTCTTTTAACCTGCTTCTTTCATTCCCTTCCAATACATCTTACACTTGTTGCTGTATATGGTACAATATGTTATGGACCAAAAGACTAATAGCTCATTATTTATAATACCTGGCCATTACGAATAATGTCTAAAACGATCAATCTGAGAACGATTGATTAATTTATCAAACTAACCAGACATTACGAATAAAGATAAATTTTGCTTGGGCAATTTGAGTTTGGAGGAAAATAGAATTCATTTTTTTTCCGTTAATATTTAATTCTTTTTCTTTAGGAAGGATACATTAATAATTTTATCAGCAATCTATGCTGAAATTGAAAAATTCATGTTATTAACGCTGTTGATACAACAAAATATTACTTACGGGGGCGCGATTAAATAAAATTCTTTAATAATCTATAGAGGATGCTAGTTACTTATTAGAACTATTGCGGCGTTGAGTGGAAAAATGGACTACGTGCATTTCTTTTAACATTTGCGATAAGTACACGAGATAATAACTAAGATGCGTATTTACATATACCAAAAATAACATAACTATACTTTATTGCTATTGCGACATTTGAGCCGTTATTTTTGAAAGTGGTATAAGTCCACTTTCGGAAAAAAATGAGTTAATGGTAATTTTATTAAGATATAGATATCCTCTTTTTATTCCCTTAAATATCTCGATGTTTGAAAAAATGGACTTATACCACTTTAAAAAATAACGGCTTATTTATTGAATTCGAATATAAGGTCTAAAGAAAACAGAACTATCGGTTCGAGGAAACGTGAAGAGCATAGACGTAGAAAAGATATTATAAAAAAAAAAGATTCACGGCTATATTTTCAAACTATTCCTGAGTATGCTCAGTAATTTGTTTCATTCCTTAAAAATATGTAGAGTTTTTTAAAACGAAGTGGTACTTTACGTATTGTTTCCACAAAATGAACATTTCATCACTTAGGCGACTTTATCACTCAGTTCTCCAATTGAGAATTTGATAGGATTCAGATAACATAATTTCTTCGCCTAAACCTAACCTAAACCGGCTGTACAATAGCAGTATTCATATTGACCAGCCAATGTAATAAATTATGATAAATTACATCAAATTTATTACACTGGCCGATTTCGTTTGCCATTATTCATAATGGCTGGGGATCGTAAATAATGCCCGTATTAATCACTTACAATCACTTATTAGTCCATAACACATATATGCTTCGTGTAACCATCCTAAACACTGAACTCACTGAATTCACAATTAATTTAGAGTCATCTCATTAGTATGTGGTTTCGCTATAATATCATTCCAGGCATTCCAGACACACATCTTCGTCGTTATCTTTATAGGAACATGCAGAATTCGTATTCGTATATTCCTCGCTTGGTCGTTACAATGATACAACACGATGTAGCATCATAACTATTTTCCCTTTTAACTATGCACTAGTGGGGCACATTTCCGACTCGAACACGTGTGCCTGATTTACTTTATTTAGATATTTGTGTACGCTTAATTATTCCTGTACATGCGTACATATCCGTACGTATGTACTTCTCTGTACATGCGTATTAAAAACACGGATTTTGAATCCAGCACACGTGTATTTTAATACACGTTCAAAACTACATCCTCTAATATACAGACATAATATGAAACGCTGAAAATTTCCAACTAACATTACAGGAGTGCATGTGTTGAAACGGTACTCATTTATCAAATGTTGTTTATAAAAAACAAACGAGCGTATTGCATCTATGAACAATATACAAACATAATAATGTAAGGATAAAAAGTTATTTAATCGTTAAAGTTTCTCATTTCGCTAGCGCACCCTATGTAATATGTGACAAATTTTCAATGTCGATTTAATAGGAAAAAAAGTTGCTCTATATTTTCAACTTATTTTTTTTATATAGTTTAGTACTAGTTCACTTCCACAAATTTATTTCTGACAGAGTTAAACAAAAAGAATAAAAGTTCGATTTCTGTATGGTAAATGCAATTCTTCGTATCATCTGCTTTCAAATTTGTAATTAAATATAAGTAGACTTCTTTAAGATTGGGAAAGTGTTATGTGGCCACTTAAAAGCAGCATCGGTTGAGTAAGGAATGAGAAAGTCACGTACGAGCTATCCCATATCAAATCCCATAAAATTCAACGCAATTATTTATTGTCGTCCCAGAAAAACAAATTCGTATAAGATATCAGCCCTTTAAGTTAAACGAGTAATACAAAATATAGCAAAGTGAATTCTTCAATGTTTGTAATAAATAAAAAACAGCATGCTTGCAAATAATGTTCAAAGATAGTATAGTGTATAGATTTGTTAAACCAATTTTTGTTCTTGAAGAAATAGTCATAAAAATTTGAGTACGCTTATTACTGGACGCTTTAAAATCACCAAATAAAAATGTTGTATGACTAGTTTCCCTTGCCGTTTATTCAACAAGAAAACAATGTTTGCAATCCAAATATTTTCGTTAATTAAACATCGTATGCAACGGCAAGTTCATTAACATGCATCCTGCTATTGTTGACATATATAAATGATGAACAAAACTACACTTTTAAATGCGTCGAAAACACCAGAATTGAAATATAAACGAAAACCGAAATACAGACGTAAAAATGGTTATTTTACTATGTACCAGCTTGAAATGGTTTCATCGTTAAAAAGACAATGCAGCGCGACTCAATTTACATCATCATATCAGAGAATAAAATGCAATTATGGTGACTTACGATTACACGAACTTATGGTTCATAGACAGTGAATAAAAAAAAAAAAAAGTATTAACGTATATCAATATTTTTCACTGAGAAATTCTTTTTATCAAGTCTTTCATTTCACCCCTACAACTAAAAACTTCTGCAGTCACTTAAGAAGTATTATTACTTGATGGAAACTTTAATGTGAATGAACCTAATTAACCTTTATAAGTTATCAAGAATTAAATTCTTCAAGGGAGATAAGAAACACAGAATGAAATGTGCAAAACGTAACAAACTCATTTACAGCAACTGCAATATTACTTACATTCATTACAAGCAATAATTTCATGATCTTTATTCATTAGACATGTAAATTAATTTAGTGTTTTCTTTTTTGTAAGAAGTCAACGTATGCTTACAAAAAACTGAAATATATTTTCAATATTAAAAACATCTATTATTTTCGCATAACTTGTTTCCACTTACGAGGTATCCCTCGAATTTCAATTCTGGAAATATATGAAGATTTTAGGCGATTAAAGCTGTATAGATTTGAAAATAAAAACACTCAATTAATCTGTATCTAATGAAACTAAATAATAATAAAAATCTTTCATGTCATTTATTTTCTAAAATGGACAAAAAAATGTATCAGGATGAAATTAAATCCATTATAGCATTAGTATAATTTCATTTTATAACAATTTTTAACGACTAAGAAGTACGTATATGGCAAGATATGATAGAATGAAAATAACTTTCGTTATTATAGTAAGTACTTAATAGAAAGTTCATTGACTTCTTCCTGTAACATTAATTATTCACTGGTTAACTGTGACACGACTTTTCACATTTAGAGAATTTTGACTGCAGCTGAATTAGTGAATAGCCAACCAAAGATCAGTAAATAGGCTGTTAAAGTTTAGTTTCAATGAACGGAGTTTAAATAAACGTCGCTAGTATACCTTGTAATAAACAGCATAAAAAGAGAATAAAATAAAAGAAATGATCAGTTGGTTTGTGCATTATTATTAATCATTATAAAACTCCACGATATATTAAATTATTAATAGAATTATCTTAGAAAAGTGGACGTAATGGCAATGTTATGTATAAAATTTGGATCAAAGATATTACAAATAATTGCACAAAAGATATTAAAAATTGCAAATAACGAGTGCAATGGAATGATATTTTTACGAGTGGTATCAAATAATGTATATTTATACGTTTGGCAAGCAAAAAATGGTGTAAAGTAAAACGGATAAAAAATGTAAAGTAAAATTTAAAACCAACTACAAAAAGGAAGCGTGGAAGATTTAATTACTTTTGATAAAATATTGATGAAAGTTTTAATAAAAAATAATCGATACGCGGTTTTAAGTATTAATGAAAGGAAAAGCTAATGTTAGTAATAATTCAAGGTAAATTAAGATCACTTTGGAAATAGACAAATTTAAATGTAATCGAATTTACAAAAGATTATAGCCTGAATGAACTTTAGCGAATAAAAAATAAAAACAAAACATTTAGTCAAGATTAAAATTGATTAATTAGATTATGTAAAAACAAAACATGATTGTGTCGTTAGGTATATTCTATATAAAAATATTATATAAAACAGTAAATATAATAATCCACACATCAAAAGTAAATTTTCACTGCATTCGCTTATTTTATAAAAAATTTAATTAAAACGGTAAATTGAAGCCAGGCAGTTAAAATTATATTGGGATTGCTTTTTCCAATCACTGAAACACATATTTTTACAAAAGAATCAGTGGTTATAAAACTGAATTTTATGAAATTTAAGACGTGACGATATCTAACAATATTTTTTTAATTGAAAGTAAATTTCTAAATTAGAACTTTCCACTGTTTTTCATATAATAGGTTAATACAAAAGTTCTGTCGGTTTTAAGTAACAATTTGTGATTTTAATATTTTTATTTCCTCTGCTTACATCACGAATTTGTTTACTATTAAAGCAAGGAATTTAATAAATATCCTACGATTCCATTCCAATTGTGTATCTATCAAGCAGTAATTTCTTTTAAAAAAGCAAAAATATTAGTACAGAAATACAATGCAGAAATTCACAGAACTTTACATCCACTTAATATTTTATACTTCAAAGCTGTTAACTAATGTAACTCTTTTGATTTTGTTCTTACTATGTATTTTCGAAACATTGAAGTGTGGAAACCTACCAAAGATGTACAATACAATATTGAAATTTACTATCAATAATGCAATTTAAAAAGAAAAATGTTAGAGCATTTACGGTGCTGATAAAAACAGTTTTTCTCGAAACACATGTTTGGGGAATTTACCCTTAGTACCATCAACGCCTCATACGCTGATTTGACCCTTAAGTGGTATTCCGTTTGACTACATATCACCAGTCTTCAGGTCAAAAATGACCCGAATGGTATGAAACTTGAATTTTTAAATTTATAACGCAATGAAGGAACTATTAACACAACGACAAAACGTAAAAATAAATATTATTATAAATGTATTATACAAATTTTAATTACAGAAAAATAATACGGAAAAAATAATTCTTTCTTAACAAGTTTTACACAATTGAGGCTTCAAATGCGTCTAATTAAGGCACTCAATGAAATGTTTGTTTCTAGCTGGATAGTTCTTGCTGATAAGGCTTTCTATTGATGAGAATGTTCTAAACACAGATATACACATTCCTATATCAACTCTAATATTCGAACTGACATATTGAAATATGTAAGATTCTGTTTAACAAGCAAATTTTTTTATTATTCTGTAATGACTGTTAGTGATGGGTCACAAAGACCCGAGGACAATGAGTGTGACAATTTTTATTAATAGTAGTATGTGATAATCCATAAAATGACCTTTTCATATATTGTTAAGAAAAAGAAACATATTAATGTATAATGTCATTATACCTTTGTCCAAAAATGCATTAAGGTTTTAACAAATAAAAACGCGATGAATAAGAAAAGAGCCAAACATCGCTTGAGGGTTAACAATATTACGTATAGTAATTTACACAATTGATCAAATGTTTCATACAATCTAGAAACACATAAAATCAAAAATTACACTTTTACTATACTAAATAATTTTCTATTTGATAACATATAAAATTATGCAAAACAGTAGCATTCACATTAATTTATAATGCTCAATTGAATCATATGGATAATAACTTAACAATAGTTTCAATTTTGAATTTAATCAATTGTGTCATTATACATTATTCTACAATGAATCATTGCAATAATCATTGTACAATGGAAATGATTTATGACCATAATCATTTATGACTAATCAAAAAATATGATTATAGATGCATGTTTAAATCATACATAATTGTGTCCATAATTATGAAAGTGGTCTAAGTCAAAATTAAAAAAAAAAATGAGTTTATCAGTTATTTTACATCACATTATTTTAAACTAAATTAATTCAATGTAATTTTTACGATATTGTAAAAAATGAATCGTTAGTGCTTGTTCGTTCAACATTATATGGAATTGATTTAGTGTTAATTATGAAAGTGGTCTATATGTCGAAACAAGAAATATATAACTTAGACTACTTTCATAATTATGGGCACAATTTCGATACCTCAGAGCCAAACAAAGAGAATACAAAAATTAGGACTACGTAAGACAACATTGTATTTGAAGTAATTTACACAATTAAATCTTCTTTACGTATTACGTAACGTGTGTACATCCTTGTGGTCCAGATAAAGTTTAAAAAGAACAATAAGATGATGCGTATAACATAATTTTAACAAAAAATGGACTTGGCTTAGTCTGGTTCTCCGGTGCAGATTTGTCGCTAAAATTTCTCATTATTTTACATACATTCGATCGTTATACATAGTAAGTAGACATTTACATGAAATTCTACTTCGGCAGAACCTGTACTACGTACAAATTAAAGGAGCATAAACACCACAAATGAAACATTTTTACAGGTTTTTATAAATAACCTCAGTGAAGGGATTAAAGTTGAGTTTAGGTATAATGCAGCTGGCTCCATTTTTCTCTGCTACTTCATCGCGATCTCAATTAAGAGAGAAAGGCGAGTCACAAAAACGTAGCAAGGAACATGGCTTTTTCGTCTGTTCCGAATTCTTCCATCTTTTCTTACGAAGTTTGTGCAGTAAAGTACGTAATGCTTTGATGAGCTGGCTGCATAACCGTAACATCTGTCTGGTACACCGGCGGATCGAGCAAGCTGCTTCTCTGCACCTGCTTCGCTACCACAGGTTCCCTAACCACTTGATCATCAAATAGAAAAACTTTCTGCTTTTCTTTTATATTTCGTAAGTCACACACTCGTCCCCGCACGATGGAATGAATCGTTTTCTCGATCAGTTAAGAAAGGACTCTAATTCGAAAGTGTCAAACAATTGATTCTCTTTTCCTCGCATAAGTTGAAAATATAATATTTACATAACTCTTTGAAGCACAGCGGTATGGAAAATGCCCCACCTTCTTTTTATACCCAACTTGCATGGTGGAATTTTTTTTTATCCACTTACAAATTTTAAAATTACAAAAAAAGTCTTGTTTTTCAAGGAATTAAATAAATTTGAATGAATCTCTTTTTCGATTAATTAAAAAAGGACTCCAATTTGAAAGTGTCAAGCAATTGGTTCTTTTTTTAAGTTGAAAATACAATATTTTAACAAATATGATTCAATATTAAAGACGAATTTATAACAATAAAAAAATTACAAGTATTCCTGGAACTCTTTTTACAAGATACTTTTTTTACACGACTTTAAAGTTACCCGGTTTTCACAAACATGGTTTATTCATGGTTACACGATTATTTTTTCTTTACTTTACGTTAATTTATTATCTCTTTACACATCGTTCTATTAGTTACACATTTATCCTTCATGTATGATCAATATTTATTAATGGTAAAACTACTAAGCCGGTTAATTGACAGATTTATCATAAGTAATTATGTAATCTCGCAGCGATGCAGTTTTACGAATATTCCATGATTTTCTGTACGAAATATAAATAAAGTTTACTCTACTTGTAATATATATATTTTTTTCAAGTATCCATCATTTTTATTTATTTGGTACAAATAGGTATACTTTAGTCATTGATAATTTTAGTGTTAGAAAAATACCATAGCGAATGCATTTATATGTTTTAAATTACTTTTTGTATAGCTTGTGTTTTTCGATACGAGTTTTATACTTTGTTGCTAACCAATATTTGATTAAATTTTTTACATGATTCGCTTTTACCGTGTAAAAGAGTCTCAGGTGTACGTTTATGGAAATACGTTAGGATTCTACACAGGGTGAAATCACAAAATTTTAACGTTTTTTTTTAGAAACCATCTTTTTTAAATTTGCGTGTAGGATAACGCAAGATGTAATCGATTGATCAGTTCGGGATAAACTCTGCTCAATTCGGTATACATTTCCCCGGGGATTGCACCGACAGCTAATATTTTATTTTCATTCAATCGACTTCTTTGTACAAAGCAACCAACAAATTGGTTCAATGCTGGCAAAAATTATCGCGAAACAATAATATCTGAAACTTTTACTTTCAAATCACTTTGGTAGGCGTTAGTATAGAAGAATAGGTAAATGGTAATACTAAAGTATGTCCAAAGTATAAAATTTGTTCAAAAGTACGCCGAACAACTTTTTTATTATTGTCTAAAAATGTGTTTTTCTATTGAAAAACAGTACTACGATATTTTCACTAACTTAGTCGATATAGATTGTTAAAAATCACTTACTGTTTGGTCTATTAAAGTGAACTCTTCCCTTAAGGCTTAATTAAACACTGTCTCGTAAACAATTCTTGAACTGTTATTACAAATAATTTCAAATACACAGTAAAAGTATATCGAATTTTTAAATTATTTTAATTAAATATACGGTGTTTTGACGAACTCAGTTACGTGTAAAGTACCGTTTGAAAAAAATAAATTTTATATGCACGACCCTAATGCAATGTAGAATTATATTTTAGTATATTATATTAAAAAATATCGAATAAATTTATTTTCTTAATAATAAATTATCGTAGAGAAATTTTACAAACAGGTACCTGTTAAACGTTTTCAATACTACAATAAACGTTACTTATTCTGTTTGCAAAAGAAATATTGTAAAAAGTAATATTCCGTCTAAAACTGTTCTACATATTTAGAATGTTATCAAAGTAAATGTTCAAAGCGACAGAATAATGATATTTACTTGCACCATTATACTGATGCTTACCCGGAATATAACTGTATGGCTAACTTAGCTTGTATACGATAACACAAAATCGTGAATGACATTCCAATATGGATTCATTGTGCCAAGAAATCGATTCCAGTTATTAAATAGATTACGAGAAACGTTGCTAATTATAGAGTATTATTTATTGCGAGAAAATGGACTATCAATCAACCGCCGTATGAAAGGTACCATTAGAATGAACAAGAATATCAGGATAAATTAGGGATCGCATTCTATGTGTTTATTGGAAACTGATAGTGAATAATGTACATGCCACGTAATCGCGCTATATTTAGTTCTAGTGCATTCTGTATTTTACCTAAACAGTGATGCACACTGAAGAGCAAACGTGGACACACACGTGGAATTTTAATATAAATATCGTATCCAATGTTTCATCATAGAACGTAAAAAATTATGCTATCTTGTGTACAGTCTCTGGTTTTCCATAAAATTTTAGCAATAAAATGCACGTTATGATATTTAGGGGGTAAAACAAATCTCTATCTATGTTCCATTCTTTTAATTACGTTTGCAAAAATTAGAATTTGCATAAAGATTCGCAGTCTACTTATGATATTATGAAAGCAATTTCAAAAAAACATACAGCGCTGTGGACTGTGCGCAGCTTGTTTTAAATTGCTATAAATTTGTTAACTTGAAAACTTCTTCCATAGTTTTGTAGGTACATTTTCGAAACGCTGTTCTTTAAAAAAAAATGTAAAGACAAAATTTATTTTCCTAAGGTTCTGCGGCAGGAAACACCTTTAATGTAACTTTTCTCCGCAGAATGTAGCATTGTATTAGGTATAGGTACTATAACGCCAGAATATGTACTGTGAAAATTTAGTGTAAAGTATACCAAGGCGTGTTTGAACCATTATTAAAGCCAGAGACTTGTGGGGCAGATATTATCTACATAAAACTTGGGTGTTTATTGAAAATCAGTTAAAATGCAAAACTGATGCCATAAAGAAAGTTTATATTCACCGAAAGTATGATAGTAACATAAATTTTATATTTTTCATCGAAAGGCAAAACGATATATGGATTTACATAGTAACACGTATTTTGGTTGTTTATGTTTCGTACCGAAATAGTAATTAAACTATCATTTAGGTTAAAATTCCGCATGTTTTCAGTTTTGCTTCTTATAGTATACTATTATATTGTATACAAATCTAGAATTAATTGGCCATTACATATATTTGAACTTAGAGATCTGTTTCGCCTTCTAAATATTATCTATAAATAGACTGCGCATGTTCATACATTTATTGGAAATTTAAATTTATAAAATAGTGCCAAATACGCATAGTGTGCAAAAATATATAAAATATTTCAAAGTAAAAGATATATGAAGATGCTTAGAATCTGAAAGAAGTTTATATTAAAGCTCTATTCCTTAGTTGCTTTTGAATATGAATTTGCATATTGTACATATGCTGTGTATTCTATATATAATATTCTGTTTTATATTCTATATATTTTCACATATTTTAATTTCCCATAATCGCATAAACATCCGGAATCTAGTAATAAACATTAAATTTTATTCTATTAGGTTTATGAAAATTCTAATTAAACATTGGTTTGATAAGGAAATTCATATAGCATTTTTGATATTAACATTTGTTGTTTCATTAGCGGGACTGAAGAGAGATTAGACAACCTGATGTTTCGATAAAGAGCCAGCAAAAAATTATTAGACTTAGCTTGTTGTATTACTATTAGCTCAGGATATTCTACTATTATCATTTATAGTACTGTTCACAAAACTTTGTTAACATCAAGAAATTGAATATATTAAAAACGTAGAATGATTACATGGAAAGATTCATTGCGACGAAAGAAAGTTATCAAACTTTTTGGAAAAGGGAATTACGAAATTCCTTGATAGCCATGGAATTACGAAAAGATAAATACTGCATGCAAAATGATTCAATAAAATAGTAATTATATACTGGTTGCCTTTGAACATCCCTCAAATATCGCTACGAACTTTCTGAACAACCTGATATAATTACATGCTATAGAATCTGCTTAGATATCATAAGAATTTATATCAATGCTGCTCGTACTAAGCTCAGAAATTTCCTTAGAGGATTCCTCCAACTATACAACTCGAGTAAGGGAATTCTTGAATCTTTTGATGTTCAGACTCGTAAAGAAAGTCTCATACATAAGGTATACATTTATTAGTACATCTACCACTATACAATTTTTTACGTCTCGGAAAACAGAATATGTGCAGTTAATATTACATAACATCTCTTATTCGTAATATAGTGGAATTCACTTATTATGATCACTTTGAGATTAGCAATTTTTGATACGAATAGCAGGCTGGTAACATTACACGAAGGATAAGAAAGCTTTATTATTCGGCTCAATTTATTACAAACAATTACGAAATTTGTACACATTTTAATGAGTGCGCTATCTTTGTTATTCCGATTTGCCGGTTGTGTAGTTCAAGTCGTGCTTAACATGCAAATTGTCATAAGCTTCTGTCTCTAACCTCTACTCCATGTTATCATAAGCAAGCCACCACCTGCCGTCCAATGATAAGCCAAGTATTATTTCGATGGCGTTTGTATAATAAAATACATACTTTGGTTGAAAGTCAGTTTTAAAGGAAAGGTCCATTTAGTACGAACTTATTAAGAATTCTTATCGTTTGTTTCCAAGTGTAATTATCATACACGATACCAATACCCGAAGTTAAACTAATTTTACATAGAATATTTTGGCACCGACTGATTATGTTAATAGCAGCTAATTGATGATATTATCTGTGATTATAATAACCGGATTCCACTGCATTTTATAAAAAAAAAGTTTTTATATGTATTGGTAATAAATTAGTAGCCAGATATTAATACATAGAAAAATACAAATTGTAGCTTTCTCTTAATAACTTATAATAGAGAAACATTTTGATAAATTTTAATACTGTGAAAATTTATTCAATTGAAAGAATTTTACGTTACATTAAACGAAGGCAAATTTAAAATTTCTATAAATGAGTGGAAGTTAACTGGAAATTAGTGATATGTTTAGGTAACTTATTCCATTGTGATATTTTTCTGTTAATAGGAAAGAGTTTAATTAAATTAAAAACAAATTAATTTTCTAAGTAAGGACAAGAAATCTGTGGAGCTAAAGCACTGACCTTCGTCTACTTAGGATGTAAACGTAATTTTATAAAAAAGATATCATTATTATGAAATTGTATTTCTTTCACTTTTATAATAAAGATATTTAAAAAAGCTTCTCATAAGGTTATGAAATATTTGCAAAAATACTAAATACACAAATGCGTCTACACGCAGATACACACATGTACAATGTTAAAAGTTTATAAATGTATAAAAAAATCAGTATTCTTCAGACAGGCGATAATATGTATAATTTTTTAAAATCCGGATTTTTGTTTCTCTTAAATTCTTCTAGTTTCTGTACATTTTCCATCACAGAATAATTAGATTAGATACAATTAATGTAAAATATAAATTAACATTTAACTGAGAAAAACTTGACTACCAATTAATTCGATGACTCTTTTTTATATCAAGTTGACATTCTTTTGTTAAACATCAAACATAATTTCGATATCCAAAATGATCAGCATTATTTTAGATTACTTTCTTCCATTTATAAGGTACATAACTTGTATGGTTGAAGCTAATTTGCATGGCTAATAACGCTTTATACAGTCACTGTTTCCTAAATATCTACAGTTTCGACACATCACTTAAGTATCTATCTTTAGAATTAATCAAGAAGTTACAAAACTGCTTGCTCCTGTATCGATCACATCACACGATTCAATTTACATTATTAGGTTTAATACTGTACGTGTACCAACGTATACGTTTGCCAATGAACCTGGTATGTATTATGCACATTATAACGACAATTCAGCTGACTATAGCTCTATTAACAGTCCATGTACATCTATTCCACCGTAGCCATTACTGTCCGCAACAATGTTCACCGCTGTGCATTAGGGTAAAACTATACCGTACGTGCCACTTTCAAAGTAATATCGATAAAAAGAGATGTATCTTAATCACTTTTTATGATATAAATCGTCGTAGATCTTTACAACTAAACCGGACTTATGCAGAAAACACAACAGAATAGATTATTGTGCGTAATCTTATTGTTAGATGAGGTATTTTGTAACTCAGTGGACGGGAAAAATACCCTATCTAGGTAATAAAACAATATTACATAAATAAATCACTACTTTGTGTTGATCTTAATGAAATACATTTGGCTGTTGCACTACCACAATTATGTACGAACTACCACTAGCATCATATTAGGTATTATTAATATTGTGTGGTTGCTTTTATTGAGTGTGTGTGAGTGAGGATGCGAATGTTTGTATAGATGGATGGAAGGATGATAGAGGTTAATTATTTAGGTTGGTAGTGTTGTGTGGGGCATGTCAGGTTGAACGAATGGTATGACTGAAAGAACAGTAGATTGTCGTAGAAAGCTGTGTGAAAGAAAATGTGGATCTGAGCGAGTTGCAATAATCTGATATTCTTAACATTATATTAAAATTGATTCACTAAAAAACAAGCATATTCATATATCGCCCACCACTTCCCCCACCACAAGTATGTCATAATATAGCTTCGAAATAAATATTATATCATGATCGGAAAGTTTATCATTTTTTAGATAATTAGAATATCCCATTCAATACGTGTCCCATTTCATGGCACTTCTTCCCTATTGCGTGGAAAAGTTTTTATTAATATCACGAAAACTATTTAATTCCCGAAGTTAAAATTTTATATTTGGAACCCCCTCACCCATCTAAATTTCATGTCGATCGGTCGCGGGTGTCCTTCAGAAGAACAGCCTTATTTTTTTAGTAAAGCGCACTACAAATAAAAGTAGGATTTGAAGGAGCAACTTCATCAATAACCAAGTCCTTTGAACAGTTAAAACGTGTGACCTGCGATTACCACGATATAACGCGTGAAAAGAGTGCTCGTAAAGGAATTAAGAACGCGAATAGTAAAACACGAGAATGGCATGGAAAGTAAGCGTGGTGGCAGAGGGAGTAGAGGTCGGTGACATTTTCATCGTGTCGTCTCTGCTGATACGACTGGCGTGTAATGAAAGGGCGAAAACACAGTTGAGAACGTTGTTAACGGTTCTATCTGACGAGAGGAATTATGCCAGTGCTTAATTAAATTTCTCGATTCCTCTGTATCATCGACTACTTCTACGGTATTCAAACAATTGTTTACACTACTAGACACATATTGATCAAAGAGTTCATACATTTCATCAACGAATTCAAAACATTCTATCGTGTTTCATAAAGAAACTTGGTCAACTTTATATCAATGATATCATGAGAAAGCATTGCTTCTGATACAATTACTCTAAAAATGTTTGACGAAAAAAAACATTAGAACTACCGTCAGTGAAATAAGAGATCTTGCTGTTTCTGCTCCTAAACTCTTAAATATAGTTGCTGAAGTATTGGATAAATAACTGCACACTACATTGCGTTGACAAATTTAAGGAATTTTTCAATTCAATTTTTCATTCAAATTGCTGCTTTCGTTAAATTATCGAATTTATAAATAAAAATAGGGGTTTTGGGAGTCTTATTATTTCTTTTTCTTACAGTAGAGACACTGGATCGTAACAGACAAGAACAAAAACATGTGACTTTGATAAATAAATAGTAAAGAAAAGTGCAATGAAGTCATAGTTGATCATTCAGGTGGTAGTAATTGGGTCATTTACCCTATCAGGTTTTACCACCGATTGTAAACTTGTACGTAATTAAAATTGCACATATGAAACCAAACTTGGTGGCATTAGAAAAAAGTGTAAAGTTGGGGTTTTGCGGGACCCTTCAGAAGTCGCCGTTAAATCCGCGTCTGATTATATGTAATAATACGTTTTACAACGATCGTGTACTATCATGCAATTCTAATTATGTTAATAACACCTATCATGTAAGTACCTACTTTACGTTACTTTCGAGTTACGTATTTACAATTTGAAATTGACGTTTATTACCAAGTTCCTTGCGTCTGAATTATTTCTGACAGTTCTCTGAAATATTGGTACCACTCACCTACAACAGAAACAAAGACAATGACGTTAATTAATCTTGAATGGAAATTCAAATTTTGTTGGGCAATTTGAATCTTTAATTTATGAATAAATCACGTTTTGAATAGAAGAATTTAATTGTTTCATCGTAACTTTGGCCAGAAAAACTGCGAAACAGAGAAACCTTGAGACTGAAAACTGAATTCTTTCATAAGGCGTAACATATACAGATCTAAATGCATAGAATATGAAATGTCTCAAAATGTTTACAAACTTGAAAAAAATTTTATAGTAACGCAACTTTTAAAAAGGTTAACAACGAAGTCTTTCAATAAACTAACCCATTGTATTATGACTGCAATCGTGGCGCAGATTATAATACAAATGCAGTATGATCTTCGATAATTTCAAAATTATCTTAAAACTAAAATTTCTAAGATTCTCCCTAAAATAATTCTACTAAACCATACTTATCAAATCATTCTCTCCCACTTAAATGTGAATAAATCGGACCTTTGGATGCAAATTTAATCGGTCCATTCTAGAAATTGTCTCTTGAACCATTTGGCAATGAAAGATCGTACGCATAACAAAAGTGCATATGAAATGCCATTTTTTCAAAGTGAAAAAAAAAGTATAAATAACACCTTTAAAACACTACACATATATTTAGTTAAAGTAATGTTTACATAATTCGATACACTATTCTCCAGCAATTGACTAATTTCGTCATTATGTATTTATAGAAATCACCAATTTCAGGATTTTCTAATAATTCTAATTTTCTGTTCAGTGAAACATGATTAATCTCAAATTTTGCAAGTCGATGTTGAATTATTCCTCTATTCATATACCTAATCTTCTTCAAATCCCAGTTTCAATAGATTTCATGGTATATTTTCCAAAGAATTGCTTAAATATTCCAAGTATTCATGAAACCAAACGCTGCAGATTTCACAATTTTATTATAATACAGACGTATCTACATTACAGTTAATTTCCTCTTGTTTGACGTGGTTCATTACAATTGACGATTTTATAAAGAAGAATAGTATTCATTCGTTAATCTCAAACTTCGTAAAAATGTCATTTTATATGTACCTACCAACCTAATAGTACATCAAACAGTAACGATGGAAATCTAGTATTTGAAAAAGATACAACGCGTGCTGCAACAAGTTATCTCAAAACGAAAATTTTAATTTCTTCAATATTCATCATATTTTCATGAAAACAGTACTAGCGAATTAGTGAGATTCTTCGGATAAAAATAAATCGAGACACGACATAAATCGAACTATTCATAACAGTAATCCACTTTATGCGTGCTTCACTTTTTAAGAGTGCTTTTAAAATTAAATACCGTCGAAACCAGTCCGATTTATGTCACGTTTGGACTCGTTTTCGCCGGGAAAATTTCACCAATCGATTGGAACTATTCTCGTGAAAACGGAATGAAAATCAAACAAATTGAAATGTTCATTGGATAACTCATAGTAATACACGCACGGTATCCTTTTCAAGCGCCTCCTCCACTCACGCTTATTTATTCGCTTTCCTTGTCAACACATTTAAATCTACTCAGCTCAAAATGGTGAGGACAGACTTTCAAATTTAACAGGGCAGATTTTCTACACTTGCCTATTGACTGTACGTGCACAATGTACAAAGAATGAGTCACATATATTAACTACACATTCAACGTGTAACAATGAGTCAATCTTATATTGGATTTAATTTAATTATTTCAGTAAAGTAAATTCAATAACAATTCATTAACTAAAAACAAAGTAGTAATATTAATAACAAGAGTATATAACATTTTACTTCCCATTCGTTTTTTAATTTTATATTTTTTCTCCCTAAATAGATAAATAAATAAATCAGGAACATGAAATTAAAAATAATATTCCTATTAATGGCAAATATCACTTTCGAAATAAATGGTTTTATTAAACAAACAAATATAGTGTTTACAGAAGAAGTAATAACCATTATACGTAGGTAATTCTTAGCATTATTACTAGTAATACTGATGCACGAAATAGGCTTGCGTTTTATGTCGATTTTATGATCACATTTCGCAAACAATGAGCATCAGTCTTTGTTCCTGTTGAAATATCCTGTATAGTTAGCGAAATGTCGACATAAACTCAATCCAATTCCAAAAATAATGGTGTTCGTTGTGATGATTACGACATTCACGAGAGCTCTAAATCTTCATGTTGATGTACTATCCGAAGGCCTATTCGTATTACTGAGCTAACAAACTATACTTTCAATTTTAAAAAAAAGATGTAGTACCTATAAAGAGGTGAAGCTAATAAGACGCCAAATAAAAACACATAGGGTAAATGACCCACGTACTATCACTGTTCCTATAACTGCCACTTTAATTCGTTTATTTAATAGCAAAGTAACGTACAAAGAATCGTAACTAAATAAATTTTCATACTAAAATTGGACTTCGATTTACGTGACAATACATAGACGTTGTATATTCCTGTACACTTAATATTTATAAATATAGATTAGGAGTTGAATGTGTTCGGGATATTCAAAATTTGTCTTTCTCGCAACGTTTCGAACATTCTAGAGTCCTGGCGGTACACTATAAATATGTAAACAGCAGGCAATAACAGTTTCAGTGTTTAATCCAACCGTCCTGGCGAACAAAACATAGAGTGTAACAGCGGGCGTGTAAACAGATATAGAAATAATAACGATTTTTACTTTGTAGAATTTCGGTAACTCCTTTTTGTATTTATTAATAAAACGAATACTTTTCCGTTTAATCAAACCTGCCGCGCATACTCATTTATTTATGCAAACAGAATGTGCTGTTGAACATTAAAATGTGTCCGATACAATTATAAAGTATGAAACGTATCATAATTCAGTAAGGCAATACGTTTACTATATATCTTATATCTGTTACACAAACTGACGTGTTAATATATGTGAAACGTGTTTCTATTTAAATGAAAAGTTTTCAAGTGACAGTAAGAAGAACATTGGACTTTAGTGTATATTTTCAATTATGTAGTAATGAATTTATTATATCGATCATATGAAAAAAAATGTTCATAAATAAAAGAGCGGTTGCACAATATTATGCTCCAAACTGGAACGATTTTTATGTTAACGATGTTCTAAAATAGTTAAATAAAGTTACGCGATAACCTTAAAGTGGCAAGAATTGGTACATCTGCCCTAGTAATTCACGAAAATCTTTGTATACCCCCAAATCAGCACTCAATCTTGAGCATGTGAAACATACTTGTCAAAAACTTCGAAAACATTTAGAGATAAAGGAACTACGTAAGTTAATGAATATACTGCATTTTTGAATGGCAAATTTATTTGCATAAACAGATTTTCAAAAAGTCGATTTGTTTAAATAATACATTATAAAGTAGCACTTTTTTGTTAATTGTTTTGGTCAAATGTTGAATCGTTTCCCTATAAATTATAGGTATGTGGGAACTGCATAAGCAAATATAAAATATGGAAAAGAGAATTTTTAATATTGCATTCTTAAAAAGATTATTATATTTGAATTCTTTTCGTGTTTACGTAATACGCAATATTTAAATGCGCATAATCAAACATGTGCTACACCTTTAGAAGATGTAATGTTATTAGGTACATAAAGAAAGTAGTTGTGTAAGAATATCGCGTAACTATTATATTACACCCATCGTTTGTCAACTCTACTTCCAGGAGTACTTATGTACTTACTTTATAATTGGTTCAAATATATCATTTATTATACAGTTACAAAGTAATCCTCTTTTCAGTTAATGGCGAAACTTGAACCTATTATTAGCGCTGCTTTGCATTTCAAATAGGTATCGATATTGCTTCCCAAATTACTTCAGCTAAACAAACTCAAAGATATAAACAAAAGTTTTCGTTAATTGGCTCGGTTCGAAGGTAATTCATTAAAATTGATTACTAGGAACCTTTAATTTATCTAGTCTGCGAAAAATTAATCCAACTATTTCCTTTAACCTTTAATATAAAAGATATATAAAATATTTTCTGCTTTCATTTCTTTTGTCATACAATCAATATCCCTTTTCAAGTATTTTGTTTGTTATTTATGTCTTCGAAATGATAGAACAAAAGATTAGAATTAAAGAAAATGTAAGGATTCGTGTCATTTATTTTATTCAGTAAAGCGAACTGTTGTGGAATCTTTTGATCATGGAGGGAGATCGATACAAGATTGCTTGTGCCGTGCTGAGTTGAAATTGCATGGCGTTGCACAGTAGCACTATACAATCATTAGTATGGAAGATACTTGACTCATCTAATGACATTCTCTTGGTCTGACCTCGTTTCCAAATCTCATTTCGGTTTCTCGCTTCACTGAATTGCTTACATGTGATAAAAGAAAATTGCAGAATTTCGTTTCAGTTTGTTTTTTATTATAAAAAGAAACATATACCTATTTTCAGCGAATTTTACTATGCAGCTTATAATCTAATTTTGGCCTGCAAAATATTAATTTAGTATTTGACAATAACGCATTAAGTAAGGGTATATACGAGAAAAGAGAAAAATTGTTACTTTTTTAAAATATACAATTACGTACGGAATTTATTTTAAATTACGAAAGGCAATGCAACTTTTGTTAACGAATATTGTTGGGACTAATTAAAAAGAAAAACAGTAGAGTTGAATGTATTGAATTGGTGGGAAAATAATGTCAGCTTTTAATAATGTGACGGTTATACAAATTTTTTAGAAAATAACATTATAAACCTCTTAATACGTTAAAGTCAGAATATTATCGATATTATAAACAGAAATTATTATATAAGTTCGGGACTATGATAAGTATATTTATTTTAATATATACAAAACCGACAATAATTGTTCACCAACCTAACAAATGAATTGAAAAAAGGTAAACAATTAGATACTATGAAAGTCTAACACATGAGTATCACATTACAAACCTAATAAGTGCTTCAAGGTAACATTTTATTTGATATATGAGATACTTAACGTTAAAGTGTAACTGTAATGGTAAAAAAATATCTTTAATGCTAGATATCTTTGTACAGTCAAACATGAATCTGCTTATTTTCAGCGTAAATTTATCAAGAAAGACTGTGTTAAAACCGATGACCACGATTTGCTTTCACATACAAGGTGACGCAACTAAAATGGAGCACCTAATTATTTTTTAAAATTAACACATTCGCCATGGACCGTGACGAAGTTCTTCAAAGATGTGAAAGTTCATAAGCGTGGGAATTTGAAAATTCAAAAATTCCAAGATTTAGGTATCATTTTGATTAAATGAAATATTTAAAAAACAAAGAGCAATTTCCTTGAAACATTTCTACTCGAAACGACAATTTGTATTCGTCAATCTGGTATACACCATTGGCCGTTGTTTGCGAAAGAATGCATATACATATAGTATATATTATGTGTAAAAAAAGTTCGATGAATAAAGCGAAGACAATAAGAGAACAACAAAAGTACATGCTAGAATGCTGAAGACAATTTACAAGAATGAAGCAATCAGCAAAAAATGTAATTTAGAATGATTTACTTGGTTCCGTAATGAAAGAAACATCGCGAACAATTGTTTGATTGACACCTGCAAGTACTGATGTTTGTAATTAGAAATACACAAAAGACGTGATAGTTTGTATATATTTCTATACTATAATCAGTATACTGTGGATCTTTACGCAAATTCATATTTTTATACACACAAGTGGATAATCTCTTGTAATCCGCTTGGAAGGCAATAAAGAAATCTGTCTGTCTATGTATAAACACAACTAAAGGGTTAACATATTAATAGAGATTTGGTTTGCCATCTAAATGTTGTAACGTGCACTTTATCAGAGATATTTTTTTATTTTTATATACAATTTATATGCATTCTGTAAATTTTTATACATTTAAGTTTCCCGTAAATATAATACATATAAATTTAAAAACTAACAACTAGACTGCGAATCTTCATGCAAATTCAATTCTTCAGGAACAAGAATGAAGAAAGAAATTTTAGATACAAATTGATTTTATCCCTTACATATTATATGGTGTATTTTACTTTGAATATTTTGCATATATTTGCACATATGCATTCTGCAGTATTTTGCACATTTAAATTTCCTATAAATGCATAAAGATCCGCAGTCTACTGATAACCAGCAACAAGTGCAGTATTATTCACCGAACTTTATTGGACTATAAACGGTGTTAAAAATTCCTTCAAGACTATTACTAACATTAGCCAGCAATTTAACAAGTATAGTAGAACAAGTGCGATATAAAACATTCTCAATCTGTAAAAATTCGTAGAATTATGTTACTCGCAAAGAATGTACTAATGATAGCCACTTCAACTGGATACCCTAGCGTTATTTGCCGATAGTATACGAGATTGCTATATTAAACGCGTGACTTTTGATTTGTTGAAGCCGCAGGAGAGTTCCGATAGTCGAAAGGGAACCAAGTCAGCTGTCCGTATCGAGTCACGACGGGCCATCTTGCATAATAACTTTGGCTTGTTTCATTGCTCCACCCCCGGTAAGCGTAGCGCGATCAGGAAACATAAAAGTCGTCACGTTCGAGTGGTTCGGTTAATCGGCTCCGATGATGTAGCACAGTACGATAACAACATGGGAACGGGATCGACAGGTAGCACAAAGGCTCTTACAACAGCGTGCGAAAGCATGAACGGGTCAGCTCGTTGTATTGATATTAACCCGGCTGCACTGACTACGTACAGGTAGCGAGACCGGAAGAAGCTATCTAGTTAGTACTAAATCTTCGTGGTAGCAATGAGTCCCGACAGACCTGTAATTTTCGGAAAGCTACACGCGGAGCTCTCGCAATTACAAATTAATAAACGGTCTGCGGGACCTTACTACCCTTTTCCTCTGTGATTTATATCTACCGTATACCTTAATTACCCCCGTGGCCTCCTGAATCCTGTGTACGAGGTGCAAAGTTCAGTGGACAGCTGAACTTGAATCCGGGACAAGACATTATACTAATATTTGTCTTCTTCAGGCCTACTCGTGTGCTCATCGCAATCGAAATCTCCTTTTTCCTTTTATTTTTAGTAAACAATGTACAGTTGTCTCTCGAACAACGCGGATTTGGTTTCACGCAGTTTTCTCGCGACCTTTGAAATCGCCGCGCTGTCTTTCTTTCCTTCTAAGGTTATTCAATAGGAAAGGACTTAGATGGAAACTTTTGTAGTGATCCATTTCCTATTATATAATGCAGAGTGCAATTAATATGTAATATGATAATTAGCTTGTAAAAATATAGCTACATATTTTGTTTTCTTTTCCTTATGTTTTTCTTAACCAACTTGCATTTCCTAATTAATTTTTTAAACTTATTTTATTACACATTATATTAAGTTGATCGGGGGGGGGGGGGGGGGATAATTTTACGCGTTCCAAGGAAAAATAATTAATTTTTTAAACTGTTGAAAGTAGAAGATCGGTAAATGTCAAGTAGATAAATCGAAAAGTATGTACTATTCCAAATTAACCAGTACTTTTTAACGTAATTAATAATCCTTTAATCAAATACTTTTTTAAAAACCACGAAACAATTAAAGTAGTACTAGTTATTCTTAAATCACAGGTGTGAAATAATGATAAATATTTTTTCATAGGTAGCCTACGATTTCTACACAGTACTGTATATTCTGGGCTTTAATAGCAAATCTTTAATTCCTGGTGATAATTTACTGTGATTTCTACTGTAAACTAGTGATTTTAAGTGAAGATGGAAAGCTCGTTAGATTTGCTTCCTTACATTCAAGATACATTTTACTTGCAACAATAATAACGTTTAACTTTCAACAAGATAATATTCCTATCTACCACAGCGCGACTATGCAAACCTCAATTCGTAAGGAACCTTAAACCATCGAGGACGGTGTTCGTGCACGGCACGAACATTAGTGCTATTTCGTGTGTTTAATTCTGCATAAATTCACCATGTAAGCAGATTGTTATGCCGTCGAACTTTGTAGCTGACTTGATTTCTTGGAATTGTAAAATTGAATTACAATTACTAGATTTAATATTCGAACACCATTTACAGCGAAATTAATCAAAGACAAAAGTCGTTATTTTAATAAAAGTTCACACACTTGTAGAGCATAATGGACTCTACGAAGAGCAATTTTTTTATCGATATGATATTCCTCTACGAGGGTGAAAACAGTTCGCAAATGTAAGCATTTTTTCATTTCTCAAATGCAATTTTGTCGGTGACCTTTCTCGCAATAAAGCGATAGAATATTAAAAATTGAACAAGTTTAATATGAAAATTTTGCTCTATTTTGCACCGTTGCAAAGACAAAGAGAAAATAAAAAATAATAAGTAATAACTTTTCACAAACTGTAATTATATTAGGAACTACAAATCTTCTTAGCGTTTGGTTTTATTTTTTAGATTTCGTACTTTGAACTTGATAAGAAAACGTATTATGATGCTTAATTCCTCACGAAGCATTAATTTCAAACATTATTTGGTTCGTAAAAGCAACTTTACTGAATATTCAATAAACTTGATATTCGAACCATTTAATAAGTTGGTTTTGGAAAGCTCAACTACTGCAATTTCAATTATTCATTAATCATTTATGTAACACTAATTGGTTGTTGCATTGTAGGAACAAAAGTACGAAAACTATAAAATTTTTAATGACATTTTTTATAAAAGGTGTGAATATTAATTGAATGTTTTTTTTTTAGTACTTTTTCATTCTTATATTATTTTACGTTGCTTCGGCATATTTTAGAAAATACTAGCTTGTATTAATTGAAATTTATTTAACACTAATTAAAAGTGAACCTCTAAAGCTATCCTTGAAACCAATAATAACAACAAACCCAGTTAACAGTCTTTACTGTTATCTAACAATGAATGAAGTTTATGAAATTATTACGTTTGTAATGTCCAATGGACTCCATAAATACCCAACAAATTAACTGCATTGGTTTTCAATTTTTATAGCGTTATTAAAAGAAAATTCACTTTGGTTAAAATTGCATTCGTGATAGTGTTCAAAAATTAGATTAAATGATTTCTAAAGCCAAGCATTTCTTGAATTTGCGCCAAGTTATGAATTAATTCAAAACGTTTCGTTTAATAACTAATTTTTGTAGCACGTATCCAACTGCCAAAATTGTATTCCATTTTTATTTCTGCCAATTAAAAGATTCATTGTTTGCTAGTAATTAAAATATCAAATTCAAAACGATATTATTTAGCTTCATAATTCAAAAATTATAACAGCCTATCTTCAGATCTTCTCCTTCTGACATTTACCATTTGTCATTCCGTATTTAGGGGAAAAGCGAGATCCTCCCCTTCGTCAATTCAGCCCTTTGCATAACCGTTCAAAACTTACCCCTCGATACATGTCATCGAAAAACTTTGCTTCTAAGGGTGACATTCGACCTGTGTTCCGCGCATGAGACATGATGTCATATTTTGCCTCCTTTCTAACAGGGGTTAAGAATTCTATATATACATAAGCATTTTTATGAATGCACGAAGCGTTGGATATATCGAAATTACCATTACAAAATACGGTTTAGCATTTTGTTTCCATTTCATTTGACCCTACTTTGTTAAAATTAACCTGTCAAAACTAGGGATGAGCCGAAATCTAATTTGTAGTTTTACGAAACTCAAAAGCGAAACTTTGCAAGGTCTCGGAACCCTCGAAATTCGAAACTCTGAATGCTTATTTTTCCTGTTGTTCTAATGAGTAACCATTTTGGCGAGGATTAAAATATTAACTAATTTCGTTTAGAAAATCATGTTACTTAATGGATATTTAAAACTTCTCGAAATAATTATTTCTAACACATCCAACGTTGCAAGAAGGTATGAGGATGTAAAAAAATCCAATAGGAACGACAGTCATCCTTTTAGCTTACAAAAAATATATCTTCGCATTTCATTTTTTCTGACACTAGTATACAATCAATATAAATAACTGCAACGAATTCGTGAAATTGTTCCAATTAAAATGAGTCTAAAATCTAAATGCAAACTCAATGGAATTATTAGTCAAATAAGTTCAAACTGCGAAAATATTCTCGTTATTTGTAGAAATTATTACTTATCCAGGTTTCGAGAGTTTCGAATCATAAATATAGCACAAAGTTTCGAATTCTTGAAACTCGAAACTTTTTAAGTTTCAAGGGGTTACGAGGTTTCGAATATCCCATCCCTAATTAAAATTTGTACTATTATTTATTATATTGCGTGAGGTACAATAATTTATAGACTATTAAAATTATTCATTTATTGTTTTACACAGTGAGAAATAGTTTTTAGAAGTACGGATAACACTTGTAACGACAGAATTAAATAAAGTGTTACAGGTTACCTTTTCCGTAGTAAGTACATATTTAAATAAAGAAAACCTATTAACGAACAGTTCCGTAATAAAAAAAAAAAAAATAAAAGTAAACTCGACTACAGCAATCTTGAAATCATTTATTTCATCAAATCATTCCGGCAAGTTTCGCTTTTGTCTATCGACGATGCCTGTAGTTAAAGGATCAAATATATCACTAGTCCCAGTTGCGTGGAACACCCTTATAAATTGTATCTGTATGCATAAGTAGCTAAACGGCTGCCCTTCGCCAAGAAGCATTACAAGAAATACAACAAACTATTTAACAAACATTTTTCACGTATCGGTACACAACTCGGAGCAATCGTGACGTACACAGTGGCAATAAAACGCAATTTATTGTACTACGTCTGCAGCGCAACGATATCGGGCATGCTAAGTACCCTCCGGAAACGCAGAAAAGTGTTTACGCAAACGTAACCAGATATATTAGGCCATTGTTCTTAAGATACGCATCGTGGCTAGAGCTATTCACGAACCATCGAGCCAGAAGTTATCGCCTGCGAAACGTTTTATCGCGATAACATCCTTTCCATCCGCATACCATTTACGTAATTCATCGGTCAAAGAGTAGGTAGTTGCCTGACATATTGAGGTTTTCAATCAAACGTAAGCACCCATCTTCAAACGTTACAAATGCATCGAAAAGGTGCAATAAAATAAATGTACGAAACCCAGTGAATGCTACTTCTGTGGTGGGGGAAGTGGAGGGCGATATATGAATATGCTTGTTTTTTAGTAAATCAATTTTAATATAATGTTAAGAATATAAGATTATTGCAACTCGCTCGGATACACGTTTTCTTTCGCACAGCTCTCTACGACACTCTACTGTTCTTCCAGTCATACCATTCGTTCAACCTCACACGTCTCACACAACACTACCAACCTAAATAATTAACCTCTATCACTCTTCCATCCATCTATACAAACATTCGCATCTTCACTCACACACACTCAGTAAAAGCAACCACATAACTTCTCCCACGTTTTCGATAACTGACATATACGGCATCGTGTAGCTAGTGGTACAACCGGTTAGATTAACGATGAGCAACGTTTACCCTTCAGTGGGCCAAAATTGAAAACTTAATGTTCCATACGGGCTGCAATAAACATGATATTGAAACCTTTAGCGATACTACAAAACAGGAGTTTTTCAGTTGTCTTGTAAACGTGATACAGTTATCTAAAGTTCAATAGCTATTCGACATTAAAATTGTGTTTTATTTTTGCGTAAACAAGCATTGAATAGGAAATAAAAGAAGAAAGGGCACCATTGACTCATACACTTAATATATTGATAAAAAAAATGTTGCTTTATGAAGTCGAATTTGTTATTTTCGATTTAGCTAAATGAAATGTACGTTTCGAAGAGCCGCAGATAAGTAACTGAAGGGCTGCGGTTACTCATCACTAGGTTAGATAATTCTACACGACAAAAGAAATAAAAAATTTAATAATATAAAATTGATCAACCACCATCGACAGCCACCAACCAAGTTTCAAACGTAGAAATGACAGATTTAATACCGCACTATATCTGTGCAATAAATAAATTATCATATAGTTAATGTACAAACATTATTATATATATTGTTTTCTCTCTTCTATACATTTCGTTTCGTTGACATGAATGTAAGTATTTACGTGAAATATATGATAAGTGTATGTTAATACGTTTTGATATGAAATAGCTGCGGTCACATTACAACCAGCGTCTATCATCATCCATCTCGGACTGGTTTATAAATTAGTGTTACCACATTTATAGCTGCATAGATGCCTGATAACAAATGTGGTAACGCTTGTAGTATTCACCGTATTTTTTTTGTTTTGTTATTTATGTATCCGTTATCTATTTCCCATATTTACAGTGAATAAGTAATTGTTTGGTCAATAGTTTTTCATTACTTTCGAAATAATCATAAACTGGTAACCTACATGCGTGAGTGACATTCACCGTTCGATGGACGCAGCCTGACCGTATGTATTAATTTTGGTGATCGATCGATAGCATTCCATGATAATCGATAGTAGTCAATGGATGGTGCGCGACTGCGATCTAATTCATTAGATGAATGTAGGAACTCCATATAATAACGATCCGATACAAATATTTGCCGTCTTCGATAAAATCTTGTGGTTCCAAAGGGCCAAATATACACATTGTCGTCAATTCAACAACGTCCGTTATGAAAACGTACATAAAATCAGCTCGCTTTCAGAGAAGTAGCTGAACTTTCATCAGATATGCAAGGTGGATACACATAAACACGCATGGTTAACGTACAAAATACCTGAAGTAGATAGCAAATACACGGTTGCTTCCGCGAGAGTTTTTAACCGCAGGCGATAGATGGACCTTCGAACCACATAAAGAATGTAGATAACGTTTCAACCGTACCGGAAGCGACTCAGTTAACGACTAGTGCCAAAACAAATGCGCGGTAAAAGTTTAGGAGGGGCCACAGCAGCGAAAGATGATCTACGATAGAGGAACGACCACTTCTTTAGTACATATTATTGTTATTTGCATCAGTTAATTCCGTATTTACTCGGGGTTACAGGTTAAAGGATCATTATCGTTTTCTCGCGGGCACAATATCGCGCGAAACCGGTCTTCGCGTTCCTCCGCCGTAAGCACAATCAACACCTGCCGCTACGGCGCGCTGTATGCACCACTCTGCACACCACTTATGGAAATTGTATTTAATGCATTGCACTTTATCTATTCTGCGACATTTTCTCCATAAATATTAATGTAAGTTTATTATCAGTATGTGAAATCTGGATTACTTCTGTTCACGATGGTTATAAATACGCCCTTAACATGTTGAGTGTCACACCTGAATTTTATATTTCTCGCTTCCAGGTGCAAATACAGGTGGGCCACCTACAACGCGGTTTAGGAAATGTGGAAATTTTTCTACAATGCCACAATTCTATAATGTATTTTCAAGGAACGTATCTACCGCGTTGTAGAAGACTCACCTGTATATAAAATTTCAGTACAATATCGCGAAAATTTCTTTTATGACCCAATATCATATTAGGTATTTGATTACATTATACGGTTTGGAGGAAGTGGTCCAAGTATGGGCTGGTTAAAGTATAGAACTTACTAAGCGCTGCCCTGACAATGAGTCAGGAACGATGCAGAATTACGACTAAAGAACAAATAAAGTTGTACAGAAGAAATAGTAACCATCGTTTGTTGTATTAACGTGTCATTGTCACCAATTTCACGATCGTGAAAGTTTTCACAGGTATGTTTTTTTCACTATTCTAATAATTATCTGTTGAAGTAGGAATTAATTTGCTAAGAGCACTATATTTTAACTATATTCTAACACTGAAAGCTTTTTCACTCACTTTCAGTAGAAGGAACAGTTTTTTGAAAGAAAAACAAAAACGATAGTATTCATTTTTATTTTAGATTATTTTATGAGTGGCCCACATTTGGATCATACTTTCAAAAATTAAAATTTCCACTGTTACTTTAAATTTATAATTTGTAGGAAACATTACTTTCATTCAACATATTTCAATTCCACATCAGAAAGCTAACATCATGTTATAGACATACACTGATATGTATATAGATCTACCGATTAAAAGAGATGTACCGTTTAGAACCCTCTTTAAAACGGTATAAAGCAGGCCTGAAGGAGCGGACACCAGAGGATTAACGGTGCCTGAGTTTAAATGCTCGCAGCCCCCAATAAACCAAGAAAGTAGACGTTGGTCTGCAAAAGACTCTATTACCAAAATTATTACTAATAACGTTATTGCCTAATCTTTCTTTAACTATCCGAAATTTCCAAATTCCTAATCCACATCTTACTATCAGTTTTTCTATCCTCTCCTTTAGTTTCCCTGATTTTTTTTGAACCACAATTTTCCATTATTTCCACCTCCTTTTCTAGAAAATTATTCCCGCTCCAAGATGAGATTCCTTCCAAACACCAAAGACGACAAGCCAAGTCTTCTGCAACCAACGGCTGTTTTCAGAAGTTATTCTTAAGGGTGTCTTTTAGGCCTCGTCAACCATATAACATTCCGTCGCGATCCGAGTTCCAAAAATTACAAGAAGTAAAAAGCGTCACATGAACATATGTCACATATATTTCTTAGTTTCCGAGTTATGATGCTTCAACGCACTATATTATACGTTTCGTTTATCTTGTCCCTATATTGATATTTACAAACAATGTTACCGATTCTAGGATTTGTTAATCCAAATTCACAGTCAGTACCCCAATGTCGAGAGTTTAGTACGGTTCTGAAAGCAGCAAAATGGTCATGCACAGTGCGATTGAAATGACCGACATGCGTTTCATGTATGGCCTTGCCAATGGAAATGAACATATGAAGCATGTCTATTCTATGCAGAACATTTTCTACCTCGTAGAACGATTATATTAATTTATTATATTACTATTATTACACGAATAAAGCGTGCAATAGAGTGTGTTCAGACCCGAGGCGAACACATCGAATATTTTCTTTAATAATCCATAATTCAGAAACTAAGAAATATAGGACATATGTACTATTCGTCCGCGACAAGAAGGCACGCAAGTATTTACATTCCCGTTCCAATTATAATCTATTAACCTCCCTACACGCACATGCATTGTTCACTATCAACCGAAGACGTTAAAGAACGACAGTGATTTAATAACGAAGACGGCGTGTGGTGATAAGGAAGACAGTAGACCATATCTATAGTGAGGATATAAAGTCTGTCTTCTTTTCGCGGACGGACGGTATATATGATGTTGTTTACTTCCTGCAGTATGAACATGTATTTATTAATCACGCTGTGTATGTACATTTGCATTACATGTACAATGGCAGTCAAAGTAAAACTCAAACACTTACAGTACCGTTCATAATTATTCGAACGACTTCAAGAGTTGATGGACGCACCAGTTAAAGCAAAAGCTTGAAATTGATAAGATTGGACATCACCGGCTTGGGAATTAAAATGCTTACGAATCGAAAAGCACAGAAATTCAAAAGCTTAGTAATCTAAATGCTTGGAAATCCAAAGTCTTGAAAATTCGAATGCTTCGGGATTTAAAAGCTTAGTAATCCAAACGCTTGGAAATTAAAATATTTGAACATTCAAATGTTTAGAAATTTAAAAGCTTGGAAATTCAAATGCCTGAAAATCCAAAAACTTGAAAATTCGAACTATTAGGAATTCAAATGCGTCGAAATTCAAACGCTTAGCAATCGCTTCTTAAAGCATAAAAATGTAAGTGTCCGAGTTTTACTTTGAGCCACTATAAACCGAAGATCACAGAACATCAACATAGTAAGTCACATTTTTCGTTTTTTTTTACCGGAGAACAATTTCAATATTCAAAACACGCTCAAGCAATCCCATATTACCAAACGTATGTTTTTATTTCTGCTTGAGATTAAACATGTATTTTGTTCCATTTTTCCAAAATATTACAAAAAAGCCAATTGCCATTATACTAAATATTTCTTGGAATTTCTATAAACCTTCATGAATTTACTATGTATTCGACTGAATAAATTCTTATACAGTTTTCATCTTGTGCAGTTCGTCAAATAACTTCAATACTAGAACTACCGACGACTAAATACGCAACTTATACGCAATTCTTACCTAGTAATCCTCGATCTCGCAATCTTACAAAATGAAATAAAATGAATTCAAATTGATTGCAAAATACAACATGTTTTTATTGCAATTTATCCATAGGCTAAACCACGAGTGTAACTCGTTGTTATAAGCCAAAGGGTTAACATTAATATGAAAATATATCGTTGTTAATCTCATGAACATAACAATATGTAGTGTAACAATGAGATATAATATATGTAAATATAAAACGCGTATTTAAACAAAAATTAATATTACATATCGTATATGTGAAGCCTAAAAAATGAAAACATTCAGTGAGTAACATGAACGACGAGAACGCGTTGGGACTGTCGACAAAGTGGCACAACAAGAAATTTCGTGTCCTGGTGGTTTAAAAAAAGCTACAGTGCGTTCTAGTGAAATGTAAAACCCCGAATATTTGGTTTAATTTGGATTAAATTCGGCTAGCTTCAGATTTAATTTTGATTACACGGCTTTTTAAACGTAATCAAAATATACAATTTTTCTGTGTGGCTATTGTCATAAAGCTACAAAGTGTTCTGATCGTTTATTTCGAGCATTTTTCCCTACTGAGCGTAACAGACAAAGCTTTCTTGTTTAAATGGATTTCGTTAAGCATAATCTACAATGTATTTTGCGAATAAATTACAAGGGAATAAAATTAAAATATATTTATTATCAACAGATTTTTACATATTTATGAGAAATTTAAATACGCAAAAAGGGACAAACTAAGTTGCCTACAAGTTCTACTTTCTAGATGATGAAACTAAACTCTATTCAAATCCCATTTCTTTAGTTGTATTAATAACAATACGAATTTTTATAAACATTCGCAATTTAATTATCAGTATTGCAGTGAACTCTATTCAAGTTTTATTTAAAGAGTACCAATATTTTAAATATGTGTTAAAACGAGTACGAAAAAATTTGAAAAAAAAAAACTTAATTACTTTTCATTGACTTTTGAACACAAAAAGGTCCGAAAGATTGAATTCCGTTTTTTAAAAACGGGTAAAACCGTTGTATTACAAGCAAGGAGTTAAGGTAGAATTGAAAGAATAAAAGCTGAAATCACAAAAGTTTATATAACTGTTACTGCGAACCGCTACTATTGTTAGCTACCGTACTGTTGTTACTGCGATTGTGCAGATTTGACATAAAGGAAATTATGTAATGCTGCTCGCGGCTTATGTATTCCATCACAAGGAACATAAATACAAAAGGCTCACGTTCGGCGGTTTATTTTTCCCCAGCGTATCTCCCGGTTTCCATAGAATGACCTATGAAGTATTTCACGTTAATTGGTTATATGCCATTTCGTCATATCGTTGAAATTAAGCGCACCGTATGTACGGACAACGTCAATTCGAGTCGGGAACTGTGAAAGCGGGTCCATGAGAATTAATTATGCCTTTGGGTATACAAACTCGTTTATAAGGCAAAGAATGAAACGTATAAAACGAATTTATACGTGTGCGGAATGGGTGAAGTTTAGCAGCTAGAATTCGCCCGTTTATAGGTTTCTATTCTCCGGGCGAACTCGCCGCGAACTTTCATATGTCAAACAACAGAAGTTTCCTCAAGTGTCTATATTTCTTATAGCGGCAAGCTGAGACACAAATACTTTATAAAGTCCGGTCAATATTAAACTGCCGCCGCATAAAAGGAACGTGATCAATTTTTCAACCCCATAAAGTTATCGCTCTATAAATGATAAAAAAAATATATAATGTATGTATATATATATATATATATATATATAAACAGAATGATTAAATTAAAGAGCGTTGACGTTTTAGTAGCAACGTATAAAAAGCATATTTTATGGAAATTTATAAAAGTCAAGAGTTAATTAGCCCAATTTCGGTCATTGCTAATAATAACGAATTAAAAGTGATAGATATATAGACGGCGGATTCATATGAATTTATGAGAAATTTAAATTAGCAAAAAAGTGCAGAATGCACGTGATATATAATATTATATGAAATATCCAAAGTAAAGAACGTATTGTATTAAACGAAGGCTGAAACAGATCTGTATTGACGTCCCGTTTCTTTAATTGTGTTTCTAAAAATATGAATTTGCATAAAATTCGCAGTCTACTGATATATTATTTATAATAACAATCTTATATGACTGAGAAAAAAGTGATAAAAGTTTTACTGAAACATTTTTAAGAAAGCAAATTTATATATTAGCTTGTTCGAAAAATTGGCAATTCGCAATGCTTCTGTTTCGTAACTGGTGAGACTGAAAGGGCAATATTTTTTATGAACATTTGTTTATTAATAACATTTTTAATTCGAACAAATCCTGTTCACAATTGAGCCACTTAAAATCCAATACTTATCTAATAGTAGTTAAAATGGGAAGCCCTATTTTTGCATTAGATAACATTAGACAATCCGATGTTTTGTTAAAGAATCAGCAAAGATGATTAAACATTGCGTAGGATATTCTACTATTATAACTTATTGTAACGCTTGTAAAACTTTATTAACATACTAGTAACATAGAAGAATTACATGCAGAAACTCGTTTCCAGGAAAGAAAGTTTACAAATTTCTTATAAAAGGGAATTATGAAACTTCCTGATAGTCATGAAATCACAAAAAAGTAAATACTATATGCAAATTATTCGATAAAATCATAACTGAATACTCTTTGCCATAAAACCACAAGCCACACTCGTGACGCAAATTACAGACAAAATAGAGCAAATATTTGTACCAAAATTTAATTTAATCCCTTTAATTTTGTTTGCAACTTTTATTACTGCCATAGCAAATATAAATACTGTGTAATATTTTAATATTTCGTATCTGGCACAGTGTTGAAGTAGGTAATAGCTTTTGCTACCGCGTGCAGCTACTGAAAAATTCGTAGGGCAAGGGGTTAAATATCGCTACGAACTTTCCGAACAACCTAATATATGAAAGTAAGTAGGTATTATAATATTAATTATGAATCGAGTAAGGTTATGTAATTTTTCAAGGGGATCATTTTTCATGCGACAGTTTTTCTGTACAGACGGAACATTTAATAAATTGAAATAGTAGTAGAACCAAAAAGAGAAAAAAAAACTTTCTCCTAACTGAAAGCTTTCCGCTGTGAGCCACAGGAAGATCTCACGCGTGCCTGCAATACGTAACCCCTATACCTTACGATCTCCGAGTGGAAAAGAAGATTATCAGGAACGATCGATGGCAAGCGATAGATATAATCAAACCACGTTCGGGTAATAGCGAAATCGTGCCGCTCGTATATTATGCGATTGAACGAATGGAAATTTCACGGTAATTCATATTTTGTTTGGATATCGAGCGTACGCTTCTCGTTCGGTGTCGCACGAGAAAGCCATTTTCATATTCTAACAAGAATCGCAGACATTTTTTTTCTCCTGCCGCTAAAGATGAAAAGACGATTAACTATCAGGAAAAAAATGCTGAAAAAAAGATCACGGAAGTAATTAAACACCCGAAGGACCTCGCTGAGAAGAAGCCGAGTAATGGCCATTGCTTCGTCTTCCTCTGCTTGTTGGAATGATAAAGATTGCATAGACGGGCGGAGCAGTTGCACCGATTTCCACGCTGCCATTTTTCTGGCCGCCAGTGGCGGAAGTAAATCTGCCTCGTTCGCAAATCGGAGGAAATCTTGCTTGGTAAGAGAGATATCTAGCAGCAGCTGAGGCTTTGGTCGATGCTTTGCCGCGAAACGAAGTTAAAAGGGCTTGATATATTGTACAGCTCGTACGAAGCTACCCGGAAACGGTAATAATTCATGGCCGGTTAACGGAACAGCATTAAAGATTCTTGACTCCCTGCTATTCTTATGCCGCTACTTGTCCATTCGATTCACAATGGAGCCATTACACACGTATGCACTCTCGATACGCCTCGAGTGCGATACGAAGGAGTCGAAATTTCACGGTATTCAACGTTCATACCACTCGAATTGCCACGACACTATCTCTATTTGGGTCAAACTATTTAGCTTTTGTAGACAATGTAGAATTTTGTTTCTACTACGACCAACTCTTTTGCATAACTGAGTTTACGCACGTGAAGAGATGCCGTGGTTCTGATAACACTGTGGAATAATCTACGGAAAGTTTAAACAAATATAAAGCAAAAAGTATTACGAAAGGTCCAATTACATTGTAGGTGATTGTATAATTTAATTAGAACTTAATCTTTAGTACGTATCTATGATTATGTGCATGGTTCTAGAATACATTAAACATTTTTGCCATTATTATGAATATTCACGCAAGTTCATATTTTTTTAAAGGAAAAGAAATTTAAATAGAAATTTGCTTTGTACGGTACTTGCTTCTCAACGGATCGTTTATATTTATTATTAAAATATACTTGTAAAAGATATTTTAATTTTCTTTTGCCTATTTTGATAGTGGCAATTTGTATTAAGATCTGAAATTTATTAATGCGTTGCTTTGCTGCTCATAAGAGCTTTTTAACATTGTGCGAATCAAAGTATGCAATTATAGTAGACTGTAAAGTTTTGTACATAAATAATTTTTTATTTTACTTTTATTTATCTGATTATTAGTTCATGTACTTATTTTGGATTTAAGCGTGATATAAATAATAATAATATGTGACTTCGTGACTTTATAAATTCACCGCCAACTATTAACATTTAAAAAAAATTAAGATAACCTTAATGAAATCTTTGCAATAGTTTGTTGGTTAAAAAAATACAAAAAAACGTCCGTAGCATTACAAAGTTCCCAAAAAATTATTAGCAGACTTAATCTATTTGAGGTTTCAGTTACTTGACAAAACATTTTTAATGTCTGGTACAGTAGAATTTTCAATAAGTAAATACTTTCTACTACTTATAATTAGAATTTGTAGTATCAGAATGTTCAATTATTAAAACCTTCTATTAGTCGAAGAATATATTATAAGTTCTGGATTTAGAGCAAGTGTGATTATTTTATTATTTTGTAATACAAATAGATTTATATGTGATAAATTTAGTAACTATAATAATTGTATATAACTATGTAATTTTAGTTATTTTAATAAGATTTTCTACGTACCGTTTCTGCAATATTCCTAGGTTATTTATTTACCCTTTAAAATCAAAGTCTGTTACCCAGTTTCAAGCGCCAAAATTATTTCCGACAGCTTTTAAGACATTCGTATCACTCACCTGCAACAGAAACAAAAAAACACGTTAATTAATTTTGAATAAAGATTACAATTTTATTACACAGTTTGAATCTTCAATTCACATAAAAATTAATTTTCGAATGGGCAATTTCAATCTCTTTATAGCGACTTCTGTAATTAGATCGAAAAATGAGAAAAAAGTAAACAAGATTTTTATAAAATAGATTTTTGAGACTGACTGTATATTACATTTTGTCCTTTCCTATTATCATTTGTGGAACAATGTGGGAGATCGCTATGATGGACGATGAATTTTTCACGAACTTTTCTTATCAAAAGATTATGTCGCCCCTTTAATCTAGATTCTAGAAGTTCCATTGTACTGTCAACTTCAACATGAAAACTCAACGCCATTAAATTTATTCCGTTTTGATTCGAAATGGCTCTCGTATTTTAGAGCAACCCTTTATGCTTGGATATAGAGTTATAACTACTAAAGGTTGATTTTTAACTCATCACTGTCGATTTCGTTTTTATTTCCATCGATTTTCTTAATTGTGTCTTGGTATCGCCATAAAAAGAAATTAGTTACAAGCTGATCTATTCTCATCCCAGTTGTGGATCGCTGTGGATTCCCACGTGTTAATCGCTGATTTTACTGAAACTTGGTGGGAGGGTAGTTTTCGAAAAAATATTTTACAAATATTTCTTTTATCCGATATCATCCATATCTAGAGGGTGGAAATAGCTCTCAAAGATGGGGATGAAAAATATATTTTTTTTCAATATCTCGAAAATTATTCGGTGTATGAAAAATTGTTTAAACAAAAGTTGAGCGTCTTCTAATGACAAAGGAACTTTATCAAACCGTTTTCCGAAATATCTAATTGTTTAAAAAATATATTAAATATTAGTATCTTTTTATTAATTTTTCTGGTTAAATGTTGATCCTTTTTTTGTAACTTTGTCTATAAAAACTATAGATTAATCTGAAGACGCGATTAACACTTGAAAGACCATCCTTGTTCATCGTATATTTTGAAATACAACATGTAAGTATCGCTCATTTATTGCAACAATGACAAAATCTCAGATTTTTTGTTTTTGAATTATTGGTATAGGGAGAACCATAAATTAAAGTTTATGACACTGAAGGATAATACTATAATAGGCACCTTTGTCGCAGTTCAACAGCTTATTATCTCATGTCAGTTTAGCATTTCAATATGATATTCTTACAAAAGTGTAATAATTCATTTCAATTTGTTTGTCGAAAAATCATGACTTGTAGATTAAATCATTGTTACAATCAATGCCAATGGTCGAATAGTAGTACAATTTTAAACAATAATACGTTGTATTTTTAAACATCCTGCAGAACCAAGGTGATTGGAGATCAGTGGATAACAATGAAAATACAGAGGAAGTTGATGTAATAGCGTAATTCGCTATTTCCTACTGTCTCATGCATAAAACATTGAAGTGATGAAAGAAATTAGCCTCCTAAGATCTTAAAATAGCCACGATAAATGCTTACACAAAAAGCGGACAAGAAAAAATCATCTGTCAATGATACAGAAATAGTTCTAATAAAAGTTACTTAATTTATGGTAAAGGAGGAAGCAATTTGTTGTTACGATACTGGATTCTATTCCGCGAGTTGTTTCAAGTGATATTACACGTGGTATACTAATAATTACAAATACAGTAAGATAAATATAAATAAATTTGAATTCAAAACATACTGATACCGATAAGATACGAAAATGTGTTAATAAATTTATTTTATCAAAAGTACAAATTTTCTTTTGAGAGGTGTTTATAGAATAACAGCGATCAATAAATCTGTCAAACGAAACTGATCATTCATTGGTAAAATTGCTATTTTACTAAAACAATACGGTAGAAAATATTGGTAAATCCTCGTCGTAATACAGTATTATAATAAAACTCAATGTTTTTAATTCAAATAAGTTTTTATTTAATCATCCAGCTATTGGAACAGAATATTGGGGTTATAATATCCCTAAAGTGCTAAAAAGCGTTAATCTGAGTAAAAAGAATGAGTCGTTAGGTTTTTAACTTTCCGTCGTATTTTCTTTACTAGAAATCCACACTCGAAACCAGGAATCCTTGTTTCAAAGAAGTTTACCCATTGGCTATAAGATTCTCTTTCTCTTTGCCTAGCCTTTTTTTGGCATCCATAAAAGCTTTTTACCTCTATTGGCCTCGTTTAATCCCGACTAACGAGACTATGCTTTTGTTTCAAAGTAGGTCCGAATTTCAGAGTGACCTACCCTCTTCCAGGATCGGTCGATCACTACTGATAAGAGTGCCATGCCTACCGTTGATTTTATCAACACATGGTGCGTAATGCTACTGATATACCGGGTTCGATAACAGACGACCACTGTGAAGCCAAATCACTTGAGATCGCGTTTCTTCCACTCCACTGAGCAGCTGTGCGATATTCGAATATTTTATAATACATTGCTGGTGAATAAACTTTGCACAATACAGTTGTCCCTCGAAGTACGCGGCTTTTTTGCGATCTTTGAAGTCGTCGCGACTTTGGATGATTACAAAAATTACAATACGCTTTCGTAAAATATGAATAATATATGCACGCAATATATAATAAATAGACTACCGATTTTTATGTATTTATAGGAAATTTAGATGTTTGAAAAAATGGAGGCAATACGTGGTATGCAAAAATATATAAAATATGCAAAGTGCAGAATATTTTATATTTAAAGTATTTAAATATTTATAATATTTAAATTACATTTGGGAATTTATTTACCGTAGGATTGCCCCTATTCAACTTTTATGGAATTAAAATATGTTATAAAATTCAATATTTTGGAAAACTTTTTCCGATACACGTAACTGGCACAGCGTTGAACAATAGTGGAGTTTTGGGAGTTTTTAAATAACACTTTTATTTTCTTAATATAAATATTTTGATACAAAATATAATATGTATTTCTATTATAGTTAACATTTTCTGTGAGAAGCAAAGTTAAAAAATTATGCCGATTTTCAATAACGCGATAGGTCAATTAGCCGGTTTCCCGCGTATTTCGAGAGGCAACTATAATTTACATCCTCTACGATTTTGCGCTTTCGTTTATTTTTATACATCGATAAAAGAAATAACGGAGAAAAAATTGGTCTGCCCTATGTTCGAGAATACACACATAATGTTATTAAAATATAGTAAACGAAAGTACAAATATGTTAAAATAAACCATGTCATCTTAAAACATCTTTTTTATTTCCGTAGTAATAGTGTTTCGATAAAGTTTCCTTTACTATTCAATATTCACCGTACTTGTCACCTACAAATTCATAGTTTTCATAAAAGCTGCCCAAGTTAGAGTGAGGGAAATGGATTTTCAATAAATCAATCGGTCTTTTGAAATAAACAATTTCTATCTTTAATATCTGTATGTAATGTCTTCAGTTCTCCAGATTCTTAGACATTTTTGAGTTCTTAACCACTAAAAAAAAATGTAAAAAGAAATTTGATCGTTTACAACCGTAAGATAAAAACAGGTTTCCCTGCAGTATAATAAGCAAGGGAAAATAAAGAAGCGAAGGGAAGAACAGCGGAAGAAATATGAATAAGGTATTAGCAACAAAATTAAGTTAAAGTCAACCGTGTTCGGAAGCACCTTTCGCTTTCAGTAAACCACGAAGTTCACCGCAGCTTCTATTGAAACAATTATTGCCATCGTTACAGGAAACTTCCGGTGTTGGTAACGCTCTACGAATACAAACACTCGACAGGCTATAAACCCCGATAACCGACGAAACGTCGCGTCGTCGCAGTCAAGCTTTCAGAACAAGAACGCGGGCTTCACCGATCGATTTGATCGTATTTTCCGGTGCGATCGATCGCCCATAGAAACATCGACAAGCGATGTCCCTCCTCCTTTCCTTTTAGCAGCATAACGATGGCATTCTGGCGGAAAGCAAAGCCGACGCAAGGGCTTTAGACTGTTGCAGGGACAAGAGACTGGCTGCACCCCCGCCTGCACCATTAGCGTTGCAATTAAACATGTTTATTACCCGGCAACCGTAATACAACCCGGCGAGTCCTTAATGTTACCTAGATAGCGCTGCATGCGTTGCGTGCCAGTCCACCGACTCGATGGGGGGGAATACTGTGCACGGTAATGCTTCTACTTAACTGCATCTGTGTGGATGCATGCGGGCCAAAAAATGTTTGCGGACACACCACACTCAAATTTCTACCCTGTCCTGTGATTATCACTACGTTAGAATCATTTGTCTGTATACAGTAGCTTAGGTGTTAGTTACTATCAGCATTAGGGTACGTCCGACGAACAACAGTGGTGAATCTCGTGGCTGAGATGGACCGTCTACATAATTTTTCAAATATCCGTTAGATTTTGTAACCGTTGCTATAATTGTACAGTAGAGACTCCCGTGTCCAAACCTCCATTAACCGAATCCATTAATTTAATCCTGTTATCCGAACAGAGTATCTTCTACCAAAAAATAAAACAAATAATATAAGATACAAAAAAAATGTAATTCTAAGCTGTTACTCGCGTTGACAAATTTATATAGTATACTTAAACAAACTGTAAGTTTTATTATTAAGTATCAATATAGGCAGATTCTATTTATGATAAATGGACTGCAAATCTTTATGCAATCTTGTAACTTTCTAAATATAACTGGAGGAATAGACTATAAGTAAAGACTTTTCTCTTCTATTAAGTATCTTAAAGTGTACTTCACTTTGTGTATTTTGCATATTTTTACGTATTATGTGGATTTTGTTCTTTTTGGTATATCGAAATTATTCATAAATGTATGAAAATCTGAAGTCTAACGATAAAGTTTAATTTAATCTCGAACTTTAATTTTAGTACCTAAGATCGAGTTTCACTGAATATAAAATACATATAAGGTTTTAATATTTTATACTCGATACAGTATGCAAGTAATGAACAACTCACTACACATATGTAAGTAGCTAAAAATATTGTAAAACTAAAGGTAAAGGAAATGAAGTTTAGTACGAGAACCGTGATTGTTTTATTATTCGAAAATACTTTTATCTGAACGCTTATGTCTCTCTGTTAATTCGGATACGGGACATTCCTCTGTACTTCCTTCCACAAGTTTATGTATTAGGTTGTATAGGGTTATCCAAAAGTACCTTTAGGATGTTGAATGGGAATATCTGTTAAACGCCATGTTTGTTAGTAAAATAGAGGTGAAAAAAATAAAAATTGAAATGAGAACGAACGAAGATAATAGAAATAAAAAACAGATTAGAAAAGGGTAAAGCAGAAAGGGAAAGAAAAAAAGTGAAGGTATGTGTTCCTATTGTCTATTTTGGATAACCATTTACCAGATGAAATTGCTGTTTCTATAGATCGAAATAAGAAGAATCTACCTATCATCGAAACAATAATTTTTATTAAATCAAAATGTGTGTCAGTGTCATTAATGGCTTATTTCTAACGAAATACCAAGTGTCATGTTCAATTTTATATAGAAAATAATGTTAATTGTTTAATTGAGTAAATTATTGAAATGTTCCGGTTTCAAATTATATTGGATACAATTAGGAAAGACCCGAGCCCTCCCCCTATAAAGTCTGGCGACTATGGTAGTTGCGATAGGGTTTCATATCTTAATTCAGCTAATTCTGCAATAGTGCCATTAGAGTAGTCCATCAGAGTTAGGTATATTTTATTCGAATATCATTTCAAATAGATTCTTCGAATAAGATTTTATTCGAACAACATTTCGACGTATTAGATTTTTTAGAGAGCTCTAAGAGCTGTTTAAAGAATGAAATTACAATATTTAACTTATAGAGGCGAGAACATTTTCTTTTGGTTATTTTCTTACTTCAAATATGTTTCGTTGATACTTCCTCTTCAAAGATTATTCGAATAAAATGTTATTCGAATAATGCCCAACTTTGTTATCCATGATAGTTATTTCTGAATCAATTTCTGGAGCACAATCTCAATTTCCTACGATAGCCAGGATTCAAAAAGGAATAGTGATTCATGTCCTTAAACCATCATAGAATTATCGGAAATGTTATGTGGTACAATTTAATAATTACGACATATTTACATAAAATATATACAAGTGTCTGATCCTTCTGATTTAGCATACAATTAAATGTAACAATTTATTCTTTACAATTTCTTCTTTGTAATATGTTTCATTCAATTTTACCGCGTGATATATGAATTTATAGCATTTTTAATGCCTAATTTAAAATTTGCTACATACTGTGTATTCCAACAAATTTTAATGAATTTATTTAACTCTTCAAAATGGGATAGATAAAGCTGATGAGAAGGTGTTAGTTGGACTATTATATACAGTGGTGCAAGCTTAAATTTTCATAACCCAAATTCACCATAGCCCCATCGCTCAAAATCTTGAGTTTGGCGTATCAAAAACAGTGGACAGTGATAGTAAGCGAGAAAGACAATAATGTTGCTGTTCAGGCTACTACGTCTTTCTCACTTCCTCTCGCTACATTTATTTGCTGTCCTTGTCGTGGAGCTCGAATCTCGAGTTCGAAAGTATTCCTAGAACAAAATCGCTACCTGTAACGCCAGAATTTCAACACGGACACCCGAACTCATGGAAATTTAAGCGTGCGTTACTGTAAAAGTCTATTGGAATTTTTTCAGTACATTTTTCCATTAACCTGAGCAACTTTGTTGGGATATAAAGATTATTTTTTTCTACAAACTCTAGATAAATCACGATGTCAATAATAGGTTTAAAGATAAAAAGCAGATCAGAAGTAGTTCTACGTGTCTCAAGCGGTTTCATGCTAAGAAATTCATGATGATATGGTACTCGTAACCAACTCGATTTTATGTACCGATTTGTAAGAAACGAATCTCGAGATAGAGAATTCTATTAGCTATTGATCGAGATTAGAATTTATTAAAAAATATAGTGTGTTTTATTGTAATTAGACCACAATTTGCGTCCCGAGTGTAACTCGTCGTTGAAAGGATAATTTACATACTGTTTGGCTTATTTTACGAAAATATGAAACGTTTGCCTTAGTTTGAAGCTACGTAAACCATTTTCTGATAACAATAACATTTAACTGTACAACTACGTTGAAATAAAAGAGTATCGCATTTTCATATCGCAGTAATACACAGATGCTTTAAGAAAAGGAATATTTTACCTATAAAATGTGCAAGAAAGTGTAGTTTCAATACTTCGTAGCATACCAGTTTTGCTTAATAACGTCATTTGACGTTTCGGCATGTTAATGTTTAAGTTGTCTTCTATCGCAACTGGTATTCTTTTCTTATCGTCAAATTTCTAGTGTTAATACGTCGATTACAACGTTATACGGGCATGGAATTATATTCAAGCAGTTTGCATGGGAAACAAATGTATTCGGCAGTTCGGTTTTATAGAAGTGCTAGATTCCGGAATATAAGTAGGAGAAACTGGGGCAAAATCGGGATGCTAAGGATAAAATCTCACATCCTTGACATTATTAATGTAAAAATAAAATTGCGATTGGAATTCATTGAAACAAATTCTTTATTAAACAATAGTACACATCATTTATTTTTTAAATAGTACGACAAATACAAAAATATAACAATGTAAGATATGATCCGGTTTTACGATTTTACACCATGATCTGGGTAAAAACAAGTATTGTTAAGTGTACCAATACGTAATCCACTATCTTTTAATGGATCGATGAATTTATTTCATTAAATGATCAAAGTTTCTTTCAAGTACGAAGCCATAACTTGTACGAAAAATACAACAAAGTATTATAGGATAACAGCAACTATATTTAAGAAGTGATAGATATTTAATTTTGTTAAAAATAAATGTTAACTTATATCAAATGATGGATTATTCATTGATGCACCTAATAAATCAAACACTAACTATAGCATTTATAAAAGCGAAACTCACGCAATTTTTCAATTTCAAATAAAAAAAAAATCTTTTAATTAATTATACTTTAGTAATTTGACAACAGTTAACATAATTCACCTGAGAAAATACTTACCGATAAAAGTGCTGAAATTCCTTAATAATAAAAAATTACATTAGAATATCAAAAAGCTCACAGGGTAATGTAACCTTAGTAAATATAATATTGCGATTTTTTTTTTTGGATAAAACAATACCTACATATCGCGATAATATATCACTGCGACGACACGGAAAGTTTTAAAACCGTTTTAAAAATAATAGAACTTCCTGGTTTTGCCCAGGTATGCATATACACGGTTTTGTCCAAGTTTTTCCTAGATGTTCGAATATTAGTGCGACGAAAATATAATATTCATTTGTATAAAAATTATTACACTACTAAATGAGGGGTTGAGTGGAAAAATGGTCTAAGTGCATTTTTTGGAAAAGATTGCAATAAGTATACAAGATGGCAAGTAAAATACGTATTCATATATACAAAAAATAACTTAAGTAGGTATATTTTATTGCTATTCATTAGAGGGACGGTGAAAAGCATGGATGGAGAGAAGATATAACCAGAAAAGATTCATGGTTATATTTTCAAACTATTCCTGAGTATGCTTAATAATTTGTTTCATTCTTTAGAAATATGTAGATTAATTTTAAAGCGAAGTGTAACTATAGGCATTGTTTCCAGAAAATTAACATTTCGTCACTTACAATATTGCCAAATTCATAAAGATGCGAAACAATGAATTATAAAAAAAGTATAAAAAATTATCATTTAAACAACATATTGTATAAGCAAATTGATATTTTGCAAAACTGTTTGGAAGGTTAAATCTATTATTTAAAAGTACGAACGTTTTGTTTACACAACTATTTTCTAGGTTTCATAATTTTCAAAATATCGAGGAAAATGTGTTTTTTTACCCCACATTTAAGGGCTGATTTTACTCCCTAGATGTGCATCATAGCGGATAAAAAAATATACGGGTCAAATATTTTTCTAAGAACTATATTACATGCAAGTATCATTAAAATCGGCGACTTGCACTTAAGTGATGTCCGTTGTTAGATCATTTTTCCATACAACCCCTCAAATATTACTGTTAGGAGGAAATTTTTCACGTATTCATATCAAATTACAATAAATGATTCACATTTTCGTAAAATAAAGAACACGAAACTTAAACCAACTTTTCGTATACAAAACAGCAAAGTTAGAAATAGTGCCATGTGCGAATATTAATGTGGATAACTGTATTTTGCATTATGCGGCGGCCAAATGATAGATGCGTATACTAATCTTGGTCTAACGAGAGTGCAATCTATAATCTTGGGGGTATGGAGATCTTTAAAGTTCTCAGAACAGCGTTTAGTGAAGTCCAGTGTCCAATTAGCTTCGGCAATAATATGCTGATAGAGAGAAAAAAAATTCACGAGTTGCGTGATATACTGCCCCACGTTTTGAATCTCAATAATTTCAGTCAAGATCGTGTTACTAATTGTAAGTTTATAATCATACACCAAGTGGTATTTTTTCCGAGATGATCTCATTAGATAGCATTGGATATAATTGAGTGCCGTATAATTGTTCATATATTATTTCTACACGTTTTGAAAACCTAGTTGCAAACCTAGTGTAGATGTCCCAATAATTGTCAGTGTACCTATAACCGGGGCATTCATTATTTTATTTAATAGCAAAGTAATGTATGAAGAATCGTAAATAAACAAATTTGTATACTAAATTTTGACTTCGGTTTATTTATTTGAAAATAAATATTAAGAGGTAAATGTGCGGTTTGGATATTAGAACGTGATCAATTAGAAAATCGTAATTAGAAAATATGGGAATTGCCATAATGCAATAAAAGCGATACGTTTAATATACATCTTATTTATGTTACACAAAACTGAATTGCTAATGTATGTAAAAATTGTTTCTATTTAAATGACAACTTTTTAAGCGTCGGTAATAGGAACATTGGACTTTGTTGCACATTTTCAATCAATTGGTAATTAATTCATTATATTCAATATATAGTGTGTCTAAAAATAATATTTATGATTTCTGTAACTTTAAACATAAAATCTGAAATCCATCAAATTAACGGGTTTCGTAAACCTAGTGTTAATCACGAACATGTATAAAAATTTGCATTGTAAATAAACAACAATTCAGTTATTTATCCCTTCCATTCCGGTATTAATCTAAAATGGTGGAAAACATTTATTTTACATTTTAGTTCTTTCTTCACGAATCACTATTCGCTTTTGTACTAAAAATAGTGAAACAAAATCAAAGCGTTGATAGAAGTGGTGGCACTTATACAGGATGTAGCGCATTGAGTTGTGCAACCGAGTAACAGATACTTGTATGTGTAAAAATAAACAGAACATATAGTTTGTTCATAGGAAGCTCTGTTTTTGTGAAAATTAAATTTATAGATTCATGAAGTACATGTATATTTAATATTACCTATATATTTTCGGTTTTTATACTTATAGATGCGAATAACCGATGTAAATGTTCCAATAAGTACCGATAATACATATAGATATTAATATACGATTGAACAAATTGTTGAAAAAGGCATCATTTACGACTCTCAGGTTTATAAGACGAGGGGATTTGCAGACATGAACAAGGATACAAATTTGAATAATTCGTTCAGTTATGTAAATGTAAGATTTTAATATTGTTAACAAACATATTACCAATATTTATAATATCTATTACCACACACAAAACCCAGAAATAGTCAGATAGACATATACTCTACTAGTCTTGAAATTCAGTTTTCTCAAAAATAAAACTTCGTAAGAAAAGAAGTTTTGTTTATATCTTCGTTTTATTTCTACACGTAGAATTATTCTGCGCTTAATTGTACCACCGTTCCTGCCATGTATGTTTCATTTAAACTTAATCTAAATTTGATCATACATATGCGCATTTGGTTTCGAAAGGGTTCAAATTATATGTTCTATTAATTACTTGAATATAAATAAAATAAAAACGGATTAAGCAACTATCGTTTACGCGGAGCGCTGAAACTAACAAATTCCTGCATTTGCCGTGTTAAACTGCCCGTGTTAGCCACAATTACACGCAGAATTTTGAAGCTTAATCAAACCATCAAATTGAAGCTCCAATTAACAAAGATAGGTACCTAAATCAATGTTATCTATTGCAGCATTTCAAAGTACTATAACTTTTCCTAGTCTGCCTATTTTTCTGCAGACTTCGATATTCATGCTATTGATACTATAGTTGACATGAGTAATAATTCTTTTTGGGCACCCTTCATTCGTTCAAGAGCTAATATGCGACGACTAAAAGACTAGGCGAATGAAATCCCAAAGTATGTACAAAAACAATCATATTGTCAAATATAACACAACGTAGTATTGTAAAATTGGACTTACTGTAATAACAACAAACCATTAAATATAAAAGAACGAGAAACGACAATGCAGGGCAACCTTTTTACTATTCTTTTTTTATATATAGAAATTTAATAGTCATAAATAAAAGTTATGCAATTTTATGTTAGGAGGCCTGTGATTAATGTTATTGCTTCAACGATGGTCAAGTCGGAACTTCAATATTATCGAAAGAAAATGACAGACGTATAATGTGCAGGATTGCTAGAAGCAAATTCGTTCCTTTCTATTCAGAAGTTTGTAGAACGTAGAAGCTACAAGATAATGACTACAAGTATATGTTGCAGATTTCGATATAATATGTACTAGAAAATAATCTCTTCATTATTTTACAATTAGATACTGTTAGTAAATTACACTATTTATATAATATAAAATAACAGAAAGGTTTATTATTATCTTATAATTTACATTTGTCTTTCGTTCACTCCGTCTTACGTTGGGTGCGGTCTCCTACAATATCTGTTTCATCATTCTGCGTCACACCATTCTCATTCGGACCTACCCACAACTAACATACAATACAAAATATAAGAGCGTCCTCTCGCTCGCACATTCATATTATACCATCATCTATAAAACCAAATCCACAGACACCACGAAGTTCAAGCATTACCCTAATAGATTACCTATAAGGAAGAGTTAAATTGACAAATTGCGCAAAGCTAGCGATATATAAGGTAAGTTTTCATACCTATTTTAATAGCAAAATAATGTAAAGTCTCTACAAATATGTTGAACACATTAATTTGTAATATGCCTTCGTGTCTATTAAAGCTAATCAAAGTAAAATACTGCGGAACAGTCATTAGTGTCACATTTATTAGCTGTACCAATGAATAATCCACTTCTTTCGTCAAACTCAGCATTTATTTTTAACAGAATAAAATATCTGCTCTATCTTTAACATTCCTACTAGAAAGAAGGCTCAATTACTCGATAAAATAAATTCACTAACCTATTTTTATATGGGGGTAGTATATTATAATTTAAACTGTATTTATTAAAAAAATGGTAGATTACTTATTGGCACACCTAATAAATTGTATTATCTATAAATATGAGTTAACATCAACTTAAATTCTGACAGAAACAACTTACACTTAATCTTTTTATTTTATCACCATTACAAATAATGTTATAATGAAAGTGAGGCGGCCCTCCTGTACCTACCGCCACAGGGGCAACACGAAATATGACTTTCTCGAAAGCGCTCATTCCAACTACCTGGTCCATGTATATACATCCTTTAACCTGTGTTTGAATAACCCAACGTCTAACAATAAGGTAGGAGCTACTAGATAGCCTTACTGAATCAGTCCACTAGTAGGCCCAGGAAACGCAATACCCTTCGTTTTTCCTATTGTTGCCCCTCCCCACAGCGCCGCTTCGAAAGTACAATTATTATAAAGCTCTGTAATAACTTTTATTATTTAAATAAGAAAGTACAAAGTACACTTGCTTTTATGAAGTCAATATTCCTGTTATGAAATAAAATTCAATGCGACAACTTTTAAATACCTACACCAGTGTAACTTTTTCTGTAATCACCGTGTAATTACCAAGTAAAAGAAATAAAAATTGTATGCAAGAAAAGGAGTAGTACATATGAAAGGATAAACTCCCTCATTAATCGTTTTGCATAGAGTAATTTAACGTATTTCAAGCACTGGCGGAGATAATGCCTCTGTAAATAAACGTTCCATTCTTACTTCTTACGGCACGTCTTCTTTTGTTCCCTTCCTTTTGTCCTTTTTTTCTTTCTTTCTTGTTATCCATCTAACGTTTTATCTTTCTACTTTCTTTCTCGTTCTGCTATCTGATTTTCTAAGTACCACACAGAGTTCGAATCCTAGAATGACCCACGTACACTGAACCGCAATTCTACAAGTAGCCACTTCACCCAATTTGTGAAGTGTGCGAATGATTAAACACTTGCACAACTCACCTGGGCACGACACGGATTATCAAGCAACACCAATATATCGATTTTATTTCGATATAGAAACCGAACTAAAGAGAAGTTCACCAAGATGAAGTGAATTGGAAATTTACATGCGCTTCTTGATAAAAGTTACGAATTCCAAAGGTGCCAATTTAACACACTATATTGCACGATTTCACTGTAATCAATTTGCTATACGCAAGTTGCGATATTTATGTTGTTAGATTGGTGTATATGAAATTACCGTTTCGAGAAGAGAATTTACAAAAGAAATGTTTTTCTGCTGTAGAATTATTTCGTTTCGATAAAATGACTTTTAGATCTTTGAATTTTCAAACTATTCAATTTGTATGGTTGCGAATTTTCAAAATTCTGAAGTTTAAATATTTAGATTTTCAAATTTTCGAATTTATAGGCTTTCAAATAGTTAAACGGTCAAAATTGTAAACTTTTGAATTCTCGAAGCCTTGACATTTTTTTATATTTTATTTTTTAACTATTTTCTTCAATTAATATAAGTTTGTTTAGCTTCTATTGCATGCTTTTCAATGAGTAATTAAGTTATTTATTTGTATTTTTCAATCTATTCGTTTTGTGCCCTCATTAATAGATTGCAGATTTTTATGCAAACTCATATTTTTGGGAAGGCGTTTAAAGAAATGGAACCCAAGCAGTTTATTTCGCTCTCTCAATATCGTAATTCGTCGTTTACTTTGGGTATTTAGTACAATTTTGCATTACGCCTTTCTTTGCACATTTAAATTTCTTCTAAATGCATAAAAATCCGCAGTGTACTAATTACAAATTCATTAATCAATAAGAACACTATTCGCAATCGACAATTTCGTATGCACCCACCTAATAATAAAAATATTTTTTTAGTGAATATTTATAAAATATCGAACCAGCTATATTGATTATACGATTTTGCTTAAAGGAGGCAAATTAATATCCAGTATTCCTTGGAGGACTAATTTTCACAATTGAATCCATACATTTCTAAGCAACTAGTTTATGGGATGGGGATTTATATTTTAAATGAAACTTAGGATGCCATTGCATTGTCTAATCAAATTTATAAAAGACTACTTCCTTCTGCATATTAGTTTGTGATGCAATAAATTGCGTCATAATTTTAAGATGAATTTCACGATGAACATTAAGAATATTGTTACTAGTGTATGTATAATAAATGACCAATTGTTTCCACGGTATACAATATGCGTTGTGCAACATGATTATGTAATACGTATCCAGATATATTATAGGTAATTTGATCATTGCAAAGCATACAATACCCATCAATTTGCAATCTATAACTTTAACAAATTATGATATACCATATAGACAGGAATTTGTTGCAGTTCTAGGATAGCATAATTATTACAACGCGTATCTGTTAAATCTATCATCAAAATCCCGTTCAATTAGAGTTTATCGATTTGATAATGATATTAGAAATACTTATTAACTTCCTCGTGGAAATTGTATAGTAATTATTTCTGTATTACCCGGCGAATTTGATCTGAAATAACAATTTATTAATTATTATTGTATTCAATAATTTTTAACTTATTAATTTATTATTGTATTTAATAATTTTGTAATTTATATAAATGTAAATAGTAACTGTGGTTGCTAATGACCTTTCAAGGCTGAAGCAATTTTGAATAATTAAAAAAATGGAAAAAAATACAGGTGAAATGTTTCTGCATCAACTGTGAATGTTACATATTTATATAATACTATATTTTACAGATAAAATTGCAAAAGTAAAAGTATTTGATCAGTTCGAAAGATAACAAAATATACCTTAAACAGTAATGCAAATTAACTATAAGTACAACACGTAGACATGCGTAACAAATGCATTTTAGAACATTATCATATTCTCGAAGCTACAAAACATTCCAACGCTTGACACGATTAAATGTGAGGAAAATGAATCAACTTATTCCGATACGTATAAATTACTAACTGCGTGTTCATTTAAGTCGCTTAAGCAACTGGTTTAAACGATGCATAGGTGAGAACGAGTCTTTACCAGATATTAAACCAACAAGATGGACATCGACCACACTCGAGTGAAAAGCAAATGAAAAAGACAGAGGGAGATCCAAAAAAAAAAAAAAAAAAAAAGAAACATCAAAGAGGACTCTCTGTCCAAAGGGATTTTTACTCTCATCGTGAACATTCAGAGATATACGCGCACCTCTGGCAACGCATGCTCAATGTACATGTGTGTATACACACGGTTGACCTAACGTAATTCTGTTCTCATCTCCCTTTTCCCAATGTCTCGCTCCAGCCTCTGGAATGCTTGTGTGTATGCACTACTTCGTGGCTGGATTATCATGAGAACGCGGTAGAATGACATTACGATGTTAAACATTTTTCACAGACCTCGCGCGAAACTTGTCTCGTTGTCATACGCACGAATAAAAAGGGAAAAAAGAATGGCAATGAGAAGTGCATTGAAAGAAAGCGTCACAAACAACGGTCAAGTGTACTTGCTTGAGCAGAACTTTTCATCCTGTAATTAAATTACCTCAAACTGCGGATCTTAAACAAAATTGTATTTATTTCTAACACCACAACACGACGATTCGTATGAAAGAAATAAAAAAGAAAAAGTACACTGATATAAATTTGTATCATTTTTACGATAAATTATGCAGCGGTCATTTTAAACGCATTGGTAGTTCTAGTGTTAATAAAAATTGCAAAAGTCTATAAATTTTTTAGTATTTCATCTTTGACAATTATAATGCTTAACCTTTTTGGTACGGTGGTACATATTGGCCAAAACGTGAACTTTCCTTTATATAAACAGAAAAAACGTAGAGGATCAAAAATCTGATTGTATGATTTGAAAGGCTTCGTATTCTTTATTGCAGATTAGTTATTAAACCTTATTTATAACTGTTAAAAGTATCTTAACTTTCAATTAAGTATTCGTATGTGGTTTACTATTGTGGTTATCAGTAGCGAAAGAGTTAAGCAACTTGTGGATGTCCCATGTCAGAAAAAAAACAAGTTTAATTATCAACTGATACAGTTGAATCACAGGTCTATCTTACATTCCTTTAATTTTTTTCATAATAAACAATAATACTGATGAAAAATTTAAAATAATCCATTGTTTACTTTTTATGAATATCCCATTCAATTGGCAAGCACATTTATAAGACAAATATCTATACAGTGGCTAACATGATCGACCAAATGTATATTTTAGAAAAATACGAAATAGTAAATACTTTTTCTATAGTAAAGGACTCTATTATATTCTAACATATATAAGATATTAAGTATTAATTCACATTAATTTATAATTCACATTTGAGCAAGATAAGTAAAACTTAAAAAATTATTTCAAATTTGCATTTGATCAAGTATGTGACATTGTAATTAGTTCAATAAACTCTAGCCTCGAATAGATCTAATGATACCGATTATTTTGAGAACACGTTACCACACTAATTCAAGATTAAAATTCATCAAGAAAAAACATATTTTCCTGCTTTCTTTGATAACACTAGCAGAAAATAAGCTTAATTGCTGTCTTGCAAAAACTGGTTTTGTCGTCGAATTTATAATTAACCCTCTTGTTGTGTCCAAATTTATATAGTCCATTCGAGTCTTCAAATTAATCTGACTTTTTCATCTTAAACTCTATTAGAGTCAGACTTCTTTTTTATTTAAATTTATATCCTACCTATATTTTAGAACGTACAAATGTTTTATTCATCAAACGTGTCGAATAATATGCAATAACAGTTTAAGAATCATTTCATTATGGCAGATTTATTATAAAATAGCAAATATTGTTTTTAATGTAATGGTATCGTGTTAACATTTCTTCCAATCGAAATAACAGATACTTTTTGCAATAATATAGTAATTTATTTTATGCATACAAAGCAGATAAATTTGTAACCATAACTACGTGATACTGTAAATACAACAGTAAATGTAAGTAAAAGTAACCAATTTTTTATATTTCGAATTTCCAACTGCTACTCAGACAAATTATAGTTACGTATAATCACTATAAACCAAAATGTATTATAAACGTTTGAAACACCCATACACAAACTGAATATTGTTCAAAGTATGCATTAGTACTTAAATGAAATTAAATATAAGTAACATATTAATTATTTGCTACGTACACAATATATTATGTTGAATACTAATTGTAGCAGACAGGCAGTTACCTAAAAAACGATTATTCAAGTACCAATTATCTGATTTTCCGATTGAACAGACATTGACTTCCTGATCATTGATTATCAGAGAACATGTAATCACAAATTCTTGTACTCATTAATTGGACACAATTTTACCTCCGTAACTGAATATTTATTTCATTAGCCTACATGGCAAAGTGGACACAGCAGCGAAGGCAAATATTTCATTTAGGAAAGAATGAAGTAGCTATACCTTTTTTTAGATAGAGATAAAAAATCAATTATTGTATTGTGATTTTTTCTTCTTTCTTATCTCCTGGATGCACCTGCCTTCATGAGAAATAGTAAGAGTTTACAATCTATTCATTATTCAACTCTACATTCAAACTAGAGATGCTAGATAGACGATCTTCTTTTCCGAAGATCTGTGTCATTGATTAAGGTTCAATTTCGTGCTTTTTCGCCTCTCTATTTCTGTCACCTTTCTTTACTTAACTCTCTCAGACTTAAAAGCCAAGAAGCATTTTAACATTTTTGAAGCAAAAGAATACATTAAAAGTAGTTCTTCTTTTTTACGTCTTGCACTTTACACTTTCAATAATGTAAAAAGATGAGTATTACCTTTTCCAAAGAAATACTTATATTATAAAAAATGTAAAAACGATCATATAGTAGATATCTACCGAACTAGATTTTATATAAATCGTTGAACGGATCTTAAATCCTAAGACACTGATAATAATAAAAATGATAATTCCAAAAATTTAATTTAACACCTTATTTTGATACTAAAACTTCTATAAATAGCAATTTAACACTAGGTTTACGGAACGCGTTAATTTGACACATTTCAGATTTCATACCTAAAATTAGAGACCATAAATATTATTTTTCAGTACTTTATGTTAACTTTAATTAATACAATGGTATGAATATGTATTCTAATTGATTTTCTTCATCCTCAATCTTCTAATACCAAATATTTATATGCAGTATACGTATTTTTCCGGAAGCCTGTCGAATTATATAATACAATTAACGTCCTTAAACCTAGTGTTCAAAAAGAAAACTTAAATATTCCATTAAGTTTTCTTCAGTACATCAAACTTTCATATGGAAATTCTGTTTGTACTTTCAACACTTAAAAAAAAACAATTTATATACAATAGATTAGTAAATCGCAAATAAAAAATACGGTCTATTTTGAAATAATAGCTTTCAGGTGGTATGACCTCGAATAGCGGTCAGATAATCTTTAAATGACAGTGAATGACACTTGTGTGTAACGTTCAAGATACCAAATAAGAAAATTCTCCAACGTTGCCAAATTGTGACAGATCCCGTTACACCCTTCTCCAAGCGAGCACGCTAAGGGCGCAAAATGGTGTGCCTGCAATTTAGTTAGGCTAGCTGATTGGTAACTGCCAAAAATTAGAAGAAACCAATCAGCGAGCAATTATATAACAAATATTGAGAGTTGGCGATGAATTGCGAAGATCTCCAACGCCAGTTCTGGCTCAGGACTAGGGTGACCAACTCTTCCGTTTTTCTCAGGAACTCCCGTACTTTATGCTAATTTATAATATTTACATTCTCCCGTCTTCCGTATTGATCATTCATTTCTTTCGTAATTTCCATTAACCATTGAGAAGATAAAAAATTACTTAATTCTGTAGCATCGGTTGATGAGTAGATACTCAGTTTGTCACACAAGAGCGCGGCGGCGATATATTTGTGAATACAAATTTAATTGCAAAAAAACTTGATATAAATGGAATGTACATCTAAAACACTAAACGCTCTTACTTTAATAACGAGTCCAGTCTCCTCCGTTGGCAATTATATTGGCATGCTTTCTACCAATTTTTCGGCGTATGTTACAGAAGGCGATCTCCATATTTGTCGAATACGATTGATTAAGGATTTCAATTTTAATATTCGCTTTCATTCGAGTTTGTGTTTCATTTTACCCACTTCTTATCGAACTGTGGCAATTTATGCAGATATTTAGTAGCACTTGCAAAACTCATTTTTGGCCCTTTTGGGTGATTACACAGAAAAACCGCCTCAAACCGTTTCGCGTACGTAGCACTCATCTCTGTTCTCTTCAATAGCAGAAACGAATTTGAAAGAGACTAAGCCAACGCGAATTCGAGAGGACTGTATATGTTTACAATGTCACTATCTTGCCTCCATTAGGTATCAAGTTTCGTAGATATCGAAATCAACACCAATTTCAGCTTTAGTTCATTCATTTCAATAATCAATACTATAAATTCTAGAGCAAAGCTAATTAGACAACTACAGAAAAAGAAACTCCTTCTCCCTTTAAATGTAGAATCTATAATCGCTCAGCCAAATATTTGTGCTTCCAAATGTATTTTTACTTTCTTGAAAGGCTGTAATTTAAAAGTGTAATGTAGTTATATAAACTGACGTATTAAGCAAATATTGTATATATGTCCAGCTGAAGTAAACCTCGTATGAGGTTTCAAATGCTTCAATAATAATAATAATAATAATAAAAAAAAAAAAAAAACGTACTGACTGTACGTAACTTGCAATCGGATAAGATATAAATATAATATATAAATTTAATATTTTTAATAATTTGTGTTTGCAATACTAATATAAATAAATATTATACAAAGTATAAATTATTTACTTTGTTTAATATACATCATTCGTCCTATGGATGTGCATATTTTTTGTAATCGCGCCGTACAAAAGTCTCCCTTCATGCCAAACATTTGGTTAGGTTCCCTTAAATTTCTTACTTACAGTTGGTCACCCTATTCAGAATACTCACGAAGTCACTTGTCACTTAGGCCAGTGAACTCACAGTTGTAGTTACACTTCAGTCATTCAGTCAGCAATCAGGCTCGCAAGTTCAGTTGTCAATCAGGGCACTGGTTCAGTCACTCAATTAGTTCAGCTTAGGCAGTGTCATACTGGACACTGAAACCATCAACTTTTAGGCACAATTCTATCGATTTAGACAGCACGTAAAGTAGAAGGGTTGGTTCAGATATGGGCTAGTTAAATTATAGGTCCTATTAGGTGCTGCCTTGTGTCAGAAACGGTCCAGTACTACGATTGAAGAACAAATAAAGTTCTACAGAAGAAATACTAATCATCGTTTGTTGTATTAACGTGTTCTATTGTAAACAGTACCACTGTTACAAATTTCGCGATCGTAAAGTTTTCCATAGGTACGTTTATTTCATTGTTCTACTAATGATCTGTTGAAACTCTATGAATACTCTAAGAGTACTATATTGCTAACATTAAGAGCTTTTTACCTACTTCCAATAAAAAAGAATATTTTTTGGAAAAAAAATAGTTTTCGTTTTCATTTTAGATTGTTTCAAACACACTTTCAAAAATGACAATTTTCACTGGTATCTTAAATTTGTAATTTGTAAAAAAACATTAGTTTCGTTCTATATAGTTCTATTCTACATCAGCAACCTAACATGTTATACATATACAATGATATGTAAAAGATTAAGTATCTTCAACAGGTTCGGGAGTAAACGTTAAAATAAAAGTGGGAGCCAATATTTGGACCACCTCCTTGACAATATTTCAAGATCCGTGAAACCCAAGGACAGAAGGAATTCTGATGTCCTTGCTGGCCCTAACAGTGAATGTTCTGCAAATGATTTCGTAATTATTTTAATGATTTTCAAATAACCTACAACTACCGTTGTGATAAGTAAAAATGATTCTCATATGACCTCAAAAAGCTTTTAGATGACTAATCAATAATTTTGTATGGCCTTTAATTATACTTCTAAAATCATATCCTATGATATTCTTCTCAATTAAGCTACTCTTGTTATTCTATTATGGTGGCGAAATAACCTGCGCTGAATATAATCGCGTTTATTATTATTCAATTTTGTTGCTCTAATTTAAATTTTATAAGGTTTACATAATTTCACGATTTCACGATGACACACCATTGGACCAACTGATCGTAAATGTAGAAAATCTTCTAATAACTTGAAATTATCTCTAATAGAAAAAACAGAGCGAACTTTTTCCGGTATTAAGTAACAGAATTTTAGTAACATTTTCAGTGCTATGTAGAAATAGAGACTAAAAATAATGAAAATTTCACGTAATTTTGAATCTACGGTATCACGAAAGCAACACAAAACTTGTTAAAAAGCATTTTCACATACAGTAAATAACATAATAATCATTTATACGTTATTTTGAACTTTTTTAATCGCTTAGTTACGAGTTCCGTAAATATCTCTCATCTGGATAAAAATTACAGACGCTTTATGCGGTGCCACAGATAATGTTGAAATCCAGTGTTTAATTTGCAACTAAATCTTCTGGTAAGCACAGTGTACGTATGCGGCTGGACAGCAATATGACGTTTAATACTTTCTTTTATGTGCCATTAAGATGCAAAGAAGGAAATGTTACTCAGAATGAAATGCAACAGCTCGATGCTTTATTACGCTTTGCAGCGATGCTACTTCATTAACGTTTTGGCAAACTTGGCCTTTCGCAGGTGTTGGAGAAAGCGATGTTTCTTCCTTTCGGCAGAAGGAAAGAAGGAGTGAGAAAAGGGAAAGGGAAAAGAAAAGAAAGAGAAGGCTATGGAAGTTACGCGTATACCAGCGTTGGAAGAGAAGAAATCTTATCGTTGAATCGCGGAAAGAAACGGTGGCGGAAAGAGGAAAGCGAAGGCGGAGAAAGAAACGAAAGATTATTAATGGCTCGTTCTACCAAAACCATAAATTTCTTACACGCACTGTATGCCCTATCAAATATCCAAGATTTCCCTGATTACTTTCTGCAGCTAGATGCGCAATATGCTTCAGGTGAGACCGGATAGAAGTGTTCCTTTATATTTCACTACTCAAACTGTTTCCTGTTTCCTTATTTTAAGACTGCAACCAAACATTTTTCATTCAGAATAATACTTTACGATACATCGCTTAGATGTGTTAAAGAAACAATGAAATGTTTGTTTCTTTAATGTAGTGATATTACACTTTTTTTCTTAATACCATTATTTTCTGAAATCCTAACACGTAAAAGAAATATTACGACGAAAATGATGCGATAATTTTAATATTGCGAGATATAACTTTCACAGCATGATATATAAACAATGTTTTAACATACCACACGTTATAAATTCTTGAAAAATAATGCTCTAAGATAAATTACGGTCCTTTTCGTAAGTATACAGTATTACCCGTTTAGTGTTCATGGGTCTCTGTCTTATTGCTAATACTGTCGAGGCAGATAGAGTTCTAGGAACTACCGACAGATTTCTTTGTCTAACTCACCTCTGTATGGGTTGGGAAACAAAATGTGAAACATTGACTACGAATAAGATATGGGCACCGCATCACCCATCGTGGGTATTGATACAATTACTTATCTTACTACTTAACTGTGTAAACTAGTGGAGATACCATACGACTATTAACCGAGCAAAAATGGTAATATGTACTAGGCAGGCATAATGTTATATCTCAGCGTAACTAATTGAATCATATTCCACGTTAATCTTAACGCAAACATAACAACATTGATAGATTACGTTAAGTAAAGACAAGAGGATTAAAGCTTCAATGTCGTTGTTAAGAAAGTAACTGTGAATTTTAAATAGATAAGAAAATTGATAATGTGGGATTCGTAACATCTATATGTGTATTAGCTGATAAATATGACATCTATTGTGTGACTAGACGTTAAGAGATCACCGCTCCGTAAATACGTGTTCTATCGTTCTGTATAATTGAAATAAGTCTGTAATAAAATAAGTTAAAACTTAAAAACTAGTGCCCATCGATCAAAAACATTCAACAGTCAGTTGTATCTTCACCGCATTTGACTCTAATCAGAAGAAACTATATTCACAGTCGACTTTTGCAATTATTGTCAAGGGCATACAAGTACTTCGAGAATAATCGAAGGAAGCAAACATGACTATATTTAATCATTTACGTATTCAGTAAGATCCCCAGAAAGATAAACTCTAAGTACTCCGCATAATGTAACTTTGCTATCCCTACCATTACTTTGAATATTCTTGGAGAGCAAGACATCGAAACTATTAGCACTTGTTGGATAGATCAACGAGCTACCACTCTAATCGATGAAAAATAAAAATCTCCATTTTATCAAAATTTAGAAACGGTTATTAAGTTTGCAGGATCATTGCGCATTATTACGGAAATAGAGTACATTTTTGTTTTGCTATTGTTGGACTTTTGCACAGGTATTGTGGCGGCTCTCCTGCACTCACCATTAGAGGGACATACGAAATAGGACTTTCTCGAAAGTACTCGCTCCAACTACATCGTCCATATATATACCGCCTTTAACCTTCCTTCCAATATCCCAGTGTCTAAGGCAGGGTCTGCTAGGTAGCCTTACTGATGAGTTCACTAGCAGGCCCAGGACGAAACGCAACACCCTTCCTTTTTCCTATCCTATCCCCTCTCTACAGCTCCACAGTATTAAAAAATAAATTTTAAACTGAACGATTCTTATATTGCAATAAAATAGAAAATACAGTTGTTGTCCCTGGAAGTACGCGGAGTTCAAGGCATCGACGTACTGCGTAATTGAAAATCCGCGTAATTTTGAGACTTAGTTGTCCGAAAACTTAACTATACGTTGTGTATATACTAAAATATAATAGAACTATATATTATATTTTAAAAAAAATATGTATGTTAAGAAAATAAAAGTGTTATTCATGAACTTCCAGAAAGTTTTTCAAAATGTTGAATTTGAAAACATATTTCAATTTCATAAGAGTCCAATAGGCAATCCTATGGTAAATAAGTGCCTAAACGTAGCTTAAATAGAATTTCGTTCATCCCTTAAATATTATAAAGTATACTGCACTTTAGATATTTTATATGTTTTTACATATTATGTGTCGCCTTCATTTTTCTAAACATCTAAATTTCCTATAAATGCATAAAAAATTGCAGTATACTCATTATATATTGTGTGCATATATTATTTACATTTTACGGAAGCACAATATTGTAATTCCCCAAAGACCACAAAAACGGCGTACTATCGAAACCGCATACTTCGAGAGGGCAACTGTATACTAGTTTATCCTTTACATGCATCTTTGGTCATTTATCTCTCTTGATTGTGAGCATAAGTATCAGTTTCAGTATGATTCAAGTTCGAACGATTGTAGATACAGATTTACGCAGCAGAACGCAACACTTTGGCCCGCATCTGGTTGCGTTTCGCTAGACGTTACTGTATTTTTGTCTCGTAAAGTATAATGTCTGCTCTTCCACCCTTTCCCCGGGGCTCCATTCTCTTTCTAGAATAAGAGAATCTCATTCGCCACGTTTGATATTTCATGGAAACGTGTTCGATCGGCCGCCTACAAGGTAAAACGAGTTGGAAAGAGAACAAGAGCGGGATAGGAACGGTTCAGAAAGAGCTGTGACGGAGTTGGCTAAGGGATAGGTATATCGATTGAACATTTGCTCAAATATTTAAACGCTATTACCGCTGGTCTGCGTACAGTTATACTATACGGCGAACTCGGTCGCTGTACTCCTCTTGTCTGGAATACCTGAAACTATACTAACTTGCTCGATCGTAGCGTGTTTCTCTTGCATCGCGTCTCTGTAACAATCACGTGCTAGGTTACCTCAGGCGTACAATCCAGGGCGACACTTCAACCACCTGATTATTCAACGTTTGTGTTATATATTAATGCAAGCTGTGACAGTGAAACAGAATCTAGATGAAAGCAGTGATTAGTTTCGTACGTAAATTATAAATAATACATCGAGGACAAGGCGGTAATATGGAACTCTATCGGTAAATTTGAAACATCGCGATAATATTTTACGTATCGCATGTTACACAATCTACTTGAATCCAATTTAAGTACAAAAGCTACATACAAATAGAAACGGACAAGTTTTAAGCGTATCTATTCTTATGACACAATTTCGGATATTTTTATTGTACTAAAAAGTGTTTTAATTTCTTTTTGTAATAATCATTTTCAATCTTTCGATTGTAGACGTTTTTCGTGGTAAATTCAAGATTGACTGAAGGCATATTTACATCTCTATAATGATAAGTCTCACGAGGTTCTTTCATTGCTTATAAATATGAATGGATATTTATAAGCTTGTCTGGATACTAATCAAAACCCCTATGATGCTGTATGAGGATAATGTGGAACGGCGCTATTCTCTTCATGTCAATCAGACACATCGATCTCTTCAGATAATTTCATTCTTTCAAAGAGCAAGACCATGATCATGCTTTCACCGAAGATGTTTCTATATTTTGTTCTTTTAAGTATTCAAATGGTCATCATAGTGTAACCTCGGCCCTAGTCATATCAGACATTATATATCAGTCATATGATTTATGAAGTAGAATGAATGCACTGAATATGAGAAGGAATATACATATTTACGATTCTTGTTCATTAAAGCAATATCTAAATTGATTAGTTTATTAGTTTTTGAAAAATCATATGAAATTAAAGGGATTCCATGTTACTATATTCTACTCTAAACTTCTACTCACACAAAATGAACTTTATGCAACTCTTTTTCCATTTTTTTACCGTTACATAACAGGGTCGTAGGTAAACTTATATATGTATATACGTAGTCTCTAATTAATTGATCACAATATCCAAGTTGGAAAGACATTCATACTTTCTACAATCTCTAACTAATAAAGAAAAGTTACCACATAAACGAATGTTTTTGTATTACAAAAAGCTTAAATTGTAGGAGGCAATGAATACAAACTATAAATGGAACATTAACCATCATTATAAGTCAAATCGTTTATAAAAAAATGGTTTTTAATGTGAACAATTTTCAATTACCAGTTTAACTCAATATAACAAAAGAATTTTACACCATTCGCATGCAATAGGAAATATATATTTGTGTATTGTTATTGGATTGCGAATCTTTGTGCAAATTTAATGGTTTACAAACAGGAATAAGCAAATGAAGTCTAAATATAGATTGCTTTCACTCTTTAAATATTAGAAGGTGTATTTTACTATGTGATTACTTTGCATACATACGCACCTCATGTGTATTCTGTACCCATTTTTTGTACATTGAAATTATCCATAAACGTATGAAAATCCACAGTCTATATATTACATATTTAAAATCATCTGAAGTTGTATTCACGTGTTCAATAATTTTCTACTACTTTAAAAAGGGAGGGAAAAATATTGTCCAGTTGAGAACATTTATTTAGAGAAACAACTGTATAACTAATCTCATGAAATTATAACTAAGGAATCATAAGAATTACGATTCCATTTCCTGTACTGGACTATAATTTCTTATATTTTTGTCTTTTTTGCCTAAAACTTGTTTGTACTGTGCCAAAAGAGCAAAAAATACATTTCCCTATTTTAAGATACTTCATTTGAAGACATTTATATTAAAAAAGTATACGTTCACGTTACCCATAAAATAAATCTGCCGACAAGGCGATTTCCCACAATTATTTATAACTGAAAGGGTGAAATTCACGCGGCTGTAACTTGCTTAGACCCCAGAGAAAACTATTCGTTTGTAATCTATAGAAGCATATACTATTTCTACACTGGTTTCTCGAAATAAAAAAATGTCTCTTGAATTACCCTGCAACATTCACGATGTAGTTGCTGGTTGTATCGCGAAAGACCAGCTGAACAAATAAATAGGCGCATAGTGGTGCTGATTGTATCGCGGGTACCGTAATTGGCTACGTGGTCCCTATGCTTGGAATGTTGATTGGCGAGATACGCGGTTGAGGCGTCGAACGAATCGGACCTTCCGGATTGAACCAATAAATACGAAAGTATGCTTCCAAACCGGAGGCAGTAAGTATCACTTGGCCGAAGGTCGATGCATTCGCAAGTATACAAGCTTCGCTGCACGCGTGCACGCACGCCCACAGGAACATGTGCGTCCTGCATCGAGAGGGAAAAAGGAGCAGATGACGAGCGGACCACCGTGCTCTGAGAGTCGAGAAGTATTTTTATTGCGTTCCTTTCCCTTTGCAATCATTTGCGTGTAAGTACGGTCACTTTCCAGGGCACAAATTTTATATAAAATGCATCTTTCTAGTACATTCAACTACTTATATTTTAATGTTGTTAACACTTTTCTAATGCTTCCTAATATTTTTAAATTATATTCTCCTTAATTTAGTCTTCATTTAATTTTCTTTTTAATTGCAATTGCTTTAACAAATTTTACTTCCCATTATTTGGATATTTTTACCTTTCAGCATAAAATCGACGCACACGGCCATCTTGTACTAACATATGAGTTGTTCGCAAGACAAAGTGATTTTCACCACTTGTTGATTTCTTTTTTTAAATTCAGTGTCAAATCATTTGATTGGTGCTTAATTTTTTATATTTAAAATAAATTTCCTTAACAATTGGGCTTACCTCCACGAAATCAGAAAAATGCATTTCATCATAGAATAATAAACAATTTGTAAAAATGATAACGAGTATTCCAATGACATGTTATATTGTACATTGTATATGTTATTAGATAAAAGCTATGTATGTAACAATACATTTTACAGTGCTTATTTGAATTTAAACTTTAAAAGCAATTTTAAAAAAAATGTATATTTACTTTATCAATTTCTCTATTTTTCTTTATCGAGAAGATGAAGAAGAAAAAGGAGTAGATATAGTAATTCTTATCCTTTATGTAGTAATTTTCATCGTAAAATAACCAATTTCTATCATTTTCGTTAGATTCCTATCTCTTAAGTTTCTTCTAGTTTAGTTTATTTGTTGATTTCGTCCATAGCATTATGGATCATTTATGGTAGCTTAATACAAAAATTCCCATGGAAAATAGTAATTGAAAACAGAAGAAGTTACGACTGAGACCTTTTGCACTGAAAACAGAATCAATGGATACATAGCAAAAAGCTTGATCGATCAAAAGCTATCATCACAGATTTCATCGTAATATGTGATACGAATAGCGAAAAATATGTACGACGTTTTAAGAAGCTTTCCCTACGAGATGAGCGTACGTTAATTTGGACAATTTCTAATTCAGCAAAGTCCATTAACACTATTAAAACAGAGTGCAAGATAAATGCTTTGGAAAGTACCATTTATCAGACCATTATAAGATAATGCTAAAATGCCGCTGGCGCTAAAACTTAAAAATACATATGGAACAATGACATTGATTTTGCTAGAGAAAACGTAAGTCAAAATTGGAGGAACATGGATTTCTCTTACAACTAATACGAAACTGTGTTACTTGATGGTACATATTTACATTACGAATATTTTTAACCATATTAAGAGGTGAACAAAAATTAACTTAGGTAAATCAGATAGACTTAATTCTGATTTAACCCTTTGCGCTCCAAAACTATTCTAATAATATAATCTACCGATAACTTTAACATATCTTTCTGGCACTTGTGAGAAAGTAAAGTATTATTTTGTATTTTGGAAAGAGTAAAAGTTGCTTTTAATTTGCTTTGTTTTGAAAGAAACGAAAATTGAGTTAGCGGAAATAAATAGAAACCATAAATTTTAACTTTTGAGGAAATCTATATATGTCGCCGTAGCGACGCCAATGGAGTGCAAAGCGTTAAGAATGGAAGATAAATTTTTCTCCAAACAAAATTTTGGCACAGAATCTGTGATGACTTGAAATTGTTTTTCGGATTACGAAACATCGTCAGTTGCTTTCATTTGAAATAACATGAAAAGTATTGACTATATTAATTTTCTAGAATATGATTTCCTACTATTCTGGACTAAAATTAGTGAAGAGTATTTTATATTTATGGGAAACAATGCAGTGGTTCACGTTCGTTTACGGAGAAAATTACGTATGTACAATTTTTAGATCCGCAAGTTCCCCAGAACTGAACTGTGTCGAAAATTTATTTAAAGTATCGAAAAGCTGAAAGCAATATTTATACAAGCGTGAAAAAGTATCAATGAAAGTATAATGTAGATCTTATTAAAGATATGAAAATAAACATTTTTTCAAATTATTAAAGATGGAGGAAATACAGCAAATTACTAAACATTAATAAATAATTGGAAATAATCCAAATACTATGTTTTATTTGGTATATTTATAAAACACTATTAAGATAATATTTTTGTCATCAAATTTGTAATCGTTCCCGATAAATCGTCATAACTATATCTGCAAAAGAAGGTTGAGATATTTTTTAAATATACTGCACGTATCTCAATGCTACTTTTCGTAATATAGTTACTTTATATCAGTTTAAAACTTCTGCTATAATGATAAATACTCGAAAAATATGGGGAAATGTTTTGAAAAGTACTGTTTGCTTCTAATACTCTTTTTACTTTTGCCCCCCTCTTGACAACTTCTATTTATTACTGCTTTGGTTTTACCGAATTCTATTAATGATATAATTTCTCAATCAATTAAAAATTATTTATTGGTTTATTTACTTTTTCATATATTATTTCTATAATACAAAAATACATATGTTTCGTTAATTAATATTCGTCTAATAATAGAATATGCTTCATTTCATCCATTAATAGAACGTTCAATGTATTAAGAGGTTCAAGGCGATCAACTAAATTGCCATACACACAGAATGTTTGTCTTCGATCATTAGGTGACATTGCACCGTTAATGGAATATTCAATATACAGGATAATGAAGAAATTATACAATAATGCCTAATTACAATACTCTACTTCCGTTTATAACCTAAAGTTTCGTGTATGAACAATTCAAAATCCAAATATGAAACAATTTGACCCGTACGTCTAAGGATTTACAAAACTAGTCAAAATTTAATCAAAACTTTGGTTGCTTTTCTAAAAATTGTACAGTCAGTCACGAAAGTATACATACACATTTTAAATTTTAAATATTTCCAGGTTTAAGGATATATTATGGAATAACAAAAATGGCTTGAAAATTCATAAAATATAACATCACAAGTAAAGAAGATTTATAATACATAAAATATAGAAAATCAAAAATGCAAAATTATACGGTAAACTAGTAATTGTGCATATATTACCTTTGAGTATCCCTCAAATATCGCTAGGATCTTTCCGAGCAACCAAATATTTCATTAATGACCCACTGTATACTAAATATTATTTTTATAGCTGGAAATAATAGAACATGGTTCGTAAACTTTATACATTTTTTCGGCGACACTCGTAAAAGTCGATTATAACATTCAGCTAACGGAACTAAATCCACAGTAATGGGATTGAATTAAAATTTGGAAACCAATAGTGGAGAGTGCGGACGCGAAACGTAAAGCATACGCGGAGCTCGTAAATTTTCAGCCGTGGTACAATCGTAATTGCTACGTAATTTACAGTCTCCGCAAAAGCTGGCCTTTTGTCATTCAAATTCGACGGCTGCCGCGATTTGTTTACGCGTTGCCTTTACCAATGGGTTAAGCATCGCGACCATAAACCTGTAAAATAGGAGCCTCGCCGAGTAAATGCGAGGTCATAATGTCAAGGAACGTATGTAAGCAACAACGACTTATCCTCCCGATAAAACCACCCACGCTTCCCAATATCAGACGTCTATTTTTCCGTACGACGTGCATTCAGCTCGTCGCGCGGCTAATTAACGTACGCAGATAGTGGAAAGACGTTGTCGAGGTATGTGAATCATTAACGACCACGACCATATTTAAAGCCATTCGAAGCGCTGATAATGTGACTAGGCTTTATATCCATGACAATGATACAACGCATCGTTACAATGAAGCCCCAGCAATGATTCGACTTATGCAATTTGTGTTTCGCTTAACTGGAATTTCATTTAATGGTTTAATTATTAACACAATGACTGCACAGCAAAATTTATTGATTGATCCCTACGGCTCTACAATTACACGTAAATTTTTGTTACCTCGATTGTCAGTCGAATGAATTGCTGTAATTTGTCCTTGGTTACTGAATAAATTTACTGCGAAATTGTTATCCAACATACAAAATACAAAAATTGGTTTGCTCATTGATGAAAAATTATCATACTTTGTGTTAAAAAACCTTTTGTCATAAAGGGCTATAAATATAGAATAAAATTATTTAAGCTTTATACTTGATGTAGTTTAGCATGCAATGTTAAAGATAATTTGAAAACGACTGTTTTCTAACATGATCCCTTCCGAAATAAATTGTTAAATGTGGATACTCATCTTGTTATTATATATAGACGCTTCTGTGTGAATCGAAAAGGAATTAAAATATGTCGAATATGCAACTATGAACCGTGAAGGGAGAATAATTGAATAAGTTAGAATATTACGTCGTTAGTAAAACATTCCAATCAGACGATTACTGGCATAAAAATGGAGCACAAAGCATCTAAAGCTACGACTATAGTAATCTGTTAGGCTAGGTTCGGGTTAGGAAATTTGTCTATCATAATTTAATGAAATACACATCTGTAATATGTGTTTATTTTTGCTTGCAATAAACATACTAATTAATGTTAAAGTATATAGACATGAAATCTCTAATAAGAGATGGAACTAAAAATTTGATTAAAAAGACTGCATTTAATCGAACCTCATATGTATGAAGCTGGTGACGTTCAACATGTAGCTTTTGAAGATAAACATTTGCAAATAACGTTATCCGCTGTTTGATTAAAATTTTTGAATTAATATTTTTAATTACTTCCATGTGAAAATGCGATACAATTTTTCAAGTTCGTTGATATTTTCAAATGTAAAGTCTCTGGTTAATTTAAATAATGTACATTCACAAAAGATAGAAAAGAACAGGAAAACGTAATTGCAAGTCAGATGCACTAAATTATCCTTACTATCATTCTATTATCATTCAGAGATGGGTAAAATTTTATTTGGAAATTGGACGACGAATAAAAATACAGAATAACATTTCATTTGCCATTGTAGAATAAATATCTATCTGAATAATTTCTTATTCGAATAAAAGAAATACTCGAATAATCCCCAAGTCTGTTATCATTCTATTTATATATACACATTTGTCAATTTCTTTTCTATATTTTATATACGTTATAACGGTATAACGTTACAAATATTAATTTATTACCACTGTTAATTCGTTTGTAAAAACTGTACTGTTGGTAATGAACATTAGATAACTTAGATTTAAGTGTTAATTGTAGAAGGTTACATAAGTAAATAGAATCTACAAAATATTAAAGGTCTTAAGGTACGTACATCGAATCATAAAAGTATTTGTAAATATTCAATTACTGAAATAAAATTATTATCATTATTTGCCAAGATGCTTTTAAATTGCAATTAAAAGATAATTTTTATTTTCAATACGATAATGATACCAAACATATAATTGGTATTGATAAATTTAAAAGAAAATCTTAAAGAAATTTGAAATAGGATAGAAAGACCGACAATAGTTTGTACAGATACAAATACATACTATTGTGACAATTTATTTAAATTTTCATTTATATCACGTTGAACTGTTAAATAAATTATATTGTTTAAAAGCTTAATTATTACGTTATATGTTCTTGGTTTTCATTTTCGCCAGTTAAGGTACAGTGATTACAAAATTATTAATCATTATTAACTTTCGCAAGCAACGATTTTAAAAGTTTTAAAGAGTAAAACGATTACGTAAATTGACAATTTTAGTATGGTGTTTAGAGTACCTACGGAGCTGTATGCGTTACGCAGGATAAACCAATAAAAATTATCACCTTGAGTATTTTTGAAGATGTGGTATCAACAATATTTCGAAAATAGGTTATTTAACATCTTTTGCAAGAAGCTTCTTTTATATTAGCCAACATTTATTTGAACAATTTCTTCAATTAAAAAATTTCAATTTCTTTCTGTTCTACATTTTATACCTGAATTTCAAGAAATTTGGCGAACCTTTTATCGTTGAGTGATCGAGCTTAAAAGCTATAGATAGGATTTATTCATGGATTAAAAGAATTCTACGGAGTGCAAAAATCGCTTTCCTGTGATTTATATCGCTTCTCTTAAAAGAAACCTTATTTCTCTGTATTAAAAACGTCGTTAATTATAGCAGAGAGCTTGATAAAGTGTATAGGATGCATACATTCTCGTGTAAGATTATAATGAATCCATCGTAGAACGTATGCTATAACCGTAGCACGGTTCGTTTTATCTGAAGCGGTGGTTAATGTAACGAAATAATGAATCAAAGGATTATCTACACTCTCAAGGCGTGTCTTGCAAAGGTTACGAGTTTTCTGCATTATCTCCAGCGCTAAAATGCTTCTGAGTCACCTATAGTTTCACAACTTGACAATTAAGTTCCATTTCTTGGTATTAATCGCAAATATATATATTAAGTGTACAAATTTATTTGACTTTTTTATTGATTCGGTATTCTTATCTCTAAAGTCTTAATTACTTTATCGATTCAAAATTACCTTCTTCTCTCAAAGAAAGAATTTGTCAGTTATCCGATAATTGAGAAAGGGTATTCCAGAATTAAATCACTCAGAAATCAAAGTTACTTGTTCTATTATATGCAAATTCTTCGATTTTGACATTTGTCAATAGCCAAACATTTTCAATTATACGGTGTCGATCGGTTTGTCTCAATTATAGATATTATTTCAAACATTGTAATTGTATTCCATTTTTTGTGAGTAAATTTTATTATTGATTTTTTTAAAAGGCGGTACGGAATTAATTTGTACATTTAATAAATTTAATAATAATTTACATACCGTACTAAAAATAATAAACTGTACTGTAATAAAAATGACCATTTTGAATATGTTCGGAAATCAATTTATTCAGTATAAAAAACACTAACTTAAAATCACAACGATTTTTTTGCGAAATATATGAAACAACCAAATAACTTAAGAATCTTTTATTTATTTCCATAATCCTAGTAATATTCGATGTATTAATTTTTATTGGCCTATTCTGTACAATGATAAAATAATAAAACATGTAGTTATGCTTTTACTATGGTCTTTCGTTTAAAATTTATAATCTCTTTTATATTATCTTTGCCTTTCTTATAAACATTTAATTATTTTTTACCCAAGCTATTATTTTTGCCTATTTGATTTATAATACTTAACATTAAGTTATAAATACTATTATCACATAAATTGACTTTAAATTAATCTAAAAAATGCCGATAGCTACGTCTCTGTTACGATAAACGATCAGCCTGGATGAAAAAAATTCCTTAAAAAATTTTAAATCTATGCACGCCAAGAGGCAAATTTCCCAACATACTTTCACGGATAATAAAGTTCCGTGAATTTTATGTAACTCATCTTATACCGTGCAGAATCTCGTAAATTTTTTCGCGACATTTTTTACCGAGCAAGCAAATAACTAACCTGTTCTTCTTAAACGTAATAGTCGGGTAGCGATGGAGAAAATTTGCGTCTAAAGAAAAAGAAGAAGCGTCGACTTACCGGTGTTGTGTAAGGTTGACAAGCCAACCTGATGCCGTCGTGCCTCAGCTTCTCCTGCAGCAGCATCCGGAGTTGCATCCTTGGGATTCTGACGAGCTCCGCCTTTCCCTCCTCGTACTCGTCCGCGAACTTGGTTAATTCTTGACCACCGCTCGAAGAACTGGCAGTCGGCGAAGCCCTCTGCGCTTCTTTATCGCTGAGCGGCCTTTCAGAAGACGTTCTGGAAGATTTCGAGCTGACATTGTCGCAGAGGCAGTCATTGCTTTCTTCCAGAGTAAAGTAAACGCTCGCTGCACCCTCTTCCCTGAGGGTTTTTACCGATTGGAGTAGTCGCGCTCGATGAGTCTGGTTAAAGACTCCGATCGCATCGAGATCGGGATCACCAATTTGCTTGCAGATCTCAAGGTCGTCGTAACCATTGTCAATGAAGGACTCCGAATACTGACCCAAGTGAAGCGAGCGCAGCCACTCGACCACAATGTTGCTAGCCATCGTCATCTCTGTCGGTTTGGAGGAGTGCGAGGGCTTTATCACGCCCCCGCCGCTCTCTTCTCACTTGTACACGTGTCTCCCTTCGCCTTCCTTCCGATCTGGTCTCGGTCTGTCCTTGTCCTCGCTTCTTACGCGCTCTGTCTTGAAACTACGCGCCGCGACATCTTCGAAAGAATGCGGATCGACGTCTTCGTGAGAACGAAGTCACGTAGGTATGATATTCGCTATTGAATCGGCCGAACCGATTGCAGGTCCGATTGCTTTTTCTTGTAATGGGCGGTACCTCGATTAACGGCTCCTCCGAGAATACCGATGGACGACGCGGGGGTACTGCACTGGTCACGTTCGATCTTCAACGTGCGGTGCCCCGGCTCATTACGAGGCGCGGACGATCGAACTGGTCCGACGCGTCGATACGATCTCCTTGCGAACGCCTCTAAAGCGCTCGCAACCTCCGCTGGGACTCGAAGCACAGCTAAGAATTAAAAGAAAAACGCGGGTAATTGTACTCCGTGTCCCTCTCTCGATTTCACGAAGCACTCCCCCAAGGAAGTTAGAGAAATCAACCAGTGCTCGGATCGATCGTTTTCAGTACGATCGAATCTGATTGTGCACGTGCCGCATCCACTTTAAATTGTAATTACGATTGTTAATGTGCGTGACAATTTATTTGAGTCCTACACGCAACAAAGAATTTCTTTATCTATAAATATTTCCCGTCACTGTATTCTTCTTGCTTGTTGCTTTGCACTCGGCCAACTTTGAAGGATTTTCAATCGGAGCACTTTGTTCGTCAGAGAAAAGAATTTCTGTACCTTTGCGTACCTTTAATATGGAAGACGTCAAATAAACAATATTGTTTTAATCACAGATTGTTCACTTTCATTTGTCTTTAACCGACTACATAAATTTTCTTGTCTAATATTGTTATAATTCCACCGTCCTTGTGTCGTTACTTCTTCCTGACCTTGGAGATTTCGGTCACAAAACTATCAACAGTTTTGCTTCAACGCGTTATTATCGTTAATATAAACTCTCGTCTATTTCGTGTGAGAGTTTTTATCTATCGCAAGCAAAACTTCACTGTAATAGGTTAATTCAATAAACAACGATAAACCGGCAAATTGACGGAATAGTAAACAGAGCGCACAGCACAGGTGATAAAACACGATATGAATTCACCGAACTTTTATACAAGTTACACGCGAACCGCGAAGGTTAAAATCGGAGTTATTCAAGTTTTTCAATCGTTGGCGATTGTAACATACGAGTGACAGAGAGAGGACGACCAAAACCGCAGGCAGGAGCAGCGGTCTCTGGATCGTTCGTGCCGGTATTGAAAGCGTAACCTTGAAAACTCCCCAAAAGAGGAAAGACCGACACGGTGGAAAGCACGCGGTCCAGCGGAACGATGAACCTCGCTGTGGATTTCTTATCACGCGCTGCTGTTCTTCACTGCTTTCAGAACATATTCAGAATAATGTGTTGAACTTGATTTCACTGAACTCACGTCGCTCATAATCACGGTAAGCAAAGCGTCACCGGTACTCGACGGGACACGCAAGACGCAGCGCTACGACATAACACTACCGCGACGCGATACACGGCTCAACTGACACGAGACATTCGCCAGAGGGAGCTCCACTCGTCTCTTCTTCGTCCTGTTCCCCCACTCTCGTAACCGGCATTCCCCACCACGTAACTAACCAGCCCCACCACCACTAGTAGGAGCAACTTGGTCCAGCAAGATCCTGTTGATGCGCTCCTGCGCCGCCAGGATGCAACAGCCGCGTCCTTCATCTTCTCTTTCCTCTCTTTTCTCTTCTGCGTCCTTTCTCGAGTTCGACACGAGTATATTACACTGCAAAAGCAGTAGCTTTATCGTCCACGTGAAGACGTTGCTTTATTAAATATTTGAACTGCAGGAATTATTTAATTTATGATAGTTAAATGCTACGAAGCCCTGCAGAGTTATTTGATCTAGTATACAGGGAGTGAAAATTAATCCTGTGAATTAATCCTCTTATTACGTTCGTGTCTATATGATCCAGTCGTATTTTTAGAGCAATGTCCAATGGCGAATCCAGGGAAGGTGGTGACTGGGTCGATCGCTCTCTCTAAGAATAATATATCTTAAAAATATTATGCTACGTTTTGCTCGAATATATTTAGCATGTCGATTTATAATGGTACTTGTCAAGATGTTTGTAATTTACATGTTTAGCAGGTGCGTTCAGTGTGCATAGTTTTTAAGAGGATTAAAAATGTATGTATAATCAAAGGTTAATAAATGTAAATATATAAATACTTTTACATATCCCCCCCCCCCCTGCTCCTCCAGAAAGTTTTCTGGATCCGCTCCCGGCAATGTCAGTATTTTTATTCTGAACGTTATTAAACTTAGATTGTATTTTACCTGTGTTTATACATATTTGAAAAGATGCGAATTAAATTTTAATATGCAATAGTACGCAATTTGTTTTGAAATTACTATAAATGTTTATAGTCACAACAGAATGGTCAAATTCAAGTACATTCAATTTTCTATTATTTAAGATACCTCAATAAAACTTTAATAATTTAGTGTTGTAGAAATGAAATTTAAGATCCTGATCAAAATACGTTTAATTGGAGAATTTATGTGTAAATACTTATTGTAATCACTGTAAATATCGAATGACCGTATAAACAAATTTTTTACAGAATCAAATGAAAAAATCTCATGAGAAATTACAATTTACTGTGTGTTATTAATGTTAAGTATTATTCAACAACTTCGTTTATTAGTCTACTTTCCTCATTTTCTTAAGTTACTAAATTACATATTCCCTAAAATTAGCAGTTCTTTGAATTTATCTTCTGTTTGTACTATATAATACTTAATTATTGTTCTATCACATTTCGTCTTTATTATTGAGATAGATAGTAGGTTTACGTTTCGTTAGCATGTGAATACATATTTAGCATAGCAGTGAACTGCGAATGATAAGCCAGCAAACGAAGAGCAACACATGTGTATCTAGAATACTTATTTTCCGTTATCACGTTCCATTATTCATGTAAGCAGTGTTCGAAGAACCGAGATTTTACTGCATTTTTAAATCGTTTTACAATGCGCATGTAACGCGAGATACGAATAAGTACAGTGACTGATATAACTAATCAAATGCAAATTTGAAGCTGTGTCTTAGTTATTACTTACATCGCGCAACTGTGAATTGTAAATTAATGCAAGTTAACAACATATTACGTATGCTATTGAATAAAAGGTTACCCACTATGAAAATAATGTACAAGCTTGAAATATTTGATAAACGTGTCCACTTTATATTGTTAATTCAGCATTAATAATCCTTTAGAGTTTTCAATTTCTTTAATAGCAAAATGTTTTATAGTTATCAGATTCATAGAAGAAGTCACGTAAAAATAAGTAGCTTTTAATTTTATACATGTTCAATTCTTTTTGCTCATGTAATCTTATTTGGAATCATTAACATACTTAGTATTATTGTAACTTATACCATTAAAAGCCTATAAATTCTACATGGCATCATATACCTAACATAGTTTCATTCTTTACCGTAAATGGAAAAGAATTTTCAATGCAATGCCAAAATGTTGTTTAGCAAGCTTCCATAATGATTTTTCATCACAAATGCAAGAAAATATTCAATTTTTTTTTCACATTCAATGAAAAGTTCATGACGAAAAGAATTAACTAAAATTGTACTGTGTTGTTTCTTGTACTATCGTGTATCTCTACTGAGAAAGAAGAAATGATATATATTGTATAAATTAACATAACTAAAATATTTATAAATTACTTTCTCAAAATTACATGCAATCTTATATATATTAGGTTCCGGAAATAGTTTGTACGGCTTTGCTATTAGAAATGTATTCAAATCGAATTTTTATAGAATTTTGCAAAATTAATATAGCAAGGGTAGTATTATAAGAAAACTCTGTTCATTTTTTAGATTATTATATAAAATCACATTTCAAGGATGTTCAGACTATTTAAATATTATAGCATAAATCGTCTGGTATTCCTGTCAGGACTATATTAAAATTAAATTTTTTACTAAATTTCGCAAAACTACTGTAATAATGGTAGTGCTGTAAAAAAATTCTGTTTATCTTTTAGATTGTTAAATAAAATTGTATTTGAAGAGTGTTTAGGTCATTTAAATCTTGTAGTATAAATCATCTACTTTTTCTACTAGAAACATATTCAAATAGAATTTGTATGGCATTTGTTAAAAACTACTGTCACAATGCTGATATCATAATAATATTCTCTTCATCTTTTACATTGTTAAATAAAATTACATTTGAAAGAATTTTAATTCGCTTAAATTTCATAGTATAGATCCACACAAAATTTTTCCGCCATCTAGTATATCGATGGCTTAATGCACACATGTTGTATGTCCACTTTTAGTGATTTCGAAAAAAATAGGTTCAAAGCTTTTGTGGTACTTTATAATTGAATGAACACTTTTTCTGTTGAATGTGTGATGATATATTTATGGGATAAATATTAAAGAATGTATTTAAGTAATAACGTAAGTTTTATCGTGTAAAATTATTATAATAATTTCATAAAAACACATGGAGAATAGACATACTACCTTGATGACTTGTGTACATTAGTTGTAAGTCCAACTTTGTTGTATTATCACTTCATAATAATAGAATAAAACAATAAAGTTTGACATTTAAACGTACGAAAACGTACATTACAAAAATGAAATTAGTAACAAATTGGGATTTTTAACAAAAATAAACTTCGACATTTAAATCTATTTCGTAATAAGAATGTAAGTGAACTTTGATATATAAACTGACATAAAGGAAATAAAGTGGTAAATATTGGTTTTTAAATTTTCATAATAAAAACACATGTCCTACGTGTCCTTTTTCATTGTCATGCAACATTTGCGTACTAGAAATGATGGATGCAAGGACATACGATAAACACAAATTGTATTTTAACATATTTTGCAAAATAGGTATATATATGATATTTATTCTATAAACTATACAATTCGTAAATTTACATGTATAGTAAGGAACTAGTAACAACGAGAATCATTTCTCCGTTTGTGTCACCTTATGTAAGAATAAAAGAAACACTATTGTTTGAATTTAACGAGGCCGGGTGAACAGATAGAGCGGTAAGTTGATTTCAAGTAGCGATGTTCGTGCCGTGTACACGCCCAGAACGCATTACGCTGGGGAGAAGGAGAGCTAGCATCGATGACTATCTACGAACATCGCAATCAGAGCCTTTGTTAGAATTGTGGCATTTATAAATGAATGCCTAACAGAAATGGTATGAGGCTCACGACCCGCTAGGCCAATAATCTGTAACACCCTGCCACTTAAATGGCTCGCACGCTGCCTATTATATTACGTTCAAACGAAATTAAATTGCATCGAGCAGTGAATGCGACAGAAAAGACCTATTGTTCAACGTTCCTATGCATAGGACTATATATTTTTTTCTGCTAATGTTATGTACTGAGAGTGAATAGTATCTGTGCTTTATGTTATTAATAGACTTCAGAAGTATCTTTATGGATTATCGTCGGTCAGAGCTACGTAAAATTGAAAGATAATATTTATAACAAAATTATGTTTTTCTTTGATTCGGTATAATAATTGGAACATTTAATGAAATATATTATTGAAGGTATCGCTATGAAATAAAATGTGTAAATAAAATTTTTTATTCCTAAAACATCGGAAGATAATTTAGTGAAAATTTGCAAGAAATTAATTAACAATAAGGCATTATATTTTATTATATGTAGCTATGTACATCATATTCATACATAACCATAAACTTTATATTATATACAAAATGTATATATACGTACGTAGGTTAATTTCTATTTTTTAATATAGGAACTGTTTTCGTTTCATTCCCCTAAGTGTTTTCAATTCATTAGAAAATAATGCATATGTGTCATCCAATCTTGGCATAAAACGTGCCCCAAATCCCTTGAAATCTAAATATAAAGTATAACTTGTATAATTTTGCAGCTATTGTAAATCGAAAATTGTTCATTTATCAGGTTGGTATTTTATTTCTATAACGTGGTATTGAATAAAGGAATTTCGAAAATTCCCGTCTATAAAAGTCGATTTCGATTAAGCTGATATTTATACGCGTTTCATTTTCGGCTACCTAGCTGGGTAATACCGATCTGCATAGTATGAATTCTGGAAGTAAAATTCAGTTGATCTTTTCTTGAAAAACATACTGCTTCTGAGGAAATACATCTTCCAAATACAAAATTTAATGTTCCTATCATTAAGGTAAGTATATCATTCTATATTTATTGTGAAAATCTTTCCTTTCTGTAATAATATTTGTTTTGTTTACTAATGTTTACTAATTAGTTAATAATAACTTTTTATTAGTTTCTTGTTTCGTTACACTGTATTGTTATTAACAATCACCATTTTTTACTGTTTTTAAACCATTTTAATATTATCGTTAATTTTCTGATTAAAGAATTTGTAATTAAAAATTCATTGTTCGTAATTAAATCAAAAACTTTAAATACTCGTCAACAAAACTAGTTAATATAGTTAACTAATATTAGTTGGTTAGCAAATATTAAAAGATTATGGTAACACGTAAAGATATTCTTAATAAAATTAAAATCATTTTTTAATCTTTGACATTTGTATGTTTGCTGATAAACGGTTTAAATTATCTGTTAGGATATTCCTCGAATATTTTTTTTTAAGATATTGCTAATTATTATACAAATTGTACTAAACTTATGAAATATTTTACAACGTTCAGTACTCCAATTCCCAAATAATATTAAAAAGGTTTTATAATTATATTGAATAAATTTTAATACATTTTATATATTAAAATTTCTGTAAATAAGAGATATCCATAATATCTCTAAATATTTAAAGTATTTAATAGAACGTCTAAATATTGAAATATTTGTAAACAGTAAAATAATTGCGGATAGCTGCACGTAATATTAATTGTTATTGTTATTTTTGTTTTTACTTGTTATTGTAATAAAACAGTTTAGCGAGAGATATATTTCAATATAACGATATAAATTGAAAGGTACGCATTAAGGTTACTAAACATATGAATCGACATTTTAAGTATCAAGTAGTTTAAAGACTTTTGGGAGAATTACGAAACAGTTTGTTGTGTTGGAGTAATTGCTGAATTCAAGAGTACCAGATTTAATTTGTTATATTTACTGTAATAATAATTCATACATTTATGAATGTACAAAAACGTATACGATACACATAATATGTAAAAATATATAAAATATCCAAAATACAGTATCCGTTGTAATATTTTCAGAGTAAAATTAATGTAGGTTTAGGTTTCATTCTTCTATGCTTGTAAAAAAGTAGAATTTACAAAATCCTCCGTATGTTTGCTACGGTAAACGTAAATTTGCCTTTTAATAAATTAACGGACTAGAGATTTCATCATGTTACAATTATTTCCATTCCATCCAATTTCTACAAAATTGCATAACTAAAGGTGTCTTTACACCGTAAAAATTCCAACTAAAATAAACAAATTTTACTTTTACTTTCAGTACCTGTTCGCAAAGTGTTATTTTCCAATAAGTACAATGACATGAATTTCAATTCTGATGGCACATTTAATATTAGCCGACTTCTATAATAAATACTGGCTATAATTAGATGCATTCGTTTAGATGTCTAATCCTTCACATTCATAACATCCTGCTTAAATGACAAGTGACAATACTAGACGTACAGAACTTTCCTACGGTTATCGTCGGTATTTATGTGAGTAAAGATGGAATTAATTGAATGATCCGCATGGACGTCCTGTCCTGGTATGACGCCAAAGCAGGGAGTGACAAGTAGCTCTCAATAACGTGATATGACATCGCGTGCCATGGACACGAAGGACCCCCTCAATGCAGACCTCGCTATTTCCTCGCTTCGGTCGAGTAATTTGCTTTTGGACCGGGGATGAGATTGAAAGACTAGTCACCTGTCAATATATTAACTCGTTTCCGCAATACGGCAAATTACCACGAGATAGACAATGGATTGTTTCGTGTGACACCCTCCATATGTATGCCTATATGTACAACCCTCGCGTCATCTAATTTTTTAGGTTCCAATATAAAAAGTTAACCTAGTAATTTAGAATTTCAACAATTGGAAAATATTTCTATATTTTAACAATAGATTTAACTAACTACATTATTTTAAAGTAAAATCGTGATACACCAGCTTTATTGCTCGCCTTTCACTTTATTGGAGCTATATGATCTTATTTATGTTCTATAATAAATAAAAATAGTTCAATTGTTTAAGATACTTCAGATACAACGCTGTTCTATGTAATTTCACTTTTTGTTTTTTGTTTTGCTATAAAATTGCAATATAAAATAGCTTGGCTCTGAAGTGCAGATTTTGAGAATTTACGTTTAATAATTAAACTATAACTGAAAGGTAAGTAGAAAAAAGAAAGTATACTACGAATCTATTTTATAAAAAAAATCAATTTCTAATACTTAAGTTTACTAGCAAAAACGTAAGGTAGAATGAATATAACTGTATAATTCGTAATATAAAGTTTATAATCTAATTAGCCATCAGTAAAAATATGAATAAGGAAACAATTGTTTTATATTTAATTCTTTTCAAGTTGAAAACTGCAGAATAAAAAGAAACATTCCTTGTTTCTTTCTTTTACCCTTCAATTGTCAATGTATTGTATTGATAGATTTTTTGTACATTTTGCAAAATTTTTATTGTGTACTTTACATGAAATAATAGAAACTTTTATTTTCACAAAATGGTTTTTGTATATTAAATTAAAAATGTTATATACGAGTGATAATTTTGTTCTGTTCGCAAGTTATATTTAATAATCATAGTGATTAAATATAACGTACTATTTAATTGCACATAACTTATATTAGAACCTGAGAAATCAAATTTATCTAACATGAGAGAAAATTCTATTTGTGATTACTTTAAAACTAAATTATTTATTTTAACAAAGAATACCATGAATTAACGTCGTTATTTAAAATCCATCTAAAGCTTTCGTTTAAACGATACATTGAATTCGTGTGTCATTACGATTAACTATTGTATATGATAAAACATGACCTCAGAATATGAGCAATCAGTGCATATTAAGAAGAGTAAAACATAGTCCCCGTGGATACTAGTTAAATACTTGTTTTATCTCTAACTCGTAGAATGATGAAGCGTGGTGGAAACAGAAGCTTATACGGAGGAAGTTTAATACTAGAATCATAGAGCAGTAATAAATCAAAATTATCACATATGATAATAATGAAAAGCACCAACATACTGAATATTCTGCTTTGTGACTTCCCTCCTTTCTGTGTTTAATAAATTTTGTATCCGTATGTTTTCCTTTTTCTTTTGTTTCCATTCGCCAGGTCGAATTTTTTCGACGATTTTTGGATAGCGTGAAACATTCCTAACACAATACTTTGAAATTTCAACATCTGCGTAAGATATAGCCATTTTAATGAATCGATGTGCATATACATTCATCAATGCAGATGAAGCGATTTTTTCGAAACAATATTTTTCGAGTTGGTGGAAGAACTATTTCTGAAATGAATAGCAAGTTACTTTAATACTAAATCTCAACATACTCTTTGAAATTTTTATTTCAGATTAAATGCGGCTCAGATGTTATTCTCAGTAGAATTTTTAAAACAAAAAATATTAAAGTATGGTAAATATGTTGTACAAACTTGTATTAAAATCTTAAATTACTTTCTCTTACATTTTCGCTGCAACAAACCCCTAAAGCAGACCTCTTTCTTACGCCCGTCAATAAGAATTCTTCGTTGAAGTAAAAACAGGTCATGATACTAAAGTATAATTAGGAGTTTTACATAGAACAGAATATGCAAAAACCTGTGTAATAACCTAATAAATTGCTTACGATTATACTGCCAAACCAAACACAAAAGTGGTAAAAGTACGTATTTTGTTATTCCTGTTTCTGTTATTAAAAGATACGTTGTATATGTTTCAAAAATCGTTTGTGCACTAGAGACAAAAAACATTGTTACAATTTTAAACAAATAATAACAAAAATGAATTTTTATGTACCATTGAACCAAAGAGCATTTAAAAAGTAATTCGTTTCATTTTATGCGTTTATATACGTCATGACAAATGGCACAAATGTAAAAGATGAAAAACAGTAACGCAATTTTATCAATACCCGATGTGCTTATTTTCCTTGTGAAATTGAAATGAATTTTTCCGTTAGACTTTCTGGAGCACACTTACTATTCTGAATTCGTGTCGCGTTACTTGTCATGTTCACGCATTCCACCCAACACTGATTCGATTTGAAAATAAATTTAAACTGATTGGTCCGTCTGTCGTTCTATCTTGTAACTCTTATACGAACACCGATCTATTGTTTACGAGTACGGTGACGTGGTGTTTACGGTGTGTTTTACTGTTTCAAAACAACCAATAAAAGGACGCGTCCTGTTCCCATGTGGCGTCGCTCGAAATCGCCTGTATTCCTGCAACCAGATCTACGGTCTTGTGTATATAATACTACACTAAAACCGGCAACAGATTTTTTTTTGTATACAGAGATAATTGACCGATAATGCTACCAAAGCGCTAATATATATAAACAAAATCAATACAATAAAATAATGCTATAATGTGCTAAAAATTATTATTAATTTGACAATTGAAAAAAAGTGGATTCTTTTTATCGTATTTATTTATGATTTGTATCCTGAGAATTAGTTAATAAAAAGTTTAAAGGGTGTAATACCAATGAGGCTTGCAATTGCATGAGAAACAGACGTGTTTCTCTCAAAACGACATTTTTTACTGATTGATGTAATCTTTTAGAAATCAGTCATTCGATTTAGTTGAAATTTACAATACATGCCTCTTTATTCTTTAAACTAAACTCAAGTCGATATTTACAAAATTTGAGTTTCAGTAAGAATCGAATTTTAGACATTATTTTTTTATTAACTTTATTCTTGGTATATTTTGTTTATTCTACTTCAGACGATAATCGTAATCATATTAATTAACATTATTGTGCTTTTCTTTATGTAGATAAGTATAGTAGCTGATTGTGTGGCAATCCTTCAGATACATTATTGTAGATACATTCGTGAAATCACTATAGCTTTGATTAAAATTAATATTTTTGCTTGAAAATTTAGATGTTTTGTTTAAAAAATTAATAGATACAAGCAAAAAAGTACAATTTCATAAATTTCCCAGTTTTGTTGAATGGAATTCCTAAAAATTATCTAATGTTTCAACCTGTGAACCAAAGTTTTTAAAAAATAGATAAGGATGTGAAACTTCGTTTTCGAAATTCAAATACTGTTTACTATATAACAATATAAATACTTTACATGAATTTTTTGCATATATTTTGTATTCAAAATAATTTTCTAATAATCCATTATCTACATGAAAAATTTTTTCAAAAAGCAGACGTGTGGTCTGTTAATTTTGTACACAACGTACCTACATGTTTCTTCATTACTATCAATTCACTAACGATTAAATTTACAAAAAGTTTATTCTGCTGGATGTACAAATTCCTAATTTTTTTTTTTTTAGTAAATATTAATATTCCTGGAAGCGATTATTATTTGTATAATTGTACCTACATGATTGCGAGCATGAGAATGGCTTAAAAAACATATGAACCGAACAAATGCTAAATTAATTAACTCCATCCTGTTTTATAAATCTGAATCTTATTGTCTAGATGCATATTTAGTTAGCGTTGACCTTGCCGAAAATTAATTTAATTCATTTTAGGTAGTTAGGTTTTTAGGTTTTTCACTTAGGTTATTTTCGTAATCATCGGTACAATTGGATTTTGTTTTGCGTAAACTAAACTTTTTACAGTATTTTTATCCAACTCTTTCCGCTTGCTGAAGCGTTGCTACAGTTAGTGACATCTATTGGCCAAAAGATCTGCGCCTTAGAGCGCTTGATACCAGGAATTTTTCGTGGTAAGAAGTTACATTCATGTCGATCAATGCGACAGTATAAATTTTTAAATAAAATTGCAGTAATTCACTCGTTGTAATACATTTAAAGTATTATTTGAGATAGACTAGCAAACTGTTTAAAGGATTATAACAGTTTCATTCAATAAACTTGTAATAATTGAATTTGTAATTTATCGTTGGTACTTATGTTTCTTTTACTATAAAAAGTACATACATTTTTTATGCTATTGTTAGCACAGATTACATTTTCTTAGAACAATTGACATTGTTTTTTTCATCGTTAATCGATTCTAATCTTACACACCTTATATTTAAGTTATTGAAACAACGTCTGCCGTTTTTCCGGCCCTCGCGTAAAATGAATTAGAAATATGTATCTACAAAGTGTTCTATAAAAAATATTAAAATTTTTAGGAGATTGTTTAGAATGTTATTTTGAGTAAAAAACCTTTCTGCAAGTATATGTACATCATATTCGTATGTTAAATGTAATTAAAACGATTTAAGATTTTGTCGTTAAAATATAAAAATACCATGTTACACTATTATATTGCAACACCGTGTTCGCACATGGTTTTGTATATTTCATACTCAGTATGCGCAAGAACTAAAGTAGCGAAGGTATAATTGAAAAATTCTTTGCAATTAAATTTAAGCTTGACGTAAAAATTAACATCTACAACAAAATTTCATAAAATTTTCATCAGTAAAATTATGTAATTACATTTTACATTCAACTGTGAGTTTTCGTTATTTTTTACCTATTAAAGAATCTATCAAAGTTTTTATATTCATTTTCTAATAACTTATGTAAGAAAGGCTACTCTTCTGTTTATAGCACTCTTGAATAGTTATTTTTGTACATCGCAAATTAAGCAATAGTAAATGTTTTACTAATTTGACATCATGGCATAGTTCAGTAACTAGCTACTTTATCTCGTGATAAATATCTACGGATATAAATATTTAACACATTTAAGAAAACTACGTGGAACTATCGCCAGTTAAAAGTTAATATTACATTACCTATTCAAAGACTATAAAAGTGTGCTTTTGTAAACAAAAAAGCTAATCGGAATTGTTCTGTTAAAGATTTCCTATCAAGCGTTGTTAAACTGTTTGTCATACGCAAACTATTTGATTTATTGACTTACATTTCCCATTGCATTTAAATTGTGATCAAGTATTTTATTAATGTTTCTATTCATCTTTCATCAAGTAGCCACAAAGGTATAAATTATGTACATGTGTTGCAAACTACTACAAACAAGTTGTGGCAACTGTTTTTTATTGGTGTTATAAAAACCTACTGTTTTTTGTCTTGCAAATTTACTAGATTTTTTATATAGTTGTTTTGTTATTGCCTGCATCATTAATAGTGATAATTTGTAGATATTGGAACGATGATCTTAAGTGGCATTTTACAAAACACAGAATGTTCGTTAATTTTGTCAGTTTTTATGAAATTTACAACTTTGTACTCTAAACTCGACTCATTCCTTAGTATTTTTTTAAGTAAATGCATTAATATTTTTTACAACTTCACTACTAAATAAGTCACGCGTTCTATCATTTCATCCATGTTTAAATTTTCTTCTGTGGTTTCTTTGTTGTATGACATATAAACCTAAGATTTAATGCACACATTCTGAAAGAGACGTTCAATATATAAACTGTATAAAATGTAAATTTTATTTTTGCAATTGTATAATACCAAATATTTTCAAAAATATTTAAATAATCCTGCTATTTTATTCTGCAATACAATCAATGCTTGTAGGGTGGTTTTACTCGATAAACATAAATTACAACCGTTAGAAACAAATATGTCTTTGATTTTTACCAGTCATATATAAATCTTCGAAGTTTGCATAAAAATCAATCAAGATGATTCTGGAAATATCCTTTGCTAGATATTTATGGCGCTGTAGCTTCGATCATAGAATAACAGGAATGTCAGAAAAATCGACATTAATTGCCGATTTGTCCTACTACGGAGTAAAGAATAACGCGTTTAGCGATGTTGCGAAATAGCGATCGTAAATAGTGGGTTCGTGGGCCAGTATAAAAGTTGAGCGAACAGCTACAGCTTAAGCCAGTGGCCGGTTACAAAAACCTAGTGGGCATCGTTGGATAAGCGTTATGCGCGTATATCATCCGCGTTAACTGCCGATATAAAGTCAGCAAGCAAAAATTTAGATGCACGGTCTACTGTGCTAGCTGTTTGACGCTACGATGCTTGCTACGTTATAATTAAATGGCCAGACGGTTAGTATATTTCACCAGTGTGATTTACTAATGCTACACGAATTGTTTTTATTTCATGTCATTAGCACTTTTCGGTGCACAGTTCATTGTCCCGGATCACGCTCGTTATCGTAACAATTTCTCAGTTTCGCTCTGCTACATTACGTATTATTTTAGAACCTGCCGGTTCATGTATGATAATTGTATCATGCATTGCATGTATACGAATATGAGTTAATTTTTCAACCTTTTCAAAGTTGTGCATTTTCAGATCTAAAAACACTTCTAATTCATGGGTCAGGGTAGGTTTTGCTGAGATGGAAATAGTGTCGCATGAATATTCATACATAGCCTACGAAATGAAGTACAACTATTTAACCCGTAATCGTCTGGGAGACGTCATTTGTTTCGTGTTAAATCGTAGACGTTGATGTCTTTGAGACGCCGAGCAAACAAGTGAATTATTATTGCATTATTAAACTCGGTGCAGTTGGTTCATTATCTAATAATTAAACCGCAGACCTTTATGCAAATCTAGAGTTATACAACTAAAATTAGAGAAACAAGGTCTATCATCATTTAAATACTATAATATGCACTTTGCTTTTAATATTTTTTTGTATTTGTGAATTCCATTTGTATTCTGTATCTTTTTACATATTTAACTTTGTTATAATTATACAAAGATCTGCAATCTTCTAATACTGTTACTTAATTATTGTCTATTAATATTGTATATCAGCCTTACTAAATGATATTTAGCAATATAAATATTCCGTTCTGTTTCTAAATATATGTTCAATTAAATCAGAGCAAATAGTAGTTTTAGGACACATCGAATTTCGTTTTATTTGTGTGTCCAGGTATGAATATATATAAACGGCAATAGAAATAGTATCAAATGAGTGCGCAATTCCTGAGGATGCATATAAACGTCCCCCCTAAAGATTAAGGGATTATATCCACTTATATAAGAGAAAATACTCCAGTACCAACCATTCTAAGTATTTTTGCTATAATTTGAGCTAGAGTCGATGAAACTTGAAGTTCAAAAAAGTGATTTCTTGTATGAAGAGGACTTAACAGAAAGGGGAAAGTACTTTTTTGAAAATTGAACAATGAAGATTCATATTCCACAAAAATAAAAATATTCTAATTTACAGTGGTTACAAAAATTGTGTCCCAGTATCGACCAGTTATTTAACTAGTTAGATTTTTAAATGTTAAATGATTAGTAATATTCAAAAACATTATTAAAATACATTCAAATGTTAGTATAATTATCATTCAAAATTTGTTTCTACAAATGTCATATGTAAATATAATTATTAACGTTTTCCTCGTCTAGTGGCATGTTAGCTTTGGTAATTAACCTTTTATGCGGCGAATATAAATCTATAAATTTAACACCGAACAACGTCGACAACTATGAACTAAACAGTATGACTTGGGCATATGTTGCACGAAACCATAATATTCACTTATTTATGTAGATAAACAGTCACTATCTAACAATGGAAACGACAAATAGTTTTGGTCGACACCGGGAGACGTTCCCTTACAAAGTAGAGAGTTAGAGGCTTTTATAGGGTGAGTCACGCAACTTTATCATCTGAATTTTCTTGTAAACCATTTGCTGTACGAGGAAAAGTTTCAAATGAAGGTTGTTTGGTATCAAGACGAGCACACAATGCAATCATTTTTTTACCTTTTTACTTTCTTATCAAGATACGAAGGTCCGTTTGATGTTTTTAACAGTGATGCACATTTGATCATGCCATTTGGAAGTCTATTAAATACAGAATAAAATATTATTATAGTACATAGGGCTAAAAATGAATAATTTCCGGGATATGTCGTAATTGATTTTTGTTTAAAGCACGAATCATATCTTTCATTTTGAAGCTGCTAAATTGCGATGTTATTTGTCACGTTCGCGTCGAATGATGATTTATTACTATGAAATTAGTTCACGCAGCAATAACATGAAAGATTCTATACGTTCATAAATATTAAAAGTCATACTTCACTCTTCTTCTCCTAGTAATTTGTTACTCAGTATTCAATACATTTTCAAATGGCATGATCAAATGTTGTGTATTACAGTTCAAAATGTGTAAAAGATATTCAGATTTCGATATTCAGAGTTCGTGTTTTATTTCACGTTTCACATTTTTATTATAACTTAATAGCAATGCATTTGTATAATATTTTAGCTGTAAAGTATACTGCCAAACTTCGTACAGAAACCTATGAGCCACCTGGCGTAATAAATATCTACATATATCAAGTGGATTAACAATTAATTTTAGCTACGTGCTTGACTACAATTACGTATTTTACACAACAGTTTATACATACATTCAAAACCGTAAAATTTGGACTAAAATAGAAACTTCCGCCTTCTCCAGTGCAGCTTAAATACTGAGGGTGCTAATGATGCTTTGGAATCTGCGTAATTAAGCAAGGGTCTTGCGAATAAATTTACAGTGCCCTTAAATCCTTCACGTTAGATAAATGTTTACAATTAGCTTCTACGTTGCAGGCATTTCAAATTGCCAATAGCTGTTCCGTTTAAGTAATAAAATAATGCTGTTTCAAAATTACGCGCGTGTTACGTTCATGCATTATTCTCAAAGTATTTATTCATGAATAACGTGCCCATTTACATCTGTTTAATTAGATGAGACAAGCGTAACATTGATTAAATATTATAACAATTAAACAATACAAGTGCACCTAAACCAGGCTATCTAAATATATTCTACTTATATAAAATTTGAATGATATCAAGAGGATATTAAGTTTTAAAGAATGTTTTTAACGGAGGTGGTTCAATTGTACCGAGAAAGATTTTTTGAACATAATTTTTCGTCGCGTACTACATTTGTATGCAAAATTGGTCAAATATTTGTTTGAAAATGGTAACGTTGATGTTGAGAAATGTACGAGAATCAACGTGTTACGGACAAAGGAAACACAAAATTTGTTATGGGAAAAATTACCAAAAATCTGCAAATTAATGTAGAACAGTGTTGTCAAATACGCAAGTGTTTTCAGGACTCTAGAACACGATCATTGTATTTTATTGGAACAATAAAATGGAATTTAACGGAAATATAAAATACATTTTTAAAACATTGCAAATTATACAGATGTATTGTAAAAACCATGGTTTTATGGTCACCTGTATATTCGCCGTTTTATTCGCTAAAATATTTTTTGGAGACTTTTTTTTATCTGAGGCCCGCAGACTGCCCAAAACTGTTTTTAGTGGCCCGTATTTATATATCAGCTTGACACCACTGGTCTACAACAATTCGAGCGTGAAACTGGTATTAGCAAAGGAAGTTATGAGAATTGAAATGCTGTTCACCTACTATTTATCACATCTTCTTATAAAATTCAAACAAGGTCTTGAAATTCTGTGTCAATATTTACGCAAGACGCTTTGTATATACTCAAAGTAAAAATTGTATGAAAAATATTTCTGTTCTGAAATAATAAGTGCGAGTAATGCGGGATTAGATATATAACCTGAAAATGTTATGAAAAATAATTCTATGAAAATGTTCTATTCATATAAGTAATATTTTGCTGAACTCTAATTATTGCAAATGTTAATATGAAACTATTAGAAAAAAATGGAAATGGAAAAGAAAAAGATAGAAGTAAGTAGGATGGCATAATTGAATGTTCTAAAATATAAAATCATTCTTTTTGAAATCACATTTTCACAACGCTTATTGAAATTTTTACGATAAAATTATTTCCATCGTTAGAAATAAGATACAGAAGTACACTTAATTATATTTGATGTTAATATATTTAATAAAGTAAAAGACATTTTTTTATTTTCATTGTTAAGTAAAATAAATTAAATCAACGACTCATATATATGTATATACATTGAGTAACGAAAGTATTCGAACAACAGCAATAAATGTTGTATGATTTTTGTATACGTTGTTTAATTGTTTGCTTACATGTATTGAACAGATGTGTGCTAATACACATTAAATTTTGTTCAATGAATCACAAATATGTGTTGTATAATATTTACGCGGTAGATTTTATACTACTTTAACGTTCGAATACTTTCGTTGCTAATGTTGAATGTAATTCCGATTTCAAGCTTAAAATTATAAAAAATTTATAAAACGTGATTCCGCATGTACAGTTTGCCACTAGTAAGTATACAGTATTGAATGTTACAATGTCTCATTTATTATTAATAATAAATTCTTATTTCTATTATACTTTATTATTTAAATTGGTATCAAAAAATGTTATGTTCTAATTCATTTTATTATTTGTACAAATTCTGTAGAATCAACTTATTACTACTATTACTTCTAAGCATATTATTTGAAAAGATTATTGATAATTAAGTGTCAAATAAAGTATGTACGTTTGTATATTGCAAAAAGGTCAAATATTTTACCAAAAACAGAAATATTATACGTTTAGAAGGAAGATGCAAATCGATAGAATGAAGGATAAAAATTAAACTGAAAGATCAAAGGTAACCACATGAAGAGACGACGCATTAATAGTAATAAAATTAAAGCAAAATTGCCGCGTGACAGCCCCAGTCATTGCGGAAATTAATGTAAATAGCACGCTCTAAATATCTGTGGCAATGACGAAAATCGAACATTACGGAAAATATTACAGAAATTGTAAGAATATGTAAATATGCTACGATAAATAAATTGCAACGTTTAGCTGATGTCCTTAAATATGAAAACGTTTATATTCTGCGTTTCAAAATGTGTGAGACATTTTGCAGACAAAAGATATGATTATAGTGCCTAGCATAAGTACTTATACTACTATAGTAAATGTTCCATTATATTTACTGGATGAATTATATTAGGTTGTTGCAAATAAAAGGACCGATTTTATATAGCTCAAAGTTTTCTATCCATTTATTAATATAAAGTAATATTAAATAGTGATACTAAAGTGTAATACAGTAAAACACTGATTAACCGAACTAATTGTAAGCTAGAAAAATCGGCTAGTCAAACAGTTTAAATTGTGACTGTATTTCATATGAAAACTAATAATTTATTACGTTACTATATATACCTACGTGTGTTTTAATTATTACATATTTGCGTTTAACTCCTCAGCGATGATCTTCACGCGACTCTTTGAATTGTAAACTTTATAAAATATGTTGAGTATAAAATAAATTAAGTAAAAAGCGAAAAATAATAATAGAAGCTTATTTAAAGTGAATACTTTTCTGGTAATAGTATATTCAATTATAAACGTAGACACAAAATGAAAAAAAATATTACTTGCCAAATGTTAAGAAAATTTTGATGTTCGTATTTAATTGATTCGAATTCACTAGTACTTTTAGACTTCTTTCAAGACTTTCTTGGTTTGGCGCCTGACAAATTAAACGATTTTCGAAAATTTGTTCAACGTGACTAATAAGTATATGAAATTAAGACATTGTAGTTTTATTTATAAATGTTTGAGCAATACACAAAAATCTTGCCATGGAAGAATTTTGTCACTGTCCAAGCTTACAGTGGCTTTACCAAGACGCCACCGAGAAAATGTAATTGTACGGTTATCAAAAAATGACTTATTACACTTCTCTGAATAGAAATTACCGAAATATAAATAAGTGCCAGCGCTCGAAAAAAGTGATTCGTGTTAAAGACAAATGCCTTGTTCTTAAGTTTATGAATACTATGATTTTTTTCCAGTTCATATGACAAACGAGAAGAAACTATAATAGCTGAATTGAGATCTGGACACACTAAAATTACTCATGAATACCTCATCAAGAGAGCGGATCCAACCCTTTGTGAGCTATGCCAAAGTTAAACAGTTCTAATAACCAACTACATGTTATATGAATGTAGAACAACAGAACTATTACGGAGGAAATATAACATGACTTCAGCCACACACTTAACAGAGAAGAATCGAATAAGAACACATTGGATTATTTAATCCTTTGATTGCTATGGACGCATATATGCGTCTAGCAAAAGCTGTCGGCGTTGACTGTGGACGCATATATGCGTTTGGTGATTATATCATACGCAAGACGCAAATTAAAGGTATTAGCGTTTGAGATGGACACAAAAAAAATAGTAATTTAATAAATTACAGTAATATATTATGTAATAATTTAATTACCCCCCCCCCCCCCCCCCCGCCCGTATAACACAGTACTTCTGTAACACGATTTTACTGTAACACGATTGAAGAATTGTGGAGATCTCTATTATAACATGGTAATTTTACAGCAAGAATTCGCTCTAGATCGTTAAATAATTGAGGAACTCTCAGTATAACACGGCACGTGTTGATTATTTTTTAGTAATCCGTTATAGTTACCAAAATAAAGTAGTAGTTTTATTAATTTTTGGTATCTACCTTTGCTTCATGTTCTTAGTAATTTTTAGCTCCGTATAACGCGATTTTGTATAACACGGCATTTTTTAGGAACGTAACTACCGTACTCTACGGGGGTTGACTGTAATAGAAGTAAATAGTAATTTAATTGTACGTTGTATAACTAGTGATAGAGTAAATTGGAAAAGAATGTCGATATTTTATTCTTTGAATGGACTTAAGTTTTCGTTGTGATTTGACCTACTGTATTGAAATTTCGAAATCGGAGCTATATACGCGATTGAAACTAATTGTAAGCCACGCTTTCGCTAAAATGGAAAGCAATGCAATATTATAAATTGAAAATATTAGATTACGTCAACCAGAGCAGGCGAGTTTATGAAAGCGATAATACAACATTTATTTACGACTACGAACAGATCCTTTTCATACAAACCTTCTGTCGCGGCTCTCCTGCACTTATCACTAGAGGGACATACGACCCTTCCTTTTTCCCATTCTATCCCCTCTCCACAGCTCCACACTTTCCATTTTACTTTTAAAGTTGTAAAATGCAGCAATATAAAAAAGTATAGAAAACAGATTTTATATCGGGTATAATAATGAAAAACAAACGAAGAATGAATTTTCGACTATCGAAAATTATCGATAATAGAAATTGACAATCGATACTGGTTCGATAGTCCAAAATCATCGATGGCGTCGATAGTACTATCGATAGTTTTCCACCTCTACTATTCAATATATTTTTACACATGTTTTGTACGTTACTGAAAATAATAAAATTTAGTTTTTTCTCTTCTCTTATTTCCTTTCATAAGCTATTATTCTATTACACTCCTTATTTCAATTATTAAAGGGAGAGGAAAAAGTATAGTAAAATCTCTACTTTTCGCTTTGTTGCATGCGAAAGGGGACCTAAAGGAGTTTTACCGCCAAGGGCCTCCATTCTATTATATTCGCCCATAGACGCTGCTTTTCTGTAAAGCTAATACTAGGATTTTCACAAATTTTACCTCAATTCTATATAAACACTTGTTTAAGATCCCAGGCTATAAGAAAATGAAATGCAAATAATCAATTTTTTCTATTATCAACTCAACAAGGCTTCGTAAATGATAAGGATTGAGAATATTAATTCTTCAAGGAATGAAATAAATTCTGCTAGTTTAAATATACACCTGTATATATCTCCGAGCAATTTCATAGGAACAATCTATAGCTACAGTACCTTTGTAAGAAGCTTACTTGGGATTCGTACAAACTGAAATGTATCTCTCGGAGAGCGTCTCTTTTGCTTCGTTTCGCGTCTTCAAGTCTGTTCATAAACAAACTTCCGGCTTGTACGTCTAATCTCGCAACTTCTTCGTTCGAAGTGTACATGGAGCTTCTCTCGCAGACGTGTGTACGAAGTGATACCAGAGACGGTAGTTTAACGACACTGTAACCCCGAGGCTACGTACAAGGAATGTTCTTCATTTCTAGAAGGGATGCATAAAGGATTGTCCCCGTAGTCGGAAAAACCCGGGTTAATTCAGAGGCCCGGCAGAAGTCGTAAAATAGTGCGTGACTGGCAGTTTTCTGGCGAAAAAAAAAAGCGGACAAAAGTGCACACGGATAAGCACATTGACGTGACTCGAGCTTTGGACTGAAGTTCACGTGTGCACGAAGGAAATCATTGGTGTGCGTGCACGCGCTAGAATGGCAGAGTAACTCACAGAGGTTCGTGAAATACGAGAGAGGCACGTACGTCTTCTACGACTACAGATACCATTACGAAGATGGCGGTAGGCAACTGAAAAAGTACACAACCTCGGGCTTTCTAATGGGAAACGAAGGGTAGTTGCCAGAAGTAGGGATGGAGAACTAGGGGTAACTTGAAATTCCATGTAATGGTATACGCAACGTACGTATAAGCTGCTTAGTCTAAACTGAGTTACAACTTTTAATTTATACTCGATTCGGCCTTGTCGCATTGGGCATTCATTAAGTTAGTACGTATGAAATGTCAATTTTTTTAACAGTAAAACTTTAATCGTTGGAATGCTCCAAATTTTGCTTGGATATATTCTAAAAATACGTAGTAAAATGCGTGTATTTACTGTTTGCAAAGATATTAGGTTGGCCAAAAAGTTTTGTAGTATTTTAAAAACATATAGAAGCAAAACCTTATTAAACGATATACTGTCTACCTTTTTAACAATTTTCTACTATATTAAACAGTTTCATCGTTTTACCTTTGAATAATTTTACATTTTTTTCAACGAAAAGCTCGCTTAAACTCAATTTTCAACTTTGCAATTTTTGTACTCTTCTTTAGTAAAAGAATCTCGTAATTATTTACGGTGGCTACAAAAATAGTTACATGATTATTTTATCTGGATACATAGACCCATGGTTAGATTACTTAGGTCTGGATTATTCAATTAATGGGAACAGATTTCAGGTTGCCAGAATTAGAAGTACAAACTAAAGTACGAGATTTGTGTTGAACACATGCAAATAGCTTCTTAGATTTCTTGACGATACGACGTGATGTTGTCGTAAATGCACGTAAACGGCAGGAAGCTCGTTTTACACACGAGTGAAGTCTAAACAACACTGATTTAAATAATTTTTATTACATTAACTATTTCATAATGTTTATGTATATTTCTATTAGCTCCGATTTTTAATACTATCTTAAATTCATTAATATTTTCATATAAGGTTTGATTTGTCACCTCCTCAAGTAAGATGTACCAAATTTTCAAATTGTAACAATTTTATTCAAATTTCGAATTATTCACAAATTTCATTCAAATATGAAAATGTATATTTATATTTATCTATATTCATTCATCATAAAAATAGAATGCGACATTACGTGCATTTCAATTCATAAATGAAATTGCCGCCTTTAAATATTTATGATTTTAATCCATTTGATAAAAATATATACAGTCGGTCGAAAAATCCTACGTACACATATTAAATTTCAAATATTTACGTGTTTAAAGATACATGTTAGAATAATAAAAATGACGTGAAAATTAAAAAAATATGAAATTACATGTGTGTAAGTTTCCTAAGAGACGTTTTATAAAGGAAGCATCATTAATTACACGAATAAAATTGTCTGGCGTCAAATTACGACTAAGTAAATTATTAGACTTCACGTAGTATCAGAGGACCTAAAAAAGCATAAATACAGTTATTAAATAATCCACCTTTCATATTCGAATCAGCATTTATCTTGCATAAAATCAGATACTTACACTTTTTATGTGTCATTGTTGTCATTCTGTAATGTTTGATGTCATTTTTCGAGAAAATTATAAGATCCTATCCGAATTTTTGATAAAATAAATATATTAACTCATTTAAAAGTAGTGGATTACTTATTGATATACCTACTATAACAATAGCTTTTGTATACTTTGATACACAAAAGCCTAAATTTCCGTGAAATCGTATTTTTGGTTGATGTATATTTTATTGTAAACAAGTAGAAAAAGGTCACTATTTTATTACAATCCGTTTAGTTTCAATCAAAAAGTAAATTACTATTCATGGAATCATCGAAACTTTGTATTTTTTAAATAATGGAAATTTAGATGTGTATGTAGAGTTTTGCGACTAACTGAATATGGAATTTGGCACTGGATAGAAGACATCGAAAACGGTGATTTCAAAAAGTAAAATAAACCGAAAGTCAAAAATATCAGAATCGTGATTGAAATTTCGCGTTTCCAGATTCGAATACTGAAAAAAACCGAGCAGCATGCCTATGGTCCGGCAACCTGCCGTACAACGATTACTAGCCGATCAATTAAAGAAGAAAATATAGTCATCGTTATGAAAGAGATACATTTTGTAAACGCAATGAAGAATTTTACAAAATTTCGCGTTGTATATGACTTTTAAACACTATATTAAAATAATTATAAGTTAAATGTCTAATCTACTTACTCATGAAAGTTCCTTGTAATGGATATTACAAATTTCGATCTACGAATTTCCCAGTATGAAAATTTAATGTCTTTTTTAATGTATAAGATTACCCATATAATTGTATCTTTTTTAGTTTCTGTAGTTTTACAACTGGCAAATGTATTGATGATTTATTATTGTATTGATGAAATTCGTAAAATTCTAAGAACTATGAAGATTCAAAGGTAGACAGCGCCTGCATTACTCATAACTGCACTAGAAACTTTAACTGCGTCTTGTTAACATTTTTCTAACTGGTTACCATGACAAAAACCAATCAACTAGTCTACTCGAAACTTGGTAGATATTTTAAGCATACGTATGCGCTTTTAATGCCTGAACGAGAACTAGCTCGTTATTCGAAATATTCGATTTTTGCGAACGAAAAGAGGTAACTAGCTTTTTTAAAGTAAAAGTCAAATTTCTTCTTTCAAATGCTTCCAATTTTTTCGATACATTGAATTTACTATAAGTTAGATTTATACAGGTTAGCAATTTTTTTTTATTTTTTTGATTCGGAGATTTTATGGCTTTTGCGGGATAAAACGGTAGATTATAACTTTGACCAGGATTATAGTTTTTGCATGGTAACAATTTTTTTACATGCAGATTTTTACAGAGAAATATATTTAACAAGTTAATAAATGATATAAGGTTAGAAAATCAGAACAATAAATGGCGTAAATGAAATATTTAGTACAAAAAATTAACACACACAATATCTGACCAACTCTCTTTTCACGACTCTTAATGTTGTTTTGAAGTTTACCGCGTTGTCTCTTGCTACTAGTGAATGTAATGCCGGTAAATCTGTTTACCGGACCACCGGTAAATTTCGAAAAGTAGCTTCAAAATTTTACCAGTAATTCGCCCCTTGTTTACCGATAATTAAATGAAATAAATATACTGATAGAGTGCGTATATTGTATATGTGCTTTGTATATTCGGTTATTGCGAATTTAGATTCATTTCTTTAGCTTTGACGATAAAAATCCAAATTTCAACGCGTTCCCTTAATTTTCCCTTAAAGAATTTCAATATAAACGCGTACTGGCGGAAGCTACCTACCATTATATTATTACTCTTTTTTTGTATTTCATACAATGCATTTCATAGATATCTGGGACATGCTTTTGTTAGGCAAACTGTATTTTTACTTCATCTAATATTTGTGTAACAGTTTAAATTAGAAAATATTGCATACTTTGCAAAATACCAACGATAGTTCACTTAAAAATTAAGGAAAGGTCAATAAAACGTCAGTATTGATTAAGATTTTTATTAAAAGCGATGTCTGAAATGTTTAACGATAATAGGATTTATTATTGAAACATAGGTTGGCATACAAAAAGTCATATTTAATTCCTATTAAATGCACAAAAGTAAAATATGATATATCACGGTTCTGATCTATACAGAGTATTGACATTTTCAATAATGATTAAAAATTAAGAATTAAGAAGATTATAATGGTTCCTTGCAACAATCATTGTTTTGGACATTTTCATTTCAGTCTGCAGCACGAAATTCTCTCGTGTTTATATTAAAGTGAAATTTATTTTAGTTTATCGTGTGATGTTCAATGAAACAAAGACAGTAAAGTACTTTATAATAACTGTAGCTTCGGAATATTAATCAGAAATTATACTATATTGTGTTTTTGACTACGATATAATGACAAACAGTAAAATTGCGGGTTGGTAATAATATGAGACACTTGATTGCTGGTTATAATATAATAATTTTAATTGTACGTGTTTACTTTTGGGTATGTGTCAAATTTCGCCGAGTCACGAAAAAATGTAGAAAACCGCATACGAAAATATCTCACTATAATGATTGGGTAAGTCTACAGAACGAAATTTATATATATAATAATCATAGAACTACATAAATTATGATTCTATTGTTATATGTCACATTATTAGGGATATATCATTAAAACTTCTTTATTGATACTTCAACGCAGTTTCGCAGTTATTTTTCTCAAAAGTAATACTGTTTTATATTTACTACCCGAATTTCTTTTTGCCCGATTTTGTCTTAATTTGATAAAAGGAGAAAATGAAACAATTTCTATAAGGTGTACAATATCTACATTTATATAAAAAATAAAGTGGGTATCTCACATTTCTACCTTCTCCTCTACTATTACAATGTTGGAGTTTCAATAGTACGTGTAAACTATAGGTACAAATCGAAATTGGGAGAAGTAAATGACACACGCAAGTTTATGAAGGCATCGGACAAAGGACGATTGACGAAGGAGAAAGTTTTCGCGGAAACAAAGAGTGATGAAAGGACTCGGATACGCTATACCCAATCCATGTAAGTACTTCTTGTGGGATTTCCCCAAACAGGAGATGTATAAAAGAAAACCGGAAAATCCATTGCAGCTCAGAATATATACGTCGTTTAGTTCTATCGTACTTTATTAGAATGCGTGTGTCGAAAAGTCGTGACTAATACGAAACTATATCACGAAGACGTCGTGAAATTGAAGAACGATCATATTGAACATGTTATATATTACAGACATTTTTTCGAGTGTTAGTAGTTAATTATATTAAGTATATTAATTCTGTATTAATATTTTCAAGAGAAGGAAAAGGGAGTAATTATCATATGAATTTAAACTAGTGCAATTTCTTTTATTCGAACAAATATAAAAAACTTTTACAATTATTTGTGTACTTTATACATATCGATCTTTGACAAAGAACGTTATTTTGTGTGATAGGAATAATTATTGGACAAACAATGTATATGACGAAATCACAAACTATAATCCACAATTTTAGCCGACGTTGATTATGTTCATTAGTAAGCTGTAAAACTTTGTTTCGTATACATTTGTGAGCTTCTAGTATAAAAACTTTCTGCTCTAACAATTTATTCAACTTTTGTGTCACACTTCTAGACGTTATTGTTGTTACCGGTAATACGAATTTAATTTAGTCAATCAATTGCTTTGATGGTACTGGATACGAATATCCATCGTCACTTCCCACACCGACACTTGGGACACCATAGGAATGGCTGGGTGCCGCACTAAGCGATGATGCAACTGCTCCTACAGATCCTACTGACCCTAGAGATAAACCTGACGCGAATCCACTGCCATGACCAACATGGCTAGGTGCTCCATAAGAGGTACTTGGCACATTCAAATTACCCAACGAAAGTCCACTTCCAGAGGTGTAAGATGGGACTCCATAAGATTTGCTTGGCGTACTCAAATGACCAAGCGAAAGTCCACTTCCAGAGGTGTAAGATGGGACTCCATAAGATTTGCTTGGCGTACTCAAATGACCGAGCGAAAGTCCACTTCCAGAGGTGTAAGATGGGACTCCATAAGATTTGCTTGGCGTACTCAAATGGCCGAGCGAAAGTCCACTTCCAGAGGTGTAAGACGGTACACCATAAGATTTGCTTGGCGCACTCAAATGACCGAGCGAAAGTCCACTTCCAGAGGTGTAAGATGGGACTCCATAAGATCTGCTTGGCGCACTCAAATGACCCAGCGAAACTCCGCTTCCAGAGGTGTAAGATGGGGCTGCGTAGGCTTTGCTCGAATAGCTGCCTGAGCTGAATGAAATTCCTGCAGATGGTACAGACTCAACAACGGTGCGTGGTACACCGTAAGAACTACTGGGCACACTTGTGGATCCAAGACCAATTCCACTGCTCAAACTGGAGCCGACTGAATATGATTGCGGTACAGGCAGGGATACCGATGAAGCAGGAGGGCCATAAACTGGTCCCGGTTGACTAACTACTGATACTGAATGACTTGGGACTCCATAGGTTGGTGCTGGTACTGGTACTGGGACTGGAACAGCCTGAGATGGAACATGTACAGGGGCAGAGAAAGATGGAATTGGTGCCGAAACAGGGGCACTGTACGATGGGAGTGGAGCCGAAACGGGAACAGAGTATTGTGGAATTGCTGCAGGAACTCCGTAAGTTGGTGCAGGTACGTGGATAGACGGAACAGATGGGACACCATAAGATGAGGATGGAACGGATGAAACGAAGGGTTCCCTGTCGACGGATACGGGTGGAAGGTATTTTGCACTAGATTCAATGCCTCCGAGACCAACTCCAGAAGTTATTCCTCCGGATACATCGATACCGTGAGAGTATCCATGACCTCCAATGGCACCTCGTTTTTCGATCCTCTTTACGGATGCGCTCGCGCTAGCGACGATTAGCGAAGCGATGAATAAAGAAGCCTGGAAAAGTACATTAATGTAAAGCTAAATGTGGTACAGTATAAATTCTTTGATGCTTAAATGATATAAGTATCGATAATATTATTAGCATAAGGTGCGGAAAAGAAATGTTTTTAAATTGTTTGTAAAATTATGAAACTCAGATACAATTTTGTATTTAATCCGTAATTACGATAGCGATACGTCCATCGCACAACTGATAATCATAGATCATTCGTGATCGTTAGTATTTTATGAGAGTAGCGATGAATATTCTTATTTGTAAATCGTAATTATCCGTTGCATGGGATATATGTAAAAAGCAAGTATATTATTAGCATTATTATGAAGGAAATGGAAACTAGTAGATGGACTGTTTGTAACGATAACAGTCTAGGGTTAGTTATTGAATGTTCTGTTATAAGAATCAATGAAAGATTATTTGTCTGGTTAAACGAGTATAATTATTGAGGTGAGAGAACTGTTACTTACTACGAATGCTCTCATGGTGATCGTGGGCTAAGGAGTGGAATTGAAGTGTGCCTGAAACGGAAGATTCGACGGTTTTTATACAGCGACGCTACACTCCTTTCACTAGGAAGATGCAAAATCCCCCAAACTGTTTTAGTGACGTAAAATACCACGTTGGAAAGATATTTGAAAGATACTCCGAAATTATCACTCTATGCACACGTTTTATTCATTATAAAAAATATCCATTGTTAGATGATAAATTTCAGTGTTTAATAGAGGATGTGTCATAATTTACAAAAAAAGTTAAATAGGTATTCTCTTTTGATTGATGAAGTATTTATTTGCGAGGACTTTTGTATAGAAATTTTGTCCACACTTGTGATTCGTAACAAAAGCATACCACGGTTTTTGCATAGGGGATACACGGTATTGATATTGTAATTTCTTTCAATATTTAACAGAGTATTAGGGGAGTATAAATGTTTCGCCAGTTTTTTCGTTATGCATAAGTAGTTTCGTCTTTTTAAATTAATTCTGATACAAGAAAACTTACAATCGACTTGCAGAATATCTACACGTGCATAACTTTAATTATAACAAATATAGAGCAAACAATTGATACAGAAGACGAATAGAGCGTTTGCATTTACCTAATACTTTCAATTTCTTGATATGTTTTCATACGCTTCTTACAGATTACAACAAAACGTTTCATGAATTAAGCAATCATGTATAAAACAATCAATGTCATCAGTAATGACGTACCATTTCCAATAACCAGAAATGTCACATACACGTGCCATAATTACTCCCCAACAACTCGATTGCTTTGTCAAGTTACTGATAAGGTAAATATTAACATTTATTATTACGGTGTAATTTCTAAAAGCTTTTAATTCCACAGATTAAGATTCAAGACACATTGGCAGATAGAAAGTAGTTGTTATAGTGTATTCCTTAATCATAGAAGATTAAAAGTCGTGAATGATGTGTTTATAAAATGATTATTATTTGGTTACTTCGTAAATTCATTCATATCGAATTCACCTAAACTGTTAATAAGTTATGCATAAGTTTTTATAACAATAGTTTTCTAAAAGTACTAGTTAGTTTAGAAATTAAAGATAATAGTTACATATAATAACTGATATGTAAATGATTGAACTTATTTATGTATCTTATTGTTATCGTATGACATTTATATAAATATATGTAAAAATGTATGAATTAATTTCATATAAGGTGCGTATTTAGCTAACTTTTATTAATGTTTCGTTATTATTGGAATAAATTTTGTGTACTATAGTTAGATGTATAATTTGTTCCAATTTTAATAAATTTTGTTTTATAGAAATTGATTGCAACCCTTTCATTGCTCAGTTTATGTATTTTATTTCTATCGTATGATAATTACGTAAAGATGTGTAAAAATGTATGAATTAATTTGATATAATGTGCGTAATTAGCTAATTCATGTTATTATTTCGTTATTTAAAATCAATAAAAGATGCTGTAATATTTTTTGTATCCTATAGATAAATGCATAATTTGTTGTAATTTTAATAAACTTTGTTTTAAAGAAATTGGTTATAATCCTTTCATTGCCCACTTTTAAATATTTAGATATGTATAATGATTCGAGAAATTGATGAAATTGTATCATTGTCGTGTGTAGCTTTTTTAAAACAATTAAATCTCAAACAAGGCTAATAAAGTAATCTACAACGCGTATTAAGTACATCCTTAAACATTTTCCTTATAGTTGGCGATTATACTTTGATTAAATAAGAAATATAATAAGCAAAGGTATGTGATCAATTTCGTGAGTCACTGTCGATCACAAGAGTGTACATAATGTCTCAAATATCAAATATTTAGAAAGGTGAAAGAAATTTGACTGTTTCGGGGATATTCGTTTATTTATTAATTAAAATTAGACAGATTATCGAAAAGTAGTGATAGTTTCTCCGTCTGTTTACAACAAAATAAATAAAAACCGAAACGGAAGTCTATATACAGTGTGCTAAAGTATGCAAAACTTGTCATTAAAACTATATTTATTCTTTTCTAGCTTTCTAACACATTCTTAGCACTAGATTTATGGACATTGATTGTATGATATTAAGCGGATATAATATATGAAACGGATTTCCGGAAAAATAGGTATACAAGGTTGGGAAAAAGACGATGTTGAATTAGAATAACTATTCGCATCATTCCGTCAACTAAGGTCACAATAAATTGCTTAAAAATAACATTTATAATTTCAGTAACTTTAAGCATGGAATCCAAAATGCGTCAAATTGACGGATTTCGTAAATCTAGTGTTAATATTTCATAATTGACTTAGCATAAATGAAATAGCACCTTCTACATTTTTCAAAATAATATCATTCATAAAATCAGTGATGCTCTATTTATGAAATGTCGTCTAAGAATCTTTACCAATCAGAATTTATATTTAACGATTTTCACTCCCTTTTCGTTATTCTAAAACATGTAATACAATATGTAAATGTTCGAAATTTTGGGACGGATATGTAGAAATGGGTGACTTTATTTAAATAATTTTTTATTTTGCAAATGTTTATACAATAATTTAGATCTTTGGTAATCTTGATTGGTGATTGAAAGAAGTCAGTAACCCTGTTAAATTGAGCACTCAATAAATTCGAGCAATAACGTGCTAATTTAAAGAAACGTATAGGATTCCTAGAGAATAAGAATATTCGTTTTAGTAAATTATGCAAATCGGCCACCTACAGAAAGTTCCACGCACTATGCGTAATGCTAAGTAATCAGGTATTCAAGAGGCTGGATATCTGTCTGTGGATTTGTTATATAAACGTAAAAGTCATAAAAGTCTGCGACTTGCCTCTCGCCTTCTTCATTCAAAATTTATGACGGAGCCAAGCGGCAAGGTGTACAAATTTTTGGCCAACTGAGACCTTTCTCGCACACGTGTCATTTCAGAATGAGAGGCGTTCAGCTGTTACCCAATGTCAGAAACATTGCTTAGATTCACGTTTTGCCGATGTCATGTAATAATTGGCCAATTATGTCTTAAAAATCGCATCTATCATCCTGCGTGTTCTAATATTTGTAATTGTGTAACGCTTTAGATGAAATTAGTCTTGTTTCGCCACACTTCATTTCATTGTGTTAAGTTAGATTAATGAATTTCTATTTAAGACACAAATAAGTTACACTTCTAAGCTTCTCGATAGAATATGTGTAGGTTAAGGTTAAGTTTTTTCCAAGCCGCTTCGCAAAAACGTGCAAATTCTCTGATGAAATTATGTAGAACGTTTACAATATATGTAGTTTAAATTGTAGCATGCAGGATTATGTAGAATAAACATTATAATTATGCACGTATTTGAACAGACTATGATTTTAACTGTATTCGAATTGTTACTGATATTCTTGTATTTATTTGGTAATTTGATACTATAAGTATATTAACCTACAACAAATAATGCACAGCAATATTTGTAGGTTTATGACACACATGGATATGTTTAAAATAATTGAAGAGTTGGAGTAATAACTACTGTAAGTGCCAGAAGGGAAAATTCTCAGTAGAATTCAGAAATGTGGCAGAAACTAACAGGAATTGATATTTATCAAAAAATTGTTTAATAATTTTGCTTTAATTTTTTCAAACCTATAGCATTTAATCGTATTTAACGTGAAATTTATATCTTACTTACTAGAGAAACAATTTTTTGGCACTTTTATTGTTTACCATTTATAAAACATATATTCCAAAACGACGAAAATATTTATACTTAATCTTTTCAATTCACGATGAATAAAAGAGAATTTAAATACCATACTTTCTTAGAAAAAGCGTATATTAATGCGTATAAGAATAACAAATAAGAAAGGTGTTTTATACCGATTTAAATAACTAATAATTAAATATAAATATTAGCATATAAATTGGGGAACACTGATCTTTTTACCAGTTACGCAGTTTTGCAAAAAATCGGTTATGAATGATGGAAGATACGGTGCAAATAATTAGTAGAATGATGATTTCATTTCGATTAGCAAGGTCATCTTATTTTATTACACGTATACCTGTATGTAATAGATGAGGTAGCCATCAACAAGGCGGATTTTACTAGAGTACTTTGAGTTGCGTATAACATTCATTCTAGAGCACTTGCGCAATAAAAATATGAATCACAGTCGTGCTGCACCTATTCCCCCAAAACTTGTTGCGACACAGAAGAAACAAAATGAGAACAATATGACTTTGAACTTTTTCACATTTAAAATTTGCTTTTTATTCTTTCTAAAAGACAATGAATTAAATTGCGTAAAAGATATTTCTAAATTTGATGTCTATTATTGTTACCTTTTATGTATGTAATATAATATTATATAATATTATATTATAAGATAGTGTATAATATTATATTTATTATGGATTCATAAAATTATAGAATATACAAATACAACAACAATAAAACGATAAATACAAATAGTGCAATTGCAAATGATTAAAATTGACGATTAATTTGATAGGATTAAAAATAGATTTGGTTTTTGTGAGAAAGAGGTTGCTACAAATTTGAAATTTACCGTAGATTTCATCTGTATTCTTTTGTGACTTCATTTATGTTTTCGTCACATCTTCTCACAGTAACCTGCTTACACTGTTTCATTTAATACCTCAGACACGTAGTTTCTTTCACCCCTCGCACGTACCACGTAAGATTCACGTGCATCAACCTCCTTTGATAACTACATGCTTTGAAATCCTAGTTAATTCCTTGCAATGTGACTGGATTTAAAACAGCTGGTGTTTATCAAGTGAATATTCTAAGAATTAGTGGTTCTAAAGAACAATAAATAGTTCGTGTAGACGTTTATAAGGTATTTTCATTGCCAGAGAAAAGAAATAATGTTTAGGAATCTTTTGTACGAATGGTTTAAGTTTGAACAAATTTAGACTTTAACAGAAATTTATACACTATGTTTATTATATTTTAACATTTTTTTCTTTCAACAATATAACTACAGTCTACTAGGACTGCGAAGAACTTTTAATCGTTAACGAAATTAATATATCTTACTTTTACTTAACCTGAAATATCAATTTTAAGTAGATTATTATTTAACAAAAACGTGTTGAGTTCTACTACCAGAATAAACATCATGCGACGAGAACCTTACAAGTGGCAATTATTAAAATATTGGATGCTGTTACTTCAAGAAAAAGTAGATACTTTTTATTAATTATAAGAAAAATATTTCGTATCTTTAATTAATTATTGTAACAATTCTAGGGGAAGTAGTTAAAATTCTAAGACAATATTTTAATAGTTACAGAAATGTTACTTCTGTGAACTTAAAGAAATGTTGTTTTCATGCATGTAGTTCGAAAGTGTTGTGATTCATTGAAACAGTTGCATTTTTTACATACATACGTATATTCGAATGTTAAAGTAGTTTTTACGAATATATATTGCAGGCTGTTCACTATCGAAAATATCGATATTATGAGCCGATTAATGAGAAGACTTTAGTAAATTAGTTATTTATGTAGAACTTTTACACTTGCGTAACATTTTATTTTATTAAGTGGACTATCTTTTTTAGAATTTTCATATACAGCCAGTCATGAAAGTACATACACATTCTGCATTTCAAATATTTACACGTTTTGAGTCATGTTTTGAAAGGATAAGAATGGCGTGAAAGTTCATAAAATATAAAATTGCAAGTGAGAAAAATTTCTAGAAGACGTTTCATGAGAGGTGGGTCATTGTCTATATGAACAAAAGTGTTTGTAAAAGTGCAAATGTTATTTTATTTATGTTAGACAAATTATAGAAAGTTACAAATGTACCAGAAGATATAACAACGTACAAATACAGTTATAAAATAAGTTTTATCTACTTGAATGTACAGTGAGAGTCAAAAGTACGTATACACTTTACAAAAATGAAATTATATTATAATTTGTTCACTGTAAATTATATCGTAATTGTATTATAATTTATTTACCGTAAGTAATGCTATAATTGTACTACTGTTATACGATATTTGTTATAAATAATATTATAATTATACTGTAATTTCGCTTGTACTATATTCAATACTATGATTGTACTATAATTTAATTTTTGTGAGGTGTATATTCATTTTTGATACTCACTGTAAACTGTATGAAATGCAGAAGCATACAAAATATCAAAAATACGATAGCTATAATTAATAATTATAATGAAAATAAAATAATAATAATATAAATAATTATAATGAACCTTCTGTAAGTAACACTATCATTATATTAACATTATACAATACTCATTCATTTGTTGTAAGTGATATTATAATCAGATTCTAATTACATACTCTATAATTTTACCCAAGTTAATTTCTGTGGGGTGCATAATTATTTTTGACTCACATTGTACATAAGTAGTTTTTCGTGAAATGATGTTTTCAGTGTGTGCATATTTTGTTGCAAACAAATGGAAAAATACATTACCACTTTTTAACGATTTATATAACCTTAATTATTAAATAAATTAGAATTCGTAAAATGATCAAACCTTTTGTATTTTTTTAAATAATTGAAATTTCAGAATGTGTGTAAACTTTTGCAACTGACCGTATATATATATTCTAAGCTATAATAATTTATTACAACATAAGTTACAATGATACTAAGTTTAGTATGTTATTTGTAGCTCTCAAGAATGATATGTATTTTCAATCTACGTTCAAGTAAACCGTTCTGTCAATTGTACAAGCACGTAGGAGTCGAGTTGGTGATTGATGCTTACCGTTTCGATACTACGTCAGCCTAGATTATTGAATCTGTAGTACCTACATTTGTCAATGAATCGCTCGATGTCATTCACTTTCAGCTGGAATTATTGATTTTCAGCAAAACTTGGATTATTCAATCTTAATCAAGCTCGATAAACTTTGAAATTTGAAAATTTATATTTATGGCAGCTTTTTTTTTAAAATGATTATAACTAACTAAATATACGATTAAACGATAACTAAATGCGAAGTTTATTTATAACGCATTCTTTTAATAAACTCATCCAATTGATTAATTTAGTCGTTGTAATTACAATTTTTTGAAAACATATCAAGTTAGAATCGGTAAGTGTCGAATTGAAATGACAGACAGTGCAAGAAGTAGACATTTTTTGCATAAACCATAAACATAACCGAAAATAAGAAAGTTTATTAAGCATTAAATACTAGTTTAATAACTTATTTCGATTCAATTAGCTTTCAATAAATATTCTCTTTCAATTAACGCAATACTTTTTTACTGCCAGAATAATTTTCAATATTTTTTAATACTTATGACTTAACTCACTGATTACATTTTAATTGTATTAAAAAACCAATTTGTTTCTCCAACCATTTTTGAATTCATTACACTATATGAAATACATTAGTTAAAATAGAGCATAATTTATCACACGAAATAAGGGAAGGGAATCGCACGAGAAGGGTGCAAAAACGGCCCCTATTTTAATACGATTTTCTAATTAGCAGTTTCCAAGGAATTCTCGTTTACAGGGCGTTACAAAGATTTATTCTCACCATTTCATATTCAGGTATTCACGGATGAATGTCTGGAAAAAAAGTCAGAAAGTAAATTGAGACATATTCCCATAGAAACGTGCAAAGCACGGTCGATGCAGAAAGGGAGCTAATGTCAGAGATTAGAGGTAATCCGTTCTGGCTGGCAATCGCCGAAGAGGACCCTCGTTCACAGCTTCGATCTAGATACTGCACCAACGCTGCCACCTTTTTACTTTTCCACCCCTTTTCTCCCTTTTTCTAGACAGGATATATTAGAAGGAATTATGGGCAGCGTTTCGAGTGACATAGACATTAAGACTACGCAAGCTCTTAAGTACCTGGTGCCAACGGTAATTACACTAATTACAGACTCGTTAAGATTCTTTATAAATACTGTGCTTTTGTTTCCTTTTCCTTGCAATCTTTGAGAAAAATTGGAAGGAACTTCTCTAAGAATCTGCTTCATTTACTTGCCCCCCTTTTTTTCGCGATTCTATCTTCATGCCTTTTTATTGTAGCAGTTGAAAAATTAACTCTTACGGTAGGTAAAGGTTACGTATCTCCTTGGCTTTCAAACAATCGATCTTTCCTATTGAACATTATTCTTTATAATAGCGAAGGATGCGAAAAGGAGAAATTAAACAAACTTGTGAGCAGTTTTTTTCCAAGAGAATGCCTGCGTCTAAATTTCTTTAGAAACAAATATATAGTTTAGATTATTTTTATTCTTTATGTTTGTCTGAATTATTAACAGATCCCGACTAAACCTTTTTGAATAACTATAGATAAAAAGATCTTGGAATTTGAAGGTCAGGAAATCAAAGAAAAATATCTATTTTAAGATATGAGTTGCATAGGAATGTTCTTTGAATGTAAATGTAAATTAAAAAAAAATTGAATATTTAAAAAATAATTAATGTACCAAACTGCATTCATTAAGACATTTTAGTCTTATTTAAAATGTTTTATAAGTCTATTAAATTATTATTAGGTTGTTCTATAATTTCGTGCCAGACTGTGTCTATAGTATATTTCTTTAAATATTGAGCGATTAGGGCACAATATATTTTAGCTCTGCTGTTCCAGTTGAAATTAAGAAAGTTATTTAAGATAACAGGCTACTTCAAGTATACAGTGGAACCCGCTTATTATAATCGCGGATTATGTTATCAGTCGGCTATTGTTATCATAATCAGTCGGTCCCAAAACACTCTATATAAAATTAGTTAATAATAATCTGCCTATTGTAATGAAGCTTCGGTTATTGGTATCACGAGTAATAATCACATTTGGGGATAAACAATAAGAATGCTTAGCAAATTGGAATTAAATGAATCTTTTCTTTAAAATTTACTTTTAATCGAAGTAAAAAATTATTGGAAAATACGTAAATAAGATGAAGGAGCAGCTGGACAGACAAGCTTATGACAATTTGCATGTTCATAACAAAAATAGTATATCCGTTAAACTATGTACAAATATTCTAACTATGCTGCGGATGTTTATATAAATTCGTAACTCTTTAAGTAAAACTGAAAGAGTGGTCTTTAATAGAGATCCGTTTGATCCTCTAAATGTTGTAATTTTGTACGTTACTTTAAATATTTTGTATATTTTTATGTATCATGTAGAAACTGTTCTTTTCTACAATTTTAAATTTGCCATAAATGTATAAAGATCCACCGTTTAGTCATAACTGTTTGCAATAAAATGAGTTCAATAATAAAAATTTGTTATCCTCCGCATAATATTATCAGCCTGTCATCCTTATAAAAAATTACAACTCCCAAAGTGATCATAATAAGCGGATTTCACTGTCACCTGTAGAATTAACAGTAAGAATATAAACATAGTCACTTGATAACTCAAGTAGCAAACAGAAGTTTTGGAACTTTTTCAAAATTCTCTGGTACATATAGAAAGTTTGGAAAAAACTCTGACACGTGTATCCAGTTCACTGAAGTATCTCTATTTTTTCATAATCCACGACCCTAACGGTAAGAGTAGGGCGTTGAAACTTGACAGAAAGGGTTTCCTTTGAGAGCTGTATCGATTGATATGTCACAAGTTCAGTTTGATTTAGAAGCGTTTTTACCATGCTTATTCAAGTATATCTTTTCAATATATTAGGTTGGTTGATAAGTTCGTGCCGCAATACGTTTACTCATATATTCCATTTCACAATGTTTTTTAAGTATTGAACAATTAGGGTTCATTGTACTTTAACCCTCTGTTGCATGAATTTTTATGACGAATTAAGAAATATGTATGGTTGTTGTTTTATTTAAATGTTAATATGGTAATGAAATGAATAACAAAATATTAATAAACAATATTATTTATTGAATTTTATGATTGTTCCCAAATAGGAATTTTGTATATATATGTATATATATGTATATATATATATGTAAATATATATAAAATAATATATATATATATATATATAGGTATAAAATATGTTCATTTATTAAATTATGGAACATTTGAAATTAAGTTCCCAATCGGGAACGGAATGCAATAGAGGGTTAATATAGATGTTCAAATTCACTTTAAGAAGGGCATTTGAAGTATCAGAATACTTCTACTACGACCATAAAACTAACTATAAAAATATAAATATAGTTATTTAATAACTTTAATAAAAAGTTCACGTTTAGAATTTTTTAAAATTCGATTCTGAGGTCAAGAAAATCTGAAAAAAATCATAGACGTACAGTGCAGAGATGACTTGTTGGCGAGCGTCCTACAAGCTGAACGGCACAGGGGCAAGGGGAGTTGGTCGCTCGCTCCGCCCATTAGCCAGTAGAAAATCCTTCTTCCGAATTCTTAGATGCTACATGCATAGTAGTAGGTCCTTCATATTCGCTAAGGATTCGCGAGAGCGGACCCTGCCAGGTATCTTCTTGAAGATTTCCCCACATCCTCGCGAGAAAAAAAAAATTAGGTTTACACCAATGTGATTCAGTTGTAGTTTCAAGTCGTCCTATCTCACTCTACCTCGACGTATTTTGTTTCGCGTTCTTTGTCACGCAGTAGACTTGTAGTCGTGACCGATTCAGCCAATGACTATAATACGTGTGACTGAAAGTGTCGCTAATATGCGACAGCCAATCGGTTTGCCTCGCCAACAAGTCATCTCTGCACGTTACATCCCAGTGAATAAAGTAGGTTTAATTTTATTTTCATAACTTTTTATACGACAGATCAAAGAAAACGGAGCTTAAACTGGAAATTAGGTTTCAGTCTATAGATACTTCAATAGTAGGGATAAGGGGCTGGAACTCACCTGAAAACGTTTTATTTATTAACATGTTACAAATCCAATTTCATTTAGTGATACTTTTATCACGCTTATTCAACTATACTTTCTTCGAACTCATCCCGCGTCTTAACAAAATTTGGTACAGACTCATGGGGCAATCTAATCTTAATAATTGTGAAACAACTGGCATATAAATTAATTTACCAAATTTTCGAGATTCTTTTACAATTTATCCGTACTTGTACGTATAATTGTAGGAATTATCTTTTAGATCAAGCTGTTGCAATCGTTTACTTGTTACAAGTGAAATCAGTGTTGCGTTTCATCGCAGTCTGATCAAGAGTGCCGCGGTAAAAGCATCTCACTAAATTATTCATGCGTTTCACATAGGACGACTCTGCATATTTTGAAATTGAGTGTCAACCCGTTTAGTGAAAGTGGATAGAGAAATAAGACGTAGAGAGGTACAGTAAGTCTAATAGGCGAATTTCGGATGCCAAGCTGATTACAGAAGATAATAGTTGTCAGCAGTAATTCCAAGAATTTCTAGGTTTAATATGCACCCGTAAAATTATTTCTCTGTATGTAATTAAAACACATATTTCTTAACTGACCGTGTCACATGAAACTACTTTCTCCATTAATTTTGTACTAAGAACAAGATACGCAAATATCATTTGCATTCGTAATGTGAGGTGACAGAGACGTTTAGAGTAGAACGAATTACCGTAGAAATGCTGGAAGAAAATAACGACTCCTCGAAACATGAATTTAATTTTTGCACAAACAAAAGAAATATTCAATATTGACAATAAACATTCGGTCGAGAAATGTAAATTTTTATAAAAATGTAAAGTAGGTAGGAGAAAAGTATGACTCATCTTCGACATCCTGATATAAAACCAAAGTATCTAAATTCATGTTTCGACAAATGTGAAAAATTGTTTCTATCACCTATTCAAGAAACTGTCATTCATCATTGTCTCGTAATAGCATTCGATAAGTTACATTTTTCATGCCTTTCTATGGTAAAAAAAGAAAGCATTTATGTTACGTATCGCTATTTACGCCACGAATATAAGAATTGATAAATTTTGCAAGTTAATTAAATGTAATATTTAATTACATAATTTTGGATGTCAAAATGTTTGAAATCTGTCTTGCAGCCTACTTGATTCTTTTCTATGCACGCAGCTATAAAGCAAAAACATTAGTGATCGTAAAACCTTTCACCGAAATAACCTTGAAGCAATAACCTTGTAATGCACTCGATCTTTGATATTATTTAAAATAAATTTGCAATATATTTAGTATGACTGTAAATGTAGACAGGTTTTAAGCAACCGAGTTTGGACACAACATCGCATATAATAATTTTATTGTTATTAATTTTGTTTTACGTTCCATTTATTCTTTTATTTATGAAGTGAAACTTTGCACATTTATGGTTTTATAAGGAAGATACAATTCTATTAACAGCTGAAAAACAAGTTACAATTCTTATAAATTTTTAAGATTTTAGAAGTTATACAGAATCCATTTACGGATTGTTAATATGCTTGTTACGCTATGAAGAATGTAATGTATGATTTACTTTTTTTTAAATTATTCTACTATTCTTTTAATCGTTTTTAAGGCATTGATAAAAATAACTAACAATAATTAGACATCTTGTAGGATTTGAAATTAATTTGAAGTTTTATTAATTTTTACAAATTAACAAAATTGAAGGTATAAAAGTAACAACTATTTAGTACATTCCAAAAAGAAAATCTTGCCCCGCTTAGCTACTTTTCATAATAATAATTCATTGCATCTGTACTAGTCGTGTGGAAACAATTAAAAAATTGTAAAATTATAGTTAAAGTGTACTTTTAAGATGCTGTAGGTAACGAACAGATACATGTATAACGAAACGTATTTTACGCCAATATCTAATGTATTATTAGCTATATCAATAAATACCGATGTTGCCAATGAAATCGCACCATGCCATAAAATACGTGTACCATTTACAAAGTTAGTACAAATATACTTATCTCAAAGTATTTATTAATCCATTTTAACTGACTACGTTTTCTTGAATGTAAACCAAACCTTTAATGTCCGATAATTCAGACGAACGCAATTCCTGCGAGAGTTGAATAAGAAATACTGATATTTTTTATGTGCTATAATTTCTAAAGCCATTACTGTGATTCACTTTCTTGTCAAATACAGTATTAATTTATAACAAAGTTAAATAACCACTTCGTCTTAAGTATAATCGCTGCTATTTTGTAACACACTACTTGATAGAAGGTTTAATTTTTTATAATATATTCATCAACATGTTTTTATACTTCGGCAGTATATTTTGAATTCAAATTATATTTGTTAATTTTTTAAAAAAAAATAGCAGTCTTCGTATATTTTTCTATATGTAGTAATAAATTAAAGTTAAAGTTTATTAAGAAATAAGCTTCCATAATTCCAACGTTAATATTATTTTAATGTATTCAAGACAGTAAAATGAGCGAAAGAGGCATAGCAGCAGCTCCGGAGCCAAGAAAGTTGATTATATTACCTTATTGAAATACAAAATTTCTTCTCGAAGTTATCAATATTAAAATACAGTTTTATACTTTTATCCGTGAGATAGTATGCAAATTGCGACTACATAACTATTAACAATCGAAATTACTATGTATGGGTTAGAAAATTCGTACGTCTCACAGTGGTAAAAATGCTAGCTGGATAAATTTTAGCTGGATAAAATCATTATAGAATAACTATGGCTCTTTATAAATTGATAATTACAATTTTGTTACCCAAATGTAATTTTTTTAATAGTAGTAGAAGATTAGAGTTGAAAATAATAACATAAAAGCTATTCTGTTCCTTAAATTGTTTTATTTATTAGTTTGAAGGAATAAAGATCTTAAAAGACGAGGTTTTAGGATTATCATGACATATTTGTAAAAATATTAAGGGAACAAGATATATTGCTTAGAATCGTTCACTTTGATATGTCTATTAGCACAATTTTTCAAACTAGCAGTAGAATTTCTGAAAAATATCATTTTTGTCCAGCTAGAATCAGCATTTTTACCGCTGTGCTTCGCAAATTTGGTCATATGCTGAAACTTGCTGAAAACAGACCAATGCGTAAATTTGACAATTTTTTTGTCAAAATGGTTTTATTTAAAAAGTTTCACTAATAAACTCTACTCTTTGTATTCATTGAATTAGAACCAAAGTAAATTGTTTATTAGTGAAAAAGGTTCCTGCTTTGAAATTATAAAGCGTCTGAATCATTGAAGTTGACTTCAACTATAGGGGTTAACTATGTTCATTACTGCAAATAAGAGTCTGGATTCTTTGGTTCATTTGTAACAACAGCACATGAACGTTACTAAAATATGAAAGATAATAATGGAACCGATTAATCCCCTGCCTTATAATGACGAGTGTGGTCCGTGATAAAGGTTATGGTCAAATACGACAAAATACACGCTGTATATGCAATAAATTATTATTCTGTCTTCAACTGTATTACTAAACTATAAGTTAGAGGGCAACTCATACAAAACCACATGTGTAATATTTCAATGTTTTTTTTTTATCTGACTCACAATCAGTGCTAAAGTACTAAATGGTCCACTGAAAATATTCAGTAGCCGGAAAATTAATAAGGCAAGGGGTTAATTAGCCACTAAAAACATCCCATATCATAATATTTATCATAACTTTTTATAATAAAGTTTAACGTAACAGATCTTGTTATAAGAACGTTTATACATTATATTTGTAAAGAAGGTTTATGCTTATTATTATGAGTAACAGTGGATACCCAATAAAACATGATGTTCGCGGAAGATAAATTTTATTACTACAAAAATTGTTGCAAATATTTTCCGTCATGCTGAATACACAACGATGCTAGTATACGTCGCGATGCCGACAGATTGACAGATACTAACTGTTCATAAGGGAAATAATTTAGAGGACTGTCAAGGCGCAATGTGTGACATTGGAAATGTCTAGAAACGTAAATATGAACAGAAATATGTACTATTTTTCAACAAGGCTTGAATCTCTAGTTTTATTTAACCCTTTAATGCTACTGCGGTATATATGCGGCAGATCTTAGATATGATAGAATTTAAAAAGTCGAATCTTTCAACGCAACGAATAATTAATATAAAATGTTCACCGAATATGGATTTAAAAGTATCGTAACGATTAACAAAGATCACAATGTTCATATTAAATATCACGTGTACGTGTGATCCGTGAAAATAAATTTAGAAACGCACCGATCCCCCAAAATTACTTAACACTCAAAGGGTTAAGTGTATAGTGCTATGTGAAATGGGCAACTAGTAGACGTGACCTATATCCAATTGTACTACTAGTTACGGGACACCCTGTATATCAACAAAGAAGAAATCAACTCAAAATCTATTTTTAATATCGATAAAAAATCTTTTTTAACACGGTAAATGTCGAACTGATTTTAGTGATCTTTCTATTTATGTTACGTACCGTAATAATTTAAAAAGAACTAATATGTCGATTATAGACTTAGCCATTAATAATGGTCGGGTTGAAATTGATTCTTCATCCAACTTCATCCAAAACATCGACGATTGAAACACAAATTGCAAAAGAAGAAGAGGAAAACGGTCGAAAGTTTGAAGTTTCTTCACAAAATGATATAAACGAAACGGAAAACGATTTTGGGACTATATTTCATTAAAAGGTATTAAGGAATTTAAAATATTGTGTCATTGCACTGCATTCATTAATATTACCGAAAAATAATTTTTTACACATTTTACGAATTATAGGATACAAAGATTGGTTATGGTTGGGTATTTTGAGGTTCCATAGTTTATATACGTTGCTGCTAAACGCAGAATGTATTATACAGTATATGTTTGTGGCAATTACGTATTTCATAAGTTATACTAGATTTTATGTAAATTAATAAGATATAGAAGAAATGCGAGGTGTAATAGAGAGTGTGGAAAGAGTGAGTGCAATAAGGATAAAACTGTTGTAAACCAAGTCCATTTCGTGTCTACGTGAGCTGAAATAAAGATATAATATCTATCTAATTCGTACATTTTCCTCTTTAAAACAGCATCATGTTAATTTACAATAAAAAAGAAACAAGGTATTTTTTGTATGTAATATTGATTTATCATATTGGATTGGTCATTAGTAACTGACGTGATACTTCACGTATTAATAAATCTTTAGAATATCATTCTTAAAAACATATTACAACATAAATTGAAAATAATTGAATAAATGTCCTCAATTGTGCGAGGCAGATACTTTCGCGATTAATTACGTTATCGGGATCGTTATTCTAATTGATATTTTATAAAGCGGGCTTCTGAAAGTAGGTGTAGATATTATTGTGTTTTAATTACCGTTGGAAACAAAATTAATTGATATTTCAATACTTATCTGTATAATTGCTACTTGCATATGTATTTCCAACTTGGTGTACTATTATTATCTTAAAATATGCATCTTCCATAACTTAATTTTTCTCAAAACGCTTTTTACTACAGGAGTATAGTTCCGCTGGTAACTTTAGTTTATGTTCACTTTAACAAGTTTCATTTTATTTTGTATTTTAATGAATAAAAAAAGATGGCGCAAACGAGAATGAAAAAAAATTGAAGGGAAAGATCAAAGCTATCGAACGGGTCACGTCATCACAACAAAAATGTCTAGAGTTTAGGCATTCCGTTTTACCATAAAAAAACCAAAGCAATCCTCATTAAAATTAAAAAAAAAACTATCGCAGCAGAGTATTGCAATAGGATTAAAAATATGGAATTTGACGTATAAGAATATTTTTTAAGAAAATGATCATAATTGTATTGCGGACGTTTGCAAGAATTCACATTTTTTCTATAAAAAAAAGAAGAAAACTAAAGAATCGAGACCTAACTAGACATTTTTTGTGTGACAAGTATCTGATAATTAACGATTGCTTGTATTTTTTGCAAAAGATATCTATAGAAGATATCCTAATTACCCTTTGCATATTTCGTTGCTATATATTTGCATAAACATCCGCAGCCTACTCATTATTACCGAATAATAATGAATCGATTTCATTAACTAAACAAGATTTATATATACCTAATTTGCACGATATTGTTACATTGTATAAATTCGAATTGCTTGAGTTCCTTTTTCTGTAAATATTAATAGAATAATTCTATACCGAATCAATGGAATTAATCAAGAAGAGAATTGAGTCGAATAGTTTTAGAAGAACTTTAGGTATCACTTTTCGTTAAATCAACACGTTTGTTAATAATCCATTTAATATGAATGCAAAACATGAAAAACGTATATAATTATTGTTCACGATGTACAAAAGTGATTTTCATTGAACTCAAATATGTATAATAGCATTTTTAACATAGTACATTTATAATTCCTTTTATCTTTTTTGTCCGAGTAACAGCAATGTTTATTCAACCCCAAAAACAAGATAAAATAATACGCAAAAAAGGAAAAAACATTATTCCCAGTAAGAATTCACAAGTTTCTTTTCTTGGTGAACATTTATTAGGCACATTTACCACTAACAGCGACGATTTAAAACGAATTTGTTGAATAATTTATTAAAAGTATAATATGCTGACGTAGTAAAAACTCGTCTTAAGATATAAAACTAAATAAGTATACCAACCCTAAACAATTTATATTCAATATTTCATAATTTATAATTAACCTAGTTTTCATATTTGTAACCAATATTAATTTTCAATAACAATTTCAGTATGCGATACGCTGTAAAAATATTAATATGCTTATTTTTCATTTCATTAGTATTAAAATTGTAAACATTGTTCTATACTAATTGTTTTATATTAATGTTTGGATATCTTTTTCTAATATTTTCTATTATTACTAATCATTTAAAACCGAAAAATCTATTAATCAAATAACTAGTCGGTACTGAGGAATAATTTTTTGATCGCTGTAAATTAGAACACATATTTTTGCCGATTATTGATTCTTATTATTCAATTTTCACACAAAAAATTTCTCCCTTTTATAAAGTTCCCTTCACTCTGCAAATCACTTTTTTAAAATTTAAATTTCATCGACTCTAGCTCAAGTTACAGTAAAAATACTTAAAATGATCGGTTAAATTAAAAATTTATTAAATATTCATATTAAAAGAATTATACATGACAAAATCTACAGTTCATTAGCTACTTCTTCGGTTAATACTAATACCATTAATTTCCCTATGTGAGTATCGATTTTTTCTTACCTTATTTATTTACTTTTTAAACGAAACAAATGGTAGCTGTAGGATTGTTTCCATGTACACGTTACACAACGCATAGTGTATTACTTTAAAGTATAAACAAGCTGTTAACAGGTAATATAAATCACTATTAATATTGTTTGCACTGTGCTCGGCTGCACACGTTGAGACACGGGATTGTTTTCATACATATAAATGTGGCGCCATTCAAGTGTTCACTGAAATTGGCATTTCTGAACGTTTTAGCTCTAGTTTTTATCAGTTCTCCTTCATGGCTCAATGTGATCCCCACTCCCCTGGGAACGCCGACAAGTTTCCGTAAATTGCCAACAATTCGTGGAATTGCTTGAATTGCTTCATAGTCGAAATGAATTCTGAGTGGAAAACGAAGGAGTACGACATAAAAGGCGTACTTGCAAACTCCTATCGGTTGACAATCGTTTTCGATAGAAGGAACTTTTTTAAGTTGACAATTTAGCGGATAATGGGTATTTTAAGAATATATTCATTAGTAGACTATGGCTTTTCACGCATTATTTATAATATGCCATAGTATACAAAATATCTAAAGGAAAGAACACATTAATGCAACATGTGATGAGAGAAACAAGTTTCTATTTAAATTCCATTTCTTTATGATTATAAAAATATGAATTAGCGTATTATTTATGAACGCGTCAACATTTACAATTTATTAATTAAATCTATCTTTAATATCATTGAAATATTGATAATGGATGTGGTGTTACCTCTTTTTTTAATTTACTCTCTTGCATCATATTCTTATGTTTATTTTATTGTTTCTTGAGTTGGTCGGAAAATAAAATCGATTTTTGAATACGAAAGCAGATCAATTTATCATAATGTAAACTTTATATAATATAAATAATACTTTATTTAATCAGTTGTATAGCGTCCATTATTTTCTATAATACAATTATATTTCAAAATTTTGGGTGCTTATTGTCTCCATTTTCATAAAATCTTAAATAATTTTCGAATTGCTACTGTCCCACATTGCTTTTCCACCAATCTAATAATAAAAAACGTAAGCAATGCATAATACATTAAAAAATGTTAGATCACTCTTCTTATAATCATTAAATCTCTAATTGCTTAGAGTTGCATTGTGATTAATTCTAACTACTTTATTTGAAACCATAAAATTCCTTAACTATTTCAGTTATTATGTAAAAATATATGTTGTACATACAATCTGGATTATAGTATTTACATTTTTTAAATTGATTGAAGCAACTGTATAGTATTGCAATACGTTTTAAAACTGAAGTCGTTAAATATATTAAATTTTCCATATCCAAATTTATCATTATAAACATTGTAAGTTATTTTTCATTATTTTTATTCTTATTAACTTTATACATTTTTTGTTTATATTCTAATTATATTGTTTTCAACATTCTTTATTTCATCGTTGCAGGATATCAAAATGCATTCTGTTACATTCAAATATTTCATCAGAATACAATTATACCTAGTAAAAATCGAGTAATGTATCTTTTGATTATATTTAAATATTTTGTAACAACGTAAGTAGTATGTATGAGAAATCAAAATGAAAATATATCTATGAATGAGTTACTAATATAAGTTGGTAGATACCTAGCTATTCAAATTTAAACCCTATGTTTAACTAGCGCATTCATTACTTCTATCTACTGAATAATAAAGAGGTTCTTGCTAAATAGTTACGTAAGCTTCCACATAAGCTTCAACATCGTTTGTAGAAGAAACTAAATATACGAGACCTACTGCAATCTCTACGTTCAAACATTATGGAAAAGAGAGATTGATTCACTAATGTTTAGAACACTTTAAACGGTCTTAGTATGAAGAAAAGAAGGAAGAGTGTGTACTTAATGTCATTTCAAATATTATCATTTTAAACATTGAAGTCCGTAAGAAGATATGAACATTCTTCCAAATGAGACCAGTGGTCGATCGAAATAAAAGCTCATCGCCAGGCTCACGTATACTTTGCCAAAAACGTACATGACCGTTCATAAGTATATTATTTGAAACACACAAAATATACATCAAGTAGTACCTTAAAAAGTGTCAGCATTTCAAAGTATTTCATCACTGTCCTTATTTTATGCGATCCTATAAAGTCAATAACGATAAATGGAGATAATGTTTGACGACAATTGAAGAGTTTATACAGCTCACGCAGAACTCATTTTCTACCCATTTGAAACTTTTGCATCTTGTGCAACTGTCGAATTACAATATTTGTGTAAGTTTTACTTTATTGTAAGTTGAATATTCCTATAGCCGCTAATCCAAATGCGATGTATGTCTCTAATACGTACACTCATATCTGGTTCTTAAATGCACGGAACTTATTCGTTCAAATTCATCCGAACACGATTGCATTCATCCAACAACTCATCTAAATTGTAACTGTTTACGCGCAATGAATACTTTTACATGTATCCAATATTTATTCATTCGTCATATTTATTAATTCGGGTGGCACCTGATTTCAGATAATAACCCAAGGTAAATGCTAAAAATGCAGCAAAGAGATTGAAACTTTATTGCAATATAACAGTATAACTTTTTGATTCAAGAGATACGATAAAAGGAGTAGCAAAAAGGAGAAACAAATTCCTGGGCCTGTTCAAGTGGCTGGTTTGGATTTCGCGTTGAGAGTCCTTGGAAAATTTTCGTCTCAGCGAAACCATCGTGATTGGCGAAGCGTTAATCCTCGAAACGACTCACTAAAAAGCACTTTGTCTCCGTACCTCCTCGAAAATTTTCTTCTTCTGCAAGATAAGAAGCGCTGATGAACGCCGAACGGGCCGCTGACGAATGTCTCGTCGCTTTGACAATTTGAGCGGATTTTCCTTTGTACAGAACAAGGAGGGACGAAGCTTTTATGGAATGCCAGTTCAAACCAATTGAATCAAACTATTTCAAGCTTCTTCTCAAATATTGGTAAACATTTTGTTTTCAGCAATGTACGAGTAATATAATTTATAGATAAATAATTATTTGTGGAACTGAATGCTTTGTCAATTTTGCGACTGAGTGGGAAAGTGGTCAAAGTGAAGAAATGTTCATTTTTAGGAAACAACGCGTAAAGTTACACTTCATTTAAAAAAAATTACATATTCCTAAGGGATAAAACGAATTAGTAGGCATACTCAGGGATAGTTTGAAAATATAACCATGATATTTTTTGTGATATCTTTCCTCCGTTTATACTTTTCACTTTTCCTTCTAACTGATAATTCTGTTTTCTTTTAGACCTTACAATAGAATTCAATAAATGTCGCAATAGCAATACAATATATTCACGTTATTTTTGGAATCTGTAAATATGCATCCTAGTTACCATGTCGTATACCTGTCGCAAATTTTTAAAAAATTGCACTTAGACCATTTTTCCACTCAACTCCTGAATTAATATATAGCGAAGAGTTGCTAAAAGCGTACATATCGTTTAAGATATTTAATATCGTTTTCTATTTGGTGTTATCTATCCATTGTGGTGAGCAAACTAATATTGGAAATTGAAGTTTGGTATTTTAGATAGCTGCTATTACGTAACATATTATATAGTCTTATCCTTATAGGAAACTTCTAAACTTCGTAACTCTTTTTCTCTCCAACCACTGAAACAATTTCTATCCAATTTTGGCTGAGTATTAACTAAATCGAATGTATAATGTTTTTATAAACATTTTAGGAAGTAAATTATATGTTGAGTAAAAGATTGCCCAGAAGTTAGTGAATATTAATTATCTTTCTTGTTCTTCTCTATACCTAGTAGCTGTGACGATAGACAATAGAAAACTTTATATATAAATCGTTTATTTTGAAAATGGTGTAAGTCCAATTTAGCGTGAACTTTTTATGTATAAACAATTCACATTTACTATTTTAAAATGCCTATATGCTTTGATCGATTGAAAATTCATCAGTAAATGAAATTGCATAAGTCTATTTTCGTATGAAAAATATAAAGATATGATGCAGCTATTGTCTTACATACTTTCTTGGTATTATGAATATTTCTAACACGTTTGCATAACGACTCTAAATGAAAAGCAATATTTAATGTTAAGCTCATAATAATGATAAACTTATCATAAAATAGTTTAACAATAAGTAAATCTTTTTAATGTTGAGAATAAACAATACTATTTTATTTCGTGCTATTATTTACAAAGAAAATCAGAATAAAAAGCAACGTATTTTAAATGAAATTAAATTTCAGATAATTGAAATTTAATGATTTTTATGGTTGAATAATTATGAAAGTGGTGTCAGTTCATTTAGGACCCAGAAAGAATATATTAGTTTATTTAAATTCTCATAGAAGTCATTTATATAATCAATTTGCACATTTCTAAATTTATAGAAACATTATCAAACTTAGTACATTTTATTTGTACTTTTGAATCGACTAAAATGCAAACCTTTGAATAATGTGAAACAAGCAAATATGGACTTGCACCACTTTTAAAATAAACGGTCCATACTTCAAAGGAATTAAAAATGTCAATGGATTTGTTACAAAATAGAGTAATGGACATCGATAACAAAATTAATCATTGCTTTCGGCTTTGGTTTATTAATCCAATGAACAGTGTGACGTGAAACACTAAATAGTGGACTACAAACATTAATATGTATCGACATCAATCATTGCTGTGACAAAAGCTGTGACTTTATCATCAATATTGTACTCAAATTACGTTGTTGTATGTTTGATCGCATGCAAATTAAATACCCTCTGCCAAAAAGTAAATCCAAAAGTTTTAATTACTTATATCTTGAAAATAAAGTCTTCATATCTTACAATAATAATAATTTTTTTACTTTTTTTTTAATAATAAAAATGTTTACTAAGGTGAATATGATTTCAAACAAATGACTAAATAAAATTTATATTGTTTGGTGGAAGAGTAGTGCCAATTTATGTGTGCATAAAACGGAATCGTTTTACCATACTGTCATTATTAGACTCCGGATGTATATGCATAATTAATTTGTCACTATAAGGCGAAACAACGCACGCCACATCTTTAAAACATTGGAGTTTATGCATTAATTGAGATCTAGAACATAGAATCTATACGATTTATCAGCCAGAAATGCATGAAAATGAGTATCTTATGCTCAAAAAGTGAATGTAATGTGACCGAAGTGCGATATTTAACAATTGTATTCAAAAGTTTGAGTGGCAATATCTCGAAAGGGAAAACATGTAACATATGTTGTTTTGCATTACAGCCATAGAAATATCCAAAAAACATATGCCATTTAAGCACGAAAAATAAGCAAATATGCTAATATGCACAAAGATATGTTAATTAGCAAGGAAAATATGCAACATTAACAATACATTTTGCAATTATTGTGAGGTATTGTAATTCAAGTTACAATGAATGACAAACATTTTCTCTAAATTGAATAGTGTTAATTGACTACGCTTATCCGTAAAAATTCTCAAGTACCGGAAAATTTTCGCGTGGTTTCGCTACCAGAAATGCATTCAAATGAAATTTTTATTGAATTTTGCAAAACTACTATAACAATAGTGGTTCCGTACGAAAATTTTGTTTATGTTTTATATTGTTATATAAAATCACATTTGAAGGGATTTTAGACCACTTATATCTTGTAATATAAATTATCTGATTTCTCTATGAGAAATATTTTAAAATTGAATTTTATACTGAATTTTGCAAAACTATCATGATAAGAGTGGTGTCATAAGAAAATTCTGTCCATCTTTTATATTGTCAAATGAAACTACATTGAAAGGGGATTCAGGCTACTTAAATTTTGTAGTACAAATCACCTGGTTTTTCTATCAGAACTATATTTAAATGGAATTTTTATAGCATTTACCAAAAGTAATGTAGTAATAGCAGTGTTGGCCAAGAACATCGTGGCCATCTTTTAGATTGTTAAATAAAATTGCAAGTGCAGGAATTATAGTTCGCGTAAATTTTGTAGTATAAATCCACACGAACTTTTTCCGCCGCTTAATACTTTATATTTTATAAGGAAAATGATCGTACGAGAACGTGCGTACTTATATTTACTCCAATAGCAAATATTTGAAATTTGTATTAATTTCGTTAATCCTATTTTGTATTTTTGTACAACCGACTAAATTAATTTGACGAGAAAGATAATGCAGAGTAAATAATATATGCAATAATAATTTAAACATAAAACGTAAAGGTATATGCATTATGCAAAAAATGCAAAATAAAAGATATAGTTTCAGAATTTTGGAATCATGTAAAATATTTCTATTCAGGTCTAATTGCTCTACCCGCTCTTTATAAAAATATACATTTTCATAAACATTCGGAATCTAGTCATTATTTTATTCAATCAATTGTTTACCGTCCTTACTTTCTAATGACTATGATCCAATATATTGAGTACCTCTTAATAATTATTTCGTGAGAACTTGCACAATTGTAGATTTATCAGGGTCTGATATTACCTTTTGTATCATTAAATTCGGTATTGTAAGAATAAATGCAGTACTTATATGCATTTCGTAAAGAAATAAAATGCACATAGAAAATTTTATGAATAAAAATTCGTGGCAAATGTATACATATATTCTGTTCTAAATTTTATCTGTGCAACCGAAGGTCGTTAAAAATTAGAAGTACTTCTTTTCTACTGCGTAACAAGTAGCGACTTTTGTTCTGTGTGTGCACTTTATTAACAGGAGGCACTACGAAAGTCGTTTGGTATTTATACATTTCCTTTTTCCCCCCGAGTTAATAGCCTTTTAAAACAAGATTATCGTTCCGTAATTAGCCGTGTTTGCGAACCTCTGTTGATTTCTCATTGAACGTAAGAAGATCAAAGGAGAATTCATGGGAAAACGAGGAAAATGTTGCGAGAACCCGCATACGGTATTTGGCATTATAACGTTACAACTCGTTACAGTGTCTGGCATCAGGAGGGCTTCATTGTGAAGCTCAGTGCTCTAGACATTGTAGACTGATGCCTCAGCTTAATTGGAGTGTTACATACTCCGTTTTCCCTCGACCTCCCACTTCTCCGCTAGCATTATAAGCAGGAGACTATGCTGGTGCTTATTGCTGAACTTGTTACCAATGTGACGATGCGTTATCATTCAGAAATCTTAATTATCCCAGTTCGATTCAGACACTATTCGGATAATAATGTACTTACTTTGTAACGTATTCGTTGTATCAAACTTATTATGTAGGTCACCTGTTACATTGCACGGCAAATTTTAGTGATCGAATCTAAGAATAGAATCATGTTTACGAACCATATACTCGCGAAATCGAAACAATTCCAATGCAAAACTTTCGCTTCACGAGATTTGAATAGTATTAGAAAGCACTAGCCTGAGATAAAAACGATATACTTTCTAAATAATAATTTGTGTTTCTTCAAAACATACACGTTTAGCATTTTCTGTTTTTTTTCCCCCGACAGGATATCAAATGATATTTTCCATTGTTATAAAAATTAATGTTGTTTGATTTAATAAGTTTTCGAGTACGTAACATTTTATTCTTTGCAAACAGTTGTGCATGATGGGACAAATATTAGGATGATGCACATGAAATATCCCGTTGTCTCCAGCAATTAGGTAGGTTTATTGTTATACATTTATAAAAATTACCAATTTGACGATTGTCTGATCATCGTTTCAATTTTCTGTTCAGCGAAAAATTATTGATCTTAAATTGTGCAAATCAATGTTGAACTATTTCTCTATTTATATAATCTTCTTCACGTCCCACTTCGAGTAACTTTCATAATATATTTGCTAAATTTGGTCTCTCATAAAGAATTGCTTAAATATTCTGATTATTTATGATCTTAAATACTGAAGTTTTCATAATTTTTCTACAATACACACATATCTATGTTATACCTAATGTATTATTCTTTAATGTGCTTCGTGATAATTTATAATTTTACGAAATTAAAAGAATACTACCTACTTATTAATTTCATACTTCGGAAAAACAACATTTCATATGCATTAACTTATTAATAGCCGATTGGGGAAAGGTCTAGTGAATAGAATGTTGATAATACGAATAAAGAATCAGTCACGTATTTAAATTATATAGCAATACCACATTTTAAGAACTCTCTGAAATTTGCAAGTATTTAAAAACGATTCAGTTATTTTGTGTAATAAATTTCCCTACAGTATGACTCTAGTTTCAATGTCATGATAGCGTATTAATGCTATTTTCATAGAAACGTGAATAACTATAGAATTTATCAGGAGATCATAAGAATTATTAAGAATTATCATTTTCCCAACGATCCAATATTTTTATCACAAGTTTTTAATGATGCTTCCAAATGACCTCATGTTATATAATATTTTCTACTTATTTATAGTTATAAAATATATTGTCAAAGTTTTGCGAAAAAATCTGCGACACCTTGTATATTTCTTAAATAGTGGTCACAATGGAGTTAAACAAACAAGTTTTGCACTGCAACATTGGCACCTTATTTTTCGTAACAATTTTCATGTGCAATTTAGTCCTCTGTTTAATAGTATTAAAGACTATATTTTCTGTTAATTTATTTACAACGTATGCCAAAAGGAGATGCCTATAATGTTTCAATCATATAAATGCAATACTTAGTTTATGGAATATTATCGATATATTTATAGAATATATCGGCATCCTTTAATTAACGTACACGATTCATGTTTATACATCGAGTGATAGTAATCGCTTTTTACTCGAAACTTCAGCCTGAGAACAAAGAGAAAGCTTAACACGAGCTTAACAACATGAATAACATTCGTAATTATCGTAATACTCTATTATCCCGGTGTTTGCATGCCCGTATCCATAATCTCGGTTGCTAAATGACAATTTATCGCAACTTTGAACATTAGCGTTACTAGAAAGCTTCAATAAATTGTAGGGATTTGCGTTCGAAAAATCAAGCAATAGATTTTTTTATTCTTTTTCATAAAGTGGTGTCATGAGAATATGGAAACATGAAATTACAAATACGTGTTTTCAATTTTCGTAACATTTAACTGATATGATTGGACCATAGACTAGTCTTCAATTTTCTTCATAAAACAATTTCTCTATCCTACCAATGATGAGATCTTGAGTAAAAAAGTAATTGAGGACCTCACAGAGGAGGACAGCACCATTTCTTACGGTTTCAAGTAAATTAACTTCGTTGCCCTATTATTTTATTATCCACTTATGCTACCGATAGCTGATCACTATTTCTACATCACGTTACGAATAAATCGTTTGAAGATTGTAGACAATTTTTCTTTAATAACCAACGGTCTTATAATTCAAAGCTAAAATTAGAGTCGAAATTAAATGTTATCCTTAATGATAAGCGTTTTTGCTGAATCAGTAGCATAATTTATAGAATGAATGTGTCTCATTATTGTAGGAGTTAAAAGGGTTAAAAAAACTGTTTATAAAATTATTGCTTTGATGTAACATTAAAAAGGAAACATTAATTAAAAAATTTATGTTTTTGTACAGTAAGTAACAGTTATTAACTTGTTGAGTCATCATTTCAATTTTTTGTAGATTTTTTAAATCTGGATCTGCCTCTGACTTTCATCAAGATATTAACGAAACAGTTGCATTTTGTAATCGATGCACAATAAAACGCACAATTTATTAATTTATTATTATCTTATTAATCAAATATAGAAGAAATATGTTGATATTTTCTATTGATAACAAGAAAAAAAAACATTACTCTTGAGCTTGCTCTTTATCACTGATTTTTTATCAGATTTAAATCAACTTACATCAAACAAGGCAAAGCTTCTTTTCACATATATTTATTACACGTAATAACTAAGAAACTGTCAAAAGTGGAGTTTCCTCCCTCTTGCTGCAAAGTTCTCAACTGTACTTAATGAGTTAATTAAATGAATTAAATATTGCGTTCATTTTTCTGGAATTAGTGTTATAATAGCCTCCTGGACAGCTTTAAATCTCTCAATACTTTGGATGTTCTAGGGTTAAGTAACAGTGGCATTAGAACCACTTTCAATATCTTTATTTATCTTTTAAGTATCATTTTTATATTTATTATTGTAGTAACTTAGCTATAGGTATCCTGTAGTTCTATTACAAATTTTTGTTCATTAGGATTCATTTACAAAACTGAAGTTATTTATGCGTAACGTGGAAACCGATACAACTTTTGCACACACCTAATTCTATTGATAAATGCATGGATTTAGCTGAACGATTATCTAGTATAGAGGTCGGAAAATTACGGCCTGCAGACCAAATCCGGCACATCTGCTTTTGTGTGGTCCGCGAGTTTACAGTAATTTTTCCAAAAAATAAGAAATTTCGTTTATCTCGTCAGCAATTAATTATAACAAATAGTTATACTTATAAATGTACTTTAATTTCAACCATTAGGGATTTGTGGAGGGATTTGCCATTTTGCAAGTACTTACCTTATATATTATTCATGATGAACATGTTCCTGCAGCCAAATGTGCATAATAGAATACAGTAGAGCCTCCAATATCCGAACCAATTGGGAGACATAAACTGATTAACATAAACATCGGCTCTAAATAAAGTACAACTTAATTATATCATATATAAATTAAAAATGATCAATAATATTAAGCTTATAGATACCACCTACAAACTATTGTCATCACATTATACGGAGATTAATATTCCCGCTTATTACTTGAAATAATAATAGATCCTTGAGGCAAACAGAGTTAGTAAGACATATTATATACTTCACTATTTTCAGATCAAAATACCGCATATTGAACTGGAAAAAACACATCTGGCAAAAAGGAAAAAAGCTCCGAATGAAGATACACAAACTGTAGTGGCTCTTAGAATCGAAATCAAAACTATTGTTAAACTTAAATGCAACCGTCTACAAATGCATACTAAAAACGATATGGGCGTAATAGCATAGAGCTTTGGGGCTCAACATCCACCTCCAACATTGAAATTCTGGAACGATTTCAATCAAAAGCTTTACGCATAATTACAAATGCGTCATAGTCTATAACCAATGATGCAATACGGAAAGAACTCTCAATTCCATATGTTAAGAAGGAAGCCACAAAATATGCAATAAATTATTCGCTGAAACTATCCCAGATATTGCTTGGGAAATTATTAGACACACGTAGACTCAAAGGTTTCAAACCATTAGACATAAAAAACAGATTTTTAACCCCAACAAATCACTAATTATATAATCACGAGAGATGTATGTTACTGGACATATTATCTAATTTTGTATGCTAATTAATGCTAAACAGGATTTGCTTATTGTTATTCATTTAACGGATTGCAAATAAATAAATATATATAAACAGGTCAAAATATGACAACTTAACACCTAATTTTGTACCAAATTAAAATTTCACCACATCATTTAGCTACATGTGCCTGCGTACAGTATTCGAAGAGTAAGTAGCAAAACACGCGCCCTCAAAACGTAAGCGTTACGACTTGGTTAAAAATCAATCGTTCCATGTTTACCTTACCGAATTGGTAGGGAGGGCAGAATAAAATCGCGTGGAGGTCGTTTTAATCAGAACGATTTTCAAAACAAATTTAAACCGGTGTGCCAGTGTCGCATTACTCTTTCACTCCATTCCGAGTGCACCTTGGGAAAAGTGAAAAAATAAAAAGGAGAAAAACAAGAAATGGTAAAAATAGGAAAAGAAAGGGCTGCAGACGCATAATTAGAGAGCCGGCAAGAACGTCGTGTCTCGAGATATCGTTTACTGAAAAAATGCTGAAATTTCGGTAGTGGGCTCTAAGGGCGCGACCTACGACGACTTCGAGGTGGTGGGATGAAGGGTTTGGGGAGGGCAGGGGGTGGGAGAACGACGACGACGACGACTTGCTTTAATTAAATGCCCGTAATTGCGTTTCCCGCTAATTACCACGGCTCCCCCGAGGAGCGTTATACTACGAAGTCGAAAAAAAATTCGGGACCTGCTGAACTTTGTTAAGTGTTCTTTTTTCTCGTCTGAAGGTGTTCGAGGAGCTAGGTGCTTATAAGCACCGAGTTCCCTATCGCTTTCTGCGAATGAATCGACGACGTCGTCGTCTGTTCCTCTTCAAATTTCGGTTCTCAGCCTCATGCGTTGCATATACTTCGAACCGCTGACACCGCTGCAGCACAGTTTCATGAGTTTCATGACTAATTTAAAATGTAAAATTAAAGGCATATAAGGAATGCATTGGCCTTTGAAATCTGCGAATTTAAATTATTTCAAATAATAAATTGTAATTATTAGATTGTTGTATAGTAAACGTCACTATTAAGATAACGAGTTTTAAGTGGAACCGTTGACTAAATTGTAAGTACAGAATAGATTACGTACTTTATAATCATAAATTTCAAACTGAAATTCCGATCGTATAACGAAGCACAAGCTTTTTATTCCTTTTACGATTTAGAGTGGCGACTTTAAGAATTATATTCAATTCAACCATAAAAATTGATAAGGTTAAGATATGAATAAAGTTTTGAATAGTCAATCCAATGCTTCGGCGGTGGTATAACGGATTTTATATAATGAAGGTTTTTTATCCAACTAACTTTAGTGCCATCTGAATCAATACATCTTTTCTTATCTGCAATATAACCCAATTGTCAAATGCTATATGATTTTAAAATAGCTGAAAAGGGATCACGTTAAAAAGTGATCTTTATTACATCTATAAAACTGTAATAGAATGGTTTCAATCATCGATTCGGAGGAATAAGAGTTTGAAAAATGTGAAGTCAAAATAGGGCACTCCATTCATCATAGAGTCTTAAACTTTAATTTAATTAACATAAAATACGAAATTTACTTCAACTGAAATAAAATGTTGTTCTACTTACTGATTCGTCTTTATATGTAAAGTTGCAGGTAAGCATATTCAATTCTTCTATAACACGGCTATTTAGTTTCGTGTTTTATCGAAACCGCGTTAGGGGAAACCTAGAATTAATACGAATCAAGAGAATGCGTCTACTTTTTTTTACGGTAGAGTGATAGAGCACTAAAAACTGAACATTTTTTGTACAAAAATTCTTTTTTCTACCTCGTCAATTGCGAAGTTATAAGGAAAATAACAGTCGTTGTAAGTTCTCCAATCGTGTGAAATAAACTGAAATCGGTCGTTACAGTGCCATTTTCCCAACAGTATTTTAAATACAATTTCGTAACGGTACGAAATAAAGCAAAACCTTTGTTATAAAAAATGTTCAGTGCTTAGTACTCTATTATTTTGTTGCAAAAAAAGTCCCGGCAATAATTGTATTAAAAAATTAAAAAACATTGATACCTTCGAGACTTGATTTCACCTTCTTAAAGAAATTTCCGATGGACAACAAAAATTGCTTCATATATGTACTATGTGCTCTACATACACACGAATTTTCATTGAAATCACACGTACAAGTTAGGAGAATTTCCTTATAGTTAAGGGGTCGAATACTTTCATTCTCCACTGTATAGCCGAAGCTGTGGCGAGAGCTCAACTACTTATTGTTAGACGACTTCAGAAGGCGAAACTACCTTTTATCATTAAACATAGAAAGTGCAATTATCCAACCAAAAATTAAGATTTACCCATGTATTTCTTTGTGACCTCTTCACAAGTTGCAAACCAAAAGTGTAATGTAGCATTGTAGTATGTTATGTAGCACAACCTATTATTATGGTTTGAGATAACCAGATATATTGTACAATCGCAATATGCAAAAATAAACCTTAAAAGAGGTTTTAATAAATACAAAGGACAAAATAAAACAGTCGTCCTACAATAGACATAATAAATGGCGGTGCCTTGACGATTAGAGTATGATTACACAACGCAAGAATAAAATAGATCAACACAAAAGACTGCGGAACTCATACAGCGCTTTTATCAACTTTGCAATACTTTCTAACGACACAATCAATTCTTTTAGGAGAACTTGACTAGCTCTCTTTCGCGACGTTTGTTAGAACATTCTTCACCTCTTTGTAATTCTTTGAATTCTACCCTTTCATTCAGAAAGTCGTTGCTTTGCTTTTGTTTATTCCCATCACTCATACTACGTGTACCTTTCACTCGCTGAAATCTTGGCGGTACCTATGTGTCGTAAATAGATCCCGCGATGGACCAGGCTTTCGTCGACACTAGCCTTCGTTTTTCCCTTTATGGTTTTCTTCCCGTTTTATCTCTTTGACTATTCTTAAAATTATATTCAACACGTTCGCCACCATGCCGTGAAGGAAAATCCCATCACAGGTCTTATTTTTCGAGTTTGTATTAAGCATACTGCCAATTTTTACTTACATGCGACTAAAATCTAATAAATGTGAATATAATAGAATTGCACAGCTTTTCAAAGTGTCACATATATGAAACGTGTGGAAAATCAATAGTTTGTAACGTGTCACAATGAAATCGATGCGTCGCACATAGGGTAGATGTCCCAATTACTGCCACTTTAAGCTTACCGCGCAACTTCATTTCATTATTTTAGAAGTTATTTAACTTCCGTTTCTTCAACTGTTTTTAAGTAATGTTTCTTATCTCATGTATAACCTTCTTGTCCTGTATGTAAACGCTAATACGATATAATAACGTAATAATAGTATAGTATAATAACAATTTCTATGAAAATGGTTAAACAATAGGTATAATACAAAAGTGACTACAATTCGAACACAAGGTCATACGAGGCATATGTTCATATGAACCATTTTTCTTATTTTAGTGTACTGAATCCACCCCTGAAGTTATAACCACATGTTTTGAAACAGCCTGTATGTGTACGAATACACACGCAAACATATGTATACATTGATATCCTATAGTGGACAAAATTTTAGAACGAATCAATTCGTTGTAGAATACCCCACTGTATTTCAAATTTTTTGCTACGGCAACATGGCAACCAAATTTTAACATTGCATTTTTGTAAAATTTGGAAACCGCACATATCGCGTTTTGTCATCTGACACTTATTCCTGTCAGCTTCAAGCCATGTGCTATCAAGCACAAGTCAGTCTTGCGCATACTACCTGAAGTCGTAAAGGAATTTTATATGATGCAGTCGTCCAAAGAAGTGAGAGTTCTTTTCCTTTTCTTCTTTTGTGTGTGAATTAAAACCAGATCACAGTACGGCTTATATTATTCACAGCGCCAAAAGATCGTTTGACGATGGCACTGCTAATTAATAGACTACGTAAAAATGGGTCTCAATGAAGCAGAAAAATTTGTGTTACGAAATCTTCTCCAGTTCTCTATACATATTCAGCGTTACATGCGACATTACTAGTTTAGACAGTGCTTTTAAAACGATGAGAATTACAATTAAATATTACGATAATCAATTGTTTGCGACATACTAGGTTTCTGAAACCCCGATCTATAATAATGTGTATTACATATATACATATATCTTCATATGTATTGGAATTCTATTTTTTTTTGTCCGTTGTTTTGTATCGCATCAACATCTTGGGTCTATTGTTTATACTTCTATAACTCGAATCTTATTTATTTTTACAATGAAAAAGAATAAAATTACGTCAAAATCTTCATTTCAACCGGAAAACCAGGAATTAATAATTAGTGTGTAAATGTCATGCACCAATACAACGATAAAGAAAAAAATGGAAATAAGATAGAATTCAGTGGTATGGCAGTATGGAGGATTAACCTTATCAATTTTGATGGTTACATTAAATATAATTCTTAAAATCACTACTCTAAATCGTAAGGGACATAGAAAATCTCTAGTTTATTACACGATCGGCATTTCTGTTTAAAATTTATTATCTTTCCTATAAATGAGTGGTCTATCCTGTACATAGCCCATGATAATATCAAAAATATGGGATTTTATCCTTAGCGTCCCGCTTTTACCTCGGTTTCCTCTAACTGTGTAGAGGAAGATTATTTTTGTACACGACACACATTTAATAATTTGTAACAGATAATACTAGGCGATATACTAACCGAATAATATAATATTCGGGGAAAAATCGTTTAAGTATTACATTTACAAATATTAGATGGTATTTGCAATAAGCATTGGAATTTAAGAAAGGAAAACATTTTCATTCGTCCTTGAAAAATCTGACATTTCATACTACGGAAGTTAATAAATTTGTCTGAAAAATACATTGCAGTATGTGATAATATGTAAATTACAGTGCTGTCCATTTAAATCTTGTTAGCATGAAATCCAATTCAGGAATCGAATATTTTTAGTATTTCGCTGAAGCTCATTCATCAATAGAAACCATCAGAGAATAGAACAAATACATGTATGTATTACGCGGGCGATGCAGTGTTCCAGTTTTCGGAATAAATTCAAGAAAGTGGCAGGAACAGTTGCTTAACAACAAAATTGATAATACTGTAAATTCTTCTGAGTAAGAAGCTTAATGATAAAAATAAAATTTGTCAACATTTCCTCTTTTAGTATGATTTTGAAATACGCGATGTTTTCTACGAATCATGCAAGCAACAAGGTAAGTAGTAGCATTAAACTTTAGTTACGTTTAATTTTAAAAGTTACGTTGATATTGAAAATGTTAGGAATAACTAAAATAAAGAATTAAGATATTCTATTAAGTTTTTACCATCTAATCAAACAACATTTACATGAAATGATTTTTTCAGAATTTTAATAGTTAAGAAAATAATAGCCCGTACGCATTTACATAGTAAGTACAAAAAAAAAGTGCTAAATGTTCAATACACAGCTTGCCTTTAACTTAAATTCCGGTATAAAGGTCTTTCGTATTGCACTCTGAATTCAATTATTCATACGAATTTAAAGTAGGTTTACGTTGGCGAAATTAATATTCAAGACATTGGAGAATATGGAGTATGAATGTTTAAATATGTGGATTCGCTGCTTTCTATAACAGAACCATTAAAAATAAATGTATGTGTCTTTTCTGACAGAAAATAAATGTTAGTATTAAATATTCTTCACGGGCTACATTAATTTGGTTTTGACACACTTATTAGGTGCGTTTTATCGGCACATATTTTAGTACAAAAATAGTCATTCGTTCTGTGAAATGTGTCCACTAGATTGCGGTTTTTTATGCAAATATACTATACTAAAATAGGCAAAAGATATTTAACAGTACTTTCACCAAGACAGGCAAATGATCCGTATTAAAATTTTGACTTAAAATTATTTTCTAAGTTTAATTGCTTCTCCTCGACTGAGTTTACGACGTTTTCTTTAATGATTATAAAATTAATTTAGCAGTATGTATTGCCATTCACCTCCTCCTGGATCTGATATATGTGTTTGTACTATACTTATTTTTACCATGAGGGGTCATGTGACCTGTTAAATATTTTATAACGTCGTCTACTCTAAAATCATTCTACATATACATACTTGTCAACGTCGTAAAACAACACCGTCTCAATTTTAAGAAGCAATGTAATACAGTACGACTACATTAGAGATATATTGCACAAGCAGAAATGCGTCGGTCCGTTTCAAATCAGCGATTTGCTTACTTCTACTCTTTCATTCTCCTTTCTTCTATACCAAGTTTAGTAACACCTAAAATAGATCTATAAATGTGAATCTTTATAACTTAAACCAAAAACAGTAAAAATCATTTTTTATTATTTAGAACATTTATTTCCACGGTTATCTCCATCCAAATGCAAATGGTTCATTTGACCCGTTCTGATAAAAATAGGTATTTACAAAAGGGTAGTAAAAATACTGTTAAAATATCATTTTTTAAGAAATACAAATGACGATCCGGTCAGAAATATTTGAAGCATCAAATAAATTTTTATTTAGGCCTCACTTCTTTATTTTCTTGTTTATAAAAATATAAATCTTCATAAATGTCCGCAGTCTAATCGTCGGTAGATATGCGAAGCTAATTGATAATAGAATTAGGTAAAGTGTAAATTGATTAACGATTAGCAATTGTGATTATTGCTTAATTAAGTAAGTGAATACTCATCGTTATTATTGAATCATTAACAGTAGTTATGCTTAATGAATAACAGATGTAGTGTAATAACGAGACATTAAACTAATCTAATCGGTTTATAAGGCCAATTTGCGCGACACGCTACAGTTTCGAACAGTACTTTGTGTGGGAAATTAATACCATGCTCATAGGATATAGTTAATCGTTAATAACCGCTTCAATTTAGAAGCGTGTTTTAATGAATTCCATCAAATCTTTGTACAGCAGCTACAAAATTCCATCTACATAATTATAAGATTTAAAATTTATCGTAGTACAAGTTATAATACATTTTAGTATAAGTTAGTTTTAAGAATCAAGATTGTTACTGATGCTGTAAATTATTATTAAGAATTGAAACTATACCTGATTGCTAAGGAATTATATAACCTATTATGCTAAAATATTTTTAAGAATTAAGATTGTTAGTGATTGTGTAAATTATTATTAAGGATTGAAACTATACCTAATTGTTAAAGAATTATGTATTTTCATGTATGTTATACAAGATGAGTCAATAAGAACGACTACTTCAACTAATCTGTTATCTAACTGTCATCGAAAAACGTTTTAAATAAAATTCATTGTATTAGGTTGGTGTTTATGAAATGCTATTTTTCGAAGTAACAACGTTAAGCGTAAGCAGATTTTTCAAAATATTACACATGTACATATATTTGACTAAAATAATTGTTATATGATTTTATACAGTTCCCTGCAGCAATTAATTAGTTTCATTATAATACAATTATTCTACTACTTATATAATGTTCTCGAAATCTCGGTTTCAATAACTTTATGGTACATTCGTCAAATTTATACTTACATAAAGAATTGTAAGAATATTCCAATTAGTCGTGACGTTAAACACTGAAGTTTTTCATAATTTTAATATAACACACACGTATCTACATTACAGCAAATTTCTTCTTCTTTAATGTGATTTATTACAATTCATCACTTTATACCACTAATATAGTTTTATTCATCCCCTAATCTTAAAGTTTGGAGAAACGACGTTTCATATGCATCAACCAAATAGCCTCTTCATCAAATGATTGCATTCTGAGTTTTTCGAATCTTATATTTTCTGAGATATCAAGATGAGCTCGAGTTTTATAACCAGCAATGCATATTTTTTTAGTACAGCGTTGTAGCTGCTACAAAGATAAACTCAATGACCTGTAATTCAGTTATCTATACACACATATATTGTTCCATAGAATTTTATGTCTTTTTTTATAAATAGTTAGGAATTTATTACACCTTTGGTTGACATTGAATCTCAAAAGAAAACGAAAATTTATGGAGATTAATTGCTTCACTTACTTTCAATGTTTTCGTTCATTGTACGACGCGATGAATGTCGTCGATCAGAAAATTTCCTCGCATAGTAAGCTTGTACGTTCGTAGCATTTTCTAGGTACTTGCCATAAACTAGCACCACCTGTGCTTTTTCTACGTTCGCGTATCGCATTTTCTCACCGTGCACTGTTCTGCAGCACAGATTCAGAGTTACCGAAGAAATAGCTTGTTACGATTTCAACCGAACATAATATATACGTAGCAGACAATAATTATGGTCCGCAAGAACTTTCTGCTACTGGCGTTTACATTAATTTCAGCGGAAGCATTGAAAGTAAGTGATGCAATTACTCCCTACAAATTTTTGTTTTATTCTAAGATTCATGGTCATTAAGAGACAGAAGATTACTTAATTATAAGTCGTTAAATTCCCCTTTTCAGACTACAACGTAGTAAATACTAAAAAATATGCATCGATATTAAAAAAGAACTCGAAGTCATCTTGAAATCTCAAAAAATATTAGACCTAAGGAAGGTAAAACGCATCCATATGATACTTTCTGAACTCTTTCAAATATTAGAGGTATTAAAACGTAATTTCGTTTTTCTTTATTAAACTTCAGTGTAAATTTCGAAATACATGTGAATGCACTAATCAATAGACCACCAGTGTTTAGGAAAATTCGTATGGTTAATAATAAAGCTAAAGAAATGAGATCTAAGTAGGAGGTTTATACTCTCTCAAAATATAATCATGTGCATTTAACTTTGTCCATTTTGAATATTTGCCTATGTCACCAATATTTTGTACTCTTCTGAACATTTAAACTTGGCACAAGTGTATATGTATATATTCACAGTCCGCTAATCTCCCAAATAATCTTCATCGTTTCCGGCAACCATTTGCCAATTATACCACGTTTTTCTAAAAATCTCTGGATTTTCGGGGGAAAATCTCTGTTGGTCCATTACTTCTAATTAAAAAATTTAAACGATGCTACTAAAATTCGAGCAAGTGACACATCAGAGAAAGTTTAAAAAATACTATATTAAGAATTTTAAACTACTTATTAAATGTTGAATAGCTAGTTTAGGAAAATAAGATGACACCGTATCATAGAAATCTCACATGAAGTCAATTTAAAAGATTAAAAAGTAAACATTATAAGAAACGATTTTATTTTCTAGTACTCATAATAGAATAAATTATATTTCAAACAGTTTTTCATAAACTCAGTAGATATCAAATTATTTCATATGATTGTTATTGACTGACTCTGCATATTAACACTAGGTTTACGGAACTCGACAATTTGAAGCATTTCAGATTTCATACCTAAAATTATAGAGACCATAAATATTATTTTTCAGTACTTTATGTTAACTTTAATTAATACAATGGTATGAATATGTATTCTAATTGATTCTCTTCATCCTCACGCTTCTAATTTCGAATATTTATATGCAGTATACGTATTTTTCCGGTAGCCCGTCAAATCATGCAACTATAATATAATATAATTTTTGAGTAAATAGTAACATATGCCAATTGAATTTTCAAAGTTCCTCTACTAATATCAATTCCGTTCTCTTTTTTCCTTCTTTTAAACTTCAATTGCGAGCTAATTTTAAAATTTAATTTAGATTCTGCTTCATCAATTGAAAAATCCTGAGTTTCGAATTAATGTATGGATTTCGAAAATGTAAAACTTGATGCTGCTTATGTAGCAAGCGAAATCCAGGACGTGAATTCTCAATTCGAATAGGAAAGGATATGTAAAAGTCGTGACGTTCGCGAACGTAAAAATTTCTGTTACACGAAAATACGATACGTAACAGGCAAACCTAATTCTAAAAATATTCTGTTCTATTCTAACATTGCTACATAATAATTTTCACTAGAAAATTCAATGGAACATTTTTGCACAAAGTTATTGACTTATGTATTAAACCTCAGACCAAAGATTTAATAATTTACGCATTTTTTTAATCAAGACAAACTTCTTGAATAAATTGTAGTTGAATTGAAAAATTTCGTTTAGAATAGGTGAATTGAAAATAAATTTATATTTTACACATTCTTTAGTAGTGGAGATGCATATTTTAAAGATATTGTTGGTATGAATTTTTAACGTCTTATCATCTGACAAGCAAGATATTGTTTAATTGAAATATTTAAAAGTTACAATCAGAATTAGATATTTTCAATACACGCTGCAATATCATAGTACATGTGATTATTGTAATCAGGCGAAAGGAATGAAATTTATAAAATGAAATCAGCAATTTTTATGAAGAATAAGTCTTACTAGAACGTGAATTATTTTACTAATTCTTTTTGAATGCATAAACGTTCTATTATTATACTACAATATTATTAAATATAAATATTTAAAGGTAGCTTGTAGCAAGTATATCTTGTTAATGAAATTTTAATGATAAAGGCAACAATTAAATTTGCAATTTTGTGTCATAAAAAGGGAACAGTAAAATATTAAAATTGAAATATTCTTGGTAGAATTTTGTTTATAATTACATAATGCATGTCCTCCAATTACATCATTCCGTTTATGCGAAAACTATTACTATGTAACTTTCTATGTTTTAAGCGAAAATTTGTAATGAAGCAAATGGGCGATGCAAAAGATTGCTACGATTAAAGTGAAATCTGATATCTGCAGAAAACTTAACAAATGTTACATTTAATTGCTAATTTCCGTGATTCGTCGAATAACGTATTCATGGTATTTGCATAAGTAGGACGATATGAACTTTCTCTACCCATTTTCTCTTATTTTCTTATTAGCATGTATTAAAACTTAATTAATTTTAAGTTTTTTATAATTGTGCAGTAACAGCCATCAGTTTCAAGTATAATTAGCAGATCTCTATGTAAATTTATATTTTTACAAATGCGAATAAAAAGGTGGGCGGTAAATATTGATTTATTTCACCCTCTGAATATTATAACGTGCACTTTATTTTTTATGTTTTGTATATTTTTGCATATTGTATGTAACCTGTGCCGGTCTGTACATTTAAACTTTTTATAAACTCGTAAAAATCTATGGTCTATTTATAATAATTAATTATACTTGTATGCATAACGTATACATGTAATTTATTATATTACATTTATTATGTTATCTTAAATTGCGTAAAGTATATTGAATATGTTTTTTTATGAAACCATTTGAAGCGATAGTGTTATATTTGAATGTAAAATCAATATAAAATTAATAAAGTTAATAAATACAGAAATATTAAATTTGATCGGTATCAAATTTATAGTAACTTTTGGGAAGGATACGGAATATATGTACGTTTGCCTAGATTTCACGAATAATTTATCGTATGTTGAAATCTTTGAGACAAGGATACCAAAAATATAAGCAATAAATATTCGTTTTGAATTCCAAGCGAATGTTGCCAGTGCTGCTTTATAAATCATGCTGACTTTTATTGTATGCACGTCTGTACGTGTAGATACCTTCGCACGAAAGAATACATAATACGTAATTTATAACTGACTAATAGGGTTTATCAGTTGAAGCTAATGAAGAATGGTAAATTAAAATCATCCATAATTTGGATTATGAACAAGAAAAGACAAATGCTATTATACGCAAAGGGTACAAACTAAAATTAAGAATAATAGTTTTGTAAGATAAAAATAAAACAATCTAAAATCTAAAAAAAGAAATAAAGGTCAGTATCTAACGTACAAAATATCAGATACAAGACTTTATAACTGACAATGTATAAATCCCGTTTATTACATTTACTTAAATTTTATATCTAATAGTATTACATTTCCTATTTGTTCAAAGAACTAATCATTATTAAATAAAAAATGTGGGTATTGTGTTTCCTTTACACAAGAAATATTTAACTACTTCATTGCTCAGTTTTATACAGCATAGGAAGCCGATATATTTGAGTTTTATTTATATTAATGTACTATAATTTATTATAGTTTTCAGGAGAACAAAAAATCAGTTATTAATTCATAAGGGATGATTTCACCCTAAAGAATTAAAATGTAGGAGAAAAGATTGCTTGATATTTCCATTAGAGTTGCCTACAAACCTGCAAAGTACCGAAAATTCTTTATAACTGAATAATGGTGTCATGTACAAAAAGTATCTTATTTAGAGAGTAGCAACATTTGAAATTAAAGATAATGAAAGGTAGAAATAATGTCGATATAGTTTAAAGAATAGTAAAAATAAAATTAAGTGTATATCACTATTCAATAAATAAACACAAATTAGTTTATTCTGCACCCCCCCCCCCCCAATTATCCTGTTATGAAATAATAATATTAAGTTATTACATGTAAAATGACTGATTTTATGTAAGTTAAAATTTTCCAATCACCACTTATTTAAAAAAAGCATTTATGATTTTTGTAAAATGTCTCGTACATATTGATGAGTTTCGAATTCAAATAAAAATTTTAGTTCATCATTTTCGATCACTTCTTTTAGACGATTATAAGGTACATTTTCAAAGTTTATATTTTCAATATAAAATTTTTTAATCTAATATCAAATTCTTCATTCACAAATTATATCCTTCCATGCATAAATAATATTTATAATAAAGCAATTTTTACTACATTATACCTTAAGTTTAATCTCGAAAAACGTTCTAAGAAAATTCGAATTTAACTTCTATTCATGGTTCACTTTCTTTTTAGCATCTGTCATTTCTTTTTTAAACAATTGACGATCTATCAATAATGTTAAATTCAGTAAGCTTCAAGCTTACTATATATATATGTGTGTGTAAAATAAGTATCATTCATTATTATTTACAATTACCCGATGGCTAAAATACTTTGAATTATGTGTATAAAACCAGTCGTTTCATATCCAACAACCTAATACTTATAGGCAGCAGACTGTAAAAATACTAAAAACATTGATTTACGTATTATTATGGAGTTACACTGTCGAAAATAATCCTTGTTCAAGCATGTGTATTGCACAAAAAGATTTAATATTGGAAAGAATAATGGAAAAATAGTAGGTATATTTCTAAAAAATCTGAATATTTTTAAGAAGTAAGAATACTGCTAAGAAGCAATAGTAGCAAGTTGTTAGAATGCAATCGCATGTTAGCGTTGCATTACGACATTAAAATCTCATTTAGTAACTGACTGCGGGTTTTCTGCGTTCAAATTTACAATGCAAATCAAGCGAGTAATAAAAAGTGCTCTCAGCCAAGCCCCAATGTGTAACGCGTTTTATTCTTTTTATGTTGGAATTTCTATGTGAAGTACATTGAATTAAAAGAAGGCTTCAAATTTTTATGTAAATTCAAAACAAGTTCTTTTATATAACTGAAACAAAAGAAATTCTACTAATATATCATTACATCTATTCGTTAATTCTATTAAATTAAAAATTAATTCTTTATATATTTTGTATTGTTTCAATACACAAAGTAATACAATTTTTTATGGGTGCCCTTGTTTACTACACTGCAATAGTTATTAAGATGTTATCATTATAATTCTAAGTCATCCCTTTATTGAAATACAATCTATTACACTATGTTAATTTTAAAATGCTTACAGAGGAAGAGGAAAATCGTCGTAATATCGAAGATTATCTTTAACTTAGGGAGTGTATGTTAGTGCATTTACATGGATACAGACTAACAGCACAATGTAATATTATTCATAAATATATCTGCAATAAGTATAACGTTCTAAAATAATTATTTCTTAACCTTTCGATCTTATCTCCTCTTCCCAGACTGTAGAAGAAAATTTCTTAAATATTATGTAAATGTGTATAATAATTGATGTAATGGGTATGAATAATTTACTTGCAGATTACTATCCGCTTGGCATAATTCAGAGGAGTTACAAGTATACAAGAAAAAGAAAACAATATGAAAGTGCTGAAGGTTTAAAAATTTGTCTTGGTCTCAAATGAGTTCAAATATGATCCAAATGTCTTTGTACCGAAATTTTTGTTGCATTGATTTTTGGTTATTTTGTTATGCAAATACTTAGATCATATAACTTTTTTATTTTATTATAGTAACGAAGTGACCCACATAATAAAATTTTTTAAAGACGAAAAATGGATAAGTTTAGTTAAAGATTATGAAAACTTTAATTTTATATAGAATATGTTACCTTCTATCGTAGAATACTTATGTCTCCATAACAAATTTTGCATTAATTTAAAGAAATGTTAATTTTAACCCAGTAAAGTTTTAAAACGCAATGTCAATTTGAAAATAGCGTACATTTTTCATTTTTTTTACAATTTAGTTCATGACAAAATTCTTAGTGTGTGTAATTGAACATTATGCGTATTAATATGAAGTAAGATTGTGTAATTTATTCAAAAGACTTGCGAGTTCTAATTTTTATAGCCCTTAGTACCTAAACGCATAATTTGGCAAAGAAACACGTACCATATAATTTAGATTACGGTAGAGATATTCTCATGAAAGCAGCCACTCGCAATTTAGCATAGCATACTTTGTCTAGGTTTAGCTATGATTGTTTGTTAGACGAATATATGTGTATGTAAGTACATACAAACAGTATTAGTACTTTACTGCCGCCACAGCATTCACATGTTTGTGTTACAGTAAAATATGTAAATAGCAGATTTCGAACAAATGTCAAATTAGTCAGTAAGTATAATTGTTGATATACTGATTATACACACGGTGAAACCAGTAAACTTTCTGAATTGATGTTATCGTCGAAAAAATTGTCAGTGTGTTATCTTGAACAGTAGTAATTAAAGATATAAGAATGAAGTTTTGGAGCATAATATTGTTTAACATCTCTTTTATTTATGAACATATTTTTATACATTGAATATAATGAATGAATTATTAATCAATTGAAAATGTACAATAAAGTCCAATTTCCTTATTACTGTCACTTGAAAAGTTCTTATTTAATTAGAAACAATTTTTACATACATGCATATTAGCAAAATTCAGTTTGTGTAACGGATGTATAGTAAACGTATCGCTTTTAATGAATTATAATACGTTCCATACTTTCTGATTACATTGGAAATGTTTTAATGTTCAACAGCACACTTACCTCCTAATATTTATTTATAAATATTAAGTGTAAACGAATATACAATGTCTATGTGTTGTTACGTAAACCGAAGTTCAAATGTAGTAGGAGAATTTGTTTACTTACGATTCTTTATACATTGCTTTGCTATTAAATAAAATAATTCAAGTGTGGGTTATAGGGACACTGACAGTAAATGGGACAAAAATGCAAGTGCAAAAATGATCGTAATAGCGGTCTGTAGTGCAACCATAATTATGTGATATTTAAATTCAATTTTCTCAAAAACGAAGCCTTCATTTTCCTTTCATCTTCATTTCAACCCTGATTTTCGTCTTATTTCGAGCAATTGTATCTCCTTGGCCCAATTTCTCCCATAAATTTCGAAACACTCTGTATGCTTAAACGAACATTCGTAACAAAAAAAATATTCGTTTTTATAAACTTCACCTTTACTTACAATTAGTATTAGTTCTCGTTTTTATATTTACAATTCAAATGGTCGGTGTAAACGTTATTTTTGAATATATAAATGTTACATGTCACAGAAGCTCATTAGCGTGCGGCAAATAAATCCCTTTGCATTCCGTTGGCGGCTGCTATGGAGACACGCGTAATTTTTTTCAAAAGTCCATGTTTTAGATTTTTATTTATTTTTGTCTATTCCATTTCCATTTCCTCCAAAAGGTAGCAAATTAAACACAACTTTTCCCTTTTTCAATACTTTAAATTCTCATACGAGTTAGAAAAATGTGTTGGAGTTATCGGTAGATTATACTTTTAAATAGGTTTTGAAGCACAAAGCGTTAAACGGCAAACAACAATCTTTTCTATTAAATTTAATAAAACCTTAGCTATATACAAAGAATTATTAATATTAGTATCATGGTACTTCAGTAATTGTCTCCAAACGACTATGTTTACATTTCTATAATTAGTTTTATCGTCTCAGTTGACGCATCCTGGTATCTCAAATGTTTTTCGTAAACTGAACTTGAACTGCTGCGTTAAGGGTCGTTCACTCTTAATCATTAAATGTTTCAAAAATATTGCGAGACGTAGTAATAACGTATACCGGTGTGAATTTATTGAACGACCCAATATATTTTAGTTATGACAAACAAAGCTTATTATGAGCCATCGTGGTTTGAGGTTAGTAAATAAACAGAAAAAGTAAACATTGATTAAAGGCGTTCAAAGCAATTCCGAAAACAACAAAAAAATGTCGAGATAGCTTAATGTAAGAACGGCCAGCCGTGTTTCGTCCAGGACTTAATTAGCGATTAAGATCGCCACGGGCAATATCAGACCTAATAACCTTGCCATCCTTGTTTGACTATCTCATAGTATCCTACATACAGCATACAGAACGATTAGATCATATTCCGGATCCACTGCCCAGGGCAAATCACTTTCTGCATTGGACTTTCGCCATTGTACCTCCCTCCCCTTTAAACTTCTCATCTCTACTCCGTAAATTAGCCTTCGCGTTTAAAGGTTGAGCGTTGCTTCAGAAAATGTTCATCAGGATCAAGTATTTCGTTTAAAATTTCTGTTTGACTCTCAAACACAGTTTTGAACTGTTGAAACTTTTCAAAGGTTTAATCTTGCAGATGTTTGAGGCTTTCCTACTTCGGTATCGTAAAATTCTCACTATTGAGATTATCGAGTGTAATCCATGTGTCCCTTTGGGAGAAATATCCCAGCACTTTGCAAACGTTCGCAGCTGGTTTCATCAGAGGGTCAAATGATACAACGATACATTGTGACTGACCTCTATTAAAATGTTACTTGTTCATGTTCCGGATCATTGCGCATCGATTAAAAGTCTTGCTTTTGTTCCGGATCATTGTTCACCAGTCAAAAGACTTTTTAATTAATCACCCGAGCAACGTAGCTCTTATATTCTCGTTTCGCGACATTTTCGCATCGCGTGTAGTCTATACGGACGTATTTCTAAATTCAAATTAATACAAAATTAATAACAAAATGTTTTCGATCGAACGCGATGATATAAAATTAATTATAAACGCGAAAGTTTTTGTGGTGAAAAGTGCTAGTGTGTAACTGTAAAATCAAATAAAAAATTTATAGACAGCACGGAGCACGATTAGTTAATAAAAATGGGTCTAAAAGTGAAAATCAACTTTTAGAAGTAACAAAATTGTTGTGAAAAGGAATTTCCTCTGCAGATTGCGGAAATATCGTAATATCAAATTCTGCAATATAGCAAAGCAATCATACGTAAACGTAGAAGCATTCCAAAACATTAGGTAATACAAATATTAAATAAAATATCGTTTGCCTCTTTGTAGATTTATTTTTGTGGCTGTATTCTTTTCCATAACAAACGAATATTTTTATTCCTTTCCATTCCCAATTTGTCTCATATTAGATTTAGCTAATTTTATTACTATAATCACGGATAATGTTATAAATCGACTATTGTTATTATAATCAGTTTATTCCAAAAAAGACTCTGCATAAAATTAGTTAAAAGTAATCATACGTACTGGTGGTTATGAAAGTAGTGTAAGTCAAAACAAAATAGGAAAAGGAAGCTTGCATATTTTTGTAATATAAATCAGTGTAACATAAAATAACAGATGAATTCAATTCTTTTTAAGTTCTTCACTTATATATCTCATTCATAATTACCGGTACATATGTGTATTAATTGTAATAGTTTGAAGTTTTGTACGATGTCTTAAAAATTGACGATTACTAAGCTTTTCTGTGAATATACATCTTGTATTTTAAACGTTGTGAGATTTATACCTGAGATGATTCGCTTTTATTGCTTACAACCATATCTCTGCTGTTTAAACGTACGTCTATTTCATACGTCTGTGCCATATTTCCAACGACAATTTTGCTTACCTGTTTTTAGCGTTGAATACAAGCGATAAAATGTGTGCTATTTCCTCGTTTGTTTTCAGATAGTAAAGATTGTTGATCTAGTACTATAGAAATACACCGTTACATCATAAATTCATCTCAATATTTGTACAGTGGCTTTAATTTTATTTTTTGCTTCTCTCAAGTTCCGCAAAAATGTGGCTTAGAATATTTTATTACCTGTAGAATCCAAGTTTTTTTATTTCCAAGTTCAGAACATTCATAAGTAAGGATTGCGTTACCGATATTATTGGTTTATTAAGCAAATTTTCATTGCGATATTATCGGTAATAATTGCCGGTAATATCAATAAGAGAAAGTTACAGTTTCAAAAAAAATCAGAATCACGTAGAGTGCGACATAAGTAGAGGAAGTGATCCAAATATGGACTAGTTAAAGTGTAGGGCTTATTAAGTGCTGCCCTGTGTCAGAAACGGTGCAGAACTACGACTAAAAATTAAATAAAGTTGTACAGAAGAAATAGCAACTATCGTTTGTTGTATTAACCTGTTCTATTGCAAACAGTGCCATTATTACGAATTTCGCGATCATACATCAGTAAAGGATTTCACAGGTATGTTTGTTTCATTGTTCTAAGAATTATCCGTTGAAGTAAGAATTAATTTGTTAAGAGCACTATATTCCTAACATTGACATTTTTTTACCCTCTTTCAATAAAAAGAACAGTTTTCTAAAAAGAAAGAACAATAGTTTCTATTTTTATCTTAGATTATTTTATGAGTGCCCATATTTGGACCACACTTTCAAAACTGAAAATTTTTACTGTTACTTTTAACTTTTAATTTGTAGCGAACATTACTTTTGTTCAACGTATTTCAATTCTACATCAGACAGCTAACATTTTATAGATATACATTGATATGTAAACGATTAGGTATCTTGAACAGGTTAAGCAATAAACGTTAAATAAAAGTGGTAGCCCATATTTGAATCACTTCCTGTAACAAATTCCAATCGCCATTGGCGCATTTGCCATGCCAACGAAAGCTAATTGGGACAATCAGCAAAACGCTATTAACATTTGCTCATTCTAGTACCATTTATTGTGGCCTATCTCATTGCGTGAATTTATATGATTGCCTCATGAAATATACAAACATCGAATGATAGGTCTATTATGTACCTGGTCTGTGACTCAACTGAAAACCAATAAAACATTGTTTGTTTACTACCGATGTTACCGATAAATGTCGATAACAAATATTTTTGTCAGTATTACCGGTAACGACAAAAATCGGCAATTTTGCAATCCGTACTCGTAAGCAAATTCTAGCTGTACGAATAGGATGCTATCTTCCAAGTCTCTTGTGATTTGTTTTCCGTGACCCAATTGAGCCTCTCTGTATTCTGATTTTCAGTATCTCTAGTGCCGTACGTTCATCTCACATTTTGATATTGACGTTTTATGGGATACTTCAATCCTGTCGTTACATATAGTATGTCTAGAACCGTGTCATTCCTCTATCGGAAACTTGTTTGGCGATTCAATGTCATATAGTCACATATGTCACATTTGAAATCTTCAAAACCGGAAAGCAAATTGTATAGCTGAAAGACTTTCTGTAAATCAAAGCAGATATAGATTTACATGTCTCCCAATTTGGCAGTGTAAAAGTTGTTGAACGCCATCTGTATTTATATTTTTACTGCTTTTTAAAGAAACATCAAGCGTAACTTTTCGATTATTTTAATCCGTCAGTGCCAATATGTTAGACAATAAAATGAATTTTTGTAATATTTGTAAAACGACTTACTGATCCTTGTTTCTAGAAAATTTCCATTGTTTCTTTTATCACAAATTTCTAATCAATTTTAATATTTTTTCTAATTAATTCTAATTAATTAATATGGGCATAATTTCAGGGGTCAATTCAGTACTCCAAAATAAGTAAAAAAGTTCATGTAAACGTATGCCTGATATGACCTTGTATCTGAATTATAGCCATTTTTGTATTATACTTGTTGTTTAATTATTGTCATAGCAATTACTGTTATTGTGTTATATTATTATTAGACCGCGGATGTTTATGCGTTTACGTAAAATTCCAATGTGATAATAAATATGTAATAATAATATGGTGCATATAATATGCAACAATACACAAAATATCAAAGATAAGATATATGTTATAATATTAAGAAAGTAAAACAATTTTCTATTTTTCTTTGGTTTCGTTACTTTTATTTACAAAAATATGAATTTGTATAAGGATCAACAGTCTAATTATTATATCATGTTATATTATATTAGTTTTACATTAGTAGACAAGCAAGTCGTATATGAGGTAAGAAACTTTATTTAGAAACAATTGAAGGAAACAGTCAATAGAATCATAGGGGTCACTGGAAGACAAAAACGACTGTAAATCGGAAACAAAACCATATCAGGCATATGTTTTACACGAACTCTTTTCTTATTTTACTGTACTGAATTCACTCCTAAAGTTATGCCCACATTTAATGCATTCCTTATGCATTTAAGGGTAAATTGTAGATTTTTATACAAATTCATGTCTTCATGAACAACATTAATGAAATGGAACCTAAACGGAGGGTTGTACCACTCTCATAATACAATAGTCTGTACGTGACCTCGAATAGTTTACATATTTTCGCAAATCACGTGCATTTTGTGCCTATTTGCAAATTTTAATCTAAATATATATGAAAATCCGCAGCATAATAAACTAAACTGATAAAAGCAATTTAAATTCTTCATTTAAATGCTTTTGTAATATTCGATTTCTGATACTGGCATTTTTTAAAAGTATCAACTAAATACACTAAACTAATAAAGCCAATTGAAATTCTTCATTTAAATGCTTTTGTAGTATTCGAATTTCTGGTACTTACTAAACATTTTTTTAATAATATCAAAGGGTACACACCTAATAATTACGTTGTTCAAAGGAAAAGATCGTGGCAATAATCATATTTTTAGTAATGCATGATAAAAATATGAATTACTTTATTATCTTAAATTCTTTATTACACATCGAACGTTTTTGATGACAACGTAAATATTTTCCATTCCAGCATAGGCTAATTTACCTTGTTCATAATCACATTTCTAGCAGTTATAAGTGCTATAATGTTTGAACATGTTGCAATAATATTTGGGTACCAATGTTATAAAATCTAAATGGAAATAACCCGTATGTACATTATTCGCTTTGTTGAAGAATACGCCCAAAAATGTAGGATCACTAATTCTATGAGAGAAACTAAATTTATTAATAGAAATATGAAATAATATATTAATATACAATTACTCCCATTAATAGTGAAATTCACCAGACACAAAAGTCCTCATTTCAATGAAACTTGGCATGCTTGTAGAGCATAATGGACTGTATGTGGAGCAATTTTTTGTCGACAGGAAATCTCATTGAGGGATTGAAAGCAACTGCCTAAAATTTCAGCCTTATTCCATTTTTTTAAACGTAATTTTGTCTGGGACTTTTTTCGCAACAGGGCAGTAGAATACTAAAAACGGAACATTTTTTATACGGAAACTTTTGCTCTATCTCGCAACCGTTACAAAGATACAGAGAAAATAAAAGACGCCGCGAGCACTATAAATTAGGAAATCAGGGGTGAAATCAGTCCTTCCAATGTCATTTTTTCTTCAGTTTTTTTAAAAATAGCATCATAATGGCGCGCGATAAAGCTAAACTTTTCGTATAAAAAATGTTCAGTTTTTAGTGCTCTATCACCCTACTGCAAAAAAAGTCACAGGCAACGTTGTATATAAAATGAAAGAATGCTGAAATTTTAGGAAGTTGATTACGTTTACATTTAGGAAGTATGTATGCATTTAAATTATATGTTTCCGTTACTGCTAAACATTATTCGCATAAAAAATGTATAAGTGTTGAAGTAACAGGTCTTGGGGCAATAGAGATTCTACAGTAATTCAAATTACACATGAAGTACATTTACAAAGTGTCACTGTTAGAAATTATATTTTAATTAAACAAGGAGCCCAATAAACGAAAATATGTTATCAATTTCATAAATCACTGTAAAGATAATATTATAATAATAATTATGCAATGCCAAATTTAGAAATGGGAAATGGATCAAATTGACCCAAAAGATGAAATATCAATTCGAAAAGTTTTCAGCCGACTGATTATGACTCGAACGAATAGCTATCCTATATGAACTCGACATTGACGGACGAGAGAAAAAATATCGAACGCCAAGGTTTCGTACGTACGTATATTGGGCCACGTTTTGAGGCATATACGCGGACTACCGTAGCAAACATCCGAATAGTCCATTCCGGCACTATCCAATATTGACACGCCGGAGTAAAACAATGGAAATATGTTGCGCGGCCAGTGGCGTCGAGGAGGAACGTAAATATTGAGTAAATTAGCATTAATCTGTTGGCATTCGTATCGGCGTTGCTCAACGGGGCATCGGCGCTGTAAACGCTTCAAAAATCACGGTAGCTCTCCAACAGAATGCATCATTGTTTTGTATTTGTCGTTCGCTCGATTGTACTGGAACGCGATGCAGAGAACGTTTTTGAAACTAGCCCTATCCCCCAATTGTCTATCACGTTTACCGATTTTACAGGGTACTGCAAGGGGTAAGAGAGAAAAAGGTCGGAGCGAAAGGGGGATGCGAAATCGCGCGCTTGCTGTGCGCCAGACAGGTAATACCAATATTTCGTCGGAAGTGGGTCTGAATTTCATGAGTGAAACTGAAAAGCATGAGCTCATTCGTTTAAAAAAAGTTCCATTTTATTGTTATCGTTTTGTCTCCCATCGCCTTTCGTATTTCTGTTCGCACGTCTATAGGATTTTGCAATTTAGTAAGCTCGCTCAAATTTTATTTCAAATTAGAACATTTCTGCTCATAGCTTCGTTGAAGTAAATCAAATTTAATTAAAATTAAATATAATCGAGTTGGTTGGCATACGGAAAATTGAAGAATTACTTATTGAAAAGTAAAGAGAAATTTATCTGCTGTAACATTTTATTTATGGTATAGAATAGCTGCTAAAAATTTTCGCTCAAGTATAATTTTATTTAGTTGTAAATTACATAGAATAGACGCACCAATACATAGACACTTAAGAAAATAGTTGATTCTTTAAGTTGAATTTCAGGGATTAATAGTATTGATGACTCTAATGATTCAATCCAGATTCTTTAATGTCTAAACTTTCATATAAAACATATAAAAGAACTTAGAAGGAATAGAAAGCATTATACAAATAATTAAATTAAAAAACCATAAATATTGATATCACTACATAATGGACAGTAATAAAATGCAGCATTTTTCTATTGCTTTTTAGCCATGATAAACTTTATGTCAAATTAATTTTTATATAAATTACATGCGCATTTCTATTGCGTTACATTGAATAATAAAAGATTGTTAATGATTTACTTTATAACAAACATGAAAGAAACACTCATTCGTCGATAGGTTAACAGATGATTTTCGTACTACAATTCGCCATGTCCAAACGTGGAAGTTTTTGAATATAAAGTAATGAATTAGTACAAATCAAAATTTAAACATTTATTTCTTTTAATAACTTATTTTACTCGTTTTGGTGTTTCATTCATTGGTGTGTGTTCATTTGTTGGTGCACTTACCCTATTATTATAAGTTTCGCCTATGAATAGTTAGAAAAACTTTACTTTATAAGCTAAATTACATAACATATTTATACAATGGGACTTTATATTAGCAACTAATAACATGATAGTTCAGCTGGAAACTTTTAACAGTCACTGTAGTAAGAATTAAAAGGTGCAATTCTTTTAATAAAAACACAAAAAATTACTTCAACACATTATTGTTGTTAATTCGAGTACGTAAATGCTTAGTTTTTAGGGTTTTACACTAATTGTATCAAAATTATAAGATTTTTAATAAAAAAAAGTTCAATATTTTCATTTTTAACAGCATACACAATTGTTTATTAAAGTGACGGCAATTTTGTAACCTATTTATTACGTAAATTTATATTATTATCTTTCTGTAAATATACGAAGTTCTTTAGAAATACGTAACAATTAAAGACAAAGTTGCGAACTCATTTGAAACCATAATGTTGAAGTAAATACCAGCATTTGTTGAACGTTAAAGGTACATTCGATAAAGAGATTTGGAATTGGGGAACGAATTCCCGGAGAGCCAGCATGATTGACATCTTGCCGAAGTTAGAGAGGAAGATCACGCGTAGACACATGACGCGGCTGACATAAACTGTCAAACGTGACGGCAAGAGAACGAGCAGATTGTCCCGGCCACTGTACGTGATCAGCGTGGCCAGCTCCCTGATTTCTCGTATTCCATAGGTGGAACAGAGATCCCCTGGTTGCCAGAACGCGTTTAATGCCTCTGAGAAGGAAAGAGATTTGGAAGTTAAAGGAAACTTTCCGAGAGCCACCCGACGTGATATCATTTACATTTCTTCAACTTTATGGAACAAATCTTTCGCTACCAGAGTTCTATCAAGTTCTACAGAATCACGACGAATTTGAACATGTAGATCAGTTGCCAATTACTAATTACAAGTCTACCGGGTAGAATAGCATGTTCGGTTATCTACTTTCTGAGAAAAGTGATCTTGATTTGTCAAAGTACCATTGAGTAATTAGATGGTATACGACACACTTTATTAATAATTGAACTGTTAGGTTAACTTATGGTACGTAACGTTTACACAAACTCAGACTTTTATAAACACAATTAGAGAAATGGAAGTTACATAGAAATTTGTATCGCTTTGCAGATGTTATAACACATACTTTATTTCGAATACAGCAGACTTCTGCATAACGCGAATTCTTACAACGTGCCAAAAATATTGCGACTACTATTTTCATATAACGCGATTCCTCTTACAACGCGCCATATAATAACATGTAGAAATTCCCTGTATTCAAAAATTAAATTTGTTTCAGTTGAGCACAATATTATTACCTTTATTGTTAATGATTTTTAATTACTAATCACGCTTGATGCAACATAAGACAACATGGCCACAAAATAATGGATTGAATGTGTTCATGAAGTTGCCTATGAATATAAATGGGATAGCTAATCTAATGGGATAGGATTATACGACTAATAAATAGTGTAACAAGCTGCGAGGATATGCGCGTTTATAGTACATATAACTTGAGTAGATGAGTAGTGGCCAGATTTTGATAGAATTTTGAATAATAGTATTACTTAAAAAATGTATACTGGAACAATATTAAATTGCTGATGTTTTTTAAAGTTAAATAATTTTATAGTGGAACCATTTATTTAAGCACACAGGAGACAATACGATTTGCATAACTGGATTATTTATATACTAAGAATTCGCTAATCTTCCCAGATGCCCATGATTATTGTCGGCTTAAATAACTGAAGTTCACATTCGGATAATTGAATGTGATCGTACGTTTGGCTGTTGTTTCTTTCATTATTAGTACAAGAAAAATTGAGAGTTTATACAGGGGGAGATACATAAAACATGTTAACTGATTATTATGCAAAATGTTAGTGGGGTGAAAAATATTAATCTGAGAAATAAAGACTTGCCTTTAATTAACATAGCAGTTGTAAATCACTTATAGACATTCATATTATACTTTTCAGTGAGGCAGATTGAAATTTTGTTGTATGTTAAATTTGAATAAGTTTTGCAAAGAAAATGGAAGATTCAATATTTAGTGTAAAAAGAAAGTTTAAAAAGTGATTTAAAAAAACAACTGCCTTTAAATACTTGTTCATATATTGTCATGAAATAGGCAGTAGTAGTGTTATAATATGAATTGAAAATAAGTTAAATATACAGATCTAAGAATGAAAATAGATATGAATACCAAATGCATTACAAAAAACTATAATTCACTGATATGTCTTTCTTCGACATATTGTTTTTTTTTTAAATCGCGTTTATCAAACTGGCTGCCACAATATCTTAAAAATTAATTAATGAATAATTCATTTTTACGCACCTATGAAACGAACGTCCTTTTATCACGTACAATAAATTATGCTAATATCAGTAATCATTTTTTTATTATCTAAAAAAGCACAAAAGTCTGTAACTTTTGATTTTACACGACTACCACTTTGTCACCAAAAATTTTGTTTGCTTCATTTTGGTTCACGCGGTGGCGACTAATCGACAGATTAATATCGTCTTTGCAACTTTTATCTCATTATCAGACAACTACAACGGTGGGACTCGTAGCAGCCATTAAAAATATTACATACATTACAGAAAACGTTTAATTATTTGAATGACAATAATAAAGCTAATATTATAAAAATTTAACTATGGTAGCTCAAAACATAATCAAATGCATATGCAAACGTTCAAAACTATTAATTGATAATTATAAAAAGTATTTTATTCCGGACATCGCCCTAAAAGTGACGGCGAATGAGAATAACTGTATTTATGTATTATCATAATTAATCTTTTATCATCTACTATTGTGCATTTAACGCACCTCTTTCGAGAGGTTGGAAATTATGTTTGAAATGAACTTCAACAGCATTGTGTAATTTTCCCAAGTTTTGAATTGATTGACCCCTAGGTGGCTTCATCTAATTTCTAATGCAGTTTTAATAAGCCACTCGAGCTTGAAATAAGCAAACTTTTGGAAACTACAGCATTTATTTATTCATATCTACTGAAGAATGACTCTCCTTCTCTTTTTCACCTTCTCCCTTTCTGGTGTAATATAGCTCGCCCTACTGTTAGTTAACGATGCACGTGCCCCTGTATGTACATGGAAGCATAATTTGATGATTTCACCTTCCACGTTTGTGAAAACCTATTGCACGGTTTAATGAAATTACTTCTAAAAAAATTAACGCAATTTGCTATATGTGTACTTAATGGACAATTTTTTTGTGCAAAAGTAAACTTTATGATCCTGTGACATTCCAAATATATTTTCGAATGTGAGTTAAGATTAATTAAGATATATTTTGCACTTATTATTAACGTTAATTTGAAATCGGCTTTGAAATCGTTCTCAGATGTATACAATTTCATATAAAATAATTTATATAAATGTGAATCTCCTAGCTTTTACAAAACGGAAAATTATTAATATTTAAAATTTATAATATTTCTATAAAATTTGGATAATAATGAAGTATGATAAATGTAGCTTATAATAACAAAAGTAGTGATAAAAATTAATTAAAATTTCAGGATCGAGTTAGATGTTTAATCAATATTCTGTCACGGTTCTGATTCTAATTCTAAGTCGATATCATTTTATAATGACACTGAATCGTAATCAGATACTGATCTGAATCTTTCAGCGGTATAACACTGCATTTGCAGCACATGAATACCGAGAATGCTGATTTTGGCGAATGAATAATGTACATACTAATCATTAGGATATCGTGCTCATATTATTAATAAAAATGATTTTCTTTTACTACTCTTCATAACTATTTGGCAGAATACAAATGAATTAGTATCAGGTAAATTAACAATTAGAGTATTATTGTTACAGGAAATATTACAAGATTGTTCTACAATAATTCTGAAACACTATTCTGGTTTAGAAGTACTAAAAAACTAATTTTTGCATTTTTCAGATAGTTGTATCTTGGAAATGAACCTTCCAAGGGCTTTCTTAATATTTCAAAAGCTAATGAAGTTATAAAGGTTTAAAGGAAACTGTGCGTAGATTACAGAAAAAGCTATAAACATTTTCTCATGACAAAATACCTCCGAATAGCGCAATTTTAAAAATTAGTATATGTAAATTTAACATCAAACATGCTATTATATTAATGTTTCGAATCTTACGTACAAGATACTATCGTAAGACTCTTTTCATACGGGGATTCGTGAATCGCGATTCACGTCAATTATAAATTCTTTTTCGAATCGAGACGATTAACGAAGCATAGAAACAAATAATACAATATACACGACAGATTCTTATAATTAATTAGTTACCAACAGTTCGGAGACCGATCATCACAGAATATGCCACATTCGACAATGACAAATTTATTACAAATATTCACAATTTGCCCGCATTGTGGGATAAAAAAAAAGTAGTGATTGCATATGTGGATGATCCACTTTTCTCTTTTTACTATTTCTTTGCACATATGTATGAGCCAAATGGGTAAAGCTTCAATTTCACCCATTTTCTCAGAGAAGTCCTTGCACAAAAATGCGTGCATCATACACGAGAGAGTATTACGAACTGAAAAGCAAATCAACGATACCCGGCTACGTGGATCACGATTCACGAATCACCGTGTGAAAGAGATCAAAAAACAGCCGAATGCGTATCGCGATTCGCGAATCACCGTGTGAAAGAGATCTAACGGAGGTTTGAATTTATTACCTTTTGGTTGTCAGGAAACAGTTGCCTATAGTTTTAATATGGAATTGAGTTCATGCTGCAAATAATAAGTATAATAGGTACCGTTATCGGGCAATAAATGATAACTTTTGTATTTGTCTTAATTGTTAAATAAAACTATACCCCATTCCATATGTCTAGATTTTTCATTTAAATAGTATGTAGATAATATGGAACACTGTAAAATCTGGACAATTAAATACCAAATTTTACCAGCTACCACGTATATAAGTTCTTTATAAAGAATTATACCGACAATAAAGCGTCTGTCGAGTATTGATGATTGAAAAAGATACGTTTTTCTCATTTGCGGTATACAAATATGCTTGAAAGACGAATCAAATAGTTAAAGATTCTAGTGGAGGTAAATTAATAGGTATTATGTTTGTATTATTCATTATTAACTATATTTTTTCATAGCTACTCAAAAATAGTTTAATATTAAAGTTATGTTTTTCTTAGTATAATTATTATTTTTCTATATAATAAAGTTGTGTAGTATTATGCTATATTTTTCCTATTATATGCATATTATTATGTTTTATATACATTGGTGGAAATTAAAACATAATTAAAACCTAACCCAAACCAAAAGAAAATGCTACGTCAGAGATGGCATAAGTGAAATTTTAGCAGTTCGATAAAATCGAATGGAGCTCTCATTGCGAGCATCAAAATATAGAATACCTAAACAATATTTATTTATTTATATCTTTTGTTTAAATACATATTTATTTTTTGTAAGAAGAATACAGGTTTCTAAGTTTTCTTTACTTTCTTAAGTGTTCCGTATTACATACCACTTTTTCGAACGGAAGAATTTTACACCTAGTTCTTTTTCTGTAATTTCATATTATTGGAATTGTTCCACTTTTAACTACAGTCACTTCTCGACTTAAGACGGGGTTCGGTTCCGCAACTTCAGACGTAAGTCGAAATGGTTGTAAGTCGAAGTTCATACAAAAATAAATAATATAATTATAATAGCCATATGTACATAAAAATTAATAGCTTTTCGTTCTGATTTTTAATTGTTAACTACATATAAGTAAATAATTATATATGTATATGATATATATTTGACGAAAACTATAAAAAATTGATACATTTTTAACAATTTTTTTATGAAATTTTTTCGTCGTAAGTGTGAATGGTCGTAACTCGAGAAGTTACTGGATTTAAATGTGACGATGTATCAGGTAGCCAAGAAAGTTCATGCTGTTTTAATCAATAGCAATAAATTTTGCAAAGTGTATCAAAGAATACTTTATTAAGAAAAGCTTATATTATTCTTTACATCTTTTTTTATAGTTAACAGAGTGTGCGAGTATATACACTCGCCTGCATAATTAAAGAATCACTAATTTTGGATCGAGAAATTGCCAATTTTTTAATTACTACGACTCTATTAAAAACCATCATAGAATCATAGTTTTCTTTTCAATTGAAGCTTGAAATCTCTACTTTAAAACATATTTTGATTTTAAATTTAGTGCACCTTCATTGCTGTAGCATTTTAAATACAAAAGTATGTTCATGATACCAAAAAATTGAAAACTTCAACGCCCTTTATGGTTATGCAAAATTTTTTTCGAATGTGTCATTTGCAGTGTCGTAAAATTCAAACGTTTCGTTTCAATTCGAAAAACATGAAGATTCTATGATCTTCTATCACAATGATGTAGTTTGAGAAATGACAAAACCTAGAAACGGCGCAAACTTTCTTAGTTACCGATTATTTGTTTCTTCATGCCATCGCATCATTTTATTAGAAAAAGTCAATTCCTCTATTTTTAGCATATTTTTAAAATCAGGTTTTCCATATTACCAGTATCTATCCTATTTATAAGTAAAAGTCTTTCCGCTATTTATAATTTAATTTCCAAGTGCACCATATTCCGAAATAATGTGTAGGGACCCTGTTACACTTCATTAATAGATGATGCCGCTATTTCCATGGGGTGTGCGCCCAGACAGTGCTGTCACATTACACATCACTGAAATGGGGAGAATCGGTTTTACATTGTACAGGTCTGACCTAGGCATTCCTTCAAAGTACAGAAGAAACATGTGTGCGAGATAAATACACGTACGTTTTATAGGGTGTTGCTAATCAAACTATAAAATATCAATCTTTCACCATTCTTTACAACCACTTCCCAATTAATCTCGGTCGACCGATCTGAGCGGCGATGGGGCAAACCGAATTAAATTCGTGTATCGATTTAATTCAGCCGACGAATTAAGCTATTTAATTTAGTTCTTCTTTCAGGGTTGATTAATTTCTACGTGAGAAACACATTTTTCTCACAAACTGAATAAAGGTAATTTAAAAGTATAATTAAACATCGAACCAGGGCAGCGTTTCCCAAACTTTTTCGTCCGCGGACCAGTATTATTTGTAAAATTTTTACGCCACCCTTTTTTATGTAAAAGACGTATATCATATTATTTAAAGTGCTAATTTTAATTTTCGATAAATGGATTAATGAAAAATCTGGTTATTTATTTTAAATAGACTTTATTGAACTCAATAAATTGCACTTTTCAATATCAATTTAAATAATTTTTAATAATGATAGTAATTCAAGTAGTAAATTTTGTTTTAAATATTTTAGTGCAGGTGTGAAGGAAGGAGAGAAAGATGTTAATTTTATTCTCAAATCAGGTTCGACATCCAATCTACTTCTGTACTTGTTTCTTAAGTACACTAAAGTAGAGAATACAATTGAACACGTGTAAGCGGTTACGAATAACATTAAAAATTGAATTGCCTTTTCACTTTTTGGATACATCCTTTGACACCTTAACCTTTTTTGTTACATTTTTCCTGAAAAAATTCTGATTCTTGGGAAGCGCTTACCTAGAGTGTGTCGAAACTTTAAAGTTTCAATAGTATCTTTATAAAGTGAGATATCCTATAACGCAGCGGTTCTCAATTCTTTTAAGCATGGGACTTACGTCAGCTAAAGGCGTTATCATTAACTAAGTATAGGATAGATAATTTATTAATGTATCTAATATATCTACTATTATATAAGTAATATATAATTTTATGTAACAAATATATAAAAACATTCAATTATCGGTAAGACGTTTCTGGAATGTATACGGCCCTTTATTCACGTGACAAATTTTGTAACGATGTGTTAGAAATTTTGTTGAATAGGATTTATGCAGTCATATATTTGCTCAAAGACATAATTATGTAAGTCCAACCGATATTCGGATATCCGGATTTATTGGAAAGAAATTCGAATATTCAAAATTTGGATTACGAATAATACGTAACATCATTATTCGGATATTAGGATATTCTATTATAGTCCCAGTTAATGATGGAACTGAGACATGTTTGATATCATTGATATTTGCGTATCAATCTCATACGATTTGTTTGCAAACGATTTGAGATGTACTGAAACAATTAACTATCGTATCGATACGTATCAATTGTATTATGTTTAATATCTATTTAAGTATAGCTACGAAAACCCGAATACGATTAGAAAAAATCTGTATTATGAAACATGTAATAACATAAGTCAGTGATGATGAACTTTTTATCTTCTACTGTCGATTCTATCATTTTCATCATATTTATTATTTACACTGATATTATCCGATCTTTTAAAAAATTAATTCATTGATTCATGTCGCTATGAATGAGCAAATTATTTTATTCAGCTATTGAAATTAGTTAAACAATTGCAGCAAATCATATGCAGTCCACGTGCCGCAGATTGATCATAACTGATGTGGGATTGAAAGGTTTGCAAAATCAAAGTCGCGTATAATGTATGTAATATATATATTTAACTAAAACGAAATCGCACTAAACTAAGCTACGCTAAATATCCTAAATACGTCTACTCGATGCCACGCTATCCTACGCTATATCTTTCCGCTCAGGTCTCTACTCTCTTCGACTTCACAAAACACACTCCTGGCTTTTCCTACGACGGCCGCCCTTGTCGCCAACCATTCCTCTTTTTCTCTCTCTCACTTTCTCTCTCATTCGCACCCCAAACCTAAACAATAAACTTAGTCTAACTAATACTATCCTCGAATGTTTGGGACGCGGTTCCGCAGGTCATCGTCGCTCGCCTGAAAATCATCCGCGTCCCGCATGGCCCGGTCTTAAATTACTTAAACCTAAATGCTCTTAACTATATCGTTATAATTCTATTCGGACCCCACACTGATATACACTTTCCTTTGTCTTATTGTCTTATTACTTTACCGATACCAATTACAGATTATTTTGACACCACCTTTGACACCGTATCACGATATTCGGGAATTGATATGCATTAGTGTTCATAAATATGTCTCTGAATTTGTCTCACCGCTAATCCCAGCACTAATGGTTACCAACATTTTTTGTCGCCGAAATGAAACGTACAGCTCGATCAATATACGTCAGATTCAAAAATATTCCACAAGCTAACGTGATGTTAGCAGTTAATAGCTAGAACGATTGGCTTGCTCTTCTACCCGGTTGCTATACGACATTCTAGTGAATTGCCTCTCTGGAGCGACAAAATGTAGTGGCAACGTAACTCGTGGGTCGATGCAAAACGGAATAAAGTATCCTCTGTTTCCGTGGTATTCCCAAGGAAACTTATTACCGTACAATCGTGTGCCTGTGGATACAATTCATACAATATCCTCCCGCGGTGGAACACAAATGCTCCCAACGTACGCCTCGCCTCGTACGCCACACCTTGGTTCCGCATAAAAGCGGCACGTGTACGTCTATCGTGTATCGTACGAGTAAGTAGCATACTTACATAAATTGAGGGACACCGAGGAAATGTACCCTCTCTTTTCCGCGTTTTCGTCGCTTCTTTCTGTCTTCGCTTCGTTTCCACGAATACTTTTGTAACATGTTTGCGAATAAACAAAACGACGGTAATCCCAGTGAACCGCTCGTGCGTGCACTCTCCTTTGTCGTAGGAACACCGTTTACCCGTTTCAATATCAGTCCGTAAACGAGATCCCGAGGGATCCGAGGGGCTCTCTGAATTTTTCCACGGCCGCTCGCAGAATTCCATTATGAAATGACTTCAGACGAGCACTGTATCTCGTAGATTGCAGCAACCTTAGCAACCCTACGCTAAATTAATGTTATGTAACTAGTTGACAACGAAATCTTACCAGCCAACGTGTCAATCTAGATAATTCAATTTACTGCCCACTTTTTAGTTCCCTCAACTCGCGTTACAAATGCTCCTTCCAGGATACAAATTCAAGTTACAGGCTCAAGGCGTAAATTGAGAGCTTGTTTGATATTAAATGCATAAATTGTAGACCTGTTGCAAACCGAGGGTGAAACTCAACCTAAATTAATCTGAGTAGATTAAAAATACAGAACGCAATTTTTATTCGCAGCAAGCTGTTTTCTCGCTGGGTTTAATCGAGAATATCTAGCCATAAAATAGAGAAAAAGATAACAGATAATTTGATCAAAGATTACTAAACTTGTTTTATTTTGTAGTAAAGGTTTATTCAAAAACTGAATTAAAATAAATTAATACATGCTCATAAAATAAAAGTTATAAAGTGAAATGTAATGTTAGTAACCATGTATGATTGCTATTGTCTATAAAAAGTCTAAGGAGATTTAAAATGGATTTTCTTAAGTTGATCGGAAAAGTTTCAAACATTTAATTATTAATTATAAAATAATCATCGCATAATTATTTATTAATTAATCTGCAATGTAATGAACGTATTTACTTATGACTGTCTTCTACCTATTTATTTGACAATTTATTCATTCAACTATTCACGAAAAGCAAGTTATTCTTCATGCAGTCCTAATTTTATACGGTCTGATGTACATAAAAAATTTTGTAATAAGGAGAAATTCAACATTAAGCATAAATTGTGGAGATACTAGGAAAATGTTTCTAGGAAGTCCGAAGCTATATAAAAATACGTTCTATTAGTCGCGCCCAAACTATAAAACAGTCTTTGTTAAACAGGTAACGCGAATAGTACGACGAGAGAAAATTGTATAAAATTAATAATATTAACTCTGGAATACTAAAAGTAATATCACGTACGTAACACTTTTTGTTCATTTAAAATGCCACTAGGAAAAAAATTAAATGAAACTGAAATCAAGATAGTTAAAAATTTGAAAGGTACAAACTGTTCTATAATACAAATTTCTGAGATGTTAGGAAAAAGTTGCCGCGTTATTTATAATTATTTAAAAAACATGAAGAACTACTTAAAGAAGTATCCAGGACGTCGTCCAAAATTTACAACATCGCGGGAAAGACGAAGCATGTTAAGAAAACCTTCAAATTCTACATTGACGGCAAGAAAAATTGCAACAGAAGTTGGCGTAGAGACAAGCGTAAGAACAGTACAAAGAGTAATAAAAGATTCAAAGATCTTATTAAGTAAATGAAATAATCGCCATAAAGAAGCAAGATTAAAGTTTGCCACGCACTGATCATATTGGCGTAAAATATGAAAAAGAATAATTTTTTTGGTGAGAAACGTTTCAATTCAGATGGACCTGAACATAAAATATTCTGGCAGAACAAGCATCGAGTTCATTTTATCACCAATGAGTGTAGAGGCATCAGAAAACTCGAATTTTCGTGCAGTTCAAATTGAACCGAGACTCGTTTTCTGATCCGATCCGAGGACGCGGAAAAGCCGAGTACAAACGAAATAAATTTCATGTAAGAAATGCGTACAATACAGGATAGTTGCTTAATATTGTAAGTATTGGTGCTTTTTCTATGAATCATCAAGGTAATACGAGTTGAATGATTTCATTATAAAATCGTTTTCTCCGAGGCTGTGATTCAGAAATGTATACAAAACAGATGGATTCAACTGGAGACTAATGAATCATGACACAACCTAAGAATAACTATAATCATTTCACCCACGGAGAATTCACAAAATTGTAAAATTTATTTCTGCAAGTTAATCAAGGTCTTTATCATCGAATAGTTATAATTGCTTCGCATTTCTCAAGGTTACATTCGAATAATTTGTAGTAATTCAGTGAATACAAATTGAACATTTCTGTGATGAATGTTTGAGATAGAAAACAATTAGTACTACTATTTGATTTTGTATTCCACCTTTTTGTCACAGTTAATTATCGCGACAAGCACGGATTTCATTTGTCATCATCGGATGACATTTCATGTATATCATGTCATCATCAGATGACATTTCATGTATAAAATTAAAACTTCATTCGACAATATAGCTTCTATTTTTATCAAACACCTTCTGTCATCTGTTAGGAAATTTCGTTAAAGTGCCTTTGAAAGATTTTTCATTTTCTTTAGGAGAACTCGTTTATGCGAGCTCTGCGACCTCTAAATTATTCAAATTTCCCTCCATTAAAAGAATTTGTTAGGAATGTAAACAGACACAAATCTTTACAAACTGACATATGATTTGCAATAAAAAGAAACCACACTGTACAAATTTTCATAATTTCTACGTAATACAATTATTCTGAGGACGTGTCACTCGAAACCTCGAAACTCAAAAAGTTTCGTGTTCTCGAAGCTCTCAAGTTCTCTCTCTAGACCTACTTTTATGTTTCGAAATTCTTCAATCCTAGATAAATAAAAATTTGTATAAATAACAAGAACTTATTTGATTAACGATTCAATTGAGTTTGCATTTAAATTTCAGACTAATTATAATTGGCACGACTTTACCAATTCGTTATAGTCGTTGACACTCAAGAAATTGAAACATACTAAAATTAAATTTCTGCAAGCTAAGAAGTTAACTGCTGTCATTATTTAATTTTAATTTTTTATATTCATCAATTATATTTATCTTCAGCCGAATAATTATCCCAAATGTCTTCGTTTATTCATTTATTTAAGCTTTATTTAATTATACTCAATGACAAAATGGATACTTTTTAGAAATAAAATCAAAAAGTATTCATTCAAGGTTTCGAATGTTGAGAGTTATGAGGGTTTCAAGATATCGCAAAGTTTCGAATTTGGATAATGTGTTAAAAATCCATCTTATTTTCTTAGACTCTAATATTATGATGAACATAATAAATACATTCAGCATTTAAGTTTCTCTTTTCAAGTGATGGATCAAAATATCTATCTTCAGAATTTATTCATGTATTGGTATACAGTGACTCATGAAATAGACCAAATACTTCCATTTATTGTATTTCGTATTTGGTGAAATCGTTAATTATAATATATTTGAGAATATATTTAATGTACAATTTGAGTTCTTATACTGATCTTATTCGAAACTTAATTCTCTTAAGGAAACTATATACATATAAAATAATTATATAACAATAGTTTCATTTGTCTAATTTCATGAATAATTGTATTTATCTATATATCGCATTAAAAAAAAGACAAAAGCAGTTTTCGTTAAAATAAATACAATAGTAAATAAAGAAAGTAGACAATACTCAAATAAAAAGGAATCATTTACGTTAAACGTAAAATATAAATATCTGATTTGTTTCAACTAAAACTACAGCAGTAAATTTTCCACAGTTTACTTTACAAATCACTTCGTTTAACAAATAGTATTTCAAAATGTTTTTATGATATCATAAACATCGTAATCATATCATAGGCGATGATAAAAATGATTAGAATTGTGAAAGTTTATTTAGTAAATTAAATTTATTTCTTCGATTACGCGAAAGGAACGTACATTTGTACAAAATTATTTTGGCATGATACGTGTTAGTCATATAGCAATTTTAATAACGGTGAAAAATTTTTCGTTAAACAGAGAACATCGAGGAACAAAGTTTTTTCATTTCGTATTTCTACCAGTCATGACCCCATTTTATGCGCAAGCGATTAATCTCAAACACTTAAACGATTCATCGAAATGTAAATATTTACAGTGTAAGTATCTACTGAGAAAGAAGTACAGAATCATTTCAAAGAACGCTTCGACCTTTAGCTCTTCCCTAAATGGAAGTAGACAAAATTGGTTATATCCAGGGTACGTAAATATTGATAAATTGCACATTCACATACAAGCTAATTCTTTATGAAAAAGTAAATCGAAATTATAGAATAAATTTGTTTCATAGGAAAAAATTGTATGAGATAATCGGACATATATTTTTAAAACCCATATATTTATTCTTTCACTAAGGATAATCAATGGTTGGTGCTATAATTGCAATGGTTTCCTAACAAAAAATATCATTAAGCTGAGACAGGCCGACATTGATGAAAGTTTGCACAGTTTTTCTTCCGCAGACATTTATGTTTAATGTATATTTAAGTGAATAATTTAAAAACAAATCATGCTAGAAAAGAAAGCTTTAAATGAAAAATTGCTTGATCCTTTATAATGGATAATTTTAAGCAAAAGAAGTTGGTGCAAATTTATGGGAGGTGTCACTAAATGCGAAGGGGCACGGATTTTAAATATTTTTGCTGCAACATGATGGCATTTTTATGGATGGTTGTCATTGCAATTTACACAGGAAACCACAGAAATACCTATTTTTCATAACTATCGAAAACTAGTCATTATTGGGATTCCCTTTGAAGATAGAAAAACAATGTCAAACATTATGTTTTTATACAAGGTGTTGAATTTTTTAATTTCTTGTTCGTGAAATTACACAATTGGAAACAAATATGACAATAAAATTAACCAGTTTGCAGTATTTTTAAATTATTTAAAGTGTATCTTACACAATGTTATTTTATACTTTGTCTAACATTTTCTATCTCCGCTTACTTATATAATAAATGGACCTTCCCAATGATATATAAATAAATACTTGAGCTATATATTGAACCGTTAATCTCTTAAGAAAGTGACCATATTTCTTGGCATGAAATAGTGGTACAAGCTAAAGGAGGATAAACTTTCATGAAAAAATAAGTCGAAAATGTAGTGTGACATTATTGCGTACGAAGCTCCATGTTCGAATAAATTGATATTAAATATTCATAGCACTTGCACATGATCTTACTTACACCTACGTCTAAATGATATTATTGTACTCTTTGAATTGCTGTTTCAATTGTCTACGTCGGATACTAAGGAATGAATATTGAAACAAAGTTATTTTTTAATCAAAAAGTTTATTATTAATTTAGAAACTTTTGGAAATGTCTTCGATTGCTTTGCCAGCATAGTTGTGCTCTGTCCATTACATTTATGTGAACGTTTCTCAGAATGTTTTCTGCTTTTAAATATTCGAATGCAAACAGTATTTTCTGTTTGAGGTGTTCTCCACTCCGATGATAACTTTTACGACGATTTTCAAAATAAAAACAAAACTAGTGCACCCATTAAACTGTGTACAAATGTCATAATTGTTTCTAACAAATTAACTTCAATAATGAAACGTATGTATCCTTTGCATAATGTTACCAGCCGGTTTTCCGTATCAACGATTACAAGTTCCAAAGTGATCATAATAAGCGGATTCCACTATACAAGGAAGGTTGGAATTAGCTTTCACTGCTAGCAAAAGGCGACAATAATTCTTGAAAAGTCAGCTTGCAATATCGATGAAATGTATGCCGTAGAAAATTCACGATGGCAAGGAAAACACGATCAAAAGTTTCGGAAAAATACTTCAAATTCGTAATATCGTGCTGAATTTGTCGGGTCATTGCCAAGTTTATAGAGAAACATTCCTGGGCATTCAAGCAGACGAGAGGAAGTATCGAGACGCAGCCATTCAAGCTTTGTACGCTAACAGTCCCCAGTCTGAATGGAAAACTTTTACCGTGCAAAATTCCGTAATCAATTTTCGGCAGGCACATATAATTTTCAGTCGGCAAATGTTACGGTAAACTCTACAAAAGAAATGGAATTGGCGTACTTCTTAAAGTTTCTTATGATCCAGTCAAAGTAAAGCGTTCTGCAAATAACATTTATTGAGATACTTCTTTTCTACGAGGATTCTTGAAAATAAGGAAACGCTGAAATCGCATAGCTTTCTAGTAGTTTAAAGTTAACGGAACTTTTTCGCGTTGCAATCTTATATTTCCGGACAATTTATTAATCTTTCCTTGAGAAAACAGAACCTGCTTTTCCAAATGAATGTTTTGTTATGAGACTCTATCTATTATACAGGTTGTTCGATAGCTGATGGTCCAATCCGGAACAGGGAGATTTTACATGAAAAAATAAGTTGAAAACATAAATTAATATTTTTTCATACGAGGCTTTGTTTTCGAGAAAATCGACTTTAAATATGGTTATGAAACAGTAGATTAACCGTCATGATCTGATGACTTAACTCCTTTCCACTTTTATTGACCACTTTTATTAAATTAAATGTATACTTTGATGAAATTGTAAGTGTGAAACAATTGAAACATAAAATTCATTTGGAATTTGATAAATTAAAACAGCAAAATATGCTAGAAGTGGTCACAGAAATTTATTTCGTCAAGCAGAAATATATATTTGAAATAAGGGACAACAGCTTCAATAATTTGTGAAATAATAAAATATGTTGTAAATGAACATCTTGTTTTATTGTTTATTCTTAATTATCCAGTACAATAAACCCAAATTTGAGTCGAGAGAGTAATTTATAGCGAGATTCGTTAAGTCAAGTGCACGTATATTTGGCGAATATTTAAAGTCGATTTTCTTGAAAACCAAGATCCATATGGAAAAATGTTATTCCATATTTTCGATTTATTTTTTCATATAGTCACCTTCTTTTGGGTTGTACCACCAGTTTCCGAACACTCTGTATATAACCCAGATAGAAACGAGCAACGCCTAGAAAGTAAAGCACTTATGTACAGTAAAGTAATAAATAAATCCTCTATGTTACTTTTAACAAAAATTACTTCTTATTAGAATAGTTAACACTGTTTCTTTTAGTCTTAATTGATTGCAGTTTTACGTGTCTTAAATTTAAATTATTAGATATTTTCAAGCTTTTGGATTTCCGAGAGTTTCAATTTTTAAACTTTTGGAATTCTCAACCTTCGAAATTACTAAGTTTTTATTCATTACTTTGAATTTTAAAAGTTTCGGATTTCTATGCCTTTGAATTTTCAAGTTTTTGGATTTCCAAAAGTTTCAACGTTTTCAAGCTTTCAAATTCTAAGTCCCTCAAATTTCCAAGTTTTTGAATTCCAAGCCGTCAAATTTCAGAGCCTTTGAATTAGTTGAAAATATTCCACCAATTTTTGAAATCGTTGGAATTGTTAGAAACGATACAATAAAATATTACCAAGCACATATTATAGGAGACCTTTCTAAAGAAATTAAATCCTTTCAAAGTTTCACATGGAACTGTTTAACGACTGTTTATATGGAATCATAAATTGTTCTATACACTAATTGGTATATGTGTCTTTGTGCTTTCTCCAAAATGGCATTAACATACTTGCGTACGAATACGTCGGCTCATTAAAAAAAATAACAATTTAGTTTTAATTTTGCAAAGTAATGTTTGAGTTTATGCTTCCGTAACAAAATTATATATCATTTTATCACATAAATAATTCCACGTTTCTAGGTCGGTAGAGATCTGTTAAAAACTGTATCGCTTAATTAACCTTAACTTTGAAATTCATCTTGTGTATACCACAAGGCTCATTATGCTTGCGAGAAGTCACTTTCTCTGCGCTATGAAGTTCAAGACATTTAGAGAACAGTTTCACTTGTTTAAGCGATGCGAGAGCTTGTTGTTTACAAGTTCCCAGAAAGTAAATTTGATATATTCACATTTGCTACTTACACCTAAATTCCGAGAAGTTACAAATTACGGTAAATGCACCAGTAAGTGAACACGCACCAATGAGTGAATTTAAAATCATCAAATCGAAAAACGAGTAAGGTAAGTTATTAAAAGAAGAAAAAGAAAAGAAAGATAAAGAGGTGTATCTATATAAAAATACATATCGTTCATCCATTATTTACGAGTGTTTTATTCATTGACTAACAATGTTCATTCACTGGTGAGATCAATATTTTTAACTTTCTAATTCAATTGCTTATACTTCCTATTTCTCTAAAGTTTCTTTTACGTCTTGTACGAAAACACAGACATTAAAGAATCGGGTTTGAATCATCGGAATACTCATTAATTCATTTATGTACACAATTGATATGAAATTACTCCTCACAAAAAAAAGAATTGCTATACATTGTACAATACAATCTTGAATTATTTACGAGGAAAACAAGATTCTCTAAAAGTTCTACGTTTATAGTAGCGTTTTAAACATTGTTTCATTTCGACATACAACGGGCATTTCAAATTGTTTTAGGTTTAAAAGTGCTTTTTTTTGCCTGGAACTCCAAAGAATTCCAAGGTTAACCCTTTGCACTCGACAGTTATCAAAGCTGGCTAATTTTATTTAGTAATTTATTGGACGGGTAAAAAAATACCCAATTGCATATATAAAATTAAGAAACATTATTTTACAATAGGTGTATAAAACATGGACACAAAGAACACTTTTTGCGACTGAGAGCCTTTCGAGCGTGAAGGGTTAATATTAGGGAGTGAATTCGTTTTGATGTGGACGTATGGGAAGTATTTTCTTTCCCGTTTACCCACTATCAGCCTCAAAAATCGCTGGAAACTACGTACATTAGAATGTTTCGAGCATATATATTACTTAACAGAGGCCACCAGATGTAAAACACGCGCTTTTAACGTATGCTTCATATCCACAACGAGGCGTAAATATCCCAGCTAGTGGCTAACGTTCTGCAGAAAACTTTATGGAAATATGAATGGTCAGGGTTTATTTTTATTAGGAGTTCTTCTTTTATGCGGTGCACGCATGTTTCTCTTGCAGGCCCTCACAAGCGGAAAGGCTGCTTTTCCATCAGGAAATATTCCACCTTTTGATGTTCGAAGGCACTTCGCCTGGGTAATGACATTACAGAAATAGGGGTTGTACACCAAGCTAGAAGCATGCGGCATACTTCTACACCGCCGTTTACCACCTACGACCCCATATACCGAAGTGGTTTGTTGTATACGAGTCACCTTTTTCGTATACCGATTATGTTACCTTGCGAAACACTAGACATTTCCAATAGATATCTATCTGTTATTGCACTACTACTCTTTTAACTCACAAAATTCGTTGATGGTTTTTACCGGAAATTTCAGTTCGCGAGGCTGTGCAAAATTCTATTACCGCGACACATTGTTAGAAAGAATCTATTAAACGTACAACTGAAAACAAACCAGCCCCGAACATTTCATCAATTAGCTTGTTTTAGCTTTAAATTTATTAAAACTCGTGGCGGAGGATCGAAGTACGGAGAAGAGTTTTTTTCAAATAAAGAACCGAAAGTATAGGACATACTATTAGGGTCGAAAGGATAAGGTTTATTACTGCTACGGGACATAAGTTTATGCAGGTTGAAGCATTATTCGTGGCATAAAAAAGACATAGACTTTTACATGGCAGTGAGCTACGTACACAACAAAATTTGCAGCGTATCCCGTATTTAATAAACATTTATTACATACTTTTCTTAACCAACCACATTTTATTTTATATTACATTTCGAAAGTGTCGATATAGCGCTAACAATATTATTAAAAATAATGCATGAAGTTTCTGTAGTTTATTGTGTATAAATCTACGGCGAAATTATTTCAAAATTGCATGTTATAATTTTTAAATACTTTACTTCGTAGTTTTGCCTCTCCATTAATTCCTTAATTTATTTCTATTGCTTTCTGTATGTATCATTTCTTAACGAGTTAATGCTTACTTTATTTCTATATACACCATTCGTGTACTCAAGTAATGCTGTAGAATTATTTCCTCTAACGTTTCTACTATGAGCGTTATTATGAATGTAAACTCCGAGATATATCATGTTACAACCATAACTTGATAGAAACTAATTATCGAGCAGTCTGATAGAACTTTATTGGTTAATGAAATAAGACAACCTGTGTACAATTCACCCGTTTGAAATTAATATCCCGTGTAATCTGAAATGATAGTCCAGTGCAGTGTTTCTCAACCTACGAGCCATATTAAATTTTTAATGTGCCACAAAACGATTATCTTGTATTATTTTGTTCACAGTTTATATAAAAGTTATTAATAAATATAAAGAAACTGTTTTACTGATTTTTATAATTTTTAAACAGCTTGTCTCATTTCAAATCATTAATCTTAGATATTTCCATAGTTGAATATGGAATTGAAATACAGTTGAACTTCGAGTTATAGAGATTTCGAGTTACCGAAGTTTTCGAGTAACAGGGGTTTAACGTACGAAAATTCGACTTACTAAAGAAACAGATACGGCAAGTGTCAATTTATGTTTTGCAGCATTCATTTGACAAATTATGATTAGACTGCGGATGTTTATACATTTGTCCATACGATGTGCAAAAATATATGAAATATCTAAAGTTAAATACAAGTTACAACAATTAGTGGGTAAAACAATTTATATCCTATTTCTTTAGTGTTATTTGTAAAAATGTGAGTTTACATAAAGATCCGTGGTCTAATTATAACACAACCATAATTATAAAATCAGTGACAATAAAAGTATGGTTTGAAGGAGTAAACTTTGATTCATAAAGATTTGCCTATTCTAAATTCGCGTTACAGAGCTGAAAATGCATTTACATACATGACAAATAATTCGACTTACAATATGTTTCACATCGATTTATAGAAGTTTTCGCAGAGAAGCGAAAGGGAATGAACAAAATTTTCGACCTATAGAGGTTTTCGAGTTTGAACTGTATCTGTTACAAATCGAAGTTCGTCTGAACCGTTCTCAATAGAAATATACTGAACGTTATTTTTCACGAGTAGAAATTCCTATTAAAGATACATATATAATTTCCTTCATTTATACAATACGACTTCAGTCAATCAAGTTTTTAAAATTGTTGCATTGAACATTTGAGCTACGCGATGAAAAGGTTGAGAAACGCTGCTCGAGTATATGAATATGTTCAGCTATACAAGGTTCTGGTAGTATTAAACCAGAATAGGAGGACCCAGGATAATAATCACTATCATATCATTAAGACATATTTCTTACATCGAAGTTTACACATGCGGCAATTGGAATCTGTTTACGACACGCGGTTAGATTATACAAGGTGCCTCGCCTAAAACAAGCCACCTAATTATCTTCTATATTATGCAATTGTACATTAAAAATATTATGAATCTCAAAGAACCTGCAAAATGGCATTAGAACCATAAAGTTATAGTATATTCGACTTTCCATTCGACTTAAGTTAAAACTGTAGAATTTTTTGTGTCATCAAATAATGAAGAATAATTAGGTAGGGCACCATGTATGTATACTGCTTGCTTGCTTAAAATGTTGCGCGGTAAAAACTGTATAACTGTGAAAGAAGTATTTAATTCTAGCCTAAATAGCAGATCATTTTACTATAAGTTATTATTAATTTGGAATTTCCCTATAATAATTTTTATTTACTTTTGGTTGTGCAATCAACATACATATATTAACGTGACATATATTTTACAACAACAACAAAAAATAGGTCCCTTTTTTAAATCTATTTATGTACGCTTTTAGTTCTTGACATTATGCGATATTTTCATTCTTTTAGTATGAGTCATTGTTAATTAAAACTATGAGTATCGAATATTCTTTTCAGCGTTCAACGTGTACTGAATTTACTGTTGCAGACTGTTCGTTACAAAAAAATTCGTATAAATATTGCAAAGAGTTGATGACGCGTTTGCTTTCGCGTGTTCGATTATTATCGCCGTGATAAAGGTTCGTCGTAATTCGCAGCTTCTTCTCGCACAGCCAAGCAGCACTATTTCATAAAGATTTTAATGAAAGTACGTAATAAACGTCTGTGAAATGCTCCGGATGGCCCTCGCTACCAGTGAGATTTATTTTATGGCTCTACTTTTCGACAACGACGTTAAATTCATTACCGCGAATACTTGAAGCCGGTGCGCGAATACGACCATTTGCCGGGATTATTAGCGAAATTTCGTGTAATGTGCCAAGCTTAAAAACGATATGGCCTCGCACTATCGCGTAATAATTCGCCTATGTTGATAACCCCTTCGATATTTCTGTCAAATTTACTTCCCCTAGGAAATGATCAATACACCATTCCAATTTCTCATCCGTCAGCCCATCTATTTTATATTATGTAACTGTTCACAGAATTATAGACGTGGATTTCAGTAAATTGTATTTATATATTTTGTAACAATGCACTGATGCACGATTTAATGTTTTATGCGCGAAACACTTAAAATATAAATATCTATAAGATTTTGTTTTTAATTTAAGCCGTATAATCGATATAAATTAATATTAACATTTTACTTACCACGAACCTATAAATAAGTTATTTACTGCCATTACTTGTCGAGTTGCAACCTATTAATCAGTTTTTTCTCAATATTGCTATGGATACGTATTAGCGAACTCTGATGAGTTGCACTTTAACATTGATATCTTATTGTTCATTTTGAGCATTTCAATTCCATAAAATGAATCCACGTAATGAAGATAAATCATATTCAAATCATCTATCAGAGCATTTTAGTTAGTTTTTAGATAGTGATAAGTATCGTAGTGAAATAATTTTTCGAAGATGTTTATCTACAGTTCTGCTGCAACATAGTGATTCAGAAAGTCAGAGTAATAACAATATTTAAATAAATAGTAACACTCGGTCAACGACTGATAAAGTAATTAGCTTGAATTTTTTTAAGGAGACTCCGGTATAAAAATAATTTCAAAATCTCAAGAATGTACAGCAGACATTAAAAATTTATTTATTTGAGATTTTTTTAACATACAGGATGTCCCATTTTAATCTCCTTAGGCAAATATCTTGAAATATGTTAAACATATAATAAAATGTTTGAAACAAGCGTTATACAGGGTAGCCACTGAAAGACTGAAGGGATTTAAAAAGTCATAACTTGTCCATTTTCAAGCTCTCTTATTTTCTTTTTTTATAGGTTACAAAGTATCCCTTGGAGATTAAGATGGATACGAATGATGTTCAGCAACGAGTAAAACTCATTGAAATTTTTGTATTCCAGGGAAAGATTAATTGTTAAAACTCTATATTTAACTCTACTCTTCTAAATGTTCGGGTATTGAGAATCCAAGGGAGTCCGTATTTGTGAGCAGGAAGTTGGTGGTGATTTGAGGGATGTTGTTCTTCACAAATAATACTGAAAAATATCCATTAATTATATTTCCGAATAAAATAATAAAAAATAAAAAGAAAACGTGTTTGTGAAAGTTATTTGTGTTTTATATCATTCAGCCATTCAGTGGCCACCCTGTACAATATTGTGATCTTACAATATTCTTGAATAAGCTAACGATGGTGAGTATTGAATTTTTAAATTGAAATCCCTATCTTTCGCTACACATAATTGTAGCATGCACACTACCTACAAAAACACTGCCAACATGTGTTCTTAGCTTAATCGTTTCCGAAATACGAACCCTCAAAGTTGACAGGCCAGCGGCGTTATCGTTATCAGATGTACGCCGCGAGAATGTTGCATGGTCGGACTTTGTACATCGTGCTAGCAATGCAGCAAAGAGTAAACAGATACGCACACCTACAATTGGCCCTTTTCAGACCTTACTACGATGTGCGAAGACCGGTTGTGCAACCTTTTCGCGATGTAGAATCAGGTAACGCTAATGCTGCTGGCATATCAACTTCGGAGCCTCATATTTCAAAGACAACTTAGGCTAAGAACACGTGCTAGTGGCGTTTCGAAATTAAGTCGATGCATACAATCATGTGTACTGAAATATATAGGTTTCAATTTAAAAATTCGACTTTGATCTTCGTAAGCTTGTTCAAGGATATCGCAAGATCAAAATTAATTACAGCAGTCTGTCTCCCATGATAGGATAGATGTACCAATTACTGACACTTTAAGCTTATCGCGTAACTTCATTTAACTACTTCAGAAATTATTTAACCTAAAAATCGTTCCAGTTTGGAGCATAATATTGCTCAACCGCTCTTTTATTTAGGAACATTTTTCATATGTTGAATGTAATGAATCAATTACTGATTATGTGAAAATATACAACAAAGTCCAATGGCCCTATTTCTATCATTTGAAAAGTTTTCGTTTAAATAAAAACAATTTTTACATATATTAGCACGTCAGTTTGTGTAACAGATATAAGATATACCGTAAACATATCACCTTTACTAAATTATAACACGTTCCATATTTTATAATTACATTGGTCACGTTTTAATGTTCAACAGCATATTTACCTATTAATATTTCTTTTTAAATATTAAGTGTAAACGAATGTATAACGTCTATGAGTTATTACGTAAACCGAAGTCCAAAGTTAGTATCAAATTTTGTTTATTTACGATTCTTCGAACATTACTTTTCTATTAAATAAAATAGTTAATGTGACGGTTGTACGGACACTGACAGATGGGATCTTCACCCTATTCTACAACTTTTGTTTCAAACATTTTTTTATATGTTCAGCACGTTTCGAAATATTTGCTTGTGGACATTAAAATAGGACAGGATGAATGTAGGTACATTTGGTGATAAATTATGTCGATGTAATATACAAGATGTAATAAAACCTGTTGAACCTGTTCCAAGAGCTGATTGTACACCTTAAAATAATAGAAAAAGTTTATATAAACATACCTATGTTTTATTTGCCTTCGTTGATGAGATATGACAAGTTTTCTGTTTGGATTTTGTATTATAATTACTAGACTGCGGGCGTTTACGCAAATTCATACATTTTTAAGCAACGTCAGAGGAATGAAATAGAGATTAGAGACAGAGATTTGTTTCGCCATCTAAATATTATAATTTGTACTTTTCTTTTCATGTTTTGTGAATTTTTGTATCTTTTTTCATATCTACTTTTCTCATAGATGCATGAAGATTCACGGTCTAGTTGTAACATTGTAAGAACGGTAGTGTTATAATCGTAACGTTAGGTTACCATTGCAAGTTTCAATTTTCATTCCCGAAGAAAATTTCCTATTCCGTGGCGAGGTAAATAATTCATGTAATAGAACTTAAAAGAAATAAGGAACAAGCCCAAATATGAATATTAACCATCCATTGACTTGCGCGCTTGTGTTTGATACAAATCGACGGCTTTACAATTTTATTTGCCTATCGCCTTTTTTTGTTAAATATTTACACAATTCACGATGTGAACGCTATTTTCTTGTTTCTATAGTCTCTGATGTTGCTTTTTTATTCATAATATGGTAGCATTTGTTAAGATGAGCTCAACGAGGTGCCACGCTAAATTATTTCGCTTTATGGAAGATTGTAAAATCATGAAGCTTCTGGGAATCAGGCCAATGTACATACATTTGCTAGCAAAACCATATTTGATTGTATTATTAATACATATGAGATCTCAGGAATCTCATCACGATTTCACAATTTTTCGTAAAACAAAATATGTTAATGTTGCACTTCATTGAACTCATATCAACAAATGCTATCATTTTCATGGATGAAAATGTTCCCAAATAACATCCCCACCACTACTTCATAAGCTAAAAAACTAATTAAGCTACACTACCGCCAATATGTATTTGATTACTCATAAATAGATTGAAGATTTTTAAGTGCAATCGTATTTTTACAGATACATACGCGAAGAAATGGAACTTGAATAGAGATCCGTTTTATCCTCTACATATAATAATCTATAGTTCAATTTTAATATTTTATTTCTTTTTGAAAATTGTGTGCACTCTGCAGTTATTTGCAAACTTAAATTTCCCATAAATGCGTAACAATCTGCAATTTATTCGCAAACGAAATGTTTACGATTAATGTAGTTTAACATTGGAACTACTGCATAACTGTCAAAATAACTCTTTCATAATTTCTCATCAAAATTATATACACTTGCATCAATGCATTTTTTCAAATTTGCTGCGATTTTTTATAATATAAAGAAAATAAGTAAACATTTATTTCTCCTGCATTCTAGACATACAATGACGGACAAAAGAATTTTTAAATTGAGCATTTTGTATATGAGAATAAATAACTTCCATACTAGACATTTCGTATCACACTGGTTATAATTATTGGCATTTTAAGAAAGTGCCATGTAGTCCAGTGAATACAAATTTTAATTATTAAACCAAAAGGAACCTAAATATTTACTCAATCATTGTGATTCCATTGTTTTGCATCTATTTTCTTATGAAGGTGTTGGAAAGTGAAAAGTGACCGAAGAATAACTTGTATTAATTATGTTAACATTTTTAACGACAATCTATTGCAATTGGTAGGAGGAAATGTGCTTGGGAAAATTTATATTCCAACAGAATAATGTCCCTATGTCAAGATTACACCTAAATATTTTTCTAAAAAAAGGATCGAAAAGATTGAGTAACGCATACTTGATCCAAATCCAATTGGAAATTCTTCGTACATTTTAAGTGGCCACATTTGTTTTAAATTTTCGTACTAGTAAAAAAAGAGTTTGGAAAATCGTAGTTTAAAAGCTACGCGCTTTTCAACTAAATATATTAGAAATTTTTGTTTGTGGTACACAAAAGAGATAGCAAACTGTAATGTATAGTAGAGAAGACGATACGAAGAATAAAAATGGTAGTACATCTGCAAATGTAGAGAATCTAATCATAGAAACATTCAATTAAATTTATTTTTGTCAGTCGTCATCATTTAAAGTCATTAAAATATCTACGAAACATTCTTTTAGTTATTTATTTCTAATGTTTTTATTTTTTAGACGTCAGATTAGTTGGCCAACACAGTTTTATTTCATTGCAGTTCATATTTGACGCGTTTTCAGCGGAACGGAAGATCAAAGGAAACAAAGCACGATAGAAGAACTGCACTTGTCATTTTTCATTGTAATCAAAAGGATTCCAAAAGGAACATTGCAAATATATTATGTTATGGGCGCATTGGAATTTAGAATTCCGCATCATATTGCACACCGAAAATTGAAACATGCTTTATAGAAAGGATTGAAATTTCTGGTGAATATATGAAAAATCTAATAAAACCCATGTGCAAAAGGTTGAAAGCGGTAATAATGAAAGTAGTAGAAGAAAAGCCACGTTACATTAATCACAAGTTCATATCTTTTTTTTATAAATAAGAACAGATGAACGGTTTCTAGTATAAAGCTTTTTATTGTGCTCTATTGTTCCTCCTGAATTTTTTATGTTTGTAGACAATATTTTATAGCGCTAAAATTAGAATGCTTCTATATAGATTTTAAACATATTTGTATAATATCTCTTCCTAAACCAAACATTCACAGATGTACATATGATTACCTATTAGTTTACATAATAAAAAATTGAATATCTCAAACAGATTAGTTTATCAACTTATGATTATTTTGTTCTTTTTGGTAAATTTTAGTAACTTACTAAGTTTCTCTCAAGTGCACAGTTTTGAAGCATTTTGCGTATTGAGGTTGGACATTAATCAAATTGTTTTCAAGAAATATTTATCTAAAGTAATTATGCACAAAGATTCCTTTGTAAGTCCTTGTAACAAATTAATCTCTTTACCCATTCGAATATCGACTACAAAATTGTTCGAATAATAATATGAATAATTGTTGATTGTTTTCATTTCTATATAATTTTGTAAAAATGTTTTTATACAATTACTTAATTGCGTGCGTATTAAGTTTAACAAAGGGTAACAAAGTTATAGATTTAACGTTTGCAAAATGTTAATTTTAAGGACCAATATGAAAAGAATTGCAAAGTAAAGTATGGAAAACTATTTCACGTACAATATATTGAACTTGTTCGCTTCTTTACGATATAATATAAAACGAAAAATATAATAAATAAATTGTGATTCAAATAAATTTTTATCCAAGTAAATTCTTATACGAATAAATTGCTATTCAGATATTTATTTGTTAATGACAATTAAAACTTTATTCGATACTCTTATCCATTATTATCTGTTACCTAAATTTTAATTAAAACTTGTACAGAACAGTGCTGCACACATATGATATTCTATCACTTTATTTTTTACTCTTAATTATCTTGTATCTACCATTTACGTTTGCAATTAGAGTTTGATATCCGAAACGTATTATTTACCTGACATATATGCGTATACGTATTATTCGAATAATTATTTATCGAACAATTGAACGTTCAAATATGCTCCCGCAAATGCTATTTGATTCGAAGCAGAATTTTCTGTGTAAGGTGGATACCTATGTATAGATTTTTTAAAATAATTTTTAATTTACTAAATGCAATTCAGTGCACATTCATATTGTATACATACGAAAAATTTATATGCTTTTATGATTCTATGTGTAAATCAAAATTAACACTAAAATCTGCATAAGTATTTTATAAAGTGTTTTCGAAGCTTTTAGAAAAGTTCTATTTTTATATATATAGATAGATAATTATAAACAATGCGTCCTTTCATTTTCCTTTCTAGACGAGAGTTGCTAGAAGAAATTCCAGTGAACGAAATAATATTTTAAAATATTACCCACACGTAACAAATTATAAAATAAAATACGAATAATTAATTCTCTTTTATTTCAGCATGTATTTAAAGTTATCAGAAGTGTAAAGTTTTGTTTGCAATCTTTAGTCTATTTATCGTGTATTTTTAGTCGTATAATTGCGTGTATAATAAATTCACTTAATTTCGAACAAACTAATTGTCTCGTACGCATATCAATGCGGACAAGCTTTGTTTAGTTGAAATGTTCCACGTACGATGTTAAACAGAATGCTGTGTTTGGTCTCCGCGCTTGGCCGCAAATAATTTCCGCTGATTTCGCATGCACGTTAATAGCATTTCTGTCAACAAGAAAAATATTGCGGTGAATTTGCAACATCGATGATTGCCATCGATCTAATTGCAAAGTTCAACCAGTTTCTTTAAAGCGATTATTTACAGTATGAACGTACTTATAAAAGCAGTTAGTAGGGTAGAAATATGAAAGCGTGACCTCGATCTGTATATGCTATTCACAATTATTTATTTTAACATTATTAATCGTTTCATTTAGCTATTTTTCTCTAAAATGATACAAATTTAGAAAACTGAAATATAACTATTTAAATTCAATTGTATTGGATGTACTAATGAATACTCAAATTTAGCATTTATTTTTAACATAATAAAATACCTGTCTCAAAAATTCCTATTAAAATGGACGTTTGATTATTTGATAAAATAAATTCATTAACTTATTTTTATATCTGCACAGCATATTTTAAATCTAAACTATATTTATTAAAAAGGTAGTGGGTCACTTACTGGTATACCTAATATTTTGTTCTCTTTTCCAATTCTTTTAATTTAACAAACAACTAAAATTCTTTTGTCTATAAGTAACTTTGAAAGAAGGGAAACAAATTGTAAATATTCAATCCTTAAAAGCACCAAAGTCTCTTTTTACAAGAAACTTTAACATATATGTATTCGATATTTTTCAAATAACATAATTTTTGCTTCTACTTAGATTAAAAGATTAACTGCTATTTAACTATTACAAAATATTAAACTAACAGCTGTGAAATATTTCGATGTGTCATATTATTAAATAAATGAATAGCTTTATATTGTATTACCGTTTCTCGTTAACGGCCACATATTTATGTATAAAAACAAAAATATGAAGTTAGTACGTTATTTTATGTAACAATAATTTTATAAAATTTCGGAAGTTTTAAACAAGCAGAAATTGTTTGCGTGCACAAGACGGATACGGAAACATGATAAATGTCCAAAGCGCTGCAAACGTAACCGTTTGTAATTCGTAGACATAAAACGAAGCTAAAAACTCTGTTGTGTTTCAGATGCAAAGTTGCATTCATGCGATTCTGCACATAGGATGTGGTAATTAAACTTATTCGTAGTCATTATCCTTGGCAAAATTAGTAATATAATCGTTGGACGGCGAAGTACAAAATATTCATAAACTGTTCGTTAAAATAATTTTCCGATGTACGTAAAAAATTTGAATTGAACCCAAAAGTTTCACATAAAATAAACCTTTAAATCCCATTACTTTTAACAAATATGTATAGAAATGTTAACATTTGAAAGGGGTGAGCTGAGGTGCCGATTTTGTTTAAGAGCTCACTACTCTTGTTCCCCAAACGACAGAATAGTATTTAGCATTTAAAAACGTAACTTTCTCTGACGCGTTGAAAAAGCTCTCACTGGTTTCCCTAAGTGGATGGTACGCTCGATGAACGAAGCTTTCTCTGAACGCACATCCCATTCCTTGGCCACTGAAAGGGAGATAGCCGAAATGAAAGGAATCTGCGTCGTCTGCGACAAGATATTCACTCTCTTCTTAATGGCGTTCTTCCATAGCGAACACCATGCTGCCACATGTAACGTCAAAGAAAATTTCACACCCAGAGTCCCTTACAGCAATTGTGAATACTTTACAAATACCTTTGAATGTCGCGTTAATGTTGTATTTACTATCTGTACCTGTCGTAATAAAGTGCAGAATGCAATAGACGAAATATTCTGAATTTGATGTAGATTAAAAAAGAAAACATTACTAAAAACAGTGACTTAAGTCTTCTAACAGCTAAAATAATTACTTGTAACATACTACGAGTAGATTTAATTAACATTTGTTATATTATAGTGAATACGTTATCGTATATTATCTTCTCTCCGATTTCCGTTTTATAATTACATCTCGTAAAGGTTTCGAGAGTTTGAAACTTATTTTTAAAGTGATTTAGGATTCTCAAATCCTAACAAATACATGTATCGACAACGATTTAAGAGAGAGACAAATTTTTTATTAAATCATTTTTACGGAATGCAGTGCTATTATATAATTATAAAACCTAAGAGAGAATTTCTAATCAACACAGATCAAAATTAGTTAATAAAACTGTCCCTAAAAGTGAACATCATCTTCGAGAAGTAATAAAATTATTGTAAGAAGAAATTCCATTTGCGCGTTGCAAAAATCTCGCAGTATCAATGCTACAACACATGAAAGTAATCGTATGTGATTGTAAAAATATTAGAAAAAATTATAATTATAAAAAATTATAATCATTTATCTGTTTATATACTTATTTTCTTTGCTATTTTCGTTTTAATAATAAACTAATATTTTTATTCTTTTCCTTTCCCCGATTATTTCATATTACATTTAATTAATCTTGCCATACGATTTTTATTTGTGTAATATGATTTTAATGTGCGTAACTAGAACCACTTTCATTGCGACTTCGATAATGATGTTAGTAAATAATTATTGAGACAAAATTAAATCTTGTTATAGGTTTATTATAGGTCTATTCTGTATCTCGTCTGTGATGTTATCTTAGAAAATTCTTCAGTAAAAAGTCTATGAAAATAAAGGAGATTTACATTAATAGTCAAGATAGTAATTTTGAGTTAGTAAGAAAATTAGTAGGTTGTACCATATAAGTAAGGTGTATTTCAATGTAGGGTATAACAAACAATTATTTTTTGACTTTATCGGCTAAAATTGATATTGAAACTTGTAGAAAAACCTCTGACAGTTTATTTGTAATTGTAAATTTGTAAAAAATATATGTGGAACTCCTTCAGTAATCCCAACTCGATATACTATAGCTTAGAAAATAAACAAGAGACGTTAATTAATATAGGTTTAAAAAGAAATTAAACATGTAGAATCTACAATATATTTCTTCTGAAAACAAATTTTAAACGATTTAGCAGTACACGAATTATCCTACATGCATTGATGATACGTAGACAAATAAGTAGAAAAATGCAATGTAGGTGACAGAAAATTATTACACAATAATTAAAGCGCGTTTAACTCACGATTTGTGATATAATTAGAAATCATAAGACTTATATCTACCAATAAACTGTAGATGAACACAAATAAATTTAATGCAACTCTAAATTATAGATAAACGAATTGCTTAATTACAAAGGGATTCCCGTGGCGACCCGACATAGGTAGTTATCCAGCCGTTTGCTTTGTCTGGTTAAGCTTAACATGTAGTTTGATAAATCTGGCTCTATAGTTAGACATAGAACTAATTCAATTTAATGTAATTGTAGCATAATTGAATAGAATAATGGACGGAGAAACAGCGAAATTTCTAGAAAATTGTTTAACGATATGGTTAAGATCAAATAGATTAAATAGTGTCAAGGATTTGAAAAGTAAAAATCAATTTTTCTGAAGAAAACGATGTACAGGTTATGTCGAGCAGACTGATTATACCATCCCATCATATGATGAAGGAATTATTAGAATATATAAGATTGAATGGTGATTCTTGCAAATGTTTTGTGAAGGTAAAGAAATTATCACGATTCATAGCATTTATGAAAGTAATATGTGTACTATACACTCATACCCCGAATTTTTATACTAATTGATTTCAGATTAGCCACGGTTAATTGAAAATGATTTTTGCGTCATTATTAATTATTCTTTTTTTAATGTTAAAAATTCTCTTAAATGTTATCAATTAAATAGGGAAATGAACATGCAATCGTTATAATTGTATTTTTTCAGTTGCCCATTTATTTAGTTGTATAATACTTTTAGCATAAAGCTCTTCCAATTTTAAATAGCCAAACGCTATGTCAAATTTTCTTACTCCATTTCGAAAAGCTTAACGTATACGCCGCATATAATATTGCATTGTTACTATAGAACGTAATCCATGGAAATAATATATCGTAGTTTAATGTAATTATTAATGTCCGGAAGCTGGCTGTGACCTCCTGTTAGGGTAGCAGAATTTCCGGATAATACAGTAAAACCTTGATTATCCGAACCAAAACATGACATGGCTGTTCGAATAATTATCAATGTTTTCCGATAATGGAATAATTTGTTTTGCGAGTAAGAAGTTCGTTTATTCTGAAATATGCGTGTTACGTAAATATATAATATAAATGCTATGTAACTGGCATTATACAAATACAAAAACTTTTGAACAATTTAGCAATCTTCTTCAGCCTCTAATATTGCTTCCTAATCTTTCTTATTCTCTCACTCATTCTTTACAATATTTTTATTTAATCGATCGTACTTTTCTAGTTGGGTTTTTCTTCCCTACTTGCTCGACGATACTGTTCTGACAATCCAGTGCTTCGTTAGCCGATTTTCTGATAATCAAATGTACCGATAATCGAGGATCGGATAATCAATCGTTTCGTTAATCGGTGTTCTAACATTCGAGGTTTTTCTCTAGAACATTGGGATAATGAGTGTTCTTATGTGGAAGGCGCTACTATATTCTGAATCTATTTGCTGTGCAAAGTACGAAATATACGTCTTCGCTCTGTGTAACCTTAAAGTATATAATTTCAAAGTGGAACTGTAAAAAACATAGAAGCCATATGGATAAAAGAGATAAGATCTCATTTAGGAGGCTTTGTAGATTCATTTACATATGTATTTTTCTTTTTTTTTACGCGACCAAACAATCTCGACAGGCATGAAACGCATATCGCGATGTTTGAAAAGAATGTTTAATTTAGCCACAGTGCAGAGAAAGTAAATGACTCGTGCAAGCAAAATTCTAGATCCAAATCAAAGAGAAAAATTACTATATCTTCCTTGCAACACAAAATATGGATAATTATAATTTCGATATTATTTACATACTAAATTTATGTATTCGCAATACTTTAATTATTCAATTGCAATACAATTATTTATATGATTTATTAAACTTTAATTGAACTCTATAGTAATTGTAGTATTATCATAGTAAAATATATCAGGTTGCGCACAAAAGTTTAGGTCGGTTTATATGTAACACTTAAACAGTTTTATTTTTATGGATTAATTCCAATATATAAAAACTTGAAATAAAATTATAGGATCTTTGTAAATGCCCTACTATAATAATAAATAAACAAATAATTCATAAACTACAATTTTTGCAATTACCCTTATTGATCCATTCTATGGTAGTAAATACAAGAAGTATATAACCAACTTAATATTTAAACTTTGTTCAGTTTTGCCTTTAATAAAGTAAATTTTGTTTTGGATCAGACCTGATCAAATTTTATCCGAAATAAAAAGAAGAAATAATTATTTGAGGTAATTTATTTCAGACCGTTATTTTCAGTACTGTTATTTGAAAATATGAATCATATCGATTAATGTCAAATAATGAGTTACTTCGTTATTTCTTTATCTCAAATTTGACAAAAAAAATAATCTTCAAAATAACATGCGGAATGGTATGGAATAAAAAGCAACAGTAAAAAAAAAGAGTGTTTAGTATGAACTAGAACCGAATTAGGTCACCCATGATTTTGAAGATTTACAATTATTTCCAAGAATTATTTCGAATAATTAGAAAATAAAAGAACATATTATTTGAAACAACACTTCAGCTAATGTCATTTTAAACATAATGAAAGGCTTGAAAATAATTATGAAATAAAATAGTATGTTATTTGAAATCATATTTCTAATAATGTAACTTCAGAAATGTCGAGGTCTGTTCTGGATTCCCTATATTAATCGTAATTAAAGTTAAGTTTTAACAGTTAGAGTCTGCATGTGTTATGTGTTATTAAAATTATCTTTTATCTTTTTTTCCAGATGTTTTCGTTATATACCAATAATATGTAACGTTTCGCATAGAGGAACAGTCTTTTACACAAGTATATACGAAGAAAGATCTGTAAGGGGTTTGCTATGGGCGGTGAATTTACTAGAGTAATGAAACTATCAGGTGGTCTGAGTTATATTAGAGCTTTGCCGCAAGCCCGCTCGCCAATAGCCTGTGGCCACTATTTGTCTGCTTGCCGACTGCACCGATTAAGATACTTAAACGATTAAATCCCACTTCGAACGTAAACGTGCTCCGTGTGTGTACCAATACGAAAGAATTCGATAATTCTTACCTCCAAATGTCGAAGGTTGATTAAGCTGTACTAGTTTTTATGCTGTGCGATAAAATAACCAAATTAATAGCTTTCTGCGCCTATTTGAATAAGACAATAGCATAATTACTTCCAAAAATATTCAGATGCTACATACAGTGCGGAAATAAAATTTTGCCGTAAATTACGTTCTATGTACGTACATCCTAGTTAACAACAGTGTAAACTCTGTAAACTTTGTACAATTCATAACGTTCGTTACAGAAGATGATGTACAAGATATAAAGTCGGAATTGTAATAATATTCGAATATTTAGACATGTAACAAGTATCCTGATTTATTATGCTACCTAATTGGAATGTAAATCGTACTTCTCAGCACTACAATCTGTGCATACAATGCCAAGACGAAGAAGATTAGTTATACTTCGAAATTTATAGAATTCACTTTCGATAGTAAAATGCAAAAGTAACATTTGCTTTAACGTAGGCCAGGTTCTAATTATTCACAACACAAAAGGAAAATCAAATAAAGAAATTGTTGCTATTTTGCAAGAAGTTCAATTAAACATTTGAGACATGCATGACCAAAAAGAATTGTAATAAATAAAGATCCTGCCATGATTGCACTAAAATTAGTTGCCCAATTTGTAAAAGAAGTCAGGAAGAATGATCACCTGTAAAAAATATACCTACAGAAAGAAGTTGTTTGACACTAAAATGTCATACATACATCAAAATAGTAAAAGGGAAAGCTGAAATTTTACAAAGTAGTTTGTTTTAAAGAATGATGCATTGTAAAATAATATCGTTAGGATATGACGGAAAACAGGATATCCGGTTAACGGTTTATGTTTGACACATGTTATGTTAATTACAGTTTAATGACAAGCTTATAGATAAAGTTACCTGAAATGATTTTATCGTTCCCTGTATTATTATATCCGTGTACAGTGAAATATTATTATTTTTTAAAAGATGAAATTTATATCGATAGGCGATGAAACCATAAAAAAGTTTTAATTCGTTTAATTCCTAAACTAAGAGTTAAATAAGAAGAATTTTTTGAAGTTCACGGAAAGACTAATATAAAATACTAATAGATTAATTGAAGTAGTGATATCTAAATTTGCCAGTTATATTGGTGAATGGTATAATTAATTTTAATACACTATTGGCAAGTCCTTTTTTACTCATTACAAATGACCAGTCACTTAATTCGATCACGTAATAAATCAGAAACTGTTAGTTATGTAAAGAATTGTCGTATCTCGATAAAAACGCAAAGTAGCAGAAAATTTATTACTGCTACTACAAATATTTGGATGCTCTATGTAACTAATTGCACCATAATATCGATGTACGACTGATGCTAGAAATTATACGGTGTAACAGAAGAAGTATGAGTATACTTTTAATAAATGTCTGTCCAACTCTTGGAAGCGTATATGTACATATATACGTCTATGGTAGCGAAAGGGTAAAATGAGGTACTGAATGTGTTTTTGCTTTTTAGTAGACATCTCTTATCATTTTCTATTATTTCTAATAAGTCTGTGGCGTGTATCGAAGACATATGTACCCCCATCAACAAAATAATAGCACACGCAAAGTGTATAGAATTGAATACCCCGTTTTGTCAAACGTTCTTTAATTTAATGTTGTGTCCACTGTGGCCTATATGGAATACTTGGTTTCCAATTTTAGCTAAGTACAAAACAAACGTTTCTCATGATTGATCTAATGTACTAAATGCAACCGGCTAATATAATAAATCATATGTAAGTGCGCGCATATTTCGCGAATCTTCAACGCCATTTTATTCGTAAATGAACCTTCAGTTTATTCTGTATCTGTAAATAAACGATATCACTTTCAAAACTTAATATTTGCCTTTAAGGGAAAGGAGGTCGACGAATCAAGCTGTAGTTCTATATTCGTCGACGTAAGAAATCGAGGATCAGTGAATACTTCTCTTTCCTGTCAAAAACTAAGGATGTACATTCTAAAGCAATGGAAACGAATAGTCACTATAATATTAACGGATCGAATGGTTCCGCAATAGTAGTTCAGAGGGACGGTCGATTCGGATGAGAAAGCAATCGAACTGTCGTCCGTGGACGTTACGATGGCCTGTTACGTCAGAGGAAGTAGGCCGTAAATTTCATGATCTTATTCAGGGTGACGGTGGAACATCGACAGGAAGATGTAGACTGGCAGGACGATGCTCGTTCTTTCACGAAACGCTGCTCCTTTGAATCTTTTCTAGCGTGACACTTCAGCGATCGCTGACGTGAGAAGGAATAAGAAAATGCTGAACTGATCGCTTCGTCGGGTCCAGTTTATTCGGGTTATACCTTAGATTTCATTTCTCTGCTTTTATGATATTCTCCAAAACATACGATCGTTCGGAGCACCTAGATTTTCATATTTGTAACAAAATTTATTATCAGGGCGTAGAAACAGGATATACTGAATAACAATAGAATATTCTTGACATTCTTCTAACAATAAGTGTTTTCTAAACGTTTGTAATATTAAAAGTAAAATATATATCATAGGATAAACGTTGATAATATGGAACACCTAACTTTAAAAGCTTGCCAAAAATAGAGGAATTTATCCGTTTGAATAAAATCAAAGCGATAGAACAAAAAAACTAATACATAATCATATTTCATTAGTTCAGCGTGCTACATTTAGAACGATTAGAAATTATAGTGAAAAAACTGACAAACGTGAAATTCGACAGTTCGAAGAAGAGGTATCTAATATGGAACACCTAAAGTAAAAAAAAAAAACGATAATCTTTATTTTTGTCATGAAAAATGAATATGTACTCAAATTATTTTTGAACAATCATAGTTAATAAGGAATCATACGAAAGTAATATTCTTCAATTCACCTTCGTTAAAATATTTAAGTATTTGACTCGTCTTTCCGAGATTTTTGTACAACGCGAAGGAGAAAAAACGTTTCTTTTTCAATAATGGATGTTCGATTGACACTTACAGTGGCGGACAAACGTATTCGAACATTCTATTGTAGGAAAATTCTCCTAACCTGTAACTCTGTTATTAATGGAAGTTTGTGTACAAATAGTGCACATATGAAGCAATCTTTTTGTCTACCGGAAATTTCTTTAAGAAGGTGAAATCGAAATTAATGCAACTTTTTCTGAGACTTTTCTCACAATAGGATGATAGAGACCTACAAATTTATTGTAGGAAATTCTTTTCTCTATCTCGCACCATTACGAAGTTATCAAGAAAATGAAGGTTGTTGCAAACCCTCTAATCGTATGGAATCAGCTGAAATCAATTTCCACGGGGCCATTTTCTCTTCGGTTTTTCGAATACAACTTTGTAATAGTGCGAAATAGAGCAAAACTTCTCATATAAAGAATGTTCAACTCTTAGTATTCTTTCATTTTGTTGCAAAAATAGTCCCAGGAAAAATTGCATAGAAAAAACAAAAGAAAAACGTTGAAACTTTCGTTGTTATTAATATTAATAAATATGCGATTAATACAGTTTTGTTCGCCAAACAACGGCGAACAATAAGATGTATAATCTATTAGAATCTGTAATAGATGGCTAAGACCAGGTAAATAATCGACAGCAGACACACCCAAAGTCACATACACTTCAATTGTATATACATTACACAAGTTTTCTCACACAAATAATGAAGTTCTATAAAAACACGAGTTGTACGATTAATATCGACGTATTAAACCACGAAACGCTGATGTACACACATACAGAATATCTTATAATAATGTTAAAATGTATTTCACGACTGTAATGTAACTAACGTGGTCGCTAATGGCTAAGTAAGCAGATGCGACCTAAAATAAATCAGATAAAAAAAAAAAATATGATGTATAATCATTATATGATGTATAAAACGTAGCTAAGCGGTACATATACGGAACATCTTTCTACCGATCGCTTGAATTTCTTCAAGCTCTCGTCTGGGAAAGGAAAATGCCTTAACAACCATTTTCAGCTCATCTCTCGAGAAATACAGGAATCATGAATCCGGCTTACTAGAAGCAAAGCTGTGGCTCGGTGTCAAAATCATTTTCTAATATGAATATCTTTCTGCCTATTTGAAAGTATATAAACCCCTGAATTTTAAGTGTAGAGGGGGAAGGAGTGGATAAAATTGTACAAGAAATCATTGTGTAACTTTGCGACACGTTCGTTTGAGAGTTGATTGCTTCTAAAGTTCGTTCACCGAGTCGAGTCACCAGACAAACATATTTTCGTGGCAGTGTTCTGACAAAACAGAGCCGTTATTTTACCCATTTTTTTGTGCCAGATGTTTGAATTGGTAATAATCGTCCAAAAATTTTTGCTTTATCTCTGTATTTACTGCTAAGCCATAGAATTATTCTTTACGAACATGAGTATGAATAACAACAATAAAAAGATTAACACTAGAACTACAAAACCAGTCAAAATGACTGGTTACAAATTTGCCATAAAATTTATATAAACTTGCAACGGTGCAGTTTCTAGAATATATCGTGATTTTCTATACCAAATATTAATTCGAGATTTATTGTATTTCAATCGTATGCGCTTTGCAAATATCCATCACGTCTATTTCTTTGGTATAAATAAGTATACTTTAATTGTCGGTAGTTCTAACGTTAATAGAGAAGTGCAGATTGGACTGGTACGACGCATCTTACAAAATGATATGAGGAACAACAAATTATATCACTGAGTTTGATAGTCCACCATCGAGTGTTCATTTCTTTCAGCCAATAGCTATGCAGGATAATATTCTCTGTACCTTCCCCTTTAATTTAAGCCAAGAAGCATCGAAATCGGTCCACTAGAAGCCGAGAAATTTTGTTATAGATCTTCGAACATAGACGAGGTACAAGATCAACGATCCTTCACCGAATGCAACATGGATATCCAAATAATCCCATAGTTTCTTCATAATAACCTATCCTAATTAATTGAAACTGTTTCATCTAAATCCTATTTTTGTTGGAAAAATATGATTGTCGAAAGAGAAGAGTACGTTTTACTATTTCCTAACCAACCCCAAAACATCTATTAAAAATTCTCAAAATTTAACTCGCCGCCATTTTCAAACTGATTGATCGCATTCAAAATCCTTGCACTGCCATAGCCGACGGACCTTCCCCTTTAAAACACTTTTTGGTTCACCTAAATCCGACTTTCGGTTGCCGAGATATCATCGTTTAAAGACAAGAGTAATTTTTTACTATTCCCTAAACTACACCAAAACACCTACATTAAAAATTCCCAAAATTTAACTCACCGCCATTTTGAAACGGATCGAACGTTTTCAAAATCCCTGCATCACCATGATCGGTCAACCTTCCCCTTTAAAATGCTTTTTGTTTCACCTAAGTCCGACTTTCATTGCCGAGATATCATCGTTTGAACACAAGTTTAATTTTTTCTGCGTTTCTTGGCCCCCGCGAACTGCCCTACCTCTACCACCTCAACATTCGTAGTATTGCGCAGGTCAGTTTTACTATGGTTACTATGTCATTCATAACTCCGCGCACGCTAACTGTAAGGATAAACTTTAAACGGCCATATCTCGCAAACGAGCTAAGATATCGACGTGAAGCAAAAAGCAAATTAAAGGGCACATTTTTCTCTATATCCAGAGTCAGCTGTCCTTCATTTTTCACGATTACAAGCGTAGTTAAGAAACGAAGAACGCGGGGGACGTAGGAATTTTATTGAGGTAACTACGAATCCAAAATTCTTGAAACTTGGTGAAAGGTTGGATCTCTGGTTAAAGAAAATTTGGAAATTTTTGCGCGAGGAAATTCAAAGTACAATGGCGTCCGCATAATTAAATATAAATTATGTGGTGAATTATTGGAATTCTTTAAAAGAGAACTACAAATTCAAAATTCTCAAACGCAGGCACATATTTAGATCTACTATTGAGCAATATTTCCCCCTTTAATTTAAGCCAAGGGGCATCGAAATTGGATGTCTAGAAGCTGAGAAAATAATATTTTTCTTCAGAACTTTTTGAATAATATCATTCGTACATACGATCGAAACAAAAGGAAACGTGTAAAAGAGCAGTAAATACAAAAACACGTAGGTTATACAAACGCTTAGCAATATTTCGGGATTATATATACAAGTATAGCTACTGTGTATTGCCACGTCGTAAGCTGTAGTTACAACAAACATCTCTTTCCACAAAACATGTTAAAAACGTACAGAGATATTACGCGGGATACTTTACACGTACTCCAAACTAAGTAACACCTGCACGAAACTAACAAAGCACCAACGTAGATCATATTCGTAACAGTTTATATAACACTAATTTATAGTTTACTAATTTATATTAATACAATATTAAAGTAGAAACGCGCAGCGTGCAAAATATTAATACGACCAAAGGTACGCGTAACTTGCATTTGGAAATTTAAGTCGATCACTCTTAGAAACTGGTAGCTGTAAAATGTAATCGAAGATCGAAGCAGGTAAACGAAAGTCTAAACTAAAATATAAGTGTTACACCTTAATGCGTAGTTCTTAGCTTGGTATCGTTTTCCAAATAATGAAACGTCTTTGGAAAACGATACCAATTACCAGGTCTCACCACGAGGAGGTGACTACGCGTTCACCGAAATCCATTCTACTATGGATTATACTACTATAGCAATTGTCTCTTTCACGAATCGTAATACGTGTATATTGCGTTTACACCTAGTAACTCGACTCGTTGAATAGATATTAGCAAAGTCGGGCTGACATGTTTTCGGATTATTAGTTGAAAGAAATAAAACGAAAATATACAATAATATTTTTTCATACGATGCTTTGTTTTCGAGAAAATCGACTTCAAAATTTCACATAGCACTGTACAGGATGTTCCAGTATTTAATGTATAACCGAGAAAGGCGAGATTCGGCATGAAAAAATAAATCGTAAACAAAGAACACAATTTTCTCATTTAATACTTTCTTCACGAGAACTTTGTCAACTCCTGACTAAATAAGAATAGTTCAATCAGACAAATAGCGATTCTACGAACAAAAGTAAGACGAAAAGAAAGAATAATATTTTTTCGTTCGGCGCTTCGTTCTCAAGAAAATCACCTTTTAATATTCCCCAAGTGGGTACGCATACACTTAACTTCGGCATAATTGAACGTAAACTCGCTATAAGGAGACAGAAACTAATAATAGCACATCGTATCGATAAGGAATCAACATTACGAATAATGTTAATGCTGTTTACAACGACATACAATTTGTATCAAGATCCGTTTAACCACGCCGAGATTAAGTACACACGTGCTTGGAGAACAACCAAAATTGATTTTCTCGAAAACAAAGCCTGAAATGGAAAAATGTTATGGACTATTTTCCATTTAAAATGCTGTTCGAATAACAGTGTACCCGGATAATAGAACGTGTGGATATTAGGTTATCTGGATAATAGGAATTCCAGTACAGAAGTCTCTGCTGTACTTTCGATCTAATGGATACAAAATTACTTTCTCGTTCCTTCGTGGACATTCACATTCAACCATGGAAAATAGAATTTGCCGTACACATGTGTTATTATTCTTCGTCTCGAAGTAGCTTGCAATATCCCCAGTATTTAATCATGGTGCTTTGAAGTCATGTAAAATTCGTAAGTAGTATCATGCGGTGGATTCTCCGGAGATTGTGGCTTGGTTCTCGGATGGAACTGGGACTTGCGGTGTTCCCATTGGGACTAGCATTAAAGCAACAACGTAATTCGATGTTATTAGTATGCGCATCAAGTTTTTCTATAGGTCCACCACCTTATGACTTTATAATGCGACCAGTCACTGCAACCCTTCTTAATGTAAGCACTCTACCGCTGATTCAATAACACCGATATCTTTCAACTTTTAAAAGGGAATCAATCTATAAGAGTTTTCTACAAAAGAAAGATTAGAAAAGGGAAATAATTTACTTTCTAATTTTTCTTATCTTTTTATTGGGTTGCAACATATATTCGTCCCATTTTATTAATGTGTTTAAGATCATTTAGTTGTAAATTCAAAAGTAAGTTTGATTAATTATGTATGTGCCACATTGACAAATGATTTACTTTCCATTTTTTTTAGTAGACGAAGCGTTTCTCTCTTGTAGAATTTCTGGAATATAAAAAAACGTCCGAAGAGAACGGGACGAATTTATGTTACAACCCAATATATTTACAATTTATAAGTTTGGTTTGTTTAACGTAATCTTTTAACGAACTGTCATGAAGTTAAATATACGTTTTGGGTCAAAAGTATATATATATTCCGATCAGGTGTACAATATTGTAATAGGTTACGTGATTTGATTTTCGCAATATTTTACATAAAATTGAATTTGAAATTTTAAAACATCGAATAAGTAATACGGGAGAACGAGGTAAATTGATCCAGGGGCAGGTTGATACAGTGAAATCTTCTCGACATTGCACAGTGGCTGAAGTTTTATGAATAATGTGTGTGTTATATAAACCATTTTGAAATATTAATAGTACTATAATGATACACGACTTTCACGATTATGTCAGTAAAATTTTATACAAATTTGTAAATGTAAATAGAGTTTACAATAAAATGTAGAAACTGGTAATTGTAATAGTATTAATAAACATTAATATTTAATACGAACACCGTTAGCTTTATTTCGTGTCGCGGAATATTATATTTCAATAACTGTTTCTTTTAATATTATTTTTGAAGTTATACTTTGTAATTATTTCTCTATTACTCCTAATAAACATTCAATCAGATTGCATACTTCTAAGTTTACCAACATAATTATTCTAATCTAGATATCGCTTCCGCAAGCATAAAAACGTTGCTTCAACAAAATTACGCTTAAAGTTTCGTATCCATCGATTATATAAGTACAACCATTAAAACAGCTGCACATTCCCCACGTATTCGAATTTTAAAACATCTCTTTGGAAACATGTTGTTAATATTTCAAGCTATCCAGAAATAAAAAAAACAGGATTCATTCTTTTTTTAAAACCAATGAAAGTAGCCCATTAAAAAGTAACAATTGTTTCTTGAGAGAGTATGGAATTTGTGCATCAACCACGTAATTTACACAGCGAGATTCAAATACGTAACGAATTTGTATTATCGTTTATCGTAGATTATTACATTTGGTACAATTGTATAAATATATACAAGAGCAGAAACACCACTGCGAAATTAATTGTATAAACTACAGTGAATTCTGAAATTAATGATTTCATTGATAGCTAGGAAATTGGCTTCTCGGACAAAAAGTTGCCGCGCACATGAAAGGCACAAAATGTACAACAGGAACCTTTGATCTGTGAACTATGCGGCTATGCCACACCGCTCTAGTGGTTATGTGGAAAGTAATATAGTTAAACCCTCCTATATATGTAATAAAAGGAGTCTCTATCGTGTATACACTGTACTCATTTAAAGGGGACCCCAAAATCCTATAAGCACATCTACGTTACGTAGCCAGTTATGTTATTAACATATAAATGCATATAAACCACATCAGCGAGTTGCCCGTATAAGATTTTCCATTATAGCTGTCAATTTAGCGATTTACATTTATTGGTAGTTTCAAAATAATAGTTTTTATAAAATTATAGCTTTATAACTTGAATGAAAACTTGATACTTTTTACAATGTAGTAATACTGTTTGGCATGTATATTTATATATTTTCAGGATTATGCAAAACAATGTCATTGTAGCTTGTTTTTCTGTATACATATAAGTAACACATAAAAATTTCAATCGTGGTTTAAGCACGCAATAAAGTACATATTGTAATAATGTTAAATAATTATAGTATTATTAGGTGTACAAACTAATTGGGTACCTTTTTTCACAAAATTTAATATTTATTTTCAATACATTAGATATTATCCATTATTTTGAATATCTTTTTCTGACTTATTGAAGAAGCACAGCATTTCTTCTTTTTTTTAAGCATAAGGGTTTGGAGGCTAACAAGTTGTAAAGACTTAAATATTCCTTATGATTATTAATTTATCGAAGTTAAACGATATTAGGAATGTTTAGTGTGACTTAATTTGAGAAAACTTTTAACAGTATACATTGGCAAAATATTTTTTTGCAGAAAATAAAGTAATACAAAAGAAGAATACAGATATACGCACCGGAAGATTTAGCCTAAGAAAGTTTTAATTATGAATTTACTACTCTATTAGTTTCGCTATCATAAGATCATTAAGAAATTAAGTATGAATTGTTAAGTTGAGATTGTTGAGTTTTGTAGACATTGAATATACTAAAGATTTAATTGCAAAAATGGTTGAGTATCAATCTAATTATTGCTTTTGTTCTAAACTATTGTTCTAAACTCAAAATATATTAAAAAGTATGAAAAATATATGTAAATCGTTTCATTATTTTTGTCTATTACTTATTGCAATTTGCATCACAATACGTTACAATTTTTTCTGTATTCTCAACTGTCAATTGGTACCTTTTACGAGACAAAATTAATTTGTAGGCCGCAAATGTTCTTACAACATCACAGGACATAATAAGAGCATATCTACACTTTCTACAATCAGCTTCTACTTCATTTGGAGCTTCAGTAATTAACGACTTAAGGTGTTCATAAGTAAATATAGATAATACCTCGGATCCAGGATTTTTATAAAGGACAACTTTTTACTATAACCATTCTATTTACTGTCGATAACAAAGGCAACGTTAATTAATTATGAATGCAACATTTCTAACGTTTAATTTCGAACGAGGTAACCAATCACTCAGATATACACGAAACATGTTAAAATATGCAAAATATGCAAATGAAGAATTATATCTTTAGAATCTTCTAACAACAAAACAAATCTCTGTCAAGGCTCCATAATTTTATCTATTTTCTATAAAAATATAACTATCCGCAGTTTACTAATTAGAATAGTAAAAAAGGACACCTGGTCTTTTTACAGTAAACGGATATTCCAGTGTCACATTAGGCTATACAACCGAAAAGTTCCTTTCACTTTCGTTTACTGGAAACCGTGTCGGATAAGGCGGCCCGTGTAACACTAGGTATAGTAATTTCGACCCTTCGCTGGACGTAAAGAAGTGTTAGCCTTGCAACCAATGTTGTTCACGGTCCAATACATCTTATCGACTTTACTTCCTATCCCATCTACGTGGGAAAACTCTCATTCTTTCGTTCTCTCTTTCTCTCTCTTTCTTTCTCCTCTTTTCTCTCTGGATACCTTCCTTTATCTCTATCTTCCTTCGGCATCCGTTTACATGCCATTTTCTGTCCCCTTTCTTCCCGGGATTATTTTTGTCTACGGCTTTAAATCTTCGCCTGGTACTTTCAAATAAAGTTTACGGTAGCGGTGGAGTTGATTTATATCGAGAAAAACGAAGAAACACAGGAAAGAAGGTACGAGTGTGCGTATGCCTCTGTATTATATACGTGTTTATCGTGTGCAGGAGTGTGCACGGGCAGATACTGTCGCGGTGTAAAAACGCAATAGCCACGACATTCTGTCTTTGAATTGCTGCTATAGCTAACCTGATCTATGCCCCCATTTTGCAGTTACTGGCGTCCCGATATTAGCCGCACGACGTTGCTCTTGTTTCGAGAAATTCCCGCAGTATTGCCGGATTACTGGTGCAGTAGACACACGGTCACACGACTAAATGAATGTTATATTCATACGCGCAAGTTCGACCGAGAGAAATATCCTTGCGTGGTTATCCGATTCTGATAAACGAGCTGCGGTCATAAAGCGTGGCCCTTTACCACTGAACAATTGCTCTCTTTTACCGGAAACTTTCGCAGTGGTAAATATTACGTTGCTAATTAATCTTTCTACGATTCGACAAATGTGTTGAATTCAAAACGGTTCGATGTTGCATTGTTTTTTTAGAAAACGAAGATACAGTTAGTCACGAAAGTCTACACGCACGATCTAAATTTCTAATATTTAGATACTTTAGGGCATATCTTAAAAGAGCAGAAATGACGTAAAAGTTCGTGAAATATAAAATTGCAAATGAAAAATATTTCTAGGAAATGCTTCATAAAGGGAGAATCATTGCTTACATGAATAAAAATACTTCTAAAAATGTGGAAGATGTTATTTTATTTATACTAGACTAATTATAGAACCACAAAATGTATTAGAAAGTATAACACAATATAAATATACTTATAACGATGGTTTGCGTACTTTAATATACATACGTAGATTTTCGTAAAATCGTGTTTTCAGTTTGTATACATATACATTTTTTTATACAAATAGAAAAATACATGCCCACGTTTTAACAATGCATATAGCTTTAATAAATGAATAGATTCATATTCGTAAAATGATAGAAACTGCTGAGTTTTTGTAAATATTTAAAATTTAGAAATATATGTAGACTTTTACGACTGACTGTATACGCAATATGGAAAGTATGAAGAACGTACAGAAAATTTCAAAAATATATCAACCTCCTAAAAATTGAATTATATAAGCATCGGGGAGAAAATGTTATAATATTTGAATAATTTATAGAAATCCAATGAATGGTAATTTTCAAAACATTTACCTGACACTCAGTAATGTATTGCTGAAAAAACTAATACCGCTCATTAATTTTACTTAATATGAAATATTAAAACGAAACATAGCACGTACTTACGTTTCCTTTACTTGCAGAATAACATTTGCAACACAATTACGATAAAAAAATAGTACCGGTTTTAAATTGCTTAACAGCGTTTGAAATTATATTGAAATAGCCGGTAAAAATAGGTAAATATACGGGTATCTTTGTATTTCGGTTTCAATACCGAATACCTTCGGTTATGAAGGTATAACCGAAAAATACCAGTGTGATGCCCGTATTTCACATTCCGGTATAAGTTCCTGAATTGGTAATAGACAAAGGGATAAAATTAAAAAAATTTTCATATATACTATTTCTATATCCACGCATGTTTAAATTTAAGTGTGACCTACAAACAAAGTTCAAATGTTGGTCACGGATGACTTGTAAAACCGCGAACATATTAATGGACTTTGCTGAATTAGACATTGCCGGAATAAATTAAAGATTGTCTGAAAAAGTTAGTGTCAAATAAAGTTAAAGTAACGGAGACGGTAGGAACATAAGATGGGACGGAAACGTGAGACACCATGATTATCATCTACACAAAATATTGAGATTTGTAGTAATGATCAGAAATTAACAATTATGAAGATTATAATGCATTTCCACAATAATCGTTTTTGCGAGCAAACAATTTTTGCTTGTGCATATTAAAGTGAAATTTACTTTGGTTTATTTTGCGATTTTCAACGAAGCAAAGACAGTAAAGTTGTTTAGAAAACATCGAGTGATGCTGGATGTTTGTGATTTGGCAATGGTGATTGACGCTGCTTTTGACGAAAGAGCCGGAAGGAAAGAAAAACCATTGCTAGTCCGTTAAGACCAGATGGTAGCGGTACCTGAAAGTTCTGACCAAGCACGATGGTCAATAGCGTAGAGCGAATTATAAACCACGTGGCAGCCACTCATCGGAGAAAGTAATTTTTCCCACGCGAAAGGAGACTCCGCACGATTTTTGCAGGCGTCGAAAAGTCCGTTTTCCCGTTTAATTTTCTTCCTTTACCTGGGACAAAAGACTTCCACAAGCGGGTAGAAATATCCAACCTCTTGTAACCAGGGAAAGACATTTAGGCAGTGAAAGTGTTGACGTTCGTGATCTGACCACCAAACACGAACGTACAAATCGTAGCCGAGAAGGGACAGTCCCTTAACACTCTCGCGACGAGCGATAAATGGACAAAACGTTTAGCTGAATACGACATATAATTTCCAAAAATCTGTAGCTGAGTACAGGAAAATACTGCTTTCTGTAGGTATGCGAATATAAGAAATATTACATTTCACAGTATAATGTACATAGTCATTTGTTGTTTAAAGTTTGAAAATATTAAATATTACAAATGCTTATCGAAAAAATATATTTTTAATAAAATGAATATTATAAATTTACAGGTACAAAAAATTTACAGTGACTTACAGTAACATTTTCACATATTTATTATACATAACAATTTATGCCGTATTTATTACGAACATGAAATATAAGATACATGAATAAATGAAATTTTCAAATGACGTAGAACTACGTCGCCCATATTCAGCTAAAGAATTTGAAATAACGTAGAACTACGTTTCCCGACGCGAAAGTGTTAATAGTCAAACGTCTTAACAAATACAGTTCATTAATGGGATATTCGTTTGAAGATGTCCGAAAAATTGACTGTTCTCATAATTTTTCTTGTTCCATACGGAAAGATTTACATACTTCTTGTTTTGTACATTGATTTATTAACACGTTACCAACATTGTCATGACGTTACATTAAATAGCGACAAATATTCATCGAGCTAATGTGCAGTTACTTCGAAACATTCCTCTTTGATGGTTGACATAATTGCGTTTGTCGCAATCATGTAAAATAAAAAAATTGGGTTTATTTTATTCAGTAAATTTGCCTCTGTTGTCCCTATCAGAATTATAAAAATATCAACAATATTCCTATGTCTTACAACTAATTAAATTAGAAAAATTCAGATTTGAAGTGGAACTTTATTCTTAGATTGGCAGTCATTTCGGTTTCAATGAATAATTGGTATAGGGACGATAGAGGCAAGTTTAGTGAATAAGATAATTTGTTTTTATTTTAGATGATTCCAACGAACCCAATCGTGTCAGCCACCAAGAAGGAATATTTGGAAGTAACTGCACATTTGCTCGGTAAATATTTGTCGCTGTTCAATGTATCGGTGTAAAAATGTTGGTAATATACCAATGTACAAAACAAGAACTATGTAAACCTTTTCGTATAAAAGAAAGAAAGTTCATGAGAGCAGTACAGTTTTTGGACACTTTCAAGTGAATACCACCTTAATTTCATATTACCATTACCACCTTAGTTTCATATTACATTACGTACTAACCAGCCGAACAAAGGTATTCTATAATAATTCTAGCTTCGAAATATCAGTGAGGATTAAAAGTGTGTTGTGTTTTTGATTGCGATACAATGGAACCTCGATCATTGTCACTTCGATCATTGCACGAAACCCTTGTTCATTGCACTTCAGCAATGCGTAGTGAAAATGATGGCGTGAAAACTAAAAGCTGATAGACAGTATGAGAAGAACAGAAAACGAACGTTAGACAGATGGTATAATTGGTTACCTCGTTTCTTTCACACATTTTCGATCCCGTTTAATACAACGAGCGAGGTTTCACCGTGGAATGGAGAAAAATACATGACGAATTAGTAGTAATATAAGACACTTGATTGATAGTTATAACCAGGCCTGAGCATATTTTATTTGAAACAAAATAACAAATAATTATTTAAAATAATCAGATTATTTCAAATACTTTATTATTTTTGTGTCACGAATATCATACAAAACTAACTTTATTTTGCGTTCAGTTTAGATAAATTATTTTGAAATTTTTTATTTCAATTACTTCTCTCAAATAAAATAACGAATAATTTGACATAAGAATTATTGAATTAATTGGAGTTGAAATTAATAACAATACTTGAAAGAATTATGTGAAATTAACTGAAAATTATTCGACTAAATGAATTAGATATAGATACTTAATTAAACTATAATTATACTTAGAATGGAATTTATATAATTTAACTGCATTTGCTTTCAGTTTATCAGTATACTTAATAATATTAATATACTTAATAATATGTGTTCGGAATTTGTATGTGTGAGACAGTGTATGGAAAACTACATTGTTGACGCAGTTGATATAATAAAATTAGAGAATATTTGAGAAAATATTTGAATGAATATTTGTTCAAATAACAAATAAAGTAAGAAATTATTTCATTTTAAATCCAAATAACGAAACATCGCCTAAAGTAATATTTAGCCGTTTAAATAAACTAACATATATTATTATTTCAAATAACATGTAGCCATAATCATCCGTGTAGCTGTAATACTGCGTTCCATAAGAGGATCGTATTTTATGATTTTGTTCCTTAAAGTTTGTGCAACTCGGAACTTTTTGAAATCCGCGGATACGGGAAACTACGATTACGGAAATCGCGGATACGGAGATTTCATTGTAAATGTTCACCTCTGGAAATGTTTTGAATTTCATTAAGTCATGTAGAAATATATGCAGGACATGCAGGACCATAGTGATTGTGCAGGTTTTTATGTATGCTATCATGGTAAAACTAAATAAATTGTGATTATATTGTTACATTCTACACTTGTATGTCGTTAAAACTTTTGCACTGATACTTCAACGAAGCTTTGTGACTTATTTACCTTAAAAATATTGCTGTCTCATATTACTAGTCGAATTTCTACTTATCCGATTTTGCTTTAATTTAGAAAAAGTACGGAATCCAAAAATTCCATAAAGTTCACAATGTTTATATTTACACAGCACATTTTGCATGAAATTATCTAAAGTTATTCATTTAATTTTTTGTGTTCAGTTATTCTAAGACTTCCTCCATCAAGAAATAAAAATAGTATCCCATATTTGTACTCCCTCCTTTACTGTAAAATTATTGGTACCGTTTTACATGCAATTTTATTACATAATTTTATAATTTACCTTCACTTGTAAATAAAATCGTGTAGATACCGAGCTACGTGGTTTTCCAGATCTGAACTTACTTATTCTCCCTGGGACGTATAAAACCTATCATCTACATAATATTCCTTAACAGGAACGAAATATTTCGCGAACTTAAGCATATACCAAGGTCGGTAGTGTATTTGAGAAGCATCAGGACTTTTAAAACTCATTCGAGAGTTTATAATTGGATATAGTCGACTTATATTCGCAAGAGAAGAAACGCTTATTTCGAAAGTTTCTGCAAGTATATGTAAATAGGAGGTGAAACACAAAACCGTATTGTAATTCGAAACAAATTAACATTAGGCAAACCTATCATCTGATACCTAATCAATTCAGTGTTAGTAATTTAATAATTTGTGGTTCAATGATCATTCAAGTAATTCAGTTCAAATTTATACAAATTAAGTATTCTAATAAATCGAAGGCAAGATACTTCAATTAAATTAAGTAAATAAGTAGCCATTAAATATATAGAAAATATGTATAGAATTTGTAAGTAGTCACAAATTGTGGAGATTAAGAATTATGTTTCAACGTAATAATTTGCGTAGAAAGTTACTCCGCTACTAACTTATTATAATATAATATTATTATATATATTATTATAAAGAAAGCTAAACATTGACCTCAAAAAAATAACCAATCCAGTAGAGGAAGCACAAAAACTGGTAACAATAAAAATATTAAGTAAATGGGGCCAAGATTAAAAAAAAAAACGTTAATTAAACATTACTCGATATAAGAGATAGCTTTTTCTCAAGCCATTAGGCGTTCTCTTTGTCAAGAAAAGAACGAATAAGTTTGACAGGGCCAAGGATGGGTCATACTAAAGCGTCTCATCAATACTTAACAGCACAGTCCGAAAGACCTTACTGTAGAAACTGCATTGTTGAAATTTCCGCAAAACATTTCTTGCAAGATTGTCCGATCAACAACAATTCTAGGACTAGAAAGGAAATAATATCCTATCTAAAACAAATTAAATTAGCTAAGAATATATAAAGGTACCGAAACTACTATACATATAACAAATGTACAACCTAATGACTTATGTGTCATTCACTATTTATTGTAAATTATTGTTAACTCTGATTACGGTAATTGTAATGTAATGTAATAATTTTAATGTGGTCGCTAAATGGCGTTAATAAGCTAACGCAACGTTAAATAAATATATTAAAAAAAAAATTATGTTTATTTGAATGTCCACATATTCTGATGCTTTTAGGTAAGATAAACATTATAAACATTCTTAAGATTGTTATTCATCCTCTATGTGTAATTTCTTTATTTATTATTAAAATAGGACGACCACAGTTATTCTACACCTATATTAAAAGTTTACATTATAGCTCTTTAATATGGTTATTCATATGTAATACATTAACTGACAGAACTTTTGTATTCAGCTATTATAATTTTTCGAATACTTTCGTTTTACGTATCACAATTGTAAAGAAAGGATTTATTGCTGAATTGTTATCATTTGAACGTTATTCCAACATTATTGAAATTGCGAATGACTTCCCCATTCAAACTACGTTTCACGCCATAATCACTAAATTGTGACAAATAAATGCGACGAACTTTCCAGGAAAACAATTGCATTCATCAGTTAAATTAATCTGCATCCAACTGTACGACTTCTAACTTCTACTTCATCCTCTCCCAGCGAGCAAATCGTGAATCTTGCTTTTCGCAAGAACGACCTGACTACAAAGTCTTATCGTAAGGTATATACACCTCATAAAACAAGGAAGAGATACGTTGGTTTAGTGTACTGTAAACTATAATGCGACGGCTGCACTCTCATTACCGCTATTACGATTGCAGCCGTATAATAGGATTTTCCAATTTGCCAATTTTCACGTAATTTCTGAATTATATTTTCTAACACTCGATATAGTTGCTGTTTTACGCGTCATCGTCGATAAAAGTATTTAAATTATTTTTATTTATCAATCATGATAAATTTTCATACCATTCGAAACTTTATGTTAATTGTTTCTATACTACCGGCAACGAGTTTGGATCCATTTTCTGGGTTGTATCATTACAGTTTGTGTTACGAATTCAAAATTAATACTGTAGGTGTCAACCTATGTTTTACTTTGTTTCTCAATCAGTTCCTCATCAGTATAAGTATTTACACTTTCCGCTCTTGATTCATTTATTGTTAAATATATTATATTTTATGATTTTCAGATTGCATTTAATATATTGCACTAAGCTCTTCATTGGAAATCATTTATTTATGGTTAATCGAAGTGGAATATCTTACCCCTTCATGGGGCAAGTTGTTATCGCTCTACGAAATATTGTTACTAAGAAATAAGTGTTACCTTTTAATGAGCTATTTCATTTTCTAATAAAGTAAAACACAATTTTGTTAATAAAGTTTGTTCATTACGTTTAGATGAGCACAAATATATATTTTTTTGTAAAGAAAAAAAATAAATTATCTTTGATATAAACATTAATCTAGTTAAATTAAGAACAATTATTTAATATATTTGTAAATCATTAACAAATTTATCTAAGCCTAACATAATTAGCCTTTTAAACGAATAAAATTAAATATAATGAAACAATTCATTAAAATCACAGTTGAGGCAAATAATGATTCAACATTATTGCATTCAGGATGTGCATCAATCGATATCGTTTAATTTTGTGTTATGATGTTTTTTTTATCTTTAACAGTTTTAGAGATATAGTGCAACACCCTGTATACAAGATTTATCTTATATGTACATACAATTTATCATAAACGTAGTTATTGTTACAACTCATTATTTAATGTTTTTCTAGGAAAAATTTTTTAGGTGAAACAATAATTATATATTAATTAATCCTCCATCGGATTACGAGGATCCTGGAGTTTCCAAACAAATTTAATGTAGCGATATTTTAATAGGTATTGATGTAATTGTTTGAGAATTTGTGTAATCCTATATTGTCTCATTAAATTTTTAAATTCTACAACGCAATTAGTGTACACTTATTAACTTACAATTAGTGGTGAAATTAAGAAGAAAAGTAATTTATGAAACTAAAATTGATAATCTGAGAGAGAGAGAGTTTAAAACAATTACATAGTTTCCTGTTATGAAAGATTAAGTGTGCAGGATTTGACGATAAATTTTGCAGAATAATATTATCACTATTATCATAATATTAATGCAGTACCGTTGTAATTGTAGTTATTATACAATTATAGCATTATGAAGCTATTTGTAAGTTGTATCCTTTCCGTTTATGGAGAATGTAAAATTTAAACAACATTAAATTACGTTCACTCTCAACATACAAACCAATGGAAATGATAATATTTGATCTTCGTTATAAATTTTAACGTTAATTTACATGTACCTATAACTTCTGCTGGTTATATTATACAATTTCATAAACCAAATATTTAATATTTACACATTTAAATCAGTTATTGTGAAACTAATAATATGTGTATATTTCGACTGATAAAGCGCCTCGTCATTAATTTATACACACAAATAAGACCAATTCATACAAAAATTTATATCGCAAATAAGAACACACCTAGACTTATTGTCGTTACAATTACTCACGGCTAACGTATTTGAAACTGTCATTCATGGCAGTGTATTCTTATTTTATGCGTAAAACAATGGCGATGCCTTTTGATAGCTCAGACATATTGCCTAGTTTCACCCCAAATGAAATTAAATGCAAGTTTACACTACTTCAAACATCATTTATTTATATTTAACAATGCAATGTAATAGTTGTATTAAAGAATATTTTTACAGTAGCTATAGAAAGTATTCATACACCCATAATTAGTATAACTGTGGTTTGTCAACAAATTTTTATAAAACGAGTATATATTACAATGTCTGAATATATTTTAGAACGACTTTAGGATAGGCATCGTTTATCAGTAAGTATTTATACTCCATTATATTTATTTTCGTACTTAAGTTTTAATTAATTAAGTCCATTTGTATTAAGTTTTCTATAATTAATTTAATAGAATAGAGAAATAGAAACGTAACACACAATTAAAAACACTTACTTGTATTTATATTAATATTAATTAATAATGATATTTATATAAATGATTTACGGATTCCAGAAATTGAGTATTAAACATTGCGATAAAACTTACAAATCTCTGCCTATGAAATAGAGATTGTTTTGCGCCAACTTACTTTCCGACTAGTCCAAATCCCATAGCAATTACTGAACTTTACTCTTTTACTTATCTTCAAACAATGTTTTCATTACGAAATTTTGTGAGAAACTATAGCAACGCTTACAAATAATGTAAACAATACTGAAATATTCAAAACATCAAAAAAATAATTCGTTTCAAGGAAACAATGTTGCGAAGTCTTAAGGCAAAGATGTATTAACATAAATGTCAACGCGAATGTAAGTATGTATATTTTGTCTATACGACTCTACTCGGGACCAAAATTGCATAAATAATAATAAGTACGTTATAACAATTTTAAATATTTTCATTTACACTTTCCGCATTGTTTGTGTTCTTATTGTTGAAAATAGGCGCCGGTAATTTCGTCTAGATTACTAATGAGGCGGAAAGGGAGACGACGTGTGTCTATGGGTAATGAGTGTCTGAAGAGAGTGGGAAAGCGGAAAGGTAGGAGGCTCTAAGAAGTCTCTTGCTGAGAGTTTAGTTTCTATGCGAGTTTAGTCGCGCTGAGATCGCCGTTAAGATCATAAGTAGAAGTAAAAGCAAAAACTCAAAAGTAAAAGTAAACATACTTAGAAAAGTCATCTATTGTGCCGAATACTAAGTTAAACATTAAGTTAAACAAAGGGTTTCTTGTGTTCAATTCTTTGTTGTTTTTTTTATTATAATTTGTGTGGTTATATATATATATATAATGTATATGTACATATATACAGTGGAATCCGGTTATTACAATTATTGGATAATGTTATTAATCGGCTGTTATCATAATCATTCGGACCCAAAACACTCTATATAAAATTACTTAAAGATAATCCGCCTATTATAATCAAACTTCGGTTATTGGTATCAACTGTGACTATATACTTGGAGGCAACGATGAGATTTCTTAATAATTTCGTACTAAATGAAACTTTTGTTTAAGAATTATTTTTCAACTAGATCATGCATTTTATCTTTTGCATGAGTGAATAGTAAGAATTATTAGGAAATACGTAAATACAATAGAGACGAAGTTAGAGAAACAAGCTCATGACAAATTACTTATCTTTCACAAAGATAGTATGTCCATTACATTATATTAGAATGTGATATTTATATAAATTCGTATCTCTTTAAGTGGAACTGAAAGAATGGAGTTTGATAGAGATCTGTTTAATTCTTTAAACGTAGTAACTTTGACTGTACTTTAAATATTTTATATATTTTTATATATCATATGGAATCTCCTTTTTTTTGCAAATATAAATTTGCCATAAATACATGGAAATCCACAGGTCTGGTTATATCTGTTTCTAATAAAATGAGTTCAATAATGAACATTTTATATCCTCTGGATAATGTTATCAGCCGGTTATTCTTATCGAAAATTGTAAGCCCCAAAGTGATTAAAATAAGCAGATTCCACTGTATATATTTTGTGTTAAACACGTGTCGTTTCGTATCACTTCAAGCACGAACCCAGTTAAAATACCAACACTTATCACTAAAATGATACGTTTATAAATATTTTGTAATTTCTTTGCAAGTTTCTGCCTATCAAAAATAAGTTAGAAGAACAAAGCTTATTTGTGCGTGATATAGAAACTACCACGACTTCTGCATTCATCTAATATAAATAAATTTACCACCAATAATTCTGAAAATATTTCTCATTAGAATTACTGATCACGATCGTGGAACGCCCTCTGCCTGTGCTTCGATCGTTTCGTATTCTACGGAGTGAAAGATGCAAATTCTAACATGACCTGTTCGTTCGGAAGTAGCGTCGCCAATTTTCTACCTGCGGCAACGAGCTTCGTAGGTATTTCGGCCGTATTTTCAATACGTAAACACTGCAGTATTTTCACCAAATACGAACAAACTTTTTACTTAAGTCGCTTCATTTAGTTGGCCACGATGGTATATATATTCGTACGCCAAGTTGCTAGCCGAACTTCCGGCCTTACTGCATTGAGCCTCCCCTTGACCGAAGTAAGGAGTTTCTATTTACTTACAGCCGAAAGAGGGTGTTTTACCTAGCCGCGGGAATATTTGCGGAACTTAACTTTCTCGATTTACCCTAGATCGTGCGTGACCGACGAAATTAAAACAGACTGACCATCCGTGGAATTTCAGCAATCTCCACTATACTTGTAATATTCAGAAATCTTCATACTCCAACGTATACTTTTCCTTGCATTTACAAATTACAGTATGCATTAATGTGAAAACAAAAGAAATGTAAATATAAAATTAAGTCATCAAAATATACCCGTCCAACGATTTACGCGGCAACTTTATTTGCGCGATCTAATTTTATGGATATTATTCTTATTATCTTCTTTTTCCGGTAATTACTTGTTGCAAGAAACAATAGCCTATAATGAAACCGAAGCAATGCTTCTAAACAGGCAATATTCGAGCGATGTAGATGATGACTTTGTGTCAATTAAAAAGAGAAGACTGATAATTTTAAATTACAGTTCGGCAACGAATAAAATCCATTATGACTTTTATGAATTTTCGTTAGGATTCCTTTGTGAAAATGCGTGAAATATATCTCTTTGTAGCATATATCGCACTTTTTCTTAAGTATTTGTTTCACACTAGTGGTCACCTTTTATGAGGAAGAAAACTGCATTAAAAAACCGCGTGGAACGGATAATCCGCGTAAATCGAGAGCCGAGTGTATAAAACATCATGATTGACGGTGTCAAGTTACCAAAATTCATTAAACACGGATAGCTCTTATTATTCTACAATGCAAATTAAATGCAATCTTATAGAAAAAGATATTATTTAAATAATTATAACATGTGTTTTGAAACATGTCATATAATATGTCGAATTCACGACATTATTTAGAATTTTTTAAGAAGCTGAAACAGGCACTGTATGCTACAAAAAATAAATATGTAGCGGCAGTTGATTAAAACAATGTTTGAAGTCATTGGAATGTTCAGTAAGGAAATTTCAGCCATATTAGCGAATAAACTACTATCATTAAGAATCCATTCCCATTTTGCAAAGCATCAAAGTATTTTCAAACATAAAATACAACCAAAATTAACGAATGATAAATATTTAACGCAGTACAATTTTACAAATAATTATGTATTTGTAGTGTAAGTGATATCTCAAGAAACAGTTCTATACTTCTGAAGTAATTTCCGACTATAGAGTGAACCATAACACTGTTACAATATGCACGTTTCAAAGAAATATAATTGGTAGTTTCTGTAAAAGAATAATTGCAACAAGTTAAAAAGATATGTTTATATAAATAACAGTTTAAGTGCAGTAAAAGGATATAATGGAACAATGTGATGTACAAGCTAGAAGTATATTATTATAAATTAATGTGTGCATAATTAACAATTATGTAAATGAGAATATGTAAAAAGGAATATTTGCATAAACCACTACGTACAGAAGCTGCAATGTTATGCGTCATTAAAATTTTATGCACATCTGAATGGTGCTTACAATTAATTATAGGAAATCGAAACTTTTTATGCAAATTCAGATGAATAACTGTGTAATGATAAAATGAACTCTAAAATGTAAAAATTTATATGTGAAGTTGTACGATGCACGTTTTCGTGTGTCTTTAGACTGTACTGAACTGCTAAAAAGGTAACTAAATGCGATCAAACTTTTCATGTATGAAATAAATTATTTTTTAAAGGAAGAGTACAGCTAGTACAAATTTGATATTTATACGATTAAACTGATTAATGTTATTATCTAATCTTGCACTATTTAAAAGAGTCATGTCAAAAATTTTCTATACACCGTAGTACGTATTATACTTGAGCAATATTGAAAATATTCTAAATAAAACGTTGTTAAATAATACAATATTACCACGTCAGCATTAAGCATGATTTTAATCTTTTTCACTTTATAAATTTAAGAGCCGAGATGAGATAAGGTTGTCATAAAACAAGAGTGACGTTAGTTGGGCAAAAAGGGCCGCAAAAGGAGACTGAGTATATTCTGTAAAAATGTCTACTTATATACATATATAATCTATCACATACGCCTATCATTTTATACGCCTGCCTCAATTAGAACACTCAATTCCACTTATAGAACGTGAGGACATACTTTCATTAATCAATTTGAAATGAATCTAAATTCAAATATGCTTCAATATAATTGTAATGTCAATAATATCGCATAATCCTGTACACCTGAGAACCAGACTAACCCAAGTCCATGTTTTTCAAAATTAAGACATGTATACCATTTGACTGAATTTTTACCCAAGTTCATTTATTTTTCACAATATGGTCACAAAATAATTGTGAGGGACAAAATACAGTTACGATAATCATGTTATAAATGACTTTCCAAAATTGAGTAACAAAATATTTCATTTCAATTTAATCATTGTACCTTTTCGTGTTGCTTTCAATGTATTTATTTATTTATACTACACCTATTATTGTAACTTGTTTTGCCTGTATTATACGACTATATATGTGAATATAATATATTTTCAATGTTATTATAGTACTTTATAACTGAAATTATTATTAAACTAATTTTAGTTATTACTAGTATTACTAATCGTATTAACATCAAAATATTCAAAATTGATTTTTTTTTACTTAGAAATATAAAAAAGCGGACTCCTCGTTGAGTTACTTAGAATCTCAACTAGACAATGTTTCTACAGTCAAACTGATCCAAATCCACTATAACAATAAAATTGATAATGTAAACGTTTGTATAAATTTCCAAAAGTTTTAATATTACTCATAAATCGATTTTACCAATTCTCAACTTTTTTGTTGCATAATTAAACGATTTTTTTTTACAAATCGCCGTTTTTCTGCCCTACTAAATAACGAATAAAGATTCGCATTACTCTGGCTCTCACGCATAGAATCATAATTGTAACACAGTAAGTATTTAATTATGTGCATATATCGCCAGACTAAACAAAAATAAGCTAAATAAGCATGACTTGAATTGGTTATGTTTTTGAAACCTTTACCCTTATGCAATCTTCAAATAAATGTTACGTTAACATTAAATTTACGGGCATGGATTATGTAGTTTGACAGGTTTTCGGAAAGATAGATATTACAGGATTAGGGTATAGGCTGTTGAATTAGAATAATTATTCATATCATTATATCAATCACGATTAGCATAAAATGGCTAAAAATAATATTTATGATTTCTGTAATTTTATACATGAAATTTGTAATCCGTCTAATTGACGAGTTCCATAATACTAGTATTATAATCGTTGGAAGCAATACTAAAGTAATACTTCTTTATTATGAAAATTTAATAATATTACATGTGTTTCCAAGTATGGAATGTATTTCTCAGATAATCCCGAATCAATTAACAAAAACAGGGAATTGTTAAAACCTATGGTGTACGAGCTTGTTTGTTACGCTTTATACAATATATTCAATTTAAACATTTTCTTTGATGCAAACAAGAATCACAAATAATTTCGTAATATGCTTACCTCTATTCTAGCAGCTTCTCTTCGGAATTAATTAAACAACGAAATTCATATTAAATATGGTTTACAATGACTACACGTTGCTGTATTTGTTTTAGTATTTACATGCTATTTGATTACTAGGTGTACGAAAAAAAAACGATCCAATAAGTTTAATTAGAGTATTCTTCACCGACGTGTACTACTTTTTAACATCATTCAGACAATATCCATGTAAATACTGTGGCGGAAAAATGTTTCGTTTCTCGAGTCACTCACGAATTCTTTCATTTTGGATTATTGCAAAAGATCCATTTTTCGTCGCCTGTTACGATTAGTCTCACGAAACATTTCTGATTTTGACTAGGTTAAGTGTCCAATCACTTTGTTCAATACTTCAAGGCCAACTGATGCGTCACCCATCTCGTAGTATGCAAACGACTGGAAATTCTGATTAGAGTCATCTGAAGTTATATGCCAAGCTTGTGTCGCATCTGTGCTAAGATTTTATCTAGAAATATATACTTGCAATGTCGCATTTAAAAATTGGTCGTGGAAATATATTTATACACGTAATAGCATATAACGTTATTCAACTGCTTAACTTACTGCTTAAGTAATATAATAATTCTTGTCTTGCAATCACGAATTACATTTGTGATGAATATTATGAATTCAATCAACAGAACCACACTGTATTCGCAATAAAATTGAATCTTAACTTTAACTGTTGTTTCGGTGCACAAGATTGAGGATGGTCAAGTTCAAACTAATTATAATATTTCAGTATTTTACATTTGACACCACTATATGAAGATCATAAGAGAAAAACTTTATTAGTCACATTTTCCGCTCTTTACTAGAAAGCAACTTCAAATTTCAAAAAGCCCTCAAGCAATTAGCAAAGTCATGTTGCTATTTGATTTTAAAATAACACATGTATGTGTATTTTTCATCTTCGAAAATTCATGAAAATCGATTGACATTACATTAGTTATCCCATAATATTAATTTATCACCTTTTTCCTCTAATAATGATTTTTTCTCAAATCATCCTTAAATTACTTTTAAACTGTTATTTAAATCCATCAGTTCATTTTCAAGTGACTCTTAATTTGTGAACTTATCAACTTATTCCCCTACTTCATTTGAATTGATTACATTACTCGTACACTTGCTCTTAAAAAGTAATAAAAAGCCTTCTTTGTGCCTGACAGGAAATTACCTCTTTTAATTATATCATATTAAATTACTATTTTTTAGCGACGAGATGGGATAAAAGAACCTACAAAAATGAACTTGCCATGTATTACCCTTGTTACCTTCATATATTACAAGTAAAAATAGTTTCAAGAGGTCAATCGACTTTTATGAAATTCCAAAAATTCAAAATGCATCCAAATATGTTCGCATACTCATTTTTTATAGCATTTTTATGAGCCAATATACGAGGATTGATCAAAAAGTTCGTGCCATTTTTATTTGTTTGAAAAAGTATGTCTTTACCCATCAGTATTTATATTTCTTTCCCTAAAGCAACCGTCACTGAACTAAACACATCTATGCCAAATTATTTTCCAGTTCTCAAGATATTTCTAAGATGCATTCTTTGCTATAATCTTCAATGAATTCGGCCATCTATTTTATGTCTTCAATAATTGCAAAACAATCCCCTCTCATGACTTTTCTTATTATTGAGAAAAGAAACAAAGTACAGGATATTATACCTGGCGAATACAGTGATTGTGGTATGATTATGGCATTACTTTTAGACAAAAGTTCTCGGACAAGCAACGACGTGTGAACTATTGCATTGCAGTAGTGAAATTTAGAAAATCGCCGAATACACTAAAACACAGCTTGCGTAATTAGCTGTCAAATTTAAACTACGCATTCGATATTGTCAAAAATTTAAACAAATGTGAAAGACAAATGTTACAATACCAGAAAGTAACCGTTTTTCAATCGGACGTCTGTATCGTTAAAAATTAAAAAAATTGCACGAACGTTTTCATCGAACCTTGTATATAGGGTGTTTCAAAACATGCGGGCATAATTTCAGGGGTTGATTCAGTACACTAAAGTAAGAAAAAAAGTTCATATAAACATATGGCCGATATGACCCTGTTTCCGAATTATATCCGTTTTTGCATTATATCTAGTATTGTGTAATTATTTTCATAGAAATTGTCGTCATATTACATTGCTATATTAATGTTTACATGGTATTACAGCTCATTCAGACGATACGGTTTTCTGACCGACTCGGTGACTTAACCAAATCTAGAATGACGGACAGTATTCACATTGCTTCAGCATCTTCATTACGTGTCCCTCTCTCAAACATATGAATGCAATTACAAATGATGTGAGTGCTGCCTTCGGTCATTAGCAATTCCACAAAATTACCGATTCGGCCAAGAAAGAGTATTGCCTGAACTACTTGTTGCTGATACGAAACATTACTTATAAACGGTTAAAGGAAGCAGTCAGTAGAATCACAGAAATTACTGGAAAGTAGAATCAGCTGTAATTCGGAAACGAGGCTATATCAGACATATGTTTATATGAAATTTTATTATTATACCGACATATTAGATGTATTTATTCAATAGATCATCCTGAGTGCAAAAGAATCAAAAAGAAAAACAAAATGTGAGAAACTGGTTAATCAGACAATAAAAAGAAATTGTCATGAAGTTAAATGAACGAATTCTTTATAGTTCGCACAATTCCTGATATACCTAATCGACGCTGGCACTACGGCGAGATATTATAATTTAACGAAACCTTTGACCCAGTCCTGAACTAGCGTTATATTGTTATTGAGCTCTCATGAAACTGTGCAAAATATTCCGGAAAGCCATTGGCATTCCCTAAACGACCATGGAATCTCTATAGCGTAAGGAAGGGACCGATTCGTAGAAGCGTCGCGCTTGTACACCTCCTAAGAGCCCATGGAGAACACATCGGGTGAGACATAGGTCTACGTTGTTCGTACAAGTATGCACCCATAAATGCCACAACTTTGTTTATTTATGGCTAGGTGAGCCACGTAACTTAGCCACAACTACTTTTCGCCGATATATTTATTTGTTATTCCTACAACACGGGTAACTGGGACGACTGGCGTGTAGGTTCGGGCTCAAAAGCTGTTATTTACCGAGGCCCAACGGCTATGCCAGGATAGCAGCAGTTTCGCAAGCCGCCTATAAATATGCGTAATGATATGAAACGGAACGTTTCCTTCTGGTCATGCGAGAAACGCTTCTTGTTCCTCTCTCTTTCTTTCCCTTCCTCCATCTGCCACGTTTTCCTTCTCACCCCATTACTCGTAACTATACTTCTTCTGTCTTGATATTTCTCGGCGTGACGCCAGCTCAAAAAACCACTAGGGGTATAAATGCACCTTAATCGTGCACCGGAATCTTTAACTCCTTTGTGCTTCAATTCCAACCGCTCTTTCCCCGGCCGATTTGGCAATGGAACAATGCAACGAGAACGATGCTTGTACGAATCACACCAAAATCACTTACTATTTGAATTTAACGTTGCAGCTAAATATATAGGAAATTGGTAAGTTTGCGATGGTTATCCAATTTACTACCGGTATTCACGTGTCCTGAAAGTGTGTTAACCCTTTGACTGCAGAAGGTGTATACATACACTCTAAATAGCTAACGATATCCTGTGAAAGGCGTCTATCTGTTGTTAGAAGGCAAAACGAGGCAAGTTACATTTAAAGAAATTGAAGTTTCTGCAAAATTTAGAATTTATGCGTTTATAAGAAAAAAAAGTATACGAAAATAAATTTCGTATGCTCAAAAGATAAATTGCAATTCATGCAAAGTCTGATATTTAGCAATAGTATAGAAAATTTTAAACGACCATATATTGAAAGCGAAAACGTGTTACTTGCATCGATTTGTCTTGAAGTCACGTATATATGCGTCGAGTAGCTTTTATATGATATAACAAACATTAATTTCTCAACTTATCATTATATAAATAATATGTGGAAGTTTACTTGAACATTAATATAACGTTTTATTATTTTACACTTCCGGGTAATTTATTCAGAAGTAACTATTTTACAAATGTATGCACATGTCTATATTTTTTATTATACCTATGCTCCACAGCGACAATTATACGAATATTGCGCCACAGTCAAAGAGTTAAAGATGTTATGATAAGTCACATATCATACATTAACACAAACGGAATTTTACTAATAACTTATAAGTATATTAAAGTAAGAAGGTGCAGCCAAGCGAAATTTTATTAACAAAGCATAAATATATTTAATTGTAAAGGTGCGAAACTAAATTTTCACGAAATGTTATTAAATAAATAGATTTAGAAATTTTAATTAGTCTTGTAGATCAAAGACCCGCTATATGGGATAAATCATTCAGTTTATATGAAAATAATACTGCAAAAAGGTCAGTATGGCAACAAATTTAGCAGGGACACATACTACTGAAAATTACATTTTTGATGAAGATATGGAACTGTGTGAACGCTGCTTTGGATTATTACCGATTGGGTTATTTTACCGAATCGATCGAGAAACTTTAGCGTGTAAACGAGCCACTGTTCGACAAATGAAAATGTATCACAGAGCAACTAGTAAAGTACCTTATACTTGCGTCGATATTTAGATCAACGTTTTAAGTTCCAATTTATTTGGAAAATATTGATTTAACCTCGTGTTTTGCTATTGAGATTTCAGGTTCATCTCAGTCTTCTCTTCCGTTTTATCCAACTTGAATAATATTAATTTGAAACGTAATAAAAATTAGTAAGCCCAATTGCTTATTGTCATCAAACTGTGAACAAGTCATACTCATGATAGTTGACATTTGAACGTCTTTCTCAAGATAGAGGCGAGAAGTTCAGTGTGCAATCGTTGTTTAGCCAACATATTGCACAAGATTATCCACTCGTTATCGTGTTATCCAGTACACCTTCATATTGTCACGTTTCTATACCCACTTCAGTTAGCGAGATGAGCCGAGATGAACAAGATCAACTTCGAACATCGTATTTTTTTTATAACAAGAATGCGTAAAAGATTCTTTTAACGAATTATTTTATTTCTTAAAAATGCACTATTATTTAATGTTACTTTACGACAAAGATGTTCTAATCTTCTTCTTTTTTCACTATCTAATCATTATGTAGAAAATTATTTTAGAATGGAAAATAGATGATTTCAAAATAAAGAACGCTGAAATAAAAAGCTTCTACAAATAATCGAACTACATTAAACATAGTTTAGCTACATAGTAATCACGTATTTATATTATATCACAGGGTAACAAATGTTATACGATAACTTGTAATCTGATGATTTTGCACCATTTATAATTATTTCTATACTTACCCAAACTCTACTTGTTCGATCAAAATTTGTGTAAATGTCCAATTTAGCGAACTCTAGCTGAACTACTATTATTTGAAATATTGTGTCAAGCGTCACTTATTTCTGTCACGAACAAATATAAAGAGAATATGCGTAGGCTAAAAGTAAATTTAGACTTTATACTTTGGATGCACATTAGGGATAATTTATTCACAATAATAAGTATAGAGATTGTTTTCATCTGCATTTCATCAAAAGTGAACATTCAAAATGAACAATGATTGAAGTAGAGCTGAAGGCGAATTTAGACTTTACACTTTGTATTAGGGATGAGATTTTCTTGAATCAATTTTGAATCGCAGCGACAAAGATCGATTCACCACAACATCGAACCTTGAAAAATCGATTCATTCGAAATAGATTTAAAAAAAATTGATCGAAACCCTATTTATATTCATATGTACACTACATGGCTTATTGCTTTATTGCGAAACCCGACTTTGTAAATCGGACCTAAAATGCAAGGCTTTAATTCTTGTAGCACTTTATAGCCGATTTACAAAATCAAGTTCTTCAATAAAAAAATAACACCTAACTAAATGTACAAGATTTGTATATTTATTTATTTATTTAGGACTTGAAAAAGGAAGAATTAGCAATAATTTAAATATACATTAATCGTGCATTATGGTGACTTCAAATCGAAGTACGATTCGTAACTAAAAAGTTAATTCGTTTCAAAATCAAAAATCCAAGAATAGATGCAAAAAAATAAAAAATCGCTTCGAAAAAATCGATTCTCCAGAAAATCGATTTAGAATCGTCCATCCTTACTTTAGATCACGGATAAAAATCCGATGATCCATTCATAGTGAATGTAACAGATGAAGGCTAGGGTATTTACACATTCCACTGCTTGAATTCATTGCAGAAGCTTTTAAAATGTCGGTGGTGGATGAAACCTTAAACTGTAAGCTCAATTCATCAAAAATAGAGTGTGACTCTACTTAGTTTACTGGCCACTTTGGATGAAATGCAAATGAATACAATGTTTGAACCTTTAACTGCGGATGAATCATCCGCGATGCACTTCCAAAGTGTAAAGTCTAAATTCGTCTGAACATATGTGCTATAACATAACACTCAATCACGATTTTTAATTGATTTACGTTTCCGTCACGAAGCAGTGTTTCGATGGAGAAATATTTCAATATTTGTATTTCACGAAGAAGCAATGTTTCAATCGCATTGTGTAATAATTATACTCGATTTGTATTTTAAGGACATGGCTTTTAGTAATAGTTCAAATCGTAAGAGAATTATGCTTACTCTTTGGAGAAACTAAAATCGTGAAAAGTTGTAAAAGTGATGAAATATAGTGTTCGGGCCAGTTTGTAAGAGGTTTATGGCAAGGTTTAGAAGTACCGCTATTTTTGAGGATTTGTTAATTTAGTTTTTCTGCCATCTGGACGACACTCGCCAGATGGTACGATTCCCCGGTTTTTACTTCTTTGTCATAGCATTTGTATAGCTTTAGTTTCTTCCGTATTTTTCTCTGTCGACACTCAATAGCAATTACCCTATCATAAACCTCCACGGCCCGAACAGTCAACCTAGGACCATCAGCCACCTAACGGTTTCCACACTCGATACAGGGGTAAGGAAACCGTTTCAGGTGGTCCGCAGATGTGTCGTCCACCCCCACCGTTCTCTAGAGTTTCGCCCCCCTTGGAAAATACCGCAGACCCCTTCCTTAAAGAAACGCGCCGAGAACGTAAGGGAAGGTGTGTCCATCGCACATAAGTTCGCTGATTGGGCCTTCCCAAAATTAGGAAGGAACCAATCAGTGGATGATTAGAAATTCCAAGGGGGAGCTCAGAAACAGTTTGCGATAGGGAAGACAGAGACTTACAGAGAGTCACACGAGAACAGTCACAAGAGTTTCTTAGCACAGTCGTCGAAACACACACACACACCTAGTCGTTTCAAGTCAGTCATACGAAACAGTCATACGAATTAGTCACACTTAGAGAGTCACACGAAGTTAGTCGTCCGAAAAATAGTTGTGCTCCGTCAATAAATATACAGTCCACTTCTCCCATACAACTATCCATACGTCATAATCGGCGTGTGGAAGTCGTGTACAAGCAGAATCACCGTGTTAGGGATTCGCGACGCGACATAAAATTTGGTCCTTCGAGCCGGATCCAGCAGCTGTGGTTTCCACCCTGTATCCGTGCTATTTTTTGGAGTCAACAACAATCGACGCGGACTTGGACGAGAGGAATTCCAAACAAGTGTGACTCGAGCAACAGGACCGCGAAGCAACCGATTAGACATTCAACTATCGGGACAGTGCAAGTTCTGTGAATTTTGAAACCGGATCCAGCAGCTGTGTTATTCACCCTGTATCCGTGGCATTTTCTGGTGTCAACATCGATCAACGCGGACTTGGACGAGAGGAATCCCAGACAAGCGGGACTCAATCAACAGGAGCACGAAGCAACCGATCAGACCTTCCAGTCATCGGGACAGTGCAAGTTGTGTGAATTTTCAAGAGGATCCACGCAGCAACCGATCACCTCAAGATCATCGGACAGTGGCGAATCCAACTCAGCAACCTACGAGAACTGCATCACAAGGCTGTTGCGTAGCATAGATCAACACTCGGGTAAGTCAATCGTCTTCCTTCCTTGTCCACTTTCCAAACTTCAATTTACACAAAATGACTAACGAAACAACAGCAGAATTAGTAAATTTGAGAAAGCATAGAACATCACTCAAGGCTCAGATAACTCGTCTGTTGAATTTCGTTCAAGATACACCAGGCGCATCCGCGCATGCACTTCAAACGCGTCAGAAGAGATTAGAATTAACGTTTAATTCGTACGAGCAAACACAGTCATCAATCGAATTAATTGACGAAGAATCAGACAACTGCGCTGAACGTGCGCAAATTGAAGAACAGTACTTTCTCGCGTCAGAATTATATACATCGCGTTTAGATAAATTACAAAATATTAACAACACGAATAATCCAATTAGAAATGTAGACTCGCCAAACACCGTTATTGTTCAGCGGCCAAATGCACTTTTGCCGAAGATAGAGATTCGACCGTTCGACGGTAATCCCATTGAATGGCACACGTTTCATGATACATTCAAATCATTAGTACATGACAATGAGGAATTGCCCGCAGTACAGAAATTCCATTATTTGAAAAATTCTCTTCGCGGAGACGCAGCATCAATAATCGCGTCTTTAAATGCTTCCGAGCAAAGTTATTACGTAGCTTGGGATTTATTGCAACAGCGTTGTAACCGACCGCGACAAATTATTCATGCGAATTTAAAGGCATTTTTCGACATTGCCGAAATCACACGGGACACACCCGGAAATTTGCGAACCTTAGCAGAACGGGCACAGATGTATGTCAATACCTTGAAGGCGTTAGACCAGCCCACACAGCATTGGGATACGATTCTAGTCTACATTATTACGAAAAAATTAGATAGAAACACTCGTAGATCTTGGGAACGTACATTAGAAAACGATCAATTGCCCACATTCAATCGATTAATCGCGTTCATCTTAGAACAAGCTCGCGGAGAGGATCTAGAGACAGAACGCGTAACGCCAGTTTCAACTAGATATAATAATCAAGATAAACCATTCCGAGCAACGCAGCAAAACCGTATACATACGTATTTATCGACCAGCAATACAAATCTTTGTCCGGTTTGTGAGCAAGATCACCCGCTTTACACTTGCACACAATTTTTGCGATTAACAATCAGAGAGCGTTTAGAGGCTGTCAAGGGGTCTAAACTTTGCTTAAATTGCCTCCGACCAAACCATACAATAGCTAATTGCAAATCAGGAAGTTGCCGCATATGCAACAAAAAACACAACTCTCTACTACATTTTGAAACCGACAATCGCAAACCAATAGTCAAGCCGCCACCGAATGCAAAGGTTCAACAGGAAACCGTTAAGACCGCGCTAACAGTCTCTTATGATTCGGAGGTTTTACTAGGGACAGCAAAAATAATTATTTTTGATAAAGATAACAACCAGCATGAATGTCGTGTGCTCCTCGACGGGGGTTCTCAAACGCATTTCATTACCGAGGAATTAGCAGATAAGTTACAATTAACTAAAATGAGATTAGATTCAGCATTCTCAGGTTTAGGACAACTCAGTACTCGTTCAGAATCTTACGTAAGGGCAAATATGAAATCTCGTACAAATTCATTCACATCTGAGGTCAAATTTATTACATTACCGTCGATCACAGGTTTATTACCTTCTCGACCGGTTAATCGGGGTGCACTTACAATTCCGAAAAACATAAAGCTAGCCGATCCGGAATTTTGCAAACCAGGAAAGATAGATGCCCTTCTCGGCAACACACTATTTTACAAATTGTTGAGCGTAGGTCAAATTAAATTATGTAACAATTCAATAATATTGCAAAAGACGCAGTTAGGATGGATTGTAACCGGAGAATTGAATTTACAACAATTCCTTCCTTCCACCTCAGCCGCTGCTTGTCACCTAGTTACGTCATTAGAGAATCAATTAGACAAATTTTGGTCGATCGAAGAGATACCGAGTAGACAATTTAGTTCTCCTGAAGAAACCGCGTGCGAGGAACACTTTTCAAGAAATAAATTCAGAGACAGTGAAGGTAGATATGTAGTGCGGTTACCGTTTAACGACGAACTAAATCTACTTGGTCAGTCCAAACCTCAAGCAATTAAGCGTTTCTACTCATTAGAGCGAAAACTACAACGCGATGCCATATTAAGTAAACAATATTCCGATTTCATAAAGGAATATGTAACCTTAGGTCACATGAGCGAGGTCGCACAAGACGAAGGGTCGGAAGGTTTCTACCTGCCGCACCATGCGGTAATTAAGGAAGCAAGCGCAACCACTAAGCTTAGGGTCGTTTTCGACGCGTCCGCGAAAAGTTCAACTGGCTTGTCACTTAATGATTGCTTAATGACGGGTCCCACAATACAGGAGTCATTATTCGCAATTTTGCTTAGGTTTCGGTCATACACGTTTGTTTTGACTACCGAAACGTGCTTAGCAGCAATAAGACGGTTTCTTTCGCGCCGGGGAAGACCGTCCAATATTTATACGGACAACGCGACTAACTTTGTAGGGGTAAAAAACGAAATTCAACAGATGCAACAATTTTTAAAATCAAAGGAGCATCAAGATAAGGTACAACACTTCTTGAGCACTGAAGGCATACAGTGGCATTTCTCTCCCCCACGGTCACCGCATTTTGGCGGACTTTGGGAGGCTGCCGTCAAGTCTCTCAAAAACCATTTATATAAAACAATAGGAGAAACAGTATTTACATATGAACAATTCTACACATTTATGACAGAGATCGAAGCAATATTAAATTCCAGACCGTTAACCCAATTATCCTCAGACCCTACAGATTTTACAGCACTCACTCCTAGCCACTTCCTTATAGGCGATACGTTGACAAACATACCCGAGCACGATCTTATGCAAACAGCAACTAACAGACTTTCACAGTGGCAACATCTGCAAAAGATGAAACAACACTTTTGGGCACGATGGCACAAAGAATATTTGCAGGAGCTCCACACACGGAAGAAATGGCACCTGGGAGACCCCAAAACTATCAAGGAAGGAATGCTGGTCATCATGCGAGAGGACAACACACCGCCACTGCATTGGAAACTCGGACGAATTATCGCACTACATCCAGGAGAGGATAACATAACTCGAGTGGTGACCGTACAAACACCTCACGGCACGTACAAGCGTAGTATCAAGAAGTTATCCCCATTACCCATTGATAGCGATTAAGGCAATTTTATACATATACGCACCAACATCGAATAGAAACGTTAACAATTAGTTATTTAAATATCATAATTATTAGATGCACTACACCTTACTAACACTATCAGTGATATAAACACGCGACACAACATTAATAGTTATTGTAGTTACTCAATGCGACATTATTCTAAACAAGTTCTCTCTCTTTTTATAAACAGCGATTTCGTTTAAGATGTACATACATTTACTTAGTTTATATTTATTATTATATAATGCGTTCCTCTTTGTTTGCAATGACTGCCTCAGAATAGCAGTTCCCGCTGTTTTTACGTAATATGTTACAAGAGAGTCAGGGTGTATGCGAGGACAATTAGAACCAGCTTATCAAAGCAACATAGGATAGCATTTATCATTGTTCGAATTTCGTTGAACGCAGCCGTTCAAGGGGGGCGGCATGTTCGGGCCAGTTTGTAAGAGGTTTATGGCAAGGTTTAGAAGTACCGCTATTTTTGAGGATTTGTTAATTTAGTTTTTCTGCCATCTGGACGACACTCGCCAGATGGTACGATTCCCCGGTTTTTACTTCTTTGTCATAGCATTTGTATAGCTTTAGTTTCTTCCGTATTTTTCTCTGTCGACACTCAATAGCAATTACCCTATCATAAACCTCCACGGCCCGAACAGTCAACCTAGGACCATCAGCCACCTAACGGTTTCCACACTCGATACAGGGGTAAGGAAACCGTTTCAGGTGGTCCGCAGATGTGTCGTCCACCCCCACCGTTCTCTAGAGTTTCGCCCCCCTTGGAAAATACCGCAGACCCCTTCCTTAAAGAAACGCGCCGAGAACGTAAGGGAAGGTGTGTCCATCGCACATAAGTTCGCTGATTGGGCCTTCCCAAAATTAGGAAGGAACCAATCAGTGGATGATTAGAAATTCCAAGGGGGAGCTCAGAAACAGTTTGCGATAGGGAAGACAGAGACTTACAGAGAGTCACACGAGAACAGTCACAAGAGTTTCTTAGCACAGTCGTCGAAACACACACACACACCTAGTCGTTTCAAGTCAGTCATACGAAACAGTCATACGAATTAGTCACACTTAGAGAGTCACACGAAGTTAGTCGTCCGAAAAATAGTTGTGCTCCGTCAATAAATATACAGTCCACTTCTCCCATACAACTATCCATACGTCATAATCGGCGTGTGGAAGTCGTGTACAAGCAGAATCACCGTGTTAGGGATTCGCGACGCGACATATAGCTATAATCTAGATGTTTAATTGAATTCGCTTATACGTCGTATACTTTTCACGTATTAACGTGAGTTCCGGTTATTTGAACAAAAAGTTACAAGTAGCAAGGGAAGTCGGTATTCACGTGAACTACTTGTTCCCTGACGAGTTCACGTAAATGGAGTTCTACTGTACTGACACAAGGAATTGTAAAGAAATAAATTATTTTCTGTCAGAGAAATTCGGGAATATAGTATATACTTAATATGATTATATTATAGTAGATCAAAATGCAACACATTATTTTAAAAGAATTTAATATTTTTATTGTAAACTTCGATTAAAATGTTTAACACCAATTAATTCGGAAGACAACACACAAATAGTTAACCTTTTTTTAGACTGAGTATAAAACAAGATGTACGAATTAAGTAATTAGAACAAATGTTTGGTTTGGGAAAGCAACAATTGTGCCGCTCATTTACCAAATCGATTAACCCCACTAAACAAAAAATAGAGAAATTAATAAAATCAATATACAGTCTCTTTTTTAATTCTATTTTAAATGTAAATTCAAATAAACACAGTAGAATGTATTATTACAGATGTCGCATTTATTTGACGACATAAGAAATGCATAAAATGACATGTCCTTGGAATAATCGTTATAATTTTCATAAATTGTTTATTATTCCATGACCATAGAGATTTCTCTCATTTCATAGTTAATACTTAATTAGTTATTTTAGTAGCTTAATAGCCAAACTGTTAAGGACATTTACTCTAAATATAAAAAATAAGCTTCAATCAAGTGCTTTGGCACTACAATTTTAAAAAATTCAAAAAGTGGAGTTAATCACTTTGACTTGTGAACGGCTCAATTATGATACCACATCATATAAAAGTTTTCAGTTATAAAAGGCGAATGGTTCAGCGGTACGTATATGATTGAAATCCTTATCACAATGCAGGCAACATAAATAATTGTATACAATTGCTTTCTGAATTTATTGTTAAATAAAACAATTCGATCACTCGATAAACGGAAAAGAAAATAATATGAAACGATGACTGGATGAAACAGCAGTAAGGCAATAAAATAGGTTAAAATTCTGTGTTCTGACAAAAGTATTAATTAAAGTAGGGTGAACGAACGAATGAAAAGCCAAAAGAGAATGCAGATAGGGAAGCTGAAACAAAGGTGGAATTGTAAAGAAATGTATAATTGTTGAGTCTGCGTATTTATTTCTTTCATGTATTACTTGTATGTGTCTTCACGTATTGTTGTATCGATTTACGTCATCTGCTCATTTAAACGTTAACAATTGTATAAAAAAGTCTAAAGGAATCTTTTGAAACCGATATTCTGTACAAAAAATATCAGAAGTATGAATGAATTTAGCAAATGCTGGTAAAGGATAATTGAAAAATCATTCCTTGTTTGAAAAATGCATCTCGAATCTCTTTTCAGTAACAGTTCATCACACGTCAACCATTCCAATAAAATTTCAGTACAATTTTGGGTAAAAAATTGCATATTGCCTAATGTGATAATTGTTAGGAACCAATTTTAATGGTGTTTTTCTTTTCATTCTATTCGTCATAGTTTTATCAACTATTTGTACGGATAATGAATGACATTGAAGGAAGAGGGGGTAAGAAACGGATTACGTGGATTCTGAATTTATGACATAATTCGATATACCTTATGCAATTTTACACGTCCACGAAACTCCACTAAAGAAAAAACAAGAATTTACTACAGCCATGCACCTCTCAACGACGCGTTGCTACGGTCCGTTTAACGACAGATCGCATATATATATATATATATATATATATATATATATATATATATATATATATATATATATGTACGATGGTCCTATTGTCTGTGTAGAATGGTGGTACGCCATGTATGCATCGTGTAGAACGGTATGCCATGTAGTTAAATGATAGCGAGACATACTTATAAAAATAAAATAAAGAAGGTTAATGTAGCCTATATAAAAGTAGGTTATATCATATAACTTAGATGCATAGTACTACCCCTGGTAAATAGTTTTCGGTCAAACAAGGTATCACAAAATTAGCTATGGTTCTTGTAGTGCACAGCGCTTTGTATGAATATAAAATTTACCAGAGAATTCATAGATAACGCCGAGGAAAATTAGTTAATTGAATGGTGCTCAAAAATACAGACTGTCTAACAGGAATGTGCCCGAGATATCTAGAGGAAATGGTTCAAATATGGGCTAGAGTCTATGTAGGCTAGCTAAGGTATACGGCTTATTAAGTGCTGATCTCTGTCAGGAATAGCGCAGAACTACGACTAAAGAACAAATAAAATTGTACAGAGAAGAAATAGTAACCATCGTTTGTTGTATTAACGTGTTCTGTTGCAAACAGTGTCATAGTCACAAATTTCACGATCGTAAAGGTTTTCACAGGTATGTTTGTTCCATTGTTCCAATCATTATCTGTTGAAGTAAGAATTACTTTGCCAAGAGCGCTATATTGTTAACATTGAACGCTTCTTTTACCCACTTTCAATAAAAAGAATAGTTTTCCGAAAAAAGACAGTAGTTTTCATTTTTATTTTAGATTATTTTATAAGTGAGCCATATTTGCATCATATTCTCAAAAATGGATATTGTAATAGAAATATTAATTTACTTAACTCTGTTTCAAATTTGATCTTCTATCTTACAGTATTCTTAATCCTACACTGAACGCGTGCTAATCGTAAATTGTAACTGATACAATTGGTTACTGTTAAAATATAAATACGAGGATAAAGCAGCAGAATTTCCATTTCAGGATCAAACGGCACGCAATTTGTTTCCGGAAAATGTAGTGAAATTCTGTAGAAACAGCCGGTGTATGACGGATTGCTTGCCGGCATGTATTCAGAATTTGCATTTTTCAAAATTTGTTTAAACATAAGACAAAGATGAATTATATTTTATAAATAAAAAAACGCCCTTTCCATTTTTCATCTACTTGTCAATTAATCTTTAATGTCTATGTCTTTCATTCTGAAACATCATGCAATTTATAAACATTCCATAAAAAAATACCTAATTGCTTGGCATGCTGAGAAAGCCTCACAAAAATATATGTTTGTAATAATGTTACTCGTTATAATTTGTCCATTTATTTTTGAATTTACATAATTGATTATGTCTGATAATAATATTGACAATTATAATATATATAGGGCATTAGACAATGGAATTTAGGCCTTTAAAGTTCTATAGTAGATATGTAATCACTAATAAGGGAACATTTCGAGCTGACAATCGTCAGATTTATCATTATCGTTCGAAACGAAGGAAAATAATTGTTTTTAACGTTTGCTAATACTTTTTGTTAGTTCGAGACTTATATCATGCACACTGTGTCAAAATAGTTTCCATACACTTAAAAAAGTTTAATGTGGAAGATGGCCCATAAAAAAATCCGTTCGGAATATTTTTTATGAAACTACCATGTATCAAAATTCCCTTGTAATAATCAACATGAATTCTACAGTCAATCATTTCGGTATAATATAATTTTATTTGAAAGGAGAATGAATCAGTTTAGTGTTCCCGTCCACAGCAAGTAGCGAAATATTGGCTCGTAATTTAGAAACATATGAATAGTTTTTTTTTACAGGAACCTTTTTACACGACTTTGATTTAAGACGATTGACCCAAATTTTAAGAACAAAAATTTGGCCAGAATATGTCGCAAGCAAAGATCTCGTCCTTCCTAATACGATTGATTTCCCCATTATAACATTATCACATGCAATTGGCGAAGAAAGGTTTGATGATCTATCATGTGCAAACACTGATGAATTCTTAATTGACAAAACCCTATGTGAAGATGAAATAGTAGAAGTTGTTTTTCTGATCCCAAAGGACATAGCGATAATGACGAAGAGGATCCTGTTCTCAATGCAGACTTAACTAAAGAAAATCCTGAACTGACCATTAATTTGGGTAATCATTTTGTCAAACATGATCCTAATGAGGAACGAGCTGAGAAGTTTCAACGTGATCTGATGTCATTAATGACCTCTTACAGAGAATTATATAATATCCTAGCCAAAATATAAGCATAATGATCAATAACTGAATTCGTCTTTAAAACCACGGAAACATCGGTATCACACGAGACAAGTGCTAATTGTATTCAAGAGATCAGAGAAAGAATTTTATCAATTTGTAGTGGTAGCTGTACCACCATTGTCTTATACAAATCTATGTGTTAGTTACCAGAAAATGGTAACGAATAAAAATGTTTTTTGCGTAACTAACATTATTTTGCCTAATATTTGGAAACGAAGCTGCAGGAATGAAACAACTTTTAACCTAATCGATTAAAAATACAGGGTACATGACCAACATGTTAACAATTCAAACCTCCCTGCTGTAATAACAAACACAACAGTTAACCACCGTGACATAACTGCTCATTCAAAATATTCATCTACACATACAATATTGACATTAATTTGATTTCTGAAATTCACCTAACGGATAAAAATTATATGCAATTTTTTTACCATAGGTACCATATATAACACGAAACATCTTTTATGTAAAGCGCATGGGAGAATTGCTATCATCATCAAAAATAGCACAAAACATTATCTACGTAATATCACTATGCATGACTACCTGCAAGTAGCAACAGTTACAACGGAAACCAAAAAAGCGGAGCAATACAAGTATCTGCCATTTACTCGTCGTCGAAACATAAGCTTATATTGGAACAATATGAGGACTTTTTCGATTCTCAAAACAGGAAATTTTGTATAGCTGGAAACTGTAATGCTAAGAATAAAATAACTCTTAAAACTGTTGCTATGATTATTGTTATACATTAAAAATTTAATTAAAAGCACGTAATCAGGTTAAAGTAATATTTGTATACTTTGAAAAATAGAGAATGTTAAGATTTAGCAAGATTCTTAAAGAAAAATACGATTATTTATACATTGTTGAATTTCTTGAATCATCTTCGTTATTTTATAATTTGTTTAGCATAACACTTACACTTTGACGAGCAATTGTATTCATGCAATCTATGAGGTATTAATTGAATGCACTTGACCAAGCATAATCTGCTTAGATCCCTCAATATACCACCATTTCACTTTCTAATCGTAAACCATGTCAGGATTTAATATAGTTTTAAGTAATGCATATACTTTGTTGAATTAATTAATGCGTTTCTTACTTAGCGAATTAAATTATTCTGTATTTGAAAATTAAAATAATTTTTAGACTAGACTATCTCTTTTATGTAAATTTGGAAATTATAATCGATCAAATGCACACATATCGAATTATTATTTAAACGCGATTGTCTAAAAAACAAATCATTGTACGAAAACATTTCGTTCTATATCTTCGACTTACTTTTGCACGAGGAATCATTTTCTTTCCTGAAAACGTGATTACCTAATAGCTTCCTAAATTTGCTATTCTGTCAAGCCTAATTTTCAGTAAATTACTTTACGAAGCTCGAAATAATGACTACGGGATTGAAAATAATATTTTGATAGATGGTCATTAATTTACAAGGGAACGTAGCTCGGGTTTCATCGTAGCAACGCACGTTGGATCGTCCAGTAATAACATGTTTATCAGACGATGATGCGACTATTAAGCCGAACGCCCGCCTCGGGTAATTATGCAGCCTATCAGCAGAGAAGCACGGCTCGGTTAACATCATAGATATCGATAAACGATGCCTCTTCTAGCTCGCCCTACTGGCCTCTTACTCCTACTATCCTATACCATAGCCGATCTGGACCACCCAATTATATGCTCATCTCCGATCCGGGATCTAGGAGACGTACAAATTGATCTGTCTAGGAAGTACTGTGAGCTACTCTGGTGGCTTATAGTTATAGACATTGAGGATATCCCATTGAATCCTCTTAGACTGTCCCATTTTATCCCCGTGTAATGTCCCGAACAAAAGAAGTTATCAGTATAATGAATAGGTTACGATGTACAATGGCAAACGAAAGTATTCGAACGCTTTATTATACAAAAATTCTCGTAACCCATAAGTATGATTTTAATGAAAGTTTGTGTGCATATAGAATGTAATAGCAGATATATGAAACATTGTTTTTCGTCCACCGGAAATTTCTTTAAAAAGGTGAAATCATGTTTCGAAGGTTTCAACGTTTTTGTTTTTTGTTTTTTTTTTTAATGCTAATTTCCCTGAGACTTTCTTGTATTTGGCGGTACACATCTTACTTGACATAATATTTTCCTCTTTAGAGGAATTAATTTATCTACTTAAATTTTTAATGGGCTACACTGCTCCACTTGCGTGATTCGATTTTTAAGACATTTTAATATTATAGGAAACATATGTATACAAGAAAATAAGAAAACCAGCAGTAACCTTTAAGAAATATTGTTACCCTAAAGAACGAAAAAATAGCATAAAACATTGTCCGATACTTCGAGGTTCTTTACAAATCTGTTACATTTAATCACAAGAAACCATGCAAAATCATTCAATAAAATGATAATTGCTTACATAGTCACATTGAATGATCTTTAAGCATCGCGACGAACTTTCCGAACAACCTAATACATATGTGTATTCTCGAAATAAAAATCATACTTTATCTGATAATACCCTATAAGTTATTATTCCTTCTTACAAAGCATTTTCTAAACAATCGATTATCTCTTTTCACATATTTCGTGACTTACACAGATTAACTTGCGATTCCTCCATATAACATCATACTCTGAACCTTTCAGCTGATAACATGTTACTAAAGAATTTCTAAAAGAAGGTTGAATTAGGGTAAATGACCCAATTACTGTCACTGTTCCTATAACTGCCACTTGAGTTACTTTATTTAATAGCAAAGTAATGCACAAATACTAAATTTGGACTTCGGTTTACGTAACGACACATAGACATTCTCTATTCGTGTACACTTAATATTTATAAATAAATATTGGGAGGTAAATTTGCTGTTGAACATTAAAACGTTACCAACATAATTATAAAGTATGGAACATGTCATAATTCAGTAAGGCGATACGTTTACTATATATCTTGTATCTGTTACACAATCTGACGTGTTAATATATGTAAAAACGTGTTTCTGTTTAAATGAAAAGTTTTCAGGTGACAGTAATAAGGACATTGGACTTGGTTGTACATTTTCAATTACGTAGTAATGAATTTATTATATTGAACATATAAAAAAAATGTTCATAAATAAAAGAGCGGTTGAACATTATTATGTTCCAAACTGGAACGATCTTTATGTTAAATACGTTCTAAAATAGTTAAATAAAGTTACGCGCGAACCTAAAAGTGGCAGTACGTGGTACATTTACCCTATCTCCCAGTAAACAGAATGCATTATCATGGAAAAGAAAGACAAAAGAGCTAATAGATCAACTAGATTTTCAGTTTACTTGTTGTATAGTTTGTTATCTGTGGCGCACGCGACTTATATACAGCTGTCGAGCACGGCCACCGTACGACACGCAACTTGTAGCTCGAGTTTGCTAGGTGAAAAGGCAGCCAGTGCGTGCGAAACGACGAGCCTTGGCTGTTACCATAGCACACAGGCCTCGAAAGTTTCCCATTATAGTCTCCCTTAACTGGTGCTAGTTCTCTACTCGTTCTTGCTCTCTCTATCTTCGTAGTTCCTTGTTCCGCTTCTACTGCTAGACCACACTTGGTCCTCTCTATTTCTCGAACGTGTATGTTATGGTTCTCTCGATTTATCTTCCATGGGTCTCCCTGTCCTTCGCCCTGTCTCCTGCCTCCACTCGCAAAGTACAGAAGCGTCTCTGGTGAACTATGAGTCCGAACTATTCCATCGTTACCGCTATAGTTTAGTTAAACGCGCCCTTTCCCCTAGTTCGATGCATCCGACCACCTCCTGGCTATCGGACCTAAGTCCACAGCATGCAAATTCGGGACGAATTTGCCCGATCTAGCCAATCTTCGTTGTTCGACAAACTGCGCCAGTGGCGAAGGACACAGAACGCTGTAGTAGACTGGCAGAATCGCGTCAGGATCGACTTAGAATTTCGGGGGGTGCATCCGTGAATCAGGCGAATTCGATTAAATCGGATTCGTGTAAACAAGCAGGCTGCACGGAGAAAGTTCGATCCTCGTGAGCGTGGTTGCGAAAGAGGGAGTGAATATATCCAAAGGTGGAAGTTTCAGGTCAGAGATATGCCTGACTTCGATAAATTTGTGGCTGAACTTCTCCTTCTAGGTACATCTAATTAAGATTTTGGCTTAACGTTCACCCACGGAAACGGTGATGCATGTGTTTGCTTAGGTAGAAAATTAATTAGAAACTTTCCCGAAGGTTTAACTTGGATTTTCCTTATGAAGCCGTGCTAGAAAACTGATTATTCTTTGGCAATCGTTCATTGCGATTGGATTCAAAGGATTTCTATTCAAGATTGGGCGTACTCGTATCATGTGTACGTAAGTTGGAAAATTGGGATCCGGATTAGAATTGAAATGGCAAATAGTATATATAAGTGCCAGACTTAAAAAGAAGAGGGAAACTAAAGAAAATTATAAATTATTGTAAAGTAATTTGGTACTTTATCCTCTTAAATTAATATGACACTTGTATCGTTTACTAGTACGTTCAATATGAAATTCCATCTACTAAAAGTTCCTTTTTTACTAAAACAATAATTTTTAATTATTTCAATACTTACACCGTTTACGATTTGGATACAAAAATTTCTCTGACATCATCCATATATATATATAGTCACTTTCATTATATATCGTTTAAATAGGAAAAAATCAAATGGTTTGATAAACGATACAGAAGATTGTAAGGGGAAACTTTACGTTTCGTTTATATGATCATGTCGGATAACGCTTTTAATTAAGTAACGTTTTCACGTGAACAGGATTCGCAAGACGTTATTAATGGAATCGCTCAAGAAGTGAAAAGTCAGCACGATAAGGAGAATCAGAATAAGTTATCTCTTCGTACATTAAACTAGTGAAAATTTATAGGAATAATTTATCTTTAACGACGCATTAATCAAAGAGCAATATTAAAAAAACGTAAAAATTTAAAAAAAGGGATAAATATGATATGACAAATAAAAATATACCAATGATGTGATTAATGTATTAAATAAACAAATTCCACTTAACTTAGACAAATTATCATTATCCCTTTTATTATTAACATTATTATGTAAAAATTAAGACTTGTATAAAGTATAAAAGATGTAAGTAATATTAATAAATTTGTAATAATTATTCAATATGCTTTATCGTATAGAGGCACTTCTTTCAATTTTTATAAATTAAATATTCATTGACCTGTTTAAAGTAGGAAGAATAAATTTTTTAAATTTAAAATACTTGTTCTGCAATTCCTAAATAATTCTTAATTCTTTTTCTTTTTAATGACCGCTATTTTTAAAATCATCATCGTATAATGGTTACTCTTCTACCGTACTTTCATTAGACAAACATTTGTTTGAAACATTTACTTCGGGTTACGTAAAGGCTAGACTGCGAATCTTTATACATTTGTAGCAAACTTAAGTAAGCAAAAAAATACAAAATATATGCGATGAGCAAAACCATGCAAAATATTTAGAATAAAATATATTTTTGATAAAAAATTAACTTCGCATAAAAATCCGCAGTCTAGTAATGCCATAGACTTCACTTACAACCCGGTCATATTTTCAATATAAATAATATTAAAATATAGTAAATATATTATACAAAAATTCAGATTGAAATCTTAAATTGTTCGCGCTTACATTTTTTTCTATACGAACCTTTTTTCCTCACATGCCAATGAAAATGCTCTTTTTTTGATAGAGTAATGATAAAATAGTCAACATATTTTTTACTTTATACAATACGATACCTCGTGTACACAATGCATATGTGATAATTATAAGAACATATACTTTTAAGACAATGCTAAAAGTGGTTTATACGTTACACAAACATTAGATCTGAAAGGTTCTTAGCAAACGAAGTGGATTCGTGAAAAGGTTAAAGCTCAGCTTACTTTAGCCGGCGACATCCAAGGAAGATTCTCAAATATACATAGGTAGACATCGTATCGAATTTCCCTAGCGGACAGCAGAAGCGGTACCAACGATGGAGGTTTGCATCGGGCGAATAAGAAGTCCCTTTGCAGAAGTGTCTTGCAGGTACACCGACGTTTGTTCGGTCCAAACGTGTACTCTGTAAAACTAAGGTTGGCAAAAGGCTGCCAGAGAAGCGGGAATGATCCGTGCTACGTGATACAGGTCTCCGGCGTGTCTTCGAATTCTCACGGATATAAAAATCTCCTGAAATTCAAATTGCGCTGGCATCGTCGCTCGCGACTCCCTTGTGAATGATGTTTTCGCTGGTAGAGGCAATGCTAGAGATACTTCAAGTAAATGTGATTCAATAATTTAAGCGCGTTGGCGGCGCCGCAGTTTTTACATACTACCCTTTCCTTAGGTACAAGCAAAATATTTTGGATCTTGGATTTAGAAAAATAATACTGATCAAGTAGTGTCTTAGACTTATCTTTAGAATTGAAGCACAATTGCAGAATCGAATGATAGAGATGTCGTGTGAAACTTTGTGAATATTGCGTTTCTGTAATAACTGAAGATAGTAAAAGGTGTTATTTAATAAAACTATTTAATAAAACAGTTTGCCCTAACATAGAATAAAGAAATATAAAGAAGTTGAAGGACTTACAGTGGCTCAAAGTAAAATTCGGACAGTCACATTTTCATGCTGTAAGAAGCGATTTATAAGCGTTTGAGTTTCCTAACTTTTGGATTCCTAAGCTTTTGGATTCTCATGCGTTTACATTTTTAAGCTTTCGGATTCTCAAGCGCTCGAATTTCTAAGCATTTGAATTTCCAAGCTTTTGGATTCTCAAGCGTTCGAATTTCTCAGCTTTTGGATTCTCAAGCGTTCGAATTTCTAAGCTTTTGGATTCTCAATCGTTCGAATTTCTAAGCTTTTGGATTCTCAAGCGTTGGAATTTCCAAGCTCTTGGATTCTCAATCGTTTCAATTTCTAAGCTTTTGAATTTCCAAGCTTTTGGATTCTCAAGCGTTCGACTTTCTAGGCTTTTGGATTCTCAAGCGTTCGAATTTCTAACCTTTTGAATTTCCAAGCTTTTGAATTTCCGAGCTTTTGGATTCTCAAGCGTTCGAATTTCTAAGCTTTTATATTCTCAAACGTTCGAATTTCTAAGCTTTTGGATTCTCAAGCGATCGAATTTCCAAGCTTTCGGATTCTCAAGCGTTCGAATTTCTATGTCATTGAATTTCTAAGCTTTTGCATTCTTAAGCGTTCGAATTTTTAAGCGTTCGAATTTCCAAGTTTTTTTTCCAGAAATTTCCAAATTTAGAAGCGTTTGGATTTCCAAGATTTTGAATTCCGAAGCGCTTGAGTTTCCAAGATTTTGTATCTCGAAACATTTGAATTTCCCAGCTTTTAAATTTTTGAGCATCCAAATTTCCACGCTTTTGGATTTCCAAACTTTTATATTCCGAAGCGTTTAAATTTCCAAGTTTTTGGATTCCCAAGCATTTAAATTCTCAAGCAATGGGATTTCTAAACTTTCCAATTTTAAGATTTTATATTAACGGACGCGTCCATCAACTTTTGAAATCGTTCGAATAATTACGAGTGGTACTGTAAGCATACGAGTTTTACTTTGAACCGTTGTATACATGTTACGTGAGCAGCGTGTAGGAAAGATAACTTTGAATACAAGTTACACGAAATTTCATATTCGCAACATTACACGTTGTTGGAATGGTGTAATATGAAATGCTGAAACTGTTTTTAAACCAAAGTAGTTGTTAATAAATAAAGTAGATTAAAGTAGTGGTTGGACAAATTCAGAGATACACTTGTGCATACCAATACATTTCAATTCCCGTACCCTGATATGGTCTCAAATGCATATCAAAAGAATGTGTAATCGGTATTGGTAAAGTATGTTTGATGTCGCATGTAGTATCGATTCAATCAATATTTCATCAATAAGACAAAGGAATGTGTATATCAGTGATGCTCAGTCTGCGGCACACAGGTAACATATGACTTGTTGTAATTGTTTAACTAGTTTCAATAGCCAAAATAAAATAATCTTCTCATTTACAACAACACGAATCTTTGAATTAATTTTCGAAGAGATCCGATAATTTCAGTATAAATAACAAGTATGATAGGAATGATATAATCCACAGTAGAGGATAAAAGGTTGGTTATCACTAGTTTATGTTATTACATGTTTCACGGTACAGATTTTGTTTGAATCGTATTCGGGTATTTGTAATTATATCTAAATAACTACCAAACATAATACGATAGTTATTTGTTACAATACATCTCAAATCGTTTGCAAACGTACCGTACACGAGATTGATACGCAAATATTAATTCTAAACATAAACGTATTAATAGTATGAAACGTGTCTCATTGTCAGTCCCATCGCTAGATTATGATATTGCATTGCATTTGTTAAAAGTATCCGGTTGATGGTTTCCAAATCATTTTCTTCTATTTTAGTCATTCAATGTATATATCTGGATCCAATAGGAAGTATCGTAAGCGAAAGCAAATCTAATTTCTGCAAAACGAGACGTTGTCTTAAGTCATGAAGTTCGCGGAACAAACACGGATAAACTAGAGTGGCTCGCGGTTGTCGATAATACCAGTAGAGTCTTCCTATATCCTTTGGCTTGTAGAGACGATTTGCCGTCTCCTTTTCGGCCTTTTCCTTCACTGCTGCTCCCGTCACTATTTCTTTCTCCCTATCCTCTATTTCTATCCAACATTCAACTCCCTATGGGAAGTTCGCGAACCTACCCGTTTGCAAATCCCTTTCCGTGCCTCGACGGAGCAAGAAATGCAACTCTCCTTAGGGAATTAATTGCGCCGTAAAACGTAGATTCAAATCCGTGCTCTAAAGGAGAAGGAAAGAGCGAAAAAAGATAGGAAACAGGCGAACCTGAAGAAATAGAAAGAAAGAAAGAAAGAAGGAGAGAAGGACGTTACTTTTCTTCAGTCGTCCGAAAGGTTCTCCCAAGATGGTTCTCATCTCAGCTGCAATCAGTGTCGTAAATTGCTTGCAATCGCCCCTGCAATTAATTCCGGCTCATCCTCAGGGGATTTATTATTCTCAATAATACCGTAATATTCTTGGGTGGAAGGACAGCTCGCCGTCTTCGCGGCTCACTTTCCTCACTGGGCCAACGAGATATTTCTACCCTTTCTGTCATTGACACAGAAAAATGTGACTGAATATATTGGAGACAGTTATGCAAAAATTCGTTTCATAATAGATGGAAGAGATAAAGTGCAAAAATCAGAAATCGAGGTTATGTTATTGATATTATCTTGAAGCTTTATCTTACTTATCAAGGAAAAAGAAAAATCCTCGTACGCCAAATCACCAATATAAAGAAGGCTGTTATCGTATTCACGCAAAGACAACTGCATTATGAGAATATTAATAAAAAAAAAAAAATGAATCATTTTTATTATACAGTTTAGGGAAACGGATATTTTTCAAAACTGATAACGTAATCAAATTCTTCGTTCACAGGTGCAAACTTTGTCTACACTACATTGCAATTTCTATCTATAACTATCTAACTATCAATAACTATCTATTTGTTTCTCACATTGTCTGAGATATTAAATCAAATGTGCACGTCTGCCACTCTAAACATTGAGTGCGATTTTCATTTTTTCGGTCTTAAAGATACTAGTTAAAAAGTACGTGTCGAATACTTTGAAAAAGTCTCATGTTAAAATTATTTAAGCATTCTACCTTTGCATTTCTATCAGTAAACGTTACTTTCAGTAACTGCTCCGGATTATCATAAATTTATAATACGCAGAATACTAATTCAAATTCGAAGAATTTAAATACTTTAATTTTTAATACATTACTAAGGTTGCAATGGGGAAAAGTGTCCAAAACTTAATTATTATTTTAAATTTTCAACTTGTCCTACTCAAGATTAATTAACGTTTTCTAATACTATTGTTTGAATCATAGACCACACCAGTTAATGTCAAGAAAACTAAATCCTTACGAAAGAAAATCATTTATATTTCTTATAACAAACACTCATTCTCTACAAACCACGGTTACTGCAACAGAATTGAGCTATGAAGAATATTATATTTTTTGATTCTTCATTTTATGCACATACATGTATTTTTTTTTATATGGGAGGTTGTAAGGTGCATATATTCGACCCGTTTTTCCAGAACGTTTTCCCAGAGACATTTTCGCAGGAATTCTACATGAGAAGAACTCTTCAGCTACCAGAAAAATGGAAAGAGGTCATCGATCAAAATGGCATATATGTACATAATTGATTTAATTTATTCCTGAATTTACGAATAAGTGATTTTAGTAACACTACAAAAATAGGAACATAAGTTGCAACAAAATATAACTTTTTACGATGGCTTACATACAGTCAGTCACGAAAGCCTACATACATATTCTAAATTTTAAATATTTACATACTTTAGAATATATTTTAGACAGATAAAAATGATAAGAAAATTTAGAAAATATGAAACTGCAAATGAAAAAGATTTTTAGCAAATGTTTGACGAAGGATAGTGTCATTGAATAGTGCTTCGAAAGGTGTAAAAAACGTCATTTCATGTATGTTAAACAAATTATTGAACATTACAAATGTACCAGGAGATATAACAAAGTGCAAATATAATTATAACAATAAGTTTTGTCTACTTTAATATACATATGTAGATTTTCATGAAATCGTGTTTTTAGTTTACGTATATTTTGTTGTAAATAAACGGAAAAAAGTCACTTTATAACGATCTATGTAATTATTAATAATAAGTAAATTAATATTTGTAAAATGATCGAAACCGATATTTTCTTAAATATATGAAATTTAGAACTGTGTGTAGGCTTTTGCGATTAACTATAATTGATTGAATGTAAGCTTAAAGTTAAACTTTAATTTTATTTACTTTGGTTGGCTATGAATATAGTAAATTAATCTAAAACAATGATATATTATGAATGTTATTGAATAGAGGATTATTTATTTCAAGAAAATGTTACATTGAATTTTATATGATTCTAAAGTATAAAGATACGCTTACTAAATTTTGTAAGTTACCGTATAACTATTATCCTTAACCCTTTCGCTACGTAAGACGTATATATTCGCCATCAGAAAATTGTAATATCATTCATTCAAGGTATGTATACGTATATTGTTTCTACGGTAGACTGCGTTGTTTTGTGAATTCATACAACAGTACTGTACTATAATTAATTATATGGAACATCCAAATACTTATATTTATACTATTTTCATATTAATTAAAAGAACTCTTCTTTATGCCTCGAGTTCTCAATTTTAAGCTGCCGTAGCGAAAGGGCTAATCATTTCCATATTATGTATTAGATGGAGAGGAATATTAAACTTTTCGTTCATTATTTTTATACAAATTTTATTTTATATTGCGTTTTGTTTAATTTCATACAACGTGCATTTTTTAATTCTATTTTGACGTTTCATTTTTCGTTTCTTTATTAATTCTTCAGTTTGCTTTTCGTGTACGAACATCATTTGAAGAGGCCCTATCTTGATATTATTATATAGGAAAATATATTACAGTTAGACCATCTGTAAATATTAAAAATGTTTCGGAATAGGGTTCTAAATGTTCGGTGAGCATTTTGTTTTGATATCAAAATGGGCCTAAATTTTACAGCATTTCTTAATTTTTGAAAAGAAGTTATGACACTTATTTTCTAAATTACTGAATCCATTGATCTTTTGAATGTTACATTGCACCTAATTTCAAATTCAGTAAATTTGAGAACGAACATATAATAGTGGGAAAAAGTACAGCCACGATAAACAATATTATAATTACATGTATATCTAATGTGATAGGTTTTAATGTGAGGGGAAAATTCTTTGTTCCTTGTTTTTCTAATACAAAATTATTTAAAGTAAATAAACTTCTGAATAGACAAATAAATGTGTTTTGTTATATCTATCAAACATATGTTACTTAAAAACATTTAAATTATTTATGGTATCATTTATTTATATTCATGATGTTATCATTTTCCTAATTGCCGTAGTAAGACATTCATAAAATAGTAACCGAACTAGTGTTTAATCACTATTCTGAATATTTAAAAAAATTATTTTAAGAACCCCACAGGGTTTTGAATTTTTGAAGTATTCAATTTAGTATTTTACTTACACGTATTCTTTTCTACCTATATTATATTATAGTTTAAGTTGATGTCTTAAAAATTTGATTGTCTAATTTATTAAAAAAAAAATAGATTTCATGGAAATCACTTTACATTTTCAGGTTATTTCTATATAAAAAATGACGCGGTTTCGTGTAATAAACGAACTCTACCTTAAATTGAATATGGATGCTAATTGAAATATATTTCAATTCAAGCAGTGTATAAAATTACAAAAACTCACTAAGTCTGGGCCGAAATGTATATAACGTAGAAAAATTAGGATTAAAAACTGATCTAGCGATAAGCCTGTACCTCTACGCCGTTTCATCCATTTGCACGCTGGGCGAGTTTCTCTTCGCGTGAGTTAATTGGTAACAAACAGTCCCGGACTGTTCGCACGTAACTTTGTTTCGCTCAATTTACAGTCGCAATCCAACCACCAGTGAGGAACCGACACCCGAGTAATTTTCGACTACGACGGGGGTATCAAGATCCACGCAAACGATTCTCTTTCACTTCTCGTTCTCGCTGTTTTCCAACAGTTTTGACTTTTATAGGTTCAAGAGAGTAGGAAGAATGGTCAAAAACCGGAAGATGAGAACGAACAAACAGGAAGGGGCGAAGACAAAGAGGAAGGAAACTGAGAACATTCTGGTCCTTTCCTTCGTGGATGAAAGGAAAAAAGAGAAAGTCGAATCGCAAAGTGGTCGCGAAAAGTGTGAGGGCTCGTTCAAACTTTTGCATCAGAGAATTCTTTCTAGGTCCTCTAGAATATCTGTGATAAAGTTATAAACTTTTCGGAAGGACTCGCCATCAGCGTCGGCTAAATAACTGCTTACTTTTTCCTCTACGCGACATCTAACGACCTAACTAAATTTTCTGTTACTTACCGAGAAACACGTGACTTCTTGGACAATTCGTTTCTTTGGAACAGAGCAAAGTAGCCGAAGAGTATATTGAACTGTACTAATCAGGCGAAACTATTTATAACGGTTAAAAAATAAAAGTGATACAGTGGAATCCAGTTATTATAATCACGGATAATGTTATCAGTCATTTTATCAATTACTTTTTAATCGCGTTATAGGGAATCAGTAGCTAAACGTTTAGTTTGTATTATAGGAGTACTGCGTTATAAGGATTCTACTATATTTTAAATATGTATGTAATTGTCATTTTTCCATCACGATTTCGATCTTTAATAACCAAGTTGGTGAATTCTCCCGAAAAAGTTTCTAAGTGCAAAGGGTTAAAGAGGTATTTGTTTCAGTTAGATCTAAAAGAAAATGGATATTTTTATCCATTTTCAAACAGTGTAAAGGTTTCTGAACACGCTGGAAGAATCTTTAAGAAACTTCAAATACATATTAATAAAGTTAATGAAATACTGTAAACGTGTTTTTCTTGAAACAGTGCTTTTCAAACTCGTTTATATAATTTCTTATAAACGTTCAAATTGATTAGATAATATGTTCATTTTTTACGTACCTTTTTCTCTCTTGTTCCGACCAGAATCATGAAAATATGAACGATATCTACATATCTTACGAATTAAACTATACAAATTCTATTTAAAATGTTTCTTCCTCCTTCGATTGATCGTCGTTCCTTTCTTTTCGATTTCAACAAATGATTGTGATAGTTACTTTATTAAAAATAGGTGTATTTACTTTTATTTTGAATAATTACCATGAACGTAGTCATATCAATCATGAAGGGAGAATTTTCTGGAAATGAGTAAGTGCACACTGATAAATCTGTCTCAGTAAATATTTCTCGTTTTAATATAACAACGTTAAAATACTTGTAAAGTGTTAATAAAATAATGTACGAAATGAGAAGTATGTTATCCTTTTAGTAAAAAATTTTCCATACTTTTTATGAACTTTCAAATGAATATAATCTTTATGCAGTTTAACACACAAACGTGATTATTTGAGTATTTTCTCGGAAACAAAATTCAATCGAGCGTTTATTTATATTCCATCAGATACGGTAATGCAAGAAATAGTTTTCAATAAATCATATGATTTATTGCAGTGCTACCTCATAGTGAAATTTTATCTTCTCCTTGTGCATTTGCTTTGCGAATATTATACGATTCAGTTTACAACATTCGGTCAAACGGATAAAGGATAAAATAAATCATTAAACCGTATGAATACGGTTAAATGATTAAACCTCGTTACAGCCTGAAAGAATTTTATGATGGATATATTGAACAATTTATAATCCGAAAAGTACGACATTTCGTTAATCGCGTAATGCATCTATCTGTAAAATTTCAATTTCAAATATTTCCAATTATAATTGGATATTTTTTACGTATTTCGTTATTGATCACGTAAACTTTACTAAATAATTTTCTTCAATAATAATCAGTGCTGCTTATAGATTGAGCATATCATGTTTAAAAAACGAAATTTTCGTAACATTTCATAATATACATTCATGATATACAGTGAATTATACAAATAAACTTCTGAAAATTAGATGATATGAGTTTTTGGTAAAAATTATAAGCACAATATTATTTTATAGCATGTATTGGTACTGAGCAATGCTCATTCCAGAAACACGGTTATTGAAATTGACTCGGATTTATAAGTACATATTGAATTTGATCCCATCGCTTTCCTAAGATGTACGATTCGACGAAAAGTGACACCCTTTTACTTTTTGCCGCTGCCCCCTTTTTACTCACAAGGAACGTTCAGCAATCCGAAAATTAAAAGAAATCTAAAACCTTGCACAAACTTTGTTCGAGTGATCCTATTAATGAATCTATTTTTTGTTTTGACAAAGAAGCGATCCTTAAAGAAAATATAAGTTTTCATGTAACTGTCAATATCTTCAAAAGTATATGTGTATATAACATGGAAAAAAGATAAATTCAAAGTTTTACAGCATTGGGTGTCCTACAGTATGACAGATAGAATACGAAAAAATTTAGGGGGGAAGGGTGGACAAATTTTGAAAAAGGAAGATTTTTCGAAAAATCTTTGCAGCCATACGAAACATCAAACGCTATAGAACTTTGAATTTAACTTCTTTCCATATCGTATATGGTTTTGCAGACATTGACAATAATATGAAAACTTATATTTTCTTTAAGGGGGTGTTTTCACCCCTAGGATCGCTTCTTTACCAAAATCAAAATTGTATCCATTGATAGGATCGCTTGAACAACGTTTGTACAAAGTTTTAGATTTTCCTTTAATTTTCAAGTTGCCGAATGTTCTTCGTCAATCGTGATGGAGCTGTGGTAATCATTCTTCCTTCGATTCACCGTTGGGTCCTTTCGATTCACCGTCAGCAACACTAGTTGTCACATGGTTTATAACTCCCTGTACACCATCGCAGCTTTTCAGGACTTGCGAACATTTTCTCACTTTGCCACGTAATGATAACTGTAACTGTAGTCTCGAGCTATGGAATAATAAATTATCTCAACACAACTTGTATATTATAATAATTATAATAATAACCATTATTGTAATTACAATAATGGTAATAATAATAATTCTTCTTTTGTGCTCATAGCCAAGAAATTGAACTTTGGCTTGTAATTAGCTTATTCACTCATCTCACTCACTCTCGACTCTCAACTTTCATACTACTACTCTATTCATTCCTTTTCTCTACTTATGTTAAAGTATCTCCTATCTTCTACGCTATCTATAGCATATTATTCCTGCTGGTCAAACAGACATTATATACCTATATTTCAACATTTGATATTTAATACAGTGTCAATACAACAAATGTTTAACTCTGACACGTGGAGTGAATGAAAAAATAGTAAGGCAAGAAGTTAATTTCATTTGTCGTCGTTTGGCTACAGGGTACTTGTTTGAGAACTCAAATGAACGTTTACGAGGAGAAACATCGATCGAGTTCACTCGCGAAGTCGGCAGACGCGTGAATCTCAATTTGCTTGTTCGTCCCTACGGACATGGTGCCTCTATACATATGCGTCGACATTTACATAAGGCACGGGGTAACGTAGTTTCACATACATATACGTACATATAATACTTAGCTGATTCGTTTTCATAACAGACTAAATGGTGTAAATGGAATAGCATCGAATTGGAAAAATAGATTTCCATATATAAGAGAATAACCTGAATACCATGTGTTTGATGCTAATATGCAAAGGTGCTGAAAGAGTATCGTGTAAAGGGAACCATCTTAATTGTCACAATAAACAAACATGTAAATTATTATTCGAATGAATGTCTTAGCGTGCAAATACGAATGCAAATTGAAATTTTTATAAACTGTCTAAATATATTATAAGAGTGTCTTGTTATAATGTATAATGCAATCGAAAATACAATGCACAGTCACTCACATTAATATATTGACATCACTTACAGCGAAATTCAGCAAATATGAAAGTCCTGACTTTAATGAAAGTTCGCAGGTTTGTAAAGCACAATGGACTGTACATGGAGCAATTTTTTTGTCGGTAGGAAATGCCATTGAAGGGTTGGAATCAGTTCTCTAAAATTTCAGCAGTATATCATTTTTTAAATGCAACTTTGCCTGAAACTTTTTTTGCAACAAGGCAATAGAGTACTAAAAACTGCATATTTTTTATGCTTGATATTACATATACATACATTATTTATATATATATATATATATATATATATATATACAGGGTGGTCCTTTTAAGTGAGGCCACCTAAATATCTCTTCAGATTATTCTGATGCAAAGAAGATATGTTACGCAATGTGCATGGTATCAACGGACCAATATCTGGCAAGAATATTTTTTTCCCAACGTCATTTTTTTCGGAGTTATCAAGGTCATCGGTGTTTTTGATCGAAAAATACATTCAGATATGTATAATACCATGACCTTGAAATGACCTTGATCTTCGAAAATTAAAGTTTTACATAATACCGATGTCAAATATCTTTGGACAAGTCTCCTGAACCTGTGAATGCAAAGAAAATACATACAAAAATATTTTTTATCACACTAAGAATATCGATCATCAGATGTGTTAAGACAACACTCACTTTTTCTTAAGTTATCATCTTCAGAGATGTTCAAAATGGTTTCCTTCTGCGGTGATACATTTCCTGAAACGTGCAATGATCGACTGTACAGATCTTTCAATTGTTTCGGAATTAATATCAGCATAAACTCTAACTATTCGGTTCTTCATGTCTTCTGGCGTACTTGGTCGTTCATTATAAACTGTTTCTTTCAATTTTCCCCACAAAAAAATGTCCATTGGTGTTAGGTCTGGTGAACGCGGTGGCCATACTACAACTCCAGTACGACCAATTCATTGATTTGGAAATTTTAAATCCAAAATTTGGTTGACAAGGCGTGTAGAATGAGCCGGACAACTGTCATGCTGATACCACATTCTTAAACGGGTATCTGGTGGTACATCATGTACAAGCATTTGTAGCTCATTTTGCAAGAATGTTGCATACCTTTCTCCATTTAAAGTACCGTTTATGAAATAAGGACCAATTATTTGATTATTCAAAATGCCACACCAGGCATTTACACTCCACGGTCTTTGTTTATCCACTGCTCTTAGCCAGTGTGGATTGTTAATTGACCAATAATGCATGTTTTTCAGATTTAGCTGTCCATGGTTGGTGAAAGATGCTTTATCAGTAAATAGTACTCTTTTAAAAAATGAGTCGTCATTTTCGTATTGCTGCAAACTCCACCGAGAAAAATGGATACGATTTAGAAAATCTGTTCCATGAATGTCCTGGTGTAAAGATAAATGATAGGAATGAAATTTTTCTTTTTGAAGTATCCGTATTATGCTTGTTTTAGAAATGCCAGTTTCACTGGCATTTTTATCTGGCATTTTGTCTTAAACTCACATGTGGATTTTCGTTAACTTCATCTTCAACACTTATTTTATTTCTTTCGTTCCTAACAGTTCTGGTTCTTACACGTTTTTTCACAACACTACCACTTTCACGGAAATTACTGATCACCTTTCCATACGTACAACGTGATGGACAATTACGGTCTGGAAATTTATCTTTATACATTCGAACTGCTTCCCATAAACACTGATCAGCTTTACCGTAAATGAATACTATATCAATCTTCTCCTGCGTTGAGTAATTCATTTCGAACAGTACGTCGATATACTGATAAATTGAAACTGATCAAGATTTCAAACCGTTAGGTATCATCAGTATCGATAGTAAATATGTTTATTTACATTCATGCTGTTGATAGTCAAGTCTTGGTCGAAGCCTGTGATCTCAATAGACATCAGTTTTACGTAAAACTTTAATTTTCGAAGATCAAGGTCATTTCAAGGTCGTGGTATTATACATATCTGAATGTATTTTTCGATCAGCTACACGATGCAATAAAAAAAATGTAGTTATATGTCAAAAAACACCGATGACCTTGAGAACCCCGAAAAAATGACCTTGGGAAAAAAATATTCTTGCCAGATATTGGTCCGTTGACACCATGCACATTGCGTGACACATCTTTTTGCATTATAATAATCTGAAGCGATATTTAGGTGGCCTTACTTAAAAGGACCACCCTGTATAGCAAAATATAATTTACCTACGTTTCACGAGTATTTCCTGGTATATGTAGGTATTGTACATATAAATTCCACAGAAAAGAAACAAGGAAATAGGAACACTTCACAGAATTAATCATTTGGATATTTCAAGAAAAGTCACAGAAAATATTAGAAATTAAGTAGTACTGAAAATGAGTTATGATTATAAGAAATGAAAAAAGAAGTTATTCTGACCGCCTTGGTAAGTTTAGTATGAAAACTCCAATTTCAATAAATTCAATTTGAAAATCCTTTTGATGTGCGAATACGTTTCCTCAATATTAAAAGTACTTTCATTATGGCACCATATTTAAATATTCTATATATTTATTTATATTGTAATATATACGAATGACAATAAAAACAGTGCACTATGCTATACAGAAGGCGTACATACACTTTTAATAAATATTTCTGCGCTTTTTAAACGTGTCAGTATATGTGATTACAAAGCAAGATCACATAAAAATATGAAACTATGCATTAATTACACTCTAAATTATACAGTCTCCGTGTTTATTACAGAAAATGTAAAATAATCAAATTCCTTGTTCTCAAAAGAAGAATACAATTTAATCCAAGTCCAATGTTTAATCATTTTCTTCAGAACGTTAAACATCAATATTTCGAAAGTAAGAACACATAATTTACGTTGTTTTGCTTTGCAATCACAAATATATATATCTCATAGTGTAACCCCTTCTCCTACAATTTTTTTATTATTGCACTTATGTAAGCTATCATTACCAGGTTACAGTTCTCACATTTGTTCAAACTATTAAAATATTCTGCATAATTTCTATTTAGTGATTCTTAATCTTCTGAAGAGAAAGTAAGGCTAAAATAAATGGAACATCGTATCGCAAGCAGAATTTATCTTAAATCAGTCTAACTATAATTCGTGCCACGAGTGTGACTCGTTATTGTAAGCCATGGGTAGTAAGTGGTAGTAAGGTATAGTAAGGTAGTAAGTAATGGGTTAATAGAAGAATAGTTTAACGAAGCACATTTTCATCAGCCGATAAAAGAACAAAATTTCTACAATTTGTTGTACTTCAAAGCTGCAGCTAATGCTCCAGTTTCTTCCGAATGTGCAATTTCCGCGATGAAGAACGTTCAGAATTTTCCACAATTCCAGTCACTTTCCTACCTCCATTTTTGTTCGTTTCAGAAGAGTCGTTAAAATGGTACGACCGAGGGAGGAATGTCGGTATTCGGTCGCAAGCCGTGGATTGGGTCACGTCACGAAAGGTCTGTCGACACGGCATGGCTAATTAATCAAGCTTTTATAGCTGCCGTCAAGTTGATCCAACGTTTTTAGTTTTCCTTGCCCTTCTTTATTCGTTGTCCATCGACACACAATTACTAAATTATTCGTACTACGATTAACGCGATTAAATGTTCCTACTTTTACATCAACTTGCATTTAACTGTACATATTAATGATTTCATTAACATTTCTAGCAAATAAATTATTGTGAGGTTTGAAATGATTTTTTTTTCTTTCTCTTCAACGAAAACTTCCATCAAATCTATAAGCTATAAATAGTATTGGCGTAAAAGGTAACTTCACGTTAAGATAAAATTAATTATTAATTATTTTACTTACAGATTTGTGTGGAAGCACAAGGATATTATCTTTAAACTTTTGTATCCCTTATTAAAGGTATAATCTATAAACACATATCAAATAATATGCTGTAAATAATATTGTTAAATATTTGAAAACAGTTACAAATTAAATGTACTTAGGAACATTTTAATAAAAGCTGAAACTGGAAGTTTAAGAACGGTTGATGCAATGATAACTCATTTCTTTCTTTAAATTCTTATAATAGTGCTAATATTTTGATCTGAAAATATCAAGTCATTATACTTTACGACAGCAATAAAACCATACACACATCAAATAAATTATTCAATTTATAATTGGTAACACTTGACGATATTTTGTCTTTTCTTGTTAAATTCGCAAATTATACAAATAACAAATTATTTTTTGCACTGCATCTGTACTCCGGAGACCTCCAAGAATATGTACAAACTCATTGCTTATAAAAAAAAATAGTTAATAAACTATCGTTTCACGAGGTTTTATTTAAAATAGATCAGTGTACAAATACTTTTTACAATCCACTGTAAGTAGAATAAGTTAACAATAATCCATTGTATTCTATTTATAAGGATAAAGGTTTCTTTCCAAAGTTATGTTTTAATTACCTACAACCTTTAGAAAAAAAAGAATGATAACACATTTAAAACATATTTTGTATGCGAAATTAATTCCCGTGCAAGAATTTTTAATGTTTCTCTTAATTTCAATTTATGTGTACATATTGGCTTTGGTAATCAATAAATTGTAATAGGAAATTTTCAAGAAAAGTTCGAAGTACGCACAGCTTCTATACCTATTATCATTTAACATGCATGTATATCTTCTTTTATGTAGAAGGTACATGTAGCTTTCCGAAGAACGAGGCAGTAAATCATAAAATGGTGAGGCTGATGAAACGCATTTCGAAATGTTACCCTAGGGAACAAGCGAGACGACGTACCATGAGATCAATATTTCCAATGTATTACAATAGTAGCGAATTGCCGAATAGTCATACGCGAACTTTTGTTTATTCTTAAACAGAATTTCTTGATCACTCTTTGCAACTTTCGATGCATGCAACGCGACATTTGCATACCGATAGAAAATAAACTCATCACTGCAACCTCTTGACTTTGTAATTTAAAATTAAACGACTCTACGAAGATATTTCACTCTATAATAACTACTTATATTATTGACTTCATTTTTAAAGAAAAAGTCGATATGCAGGATAATTTATCTAACTTGATATCTAAAAACTGCAGGCATATTCAATATGTAGATATCCCACTCTCATTTGAACTATGCACTGTCATTTACATGTATTTATGTTTCAATCCCTTTGATTTATTCTAGTTCAAACGATAACCGTAAGATTCTTCTCGATTTTGTTGAACCAGAAGGATACAATGCATGATTTTATATGAGCAGCACGTAGGCACATTTTTGTAGGTACCCTAGCGAAATCACTATAACTTGGGATAACATTAAAATTTTTGCATGAAAAATTTTTACGTATCATTCCAATAACGGCAAATAAACTTCTGATCTTTTAAGCTGATGTCTTCAATAGTTTTACTGAAAAAATCCTGTATGCTGCTCAACCCTCTGTAACGCCATGCGACGTTAATTAACATATCCATATTACGATTCTTCTTCATTTTACATCATTTTACTTCATTATATATCATTACACACATTGGTACGAAGCGATCCATTTATGACGATTATTATTTTTACTTTTCAAATTAAAATAAGAAACGGGAATTAATTGTAATTCTTTTTCTTTTTTTTATAAGTCAAAAAAATTCCGGTCATAGAGGGTTAATCACTTTTTTAATTGATGTATTCTGATTCGTGACGAAATGCTTGAAATCTAGAACCGTGATGAGAAAGTTAAAGAAGCAGGGATAGCTTAAAATTTTGTATTTCATAAGACAGTATCATAACTTTACTTTACGCCTTTGGTTTAACATCCATATCGATTTCCTCAGAACGAACGCATTAACGGCGAACCACGAACATCTAGTCTCTAAGGAGGAATGTGGCTAGCATACCCTGGCAATGCAGACCCTTCTATTGTCTCTCTCTCTCTCTCTCTCTCTCTCTTTCTCTCGTAACAAGACCGTTGACTAGTTGTCTGCGTCCATCCCTCTTACGGATCTTTCTGTTCACCTTGGTCTCTTGCACTTCACCGAGGTCGTGTGGTTCCTAAATTTCCTACCCTTTAGTAATAATATATTTGTCCCTTGGGTGTCGCTGAAGAACCTCGCCCTCGTAAGGCCTTGAACGCAACCATTATCTTATATATAACCAAGCTTCCTTCCTGGCCACTTTCGGACCATCCATACTATCTTCAGATATGTCTATTCTTCGAAGGTTTCATATTTGGAAATAAAGTTTTTCCGCTACTTACTATAGTAAGTTCTATTAAAGTTAAATAAAAAGTAGATTAGACGCAAGTTAAAAGACAAAAGCAAGAGGAGGGGTGAAGAGTATGGGATACAGATTTTATTTCTCGATGTAGAGCCTTAGAGTACCTGTAAATAAAAAAAAAGGCAAATAACCTTAAAGAATTTCACGTAAAATTGTGCTTTATGCGTTAAACTGAAATGTTATCAATCATGTAATATGTATAAGTTTCTTACTTTTCCTACGGAAAATAAAAATTTGACAATGTCAAGCTTGGGTAGCAATGTAGGATAGAAGAGTCGTTACCCGTTTGAAATAAGTCTTCATTAGATGGGTCTTATAAACGTTTAATTAATGTTAAAAGTCATAAGATTTAATATAAATTATGCGTTGATCAGCATGTATAAAGGGATAAAATCAAAGATATTAAAATAGTGCACAAAATAGCAAAAGACACGTATATTCATTGAAGGAAAGTCAGCAGCATATTGTTCTTATAATATTGTATGTACAGTGAAATTTTGTTCGTTACAGGATACCAATATGTATATGACTATGTATTCGTACATATATATATATATATATATATATATATATATATATATATATATATATATATATAGAGAGAGAGAGAGAGAGAGAGAGAGAGAGAGATTTAAAGATAGTTGCATATGTCTTTAATACAAAATATGTACAGATGTATGTAAAGAAATATGAGAACCTACAAATATACATATTATAGATCTACTATATTGGATTGTAACATAGATTCGTTGCGTTTTCCTGAACCGTTTTTTAAGTCCCAAAAAACGCGATGATACAAAATTAGTTAGGAACGTTAAGATTTCTGTGGTACAAACTGCTACTCTATAATTATAAAACTTAATAGAGAATTTATAGACAACACGGAGCAAAATTAGTTAATAAAAATGTGCACAAAAGTAAAAATCAGCTTCAAGAAGTAATAAAATTATTATGCAATGAAATTTTATCTGCATATTATCGTGGATCTCTTTGTAGATTTATTTTTCTGGCTACATTCTTTTCCATAATAAACGAATATTTTTATTCTTTGTCTTTCCCCATTTATTTAAGATGAAATTTATTTAATTTTTCCGTATGCTTCATATTTGTGAAGCAGCATGTGGCATCTCAAAAATATTAGTGTTCTTAGTTCCACATTGTCACGTTTGACCGAAAACTTTTTGGCATAGGTATCCAAATATCTCCTTTCTGTAATTCATTTTTGCAAAAATTTGTTTTGTAGGATTTATACATATATTTGTTTTCTATTGGACTTTTCATTTGTATTAATGACAAGATCTGGGGTAGATGTACCACGTACTGCCACTTAAAGATTATCGCGTAACTTTGTTTAACTATTTTTGAACGTCGTTAACATAAAGATCTTTCCAGTTTGGAAAATAATATTGTTCAACCGCTATTTTATTTATGAACATTTTTTTATTTGTTCAATATAATAATTTCATTATTACGTAATTGAAAATGTACAAAAAAGTCCAGTGTCCTTCGTACTACCACTTGAATACTTTTCATTAAAATAGAAACATGTTTTACATATATTAACACGTCAGTTTGTGTAACAGATAGAAAATATATAATAAACATATCGCCTTGCTGAATTATGACACGTTCCATACTTTATAATTATATTAGTCACGTTTTAATGTTCAATAGCACATTTACCTCCCAATATTTATTTATAAGTATTAAGCGTAAACGAATACACAATGTCTATGTGTTGTTACGTAAACCGAAGTCCAAATTTAGTATGAAAATTTCTTTACTTACGATCCTTCATACATTACTTTGCTATTATATAAACGAATTAGAGTGGCATTATAGGAACAGTGACAGTACGTAGGTCATTTACCCTATCGGAGTTTCTGCTAAACAGCTTGCTTAAACATTAATTTTCGTGTACTTTCGATAACCCGATATTTATCGTATATTGAAAAGGGTATGTTTTAAAATTAAACTGTATAGATAAAATTGATCGTACAAATATTCAGAAATGAACATCCCACTATAATATTTTTATTTCTTCCGTTTTTTAAAATGAGTTTTAATTTCACATCAACTGCATCTATATGGCTATTAGCGATGATAATAAAGGATGAAAACACTGTGAAGCGTCAATTTTTGTCGGAGAATATTGAAACCTTTAAAAAAGAAAATGCTTATAGTGTTTGATGTCACTTAGATTTTCATTTAAAATTGCCTTAATTTGGGATTTAGAACAAGATTTTGCATATTTAGCACATTGACTGCCACAATAGATACGATGAATCTAATAAAAAATGCAAAATCGTTTAAATAACTTCATTTTATAGATTTTTACCAATATTTAATAGTTTAATGGTTTTAATGACATTACATTATCACGCGAACCTTGCATAGACTTCCAATACAGTCTGTTATATTGCATATATTATAGGAGGACTCGTACTTGGTAGTTAATGCAGTTTACAATATGTGTTTAACAATAATGTGGCAATTATAGAAGTCACGCGTTGCTGAATCAGTCTTAGAAATTAAATATAAATAAGTAAACTTAGTGTAATCTATTCTATTATATAAGAATAATTCTATCCACTCTAATCGTTTATAATTTGCTGTTTACAGTGGTTATTTAACTGTCGAAGAATTTTTCTTTGATTTTTAATGAATACAGTGCTGCAGAATATTTCCATACGTTATTCCAATAACATTGAAAATTTAATTTATATTTTTGTAGATCGATCAGATTTTAGTTGAAACAGGAAAAACGTTAAAAAGAACGTGTTCAAAAGTACTGTACTATGAAGGTGTCGTTGAGCTAGCCAAGTTCATTCCCAAGGCTTTGTTAAACGGGATTGGTACCAAACCCATGGGACACGCTGGCCTAGAAGATCTCTATTATGTCAAGGAAGAACGAAATGAGCTTCTTGGGACTTTCCTTCTATTCATCCCCGTTCGAAAAACCGATCGTTCAATAGAAATCATTTCGCCTTGAGCGTACCAACAAGTTTGAACGATAGAACTTCAAGCTTCTGTCCTACGGATTTCTTTGATTGAAATTTTACGCAGCCACGATTTTTCTATGTGATTACCTCAACGAATTTATCGGTGCAAAATTGCGAATTTACAAAAACAAAAATTAATATTAACTAGAGTTGGGTTGAAACCTAATTATAGATTCACGAAACGCGAATCAGAAACTTTATGAGGACTCGAAACCGTCGAACCTTTCGATACCCCACATACTTATCTTCTTCCTTTTGTTTTTAATCGTAAAAAAATATTCATTTTGTAAATTAAGATATTGAGAAATTCTTTTTAAAAAATCAAATTATGTATTGAATATAATGAAATGAAACTTAGATTTACTCAAAATTGAAACAAATAAATAAGCGGAAAAATGTTGTATAACATCATCAATTTTTATATGGTTCATTCTTTTCTCCAATATATAAATATATATAGTTTCATGCTCTTCTATAGAGAAAAACAAGTTGGGTCCATTAATACAATAAACATTTGGGATTCCATAAAAAAAGATAAAATAAATTTTACTTTCATGTATTCTCAACACGGTCGTACATGAAGAAATTAGTTACACCAAATTATGTACCTTCCAAAATGATATAGCACTAATCTGAAATACTTTCCAGTATCGTAAAAAAAAGAAGTGAGACGTTTAAAGTTCTTAAAGTAGGAATAACACTCCATAACTAGAAAAGAGACATTTGTTATTTTTATTTTCTACTATTGTTATTTGAAACAGCCAATTATTTGACAAGTATATCACCTCGAACTAATTTGTTCCTTCGAATAAAATGTTGATACTCATTCTTATTTATAGATCCACACATTCAAATAAACCTATTTATTATTCACATTAAAATACTTCAGACTTAAATTTGATTATAAAATGGATTTTTATTGTATCATTCTATTTTATTTTCCACTTTTATTCATTAAGTAAGAATTTTCAAGATTTTGACATACGTAAGTGTGCTTTGATATAACCATATAATTTGCATACAATTAAAGTATACGTAGCCGTATTTGTACTATATTTTCGGTTTAAAATAATAAAGATAATTTTGAATATTTTAAATGCACATGAAAGTCAAACAATTGTTCTGGACAAGTTTAAGAAAAGATCCTAACCATAATAAAACTGTACACGAATTTATTACAACAAAACTATTTCTTCGGTATAAATATTTCTTTTACTATGAATATAACATAAAATGGATTTCCAAAAAACAAAAAAATATAGTTTTATGCATGTATTTATATTTGAACAAAAAAATGTGTGTCACGATATGCATGGCATTCTAGCGTAGCTGAATATTAAAAACTGACCAATGTTACTATTCTTAGATATATTCCCTGTAGCACAGAGTATTAAAACTTTTAATTTATAGAAATTGTAATGACAACAATATTTTAAATTATATGTATACCTACAAATTTTTCAATACATTAAAAGAAAGGAAACAAAGAACGGAATAATACGCATCTTAAACAAGAAAAAATATGAGTAAAATCTCAAAAATTTTATCAAAATCGGTTTAACAATATTCAAATTGTTACCAATATCAAATATAAAAAAAGAATGATTTTAAACCTAAGAATACAATTTGTTGTGTCAAAAATGCATTGAATAAACAAAGTAATATCCTTCTATTGATTACACTGAATGCTTTAATACATTACATACATTAAATTCGTTAACACTACTATAAACAAATATATACAATAATAGTCTCTCATTCAGATAATATAATGTCCAAAAATTAATCTAAGACATTGTGAAGAATATCTTCCATTTTATTATCTGACAAGGACTGTGAACACTTCGAAAATATTTTAGAAAATGTAAAAGCAAACGCAAAAGTTATATATTTTAGACAATCGAAAAGGTAGAAATGAAAATAGTAAAGGGGTCCCGGGACCCCCAAATCATATGACAGAAAAATACATTAGATAGGTCTATTCTATGTCTAAAATAGTAAGTCTGTTATACCTTTCGTCTGTGGTAATGTACCTTCAGCGGTTTTAAACGCATGATAAGGAAGGAAGCTGCTTTAGTTGCATTCAATTCCAGGAAATAGTTTCGAAGGAAGCCACTTTAGCAATGCGAGGTAACAATCAGGTTACCATGGTATGGAAAAATAGAATCACAGGCAAGGTAGAAAATACACCGATCATCTAATGGGACATTTTATCGCGTGACCTTAAAATTTTCGGAAGAATATCTTTCCACAGACGAGGTACAGGATAGACCTATCATCACAGCCGAGGTACAGAATAGGCCACTCATCTTATGGGACTTTGTGTCACCACAGACGAGGTACAGAATAGACCACTCATCTTATGGGACTTCGTGTCACATGCTCTGAAATACCGACCTCGAAAAAAATCCGAGGGTTTCATACGCCATCTGCGTTTTAATGCGGCGAGTGTAAGAAATATCTGTGGAAATGTCGCTGACGACGATAAAGTCAACAGACTCAAGTAGATCGTTCTCTTTCGCGTCACGAAGAAATCTGTTTGACCATTATACACGGTGTCGCATTTAAATAAATCTATTTAAAGATTTTGTAAACTGCGAATGATGCCAAAAACTGTTTCAGACAAATGTTGAATAGTTTCAAAGGGTACACAATTTAATAACAGTGATTTTTTCCAAGTAGATGCGAACAAAAAAAATTGTGGAGATTATATTCAAACTTTGTGTGTATAAAACAAATATAACTACGATTTATCTTCTTACATTTTGTAATACTTCACAGTAATGTTATTAATGTATAGATAAAATTATTCTGGTAAAAGATAAGCAAAAATCCGAGCTCACTTAATTTATTTTAATTTCTTTGCACGGCTGGAGTGTATTTTTATAATGACGTTATCAACTTACAAAATTAATTACGTTACTGTAATGGCATAATTATATGCTCGGAACCATTATTGCAGAAGAAAGCTCAAACTTCTGATAAATTTCTAGAAGCATGTAATAAAAAATATAAAACCATGAAATTAAAATATAAAAAGTTTCAAATGTAATACTTATAACTCTTATTTATTATGCTTGTAAGGCCATTGTGTTAGAAACATAAAAATATCACTTGAAAATTTGTTTAAGACTCATCTACCAGAATATATTATCTGAGTTATGCCTCAATGCAAGGCTCGTTCTTCAACATGTAGGAAAAAGTAGGCAGAGGTATAATTATTTCTCGAAGTACTTACACAGTTTTGATAAACGCGTTTTTTGTGATCTTTGTAGTCACCGCGACTGTGAAGAAGCACAAAAATTACAATATACTTTCGAGAAATATGAATAACATATGTACACAATATATAATAAATTCACTACAAATTTTTATGCGTTTATAGGAACTTTAAATGTTTGAAAGAATGGAGAATACGCGTAATATGCAAAAATATATAAAATATTCAAAGTGCAGTACATTTTATAATATTTAAAAGATGAAGGAAATTCTATTTAAGCTACACCTGGGTATATAGATAGATCTTCATTGTTTTCCTATTGGATTACAAAGATTTCGCCCCTTCTTATTCTTTTCTCTAGTCTTTTGAACCATCTATCTCCTTGTCCTTCATCCCCCAAAATTCTCAAACATTCGACTGCCACCCTCCTTTCTCCTCCACACTCCTTCCACATACCTCCTACACATGCTCCCGTGTTTCCTCCTCTGTGTGGCATAGTCTACATTTTCTTTCTTCTTCGGCTATCCAGTATCTCCCTTCCTTAACTTCATTTCCTAGTCTATACTTGGCGAGCCTTTTCACTCTATTCGTATTCCATTTTCCTTTCAGATATCTCGGTAAACCCTCCTCCTTTATAAATTTATACCATTTGTTGTATTTTGAGTTTAAGATCTTTTGCCACCTTTCTTTTTCTGAATTTCCTTATCAATCCTCTCTATTTCCTTATATTCTATTTCATTCCCTCCATTCATCCGTTCGTTTCCCTCAGTTACCAATCCCCTTAACCTGAAGAATTCCTGTTTCTCTTCCCACCAACATCCTTCGCCATTGCTCCTCTCCCTCTCTCTCAAACTATCCTTCCAACACTCCCTCGCCAATTCCCCTCCCCTCCCTTAACTTTTTCTCATAGTTCCATGCTAGTTTCCCTTTACTTTTCCTTAACAAATCCCTTTGCCATTCTTCCCTAATCGCGTACCCTGGTGTTCGTCAATCCACCCCCAACGTCCATCTAAGAAACCTCTCCTGTATCTTCTCCACTAAACTCCTTTCCTCCCATCCCCATATCTCTGCTCCATAGCTGAGTACTATCCACACCAATCTGTCAAATAGCCATACTCTACTTCTTACAATCATTCCCAAATAGTCTCCTTCCTATTCCCCAAACCGATCTCATCACCGTCGCCGTCTTCTTTGTTCTTTCTCTTATATGGGCTTCATGACCACCATTCTTCATGAATCTATATCCCAAATATTTGAATTCTTTCACTTCTTCTACCTCCTTTCCTTTCCATTTCCACTCCACCTTTGTCCTCCCCCACCCCCTGCCAACTTAAACCTCATCATCTTTGTTTTTTCTACATTTAAACATAACGTTTTTTGTTCCAAATACTTTTCTACCCTCCTCATCAGCTCTTGCGTCTCTTCTTCTCTCTCTGGCAATACCGCTATATCATCCGCATACGAGAGGAAGTAAATCCTTCTCTTGTTGATCGTTACTCCCCCTCACCATCCCTTTCCCAATTCCTCCTCTAAGTTTGCCAAAAGTATATTAAACATGTGGGGACTTAAAGGGCATCTTTGCTTCACTCCTCTCGCTGTCCAGAAGCATACTCCTAATTCGCCGTTTATTCTCACTCTATTTCTTGTTTCCCTATATATTCTCTTTATTCTTCTCACTATTCCCTCACTAATACCTCTCTTCTCTATTGTTTCCCATAGCCTTTCACGGTCTACCGAGTCGAACGCGGCTTTCAGATCTACAAACAGCGGAATTAGCTTCTTTCTCTCCACTCTAGTGTACTTATATATTAAGGAATTTAGTGTGTATATACTATCTATCGTTCCTAGTTCTTTCCTAAAGCCCGTTTGTCCCTTCCTTAATATTTTCTTACTTTCCATCTCTTTCATCAGTCTTTCTGCTAATACGCTTGTATATATTTTGTACAAGGTATCTGTTATTGTTACACCTCTGAACTCTTCCACTACTTTTCCTTCTCCCTTCTTCTTAACTGGCACAATCACACCCTCCGCACAACACCTCGGCCACAAGTCTCCTCTCCATACCCCACTACATACTTCCCATACCCAATTTTCTACTTCCTTTCCTCCATATTTCCATACTTCACTCGGTATTTCGTCTGTTCCTACCACTTTATTGTCTTCTTGCCTTCTTAGCACTCTCCTTATTTCCTCCTTTCCAATCTCATATTCGTCTTCTCCTCCTAATCCGTTGTTCTCACTATTTCCCTCCATTCCACCCCACCCAGTAATTTTGTAAAATGTCTCATCCACTCCTCCGTTGTTATATTCTCTCCTACCTTTTCTTTTCTTATTCTTCTTCTGTTCACCACTTTCTGTACATCCTTTTCGTTTCGAGTCTCCCCCATGTCTTTCATAAAATTCTCACTTTCTGCTTCCTGCAATTTCTTACACATCTCTTTGTATTCCTTTCTTGCTCTCGTATACTCCTTCCTTTGCTCCTTTCCTCTTCTCCAGCCTCTTAGTTTCCTTCTCATTTCTGTCTTCTTTTCTTTACATTCCTCGTTCCACCAACCAGTCTTCTTCTTTCCTCTCTCCTGCTCCCCCTTCGCTAATGCCTCCTTAGTTTCTCTATATCCCGTTTCATCATTTCCTCTATGCTTCTTCCATTTCTCCCAATCGACCCTATCCTTTCCTCTGTCCAATCACCTCTCCATATTTTCTTCTCCTGCATTTTACCCATACCCTCTGCATCCCCTTCGTCCCTGATGCTAACAATCATCGGAAAAGGTCTGAATCGATTCTCTCTCCCACTTTCATCCTTTCTATTCCCTCCTTTCCCCTTTCATCCGTTATTACATAATCAATCACTGTTCCTCCTCTGGTCCTTACGTACGTATATACCCCTCTCTTGTTCCCCCTTATGTTTCCAATTAAAACAAACCACCCAGTTTCCTCCGTCATTTTCAACAACTTCCTGCCCTCAGAGTTTACTTTCTTATCCTTTGACCTCCTATTTCCTTGATGTTATTCTTCCTCTTCTCCCCATACTCTCCCACCTAGTTCGCCCGTCCTAGCATTTAGATCTCCTCCAACTATTATTTTTCCCTCCCTTTCCTCTATCTCCATCCAATCCCTTATTTGTTCCATTTCCTCGTCTATGTTCCCGAATGAATAGATTCCTGCCAACCTCCATACGTCGTTTTTCATTCTAACTTTTAATTTTACCATTCCTTCCACTACCGAAATCGGTTCCTCCATTGCCAAGTTTTCCTTTACTCCCACTAATATACTTCCTATTGCTCTACCCTTCCTATTTTTCCTACTCGCGTCCTGTCTATGCCAATTATATTCCTTCGGCGGCATGCTCTTAATCCTTCTCCACCCCTTCTACTCTAACCATGTTTCCAACAGAAACATGACCTCCCAATCTTCCAATTTTTTCCAGAATTCGTTGTCTTTATTTCCAAATCCTGCCACATTCCAAAACACTACTTTGCAATTACTCTCCGCCTTTCCTCCTTTTTCCTCCCTTCCCCTTTTGTCCTCTCCTCCTCCTCTTTCTCGTATTACTCTTGACTCCTCTACCTCAAGCTATTTCTCTATCATCTTCTCTTCTTGTCTTTCACCCTCTCTTCTAATTCCTTTCCACGTCTTTAACATTTCCTCTTCTTCATCCCATTTCCACCATATATTGTCTAATTGTATCTTGCCGTATTTAATCCAAGCCCTCTTTCCTTTTTTCTGTTCGTTTTCTGCGATTTCTCTCAGTTCCCTTTGCATTCTCCGCTCCCTTTCTGTCAGGTCATCCTCCAGTCGTTCCTTTTCTCCCTTAAGCTTATATTTCTTGGCCATTATACCTCTCTTATGATCTGTTTCCTGTTTTATATCATTTCTTCCTGTTACCTTGCTTATGTTCTCTATTTCCACCTTTTCACCGATTTTTTCTAGAATTCTTTCCACTACCTTTTCCTTTTCCCCTTCGCTTATTTTCACTCCTTTTATTATAATATTGCTTCTCTTCTCTTCTTTCTCCTTTCTTTCCAACTTTTTTTCTATAGCAAAAGTCTTACTCTTTACCTCCTTACCCCTTTCCGTCTCTCTTTCTCTTTTCCCTCCCGTTTTCTCCCTTCCTTTCCCTCTATCACTCCCATCCTTTCTTCCAACTTACTCATTCTTTCTTCTAATATTCTCCTTTCTTCTACCATCCGCTCTTCTATATTTCGCATTTCTTCCTTTATTTCCTCTTTTAGTTTTCTCATCTCTGCTCCAATTTTCCTTTCCACACAATCTCCTACTCTTTGTAATGACTCCTGCTGCTGTAGCCCCATTTCCTTGGTCAGTTTTTTAATCTCTTCTACTCCCGCCACCTTTTCTTCATTTCGCTCCGCCTTATTTCCCTGTTCTGATGTATCTACCTTCTTGCTTTCCACATCTTTATTATCCTTATCCTCTCTCTCTACTACCACAGACGAGGTACAGAATAGACCACTCATCTTATGGGACTTCGTGTCACATGCTCTGAAATACCGACCTCGAAAAAAATCCGAGTGTTTCATACGCCCTCTGCGTTTTAATGCGGCGAGTGTAAGAAATATCTGTGGAAATATCGCTGACGACGATAAAGTCAACAGACTCAAGTAGATCGTTCTCTTTTGCGTCACGAAGAAATCTGTTTGACCACTATACACGGTGTCGCATTTAAATAAATCTATTTAAAAATTTTGTAAACCGCGAATGATGCCAAAAACTGTTTCAGACAAATGTTGAATAGTTTCAAAGGGTACACAATTTAATAACAGTGATTTTTTCCAAGTAAATGCGAACAAAAAAAAATTGTGGAAATTATATGCACACTCTGTACGTATAAAACAAATATAACTGTGATTTATCTTCTTACATTTTGTAATGCTTCACAGTAATGTTATCAATGCATACACAAAATTTTTCATGTAACCGATAAACAAAAATCCGAGCTCACTTAATTAATTTTAATTTCTTTGCACGGCTGGAGTGTATTTTTATAATGTCGTTATCAACTTACAAAATTAATTACGTTGCTGTAATGTCATAATTATATGCTCGGAACCATTATTGCAGAAGAAAGCTCAGACTTCTGATAAATTTCTAGAAGGATATAATAAAAAATATAAAATCATGAAATTAAAATATAAATAGTTTCAAATGTAATTCTTATAACTCTTATTTATTATGCTTGTAAGGCCATTGTGTTAGAAACATAAAAATATCACTTGAAAATTTGTTTAAGACTCATCTACCAGAATACATTATCCAAGTTATGCCTCCTCAATGCAAGGCTCGTTCTTCAACATCTAGGAAAAAGTAAGCAGAGGTATACTTACGCAGTTTTGATAAACGCGGTTTTTTGTGATCTTTGTAGTCACCGCGACTGTGAAGAATCACAAAAATGACAATATACTTTCGTGAAATATAACTAACATATGTACACAATATATAATAAATTCACTACAAATTTTTATGCGTTTATAGGAACTTTAAATGTTTGAAAGAATGGAGAATACGCGTAATATGCAAAAATATATAAAATATTCAAAGCGCAGTACATTTTATAATATTTAAAAGATGAAGGAAATTCTATTTAGGTTACACCTGGGTATATATTTATATTAGGATTGCCTATTCGATTTTTATGAAATTGAAATATGTTGTAAAATTCAACATTTTGAGAAACTTTTCCCGATTTGTGCCTATGATTGGCATTAAAGGATAGATCCTCGAGTTCTGGGAATTTTAGGATAACATTATTATTTTCTCAACATACATTTGTTAGTAAATATATAAAATGCAACACATATTTAACATTTTTAAACAATAGTATGCGGCTCCACAGTGAGGTAGGCGGTATATCCTAATAATCGGAAGCTTATGTGTCACGAAATAGTAGTGGTTCTAACTTAGAAGTTTAGAAATATTAGCAAAAATATATTAGTACAATTGCATTGTATTTTGTCTATACATACAATAGCAATGAGAACACCACAAATAATGCAGTTGCATTGTGCCACAAACGGAGTGCCGTTTGGCGACGAGCGAATCACGGCTGGACCCAAGTCTACTGAGGACACGAAACTCAAACCTCGTCTAATCTCTGTCGTCGGAAAGAACAACGAGCGAAAGGCAAAGTGAGAATGAGAATCCGAGCATTCGATGAAGTTTAAATGCCCATGTACCGTTGCGCTAATGCAATGCAAATTTAAAAGTTTTTTATTTTTTTATCTTTCTTTAAGGTAATTTATTTATCATATTAATGCAATTTTTTTTAATAAAATGAAATCAAACACGATATAATTCGGACCACTTTTATTTAACATTTATGGAATAATTACGCTGTTTTGTAGCTTCTGACAAATTGCAGAAATGAATTGTTTCTAGAAGAGTCCATAATTGGATATGATGTACTTTTTTAAAGTTGTTACGTGTGGGTAATATTTTAAAATATTATTTCGTTCACTGGCATTTCTTCCAGCTCTCGTCTAGGAAGGAAAATGAAATGACGCACTGTTTATAGTTATCTCCCCCGATGCGAATCCCCCGAATTGCTGGAAGCAGAATTGACTCAGCGTCTAACCCCTTCATACATTTCCTTATATGGAAATTTTCAAGAATTCCTCGCTCGATTTCGGTGTATATAAACCCCCGAAATCTAAGCATCGTTGGTAGTACCCAGCAAGAAGTCAAGACGTTACTCTGCTTCGCGCACGTTTGAGAATCGTCTGTTCCAGCAAGATCGGGCGCAAGTGCCCTTTCGGACCAACGTTAAACCATATAGGATACCGAGGCGGTATAAATCCTATTACGGCAACCTCTACACTCGTTTCTCGAATCAAAACCCCGCATTGCCAGTGCGTCAAAACCGTGCATCAAATAGATAATATATTTTAACTTCTCAACACTCAACTTCCGCGTCATTGACAATTGTATAACACTATTCAGTAATATATTGTTCATTGTCCGTGATAAACTTGAGAGTCGTTAATTAAACCCAACCTTCAATATCATAATCCAAATCGAAGTAACGATCCCACACGATACAGCTTTACCGCTCGAAATGTATCGATATATTAAATAATTACTAGTTACGAGGCATTTACTAACAATCCTTGCGACTCCCTGATTTCGCATCAGGTTTGTTCGCAACACTCTATATACAAATTAAAGCTCATTCCAACTTTAGTGGCTCCCCGATACATATAACTTGTACTTGTTTTACTGGTAAACAGTATTGAAGGAACTCAAAAGTTTAACTCAAAAATTATTTGTTTGGTATAGTTATTCATTTATTAGGTTTCCAAATTTTGAAACCACTTTATTATAGTTACTATGCCTGGGATACGATTTTTGGCTCTGATTCATTTGAGCTGAGCTTCGGCAGCTTATTTTTGTGCTATGTAAAGATTTATCTACAGCTCGTTCACACAATACGGTTTTTGACCAACTCGATTATTTTACCAAATCAAGATTAACCGAAAACAGGATCCACACACTTCTCCATCTCTACAGAAAATTTAATTTTCATGCGTATATATACTTAATAAATTGGTTGCCATGCTGACTCGTTCTCAGTTTTATCTTTAGATAAATGTAATGACTACGTACTACTTTTAAATTACGTTGTTTAATGTGGTTAGCGCGAACTTTACCATATACATAATGTATATGTTTCTTGGATACCTATATGATTTTGTTACTGCCCAGTATAATTGCACTTTATGGTATACATGATACAGGAGCCATTCCGATACGTGACAAAGGTAACCATAAGAAATAACCGATTTAGTCATTTTATCGTGTATACACATACCAAATATAAATAGTATTTCGAGAAGTGATAAAAATTTGATTCAGCAAATAACTGTTTTGCACGAATGCAATAGTTTGTACATATTTCAGTGAACCAGTTAATTCGGTAAATTAACTGAATAAATGAAACTGCATCATATGACCGTAATATTGGGGTCCATGTATACGGCGGCCGAGTATACACGATAGTTTATCGCCACTCTGTACATTTAAAAGGCTATTGACTATCGCTTGATTTAATTGTCCTTTTCGCCGTTTCAATGGCTCTGTGGTCTTTTCTGGTGCTGAATCGATAACGTCGCAAGTGACACGGACATGGTAATGGGGCTCATGAGCCCCAAAACCTAATGATTTTATGGAAGTTTGTGTCTTATGTTCTGAAATACCGACCCTGAAAAAATCCAACTGTTTGTTACGCCATCTATAATTTAGAGTGGTGAGCACAGCTATTGAAATCGATTGAATCAATCGAGTTGATAAAAATCGCCAAAATATTATTAAATATGAATTATTATACTTATGCATGTAAGAAATTCTCAAGAGCACATAGTTGCAATATACAATTATAAATCGACATATTTTATTCCTCTCGATCAGTACTATAAGTCTTCAGAGCCTTGAACCCATTTTTTTTAACTCTCTGTATAAATGTAAAACATAATTAAAAGACATCCATTATACGATTGTCTAACATTTATTGCCCAAGTATACGATAGAGTACATTGTATTTACACAGGATGGGGCGGAAATGGTTGGAGGAATGATGGTGTGATGACAAATGCAAAAACTAACACGACATCATCTTATAGCTTAACATATTTACATGTCCCTGAGGCTTAGTCTACATGTTATGGTACACATGCTATTATTTTACAATACCACGTATATTCTATGCGTCGAAAGCAATGATCTGCATCCGCAGATTACATTAGGTATCACACGTTCTATTATATTATACACAACGGGAATCGTTGCAAGCTGGACTAGGAGAACGATGTGATAATGCACACACAATTTCGTCGTTTCTCAGTTTTTATTACTTGATAAAATTCTTCTTTAGTGTCTCCTCTTTTCATTAAGTTTCTTTTTGTAAGGCCGAAAAATGATCGCAAACTCGCGTTCAACAAGCAACGTCAACGTTAAGAATATGCGTACAGGCGGATTATGGGCTCGGTTCGCTCTACTTGTACTCATCTACCTTCTTTCGAACGTTAATTCGTGGAATGGAAGGAATGAATTATGCTATTTACTGGTCGGGGTATGTTAAAATATTACCCGGATCGTTGATGATGATCGTCTCTATACATTAATCAGTACTACCATGGTTATTTTGTCGTTATTTAAGGGGTACGGAACTCACGAACACATTTATGAAACGAGAAAATCATTGGTGCGAGGTCACGGTTTCTCTCGCAAAATTATTAGGCAATTTGTAATCACTAGACTGCGGATTTTTATGCAAATTCATGAAATGGAATTTAGGCAAAGGTTTCAGCGAGCTGACCATCATATATATTTACTACTACCTTTCCATTATGTTTTGTATTTCCGTTGTGTATTTCAACGTAGTACAGTTACGTAAAGATCTGCAGTTTAGTAATTACTTGTATTCATTACGGAAATGTGATGCAGTGCTTCTGAAGTAGATGGATCAATTTTGAAATTCTGTTAGCTACCCATTTTTTAAAGAAGACAATTTAATCCATGGGCACAGATACTTTATTATTTAAAATTATTACCTTCCGATCATGTTTAAGATATTATTACTTCTCTCGCTTTTGTCTGTTTTTTCTTCTTTTTCGAGAATAATTAAATTCGGAATGTAGAGATTTCAAGAAGATAAATAAAGGGAAATTAAAATAACTTAAAATCGATATCTTTTATGTCGTGCATTTATCAAATCTTTGTCATCAAAGATTTACAGTCTGTTTAATAAGAGCGTAACTAAGATATTTCTGTAAAAATTAATCAATTGTATTAAATATACGTATTGAATGTATGCGTAAAGAGCTATGGCACACTAATTTAATAATCAGTCTAGAGTCCACCATTGTTGAATATAGCTTCATATAAATTCTAATTCCTGTTCTCAATTTCAAATTAATTAATATTTTTCAACGTTATTAATAGTTCTTGAATCAAATATTCTTTAAAAGATAAAAAAGTAAAAATTGGTGAAATAACAAAATATATTTATTGATAGGTGATCTATAATTTTTGGTTGTAACTTATTGCTGCATTTATTCAAGTCATTGTTCGACTTTCGAAATACAAAATAGAAACAATCTTAAGAATTTCAAAATAAACGTGTATTGTCATAGACTACATACTTCTAGATTATCACTGTTTTTTTTATTTTATACTATGCATCTGGTAAATATCTCGAATAAGTTCTTCTTAAACAGACTAAAAGTAGTATATATCTGTATAAATTAAACACTAGTCCTGTAACTATGTTTAAAAATTGTACTGAAGAGTAAAAAGACATTATCGTAAATAAAAATAATAATATGTCATGAATAATAGAATAATAGGATCCTTTTGTATTTGTATATCATATTTTGGATCTTTTTCTTAACTCAAGTAGTATAAATGCTCCTAAGTCAAACATCACTTCAAAAGCATTGAACACAGTATATTATAAACTTAAGTAACTTAATACTATTAAACGTCACATGTTCATGAACATCAGCTTCTTAAACATATAAATTTAATGTTTTAAACATTTCAGACTTAATAATTAATCATTTTCATTGTAACATATAGCATACCTTACACGAACATTAATCATGTCAGTAGAAAAGATCTAATTATGACAACAATTTTTAATAAATTCATTGATACAAATATATATTATCGTTAATTATAACTACAATGAAATTTTACGTATCCTTTTGTGCTGCTCACGACAAATTTAGAAGACTAGTATAGTATCATAAGCATAATATCACTCTGATAACATAATTTGTTGAAAGAAACTAAAAAGATCACATTATTTGTTGCCTTTTTCATTATTTTGAATTTTCTATATATATTTATATTAACTACAAACAGTAATTTTATGAAATAACTCAAAAACTAATTAACAGCGATAATTCTCTGGCAGGACCGACGAAGTAATTTAGAAATATGGAATAGATGAAACTAATGTATAATCTATGAGTCTGGAAATGGTCGTTACACACATGATGGAAATAATAGGCCCCATTTGTAGTAATTAAAAAAATGATTGTCATAAAGGAAAGGCGTACCGGAGCATGTTGCGAAAATTATATTTACACGTAGATTAGGTACAAACATTACACCCACGGGTGAAAATATTCATTTCACGTATTGACATTTTTTACAATAGAAACTTACAAAATGTTTAACTATAAATTATACAAATATTACGATCTTCACGTTAATTAATAAATATTACAATGAATATATAAATAAGTGAGGATAATGGCAGATATCCATTGTAAAGGCTCTTCTTCGAATTTCGTATCACATATTATCGTTAAACGCTATTACAAATTATAGAGGAATGTAAAAACATACAATTGACTCACTCGGTAATTATAGGCCTCTTACGAACAGTCGCTAAGTTAGGAAACAAATAACAACGTACAGAGATTTTCACAAATTTTCAAGATACCCTTCTCGAAGATGAGAAGTTAAATTTGAAGACTTCTTAAGTATAAATATACCTTTGCTTAATTTACGTATCTCTTGTTAATCGTTAACGCACCCGAATAAATGCAAAGAAAATACATATGCTACATTTATTATTTCGAGTTACAAAATATCAAGGTGTCCACAAAAATATTGTAATTCTCAAAACTCTAGAATATTATGGCATCACGAATAAGAAAAATATAGATAAATAGAAAATATTGCAATTGGCAAAATTGAAGGGATCTTTGATATGGTACATCGATCAAAACTTTGGAGTCATGTATTCAATAAGAAAGAAATTTGATTTTCACATGGAAAAAGTTCGAATGAATGAACGTTTACTTTTTAATAATAGTTTTACTATTATTATTTTGCAGGGTGTCTCACAAGATGCTAACAGATATCAATTGTTTATACTAATTTTTGACTGGGATCAAATACGAACTCCCATTTTGGAAGTTTCGTAAAAGAAGGTTTGGTGTTTTTCATACTCAGCTGTGTTTTGTTTAAAATGTAAACATGCTGCAATATCCGATCGAAGTAAACATTTTTTTCTTAAAGAATTAATCGGATTGTATATTGGAATACAGCGAGTATGAAGGATAAAGTACACTACACGAAATACGTCATCAAGCAACATGTTAAAGAACTAACATTAATCGGTTAGGTTTTAATTGGGAATAGATTAGCGATAATGAAACAATTTTGGGGAAATTCTTCCTCACACATTTTCAATGTTTCTTTCTTCCTTTTTGTGTAGTCAGTAGCTTTGGACATTACTTTATATAACTAAAAATGGTGGCCACTTCGAACAGTTGCATTATTAACTTACATGTTCCTCTTATATTAAAAAAATACACATATTCATTTCTTTCCGTTTTTCAGTAATTCATTCTTTTTATCTATCAGTACGCTGAGCCATCCTGTATGTTATTACAAGTTTTGCAATTTCTTTTGTTCAACATTATTTTAATCATTTTGTAATAATTCTCAGAGGTTTGTTTTACAGTTTTTCATTCTAAACAACTGATTTGTGGTGCGTAATTTTGTAAAACTCCAAACTTTTGAACGGTACTGTATATTTCATTTCAATGTTAGTTATTCACAAAGTTGCACAATATTTTCTGAGACACCCTAATTAACTTTATAATCCACATGGAAGAAGGAACACATCAAATTTCGTTATTCCAATCGAAAAGAATTTTCTGTAGCTAAGATGGCCAATATATAAAACTAGTTTTATTAAAAAATGGAATTCTTCGTAGAAGTGGAACGCGCACAATCTCATATGCTTCGTCTCAACTTAGTATCAGAGGAAACATTTCTGCCAATTCCTCAGAACGATACCTTTCAAATCCGTGAAGTTCTGAAGCGAAAGAAATATTCAACAGGCTGGTCCTCGATGCACCATAAAATTAGACCAATAGGTTTTTTTTTCTCGATTAACAGTCCTATGAGTGGTGCCCGCGACTCTACCCTGGAGACTCGTCTGGATGTGCGATTAATCAGTTTCAGGCTTCAATGCGATCACAGAATGGCCTACGTCGATAGTCCGCCGGCCAAAATGGCTGTGACAGCAGTAATTCCGAGATTCGCGAACAAATGGTGATGAAAGAGCGACGATGCAGTGGCCGATTGGAAATCAATCTGCTCGTCATCGTTGTCGACACTCTTCAGAACTGGCTCGTCTTTCATGCCTGCAGTGTTCCTTTCGTGACTGTGGTCGACCTTCCAGCTCTTCTTCGAGTCTCGTCTCGTGCTAGGTTTACGTGTCGTCGGCGATCTATCGATCCCTGCAAAATGGGAATGTGGCATGTTAAAGTCGCGTTTTATATAGAATTGATTTTAGATAGAATTGTAAATTTATGACTTGCAGATACCCAGCTGATCAGATTGTTGTTGAAAGTTTGAGGAAATATCAGTTGGTTCGCTTGGATAGAATTGAAAGATCTTTGATACGAGATAGGGAAAAGACTTGTACAGTAATGTAAAGCCTAAATTCTAAGGGATTGCAACGTCCCGACTAAAATAACTCAAGTTAACCACTAAAAATCTTCAGCCCGGCGTACAATTGCTTTCAGTAAAAAAAATATACAATCTCGACCGTCGCTTTTCGGTCTACTATATCTTTCTTGCTTACTCTTGCCATATTTATTCTTTTACCTTGTGGAGAAGCTCGAGTTTCAGGAACAAAATTGCTACCTACAGTGCGAGACTTACTATACTGACTCCCGACTTATTGTAATTTAAGAGTAGCGTTACTGAGCTTCAAAGCAACGATTTAAAGGTTTGGGTTATGGCATTTTGATTGAGAATTTATAATATCTTATTTTATTGTATATATTGTATATATATAAAGGTAGATTAATAAAGCTATGGTATATTTAAATATAGGATTATTCCTCACAAGATTAAAGTTTAAGAATTTAAACATTTTCAAGAAACATCCAATGATAGATCTAATTCTATTAGGAATTAACTATACAATTTTCCATTTTGATACTTTATTCGTAATTGAATTTAGCCAGAGTTATTTATCATAGAAAGCTTAAAGGCTTACAGTGTCGCACATGGAAATTAAAAATACCCCCATGCCGCTTGGAACCAATATTCCAAACACATATCTATGGACTGACATACCCCTATCAGTTTCACATAACTCTGCCATTACGTACAATGCAATGCTACTTGATTAATGTTAGGATAGTGCACTATTAGATTAGTGTAGCTGGAGGTTTAGCTTCGACTCTACTTCGTATTTTATCGATGACATTTGTAACGTTGTACGACATTAATAACCACACTCTTCTAATGTTCATAATATGTTAAAGATTTTTCAATTCCACTTAATATTTAAACAAATAGCTCAGTTTGCCTGCGTTTTTATATTCTATCTGTGTACTATCTTCCCTCTTCCTTTATGTGTTATTATTATTTTATGATCTACTTATGAGAAAATGGTTACAGTCACATACAGTTCCTTAATTTCATAGGATTTGTGACTATAATAAATCCAATAAACAACGTTACAATTAAATAAAATAGAGTTTATGAAATATAGGTTCGCATTTATTACTTGCATTTTTTAAAAGTTTTTCGATCGAGAAAAATAGTCCACACATTTTATTCGCTGAAATTAATTAAAGCAATAGAAGAAAATTACCTATTTTACTCTTTTATTTTATTTTCAAAAAAAGTTGCTTTTAAAATGCTCAACTTTAATCGTGATTACAACTTTGTCTTTGTACATATAATTACATGTTAAAACGATAAAGGGTAGCATATGTGGTTTAATTAATAGCTTTTATCTCATTGATGTAATAAATGTAATACGATTTAAATAACTCTTAGTTTAACGTGAAATTAGTATTCCCAAGGACCTGATTTCATGGCAAATATTTGTCTGAAGAAGGAAACGTGTCCGAATTTCAACCAGCGTCGAACTTCAATTTACTGTGCTGATGAATGAAATCGTGTCTTGCTCGCTGGAGTATTAAAATGCAACCTACTTATTTGAAAGTAGCAATGAACTTATTTTTCGAATAGAATGAATGTAATATACATACGTTGAACATTGCTTTCGTTATTATTAGTATGTAGTTGAAAAATGGAAGACTAGTTAATTAGAAAGAAGCATGCCGATATGTATTCACAAAGTGAAAGGAATTAAACATATTTTTTACTAGAGCCAGCTATTGCGTAATCTATAAAATACACAAGATTATCATTTCAGGTGATCAAAAAATTTCGAATATTTTTTGTAGATTTTACAAAAACTGACATGTCGTAAAATGCGTAACTTTGTTAATATACAAGATATTTGAAAAATATAAAATCAAATAAAATTCAACAAAAAACATAATATAAAAGCATACATAGAAAGTATAACGTATAAAAATAGAAAAAAAGATATTATGTTGCGAGATATGGTACAAAATAAAACATGGCATAAAATATAATATTACTTATTATATTGCATAATATTGGACAATATGTTATATAATACATCAAAAGAGATATAAATATTTATTGCTGAGATATGAATAACGTAGAATGGAAAAATACAGTATTACTAATGCAAAAGCCATAAACGTGTGAATTTTCGCTTTTTGTGTAAAGTAGTGAAGTAAAACAAAAAACGTACAATAAAACATAATTAAACCGTGGATCTTCGTGCAAATTCATATTTTTATTACAAATGTAAAGAAATGGAACTTAAATGAACAGTTGTTTTGCCTCCAAAATAATCTGTAGTTTACTTTGATTATTTTGTATATTTTTGCATATTACGTACGTTTTATACTTTTCTGCAAAAGAAAATTTCAAAAAATTGTATTTCTGATATTATCTGATTTTTGGCAACAAATAGTGAATTTTCATAATTTTGTCGAGTCGCATATTTATGGTATTGGCAAAAAGAAGGTAAAGAGATATAATATAGAATAGAATACGTTACAATATGAATAAAAGAAAATTATTCGTTGAGATATCCATACTAACAGAGATTTCAAGTTAAAGATATCGATTGGTATGTCATGAATTGCAGCGTCCATTGCCTAAGAGTCTATTGTTTCGATGCAACGGAAGCCATTGATTCGAGAAATAACGCTTCCGGTGCGGTTCGTATAATACAGGTCAGCAAAGGAAGAATGTTTCCACGTCAATGTAGCATTGTAATCCTATTACACTACCACAGGATATCGCTAAGCGCTTTTGATTGAGGCAGTCTACGCTAATCTGCTATCGTATCCATTGTTTTGATAAGCTCGTTTGAAATCCGGTTCATCGGTGTAGTTGTTTGTGTACATCAAAGTAATAGCATTAAACAGTATCCCTAGTACTTACGTTACACTATCGCGTAGGTACAAAACGTGATATTACCCACGAATATTCTTCTCTGGGGATTTACTTTGCTCATTTCTACTATCTTCGATTTAGTTATGTATCACGTTGGCATTTTTATTCTATCGAAAGATCATATTTTACTTTTATACAGTATTATCTTAATCTTCTTTCGAATAATGGTACCTACACATATTTAACTACAAGTATACTTTAACGTGTATCGATGTAATTATTGAAATTTGAATTCAAAACTTGAAGAAAGACTAATTTTAGAACCCGAAAAATTAGTTGTTTCTATGATAAGTATATTTTAACCCCTTGCCCTACAATGACGAGTCACACTCGTGCTATGAATTATGGCACACGTTCGACATAAACGCAGAGTATTGAGGATAAAATTGAACTTGAACTCTAATTTTGGCTTTATGTTATAAGATTGGAGGTTGTTAAACAAGTATTGTCTATAATTTCCAAATCATTTGTACGTGATATGATGTGAATTCAGTAAATAACTAATGCTAGCATACGTAGATAATAAGATAATCGTAGGACAAAGGGTTAAGTAGCAAAATACTAATTTTGATTTTCTAGTTAAAATAATAGATTCACGATGAGAAATTAGGCAACAACTATATTATGACACATTATCATAATTTAAAATTTGATGTATAAATGTATAATATACTGTATAAAATGTTTGCACGTTGCTTTCACTCTACACTTCCTCGCATAATTACCGTTCCCGAGAGTGCATAAACATTTAGTTTAATAATAATATTGCCACGCTTTCATGCATATGCAGAGTTAATGTTTTGAGTGTGCTAGTATTATACTTCATTTACATAATTATTATCTGATCCGAAAAATTGCAATTACGGTGTGGCTTTCGTATTGCACCGATCATAAAAAGGGAGCTCGGAAGTACGCGGTACGAATTTATACGCTACGTTGCTCGTAAACTCTGCATTCTAATTAGGACTTGGAGGACTTAGAGTTTCTTCCTGCTTCTGAACAGTGACTGACGTATCATAAACTCACGAAAGCACCGAAAGTCGAGCCAAAACTTGGAATCACGGGCTCGTTTCCCGAATTAAGCACACGTGCAACGGCTGTCTGCGTTTGCAGATCACCGTGCCTAACTGTAATCTAAATAATTTGTTAAATCATTTTAAGGAAAAAAAGTAATCTTTTCTACTTTTACAGTTCCTTCTACCTGTTGAGGAAATTATACCGTAAATAAATTCTTAACAGTGTGATAGCATTCTAAACGAGTTTTTCAAAAAGTTTCATTAAATTTATATTTTTTTAAGAAAGGAATTACTAATTGTTCACTTTATTAATTTTTTAATAAGCATTTGTTACATTGAGAATATTTTCAGTTATTATACATCTTATCTTTTTTTATGCATTACTATTCAGTATAGAATGTCCTTTTTCTTGTAGTCGATTATTACTAAATACCGCACAAATATTAATATTTTGATGAAATATTAGACGAGTATCGACGATTTCGAAAAATATTAACTGGATATTGATTCGACATAGCATCTGTATTGATTCAGTATAGTTTCAAGAAATATTGGTATTGAAAATTGATGTCAAGAACCTAAAATCTCGATACGTTTCGATGCTTCCAATTTTATTGAATATTTTCGTATCGATTTGCTTGAGTATTGTCGATAAGTACCGCGATCGGCCCAATCACTACATCCAATATTCGGAGCTATAAACCATCGATACAATAGGCAGCATTAGAAGGACTACCACAGGATTTGCTGGACATAAAGGTGACGAAGCTTTGTCTGCTGCGGGGTTAAATTACTCATGGTGCAGGATTCGTCTAGTCAATCAATAAAGCAATCTGCAGCTCGGTGTCCATCGACTAGGACAGCGTATCGTCGATGTAACGGATAGTCGCGGCGCGATGGTAACGCGCGTTATTGCCGATCTGTCCATTAATAAAGATGAACGCTTGGAATCTCATCAGCGCCGCGAAGTCTGCCCGGAGGATTTAATGCCCGTCAAATTGCACGCCATGGAATGCCGTTTTACATCAAAACGCAGCACGTGGCCAAACATGCAAGCAGCGCCATAGTTCAACAGCGTTCACATATACGAGTAATAATAATCGGAAAAAATAATCGACCTAAGCTATACGACCACGTTTCGCGTATTGGAACGTCGCGTGCCGCAAAAGTCGAAGTGCACTTGTCACTTGCACGCCTCGTCGAAAACGTCCACCAGCCTGGCGACGATATTAATTTCCTCGTGTCCAATCGTGCGTCCGCGAGCCACGAGTATTCGAAAATACACTTCTTCCAATTATTCCTTTAAAGGAAAACGTGACAGTCACTGCCATCTGCGGTTAAAGCTACCCTAAAAAGGTCGATGCTTCATGAATACGTCGGACTGGTAATAACTAACCGCGGACGACGAAATTCCTTTCATCGACGCGGCGGGTCTATTGTGAAACGATGTTTGATAAGAGCACACGACGTGTGGTCCGAGATTTGGACAGCAGTGTAATTGTATTGGGGATGTTTAGACCCGTGAAGCGTAATGTCGATGATAATGTGTTAAACTCTGGTTACGATTAAACTACGGATGTTTATGCAATTATTAGGGAGTTCAGAATATTCGTAATGTTTGTGATAGTATTAACTTCTGTTGCGTAATTAGTGAGACAGAAAGGTGGTTATTTTTTATGAATTTTATTTTATTAACTAAAGTTTACTATTAAAATAAACTATTAAAATTTAACTAAACTATTAATCAAATTATTTTTCATTCGAACAAATACTGTTCACGCTTGGGTTATTTAAAACCTAATAATTATTGAATAGTAGTTAAAAGAGAAGACCACATTTTTGTAGTAGATAACATTAGACGACCCGAAGCCAGCAAAAATTATTAGACGTTGCCAAAAATATTGTACTATTACTATTTATTTAAATGCTCGTGAAGCTTTGTTAATACACTAGTAACCTAGAAAAATTAGTTGCAGAGATTCATATGAAAGAAAAAAAAGTTGACAAAGTATTTGTAAAAAAGAATTGTGAAACTTTCTGTATAGTCGTACAATTACAATAAAATTATTCGATAAGATGATAACTGCACACATATTTCTTTTCAATGTTCTTCGAATATCGTTACGAAATTTCGTAACAATCTAATACATATTTTTATAGGAAATTGATAATAAGATAATAGTAAGTGGGAGATAAAAATTTAGTTTGTTTTCAGAAAATTTATCGCAGGTTCTATTGATGAGTTTACAGATGTTGACAGGTCTTATATAAGTGTTTACATAATCGAGGATTTATAATAACAGTATATGAATATTATTGTAACTGTAAACTAATTACTAAATGTAATACTTTTCTTCAATATTTTCCTTCTATAGAATCAACATAGTATAAGTGTTAATTACTTATTAAAAGCTCATCAGTTGTGTGCCAGTGATGACTCCTACCGTCTATCATTTGATAGCTTTTATGTTAATCTGAAACATCCTTTTTAAGTGTTCCATAGGTTAAACGGCAAAAGACTGGAAGACAAAGAAGTTTTCAAATAACAAAGAAGGTTTCAAGTTTCAAGACCAAAGAGCTGAGGAATAATACTTTTTTAAATCCTCGATCGTGGTTTGCGTTTCGTTGTATTTTTTCCCTTTTGCTCGCGGAAACTTAGAAGACGCTACAATTCTTACAAAAGCAAGGGCTGTAATTTATGGTGTTCTTCACGGGGTCTGAAGGGATTACTTTTCAGTATTTCATAGAGAAAGTGAGGCATTGTAACCACGGAAAATATCTTGTTCCATATACTTTAGTATCTTCTGTTGCTTTAAAGCATAAATATATACACCAAGTAATGAAAGTATGCAATAAATGTGGTGCAATTTTTCTACATGTTATTCTTTCAATTTGTGTACGTTTAATTCGTAACTCATATGTGTTACCACACGCGTAATTTATACCATCATTTTTACATGATAAATTGTTTATCAGCACTTTTTGTCTTTTTGAAGATTTTTCTGTCCATCGAATCGCAAATTTGTACTCACTTTGTAGAAAATTTGACAGTGATTTAAATTTGAAGCTAGTTCTTAACCTGCATACGTGGCGTCTGGTTCAATTGTAGATTCGTCTAAGTAAATATTAAATCGTACGCGGTTCGACAATCAAATTTGGCCTTTGTTTATATAGGTTTATGTTGTTGAATTTCATTTCGGCATTGTAATTGCATTTGTTTCAATGACAAGTGTGCAGTCACGTTTGTTCGTAATTATAAACTGTACTATACATCCGAATTTGTAGGCTGTACGTACATGTATAACAGTAATATTGTATTACTATTCTTCATTATGTTGGCGATGCAATAGACTGTGGAAATAGAGAATGAATCTTTCTATCGGAAAATAGAAAGAGGTAGAATTCAGTATTACGTATATTACACGATAATTAAGAATATCAAAAAAAGAAAAGAAAATGGAAATAAATTACTTATGAACGCCAAGATTTTCTGTTCTTAAGAATTGGAAAGATTATATATCTATGGCATTAATTTTTCCATGATAAAATAATAATTCGTGGTACAATTAGTAACTGTCGATCTGCATTCTACGACGTCTAATATTGAAGTGTCATGCATTTCATTCGGCACGTGTGACCTCATTTTTTATGCACGTACGATCTCTTGCCGCTCAGAATTCCCTTTAATTTCATAATTGTTACAAATTAGAATTTGAAAATTACAAAATATGTCAAGCGGTAAATATGGTAAAATCAAATAACTGCCTTCGAGCAATTATTTGAAGCAGCGTAGAAGTTGCAACCTTTTTATTTAAAACTATTGATACTCGCTGGCTAAATGTACATATTTCAACTGTAAAATAATTTACACGAAAGAAATTGTTACACAAGTCAGAGTACTGTAATCACTCAATTGAAGGGTGGCATCTAGATTAATAATCTATATACTCGACGTAACAAGTAAAACAAGCCTACGAGGTATACTATAGGGTAGTTTAATGACTATGTAGGGGCCTCAGTGGAACTCGATTCTGAAATTGTTTGACTGTAGTATGTACTTCTACGTTCTAGCTCCAATTAGCAAGATAGAACCAGTGGTTTGAATGAGGATTCGGGTGTTTCAAAGGTGTAACTAAAAACCCTAACGCAATTTTAAGTCATTTTAGATCACAATTGTGTACTTTTTCCAACCGTGGTAAAATAAATAAACAAAAAAAAATGTAACATAACTTTGTATCATGATGCTGCACTTCACGCTATTATTAAATTATTTTAATTATTTTATAAAACTAATTTCTAATAATTTATAAATGTACAAGCGGAAATATTTTCTAAAGAAAGTTCGAAGTTGAAACACTTCTTAATGTTGATTAAAATATTTTTCACGTGTGTTCTATAATTTTTTCGTGTGTAAAGGTCAATGATCTTTTAGCACTGCTAATACGAAAAAGTTAAATATTTAGTTCTCTTCTTTTAGATCTTATATTTCACATTTTTGACAATAAAAGTGAATTAAAAAAGTGCGGTTAGCAACTTTTTATAGAAATATTTATAATTAGTGTTACGTCATACAATAATTGTGAAGTAGAAATTGTGCAAATGGATATTGGAAGGAAATAATCGTGAATTTATGAGTTTACAATAACAACGAGAAATCTAATGGCCATGATAATATTTTAGAGAAGATAATTGTTTATCATAAGTACGCAAATCATAACGTATTTAATTACAAAATATGTACACCCTCGTCCATATACCACCGGACACTTATTAGTTTTTAACAAAATGTTTGTTGAATGAAACTTGCACTATCATCTTAAAATTGCAGCATTATTTAATATTCTACCTGATGTAAATAATTAGCAAATAGCAGCTTCGTTTTCTAACTGCAACATCAATTTCTCGTTATTTCAAATTTATTAAGCGTTCGATGAATTATGGACGGAAGCGTACCTATGTAAGTTAAAATCTACTTATCCACCATAATTTGTAATTTATCTACACCCTTGTTAAACAATTTTAGTACATAATCTACTTCCACATTTAGAAACAATTAGGTAACCATTGAAATAAACGAAACAGTGAAATTTATTTAATATTTCGTTAATAACTTTTCGAATATGTGGATGTAGTTTGAAGTTCAAAGTTGATATTAAATTAACCCATTGGCGGACAATAACGAGTCATACTCGTGACATGAATTATGTTGTTGCTTCAATAAAAAGGGATTCTACTTGCAACAAAGTTAAATGTTAACTTGATTTTCAATTTCAGTTCATAAGATTGAGAATCACTAATTAAAAATTACACAGAACATTTGAATACTTTGCATACAATATGGTATAGCGTTAATGAATAACTTACGTGGTATGCATTGATAATGAAAAAATGCTATGGCAAGGGGTGTTAAGTTTTATTGAAGTTAGCGGATATTTTGAAATACCTTTGGACAGGAGTATATTTCAACCTCGGCTTATGATATCAACGCCCATGCCGTATCTGACACGTCAGGCTAAACCAAGATCCGCATAATCTATCTAATTTAAGCCCAACATTCCCAACATAGCTGGCGCATCTATAATAGAATGCTTAAGATACCTAATTCAATTATCGTGCTACCAATAATTCCACCCATCCCTAAACTGCAAAATCTTAAAGCTTCATCTTAGCCATTCCTCTGTTTCCCTTTCTTTCCGAACTATCGTAGTTTTCCACCAAAGCACACCACACAGAAACCAGTAAGAACCATTTAACTGCTATCAGAGCGAAATCCAATCAGAATTGGAATCTATCTTGAGAACATTCATATCTGAATTCATTCTTAGTTTCCCCACTTTTTCGTCCATTCACGTTGTTATTGTCTGGTAATTCGTTCTCTTCTCGCTCGAACGAGATTTCAATGGAAATTAAACGACTTTAATGAAGCATATAAGCCGCGATCCGTTCTCCTCGCTAATTATTGCTAACGTTATTAGCCGCGAACGACAGGCAGGAATAAGAAAAGAGTTGAAGGAAGGAAAGGGAACGGTTCGAAGTGCGTCTCAATGGAGCGTGAACTATTCAATTAGATTGCAGGGCCAATTACTCGAGTAGAGGAACTCCCGGTGACGGTTGCACGGCTTGTCGCCCGCTTTATTTACAATTATCGATAATTAAGTACGTGCCCGAACCGAAGTCATTCCCTCTTTCTCTCTTTCGATTCACCCGATCGAATGGCGGTTTTCGTTAAATCCGTTCCCATTTCTCTTTCTCCGCCCCATTCCCTGTGCCAGTTTCTCTCTTCCCTGTGCTTTCTTGCTGGCCGATACTCTAATCGGGCGACCGATTAATTATCAGCCAGAAGCCAGAGCGAAACCATGAATGGAGGTCTCGCGGTTTAATCGTATGCATGCCGCTCGAAAATCACGTTTCTAGGGTGGATTGTCCAAGAAACTACAAAAGCTCGTACCACCGGGTTGATTTTAATGAAATCTGGACAATAGTTGCACAAAGTTGAATACAAATGAAAAACCATATTCGGTATTCCAAGGTTTTATTTGATTAAAAAGAATTTGGTAAGCAATGTAAGTTGATACAACGGAGGTTTAATGCTATCATTCGTTGTAATGGTTTTTGTTTCTATGATCGCAGATTGAACAATACCTGTTATGTATAGGTTCAGAATTTCTGCTGTAGACAGAAACGTATTAAATATATTTAATGTATTTTATTTCTGCTTTTTTTTATCAATACTGAATTAATATATGTAATACATTTGATTTGAAGCTGTAAGTGAGAGTTACAAACAAATTATCTCTGACTTAGTGTATCGCAATTATCCAATGATGAAGATGTTCAATTTCCTTCGCAAAGCAAGAAACATATTACAAAGCTATTATAAAAATTTATTTAATTTAAAACTATCTACATTATTGTTTGTGTATCGAAATCTCCTGACTTTGCTTTTTATAACTATTTGAACATTTTATTAGGTTGTTGTACATAGAACGGTGCATTCATTAGTAGAATTTGAAGCTATGATAACATGGCAAAATCTGGATTTTATTAAAATAAGCTGTAACATATTCAACACATTTTTGTTAGCGAGTTATTGGATTTTCTATATCTTGCAAAATTGGCATAGCTTATCGTAATATATGATTTGTTTTTGGCTAACGACGTGGTTTATTTTTATGAAGTTTTATTCTTGATGGGCCATAAAGACATTTCTTTGATAACTACTTTGTACTTGTTTGATATACGGTACTAATAGTCTACTACATAAGGCATTAGAGCAGTGAAGAACATCATAGATAAAATTTCTCTAATTATGTTTTTGTACAATCGACAAAATAAGTACAATTCAGGCTGATTTTCGCTAAAATCAATAGGTATGTATGTGGAGTCATTCAAGTGATTCGACTTGCGTGAACGAGTCTCTGTGCAGGCAGGTGACGTTTATATAGGAAATTTGACATGATATGATGTGACATGACGTGACGTTATACGACCCGTCATAATTTAAAGCTGAAATTACCTGTCGTTGTTTTTAGGGGTATTTTCGACCATTTTTTTAAGCAAATTACACTACTAACGTCATTAGCTAACGAGAAGCGACACGATGTTTCTCTTTGCCCTCTAACTTCAAAACTTCTTTGACGCGAACGCAAACGTTTGCAGTAGTTCAACAAATATTTGATGTAATTTCCTTGTTAACAACAGTTAGTTTTTACTGCAAATATGGGAAGTTAACTTAATATTTCTGTTTAAGATTGATGCATACGAAATGTCGTTTTTACGAAGTTTAACATTAGGGGATGAATACAATTCTTAATTTTGTAAAATGGTTAATTGTAATGAATTACAATAAAGAAAAGAAATTTGTTGAAATGTAGATACGTGTATGTTATATTAAAATTATGACAACTTCAGTGTTTGACATAACGAATAATTGGAATATTTCTGCAATTCTTTACGGAAGTATAAATTTGACAGATATATCATAAAGCTATTGACACTGAGATTTGCAGAAGATTATATAAACAGTAGAGTAGTTCGATATTAATTTGCAAAATTTAAGACTTATAATTTTTATTTACTTTTTGATTATATAATAGTGAAATTAATTAATTGTTTGAAACAAGTGCATAAAATCATGTAAACATTATTTTTATCAAATGTACATGTGTAATATTTTCAAGAATCTGCTTACATTTAACGTTGTTACTTCGAAAAACGTCATTTCATATGCACCAATCTAATAATACAAGATTAAATATAAACAATTGATATACAATATGTAGTACTGTAAATGTATCATTTTTCTGCAGTAAAAGTGCATTTCACTTTTTAATTTTGTCTGTTTTTTTACTTGGATACAAAACTTCTTATTTTATTATTGTAATGCTATGTCCTTTAGAAATTTCATCTATTTGAATTGCAGTGGCATTTCCTTCCTTCAGTTTTATTTAATAATACTAGTTTCAAATTCGGGTATTGTATTTTATTTATGAAAACAGAGGAAATATATTTTATTTATTTTAAGTTTCCAAAAGTTTGGTACAGAGGCTATTTTTCACACACCAAAAAAGTTTGATTCTGAAAAGGTTAATTATAGAAAGTATTTGAATATTTATGCTTATATCATTTCTATTTCAACACTAGAACTGCCAAATTGTATGAATGTATACAAAATATTGCAATAATTTATTAATTATATAGATCTAAGTATACACTTACACCTGTGCATTTTTTCAAATTTGCTACGTTTTTCTATAAAGAGTTATTTCTATAATCCTATAAAAAGTAACAAGAATTGCCTTTAAATATTTCGATTTTTTTTTATAGTAATAAGTAGCTTGCGGATTTTTATGCATTTATGGGAAATTTTTATGTGCCAAAGGGAACAAAATCCACACAGTATGTAAATGTATACAAAATATACAAAGTAAAGTGCATTTTAAACTAGTTCTGGGGTAAAGTAAATCTCCGCTTATATTCTCTTTCTTTAGTTGCGTTCAGAAAATTATGAATTTGCATAAAGATCTGTATTCCACTAATGAGTGTAGCTAAGCTGCTGGTAATTCTAGTGTTAATAAAAATAATTGTGACTTTTCGTCCTAATGACAGCCAAGCGAAAGGGTTAATTATGTTGAACTATTGAGAAGTGAGAATAAACCAATTAAGATCCCGCCTATTTCTTTGATCCAAGAATGTTTCTAATTAGTAGAGTATCGTCAAATTTGCTCGAGCGAGATTACAGACGGCTGAAACGTTCTGGAACTTAAATAATGTTTAAACAGGTAGACTGACTGTGGATGCATATGTTTGTTTAATTAATCCGAATTTCACAAGCTAAATTACTTTCTGGAGCGAGGTGAAAGAATCGTCGCGATAATTAACAAGTTACAAAACTAAAACACTGGAAGTGAAAGGAAGTTCGTCCATTACTTGTAACACGTAACGTATTTAGCGTAGTAAATTTTTCGCGTTTTATCCAACCCTGTGGTACGAAAAACTTTCTTCACGGAAACGAAAATCATTAATAATACGGTCGGTGCAACAGTAAGGGAGAATTAAATGGCGGAGAACACGAAACTCTTCCTTTACGTTTCTTGTGATCATAGCTGGCAGAATTCATACTTGCGTTCAATGTTTGTTTGCCAAACTGCCGGATCTTAGAAGCGTTACTTTTTTTTAGAGCATCATTTTTCACTTCTTATTTCGAAATTTATGTTCCGTGAATACAAATATTACTCACGTATATTTATATTCTTCAGCGAAGTATCGTTTGATAAAATTTTACGTTTTCAAAATTTTATGGTATACGAAAATAGATACTACAAAATAACATAAAGTTTAATATATTTGGATATTAAATTAATTAGTAGACTGTGAATTTTTATGTAAATTTATATTTTTACAGGTACAATTAATGCTTTACGCTGAAAAACATTTTTAATAGTACGATCATTAATAATTTCAATACACTTTTCTCACTCTTATGAAAAGTTAAAGCGTTATGTATTTTCAAAAGGAGCAAATAGGTTTTTAATTTGCCTAGGTTCAGGAGAAATGCAAGTTAAATTAACGAGAATAAATGAAAACATTTAAACCTTAATTTTTGGAAGATATTTACGCGTGCCGCTATAGCAGCGCCAACGAAGTGCAAAGAGTTAAAGGAATAGGACTTTAATAGAGATCTGTTTCACACCGTAAATGTAACAATATGTGGCTTACTTTGGATATTTTATATATTTGTGCATACTACGTGCATTCTGCAATCTTTCGCAAATCTAAATTTCCTATACACGCATAGAAGTTCGCAGTCTATTAATTAGTATGTAAGAACCAAAATAAATACGGGAATATCTAAACATTTTTTATAGTCATTGCATATAGAGTTCTAATATACTTTGATTATTTACTTGAGTCAGAATTGTAGAGATAAATAATTCTCTCTAATTAATTATTTTAAATGAATGATGATCCGTGATTCTCTAATTTTTAGACAAGTCCTATTTGAAATACGTGCACGTCAATAAATTTCAAACGTTTTTGTTGTGCAATGTGTAACGGTTCAGGAGAAAACAACAAATTATAACAAATGCCAGTATATTATCAATCGCTAATTTTAAGTACTCTTCATTATTCCTATTCTTGTATTGCTTTTTTAAACAACAAAATATTCGGTTATTATTCAAGCTTTAGGTCATCTTGTGCACTACAATACTGCATCGTAAAAAATAGATGTTAATTTGCAGAAAAATTGCGATAACCTTCGAAACATGAAAAAAAGACACTGAGAGAAGGAAACATGAGTCATAATATTTTTAGCTTCGACTCAAACCAATTTTTCCTAACACGTTTTTTCGTATCAGCGCAAATAACGAAAATATTAGGATGTGCAGTAAAAAAGAGACAGCCTATATATAATTTTCACTCTTAACTAGTTTTATTTCGATAGAGTTTCATTACTGTAGCCGAGTTGTATTTTCAATAAAACGTTTACCTACTTACAGGAAACTTTACTCGTTTTGAAACCATAACACGGTTGAAAACTTTTAAGTGCTACGGTCAATTGGTTAAAAGTTAAACGAAATAATATTACATTTATTTCACTGAATTGAACAATTTGCACAAAATAATACGTAGGCACTCCATCATTGTAACATTCCGTTTTTCTCTTAATCTGTACGATTAAAGCTTAGCGTTTTAATAAAACCACTTACGTCGAAATCAATGTGCAAATTATGCACTCGTTACACTTAACAACCGTAATAAAACTCCATCCACGAATCCTTTAGCCCGATTCCCGATAAAATTAGCGACCGATTTATGAAAATTTTAAAATACGGCAGCGGTGGAGACACGCCATATTCATATTACGCTAATTGAATATCTGGAATTCTAATAATGACTCGCATCGGTTCGATTACGTTGTATTTCTGGTACTTCGCAGAGCGATTGCCCAAGCAGGCCGACGTGCATACATTATTTAAACAATTTTAAACCGTCGATCGATTTGTCGATTACCCAGGCTAATTTCAGCGGACGGATTCCTTTTTATCTCCTTAACTCTTTATGAAAATTCATCTTTGAATCAAAACAATGGCCAAAGTGGAACAGCATTTATTAAGATGAATTAATTTTACTGCGATAGAGTGGCTCGAAAAGGTCGTAGCTATTCCCAGAGTTCATCGACAAATTTCAAGTGGGACTAGCTTTTCCCTCCTTTTCTATCTCTGTCTCTCTTTCTCTCTCCCCCCTCACTCTCTCTCTCTCTCTCTCTCTCTTTCTCTGTCTTTCACCCTGGCACCCTCGATTCGATATTATCGAGTAGTTACAGAGCCGTGTAATTAACGGAAGTTACGATAACGAGAGGATTTCGCGAACTGATAAGCAGAAAAGTTGCGCAGTTATGAAATTACTGTGCAATTATGACCGCTGAATGAGCTATTACAAAAATAAATTCGTTCGAACCGGGATAGCGTGCAAAATCTCTCGTATTAGTGTTTCCCCTAATTAAACATGCAATATGATCATCATAGAAGCGAAAATATTTATTTAACGCTTATATTAATTGATCGTGGCTTTGCTCTCGATTGGATTAAATTCTTAATGAATGATTTAAATTATATATATATATATATATATATATATATATATATATATGTGTGTGTGTGTGTGTGTGTGTGTGTGAGTGTAACGCATGTAGGATGCGTGTGTAGGAAAATGTTGAGTAAAGGTGAAAGCTTTTTCAATGGATCACTTTATAAGTAGTCTATCATTCACTTTTAGAAGCCCGGAGTATTGATAATAGAAGCTACTATGTAATTTTATTTCGTGCTACATATGCCAGAATTTTTAACAGCTGCGATGTTAATCTACCACTCGACTTGCACGTTATTGTATTTTATAGAACATGAAATAGAATGCTTAATAAGCAGGCTGCGGATGTTTATGCATTTGTGGGAAATTTAAACATACATGACAAACGTATACAGTACGTGAAAAGGTATAAAATATTCAAAGTAAGGTACATGTTATGATTAGACTGCGGATCTTTATGCACACTCAAATATTTGTAACCACAGTTGAAAGAATTAAGTTTATTGTAAGTGGAAATTAATTTCACCCTTTAAATTTTAATATTTGCAGCTTCAAATTTGCCATAAATTAACATCTGCAGTCTAGTAATTACATTTAGAGGCTAAACCTTATTTCTATTTAGGTTGTTGTTGTTTAATTGGAATTAAAAAGTATAAATTTGCATAAACATCCACAATACATTAATAAGAGTCATATTATATTAATTAATTTTTGGCGATAATCAATAATAAAAGAAAAATACATATTTCATATGTGTATGTCTCAATTAGTAAAAACTCAAAATGTATTTTGTATCTTTAAGTAATATTTGTCAAAACGTGAAAATTAATTTTTAATATGGAATTGGTTTTGCGTAATTCTCTTCGAAAATATATATAATAAATTCCAACGCGTTAGAACCGGTGAACGAACATTAATTATGTTATTTATACATCGGTAAACATGTTGGGAGGCAGATATTGATGTTATAAAATTATTGAACATCCGATCAAAAGTTCAGAGATTATATTTATTAATCGACATTCACTCTTAATTATATTTAAATTTGGAAAATATTTCATTTGTTCGCAAAATAATAAAATAGGGCTATTTTACTATGATTAATAAAAATGAAAAAAAAACAGATTAAAACATTTTTCATTATATTTTTTATAGTTTTTAACTATTTTCATAGTTAGTTTCTTTTCATTAAGAAATGCTTATATTTTGTGAATTAAATAATCAGTAATATGGCAGAAAAATATTTTATGCAATAGTAAGTTAAAATACTCCAACAAATTTAATTCATCACTATATTTACATATTAACATTTAGATGATTATGATTATTATTATCAAAATTAATCTGAACTTAACATTTAATACACATCCAATAATTCATAATTAGTCTGCAGTTTTTTATGCAATTGTTGGAAATTTAAATTTGCAAAAACGTGTAAAATGCGCACAGTACTCAACAATATACAAAATATACAAAGTAAAGCAGCCGTTATAATATTTATATGATGAAACAGATCTTTATTCAAGTACCATTTCTTTAATTTCGATAAGAAAAATATGAATTTGCATAAAAATCTGCTATCTATTGATAATTTATAACAACAAATTCTTAAAAAAGAATATACGTTGACCATGAAGGAATTAATCTAAAAATATTGTAGTTAAAATCACTTACTGTACACTTTGATTTTTCCGTCGGTTTCCCCTAAGGAATTTGTGGCGACACATCGGAAGGATCCGAAGTCCTGAGGTCGTACGGCTCTTATAGTGAGCCTCATAGTTATCTCATATCCATTTGGAATTGCTTCTACCTTGTAATTGTTATCTAAAAGCACAAACATAGCACGTAACTAATCATTCACTGTCATTTTACGTTTATTTCTATCAACGAGAAAAGGAAAAAATAATGCAGGGAAATGAATAACAAAATTCGGAGTCGAATATTTTAACGAACTAATATGTACAGGGTCTTATTGGCTCCTACTATTGTTAATGACTTTCTTTAATTTAATATTTGCATTAATTATAAATCCACATTCTAGAAACATTTAAGTAGCCGAAGATATACGTAAAATTGTCAAATGTTTTAAAAGTTTTATAAATTATGGAACCAGTTGAGAATCCCTGTAGTAGTCTAATATCCCAAGACCTAAGAAAAACGTATTCTCACGAACAATCGTTCTTCGTAATTGAAAATCTCGTTCAATCTTTCCTCGTTGTTCCCGTGGCGTAGGAGAATGTAGTGAAAAAGTGCTTGATAAGGCTCATCGCGCGCAAGTTACGCCATTAATCCCCTGTTCGTATAATTGCGTTGGTCGTTCGTTGAAAAGCTAATTCATTTTATTACCATGGTGACACGTCATCGATTAACCAGTTTTAAATAATCAGAAATACCGAGAAATTTATTCGCTTGGTGAACTAAAAATATTAATACGCTGGATCGCTTAGACGTTACGAGATTTCCGTAAGCAGAATGCAGCATGTCATTTACACGAACACCATTTTCTCTGCTGATGACGACCATGTTGTCCATAGTGCTTGCTCAACGCTGCAGCTCTTGACAATGCGAAAACACCAAGCATTTGACCCAGGCTTATCAGCGTACGTTGCTCCTTCGTGTTCTAATGCGTAATAATTTTTCTATGGCCTCGCATTCTTCTCTATACGTATATTTGAATATAACGGGTGTCGTCTTCATTTCCCTGTCTCCGTCCAATTTTTTTTTCTAGGATGGGAAGATACGTACAAGGAATGCAAATGAAGTCTCATTAACATAAATGAAGGTTTATGTAACGTGACTTGAATAAATTTGAAAAGTATGGTGATGCCGTAGACATTTTTTTCGCCGAAAGATTTCACACATTAGTGTCCATGGTAAAAATTTATGTACGTTGTTCTTAAAATATTTGTTTCTTTTGTATGTATGTGTAAGAACCGTTTGGATAAAAATCGATGACTTATTTATTAAAATATATTATGATTGTGGTAGAAAATTTCTATTCGAATTGTTAAATATTTGTGAAAATTGTGTGAATTTCCACGTCATTACCTCAGCAGCTATATAATAAGTTGTTGATATGATTAACAATGATTGTTTGAACTTGTGATTAAAGGGTATTTTTTGTGGTAAATGAAATACTTTTATAATCTGATTAAATGCCAAGTATTAAAATCATATGGTAATTTATGTAATTCCGAAGCATTTGGTTAAAGCAAAATAAACTAACAAGTTGTAGTATCCATTGAATATTCTACTATTTCAAGATTTAAACGAATATTAAGATGTTCTAAAAAATATTTTGCACCTTTAATTGTAATACTATTATATTAGGTTGACGCATCTAAAATTTCGTCCTTTCGAAGTTTGAATTTAATAAATGGGTACTATTCTTTTAATTTCATAAAATTGTAAATTGTAATGCAACGTGTTAAAGAAGGAGACATTAGCTGTAACATAGATAGGTTTATGTGTATTACAATAAAATCGAGAAAACTTCAGTGTTTATGATCGTGAATAAGCGGAATATTTAAGCAATTCTTTATGGAGACCCAAATTTAACAAACATAATATGAAAACTAATGCAATTGAGATTTGAGATGAAGATTATATAAATAGGGGAATATTTCAACATTTGATTTGCAAAATTTAAGATTAATAATTTTTTACTGGATAAAAAATCAGCAGAACAATCAGATACCAAAAATTGGTACGTTTTATAAGTGTATAATAATGGAACTAATTAATTACTGGGGAAAAGTGTGTAGAATCCTGTATAAATGATTTTAACTAAATATATGTATAGTATTTTGAAGAACTTAATTATACTTAACCTCTTCACTTTAAAAAACCAACTTTTCATTTGCATTAACCTAATACTTTATTTTCGATTATTTTTATATCATCTATCAAATTGATGAAGACATTGATGCATGGTATGGAATCATTTTCATGCTAGTTGTAATGATGTAATTTTCTCAGTTCCTTTGTTTTCATTATTAGATCAGCTTAGCAATGGTTTCAATAATACCCAATCATTATAAACAAATCCCTATTTCCAATATAAACGGTTTTTATTTTTCAAGCAAATTTAACATCGTACGTCAAACAACTCGAGCGAATATAATAATTACTCATTATCTGACATCGTTAAACGAGCATATTTATTCATGTTTCAATACCCATCCAATGCCATATTAATATTTCCACAGCATCGTCCCGATGGTCGAGAGAACTACCATCGAACGGGAGACAATTTTGCACCCTACCGTGTCACTTTTTAACGCTTTCGCGTTTTCTTGTCGTTTGTTTCGTTCCGTTCAATCCGTAAGTTTAACGAGTTTCTGTCACGCTACAACGCAAGTTTTTTCTTCTCTCACTGGAAACTCGCCCGACGTATCAATTAATCCAGAAATAAATGTTTCCGTCTCGTTTGCTGCAATTAAAGATGCTCGCGATTCGTGTACCAGAAAAGGGAATTAAGACACGGTATGTAGTAGTTGTTCGCTGCGAAATATGTTATTAATTTCATCGTGTTATCAATTAACTCAAAGGCTACCCAAGGGTGAGGAGACACGCACGCGTCTTAAGCTTTCTCCACCCTTCGCCAATTATCACGAAGGGTCTAGGGTACGTTTAAAGCGAAACAACAACGTTAGGCTGGAACAATTAGAGGAAACCACATTAGCATTACTCGTACGTAAACTTTGTGCCGTATCTTCCTACGAGAATGCCGCAGTGTTGAGCTAAAAGCTACAGAATTTACGTTTTCACGGGTTCCGTTGATCATAGTGCTTAGTTTTACGAACGGAAATGTTAGAAATATAGTTTTTGGATGAGAAAATTCTCTTAACCCTTTAATGATGTTTGACGACTATACTCGTCATAAGGAAATTATCATTATTGGATTCATGACGACTATACTCGTCATATCGATAGAAATTTTCGCAGTAAGGTTGAAAGCTTCACAATTTTGGTACTGCTTAGATAAGTAGTTCTTGATATAAAGTATATTATTCATTTGTATGTATTTACGCAAGTAGATACAAATTTGCAAAACAAAATTCCACCATTAAAAGGTTATAAGATATCATATTGCTCAAAACTAATTGGTGATACTTATTTTTAACAGCTTGCTGTTTAACTATAGAATTAAAGTGAAAAACAATTGCAATAATTGTGTTCGGTTTTTGTTATTATAGCAGCTATGTGTGGTAGAACATTACGATGTCACAAAATTAATTTTTAAAAGATGATATAAAGTAATGAAATTGACGTATCAGAACTTACGGAATTATTCTCCTGTTTGATACATTCTTTATCGTCAAGATATTTCAGTTTTAGGTTCCGAATCAGATATTGTTAAAGAATGATCCTCATTAATTCTATTGGCAACTTTTCAATCAATAATTCAAGATTATAGCCGTTGAATTTCACAAAAAGACGAAAAGCATTATTTGTAACTACTGACTTACCATCAATTTATACATTTCATTATCATTTGTGCAAAATTAATATAAATGATTTAAAGTGTTCGAATATTTATAAGCGGCAGTGTGTATGAAGTATTATTGGAATGCTTTTTTTGATTTCTTTTGTCCCAGTTTTATTATTTTTTGATTGATTGCATTGAGTATTAATTTGTTAAGCTCTTTATGAATAATTTCCTTTGTGGATCTTTTGATAAGAATTTTTCACCCCAGTAATGTTGAGGGTGAATATGAAATTGCCATATCAAATCAAGCAGTTTGAATGAAAAGTAAGGGGAAGAAAAAGTGTTATAAAACAGTTTTATTGAAAAAAATAATTTTTAATACTTTAATGCTCTAGTAAAGAAACAAGGTTCAGGGTCCAATTTAACTATATTATTCATAACGTGAAATTTGTATTTTAATTAATGATCATTAAAAATGAGCTAAGAAATCATTACCTTATATTACTCTAAATTTTTGTAAATAGAACACTACAGAAAAAAAAATGAACACTGTTTTTCTTTTACCTCTACAATATTTATTGCACTTTTACTATTTTATATAATAAAAATCATTTTCGTTAAACTTTATACATATTCTTCAAGGAGCAACTGAGTTATTTATATTCTGAAATAAATCACTAAACAGAATCGAAATACTTCACAATTTCCTGATAACGAAAAATTACAATGATGATATACTTGATATTCTCTTAACTATTTGCGTATTTATGCTGCTTTACATGATTGAAAATATTTTTCTTTTATCTTATACGGAAAATATCCTGTTAAGAAATTCAATGTCTTGTTTTTCATTTATTTTCTAGTATAACTGTAGCAAAATAGAAAGACTAAAATAAATGTTTTTGGTGAGGAAGAATTCAAGGTATACATACCATTGGCGATCGTTTCGTTAGATGGCCTAGTCCAATAAGTGATCGGTCTTGGAAAAGCCTCGGTGTGACATTCCAGGATGAGTGTTTGGCCCTCGTAGGCGCCAACTAACTGGTTTTCAATCCATACCATTGGCTGAACTGTGAGAAGAATTTCTAATAATATCTCGTACGCCTCTTATCGAAACTTTATATTGCAGTGTATTAGTCATTCTATCCGTTTGAAAATTGAAAACAGTCTACTGCAAATTTATATAATTTTTATGGTAAATTAGTGACTCGCCATTTTGACGATGTTTCGATATTTTGCATCTAACTCAGTGTTAAATCAGCACATAGGCAACTATAGAATGTACGGTAATATAAAAAAGGTAGTAAGCTAAGGGATTAATTATAATTTTTTAATATCTCAAACGTTAAAATTTACAACAAATATTTCTCTGAAAGTAGTTCTCCATAAAGTTCAGACGACTGCAATATTTATTTCCTGGAACGTTAAACTTCTTTTTAAGTGATTTCGAAGTAAACTCAGTTATCTGCAAATTTCCTGGGTTACCTGCTGTGTATTCTTCTCATATGAGAGAGTAAATATTTCAAATATTAAATTTCTTAGGCCATTTTTCTGGAAATAGTATAAGATTTTGTAAAAATGAAAGGGTTGACGATATCTTGTACATATTTACGAAAGTGCAGGTTTTCTTGTTACGACAATTCAATAAATGTCAAGAAAAATTCAATCATTTTACTCGGACAGAAGATTTCTGGAAATCAAATTTGCATTGACTAATTTATTCCACGGGGATTAAAATGACCGATTACTTTTATTAGATAGCCAAATAAAATTTAAAATGTCTCTCATATCGGAATGACCAAGAAAATGTTATCTATCTCAGAAATTTAATTTACCAAAATGGAAGAATGAAAATAGGAGTAAGTGATAGATGTATAGCCGTAATTGGAAATTATTAGTTTTCTACACGGGTTCATAATAAAGTAGAGAGTTACGTGGTCAGATGTAGGTGAGATTGATTTAGTCATGATTTAACCTAAATGTTGTGTATCGATTTTTTCCATTTATATCTTCACTACTGTAGATCAATTAATAAAAAGATTCATATAGATTTCCATTTCAATTCTCTATGTGGAACATTTTATTAAATTATTGTAGAATAATGGAATAGGTTGCTTCATATAAATTAAACAAATTAATTGTATTATGAGAGATTTGACTGTATAGAATCACAGATCTCATTTAGCACATTCAATCTAAAAATTAATTAACAGATTCATTCATTTAAATAGTTGAAAAATAAATATAATCTAACTTTAACTAGATGTGCTTAACGTATCTTTTAATGTGGAATAATTTTTGTGGAAAATGGATTTTACGGTTTTTGCAGTAATTTTATAATTTTATCTTAATGCTAAATCTCTTCCGATCTACCATCCATTAACCTTTTAACGACCGTACATTTAATTTATTAGTATTAATACGGTTTCAAATTTCTATCAGATTTCCTTTATCCTGTGTTTAAACGGTTTTACTTTATCAGTCAAAAGTAAAACTATGTACACGCGTACAATACAATAAATAATATATAAAGTTTAATTGTAAACAAGAAAATATGCAATAAACTTTATAACCAAATGCTATATTGTAATAAATATTGAATATCTGTCTAACAATGTCCTATTTTATTATTTTTCGTACGAAAAAATTCGGGATTTTTTGGCCGACTTTTGCAAAATATTGGGTTGAGTAAAAAGTAATTTCGTACTTCGCGTGTAAATGTCGAATGTTACTGGTATGTTCTGGGAGCATGGCATTTTGAAATTGCCGGAAAGATAGCGAAAAGTTGTCGAACAAAACGGTGTACACGTTGTTGAATAAAATTCTTTGTTAATATGCAAAATTCCGTCCTTTAATTTGACCTGAAAACATGAAATTACTTTTATACTCAACTCAATAACTCAGTCATTAAATAGTTAATAATTTTTATCAATCTACCCTCTCATTTGTTAATATCTTTTTTAATGGAAATTTTAGTCAGCATTTCGTATTCTGTAAACAGATTCATCGACAACGCTGAAACTAAACACGTAATAGATACGAAAAGTAAAAATGTTGTAGGCGATAAAATGAACTATAGTTAACTTAAATTGTGAACTTATACTTAAAGTTCACGTTTCAAGGCCCCTTATTTTAATCAATCTGTAAGGTTGTCGACGAGACGGTTCATGACAGCCTCGCCGGCGGCAGAAAATATTTAAGGCGTTACTTCAACGCCGGAAACAATGGTCCCCTGCATCTGCCATTCACGTTCTCCCAAGTGGCGTCATTATTGTACCTCACTCGCGACAGATCCACGGCCACGTAGCGAGACCTTAAATTGCATTTTCCAGCACGCGTGCATAATGCATTGTTAGCGCTTTCGCTTGTTTGCCTTTGTGCTGTCCTAAACCATTAGGTACTCTTCAAATCGAAAGATTTTCAATTTATAGGAGCAATTCATTTGTTTTCTTCTTTATCAACGCAATCAGCTGGTGTGTTACAAAGAGAACAATCTTTGCTAGTGTGAACTTGGAGACCTTGATAAGCTTCATGGTGTATTTTAAAGACATTAGACAACACTAACCCTTAATCCTCGAACTGCAAATGAATAATACACTATACAATGAACATTGAGTATGTTTATAAAGTTTTATGTTTGATAAGAAATATGAATATAAAGTTTATACAATTTTAAGCAATCTATGAATAAATCACCATTTATTCCATGGTCCCATTTTGTTTATATTTTTATTCAGAACGCTGCAAATATTTACAAGAACACATAATAATTAGTACATTCTATGAATTTAATATCGGAGAGTCAGGTGATATTTGGCTGTCTCCATTTCCCTATATAAATTTATTATTAATAGCTAGTAATACACGCAGATGGTGCTAAAATTGAATTCGCTACACTGTATTTTCTTGCTTTAGTATTATATCGTGTGTAATAATATTATTTATATACGTATGTAATATAATTTCATTTATTTCTTTTAGTGGCCTATTTTTTAAGAGCCATAATTAGAATGCGGATTTGTATGCAATTTCACATTTTTCAAGGCATCTCTAAAGAAATGAAACCTTAATAGAAAACTACTTTCACCCCTAAATACGAAAACGTATGCTTTATTTTGAATATTCTAGATTTAGATTTTAGATTTGTAGATTTTTATATAAGTAAATTTCCCATAAATGCATAATCACCCTAAGTTTAGTCATAGTGCTTCGAAATTTTGTGTTAGTAGTGTACGTCGCAATAAATGAATACTAACATGTTGAGATTAACGGGAACAGAAGGAATTCAATGATTTTCTAATCATAAAGTGCGATGTTACATACAACTGTTCCAAACATAATAAGATTACTTGCTGCATAACTAAAATTGGTAGCTCGGATAAAGAACAAATGGGCTAATCTGATCCATGATCTATGATCTACTTCGTACCAGCGTTGAAATAGAGTTACTATAAGATAAATAATAGTATATTGGATATACATACGTGTAACGAAAACGCAATAGAAGAATATTAACCTTTACGCTATTACAGCTCATCAAAATTAAAAATGTTTCCAACGCATAGATGAGGGCAATTTTCATTAATACGGAAATAGTGAGCATAAATACTTAAGTTTATTATTATATTTATTATATTAGTCAGCGGACAAATTTCGTGCGGCTTCGTTACTAGAAATATGTTCAAATTGAATTTTTATTGAATTCCGCAAAACTACAATAATAGAGGAGGTATCATACAAAAATTCTGTTTATTCTTTACATTGTTATATAAAGCTACATTTGATGGGAGCTTGAATCACTGAAATCTTGAATTACAAATTCTCTGGTTTTCTGTCAGAAATACAGGGTGAGATACGTAACTTGATCATTTCAATTAACTTGTGTGCTGTTATAGAGAAAAATGTTTGAAATAAAAATTGCATGGTATCAATGGGAGCATATTGTATCATAGTCTCCCTTGATACCTTGCAATTTTTATTTCAAACAATATTTTCTATACCAAATAGTGCACAAGTTATTTGAGGTGATCGCGTCGCGAGTCTTACCTTGTACATTAAAATTTAATTTTGTAAAAATAGAAAAGGACCAAGAACAAAGAAATTTGTAAGAGTTATAATATTCCTCTTTGTAAGATGTGCTTCGTCAAATACCACAGGTTATCCTAATAATTTTGTATTACAAGGTTGAAATACATATATATATAAACCACTGATGGATGATCGAGAGCGTTTATTTATCTTTATCTTTACTGGGACACATATGTCCTAATTTTCAAAATAGATCCGCAGATTCCAAATTCGATGTATAACTATCTCTTGCTTACGATTTTAGAAAACAATTAACTAAAATCAAAGTAGCAAAAATTCTGGTCGAAAGGATTAAAGGCTAATTTTTTAAAGCTTAAAGAATGAAGATTTGCAGTCCTGCTTCACGCAGTATAGAAAAATATTTCCATCGATGTATTGTCCCGAAGGAAGCTATTGAATTGGTAGAATAGTAACGTTTGCTTTTGACGAAACTGAAATCGTTCAAGTCGATATGATACTAGCAATATCTACAAAGATCTCAACTGGTTGAATTAGAATTTCATTGAAGTAAGATCACATAAAACAATGGCAAGTCTCTCTGCTTTCGCTTCCATAAAATCGATAATGCTTCCTCAGCAATACAATACTCGAAGGAGTACCTTGAACACGATACTTTTCGATACCAATAATTGAGAATCACTTTGATTCTTACAAACACAATCGAAACAAATTCTTTTAAACACAGTTGCATTACTTTTGGAACAGAATGTGTGTTTATAATGGAAAAAGTATTGAAAGTACCTACAGTGAACAATGAGAACAATCCGCTTGCTGACTGCTGGCGGCACACCGTTCGATGCGATGCACAGATAGGGTCCCATGTGGGCACGCGTGGCACGCGTTATTTCCAACACCGAGCCTTGGATTACTGTAACAAAACGTAGGAACGTATAGCGCTGCGTGTTTCGTTTATTGGCTACGCCATAAGCGGCGGTGGGATCGTTTAAAACTGAGATACTTTCGGAAAAATCGCTATCGCGCTCGTCCAGCTTTGCAAACCTCGAATAGAGGTTGGTCGAATGATGGCAACCGCGTAAAAGCCCAAAGCATTAAGCACTCGATTTCGTTTAGGTGTTTCGGCTGAATACTCGTTGCGGTTCAGTTAATGTTCCGTGTAAAGGTAGTTTTTGTTAAATAGAAAGAGAAATTTGTAATCTTAACCGTGTAATTAATTGAAGTTGAGGGTAATTCGACAGAGCGTGAATACAGGTTTACACATACGAGGACTGCGTGATTAACCCTTAACTACTGACGTCGAGTTTTTGGATACTATTGTAATATGGACTATGATTGAAACCTATTGTTATTAACTCTTTCTGTGGCGGCTCTCCTGCACCTACCACTAGAGAGACATACGAAATAAGATTTTCTCGAAAGCACTCGCTCCAACTACCTCGTTCATATTGTATATACCGTCTTTAACCTTCCTTCCAATATCTTAACGTCTAACTAAGGCAGGGCCTGCTAGGTAGCCTTACTTGATGAGTCCACTAGCAGACCCAGGATGAAACGCAACACCCTTCCTTTTTCCTATCCTATCCCTTCTCCACAACTCCACACTTTGAATAGTAAAAATTTTTAGAATCTCCGAACTTATTTTTATAGTTCATTAAAACGTATGAATTTTTTTCATAACGTATTGTTAATATCGTTATCCTTAGCATTTGTAACAACATTTCTAAATTTATATATTTTTTTTTTACCAATTATATACTATTTTAAGTAGCACGAATCATTTATTATCTCCCAGATCAGCCGTACATGTACGGCCATACCATTGAAAGGGTTAAGTATTTATGAAGTTAATATGACATTAATTGTTACATAGGAAGGAAAAATAATGTGTGTTACAGATTCGTATTAGAAGATATTTCATGATTACGTAATGAGAATTTTAAGAACTACAATGAAAGAAACAGAATTTGTCCCTGTGTCGCACGTAGTCTGTTAGACTCAATGCCGGTAGATAAAATACAAAGTATCTCACCTAAAGCAGGCGACTTAGTTATCTTCTGTATCATACACTAATACATAGATATGATTGGAGATTTTAGAAACTCAGAAGATTTGACTTGCAAGCAATGAACTTGCTTTCTGTTCAAACATCGAATCGATTTTGCAATGTTTTTTATATTATCAAAAATATAGAAAATAACTGAGCGGTTTATCTTAAATGAAACACTTTGTACACAAAAGTGATTCTTCTAACAGTATTTATATCTTGTTAATCCTGCTACAGCATCTATGACGTCCTACAATTCGTTTAGCACAAATAAAATTACAACTTGTATGCTTTTAACACTAAAACTACCAACGGTTAAATTATACTTGTTTGTATCAAAGGAATAAAAATGATAGATACTTGAAAGAAATATATGCTGCAAATGATGTAAATATTTGTTTATCTATTGTGTAGAAAATCGTTGGATAATCTTAAAAATGCATAGTTGGAAGTTTTCATAATTTTTATAGTAAATTACTAACCGATCATTTTTACCGGCTTGGTAGTTTCAGTGTTAAGAGCAATTTTATTCACATAATCAATGGTATTCCCTTCATGAAACCTTTTCTTGGAATCTTTCTAGCTTGCAATTTTATATTTTATGAATTTTCACCCCATTTTTAATATTCCGAAATATGTAGGCATCTGAAGTTTAGAATGCGTATGTAGACTTACGTGACTGACTGTATTCTTTCATCAGCTTTCAACCGCATATGCATAAACCTTTACTACTTATTAAACTATAATAGCTGCATAATTAAGCAGCAGCGCACGGATATAAAAGAACGTATATCTGGTATATCCCTTCTTGTTACCGGAAATACGTGAAATGCTGGAATTATTAAAAAGTTTGCCAGCTGTTTGTGTAATCAATGCCTATGTCTACGTGCAATAACGCTGCCTCTAGCTACCGTGGATGGTTAGACGTTAAATACGATTATGCTCAGAGCAGCTGTAACCCACTGGAAAATATTCAAACCACGAGGAGTCGGAGCCTGATATACCGAATACGAGTAGCTGAACGTTGCGTTGCAGGGCAAAAACGCAAAACCTGCTTAGGAAATTTAATTAGATCGTTTGAAAGAGCTTGCGTAAGTGATGTAATCGCGTGTAAGAAAACCTCCTCTGTGCCCTGCGAAATTTCGTAAACGATTTATTAAAGTGGCGCGAGCGTAATAGTAGGGATTATGAAAGCAGATGCCAATTTTTTAGCTTTCTTAGAGTTTCTGCTTTAATGGCGTACACATGCATGTTTGAGAGTTTAAAATGCCACGTAGACTTCAAACATTGATATTCAGGTACCAAAAACTACTTCGTATTTCGAGAAAAACGAAGCAAAGATAAATTGTACGAAACTTATATATTCAGTCCATCTTTTACTTTATTTTTTTTTAATGCAAATGTTATAAAATATTCATATATAGTCAGTCAGAGAAATCTATATACGCACATTCTAAATTTCGAATATTTAAATACTTTACTGATGTTTAATTATGTTACATGTATAAAAATTATTAAAAAATTCATAAATGGACTGCGGATCTTTATGCATTTAAGAGAAATTTAAATGTGCAAAAAGGCACAGAATGGATTTAATGTATAAAACGTTACAAAATATTTAAAATACAGTAAAAATTAGTATATTTTAAAGGCGAAACAATTCAAATCACATTTCTTTAATTTGATTAATAAAGACATGAATTTGCATAACTATTCGCAGTCTATTCGTAAAACAGAAAATTACAACTGAGAAAACTCCTAGAAAATGTGTCATTAAAGTTCAATCAAAAATGTTATTTCATTTATGCTAAACGATTTATAGCATGTTACAGATAAATCCATAAGAAGCTTTATTGTAGAAAACAAATAGTTATGACAATAAGTGTTGTCTACTTTCACACACACATATGTAGATTTGTATTTGTATTTGTTCAGGAACTATTTTGCAAGAATATATAAAATTTTAATGGAAAAAAGCACATAGGTGGTATAACTTTAAACTTCATTTTTATTAAAACTATTAGAATATCCGTAAGATACATAACTTAAAATAACCAATAAGCTGTTAAATAAAGAATGTGGAAGTAGTTGCGAAGTTTCATTGCAAAAGTTTAGCCACTCAAAGAAAATTTCATGTACTTAAAATCAAATTTTCTCTAAGAAAGCCGACAAGTTAAGAGAAATAATCCTGAAGTTTTTTTTACGAAGAAACTTTCGCAAAGCTTACGGCTTCCGGTTTGAAGTTCCTTCTTTTTGGAATTAGAAGATTCAGTAAAAATTTATGACACGATCCCGGTGAATCTCCAGCTCATTCGGATTTAATTTTTATGTAAAGAACTTTAAATGAAGTCGCTCCTTGAAATGGAATTTATAAAACGTTGCTCGGCTGTTTGTCATTTTAATCTTTTGATTTAGTGACCTTTGCTCATCCGCAATATCGACGCTCGTTTTTCAAATTGAAATTCAATCTTATAAAATGCTTCGCGTGTATGGCGGAATTGGAAACAGCGAGGATTGAAATCTTCTGTAAACAATTTTCGGATTTTCGATTTTGGTAGAGTCGAATGTGTGACAAACAACAAGCATGAAACGTCGAATTTTATTCTAACGCATCGTTTCACCGATAACGTAATTAATTACGAAAATTTTATTACGTCTCGGTGCCGTGAGTCAGAATTGCGCAGCGGCATTTAATCAATAACCATGGTTCAATGTAACGGAATTAATTGTCTTGGACTTTGAAATTGTTTCCAATCGAGGTATCACGTGCAGTGTAGTTTCAATAATTGGGTTAAAAATTTATGAATGTTTTTACAATAAGAAATACTGGCTTGGCCAAAAAGTTTTGTCGAATTTTAAAGACGCATAGATGCGAAACTATATTAAACGATATATTGCCAGCGTTGAAAAACAAATAGATTTTTAAAACAGATAAATAAAAACAGATATCTATATCTTTTGAAAATAAACTTTTCTTTGAAATAGTGGCTACATAAAGAAATACTATTTGAAATATATATTTCACTACTAACTCATACAAATACTATCCTGAAATGAGTATTTCGTTGAAATATAAGAAAATAATATTTCAAATAACAATATTTCAAGCAATAGTAGTAAATGAAGAATAGTATTGCATGTAAACAGATTTTAACGTTAATATTTGATAACAACCGTACATATTTAACTCTACATATTGCACAAAAGTAATTTATGCAAAGTACTGATTCGCTTTATTTGTGTTAAATAGAACCCTTTTATCGAACATTTTACCTATCAATGAATTCCGATGAGATGTTAATGTTAGTCGTGCATTGTAATTGTATACATACTATTATATTACGTCGATGCACATGAAATGTTTTTCAGAGTAAAACTTTAAACGCGAGTAAGTTTTTCAAAACAGTTTTCAAAAAAATCAAACTCCTTAAATGCTGATTCCTCGGTTGCTTGATGTCGCGCCTCTCTAAAACCAAACGGGGGTTGCGGTCGAAGCTTTAGGAACGCGTTAAAAGGGTACTAAACGGATGAGAAAAAGGCACATCCTTTTAAACACCTGTTGAGAAGAGCGTTTAGCCTGTTGAAATTCATTCCACGTGTCGAGCAGTTCGTCCTTAAGCAATTACAAGAGCATTGCCAGTAACTGTTCTGAAATTACCAACCGGAAGTTTCATCGGGTTTCATCGACTTTACTTTTCATTTTCTGTCGCCAACCCTCGCGTGCCATGTGCTGCAAAACGACAAAGCGCCGAGGATGGGATTACAGAAGAATGGAAAGAGGGTAAAGCAAGAGAAGAGAAAACGATATACACGACCACGATGGAATATTTTATTTTTCTTCTACTTATCGCCTAATGGAATCGAACTTCTCTCCTCGGAAAGCGACAGCTGGTGAAGAAGAAACGAATGAAGAGAATAAAACGAAGAATCCGCGACAAATGCTTAAAACGATTCCTTAAAACCAGCCGCGGACGATAAAAGATTCATCTGTTGAATAAATCACCTGAAGTTTCATCGGAAAAACGTCTTCTCATTCCTTAACGTCCACCTTTCTCTCTTGCTCTTTCTCTCCCATATCAAAAAATCCGATACATTCTATTGGGAACCGTATTCCAAACGGTCAGGATCATGGGAGATTTTTGAGAATTTTACGATTGAAGTTTAAAGTTAGATTGCTTCGAAGTAACATCGCGTATGGTACGTCAAAGAGATGGTTGAAACGAAGAGGGACTTAGCCATTGGAGATATTTTATCTTCGTCGAAGAATCGAGATCTTGGCAAATTTGATTTTTGAAAATACGGCGGTGAAGCTTGAAATTGGATAGCTTGAAGTGAAGCTTGAATGTGGTTCGCTGCAGCAATGAATACAATGAGTATAGAGTCTTTTTTATTTCAAATATTTTATCGTCGACGAAGATAAGTACAGTGATGGTAAAGTAAAATATTCGAAACAAATAACATTTTAGAAGATTGGATCTTTGAAAGTCTTATAGTAATGTTTCAAATTGAATGCTTTTAATTTAAGGATGAATATAGCTTTTCTTAGGAATAAATACAATGGAGACGGGCATTTTGTTAAAAATATTTTACCAATTGACGAATTCAAATTGGGTGGTGGTAAAACAAAATGTTTGAAGTAATCGAAATATTGGCAACGTGAATATTTAAGAATTCGATGGAAAAGTTTCAAACTGGATAGCTTCGATTTAAGGGTGATTCATTGATGATTTGATCGATTTGGTCATTTTACCGAATTGATAATTACTTAATAATTTATTTATTTACGGACTAGGGTCTAAAATACGCCACTACATATACGCGTGAGATTGCACATAATAAAATAACTAAAATAATTACATAAAATAAAATAAAATTACTTAAGCAAGAGTTAGACTCAGGTGTAGGTATAAATTGTATTGTCAGCAGAAGTACGAAGATAAATATTAAGTGTAAACGAATATAAAATGCCTATGTGTTGTTACGTAAACCGAAGTCCAAATTTAGTATCAAAATTTGTTCATTTCCGATCCTTCGTACATTACATTGCTATTAAAGAGAATAATTAATGTGTTGGTTATAGAGACAATGGCAGTAATTGGGACATCTACCCTAAGTATACTTTTAATAAACGTCAGTGAAATTCTTGAAAGCTTATATATACGTCCGCGGTAGCGAAATGGTTAATTAACAAGAAGCTTGTCCATTTATCTAGCTAACCAACGGAGGACAGAGTTAGCTCAAAAATTGTCGCCTCCTCCTAAAGAGAAACCGCAAACCAGAATTTCCACAGAAATTCGCAGTCTTAACGCGAGTAACCTCGAGACTGGAAAGGATTGGGTAAGGGTGGGAACAACGGAAGGAGGGTAAGCGAGAAAAGGGATGAAAGAGACATAGAGAAAGGGTTAGGCTAACCCTTTTGCTTATGCACCTGCACACCGTACAATTCGAAACGTCCCTTGCACTTCCGTGTGCAATTAGTTACGGAACGGGTTGAACAGTCGCGTACGACGGCTCTAAGGGGTGTGAGAGTGGATGGAGGTGGATCGGAGAAATAGCGTATCGGGTAAAGAGACAGGACGAAGGAGAGGCAACGAAGTAATTCGAACAAGGGGTCACGAATAGTAATTAACGGGCAAAAGGATCGGCAAAACGACCGGTGGACGCTTTGATGGCTTAAAAACTGAAGTCCTCTCCACGTCGACTCCACATAACTAGAAACAGATAAGGTATCCGTGGACCACGGTGACCATATCGATTTCCGAATCCTCGAATGGAATCGTCGTCGTTTCTGTTCGATTCGTTTATGTAATTGAAGCATCGACACATTAATTGTAGATCCGAGGAACGACGGTTAATTGACTGGTTTCTGAAGAGAATTAATGCATCGAGGAAGACGAACATGAGAGGTTGAAAATGGAAGGCAAAGGACTCGTTTAACCCTTTGCCTTACAATTGGAAGCAACGCTCGTGGTGTAAGCTGTGCTTCGAGTAGTAAAAATCTTCCTATGCGTTAGGTTGGTGCGTACGAAATGTCGTATTACGAATTAACAACGTTAAACATAAGTAGATTCTTTAAAGTATCACACATGTATAGTCGATTAAAATAATTTTTATACGCTTCATTCCAACTATATAGTAATTTATCTCATTGTTATATCTGTACCTGAAAGTCAGAATAACTCAAGTTCATTTCTGACAAAATTGTGCTATGCATCGACTTATTGTTTTTCCTTAACGTTGTCAGAGACACAGGAATGTGTATTTGCATGCTTTGTCAATTATAAAAAAAGGAGTAATGAATAATAGAAGTTTGTCTGAGTAAAGTATTATTTGATCCACGATGCGCATCGTTTATTGATGTCGATTAAAACGGCATGAACTTCATCGGTTACATGGTATTTAAATGAATACAGGCTATGCTATGAATGTAGCTCTACGTTAATAAAAATTAATATAGTTAGTCCATACATAAATTGAAATGAACTAAAAAAGCGATAAATGAGAGAAATATTCTTCGAGTAGGATTTTAAGGTAAAAGAAATTTAACTGAAGGAATTCTATTTTGTTACAGTAATATAATTATAATAAATGTACGAATTTATCTTAGCTGTTTATAGAATGTTAGTATGATAAAATTTAACAAACGATTCTGCTTCAGTATAAATGAATACGGACGGGGAAACATAATTCAATTTTGCAGAGCGAGTGTAATTAGAGTTGCACTTCGATACAGTTTAATGGGACTAGTAGAAATAGAACTTCACTCAATTAGAGTCGTGTAAAATGTACAGAAATAGATTAAAGTAATCGATTGAGAGATAGAATGAATAAAGTTAGAACTATGCATCAACAGAACATTGCGCTTCTATAGTTTGAATTTCGCACGGGAATTCATTTAATTTAATGAAATTCGGAGAATAGGTAGAAATGGAGTTCAAATTGTAGAAATATAATTTACAATTTTATTGAACAATAATAAATAATATTGTGCATACAGTGAGAGCCAAAAGTAAGTATACACCTCACAAAAATGAAATTGGGTGAAATTATAAAATAATTAGAGTATGATAGCGTCAATAAAATAATACACGTTGCTTTATATTTATAACCTACCTGCAGATTTACATTTATTTTTTATTAAAGCAAGGATTAAATTCATTTTCACAAATTTAGTTCAAGATAATAAAGATATCTTACAAAAATTACATTTTATTGATAAACTAATATATAATTTAAAAGACAGTTACGTTTTACAAAAATTATACATGTAATATTCTTTGTTAGCTTTATACTTATAACAGATGTAACAAAATGATAAAAACATAAGTTTAATAACAAATTTGTCTTCCTTTCATAAAAAAGGTATAAGATATTATTTGAGACTTACTATGATTATATTTGAAACGATATTCTCTTGTTAGCTGGAAATTATTAAAAATTTCTTTGTGCATTATAAATATGAAACAAGGCGTATATATCATTGTATGTAAATATCATTCCATTTTTTTACTTTCACGATTTTAACATAGAACAGTGATCTAAATACTATTGTTATCATGTTTCACAAAAGTTTTAAAATTTTTATTCTTTCAATTACATTCAATCTATATTTCATTCGTAGCGCAAAATGATAAATTTTTATTTATAATACTTTTCGATAAACCATCGGGAGCATCGTAAAAATCGGCACCGCTAGAATGAAACAGGAACACCTAGATACGTTATAGATATAGATAAGAACATCTAGATAACATGTTTTATGTGAATATTCAAAAAAATGTCAGAACCCCGTGGTGCAATGAGAGAAAAAGAATTTTCTTCCAGTTTCTTTTTTCATATTAAAATTATTACTATTATTATTATTTTTAGTGAAATTATACACTTATTGTACATCTTCCACTACTGCTAAATATCTTTATTAGTATTGACTATAATTAAAGTTGAAATTACTTGCTGTTGGCGTTATCTGCAAAGGTGAATCCAGTTAAGCATTGATCGTGAAATGCTTTGCAGTTCACGCGTTGTAATTGATTGACGTGTTGCAGTAATGCGTTTATGAATGTCACACAGTGTTATTTGATGTGTTTCCGGTCATCGACTTTACTGTCATTCCACAAATATAACAGGAATAACATTATTGAAAAATAGATTTGCCCAATTCAATGGGAACCATTTTACATATTATTCGTTTCGCCCCGATAACCGTGTGCAAAGGTGCAAAGGCGGTATGTCCGATTGTAATACATCATTAAATATTATTGATTCGATTAACAGTTGAAATTTTGACGGTATACATCGTCATTTAAAGGTTCATTCGTTTGAAATAGTCTATTTAACATGAATGGAATAAACGAAAGGATACTTTTAATTTTAAATATTTTGGCTTCTCAATTTAACTAATTATACTTCCTATATCTTTCATGTTCTTCTGCCTGTCTTGCATGGAATTTTAAACTTCAAAGAAGCTAGTTTGAATAATTAGAATATACATTGATGCTACTAATCCCTGAAATTTGTCCTGAAAGGTCAATGATTTCCTTAAGTGTTCATTCACCGGTGCATCTACGCTACGCACCTGTTAGTCTTAAATAACGCGGAAACGATATTTTATATGCTAGCATATATATGCTCTCTTCCTGTTGTTGCCTGTTTATGCAGAAGAAGTCATTTACCAGATTCTCGTCAAGCAATTTTGAAAAGAATATCCGTGATTAACCTAGAAGAGGGAACTCATCCAGCTGTTGAAGCTGTCAAAACCCATTCACTGCTAGATTCACCAGCTCTGCAATAAAGATCAATAAAGATCTCGCGCAATCAGAGAAGCAAGCGAGACATTGAAGCGAGTCATGTGTCTGTCACAGCTTTATTCGTCAAGCGGAAAGGCTGGAGAAACTATGCTTCTCGGCAGGTGCAAAGTGCAAAGTGGCAATATACGCGGAACGAGACGAGAACTATTGCCAGGTAACAATGCTGGCAGAGAGAAAGAGAGAGAGAGGGGGAGAGAGAGAGAGAGATAGGTTGTATAAACGGATGAAGGGTAGGAAGAGAGGGAAATCGTAGTAGAACCATGGGGCCAAATGGGAATGAAGAGGAACGTAGAAAGGAGGAAGTGTCAAAGGTGATGCGGATGATTCGTTAGCTAGATACGAGTCTAGGCACTTGTTCTACTAGGTGTGGATTCTGTGTTTCATATTAGTAAGGGAAAGTCTCAAGGGTAAACTTTTTTGTGGCCATAAGAGTTAAGATTGGTTTCTAACATTAGAACTACATAGATGGTGAAAGTGACCCATTTGTAGTTTCTTATAAACATTGTATAAATTAACAGCAGGGAATTTTTTAAGATTTCCAATGATGTTCTGCAAACAGTATAAATGAAGATTTATTTTTCGTGAAGTATGTATACTTCTGCAAACACCTATCCGTTTGATTGTTTTGCTACGAATAAGTACTCATTAAATGTTGGTAGTACTAGTATTAAAAAACAGTGGAATCATTTTTTAAGTTATAGGATTAGACTGTGGATTTTCTTCACAACATCTATTTAAAAAAGTTATTTAAGCTGTTACGACATAGCGATTCAATTTTTCAACTAAAAGAATAAAAACAAGGGGTAGTATAAAGAAGATAATTAAACATCAATTTTCTCGCATTTCTCGGAATGCTAGGTAGGATATTTTGACTTAGGAGTACAGTGTAGTAATTAACGGTCAACCCTTCAGAGACGGGATCCGTACACGATATCGCTTCACACGTTCGAATTTACCGTACGTATCCACTTTTTAAAGCTTGTGTCAGATTTAGTTTGGAAGGGCTTTAAAATTTATCTTACGAAAAATTAATAGACCAAAATCGTAATAAATATAGAATTGGATGCACAGAAAAATAGCGTCGTCGCTGAAAGGTTAATAAGAAAGAAGTTTATGAAGTGACTCAATGTAAGCATACATGCTTGGATATGCTTAGGTGCCCTTGGACATATATCGTACAAGCTACAACAACTGTTTACGTACCCTCGTGCGGGTTCGACATGGTGATAGGTCCTCCAACTTCACGACGCCACGTGACGGTTGGTTCTGGGATACCAGTGGCGGCGCATCGTAACGTCACGTTGCTCCCCTCTCGTACCACCATGTCCGTGCTGGTGGAGTCATCCAGGATATCCGGTGGTACTGAAACAATGACCACATTGCAACGATACTAGCCCGCCTCCCTCGTGTACCAAACGTACATCAGCTCAGCGCAGCGGCACGCTCGAGCGCCGCGCCATTCGCTCGGATAGATGGCTATCTAGTTTGAATCGGTACCGATCTACCGATGTTTCGTTGTGCATTTGCAAATATTCTGCGCGAGGCGCACCACAGGGGAGCACACTGGTTCGGACATCGACGAATAGAAGCTCGATCCAGTGTCCCGCGTCAGACAATCCAATCGTAAAACCCGGGGATCGCTCGGTTGAATCGCGAATACGCTCGAACGGCATTCGGCTACGCCACGACGTGACTAGTTCAACGTTCCGCGTTCCTATTATGGATTAAGGTGCCTTTGAGCAATCGGGGATTTGGCATTCTGCGTGGAAGTTTGACCTTTTGGAAAGGAGTTTGAAATAATACTTTTGGGAAACTATGACGTGTACGAAGATTTTTGGAATGGTTTAACTTTGGTGTTTCGATAAGTATTATGTTGTACCATTGACTAAGTGTAGGATAGACCATCTATGTATAGGAAACATTATAAATTCCTAACTGAAAAAACACAAAGGAAAAAGACATTACTTATGGGGGCTGATCGAATATATTGTAAAAATAATTAAATTATTATTCCAATTTGCGTTAAAAACTGTCGAAATAGTGAGTTTATATGTTAAGTCGTTTTCTTCATTAATAAGCTTCAGTATTCTTCAATGCGATTTCAAATTTTAGATAACTTTAAATTGCTGAAAAATTTCCAAGAGGCAGAATTAAATGCCTCGATTCAGTTCTACCCTTGACGTAAACGAGACGAAGGGGTTGCAACGGGGCTTTGTTTTATGGCATTGATTCGCGATAATTGGCCACGCTCGGGGACTTTAATCGTCATTTCAATCGTAGAAGGGAAAGTGTTTTGTTTTGCACGCGCGCAAAATTAAATGGCATATCGTGGAGCACGAAGATAACCACGCTCTTCAATTCTATGGACGTTATAATTTCAATTTAAACAAAGAAGAGAACCTATACCAATTAAAGCGCTGCAAATTTCCTCTGTTTCGCCATTTTGAGTTCCGGCATGTAAACGGTTACAATATCGGCTTATGAGAAATGAAAAAATTCTATTTTATATTTCTTTAGAGCTTCTCATACCTGCAAAATATTGTGGTAAAAGAACTTTTTGAAATGCGAAAAATTGGCAAAGTTACAGCAGTGGAAAATATTACACGTCAGGTTAAGTAAGAACTTACTTTAAAACTTTAAACGCGATGCTTTCAAAACTATGATTTTCAAACTGACACTCAGTAAAAATTCCGAACCTATTTATTCGGTAAACTTCAAATTTTAAAACTTTATTCTATACAAACGGATTGCGGATATTTATGCAAATTCGCATTTTTGCCCGCGTAATTCAAAGAATTGAACTCAAATAGAAGTTTATCTTATCTCTAAAGTATTACGAGAAGTGCTTTGCTTTGAATTCTTTGTATACTTCTGCAAATTATGTGCATGCTGTACCATTTTCCGCATTTAAATTTCCCATAAATTCATAAACATGTGCAGTCTACTTATAAGATTATCTGCAATGTACCTTCTCTTCACTTGTTGAGTTTTTATAAACCTTTAAATTTGATTTCCCATCGTAAAGACAGAATTTTATTCTTCAAAAGGCCACAATTTTCATATTTTTTAAAATTACTAAGAAATCCTAAGCTGTATTAAACAAGGTTCATTTTTTTGTTTAAAATTTATGTCTCTGTTGCATTTGGTGCTGATTAAAAACTCTGTCATTTATAACTTTAAATAATAAATAATTCGTGAACATGTAGTTTAAATACCATAACAATTTCTAATATTTTACACAATGATTATTTAACAAAAAGATGTTAAAAATTTATCTTCTTAAGTCTGCAACATGCTGTCTCCTTTAAAACTTACAATAAGAGTCAAAAATAAGTACACACTTTACTAAAATAAAATTATACTATAATTTGATCACTATAAATTACATGGCAATTATATCATAATTCATTTATCGTAAGTAATACTATAATTGTATCACTATTATAAAATATTTATTCATTTGCTATAAAGAATACTATAATTATACTGCAATTTCATTTGCACGATATTCAATACATATAATTTCATTTCTCTCAGCTACATACTCATTTTTGAGTTTCAGAAATATACAAAATATCCAAAATAGAGTATTCAATTTACAAAAGTAAGACTACGATAAAATTTATTTACTGTAAATTGTACCGCAATTATATTGTAATGCATTTTCTATAAGTAGTACTATATTATTATAGCACAATACTTATTTATTTGTTATAAGTAACGTTATGGACAGAGTCTAATTATCTTATGATTTTACTCAATTTCATTTGTGTAATGTGTATAATTACTTTTGACTTTCACAGTATAAAGAATTTATCGAAACGACATTTATGAAAAAATATTTTCTGGATTGGAAATTTGTTATTTCCTGAATTAAAAAATAAATCGTTCTATTTCTGTGTTGAGTGGTCCACTCCAATATTCGTTATATTGTTTCGATGAACTAATATTGATATCCACAGAGGTGTCATAGATCAAACCCAATGTTCGATGCGGTTGTTACTGCAATCTTGTAAAGTGCCATTTACGTTCGTTAATCGTACACACTGTTGGCATCGATCAGTAAAAAACTGCTTTATTTCAATAGTCTCCAAAATTTCCTAGCTTGTTACGTAACAGTAGCTGTGCGAAATGGTATTTCTATGCAAACAAAACTGGCCCTTTTATTTTTCAACAGTTTTGAGTTTATTTATGTAACCCTGTATATTTATTCGTTTAACCTGCTGCTTTCGAATGGTAGAATTATTTTTTCCTATAAAACGTGAGAAAAGCTAGACAGACATTTTTGGCAATCGTCAAAAGTTTAATCATTAAAAGGTTTAGCGTTAAGTATGAAACTTAATTCAGCGCTTTTATATTTAAAGTTTGAAAGATTTAATCCACTTAAAATCGCCATCCATTTTGTTAAGACGAAATTTATAAATTGCGAACGATAAAGATTAAGCTATTGAAATTATTTCGAGCATCAAAATTAGAGTTGGTTTTGGATAAACCTGCACTAAATCTTGTGAAAGGACCTCAAATTAATTTGTATATCTGATAAATTAGAATGACGTTTAAGCAGCGAATGAATCAAACCATTAAATATTAAAAAGGTTAAATTAAAAATACTTAAATGTTAACCCTCTATTTATCCCCTCAATTATGTTTTTCCAACAATTTAACAGTATGTACTTTTATGTGACTGCTAAAATTTAGAGCTATGGAAATTAAACGTGGAAGCTGATTAAAACGTCTACTTAAAAAGTGTAAGTATGTTCAAATACTTTTTGTAGTCTCTGTATGTCATTCAAATAAAGTTAAGTAAGTTCTCGAGAGTAACTTCATCGCAACGGAAATTTAATAACAACGGTGTATAAAATGAAAAATATTGTTTCCGTTTCACGTTTATTTCGAAATTAAACCCGATCGTATTTGTAGAGTAACCGGATATTTCATCAATTGACCTACTTCAAATACAGAAAAATACTTTTCTCATTTAGAATTGCATCCTACGGAACAGGATATAGTTAGATAAATAATAGAGAAGGTTATTGCAAGAGAAACTGGGTTACGTTGCTTAAACTTTAGAATTTCAAGTTTAAAGTTTTTACTTCTACTATCCTCAACTACGACCAGAGGTGTCATATCCGAAGAGCTTTTGAAGAACAAGGTAAAAATTAGTTTTTAACGATCTTTAGAAACCCATATACCTGGCAAACGGTACGAAGTCTTAAGGAAACTTTCAGACAGACACAGATGCCATTATAGCTCCTTCTTTCGGAAAAGAGCTTTTCGCCTGCAATGAAAAGCAGATTATATCTTCTAGAGATAGCTCTCGGATAATTACTTACGAACCTAATTAGATTTTGATCGAAATAACTTAAGTAGTTTGTTAAAAATTCAAAATCCAACGCCGGATATCAATTAAGGCTATTCTAGACAACATTGTTCATCTTTATCGTTCATTCATTGTATTATCGTCCATTGTTCATTGTTCATGTTATTTCTACATAGTTATTTTCAAACCGCTTACAGAACAAGATAAACAAATTAAATACAAGTACATACACTAATACAAAACGAATGATACAAGAGAAAACGAAATAAATAAAGTTTATATTCAGTTTTTATATATGTATATACATCTGAACGTGTTTTAATTGTAATACACAAAGTTATAATAATATGCTAATGTCCCGCCGAGCGTTAAAGAGCTTCGATTAAAATTACCAAATCTTAACAACGATGTGGAATACCTCAAACTCGTCACAGCTTTCCCCTTATGAATATTTTTCTTCCCTTCTGTAAACGTTCCGCTCGATGAGAAGTGCTCATAAGCCTTTATTAATCGTACACCTGTTTGTCATAAAGAAGATCACCGTCGAGACTAGTCCTTTCCACGAAGCTTTCTATCCTGTTCTTCGCGCGCGAGTTCCCGAAGACGTGTTCCGAAGGTAAAGCAGCTGGAGTAGGAACTTTTCACAAGGAGAGGTCTTCGAGCGTAACACAAACTTTTCAACCAAGTCTTGCGCACTTGCGCAACTTGTTACCCTGATTAGAGTGATAGGCGGCCTTACACACGGACGAAAGCGAACTGAATCTCCATCATATTCAATATTAAACGATGATAAAGTCAAATAAACAAACACCAAGGTATGAAATACGTATTCACGTATATTACTGGCTACTAAAAGTTTCGAATTGCTTACTTGGTTTCGTCAATATTATTCCTATCCGTTTGCTTTATTTTCTCTTGCTATTTACATGCCTCATATCAAAGGGTTTCATTCCTTATCAATTATTAACTAATAAATTAAACTAAACTAAATTGAATTAAATTAAAATATTGGACCCTCGTCCAATTTTCTTATCGACTTCTAATTTTTCATGTAGGTATAGTTAGTCACACGAAAGAGTTCAATTATATTAAATGTTTAGTAAATTTTATGTATAAGGAAAAATTCGCGTATTTCGAGGGACAACTGTAGTATAGTGAAAGTAAAACGTCTATATACGAACAAAAGGATTTTCCTGAAGAAACAAGTAAATGCGAAGTCATCAGGCAAAAAAGCAAGTGCAGCACTGGAGAGAAGCATAGAGAAAAATATGAAGCGACGCTTGGTGCAATTCATTTCGCGCTCTGGCTACGTCGGGTACAAACGGAGCGACAAAAAATTGTCGTATCCGCAGATAGTATATTTATTGATACGGCGAAACAATCGCGTAGAATTTATTATTTCGCACGTGTTCGCTTGACAACGTGCTGTAGTTCTCCTTTTGCGGATGGCTTTTTTTTTCCCAGCCACCCTCTTTCCAGCCCGTAGATTGTTGCGCAAAGCATGCGTTCAATCTGTAGGGTCAACGAGTTATTTTACAGCTGTTTACGAACTACTGTTCTTCTACTTCCTCGGCGTCTTTATCCTAAACTTTTACTTGCAGATACTTTTATTATTAATGAATATCGCGCTCTCAACTTTCTACAGCTATATTATTTTTAGTACGGTTACAAAGATAAATTCAAATTATGCATGAGGCTATTCTATAAGTAATGTAAATGTTCGCAAAACTTTAGAACGATATCGAAAGAACTTATTGGGGAAAAAAATTAAAAAAGCTGTTCTAAGAGGTAAATGTTAAAAAACTTATTATGAGAAGAAAAGGATATCTTTAGTGATTATGTAAATTCAGTACTTTATTTCATTCGCTTTTGAAAAGAAAAATAGTCCTATTAGTTATGGAATGAATTATAATAATATATAGATTATCTTTGTTTTAATTATTATTAATTGACCTATTATTGATACATTGTTAGTATAGGGCATTATCTCTTCCACCTAGTTAATACATTGCTACATAATAAATTGATAAATCATTTTTTAAATTAAGAGTTTCCATAATATTAATTTCTTTCAAATTGAAAATATAATTTACTATTATATATCACGTATTCATATAATCTATTCGGAATTCAAATATCGAAATGAATAATTCCGGTATAAAAATTTATATTCTCATAACTTACAGCAGGGAATAAAATCAACCCTTTTATGGTTGAAGACTTTAATAAATACTTTATGGCTAGTGTCCCACATTTTCGGTGTTATTCATATTTGAGTGCTTCAGTAGATTTTATTTTGGCAATTTTGAAAAACGGCGATCCGTATCGAAGTCAGTTTTTGACCCGTGAAGGTGTCATCGCGAGTTACAATATTTTGTGTTCGCTTTAAAAGAAATATCTGCCACATTGTTTCGTACTTTTTCACCATTTTTCAATGGTCCAATTTTAGCAACACACCCAGGTTAATACATCACAGTAGAAGTCATAGAAATTTGAAAACTCAATGGATTTTATGGCAAAAATAGCACTATCAAGTAAAATGAAAAATAGTAAGGTAAACGTTGATAATAAGGAACACCTGAATTTAAAATCTTACCAAAAATTGAGGAATTTATCGTTTTTTATAAAATAAAGGCGATGGGACAAAGAAACTAATATATAATTATATTCAATTAGTTAAATGTGAAATAACTAAAATGATTTGAAACTATAGTGAAGAAATCAACAAATGTGAAATTTGATAGCTCGGAAACGAGATATTTAATATGGAACACCTAAAAAATTTCTAAAGAAAGCTTACGAAACTGTATTTGTGTTATGAAAAATGAATATTTATTTAAACTATTTTTGCACAGTCATAGATAGTAATGAATCATACAAAACTAGTACTCTTTAACTTACCTTCACTAAAATATTTAATTATTTGACTCGCCTTTCAGAAATTTTTGCACATCGCGGAAGGGAAAACCATTTGTTATTTAATGATACATTTTTGACTGACGCTTAATTATTGGTAAGATCCGTTATTGTCTATAAGGAACTCACACACATGGTTGTCGGTAACATTCATTATTTAATTATCGACATTTTAAAAGGTTCCATATTACCTACATTTACCTTACTACTAATAATAGTGATAGTAGTAAATAATAATAATATTTCTAAGTAAAATAGGGGTACGTTCTAGTTGTACATAAAATACTTGAAAGTATACTGTCTACAGTTACGATAAAATGTAATGAAATATGCAAAAATTAGAAAAAGGTAATAGAATTTAATTTCTGGATAGATGTCATGTCATCTAACACAACAGTAGTAATGAAACATTACCTTTAATGAGATTTTAAACAACTTGTGCTCTGTATAATATTCATAATACCTACAATTATTTCAGAACATGTTCTAAACTTAAAGTAATAAGGTAACTTTTCGCGAGGTTATAACTGGTATATGTAGTTTCACTTACTCTCGCAATATTACATAGTTTCATATGTGTAGTAATAATAGGGTGGATATATTTGACTGCTTTCCTAGATACGTACGCACCAAGTTGCGTGGAAATCTCAGATTTAAAATAATATTTTCAGAGCTATAAACGTTAATATACACACTTTCCTTTCTTAATACATTCCGATAGCTTTTGGTACAACAAATATACCATAGTCATTTTCAATTTCATCCCTTAATGGTTATAAATATGTAAACATACTAGTTTGGAACCTTCAATAAAAGATCGGCACGTTTGAATTTTTTACAAATCGATATGGCTGCTATAAAATTAGAAAAATTCTCAGACGTGTATTCCACTAATTAAAGTAGTCCCAATTTCTTCTATAGCTTTTTACATTATAGAATAAGAGAAATTGAACCGAAACTAAAAATCACAAACTGGTTTGATTTAAAGTCACTAATCCTAATAGTAAGGATACGAGGTTGAAGCTTAGCAGAAAGAATTTTTTTTAAAGATCGATCGATTAATATATCACAAGTTTAATTTGATTTGGAAATATTTTTCCTCTGGCTTATATGGCTGTACCTTTATGGTGTGGAGCTGTGGAGAGGGGATAGGATAGGAAAAAGGAAGGGTGTTGCGTTTCGTCCTGGGCCTGCTAGTGGGACTCATCAGTAAGGCTACCTAGCAGGCCCTGCCTTAGACGTTGGGATATTCGAAGGAAGGTTAAAGGCGGTATATATATGCACGAGGTAGTTGGTGCGAGTACTTTCGAGAATGTCCTATTTCGTATGTCCCTCTAGTGGTGGGTGCAGGAGAGCCGCCACAATGGTATAAAATTCGCTACGAACTTATCAGATTACCTAACACTGTTTTCACTATTGCTGTTATTATTATTATTTCATTTATATCAATTGATGAACACTTTTAAATGTCTGAAAGACCTATGCGTATAAAACCGGTCGAAGTTTCGTTAATTCAAGGCTTGTAATTCCATAATTTAATCACAAAATTCACGTGTCCGGACTAAACATGTCCAATCGAATACGAAAGTGAGAACAGGCAATTTCACATTGTGTAACGGTCAAGTGTGTAGTAACGTGGCCACGATAAAGGAAGGAATTTAACGAGGTTTATTTGCGATAAGCTTTAAGAGCTTTGCGTTCGGGTATACGGGGGTCGCAGCAGTGTCGTCGTGCCCTGGAAATTATGCTTCGCGGCACGCTCAAGGGTCCATGTTTCAGTTTGTCCATCGACTAATGGAATTTCGGCAATTCCATTTGAAAGTTAATCGAGTGTTTGTGCCCAGGACATTGCCGCGGAAGGTATTTAATTACTCGCAGAAACGGCCCTCTAACTTATTTATCATATGTCCAGCTCTCTACTCCAGACAGCAACAACACTTGTGTGTAGTTCCAATGCAAATATAATCTTGCAGGTTTACGAATTCATCTGTATTCTCCGCCATACAGCTGGCTCCAATCGCCGTCGAATTATGCAAACATTGAATGTAGAACGACACGGTCCACCATTTTGAGAATCGTTCAACGAAGGACAAAAATTCACGGCCGAATAAGGTGGCAAGAAGAATAGAGATCAAGGACTCTCAACCATTTTTAACTTCTATTGTGTCGCGAGAGAATGATATCACACTTTTTGGGTGGTTAGATTTCGTAACAAAATTTAGGATCCAACAAGTAGAGGAAGTGCAGGATATTTGGGATACTAGTTTGTATTAGATTGTTGAGAAAGTTCGGAACGTATTTGAGAGTATTAGTATTAAATTCTATTGCGAATTGTTGAATTGGAGGAAAATTATCTCGTACTAGTTGTTATTAAATAGGATTGTTCTTGGTTGGAATAAATGCTGTGTCTGGTTAAATAAAACCAGAATTGATTGAGAAAAGCATCATTACTTTTTAAGGAAACAGGACTTTATTTTATGAATCAATGAACTATAGAAAAAGATTGTTAAATCTTGACTAAGATTTTGCGAGCAATCATTTATTTTAGTTATTTACAATGAAAATTTGATTAATAATTAAAAAATTGAGTACATTAAAAGAACAGAAGACTTACGTGAAGGAATTCATTTACGAAAAAGATGAGAATTTTTTCAACAAAGGATCTATGAAGCTATATAACCAAATCTCAATCAAATCAATACATCTACCAAATGAATATTACATGCAATATTATTCAATAATATGTAACATATTCATTATTCCGTATTGGCTTTGGTTTCCTCAAATATCGCTACGAACTTTCGAAACAACCTCATATAAGATGAATAGAAAATTACGGCAGAGGATGGGAACAAATAAAACTGGGTAATATCATAAGGAAGCTAGTAAACTTTTATATTTCAAACTCTCAGTAAGAATGGAAAACAGAAAGTATCTAAAACTTGGTCTAATTGAAAAGAGACGTAAAGTAACGATTTGGCAACGGTGCAGATACTTTGGAATACCAATATCCCAATGTATCTTCGCGTTATAAAATTAATATACAAATATATAATTAAATTATTTTCTGATGTGATCGAATCAGGAACAAAAATCACAGAATAAGAATAATCATCTCAGATAAATATCTAAGTGTTAAAACAGAAAGTCGCAAATTGACGCCGTAATGTTTTAATGGTTTAACTGTTCCGTTTAAAAAAAAAAATCGTGCAATTATATAAGTATAAATTAATAAAATCACTAGTAAACCTGGTATTAGTGTTTGTCATGACATTATCCCTAATCATTGAAGCATACATAAAGCTTGAACATACGTTAGTGCACGTATACTCTATAAATCTTTAATTTCAATTTTCTCGAAAACTAAGTTTGTTATGAAACAATTTTATTGCAAATTTTCGGGTGATTTTTCTACGTCGAATTATTCCTTTCTCGATTACTATGACATTATATGCCATTATATGGGTACCTGATAGATTTTCAAATATTTTCTTCTCGAAAACGAAGCCTCAAATGAAAAAATATTATTCTTTTTCACAACATAATTTCTTGGGACATCCTGTATAAACGTAAAAGATTTTTCATCATTTTATTATCGGTTAATTTTAGTTATATTTTCTTAATAAATATTGTCGTTCCACATTTTGCGCAGTTGATTGGTTTTTCAACCTTTCGTGTTATTCAAAATTCGCGTACGTTTAAGATGCTTGTATGAACGTGCCTATCTACTTTACATGTAACCTATGTCTAATCTCTCTCTACTTTAGTTAAATAATGTAAATTATATACATTAGGTACTGTAGCATCTAATATAATGCAAATTCTATGTAAATAAAACTACATATTACAGTAGTCGTTAAAACATAGTGTTTAGGGAAAGATACGGTACATTTCCCAAATTCTGAATTGCTCCAAAATGTAAAGAATTATAAGGATCTTCGAAAGGTGTTGTAAAGATCTGTACAGAATGAAGAAAATTTTAGGTTTTCTAATCGTTAGTTTCAAAGCATGCTATTTAACTCTTCGAATGTTAATTGAAATAACGACGCGTTGCAACTGCAATCGATTTCAAATAGCATAAAACTTATAAAACTAAATTTCGAAATTCTGTATTTTCTCATTATCAATCGGAAAAGCATAAGCAATCTTGAAAGATGTTCTTTTAACATTTAAATAATTCTTGTTGCCCATATATCGTTGCTGATTTAATAATTTATAGTTTTTTATATGCACGTACAACGTACGGACTTAACACTGAAAGAGTTAAAACTGCGTAAAATACGTATCCACTATATTACGTCAATGAGCTTTCATAACTTGTTGAATCGCACATTCATGGCATTGGCGTTAGGGGAATGATACTTATTTACTGACTGTGAACCCTGCTTATTGACTAAAATTGTATTCATTGTTTTCTTTCTCTTTCTCTTCCTATTACTCGTTCTTTTCTTTCTTCCGTCTATTGAAACGATAAAAGCTCGCAACGATTTTTTAAATCTTCGAGCGTTTCTTATGTGGAGATCGTGCCCTTCTGTGGCCAAGTGTCGGAGGATGACGGATGAAGAATCGTTGAGATAGACCACTTGAGGAGCTCTTTGGGAGAAGGGATTATCTGTCAAAATCGTATTCCGAGATGTTCAAAATTGAAACCGTTTTGTGGTTGCAAAATTGCGACATGTATAAAAAAACTAATGCAATTAACATCGTATAAACTTCACATTTAACACTAAAATTACCAGCGATTAAATTATTCTTCTTTGGTCAAATATATGTTGCAAATGAAATAAATCTTTATTTATCTTTTGCGTGGAAAGTTGTGGAATATTCTTAAAAATGCATTGTGGGAAATTTATATAATTTTTATGAAAAAGTACTAATCGGTCATTTTGACCGACTCGGTGGTTTTAGTGTTAATATGTATGGAATAAAATGATGCCCCAAAAAAAAACGATTATTTTGCTTTGAATACAAAGTAACAAAGCTTTTAAAAAATGATTTATTAAGTCTTTTTTCGAAATATCGGATTTTCTTGTGACACTACACGTCGAAATTAATTACATACATGTAATATCTTAAGAAAAATGTATATAAGAGATTTTGTTTAATATTTATTAAACAGAAAAATGATTGCATTTCTAGCTTAGTAAAAATGAAAAGTCTTCTCAACATGGAAAATAATAATTTATAACTTCATTTGTTGTATATTAAAGTTTAGTTTTCATCGTCAGTAATTTTTTTTAATTTTGCAGCATTACTTTTATCCAAGAAGGGTAATAAACTTTTAATATCTTTGATCTTAGCACCTTTCAATGCAAGTATGGGAATAAATTCTAATGAATAGATTGCGGATTTTTATGCAAATTCATATTTCTATCAAGAAAGTTAGAGAATTGAAATGTAAATAAAAGATTGTTTCACCCTCAAAATACAATAATTTGCTAATGCAATAAACTCTACTTTAAATATTTTATATGTTTCTGCGTATTACATGCATTTTGCGCCTTTCGAGTATTTAAATTTTCTATAAACGCATAACAATTCGCAGTCTACTAATTGAGAATACTTTAGACAACGTTTCTTATATTTTTATTTTACATGAAAAACATTCATTGCATACTCTTCATTTCTTAGAAACAAACCATTAAATAAAAAACAATCAGGTTTATAAATTATCAATGAGAAGGCCTCTTTTTCCGTTCAATTTTTGTTATATCCAAGCGAATTGTTGCAATGTAACACTAGCAATTTAGAGACGCGTATAATACGATATGTAGATTATAAAAATGCGATAACAGGAGAAAAAGACTATCCGGAGAAGGGCTCTTCATCCAAAGAGCTCCTCAATTTCACCCTCCTATCTCTCCAACTATTCTCACGCCTCGTGGAACGGTGGCGATTGTCAAAATCGATAAAGAAGAAATTTAACGAGGGGTTGGGAGTACACACAGCTTAAACCATACGCTTCCAGTACGCGGTCTGGCATGCTCAGCGACTGGTAAATGGGCGTCTTGCTGGCCGGAGGGGCTGGTCAGTTATTAGGGCGAGAAGTACGAGTCGCCAGGAAGGTGTTTAATAGCTCGCCAAGAGTACAATCGCCCTGGAAGGTTTTGGTACGCGGTGTGCACTTTACATACATTTGCATCCCGCCATCGTAAATCCGACATCAATCTAGAGGCGGCAATGCAACGTGTCTGTACCTGGAAGGTGTCTCTATCTTGGCCAACCAAACTCTTCCAACCTCGCCCTTGATTATACCGTTTCGGATGCGCGTTGCACGCTAAACGTTTCCGTTGCTTTCCTTCTTCCCCCCCTCTTTCAGCATTTGGCCTTGCTTTGGTCGGGAAAAAAATATGCAACGAAGAATTTGATGTTGCCACAAGATAGGTCTAGACACTTATTTTGGCTTGTAGATGCGTCGTTATAGCGCCGTATGCGGAGGATTTCTAATCTAACTCGGATTTATAGCAGAGGCACATTTGCAACCTCGTTAACATCAGTCGTGGTTAGTGTTAACTAGTCTCCGTGCACATTAGAATACTGATTTACGAGTGCATTAATGTGTATGCGTGTAGATTGTGAGTTTTCATCAGCTACTTTTATCCAAGTTTTGTTTTAATTGTTTCGCTGATAACCTGACCAATCTAAATTTCCATTAAATTAGTTAGTTGTGGAACTATATTGGTTTACGTTACGGTTCAGGAAAGACCAAGTCTTGATTAGATTGAAACGTACCTGTGGGAGATTTATTTCAAATAGCAGTTTAAAAATGATCATTTCACATAACATTAATTGGTATTTCATAAATAATGTATTTCGATTGATCTTGTGTTCTTCATTTGGCCAATTAATAGTGAATTGAAATACTGATTATTTGAGAAAATAACATTTATTTCTTAATTGAAAACTTTTATACCGTTCCAAGTAACGTTCAAAAAAAGCATTGAATAATATACAGGAATAATCGTAGTAAATGTACAATAGTGTTCTTAATATTAACATTTGATTACATTGATATAATAATTAATACGTTATTATACATAATATGTTAATTAATATGTTATTATACACATATATATTTCACACTTCAAAATTAAATGCAAATAAACAGTTTTAAGCGTGAATAACATTTTAGGAATTATTAATTTTACTACGTTTACGTATTACTTTACTAGAATTTGTGAATAGTAACGTACAAAAACAAACATTAACTATAACAGCGAAACGATTCTAAGATGCCTAATAAGAGTCAAAGCATAGAAAGTAATTGTAAATTACTATTAGCAAGAAATGGTAATAATATAAAGAGAAATGAAGTATATTAAGGAACTAGTTATTTTGGTCAAAACCAAACAAATTTAACAAATCACAAATTATGGTATCAAATAATAAATAATTCTTAATTTGAATTACCAAATAAATCATTAATTGGAAATACATTAATTCATTTTCCACATGAAATGTTTTATGAAATAGTTATGTTATTTTTCAAATAACTCTGGAAACTTATTTTAATATAATGTATTTTGGAAATTTCTCAAAACGCTCAGGTCTGATTTAGAGTTAGTCAAGCTCTGATCATTAATTACACCAGAATTGAAGATTTTTGTGGAAAAATGAAACGCGTCATGTTTCTATAGATTTTTTGTTTTTGGTACTGCTAAGCAATTTCTATATTTTCCCCTTAAAACTTGTTTTCTTGGTTTCACTGGGTCTTTTAATTACATTAATAACGCAAATTATAAGCTTTTGAGCAACTTTTACGCAAACATTGTATGTAATTTAAATTCCAATTTCTAAAATAAGGCCTTTAAGTTTCTATGGTATTAAATTAGAATTCTGCCGATTATACAAATAATCTTATTTAAGTGCTTGCACATTTCTGATTCATTTATCTAGAAGCATGCGTAAATGATACTTTATCAAAGTAAATCTTTTTATAGACAAAGTTTGCATTTTGCTTTCATTTTTTATCTTTTTATAAACGAAGTTGAATTTTGCTTTCATTTTTGCGCGTCGATTAATTTTATTCTCGGCTGCGCTATTGCATTACTGGTATTCAGCATGTGAAGTACTCGGCACATCAATTTTTCCTATTTCTCCTGGAAATATCCTCTGAAACTGTCATTTTAGGAACCGCTCGCTAAAATAGCAATAATCTTCCGAATAATTCATTCATATAGGAGCTGAATATCTCCCACTGCGCACCGACTACTTCAATCCTAAGAGGAAATTCTTAATAATGTCCTAATAGCGTAGAATTTTCACGTTGATGTGCAGCTAGACGAGAATTAAATTGCAAAACTTCAAATAAATTGCGAATTCTATCCATAGAGAATAAATATTGGCGAAATAGTCAGGGATTAAAAGATTGGCTTTATTTGGATTAGATTTAAGTTACGTTGGGTTTAAAATTAAATAGGAGGGAAATTAAACGAATCTTCAATTAAACTGTGGATTTTATACACAGAAGCGAATTACCACTGAAATAACCAGGATTTAAATCTCGGTCTTGTTTGGATTAGGTTTAAGTTAGGTTCGGGTTAAGTTAAAAGTAGATAGGACGAGAATTAACCTACGAATATTCAACTAAACTGTGGATTTTACATATAGGGGTAAACTAGTGACGAAATAACCAGAAATTAAATGCAATCATCTCCTGGACTTACAGTCGATCACAAATATATTCGGACACCAATATAGATTTAATACATATGTTGTATATGTTAACTAAATATGCAAAGAACTGAAAAAGTTCATTTTGCTATGATAGAGAATAATATTTAGATAATAAAAATGCAAAAACATTACAATTCATTACATACGATTATTTAAATAATGGAAGAGGAACGAAGAAATTACTAATTTGCAGGTCACAAAAATATGCGGATATTATATAAATTTAAGTTTAAGGAATAGAATAACAATTTTTTATAAAAGTTTAGCATCTGATTTGATATAGTTTTTGCTCATAATGTTTCCACAAAAGATTATCAAAACTATATTTTGCTAGTGATTGGCGTTAATCGTCGTTGAGACCATTTAATATAGAATATTATAGGAACAAGCTTATGACAATTTGCATGTTCTTAAGAAAGATGGTATATACATGTCCAATAAGAGAAATATGATATGAAAAATAAATTAAACGTTTTTAGATACTACCAAGTTGTGAATTTCCCCTAATACAAACATTTGTACAGCCTCCATTTCTTTTTTATGCTTTTAGCTTCGCTGTGTATTAAGATACATACGTAAGCTAGTATTACATCCCACTGTATCTTCATTTGTATATTAAGAGCAGTGCATGTTAATGTTTCCTATACATCATACAGTTTTCTTCACAATACTGTAAAACTCCCACGTTGTTATCATCAGCAAGTAGCCAACGTTGTAATAAATTCTGTCGGTAATATCTTTTCAGAAATAAATATGGTACATGTCCCAAAATACAAAGATTCTCAGATTCGCAGTTTAAATACATTATGTGCGTACATACGTGAATAATCCCGTATTTGAATAATCGGTCATTCGTGTAACCATAAATCGGATAATTGACGTCCTACTGTAATTAAGTAGTGAATCTTTGACAAAACCGCGGATTCTATATATAGCAACAAAGTACAGGCGAAATAATCAAGGATTAAATATCGGTGTCGCGTAATGGCAATCATGGAGTACCAACAACACTATGGTGTATGTTAAGGCGACCGTAGTTGGCGAAGTTTGACAAGTTGGCGGTAACAGGAACGCTGGTACCAAGTGCCAAGAAAGTTCCTACGAAGGATCAGTTGATGCATGGCCACAGAAGAAGGATGTCCCTGCCAGCCAAAGGACGTGTTTCGCGGGGCAAGCGTGAGTTACGTAGTACACATAGAAAACGCTGAATCCGCCCGCTGCTTAGCCTGGAGTTTCCCATGGAACTCAGGGTGCCGTAGAACGGCGGAGTTTCGAGACACGCGCAATACAAATTCGCTAGCAATCTCAGATGCATGGCTTGCAAATATTAGGCGTAACGCGTTTATCCGACCAAAGGAATGCCCTTTCGTTCGACTAACTACGAAGCCTGAATTTAGTCGGTGCTACGGAATACGGCTAACTGCGGCAAACCATGGATTCCACGAAATGCCATGGATTCTTTACTTGTTATCGAATCACGCTGAATCTTGAACACTATGAAGACGTTAGTCCCTTTCACAGACGCAATTATAACGCGCCTTTGTAATTCATTGCACGTTGTTACAATAGCATGGTGGTTATCTGAATTAATTGAGAGACAAATCTGTTAGTGTTACGCCGTAACGTTACGCCGTAAATTCATTCCATGCCGATGCGGAACACCGTTAGAAAAAATTCTCGAAGGTCAGTCTATGACATGGACGTGACAGACAGTTTATTTTCGTGCTTAATTTTCGTTTAATAATTTTAGAGTTTTATTTTTCTATAACCGGCAATTTCATAATCGCGTTAGTAAGGTTCAGTTTAGTCACTTAGAGTTTCCCTACAATAGCTTCAGAATTTCGCTCAATTTGTCCAAATAACCGACCAGGTCATAAACTCGGAGTTTCCAAAGGGTCGGCTAAAACATGTGCGTAACGGTCAGTGCCGTCAAGAGTCAACCTGGAGGAAACCTTCCCTGCATCGCTGGGCCTTCGAGAACCCCCCACATTCGGGCATTGCCCCCATCCCCACTCGGAAGGGAGCTGGCTAAAGGGCGGTGACCAAATTTGAAAGATTGAACAGGATGCGCTGATTGGAAATCAAGAAAGGGCCAATCGGCGTACTTGAGCAAGATTTCGAGGTGTCGCGATCGAGCTCAAGAAGGCAGAACAAAAAAGACACGAACGGTCGCGCACCGAAGACACTCGGACATGCAAGTCAATCCTCAAACATTTTACATACACCATTTTCATACTTGTGTAGTTTACACTTCAACACATTGTAACGTATCCGTGTATTGAAGCAACGCGTGTCATACCGTACATAATTAAAATAAATCACAATTTATGTACAAACCACTACAACTAAAAATTAGCTGTACAAAATTAACTTCGCGTGCAGCAGAAGCTGGAATTTCCATCTCCCGCTTCAACAGTTAGGATAATCGATTTTTCGGATAATTGGTTCGAAAGAATCAAATGCTTGATGATGTCATAAATTGACTAGAAATTTTCAAATGTGGAGAGCTTTTAAAAATGCCATTTTACGGGGATTATTTTAATACCTATTGTGTATTTGTTTTGATCAATTTATAACTAAACTGCACTTTTGCCAAATCGACTAACTTCACAAAACGAAAAATAGAGAAATTGATACGATAAGTATACAGCCCATTTTAAAATTCCTTTTGGAATTTAAATGCAAATAAACATTCTAAAATGTATTATTACAGGCATAGCTTTTATCTAACGACATACAAAGATATAGCCCTGGAGTAATCGTTATTATTTTTATAAATTGTTCATTATTCCGTGACCAAAAGCATTTTTCTCGTTTCGTAGTGTTAAGCTCGATTATTAAGGGAATTTATTTTGGATGTAAAGAGTTAAGCATCGATCAAGCGTTTTAGCACTAAAATTTTACAAAATTCAAAAAAAGTGGAGTTAATTTCTATGGCCTGTGAACGGCTGAACTATTATTATAACATAAAGGTAATATTAATAATTGATTACCGACTACATCGAGGAATCCAGTGTTGCTGGACATGGGATCGGTGTTAACTTGGCACATATACCACCCTCTGTCGGTTTCCTTGGTGTCCCTGATATGAAGGGACCACATACGATGACCGCTATGTGTCACAGCAATCCGATGATTCTTCGTGATAACGTGTGTCGCTATCGTAAGGATCGTCTGCGTATCCACGCGCAGCCACGCCACCTGTAGAACAATAGAAACAGGGTATATTCAATGCATTTATCGCCGGAGTGATTCTATGGAAAACGGACAACGTTAAAGACTATCGTTGAATGTATCCTCTGTCATAAACAGGAGCGAGTTCCCTGAAAGGTAATTTAACTTGAAACACGTTTCCCTGTGAAACTTCGGCAAAACTAAACTTGTTATTCATCGACGACGTTGTAATCTAATTTTGCGCTGCTAACTTCGAAGAATTCACGTCGATGCGACGTGATATCGCGCAAGGTGTCGAAGGAAGATTTTACCTACGTTTCACGATCTTTTCCAGTCATTCGGTTAAAATGGGATAAAGTGTATCACATAGATAAAATGTGAATTGAAAATTGCGATATTTAGAGATAGGAGTTAGCGAGAACTATTAGGTACTGAGAAAAGTTTGTAGTGGAAAGTTGGACAAAACGGAATAGTCCAACAAAACTGGGTACCGAATGCAATAACTTTTGCACGTACTTTTGCTTTTGTTTCTTCATAGGAATGTTCAAATATAATTTCATGTAACAATGTAACAGATAGACGAAACCATTTATAACAGTAACACTTTCTCTTATCCATATGTATAATTTGGCCAAGATATTGAACGTGTATAAACATAACATTGCTTATATATATATATATATTTAAATTGAAAATTAATAGTGTAATTAATAGGCTGCGGATTTTTATGCAAACTCATTTCTATATAAACAGTAGTGGAAGTAGTTATAAGCAATTCCTATAAAGAAGTGGGAGTTAAATATTAAAATATCCTCTCTAAATTGACTATTTAAATGTGTACAAAAAATATAGAAAGACATAATCTGCAAAAATATACAGAATATGTAAAACAACTTACACCCTATAATAATTAGGAGGTGAAATAAATTTTTATGTAGATTTCACTTCCTTAGTTGCGTTCATAAAAATACGGATTCGCATAAAAATCTACCGTCCACTCATCAGAAAATTAAAAGCTCGAACATGATGGCGAACAAACAAGCCTACCCTATAAGTATAACGTTGGAGCACGCGGAAACGAATCAGAGCACAGTATTTCGTCGCGTTCGAAGCAATTCAGCTAGCGATTTTGCTTTGGGGCGACATAAACGGGAGATGAATGAAAGGAGAGAAAAAAATACGCATGGCAAGTAGAAAAATACTCAAAGCAGTCCCAACAGATTGTCGACCGAATCAAAAGAAATAACAATTTGCCTGACCTAGATATCGCTGTGAGCCTCCACCATGGCCCGTTCCGGCAAATGCGAAACGACGTGTCTATGCATTATAAAAATACGGACCGACGTCTCTCTCCTGTTGTTTTATTCAATCCTCGCCACTTTCGCTTACACCCGTGTATTACTTTGGGTGTACAAGCTTTCGCGCAGGCACGCATTGTCTCGCAACGCTGCGGCCAAGACATTCCGTTAAAAGTATACCGCGTATCTCGAAATAGAAGAGAACAGACACAGAGAGATTTTGCCAGAACAAATCCACACGCTATATTTACAAACCTGTGCCTGTTGTACTAGTCTTCCGCTTTCTCCTCCCTTCTTTTCGTTATTCCTTTTGAAACATTTGCTTCAACCATCTCAACCCCACAAACCCCCTCCCCCTCACATATTCTCGCAGTTTTCAACCATCCTTTTCTCCGCGTTGTCGCGCTGTCTCTCCTCAGTGACTCATTGTCCAAGTGCTGCGACAATGTGCTCGATGTTACCAACTGTGCTCGATGTTACCAACTGTGCTCGTTACATAAAAAGGGAAAAACTTCTGCGCCAAACTTGTAATACACTCGACGCCGTTTTAAAGCGTATATTTCTTCCTGAGCACCTACACCATTGCAACCGGCAAGCATCTCGCGTGATTCTCCCCCTTCCCCGTTGCTGCAGAATATATACCGGCGCATCCACTTCATCCACTTGGCCCGTAGGCGAAGTAAAACGCATGTGTGGGTTTATATGTACGCATACATGTTCACCGGCTTTATCACGGGACGCATCCAGGACTGTGCAAACGGTGGGTGATGCAAGAAAGGAACGTTTCCGAAGGTTTCGCGAGATTCTTTAATAGAACAAGGGAAAAGAGGCGCGAAGCGGTGGCGACGCGTCGAGAAAGACGTTTTCCAAAGACATAGAAACAGAGGGAGTGAAGGCTGGCTGAGGCAACCCAGAAAAGGAAGAAAAGGACAAAGCGGAGGGAACTTGCAAATCGTGCGCGGCCAGCTTCAATGTTAGCTCAACGTAGTTTGCCGAGTCTATTGTTTAGCGGATGAAAAATATCGCTCGCGGATACGACGGTTTTGTGCTACGAAACGACGGTTTTAATGATTGTTTTAACGATAATGTAACCCGGTATATGATATATTTAGAGATAATAGGATTCTGGAGGTTAAGGAAATTGTAAAGCATGGAGGCGAAGCGTGGTCTTGTAGTTGGAAGATTTTAATTTTAAAGCTTTGCCTTCTTAAAGCACGGAAAATTGCGTGGGCAAACAGAAAGGGAAGATAATTGACTTGCTAAAACGTCATTCAACTTTGTCAGTATTTAAGTTTAATATTAGGTTTGTAAATTAATTCGCCGCGTTTTTAAACAACATTCAAATTTCATTAATGGATCATGTAATAATTAATTAATGAAATAGTCTGCATTATTTTGGGTAACTTTGAAGTGTATTATATAACATTTTAAAGAAGAATAAACGATTAAAAGCAAAGGGGTATATTGCTGATATCGTGTGGCATTTTTACAACGTATATTTACATAAATGCATGTTATTAAATCCTCCAATTCTGATAAGCTTTGATTCAAAATTTGTTTAATCCCTGAATTCTTGTATAATTTTTGCGCGTTTAATGTTCAATTTGTTTGCAAATCTAATATAATTGAGTGTTCTGTGCCTTTTTAATATCTAATTTTATATGATGCACTTAACAAAGTTATGGCAATAGAATAAACAGTTTAATATTTATGGTAATATTTAACTTTCCTGTAGCATAGTTATAAAAATGACTCTGCTGTCATGATCGCATTCATTGAACATATACCTGAAACACGAACACCCGTCGTATACGATTTAAAATTTAATCGTACTTTTAATTAATATCGTTCATGACGCAGTCATAACTTAATCCTTGTGTATCGCGTTAAGCGCGACGAAACGTTGTATTTCATTTGTAATGCAGCGTTGATATTTTTAACCACTCATTTCACTTTATCATTTGATAATATAAATAATCTCAATTTTATCATTGAAGTCACCAGTCAAAGATTGTAAACGTTATAAATAATACATTTTCAAGCATTTTTCTGGATTTCTTCCATAGAAATGTTTTTAATCAGCATCATGTAATATTTTAATACATGGTAATTCAATACACTGTTGTACTTTAATACGTAACACAGGATTAATTAATTAAAATACAGAGTTGGTGCTTTTAACTTCCTGTTTTATGTATTTTAGTATTTTGCGGCTCTTATTTATTGCGTTTACATTTATACATCAGTAAGATGAGACTGTGTTTTACATCAGAATATTTTTATATCTAAACGTGTGTGTTACGAAATAAAAAATTACAACCAGTTTTATTCGAGAGTCTATTCACTAAATTAAATATGAAAGGAATATTTATACGAGAGGTATACGTTATTCATTTATAAAATTACGTAATTCATGTGAACGTATTATTACGTTACGTACACGTATTAAACGTATACAATAATTTGATGTTTTCAATAATGCAATTAGTATGGACGATGTATTGATGAACCAAGGACTCGATGATTCAACGATTCGACTATTCAACAATTTGAGGATTTAAGAATTCGAGGATTTAAAAAAATCGGAGATAACAGAATTTGGGAGTCAACGGATTCGTTGATTAAATGTTTCCAGGATCCGATAATTCGAGAATTCAAGAATTTAACGTTGTGAGAATTTGAGGATCTAAGAATTCGAGGATTCAAGAATTTATAGACGCAAGAATTCAAGAATCAAAAGATTCACCAATCAACAATTGTATAGAATGAGAATCAAAAGTGAATATACACGTCACAAAAATGGAATTATGGTATAATTATTACATTGATTATAGTAAAAATAAAACCACAGTATAATTATACTATTATTTATAGCGAATAAATAAGTATTGTATAGGAGTAGTACAATTATAATGTAACTTACGATAAATACATTATAATATAATTACGACATAATTTACAGTGGACAAATTATAGTGTAATTTCACTTTTGTAAAGTGTATACTTACTTATGACTCACACCGTATAAGTACGCATCGCTAACATCGTATGAGTTGAAGCGATTATTTACCGCATATAAAATAATTTTACCCGATAAGCGTAGTCAGTTACCACCACTCAATTTGGGAAAAATACTCGTCATTTATTGTAACTCCAATTACGATATATCACAATAACTGTATCGTTAATGCTGTATACTTTCTCTCCATATTAGTATATTCTTGTGCATATTTGCGTATTTTTCGAGCACATTTGCATATTTTTCGTGCATAAATTGCACATGTTTTTTGCATATTTATCGTGCATAAACATCCGGAGTCTAATTATTATGTTTACGTGCCGTATATTACAGTTAAATTAAGTTATACAATTTAAACAAGTTTTATCGTTCGAGCTTCACTTTAGCACGAGTTAGATCGTTGAAATATTAATACTTCTTCACGCTTTTGTTCTTGCAAACATGAATATTGAACACGATAGCACAGGTACGATAGGAAAACTCCGATTGGAACATCGACAGCTGCTCGATCATTCTACTAGATCGCTCGAAACTCGTAGCCAGCGTTCGTTTTCCCGTTGATTATCGGCAAACTTGGTTACGGTGCACGCGAGCGAGGAAAGATAGTAGGAGAAATCGAAGAAGAGAGGATGAGCGATCATTGCGAGGCTACCGCGGGCTATTCTTCCGCGGGGAACTTTCTCCAGTCATTTTTCACGCTCGTGAAGTCTGCTCGAAGATTCCAGGTATCCCGCTAAATTAAAGAACTACATCATCAGTATCTGGCTGTAGAACAGAAAGCAATTGGAAGAGAAAAATAAAACCGGGAAAAAGAAGGAATGCGACGGTATTGGCAAAATTGAGTGAAATCAGCGTCATTAAGTAGTGAATTATTAGGTTACCGTATAACTTCTATCCTGTTATTTATTAATGTGAAAAATGTAACGATTTTATGGTTCCTAAGAGGTATAATATTTGTATACCATAAAAAATGCATGGGTGTCGTTTTGTTAACTTTTGTTAACTTTGGGGAAATTAGTGCTTATTCGTTTATTAATAAATTCTAAGATTATCAATAAGCTTCAGTGAATAGAAAATTGTTATAAATATGTAATATCTTGGAGTTACAAATTTAAGGATACGAGGATCTAAGGATTTCGGGATTCATATATTTTAGAATCTAAAGATTCGAGTGTCTAAGTATTCGAGGATTCAAGAATTCAAGTATCCAATGCTTCGAGGATTTAAGGATTTAATAATTCGAAGATATAAAATATGAGGAATTCTAGAGGATTCTATAATCCCAGGATCCAAGATTATACAATTCGATAATATGAAGATCCAAGCATAGAAAGGTTTAATAATTCGAGGACTCAAAGATTCGAGGATCTAAAAACTGATCCAAGATTATATGGTTCGAGAATACAGAAATTGAAGTATAGGAAATTTTTAAATTTGGGGATCCAAGGATTCAAAGGTTTAAAAATTAAAAAATCTAATGATTTGAAGATCCAGGAATTTGAGCATTCAAAGTTTTAAAGATTCGGGGACACAAGAATTCAGGGATATAAAAATTTGGAGAAATTCGAGTACCCAATTCTTCAACGATCCAAGGATTTAATGATTGGAAAATTAAAAAATTAAAAAATCCGTTATGGAAGATTTAAACTTAATTTATAACAATACTTTAATATCGCGTAGCGCACGAATGTGCACATACATTAATAAATCATTGTAATATCATTTCGTGGAAGCCTGGGTATATTTTCCATTAATAAATTCCTCTGGATTGTCTCATTTTGTGCAGATATCGTATACGTTCTTCATTATTATTCATATCATTTATGTTGGAAGAAAGGTACACATTAATTAACCTAATGATAATTACATTAATCCCATCAATCGCCTCCGGAAAATCTCAAACAATATCTTCCGCAATAATTCATTTCTACACTCTGTTTCAAATTTACAACTTACCTGCAAATATACATTTACTTCTGGTTAGAGCAGAGGTTAGATATATTTTCATAAATTTAGTTCAACATAATAAATGTATTGAAAAAAAATTGTTCTTTATTCATAAAGTAATATGTAATTTAAAAAGCAATAATATTTTTAAAATATATTACACGTCATATTTTTGCTTGGTTTGATATTTATAACACATGCAAGATAAAATAACAAAAGCAGGAGTTTAATAATAAATTTGTCTTCCTTTCGTAGAAAATGTATAAGGTAGTATTTGAGACTTACTATTATTATATTCGGAACAATATTCTCTTGTTAGCTGGAAATCCGTAAAAATTCCTATGTACGTTATAAATATAAAACAGAGCGCATGAATAATAGGTGTTATATCAGAATATTTCAGAAAATACCACTCATGTATAGGCACCATTATTTCATTATTTATTTAAAATCGTAGTTATTTTAAATCGTATAAACGTTAATATTGCACATTGGTTGAAAGATATTTCCACGCCGATTAAAGTATAATACTCTTCAATGGTTTTTGTGTCCATTGTTCATTTCATTTTACTAGCGATGAATTAAAGTTTCAAAAACCTCCATAATTTATGACACTTCGATGTTCGAAATGTCGCGAAAATCTGTAGATCATTGATTGTAATCGTAATTCTACGCGTGAAAGTGGTGTAAGTAAAAAAAACTAATAAACTTGAACTTCTTACATATTTCGCGTTAAATTAATTTATATGAGCTGCTCGCTTACCAAATCTGTTAAATCTACAAAACGAAAAGTGGAAAAATTGATAAAGTAAATATAAATTCTTTTTTAACATTCCTTTTAAAACGTAAATCAAAATAAATACTTTAACGTGTATTAAGGCGAAACTTTTATCCATCGACAAATAACATGCATAAAATAATGTATCCTTGAAATAATCGTTATTGCCTTTAGTGTGTTTCGTGGTGTTATTATTAAGGAAATTTATATTAAATGAAATAGCGATCGGCTCATATCACAAGAATGTGGAAGTTTTTCTCTTGTGACTTACACCACTTTTATAGTCACGGACACAAGCGGTCTAATGCAAACAGTATGCTAGTAGTCATTAACAAGTGTTATCCGACGAAAGATTGTTTACTGTGGAGCGGCGTACAAATTGTTATATCACTTAAATCTCAAGTCGCTCAGCGATGTAGATTTTCACCCCACGCGTAATATATTACGACATGAAAAATTCCGATTCCAGTACAAAAGTGAGATTCTAGTTAAAATAAATATTACTTATTTTTCTAATAATGTTTTTTCTCTTCGAAGACATATTAGACATTTATTTTCTTTAATACAATTACTTCTAAATATTTGCAGTTTTCGAATGGGGTAGAAATCTACTCCACGAAGCCACGAAGCATAAGTCTAAATAGAGAAGGTATTTAAGGGTTAATTATCTCGTTATAAATATATCGTCGAAGGACTAACGTTTCAACGCAATCTGTAAACATCATAATTCATGAAAATTATACTAAATTAATGATTAATTCCTTACTAATTCTATATGTGATACGCATAAAGTATCACGAGTCATCCTGTATTTATATTGATAAAATACTACCCAGAGTTGTATTAAATAATTACTACAACACGTTTACTTTATTTTCGGATTGTTCCTTACAAGATAAGAGCATAATTAATTAACAAAGCATTAATGACGCTACCCCTGCACTTAATTACTTTAAAAGGATTCAATCCTTTATGGAGTTGACAACAGCTTCAAAGAAACCATGTTTAATCTGAGGTCTGTGTGATGACAAAATGTAAATCTTTATGCTGTAAAGTGTTACACATTCCTATCAGTGTTTTGTAATGTGGAAATTTTGTGTGCATTTAGCATTTGTTTCTTAACTCTTCCCTTGCGGCACTTTAAAATTGAAAGATGCTGGATGCATAAATGAAGACAGTTTTTTATTAATATGAAAACAGTATCAGTATAAATATATAGATACCCCGTATAATGAATTATGGTATAATATATACGAATAATAATAAAAGTGGAATTGTATAAACAATGTAGTAATTAAAAATATAGAGCATCTACATATTCCTTTTTATAGCATTTTCATATTAATAAGAGCTAATCTTCTTTATGGATTTAATTTCTAGTTTCAGGACGCCGTAGAGAAAGGGTTAAATGATTGCTCAGTTTTTGTCTTTCACAATGGAAGCGTTAACAAATCATAAAATCTGCGTTCCTTTAATATGTAATTATAAAGTGTAAATATATAATATAAAATAATTGTAAATACTTTATTCTTTTTTCTCCTTTTGTTGTTTATAGTCGCATTGATGGCCAACATGTGTTACAATTTTATATACCGTTTTATAAATCAGTCTTTTTTAGAAAAGATCAAAGGTCATCTAATTTGTCTTTTTGCAATTATTAAGTGCAAGGAAAAATACAAATGTTGAGATTTCTCAATGTTACAATCACGCGTCACATGATGATATTTAACTTTTCTAAGATTGTAATTTTTTTTGCATAAATAAATGAGTGTAATAGTTGTGTGCAATATATGCCGAAGTCATAAAGTTTAGTTGATTGTTTTCGATGTTCTTTGGTGTTACACTTATAAATTCATATTCGTCGTCTAAAATCAGGCCGTGTGATACTTGTAGAAACTGATTTTTAATAAAATTGTTTTATATTAACGTTTGAATGTCTTCTACTAATACTTTCTAATATTATTAATCACCTAACACTTAAAAATCTACTAATCAGATAACTAATCAAACTGGTTGTCCCCTATAATTGTTTATTAACATATTATAAAATCTGTATTTTCTTAGTACCATAACTATGAAGTATAAATTCATAATATAAAATAATATTAAATCGTACCTTATTCTTAAACCAAATACAAAAATACAAACTTTGATATTTCTCAGTGCTCCTATCCGTAAAAGTGGTAAACTATGCCATCTTCAGTTAAGAATCAATTCGTTTCCGATTCCCTTTTCAAAATGAAATTGCCAAACCCAATGAAGAATGAAACGTATCAATCCGTTTCGGAATAAACGAGCAGGAAACATTGCAGACATCAAAGGGTTGTCACTGTAGGTATTTCACTGCCGCGAAAGAATCATCGAGTACGCAAAGTATAGCCAACAACGAAACAGGCATATTGGGTTATTCAAATTTCCTTGCGGCGTGCCACGTCGCTGGAAAATATTGAATATTCTGGCGTGTAAATATTGGAAATTCTGGAACGCGGGAACACAGGGCTTCGGCGTACGAAGCACCCTGCCCTACACCCATCTTCGTGGGTGTGCTCGTATAATCGTAGCCACACAACGTTTACGAGCGAAACATCTCCAATACGCGTCATTCATTCTTTCAACAGTCCTATTTCTGTCGGTATTGAAAACGGAAAGCTGATGCGATCACAGAGATTGGCCGAACGACGAAATATGGAACGTCTGATAGACACATCTACGATGTTTGTCTTTCGTGCGTCGTGAATTATAATATTATTTCATTGTTTACGAATCCTATATAAAATAGACGAATGCGTTCTGGTAGAGAAATATCTAAACAACAGAAAGATCTTTCGAACATTTAGGTTTTGTTATTGACTAACAAGGAGCATTCGGTAAGCCGAAAATTCCGATTCTTTTTTTAAACTTTATGAAATTATTGGGCATCTTTACGACTTCTTTTTTAAACGACACCTCGAAATATCTACTTTCAAATCTTATTTGTATTCGCGAACTTGCCGACGTATCAATTTATGTATCACAATATTAATGTCACGTTATAGAAAACCGGCAAATTGTGAGATTTTTTGGCCAACCTAATACCAATGAAAACGTCTCCTGAATCTCTTGTTTCCCTTGTCGTAATCCTCATTTGGGGGGTGATTTTCACTCTCAAGGGTTGCAACCCTTGTGACCAGGTTAACGATCGAGTTACAGCTTAATTCGATGGGTTATCAGAGGCCACGGAGATAAGCATCTGTGTGCAACGTCAAAGTTTGCTAGAGGAGACAGAGAACGAAACACAGTGGAGAAATGAGGTAGAGAGGAGGAGGAGGGTGGATTCAATGCTGCAAGTACAGAAGGATAATTAGCCTCAGTGGAGCAATCCGCATAATTATCGTCCGCGGTGCATCTGTCCTTGTCGAACGGTTTTTCCCCACCCTTCTGTAATCGTCTCTCTTCGTCTCACTAGCGCTATAGCATCGAACGTTTTACAATGACCGACAAACATTCCTACCACGATCGAAACACACCGGTATCACGTCGATGATCCGAACGACAACCAATGAACCGCTTTTACCTAAACAAGGAATACACTGTTAATTGTAATCGCTCGTGAGCCCACGGTTCAGCTAATTACAAAGGTAATCATCGTAACGAATGTCACGTACAGATAATCCTTTCGTGGACGCATGCCAGAATGAACATGGGAACAGGACTTGCTTTTGGAATTCCACGGCTATGGCCGGGGTAAAAGTAAGGATAGGCGAAAATTCTTTAAGAAATTATTTAGAGTCTTTGTTTCGGTAGAATTATTTCGGCAGCGACGCACCACATTTTATATTTTGCTTCTAAACTTTTAGATAAGGGCAACCGTGAATGTAGCTAAGCATAGTTGAATCGTTTATTTAAACCTCTTCAATTAAATGTAACAATAAATCCATAAAATATTTAACTCATAATTGGACAGCGGTTGTTTATGCAAACTTATATTTTTGGGAACATAGTTAAAGAAATAGAATGGTATTAATCGGTATGATCCTATATTAGAATATAGAATTTCAAAAATTCTTTTTTAACACAGTGAAACGTAAAAAGTGGATATTTGTAAGTTGCAGAGAAGTAGAACTAAAAATTTAAACCTTTCTTTTCTTTGTGATATGTTGCAATATTAACTTTGCATAATTTGTTTTTCCTTTACAAACTGCAAAGTAACAAAGTTGAGAACTTGTTTGTGGGATAAGTTTCCATTTCAGTTTTGAAGCAACGTGAAAATTATTTATGGAATTAATGATTAGATTTTCTGTGTTGCTGCGATTAAATGTTAAATTACCAGACACATTTCCCATTACCATTATAATATTCTCTATAATATTATATAATACTTAAGATTAAATACAAACTTATTTTAATTGGTATTAAAATACAAATTTTGGGGTAAATTTTGGGGTAAAATTGAAAATTTCTTTATTCGATTTGAATTTATATTTTCTAAGGTTTCCTCTTTTTATTTTCAGTTATAAAGACAGTGGAAATTTTGTACGTCTTTTTTGTTAATTATATTACCAAATTTGAATGAAGATAAATTCTTAATACGCGTGACTATTATTTTATCTAATTATTAATGCAGTAAAATGTATGATAAATCATAGTCGATCAACATAAAACAATTTCATTATTGCAACCGTTTATTTGAATAATCCTGAAAAAAATTAAAACAGTAATTAATTAGTCCATTTACTAGTAACACGATCTTTACCTACACAGTACTTGATTATATTAGTATGGTAGATTAAAAATGGACAAAATATAATATTTTACATTGCAGTGTTTATAAGTTGAATTTTAATCTTTTGAATTTCGGATAAAATATTATTTTCAGAGTAGGATTACATTGAATAATTGTTAAAAAAAGTGTAATAATATACTGTAATATATAGTACTGTATTGATTCAACGTGATGTTACGATACTGAAACGCTTAATATAAATGTGACACCGATAAATGGAGGAGAAAAACTAAAAGTTCTCAAAAATGCAGACCTTTGCAAAGAGAAAGCGTGCAGTACTACAAAAGTTACTTCGATAAGTTTAAACCCTGGAATAACGAAGGTGTAGGTAAATTACTTTGAAATTACTACGTCTCGGAAATGAAGCAGGCGGGTAATTATCTGAGCAGCAGTTATTTAAGGCGAGATGCTTAGAATATCACGTTTCTAATTTCCTTTGTGTTTGACACACACACATCGAAGACGTTTCAAATTGCTATTCTTAAACGTTATTCTCATTTAAATTGATACAGAATGCTATGGAATAATCATCTCAATCATTTTAATATCGTTCGATTCCAAAACTTTTATCTCCACTTATGTAAAATCCAGAGTTAAAAGTTACTATTTCTGTGGTTGAAAATAATATGAATATTAGATTAATATTTTTACAAATTTACATTAATATAGCTAATCCTGTATAACCTAAATTTTCTTTAGTTTTGCAACGAAAGAAATTATACTTTGTTACAACTTTCAGTTAAACTTGAATACTATGAATTAATAATTATTGTACAGCTGCTTGACGTCGTTGAAATGACAAATAAAGTAAATATTAGGTGTACCAGTGAATAATTCACTTCTTTTATCAAATAATACAATCAAATGCCTGTCTTAAAAATTTCTACTAAAACGAAAGAGTAATTATTCGATAAAATGAATGTATTAACCTATTTTTACATCTGGTTGGCATATTTTAAAATTAAGATATATTTATTTTAAAAAATCGTGAATTACGTACTGGTACACCTAGTACAATGTATTTTTGAAATAATCATAGTTTCATGTTACAATATGCTACCCAGATTCGAATAGCGTTTCAATTAAACTCTTCGAATAAAGTATTCATGTGGCATGGGTACTTTATTATTTCTCTATACTACGTATATTCATGTCACGAAATACTAATCGCCCATCAGAAACCTTCTGTAATATTGGAAAGTTTGAAGATAGCACTGCAAGAGAAAATTTAAATTTAATAAGTGGTTTTTGACCCACATTCTATTATGTAAAATGTCTTACATCAGTTGTAATATATTCTAGTCAAAATCTATTAAAATCATTAAGAATTGTATGAATTGTTTATGAAACTATTCTCATCTCTCTAATAAGTTAATAAAGTCGAATTTTATTCCTACATAATTTTTCAAAACATTGTGGTTACCATTAGATGATATTGGAAAGTATTAAGTAGAGAAGACTATAAAATTTATTACTCTACAGTGATTAATTTTCGTGTAACCTGAGAAGGAAGATATAGTGTGATGGAATTCTCACGGTTTCAATTAATTACAAGGTATGACAGTTCGGGTAATTTGTATTTATTTCGGAGAAGATAGCAGAAGCAGAAAATGTCTTTATAGCTAGTAGTATAACTCAATAAATGTGTTCCCTATAGATGAGTTTCAGTACTATACTTCCCCTGTTTATTACTTTATCGATGTTGTTTACTTTTTATTACTTTCTGGATTATTAACTATTGTATTTTTAATTTTTATACGTTAAATATTGTTTCTACGGTTGTTGTATTTTTTATAGAATATCTTCGTAGTTAGTGGTAACACTCAATAAATAAACATTCTAGAAACGATTTTCAGCAGTATGCTTCCATTGTTTAATATTTGATCAGGTTAACTTAATTTCTTATAATTTTCCAGATTATTCATTATATTAATTGACCTTTTTACGTGTTAAGTATTGTTCTCAGGGTCCTTGTATTGACTTTTTATGAGTTTATATTGGTGGAAGAAGGTTTAGGGAAGCTCAGCGTTACTTAATCTTTTAGTCGCGTGACTCAACATATTTGTTTTTGAAAAAAATTGACTGGAATGGAATTATGTAAATAAAGAAAGTTACATATATTTAATAGTCATTTTTACATACGGAGAGTAACATTCGATACATTTCTATTATTTCTATTACATTAGTATGAATTTTGCTTTGTAACAAATATGAATTCTACTTTCATATTTAACTATGGAAAAATGTAACGCTAATAATTTTAAATAAGAAAAGTTGTTGCAATATTACAAAAGTTACTAAAATAGCTACATTCAAATACTAAACTTATTAAAATAGTTATTCAATTAGAACAAATAATTAGAATTTACTAAAAATAGTGATTGAGTTAGTATAACTAATTAGAAACCACTAAAATAATTATTAAACTGGAACAAATAGTTAGAATTTACTAAAATAGTTATTGACTTATATTTGAATAAAATAATACAAGATAATATTTAATTGTAGCTCCAAGAATCTATCATTCCACAGACCATTCAACATTTTATGCGGTCCATAGGTTAAGAAACGCTGTATTAGCTGATCTTTAGTTGCTATTAGCTAAGAATTGAAGCTTTAAACGCAATTCTTTATTACTGATTTCTATGCGATTTTCTTACTTTTCTTATAGAAACACTCCTTAATATTAAATGCGGGGCTGAATAAGTGTCCAAAGAGATAACGCATATTTTGTTGCAAAATATTTCAATAATAATTCTTAATCGAAGGGAATCTACTTATTATGGATCTCAATTTGGTACAAATTTCATACAACAGTAAAATATTATTAATAACTGAATTCGAAGTCCATCTCTGGCATTAAAAAATAACCAGCACTCCAATTTGTTATACACACCATTCGAATAATATTGATACAACGCAATGAAAAATACGATGTTATATCAGAGAAATCAAAATATCCTGATAAAAGGATGTATTTATTTTAGCCATTAAAATATTACATATACCGCTATGTGAATTTTGTATAAACGTCGATCAAGTGTATATTAAACTCAAATATGGTAATGAATTAATTGCATGTGCATGTAAACACATGACATGATTGATTGTATAATAATTTGCTATAAATATTTTGACCAATGGTTCAATTTCTAAGAATTTCCAATTTCCATCAACACGATTATTCTTCACTGTTAAATAAATAAACTTTGTAAATTCAGAAAACTTTATGACTCGAGAATACACAATCTCCCTTCGAAGAGAAAAATAATTGAATTGAAGTTAATTTTACTTGACTTTATCGAAATAAATGCACGAAATTTTGTGAAAAGGGAATTTCCAATTAACTCGTACACTTAACAAATTATTCCTTAGTATTCATCCTAATTCGTAAAAATAAATTCATTGCATCATTAAAATGTTATATTACATTAAGCAAACATTATGTCAACTTATAAGCCCTAACTACGTTAAATTTATTTCATTTAAAAACTCGTTTTAGTCTGTATAATTGTATAAACATTGAATACTTATCGGTACACTGCTTATGTTTATGCATTTATGGGAAATTTAACCGTGAAAAAAAATTCAGGATGTATATAATATGCAAAACTATATAAAATATCCAAAGTAAAGTACGAGTTAGAATAATTTGATGGTAAAATGTAATTAGAGGGTAAAACAACCCCCAATTTAGATCCCATTTCTCTACTATTATTTGTAAAAATGTGAATTTGCATAAACATCCGCAATCTACTTATCAGATACTAAAACGATGTTGTTATTTTCAGCTCGCCTTCTTAAATTATAATAATGATCTTCATGAAAAAGAATATTCTTGCAAAAAGGGCATGTTATGAGTTGTTTTTAATAGCTTTAGAAAAAGCTAAAGGAACAATTCAAGTAAATGTTAGCACGACACGTTGCCGCTCATAAGTATTTGATCATCCATTAACGATATATTCGCGGGAGCAATAAATTAACTTTTTCATTGCTGCTGGCAAGTGGCTATAGGCACTGAAACGATTTACTTATAGCGTACTGTTGACGCCTTGCTACGATTACGGTTCATTATCCAACACTATTGTGCCACTTTAGGCACTTGCAAATTGCTATCAGTATTTTAAAAAATATAAATTCTATTTAAGTAACTTCGTCAACACAAGAGACTTTTTCATACCCTTTGACTGAAACAATGAGAAGTTCTGCAGTTTATAGTTTTATATTTGGGGTTGTAAGACAAACGGCATAATTTACATTTTTAAAAAATTCGAATTTATGTATTAATAGAATCTATGTATTTTTCAGGAAAAGTGTAGGAAAATAAATTTCTTATGCTGAATAAATGAATACAATCTGATCGAAGTCTTATATTTAAGAAGTTATATTGGAACTTTTAGGCGACAATATTTCGAAAGTGAAAATAGGTGACTCAATGCACTAATGACTAAATGCACAATAGTTTGCACCCTAAATTAAGGCAAGAAATGACATTATTTATGGGGACATTACTTATGGGATGACCAAATAAAACAAGTACCTTATTGCTACATATGCATAGTTCTCAAACGTTTTTCGTTTCGGAATAAAACAAGGAGAATCAAATAGCAGTATACCACAACAATCATCTTCAAAATTTAGCACACGCTCGTAAGCACATCGATCATTATTACGATCCCCATAAAAGCCCCGAATTGCTTTAACCCCAGACCGACGACACTGTCGAAAAAGGATCGCTTCGGTCGCGATTTCCGCTCGGGAATTCACGAAGATGTACGTAAAAAGGAAAAAGAAAGAAAAAAAAGGAGGAGGAGGTAACGGGATCAATTCTAGCGGTGTACGAAGCTGTCTAGCCGGGTGACACCCAGCTAATACACAGTTGCTTATACGCGCTTTGCCCGAGATCGTGGCCGTCTCAGCACGCTCGACGGATAGCAGCTAGATATCTGTCAAGCAGCACCCTCATCCCCACCCACATCTTAACCAGGACAACCCGTAAAAAGCATTCTCGTAGGGTGTACCTTGACGCTATACGGCGTTACTCATGCCGCCGTCAGACATCATTTTTCATATCTCGACCCCAGGAATATCCGCCGCCACGACGGCTGACATTTTCCACCCCTGTCTGACGTCGACAATGTGCCGCGTTGATTGAATCGTCGAACGTCAAGGTGTTCACCCTGCGCCCCTTTCTCTTTCGCCCTGTTCCTTATCCCCTTTCCCAACGCTGCTCTCTGTCTCTCTCTGTTTCTATCTCCGTCTCTCTAGCGTTTCACGCCTCATTGCCCACCCCTAAGATTCCACCCTCGGGATGGCCCCTTTGATTCTTAACGAAATTCCTCGTGGTAATTCCCGAAGCACTCGTGTAACACCGATCGAGACGCCTAATGCTTAGCTGTTTGCAAAGAGGGAATTGTTAGTGGTGTAGATTATAGTGGGGTTAGTGCTCAGGGAGAAGTTATTGAAAATCTATCAACACTTTTATTATCTTGTTCAGGCATCGAGTTCGTAAGTAATCATTGCTATTTCTTGCTTCAATTTATATCGAGGAATATCAGCTTCTTTCAATGATGCTTATTGAATTTTTTTTATATTGAAATGAAGTGTGGCATTGAAGTAATTGATATTTTCTTTGGATAATTAATTCTTTGCGGATGAAACGAAGTAATATTTAACGAATTTTTGTCCAATTATTTAAGGACTGAATACGAGGTTTAACGAAATCTTTTCTAATTATTAAAAGCAGTGTCCATTGATGATATTAATTTGAATTTTTTGCTTTAAAAATTTATGTGCATCCGAAAAATATAAAGAGCTCGACTATTTGCGACAATCTTCCGTAAAGGATTAAAAATATACAACTGTAGTTGTTGGCTCAGGATCTGATTTCAATCAATGGAACATTTCCTTGGTAATTTTTGAAACCATAATTCTTGTCTAATTCTTCTATCGTTATGGTCTAATAATTGTTCTGTTGATATCAAAGTGGAATAATGTCGAAATAGTAGATATTTCTTGGTTAGCGATAAACAAAAAATTCCAATAATTAATTAAGGATTCGATTTCAACTAATCAAACAATTATTGTCTAATTTTTCGTATTTAATTTTTAGACACAATTCCTGCCTAATATTGTAGTGAATTAGTATTTAAGTAATTGTTATTTTTTGAATAAATGAAAATAAGAACTTGCAATGATTGGTTAAGGATTGGGTGATCCATGAATAATTAAAAGGCGAAACTATTGGATAAGTTTCGATGGGTTTTTAATAGATTGTATAAAGACCCTGTCAGCTTAATTCTCCAGGGATGCTGCAATACTTGAGCACACGGATTTAGGGATCATGTAAGGCATCATGTAACAACTTCATGTAAACGTTACCCTCCCGCGATAATGCTTGCCAAAATGGGATCTTAAGATCCTTTAATCTAGTGAAAATGCAGAAACCTAAAATATTGTACGCGCAGCCAACGCATTTATGTAGATAGTCGGATACTGATTAATTGCGTACTAATTAAGAATTGAATATATCATTTTCTATTATTCATTCCTATCATTCTATTAAATCGCCTTAAAATAAATTGCGGTTTTTACGGCTTCTTCACTTTCTAAACTTCTCTTAAGTAATTAGTGACTACTGTTTTACTTACACTTAATTTGTGTGCAAGCTTTCGAATTGTTGTACCATTATTCTCTTCCAGATTTAAGGATGAAAGTTAGGAACTCTTGATGTTGGATAGGAACACTGATTTGATTTGTTGGTTCTGTTACAGCTTCTTTCACTAAGGTATCAACTTTCTCGCGATTCAATATGTTCAAGTTAAATTTTACTTTACACAAAAGAAGTAGACATTTTGTAATAATTCATTATCTATTAACTTTTTTCCCTCTGTTAAAAACTGTTATTTTTACTGTTAAAAACTGTAAATAATCTCTTTTAATTTTTGGCATGCGTAACTAAAAGGGCTCGCCACCACTGAATTAGTAAATAAGTACGGACACGACTGCAATGAAAAAACTGTCAATAATAGATGTATCGTGAAAAATCATTTGTCTAAACATCTGTCTGTAATCGTGTTCATATATTCTGATAGACACTCGGTCGTTATTTAAATAATGTGAGCCTATGTACAATTCAATTAACTAGATACAAAACAAAATTTTGTTCATATAAATGGAGTTCTCTACTATATTAAAAGATTCTGCTTGATCCACAGAACTATTAATGACAATTTTGTCACAAGTAAATTTCGCTGCAGTCGAATTGTTCGTTCGCATTGATATTCTTTCTGCACTTCGCGTTTTCGCTATTCTTTCTCTGCAATACGGTTCACAGCGTTTCCATTTCGCGAAGAATGTTCTCGATCCGTACACGTTCGACGTTGACGTGGATCGAGTGCCTTGAAACATTAGTCACTAAACGTTCCTGATGATGTATTTTCTGGGACTATAATCAAGCGAGCATTGTACACAATGTGCTCACACTTTGTTGGTGGGTCGACGTTGACGGTAATTGTGCCTGATACGGTGACTGGCATGTTTATTGTGATAGAACATCTTGCTCGTTGCGTATACGCCATTATGCTTTAAGTACGAGAAATGACCTTTTGATTATTTCACATAAGAAAATTGTTATTGTTTTGTAGCGAAAATCGCTAAGACCATTCTTATAGCTGTGTGAAATTGGAACGATTGTTGCTTAATTCTCTTAGTTGAAGAGTAAATATAAAGATAATTTGTATATATGAATTAGATTTATTTGATAGAAAACTAAAGATCGATAAAATGTAATAGAATTTCCGAGAAATTAAATTTCTATTGGCTATAATTAAATTAAATTACTCCATTATTCGGAGAAGTAAATTCGAATGTTCTACACCTCGCGACAGAAAGATTGGTTCACTGTCCTCTTTTTAAATAATCGTGCAATTAGGTGGCTATGATATGAGTGATCGTCACGTACAAATATAATAGAAAGCATATAGGGATTGCATATAAGAAGTGTATACGAATATTGTTCAGCGCGCACGTTTGTTATAAATTTGTGTTGTGTTCAAATTATTTATTGTGCGCTTCAAGCGGTAACTTAATAGCGCTTGAATATTTAGGGTGGTGCAATAGTGGCACAGTTAACTTATTATATTAACTTTATTAATATAACTGAATTTTTATGCGCAGTACAGAGCATACGTAAGACGGTTGAATTTGAATTTTCTTCCGATTCTCTCTCTCGATTCTGTTTCGACACTGTTTCGTCACTCACTTTCGTCACACTCTTGTTACTCTGTCCTCACTCAGTTGTTACTCACATATCACTCTGTTGATTCTGTGTCGACACTCTCTCGATACTCAAACGATGTGACTTGTTAGTACAAAAAATTTACCCTTAAATCTGTCGTGGTATACAGTTCTGGCGGGGATGAGTCACGCGGATTGGTTCCCGATGAAATCGTGAATTTTTATAAGGAAGGCGGTCGGTGTCCCTAATTGGTTAAAAATTTGGTGGGAATCGTCAACAAAGTGACCGCTTCCAACCCATCGGTAACCCTCCGGTACCGAAGGCACCTTCGAGTGACGTCTGTGAGATTCCGCGTGCCCCCATCGTAGCAGGTAATAAGTTTATGAAGTGCCTTGACCGTACTAAGACATGAAATAAAATTGAGACTGGAAAATGCTTAAGCCGAAGATAAAGAAGTAAATTACTCATTCCAAAAACGTGGTAGAAGGAAACCGATGGTCGATGGTTATCATAAACTTATTGTTGCTACGGGTCAGTTTAGAGTTTCTTAGAATATTGAAATCCTTTAACAACGATAAAACTCTGAACTGGTTTATGGTGTACGCTAATGAGGGTAAAATGCGTTATGCTAAAGTTTCTTCGACTGACTGGCGGGTAACGGTGTTTTGTTTTTATTATACATGGGTCGCGCTGTAGTAATGTTGTTACAACGTAACAAATATAATAGGCAATTTTTAACAAACGACGAATTAAAAATTGTGATTTAGGATAGTTGGACAAATATTAACCATAATGTTATTAAAATATTATACGACAACATTTCAAACCCAATTTTTTAATTACTTTAATGTCACGGTATATGTGCGCGCTATTAAAATAAAAGACTTTCTGTCGGGAAATGTATATCACCATAATATTGAAAACCTTATACTGCATCAATTTTGCTAAATTCCACAAATCAATGAAATTGCAAACAAACGAAAGTAAATAAAAATATTCTAATCACTTTGGGAACACGTTTTAATAAAAACATCTGCTTAAATCTGCAAAAAAATAACATGCACGAAGAAGCGTTTGCATAATAATGAAGCCGCGAGCTACTCTCTGGCGCACGATTCATTTGGGGTGTTATTAAAAAACGCATAACGAAACATTAAATAAACTCGTTTAATTATTCGCCAACTGCTTGAGCGCATGTCGCCTACTTTCGCGGAATCTTCTGGCAACCTCTCGCCTCTAATGAAGTATGAATGACAAAAAAAGAATTCGTTCTTCGCGCAATTTCATCTCTGTTAATTTGTAGCGAACCGTGAAGAGAAAAGGAAACACGGTGGCGTAGAATTTCTACAAAGCAACGCAATTATCACTCGCGTTGTTTTAAGGGGTTGAGTTTCATCACGGTCACCGCAAATTTAGTTAATGTTTCTTTATAATCTTTTCAGATTTATGTTAATTGATCAATGATTGATAGATAAATAGACTTCTTTATTGGGTTTCCATATGGATTACAAGAGTTCAGCCCTTCGTCCTACATAAAACATACATATATACATTTAAAATATAAAATGAAAAATAATAAAATACAAGTACGAATATAAACATAAATATAAATACCAACATATAAATTAAATACTAATTGACTTTGTAACTTTATATTTCCCTAGTGGTAGCGTATACAACAGTTAATTGTTTCGATTTAACCTCTTAGATGATACTGGTACATATGTGTAGAGCAAGTGGTCCAAATATGGGTTAGGGTCTAAATAAGGTCTAGTTAAAGTCTAGCTAGAATAATTAGTCCATGTTGTTATTATTTATTTCAATTTTACAACAAGTACACTTACTCTGCTTTCGTTGAGTATACTCTTGGTCGTTTAAAAATAATTAAGCTCACAATTGCATGCTTTTAGGATTAAATCGAGAACACCTTGAACTATCTGAGGGAAACTCAATTATATTACTAAATTTAACAGAGTAATCTAAAAACAACTATATAGAACCTGTCGCTAATGACCTTGCAGTTGATGCGATATTAAACCTAAAAGAAAGGAAAAAGAAAAGTTGAAAGGTTAAATAGACTCATGAATTTACTTGATCAAAAAATAAGTTTCTTCATGAATACGAATGTGTACCTTTCCGGAAAGGTGTAGTAGATAACAGCAATTATATTTAAGTTCGAGTAAGCAGAGGAAGTGGTCTAAATATGGGGTAGGGTCTAAATAAGGGCTGGTTAAAATCTAGGACTTATTAAGTGCTATCTTGTATCAAGAACGATGTCGAATTACGATTAGAGAACAAACAAATTTGCACAGAAGAAATACTAACCATCGTTTGTTGCATTAACGTGTTCTGTTACAAACAGTGTGATCGTTACGAATTTCGCGATCGTAAAGGTTTTCATATGTATGTTTGTTTCATTGTTGTAATAATTATCTGTTGAAGTAAGAACTCATTTGGTAAGAGTAGTATATTGCTAACATTGAGAGCTTTTCTCGAGGGAGACACTCGAAACCTCGAAACCCTTTAACACTCAAAAAGTTTCGAATTATCGAAACTTCAAACTTTGTGCTAATTTTATTGTTTGAAACTCTCGAAACTTTGGTAAATAATAGTTTGCATAAATAATGAGATGCAATTTCACCAATTTACTACAGTCGTTTGTAACGAAAAAAAATAAAAGTTTATAATTACCTCACGAAGTTTTTCCGCTTATTGATTTATTCAAAATATAACTAAATTTAGGTTTCATTTAATTAGATACAACAAACAAATTGATTTCCTAAAAGGGATTTATTAGGATCTTAATTATCCTCTCTCAAGGTTTCAAAAATTTCGAATTTCGCGAGTTTCGAATATTTTGAGGCCTCGCAAACATTTGTATTCGAGTTTCGCGAATCTAAAAATTATATTTCGACTCATCTCTACCACAGATGATCATTTTGCCTACCTGTCTGTTTGCCTATTTTTTAAAAACGTATTGACTTCAAATATTTTATCAATAACGTATCTCTTAAGTTTACATATTATTTAATAAAATATTCGCTTCGTCGATGAAACGAACGGGACGAATTCAAAAGTAATGAAATATTGAAGCGAATATATTCTCATGCAAAAATGATTCCCACTCTTCCGAAATAAACTTTCCTGTATTTACTCCCGTAGCAATTGCACTGTATTCGTATTTTCACATTTCATTTCACTTGTATAACATTCAAAAAAGCTGCCGTTACAACGAAATCCTATTAACGCAGCTTGCCAGTGCTTTAACTATTTCCTTTGAAACCCTCTTCGCAAATTGTTCGCCTGCAGTCGCTGCCGCCGCGAATTTATGTTCAAAGGAGTACTGGATAAGCACTGACAGGCCTTTTATGCGTATCCTGTCTTCGACTGAACAGGTTGTAGTTCTCCCTTATCTTTATGACCAATCCCAGACAATACATTCCATTTTTTGTTTATTATTGACCGCATAAATTTGAACAACATGATTGATCGCTTTCTAGCAAGTAATTAGAAACGACGCGTATTGTTGGATATAAAATTCGAGGCCATCTAAATGTACATAATTGTACATTTTTTGTACATTTAAATTTCCTATAAATGCATACAAAAGTCTACTTACGTCTCAACTAAATATAATCACCGCTCAGCTTTAGTTTCAAATATGTGCACGAGAAAGTCTTTTCAATATTTGATTCGAATTTAATTCAAACTTGACGCAAAGCTAATCCAAATTTAACCTCTACTTTGGTTCCTGGGATATACGCAAAGGCATATTTAATATCTAATCCGAACTTAAGTCGAACCTAACGGGAATTTAACATGAACCTAATTCGGGTAATATGATTTTATGGTGTACGACTCATAAATGGTAATCATGAAACCGCAGACTGTAAAACAGCTTGAAATAATACGATGCAAGCTTTTGAAAACGTGGTTGTGTGTATGCTTGAGCTAATGTTAAGTTGCGATTCTACGAGTGCATAAAATTGCTCTGGACATTGACTATTATCAACATTATAATCTTCGGGTTATATTTTTAATCTTTGTGTGTTCATAATCATTTACACCACGAGTACGACTCGCCATTATAAGGCAAGGGGTTGAGGCATACAAAATAACATGAATAGCAAAAATATTCACCTATGTTATGTAAATGATGAAGTGGAAGGGGGTTATTTTTATGAGCTTTAATTAAATAATAGCATTCTTAATCTGAACAAACACTGTTCCTATTTTGGCCACTTAAAATCCAATAATTAAGGGACAATATATAATTAAAAGCAAAGGCAATTTCCTTCATTGGACAACGCTAAACAATTTAATATTTCGATAATGTGAGAGTAATAATTGTTAATCGCTACCTAGAATATATTACTATTATCATTTATTGCAATGTTTGTAAAATTCTATTAATGACTAGAAATGAAATAAATTAGAAGCCTGGAAGAATCATTTGCATGGGTTCATTTTGAAAGAAGAAAGTGTGCAAACAGTGGAAATTTTTCGGAAAAGGAGAGTATGAAACTTTCTGATAGTCATACAATTATCAAACGATAAATACTACACGTCAAATTATTTACCAAAATGTTATCGCGCACGCATTACCTCTGAGTGTTTTTAAAATGTCTCCGTGAATTCTCCGGTCAACCTACATAATAAATAGGGTAGACACATTTTCAAACATGGGGCACACTATCTCTTATGTGCGCGCTATAAGTTTTGGTACGATACCGATAACAATTATGATGTCACAGACGGAGACTGGAAAGGAGATGTGACATTTTGGTGAATTCTTCGGTTGATCGCAACATAGCGTAGCTTGACAGCCTTGCGAACGACATTTCGCGAGTGAAATGGCAAGATGACAAGCTGCTGGGTAATGCAAAATGTCATTGTTGCGACTAGCTCTCACGTGTTCAGAATTGTGAGAATGTGGCCTTGCATTAGGAGATCGAGGCAAAATTAAACACACCAAGATTTGTCGCAAATCGTTATTATTAATTATGTATATCTGCGCTGGATTCAATTTCCGTGGTCATTTACTAGCCCATTTATATTTCCTTAATTAGACGGTTAAAGTTTTATATTAAATACTCAAAGTAACCGATTCGTAAGAAAAACAGTTGTTCAATTTCTTTTTGATCCATCAGAGTTATCCTTTTAGTAAACTATAATTTTTTGATTAATTTTGCAATTGAAACAGTGTATGTTTAATTGTTTTTTTTTTTTTAATAAACATTGAAATAAAAGGAAAGCAGGAAGAAATCGTTTCGTCTGTATCCAGAGAAATTTACTATCACTTTAAAATATGAATGACATTTTGATCGATAGCAATGGGAGTTGATGAAAATGAAGAATATTGTTTAAAAATATCGGGAGTACAGAGTATGCAGTTAAAAGAAATATTTATCGACTGTGAAAGGGGATTATTTTACCTTTCCTTGGTTTTCTTTGCTTGGAAGGGTAGAAGTGGTTTATACTGCTTTTAATTTGAACATCAAGCGAACCGATAACTTAACCCACTTCGCAATATTTCTTCGGTACACATTGCCGTGTGCTCTATTGAGAAATACTCCAAAGCTTTTTGGAAAACTGGACCTTATCGAAAAAGGAAGGCAAGAAATGTAGTTTCGAACATTTCCCAATTAAACGAGCCTTTCTATTGCCGCTAAGCAACTGAAATCGATTAAAAATGAAATTAATATCTTTCATTCGGTTGCGATAGAAAATATTGCTACAGAGGCATTAATAATGAAGGGAAAATTGAAGAAACCGGTTGGAGACTGTAGCCTTTGTAGGACTGGGGTCGAAACCTGACATTAAAGACTAGCTCGGATACAATAATATCCCAACTCTGTTTTTGTTCTAATTGTTACTAAACATACACATGTAAGTTGTACAAAAATGTGAGTCGATCACATTATACTAAAATGAAAATTTGCAGTTTGCATTTAATACAAAGAATTATGTATTTTAACACTATTTTTACCAAGAGGATGAAATGACGCTTCTTAAAATTTGAATTTTTGTTATTTTGTTTCCAATTATTTAATTGAAAAAATAAAAAACATTATAAATCACTTTTTATTATTAAAGTCATATTAGAATAGCCATTTTTTCCATGCATCGCCCAACATATAAATATAATCTTTTGAATTAAGTTTTTTATAAAACTATAAACGTTGACGTCGTCATCAGCAATTAACAAAGAAAATGTCTCTTCAGAAGCAGATAGATTACGTGTCTCGAAATATAAACACTGTCAGATACGTAGTTTAAATTCATACATATGTAAATCATCGTACATTCGGATAATCGATCATTCCGGTAAACGAAATACGGATAATCGGCGTTCTACTGCGTTAAGTTCTGCTACGCAATCGATGGGATAGGAGGTGTTCTAATAATTGAACGATTGGATAATTGGTGTTCGGTTAATCGAGGTCCTGTATATTGATCTCTATTTATATACTCACCAATGGAAGTATTAATCGTTTGAGTTCCACGCGACGCGATCGCGCTTATTCAGATTTTACGTAGAAAAGTGCCACTACATTTAACCGCGACACGTTTGAATTCTGTCGAAGTCTATGCATACAATTTCACCGATACTCGTTCTGCGCACCATCACTATTTTTCATGCAAACCATATAAAAATACATTAATTTTTAATTGATTCTAATAAGATTTTTTTCAATGACCCGTGGGATTCAGATGGTTAATATTCCTATACAACTTTTGTTGTTTATAAATGAAGAATGCGATCAATAGATCAAATTCCAATTTTTAGAAGTATAATTAAAAGAATGAAACTTCAGTAGCAATTTGTTTGACAATCTGATAACGTGTGCTTTACTTGAGACGTTTTGCATATTTGTGCACATTATTGATAGAATATATCATTTTGAGAATTTAAGTCTTTGATAAATGTATTTATCATGGAATGTAAAAATGTAAAAATACATATTAATAAAATAAATAAAATATAAATACATAATAAATACATAGAATGTAAAAATTCGCAGTTTAGTGGTCAATGATTAAATAAATTTGTTAAGAAAATTGAACGTATTTTCAGCTACAACTCGAGATTTTAGTCATAGTAAAAATATTCACATTTTAATCCTTTATTTAGCCTTCCAATTGCATTCCTATTATTAAATTAATTCCTATAAACGGAAAGAATTGAAACGAGATTAAAGAGACTATTTTAATAATCTTTGGTTGCCTCTTGACATTACATTCATAAGAATGATACTCTTAGTTACCAAAGCATATATTTGTATGAAAAAACATACACGTTTAAATCTTACTAACTAACATAAGTCAAAGCTGCCTGAAGTTTAATTAATAAGTACTAACTGCCAGACGTTGACCAAGCTAATGGAACATGTAACTTTAGTTCACAATTTTCGAGTCCCTCGTTTTATTTATGTATACTTAAGCATAAATTAGGTGAAGTCAGTACATTCCTCTATTTACTTTTCCTTGGATGGGTCTACAGATTCCACTTTTCAGAGGAATTAACAGATCTGCCTACGAGTGGCTGCAACAAGGTTGTAAGCTAGCTAACTGGAGCTTTAAAATCAGTTAACCTGACCCTTGTAGCATCAACGTCTATAAATCTAGATGGTGGAGCGAATCCTGCTGAATAAAATATGATCTGCAAATGCATGTATCTAGATTCACCAAGCAGATGTCTCTTTTCTGCTAATCTATCTTGCAAATATTTGGATAAATTCATTTAAAAGTAAAATTGGTATAACTATTATAGTTGAATCATATTATTAGGCTGCGCACGTTCATGCACGTAAAATATGTAAGAAACATGTGCCATTTATGCTTATGAAATATGCATATGTACATGAAACATGCATATATGTAAGAAATATGAACACATATTTCGTCGTGTATATAATATTGGGTTGAGCGAAAAGTTCGTGCTGAATTTTATATTGAAAAGGTATAGTCGAATAAGCACAGTAAGAGTATCACTAAATGGAATTCAATTTGTGACATGTTAATAAATAGGTCTTTCAAATAAAGGCTTTTCTGGTAATTTCCAATCCCGTAGCCTTATTATTAAAGTAGTTATGGGTGGAAACGTAATTTACAGTTTAAGCTTCATTTTCTTTGATCTGTTGCATAAAAAGTTACAAGAAAAGTCGAAGATGCTTTATCCAGTGACATATACATCTTGAAATTTGTTCAGATTTTTTAATTATAGAACCGACGTTTAAAAAATTTCGAAAGGCCAATTCTTTATTGAAGTTTTTACGTGACTGTGTTTATATTTTTATAATTAGTTTTATAGTTATAATAGAAGCATTTTGCTATCCCAAAGGTCTTTCTTAAACTGAACTGAGCAGCTAAATTATGATACATTTAGATCTAATCGTTGGATATTTAAAGAACATTGTGAAATACAATATAAATATAATGCAAGTTAAAGATAATATAACTTTCCGTTCAATCCAATATATTTTAATATATAGGTACTGAGACATTATAATTTTCAGTATAATAAACTTAAATGAAAGTAATTTTTTATATTTTCTCAACTGAACTGCTGATGATTGTTTAAATACATAAATTTTGGGTAGTAACATATATTCGTCCGATTTTCTCATGCCGTGTTTCAAATCTCAAGAATTCTACAGGAGAGGAATCATTCAGCTATCATGAAAAGATTGAAGAATTTTATCGATTAAAATGGTACATAGATAATTGATTTTTACTTCTGAATTTACAAATGAATGACTTTACAAAAAATAGAGAAACGGGTTGAACATCTAGTATAGTCTTATTAACAAGTTAAGAGCTATCAACTTATTTCATAATAATTTTAAATCAAATTTAAAATAAACAACGGAAATACCAGGATGATTCAATTTTTTATCAATCTTCACTTAAGGGAATCTCACTTTTAACATTGCAATTACACTTTCAATTTAAAATCCTTGCTTCATTGCTGCAGAATCGTAAACTGAAAGTGATTTTTATTGGATCCTTTCAGAACGTTCTACAGATCTTTTAATTTCTCGCGATACTCTCCGAAGAACCTTGTATCGTTAAAAGGCTTTATTTTTCTGAAAAGCTTTCGCCAGGGTACTTTTATCGAGATAAAATTTTCTGGCAAATATTCACTTGTTGGCTATAAAACTATATCTAACAGTAAGTCAAGTCCTTTTCTGTTTTATTCGGTAATTGTAGATTTTATTTTATGCAAAATTAGTAAAGTTCTAGAACTTCCAACTATGAATTCTTCAAAGCTTATTTAACATCTGGCGAAGCGTCCTTGTAAAAGCAAACGCTTGTAAGGGCATAATTAATCACAGTTACAATATTAATATCCACTCGCTTATCCAATTTTAAGATTATATAATATAGACACATCGTAAGAATTTTTTCCCTGATTTTATAAGAGAAATAGCAATTGAAATGGTTCTGACAAACGCAAACTGTACTTTTTTCGAGGAATCTTATTTTAGGTTCTTAATCGTAACAGCTTACATAAATGAAACGCAATTTCATTCTTAAGAGGACAAAAATCTGGGTTCATTTAACGTTAACCTACTCATATGTATGCAAGTTGAGGCTTTGTGTCGCTGAAATTCATTAAATTATGATATCACTGCTTTGAGTTTACCTACCTTGATTATTAAGGTGTCCATAATATCGAATAGAAGTTTCTCTTGCATTCGGGAAATGCATAAATTCAATAATGCATAATTCATCACATAATTTGCATTTTTGAACTTGTATTTTCTTTATATTTCAGAAACTATTAACATATTGCTATAATTTATAATATCCAGTGTTTGTCACTAGCAATAACAAACCGATTATACAAAGAGTGTCATTTAAAAAGGTTACCTAATTTACTTCTATATTCGTGATGACAAAACGTATTGTAAATTTACTTAGAATAACTTCAAAGGTAGACAATGCAGTAAAAATTAATTGTTCCTAAGCCATTTTTGCGGAGTTTTTAAAGTTTCCGGTATTGTTTCTATATACGTAAATAATATACAAAATAATGAATACTAGGTTTACGAAAACCGTCAATTAGGTTTCGCATCTTTACCTATATTCTATCAACATATGCATTTGCATGAACAACTGCACTCTAATGATCAGTAAATATTGCAAAATTGCAGTGAAACTGCGCGCAGCATTATCGATAATATGCAAGTAAATAATAAGTTCCAGTTCCATTCGATTTAGATTCGGATTAAAAACTATTTATTTCCTACTTAAAAAGCTATATTTTATTAGGAAAATATAATTTATTATTTACAACTTACTAGTATCTATTTACTTGCCGAAAACAATAATTTACAGACCGAGAACACTTACTTTATTGATCATGAAATATTGGCAAAGTGATTAAAAATACTAACTGTTTAATCGATAGTAAATTAATGACTGAAAAGAGTAGCTATTTTATAAAACCAATCGATCACAAATTCGAATTGTTTGTTAAGATTTAGAGTAATGCAGTATACATTAATTTCCTAATTAATTTACCATCATGTAATAATATTTGAACGTCCATTTTAACAATAATGTAATATTTTATTATTTCATACTTAATTTTATGTACTTTATATACCTTATACATTTATCATTTTACACATAAATTATATGCGTCATGCTTATTGTAATAATGCTAAACAGTAACGGTTATGCGAATATCGCGGCGCAGTCAAAGGGTTAAGAAACTTTCTAGTAGAATATTATACCTATAGAATTAAATATACGATTCGTTGCTGTGCCACCAAGTTTAGGTATTACTGTCTGAAATAATCGTGATAATATTTCTTTGAAGTTTTGAGGAAACCTTCTGGCAAGACTCTCTTTTGCATTGCCAATTTCTTCGGCAGGAATTGCTATTGAGAACTCATTAAAAGGGCTATAAAGAAGTTTATTAGATTACATTTTCGGCTACTAATATTGGTAGTCGAATTAGACTATAATTTTCGATTGGTATATCGATTTAACCCCGTGCCCTACGAATTTTTTAATGATCACACTTTGTAATATTCTCTATTTATTATTATAATATGCTGTTGTATGCAAAACTCTGAATCGTTATACTTGATAATTAGTTTAATAACGTAACTTATACTTAGTAATCATTAACCTAATGAACTAAAATTATTGTTGCAGTTAAAATGAAAGTTTATCGAAAATACGATGCATTTTTATTGCAATTAGAGCACAATATATAACATGAGTGTGACTCGTTATTGTAAGGCAAGGGGTTCACCTTTAAATATTGTTCATGCCAAGATAAATTGTATTGGTGCAATATTGTATGAAATACTATTGTATTAACAAACTTGTAAGGCCATAACTGAAATTTCTCTTTTTTATTGCCAATTTCTCATCAACAGGTTCACAATTCGTTACTCTACGAAACAAATTTTTTCTACAAATATTCCCTGCAAAAGGATGGGATATATTATTCATTTAAATAAATAATTCCGGTGTCTTTGTTACTGTAACGCATTGGCAATTTATTTTAACACAAACATCCTTTGTGTGTATGAATACATTATTACTTCACTCTTTGTGCGATATACCTACCGGCGAAAATAAGATTCGACGTTATTTACATATTCATGTTCGAAACTACTTTAATATCCGAGGAAACTATGGTGTTGTTTTATTCCAATTTCCATCTTAAATGGTAAATAGAAAGCTACTGTCATTTTGCTGGTTATCGATCGGTTCCAACAAGTCGTCCCTCGTTATAGAACATAAATTATATATCGCGCCGCAATCCCAAATGGTACCGTTAATCCTCCTTAAAATGAAATTGGAGAATGCACTCCTTTGGAAACATCGAATAAATTACGGGGCTTTATATCGCTGCGAAAAAGTATCGCGTGGCCGTGCGGGTAATAATGTTCCCACGGCCGCAATGACACATTTTCTTTGAGAAATAATTATTTGCCAACGTAGTATACCGTTCACTGAAAAAATGCTAGCAAGTTGATGTGTATGTGCAAGAAATTTAACAGATTATAGCTTTTATTATTTGAAATCCCACGTCTAGTTCTTTAGACATTTCAAATATTTTATTTAGACTACCTTTGCATGAAAATAAGAAAAATTGTAATTTGAAAAGTAAAATAGAGAACATAATTTAGAATAGCAAAAGGGGTGCGAAAATTCATAAAATATAAGATTATAAATAAGAAAGATTCTTAGATGAGATTTCGTAAAGTGAGTCTCATTGATTTCACGAATAAAATTGCTCTGAAAAGTGTAGAAAATGTTATTTTGTTTATGCTAATCGACTTATAGCATGTCAAGTATATATCAGAAAGATTAACAATTTATAAATATAGTTATAACAATAAGTTTTGTATATTCCAATCTGTGTACCTACTTCTTTATATTTCTTTATAAACAGGTGCACAAAATAAAATCATTTTTCTAGAATACATCAAATTTTTATGAATATTATACTTAATAAACGACTTAATGGCCTTGAAATGGTTGAAAGCCTTGTAATTTTTCACATATGTGAAACTTTGAGGAGTATGCAGACTTTAACGACTAACTGTATTCGTGTATAACAAAAGACTGGCTTATTATGTTTGCATTAGAGAATAAATATAAAGCTAAAAATAATAATATATTAGATGTACCAATGAATAAGTCACCTTTTGGGTCAATTCAACATTTATTTTTAACAAAATAAAATATATACTCTGTCTTAAATATAGTTGTTATTGTCTATAATATTTCGTTGCATCTTTTGGACAAGTTATGAATTCGTGCTTGGAAGAACATCCATTAAAATATAGTGGATTATTTATTGGTACACCTAGTAATAATTGTGATAGAATTAAGCATATAGTGCATAACTTTTGCATGAATATTCCATTAAAGTTCCTGTAGTGTTGTTTAACTCTTTTAATGCTATTATCGTCTGTAGGAGCTCAGGAAGTACACACACAGTTGTGCTATTGATTAGCTTTGGTTATCCAACACTATTGGCGTCTTGAAGCGTTTGGAATTCTTTGCCACCTGAATAATAAGAAAGAATTGAAAGAAGAATATAAATTGAATGCAATACCATTCAATATTCTGACGATTTCTCCGTATTCCTTGAGTAAAATCCATCGCAGTAAAGAGATTCAAAATAAAATTGAACGTTAAATTTGAAGTAAATAAGTATAATATAATTCTTCACTAGTTTCTAAATTTATTTGAGTTCTACACTCAATATAATTCCTAATTATCCAAATTATTAATTTCAAATTATACCAATGTGATCTTAATTTCAATATGATACCCCAATATTTTTTAAAACTATTTGAATTCACAAATTCATATAATTGTTAATCATTTCAATACTTAATTTCGAATTACTGTAACATCTAAGTTTCAATACAATTTCTTAGTACCTCTAAAATTATTGTTGTTTTTAAACTGAGAAAATTTTGAATCTATTCAATATTTAAGTTTTAATTACACTAACTTCTAGATACAAATTCATACTAATTTGTAATTATTCTAATACGTAAGTTTCGGTAATTTTAAAAATTTATTTCGATCCACAAATCCACATAATGTCTAATTATTTGGTAAACTAATTTCAAATTGACGGTTTCTGTGTAAAAACCGCGTTAGCCCCATTTTTAGGAAAATCGACTTTTGAGTGGATTTTTAAATGTGTTGCTTTTTGTGTAATTTAATGCAAGAAATTTTCTATTGTTACATTTTTATACAGTGAAGTTAATTAAGTACTTTTTCAGTGTTTGTAGGGGAAAAAGTTGGTTAGTTTTTGAATAAGTGCCATAAAATTTTAAACAATGGAGCTGACTGGTTTTTGCGCCTTCAATTATTCCAATTTAATTAAAAGTACTAATACCATTTTTAAATGTTATTTCTTATCTTAAGATAAAGTGTGCATTTTTTTTTACGAAAACGAATTATTTAATAAAAATTGTAATATTTTAATTCTTTTGTTTTTCTGTACCTTTGTGTGTAATTCTTTTAAAAAATAACAAAAACCACTTGTTTCATTTTCGTTACATTACGTAATTAAAAAAGTACCATAAAAAGCAAATACCGGAGGGTTCTCAAATAAATTCAATTTACTTTTCGAACAAGTTGTGTATAAATGTCAAACTTCATATCTATTCCATCGCATTAAAACTATGCGTTAGAATTGCACAGAGCACGTCAAATAAATCTAAAAAATGTGCAAGGAAGATACTGTTTCTGTCTATTTCTAGGTTTTACAGAAAATGAATAACTCTTTAATGCACCTTACTTCGCACATGTATCACAATAAAAATCATTCGGAAGAATATTCAAACGATTGGATCTTATATCAAAAGAAAATTCGCTTTATGTTATAATATTTTTCTTTAAATACATTGATTAATTTAACATTAAATAACTTTTATCCTGTACATTTCTAATAAGTCTCTGTTACAATTTTTGTGGAATATTATTAGTTCTTTTCATTGGGTGGATCCAAATGTCCAAGAAGTGCCACCTACAATAAATGATTGTATCCAAAAACCAATGGTAAGGATGCTGGAGCACGCGAACCGTTCTCTTTCTTCTCGCTCGACTAACGTCATTTTCCGTGAAAATAGCTACGCGATCATTCCTTATCCCTCCTGTCCGTGTTTCTGTTTCTCATCAATTTTCCATTTCTCGTCATCTTTACGTGCGTGAACGCGAGGAAAAGCAATATCAGACGAATCTCGCGCCGTTAGATCGCTATCGAAACGATGTTAGTGGAACATTCTTCCAAACATTCACTTCGAATTTACGATATTTCTCAATAAATGCTACCGTTAAGTACTGTATACTTAAATACCAGTAAATTTAATTTTACAATAATAGGGATAATGATAGTAATAATTTATTAACCGGATAATTAATATGTACAGTTTTAAGTTCCGATATCCATGTTGAAGCTTCGTTTTCTCGAAATTATAAAACAAATTAAAATTCCAAAGATAACAGAATAAAATCATGAAAACCGTTGCTACTGGGTTTTCCTGTAATGTTTTGCAAAATTGGCATACATCTAAATGATTATTATGCCTTATTTCGACAAACAATATGGCTCATTTTGAAGGTTTATTTCACCATTTCAGAATCTTTCAAGCCAAAATCGGTCTGCCGTTCATTAACTGTTAGTATCCCAAATGTTTTACTAACAATTCCAGTTATCCCAACTGTTTTATATTCCAATTTGAACTCGTACAACAGACTTGCTCGAATTTTGTTAGAGTTCCATCTCTGCTTTAAAATAGATTTATATAATTTAAATCTAACTTTTTTTTAGTAGAACACATCTTATATTTAAAACAATAAACTATAGATCTCAATTTAGCACACTATGGTAGATAGCAATCAACATTCTAATTCATAAAAAACAGAATCGAATTTGTCAACATGCGAACACCGCTATTTCATGTGCAATAACCTAATAAATATGTACGCAATATACTTTAATGCTTTAACGTGCCCTTGTTTGTGAAAAGAATACTGATCTCTGTTTCGTAACAAACTCGCGGAACACCAATGTTAAGAACCACTGGTCTAAAGCAAAGCTCTTGTCGTTACTTGCCTGACCTATACGGAACCTATACTACTTGCCTGATCAATGCAATATCTATGCACAATACAAATTATCAATCAAGTTTTCAATATGGTTTCCGATAAAATTATTCGGATTTAATAATTCCTAATATCAAAAATGAAAGATATGAAATGCAGGAAATAGAACATAAAAAACATTAAATATACGACTGTTTCAATACTTCAAATTAACTGCGAAATGAATGAAATCGATGTAAAGAGTCGAAAGAATAATGAGGGTATGCATATTAATGTCACATGTTTTCTGTACAATATTTTACGCGTTTTATAAATAAATATTTGCACACTTTTACATTATTAGAAATAAATGAATTATACTTGAAGTAATACTTTAAAATGTAATTTCCACTACTGTTCTTAATTTGTATGATCCTATAAAATTGACGATGATGAATTAAAACAATATTTAACATCAGTTAGTAAAAATAACAAAGTACTAACTGAAGTTTGATTGGTTTTGTACAAGTCGCGATTCCAAGTGTCTTTAAACCTAATTTGTCAATATTAGATTAGATTGTTGATACTAAAAAATCATTAAAATATGTATTTTTATCCACTTTATAGAGATAGCGATCGTTTTTCTTTTAGCTAAAAACTATAGCAAGTATATGACATTTTATTTATTTTCAAGAATCGGGCAGGACTCTCAGTTGAGAAAAAACCGATATTATTTGAAGGGCTGAGTAGAAAAATGGTCTAAATAACGAAATGTTCGTTTTGTGGAAACAATGCGTAAAGTTACACTTTGTTTTAAAAAAATCTACATATTCCTGAGCAATGAAACAAATTACTAAGTATACCCAGGAATAGTTTGAAGATATAACCATTTGTCTTTTTGTGTAATACCTTTTCTCCATCAATTCTTTTCACACTTTCGTCTAACCGATAGTTCTGCTTTCTTTAGATCTTATATTGAAATTCAATAAACGTTATATTAGGAATAAAATATACTTACGTTATACTTTGTATATATAAATATTCATCTTAGTTACCATCTCGTACACTAATCTCCAATTTTTCAAAAAAATCACATAGACCAAATCAAGTTAAAGAAATCTACAATAGTTAAAGATTTCAATAGTGCTTGTCTATGAACAGGACAAATATGGCGCGAGGAAAAGATTCACAACTAACACCGCAAACTTAATAACATCGGCGAAGTTTTCGATATTCATTTATGACTATGATATAGCGAATATCCTCCGTAAATGGCACGTCTGAACAGAATTTCATTAGAGTCTTCTATGGGACTCGCTATTCCACACACGAAACACGCTTATGCATCGTCCACGTCTGAGTTCGCAAGAAAACTCCACTATGAAGCGCTCTTCTCCGCACAGTATACTCTCAATATCTGCTCCATATTCTTTTGTACGCGAACGAGCTCGAAAATTTTCAATTTTAGGAGGCAAAGTGCTGTTGGCAATGCGATGAATGTCGTTTCCGTTATCAACTTTCGATATCTAGAGTCCATCATTGCGTGTAGAAGAATTCTATCTTCTTACCGTAGAAAGGAAGGTATTAGGTGATGCAGCTAAAGACTACTTTTAAAACAATTGTTATTGTCTTCTTTATGGAGCTCTCACAATGTAATGTTCAACGGCTGTTTTCAAAGTAAGTTCGAGGATTCTTAGGACAGCTAAAAGTAAGGAGCAGGTATTTTCGTTTAGCCGTGATAGCTTCAAAGGATAATGATATTCTTTCAAGTTGAACTTTTATAATGATACAGAAGAACGAAGTGAAAGGATTTTACAAAATACTTTAATATAAGATGGCGCGTTGAAAATATGAATAAAAGTTTTAATACGTCTAATAAATCTTCTCAAACATAAAGAATAATTAATTGCCCTTTTAATAAGGCAAAGGGATGAGATAACAATTGTAAGAATTGGCGAGTGTTTGTAGAAAATAATGTAAGTGCCAAGAATTTAATTTTTCATTCCCCTGAAAAAATTAAATTTTTTGCACTTATATTGCTTTCCACAAAGACTCTTCTATTGTCTTTCGAATTGTTTTAAGTTTCGATGTCTGCTTATAATTAGATCGCGGATCTTTGTACAAATTCATAATCTTATATAAAGACTGCGGATTTCTATGCATTTATAAAAATAGTATGCTAGTGTGTAAATATATGCAAAATACACAAAGTAAACCATGCGTTATTATTATTAAGGGAGCGAAACAGATTTCTATTTGGAAAAACAGTGGCTGTATGGAAAAATATTATAATATTCATAATTTTTAATTATCATTCATAACACTTCCAGTGTTGATTAAAATTGGGATATGCTGCAATTGTAGATGATTCTAACTGGTACAAAACTTAGATAACAAATTTATTAGACTCTTTGCGTTTCCATCACGAACAAGGGAAACACGTTTGGAATCCGTTTTTTAAGATCTAAAGAGATCCCGTTGCCCATGTATCATCTCTGCATTAATGACTTAACCTTTTAGAAGTATCCGTATCATATACAGGCTCATCACTGAAAGGGTTATAAATGTCAATAGTCTGTATAAATCAAAATCATGGAGTTTCATATTCCTACCACCTCCTGTATAATAGAGATATACATTTGAATATTCGATAATTTTATCATTATTATTCAGTGTGTATTATGTTTGATTAAGAAACGTTTGCACCGAAAGACAATGACCGATGAAACCTCGAAACGTTAATTGCTCTGTTAAATTTTAATGCAAACGATTGTAATTAAACGGAACCTTCTCTATTTCATTACTACCATTGGGCAATATTACCGAGACATAAATAGAATAGCAAATATAATTGGCATAGTCTGAATATTCTATATTTATATACTCTTCGTAATTCCACGTGCAATTTATAATTGAATTTTTATTGCTGCACTGACTCATCGTCAAGTAGTTTTTATTTACCGGAAACTTAATTTGTCACATTTCTCGGTGGTAGCTGTGAGAACGAATAAATTGGATAAAGGATAGCTTTTACAGTTAAAGTTGAATATTTGTGGCTCTCCTGCAGGTTGATTTTCATTTGAAGAATAAATTTTGTCTTTTAGGTAGCCTCTGGGTAGAATAAAGTTTGTAGATTCCTCCATTTGTGAACTTTCGCCTTTGCAGAAGTCCTTAAATTATATCTCTCGAGGTCACTGATCCATTTTACCGTGCAAAAGTTAATGTGGTTATAAACAGTTAATTTAAGTTTCCTTAATATATCACTAATATATCTTTATGAATAACATATTATTCATCAATCAAAATATCCAGCCTTAGGATAGTATATATGTTATTTTAATATTTTAACGATGGAATTTTATTTCCAAATTTTATGCATTCGTCATTAGTGTACTTGTCGTTAGTCCAAAAGTGATCATTTTTTCATGACGAGTATACTCGTCAAACACCGCTAGATGGATAAATGAAGTTGCCAGGAAACAGGAATTCAGAATATAAATTTGACTAAAGCATAACAGATTAGGAAAGTACGTTTTAATTGATAGCCTATTTTAAAAAGAATTTTAGTGATTCATTTTTAATGCGTGTAAAAGGATAGGAAACTAATAATGAGAAAGTAATATGTTTATAAAAAAGTTAATAAAGGAAAGAATAAAGTTAATAAAATATTAAATATGCAAATTGCTTATAAAATACAGCAGGCTATCTAATAAAACTTATAATTAGCTGAAGAAACGTTTACTCCGAACTAAAAGTAACTAAAACAATTTCTATAGAAGGGAGCTAACTCGAGATTCTTTTGCTTAATATAGTCCTTTAAGGCAACTGCAAAATTAAAGGATTAAGAAATTCAGGCAAATCTTTATCCAAAGGTAAACAGTCGTTTCAACTTGAGCCAAACTAGAATTTTTAAAACTCTAAGTGTTTTTCTCAATCTTTTCACAGCGATGCATTCATAACTTTCCTTTTGAAGCAAAAAAATACAAAAAAAACTAGTTGGTATAAAAAGAAAGTGACAAAAGGTATAAATCCGACTTACTTTTAATTTGATTGACTATGCTCACTTCTCACACTAATTTTATTTAAGAAAATACAGATTTAAGAAAAAGCACGGTAGCAACAATATGTCACTGCAACCACGCGAGAAAATTTAAAGTCATTTAAAAAACAATCAAATGTGTCGGATTAACTCATGTACCTGGTTTTGTCCGAATTTTCTATAATAATGCACTTGTTAATAAATACTTTCTCTATGATCATCCTGCGCAATTACAACACCATTTATATTGGGTCACAGCATACATTCGTTTCGTCTCTCTATCGTTCCTAAAATCATTTATTTGTAAGTTCAGAAATAAGTTTAATCGATTATCCGTGTATGATTTTGATCGATGAGGTTCTTCAATCTTTTTGGTAACCCAAGGATTTCTCTCTTGTAAAATTCTTGGGATTTGAGAAACGACATGAGAAAACGGATCGAATGTACAGTCACTCGCAAAAGTCTACATACATTTCTAAATTTCAAATGTTCAAAAAATGCAGGTGTTTCGACCATTTATGGATATTAATTTATTTGCCAATTAAATATTATAGAGATCGTTGAAAGGTGGTGATGTTTTTTTCCAGTTTCTTAGAAAAAAGAAAAACACGATTTCACGAAAATTGTGTTTGTATATTAAAGTACACAAACCTTATTTTTATAACTATATTTAAACTTTGAGATATCTTCTGCTACATTTGCGACGTTCTATAATTTGTTTAGCATAAATAAAATAACGTTTTATTCACGAGAAATTTTATTCACTTCCAATTTTATATTCTACGAACTTTCACGGAATTTTTATTCTCTTAAAATATGTCCTAAAATATGCAAATATTTAAAATTTAGAATGTATATGTACACTTTCGTGACTGACTGTATGTTACAATCCAATATAATAATCGCTTCATGGCTTGTACCAAATATTCCACAATAAATAAGAATAATATTCTATTTAATCCATATAATACTGGAGAAAGAATGAGTGTACTTATAATAGCCCATTTAATCTACTTAAATAAGAATGAATGGAATTTGCTTAATAGACTGAATTAACTTAATAAGATGAATACCCACCCTTTCTTGATTTCTGTGTCTTTTATATTCTTCTATCCTTTATATTTTTTTCAATTATAATTGATCAATGAATCATATTGTTTATAATTCTTATAACCGGTAATAATACTCAAACTCTGTTATTTTCCTCGGCTCTCTATGACCCAATATTAATATTACGATTTAATAGGTATTATGTTTTCAATCATTGTATTTTGATATTCAACGTATTTAAGATTTACATAGGTTTCATTTACATAATAAGATTCCCGAAATGTCACATTTTTATTTAACGTTTCGTTAGGGACACAAATATAAATAAAATATTTCACAGTATTTAATTCAACATACAATAAGGCTTTAAGTATCAAATATTACTGTTAAATTTCTCAATTTTCAAATTATTCTTTGGTTTATCGATTAAACGTGACTAAATTTCATTGAACACTATTCGTCAATGCGAATACGTCCTCCAAACCTCCTAAGTTTAAGATATTATTCTAAAGATCTGAGGACAATAGGAGCACTAAATTTATTTGTTTCGTGATGGGGATAGACATCTAGTAGCAGTAATCTACTTCCAATTTTGTAAAGTAGACAAGTGTGAAAAATGAGATTTTGTCCCGCTATGTTGGCGATTTGGACCACTGTGCAACGCAAGCATTTGTTATTTTACAGTTTGTAAAACAGACACAGGACAGATTTATTATGGTGCATTAAAATGTGATTCTACTGAGACAAAGCTAACAGCAGGGACAAACTATTGCCACGTTACGAGAAATAGTATGATGTCAATTGATATCCAAAACTGGTGATATCAACTGGCCGCTTAGATCGTTTAACCTGCCTCCGATTTCTTTCCTTGGAGTTTTTTAACGCTTTATTTGCTCTTGTAATTTCCCATTCCTTTTGCTTCGGTCACCGATGATTTATGTTGCTGCGGCTATTATATATATTTGGAGAAATTCTTATAATATTAATAAGATATTTTGTAAAAAAAATAGGTATTAACAAGAGGATCAAAAAATTACAAAAAAAGAAATTGACCATATACAAAATCTAACGTTGCCTATCAACGAACCACGTGGCAATCCCACTCTATTAAAGAGCAGGATCTATACTAATAGATTTAGAACTGTAGAACAATTCGATAACCAACGAAATTAGAAACATTTCATACCAAATGCACTCCACACATTTCGAATTTTTATTGCTAACAGATACATGGTCGATACCGTTTCTATGTTTAACTCACAAGATTCAATAAATAATACATAGACAAATCAGCAGCCTCTTATTTCAGTTAAAAGTTATTTAAAAACAAAATATGGGACATTCTGCAAATGACAAATTAATTTGCAAGTGAATCAATGCATAAAATTATACAAAAACAATCTCTTACAATTCCTTCCTCCTCTACGAAGATTTTATTTGTATTTATTGACAAGAATAGGCACGCTATGCTTAATGTAGAATGCAGGAAAGCAAAAAATAGAATGATAGAGTATTCGGTCCAAGGAGTGGTGATTAAAATAATCGCGGCAAAGTATTAGAGTCTGACGCCAGTAGAAAATCCCAACTTTATTCTGTTATACGACCTCCTTGGGGTTTAACACTAACGCAGTTTAACATAGTTCAACTAGTTTATATTCATTATTATTTCTTTCGTTCATTTAACTTTACGACGATTCTTATATTGCCCAATTAATAAGTTTCCCACAGTTTGGATTTCTGTTCGCTTTTTTTTCCTCTGAGGAAGATTTATTAAATAAGTGTATATGTAAAATGCCGCTACGGTTAGTGTTATGAAATACTGTTCTAATTAATGGGTCAAAATAACCTGGATTACTCGAGAAAAATTGGAAAACAGGGGTACGACGCGATAACCGAAGTAGCATTGTGAAGTTAACTACCTGTTAACCAGCTCCCCGCCCAAAATTGTCAAGTAACGAAGGAAAACGCAGTTGTAGGACCCACCGTCATCAAACGCAAACGATTCAACAGCTCGACTATAAGAAAGGATCCTTGATTTAACTGTGTCCCATATTTTATCGTTTTCCACCGAGCACCTCAGTGGCGTTAATTACCATATGCTGGCGCATCGATTTCAACGAATGGCAAGTAGAACGCGACGCAGATACATGTAGTGGAAAATCAACGCAATATTTTCACTGTCATAGCACGGTACGGGAGAATGAAAAGACCGGTGTTTTATGATTCTCGGTGGCCTGGGAAAATAGAGGGAAAACGTGTGCGCCGTGCGGCACGAATGCATTGGCATCGGCGTCGACGGTGGCGCCACCTCGTTCAACCCCTCCGGCTATTCACGCGAACCGAAACTAAACAACCGTGAAGTAATTTGGCCGAACTGAATCGTTTGACGTGATAAAGTCCAATTAATTCCCGGCAATTGCCGCGAGCATGAGGCTACGCCGCGATATCGTCGTAATACCGGATCGAAACGCGTTCGAGAACCAGATACTCGGATTAGTGGAGAGGAAAAAGAAAAAAAATGGAAGGGGGAGGGATGAAGAGAAAGAGAGAGAGAGAGAGAGAGAGCGAGAAAGAGAGAGAGAGAGAGAGAGCTCTGTTTCCAACGATTGGTCGTATACGTATACTTTCGGTACAAGATGCATGTTACCTGTTGAGAACGGCGACACGTAGATGGGATTATGATGAACGTGATTTCTTGGATATTTCGCAGACTAAGAAACTCTGTTCTTTCACGGTAGGGTTTTATAGCGGGTTCCCTTATGGGTGATGTAGGCATAATATGTATAAAATCGTATACAGTAGAGCTTCCCGTATCCGAATTTTCATTATCCGAATACAGTAAGATGTCCTATAACGCAGTACTCTTTAACGCGAAGCTTTGAAATTCTGAAGATATGAAAATATGCCGTTTTTGAAAAGGAAAAGCTTGAAAATCGAATAATTGGAAAATCTGAGGGTTTGGTAATTCGAGGCTTTGAAATTCTTAAGATTTGAGAATTCGCCGTCATTGGAAATAGAAAGCTTGAAAATTAAGAATTTAAATTGTTCGCCATGTTGGAAATTGGAAAGTTTAAATATTCGAACATTTAGAGTTTGCCTTAATCGATTAGGTAAAGTAATTATAGTATACGAAGATTTCCCTTAAACCTTCTTTACATGAAACGGCAGTTTTGCGAGCACCAATCTAACAGATGAAATGTAGAGAACTTCAGGCCATTAACACACTTCTACATACCTCCATAGATAACTTTTTCTCAACAGAAGCTTCTTCATTGTTCACGCTTCGGATGTCATTTTTCCTCTGTTACACTCCATACATATATATGCATCGTAAAAACGTTACCACTCCACTCTCCTTGACTACTTGCAGCTTCATCTTCACCTTTCGATTCTCACGGTACTCGCCAGCTAGATTACATGGTGCCCGTTCCCGGTTGCCGGTGTTGCAGCAACGGCTGCTGCTCCACTCGTAATACACGTGAGAGAACTCGACGGAGAGCGAATGAAGGTTCAAGCGGAAATTCTATCGTATATCCAACATCCAGAAAAGGGGTGGAGCAAGCGAGCGACTTCTGGCAAATATTTTGCGTCGATAAGTGGAAGTGGAACTGCATCCGATGCAACTGACGCTTCACCTTGCCTGCAGAGTCGCCCACCCTCCAAAGTATCGATGATAAATCCACCCGTTTTGGAATGCGACTTCCTCTCCTCTGCACACAGTATTTCCTCGAAAAGCATGACCGATCAAATTACCAACCAGTTCAAATACTTCAACGTCTCTATTTTTGTGCGATAAATCGTCGCGAATTTATACTTTCGAACACCGTGTTCTCGTTTATTCGCCAAGATCGTTCTGGATTTTGTCAATATTGGGCTTACGATTAATGCAATCGATAGATTATGAGAAATCCGGGGGGAGGGGAGAGGGAAGGGGGGACTTCTGTCAGGGCATTTCGTAAACTTTTGGATTTCTTTGTACAGAGTGTCTCAATTCTTTTACGGCGAAACTTTCAGTGTGTTCTACAGGTATTATATAAATAAGCAAAAAATATGTAAATGCAAATGCAAGTTGTCTGATGGTTTATTAACCTGTTAACTGGGGATGACGAGTTAACTCGTTTTACGGAGTAACCAATGTTTTGGACGTGGCACTTTACTTTTTCAGAAATTCCTTATTTTCTAAAGCATCTTTATTTGCATTTATATTCGCAAAAATGAAAATCCTGCTAAACAATATTAATTCCTTCTTATTGAAATTTATTTTTACGTACGAAGAAGGCTTTGACTGAAAAATTCCGCAGCTAACGGGTTAAATAGTTACGATAATACAATAGGATAATACATGTATATCCTAGAATTATTTTATTACGTACGCATGCCGGCATTAGCTTATCACTGATTTCACATCATATCACGTGCAAATCGTTTGAATACTCTAAGTAGATTGCGGATGTTTACGCATTTAGGGGAAATTTATGCCAGAAGGCATAAGATATATATGTAAAGAGTGCACAAAAATATATAAAATATTCAAACTAATAGAGACATTATAATATTTAAAGGGTGAAACTATGCTCTATTTCGCTTCCATTTCTTTATTTCTGTTAATAAAAAGCTGAATATTCATGACGATCCGCAGTCTAATTATAAGCAATATTTGTTTAATAACCTCCAATCTGATAACACAAAGCCAAAGTTAGAATTCAACTTTTTCATCCTCTATACAATGCGTTTTTGTTGAATCTGTGTCGTAATGATTCATAGCACGAAACTCGTGAAACAAAACGAAACACGGATATAAAAATTAATTTAGATTCATAAGTGCACATTGAACTTGATCCCATCTCCATGTGTAATGCAAGCGTGCAAAGTACTTACACGGCCAACAAATTCATTCAATCTTCCTCCCGATGTTTTCATATCTACCAGCACTTTTGAAACTATTTAGAGAAATACGTAGTCATTCCGCGAGCGCACTAACGAATATTACTTCAAAGAAACATACCCTTCCCGTTTAGGTACGTCATTAATGTATCAAGTTGCTTACTTTTTCCATAACGTTCGCCATTGAGACCGACTCAGAACGTCTACATACGGTACACGTTTTCACGTGGCGTAATTACCCGGAGTTATTACCCTTATCGCAAGCCAGTAACTCGCCCCGCTATGACTTTCGTTCGTCGATTTCCTAATCGCGCTATCGCCTGGCGTAAATTTAATAAGCGCGATGCAATTTTGAATCGTGCACACGAAGATAAAGGAAGCCAGAGGGCGGAGAGGGTTAGCTATGCAAATTCCACGATATCGCGATTGTATTCACCGACACGACGACACACCGAGCTCCGTCTTACTTACGAACCACCCTCTCCAACACCCAAGACTCGCCCTAATAATTGTTTCATCTGGCAATGGCCCTTGCATCGACGCAAAGGCTCGAGTGCTGCATCTCAAGGTTCTATTCCCTGTGCCCCTGGCGAACTGTTCCTATCCAGTCGAAGCAATTAGCGTTATCACGGTGCTAACGTCAGCAAATTGTGCAACATTACACAGAAACCGCGAAATTTAGAATTTCATCCTGAAACTCTTCTATTACACTTCCAACGACCATTTAATACTCTGATGGGTTAGCTTTGATTTTGAGAATTTATAATAAGTGGGCTGGTCGAATCTTTATGCATTTATGGAGAATTTCAATGTGCAGAAAGGTATAGAATAAACATGATGTAGAGAAATTCGTTAAGAGGCCTAGAAATATATATTCGCCCAAATAATGAATGACAAGTGGAACTAATAGTGGCCTATTGATAAACATACCAAGCTTCGTGAAGTAAGAGAAAACATGTACGTGTCATTCCACGCCAAATCGATCACTTTTTTCCCTCGATGTCTGAGATTTTATTGAAATTGAAATATGTTGTAGCCTATGCGAAATTATGGGGGGTTTAAGTCATCATTTAAGCAAAATGATGATTTAAACCCCCCATAATTTCACATAGCCTACAACATATTTCAATTTAAGCAAAATCCCAGACATTGGGGGAAAAAAGTGATCGATTTGGCGTGGAATGACCCATACAATAAAAACCCAGCTCTTTCAATGTCGAAAAAATATCAAATCCTGCTAACTAGGCTAGGAATAGGTCATACAAAATTGACACATAACCATTTAACCATTTGGCGTACAATAACGAGTCACACTCGTTCTATGATTTGTAGCACAGATACGAAAAAAATAAATATTACTCAGTGTAAAATTTAATTTGAACTTTATTCTTAGTTTCGTTTCACAAGATCGGAGGCTGTGAAATAGTTGCCTTGAATATTACTACGATTTGTACTTCACGCGATAGAAAAGCAGTGATCAATTTACGATAGCATGTGTAGGTAATAAAATAATTGTAGCGCAAGGGTTTAATGGAAAAAATGAACATACTTCTATGGAATATTTTTAGTGAAGAGTTATCAGTAAAATATGTAATGCAGGAATGCCTTGCGATAAGAACGCTGAGAAAATAAATCTCTGCCCTCAGAGATTGAAATCAATTTAAAAGATAAAAAGTACGAAAGAATATAATAAATTTCTTGCCACAAACCAGTGTCTTGGGAAAACTACAATTTAGCTATTTGTAAATGTGAAATACCTGTTAAATTGTGAAAATTAATTCTAGTCGTAATCAAATGTATATAACAAATAAAATGTGTATACTATAAAGACGTATATATTGTGTACAAATGAATACGACACGTCGCTAATGGCTTCTATTTATAAGCCGATGCGACCTTAAATAAAGAAATTAGGAAAGAAAAGAACATTCAAATTAAGAAGGAAATTGTAATATTTAGAGGAAGAAACTAGCTCCTATTTAGCACCCATTTCTTTGTTTTTGCTTATAAAGAAACAAGTTTGCATAAAGAGTCTAATCATAAAGCACGTTTGAGGATGAGGTGAAATGGAATTCGAGTTAAAATCTGCATAACAGAGAATTTCATTTTGTTTTCTGAAAAATTATCGCAATGGGGAAATATTTGAAGAATATAAGAAGGTCATCAACGTCTTTTAAAGAGATTTCATGTTCAAATAAACGAAATTTTGTAAAAGAAAGTTCGAAAAAGCTTATAGAAAATTGAGTAAGTGTAATTGAGATCAGCGTTGAGCACATTCAGATAAAATTCTATTTGAATACGAATGACGAATTAATTGTTAGTCGATTATTTGTCATCCCAATTATTCATTACTCGTTTGAAAAACTTTTATTCATTATTTATTATTCGTCATCTTTTATTCGCATTTATCGACGAAGTTTCTAAATCTCTACGAAATATGGAACGTAAAAAAACTGTAATTCATCGATCATGTGTAGTATTGCACAACTTTCGTTCTAAATAACGAATAAAAAGTGTCGAATAATTTCGATTTATTTATTATTCGTGAATAACGAGTAACTTATTTAGTTTCATTTACGAATGACAACTAAATCAAGATTATTCGTCATTTTTATTTCATTATTTAAAATGAAAATTGCCCAACACTGACTGAGATTAATTATGGTTACTCTGTTCATTAAACCATTCGCTTCGGTAAATCAAATATTGTAGTATTGCATGAAAGAAAGATACAACAATTTTACGTTCAATCCAATATTTTTTATCGGGCAAAGCTTGGGACAGCAGTATCTGCCGTTTTATAAATGCACAACACTGAAATTAAAATTCAAAAATTTCATCACCAATAAAATATGTATCGTATACAAATTGGAAATCAATATTCTGCAACTCTCATTCAATTTTCTCGCATCACGTCAGTTTCTTTACTACAATTACGATTTAGAGATTCACGCATCAAGTAACATGAAGCTAACTAAAAACATTAAGGTTTCAAAGCACGCAATTCTACTGTATAAATAAAAAAGAAAACGTGCAACTGTTAAAAATATTTAACACGAAATGAATGAGAATGGAAAAATACGAACAATTTTCAAAAAGTTTATTATAAGAAAGAGAAGAGCGAAAAAGAAGAAAAGAGTAACTGTGTAATATAAATCTATAAAAATAAGCAATACTCTGCTTAATATTTACATTACCTAATATTTTACAATGTTTCTATGTTTTTTTAATTACTTTGACGCTTTGTTGCATTAGTACTACGAGATTTTCGCAATCTGTAGGTCAAATTTCTTCTCACGATGATTTTATTACTTTCCAATGCTTCTTTTTCCTTCTACACTTCTTTTCATTAATTAGTTTTGTTTCCTATTTTCTATAAATTCCCTATTAGCTTCTATAGTTATGCAATAGCACTTTGCATATAGAAAACCTTAGAATTTTTAATTGGTTTCGTATTACTGATTTCGGTCGAAAACTTTTTGCCGGGGGTAATACTCTAAATAAGCATTATTTTGGAAAAATAAATTATTAAGATAATTTTAATAGTCTCATTATTACGTTTCATTTATTATTGAGTTATTAAAATCTTTATACTGCATATTGCACGAATTATCCACGTTTCACTAATCATTTTTGGCGCACCAATAGTGATACGCATATCACCGGTTTAAACTTTTTATTTGCAATTTTATTAACCCTTTGACTGTTATGGGTGTTTATAGGTGCTCAGCATTAATCGCGCGCTGGATACCATCGGCGTTTTTTTAACAACCGTTCTTTATTTGAATAATAAATAAGTTGGGGATTATCATAACTAGCAACTTATCTATTATTAGGTCGTTCGGAAATAAATTGCGGTTTTCTGTAGTTTCATATTTAAAGCTTTGTGTATTGCAAATATTTAATTCGTACTTATCGTGCAGCATACCATTTTAAAGCGTAGATTCCGCATTCACATTTAATGATTTTGCTTTCTGCAGTTTATTTGTTATTAATTTACTATATAAAATTGCACACAGTAGCAGAGTAAACGAGTTGATACCTTTTTCCTTTCATGTGTTCAAAGTAGAAAGAAAAGCAGCAGAAACTACTGAAAATATCAATTATATATTTGGTAAAGATACAATCATTGAAAATGCAGTCTAACGTTAATTTCAACAATTTGATAATAGTAATGAAAGTCTCGAAGGGAAAGAAGATCGAAAACGGTCTTCTGTTATTAATAATGGCAGAATCAAAAGTTTTGTCAAAGATGGTTTGAATGTAGCAGTTCGAAAACTTGAACACAACTTACGTGTAAGTAAAACAGTAGTCACTAATTACTCAAGAGAAATTTAGGAAGTAAAAGAATCGTAAAAATTGCAATTTATTTCCGGACAACCTAATAATATGATAAATGTTTTTTTATGAAATACATCTTTCATAAATAAAACGTATACAAAATATCGGACAGAAGATGGTGATTACTGTTGTAACTTAGCCATGCATACGAACCTTTTAATTCCGAGTGGTGAGAAATTAAAGGATAAACATTAATCTACCAAGCCGGTCGAAATGACCGGTTGGTAATTTACCGTAAAAATTATATAAATTTACAGCGGTGCATTTGTAAGAATATTGCATGATTTTCTGTACAAAATATAAGTACAGATTTATTTCGCTTGTAACATACACCTGGGACTCCTTTACACCATGAAAGCGTACTGCTTACACACAATCAAACAAATATAGATTTCCAACAAAGTATAAATATTGTATTAAAAACGCAAACTACACAAAAAGTAATTTAAAACATGGAAATACATTCACTAATCAATAGATTGCGGATGTTTATGCATTTATAGGAAATTTAAATATAGAAAAAGTTACGGAATACAAATGGTATTCAAAAATACAGAAAATATTCAAAGTAAAATATAAATTATAGTATTTAGAGGGTAAAACAACCTCGTATTTAAATCTTGTTTCGTTAATTTTCTTTGTACAAATTTGAATTACAAAAAGTATTTGTATAAGTATTTTTTTCATTTAAATACAAATTAATTAGGTTCAACTCAACTAAATTTGTCACCATTTAATAGCAGCCGTATGTAACTATAAAAATTTCTTGTAGAAAAATTGAAATATAGAATCCGAATGAAAGTGCATTGTTAAAGAATGTAGGTGAGTACAAAAACTTTTGTAGCTATTCTACATGCAGGTATGTATGCATTATTGAATAATATGTATGATACGTGCAATAAAGTGAAGAAAAAACGTGTAAGTAGTAAAGTGATGTGTAAACTGCGGATCTTTATGCACATAAAACATGCAAAAAACATATGCTAATATGCAATAAGCATATGCAAATATGCACGAAAAATTATACAAATATGCAACCTGTGAATTCAACTAGAGTCCAACGCAAATTTGTTGCATACAAAATTATCTAAACCAATAAATATTTTCTGCTTATGTTTCATGAACTACATTTTCCAAGTGTGAGACATTAAATTGTTGCCATGTATAAACTTAATATTAACTTATATGCTGAAAATAAATATTTTACATCGCAGTGTGTAATGGATGCATATTTATGTTGGAACAGAAATCTCTCGTATTAGTCACGATCACTCTTGTTACGATTAGATTTTAAGGTATGTGTATGTCCTGTACGAGTGAGAACTCAGTCGTGAGTCACACCTCGTATCGTTCAGACGTGTTGTTATTGTCACAAGTGTTCAAATATAATCCGTATTGTATACACGTGTATGAAATGCAGACAAATTCAGTTAAAAACCTAATGCAGTGAAAAAAAGTAATCGTGTAACTGTAAGTGAATCGTGTTAATGGAAAACATGTAACTTTAAAACCGCGAAATGTAGAAAAGTAGAAAAAGTATTGCGTAAAATATACAGGTATGTATATTTTTTCAAGTGCCTTTCATTTTCATTTCTTTGATACAAACAAGTATACTTTAATCGTCGATAGTTTTAGTGTTGAATAATGGTGCTTATGAAAGTGGTAACTTTTTTACAATACGTTCCATCAATTTAGATTTAGAATTTCTGTGTATAGTTTCTTAATGTGATTGTACAAAATAGGGGAATTCCACAATGTAGAATTTTATTTTGGTCTTCTTCTCCCTTTGGCTCTTCTTTATTTCCTTGGTAATTTACTCGTTGGTCTTGCTTCGGGATAATAGAACGCTCACACGATACTTCCTGCTCGTTCAATTCCCTCTGTTTTAAGGTGTTTACGTGTAAATAAAGAGTCGATTCGCTCAGGGATCTGGTAAAATGTAAGGAGGTATTGAAGGAGCTTTACAAATTGAATGACCACAGGGTTAGAGGAGGTAAAGATGTTGAGATCGTGGATATAAAGACATATCGATGAATATTAAACGTTTTAAAATGGTTGCAAGGATGCTAATTATTAGACTGTGGATTTTTATGCAAATTCGCAGTTTTGAAAGGACGACCAGTGAAATAGAACCTAAATAGAAATTCTTTTTATCCTCCAAATACAATTTACTTTTGTACAATCCAATCCAACTAACAATCCAATTTACTTTGGATATTTTATATAATTTTGCACATTACGTGTCTCTTGCGCTTTTTATCATAGTTGAATTTCCCGTAAGTCAAATTTCTATTATTATTCTTTTATTTTACATATCTCTATTTCTTGTTACATTGTGATCATAATTTTTCGATTCACTGTGTATCACGAAATATACATTTGGTTTTATTTAACAAGTACACAAGATAACGTAGAATTAATATTTGTTTCAATATTGATTAAATATCGATTAAAAAACTGTGAATACGAATTTTTAGTAGATTTACATCCTTCGTTTCGAGATAGCTGCGCAAAGTTTAGTTCCTAGGTTTGTTCGAATAATTTAAGGCGACTCAAATCCGTTGCTACCTATTTCCGTAATCACGTAACCTCGTTCAACCCGAATTGATTGATAATTTGTAACCCACCGGGTGCAGCTGAACCTTAATGAACCTACTAAGAGGAAGAAGGATCGCGAATAATTCATTCAAACTTCCATCACGAAAATCGCACTCTACAACCATCAAAATCATCGCACCTTTGGTAAATTATAAACAATCTCCTGTCAATAAAATTTACAAATAGTTACAGTCGGTTACAAAAGTCTATATACACCTTTACATTCCGAATATTTAAAGGAACACAGAAGTTTCGATCGCTTTAAGAGTAGTTATTTATTTATTGAATAAAACTAGACAACGTGTCAAAAAATAGTGACGTTTCTTATATTTGCTTACAATACATGAATTAAAAATAACGTTTCACGAATATCTAAGTACGTCTATTAAAATATACAAAAGTTATTGTTAGAACTGTATTTAGACTCTGTTAGATACTTTGATACATTTGCAGTGACCAATAATTGGTTTAGCATGAATAATGTCACATCTTATGCACTTTCAGAAGCAATTTTATTCATGTAATCAATTACGCTCCCTTTATGAAACGTCTTCAATAAATCTTCCTTACTTGAGATTTCACATTTTATACATTTTCACGCTATTTTTACTATTCCAAAAGATATCCTAAAATCCGTAAATATTTGAAATTTAAAATATGTATGTAGTCTTTCGTGACTGACCGTGTATAGAATTCGATTATAATAAAAATCGATTATGATATTTCTCGACAGCTATGGAATCATTAAAAAATAAATATTACATGCAAAATTATTCAACAAAATGATAATTATACATACAGTGGCTACAAAAAGTACTTCTACATACTCACACATTTAATATGGTTGCGTGTATCATTTCTACCACAACAAGTTTATGTAACCACTTCAGAATATTATTAAATGGCAGGAAATTTAATTTAGTTAAACTTAATTAATTACTATTTAAATGGCAAAACAAATACATTGATGTACAAATACTGTTTGTAGCTACTGTATATTGCCTTTAAGTGTCCCTCAAATATCGCTACGAATTTTCCCAACAACCATAATACTTCCACTATGCATGAAACGTTTTCTGAACCATCGAAATTAAACGAGACAATTGCCTTTCTCGTGTGGTAAATCCTATATATGTGTCACAATCCAATAGAAAATGCAAGAAGACAAACTTTTAAAGCTAGTTTTATTACGTTAAAATTAACATTTGAAACACAATTACGACTTAACGAAATTCAAATTATTACAAATAATTTCCATCGGTCTCTCGCTTTACCACTTAGAATATTAATTTCTGGATGGAGAGGTGACGCAAAGGAATGTGTCTAAGCTCCTTTAGCAAGGAATCGTTCGACTCATCGCTGGTGCATAGTTTCCGGTCTCAGAGGGATCCTTCGAATGCCTGGTTCGTCGTAACCATCGGCATCAGGAATAATTAATACGGCGGTTTGTTTGCAGGGGCAATCACAGGGGCAGCTCGTGCACACAAGTTCTCTAGGCTCTTCTGAAGCTGCCTCTTGGCTCCGCCACTTCAGCTATTGACTTCGAGACGCGGGATTCGCCCTGCATTCTCCAGGGTTAACCTCCTTATCCCGAATAACCCCGCATTAAAGCACCAGCGGTAGACACGCGTTGGAAATCGTGCGTCTAGCTGCCCTGAGATCCTAGGGTAATTACGGATTCTTAATAAGCTCGGCCATTTAGCAGCAAGCATACTCTAATAGATGATCCTCAAACTTGAGAGCTCGGAAAATTATAGAGGACGCTGTAAAAAAAGGGCTTGTAAAAGGTAAATGGTTCCTATAAGATTCTCTAATGGGACGATAGATAACAAGTTCATTTAAAGAGTGATGTTAGATCTTTTCGAGAGGTTTATTTACTTCGAGTACTCTTAAGGGATGGCGGGGTTTTCTGCTCTTTTCACGCAAACGGAAACGATTTTTGTATCTCAAGAAATTTACCACATTATACTACTACTTTAGTTCGCCATTTATGATATATGGAGACTAATCGCTCGTTCTATAATCGCCAATAAACAGTTCTCTCTATTTTAAATAAATATTAATCGTCTTACACTGATTCTAAAATTAAAATAGGATCCGTACATGGTACGGATGCCGTCCCTGAAGGGTTGAACAACGTTTCTCAACTTATGGACTGCGGTTCAATTAGAGTGACCAACTGTCAGTAAGAAATTACAACAACCAAAGTATAACTATTAATATTAGACAGTTATAAATATGATAATGAATATTTAATTTGCAACATCCTTCGCTACTCGGATAGATAAATTTTATATTTCAAACTATATTTTCCTGGTAATACGATAAATTGGGAAAAGGTAGTAAAACGTTTTTAAATCCGTTCTTTATAATTCTATCTAACCAATTTAAGGGAGCGTAGCCAAATTTTTAGTATGAATTTACGACAGATTAAGGGGGACTTCTTTTACGGCGTGTTTATAACAAATAAGTATTATATATTCATAGGACGAATGATGTATATTAAACAAAGTAATTGATTTTTACTTTGTATTATATTTACTTATATTAGTATTGCACACACAAATTATAAAATGAATAAATTTATATATTAGGTATATTTATATCTTATACGATTCAAAGTTATATATATTTATCAACTGTTGCTGCAAAATTAAGTACGTTTTTATATTCTTGTGCAAAGTTGAAAAATCCCGTACACTTATAATCGTAATTTATTGCTGCCATGAACTCTGGTTTGTAGTATTGTTAACACATTGTTGACGGATCACGAGAATTCTCGTGTTTTCTATTCCAGAGCTCCTGGCCAATCACGAGAATTCGCGAATTTTCATTGTTGTCATTTAGAGTGAAGCAATGTAACGGAAAATGCATTTGATGAGGTTATCAGTTCCATATGGAATTAAAAGTGATTAGTCTCTTGTTTTTAGTAATAAAACTAACTTGATTTTTATATCAATTTGATATTTTATAGCGCTCAATAAGCATGGAAAACGATGAAGAACATGATAAAATTTTGAATATATTTGCTAACAATTTATTAGATATTCCAAGTGAAAGTGAGGATATTGATCATTGTGAGGATGATATTGAAAGTGAAAGAAGTGAGGGGATGACAGTAATAGAGATAAAAGCTCTGACAGTGGTTTTACAGTACAGTTTTACATTACAGAGTGTTTTACGAATCGAAATTCGTCTGAATTGCTCTCAATGGAAATGTACCGAATGTTATTTTCCACTTGTAGAACTTGTTAAATATATACAGGCTGTTCTCTACTTTTACGACCAAAATGTAGGAGCGTAAACTACAAGCGGAAAGAAGAAAGAAATGTTACATAAAGTTTGTTTGTAAGCGCTTCGTTACAAAGTTACATTACGGAAATAAATATACGTGAACTAATTCAGCGAATTAATAATTCAGCCGCTGTGATGCAGTAGAATGCCGAAGAAATTCGAACTGCAATAAATTGCAGCTTAGATCGATGTGAAACTTGCATCAACCTACAAGGTGATTCATTTTGAAATGATAATTTAAACATTTTCAACGATCTTCACACATTAAGTAATATGTAAGTACAAAAAACATTTGCCTATAACTTTGTAATGAAACGTTTACAAACAAACTTTGTATAACATTTTTTTCTTATCTTCGCTTGTTCATTATACTTCTACTATATTATAATATACTCTAATATACTATAATATTATACTATACTATAATATGACTGTAGTCAATCAGGTGTTTAAAATTTTTATATTATAAACATTTCGGTATCTCTTTAGGTTTAAGAGTGCATTAAGATATAATATCTGAAATGTAATATAGAATTCTGAAGAAATGCACTACCCACAAAACGTTTGGCTTCTGATTAATAGCTACAAGTAACAGAATGTTCAGTATTAAAAATTAACTAGTTATTTGCGTGCTCTGTAGTTATAATTATATTGTTACGTTTCGATTGATATTACAAAGTTCTACATATTCTGCGGAATAAATTGCCATTATTATTATAAATTCATACTTTTATTCGGAACGCTGCAAATGTTTACAACAATACATAATAATTGCTACATTCTATAAATTTAATAACTGCAAGTCAGAAGATATTTTGCATTCATTTTATTACATAAATTTATTATGAACAATGATTGAATTCACTATATTGTATTTCTTTGCTTCAATATCATATCGTACATATCAGGTTATACCACTTAAAAGATTGTTGATAACTTATGCTTTCCTGTAAAGAGTATAATTTACAATTTCTTTCTGAACTCTGGTGAAACAATAAAACAACATCATATATCGAAGGTTCTGAAAGTGTACTCTAAAAATTGTGTCAGAAACGACTATCATTGATAGACATAGGCCAATATATCTGCACGAAACTAAACTGCGAACATCACAAACCACTACTACAAAATTAGGTAAATTAAAGTATGAAACCCTACCATATCCATCATAGTTGTTAGCAGGGGCTGAAAGCTGTTGTAATTGGTTTTGGTTCTTGAAACAGTTACGATAACCGAAATAATTTGATAACTTTTATAGATGTAGTGGCATGCAAATGATCCGGCCAAAACACATATAAATATTCAATACTAATCTAAATTAAACATTATACTATCTCAAAAAATTGTTTTCGTTTACACTGATGCCCTAATAGAAATTATTCTTATCGGATTAAACAATTTCTTATAGGGTTTTATATTTAAAGTATATTACAAATAAAATTCGTCGCCGCTTTTGTATTTCTAAACGTTTGACTTAAATGCACGTAAAAGTATAAAGAAAATTGTGGATGGAGAATTTGGAAACAGATAAAGTGAATTAAAGAGAATTAAAGTTTTAAAAAGGAAAGGATAAATCTAAAGGACAGTTTATTACTAGAGAAGTGCTGGGTCAGATTCTGGTTACTTTTCTCTAATACTACACTTTTCCTTTCCCTTAAATTTGATACTTACCCTAGATTCTTGGAGTTTCGAAACTACTTATTATTTTCTTTCCCATTTGTTTTCTTCCCTTTTGTATCTTGCGCAAGCATCATTTTCCAAGCTAGTTCTTTTCTATCGCATAGCAATCTGTTTACATAAGCTTACATACCATATTGGCGTTTCCATATTCTGGTACATTTTTGAATATTCGAAAAGTATTAAAAAAAGAGAGAGAAAGAGATAGAAAAGTTTCGAAGAAAATAACATTGCACTTTGGATTGCGGTACGCAAACAGATAAATATTATTTTTCAAGATTGAAAGCAAACGTAGAACTTTTTCAAAAATAAGAACTTATTTATTAACAATGCTTAGAATATGAATGCGAAATGGTTCAATAGTCACTAAATTATAGTAAACGAAGGCTGATCTTTTACTGCTAATTCTTGATGAATTTACACTACGAACAGAAAATTTGTTCGTTATTGTGCATGTGACATATATGGCGCAGCGGAATTCGCGATGCAACTAAAAAGAGATCAAATAAATACAAAATTTAGTAAAAAGTTTTTTCGTTCGAAGCTTCGTTTTCGAAAGAATCAAATCAAGAATACCGTTCATATAATAAAGCGTTCGTATAATGGAGATTCTACCGTAATTAATTTTCTATAAAAGAAAGAGAAATATTGTCCCCTTCTACTTGTAATTTCATTTTGATATCTTTTTTTAGTTGTAAAATTATAATTTATTAGGTCGTTGCATATGAAATGACCGATTTTATGTAGCCCAAAATACTCTACTCATTAATTAATTACATAGCACGTTTCTGACTTCTCTACATTGGTTGGAGAACATTGATAAGTATCATAATCAAGTAAAATGTTCAGCCTATCATTATCAATCGTTTCGTTTAGACGACTATATGGTATATTTTCAAGGCTTCTATTTTCAGTATAAAATTTTTCAAATCAACGTTGAACTATTTTTTCACAAATTATATCTGTCCATGGATAAATAATATTAATTATAAGGGAATTTCCACTGCACTGTAGCCCAACTTTAATCTTAAAGGTTATTTTAAAAAGGACATTAGAATTTGACTTGTACGCATAGTTCATTTTATTTCATCATTTGCTATTCCTTTTGAAAACAATTAACGATTCATCAATGATGTCAAATTCAGCAAGCTTCAAGCTCTATATTTGTGTACAGTAAATTTCATTTAATGTTACTTTTAATTAATAAATGACTACAAAATTATCAACTACATAAAATCGGCCATTTCATGTGCAACAGCCTAATATCATTTTGAATTTTAATTCCTCCGCGAAGTTTTCACTTAATTTTGCAAGTGACTGTAAGTGAAATTTCTATCTCGCATTAGCCGGCCTTCAAGTGGTTAAAATGGCACACTCGACACTCCTATCGACACACCATTGCGCACGAACGTCGACCTGTTATCGTTTACTTCTCTCGGATTAATTTATTCGTATTTCGGGTTGCCGGCCTACTTCCACTTTCGTTTCATCCGCATTGTACATGGCTCATTGAATATGTAGCGAGTATTCGTGTCCGCACGCCATCCTTCGACGTAATATTACGTATTAGTTGCCACGGTGCGCTTGAAAATCGTAATTTCAAGCCGACCCCGCATTATTTTCGCCGCGATGAAACCTCGCCTTAAAATTTCCGCACTCTCCGCGATTTTTACGAGCTTCACGTTCCTTAAACTCGTCGTGCATCACCGTGCCGTACGTAGGAATACTCGCAGCACTTGGCACTCGATCTGCCGGTCGATAAAGTTGCGATCGTGAAAACTGCATTACGGTTTCCTATATTCACATCAACCTGGAAGCGGAATAGCGAAACGGTATGCAACCATTTGGCAGACTTGGCTGACTCTTGCGAGATCAAACTGGTAATCTGATGGGGCAGTCGCGACGGAACGTATGGACGTTTTGTCAACGAACATGAATGTCCCCGAATGTCGTGGAACTTTCCATCTACGGAGTGATCCTCGATATCGATACTCGGATTCTCTCTGCATAATTTCCGCTAAAAGACCTCAGTGTGAGATACGACTTTTAGAAACTAGAATAGGAGACGCGATTGTTTCGAATTCTCCCCGTTTCGATTTGCTTCTTTATAGATTTTAAGAATAAGCCGATGGAAATATAATAGATTATTATTTCGAAATTGTTGACACATAGAAATACATCGATACAAATTGATACAAATTGTAGAAAAGAATTTTGAACAACACGATAAGCTTTGTTCTTTTACGATTTCGGTTTTTCCTTTCGCAGATTTTAAGAAAAGATAGATGCAGGTTTCAATAATAAACGAAATGTTATAGATATACCAGTTTTCCTTGTTTTTAACTGAATAAAAAGCAAGAATCGCAATATTTGTGAAAAAATTCTGAGTTAAGTTTTTAAGATCCAATCAGTATTTCCTGCTAACCATTAAGGATTAATATTTCTAAAATTGAACACAGAGGTAATCAGTTTTCGACTTTTAGCTATCACTGGAACTAAGAAGCGGATGGAAATAACTCATTTGTAGTTTTGTATATCGAAGAATTACAGTTTGAAAGATTTTCTATGCATATTTTGGTACACGAATCACGAATAAAGAATTGTGTTTCTTACATGAAATATTTCTCCAAGTATCTAACATTTTGAATTCTGTAATACAAATACAGACACTTCAATTTCTTGCAATTACAGCATTAGTTAAATTTCTGGCAAAAAAGGTGGACAAAATTTTATTCGGTTTTCTAAGACACATGAAAATACGTGTGTAAAAAATTATTTAATATTCTATTCTATATCGTACTTCCCCGAATATAATCGTTTTAATATCACAGAAAAAATATAATTGCTACAATTCTAAATTAATTGATAGCACAGTGTATCGTGAAATTTCTAGTAAACTCAGCTAATTGTACGAAGAAAATGAAGAATAAATTAAAATTAGGAATAGCAGAAATAAGTAAATAAAAATACAGTATTGCAAATAAAATTGAATTAACATTTAGAACAAAGTTCTATTAAAATGAGATTCTTGTATATACTTAATTAATAATAAGCAAATACTATTGCGAAACTTATGCACAAAAGGTATCATAAATAAATATAAAAATTATAAAGAATCATGTCGACTATGTCTAGTGAAACTTCATCTATATGAAATTAATATTAACCAAATAGTTAAAATTTTACTAATTATTAATGTAATCACAGTTTCCGTAACGATACAGTGAAATAATTGATTAGACTAGGTAATAATTAACAGCAACAAATTACCTTGTTAAATAATAATAGGCTATTACCCCACACAATAACATTGTACAATATTTAAAGCGTGTTTACAGTAAAACTTTCTGCAAACACTCCAATAATTTTGCTTTTATTTAATTGCAATTTTATTTAACGTGTATAAGTAAACGTCTGATTGTGATTCTGTTCTAAAAAGCGACGGTATGAAAACACAATCGATGGTTTGTTGAAACGAGTTAGAGCAAGAAACGAAGCTTGAACTCGTTATTACGGGTCCCAATGCGGCAAACAAAAGGAGAGAATCAAGGGACTTTTTCGCGTGTTCAAATGACGAAGAGCTTTTTCCTTCTTTGATCGCATAAATAAAATATTTTAAGTAGAAAAGCCAAACAAATGTACATAAGACAGAGTAGTAAAATTTACAATGCAGAAGAAATGTGAAATATAAAGAGCACAATACAGAATAATAGGGAAAAAGGAAAACAATAAAAAAGTATGGAAAAAATTGAATAGCAAAATTGTTGTGTAATGCGTGGGTGAAATCTTAAATATTATGTGTGTAAAATTAATTACTGTTGCGAGCATGAAAATAGAGAAACGCTCCTAAATTCAATGAATTATATCATAATTGTAATTTGCGACCAGAGCTGAATAAAATCTATGAAAGAAATATTTCAAATATTATTTTAGGCGATAAAGTCTTTACAGTTCAAATAAAATTTTAAATAAGAATCAAAATTTCAGGGAATAAAATATTTTTATTTTTGGAATCCACAATGTAAAATAAAATATTTTATTCTGACAACGTAAAACGTAAATAAAATATTTTACCTTCGTTTTATAAATATGCGGTTAAAAGTGTTGTTAATTCGAAAAGAAATCGCGAGAAGAGATAACACAGGAAATTGCATTTGCAAAGTAAATCTATTTGCTTCCTTCTAAGTACACTGTGAAGAAAAGCACTTAATTTTATGCTTCAGGTAAAAAATAAAAACTTTTTACATTTGAGTTTATTGAAATGAAGATATTTTATTTGTTGAGAATAGATTAAATCAATAAAATATTTTATGGTATGACTTAAATATTTTCAGTAACCTGCCAATAAAATGCTACATCAAAAAAAATTTCCAACAAGTAAAATATTTTATTTTTAAAAGTACACGTGTGATCTAAAGTAAAATATTTATTTACTATTTGCTAATTAAAATAGTATTTTGCCCAGTTCTGATTATGATTATGTTTGTTTCTGTAATGTGTGATTCCAAAGTACTTATTTCATAAATTAAAAAAGCTATAGGCATTATTGTTACTCGTTACACGTAAATGTAAATGAAATTAAATTTCGTGTATTGATTGTCCTTATTTATATACACTGCACATGGTTTTAGAGTTGTTAATTTTTCACAATTATTTTAGATTTAATTATGGGTGAATGGATATTGTGCATGGAAGATTATAAAAGTTACTTTTTTTATTTTAATAATTTAGTTTATCCTGCCTGCTTCGTAAATAAAATCTGAACTTTTATTAAAACGAGCATCCAATTAATTTAATAACGTATGATGTTTCGTTTTTTTTGTAATTTGTATTTCATAATTTTACTGAAATTTTTCAAGCAAGTTTAAACGTGCATCTGCTAATAATTGAAGAAATAAATGTTTTTAAAATGTTTCGTTTTTGCATTATTCGTGTTCAACGTCCTTTGAAATTTATCATTTGTAGCAATGAAGTACAACTTAATCTTCATTGCATTAAATAGAGAGGGAAATCAACTGACGATTCCATTAAAGAGAAATTTATCTTGAGTTAAGTGACCTGGAATTCGCTTGCCGAGTAAATGAACAGTAACATCCACGCATAAACTCAATAAAGTATCTAGTACTAACGTTTAATACTAACATTCGATACTTCGATATAAATTGTAAAATAAATGTTATAATACTAATTAAAATATTAGAAACACAACTAAAGAAGTTCAACGCAAGTAGAAACTTGTTTCATCCCCCCAGTATTTTAAAATGCACTTTACAATGTATAATTTGTATATTTTGACGAATTATGTGGATTTTGCTCTTTGTTATACATTGAAATTCCTCATAAATGAATAAAGATCGCCAGTCTACATACGACAACTGTATACTTTCTGACCAATGACGTACTTATACTACTTATCCAGTAGCTGCCGACGTGACTGATTGAAATCCTACCTATTCTACTTATCCCACTAAAGCAGTGCAGTTAAAACGAGCACCCCACATATTTCATGAACACCCTATCATGAAGAAGCTCCTAATAAAAAATGAAAGAAGACTTTCGACAGTAAAATCCTGTTAAATCGCTGAGCAGTGAGAAAAAACAAGGAAGTCGAATCGAGCACGATTATTTCAACGAGGCGAAAAAAATTCTCTCGATGCTAATCTCGCGGACCCCGACAAATTTCGAGGATTCCAACTTCAATTAGGTTTAGAGCCGTAAAAATACGCGGCTGGGTTAGGGTCGCTCCCGCTCCGTCGGTCGCTTCCGCAGGAAGTAATTTCGACTCTTTAATGAAATTTTAAAATTTCCCGCCGACTTCGGATAATGCGCGCAAACCGTTTCGCTTCGTGGACTAGCAGTTGTTTAATTTTCACAAGTTTCAAGCCGGATTGCAGCGAGAGAGAGTGGGCATATTAATATTAACAGTTTACGTTTTCCTTCCTCCCATAGCGAAATCGAAACTTTCAATTAACATTAATTGATACTCCCACGAAGTTACACGATAAAATTCTACGACAGTACAAACTCTCTTCGTAGTGAAAAAACTTTATGGAATTTTTAAAGTACTGAAACCGATTAAAGCAGAACCTTTTACGAACAATATCATTTTTCTTTAATTATACGTATTAGGTGCAGAAAATTTGCAGTATTTTAAACATATACCTGTATTATTTTATATAGGGTTATGTATTTAACGGAGTTTGAAGGAGATTATTTATGAAATACTGTTATTAATTAGATTACTTAAGCATAATTCAAGAGCGACAAGACATTGTTGTTTTGAAAAATTTTGTAACAAGGCATCTAAAAATCGTCAAAAATAATTAAATTGTTACGTTAAACTTTTATTACCATCTATTACAGTTTTCAAATAACTTTAATGGCAGTCAAAATTATAATATATACTAGTGATTTAAATAATTTACTTAGGAAAAATGATTTTACAGATTGATGAAAATTTTTCGGAAAGAAAATTATAAAGCTAGCAAACAGATTACTAAAAGTAACCAAAACCAATGCTACGCTCACTATTCAATAAAATAAATTTTTACTTGAATAATTTTAGATAAAAATTATCTTGGAAACATTTCTTATCGTAAACTTTTAGTTCAACTGATTACGTTTAACCCTTTTGTTGTGGCATCCACGAAATTGAAGCCATTTCTGACGTTGGTTGGACGCAAGTAGCTTGTGTATAAATATTTAAATGCTTCAAGTAATTAATTATGCTTTAATATATGCGAATCATACAGAAATTTTACTGCGTTATAATTTATGAATACGCATGCTGTTTGCAAGCAATTACTCATTTTCTGCAGATGTATATTTACACTACCGAGCAGAAGTTTGAGACGACGGTACATTTTAAAGAGCGTAGAAATTAAAGAGGAGAAAGAATTTAGCGTGGAAAATTGTTTAATTCAAATAAATGGCTACTATCCCTGGCAAAGAGTTTTCGATGAAACACGATGATATGGAACCAACTAAAAATACTAACATTTTTTAGATGCGAAATGCTACTTCATAAATAAAAAACATATGCAAAAATTAACTAAATTTAATATGAAACAAATGAGAAAAGAAAAGAAACAAGGAGGAAAGGGTATTCGGTCGGCACAACTATTAAAAAAGGTACTTTTTAATATTATAAACCCAATATTATTTATTGATTTATTATACAATTCCGAGCTTACTAATATTCCCCCTTTGTATCTCGCTAATGCTACAAACAATACTTTCCAAGCATCTACTTGTCTTTAACCAAATTTTACTTTGAAAATTGGCTTTGAATAGACAAAGTTATAGCTACTCGATGCATGAAAGATGAGTCACCGAGGAGCCTACCGCAAATAATATATCAGCCTAAGTACCTGTGCTTTTGATTACTTTAGAAATTCGCGTAGACGAGGCGGCAGCACAGCCAACCCCTTTCAAAAGGAATTAGCGGTGACACGAGCGCGTCGAGCAGCCGATAAAGTGATCGTAAACTTGGCTTCTCGCTCTCGCGAGTGCGCCAATTATCATCTGCAAGCGGAAGATTAACTTCCACGGGGGCGCAGCTGGTTAACGACGTAAATTTTCGCGTCGAACGCGTTAGTTTCACGCGATTCGTTAACAACGAGTAAATATACTCCTAGACGGCGCTCCTTTCGCGACGATTTTAACTTTGGTAATTACTTACGCGACACTAATCGAATCTGTATCGACAGGCCGCGAGAAATGCCGCGTCGAATTTCAAAGGGCGCAGGGCTGCCGGAGCGATGGGTGCCGGATGCAAAGCGCAGGGTGCTACAGAGAACGAGGGTGCTTCGCCGTGGAACTCGTTAATTTCGCTAGAGGCATCGCGTCGATTATTGAAAACACTGCTCTTTGTACTCATCAAGTGGCACTCGTTTCCATTCTCCCCTCGTTCTTTTCATTTTCCTATTTTTTCCCGTTTGCTTTTTTTTTATTCCTATGCATTCCTTTTTCCCCATACGTTATTCTCCGTCTCTTTCTCTCCCCCCCCCCCTCTTTCCTTTTTTATTTCTTTGCCATATTCTTCTATTTTATTTCGGAGAACGAATGCACACTTTGGTATATTCATTTCCGGCTAGACATAGTAGGCCAGTGGCATAAAGATAACACATCGATTCCGTTGCTTAGCCACGGGCACACGTGCACGATCATAAAACAATTGGTACGCATTTTTATTGGCAAAACACGGCCCCGTTCACGCGGACGCTTCTCTATACGGGGAACTGTAACTCCCTCTGCGGTTAGCGTGAGGTAAGACTCGCCTAAGAGGGTTAGGCGAATCGAATGGGATGCCTTGCGAAGGGTGAAATGCTTCCTAGAAAGAAGAAGAGAGGAAACGAGGGGGAATAAAAAAGGATAGAGACGGATAAAGGTGTTGGAGAATAGAGCGAAAGGGGAGCAAGGGGGAAGAACCACTTAACAAACTGCTGAACTCACACCCCGCGGGATTTTATTTCTACTTAAATGGAGTTGCCGAGATACGCATTGGATACGGATTCCTACTGGATCTCTGGCTCTGAATTTATTTGTACCGTTTGTTAGGTTCGATCTTCCTTTGCCAAAGCCTTCTTTCTCAGTTTCTGTACCTGTTCGCGTTTGTTTTCTTTGAGATGGATCTTATAAAATTTCTCGAAGCTGATGAAGCTAGGTTGTTCAAGGTTACGGGGCTCCCAGGTAAAAGTATTGCACGATCGTATTCTCTTTTTCGAACCTGTAAATCTAACATACGTTCCAACCGGTCTTTTCGTTTTCTGAGAAATTGTCTTAGAGATATCGAAGCTTAGGTTGTAATTATAAAGCTCTTCGAATGGCTGCGATTTTTCCGGGAAATTTAGGTTAAAACGAATGGAGTTACGGTGGATCGTCGATTATCCGAATTGCGGTTGTGCTAATGATTGATTATTATCCGAACGTAGAATGATTTATTCATATATTTACACCACTATATTTGTGTATTTAGGCACTGCTTAATTATGTTCAACTGTATCAGATTTTCTAGCATTTAATATTTGTGTTTGCATGAAGGTTCCGTTAAATGATGGAAAATTTAATACAGACGAACCTAATTAAATAGTATTTAAGTAGAGAAATGCAGCAGTGCGTCAAATCTTTTTGTAGAAAATGCACACATTTAAACTGCGTATTTAGCAATGTTTATAATTTGAGTCGCGGAAGAATTTCCATTGCACTGGCAGAAACAGAAAAAAGGGGGTAGATGCTGTAGAAATAATTATATCAGAAGGAACTCGCAACTTGGCAGTATCTAAAACAATTAATTTATTATATATGTTGTATTTCGCTTACTACGAAAGTATTCTTTTACGTAAAAATTATCTACATTTGGAAGTTGCTTAATTTCTAATCGATTTATGACAGAATCAAAAATTTCATTCTTTCAGATCGATTATCCGAAAACCAATTATATGGAAATCTAATTATCGGAACAGATTTGTCCCCCAATTAATTCGGATAATTGATGCTCTACTGTATTTTTAAAATTCGGTCTTATTGTGAGAGCTTCTTGTAAGTAGTAACTAAAGAAACCGCAGAATTTTTGGTGCAATATCAGCACTTTTTACCTCTTTAACACTATTTTCACCAAGGATATTTGATATTTGAAATATCAATTTCTGTCGTTCTGTTAATAATTATTAAATTAAAAATACTAAAAACATTGAAAATTATTTTTGTATTATTTCGAACAACTATTTCCACAGTTATCCGCATCCAAACGCAAAGGGATCGTTTGATCCTTTCTGGTAAAAATAGGTATTTACAAAAGAGCGGTAAAACTAGTGTTAATTGTTATTCACGTTATATCGGTATTTCATTTTACAAATTCAAACAAAAATACTGGAAGTTAAAATATTTGTCGAAGCACGGGATACGCGGCGATGCGGCCGACTATTAGTTGAGTGACTATGACGCAAATAAGTTAATTGCAGACAGCTCTACTACCAAATAATTATCCTAAAAAAATATTTCCACGGCATTTGTTATTTTCTAAACTTCCCTCTATACAAGAACCTCGAAAAGGAAAAATGAACGATAAAAAATTTTGCTAATTTCCCTTTGTTAACACTCGTTTCGCGTTTGAAGCGTGGTGTAGCACTTGAGACATGCTATTCCATGAAAGACGCGCCAGAAAATATCTGTACGATTCGAAACCGCGGGAGCCTATTTACAACTGAGGGTAAGGCTGGTTTACAAGAGTAGTCTATACGCATAATCCGACGCGAGTAATTGCAAAACGGCTGGCAGTAGCGCATGAAAATAGGGGGATGCCTTGGAAAACGCGTTCGTCTCACCTTGTACGGGCCAAGATTTTCCACGATGCAGGTGAAAATGGCTTCGCGACCCGCCGAGACCGTCAGGTTGTTCAGCGGTTTGCCAAACCTGGGTAAATCTGCAACACGAAAGGTCCTCGTCTTAAGTATCCCGTCACGGTGAACGCTTTACATAACCGTAGTATACATGCTTACTTACTTACTGCTACTTATACTTATAACCCACCTAGGGGCGCGCTAAAGTTTGCAAAGTACTCGAGAAACTCGTCGGTGAATGGGGCGAGTTAACGTAAGCGGGTCAAGCGGGGACTAAGCCAGCCTCTTTATATTTCTCCACAAAATCCTTATCCTCCTGATTTCAGCAAGAGCTCGGCTTCGATCATCACGAGTGTCTCGGAGGATGGTCATTTTTGCGTGTCCCGCGAAAATAAGGGGACACAGAAAGATACGAGGGTCGAAGAAGAGAACGGAAACCATTATCTTGATTATTGATGAAGATTGTTCGGAAGAATTATTATCCTTTCGGTTCTCAATGAATTTCTTCACCTTTGCACAATGTGAGAATTATGTATGTGAATTATCTGTATATTATTGCTGAATGAATTGAAGACTCGATGTAAAGAAAGTTTCGCGTGGCAGAGAAATATAAATGTCAAGAAAACTGATCTGTAGTAATCAAAATATTAGTCAGTAACAATAGGTATATATATATTCTATGAGTTACGGCACAGATTCAGCGAAAATGCATAATACTTAGCATAAAATTGGGTTTGAACCTTAATATGTACGTTGTGTTACAAAATTGGAGGTTATTGAATAAATATTACCTACAATATTCAAAAGATTTGTACATGACATAATAACAAAACAATGATCAACTAACGTTGGAATACGTGGGTAATAAAATAATCGTAGGGCAAAGGGTTAATAAACCCTGCAACGACGCGACGGTGCTGCTTGCTCTTCTACTTGTGTGAATTGAGGAGATTCACGCATTTAAAAAAAGTAGCTGTGCATGATTTCGATAACTTAATTCAATATGATGTAACTTGAAACATGAACGACGTTATGTCCCCATAATCATGAATAAACGGTTCTTTTGTTTTAAATAATTATTTATTGGTTTCCGTATCAAGAAACGTGGATCCATATGATGTATGGAGGTCGTCGTTGAAAGGTTAATAAAAAAAGAATTTTTTTTACAAGGAATATTCAGGTTCATATAGTATCGATCGTATTTTTCATGTTCATATTCATATTGATTATTAGACTTCGGATTTTTACGCAAATTCCTATTTTCATAAGCATAATTAAAGAGATGGGACTTTGATATCAATCTCTTTTACCTTCTAAATATTATAATATATAGTTTTAGGTTGAATATTTTGCATACTCTTGTACGTTATATGCAAACTGTACTTATTGGAGAATTTAAATTTTCCATAAATGTATAAAAATGCGCAGTCTATTAATTATACATTTTTTATTATAAATTTTGTACTATTAATTGATATTTGAGGTTACATGTATTTTCGTATATTACTTTTTAGATATACAATAATACATATGTACTATAATAGAATAAACGTAAAATTATATCACATAATTAATAAATAAGACAATTTATGTGCAAGACAATAACTTCGAAATGTATTTATATACCGGAGAGATTTGTAACATTTTATAATCATATATTTTGCTACGACAATAAACTAAAGCTGTTCCACTTCGAATTACTACGGATTTAAATAAATTTTAACAAACGCCCATTTTTCTGATTGGAATGTATTAGTAAAGTAACATAATGACGTTAAAATATTTCTAAACTAATTTCGTTCACAATCTGGCTAACCCAAATGATTACAGCTTATTTGGAATTAAGATAAAATTGAAATGTAGAAATTTAAAATTTAAGTCTGCTCGACTTTTAAAACCGCACATGATTTGAATTCAGGTCGACGTAAGGACTGGTGTTAATAAATAATTAATTGGAAAGGTTGTTAGAAATTTGTACTTCAAAATTGATATGTAAAAAAAGAGGAAAATATAGCACTAGCGATGGAAATATATTTGATCCAGCATGTGGTAAGTGTGACCTAGAAGATTTACCATGTAGAAGGTTCTGTGAAACTGAACCCAAAAATTGCAATTTCGGTAAGGCCATTGGCTACACGTGTCACATTGTGAATTTATGGCACGTCGATCGTCATTGATGCTGGGACGAAAGGGCAAGGCGCTAGAAATGCATGTGGCCAGCAAAAACAAGAAAGTTCTGCCAAGTATGAAAAATCTTCTAGAACATTGCTTTCTCCCATACCTGCAAACTTTCTCGAATAATTTATCCTTTGTCCAAACGCATTCCAAGTACATTGCACTTCAACTTTTGTCACCAATAAATTAAAAGAGAAATTCAATACTAGACGAATTTATACTAGAATAACTAGTGGTAAATGTGTACCTACGCTTACTGAATTGATTAATTTGGAGGGTATTTCGAAAAACAATTTATTTGTTACCGTTTTTATTTGTTTGATATTGAAACAGATATTACTATGAACAATGGAAAATGAATCCATTCTTCGTTTCAACAAATATCTATTAGATGTACAGATGTACATACAAATTAATTCGATGCCTTCGTGTTTAAACTCTTGATTGATGATTGTAATGTTTTAAAACCGCCATAATCTTTACTGAAACGGTATTTATAATTCGCGTTCGATGGTGGTTGAACAATGGAAATTAATTAAAGCATAGAGATTTCATTTGATTTTCCATAAATACTCATTAAATTTTGTGGAACGGTAACGGATTAATTTATATACCTGGTACATAAAGTTTAACCAGAATGTTAGTAATTTCTGTAACGTAAATCTGGAAATTTGAGAATGTTTAAAAAAATATTCATTGTTTCAGTGCCAATTATTGCGTTAGATTATTATATTGCATTTGATAAATACTGAAGGTTGATATAGACATGATAAACAAAGCATAGTTCGCAGAATTAATTTGCTTTTAGCTAGAAAGCCTTTTTTTCCGAACTTGAATAAGCGAACTATACCATGGGAAAATGTGACGACGAGGGTTCATATCGTAAGCCACGAAAATTCCGAATAGACGTGACTAACAGCGCAATATGAAAACGACTATATGGTATCACCTCGCAATTTTGTTACCACAAATCTTTCCGATCTCTCAAGTGAACTTTATCCGTGCAAATTTTTTACCCTCTATTGATTCCACCCAGAAGATTCGACCGTATATTTATTGATTGTTCATGCCAAACACATCAAGGTATAAATCAGAATCTGTTAACGATAAATAATTATTCGTACGTATCTCTTCTGTCTCAAATGGTAATTGGAGTAATTTCAAATATAATTAGAAAGACAGGTTGAAGACCAATGATCAAGATCGGAAAGCCAAAAGGCTGTTAAATAATAGTTTTAGTAAAACCAAAAATACTTCTTCTACATTAATTAAGTAGTTTTAAAGACATTAATTGTAAGCGACAACAAATAATTCTTTCAAGATATTCCATGCTTGAAAATAACGTTTTCAATTATTTCTATCTGCAGTATTTAATATCTAACTTAGTGGTTTCAATTCGAGATCAATGCAATAATAATGTGAAGAGTTAATCGTGGCTTTTGGCATACTTTTGAAGATTTAATCAGTATTCTATTATTAATAAAAATTCAGCTGCTTATACAGTTATACAAAATTCACCTGTACTAAATAGTATCTAATTTAAATCTGTGCTCGAATGGTAAAATTTAATTTCTCATCTATTACGTATCACGTTTTGCTATCGGGCCTCATAAATAATATTCAAAATAAAGTGCACATGATAGTACCCAGCGAGTGAAACGAATTTCTATTTAGAAATATTTTGAACTATATTTCATACATTTCTAATAATGTAAAAGTATCCAAATAGCCACCTTTGTTCGAGCGTCGATTTCTACCTAAAATGTATCTAATTTCGTTTATTACCTAATTGAATGGTTCGAAGTATATGTTTTCCATGATTGCTTATTAACATGCAGCCGTAGTATGAAGAGTTTACCCTAACAGAGTGTACAAGTATCGAGACCAAATTCGTGCGATATTAGTTGCTTTCCCTATAACAAGTAACGGCACTACCTTTGAGCCGATGAACGATAATTAAACGTTAATCGCGTTCTAAGGAAATATTGATCCTTGCAGAAGCTACGGCACAATTTCAGACGAGAGCCAATACGCATTAATTTCTCGACCCCTTGCCACCGCTACTAGTGGTTTAACTCGTTTATATCAGCAAATATATGCAACGATATCCATGCTTCACTGTCCCCTTCGTGTTAATGATATACCGTAAGAGCTTGCCCCTTAAGAAGAAGTACAAAAGTTGTGTTCGTTATTAGGCACTGCGTAAAACTCATGTGGTATAACTAAATTGCCGGCAATATTGCAGCATTTGCACTTTGTTCGCGCCAACTATGTTCATTAGCGAAGTATGCTGGGAAATTAACGGTAACAAGGGCGAAAATGACGAAGTTGAATAGATATGTAAATTGATATTAGAATATTAACCCTTTGCACTCCTATGTCGATTCATACTTGACATCTGTAACCCTCTATTGGTACGATGTCATATCAACTATAATACAATTTATCAACTATAAGAAACCTTTACTATTAACCCTTTCATTACCGGCATATTGAAAATGAAAATTAACAACGTAGATAAGGATAATGTATATTAATATGGAAATGATGTAGGTATAAATATTTGAATACTCTGCATAACTAATTGTACCATAATATCGACGTACGAATAAGACCAGAAATTATATTGCGTTACTGGAAAATATAGGTATGCTTTTAATCAATGCAGTCTAATTGTTGGAGACGTACATATACGTCTATGGTAGTGAAAGGGTTAATGTAGTTCAACTCTACTGTTCTCCTTAGATCTATATGCTCAATGTGAAAATTATGTTTTATTTGGTATCGAATTTCCAAATATTTCTTCTTGATATTCAATGTGTATGACATTTTTATAAGTTCCATACAAACAAGAATATTCTTGAATTACCGTATGTTCGTTCAACCTTCCACTGTAAATTAAAGATATATAAATGTGAAAATTAAATGAGAAGAACAGCAGGGTCAACATTGAAACTATAACATAATGGTAAAAATGATCCATTCATAATTTCTCATAAAAATTGTGAGCATTTTCGCAAACTTGTTCTAATATTCTATAAGACACATTTGTTCATATTTATAATCCACCTATAAATTCACATTTATTTCTGAGTAGAACGAAAATTAGATTTATTTTCACTAATTTATTTAGTTCAATATAGTAAAAGTATTTAACAAAAATTATTCTTTATTGTTAAATTAATATATTGTTTAAAAGAATAACTGTTTAAAAAAATTATGCACTTTATACCTTTGGTTGGTTTCATATTTATAACACATGTAACATAAAATAACATAAACAGAGGTTTAATAAAAAGTTTCCTTATTTGTGATAAAATAGCACAAAATTTGTAAACTATATTTTTTATGTTTTATGTTACTTACAATTGTGTTTAATTGCAGCGCATCGTTACTTTAATTAACGTTGAAAGGGTTAATGAGTTAAAATGTTTCAGTAAGTTAGGTTTATTTGTTTTCCAATCTCAGAGTTGCAGCATTCTTTCAATTTGAAGTTTTTAAGGAAGTTTCAGAAGTTATTACAATTTTTAATGCCAACTTCTAATTATTGCACTTCTTTCATTACATTTAACTTCCAATGAAGAGACCAAGAATAATATTGTTCTTTAGAGAAAGAAGTAATGATAATAATTACAGTGCGAATATTTTATGCAGATTCATATTCTTAAAAGTATATCCACCGAAATGGAAACGAAGCAGAAATTACGTTCATTCTTCAAATATAATACATATATTACTTTTAATGCATATTACGTATGTTCCGTATTTTTTTCCATAATACAATTTCCCATAAATGCATAAAAATCTACAGTCTGATAATAATAATTGAGATAATATTTCAAATATTTCATCAGAAACTTTCTGTGGAATTCTCGTTATTTTAAATAATTAACTGAACAGATAATACCAAAATTATTTTAGTTAATATTAAATTAGTACACAATTATTTATTAGTACAACATTATTTTTCATTCAAAATTCCACAACTCGGCATAAAAGTAATTGTACATCGATTTTTAGTGAATCGCTGCAAAGTAAAGTCTTCTTCCTTTAAACTCACTGCAAAGCGAATCGCGCAAAGAATTTATTAAACTCCATGGAGTCGTTTGAATTTGGAATATTTTTGGGAGGAGAACCATCTTCATTTTCATGCCCCGCATCTGTGTATAAAATCGCGATTGAATGAAATGCAATGCAGTGTCGAAAAAGTAGAGGCTTCGCCTTTTAAAATGTGCAAAAGTACACCTCTGTACTTTTGCTTTTCACAAAGTTACAGCAATTCAAAGATCTACAATTTTTCGGTCCGAAGTTAGTGACCCCTGAATTTTGGTACGTAGTGTATAATCAGTAGACCGCGGATATTTATGCAAATTCGTATTTTTACACATGCAAATGAAGAAGCGGAAGCTTAACTCATTCGCAACCGATGACGCACAGAAGAAATAGTAACCATTGTTTGTTGTATTAACGTGTTCTATTGTAAACAGTGTTATTGTTACGAATTTCGCGTTCCTAAAGGTTTTCACAGGTATCTTTGTTTCATTGTTCTAATAATTATCTGTTGAAATAGGAATTAATTTGCTAACAACGCCATATTGCTAACATTGAGACATATTTTACTCACTTTCAATAAAAAGAATAGTTTTCTGAAAAAAAAACAGTAGTTATCATTTTTATTTTAAATTATTTTACGAATCGCACTTTCAAAAATGAAAATCTTCATCGTTACTTTAAGTTTGTAATTTGTAGCAAACATCAATATAGTTCAACATATTCCAATTCTATATCAGAAAGCTAACGTGTTATAGATATATACTGATATGTAAACCTATTAGGTATCTTCAACAGGTTAGCCAATAAACGCTAAAATAAAATCCCATATTTTCACCACTTCCTCTACTCATACCGTTCCCATATTAATAAAAATTGCCCCCATCTATGAATCGAGAATGCTTTCAATTTTTAAGTGCTGTAGCAAAAGAGTTAAATCAATGAAATCGCAATTTTCTGGCAGAGAGTGGTTATAAAAAGTAGTTCCGCAGTTGGTGTAAGATATACGTAAACGGTGTTTATGTTTCTTCGTGAACCTTAAAGGGATCACGGCAGCAAAAGGGAGCTGTATGAAATGCATTAATGTCTGCGCAAGCTTGATGATTTATCCCATGAAAGGGTATGCTGTGATTCACCGGTTGCGAATCTCTCGAAATCCTTAGATATAATATTGAGAGAAACCTTTAGGGTGAGTAGATTGAATAGATGGACTGGATGAAAGCGAAGCGAATGTATTTAATGCAAAGAACCCGCAGCATTTAATTGCGAGAAATCGGATTTCCCTGTTACAACGAAAAAACGAACGTTTAAACTAGTTTTTAACCTGCTTCATCACTCATGGAAGTCCATAAGATCTCGGCATTCTAAATAATTTGCATTTTAATGGTACCACATTGAAATTTATCGCATAATTTCCACGTTCCTCCGTATGTCGTAAAAGTGTCGTTTAGTTTTGTAATTCTTTCGATGTTAAAAATTGTTTGCGTGGTTACCGTAAAAGAAGAATGAAAGGAGAGACAAAATTACTAGCAAAGTGAAGAGTAAAAATTAGTAAAGTGGTCTTTATAATATAAACCAACTATATAATATATATAATGTATATAAACCAACCAATACAGCACTGCAATACGAAGAGAAAGAAATTTTTTGTACACATCCTAAAATTTACTTCGGCTAATTTTTATTAATTTATTGAATAAATCGTAGGTTTATACTAACTATATTAGAGAGAAAATCTTACACCTGGAATGCGAATTTTCGCGCAAATTGATATTTTTACACACACTTAACTACGTATTAACTTTTAATTCTTGAATTATTTAACTGTGAAATTTTAAAGATCTAATTAATATTTCAACGAAAAACCGACCACTGTAAAATACACAGGAGTATTTATTACGAGTAGGTGAAAATGAGAAGGTTAAAAGCTACTCCGAATGAAACGTTCTCTGCTTTTTCGTGACACGGTGAGTAGAAAGGATTTCCGGGGGAATTGTTGAATTATAAAAAATTTCGTGGTGATATTGAGAAGATCTACAAAAGCAGCGGGTGCCAATGTGCAATTTGGCCGAGCGGCCATTTGTGACGAGACTTGGTTCGACTAATTTTCCCTTTGAAATTACTTCCTTCCGACTGGCAGTGTATTACAGACATAATTGATATTAATATGCTTCCAAGGAACGAATATGGTAAAATGAAACTAGGGTAACGTGCTCCCTGTTATTCGAGGCTGATCGTTGTTGATATTTTACTGTGTGGTTAATTATGATGGATAATGTATCATTGTTTCATAACTCTTTAGAATTTCTATCTAACCTTGTTGTATAAAGAAGAATTAAGAAATTTAGGAATCTCTTATGGATCTTTATTTAGTAAGTATACAAATTAATTTGTTGCCTTTTGATAAAATTATATGCGAATCTACGGAACATCAAAGACAATTTTGATGCTCCAAATAATTTCTATTATTCAATCTCCATCGTACGCAACTTATAATTTCTATTTTAATAAAAAGGAATACGCTTTTAAATGAATAAAACTTGCAACGATTAAAATATACAGGCACCGAATTAATTTGTACACCTAATATTCATTGCTCATTTATACTGTAATATGCAGCGTTAACCACGTAAATGAGAACGTCTAAAAATCCTCGATATTTAGTCTGTGCGGTTCTATTCGCGTTTATTAACAACTTTATGGAGTTTGCAAACACCAATCATTTCTGTGAATCGCTAAAGTTTTGATGTTTTAGCGTCAGTCTTCTCATTCGTTCATTTAAGCGAAAAAATTTGGCGAAAATGAGTATACGTGACCTCATTTACGAGGTCTCTGTATATTTGAAAATAACCTCTCATAATGTTATTAAAGTAACATCACTTAAAGTAGCGTTATTTTAACGACGTTAAAAATAAATTTCGAGACACTGTAGAACATTAATTATCCGAATTAATTGGTGGACAAATCTGTACCAATAATCGACTTTTCGGATACGTGGTCTGAAAGAATTGATGCTTAACTTTACGTATTTAAAATAAATTTCGTTAAAAATTAAGCTTGACATCGCAAAATGAGAAAAATGTCTTTGGTCGTGGAATAATTAACAATTTGTAAAAATAATAACGTTTATTTCAAGGATATATTCTACGCATTTTATACGACGTAATAACATAGTAATGATACATTCTACAGTGTTTATTTGAATTTAAATCTGAAAAAGACTATTATTGTATAAAAGATTGTACAATTATTTGATCAATTTCCCTAATTTTTGTATTATGTAGTTAATCGATTTAGCAAATGAGCAGCTCAAATTATAATCTAGTGGATTAGTACTAATGGAACTTCACTTAAAAGTGAAAATGTGCCCTTTGAAAGCTGTGCCGGTAATAACATATTTGACAGTGTTTATTTAGACTTGAATCTCAAAAGGATTATTACAAAAGACTGTACGTTTATTTGATCAACTTCTCTACATTTTGTTTTGTGGAGTTAGCCGATTTGGCAGATGAGCAACTCAAATGAATCATTTATTAACTCAATTATACATATGTGTACATTAATCCAGTGGGTTTGCGTTAAAGGAACTTCATTTAAAAGTGAATATGGTGTTCTTTCCCCTCGGTTATGATGTGACTGGTGGTAATGCTGACCTTTCGGGGCGAAGGTATAAACTACAAGCCTCGGTATTCCTTTTGGGCTCGCCGACAGTAACGTTAGTATTGTAAGTTATACCGAGTCGTAAGGAATCTGTATCCTTCGCGACTCTCAAAGCCCAAGATTAAACATCTTTATGGCCGGAAGAAGAGTTAAGACTGAGATCTCAAGTAGCCCAGGCGGATGATCCGATGAAAAGGTGACACCACTTTAATTTTGCTGCCCCTCCCCATTTTTTTCTCAGTCGTGACGAAGCTGGGGATGGGAATACTCCTTCAAAATAGGGTGATATAAAGTATAAGCTAACACCTAGATACTCCTTTCGGCTCGCCGAAAGCTACGTTCGCTGTTGTAACTTATAAACCGTTCAAGTCCAGCTGAAAAATTCCCCACTACTTCTGGAAGAAGCTTCTATTATAAAATCTAAGTACAGCGATATCCACTTATTATGATCACTTTGGAACTTGCAATTTTTTTACAAGAGTAACTGACTGCCATGATTAGACTATGAGTGGTAATGCAAATGCATATTTTTATAGGAAATAGATAATGTTACGAGGTCTGAACAGAAATTAGTCTCGTTATTAGAGGATTCTAAAGATGTGATTTTTATTTCGCACGTTTTGCATATTGCGTATATTTTACATATTACGTATTGTTTGCATAGACAATACGTCTTACTTTTGCATATTTCGTGTAAATTCGATTCGCTGGCTACCACGTTCGATATCAAATGTTAGAAATATCGCGTTCATAATCGTATCGTATGGGAGCCAGTAAATCAAATATACACGAAATATGCAAAAATACTGTATGCAAAAAATATGTAATATGCAAAAAATGCAAAATAAGGATTACAATTTTAGATTCCTTAAATAACAAAATAAATGTCTGTCCAGACCTCATGACTGTACCTAAATAAATAAATAAAATACAAAATTATTCGAAATCTATTTCCTATAAAAAAATACGCATTTGCATAAACATCCGCAGCCTAATTATTAGCCACTTATTCTTATCAAAAATTGCAAGTCCCACTGCAAGTGATCATAATAAGCGGATTCCAGTGTATTTTGATCTTATTTTGTGATGAATCAATAAGGTTTGAAGTATGTTTTCTCGCGGTTCGCATTCGAAGGAATCAGAAATATTAAACTAAGTAGCAACATTTATTATTTGCAAACGCATCAAACGCGTTGGTCACGAGATCCTCGGTTCACAAAGTGGCGCAGGAAAACATCGGAGCGCAAACATTTGGCCGACGAAATTCCCGCTCATGTTTTTGCAAATATGCGTGTTTAACATGCACACGAAGAGGGCAGATGCGCTGATGCGGCCAAATTGTCCCGCCAAACGTAAACGATCGTTTTTATAAAACTCAAAACGCCAATCAACCAGAAGTTCGAGCTCTGTCAAAAGTTATGCATCGCGTTTTCGATCGATGATACAATCGATGAGCAATTACAGCTCGGTTAACAGCTTAACTACGAACGAAAAATCTATTACCTAGACTGCGAATGTACGTGCATTTAAAATATGTTGAAATATGCAAATAAAATAAGCGAGACATGACAAGTTAATGTACGAACGTATCGGTGATTTCATGCACACGTGTTGTACGTCCACTTTTGGCCAAGTTCGAGTTATAACATGCGCTAATTAGATCTCGGTGGTCTCTTATGTTCCATAAATATTACATATATTAGCGTGCATAAGTATTTGAACACTTGCACATTATTATAAAAATGTGGATTATATTGTAGCGGCTCTCCTGCACCTACCACTAGAGGGACATACGAAATTAGGACTTTCTCGAAAGCACTACACGCTGCAACTACCTCGTCCATATATGTACCGCCTTTAACCTTCCTTCCAATATCCCAACGTCTAAGGCAGGGTCTGCTAGGTACCCTTACTGATGAGTCCACTAGCAGGCCCAGGACGAAACGCAACACCCTTCCTTTTCCTATCTTATCCCCTCTCCACAGCTCCACAATACTATTAGTGCAACCCTCTATTATAAGTTTGGTTCATGTTTGGTTTCATCTTTTAGACGGTCGTATAACGTTTATAAACACAAACAAATATTATCTAACCTATTAACTAAGCATGACAAATTAACTCGCCTTATGGATTATCAATGGCTTGGACATAGTACTTTACTTTCTCAGTAGTTCCTTATTTGCTTAACCATTTCTATATTTGTATCAGAAACACGTTATCTTACATTTATATTTGTAGACCGAAACTCGGGGAGGTGAGGAAAATATAATTCAATTCGTTTAACGTTGCTTTATTCGTTCGACGGGCGATAGACACAGACAGACTTTCGTTGACCGGCGTACCATTTTATATTTTCTATATTCGAATGGTGGGGAAGAGTCCCGATGGAGAGAGCTAAGGGGTATGTTACCCCTTAGAATTTCCAACTTCCCCGCCAACGGTCATTCGGTCTTTCCCGTTACCTACCCGGAACTCGGCAGCCAGCAATAAAAACCAAGGATCGCCTCGACTTTGAAATCACATGCGGAAATAGCGAAATTACAACTATCCCAAATCTTGGGTTCACGTGCTGACCAGCTGAAAAATTAACAAGTACTGGTTCCTTGGGCTTTATTGTTGCTACGGCAGGCTCTCACCCTCTTACATTCGCTACGCGACCATATAATTAAGCCTACGGGTCTACATATTAATATTCCTCTAAACGATATTAATTAATTTCTATCAATTTTTATTTCTGCGTACAAAGAAGATTTTGAATGTAAAATTATCCAGGTAACAGGTCAACATACGTTTGTTCAGATAAAAAATTGTTAAGGAATATTTTAAAATAGCGAAATCAGGATTGGGTGAAAAATGTCTCAAAGATCGTAGCAAGGTTAACTATTTGAAGCTTAAAAAGATGTGGACGTTTGCTACTAACTGTAAGTATACATGCAGGAGATCAGGATAGGTGGTGAAATAAAATCAAGAGAAGCAGATCCTTGGCAAATTAAGGATAAGTGTGTATTTATAAGAACCGCGCAAAGAGAATGACATCTGAATTTTACGACTACTCTCTAACGTCTGATTAATCCGTCATCGATTTTCAGACGTATCTAACGTTTTTTGTTCGCAGTTTGTAGTTATCAATATGTAGCTACACTCATTAACATAACTATGCGATTTCTAGCTAGTTTCGAACATGTATATTTTGTTAAGTGTATGCAAATGTGTTAATCTTAGCTTGACGACTTCATCGTTGCCAAACCAATTTCATTGTTTAGCGACAGAGTTAGAATCTTGGCCGAAAGGTGCCGGAAAGTCATACAAGATGAGGGAAAATATTTCGAAGATTAATTTGTGTGTAAAAGGAAATGAAAAGTAATCAGCTATAGAATATTAATATATTAGAAAATTATTAGAAAATGTAAGATGATATTGGAAGTTTTTTCGCGCTTTTTAAGTAGTCTACGTATAATGTAGCAACCGTTTATGCATGGAAAAACGGGAAACAAAAATCAGCACGCAGCGATAAAACGAATCAATAACAGTCCGGGTACTCGAAACAATGCTAATTATTCTATTGGAGAAACGAGTGCAAAATTTATACTGTTAGTTACTAAATAGCCATGACTGCGATCCTTTTTCAATTAGAATATCCGATATCCACTATCCACTTCACGGCAATATTCCACCTTTTCTCTTTTTAGAAGAATGGAATATTTTCTCACTAGTGCTTTAGAAAACAAGTGAAAAGAAATCGCTACTTAATTTTTTTGACTTATTACCGAAGTGATAGAACGCAAAGCTTTCAGAAAAGCAGCCGAGCAAAAAAGGTAAAAAATTAACGACCAGCAAAGACCGCTAAGAAGAATACGTTATTGCATGATCGATTAAAATTGAATAGATTGCAAATAGTAAAAATAGAAAAAAGAAATCTACATTTCAACATGGTCAAAATCTTAATTTGTTCATAAACGCATATTACTTTGCTTAAATTCCTTCGGAATGAAATCTGATATTATATCAAGAAGCTAATTAGCTAATAGCGAAGGAGATTTAGACGTTGAAGATCTTGATAAGTTAATGGGTTCCCGTTAAAACAAGATACGCATATGATAAAGGATATAATACGTCGCAGAATAATGGCTTTAACCGATGAAAAGTAGCCGACTTTCTAAAGCTTAGGATGTAATAATGCATCAAAGGTGTTCTACTTTGGCTTTTAACAACTAAATAGAAGCCACGACACACGCTGCAAGATACCGCTTCTGAAGACGCATTATAGAAGTCATTATACTATGGGTTACAATATAGGGGTCTAAAATTACACGTGCCCTATATATGGTATGATCGAGCAATGTTGCAGTCTCTAAAGCACCATAACTAAGTATATAGGCGATAAGAAGTCGGATATTCTAGTCTTGCCGTTTAAGGAACCCCCATAAGATTTTCGCATAGCACATTCCCCGATTTCCCTTAATGATCTAATTAGCTGAACCACAGAAGTCTCGTATTATAATTAGTAGATCGGCAATTATAATTACTCTAACCCTCAAAAATAATCAAACACTTAATTTTAACAGCCCAGAATTTAACTACAACATTGCAGTTAAAGGGAACTGCAATGATATTCTTCGTCGTTATTACAGCATATATTATTTTTGTAGTTATTAACAAATTCAAGTCTATTATCAGTTCTAATTCGTTTAATTTTAATACCAAATACCTTCTTAAAATCAATTAAGAAACTGCTACAAAAAGTATTCGTATATCGCTGCATTTATATTAGTATTTAAGTATTAATTAACTAGGTCCAATTATGTTAAGTTCCTTGTAATTTAACAGTACTCGTATGCGACTATAAAAATTTTGGTGCCATGGAAATAAAATATAGAACGTAATTAAAAAATGGCTGTTTAACAAATGTAACTATGTATAAATACTTTTCTAACCACTGTATGTATAGTAAAATATTATGACACCATAAAACCAGTTTTTAAAAGTTTATATAAAATAATAAGATTAGCGTCCGTAGCTATTAGAATTGACGGTAGCATTGTCTTATATGGGAAAATTTGTTCTCGCCAAGATTTTTTATTCTTAACTTCTGCATCAGATAAATATATCCTTCTCAGTTGTTCAAATAGCTATTATAATTAATTCGAGCACTGATATATTACAATGCAATGCAGTATTGGCACGTTTATACCAGAAAATTTACAATTATAATTTATTAGTTTCACAAAAAGATGAGAAACATTTCTACTCCTAATTTCTACCTTATCATTAATTTACTCTAAGATCCATGCAATGATAATATAAACGAATCAGGGTTCGAATACTTAGACCGGATCCACACTATCGATCTGCTCGCGGTTCGTTCACAATCCGGTCACGCTTTGCTCTCGACGCGATTACCTCAAAATTGTGACTAATTTTTCAATATATGTATGTATGTACCTACTTATGTATGTATGTATGTATGTATGTATGTATGTATGTATGTATGTATGTATGTATGTATGTATGTATGTATGTATGTATGTATGTATGTATGTATGTATGTATGTATGTATGTATGTATGTATGTATGTATGTATGTATGTATGTATGTATGTATGTATGTATGTATGTATGTATGTATGTATGTATGTATGTATGTATGTATGTATGTATGTATGTATGTGTATGTATGTATGTATGTATGTATGTATGTATGTATATATGTACGTATGTATGTATGTACGTATGTATGTATGTACGTATGCATATCAATATAAATATAAAAGGAATATTAATAATTTACCTACTAGCGGTACATAAAGGGTAAATGTAAGCAATATGGAACAACACGTAATATGGAGATTTGTCAAATCTCCATAATTAAGTAGCAAATTTTAACGACAACTGTGTGTATATATGTTCCTCATAAACAATAACGAATTATAATAACAACTAAGCGTAAGTTGAGCATCCATTATTGAACAATAAACGTTTTTCTCTTTTGCGGTGTGTAAAAATCTCTGAAAGGCGAGTTTTAGTCAAGATAAGTCATAGACTATTACTGTTATATGATTTATCGTTAACTGTAACTGTTCAAAAATAATTTAAATAAATTTTTATGTCTCATAACAAATATAAAGTTTATCAAGTTTTCTTTAGAAAATTCTGAACTGCCAAATTTCACGTTTGCTAGTTACTTCACTCTGACTTCAAATCATTTGAATTATATCACACTTAATTAATTAAATATGATTATCAAATCCGTCAAAACCGTGATATCTCATATTTCCACCTTATCTCGTATTCCTGTCTTTTCCTCTGTACACACACACTACCAAAAACCAAAAGTATGTAATCGCTTTTATTACATTTAGACCCTACCAATCACGAGTTATACTTGCGATTGTAAGGCATGGAGTTACTAGAAGCATAAGAATCAATATCAGTTAGAAACTGTTCGGATAATGCATGAGAATGGAATATTTCGTAGAATCACATGCATACATAAGCGAAAGGGTTGCCTGAATATCTGGATTTGTAATCTGCAGCTTGACCCGAACTCCATGTAAATTCATGCTAGGTTGGACAACGAAGGATAGTAGAACGAACTAGAGAGAACGGACCCGGCAGGGAGGATACAGAAACGAAAAAAGGTGGAGGATGAAACGAGTTTCGAATCCCGGCACGTCCGAGTATTACCATTGATGGAGGCATCCGGCTCCTCCTTTGAAAATAAACGTAACGATTCTATCTAAGATCGAGGGATCAATGCGCGTCTCTATGAGTCGTAAAACGGCGTATCCCGATGCGCAACTTCACCATTTCTGGAATTATGCCCATGAACAATGCAAAAGTTCGTGCCCTGGCCGAATTTGGAAAAATGAACGAAGAGTATGGAAAGAGGGACGGGGCGAAATCGAACTATCTAGGAAAGTTCTTGCATGGACACGCTGTTGGCTTGCTTGGGAAGTTTGTGTCTTTCAGAGCGGATGATGCAAGCTGGGGATAATACCCTGTTTCGGGAGAATACGTAATCAGCTACTTTTTCCGCGACATTCGGTCTTTCTTGCTGGAATCACGTTTGGCAAGCACGGTGCTGTCCCTCTTTGGGGAAATGATTCCACTTTTTTTTGTACCTTTTTATGCACCGTTTAGAAAGAACATGGTATAGCTATATTTTAGCTCTGGGTTCTGTCAAATAAAGAACATACGGGTTTATTAAAAATAATAGAAAAGATGCACCAGCATATTTGGAACACTAGTTTGTTTCAGAAAATCGTGGTAGAGGATGGAAACTATTGGGACTTGCAATTTTTTATAAGAATATTTGGTTGATAAATAATTAGACTGCGAATGTTTATGGAAATGCATATTTATAGTTTAGCTCTGGATTCTGTTAAATGAAGAATATAGGGATTTATTAAAAGTAACAGAGAAAGTGCAGCAGCATATTTGGAATAGTAGATTGTGTAAGATGAATAGAAAATGATGGTAGGGGATGGAAACGAATAAAACTGTATAATATCGTAGAAAAACTAGGGTAAACCAATCAATGAATGACCAAACTGTTAGATTTATCCATCCTACTGAGTTAAGGTTTGAATAAATTTATTTATAATAACGAAATTGTTGAATTTGAATATAGAATTAATTTTTTGTTAGATATTCATAAAAATATAATCACCATTTTTCTCGCGTTATTTTTTAATTAGTTATAAAATACAATACTCGTAAAGGCACAAAAATTCATATAGAATCAAATAATTACAAAACTATTGTTAGATTCATGGGATAGATAATTCAATAAAATAGGTACATTAAATAAGTAATAATTACGTAACAATAAATGATTCACATAGTAGATCAAATAACACTTTATTTGGAAAATTTAATAGTTTAATCAGCTTCAGCTATTATTATTTTTCCCAAAGATCAAACAACTTTTATATTTCTTTCTTATCATTAACACCTTAAGCGTTCATGACTTGACTGAAGTCAATACACAGTGGAAATTTGTGTTATAAAGTTGTAAATGTTTTTTATTACTCTACGTGTATAAAATTCTTTTAGATATTTAGAATAGTAAGTGAAGTTAGTTTATTACTTAAATATATAGTAATGTGTGCATCATATATATTTGTATAATATATGTAGTTATGGAAAAATTAGTGCCACTATGAAATGCACTTTGAGTAATGAACCACAACGTTCAAAGGGTTAATGAAATGTGTACATACGCAGTCTGACAAATGACACGATCTAGAAGCGGCACGAACTTTGTTGGTTTCCTAATATTCGTTTAATTTAATATTACATATTAATAATAATATGTAAGTAATTGTTAAGTTTTAGTAATTATTAAGATTTCAGCGGAGTTAGAATAATAGAGTTGAAGTAATATAAAAATTATAAGTTAAATGGTCTATCAATAAGTTGGAGGCTGTAAACGATTAATACTAATTGAAAGACTAGACTCAAAAACTGATCAGCTTTATTCCTTGAAATTTTATGGTATTAGAATAGAAATTGCAAAACTAATTATTGTGTTTTACGTTTAAAAGCACTGAAGTGGTCCTTAGTCAGTTTTATTATATCGATACTTAATTACGGGAACTACGCAAACACAGCGCTTCAACAAATTGATGGAAAAGTTAATTTTCGTAAAAAGTGGTATTGATCGATTTTTGCACGAAGCCCTATAATTACGCTTCAAATTACGTATTCTACTTAATGACGGAAAATAGTAACTTCAAGGGGAGCAGAAATTAAAACCCAATATCCTGTTAGAATTAATTCGGCAAATACTGTTCCAATTCTAATTAATTAAATCCCATCCAATTACGCTGGGTCAAAATAATTAACAGATATACCATTAAAAGGAATATTCATCTATTTTTTTCTCCGAAAATTGTATTGGAAATATTTCTTAATACGGTTTATTTATAAGTAAATACGCAGATAACTTTTCAAACGCAAGTAACATCTGTTAATAGACACTTCAGTTTATCATTTGAAAAAAAATGTAAACTATTGATTCTATTTATCTTGTTTATGTTTGAAAAACTGTAATTTCCTCGATTCAACTTTAAACATGTCACTTGTTTCTCTGTTTTGTATTCTTTTGTTTTAATGGTACACTTCCGCCATCATCGCCTTTGTGTACCGTTCTTGCTTTGTACTGCGTTCACGTTCTTTCATTAAAACGTTAAGTTGGATCCGAGACTTTTACTTCTTAAATATACAATCGACCCTCAAATCCTATCAGTTTAACATATCCTTGAAATGGAAGACAATGAGATGTGTTTTCGATACGCTATTTTATATTAACACTGTAAGGGAAAAATGCATCGTAAACTAGGGAAAAATAATATGAATAACAGAATAGGCTAACATTGGAAGGTTATAACAATTTCCGAGCTTTCACGAAATTCCTTTACCAAGAAGAACATTAGAAAATCTTGAATTAGAAAATTTCGTTTAAGCGAGTTCTTCGCTGAAGGAAAATGTAAAATATTCAAGTATGGAACGATGAAACTGAAAATTATTGAAAAAACTAGACAGTACATTGTTTAATAAGGCTTTGCTTTTATACGTCTTTAAAATACGACACAACTTTTTCACCAACCCACTTTTCAACAATTAACAAATTGCCTGTAACGTTGAAACAAACATAATTGTCTTGAGCCTTTTGTGAGTTACTTATTGCAAAAGATATGAAAGTTAAATCAATTGAAAACGATTTGCAAACGGTTTATTGAGGATGAACTAATTGGAATAAAATGTCAAGTACGTTTCAAACCACAAAAGGTTAATTAAATATTCTATTGTACCACTTCAGATTTAAAAAAAAAAAGAAAGAAAGAAGAGGAAAAGGAATTAAAACAACAAAGGCATCGAATCGATCGATGAAATACCAGTGACCAGCATTTTTCCGCTGGAGGTTTGCGAAACATTCGAAGAGACGTGTCATCGATTTCACGTGTCGTCACGGCACACGAATTATTGTCGCGTGATAGAAACTCGACGAACGGTGACTGTAAGCCCGTTGATATTATCTGCCAGCCCGCCGTTCTCCAGTAAAAAGGATGCCGGATTTCGCGTCCAAAACCTGAATCTAATCTAGCTTCCACGCATTAGCATCGGAATTAACATGACCTTCGTTTTGATCCCGTTTACCCGTACGCTCTTTGTGCCGTGACAATTGCGGCTTTATCCTTCGGCTGCTTTCAGGAAATCGTAATCGCATGCTTCAAACGTTACTTTCGACAATTTCCTCGTAGTCTGTTTGAGAGGCTGAGCATTACTGAAAGATTCGCCTTAAAGGGTTTAAAGAATTCAAAGAATCACTGACGACGAGAATGTTGGACGTTCAATATCAGGCAGTTTATTGTGGCTACAGTCAATCCTAAAAACCTATGTACATATGTACATCTCTGAATTTCATATGTTTAAAAAGGATACAAAAGATTTAATTAGTGGAAGATTCTTTTTAATCTTCTGTAGCCAGAATTTTGTTCGATTGAGGATCTACAATTCATATTAAATTCAATTGTTTTTATTATCATTTGCAAACTAAGAAGTAATAATTGTTACAGATAAATCATTTGCCGTTGCTATAATAGTATATTAATAAAATATAACCGTACAATAATAACAAATTCAGGTACGTTAAAAAAATATAAAAATATACTTTGTGACTTCCAAGTTCATCGGATTTTTCAGAAACAATGATGCTAAAGCAAACAAAATTTATTGTCATAACTAGACCGCGGATCTTTATGCAATTGTAGAAAATTTGAATGCACAAAAAGCTGCAAAATATACATAATATACAAAACATATAAAGTACATTAGAAATTACAATATTTAGATCTTATCTTCTTTCTTCATTTTTAATTTGAAAAATATGAAGTTGCATAAAAATCCGCAGTCTAATTATAACTATAAAATTTAGTAAAATTTGTACTTCATTGCACTTTAATAGTAAGATTGTATGCGTGTATTTCTATACTATATCTTTAAAGTTTTATATTAACGTATTTCCATATTATAAGATATATGTAGTTTTATAATTCATAACAAATTCTGGTTTTGAATCATCATTTCCAAAGGTAGTGATTAATAGGCGATATACTAAATATAAGGGTACCGCGAGTACTGTAAAATATGCAACGTTTCAACGGATATAAATGATCAGATACCGTCAATATATTGTGGATTGCAACTTTAGTAATAAATAATATTGCTACAAGCCGTTCAAACCATGACTGGTCCAATATCAATGTCTTGTCAGCTGTCAGTGTTCCAGTTGACAACTATAAACGAGGTAGAAAAAGAGCATGAAGAAGTATGCTTCAATTGCTGAAACGAATACAAGCTGAAATAAAATTCCTTTTATATTTCAGCCTTTCCTTTTATAATTATATAAAATTCCTTGCATTTAGATATTTATATAAAATTCCTTTTATAATTATATTCATAATAACGACTTTAGTGTTTATGTCCATTTTTATAGAAAAACATTTAGTGCTATTTTTACAGTCACGTAAAAATGCAATGGTTATAAGAGAAATCTCACGTATTAAATGAAACTCAAAAGTACTTGTTATGATATTTCAAATAAAAGGATGTCAAAAATTCTGTCGACTACATTATAAAACAGTTTTTAGTGTGTTGCGTAGGTTGACGTTGTCTTTAAAATTAAACTTCAAATCAAAACTCTGCTTCTTCAACTTGAATTCTTCGTTCTACCCTTATTTAGATATTTATTAATGTTAAACTCGATTTAAATTCTTTGCAACATATTTAGAATTTTAATGATACATTTATAATTTATAAATGTCCGTACGCCAAATATTCGTATTATTGAAGCAAAAATTGATTACGAAATTAAAGTACGTCCATAAATTGAAAGAAACAGGCGAATGCAAGTATCGAAAATTTGGAATTCGTCTAGCGGCGCATCATTTTACGTCAAACGCATTGCTCAATATGCCATTCAATATCTATTATTCTCTGTTTAAATTAGTTTTCAAATTATCGACTACAATACACCAGGTCAACATCATCAATAACTTTTTTAACTTCGATATTCGATTTTCGAAGTAATTGCCAATGATAGGATCGTTGTCCTCTTGTTAGAAAATTTTATTAAATTAATGTGCGTGACTGATTCAATTGTGCTGAAAGTTGATCACATAATGTTACTCCGGAAACCCCATAATTTTTCAATGAAAGGTACAAAGCAATTCAAATATACCTTATTATTTTTATTATTATTAGGTGTACAAATTAATGCAGACCCTTTTGATTTTTAAACTCTTGGCATAATTATTTATCCAACATCCTCTTTCTTTCTATTTTTCAAGTGATTGGTTTGCCTTGTAAATACGAAAATGCTGAAAATTTTGAGATATTAAATATTAAATCTTATGAAATTCTAAAGGCTTTGAATTAATTTGTACACCTAATAATATCCATTATTAAATTTTGAAATATTAAATATTAAATCTTATGAAATTCCAAAGGCTCAGAATTAATTTTTACACCTCATATTATTCATTATTTTTATTATTAAATATGTGCTCTTATATTTATCTATTTGCTAAAATTTTGTTATTAATATTCTTATAAAATAATATTCCACTATCAAAGATTTGATTATTGCAATTATTTTTGTGTTTAATTTTTTTCATCAAGTTAATTAACAAATCATTTTTTATTAATACATGTGTATGTAGAGAATATAATAAAATGTGGTACTACATTGAGAGTTATTAAATTTATGATAAAAATAAGTTCAGATATCGAAGAATAGTATAAAATAAAAGTGCAACAACGTATTAAATACAAAACAAAAATATATTAAAGTAGGAAATACAAACGGAATACAAGTTTAATGCCGTTTAATGTTGTTCGAATTAAACATTTATTTATATAGTATAGTTAAGTGGATATTGCAGGCAGAAATTTGCGCAACCACAAGTATCGACTTTTTGTTAAATAGCAATGGTATTCCATGATAACTTCGTAAGAGTAGTAAGATTTACATTTATTTTCTCTGCATAGAGTGCATTGCAAAACAAATTTATACAAGGGGAATGCAAATTTTAAGAAACGCCCTACAATAGCGTGCAAGAACTTAGAAATAGCTTAGATCTGTCTTTGGAGTTAGATGAGTTTTGAACTTTAGTGGCCGAACTTCTTCAGCGCTTGTGCTTTTGCACTTTGGAACTATTCGTGTAGTTCAGAGCGTCAGAACTGCCGAAGTTGCAATTTTGTAAACTCTGCAATTCAACTGACTTATTTCAATTCTGTCAAAATATAGAAATTATTGCTGCGATTCATTTCGGAGAATGAAAAATAACGAAATATTATTTAGCGTATAAAACTTTCCTAGTATTCTATAATGTAACCTTTACAAGCCACCGTAATTTATCGAGATCAGTAAGAAAAGTAAAATAAATGTTCCAGTAACCAACTGTCGCGTCGCGAATCCCTAACACGGTGATTCTGCTTGTACACGACTTCCACACGCCGATTATGACGTATGGATAGTTGTATGGGAGAAGTGGACTGTATATTTATTGACGGAACACAACTATTTTTCGGACGACTAACTTCGTGTGACTCTCTAAGTGTGACTAGTTCGTATGACTGTTTCGTATGACTGTTTCGTATGACTGTTTCGTATGACTGTTTCGTATGACTGTTTCGTATGACTGACTTGAAACGACTAGGTGTGTGTGTGTGTGTCGACGACTGTGCTAAGAAACTCTTGTGACTGTTCTCGTGTGACTCTCTGTAAGTCTCTGTCTTCCCTATCGCAAACTGTTTCTGAGCTCCCCCTTGGAATTTCTAATCATCCACTGATTGGTTCCTTCCTAATTTTGGGAAGGCCCAATCAGCGAACTTATGTGCGATGGACACACCTTCCCTTACGTTCTCGGCGCGTTTCTTTAAGGAAGGGGTCTGCGGTATTTTCCAAGGGGGGCGAAACTCTAGAGAACGGTGGGGGTGGACGACACATCTGCGGACCACCTGAAACGGTTTCCTTACCCCTGTATCGAGTGTGGAAACCGTTAGGTGGCTGATGGTCCTAGGTTGACTGTTCGGGCCGTGGAGGTTTATGATAGGGTAATTGCTATTGAGTGTCGACAGAGAAAAATACGGAAGAAACTAAAGCTATACAAATGCTATGACAAAGAAGTAAAAACCGGGGAATCGTACCATCTGGCGAGTGTCGTCCAGATGGCAGAAAAACTAAATTAACAAATCCTCAAAAATAGCGGTACTTCTAAACCTTGCCATAAACCTCTTACAAACTGGCCCGAACACCAACCATATTTTGGTACTCGGATAGTAATACAAGTTTCATTTATTTTCAACCTTAATTTTTAATGTAATTAGTAGATTGCAGATTTGTATGCATTTATGGAAGATTTTTAGAAACACTATACATATTTAATTAAAATAATTTCTACAGTTTTGCAATAATTATCTATTACCATTTAGGAATTTTCCAGTTTTCTCTCGAATTTAATATCAAATGAAAAATTAGCAGACTTGACTTTTACAAATCTACGTTGAATTGTTTATTTGAAAGGGTTAAATGTCTTTACGAAAATATGAATTTGCATAAACATTCGCAATCTACCAATAACAAAAAAAAGAAGAAAGTAAATATCCTTTCAATAAGACGTTTCTTCCTTTTTATTTTCTATCACTTCATTGCACTATGAATGCTTTAACTCATTGCTTTCTACCCCATTTCACAAGATTCATCGCGCAAAGAAAGCACTGTTCGCATTTTCTTTCCTCCATTTAAACAGTCTACACAAGCGGAAGATCCGAAAAATGCGTGCGATACTTCTCATCGCATCATTTCTTCAGATTCCACTGCAAGAATCCGTAAACATAACAGTGGATCCGTTACCCGCGGGACTATTGGAATTCAATAGAACTCCATATTCTCTTAGAAGAGGAAAAGAAAGAGGGAAAGATGGAGAAGCATCTGAATCGCCGCGGCTGTTATATAAATAGTATCCTTCTAAATTGGAAAACAATCTCAGCCGGCGTGATTTCTTTGCTGTCGTGGAAAAACCGTGTCTCTAAAACAGTCAGGCAAGATGAAGTGGCCGGTCAAGTTTACGTGCGGAGCATCGCGCATTTCCCATGGTGTCCAGGGAAATATCCGAGGAATGCGCCGCAAACAGACAGGTCGTGGCTAGAATTTTAAAACAACGATAATTACATCGTTGTCGAACAAGCGCCATCCGGTTCGAGTATTTTTGAATCTTCGAGTGGAGTTCTTCAAAGATCAGATAAATGTCAACGCGTATCGATGGAACTAACAGGGAACATTTGGCAACTAGAATATTCCAAAAAATCTGAAACTTTGCACAAGCGTTGCTCAAGTAACCCTATTAATGGATTCATTTTTTGTTTTGGCAAAGAAACGATTGTAGGAGTGAAAGCAACCCCTTAAAGAAAATATAAGTTTTCATATTATTGTCAATATCTTCAAAACCATATATGATATGGAAAAAAAAATCAAATTCAAAGTTTTATGACTTCTGATGTCCCGCAGTATGGCCGCAAAGAATTTTCGAAAAATCTTTCTTTTTCAAAACTTGTCTCTCCCCTAAATTTTATTAAGTACTGCCATACTGTGGGACATCAAATGCCATTAAACTTTGAATTTAACTTTTTTTCCATATCATATATGGCATTTGAAGATACTGACAATAATATGAAAACTTATATTTTCTTTAAGGGGATGTTTTCACTCCTAGGATTGCTTCTTTGCCAAAAAAAGACAACAATCCATTAATAGGATCAGTTCAACAACGTTCGTGCAAAGTTTCAGAATTTTTTAATGTTCACGTTGTCAAACGTTCAAGTGAGTCAATTGCAATAACAGGAAGGGTTTCTTATATCGTATCGGTTTTTAGAATCATAAGGGGAGTTCGCTTATTAACGGACACTTACGGTTTTCTCCAAATAAAAAGAAAAAATGATGTTTTACTCCTATTATGTTGCATTAATTTCGAGTTAACATTATCAACCCTTTGACGAGTACGGCCAAAAATTGTTGGGCCCAAAGGAATAACTCCGTACATGTACCGGTTATGTTACGCAACTGGAGCTATATTGTTGTGCTCTATTTGATGGAAACGGGTTTTACAATGTCCGTTATTCATCACTCAAAGTACAGCTTTAACAGAAACAGATCAGATGAAAAATACAATAAATTGCCCAAAGGAGATCAACATGTACCATCACATATAGAACATCACAATGCAATATCATCGCTAATGGTTTAGCTGTCGATGCAATGAAAAACTTTTAAACGAAAAAAAATGTTCCGTTATTAGCTTTATTATGTTTTTTCGTGTTCCATATCAATACATGATACATATACAGTACAATACAACATATATACGATAGAAATATTTTTCTATTGCAGAACAAAATTCTGTACTCGTCAAAGAGTTAAAATTAAAATGAGAGGAGCGAAATAAGCAACATTATCATTATATCTAAAATTAGTATCATACTTTGGTATACGTTTTTAAAAGAACTTGGAGACACAAACTCAATTGAATAGTTAACTAAATATATTCGTATCATGATAATATTGTCCTTATTTAAGTAAATAATTATTTATCCAGGTTTCGAGAGTCTCGAATCATAAAAGTAGCACAAAGTTTCGAGTTCTCGAAACTCGAAACTTTTCAAATTTCGATGGGTTACGAAGTTTCGAATGTCCCATCCTTAATTCCGAGATATAAGCATTATTATAATATGCGTGCAGGCAAATATTATAATTTGACCAGTCCGTGCGAAACAGATGAACAATATGATAAGTCCACAAGGAATTTTAATGTTAAATAATTTTATTGGACAACGTTGGTCACACTGAATGTGCGATTCACTTTTGTTATTTTGCAACGTCGTATTCAGCATCATTATAATATTGGTTACGTGGCTTCTGTTTTAATATCAGCAATACTAAAATTGATTATTACCATTTTCATTATTATTCACTCATCAGAGACGACATCTGTGCACGGTATGATTCTTGATATCGTTCTTTAAATACGAAATCAGTGTACGAATTCACTTTATAGATATTTATGCAACCAAATTTTGCTTCAGGTTTCGTTTTGCAGAGTGTTGAAACGGATTATATGAAACTATGTCGCATTAAAATTATAATATAATGCATATGATATCACATAAACTGATGCACGTCAAAAATAGTGCCGTTTTTGAAGGGTTAATATTACTAAGTTATTACAACTGTTTATTTTTATGATATTAACTTATATGACTTGTCCTGCTCTTATTTTATCGGGAAGATAAACTGTTTTATTTTCACTGTATTAACTTATCCATGCATATTTGTATCTTGGTAATATACATTTAAATTTAAACTATATTTTTAACTGAATAAACAAGTAGTGGATTATTTCTTGATGCGCCTAATATAGTACTACCATGATATGCAAATTAAATAAAATTCGGCAAATCTAAATATACAGTGGTATGTAAAAGTATCCGAACATAATACATATAAATGTTCAATAATAGTTCAAAGCAGACATTATATTTTTCTCAGAACTTTATTATTTCTATACACCGATGCAGTAATATCAATCATTCTTATCGGACTATTCAATTTCTTTAACAACTTTGTGTTTAAAATATAATACAAATAAGAGCAATGGCCGAATACTTCTGCACGCCATTGTATGTATAGGCATGAAAGTTTTATGTTACTCGCGATCGATATTATATATCCGAAATTATAATCCAACAATGGTCTTTTGGTCCGCTTGAATTTTCCCCAAGATAAAATTATTTTAGAAATTCAGCGGCATTTATCAAAGATAGAAAATGCAACCAGCATATGTTACATTGAATATGTTAAAAGTATTGATTTTCTCATTTAAAGTTGGTATTTGAGTTCAGTATTTTTGCTGGTTAAGTATTCAAAACTATCTAGTCAGATATAAACATACTTGCAGTATACTTTAGCTCATCTCTAGTTTTGTCGCATTTGAACGCGAAGCGGTGCCATAGTTAATGATGCGACCTACCATGGCGGCAAAGTTGCGTGCAAATAATTGAGCTAACATTGCGTTCCGTCCAATATTCTGTGCATACTGCACCAAAATGACACAAAATATTTGCGGTAGAATGTTAACGGCATAAAAATACCGCTATGCGAAGAACGTTTTAATTTTAAAGAAAGTGTTTTAGGATGCGAATAAATTATTCGGTTTCTTCTGGCATGAAGAATATTTTTGGACACTCGGGTGTTATTCTTATGCTTCATTCGACGTGAAATTGCCAATGCTCACGATTTATTTTCGAACGGGAACAGTTATTAAAAGCACGGGCTTCGTTTCAGAAATTAATACTTTCTTGCTTTTATACATGTTAAACGTAAAATATAAAAGCGTCGAAGTGTCTTCTCTTAACTTTTAGTTTTGTTTCACTAGTTCTCTAATTCACAATGATTAAATGGATTTATTCTGTCAATCTTTTATAATCATCTCACACGCACACGAAAATTAGACACGCTGTACAACTAATTATAAAGTCCAGAAGTCATATTTTGAGATAATTGAAAAATAGATTTAGTAAAAGTATCTGATCCAAAATTGAAGGCCAAACAGAACAAGATCCATATAACACGTAAAATATACAAAATATACAAAGTGAAGAATATTTTAAAATACTTGCTAGAGAGCAGAACAAATTTGTACCTATGTTCTGTTCTTTTAATCACGTTTATAAAGATATGAACTTGCACAAGGAACCGCAGACTATCGATTACTGTTTCAAGCAATTCACCAAAGCATAGTGTAAACCTAACCGAAGCATCTGAAATGTCAACGATTAAACGGCAGTCGAACAACGAGTCAATATGAATTCCCAGGTTTCGAATACTCGAATTCTGCTGACTGGACCCAATTAATTCGATGACAGCTTAGAAGCTTCGCTGAATTAGGATCAAAGCCTGTGCCATAGTGTAGGGCACAAGTTGGCTCGTTTAATGCCATCAGATTCGTGAACTGTTCGGCCTGTCGTGTGTAGCCTTTCCCACCCTCGTATCACAATCATTCAAGGAGCGACTCTCAACCTCTCGACACGGGGACCTTATCAAAGCAGGCCTTCGTGCTTGGCTCCGTTAGTCACTATATTCACTAATTAATCTGATTTGCGTCGACGATACACTGCTTCGCTGCGAATCTCTGTCACCGACCACGCTCACGCATTTCCAGCCTTCTGTCCTCACGAAACTTATGCTTGATCAACTCCTCTATTATGGCCACTTCATCCGTCAACCTTGCTTCCGTTTGCACATAGTGAAGCATGGTGATGGGCTTAGGTCCGCCAACCTAATGCTCAAGTCAATTTACGCGAACTATCGCTGGCGAAGCACAAGGATGCGAATTGCTTGATGAAACTTCCTGTGTTCTAAACAAGTTTCGGTAAGCAGGAATTCAATTTCTGTAAGAAATGTTGGGAGTGATGTTTGTACTCGCAATCTTGAGTTAATTATGTTGGAAACTATTGGTGAAATGTGTAACACATCTCATATGAAGCCCGACTATGTGGTGGTTAGCTAAAATCTCCTATTAACGATTCTTTTGTGGTAGGGTATCTTAAAATGTAAAATGTTTTGAGGCTCACATGTTGTTCACATTTTAAACGAAAATACAATATAGGGGAAACAGTCTAAATATGGGCTAATACTTTTATTTTAGCTTTTATTGTTTAACTTGTTGAAGATACCTAATCGTTTATATATCAATGTATATCTACAATATGTTAGCTTTCCGATGTGGAATTGAAATAAGTTGAACAAAAGTAATGTTTGCTACAAATTACAAACTTAAAGTAACAGTGAAAATTTTCATATTTGAAAGTGTGGTCCAAATATGGGCTACTCGTAAAGTGTAACAATTTTTTGTATTGATTTTAATCACGAAATTATTGGCACACTTTTTTAAACTTAATCATTTTTGTGTAGTTAATACTTTCTTGGGTATTTTTTCTATCTAATTATTAATTCATACCCTTTTGGCATAGATTCTATTGTTTTTCTGAAATAACCTTCAATATTTGAATATCCTTTTATCAATCTGTTCTGCAAGTCTACTTTATCAATAACAAAAGTTCAGCGTTATATCTTCGAAAGTTAAATGAAAATTAAATGCAACTAAAGTCACTTTTCCAAAAAGTGAGAAATAAACCCAGTATATATTAAGAACTTATCAGTGCCACGTATTTTTATAGTAAAATAAATGATCTCTCAAGTGCTCCAACCTAGAATTAACTAGTCCGCTTAATTTTTCTGTTATTTCATCTGAAATAAAAGTGTCCCATTCTTGACACCTCTCACCCACCGTTATTACGAAATAAAGGAACAGTGAGTGAAATTATTAGAGAAAAAAAAATGCGCGTTCTACTGCGCTCATTAGCGCCTCCCATTCCCATTTTTTCGAAACTAAACCATGGTACGTTTAATCCGTGGAACGATGAGAATCACCGCGATCGTCACTAAGTTTCCGGTTCGTCGTTTACCCGATCTCAGCTGAATTTCGACAGCGTTTCCGTTCCTCGAGGGGACAATTTTTCGTCACGGAAGGCTCGCGCGCGGAATCGAGCTTCCGAAGTAATTGAACCGCTAAACGTGCCCTCGCCCGGATTCACCGGCAATGCCCATTGTTATTCCGTGAACGAACTCAATGCTTCTTCCGTTATCGAGGAATTAAGCGGCACCACGAGAAATTGAACAACAGAATTTCTACCAAGGGATGGCGGTGGTGGCGATAAAATAATTTAGAAGGATCAGCTTTGCGGAAACGACGAAAGGATAGCAGGCAACGATAAACGACCAATTGTCTTAACTCGGCCTGGATGAGAGCATTTCCTGTTTAACGAGGTCAATTGTAGGGCTAACCTAATACGGAGAAGGTCCTCTTATTTTCATTTGCGGGGGATGATAATGATTAGGGCGACAAATGGCAAGAGATTTTCGGTTAAACGTTGTTAATATCTTCTCATTTTTGGAGCGTTATAATTATCCGTTAAGAGTAGTTGTTGTAATTTTGGTTAGTATAGTTAAGTATAGTTAATATGTGCTATGTTTGAGGTGTAACAATTAGTTATCGTAATCTCCTTATTAAGTTGATGTTGCGGTATGGAGAGCGATGCAAAGTAGGTATCTGAAATAGATACAGTGGATCACAAAAGTATTCAAGCAGTATATAGAAATTGTATTCACAGGATGAAAATTTCAGCTTTTAACTAGGGATGGGACACTCGAAACTTTGAAACCTCGAAACCCCTCGAGATCCAAAAAGTTTCGAGTATCGGGAACTCGAAACTTTGCGCTACATTTACGATTCGAAACTCTCGAAACCTAGATAAATAATGATTAGTATAAATAACGAATACAAATTTGTTTAACTAGTAATCTGATAGAGTTTGTGTTTAGATATTAGATTCAGTTTAATCGATACAATTTCACCGATTTATTACGACCGTTTGTACTGAGAAAAATAAAAGATAAAAATAAAAACGAATAATTATTTATCTTACAAAGTATTTCCGCTTCAGTCATTTATTTAAATTATAATTAATTCGTTAAGTCTATCGATGATATTTTTTCTTGAATTAATTTTTTCAGTATAATTTTAATTCCTTGGAAATGTAGTCCTGCTGTTATTATTTTAGCAGAATTTAGAAAGGAATAATAGATCTTGATGCAGTTACCGGCAATTTCATGTACGTTAACTTCATAATACGTGACACTTTTCTGTATAAAATAATAGACAATAATGGGTCATCATATATGCGCTATTCCATCGACGAAACATACGATTAATTCTCATATACTATTATCAATTAATGCGACATTAATAGTTTGGAGTAGAATGAGACAAGAACGTTTGTAATGGGAATTCTAACTAAATATTGAGATAATTCGGTAGTTTTTGAAATCATTGATCTCTAAAAACCAAATTTATAATAATGTATACATATGTATGATGTTCGTATGTATTGGAATTTTATCATTTATTCCTTTACACCCGGAATTTTATTCACCTTTATGATAAAAGAAATTGTAATTAACGTAAGTCAGAATTTTTATTTCAACCTGAAATAATATAATTGCTTGTATAAGTGACTGGTATTAATACAATGACAAAGAAAAAAAGAATAAGGTAATACAGTGATAAGCAAATAAGATAAAATTCAAGAATTTTAAATGTGTGAGTTTGTGATTCTCAAGTCACATGCCATTGTAGAGGATTAATGCTGTTAACTTTGATGCTTCGATCGAATACAATTCTTAAAATCACTACTCTAAGTAGTAAGAGGTGTAAAAGGATCTACTTTTGTACACGATCGGTATTTCGATTTGAAATTTATGAACGAGTAGTCTACCCTATGCCCCTGTGTAGTCGATTGAAGAGTTTGAAATATGTGAAGTATGGCAAGGAAAGTAACGAATTAGCTTAAATATTCAAATGTTCAAAAGCTTCGATTATCAATACACGCTCTTATTTCACTGATTTTATATACATTTTTGTTAGAGAAAAGGTTGCCATTAACAAGTTTTAAGTAAGCACTGAAAATGTTAAATGGTTTAGAGGAGAAAGTTGAATATATACATTTTAATATTACTGAAGCTGTTGAAATGTTCGTAATACTCAATTTACCTTGGAAAGTAACACAATATGATCTTTCCATCGTATCACTGTATAAAAAATCTGCAGTTTTAAGTTCAGTTCCTTTCTTTTCACTGAAACATTGGAAAGATATATACGACGGAGATGCTTTTCTTCGCGTAGAATCATCAAAGGAGCATTAAAGACGCTCTGGTTCTTTCCAGTAATAACAGTAATACTTCTTTGATGTTCGCTTATAGTACATGTAAAAAGCGAGTTTCAACGATGAACGAAGAATAGGGTGTTATACTTGCAAGCATCGGTGATATTTTATTCGAAATTGAAATATTAGTAGGTATAGGTAGTATTATGGTGGTAGGTACTTGAGAACGTCATAAATAAGGATTTCCATATGGAGCATAATAATATTGTGAATGGACTGCGAATTTTTTATGCAAATTCGCACATTTATAGAAAAAGGTAAAGAAATGGGATTTTAATCCTTTCACTGATGAAGCCGCACGCCATGCCGGCACTCCTAAAAGTATCAACTATTATTTCAGCGATGACACATGGGCAATGAGATTTATTTAGATCTTAAAATAGTAGGAGTTTCAGAAATGTTCGTGGATTCCTTACTTCCAATGCAATTGCAATAGAACAACGGTGAGCAAATGCGGTTCTTTATTTTTCCGTTTCATTATATTTATTATTAAAAATTTGAAACAATTATTTCGTATTTTCTTTCTCTTAATTATATCTTCTTATATATGTACGTATACTTTACATAGTACTTAAGACTTGTATAGAATATGTAATCATATTAATTAAACTAAATTTGAATTCGTGTATTTAATATTATGTAACTATGGTGTGGTTGTTTATAATATATGAAAAACCGGCATGCGACTCTCATTGATCTTATGCGTGCCCATCCATGGCATAGAATATAAATATATAGTGACGATAAAAGTTTGACTTCGAAAGATAAACTTCGACTTTTAGAGATTTAGATACTTTAAATTCGAAAAAATGCAACGAAATTCACTTTGTTCCATATTTATAACGCACATCCAAATTTTGTGTGATTTTCAGCTAACATAAATGGATGCTTTAAAGAAATCCTCAAGGATGAAGAGTCATGTTTTGATGTAGTAATCTTTTTGAACCATATTAATTTACTAAATTGTATTTAATAATTTTGTAATCTATTTAAATGTAAATAATAACTGTTGTTAGCGCCCGTCGCTAACACGGTTTATGTCACGGACGTGCGTAAAAGGCTATTTTAGAGATTAAGGATTTTTGGTTTTCAGTTCGCATATGTTTTAGAGTACAATATACTTCCTGGCGAGAGAAGACGATTTATGAGTTAAAACTACGAGTTTTTAGAAAGTCGTTTCTCTCGTCCCTCAATAGCCATGGCCGTGCCATAAACAGGGAAATTCCGAAGGGTAGCTGGACACGTGCGTGTAACGGTTAAGATACCGAAGGTCCGCTACCTAGACGAATTTCCCCTAACGTTGTCAAACGTCTTCGCCCCACCCGAGCACCGCGGCACCCCTCTCCAAGTGAGCGCGCTAAGGGCGCAAAGAGGAGTGTCCGCGTTTAGTTAGGCCCGCTGATTGGTGACTGCCAAAAATGAGAAGAAACCAATTAGCGGACAATTTAGAAAATAGGAGAGTTGGCGATCGACAGCGAAGATCGCCAACGTCACTCACAGTCTTACAGTTCAGATAGCAACAGTCACAGTTAGTCAAGTGCTTCAGGCGTCACTTAGGACCCTGAACACTACAGTTAGTTAGTCACATTCAACAGTCTCAGTCAGTCAACAGAACAAGAGTACACAGTCGCTCAGGACTCGTACTCACAACACACTCAGTGTCACTCAGGACACTGAATACAAATATAGAGATAAGAATTCGAGTGTCACTCAGGACGCTCACAATCCAGATTAGAACGTTCAGGTGTCAATTAGAACCCTGAACACACATCACGATAGGCACACCATAGCACTGTAGGCAGTGGTGTGCAATATTCCTGAGCCACGACGCTCGCTCAGTCAGGAAGGAGTTCGTGGCTCTAACAACTGTGGTTGCTAATGGCCTTTCAAGGTTGAAGCAACCTCAACAAATTAGGAAAAAAAGAATATCGTTCCAAATATACTCGTAGTAAGCTTTAAATAATATCTAATGAGTTATAAATATAAAACCAACCAAAGATATCAGCTGTATAATTTTTTCAAAAAAATGATTGTTGCTTAAATTATGTATCATTTTATCAGTAAAGAATAATTTTTGTTAAATATTTTTATTATCTTAAACCAAATTTGTGAAAATAAGTCTGATCTTTGTTCCAATTAGAAATAAATGTTTATATTCATTATAAATACAAAAGAGAGTGTATGTAGCAAATAATTTGAGTCGAAATAAGTTTTATTTTGATTTGTAGAGATTTCCGCAACGGAAATGGACAAAATTTTCGTTTTATAGAGGCTTTCGAGTTAAGGAGGTTCGAGTTATTGAGGTTACTGTACACACAAGTCAACGTTACATTTATCACATTGAAATCTTGTTTCCTTACGTTTCTTTTACTTGGAACAAACTTTGTATCTACGGCTTCCACGTTTTCTTTCTCTGTTTCTAGCACAAGAGACGGGAAATGCTTTTCCGCGAGTCTCTTAGTAATGATGGATCTGATAATGTTCGCTTTGGTGTTCGTTCCTCGCAAATTAAATTACTTCTAAATACATTTTACCGGGATACTTTCATCAGCACATGTGAATGAAATAAAATTAAGCTTTGTCCTATGTGCTTATTATTAGTTTTAATAAAAACAAATACAATTATTGAACAAATTTAGGGGGACGAATGAGAGCATATTTAACTAAAAATTCAAAGTATGAACAAACTAATCCGTAAGATTCCATCTCCCTTATATATAATAATTACAATCATTTGGCTTGGCAAAGATTTACTTACGGGTGAAAAATGTTGTGCAATTTGTTTACTTATAATTTAATTTTTCTCTAAGTTTGTATGAATGAATATATATATATATATATATATATATATATATATATATATCATAAATACAATTTGTTTCAATAAATTATAATCAACTATACAATTTTTACACCGTAAATTATTTTCTACCACGTCGTTCGAATATTTTCATTACTCGCTCTATATTAAATTTGACCCACGTATGAGTAAAAATTCGAAAGATAAGATCTATGGTGAAATTCTTCATTTGTAAGATCACTAAATACTAGTTACGTAGAATATTTTTGTATTTTGAATAAATACGAAAACTTTGAGCTATTAATGATAACTTACGTAAGTACAGTAGTTAGAAAATCGTAAAGGAAGGGGTTAATACCTTTTTGCTTTAATTGGCTCCACTCATCCTGAACACGCCGTTAACCCAATATAAAAGAAATATAACTCGAACTTATTGCTAACGACCTAACAATATGTGCGACGTGAAGCTAATAATTAAAAAGAATAAGGGGAAAATGTAGTAATAAATGATGCACCATAAACTACCTACCACAAGAAAGATAATTTTAGAATTTCAATCTATAGCTCCGAATAGCCGAAGAATCTTTTCATCCAAAAAATTCTGTCCACGAGCCAAATAACACCGATAAAATTCACAGGAACACAATCACCTCCAGCAATAGTGAAAAGATCCAATTACAGTAGAATCTCGATTATCGGAACACCTATTATCCGAACTTTCTATTATCCGAATATTCCATTATCTGAGTGTTCTATTATCCATACTGAATGTTTTATGCTACGTGCGTGTGCAATCCATGTAGTTTTATTTTCTCCTGTCGAAATTATCGCATCGAACAATCGAAACAAAACCTCATTACAATATTTCATTGTGATATTTAAATTCGAAACGCTCAGAACTACAATAATATCGTCAAAAGAATAATGGATAATGATATCGGATAAAACAAAACGTGAAACTATTAAGTAATTGAAAAATGGCAAGCGCGCAACAAACTTAGCTCAATAATATGGTATTAAAAAGTCAACGAATACTGACATAAAAAATAACGAGCGATCAATTGAAAATTGCCTGCAGAATGTTGGTTCATTGCACGTTAATAAAGCTCAAAATGTTTAGAACTGGCAAGAGTTTGTTTATTTCACTATTATTAGTTTATATTAGAGATAAGTGGAAACCTATTTTCAATATTCGCGAAACTCGAATCCGAATCTCTGTAAGTCCTGGAAACCCTCGAAACTCTCGAAACTTGAAACTTTCGAAACCCTGAATCCTCATATTCTACCTTTTATTTGCAAGGATTAACCATTTTAGCAGCAATTAGGATCCTAATAAATCCGCTTTACAAAATCAAATTATTTATCTAATTTAATTAAATGAAACTTAAATATAGTTCTAATTTAAACAAAACAATAACCGGAAACACTTCGCTAGATATTAACTATTCATTTTTATTTTTTCTCGTTATAAACGACCATAATAAGTTATAATTATCGATAATATAATTGTATCGATTAAAGCGAATCTATAGTTTAAACGCAAACCCCATTAGATTATTAGTTAGATAAATTTCGAATCATGGTAACATTCTCGTTATTTATACAAACTATTATATACCTAAGTTTCGAGAGTTTCAAATCGTAAAAGTAGCACAATGTTTCGAGTTTCAGAAAATTGAAACTTTTCGAATTTCGACGGATATCGAGACTTCGAGGTTTCGAATGTCCCATCCTTAGTTTATATTATTTATATTATATTATATTTTATTATTATTATTATTCATGTTTGCTAGCACGAAAATTTATGAAATTCAATATAAGAAAAGGCGTTGTTCTGTTATCCGAAAAATCTATTATCCGAACACATTTGTCTCCCAATTAGTTCCGATAATCCAGGTTTCACTGTACCTTATAAACTGAACAGTAGTCCACCAGGAATCCCATCGTTTTCCACACCCAGCAAGTTACAGAGATTATCTGACGTGGAAATTATGTCAACGTCGTCACCTCGTTCAAGGATTGTTCGCGGGGTCAACTGATAGATGCCGTAACCATAATCTATAAGGTCCTAAGAATACACTCGAAACTAGCGGGCCGAGCTAATTAACATCGGAATGGGCAGGGAAGAGCGGAAGGCGGGTGCGTTTTCATTGCGCTAGCAATAAATTCAGGAAGCAGATAAGCGTTATCATGGTCTTTCGCCAGCACCTATCTCTACAGGAGAACGTTTTCCCTATCCAAAGAGCAGATGGGGTAACAACGGCCAACTCACACACTCACACAGACACACACACATACACAAGCAAAGTCGGGCCGTGATAGATGACTCATCGATCAACGTGTTCACAATGCTGGCGTTCGATGAGATCGAACAGGCTGCCAGGGGGAAAAACGTCAATTTGCACCTGAGACATCAATGCTTATGGTTGTCCATAACTGGTAACCGATCACCAACTGACCAGGGTTATTTAAAAGCTTACCAGACGGATGATAACGGATGATTGATTCAATGCACCTTACGATACATAGAACATTTTCCATGGACGGGAACTAAGGGAGTCGTTACGGGTGGAATTACTAGCTTTTATCGTCGGATCAAACATCTTCTTCGATAGAGATAAAACGTTTCGGTGTTCTCTGAATTAATGGGATAATTGGTATCATAAAGTGGAATTATTGAAGTTTACTATTGGTATTTTAGTGGTGGAGAAAGTACTACAGAATCCATACCTGAGATTTGAAAGCTTAATAGTAAAAAGAAATATGCAGAAATGTATCAAATAACTAGAACAACAACTAACCACATATTATATGAATGTCTAACACTAGGGCACGTAAGATGAAAATATAACAGCTTTAACAGAAACGGATCAGGTAACTAATTAAAGGCGATCAACATGTATCATTAAATATAAAACACCATGATGCAGTATCGTCACTAATGACTTAGCTGTCGATGCGACGAAAAACTTGAAAACAAAAGAAGTTTAAGTTAGGACATTTATGGGGTGAAATAAGTCTCTATTTAAATTACACTCGTTTTATTATGTTTATAATAATACGTATACTACTGCCTATAAGTATATGGACACTTGGCCCAATTTAATCAAAAAGTTTATATCTTCATTATAATGTAAATGTGTTTAAATAAAATCAATATTGATCTACATTACTGACACATAAAGGAGCTAAAATACATTATGTGTTAAAAATCAGGTCAGCAAATAGATGAAAATGCTATACTAAAACAATGGAAACGCTTGCATCTCTAATAAATAGCTGAACGCCACAAAATCTGTGCAAACTGATAGACGTTGAGCAAAAACAAATATTTTGATCATCAGAAAACATCAGCCTTAACCTAACATCAACAAATAAAATTATATTTAAGAATATTTGGAACGTGCGTAATTATTAAGTATACCAATGAATAGTCCACCTTTGTTGTCAAATTAAATATTTATTTTTAATAAGACCAAATATCTATATTATGTTAAATAAAATTAGTATTGTTCTCTGATATTTACGCATTACAAAATAAATTCATCAATTCATCTTTGTATCTTGGTGGTATATTTTCAATTTAAGCTGTATGTTGAACTTACTAGAAAAGTAGTGAATTACTCCGTACACATAATAAATAAACTACTGAGCAAAGTATTATTATACCTAGCATGAAACACTAGCCTAATTTTCTCCTCCTAAAGTATACTGTAAATAATAGTCGGTAATAATGAAGAAATTGAGGCGACGTTAAAATGCAGTTAAAAAGAAATTCTTTTCATTAGGAACAGGCTACAGCGCGACCATTTCCTGGAATACTTGTTGTGCAATCTTTTGTTTCTGTTTCTCGACATGCACGACAAGCTTTCGTGTCACCGATATCGAACTCTGTCGCCATTTACTTTATAGCTAAATTTTCGTGCCCCGCGCAAAGGTAGCTTGCTCCTTTCATCGGAGCGGAGAGAAAAAATTCGCCGAACGTGAAACACACGAAACACACAGTTGCACGGTGTCGTAAATAAAATATATCGATTCGAGTTTACGCGATGCTGAGTGTGAAGGGATCAGTCGTAAATGTAAGGGAAGAGGACAAAAAATGCCGAGGACCGATATCAACATTTGTAACGCGGCGTAGATGTGTGCAATAAAATTGTATGAATTGTGGCCACTGGAATGTTTATTTGTTGTCCACTAGGCGTGCATTTTACGTTCGGAAAACGTAACCTCGAATTGCTGTTGCACCGAGATGTACGAGGAATGAGGAGTAACATAAATGAAATACGTATACTTTTCGGCATTTTGTTACGTTTCATAAAATATGAACCAACGTGCGCTCTTATTTTTACTTTCATTCCTTTTCAATTTGATATAATTCTATATTACGAATGGAAATTCGAAGAATTAAATCTACATCTTTCAGCATTAAAAAGAGGTGAGGGGGGAGGTACCGATACGTATCGGTCATAATTATTCCAAGTAATTTAAAAGTCGATGAACGTTTCATCGATAATATAGGTTTAATTTTGCTGCAGTTCCTCAGAACTCAAAAGCGTTTCTGATACATAAATAAGGGTAGTTTTTGTTGATTTGGAAATAGTGTGTGCAAATATTAAGTAACCTGGAATGTTTGTACCGTTTTGATGTTTTGTCATTTCTCAGATTACAAACTATATTATCAAGGCATTCTTTAAATAAATGAAAAAAAATGATGTCTTATGTCTTATACTTTGCATTAATTTCAAGTCAACGTTATTAAAACTAATAGTAAAAGAACAAAAAAATAAGGAAACAATATCTACAATGAATAGTATCGAAGGCAATCAATGCCCCGAACAAAACAAGAAATTGACTTACTTTTTTTTTATAAAATCGAAGTAAAGTCAAAAATTTATTCCGTCGAAATAATTTTGAGCGACACTGTACGTAAATGTTATATAAAATTTCTGTAAAAAGCAAGTATACTTTTTATGCATTAAGAAAGTGGCGCAAAGAAAGGGAAGGATACATAAATTATTATAACAGAATAATTACTGTAATTCTAGCAAGGTACAGATTAAGCTGGGCAGAAAATTCTTTCATATACGCTATCGATCGTTTAATATACATGCATACATATATGTATAATGGTAAAAGTCGATATTATCAATAGAGATAAACAACAAGTTTCATTACAGGTTCCGTGTGATAGCGAGTTTCATGGAACTTAAGTATTTGATAAGTATCTATCAGATGTTCCGTTCATTTATGAACGTTCCGCGGAGATCTGTTAAGTAGGTAATTTCCGTGCCATCAGGTGTAACCGTATCTTATATTATTCAGCTCCTTCCTTAATGACCAACTATTTTTTTACGTTTACTAAATGCGCTATAATTTTACGTTCGTTGTTTTGTTAGCATTCCTTTGAAAATATGATTAATGTAGAATAATTCATTTACCGTACAGATTATGAACATGATTGTTATTATTATTGCGCAGCATATCACATTCTGAATATTATTATAGAGGTGAATGAACTTGTGTGCTGGATCATTATAATACAACTAAAACATTTATTATTATTATTATTGCGTCTTTTATCGTATTCTATTTATATTTATCTAGGTGAATGAACGTAAGTACGTAAATAATTGCGAATCACAACTATCAAATCAAAACTTGATGTCGAGTAATAATAAATGCTGGAGAAACACTACAAAGATATGTTCGTGAGTTTCTGTATATGTTTAGATTATTGAAGATCAAAGAGTTAATAAAAAAAGAATGATCAGTAGAACAGGATAAAATTGGGATACCAATTTTCTAAATCATCAAGGATTTAAGCTTGAAATAAAAATGGTAAACATTTGCAAAGCTCATGTGATCGAAGTACAATAAATCTTCATTGTTATTTTCGACAGAAAAGCGCGCAATATCTTAAAAAATGCACCGCTGCAAATTGATGTAATTCTTATGGTAAATTTGTAATCAGTCAGTTTAACTAGTAGTTCTAATGAAATCACATGATTTCACGTAACGTGACAAAAGTATGCCCCTGCTGTAATTTACCATAAAAATTATATCAATTTGCAGCAGTGCATTTTTTTAAAATATTCCGCGATTTTCTGTACAAAATATAAGTGAAGCTTCATTGTACTTTAATCACATGCGCTTTGCAAATGTCTACCATTTTTATTTTTTTTTTGTGTGTAAATAAGTATACTTTAGTCGTCGGTAGTTCTAGTATTAACCACATTGCTGTCGGCAGATTTAATCGGGTAAAGTTTTATTTATAATGATATATTATAAATCAAAGGGATTGTAATTCCATCTTGGAAATTTCTATCAATTTATTTTCCATTTTATGCGGTCAGTTGGTACCTTCCCAAACCTCTGCGTTATTCAAAAATCGCATAAGTTCAAGACGCTTATATAAAAGTACCTATGTACTTTGTATTATATATAACCTATTCCCACTGTCCCATATACTTTAACTATTTCACTGTTGAGCTTGTGCATCGTATAGGCAAACCGAAAAATGTAATACTCTCGAGCCAACAACGATAAACCAGCAAAGGAGTCTATTTAAATCCTAAGGATCCCGTATCAAGAATGCTTATGCTTTCTTTATTTACTATAAAAATGCATAGGGTTTATAAACTTTATTTCTGAGTTTCATACTACTTAGAATCGCTTTCAGTTGCAGTATATCGTCCGTTTAATTAACATTGGAAGGGTTAAATCATGTCTAGATTACTGTAGTTAAAGAATGCAAATTACATGCAGTAGATATCGGAGCACAATGTAAATTCTATGTGCATAAAAGCATTACAATTGCTGGCATAATGTATTGTTTAAGGGAAAATACCGCACATTCTCCAAACTTTGAACTGTTACCAACAGCCAAGTTTCTAAACAGTGCAAAGATTTTCGCTCCTTAGCTTCAAGCCGCGCATGTTTAAAATTGCAAAAGGTTCAGGACCACTTTATCATTTTCCACCATTAATACGTTCCGTCCGATATGTACCACCGATGGTGAAACACCTATTACAACCTAATTATTCATTCGATATATTATAACGATGATTAGATTGCGCATTTTTATGTATTTATGGATAATAAATGCACAAAAAGACACAGAATACATATAATATGCAAAAATATAACGGAACGTATTTTACAGTATTTAGAAGATGGAACTAATATTTAACGTCCACCACTTTATTTGCGTTTCTAAAAGTATGAATTTCCATAAAGATTCGCAGTTTAATGATGATATAATGAAATGTTTCATGATAATATATTGGTCTCCAGTTAAAATATCAAATGGCCTGAATAAAAAGTTGGGTAAAAATGGCTCGGTATGGAAATCAAAATAATATTTAACTAATTTTCGCCCAATTATGAATTCTTTGAAAGAGAAACCTAACAAATTCTTATCTAATTATTAACAGCAGTGTTTACGAATAATTATTTAATTTTTATTATTTATTAATAATATTGAGTTTAAGCTTTTACCTTAATAATTGACATGTATCCAAGAAATCAAACAAGCTTCCGCGGCTATTTGCGACAATCGTCCACAAAGGGTTAATAGAATATATCCGAAGAAAATAATTACTTTACGCATTGTTAAATTCATCACCATTTCATCTCAGAAATATTTCAACGAATGTCTCTCCATCGAGTAACGGTGGAAATCATTGCTTCGCGTTCCTATTTCATCCTCTAGCCTCCAGGAACAACCGCGTACGACTTACAGATGTCGAGTAGTCGCACGACGATGACGAAAAGGACGATAACGGAAACTTCTCCCCTTGGATATTCACGTTTCGTTGACGCTACGTGTTTCCTACCAGCTGTCAAACTGGATTCGTCAATGAACAACAATGGACTTCGATGTTCATTAGTAAATTGCGCGCGAGAACGGGCGGAGCCCAAGCTAGGCGAGGCAAAAGCAAGGCGTGCTGCCAGCGCATTGATGAGAAGTTGTATCGTTCATGCTGAAGCAACATATTTTACGCGGGCTGCAGTGGCAAGATAGGTGAACGCTGACGGCGAATAAGTTAAAGTGCATCGCATGTGAGCCGTTAATTCATTTTACGAACAATTAAGGTTGGAATCGTGATGGGTCAATCCCGAGTCAGGCTTATCCCGATCTCATTACGTCGAAAAATACCGTGCGGATTTGTGGCCTCCGCGTTTCTTTTTTCTCTTCCTTCGGGTTCGTACCCATTGTCTCGCCTAGTCATTGTCACATAAGTTCCCTCGTTGTCTCACCTGGATAGTTTTAAGATCCTTTTTTCTATTCTTTTTCGTTTATCCTGTTAGTTAAGAATGTTGTATATAAGATACCTGATCTTATAGTGTTCCTGCTTCCTTTCGTGCGTCGCGTCGTGGAGAACATGGAATTAGGGACGGGGAAAAGGAGCGTGTAGGATGTATAAAAGGTAGACCACGTAAATGGTATCAGATAAATATTTTAAGGTGTGCATAGGTATTTGGTTTGAGTGTGTGGTCCGAATTTTTGGTCGCACACTTACCAGTATAACGCATGATTATCATCAAACCGTCATCGAAAAATTCAGAACATTGCGTATATTTTAATGGAAATGCGTCCACTTAACGACAGCCGGCCAGCACCGACATTTTTTCCCATCGCTTCGATGACAAAGCGAATACGTATTGCGACATTGCAATTCAAAAAATAATAAAAATGTAAAAGGAACTACGCTTGTTACTATGTTCAAATAATTAAACAAATTTTATTGAGATTGAAATGCAGTTTACGTTGTCAAATCTTTCCTTAAACATGTATGATGTAGGATATTCAGATATCCGGATTTTTTGGGGAAAAAGTTTATTAAAAGTTCTTAAAATGTCGGTTTAAAAATCAATTACTAAGTGCAGTAATTATCAGCTTCTAATTGAATCAACAGATTGTACGTTTAAATTATCTATTGAAGCATTTATCAATAGTGTATTACAATTCAGTAAAAGATTCATCGATATTTCTACAAAATTAAGATGTCACTACTTAAAAGACGTACCAATATTTTTACGTATTTAGAGAACTTTGTTAGCTGGAATCACTCAAAATTTGTATGCGCGTTATAAACATGAAAGAGAATATAATTTTTCGTAATTTTTTAAGAGAATTACCTTTAATATTTCATACTATTATATAATAGTGATGTATATGAAACGTTATAATTATTTTGTTGCGTTACTTCAATAGCTTTGAACGTATTTGAAATTCTTTAATGCCTATACACTTCACTAATTCGCGTTTGATCTCTAATTACAATGGCTTTCAAGCTCAACAACTTCCAACGAATTTTAGCGGGAAAATGGGGGGAAAATCGTGATATCGATAAGCGAGAATAATATTAAAAATACAAGGCAGTCGAAAAGAATATTGTAGTTGATTTAATAACACGGCGTGAAACAAGAAAATTACTTTCTGGTCAAAAACTTCGTGGAAATTGTGTAACTAACGTGGGCAACGTTTTAATCAAATTTCTACTTTGAAAATCAATAGATCGTTCGCTGTACGGTACACAAAATGCTTTTCAATTAATTTAACTTTCCAGCTGAATTAAACGTGAATTCGTACTGAAGTACAATATAAATTCTTGCAAGCTCTTAATTATATTGATGGATCTGTAATTGACTAAAATTAAATAATATCATTACCTAAGTTTTTGTATTTAAAATAGAAAAATTCACAACAAATAATAGCGAATATTAAGTAATTCTTTAGAGAAGATAACTGGGTGGAATTTTGATGTTTATATTAAAACTATACTTAACCCGTACACTGTAAACGTTTTGTAATTCATCTCATAGTGTAAACTGAAGTCATATTGACACCATGAATTTTTGAGTGGGTAAAACGTCTTTGAAAAAATATGAAAAAATTCTGGTAGCTTCTACAAACATTTTAAATTCAGAATGAAAAGGAAAAATTGAGCTACAGTTTACTTTAGTACATTATTTTTTCAATTATATGAAGTGAAATACGAGAAGAGTATGGTTTTGAATAAAAGGCACTGGGATCAATTTGACCCTAGTTTACAGTGTAAAAGTTAATTTAGAATACTGTAATATAATGTACAAAGGTAACTGTCAATGCTTTTCTGGAGTTTCACTTTGTGGAACACAAATGTCTTGCTGCACGGTGATCTAAAAGTCAAGCCAGTCGCTGAATAAAATATAGTAGAATGAATTGTAGTAGTAGAATATTTCGCTTTTTACTAAAATACCTACTTTACATTAGTTACATATATTCGAAAACGTATAAATGCTTTATATTTCAGTGACTCAGCTTCCAAATTTATATGAAAGAAAGCAGTCCCGGTTGAATTTTTAAGATATTTAGACAAAGAAAAGAAGTAATAGTGATAATTAGATTGCAAAATGTTGCAGTTTAAACATGATGTGTAAAAATGTATAAAATGTTAAAAAAAGAGGATATTATAATATTCAGTGGTAGGAACAAATATCTATCGAGGTTCTAATTAGTGATGTCAAATAATTAGATATTTTTATTAATCGATTTTGCAGTTATTTTCGTACTAAATAACCAATTAACTGATTAACCGATGTATTGTTGGCTTATAAAAAGTAATACAGAAAAATGTCTCCAACTCAATTAATAAGTACTTCTATTAGTAATATGAACAATTTAAACAAACTAACAATATACTAAAATAAGTAAAAATATTTCTTTCTAACTCAAATATTTAGATGTTGTATGTAAAAGGTAACAATTGAATTAATTACTTCGACTTTGTTTCTGTATAGCACATTACAAATGCAATTAATTGGTTACCAAATATTAATAACCGATTATCGAATAGTCATAAATCTGGTCAAATTATCCCCAGTTCTACTTCCCTTAGTAGTATTGCGTTCCTAAAAATATGAATTCGCATAAAAATCCGCAGTCTAATAATAATAATAAAAGCGTTTTTCAGTTGCTTCGATAAAAAGATTAAATCTCAATTTTATCAATCTGTAACAGAGTTTTGTTTAACGCATTCAATGCAGATGATGTCAATTGGCGATTTCATTAATTTTGTGTTGCATTATTATTAGGTGATACCAATGAATAATCTTTCTTTGGTCAAATTCAGCATTTATGTCTAGCACAATAAAATACCTACTATAAAAATTCCTACTAAAATGGAGACTTGATTATTCGATAAAATAAATTCATTAATCTATCTTTATATCTGGCTAGCATACTTTAAATTTAAACTATATTTATTAAAAAGAAATAGTGGATTACTTATTGGTACACCTAATATTTATTCTGCACATTAGTGAAAGAAGACGTTTTATAAATAAATAAGAGAAGGTTCAGCGAACGTGAAAATACAAAAAGAGGAATATTGCAGCAATTCTGATACAATAGTCACCTGATTGAAAAAAAAACATGCCGTCTTCTTTAACGATTTGTTCATCACAGTCCTCAGCGAATGCGTTAATACAATTTAGATATATGAAAATACAATTACTCGAGGGTTTACCTTTATTATTTTCAAATAATTTTTCTTCGTTTTCTTGCAGTTCGAAAAAATTGCATCGTTTCTACTCTTTTCCACGTAAAAAAAAAAAATACTCCACCGTACGCCAATCTCCATACACGAAATGTTCATTCACCCCAATAATACATATCAACCCGCATAGAAAAGCTGAATAACCATCTAAAATTGTGTAACCATAAAATATGAAGAAAGATACAGGAAATCGATAGGCGAATCGGTGAAATATCGGCGGGAAATCAAACACGTATAGAAGAAAATGGAAGAGGCTTATTCGAATGATCAAAAGGATAAGTGGCCCTGTGTAAATTACTAGGGGAACAATTTCGTGGCCTTAAAACTATCGTTTAATACCATGAAACAACAACGTTCTAGTTCCGTGGGGACCTTTCGCACGAGATGGCATCGTCGAATTAATAGAATTTTTAATTAAAATGCGTCGTAATTGTTCTGGGCAAGGAAAAGTACACGACGGGGAACACAACGAACGCGCAAACAACAAAATTGTTCTACGCGCTAGCGTGCAACGGTAACAATGGCGGAAATAGAGAGGGAAAGTCCTCTCTACGACGAGAAGACTCAGGAAGAGAGAGAGTTCATAGATAGAGAGTTTATTACCTGAATCTGATTACCACAGTCGTAGGGGATTTAATCTCTCGACAATTCCGACTGCCGTGAGTGTATCATTTAAATTTGAATACGATGTTATCGTTGTTGACGTTGCTCGGTCATCGTTCCGTCATATCGCGCTTATTACCGTGATGTGCAGCTTTTGCATAAAGTTGCAAGAATTTTGTAACTTTGCTTCGTTTCTTTGTCGTCCTGCTTTAGAATTTTTCGGGCCATCGATTTGACCTAATTAACAAAATTAGGGCTGGACGTATGGTCAGGAGTTTTTTGTATTATCCGGACGATCTCGATATTCGAATATTTGGAGTAGTAAGAAAATAATCCGGATAGTTAAAAATATCCGGATAATTCGGATAAGAATAAGGGAAGAAACAAAATACGCAAAACTACGGCTTTAGTTTAAATCTATTGCATTATCACGCTTCGGTGAGTAATATAGAATAATAAGCCTACGGCTATTATAATAAATTAGAAATATCGTAGGACGACAAATTATGTAATTAATATAGAGGAAATGGTGTGAATATGGGCTAGCACTTTTATTTTGGCGTTTATTGCTTAACATGTGGAAGATGCCTAATCGTTTACCTATCAATGTATATTTATAACATGTTAGCTTTCTGATGCAGAATTGAAATATGTTGAACAAACGTAATGTTTGCTACGAATTACAATTAACCATTATTAAATAATAATTAGTAACATCTGTTTTAGAGGATTATGAAATCTCTTCATTTGAGGTTTGCCGTAGAAACGAAACATAAAACTTACCACCAAAAATTTCTATTTATAAGTAGTACAATTCAAACACTAAGGTGACTTATTTTTCTAAAAATAATTAAATTGTAAATGGTGTTACCGGAACGAGTACAAGAAGAAAAATGTCATTATTCAAACACTCTATTTTTGTAACACGTTTTACATATTTTATGCAGGAACAAGTTGCCCTAATTGGTTGTTGAAACAAACTGTGACGATAAAAAGCACTTAAATGTTTCGTGCTCGTATATGTACTGTACCCGCTCATAATTAGATTGCGAGTTTTTATGTATTTATGGGAAATTTAACTGTTCAAAATATCACGGAATACACATAATATGCAAAAGCGTATAAAATGAGCGGATTAAAGTACATGTTAGAACATTTAGATGGTGGAATAAGTTTCTATTTCACTTCCACTTCTTTTGTTACGTTTGCAACAATACCTAAAAATCCATAGTCTAGTTATAATTATTGAAACGACATAAAAGAAGATAGAATTCAATGCAACTGAATGAATACAGTGCAATTTCAATTTAAAGTACAATCAACGTAAAACTACAATCAATTGAAATTAGAAGCCAGCATCAATTATTGTGACGAAAAGTAATTTGTACTAGAAATAGTATTGGAAATTAATTTGAATCAATTTACTAAATTTAGTTTCATTTATATGTAAAATAAAAATGTGTGTCATTTTCGTTCAAGTTTTAATCTTTGAGAAATTTACTTTTAAATAATTTATCGCAGGGACGAACATGAACATAATCTACAGGGCTATAAACAGTTTAATTCAAGATTAAGTATTTGCCTACATTAATACATACAGTGACACACGAAAGTATTTGAACACGTATCGTGAAGAACTTTTATATATATATAATACGTATGTTATATAAAACTTTTTGGAATATTATTAGGACATAGAGGCATATTTACCACGATTATGTTAGTAAAGTTATATATATTTACAAGATAATATGCGTCAATATTTAATAAGACCACTCTTAAGTCAATTTAACGGTATGGAATTTCATAATTCATATTTAAATAATTTTTTCCTTACATACTGTTTTGAAAGTTATATCGAAATTTTGCAATTCTTTTTCTATTATTACACTTAAACGTTCAATTGGATTATTTGTACTTCTATCAACATGATTATGGTAATTGTGCCTCATTACACTGCTAATGAAGTTTCAACCATATAAAAGAATGTTACTAGTTAGACTAGACCATATAAAAGAATGTTGTTCTTTCTTTTCGACTTACTTTTCTCATGCAGTATTATTCAGGTTGCACCACTAATAACGTATGCATGTTAATGTGCCTTTTGCAGTAAAATCGAAGGAAAGCATAAAATCCGTACCATTCGAATAACTATGAGCAGTAATGTATATACTTAAGCATTTGTCTGTGTTTAAATGAGAGAACTAACTTTTAATCGTTTATTCTCCCAATCAGGGATTATGAAAGACATTAGGAACGCAACGTGTTCGCGTCTAAATATTGCAATCGCGAACTGCGCGAAGCCGCAACGGCAAGGAAGCCGAGTATGAATAGTAATTAATCGACGCTGGTCGAGAACAACGTGGAAATTTAATGCATTCGATTATCGCAAAAACCGCCGAGATTTATCTTAGCGGAGAAATAATTCATACGAGTCTCTCTAGCAAGCACAATCTCGTTTGTCATAAAATATCTGGTCTTCCAGTTTTCTTCTTTTTTTTTTTTCTTCACTTATCAGTTTCAGTGAAAGTGAATTATAATAATAGAAATATTATAATACTTTTAAAAGGATTATTTGTGCAGCGCAGGCTCCTTAATTTGTACAGGGATAACAGTTTAGATCTTTCGATAAAGTTTGTATTCATGGAGAGATACACGCTTAAAATGGAACTGCAATACGAAATTATGAAGTTTAATTAAATCAAATTAAGTATTGCAGATATAGAATTTCCGATAATTATAGCGATGTGAAATTTCAGTCGCGAATAAGTAATGATATTTAGTTTATTATATGTAGATCCATTCCCATTCGAAAGTATTAGTACATTTACGGGAAATTAAGGAAATTTGATATTTATTACGAAATTATTAAAACTTTTAAAAATTATTTTCTTTGGAATTTTGTACAATAGAAAATTCGTATATTCAATTTCACGAATCTAGTTTAGGTAAATGTTTGTATTCAAAGTTGATAACATTAGGTTTTGTATTCCACCTGGTTCCATCTGATTGTGAGTTTATTTATACTCTGTGCACGCTGTAAATGTAAATGATTGTAAAGGATTTTTCAAGCTAATTCGCCACAGATTTTTTCAGCAAAGTTCAAATCTGGTCCATTATATGCAATTCTAGCAAATAGTTTCTACACATTTTTAATTTCTTATATAAGCAGTAAATCAATATATATTTTTGTATTATGATGTCGCAAAACTGGTTAATGTTATGTAATTTAGATCAACTATCACTTTTCGTATGCAACTAGTCAAGTGCCTTAATATTTATTTGGCCTAAACATTATGTCGTATTCTAAAAAAAATTATAGAACCAAAATCTAATTAAACGATATATTACCTAACATTATTAACAATTTTGTACTATGTTAAACAATTTCACTATTCCATCCTTGAAAACATTTACATTCTTTTCAACAAAAAACTCGCTTAACGAGATGTTTAGCTTTCAGATTGTCCGATACTTGTTTAGTAAAATGAGTAGAGTAATTTGTGGATATATCATAATGAAACCAGCAAATTTATAAAAATATTACATACATCTGGGAAAGACTACCGTGTAAAGAAAAAAATCGTATAAAAACGGTAAAGTAAGTATTAATTGGTAACAAAGTATAAAACGCTATCTATAAAAAAAATGTAATTTAAAACACAGAAATGCACTCACTAAAATATTTTGTTCAATTAATATATATTAGGTGTACCAGTAAATGTATCACTATTTTAAAATAGATGAATTTGTTTAATCAAAAGAAGAAGTATTCTTTCGAGCAAGAACTTATAGCTGGCCTAGAAAATTTCGTAAAGCATTATAGAATAATAGCAATTATATGTAAAATAGAGTGGGCGTTTGATTTTCTTTAAAGAAAAAATTGAATTTCGCAAAATAAGTGGTGTGCTCATTATTGCACAGTTAATAATACATATATGTAGGTATACGTTGTTGAATAAACATAGTTCCTATGTATAATAAGTGCAATAAAGTGAAGGAAAAATGTGTAAGTGGTAAAGTGATGTGTAAAAAATTAATGAACCAAAGCAAAGTGAAAAAGGAATGATCGTGTAACTGTGAATAAACGTATCAATGGAAACCGTGTAACGTTGTAATCGTGTGAAGAAAATACCGTGTAAAAGGAATTCTTGATGTAACATGTAATATGTATGAAATTTATAAAAATGAGTGAATGTGAGTCGCAGTTCTAAGAGAAACAGCGAAACTATCTTCAGATATTAAAATTAGTTTAAACGACATAAAATATGGAAAGAATATAATCAACTACTCAGAACAAACAAACCTTTTAAAAACACTATAACTTATCCGTTTGTAAAGGTGAAATACCTATCAACCGAGATAATCTACCCTAACTATAAAAAATATATACTATAATTACGTATTGTATTGTAATGTACACTAATGTATAACACACGTGATCGGCAATGACTTATGAAAGTTGTTGCGACCACAAACAAATAAATTAAAAGATACAAACACCATTATTTATTTCGATTTTCAGTATTATAACAATATCGGTATTTCGTTAATAATCGAGTTCGGTATTATATCGGTATCGGTATACTTTCGCTGGAATATTACCGGTATCGGGTCCCTGCCAAAATGATCCCCATGTTTTGACCACCCCTGTTCCATAAACAAAAAGCTGCCTCTAAAATTCAATGTTTCAAAATTCTCATTGAATCAACGAAAATTAAAAGCATAGAAATTTGTAAACTTCTGCTGACCAAGGTTTTCCTTTTAGAGGGATGAATCGCGGGCGAATTCGCATTTGCGGTTGTTCGTTGCAAATTCGTAAAACGGTACACCATGGCGAGACACTTAGCAAGGAGAACGGCGCCGCGGGTATCCAAGGTAGGGAACAGCGTAAAGTTTCTCTTTAAAACACAATTTAGCAACAGCGTGTCTTCTATATCCGCCACAGACGAGGTAAGATAGTCCCTGAAACAGGTGGGACGGGGTAACTCTCTGGGTTCGAAGGAAAATCGTTCTTACCCTCCGCTTTTTCTCAAGGAGATTCACTTTCCAGAGATAGTTCGCCTGTTCCTCTATACCGGCTCGTTAATATTTATAATATATTCTGCATCATCTACCGATCTATATTTAACCTTAGAGCACGAGACTTTCTCTCTACCTGTAAGCTCCATGGTTTAACCCTTAACTACTATACCTATTAAAACTTACGTAGACACTATTAGACCGCTAATCTTTATTGCGATTATCGTTGACATAAAGGTGGTTATTAAAATATCAAAATCAATTGTTCTTGGTTCGCATAACAATAATAAAGGGGTCCAAGTTTGATTTCGGTAATTGAACATTATACTATAATTGAAAAGTATCATACATTACAAGCTGGTAAATCATGCAGACAGAAAGATAGCGATGAATAAGTAATTATTAGCGGTCTCATAGACTGACAATAGTAGTTAAGGGTTCATTGGCACTTCTAGTATCAGTCTATCTAGTATCATTCTATGCATGGTAATTTATTATTATGTGTACTTCACACTAGAATTACAAAAGTGGTCGAAACGATTCAATCGTAATTATTTACAAGAATTGTATATGTAAATTTACGCGGATATAGTTTTATTATTAGAAGATTTATGTGTCACTCGAATTCGCATGACACGATAGTCAAAGTGTTAAAAGAAGGAATAGATTTACTTCCAATCCAATTTTTTTGTTATAAATAAATATACATTAATTGTTGGTAGTTCTAGTGTTACAAATAAATGAATTTTTGATGAATAGACATTTTTTTAACGATTAGGAATGGTATGATTGTGATATGGAAATTATGTGAATTTATAACCTCGTTTGTAACTATTAGGAAACTTGAAGATATCATACAAAATCTAGCAAATGATCCAGATTATGCCGCGTGGTCCAGTGAAAATTATCACTCTGAATATTTCTAGAATTATGGAATTAAGGGGGAAAATGTGGAATATATGTAGTTCCTTCTATAAAAAGAAAGAAATTGCTGGGACTACAGAATAGCATCTTTTACACTGAATACATTTAGTTTAAAACATTTTTCGCTTTTATATCAGTATTTCTAGACATAATAAAAATGGTAACTTCTATTGGCTTTCTTCGTAATTTTATAATACTATACTTTCTAAAAAATTGAAAATTGTTCTGTATGCTACAATTTTACTATTTATTTAAGAAATTAAAAATTGTACTATACACTACAGTTTTACTATTTATATAAGAAATTAAAAATTCTACCATGCACAATAATTTTACTATTTAGGTATATAAGAAATTAGGAATTCTAGTATAGATTATAGTTATACTGTTTATATATAAGAAATTAAAAATTGGTAACAATTACAAGAAAATAATCAATTAAAAATGATGTATGATTGAAAAAATTCGGCATAAATTAGATCAGAAAATGTGAGAAGTTTGCACGAAGTTTGAATATGATTTATGAGATCATTCAAAGCAGGATTCGGCAACCTTTTTTTTGTGAAGAGAAAACTGTTAGATATTTTTAAACATTGCGGGACACAAGTTATTTGTACTACCTGTTCACGAATGAGATGAATGCAACCGTTTTTTTTCTTTTTAACGAAAATTATTTTCAACTCGCGAGCCATACGAAAACAAGTGGTGGATTTGACCCACGGGTCGTAGTTTATCGGTTTGTCGATCCCTGATTTAGTGTATGGAATCAAATAATACCAGATACAATACAGAAGCTGACATCACGAATGCCAAAATTAGTTAAATCAATGATTGACGTACTCAACCAAAGTAGGTATAGACGAGAAGAATATTTTATTCCATTTTACGTGATTGTTGCGATTTGTACGGAATTTTATGTATGCATATTTCATAATCAAGAACTTACGCAACTATATTTTACATAAAATTTAATTAAACCATAATATATATTCGCATAAATGCACTGAAAATGTTGGAAAATTGTCACCAAAGTAAAAATTGATGTTTGCAAGTTGTATAAAAGAAATAGGATATAAAAATAGAGTAGAAGGTGATATGATAAACACGGAATTGTTGAAAATTATAATATCATATTTTGGATGAAAAATTAAGAAAAGGAAAAGTATTGAAATATGTTCGAACTTTTGGAATCGCAATTAAAACATTCAGGCAGTTGAACCGCAAATTGTTATGTTTCGCAATTTCTGTGGTATTTTGGTATACTTTAGCAATTATCGGAAACTATCAGCCGTGAAAAGCGACGTTTTTTTCCAAACAATGGCTGCACAAAAAGCTTGATCGATATCTGATACGTATGCGTGCAATATTCAACCCTCTAGAGTGTAGGGAAAACCGCGATGCGCATCGCACCGGAAGTAGCCGGATTCGGTGAACACGCATGCAACTTTGATTAAGAACGGACAAGCATCGGGGCAAACCTTGCTAAAAAAAACTTTCTTTTATGTTAAAATGGCAACGCGCTACTCATTTCTGTGATGTATTTCCTCTTCGTTTCACAATCGAGAATAGGAACTCCTATCTTAAATTCATTATAAATATCAAATATACTGTTTTTTTTTTGTTTAACACCAAAACTACCATCGACTAAAGTATACTTACCTGTATTAAAGAAATAAAAACGATAGCCACTTCACGAAAATTATGTTGCAAGGAAAGTAAATCTTTATTTACCTTTTGTAGAGAAAATCGTGGAATATTCTCAAATATTGTCCGTTTCATGTTTAGATAATTTCTATGATAAATTTTATGATAAGAGGGTCAAATGACCCGATTCAGAATTTAAATGTTTGTTATTTTATTTATATATTATAAACGGGTCAGTGAATAATTCTCGTATTATTACGGTTATTAATTTTAACGTCTAGTGCTCCTTTATAATTTAAACTTCATCTCTATGTATTCAGATTTAGTAACACGGATCCCATTAAACCATTCGCAATCACGGCTGTGTCGCGTAAACTGGCTCAATTCGTAAAAAGTGGATGAACGTAATAAATTAAATCACTTAATCGAAATATAAGTTATTGTATTCGCCTCGAGTGTCCAATTGCTTTGTCGTTTAGTGATATCTATTAATTACAAAATACCGTAATTTTGAACATTAAAAGAAATATTTTATCACATTATCGACCACCCGCGTAATACGAAAAACACAGTAGTGTACTTATAGAAAATCAGCATGTGAAAAATAAATAAAGAAGAAGAATCTTGCTTGAAATAATCACATTCCAAGTGTGAACAATTATACGCTTAGATTATTATCCAAAATGGCCAATTTAACTTTTAATGTATTAATATGTCATCAGCGGAATGTAACTAATTTGGTTTTGACGTACCAATACATCATTGGCGGAAGTGGACCAGTACCCATTTGACGTACCAGTATGTCGTCGGTTGCAAATGGGTTAACACAATCCTTTTCCTAGCTAACAACTGCATTAATAGCGTTGACTTCTACGCACGAAACCCAGTCCATATGTGTAACAGAAAATAAGTCATAAATTGAATTTCTTAGATTTGTGACGTATATTATTTTTAGAATCACTAGCACAACTAATTCCATCAAGCTTGAACAATGCAATTTATATAAGACATTCGGTTACCAACGTTGTTAATTGAAAATATGCTGCTTCTACACGTAAAATATTTGGAAAATATAAAATAATATTTCTTTCATGTAACAAATATTCCGTGCGTATATTACAATTCTAGTGTTCCATGCGAAAAGTTATTCTATATGTTTGGTTTCCTTTTTTGTACGGAAACTGGATACTTCTAGAGTTTTCCACAAAATATAAAATCTTTTGTATTTATTATTTAACAATCCAAATGTTTTAAAATAATCAACAAATTTGAAATGATTATAATTAACAATATCTGCTAAATATCTCTTTTTGTATTTTAAATTTTATACAACGAGAATCATCGGAATTTAGGAATTTAGGAATTAAAGAAGAAATAGAATGCTATTCACGCAAATAGAAAATCAGAGGAAAAAATTATCCGAATGAACAGGTAAAAAATTTACATAAAATAATCATAACGAAATAAAAACATATATATATATATATATGTATATATATATATATATATATAAAAATATTTAACTATTTGATACGCCTTTTAGAAATTTTTGCATACCACGAAAGAGAAAATTCTTTTGTTTTTAATAACGAATATTCCACTGACGCTTAATTGTTAGTGTATTTCATTGTTGCTTATAATAAACTCATACACACGGTTATCGCTAAAATTCGCACTATAATTATCGAGATTTCACAAGCTTCCACATTACGTCGTATTACCTGCGTTTATCGTACCTCATAAAAATTCTTCGAGCTCGCAGCGAACGTGGAAAAATTTTACGAGCAAGCAAGATAATCTATCTATTACCAAGAACAGTGGTACGAAATGAACGATTAACCGCTCTTCAATCCAAACTCTGAACTCACGTCTGGTTGAAAAGTAAACGAGCAACCTAATACGAGAGTATGGACGCGCACGCGAATTTGATCCGGTTCCTAATGATCAGCCACTGCACCCTTTAACCCTCCGATAATTTACATTTCTCGCTCCACGGTTGGGAACTTCGACGAATTTCTACGGTAGCACGATTTCACAGATTCCCATTGCTCTTATCCGTGTGTTTGAGTTACAATTACAGAACACGAAAGCGCGGGAATAACATTGGGACAGATCACGGGGGCTTTCGAACGTGGAAAATCCGAGCATCGAGGGAAAATCGATTTGACGAGTCGCAGGGGAGGGCTTGGATATACCGGTAATTTGTGACACGCGATCTTTCACCGAATGAAAACTTGATGCCGTCGCGTGGAACGTCTTGGCGCCGCACAGCCGTTCTGCTTATTTTATCAGGCTACCTTCTTCGGCTACGCGCCTAGATTTCCGCCGCTTTCTTCCTTCTGGAAATGGGATTCGGTGCCTGTTTCATTTTTAAGTGAAATCGATATCGGAATTGCTTCGAAAAGTGATTTCACTTGCGGTGATTTGTAATAACGAGGTGCGTCCGAGTGTGAGGGAATGAAGTTGTGCGGTTTGTGGTAGTTTCGTAACCTGTGCCCTAGTGAAATATAGGGCGTCGTGTAAAACTAGTGGCACAGGTAGCAAGATAGTGATTACACGTAGAAAACTTAATCAAAATTGTGGAATACAAATTTTGTGTTGGAGACTAGAGATGGAATCTGATTCAATATGTACAGGGAGTCACTAAATTATTCGCACACCTAGAGAAGTATCAGATCATGTACAGAATAAGAAGATAATAATTACATATTTTCGCAAGTGCTTTCTACAATATTTTTAAAAAAATGTTGAGTTTGTATGTTAAACATACAATTCTTAAAGATATAATCAAACTTTTTGTTACTGTTAAATAATATTTGAAAGTAGTATTTTTTTTCATTGTCAAAGTACTTACCAAGGGTTCGAATTTATCTCGTAGAGGTTCGAATATACTTGCAATATATTTGATCCCATTTCGAAGCATAATATATCAATTGTTTCTTACTTATTAAATCATTTTGACATTGCGAAAGAAATTTCTATAAACAATGAATGATAAATTAAACGATAAATCCTACAAATAATTTTTGCCAGTCTATTAATATTATTTATGTATAATTTATTATTTTCTCCTAAGTTAGTGTGGTTTAAAGTACGCATACATAAATATATAAATATTATATATATATATATGTGTGTGTGTGTGTGTGGCTGTGTATTAATCTAGCAAGAGAACTTGCAGTTTAAGTGTTTATATGTTTTTGAAAATCAATTAAATGATGGGAAAAAATGTTCTCTTCACTACGTGAAACAACATTTATTATTTAACCTTCTGTGGAGATTAAAATTCTGTAAAAAGAGAACCAATTGTTTTTTACTTTTCCACACTTTTCCTGCCACAGGCTTCGAATACATTGAAACGATTCCAATCAACAGAATTTCATTTGAGAGCTTAAGCTTTTACGAAAAAAGTCCAATTCCCTTTCACTTCGAAAACTTTTTGTTTCACTCGTACAAATTTCTACCGAGCCCTTGTCGTGTGCAATTTCATGTAAAAAAGCTACCCAAAAAGCTTCTCTCTAAATAATTCATTAATTCAAATTATTGTAGAATTGCTGCCCTACTGGAAATAAATTTATGCTAATGTTTTAATACGCCATTAATTTGCATAACATTTTCCTAAAGGCTACGAATGCAAATTTAATAAAATAGAATTTTGCTTCATTGAATTGTAATTATCTTATAATGACAATTACTCATTTTCAGTTCATTAATAACATTTATTCACTTCCTGGCATTATTTTCTCGTTCCTCCTAATTTTCCATATTTTCTGGAAAGCTTATCAGGAATTCAAACGAATGAAAATTGAATGGAGCAATTACCGAAGGGTAAAGTTCGTTATTAAGTACAAATATCAATCCAGATTTTCAATATTAATATAAACGAGCATTGTTAAAGCATACATTATCTTAATTGAAAAGATGGTTCATTTAATTGCGTGGTGTAAATTTATTCTGATTTTTAGTATCACTCATACATCAATAACTCAACAATAACTTTCTTCAAGTAGATTTTTCGTATAAAATCAAAATTTATATCTATGATAAGAGGCTACATATTTTTACGCTTTTATTTTATTTTTGCTTTAGTGGGGTTTTGCGAAAAAATTAATATTGTTCTCTTATCTCTTCGATATGAATGATGTTTTATTAATAGATTACAGTGATAATTGGACTGCCGATGTTTATGTAAGTTTATAGTTTTATAATTATAATTAAAGAAATGAGACCAACATAAACATTGAGTACATCCTTTAAATATTATAATCAATGTCTTGCTTTTGATATTTTATACATTTTTACATATTACATACATCGTGTGCCTTTTGCATATTTAAATTCTCCAGAAATATATAAAGAACTGATCTAGTAATAATAATTTTCCCCTATTGTTTCGTTAAAACTGGTGGTTGTAAATTCGAGATGATTCTTTTTGGATGTAAAAATTTGAATATAGACGTACGAAAGTATAGTATAATAAGAAAGACGCTAACATAAATTTTTTTGAATAATAAAAATGGGGGAATCGTACTATAATACCAAATACAATAATAAATGAATATAACAAATACAAATAAATAATAAATGTACAATAACAATGATTACCTAAGTGACTTCTATAGTTATGATAATTCAAAGAACATTGATATATGAGTTAAAAAGTAACAAAAATGCATGATTTAAGTTGTTTTTGGAAATTAATTGTACTTTCGCATAACAACACAATATGGAGATAAATAGCTTCTATTAGGTGGAACAATTTGCATAAATATTTCGTCATTATAATCTACCCATTTATTATAATTTAGTATAATCTAGAAAATTTGCTACAGTCAATCCATAAATACATCAAATTACGTTTAGTTACATTATCTGAGATTACCATTATTAATAGAACATGAATATTACCAATATTTTTTTAAACGTACAGCGAATCAAGATCATGAAAGTAAAATGTTCTATTATTCGATAATTCCCCTATCTGAACATTTGTCTCCCAATTAATTCGGGTACTCGAGGTTTCACTATATTAGTAATTAAACATATAAAGTATATCCTACTTATATTATAGTCTACTAATAAACGAACCTATATAAGCTGCTGCATTATAGTCTAATAATAAATCTAGTAAAGCAAGAAACATAACTTGCGAAGATATACTAAATATAAAATGTTTTGCATAATAATTCCCTTTTAAGAATTAAAACTGCCTAAATAGAGAAAGAAAAATAATGTTCTGTTCTGAATTTATGTTACTATTGTGCTATATCTACATCGAGATTTCTTTAGAAGTTCACTGTTGTTGCATACGATGTCGCTTTATTCATTACTTACAATACAGAATCAACAACCTCCTTTTCGTATGAAAATACATGCCACATATTAGCCACAGGCTATCCCCACTCCAAAGTATCTTTTTAAGCGGAATTCAAACACAAATTAGCCGGGCTATCGAGGTTCATCAGCTTTGCAGAAAACATTGGTCAATGCGCGGATAGTTTTGCGAAAGGGTCATAGGAAGGTGGCCAAACGTGCACGAATACATACGAGTGAGCGAACGCGTATTGCGGCCGACAGTTGTGTGACACCGCACAAAGGGTCCCATTAGGCGACAGGAGCACGCAGTTTCAACCCTTTGAACGCACGTGAATCAGTGACAAGTCGCGTATATGTGTCGCCGAGTGTGTCCTGGGGACAGGACTTCTCGAGCACATCAAGGCCTCCGCGACGCCTGTTTCACGACGCTCGTCTTGCCTTCCACGAGAAACGCCAGGATGGCTCGTGACACGGGGAAATGGCTTTTCGATCGCGGCCAAGCTAGGAAACACTGCCATCAGCCTCGAAACTACCAACAGCTTCGTTAATGGCTGACGAATTTAATTAACGCACCAAATTGTTCGCCTTCCCTCCTCCTGTTCGCTTTTTTGTTTTGGTCAAATGCTTTGATGAAACACGTCCAGTGGAGTGATTTCTACGGAAACAATTCTAGTTGTTGTGAGTGGATTTTATAGAAAACTGAAGTGTAGACTTTGGATTTATATGTGGCAGTATTTTTTGATTTGTGCCCTGCGGTACAATGTTCAATCGCGTCAACCCATTAACCCTTTGAGTACCGATTTATTTGGAAAAAATTGCATATCGAAGAGATTTAATTGTTTGGCGCTTTTAGAGTAGTATGTAAAAACAGTAGATCTTATATAAGAATTTAAAAAATTCAAGTATGTGCAAATATTTTTCGGAGCCACTATAATATTAGTGTCTTGAATAATAAATGCCATTTCTACGATAGAGAGTTTCAATAAGTATAACATATTTTATAAAAGTTTGTTAAACACCGTTTTCATTAAATATTAATAGAGTAAAATATGTGAACATAGATACGAATGATATAGAATCATCATTTTACGTCACGCATCATATTTTCATCTTAGAATATATAGATATTCATATACATACATACATGCAGCATATCTAATTATTTGTAATAATTTAGGAATTACATAAAATAGATGCGATTACTTTCTTTTACGGTATTTTCTGTATATGTATATATATATATCAATCAACAGTTATAAATTAGAAATTTGCGTTACTTGTGTAATTCAGGTTTTACTATAATAAAACATTCATACAAAAAACCTTTTTATTTTATATTTTTCAGTATATTGTACTTAACCAAAAGCTGGTAGCAAAATATTTTTTTAAGTATTACCGGTAACAACGAAAATCGGTAATTGTAGAATCCCTACTTTTGACTCTCATTATAAACGGAGAACTGATTCCTCCTTAAAATATAATAAATTCTGTATCACTTTGAAAATTGTATATATTTTTGCAACTAACGTGCATTTCGTGCCTCTTTGTATACTTAAATTTCCCATAAGTGCACAAATCACAATTAATCACAATTAACCCCTTGCCACATAATAACGAGCTGTGATGAATATTATAATTTGAATAAAATGAAGGCACGTTGTACCTATGATGAAGTTAAGCTTCAATTGCAATTTCTGTTTCAATATGCAACAGAGAGGATCATCGAGACCAAATTAATTCTAATATTTCGTTGTTCTATATATATATGTATATTCTGTATATATGTATGTATGTTCTATAGTATGTTCTATATATATATATTCTATATATTTGACACAGTATTATAGAAATAACTAGCAAATATTATAAGACATAATCTGTAAAAAATGCATAGTACAAAGGGTTAACACTGCCTTCGGCTGCTATCCAAAACCGTTTCACCCCAAAAGAAGCTATAATTTTCGGAACTGGAGGAGTTTAATTAATTACCCGAATTAATCAGTGGAAGCTGGGGAAAGTTTCGATGACATCCCCGTTTCCGCGGGAACTGGTGGCGGACTTAGATCTAACGTTCCGAATTAGAGAACGACTGTCCGCGGAATTCCGTAGTGGCCTCGCAGTACGCGTTGCCCTCCCTGTAATTTATGACGGTCTGTTTGAGAACGGAGGAAATTAGACGGCCGAGGATGATCAAGACACGGGGAGACGATGTTCTCACCAGCAGCGCAGTAGTGGAAATCTCGCCTGGAGAAAAAGCGGACGGTCTGTGACAGTGGAAAATGGGATTTCGATCGTTCGGACGGGACAACGTGGTGAAGAACGAGCAGCCAGGCGGCCAGCTGCGCTGGATCGTAAAGTAGAAAGGGCCGTGGACCAATCGGAATGAAAGAAGAACAAAGACCTTCTGTATTATTAAGCCAGGATATTAAATGTCCGCAACGGTGAAGCCGATTGTTAACGAAACCTTCATTACCATTCTTTTGCCAGAGTAAAAGAAGGCGTTGTATAATACATGGCTACTTCGTCGGTTTGTACAGTGTCCTGGAGCCATTTCGAGGCGTTTGTAGGACTTTTTAAGCTTTTTTTTTTTTTTTTTTTTTTTTTTCTTTGATATTGTACGTTTGTACGAATTGAGAAAGAGATTTGGTGAATTTTAAGTGCTGGAAGTGCAAGAGAAAAGCAAACGTATACAAAAATTATAAAATAAAATGATGTTCTCTAATAGATAGTTTCAAGTGTCTTGATAAATAGTTTTGCATAAAGATCCACAGTCCGCTGATAGCATATTCCTTTTCTTGTCATTAAACAATCAAAGTGTGCATAATTTAATTATTCGCTTTGAAACATTGTTGGATCCAACGTGTTCTTGTACGAACAGGCAATTTGAGAAATGGATAATGTAATCTTTTTTTAACAATTTTAGTAGAACATGTTTCACGAAAAATTCGTTTCAGGTACTCCAATGCGGAATTAAATTTCGGATTTTTTGTATTCCTTTCGTAACAACTAAATGGAGAAATGCGATGATAAAACACGGAACAAGCTCTCAATCCCATAATTGGAACATGTGTCCAACAAATTTCAATACTGCAAAGATTACTATACAGTAAATGTATGATCCATTTTATTCATGATATAAATGTATGTATATTAATTTGAGGATAAAGGAAATACGATAATTATTTATTCATTTTTTAACGGGTTTCCCCTTACATACGATTAGTATTATAGAATTGTCACAATAATAACAGGTTGAAACTATAAGACCGTATGAAATAGCGTGTAAGTTAAAGATGAAGATATTAAAAAACTAAAATAAAATACAGTGGTTAGCTTGAGTTAGAGAATTTTAATCTACTTTCTGAATTCCGCAAAAATGCGGCATACGAAGAGAAAAAAATCTAACTGATCGCAGAACATATTAACATTGATTATCATATGAAATATAAAACAGCGTTACTTCTAATTCTATTAACGATAGATACTTCGGTTTAGAAGCTTAAAAAAGAGACAGTTCATGAATGTCCTGGATAGTTTAATCGATTAAAGCGATCGTCCGGTAGACGAAAGATCCGGATTCGATCTCTACTCACCGGTCTGATCACTCGATTCTTCTTTCTTTCTTCCAACTCGATAACTAAGAGCATTCAATGCGAGAGTTCAATGAGTTCATTTAAAAACTCGGAAGATTCGAATGCTCGACGAAATAGTTCTGATTCATAAAATACACTGATTGCTGCAGTAATCGTTGCGTTTGAAAGAAAAACGAAGCCATGAGAAAACGATAAAAATCTATTCCATACATTTTATGGTATAATCAAATTTCATTGCGTGTTTCTCAAACTTCTCTAATTGTAAGAATGTTGGATATTTCTTGTTGAACCTATTTAAGCCTTTGCAAACGGGACAAAATAACATTTAACGAATTTGCGCCCGAATTTTATCAATGTAATTATGAATTTAATAACCAGTCGTAATGTAGGATAACTAACTATAACGTTGTGACGATAATGTATGATGCTAACTATGAAAACGAAACAGAAAATAATTAAAATATTTCAGAAGGGAAGAAATAGAGTCACATTAGTGAGACAATACGATATGATAGTTGACAATGATATAACGTAAAAAGAACGTAACTTTACTAAATTGAATCTGTTAAAATGATTACATCATTTCGTACCTAAAAAGCTATGGAATATATAAATCTTTAACCCTTTCATTACGAAATCAATGTGCTCAGGCTGTACAGGACAATTCGGTGGCAGGTTTACAATGTAACATCTACTTGTAATTTCATAGTTTTTAACCAATTAATATTTAACGAATGCTAAGTTAACTACAAACCTAGAAATGTCAAACTATGCTACTAGATTTTGCCAGATTTCTCAACTAGTGTGCAATTTCGACAAACGGCTGTACTCGTCTTTGATGTCGATAGGCTTAATCAAATCATGTTTAATTATATTATCTGATATTATTATTATTAATGGAACATGAATGTTACCAATATTGTTTTAAACATACATATAAATAATCAAGAATCATGAAAGTGAAATGTTCTATTATTCGAACATTCGTGTCCCGCAATTAATTCGGATAATCGAGGTTCCACTGTACGAGTTAGTAATTGAGAAGATACGTGCGCTTTTGCGATTCTCTGTGCCAGCACGTGTGCTCCGTTTGAAACTCTAAATCTCGTTTTACAACAACACGAAGCTTCCCTTGACGAACCACGTCTCTATAATTCCAATCTTCAAAGACGATTCGAAAATTCGCGGAGGATGAGATTACGATTTCTTCTTTCTCCGCGGCAGCACGCTTCGAGGATATAACTCTGCTGAACGCACGATTACACTCACGACAGGAGCGTATAGTAAAGTCGCGTCGCTGCAACGGTCCCAATAAAAAGTAACGGCTACTCGAATGCCAGGTCCGCGTGTTCTGTGCTTATTACTTTCCAACCAGGAAAACGGCAGAAATCTCGACACATAAACTTGCAGCTCGTTGCTAACGATCGCGGTCTTGAAAACGATTTCCACGGGGGTACACGCGTCCCGTTGCCTCGTGATTCTTGAACGACGAGAAGGGGGAAAAGGGAAAAGGAAGAGGAGGAAGAAGAAGAAGAAGAAGAAGAAGTCCTATATATGACGTTATGACATTAGGAGCTGTACGATATTTCACAAATTATGAGACTTCCGGGAAACGGTTCACCGGAAGGGGAATTCGCTTCGTATCGAGGGAATTGCTTAATGTGTCTTTCGAGTGTAGTTCAATGTATAGAACTGTCTTGAAATCGCAAACGTTTCTTACTGGTTTCAGTAATGAGATGCCGATATTTTATTTTTTTTTTTTTTAGATTTGCTCTTGTATAATTTCAGTTCTTTGTAGAATATTTATTTCAACCCTTTAATTACAGATGTATTTTGAAATTTTGTGCGCCCTAAACGTAAAACGTGGCAGAAATAATATTCATAGACAAATGAAACTGAGTTAAGATATAAATTTCTATGCACTTTCAAATATAAATACATATACTTTCAAATATTCATTTTTTAGAAAAAAAGTAAAGCACACGCACAAAACTAATTATTCATATGGTAAAAAATGAACTCGACTAGAATCTTAAAATCGTTTATTGACGACACTCGCGCTTCACGAATTTGTTTCTTCGTCATCTGTTGATGACGTTCGTAGTTAAAGGGTTAAATATTTAAAAATTGAAGGATTAATATAGTGAGCTATTCGATAAGAAACGAATTTCTTTTTATTAAACCAGAACGCATACAACGAATGAATATGCAATAACGAACGTGGAAAGATTTATAAATTTGTGTACAGTTAGTTACAAAATTCTACATATGTTTCTAAATTTCAAATGTTTCGAAAAATAATGGAATTTTCATCATTTCATCAGCAGTAATTTGTTTGTTAGTTGAAATTAGATGGTTTATCAAAGAATAGTGACGTTTCTGCCATTTGTTTGCAGCAAAATATACATAAACTGAAAATGCGATTTCGCGGAAGACAGCAAACTGTATTTCAATGCCGACGGCGCGCTTTTCAATCAAACTAGAATAACAGGATGAACAAAAATCGTATTTCAACTTTAAATGGGGTCGTTCTAAATAGGAGACTTCAGTATTTAAATTCATGGTAATCTTAGATGCTTGAACAATTTTTTAAACAATTGGGTACGGTTTGAATTTTGAAATTTCTTTTTTTAGAAAACCTCCTTTAGTTTTCCAATCGTTTCCTGATATAATTTACAGGAAAATTTGAATTAAGGATGTGAAAATAGAGGTTTCAACCTTTAAAGTGACCTCACGCAATAATTGTACGACTATTTTTGACGAAGTTACAACAGTTTATACATTGATAGCGTTACGGTCAAGTGTCCGGAAACTTTCGAGTGGTAGCGTAGGTATGTGTATTAAAGTATACAAGATTTACTGCTATAATAATTGCGTCTGTTATGTTCCATAATTTGTTTAGCATAAATAAAGTTACATTTTATATAATGTTAAGAGCAATTTTATTTCTGCAATCAATGATACTTTCTTTATGAAACGTCATTTAGAATCCTTTGTAATTTTATATTTTATATTTTATAAATTTTCATGCCACTTTTATTATTCCGAAATATGTCCCTTCTATGTTAAATGCATTTTGTTTGGCAATTTCTGGACATACTTAAAATGGTATATTTATTGGCCACCCTACATATAATTCCTTTAACTAAAATATATTTCCATATGCTGATTCTTCTGATTTCTTTCCTTAATTATTGTTTAGTAATTCATTCTTAAACAGCGTGAAATACGAACCAATTTCGTATTCATCATAAATAGTAATCAAGGAATAATATAAAATTATACCCGTTAATCTGGCATACAACTACAGACATTTTCTGATTATCCTAATTAAGTAGAAATATAATTTAAATTGCAATCAAAACTCAATAAAATTACCTTAATTACCTTATTTCCAGTTTCCAAAAGGTATATTAATAATCGCTAATGTAACCGTATCATTGGGATCAAATTAAAGGTAATTAATCCGTTTTAATAAAAATAAGAAGAAAATGGGGAGAGTGGAATCCATATTTTATCAAAATTTACCTTTCCACATTTATTTATGTATGCACACACATATACGCGGCCGCATTTGATGAGATTACCATTTAAGTTGATAATAAAATTCAGTCACAAATATGATACGTTTCATCATCAATATACGTTCTGGATATTACTCGTCCGAAGCAGAACAAGTACATAATAACATTGCATAGTTCCATTTCACTGTGAAACGAAATCTGTTATTCTTGATAATAAAATTTCATCAACGTTTCAATGTTTGTTTCTTCCGTTTGCATCGTTGTTTCACGCAGGACCAACTATAATGTTTTAATCTCCGTTTACGCTTTCTACAAATCGCAATTTTCAAATTAACCTTTTATTAAAAAAGTTGTTGCGTTACTTTATTGCAGTGATTCCCAACCAGTGTGTCGCGACACATTAATATGTCGCGAAGATAGGGTAAATGTGCCACGTATTGCCACTTTAAGGTTCGCACGTAACTTTATTTAATTATTTTAGAACGTCGTTAACAGAAAGATCGTTCCAGTTTGGAGCATAATATTATTCAACAGATCTCATTTATGTGGGAGACAGAACGACGCGTGAATGTTTATAAACTGGCGCCTGACTGAAGAGTGTTTGGGACTGAGTGTCTGGGGTTTGGCGTGTGAACGAAGGGTGTGTGGTCGCGCAAGATTTCGGGTGAACGTGACTGACTGGGCCTTACGAATGTCGGAGATGAGTGAGAGAAACCGAGAGACAGAATGAGAGAGAATGAATGCGTGCAAGGGTAGAGAATGCGTGGAAAGCGTGGGTGCGAGAGTTAAAAGAGAGAGTTCAGGGAGACAAGACGTTGCGAGCCGAGAGAGTTGTGTGAGCGAAAGACGTAGTGCGATTGTTATTACTTATATTTAAGAAACTATTATTTACCCTTAAAGGACATTTTTTATCTTCCCGTTCCCTAAACAACTCCACGTGGGATTTAATTAAAATAATCCCTACATTTATTTATGAACATTTTTTTTATATGTTCAATATAATAAATTCATTACTACGTAATTGAAAATGTACAACAAACTCCACGGTCCTTCGTACTGTCGCTTGAAAACTTTTCATTTAAATAGAAACACGTTCTACATACATATATTAACACCTCAGTTTGTGTAACAGATATAAAATATATATTATAGTAAACGTCGCGCCTTACCGAATTATCACACGTTCCATACTTTATAATTTTATTGGTCACGTTTTAATGTTCAACAGCGCATTTACCTCGTAACATTTATTTATAAACATTAAGTGTAAACGAATATACAATGTCTTTGTGTTGTTACGTAAACCGAAGTGCAAGTTTAGTATAAAAATTTGTTTACTTACGATTCTTTATACACTACTTTGCTATTAAATAAACAAATTCAAGTGGAAGTTATAGGAACAGTGACAGTACGTGAGTCATTTACCCTATTACAAGTGCGGTGCGAGAAATTCATTAAAATGTAATTTGTGGTAAAAGATGCGTGAGTGTGTATGTTTGTTATTATTGTGAATGGGACTTAAGGTATGAAAGAGCGTGAGTGAATGGCCATCTATGGTGTGTATGATCGATGATCGAAGCGATAGTGGAAGAAAGAGAGACGCTTGACTATTGCATACATGTTTATATTTTATATTTCATAATAAATATTATTAAAGGCAAATGTGTCGTTTGTGTATAAAATCGCCTGACTCCCACAAAAGATACTCAATATTTCGAAAAATATAATTCGTGCACTAGCCATCAGCATCGATTACCTGCAGTTCATTGCCGTTCCTGATATCACATAGTTATTAGTAGACCTCACTTCTGTATCAACAGAAATAAAGAAGTGAAATCACAGAGGAGGTACAGGATAGACCGATCATCTTATGGGACTTCGTGTCACATGCTCTGAAATACCGATAACCTAAAAATTCAGACTTTTCGGAAGAATATCTTTCGTTTTATTATCTGACAAAGAATGTAAACACTTCTAATGTATTTTAATATAGAAAATGTAAGAGCAAACGTAAAGGTTATACATTTTGGACAATCGAAAAGGTAAAAATAAAAACGGATTTGGGGCTCATGAGCCCCAAATCCGGGTGACAAAGGGGAGCATTCGATCAGTGGTCTATCCTGTCCTTAGTCAATGGTGAAATTAAAATAGGGGGCAGCTTTGCCCTTTATATAGTATAATGTCTTCTTTAATTTTAATATTTTTGTACGTTATGTATATTGTATGCCTTTTGCACATTTAAGTTTGTCATAAATGCATAAATATCCGCAGTATAGTTATTAGTTGTCATAAATTCGTAAATATCCGCAGTATAGTTACTGCATTCAGTTCAGAGTGTATTCGAATAATTATGGTATGTCGCGAAGACTTAATTAGCTTTAAAGTGTGCCGCTACTTTAAAAATGTTGAGAAACACTGCTTCAGAGAGGACGCTTAATCACATTTTCTTCGTTTAACTTTAGAATTTTACATACTAGAAATAATAACTTTTCAATGACATGTAGAGTATGACAAAATGATAGCAGCGTTAATAAAGTAAACAAGTTTCTTCTTTTTTTATATAAAATCGGTGGTAAAAGTCTACGTACACCTTTGAATTTCAAATATCTCAAGAAATACGAGTGTTTCGATCATTTGAAAAACATCAGTTTGTCCATTATTTAAAATTGGATAGATTCTAAAAGAATGATTATGCGTTCTTCCGCTTGTTCATAAAAGAACATACATAACCAAAAATACAACTTTATGTTAAACTTAAAGTTAAACCTAACTCATTCATTTTATATCATTCTAGACATCCCAACAACAATAAAATAAAATATAAAATACAATATAGCAATATTGTTGACTCGGACTGAATTAAAATTATTATAATATTTGCGATTTATTATTTCTGTAACCTATGGATTCGATAGAATATTTTGCCAATTATTTGATTTAACTTATAAAAGGTATTTGAGAGGAAAAAAACGAGGGCTACTTTTATTCCTTTTATCGAACATTTATAATCCCTTTCGCGTTATTTGCGAAAAAACCAACAATAATTGATTGATTTAAAAACCTCTGCGTCTCTTAAAATGCATTCTATCCAGGTGATATTTGGAATTTATGGACTACGCCGCTCATGATCTGTGAAATAATAATTTTCAATCTTCGCGCGCACGCGTTGCGCGTCTTAAATTTATGATTGGATGCAAAGAGCATAAAAGAGAATATAAAAATGTATTCCCGTGAAATTTTTCCGTTTAATAACGCGTATGCGTCATCTCGAGTGAATAATAGATTCTAGAAGTCAAAAATAAACGGGATACATTGGAGAGATTTATTAAGAAGAATTTCCAGACCTGGTACTCATTAATATCGCCGCATTTTTCTGCAATTAACAGAGAAGCGAAAAAGTGTCACCGAGTATACGTAAGAAGTGGTCACGAAGAGTTTCCAAAAAAGCAGTGGAAGAGGATTCAATTAGAATGCCGCGAACTACCGAGCGATTTGGCGAAAGAAAAACGAGCAAAACGCAATGATCGTTACGCCGGCGATTTAACATTTACGGAACACAAATTGCAAAGCGTTATAGTTGCTATGATTCCGCACAGCATTATTATTCTCTACAGGCAGTAGGAATTATCGTGATAGATTTGTCGCGTGAATGTGATTTAAGGTGGCACCTAAAATATTGTTACTATGTGTATGTTGGACGTGTGCGATTCGTTCGACGAATTCGGAAACATTAGTCGATTTTTGCGAACATTGAGTTATACGTCGAATCATTTTATTTATATCTACATTACGTCACGAGTTATAGGAAATTGAGCATGATATACAGCTAGTCATAGAAGTCTACGTGCTCATTTTGTATTTCAAATATTAACGTATTTTCGGGTGAATTTTAAAAATAATGAAAATAGGGCAAAAATTCACGGAATTCATAATATATAATAAAATTACAGATGAATAATATTCGTGGAAAATGTTTCATAAAGCATCATTAATTAAATGAGTAAAATTATTGTTAAAAGTATCCACAATGCAATTTTATTTGTTATAAACAAACTATAGAACGTCTCAGATGAAAGTATGATTACAAAAGTATAAATGTAGTTATAACAATCAGTTTTGTATACTTCAACACACATATGTAGATTTTCGTAAAGTTGAGTTTTCGGTTTATGTATGTTTTGTGGCGAAAAAAATGAAAGAGTTACCATTTTTTAATAATGTATGTAATTGTAGATACTTAATGACTAAACTAATATCATTAAAATGATCGAAACTCTTGTATTTTTTTAAGTATTCGAAATCTAGAGGTGTATGTAGACTTTTGCGACTAACTGTAAATGTCCCTAATTCAAATTGTGTATTCTGACATGTCAATTGATAATAAATATAACGGTGAATCAGAAACATCGTAAGTAGACTGCAGGTTTTTATGTATTTATAGAAAATGTAAAACAGCAGAAATATACAGAATGCACAAAGTGTGCAAGAATATGCAAAATTTCCAAAGTAAAGTACATATTATTATATTTGGAGAGTGGAACAACCCCCTAATTAGGTTCCTCTAATCTCCCTAATTAAAATATGCAGTCTAATCATAAATTATCTTTTTCGGAAACCGAGTTACATACCGAATCACGTTGTTCCTATTTAAACACAGCAGAAGGGCAGGCCTTTAAAAAGACTGGAATAATTATAATAATTATAGAAACATCATTTTCAACATAATAGATAAGATTTCATGGACAGTTATAATTATTAGAAAAATATGATTTCCGATTTAATATGTAAGATTTCATAGATAGTTATACTAATTATATTCTCATTAATAAATAGTCACAATAATTATAGGAACATGATTCCCAGTTTAATATATAATTTGATATAAATTTTTATATAATTTTTTTGCTGCGAATTATAAACAAACTCTTATGTCGCGAATTGAGGTTCAACGTCACAATTTTAAAAATCCGAAAAAAAATACTACCGTATTCCTTGAAGTTTTCTCTATAAAACAAGCTTTCCTCTACTTCGATATGACTGTTTAATATAAGACTATTTAATATATAGAGGAAAGCTTACTTTATAGAGAAAACTTCAAGGAATACAATTCGCTAAATAATGGTTTGTTTATAATTTGCAGTAAAAAAAAACGAACTTCTTCAACTTAAGAAAAATTTATCTGACTACGCCATACCTTTCTGATTAAAACGAAAACAAAAATCAGATTCGTATCTTCAATAGTTTCGGAGATAACAATATTTTTATGAAGGCACTTTTCGTGAAACGCGCTAAAATTTGCAAACTTCAATGGCCTGCAATTTTTAAACAATTTCATTATTGGCAAAATGATGGCTTAAAGCCCCCATAATTTCGCATAAACTACAACATATTTCAATTTGAGCATAATCCCAGACATCGAGGGAAAGAAGTGATCGATTTGGCGTGGAATAACCCACCGATAAATTATTACATTATATACACATAGACATATACGTACATTAATACTTTAGGCAGAGCTAAAATATTTTATATTTTTTGTACTTTTTTTAATTGTATTTAAAAAATTAGTCGAGGGCGGATTACATTGTCTCCAATTTCACTGATTCAAATGATCTTGCATTTGCATTGTTGTTAAGTGAGGTACAAGGAGATCAATACGTCGTGAATTTTACATCTTGGAAGTTAGCGAGATTGCTGTGTCCCAGGCAACAAGGAATCTTATTAAAAGTTCTACTTCACTTTTCTCTACTTATAAAAAATCGATTATATCTACGAAATGTAAAAAAGATTAAATAAAACGGATGGTACTCTGTAAAAGATACAAACCAGCAAAATGAAACGATGATATTTACTGTCGTACCTTCGCCTAAAATTGCAAATTTATCGATAAAATTGCTTTTATAATAACAGAAGCAACAAAGCTTCGGTTCTTTTTACTTTAAATTAATTAACTCATTCAATGGTGTAAACATCTGGTAAATTTAAATCAATTTATCCAGATAATAAGTATATATGATTTTTAATCGTTAAAATAATTAGTAAGAGTGATAACATTAATATTATTCCCAGTGTTCCTCAAATCATGAATTTATGCCACCAAAGTTAACCACTTTGGTCGGTAAATTGAAGAAAAATTTGACCGTTTGAAGTTTAAGCCAAACGTATCCCTATCACATGACATTTGACAAACTTTATCCGAGCAGTTTCGAAAACAGTTATGAGAAGAAAAAATTAGCGCCGGTTTGTGAAAGAATCTTTGCGAAACGGAATGGTTCGGGGCTAATTAATCGAGCTTAAGTAACCGACTATAAAATAGTTGGCGTGTTCTCGTTGGCGAAGCTGTAGAATCGAGAACCAGTCAGCCCCGTTAGCGGACTAAGAGTTTAACCGAGTCTGGAAAGAGGGGTTAGAGGGTGGCCAAGGAGTAGAAAGTACCTTTAATGAGCTTGATAATGGGCTGGTTATATAGTCCTACGGATCTCAACCGATAGCCCTTCGTCTCTACGGTTCACCCACAACCATTTTCTGCACCGCTCATTGATTTCACGAGGCGAGGTTAATCGGGTTGCGCGAATTCGGTATTTCACCGTGGCTCTTACTTAAGTTTAAACACTTGCCGGGGAGAAAGGCAGTTAATTGGGCGTCCCGAATCTCTGGCCTTTCGTTTTCGGTCCACCATCGAACCACGCTTGCGAAGCTTTTGAATCACGCGTCACCGTTATTATGCTTCCGGCGAGAAAAGCGAATAGGGTGGGACGCGTTAATTCGCTACGAGTATAGAATTCATTTGTGCCGAGTCACCGACCCAAGTCTATTTCTGATTCCATCGAACAAAAAGCACGCGGTCGGATAATAAAACTGGGTCGAATAGTTGCGAGTATAAGCCCACTGACGTCGATGGGAGTAGTTCCGCTCTCGCGTTTTGATTCGCCTCCGTCGCTTAATTGCCGCTTTGACATCTTCCACGGTCGCGCCAGCTTCGGACAATGGCACCCCGTCTGTCGTGCAGAAATTAGGCGCAATCACTGAACCGTTAAACTTTCGCAATTGTCTTTGGAATAACTTGTTCATAGCAAATTTCTTCGAAGAAGCCGGCTAACTAGTTGGAATTTTTGGTTGAAGTGTATTTAACTCTTTCGCCACGAACGGCGCATACAGTGACTGAGAAAAGTATCCATACACTGTGGATTCTTCAGCTTTATTGAGAATATCTTTTTCGAAGCAACGTTAAGTTAAAATCTATTTATCGCGTAATAATTTCTAAGGATCTAGCTTTCGACCCAAACGTATCCAAGTATGAAGCAGTTAATTTTCGAAATTCCATAGAAAAAGAAATGTTTTCAATAGAAATCAGAAGTTTGCAGTGTATGAATACTTCCTTCGGTTACTCTATATACGCCCTTAGTGAATCGATAATTATTTATTAAGAGTATCCGTATTGTTTCTCTACTGTCTAATATTACTTCTGTTTTTATTCCTACAATAATATTAAACCATAATCGATGATACAAAGTATCTAAATATTTATATTTGTCCAATTTTCATATTAATAGAAGTTATTTCTCCTCTATGATTGTAATTTTCACTTTCAGAAAGCCTTAGAGAAGAGGTTAAAATCTTTCTTTCAATCGATTCTTCTATGTTGTTCAGGTTATCACAGATATCTTTAAAATACTGGGTCGAATGGAAAGTTCGTGCCGCATTATATTTATATTGTATTTCACAATAGTTTTTAAATATCCAATGGTTGGATCTGAATGTACCTTAATTTAGCTATTCAAGTTCAGCTCAAGAAAGGACTTCGGAATAGTAAAGTGTTTCTATAGAATAATATGAATACATACCGTAATTTGTTCCGTCCATTCCTGACATTTTGACTCTGAGTATTTACAATCTATGTATCAATCTATGTGTATATACAATCTTACTATCAATGTTCGTAAACCTAGTGTTGAATAAATTCGAGCATAGAATAAGGATGATTTTTTTATAACATATTTTATGTGGATTATAATATATTTTAGTTTGAAAAAAGATCCATGACACCGACGACAAACGTGATCGATTTGCCGTGGCTTGACCCCATTTAGAACAGAGAGGATTATTTATTGGTGCTTATGAGAATATGATATTGCCCTCTATATTTTAAGCTACGTAATATTAAATCGGCTTATTGAAATAATGTAATAATTTCTTTAATATATGTAAATTTTCTTTATACTCGTGAACGAAAGAAAAAAGTGCTCTCTTGCGGAAGCACAGACGAGGTACAGAATAAGCCTATCATCTTATTTGAAATACTGAAATTTAAAAACATCATAATTTTCTCCAGAATATTTTCCTTTCTAATATTCCAAAGGAAATGTAAACGCTTGTAAGATATTTTGATATGCAAAATATAAAAGAAAACGCTAAAGCTATAGATTTTACGCAATTGAAAGGGTAAAAGTGAAAATAGAAATGGAGTCTCGAAACCTTAAAACCGTGTGACAGAAAAATAGATTGGATTATAGGACTATTCTGTATCTCGTCTGTGATTAAAAACAAACGTTAGTCGATCTCTGTCCAATAAGTAGTATCGGTTCAGTATTTGTCAGACGTATTGCATAGGCTTCGCAGTAGTTCGATGAGTAGTATAGATCCAGCATTGGTCAACCACGTACAAACGGACTGTTGATGTTGAAAGTGGTGTAAGTCTATGTTCTTCTGTTTTGAGATATTACACAATAAGTATTACTACAATAACGAATCACACTCGTTCTACAAATTATGCCAGAGATTCAACAAAAACGTCGACTATTACAAGTGAAATTTAATTTGAACTCTAATTGCAGCTTTATATTATAAGACTGAAAATTACCTACAATATTCAAGCGATTTTTTCGTGACACGATATAAACATAGTGACCAGCTAATGCTAGCATAATTGGATAATAAAATATTTATAGGGCAAGGGGTTAAAGGCTATAATAATAGAAACCTCAAGAATAAAACATCAGTTACCTTCAAAATTTCGAAAAAATAACGTTGGTACAAAAATATTTTTCACGGTGTATGTCTTTTGATGTTATATAAACTGTATGAAATTTTTTTTTTATATTATTGTAACTGAGGGAGATATTTAGGTGAACTGCCCTGTAGAATATAATAGAATGTACAGGATATTTCGAAACATGTGGATATCGTTTTTTTATATATTTATTACACAGTGTTTTGCAACATGTGGACATAACTTTAGAGGTGAATTCAGTAGGCTAAAATAAGAAACAAAATTCACATAAATATATGCCCGATATCATTTTGTTTCCGAATTACAGCTGTTCTTGTTTTCCTATGATTCTATCGACTGATTCCTTCAACTGTATCTACATGAAGTTTCGTATATGATGTACGACTTTTTTATCTACTATGTAAACCGTAGTACAATATACCATAATATAATAAATAGATTACTGTTCTTTATGCAAATTCATATATTTGTAAATAAAACCAAAGGAGCTGAAGAAAAATGGGAAACTGTTTCACTTTCTAACTATTATAACATGTACCTTATCTTTGATATTTTGTGTATCGTTGCACATTATATGCACTTTGTATTTATTGGCACATTAAAATTTCGCGTAAACGTATAAACATCCGCAGTCGAATAATGATATAATATAGATAACAATAATTTCTATGCAAATAATTAAACAACAAGGTATAAAACAAAAACGAGTATAATTCGAATGTTTATATGACATTTTCTTTTTGCTTTAGTATACTGAATTCACCCCCGAAGTTATGCCTACATGTTTGCGAAACACTGTGTAATAAATATATAAAAAAACGAATTTAATAATATACTGGTTTATATGATGTCAATTGTCTAATTCTGAGATAGTTGATACATAAATATTGTAATATATAAATACTCCAAGCTATTGTTAAGAAAAATAATGGAAATCACAAATGAAAGGAACAAATTCAACTGAAACCGATTTCAATCAATTATGCATACCCAAGAACGAATTTGCATCCGGTTTACAAGCTTAGTTAGCTACGATAACCGTTAATATTCATTACAAACCATCAAACAAGCTAAAAAATCGATGAAACTCTAGTGCTGAATAATCTTGTTATTATTGCCCTTAAGATGTCGATTTATAAACGATGATAAATCGATTGACCTACTCACGGTTGAATAACTGTTATAATGTACAAGATGCATTATAAGGAAACCATTTTTAAAAGGTTCTCAAATCAATGACGTTTCAGTTATGACGTAAGATTAAAATTATTCTTTGACTGTACATGTTTGTGTAAGTTTAAACTTCTGTACATAGGACTGAGGACATGGAACCTAAACGGAGCTTTGTTTCGTCCCCTAAATATCACACTGTATATTTTACTTTGGATATCTTCTATATTTTCAGTTTAAATGTCAGTTACGTATTGGAGAACCCCATTGAAAACTCTTACTTCGGAGACGTAAGATTTCAGAACAAAACAACGAAATGTACAGTTAGAAGCAACGGTATTACAAGCACAGACACCTAGAAAACATTGTACTTAGCTTAATCAATGAATAGATTAGTAGAGCATGTTTTGTAACTATTATCAGCTTTGTGTACCGAGCACATGATCCATTGATCATCACATAATCTTCTCATTAGTGAGCAAAACGATTAAAAGTTCATAGTATGCGGACTGTAGTGGAGTTGGTAGTTCTCGGGCTATTGTCCCAGTTAATCGAGGCATTAATTAGTTTGTTCCTGTTTACTAGGACTGGCGATGGGAATAAAAGTATCAACCTAATAAGAATAATACACCTATCGCACAGAGATGGGCAACATTTTATTCGGAAATCAGGTGATGAATAAAAATACGGAATAACATTTCATTCGCCATTGTAGAATATCTATTCGAATAAGAAATTATTGGAATAGGAAATTACTCGAATAAAAGGTGATTCGTATAAAATTCATTTAAAAATTCATTCGGATAACAAAATTCCTTGTATTATATAATATTACATTGCAGAAATGAATGAAGTAAGAATATATAGACAACGCCAAACGTGAAACATTTTTTTTGAGTTTGTTGTTGAAACATTATCATATTCAGTTCTACAATTAACGTTTGTTCAAATGGAGGATTAAAAAATTTATCGCATTTAGGTAGATTTATTCGTATAATACATAATTGTTCGAATAAATCATCGTTATTTATTCGAAGAAATCTTTGTTATTTATTCGAATGAGTTATTCAAATAAATAGAGAATAATTTGTTACGGATAAATAATTGTTTTGTATGTTGGCTGCATTCTTTATCTGTTCAGGTATTCAAATTTTCAAAAATTGCATAGAGATCCGAAGTCTAGCAACTATATATCAAATAAACTAATGTAAATACGAATAGAAATAGCATTTTGTAATTTAAGAAATACGTGGATAAATCAGTTTGCTGTTTGTATCATTAAAGTCTTGCTCACTTTATCAACCCAAACCCGACACCTTTTTTACAGCAGAAGTTCATCGCTCGCCTGATAAATGAAAAAATATTCAAAATACCGGAGACTATTTTGCATATCGAGATTCTATAGGATTTTTTGTATTGAGTTGAGCGGAAAGTTCGTGCCGTTTTTTATTAATCGTAAGAGACGGATCAGTTATCGTTAGAAAAAACTGAGTTCTACAAAGATAGAACCATGAAGCTGCTTGAAATATAGTCGAAGGTTGTCGAGAAAAATGATGAATAATTTGAATCATAAATAAAGTAACACGTTAAGAAAAAAAAATCGTCTTCCAATTTAACTGAATAAACGGTACGAACTTTCCATTCAACCGAGTAAATAAACATTGAATTATAATAAAATATAAAAAAATGATAACTATAATCAAACTACTTTGTAAGATAAACGTAGATAATATGGAACAGCACGTAATATGGAATTTTGTGAAATCTCGATAATTAAATAGCAAATTTTATCAAAATTTATTACTTTATATTAAGAAACGTTTCTTTATTTCGCAATGTGTAAACATATCTGAAAGACGAGTCACATAGTCAAACGTTTAGGCAAAGCTGAGTTACAGAGTATTACTTTTGTATGATCCATCGCTAACTATGACTGTATAAAAACAATTTAAATAAATATTCACATTTTGTAACAAAAATGAAGTTTCTGGAGTTTTCTTTAAAAATTTCTTAGGTGGTCCATATTAAATATCCCTTTTTCGAAGTGCCAAATTTCACGATTGTTAATTACTTCACTATATTTCCAAACCATTTGAATTGTATCACACTTAACTAATTAAATATGATTATGTATTAGTTTCTTTGTTCCGTCGCGTTGATTTTATAGAAAAAGATAAACATCTCTATTTTTGACACGGTTTTAATCTCAGTTAGGGTGTCCAACTCTCCCGTTTCTTTTTCTCGGAAACTCCGACATTTTATGCTAATTTTTGTACATTCTCCCATTTTACGTAGTGATCTTTCATTTCCCCCGTAATTTCCATTAACTATTGAAAATCGCGAATTTTTTATTTACACTAGTACTAAAATCGATAATTTAGACTTGTACATTATCATCTTTGTAAGAAATTGTTCAACTTTGACAAGAAGATAAAAAATTACTTAATTGTGTAGCATCGATTGATAAATATACATAACATGCAATCGGATAAAACATAAATATAATATATACTTAAATTTATTCGTTTTCATAATCTGCGTGTGCAACACTAATATAAATAAATATAATACAAAGTAAAAATTAATTACTTTGTTTAATATACATCATTCGTCCTTTCAGACCAAACATTTGGTTACGTTCCCTTAAATTTATTACTGACAGTTGGTCAGCCTAAACTCAGGTGTTCCATATTACCAACGTTTAACCTGTACCTAATACCGTACATCTAATTATTTACCGAAGAACCCAGCGCTGCAATATATTTGTCTCTAGCCACATGCAAGGGATCAAGCCGATGCCAATTCGAGTGAATAATAATCCTGGTGCGGAGGAGCATTGCTTGCTTAACCGTGCACAGAGAAAGATTATTTACTTCTCATTCATTTCGCGAAGCCGAGTAAAAGTGATGAGAAAACAACGTTGTTAAACGCTCAGTCAATAGACAGTCTATCATGGAACTTGCGGCGGAAGAATCTAACTGACGTCAGCAAGTGAAAAAGCTTCGAAGACAGAATCAGCCGCGATATCAGTATTCGGGGCAGACTTATGACGCGGCTCTACTACTGGTCTACCTTTCATGCTAATAGGGACGGTTCAAATTTGACTAAAATTACAGATTGCTAAAAGTTTTTTCTGAATATTAATGAGAACTAAGGGCAAATTGACTAATTCAGAAGATTAACTACAAAGATAGGAATATTAAGTGAGTGCAGAAGTTTGCTATAAAGCAACGGGCTTCGTTACTTTACGAACATTTTACAATATGATCGACAAACATTTTCCACGACTCGTTAACTATATCTGTTTGGAATAAGCAGAAAATTATTTTTTTAGTCTTACAATTAGACCATTTGTGAAAACCTGTGCCTTCTTATTTTATGAATGAATTTAAATGTAATTAGTAATATTTTAATTATTTCGTAAACTTTAAGAAGCGTTGAATTCAAGAATCATTAGTTGCGATAGGGAATGTTGTTTAATTTTGCATAATCAATACAGTAGGACATCACATACATACTCATACAAATAGATACAAAAATTGTTAAAACATAATTCCACCGTTAAAAGATTAATTTTAACACATTTTCTACCGGTTAGGAATTAATGCGAACAAAAAGCCGGCCAATTTAAGCTTACACTTCGCATGGTTTCAATCCTATAGTAACATATGATGTAAAATAAAGATTAAAAATGTAACGTATCATATCGTCTACCGCTTGAATTATTATTGACAATATAGAGAGCAAAAAGCCGATTTATAGGGATTTATGGGATTCATAGCAAAAGCCTATTAATCAGCTGCCGGTAAATAATGAATTAATTTTCCAATATTAGAACATCTTTTTTCTTAATGCAAAGTCTAGTCGCGAAAAAAATTGGAATTCCCGATATTTTTAGTAAAAATCGGCACTTATTCGATTCACAAATGATCGATCGGTAGCAGATAGCACTTACGTCCATTGAAAAAATTGGCAAGAGGCAGAGAGTCGCGAATTACAACGTTGGTGGTACGTATTCGAAAACGATCGCGGTCACGCATCGTTTCGTATGGGCCATGTGTGGATATTTCATAAGTTGCGCGCAGTGATTTATTGCACGGCCGGTGATTTTTCATCGCAGAAGCTACGAAATGAAGTGATTGATTGCACCCGCGAAGGAGTCCCGTCGACAACAGAAAAGCTGAATTTTTATTTATTACTACTACTTCCACGCGAATGAAAGACCGTTGTCACAATTTCGGCTACGGAATCACGTATTTATATACTTTATCTGCTCTCTTTAATGCACTCGATTCCGTGACGCGTTCAGTGCAATAGAATGCAATGGAATCTAAAAATATTAATCTATTAATTCAATAACACACAAGGAGAATCAGCAAAAATTGCCATTCAAAGTGCTACCCGTGGCAAAAAGTTTTCGAGCAAATGGGAGAACATGGAACTAAGAACAATAAAATTTTGAAAATGCGAAATGCTGATCCACAAATAAAATAACATACGGGAAGATTACATAAATATAATATGGAAAGGAATAAAATAATTCTTTACTGTAAAAAAGAAAACAGCGAGGAAAGTAACATTACTTAACAATAGAATAATATTTTACCTAATATTTTCTAATAAATATCTATACGTCCATATATGATTACTTTAATGTGTTGTAACATTCATACTACGAAATTTTCGCAACGTGTAAAATGAAATTTCATTTTACAATTCGTTTATTACTTCTCGAAGCTTATTTTCACTTTCGAGGATATTTTTAGTAACTAATTTCGCCCCGCGTTGTCCATAAATTCTTTATTAGATATTACAGTTATACTTTGCGTCAGAAAAACCTTTGCATTTTTAGCTAATTTTATATTATCGCTATTTTCGTTTGGCCGACAACTTTTTGCCAGGGATAGCAATTCGTCATCCATTGGTTTCACCAAAAAAAGATTTTATACGAAAAAAATTGAAATAAATTTCATGAAGGAATGGAATAAATTTCGAAGAAAGAATTCTGTGATAAAATCAATAAATAACGAGTAGGTAACTATTATTTTAAATGGCAATTGTTATTGATTCACCCGGTACATAAAAGTTTCAGTATGCAAATGGAAGTTTATGGAATGAAATCAATCATTCTTAAGTTATTTCGGAAAAGTTTAATTACTGCAAGCAACAAGGAGACGTTTAAGTTGTTAATAAGTACACGTTTCTCCTTTAGATCAATGATACGATATTAATAACATCAGTTCTAATTGTGTAAAGTAATGTATGTCTCTACTGCATTAATGACTAATGATTAGTTTAATCAGGTTTTCACGAATGACTAATAGCTAAGTAATCAGTAATCAGTAATTACATTGATACATAACTAATAGTCATTAGTCGCAAACAATTCTAACTATAACTAATATTTTGCAATTATTAGTCACTGTTACCCAAATTATTCGAGTCTTAATCATTAGACATTTTTCCGATTACATTTTGTCCAACTATGATATAAACCCACCAAATGAAATTTAAATTTATAAATATTAATAGCAATATTGTTCTATTCCTTTCAAAATTAGCAGATGTTTTAGAAAAGCAGGAACACGATTGTGTGAGGAAAGTGGCCAAGAGATCGCGGCAAGGTTAATCCTATCCATATGTGCCAACATATTCCGTGTCATCTTTTTCCTACCATTTGCTTCTTCTTTTGGACATTTGAACTTCTTCAGCCGGCATGCAATCGTGTTCTTCGTGTCGTGCGGTGCACACGCGTTTGTGCAAGTTTTACGGTTAATTACCAATGATGAATCGCACGGAAACGGCGACGGACGCCAGGAAAAAGTAACATTTATCATGAGCGCATTTTCATCGCGCGGTATCGCGACCCTTACATTGTGTTCCCTTTCTTGGCCTCCTTTTTTTTGATATCAATTTGCTTTTTCTGTCCACCGACTGCTTGCTTAGCGTCGCAACCCATTTGCACCGTTCACGTTTTATCATGGTATATTTCAATGGACTGACCATATTATAGAATCCAGAAATCTTGGATCATCCATCATTGGTAAGGAAATTTGTGAGTTTCTTATCGATAGCTTGCAGAAAAAGAAAAACAAAGTATGCAGAAAGTTCCTGACTATCCTTTTTCTTTTTAAACATCTACGATTTAATCTTTCAATATTAGGCGTACAAATGAATACAATGAACACTTCTTTCGTTTAATTCGGCATTTATTTTTCACAAAATTAGGTACTTGCTTCATTTTAACTCTTAATTACTCACGCGCTATTTTTTGTACAATTCATACATGATATGAAGTTTCCTATCAAATAAAAGCTAGTTCTTGTTATTTATCTGAACTTTTACAAAACACTAACAGAAACCTCAGTTATGTTAATAAACATTTGAAATAATTTGATATAAAATAGTTGTTCTTTTTCTTTAGTTTACTATGACCTTCAACACTAAATTAAAGAAAAGCAACTGTTTTATTTCAAATTATTTAAAACGTTTAGTAACATAACTAAGGTCTCTGTTAGTATTTTGTAAAAATGTAAATAAGTAATAAGAACTAGCTTTTATTCAAATAATCGAGAAACAAGAGGCAAGAGAAGCTCAGAAATTGCAATGACCCCATGCGAGTAATTAAAAGTTAAATACAATTGATGTTATAAATTCCTATTCGAGAGGAAACTTATTCTCTTGATAATCTTGATTTGTTAATACACCTAACAGTTAGCATTTTGTTTAATTTCGGAAGGAAAGTACAATGTGTTGTATCTAACTATAGCTGATTTCTTTATCCTTATTAGTGTAATATTAGTATTAATGTAATATTCATATAATATATTATTGGTGTAATATTAATATATTAATATGGTATTAAATAGACTTCGGATTTTTATGCACATATGTGAAATTTGATCACGTATAAATATACAAGAAATATACAATATATGCACAGTATAGTAGAAACTATAATATTTAGAGTGTAAAGCAAACTTCTATTTAGCTTTCACTTCCTTAATATTGTTAAGAAAAATATGAATTTGCACAAAAGTCCGCAGTATAATAATATTATAAATAATTATTATAATTAGCATATTAATAACTCACAACGGTATAATGATAAAGAAATGAAATAAAATTAGAGACGACATCCACAGCAATTATGTCATATTATGAATACTTCGTTAATTTTGTTAATTAAAGACACTATTGGCATGTTGAAACGCTTGAAATTCTTTGTTATCTGAAGAATAAGAAAGCATTGGAGGAATATGAATTTAATACAATGCAGTTCGGTATTTTAACGACTTTTGAATATCCGTCGTAGCGAAATGGATAAAAAAAATGAATTCTGTTGAACAGAATTTATTAACTTTCCTCCTCTTCTTAGAATTATAAAGTATTACTAAAGGAGAAAGGATCCGATTGATTAGAATAGAATCTCGAAGACAGTAGCAAGATTAAGTTCAACATGTTCGCAAATCTCGATCAATTTCAATGCAGATGGGATTTAAATACTTATTTTTTTTTCTACTCCTTTCCATATAATCAGGAGTTTCATACCTGTTAAATGTATGGCCTAATTGCAACAAAAAAACATTCTATATGCAACTTAGTTTAATTAAAGAGCTTAGTGCAAAAACTGGTCAGTTCAATCTGTGGCATAAATCAACTTTTCAATTGTTTTTTAACCCTTTGCACTTTGTTCAGTCTCACTGAACAAAGAAGGACAATTTGCATTGTAATGCGAAAGTAAACTCATAGAACCCACGGATATACCAGCAGTCCAGTCCTACTTTTTCTTTTCCAATAATTCTAACAAACCATCAATAAAACAATAATATTCTACAAATCTGTCCTAAACGTTTTTACAATCATGTTTACTAGATCCGTATGATCGATGAGTTTATTAGTCGCAATATCCCCAGGCCATATAATGAGCTTGGGGATTTCGGTACCTTCAACGATGGTCAATGTTCCACCGTGCCGTCGCCCGAATCATAAAATACATACAATAGCGCTAAGCCTGTCATCGGCTGTATTCATAAGGCGTGAGTTGACTTGCAACTCTGTCCAAAGCATGCCCCGCCGATGCAGGTTATTTTTCTCTACACTACCCCATCATTAAAAAACTGTCCTTAAATACCACGCACCTCTCCATCAGAAAACAGTCGCAAAAAGATAATCAGCCAGCTACCATCCAACACGAGTTTTATATCTAACGTATTATGAACAAATTAACTATATTTTATTAATAAAACAATTGTTAAAAATTGCACACATCACAGCTACATATATCCCTTAAACCGCTGTAGTACATTAGGTTGGCTACAGTAGTACCGTCAAAGTGTTACAAAATAAAAAAAAAGTAAGATTTGGTCGGTACACACTCCAAACCTTTTTTTAATATTTTATATCATTTTGTTATATTTTCTGACTCTTGTGAGAACTTAATGTGATTTTCCTTCTCTTTAAAACGGGAAACTTTGTTTTGATTTAAAAGGAATTAAAATTTAATTGACGAAAATAGAAATAAAGGAACTTAATTCTAAGTTTCGGTTAAAATTTACGCATACCTTTATAGGAGCCGACAGATTGTAAAAAGTTTGCAGATAGAGCAAAATAATATTTAACGAATTTTCGTGCAGTTATTAGCTTTTTTGGGGGCGGAATATAACAAATTTTTGTCGAATTATGAACAACAGCATCTATTAACACTAGGTTTACGGAACTCGTCACGTTGACGCATTTCCGATTTCATACCTAAAATTATAGAGACCATATATATTATTTTTCAGTACTTTATGTTAACTTTAATTAATATAATGGTATGAATATGTATTCTAATTGATTTTCTTCATCCTCGCGCTTCTAATTTCGAATATTTATATGCAGTATACGTATTTTTCCGGAAGCTTGTCAAATTATGCAATTAACGTCCGTAAACCTAGTGTTAATGATGCTAATATTGATTTGAGTTTCTTTAAAAATTTACATATGACCAAAAAATCGAAACATTTGGGCGGTTATTTGGTACACACGTCTTCAAAGAGTTCAATGTGCTGCATTCCATGCAGTTTAATATAGAAATTCAATAGGTACAGTAATTAAATATTGATATAATGAAACTAGCCCAGTAACCTTTCGATGCCTTTAGGTGCAACAGATAATCAATTTTCCAGTCTCATTTTTGATAGCAAAAAGTTTCAAGTAACGAAGCCAATTGGTTTTTGCAGCATCGAGTCCTTCAATTTCAGTTTTAACTGTCGTTTCAGTATACGCAACCTAATAATAGTGTTACGCTGTGCCGCATTTCACGCAGTGTTAAAGCAGTGAACAGCTAATCCAACTATTTGCAGCCAGTAAAAAATCGTACGGCAGGAGGTTAATGGCTTCTAACGTTGCATATGAGGTTATTAGCGAACGGAAAATGGAAATACTGTGGAGAATTAGATTTTATTATACGCTAGAACTTCCTGAATCTGAACAGCCATTAGCCGAATGCTCTAACATCGGTTCGTTGTATTATCCAAATTTTTTGTTAATCAAACAATGTAGTAATAACAGCTGTTTTTTTCTATTTTATTAGATAACTAAGAACGTTCGCGTCGTTTCTGGGTTCTGTCATTTCTCAAACTACATCACAGCGACAGAAAATCGTAACGACTTCATTTCTTCTTCAAATTGAAGGGGAAGGTATGAATTTTACGACACTGCAAACTACATGTTCGAAAAAAACTTTCACAGATCCATAGAGAGTGTTAAAGTTTGCAATTTTTCGGTATCGCGAACGTAACCTCGTATTTAAGATGCTAATTTCTTCTTGTTTTATGTGCTGCGTTCCAATTAACGATTTTACAAAATTCAGGACATAATCTGAAATTTTGCAAAAAAATTTCATAGCATCAAGCTGATATAAACTTCGAAGGAGTACCCTATAATCGCCTAAAAGAAGCGATCAATAATGATGAACTACAAATTTCACTTGAATTCGACATTCATCAATGAAATCTTCAAACGAAACTCATCATTTTTAGTAACTATTAACTAGACTTTGGATCTTTATGCAAATTTAATTTTTTAGGAGCAAAATTAAAGAAAAGGATTTTATATACAAATTGATTTCATCACTTAAATATTATAACGTGTATTCTATTTTGATTATTTTGCATATATATGCACATCATATGCATTCTATAGTATTTTACATTTTTAAATTTCCTCTAAATACGTAAAGATTCGCAGTCTACCAATAACTGACGAAATTAATTTCGCAAAAATTAGAAATGCTATTTTAAATTAATTACTGATTAGAAACCTGTAAGCTGCATAAAATCAGTTATTTCATATGCAACGATTTAATAATACAATATACAGTAATCACGGTATAACCGAGAAGGGAATTAATCTACGTGGAAAAGTAAAGCGAAAATGTAAAATGAACTTGTTGCTAAATAGGTGTTAATATTTTCTACTATATATATAGTTTCTTGTGCATTGATGCATCTGTAAAGTATAGCTGTACACTTTTCCTAAGTGAAGCTATATATCTTTTCTTACATAAATCCAATCCTTGGGTTATTTTACGTATAAAAGTGTATGGATAGCATAAATGTGCCTTGAGTCACTTCGCAAGAAAATTAGACTAGGACGGTACACCCTTGAGGCTGAAAGCCTCAGGGCGAAAATTCCATTGCCACTCTACAAGCAAAGATTTCAATGTAATACTAACCAAATAACGTCGTTAATAAATTTTCCCTGCAGACGTGCATCTATCATGAGGCAGCACAAACAGGAGGTCTCTATTACACGTGTATTGTAATACAACACATCAAAGTAATCATATGTGGACTAGAAAATATTAGGTAATATAAATATCAGGTAAAGTATCGTTCCGTTGTTAAGTAGATTTATTTTCTTTTTGATATTAAACGATTATTTTTATTCTGTTATTTTCCTTTATTATTTCATATTATACAATTTACGTAATCTGCTCGTATGTTTCTTATTTCTGCAACAGCATTTCGTACCTCAAAGATTTCAATGTTCTTTTAGTTAGTTCCACGTTCTCACATTTAACCGAAAACTTTTTACCAGGCGTAGTGATAATTAATACTGTCAAAAACGTTACGAAGTTTCCGTACAAGCCGAATAAGATATAAAATCTCTGTCCTTTGAATAATTATGAACGGCACTATATTTTTGTGGTACTCATAAAATATTCGAAATTAAACGAACTTGAGGCTATTTGCAATACACTTGAGGGCACTTCTAATGGTACGCAACGAAGAAATCTGGAACGTTGTTAACCTGCCGGTGAATGTAAACGGTTTCTGTGAGTGCTCGAGAAAATCGATAGAAATACACACGATGATACTTTGAACGCGCTGCTTTTCTGAGCTTTTCATACGAGTTGTTGATTTGCAACTACGTCCACGAAGAAGATCGCGGTGAAACGGAACATAATACTCGAAACACTTGAACTTTGTTCCTTGTTCCCGGATAGGAATGTGTGTGTTTATGCTTCTTGAAACGATACCGGTAGGAAAACATAGCGGTCGATTAAAGGTAGAGGCAATGTTTGATGCAAATGCGGTAAAACGTACAATTGTAGTTATCTTCCCCGTTACGGAATATTGCAATTATTACACGCGCAATGAAGCTTTCTTTGATGTAGCATGGACACAGATTGCATGGTTTGAACTACATCATACGCTGTACTGTAATAGAAAGGAGAATTTAAAAAAGACTCTATCCATTAAACTATGTAGAAATGTGATAACCAGACAGTGGATATTTATGCAAATTTGTATCTCCTTGATTACTAGCTTTCACGGTGCTCGTCAATCTGACGAATTTCAGGTTTCATGTTTAAAGTTACCGGCACCATAAATATTATTTTTCAGCAGTTTACGTTGATTTCAATTGGTGTAATTATATGAATACGTATCCTAATTTATCCACTCTCCTCTAGACCTTCTAATTTCGAATATTTAGATGCAATATACAGACTTTTCCGAAAGCCTGTCAAATTATACAATGAATGTTTGAAAACCTAGTGTTAAGTAATATTGAAAGAGTGGACTATAATAGAGATCCGTTTATCCTGTAAATATTTTAATTTGTAGTTTACTTTAAATATTTTGTATATTTTTATGTATCATATGGAATCTGTTCCTTTTATTAGCAAATTTAAATTCTCCATAAGTGCATGAAATTAAACTGCGGATGTATATGCAAATTCGTATCTCGCTAAGTAAAATTGAAAGAGTGGACTCTTTTTTAATAATGAAGATTTGTTTGATTCTAGAAATGTTGTACGTTGTACCTTGCTTTAAATATTATCTATATTTTTATGTATCATATGGAATTTGTTCCTTTTAGCAAATTTTAATTTGCCATAACTGCTTAACGATCCGCAGCCTAATCATAACTTTATTTGCAATAAAATGAGCTCAATAATAAACATTTTTCCTCTTTCGCGTAATATTATCAGCCGCTTATTCGCATACAAAATTTCAAGTCCCAAAGTGATCGTAATAAGCGGGTTCCATTGTACTATCTCAATAAATTCTTTGTAATAAATTCTTTACAATTCAAACGAGAATAGTAAAAGTGCTTCTCGAGAATATCCCGCATTTCGATCGCAAAGAGTTAAATCTGAGGGCACATTTGTTACATTGAAAGTTGCCAAGTTTGATGGAACTCACTGACTTTGCAAAATTCTTTTCGGAAACGTCACTTACAGCGATATGAAAACTCAAACCTTTCTCTTTAATTAAAAAAAAAAGAGAAAAACAGAAATCAGATAACTACGATATTTTTTCACGAAGTTACAGCACTTTAAAGTGACTCTTACATTTTTGTCATATAGGGCTAGCATTCACGTTACCCAGTGTGCACCACGGGTATATTGCTAGTCGGATTTTGCACATCGGATGCGTATGTGCGTGCATCTGTGCAAAATGTTCCAAATATTCTAAAGGATCGGCTATCCTCTCGCATTTTAGTTTGAATATCTCTTTTATGATACTCCGTGTAATACATCACTACTTTCTTTATAAAGAAAATCATCGTACGAGTTATGGCTTTTTTAATTGTCTCAATCACATCTTTTTACACGCAAGTGAGTATGGTGAGTCTCTTGACGTTTTCGCTACTTTTAATAGTTTTAAGCAAAATATTTCTGTTATTTTTTCCTGTACAATAGCTCACGTTAACTATCTTAACATTCATGTAAATATACTTATATTCCTTTCTGTAATGTACACATTGTATACCAAAGGGTCTACCTGTGAAATAGATAAATAAATAAATAGTTGATCGACTTTTTCGGAATTAATAAAAATTACCATTATTCTTTTTCTTCATAAGCTTCATTTATTAAAAAATAATTAATTGCGCATTTATTTGGAAGAAAGGCCTTGATTTTCAAGATACCCAAAACTGAAACATCTCCTTGTTTGTTGAGTTGCAATCTTGTTGAAAAGCCTATAAATACGAAATTATATAAATTTTATTTTTAATATAGAATAAAATGACAGCGAAAAGATCAATCGTTTTGCTTGCAATAAAAAATAACAGAGTTTTAAAAAAGTGATTTTGGAGGATGTCTTTCGAAACATTCAACTTTTCACGTGATATTACACATGCAATATTCTATTGAAATCTCATTTTGGTACACAATAAGCGAAAAGACTACGCGAGATATTAACTATTAATTTTTATTTTTGTGTTTTATTCGTACTCGTTATAAACGACCATAATAAATTGTGATTATCGATAATATAATTGTATCGATTAAAGCGAATCTAAAGTTTAAACACAAATTCTATTAGGTTATTAGTGAAATAAATTCGTATCATTGTAATACTTTTGTTATTTATACAAACTATTATTTACCAAAGTTTCAAATGTTTCGAATCATAAAGCTAGCACAATATTTCGAGTTTCGAGGGATATCGAGGATTCGATGTTTCTATTATCTCATCCCTAATTATTTCACGCTTAATTAATTGAACGTGATTACGTATTAGTTTCTTTATTCCACCGCGTGTATTTTACTAAAAAAAAAGAATAAATAACTTTATTTTTAGCAAGGTCTTGAAACTAGGTGTTCCATATCACCAACGTTTACCCTACGTTCGAATTCAGTTGCTCGAATGCAAATCTTTATTAACATAATCCAGTTATCCGAATTATTCTGCCACCTGGCGTGTTTGAATAAATACAGTTCCACCGTAAACACACGTGAAATGGAAACCTCGATTAAACGGTTCCCAGTTACAGTGAGCAATTTCTCGTTTATAAAGCACTGATCGATCACCACTCATTCTGCATGCTTCAGTCGTTCCCATCCAGAAAGATTAGAAATCGCGTGTCGGTGATAAGCCAGAGGACCCAAACGCGCAATTATTGAGTCGTGCAATCGACGCGGAAAAGCATCGCGAGTTTCGGAGAGCAGCAAATAGAATTCCGCGCAGGTTCGCGCGAAGTAAAATGTAATTTGTTTCTGACTACGCGAACAATAGGAGCGGTTTCGGTGCGGAATAAGTGTTTTATTCAACCGCGATTCAATTTCGACGAGAGATTCGTTGACGATCGTCAGACAAAACACGCATGCGTTTCCGTTGTGCACGTGCATTGATTGCTTGTCTTTGCGTGACAATTAAAAAACAGTGGACAGAAGCGGAACGTATAAGCTTGAGTCTAACAGCCGAGGCACGAGGAATATTGCGCGGACGGCCGGGTTATGTGAAACAACAGTCCTCGACGTTGGCAAAATCAAAATACACCTCTTATTTGTGTTATTCCCCGCTTTATTATTTGACATTGATGTGAAACGAAACTGGAAACTCGCGGTCTCATTGTCAGAAATTTATTAGCGTTTCCGAAGCGTAAATTTAGTTGATTACATAGGATATTATTTCAACCTGGCAAAAGTACTGTTAGAGTATTTAACCCTTTCAGTGCTATGGACGCATGTAGGGTAAATGTGGGTATTATTGAGGTTTTTCAACGAAGGCGAACTTCGACAGAGCAAATAAGACCTTTACGCGAATAAATTGACAATTTGCAGGGGTGAGGTACCATGAATGGTGAGACTAGATTATGACAACTTGCATGTTCTTGAATAGATAGTACACCTAATAAACTATGTAAATACAAATGAGAAAACCGGAGTGCGGATATTTATGCAAATTCGTATCTCCATAGGTAAAATTGAAAGTATGTAGTTTAATAGAAATCTGTTTGATCTCCTAAGTGTTGTAATTTGTACTATACTTTGTATGCTTTTATATATCATATGGAGCCTGTTCCTTTTGCCAATTTATATTTGCCATAACTGCATAAAAATTCGCGATGTAGTCAACTCCTTGTATATAAAATAAGTAATAAAATAAGTTCCACAATGAAAATTTGGTATTCTTTGCATAACGTTATCAGCCAATTAGTCTTATCAAAAATTGTAAGTCCTAAAGTGATAATAATAAACGAATTCCACTGTATATCATTATTCGTTTCATCGAAATGAATTCCTATCGCTCGTTTGCCGCAACAATGGTATAAGTAACATATCGGCATCATTCGAAAGACGAGTTTAAATATTTCGAATCGTTACAATTTTGTTAAAACATTATACTAAAATACCAAATTATTTCAACGAGATATTGAACCAGAAAAAAAGTATCATAATATGATCATTTAGTGAATTCATCGTGCTTCCCATACGGATCACCCAAAATCAGCAAATTACGATTTATCTCATCGCCGCGCCGCATCAAATGAGCGATATGACTTCAGAATTGCTTCTCTAAACCAGAACACCCCTCAATGTTACGTCTTCTAAATTTCTAATAAGCCAACTGTTTCAAAACTTGTACGGAATGACGAATACGAATAGCGCTTGTGAACGCTACTTATAACGACACAATCGAACAAACTTTAAGGGCGAGGAATCGAGCAGAATTCGTGATAGTTCCTGTGTAGAACGGGGAAAGAAGAGAGAAACGTGGATACCATTTAAAAGGTCGTTAGTGGAATTCACATCGGTAGAGTCAAAGCATCGCCATAATTTACGTTACCGTGTGTCCCACTCAACCCCGTCGCGAGATCGTATCGTTCCGTAGGTGTCTGACTATACTCCCGTGGCCAGACATGCGAGGGGTTCACCTATATGCACCCTACACAACCAGCAACCACGGAAACGCAGTATAACAATTCTGTTTCAGCCGCGTGAAAACGACTCGCCTAACTGTTCGTCGAGTTCGAGTGAAATTTCCAACGAACTTTGTACAATGCGATGAACCTTCGACTTTCACGCAGCCCTCCTTTTACTGTGCTACAAATATAATTTTGCTGTTCGAGCAAATGTGTATTTTTTTAATCTAAAAACACAGCAAATAAGAGTCTTCGAATCGTACACGTTTGGTATTGGAAAATGTTATATACGACGAGTTCTAATGTTACTTGTTTTCTGTTTTATTCCTTCTATTTTGCATTAGTTTCAAGCTAACGTTAGTAAAATTAGAAATAATGGAACGTAATGAGCAACATTATTATGATTTGATCTTAAATTAGCATTGAACTTTGGTATACGATTTTAACCCCTTGTTTTATAGTTTTTTGACTGCTATATTTACGTAAGTTATCATTAGCAGACCATAATTCTCATATTTATTCAAAGCATCTAAATATTCTACATAATTTGTGTTTAGTGGTCTTTAATTTTCCAGAGTGAAATTAAAGCTAGGGTAAAAATGACACTATATTATAAGCAGGACTTTAATGAATCTACCTATAATTCGTGCCACAAGTGTGAATCGTCATTGTAAGCCAATAGGTTAAAGCAAAGATTTGTGAGATAAGTTACAAAAAACGTGCGACAATTCGAAGATTAAAAAAGAATCTGAAACTTAGCACAATGATTGTTCAGGTGATCCTAATAATAGATCCATCTTTTTGTTTTCGAAACGAATCGATCATACTGGTGAAATCACCCGCTTAAAGAAAATATAAGTTTTCATATTATTGTCAATATCTTTAAAGCCATACACGATATGGAGAAAAGTTAAAATCAAGGTTTTATGACATTTGATGTTCCACAGTATGTCTGCAAAAAACTTTCGAAATACCTTCCCTTTTCAAAATTTGGCCCTCCTCCCCCTTATGATTTTTCAAGTTCTATCAATTTCTGAGTTTCAGATGACTTTGCAATTGCATTTAGTTACATTCTTGATGCTCAACAATTTAAATTTGCGTGTACAGGGTGGACTAAAATAATAGGACAGGTGGGAAAAGACAATAATATCAGGTGTCTCGGTGCCAAACTGTTCTAACAATAAGTCACACTTTGCAAACTTTGCAGCAGCGCAAGTCAAAGACACAGAAACCTGAACTTTGCAGCCACTAAAGATAAAGGTAATTTTTCAAACGCAGACGAAGATGTATCGTTTCATTGTTTGGAAGTGAACTTGTGTACCAGATATTGTTGCTTTTAAAAATAAGGAATGAGCTTTCAATGTGTTCCAAAAAATGGAAATTTGCAAGCTTCAACTTTGGAGACTGTTTTCATGTGCAACACGAATAATTACTGATAAAAAAAATAGATACCGAGTACTTTTGTAAGAATTATTTTTCATAGAAATTTCATCAAAATATCTTCTCTTGTAAGATTAAATCTGTGACGATTAGGCAAAGTATGCTTTCGAAGAATTTTTTAACCACAGAATCGAATTTTAAAAAATTTCGCAAAGTCAATTCTTTATCGAAGTTTTTATGTGATTGTGTTTACATTCTTATAGTTAGTGTTCTAGTTATAGTAGAAGCTTTTTGCTACCCCAAAGGCCTTTCTTAAATTGAACATGAACAGCTTAAAAAGCATTGTGAAATACATTATAAATATAATGCAGTACGAACTTTTAGTTCAATCCAATATTTTTACGAAAATTAATCTATTGTGTAAAAATCAATGTACTTATTGAAAGTATGTATAAAAAGCTGTCATGCACTAATTTAATACTGAGTCTAAAGTGTAGCAGTGTTGAATATAACTTATAATTTTCAATTTCTAATCCGAATATTTTTTAACGTTATTAATACTGCTTGAATAAAATATTTCGTAGAAGGTAAGGAAGCAATTACTATAATAGCAATAATCTTTAAATATATTTGTAAAATAACAAATTATGTTTGTTGGTAAGTAACCTATAATTTTTGCTCAATATTATATTTAAGTATTTTGCTGCATTTATTTAAGAGATTGGTCGCTTTGCAAAGAACAAAATAGAAACAATATTAAGAATTCCAAAATAAACGTGTACTGGCAAACTAGCTACTTTTATATTAGCACACCGTTTTGTATTTTATAAAATGCGTTTGGTAAATACCTCGGATACGCTATTATTACACAGACTGTATTTAAAATTTACAATTACTTTTCTATCAATGTTTTAAAACAGTCTTTGAAAAGAGTAGAGAATGGAGAATCGAACATAAAATCTATTCTACCTTTGTGTACACTTCTTTATTCCTATGGTAAGTTGTAATACATTACAATTTCCAGATACATAAAAGAGAGTCTTGACAAATTGATTACCTCTACGGAATTACAAACCTTTAGTAACAACCCTACAATTTTCGTCTTTGAACGGAAAACATGGTTAGTAATTTCAGTGTCTGTCACCACTGTGATATCAGGAAATATACATCTCGCGGAGGAAAAACATTTCTTCCTGTATTTTAATGTTTCCCTCAGTCCTTGGTCTAATTATTCTTTTTCTCAATTGCAACATGCACGTTTCATATTCTACCTTTAACCATTTTTATTGTACACCAAGATTTGTGTTTAAATACTATTTCAATTTGCGAGTAAACGTTGCCATCAAAGATCGGATATAAAGAAAGTGGAAGTTTTCGGAAATGGAAATGTGAAGAAAAGGAATTTTAGCTATTCAAGTATATCGATAAATATTTTTTAGCGTACTACGTTGCTTTACACGCATATAATTTTGCAATACTTTTAATTTAATATTTCGAAGCTTAGTAATTGACAAGATTATATAATTACATTAATAATATTAATAAGAAATGGTAAAGCAACAATGTAGCAAAAATTTAGTTAACAGTAGAACTATCAAAGTGGTCAAAATGATTCATTTATAATTGGTATAAGAATTGTATCAATTTACATTGATAAAGTTTTGCTAATTTAGAAACATTTTCTTATGAAAAGAATGAATAAAGATTTGTTTCAATTGCAATATACATGGTGAGTCTCGCAACTTCATACCGCAATTAAATTATGCATTATTTATTATACTAGAAAAAAGTGTCTCGATAAAGCAGCAAGGTAACAAAAAAATTAAATACGGTACTATATGTCTCCCTTGATACCATGTAACTTTGATTTCAAACACGTGTTTCTATACCAAACAAAGAAAATAAAAAAAGAAAAACCAATTTAGAGAAATATTAACGTATTCTTAACTTCGATGATTTAATTTCATTTGGAGTTTTTATAATCTATAAATTTCTCAAATTATTAGTATTTTAGTAGTTAGTATTAATATTATAGTTTTCAAATTTTTACATATTGAACTTTCGTACCACGCTTGCATCGTTTAAGACCTACATTCACTTAAAATCTCGACTCAGCAAAATTCGTGATAATTTGGTTTAATTCTAACCTACTTAGGGGGTTAATCGTCTAGTGCACATAAAGTGATCGAATAGCGGTAATAAAAGAAGCAAGTAATTTTTAGAGACGGATAATGCTTAATATAATCTTCGTTTGATTCGTAAGCACATTGTCCAAAAGCAATCTTCGCGCAACTATTATCCACGGCAATAAAAGGGGAAATATTTTAAAGGAACCTTTTGTTGTTATGCAACGTATTTCGCAATATCATAGGACCAGATCTCCTCGAAAGATTTAATCACGAACGACTTCTATTTCTGTGCTCATAGCGAACGCAATATTTAAAGGCTTAATCATCCGTCTCGCAAAGCTAATATGTATCCTTGGTTTTATTATCCGCCATAAAATGTCAGAGTGTAACGATTGCATGTCAGATATTCCCACATGTATTTCAAGCAGAGTATTATGCAGGATATAAATGTTTTTCAGTGACACATAGGACACATATCCGAAAAACCATGTGCAATCATTCATAAAATTGAACAATACAAACAAGGATATATCGTTCTCCTAAGGCTAGAACCAAGAATACACAAAATTTTATTTTTCCAACAAAAAATGCTCCGCTATCAACTTTAGTTTTAAAGTGAATCCTTTTCACAGTATCATTAATCAATATGGAACACATCGAAGGTACTCCATAATTCATCGAACAAATTGGTTCAGGTTGATTTTGTGATTCGAAGTAAGACGACAATCGAGAATAACGAAATTACGTTCAACGCTTCGTTTTCGAGGCGATTGAATATAAGTATCAGTCAAGTACACGTATAAGCACAGTAGAACGTCGATTATGCGAATTAATTGAAAAACAAATCTGCTCCGATGATCGATGTTTCGGATAGTTGATGTGTAAGAATCAATTTCTTGATTCTGTCATAAATCGACTAGGAACTAAGCAATTTTCAAATTTGGATAATTTTTACGTAAAAGAATACGTACCTAATAAGAGAAATATAACATAAATAAATTAAATGTTTTAGATACTGCCAAATTGCGAATTCCATTTAAGATAATCATTTGCACAGCATTTACCTCTTTTTTATGCTTTGCCTATTGCAATGCAAATTTTATTTAAATACGAAAATCCTTATCTACAAAATTTTTGTTTGTTTCATTTTTTTATGCTTTTTTGAATTTATCAATATTTTCATATAAAGTAAAAACGCTATGAATTTTCCTAATAATCCGATACTTCAATATAATTTGCAACAGTTGCGTTCGATTTAAGTTAATTGTATTCGATATAAGATGAATACCTTTTAACCAAGTTTGATTACAGTTAACCCCCGTATAACACGGTACTTCTGCAACTCGATTAAGTAATTGAGGGATCAGATGGTAGTTTTATTAGTAGATTGGAAATTTCTATGCATTTGTAGTGAATTTAAATGTGCAATAAGACACAGAGTGCACATCACATTGCAAAAATACATAAAATATCCAAAGTAAAGCACACGGTGCTATATTTGGATGGCGAACCAAATTTCTACAGAAGCTCCATTATACTTTAATTGTGCTTCGAGAAATATGAATTTGCAGCCTGCTTATTAATTTTTTAAATCGACGTTTACTTCCTGTTCTTAGCAATATTTGTTCCCGTGTAACGCGATTTCGTATAACACGGTGTTTTTTTAGGGACGCAACTACCGTGTTATACGGGGGCTGACTGTATTTCAGTAAACACCCAAAAGGATCAAGTCCTCGGAGCTAATGAGTTAAAAGTGCTCCGTTCGATAGAATCCGCTTCTATCCCCTTCCCCCTAATTTAGCCAAACCGTTTCGCTTCGACAGGGCGCTTATCAATCTGAGCTTCGTCCAGGACACCGTGATTGAGCAACGTCAAAGCTCACCGGAGGACTAGTGGCTTCGAATGGTTTCCTGAAAACGGATCGATGTCCTGCGCGGGACATCTAACTCTTCACGGGTTCTGGCTAGTGCCAGATAGTTTTTGCCCTGAACTTGGATAAAACCTTTTGCTCGATTTAGTCCGGATGGAAGCTTTCATTTTAATCGATCCGATCGAATTAAAAGCTTTTATCCTGGACGAGCTAGGTGAGCGAGAAGCATCGATCCCGGTTGATCTGGTTAGATCGGTAGAATTTATTCCGGTTTGTTAGCTGGAATTAGAGACCACGGTTTTAAGGGATTTAGATGAGATATTTTTAGGTGGCTCTATAGAATTCAGGGATAATTTGCGATGAGTTTAAACAAAATTTGTTAGTTTCGTAGCTAAATAAAAAGTAATGTACGTAGATAAAGAAGGTGCGCGAATGTTTTCGTTTGGTTTAAAGAATTCAAAGAAGATTATACGGCTTGTGCTAGTTATTCGAGAAGGGGAATTCGAAGGAAAATATTGTTTTACTGATTCAATATACAGTTAGTCACGAAAGTTGTCGTACTAATTTAAAGTATTGTGTTTTCCAATTTTGAAGACTAGTTCTTTCAAAATGTACCATATCCATTGATTCCAGTTTCATATTAATTAGTTTGGAGATTATGGAATATATTTTCAAAGAAACGGTTGAAAAATTATTACATATGAAATTAAAAACAGGGAACGAATCTTTCTTAAAAGTCATTTCGATAAAGAAATTTCTTCTAATGAAACATTTATACTTTTTCTATTTCTAAATATATAAAAAAGTATTACTTTATTGGACAATCTTACAGATGCTTTCGAAACTTTAATAAAAATAGAAACATAGCTCCAACAACATGCTTCTGTTACTAATTGAGAGAAAATTTTTTATCGCTTTACAACATAATTATTAACTCTTTGCGAAGTACAGGATAATCGGTAAGGCATTTTTACCATTCATGTCGTAAGGAAAAATATTGCTTTTTATAAGAACACAATAATCCATATAAATGAAATGAACTCATGTAAATTTAGTTTACAAGTTGTTTAAGTAATAATTCATTAAGTACCCAATTTGCGGTACGCAGGTGAATATAATTTTGATAAACGTAAAATTTATGCTCAAAATATTACAACATCGAAGTGTTAATATTTTGCTTTTCCTTTTCAAGATAATCAATTGCTTTACTCACTGACTGAGCTAATAAATTTCTATGCTCCCATGAGATCGTTTAGATTCTCACGGGAATTTCTCTCATACCGCTATACATCTTCACTGGCTGATTCCAATCCTGTTAATCGTCTATGCAAACTTGCTGATTCGCACTGTACACTTTTAAACTTTTTCGGTAGTAACATCTGCTCCTTCAAAAACTCGGTACAAAAAGTTTTGTAAAATATGCGACACACGGCTCATCTTGTATCATGTATTTGCTTGTGTATACAGGGTGGCCCAGTTAAATCGTCTAAATCAAATATCTTCGAAACCATTACTGGTACCAGAAAATGTTTCAAACAAAAATTGAATAGTTTCAGGGGCCACGTAATCTGATGCGAGTAAAATCTTCCTAAGTGAACGCATAAAGGACATACGTACGTCAACTTACTTTTTGTAAATGGAATTCTATAATTTTTAACGTAGTAAACAATGCAGCTCGTCATTCTCTTCCTAAAAGTACCAGGGTAATTCAACCAATTACTGGATAATGAATTATAAACCACAAGCAAACAGTGATTAAATTAATATACGTCGTTTTTAATAAGCCTTATTTATTTATTTATAAATGCAAATAAAAAGCATTGCGTTAACTTTTGTTTCATGTCTAATTTTAGGCTAGTATTAATTAGGCTAGGTACCCGAAGCAATTTATTGCGAAAAATCACTGGCTTAGAAGATATTTTAATTTTAACCCTTACACTGTAAACCGGGAACAAATTAATTCCAGCGTTTTTAATACAAAATCACAGACTTCGTTTTTCATTTTGTATAATTGAAAAAATGATGTAGTTGAATTAATTGTTACTTAAGTTTTTCTTTTCATCCTCGATTTAGGATGTTTGAAGATGCTAGTAGAATTTCTTTCAGATTTTTTCAATAACTTTTATCCACTCAAAAGCTCATGGCGTCAATATGACTGTCGTTTACAGTGTTAGGCAAGTAAAAAAAAAAACATTAACAGTGTAAGGGTTAATATTAAATAGCATTAACGCTTACATATCTAAAGTTAATGTTCAGAAGTACCAACCTTCAGCCTGAATGCAGAGATCTACTCTGTTTCTAAAAAATCTATCAACGTTTTCTATCATTTCTGTAAAAATTTCTTGACATGGCGTTGATAGAAAAAAATTGTATGTCAAGAGGTTAAGCAGTGTCTTTCGTAAATATTTAATTTAATTAAACCATAATTATGGACGACTGGTTTCCTCGAACTTCAGAAATATAAGAGAATTATCTTTAAATGCAGCAGAATTACTGAATATTTGTAGACTATTAGCGGTATTGGTAATTCATTGTTTCGCGTTTGTAAGTCAATAGTTACTCGTACGATTACACATATACATACGTGGAATAATCGATACCTTGAGGATTCAACGTATTAGCAGTTAACAGATCAATGGGGAGCAATTAATAGGTCTCGGAGTATGTCTCCTTATGTATCACATCTATTATTTACAGTATATAACCTGCAATAACTACCCAATTAGTCAGTCATTCGCAATTTACCAGTTTTAAATAAATACATAGATGTAGCATCTTACATTGTATACAGGTGCTTTATCTCAATACATGTGAAAATTTTATAGAAGTACTCTGATTATGAATGATGATTATGAAATGACCAATCGCGGATAGCATAAAAGTTTCTTTAAAATAAAAATTAATATAAAGTAAACGTATAAAAATATACAGGGCATAATTATATCTTTAAAACCGCCAGAGATAAGGAGAATGTCATAAAGCAAAATGAAACGGTAATAAATAATGCGCAATCAGAATTTAATCTTACGAATTTTTATGCATTCAGTCGCATCTTTTCTCTAAATAGAACCCTATAGTTTTGATTGCAGTTTCCAATGCAGTTTCTTAATCTCTACAAAAAGGTATTCAGGTACTTATGTTCTAAACCAAGTAATTCAGGCGTTATAACAAGTAAAAGTTTACTAAATTGTTTCAGTGTATTTTTTGATGTAATGAGATATTTACAATTCAATAAATATTCAAACGATCCTCGATTACAGTCTAAACATTCTTTCAGTCCTTTTCTTTCGTTACTTAACACTTTATATTTCTGACAGAATAGGAAATAATTTAGTAAATTTTTAACTGTTATAACTCGTAAATTAAAAAGGGATGTCGCATATTTCCTTGCAAACAAACGCAAGAAAATAGCCATTTTTAAACTGCATCTAATTTTAGCTAATAAACAAAATCAGTGCCTATAAAACGTTCAAAACTCATGTATTTTGAAATGCATAGGTGTACGAAGACGTTTGAGTGACTGTATATTATGATTTACGTACAATTAACCAGTCAAAGGGTTAAAAGGCTGCGTACTCTTAATTGTAGTAGCAAAGTTGTAAGCAGCTATAACCTTTCTGTAATAAAGTATCTAGCGAAATTTGTATATCAAAATTCCATGAAAGATGGGGAAATATTTCTTTCTGGTATAATACTTGGCACAAATTTCGTTAAAGCCAACATTACTCGCATAATTTTCGAATAAATTACACAAAGACATTACAATGAAACATTAGAATTCTCGGGTATAATTAAAGATATTTTATAATTTCAGGAATGTAGAGAAAACGAAAGGCGGAAGAAAGCTTGGATTTTTTCATACTTTTAATGAGCAAAACAATGTTCACCGAGCAGAAAGGTTATAGAACAATAATGTATTTTTGCGGCTAAATGAATTTCGTTCTATGTCAAGTAGACCAGTGCGGAACCGCGTGGAAAAGGTTTTTGTAATTTTCGACGCGATAAAGGGAAGCGTAGAAAGCTTGAAAGTTCATGCATACAATCGGATACTAACTTCCCGAGTTAAAAAATACGACTGCCACAATATAAAATTAAACGATTGTTCTTTCTACAAAAGCATATTATTAAACAACACATGTATCGTAACCAAAACAAATTTGTTATATTACATACAGAGATAAGTGGTTATTAATTCTTTTCAGAACAATTTTATAATAAAGAGATAAATGTGCACACAACAGAAATATTGTTTTATTTAGGAATTATACCGCAGGTGATATTTACTTGTACACCAATGATGAATAAATTCGTTCGTTAATCCAAAAGCATGATTTCTGTTAAATGAAACATTTGGATAAAAGGTGTGCCTGTGAACAATTTTAGCGAAAAAATTCGCAGTTCTGCTGTGCCAAAAAGTAATTACAAAAAAAAGAAAAAAAAGGAGAACATGAAAGGGTAGGTTTGCGTATTAGTGAAACACACGTGGAATAACTGGTTTCTAGGTACCAATATGGCGAACACGGGATACAAAGGCTACAAAGAAATTCAAATTTATCTGTGAGCAACTAGATTGTGAAAAAGTCATCTGTATAAACCGTTTCCCCTATCTTCATAAGCGAAAAAAATGAGTTATCAACCGAAGATTTAAAATCAGTACGATCAGAATTCTAAGGAATATAAAAATTAACCCTTCAGCGACGAGTTCCACACAACGTGTGGACTCTAATTTATTTTTATTCGAACGATTAATAATTATTTAAAACAGAAGGAACTGTTTATTGGCAACTATGGAAATGCGTAGCCAATCTCTATGCTTGAAAAATCAACTAACATAGAAGCATAATGTATCAAAGGGCATAGCCGGATAAGGGGGTCAAAAGTGCCCTTAAACCAAATTAGACTTGTGATGCACCATTCGATAGGGTATCCAAAAAAAACCCTTCACACAAAGTTTCAACCCCCTAGCTCGATCTGGGGGGTAGTAATGGCGAAAAAACGAAATATCAGTTTTTGGCATATTTCTCCCACTTAGTGGCGAGTAAAAATTCTAAAAACAATCTGGCATATTAAGTATATTGTGCCACATGTTCGAGAATTTTTTCGTATTTTTTTGATATAAAGCTTGGGTACGAAAGATGAAAAACCCCAAAAAAATCAGAAAAATGCAGATTTCATAGTGAACTAGGAAGAGCACCACTTTTATATTTTGACCGTAACAACATTATAACATAACTATTATCCTCAAAAAGTTTCATATTTATTTGAAATCAGCAACATACTCGGAAAAATGAAAAACCGATTCTGTCGACGTATTTTGCACGAAAAACTAGTTTTTACATTGAATATTTGTATCCTCTTTATTCAGTATGTATATTAAATGTTTCTAAACATTTCTGCATTCGTCCAAATGGTGTACAATGGAAAGAAATTGAATTAATTCAATTAATTGATTTTTTACCGTGTCAGAGATCATGTGGAACAGGTAAAGAATTTCCAACAAGTTCGGTGGCTGAGTGGTCTAGGGCGCAGTTTTAGTTGTGGAACCGTTGCGTACTTTTTTGGTGACAGTTCGAATCTCGCCTAAGATAATTTTTTTTTTATTACATTAACGATTTTTTTTTATCCGAACTGTATAATATATGTAAATAGTATGTATCGTAAAACATTTTACAAACATCTCAACAATATTTTAACTCCAAACATACATATAAATAATTAAGTAACAATTGTGAGGCACTTTCAATTGCTACATTTATCAATTTTGTATTAAAGATACTTATCTTTACTAAATGTGTGTGATTTGCAGCAAAGACGATACATCCTAAGCACTTCTTCTTTTCACCATTTCTGTTTTCGCATGTTCTGTTGGTTAATAAATTGCTTATCCTTTTCTGCTTGTATATAATCGGTTTTGTATTAAAGATAATTATCTCTATTTTTTCGCAGTTTGGAACAAGAACCGCATGTAGTATCTTCAGTCTTCGTCATTATTGTCATTAATCACTGGTATTATATTTCCTTTGTTAAATATTTTACATAATATTTCAGTAGGTCTGACAATTGTGGATAGGTACCATGCGTGCGATAAGTAATAAATTATTGTTGCTGCGTGTAAGCAGCATCCTATGGTACGATTACTATTTGCACATTCACAACAGTAGCGTTCTATTGCCGAAAATCCAATTGAATTTGATTTATAATGAATAAAGCACCGGTAAGATTAGCTATTAATGTAGCGCGATCTGACTTCATATGGAACAATATTGTTTGTATCCTTCAAACAAAGGACATTGTTGTCTTCGTCCATTATTTCTTAAATGGTTCCAATTATCCGCGTCATAAACATCACCTTCATAACATTATTAATAATATACGATGGCAAATACTTATATTCTTTCAACGCATTGCCTGTTAGTAAGTCTTGTGTATTGAAAAGGTGATAGGAAATGCAAAAAATAAATCTTTGAATGAGGAAGAATTTCTTTCCCTTCACTTATCGTTGTTACAGAGATTTTTAAAGCTTACCTAAGTTTAACTCAGAGAATACGAGGTTAGATAAACAATGGAATTAAAAGTGGCTCGCAATTATTATTTAATTATTTATATGTATATTTAGAGTTAAAATATTGTTGAGATGTTTGTAAAATGTTTTACGATACATACTATTTACATATATTATACAGTTAGGATAAAAAAAAATTGTTAATGTAATAAAAAAAAAATTATGTTAGGCGAGATTCGAACTGACACCAAAAAAGTACGCAACGGTTCCACAACTAAAACTGCGCCCTAGACCACTCAGCCACCGAACTTGTTGGAAATTCTTTACCTGTTCCACATGATCTCTGACACGGTAAAAAATCAATTAATTGAATTAATTCAATTTCTTTCCATTGTACACCATTTGGACGAATGCAGAAATGTTTAGAAACATTTAATATACATACTGAATAAAGAGGATACAAATATTCAATGTAAAAACTAGTTTTTCGTGCAAAATACGTCGACAGAATCGGTTTTTCATTTTTCCGAGTATGTTGCTGATTTCAAAAAAATATGAAACTTTTTGAGGATAATAGTTATGTTATAATGTTGTTACGGTCAAAATATAAAAGTAGTGCTCTTCCTAGTTCACTATGAAATCTGCATTTTTCTGATTTTGTTGGGGTTTTTCATCTTTCGTACCCAAGCTTTATATAAAAAAAATACGAAAAAATTCTCGAACATGTGGCACAATATACTTAATATGCCAGATTTTTTTTAGAATTTTTACTCGCCACTAAGTGGGAGAAATATGCCAAAAACTAATATTTCGTTTTTTCGCCATTACTACCCCCCAGATCGAGCTAGGGGGTTGAAACTTTGTGTGAAGGGTTTTTTTTGGATACCCTATCGAATGGTGCATCACAAGTCTAATTTGGTTTAAGGGCACTTTTGACCCCCTTATCCGGCTATGCCCTTTGTTAAAATACGGAAATTTATTCTACAGTGGAATCCATTTATTATATTCACTTTGGAAGTTGCAATTTTTTGTAAGAATAAGAGGCTGATAACATTACGTACAGGATGAAAACATTTTATCTTTGAACTCAGTTTATTACAAATAGTTACAACTAAACTGCGGATCTTTATGCATTTCTAGCAAATTTAAATTTGCAAAAAAGAACAGATTCCAATCTTTCAATTTTACGTAAGGAGATACGAATTTGCATAAACATCCGCAGTCTAGTTATCACATTTGAATATAGTTTGATGAGTATTTCATCTTTTTTAAGAACATTCAAACTGTCATAAACGTGCCTCTCTACATTCTCCTTTATTTTATTTACATATTTTCTAATCATTCTTGACTTGCACTCGTATAAAAGGTAAAAGGTATGCTTCGGCTAAAAATATATTTTAAACAAAAAGTTCATTTAGAATGAATTTGTTAAAAATTCTTATCGTTCGTCTCGAAATGTAATTGTTAAACGTGATAGCAATAACCGAAGTTTGATTATAATAGGTGGATTATTTTTAATCAATTTTATATAGAATGTTTTGGGACCGACTGATTATGTTAACAATAGCCGATTGATAACATTATTCGCGATTACAATAACCGGATCCCACTGTATTTGCATGAGCGGAACAGAAAAGCGCGCTTTCGCTGAAAGGTTACCTAAAAGGAACAACTTATTGTTAGAAATACTACCCTGTTCAAACAATTGCAGAACAAGTCAAATAAAACCTAAATTATCTATTAAGTTGAGGCATGTGAAATATCGTTTTTTTTACGGTAAAACTTTACTCGTAAATAGATTTTTCAAAACGATATGTACTAAATTCAAATAATTTTTACAAGATCCTACACATTTTTTACATCAATTAATAAGCTTCATTATTCTGTAGTCATAAAAATCGCCACGTTTAGAATTTTTTTGTCTACCTCTTAATTTACCGTCCAATGAAAAATTATAAGTTTTAAATTTTGTAAATCAACAGTCAATTATTTTAATGTTCATATAAGTTTCTTTAAATGCCAAATTTATATTTTCAATAATCTTTATTGCCTATTTTACAAGTTTAAACGTTTATAAGGAATTGCGAAAATATTCTGATTATTTATGACGTCAAATATCAAAGTTTTTACTTTGTTATAGTTTCTCTTAATACTTTGCATAGATATATTACATTGAAGTTATTCTTTAATGCGATTTATTACAATTAACAATTTGATTTTTATGTATTGTCTGCAACGATACTTCCTCGGAAATGCGAAGCAATCGAATGCTTTTATGTTATTATTGCATGGTACATTTGAACGAATGAATTTATTTACACAGACAAAAGTGAAATTGGAAACAGGACAGCAAATCTTTCAATATTATCAATATAATAAATGGCGCGTCTCTTCCGAAATAACTCCATTCTTTTTTCTGTGGCAAACAAAAAAGTCGATTTCAGTCTGTTACCAAAAGATACAAATTTTATTTAGACATCTTGCCAACTAACAAAGAAATTTTTTTATAACCTCTCCTATGTTACCCTTGGTAAAAAGTTTTCGGCCAAACACGATGATATGGAACAAACTAAAATCGCCCAAGTTTTTGAAGTACGATATGCCACGCTACAAAACAAAAACTGCATGGAAAAATTAAATAAATCTAACACGAAATAAATGAGAAGCGAAAACGGATAAAAATGTTTGTTTATTATCGAAAAGAGAACAGCGACGAATGAGAGTATTCAGTTAACAAGTATCTTGAAAAAAATATCCTATAACATAAATCTAGAAAGAGATAAACGATACTGTACTTAATATTTACGTTACCTTATATTTTATATTTCCGCGTCCACCTATGATTGCTTTGATACATTACGACGTATATTCAATTTCCGCAAACCCACAGATGGAACCTTTTGCCACGATAATTTTATTAATATTCCTCGAAGCTCACTTTTACCTTTGACACATTACTTATCGGTTAATTACCAAATTTAGGTCGATTTATATTATCCGGTATGAAATGTTTATGGCACGATTTGGTTCAGGCAAATGCAGGTCATTATACGTAAGTACGGAACCCATCGCATCTGAATCGATCCGCGACGGTTCATATAAATATTCATATATTTATCTCTACTACCCCTGGGCAAAAAGTTTTCGGTAAAACGCGGTAATATAAAATTAGCTAAAAAGCTAAGCTTGTTCTAGAGCAAAGTACTATTGTATGAATATAAAACTTAATAAAAAATTTATAAATTATGCGGAGCAAACTTAGTTAATGAAAATGTGTCTAACAATGAAAATGAGCTTCGAGAAATAGTAAAATTATTGTGGGAAGAAATTCCAGTTGAAGATTGCGGAAATTTCGTAGTATCAATGCCACAATACATCAAACCAATCATATGTGGACAGATAAAATAGTAAAAATTGTTCATCACTTTGCAGATTTATTTGATCGAATACCTTACGAATACTAAAAGAATGTGTAAAGATGTTAAATAAAGAGTTACGTACAATTTTCAAAGTAAAAGGTTAAAATATGGGGAAAGGAACTCTGACGAAATCTATACCCATACAATATTTACTTGAGTTAGAAAACAGATGATTATTTGATCTCAAATTTCGCCTAGAAGTATAAAGCTATAATTTACATAAAATATCTGCAGAAGATATATGCTGAATCAATAATTTATAAAAATAATATTCATCTTATTTTGCATTATCTTCTTGAAAGGACGCACATAATAAGGATTCTATAATAAATTATCCTTTTAGCGAATCAACCTACGCTTTCTAAAGAACGCCTGAAAATAAGCATGCGCAAATATATGGATAGCTACTTCTAAAAACGATTACTTCTCCCTTTTTTTGCACTGAGTTAGGACACTCCACGATACTCCACCGGACTCCATAGAAATGCAGCAAAAATTTCAATTACTTTCACGGGCAACGGTTTCCTTCCGAGGGAGAGTTCCGTCCGATTAATTAAAACCCGCTGGACGGAACGGTTTCGCGCTTTCATTTGGCGGGACTTAATAGAAAACGCGCAGGTGATGTCGTGATACCGAATCGTAGTCCTTCATTTAACTTCCAAACTTCTGCCAGGGAAATCAGATAAACTCTGTGATGAGGGTGGAAGTGGCGAGGGAACTCGATATACTCTCATGCTTATCGCGAAGCATTGAAAAGCATAAGGGCCTTGAAAAATTGTTAACAATTAGCTCTCGGATGCGTGAAACAAATTTTTCTAGAACACGATCTTTACAAATCATTAAGAGTCGTATAACTCAGTGTTTCCCAACCTTTTCGTAGTAGTGACACACTTTATGATAATTAGGATTTTGGAGGCTCAACATAATTATTAGAAAAAAAAACTCTGCACTCAATACAATAGCTAGACTGCGAATATTCATGCATTTGTGACATACTTCAATTTACAGGAAAGCATACAATATACGTAATGCACAAAAATATGCATAATATTAAAACTAAAGAAGACATTATGCTATATAAAGGGCAAAGCTACCCCCTATTTTAATTTCACTTCTTTATTTCTGTCCATAAAGAAGTGAGGTCTACTAATAACTATATAATATCAGTAGAAGCAACCGATGACTACATACGAGCCATATTTTTCAATATATTGAATACTTTTACCACAAATTAAATTTTAATGAAGTTCTTGCGAAACGCTGATATAATTGATGGAAGAAATGTAGCCAAGTCTTAGAAATCTTACGTTAAACAGTGATAACTATGAATTAGAAAGATTAGGTTGACTGGAATTTTTCTCCGCTTGATTTTGATCACAATGCATAACTTTACATTCAACAACATACGCAACAGACTTCACGTTAATTTACAATTTACAATTAGGCGAACTAATTAATAACTAGAACATAGCTTCAAGTTTGCATTTGATCAACAGTGTGAATCATGATACTTCTAAGAGAACATTATAATAATTCTTATCTAAAAATCATTTTCCTAAATATCACGAAACTCTGCAACGATCGAAATTGATAAAATATTGAAGATACTGCACCCTTAAACTTTTGGATGTTATGGTTCATCATTCAAATCATCATTATCCATTTCATAGATACTTGAGGAATATTAGAAGCAATACGCAATAATGCACATGTTTCAGATTATTGTATAATATGAGGTTGCCCAAGAATAAATTTTTACAGCTTCTTTACTTCCTAAATTTCTCTTAAGCAATTTGTGACTACTGTTTTATTTACACTTAAATTTCGTGCAAGTTTTTGAAGTGTTCTATCCGAACCATCTTCAACAAATCTTTTAATTTTATTAATAGTAATGACAGAAAACCGTCTTCGATCTTTTTCCCCTTCGAGACTTACGTTACCATTATGAAATTGTTGAGATGAACGTATCAAAGTGCTTTCAGTGACTGTATCTTTGCCAAATATAATTAATTGATATTTTCATATGATTATGTATGGTATTAGTTACGTTAGTTTAATTAGAAACGACAAATTTGTTTATTCTTGGCAACCTGTTAAAATCAGGTGTTTCAACGTTTGCCCTATACACACCTTCTGCAGTCAAATGATTAAAAACGGACAACTGTAACGAATTGATGAAATCGTACCAATTAAAATGAGTCTAAATTTTAAACACTTTAATTGGATTGTTAGTAAAATGAATTCAAATCGCGAAAATGTTTTCGTTACTTATACGAATTGATACACACGCAGGTTTCGAGAGTTTCGAATCACAAAAATAGCGGAAAGTTTCGAGTTCTCGAGTTTTCGAGTTTCGAGAGGTTTCGAGGTTTTCAAGTTCCGAGTGCCTCATCCCTGATTTATATAACACCGCCCCATAACTTCATTTGCACCGTCCACAAGCAACTAACCAAGCAGATCTTTTCTCTTTCCATACACGTCTAACATTGCTCATGATAGTAATTAACCGTGACACATCTATGATTGGCAAATAGCGCAATATTTGCCAGGACGATTTTGCGTTTGATTGCACCTAATTCGCAAATAGAGAACCGCTGTCAATCGACGCATTCCTGTTTGCACGCGCAGTTGGTATTAAACCGGCAATTCGCCACTTCGCACCCCGAAATCTCCGCGCAACAGACGTTGAACCGTGCGCGGACAAACACACATGGGACCGTTGGTGAACGTGCAAGCCTCCAACCTTCGGTTCGCTCAGAGAATAAAAGATCCTTTATAAATTGTAAATTCACTATACAAGTCACTGAGGTACAGATTTACTCATCACTGTCATTGAAATATTCTTCCACTATTTCCATCAATAATAAGAGGGTTAGCACCGCACTTGCTTGCAAAGTGCCATTTCACGGAACGTGAAAAAACACAGGTCATGCCTATGTCGCCAAAAGAAGAGAAAAAAAATGAGGCTCGAAGAAAGGGGGAACAAAAGGTAGATAAGGTAGAAGCGCCACACGTTTTCAGCCTAATGAAATATGCACCCTCGCGTCGATCACGAGCCACCGACGTCTAATAACACGAAATACTCAGTAAATCAAACACTAGTCATTGGTGTGTGTAATCAACGAATCAAATCGTCGCGGCGGCTGTCCGTTCGCCGGAATCGATGGTGCAATTAATTTAAACGCTTCATCCTTGCCTTTCAACCCCGCGTCGTTTGAAAGATTGAAATAGCATGACGCGTAATACGCGCGTACACTTCCGGCGACGGACGTGTCACCTTTGCGGCGCGAAGTAAGCATTTCTAACGCCTGAATAAATTATGTTAACTCGTTAATGCGAACAAACCAGTCAACTCACCACTCTTAGACTGACGTATTTTAACCCTTTGCATTCGAATGTCCCCTCTTAGAAAACATTAGAGTTTATTAGTGATTACACGGTATTAACTTAGACGAGCGGTTTCTTCTAGTTTTGCTTGTTTCTTTAAAGTTTCTTTATTAAAATAGTACGACAGAGGGAACCAAAATATGGGATTCATACCGACGTATATGTGAAAACATATCAGCGGGTGTTGCGTCGAAAAAAAACGTCTAAAATGCATACTATGTAGAGTAAACCGACCAATACGCGGTTACATAGCAACGAATGGCCATTTCACAAAAAAATGTAAATTATAAGCTTAAAAATTAGGTATTAAACGCTAATAAATACATTTTATTTGCATGTTCAATAAAATAGATATTATTTTCGGAAACAAAGTTTGACACTTGAACAAAACTTTAATCATCGTGTGTACAGTCATTTATTAAATTTTAACGTGTATTGTAATTTATAATTAATTAAAAAATAATATAGAAAGAAAAAGTAATGATATTTGTATAACTATCTAAGGAAAAATTAATTCTAAGCTCAATTTCAACAGTTGTTTTGCCGTTATAGGTAACTTTATTCAAATATTAACCTAAAACGTGCATAAATTCAACAATTCGATCATTCATTGGTCGGTTTCTCCTACATCTTATAGGTTTTTGCATAACTAAATTTCCCATAAATGCATAAAAATCCGCAGTCTAATAGTAACGAACCGAATTCTTCGTTCTGAAATACACAAAATGGTATTTTGAACAAAAAATGTAATTGAAGACTAGTAAATGTTATCACTGCCCGTTTTAAATCCCATTCCATTATTCATGATATATCAAGCTGTCTAGCAGTAAATGGAAAAAATCCATTATCACGAAAGAATTTCAGCCAGAAAACAAGCAACAAGCGTAATTTCAACAGTTTGCACGACAAGATTAAAGACACCTCAATAAAAGCGTTTCTATTATTGCCTTGGAACAGGAACGGTTTATAACGTCTTCGGGTTAACGTTAAACGGGCGCCGTCTCCGATGACAGACGAAACAAAGGAAAACAGCGTACCACGGTGGCAAAAGATTTAGATTTAAATTTTGCAAAAGCGGCGAGACAGATACGGGAACGGTAAATTATAGACACCGATGGGAAATCTGCCGTGTGAATAATGCATAGTCCCACGTTCGTCCGGATTATCCGTCACATCTGTCTAATAAAAATATTCGCGAACAGACGACCACTTTTTTTCCTTTTTTACTTGCCTCTCTCTCTCTCTCTCTCTCTCTCTGTCTCTTCTTCTTCTCTCTCTTTTTTTGAGATTTTTATTTTCATAGTGAATCGCATGGAAATAGAGCAGAACGCCGATCTCGTTCATCGCCATTTTCCAATGTAACACCGACAAATACCGCGCGCTGATAAAAACTTACAGTTTTTTTCCCGCAAAGCGGGTAAATTGATCTCGAGGAACAAAAGAAGTCTGCCAATTGGTCGATGTTTCACAATTTGCGGCATTGGCTGCGTCAGTGTTGTACAAATGCAGATAATCATTGATTTCGCGTCTCGGCTTAAGCAGAAGTTACAGAATGCTTATAAGATAATCGATTTTAATTCTACGTTACAATCTTCGCAGCTTTGCCAACGTATTAGGGTACGCCACAGTGGTTGGCATATGTTTCCAACTAAACTGTAACATTATTTCAATTTAAATTATATCAGGCTGGTGCTTATAAAATGATCACTTTATAAGCGTATATTTTCATTTTGCAAAGGCGATGATCGTGCGGGCCAGAATTATACCCAAACCAAACTATTAATTTTATTTTAGAACCCAAAAACCTCGCTTATAACAAAACGGCTGAACAAAGCTGTACGGAAATTTCTCGAAAAAATGTTTTTATTACGTATTAATAATTCATGAACGATTCCCCTTTCATAAATATTAGATCTACCTGTTTCTCTTGCTAAAAAAAAAGGGAATGTTAAATGGAGGCATCAATATTAGGATTAAACCGAGTCCCATAAAATCTGCTACTGAATTGCGGAGGAAGTTTGTAATTCCGGTTGCGGGATTCTGGAAGCTTTTCGAAGGGAGCTAACAGAGTCGTAAGCATAAAATTGAAAGGATAATCGAAACAAGGGTGAACGGAGGTGGATGCTCGCGAATTAGGAGCCACCGAGATACGGTGGCGCTATTATGCGCACCTTGCGGTGTAATCGGCCAGGCTAATGACTTAGCACCGAATTATCGCGCGTCGCTCGACGTCCCCGTAAATCTACCGTTCTGGCTTCTCCCTAATTGCACGAATCTTATTACCCTGAATTAGTTACGAATTTGCCTACCATACCCGCGAAGGAGAAGAAGAGGCCAATTTAAAACGAGAACGAACTACTATAGGGTGCTGCGGTATCGATGATAAGGGAAAGTTGGACAAAACGAGATATTCAATGATGTAGCTTTTACGCGTGCTATTATTAGCTTCAGCGAAAAGTTTTGTCGCATTTTAAAGACGTTCGGGAGATTTTCAACCCTTTGAATTGGTATTTAATTTTAGCAGATTGGCGCGTTACTTACGGCCTAGATTCATTTTCATGGATTTTTGTGTACACGTGATCTTTGATATCAATGTCGTCAACTTTATTAAACCTGCTGCACTCCTCCGAATTTTATTCAATTCTATCGTATGCTTATTTTGTTAGAAAAGTGTGGTGATTTTAAGAAAGTGGAACTTGAAATTACACTTATAAATGCTTACACTTATAAATGTTGGTAAATATTATTTTATAATTGCTTGAAAAGTAAGAAATTCATTGGAAAAGTAAGAATATGGTTGTGTCGAAAATGACCCAAAAAATGTAGCAGGGTTAATCGTTACGATGCTTTTAAATTCATACTTAACCCTTATCTACTATTGTCGGTCTGTCAGACCGCTAACAATAATTAAAAATTACTTATTCATCGCTATTTTACTTTGCGCATGATTTACGAGTTTATCACTCTGGATACTTTTCAATTATAGTATAATGTTCAATTACTGAAATCGAATCTGGAAAATGTTGAGATAAATAAATAATTATTAGTGATCTAACAGATGTAAGTTTTAATAGGTGTAGTAGTTAAAGGTTAATCAATATTTTATACCAATTATTCATTGTTCTAAATGACTCAAATATTTAAACCATAATTTATGTGCAGAACTTTTTACTAGGTTGTTACAGAATATCTTCTGTTTAATGTAACATTTTGAAATTGAAATATTAGGTGTACTCTATATTCCTACCGAGGAGGAATTTATAGCTTGCCCGACAAATGTAGCAAATGATAGCAATTATGTTTAAGATTAAGTGAGTATTTAATTTTGATAAAAATAAATACAAAACTAAACAAACAAAAGTGGATTATTCATTGGTACACCAAATAGATAATGTGTTTCAACAATCTTTCAATAATTTTTCAAAAAGTTCAATTATTAAAATTTTGTATTAATAAGGAGAACGTTTTAATCATTCTTGTTTACATTTTATTTTTATCTGGAAACTGCGTTTGTATGTGTTTTGTTTAAATACATATTTTCATTTGTCATAACCATTTCTACATATTGTAATAAGTATTTGTACTTTCAACTTTTTGTTAATGTAATATGCTAATTCATGTCTCCGTATTTTCTAAAATTATGAAATGTTTGTCTGTGTTTTAAAATTTTCCAATCAACCCGTGCAATTTTATCGCTCGATTATATTTCATCGCTAGCTTCAATAAACAGAGTTGGTGAAAAATTTAATAATACTGGCATAAAATCATTACATTTACACATGAATAAATAATAATTATTTGTAACCGAGAAATGCAAATAGATACAATTAAACCTGCTGTTACGTGTGAACTAAACACCTTTATGTATGCAACTAACGTTATTAATAAAAATGCAAATATTTCCTCAATTAATGCAAAAATATTTCAGAATTTTCATAGTAATAAATTTAGAACTACTGCAAAATGTTCAATTCACTATTATATTGAATCAGATCTAATCTCTCGTTAATGAGAGTTAAGAAAATTAATAAATCGATCATGTAAATTATTTCTTCTCATATCAAACTCATTATCAGCTGCTGATAGAATATTATCATTGGTACTAATACACTTTAAAAGTCAATTCAACTGTACCTTAATATTTACTCATCAAACCAGAATGATTTAATGAGAAGTTAATCTCCTATAGTTGCAATTTTATTTGTTCAGGAGAAACAGACTTTATAGAACAATGGTTTGTCATAAGTTTTCAGCTGATCTAACATAAGAAATACGAACTAATAATTGCTATAAAGAGACTGTTTGATGCTTCTATAGAAGAGAGAACTAGCAACAAAATGCTTCAACACAAAGCATGCCAATTAAATAAGATTGAAAGAAAGTATTAAGTTGCTATGTTATTTTAAATTGAACGCTTTTAATCACGGTAAGAATTATTTGGACCAACACATTGTTTGCCATTAAGATACAAATCAGTTGTTGAAGATTTTATGATTTTAAAGTATGTAAAACATAATCAAGGCAAGAAAGGCATTTATTATGCCACAATTTAATAAATGCGGGGATATGCGTACAATTATGAAGTCGCAGGGCATTATAAAGGCTTATCTCCCTGGCACACCAAAATAGCGATATTCAATATTCTTTACCAAGGAAGATCATTAAAAAAACCTATTGTTATGTTACGTCAATTATTTTTACGCCTCTATTGAATTAGTTAGAATCCCATTAAAATTCATTATGTTACATTTTTATTCATTTGCATGATTCTATTTATCCGAATCAACTCATTGTCAAAGTAAACTATTTGAACAAAGTTACATTACTAGAAATACATGAAATATACCTCAAGCGATACTTTAAAATATAATTTTGTTACCGTTCTTGTTTCGTATGATCGTATAAAGTTGATAATGGTGAATGAAAACAATATTTAACATCAATTAGTATAAAGAACAGAGCTTTAACTGAAGTCCGCTTGGTCTTGCACAAACCGTGACTCCAAGTATCATTAAACCTAACTTCTTAATGTTAAATTAGTACTGTACGTGTTTAGAAATGCGCAAAAGGTCACATCTTATTCCTTCCCCCCATCTAAAAAGAAATTGTATAAACGCCCACAAACATGAATAACCCTTTAACTACCAGCACCTTGGAACTGAAAAGTAAACGCCTAGATAAGGATAACATTTATTAATTTGGAAGTAATATAGGTACAAATATTTGGGTACTCTGCATAACTAGTTGTGCCGTAGTATTGATGTACGAATGATACTAGAAATTATATTCTATTATAGAGAAAATATAACAAATGTCAGTCCAATTCTTGAAGGCGTATATATACGGCCACGATAACGAGAGGGTTAAACCGAGATTTTTCGGACTCGATCGCCATGAAAGTGATTGTCACCACACCAAATTCCCTATTTATATCTTGTCCCTGTGCACCCCTTTACCCTCCTCTCCCCAAGATGGACGTAAGAAATAATCGTCCCGGCGCGAATAAACGAGGGATCTCTAGCACGATCTACGAAGTGTCCCGTCAGACGACTAAAGAACCTATTTCCAGCCGACCGGCCGAGAAAGAGAGAGTAATTATTATCACGCGAAAGGATAAGGAGAGTTCGTTGGACTAACTTCCGCCGTGATAATTTATACTTGCCATGGTTCGCGCGGCTAGATGGCGAAGCAAGGAGGGGTGGGGGGTGGAATAGAGCGCACGCTGGAGAAAGGGCGAAGGAAAAGAAAGAGCGTAGGTGGCACAATGCCGACTTTGCACGTTTCCATTTGAATGTGTATGCAACGTAGGATTCTAAGCTCGTCCTTAGCCGCGAAGCCACGTAATGAACCAACGAATGGCGATTACACGATAAATCGAAACGGACTCTGACGGTTAACGGCGGATTTATCGACGCCAACAAGGTTGAAGCACGCTTCAGCACTACATTCGTTGTGGTCTCTGTTGTACTTTACGATACCGCGGCTTTGATCGCGAGATGAATGGGGGAAAGGACACTGAGGAATGAAACCGGCTGTATGAAAAAAATGTATGCATAGTCGGTGGAAAAAAAAAAATGCTGCGTCGGTGGGAAAGTGATGTCAACTCTTGATAATTCAGAATTTATTCAAGCTTTTATGCCGGTGGCATTAAAATGCTCTCAAGAAGTTAAGCTGGAGTCATACGATGGAAAATACTGAACACTACAGCCGATTAAATAAGATAATGGCAGCGAGATAAAACGATTTGCTTTCGTGTCCACAGAAGGAACATTATTTTACAACCAATCGAATATAACTAGGTCAGGTAGAATCGATCACATGCCAGACTTTGCATGTAACGAGTGTCTCTATGGGCAATCTTTGTGATTTCGACGGAAATCTGAGAAAATGACGGCCCAAAAGCTTCAGTGAAGGCTAGTTGAAACATAATTTATGTTCGGTTCTTATTCAACCCGTTAAGGACCAACGTTGCGTCAACAAAACATTTTATTTACAGCTTTTACAAACTTTATAAAATTGTTTAATCTTTTCGAAATATGTACATTAATTAAAAAACTCACCTAAGAATCTCCTTACTTGTAATTTTACATTTTACGAATTTTCATGCCAATGTTGCTATTCTAGAATGTATCCTAAAATATGTGAAGAATTGAAATTTAAAGTGTGTATGCAGACTTTTGCGACTGATTGTAGTTTAATATAAGAAACAAGGAATTCCACTAATCGTATATCGATATAATTAAACTGATTAAGTAACCTTTCAATACTTTTAGATACAAAGACAATCAGTTCCAGTTTTTCCTTTTCGGAAAATGAAACTGACCAATTTTCGCACGAAACCTTCCAATTTAACATTTCTCTCCCGTAAAAAATCAAACAACGTGGCCTATCATATATTTTCCTTGCGATCTTCATTTTAAATGGTGCATCTATGAGAAATTAAGTAATGTGTTCCTGGTCAATTTTACCGGTAAGCGAAGGATATCACCGCGTTAAGGACACTGTGTTTGAACCAATAATCAATATTTGTCTCCGATGCACTCTCTCGAACCACTTAAAAACGCAGTTATCAGAGATTGCCTAGTCGTTAAGTGATATACGGTCGACGAAAACGGAAAATGTGGGATAATTTAGCGCCCCCGGAGGACGATCGTTCTTCAATCGATGAGAAACTAAATTTACAACGCAATTGCTGTTGCGGCGTCTAGGCGGTGCAAGCGAGTATAGAACTGACGCGCATTTTATGCAACTATATACATACTACGAAACAGTAAAACGGGGGTGGCGATTAAAGAGATCCACAGTGGCGATAAGATTTCGATCACCTCTCTCAGGCTATATCACGCGTTTCTTTTTCCCAGAAATGCTTACGTACATTTCAGGGGGAAGCTTGAAAACGGATTGGCTCCGTTCGAAACCGATCAAGTTTCAACAATTGAAAAGACCGTAACAAAAACAAACCGTGTCAATTCTTATCTTTTCGCAGAAGAGCAACAAAATACTGTAGTACAGTGGAATCCGGCTATTATAATCACGGACAATGTTATCAATCGGTTATTGTTATCATAATCAGACGATCCAAAAACATTCTTTGTAAAATTAGTCCAAAATAATTTAACGCCTATTATAATCGATCTTCGGTTAATGGTATATCACGTGCGATAATTATACTTGGGGACAAACGACAAGAATTCTTGGTAAGTTTGTACTAAATGAAACTTTTCTTTATGAATTGCTTTTAAGCGAATCATAATTTTTATCTTTTATATGAGTGCATGGCAAGAATTATTAGAAAGTACGAGAAGTTATAGAAACAAGTTTATGACAATTTGCATGTTCTTAACAAAGTTAGTATATCCAGTAAATTATATACAAATGTAATACCTATGGAAATTCATATCACTTTAAGTGAAACCGAACGAGTGGACTTTAATAGAGATCTGTTTAATTCTCTAAATGTTGTAAGTTTGAACTTTAAATATTTTGCATATTTTTATATACCATATGGACTGTGTTCCTTCTTGCAAATATAAATTTGCCATAAATGCATAAAAATCCACAGGCTACTCATAAAAGCAACTTTTGGAACGACGCAAATAATTGCACCTTGATTTATAAGAAATCAAATAAATACTTATGGACGGTAGTGTTAATACATATCGTAAAAAAGTTCAACTTTCATTTTATCGTGTGAAGATAATGCATCTACGAAGTAGAAGATATTTCACAAAATAAAATGAAAATTTAAACTTCTTGACTTGCGACATTTTCCGGACGAAAAGACATTACCTATTTTAATTTGGAAGCTGAGAACTAATAATTACAGTCTGCTTGGCATAAGTATAATGGTAAAGAAATAAAATACAGTAAGAGTGTGATAAATAGACCTCAGATTCTCATGCAAATTAATATTTTCCTAAATAGATTTGAAGAAATAGGACCTAAATTGGGGAAATTACTTCAGCCTCTGAATATCATAATTTCTGCTGTAATTTGAATACTTTGTATAATTCTACAGATTACATGCATTCTGCACTTTTTTGCATCTTTAAGTTTCTCATAATTGCATAAAAATTCGCAATCTAGTAATAAGCAGGTAAGATAAAGTTCAGTAAATTTAGATATATGGGTATGTAACTTTTTAATTACATGTCATTATAAAGGGGTTAAGAATATCGATTTTGAAAGCATGTGGCTACTATTAAGTATACATATACTTGTGCTTTAATAGAATTAGGTCAATATTCTACGAACAAAAAGAATTGTTTAAAAATAGAATTCAATAAAAATAATCGAGCAGTTTTCATTTGCAATTCATTAAGTATATTTAATATTTACACACTCTTCAAATAGCATTATTCGAAAAGATACTTAGAAATTTCTAATGTGCTGCCAATTTGTAAACATCTATGAATAAAATCACCATCAGGAATGTTAATAAAGTTTACCGAAAAATAAGATTTTCATGTATTAAATCAATGTATTAAATGTGTGCGGATCTTTTAACTTGAATAGTCAAAACCAGGATTCAGGATAAAATTGAACATAGAATTCCAGCGTAACTTGCACTGAAATATCTTCCTTGTGTATGGAAGATTCATAGACGCAACGAACTATACACCAAAAATGAGGAACTCATGATTAAACCTCGTGTTTAATTATTTGTGGAAGCGAGAAGATCGAGAAACGTCATGCTTGCAATTGCTACGCAAAATCCGGGAAATTAAACAGCGAACAAGAAAACAGAAAATCCTGTCAAAACGTTGCTTTCTATAATCGCATAATTAATCCTTGTATATTCGAGCCATACATTATTTGACACTAAAACTACCAGCGGCTAAAATACAGGGCGAGTTAATAAGAATTTCTATTTAACATAACTCATTTTGAGAAAATAGGACTTCTTAACCTCTTGGCCTACAATAACGAGTTACACTCGTGCTATGAATTCGTGCACACATTCAACAGAAACGAATAATATTGAGAGTAAAATTCAATTTGAACTTTAATCTTAGCTTTGCTTCACAAGATTGGGAGTTGTAAAATAAAAATTATCTACGGTATCCATATGGTTTGTATTTTATATGATGTGAAAACAGTGATCAACTAACAGTAGCATATGTGAGCAATAAATTAGTTGTATGGCAAGGGGTTAATGTCTTAAAAAATATAGAACCCACAAAAATCAAAATATATTTATTCAGCGAACTCCGTCGAATACAATATAGTTCGTATAAAACGTTTTATATTTTATAAAATCAGTTTTTTATAAGCAATTCTCAGAAATTCCTAATTTTCCAAAGCATCATTATATTTGCGTAAAAAATGTGTTATTTTATGCTTGCGCTCGGAACAATTAAAATTTCCCAAACCAATATCAATTCTTTTTTACTAATTTTAGATTCTGTGTATAAAGAAGATTCTAACTAAGAAATTACCCAGTTAACAGATTGTAACTACAATGCTATTCATAAAATGAAATTTTGTGTTAGATTTGAACTAAGCAATACTTCGATACAATAGTGTGCGAATACTTTTTACAATCGCAAAAGATTTTGAACGAAATTATTTAAGAATTTCAAGAGGTGGACACTGTGTTGGACATAAAAGGAGGTCGCACAAAATACCACATAAATTTCCCTTCGAATTTATGATACTTTTATATAGTATATAACAGTAGACTATATAATGATATTGATAAGGTAAAGCGAATATACCGGTAGATTTATAGCACTAATTTTTTTATCGATAAAAGTGTAGTTTTATCGTAGCATAGTATAGGTATCCTAAAACTTGCGTAGTGCTGTACTTTCCTTTCACTGAGTATATCATAATTAGATTGCGAATGTTTATGCAAAACTATATGTTTGCAAACGCAATCAAAGAAGTGCAACTTAAATATTGGATTGGCCAAAAAGACTTTTAATATCCTACAGACATGTAGAAAAGAAACCTTATTAAACAATGTGTTGTTTATTCCTCTTCGACAATTTTTTGTCACATTACACAATATTTTCGTTCCGTCTTTACAAAGTTTTTGATTTCTTTCAACGAAGCAGTCGCCTAGAGAAACTGAGGTTTCAGACTTTTTAATTTTTCTTCTATCAAAGATTACCATAAGAGCTTAGAAAGGGACAAATCTTTCAGTATTAACGTATTTTACAATATTATTCACACCATTCTTTCCTGGTTTATATCGCATTTTTATTTTGACAATCGTAGTTTAACTCAATGTGTTATTTCAAGGTTATGATAACCATAATAAATCCAATCAATCTTTACGTTTTGTCTTCCCAGAATATAGACCGAAATGTTAAATTTCAACTCTTATTTGCGAGTTTAAAATTATTAGCATATTTATTCATGTATGCCGCAATTCAAACGCGCACTGTCAAAAAATGGAAAGTCTTCTTAGCCAACCTAATTGAAACTTTTTGATCTTCTCAAAAATATAACTTTATTTTTAACGTTCTACGTACTTCTGCATATTAGTCGCCCTTTATAATTTTGTTGCACATTTAAATCTCCCATAAATGCACGAACATCCGCAGTTTAATAATAATCATTCACCGATATATTTTCAAATACATTTCCAACGATAACTTCCAAGTTCCTCACTTTATCACTAAAAAAAAAAAAAAAAAAAAATACATTTCCATCTGTACTAAATCTTCGAAACACTGCTAGTAAAAACTAACACTCCGGTGATTAATTTTGTAAAATATTATAGTTAGTAAAGTGCCACGTTTGACATAGCACGTAGATTATACAAGCCACAGCAGTAACCATCCCCTTGTCTTCCTGTATTCCGTTTAGGGTAACTGTAACAACCCTTGCGCTGCAGACAGTCAGGCCAGCAAACGGTCAGTTTACGATGGTCATATTGAGATTGTTCGCTATCGGGGTGTAAACGGACAGAACCGAAACGACTTGACACACTATGCCACACGTATCTCGTGGAGACGTAAACTTTAGCACGCGCTTGGTGAAGCTAGTATCCGAAACTCACCACAGTTACATCGGACGTATAAACACTAAAACCATCCTGACTCGGTGGTCATAATTCGTGGATGCGTTTGTGTAACCCCTTTTAGAGGAATAAGCGATCATTGAACGTGAACATTTCTCCGTACGAATGCAGCAACGTTGTTACGATTACAAAATTATTTAGCAAACCTAAAATTGAATATCAAATTTAACACAGAATATTAACATTTTATTTCTGTGCATGATAGATTTCGAACAAACTATCGGATTCATGTAATAAACGTCGAAGAGTACGAATACACCGTTGACCAGAGATATTTTATGCGAAAAGTAATGCTCGTTGCGTTAATTGTTTTTTAAGCGGACTAATATTAAAACACGCGTGTGTGAATGTAAATTACGATGAGTTGTTTGGCGTATAACGCGTAAAAGCACCAGAATAAAAATGAAGAATATATTGTAGAATGTCACGAATTCTATAATAAAAACTTCGACAAATTGAAACTGTAATATTTTTACGCGACGATTTAACCCTTTCGCCACTGTGAATCTATACGTAAGTTGTAGAAATGTTTCGAAATACTCACTGTCGACTAAAGATCCGAATAAGTCTATGAGGTTTTTGATACCACTATTATGTTATTTACTATTCTTCAATATTTTTTAATGCAATATTGAATTACAAGTATCACTATATGCTAGTTTATAGTAAGAGAAAACATGTTTGCTCTAGCGCAGTTTCTATCGCCGAAGATATATATTTTGAACTGAAGGAGTTAAATCGTGTTTCACAGAATCGATACACAAAGGTAAACTCGTTATCGGTGAATTTTCTCAATTATAATAATGCATTCATTTTCCGGTAACGAAACATGAGTTAAGCTTTATTTCCGATCAGCAACGTGTTAACCGAGCTAAACGTGTTAAACGCGTTATAGCCAAGTTATATGCAAACAGTATTTAATCACAGTCTTTGTCACAAAAGCTATTTCAGGTCGAAGGGGTTGAACCATACTTCGAACCGTCAAAAGACTCGAGTAAACTTCTTGAACAACGTTTAATTTTACGAATCATCACGAAGAATTAATTTCCCGGCAACAAAAGACCAGTTAACTATTTGCCTTTCATCAACAACGTGTTAAATAGCTAATCGCGTTTCACGTTACGCATAACTCAACATGTGTAACGCGTTGCAACAAGAAAAATCGTACGAAGAAGATTATGGTAAACTTAAAGTTGGTTTAAACTCACTGACAATGTAAAAACCGAATGCAAAGAAGGTTCAGCTAGTCAGGTGATTATTCGATTTACCTGATAGCGGATCGTTCAGCGCGGAAGCCCATGTCGCGATGCAGAAAACCGTAATCGCGAGAACTGGCAGCATATTGTTACGTGTACGACGCGGCAACGTCAACTGACTGGCGTACGCCGAGCGTCGCAACACTTTGCCGCCAACTAAACGACGCCTGCGCGCTTTTCGCGTACTCGTGCGAGACACAACGAAGAAAATATCGTGGAAATATCTGTTTACAATCGTCACCTCAGCCGAGGCACGCTAACACGAGTAGTACCTCTTCGCGTTACAAGAAGTGAACACGGGGGTTTTCCTTCTCGCTCTGTCTTGTGCCAGTCACTTTTCACGCTAATTACATTAACCGCTAATTGCTTTAAGATTTTCCTCCCCATCTCCTCGGGCCTTTCACGTTCTGGCCAACTGAAGTCTTAAAAGCTGGTTAATTGCATTTGGAGACCTCGATTCGTCTGCTGCGGTATAGAAGTATGAAAATGATACATAAAATGTACATATGTAACATGTGTGATATCTAGACTGCGGATCTCTATGGACATTCGTGTTTTTAGAAACGCGAATAAGCAAGTGAACGACGAGCATTGATTGGTTTCACCCTCTAAATATTATAGAAGAAGTGCTCCAAATATGGGCTGCTTACTATTATTTTAGCGTTTATTGCCAAACCTGTTGAAGATACCCAATCATTTGCATATCAGTGTATATCCATAATGTTACTTTTCTGATGTAGAATCGAAATATGTTGAACAAAAGTGATGTTCGCTACAAATTACAAATTTAAAGTAACAGTGAAAATTTTCATGATTGAAAGTGTGGTCATTTTTAAACGGATGGTCCGAATAAGTTTGAACTCGACGTTAAACATTATATCACTTATGATGTATAACTAACTTTATGTAGCAAAGATTTCCATTTGAGTGATAAAATAATAAAATCGTCTTCCATCTTTGAGGGAAAAGGAATCGCGAAGTCACGTGGAAAGTTATGCGACTCCCTGAATTAGGAGTGATGACGCTCAAAGTGTTAAATATTAAGTTCAATGGAATAATATTACAAAAAGAATTTATTAACAAAATTGGACTGTTTGAAGAGGTAGAGTTTCCTGTTTGATTTATCCTTCCATGCATACGTAACGAGATTTCCCTTCAATTTATCCGGGATCACCCGTTGTGTCGTTTTACGGTAATTAATTATCAAGTTGAAAGTTACACCGGCACGAATTCAACTTTTCCTGCCTCTTCCTGATCACTTTTATCAACGAAAGTTATTATAACAAGCTTTAAGAATTACTTGCGCATTGATGAATATAAATTACACTGTGCATTGAGAAGTTTAATCGAACTTACGAAAACGCTTTTCGCACAACCATTACCGAACGATCCCGAAGAACTCTAGCCACCAAAAGCAATCGAGTGCAACGAATAGTTTCTATATAGTCGAAGCTAAGTTCTATGGCTGAATTTGTTAACTCGATCACTTCGCAATTCGAATTTGTCAACTCACCACTCTGCGAATTAATCCGTTTCATCCATACTATACGCAAGTATAATTGAATTTATTATTAAGCTAAAGTGATCATTACACTGCGGAGGTTTATGCAAATGTATATTTTAAGGAGACGCATTAAGGGGGTACATCACCCAGACGGTTTAAAGAAACTGAATTATATTTTTGTACATTTTATTAAAAGTCTAGATCATAAAAACGAAGGTACTGAATTAATTTTACATCTAACAGATTCAGCAATAGCAAATTCCATTTAATCCCCATTCATCCCTTATTTTCACAATTTTCGAGGAAGATTTTCCAAGTGCAAATTGCCGATTTTAATGAAACTTGGCGAAAAGGTAGTTTTTGACCAAATATTTCACGCGTATTTTCTTTGTTTATCAGCCCTTAAAGTAGGGGATTAAAAATATATTTTCCTCGGTATCTCAAAAATTAATTGCTCTATAAAAAAATTGTTCAAATAAAAGTTAATCGTTTTCAAATGACAGATGAACCTGGGCAAACCGTTTTCAAACATATCTATTTGTTTAAAAAATATACTAAAAATTAATTTTTCTACTTAAATATTTAAATGTTTTCCGTATGCGACGCAATACATATAAAAGTAGTGAATAGAAATGTTGACCCTTTTAGCGTTAACAATTACTTGTTACGTTTTCCTGTGACGAGTTGCGAACGATTTTCCTCTAAATCACTTTGGCAAAGAGCTCGATAAAAGATCACGTTATGTGAAGTAATACTTTCCAATTTCTAAACATGCTTTACGTTTACTCTATTTCGTTCACTTTCGCTACCGCGAAAGATTCCACGCGTTCACGAAGCTTTTATGGCGTTATTCAAACCGAATGCGTTGCGTCGTTTTGTTGTTTCATCTTGGTGTAATCGATGCATTAGCTGCATAAGGCCTTGCAGCATCGCATAACGCGGCATGTCTTTGATTACGTTTGCGCGTGTCGCGTCAGAAATTGCAATGACACCTGAGAAAAAGAGATGAAACGTTCAACCGTGCAGCGGGCGCTGTGAGAAAAGGACCAGAGGAGATCCTCGAAGGTGATCATTTGTAAGCTTCGTAAAAGCGGCGCTCGATGCAAATATACAGGGTGAGTCATAGAAAGTAGAATGGAAACACGTTTCTTACGCTTAATAGTGCATAAAAATGTACCACAGTCAATCGAAAAAGCCTACATACACCTCTAAATTCCAAATAGTTGAAAATATACAAGAATTTCGGCAACGTTACGAACATTAATTTGTTTATTAATTAGAATCAGATTGACTGTATACAATTTGCATACAACAAAATATACGTAAACCAAAAATACAACTTCACGAAAATGTACGTATCCGTATTTAACACGTTCACTGTCCAGACATCTACCATAATTATTTTCGATTTCGATTATAATCGCTATTTGTATGTTCAGCAAAATAACAAAATGTTCAACATACTGTTGAACAAACAACAACATAAATCTTGCTTTTCATATACTATACAAATAAAATTGATTATAATTCCTTCACCATAATTTATTCAGTCATATAGTAGCAGTCAATAATAAGTTTTAGCGAATTTTAGTTGAATGAAAGTAATTTGGTATCAATTGTGTATCACATATGATACATGTTGCAGTGAACGTGTTAAGAATACAAAATTTATCGATGTAACTATATTTGTACTTTGTTGAAATTTTTGCTACATCTGTGACGTTCTACAATTTGTTTAACGTAAATAAAATAATATCTTCTATACTTTTCACAACAATTGTATTCATATACAATTATATAATTATCCGCATCTATTTATTACATTTGTATGTAATTTAATGGATATACTATATTTGCTAAGAACATGCAAATTGTCATATACTCATTCCTCTAACTTCTCCTTTATTGTATTTACGTATTTTCTAATAATACTTTCCATGCACGCATATAAAAGATAAAAAGTACGGTTCGGGTAAATGTAATTCTTAAAGAAAAGTTTACTTTAGTATGGATTTATGAAGAATTTTTATTATTTATCCTCAAGTATAATTATCACACGCGATGTCAATAACCGAATCTTGATTATAACAAGCGGATTATTTTTATCGACTTTTATATAGAGTGTTTTTGGACCGACTGATTATGATAACAATAGTCGATTCATAACATTATCCGTGATTATAATAATCGGATTCCACTGTATTTGAAATCTAGAGCTGTATGTAGATTTCTGTGACTTGCTGTATACCTACGTATATTGTTCAATTATTGTTCAATCGTAATGAAGCAACGTCACATTTTTGCCCAACCATTGTTACATGTATTTTTAGCAACACGATACGACATTATACTATGCCATTTTTTCCTAGTTCGGATGGGTTTTATACAACAATTTACGCGACTTTGAGAATACATAGTGATTATTAAAATCTCATTGAATATAATGCACGTGGCTACTCTCTGACACTTTGACGTGTAATATAGTTCCTAAAAGGGTGCTTTTAATATTTATTAACACCCAGTATACTGCACAAGGGAAAAATCTTTTATGCGTTTTTTGCACGAAGAACATAAAGCGCGTACGAGTCATGTCGTCCGCCTGTTTGTCTACATCTCGCAACAAAATAACTGCTCAGAGAAAGCAAGATTTTAATGAAACTATGCTCCAATTTTTCTTTATTTAATAACAAGAAGAATTCTTATTCTTTTTTGGTAAAGTCAACATCCCGTGCTGGAAGAAGCAGTGTCTGCTACTTACATTCATATTTTGTTTAATAAATAACTTCAAGTATTAATCCTGAGTTCAATTTATTAGAAGCTGATGTTTAAACAGGACATAAGTGTCTTACATGAGTAATATATTTAAATGAAATGAAAATTGCAATTGTTTCAAAACCATGTTTTTAAGCAAAACTGTCGATGCGATACTACTCCATACTATGGATTGGCGATTCTGAACCGATTATTTCGAAGCGATTTTCGATTCTTTCGAATCGATTTCTGAATATTCGTTTTTTAAACGAATTGATTTTCGATTGAAAGTCGCCATAAATCAATATAGAAATCTAATTTAAAAGTTTATATGCGGTATCTCGTCATGAGATACTAATGGTATCTCGATAGCGTTATAAATGTTATACATTTAGTATTGAGTTAGTTTTTTATTGATAAACTTGATTTTGTAAATCGGCTCTAAGTGCCATAAAAATTAAAGCATTGCATTTTATGTCTGATTTACAAAATCGAGTTTTTTCAAAAAACAAGAAAAACTTATTTACGATATTATTTAGGGAAAAACAATTCTTGCCCCCCGCCATATTTTAAGGATTAATGTAGCATCGCTACTTAAGTCAAAATATTTGCAGGATTAATTAGAAAGCGCAACCTTCCCTTCGAACTTTCAAACATATTCAAAAGTGAAGATTCACTGCAGACAAAATGGATGCGATGTGTTCACGGAGAATTAAATAATTCGTTTAGCATTTTTATTTCAATGGAATCATTTAGCAGGAAAATACTACAAAGAAAATATAAACGGTATTAAATGTACCGCGAAAATGTTCACAATTATTATCTTTTAAAAAATTTCACCGAAAAACGCATTGTCTCTCTAACAAAATTAAATTTATAGATAGTGATTTAAAGTTTTTCCATACAGAAAAAATTGTAAAGTTCCTTTTGTGTGACGATCTTCAAAAGGAATCGTTCGCAAGCAAATCATTGAAATCGAAAAAGGAATTCCGTTTCGAAAATTTCGATAGCAATCAATTCACCATGACCATGGCGAATGGTGGAAGGTTTGAAGACGCGAATCAATTTTTGATCATCCTTTGAAAATATCGTCGCGGTTATAAATCCATTTGTTCGGATAAATCCGAATTGTCAGGGTAAACACGCAAGCAGCAACAATAAAATACGAAGCAGCTTGCTGTGCGCATTGTTACGGAAAACGATTATTTGTTTTCGCTACTCCACATAACTTTCAGCGCTTCGATGCATCACAGAATTTTCCACTTTTTTCGTTTTGCCTCCTTTTTGTTGTTCCAACGTACAGTATTCCGCGACACGCACATTCCGTTTTTATTCAGGGATGGAACCAGTCGATCGTGCAATTTAAAGATCGTACGCGCCCCATAGTAATCATTTCGAAAACAATAATTTGTGCGTGTTTTTGTATTAGGATGGCGGGCCTAAAATTGTAAGTTTCAATAGTGCAGTTACAAAAGAAACAGTTTCGTACTTTAAAATTACTATTTTTCCTATTTAATTCTTTATTTCATAGGTTTCGGCTTTGAAAGACTTCCGGTTACATCGAATCTTAATCCTAACTTCTTACACAACCTAACCATATGATATGATTTTAATAACCTAAAGTACTTTATAATAATTCTTTAATGCCAGCTAACCATACATACTGTAAACTTGACTTTGAAGTATGAAATATGAATGGTAATATATAATGCATAAACCTAACACTAATCATTAATTTAGAGATCGAACAAAAGTGAAACATAAACTTAAAATTTAATCTCCTGTACTTGTAATATCTATATATTTACATAACTTATTCTATTCGAACTAGTTTATAATTTGTACATTGTCTTTGGTGATTTCAACTCTTCTTTCCTCATTCTCACCCCTCTGAAATTACTATATTTAATCAAAATGATTTGTAAAATTTCGAATTTTCAAGCTTCCACATTTCTAAGCTTGCGAGTTTGCAGATCTTCGAATTACGATGTTTTGAATTTCTGAGTTTGTAAATTTTCAAGCCTCTAAAGTTTGAAGCTTTCGAATATCAAACTGTCCAAATTTTCAAAAATTCGGATTTGTAAACCTTCGAATATTCAAACTATGTATGACATTTCCATGCTTTTGGATTTCGAAGCTTTTGAACATTTAAGCCTTGTAATGTGATCTGCATTTTTGCCAACAGAACCGATTTTTAAAAAAATTGAACGTGCCTATTTCCTATTAACGTTTTCAATTGACCATGTTTACAATTTTATAATTAATTTTACAGTTTTAGTTGGATCACCTTACTACCTCAAATGTCTTTTAAGCTGAACTTGAACTGCTACAAATAAAATTCATTCAACCCTAATCGTTATATAGCTCACAAATATTGGGAGAATGTAGCATTAATATATTTCGACAGAAATTTATCAGACGATATAGTGTATTCATTTATTGATTCTAAATCTGATCCACAAATAAAAAGAGAAAAGGAAAATAAATCAAATTCAGCAATTATAAATATTTAATCTAGTATGCAATATCATATCGTAATTTGTTATCTTAATCTAACGTATTTCGATGTACTTTATTTTATAGTCTAACGCATTTGAAAGGAACTTAGTCCAGATTTAATCTACCTAAGTTACACCTGACACCGTTTCACTAATCTTCTAACTCTCAAATCTTCAAGTTTCCAGTTCCTCGATCTTCCTGTTTTTCCTTATTCCCATCCCCGAACTGTTCAACTCTTGAATCTTTCAGTTCTTTAGTGTCCTAGTTACTCTAATCTACACGCTCCCTAATACTCCCATCTATCAATTCTAAATTTCTCGCTTGGCGAACACTATTTTCTCATTTATTTTCTGAAACCGTTCGCTATAGAAGACCAATTTGCTCGTTAATAAGATTGCTAATACTTTAAACATAAAAATTCGTACTTATCTACAGATTCCTTTCTTTCATATATCCTTCGATTTATATTAAAATTTAAATTAAACAGATTATATCGCGTTCAACTTATCGCTAATAAGAATTGCAGTGGATCTCATTATACTTGATTGATTCATTAATTATGAGAAGCTAATAAGTGAAGCTTTCAACGTTTCGTGTGTTATTTATTAATACACTGAAACACAGTTGTAATTTGTAAACAGAAGTCCAACGAAATTCAAATTTATTACAACTAAATGGAAATAATTTCCAGCGTTATCGATCTACCTACGGAGTAATATTAAATTGTCCTATATAAAATAGTATACATTTTGAAACTTTAATTTATTAAAAGCAAGCTACAATATTATAGCTATAGGTATCATTGTAATCAGTAGATTGCGAATCTTTATGCAAATATAGACAATTTAAATGTGGAAGAACGTACAGAATGCACACAATATACAAAATTGTACAAAATGTCCGAAGTACAATATAATACATTTTATAACATATGAAAGGTGAAACCAATTTGTATTTTTGTCTTCCATTTCTTTATTTATATTCGTAAATTATGACTTTGCATAGGAATTCGCAGTTTAGTAAACAGCGTAGAAAGATATTTCAAACTTTTCAAGCTTTTCGAGACTTTACAGTTAAATATTGTCGCTGGACATACAAATAAATAAGCTTCGATAAACCAGCTAATTAAAATGATTAAGAATCGAAAGGAAAAGTATAAGTCGATACCAAAGGCATAAAAGCTTACAGAAAATTAACAAAAATATTCATTATTGTCTTCAGTATCACTCAAGAGTATTATTAGAGTTATATTAGATATATCAATAAATAACCCTAATTTTTTATTAAACTCAAAATTTATTTTCACCAAAATCAACTACCTATTCTGCATTACGTGTAATTACTATTGTTGCGTAACACTTTATACTTAGGTTACACTCGTTTTATAATTTAAAGCTCGATCTCTTGATAAAATAAATTCATCAAACCACATGGAAATAATGAATTACTTTTTTGCTCACCTAATACCATATGACATAATACTATACTATATGAAGAATACTATATGAACAATATGTTATATAAACATAGTCTCTGAAATGTTTCATTTAAAAATGATAACAACCTGAGACACTCTGGATGTTATACAATTTATTATATATTAACTTTATACGAGATACACCCTTCGAACGCAAGATACTTAAGTACTTAGTTATCTGTACACTAACTACTTAACGCGTTCAGGATGGCAGAGAAATACACGAAATGCTCGTTGCTGCCAACATTTGCTATTATTTGAATGTTTCAATTTTACCACAGCATGCAATTATCGTTAGACTGCGGATTTTTATGCAAGTTCATATTTTTGTTAAATGAATTCAAAAAATGCAACCCAGGTAGTCACTTGTTTTACTCTCCAAATATAATAGTGTACTTTAGTTATCTTGAGTATTTTTACATATTACAAAATTGCATTCTGCAGTTTTTTGCCAACTTAAATTTCCCATAAATGCATAGATATCTGCAGTCTGATTATAATTAGTACTAAACATTTCAATTACTAATTTTTTCACCTTTTAAATACACGTGGTTTTTCCGCAGCAAATGATAAAATAATATGGTGACCCACCTGTGGATCATGCTGCCTATTTCACCTTTTTTGCTATTCGTGTCGGAGTGACCCATCGGTGGGTCACGTCGGCAAATAAGAGCATTAGCCGATGATCCACCAATGGCTCACGCCGTCCTGAACGTATTAAGTCGGTAATCTCATTCGGAGTCGTCGTTTTTTGGGGCGACGATTAGGATAGAATATTTTCCATAATTATGAATTAACAGTCTCGAAACTTTACACGCGTATTTGATTACATCTTGAGCTATCTCCGTTTAATTTTTATAATATTAGCTCTATTACTATTCAAATAATCCCTTGTTTTCTACAGTATGTAAATATTGTAAAGACTATATTAATATTAGGTTTATAAGTAAGTTCCTGCGACGTATTTGTCGAAAATATATATATATATATATATATATATATATATATATATATATTAATGTAAAAAGACGGCACGTTAAAATCAACTAAAGTATTTTCTATTGGAATCTACTACTTTTTGCCACCTTTCAAACACAGCGGCGAAAGAATAGTCCATTTTTCCATTGTTAAAAGATGCTTCTGAAAATCTATCGTTTTGACCTTGTGTAAATAATCGTCTAAAATCCATCCACGATATCATTCACTCAGAATTATCGTAAAATGTCAAAGATTCGTTTTTCATTGCCTCTTATAATTTGCCCTATGAAACTCTTCTTATTTTGAGCGAGACAAGTGTTTAAATGCTTCGTACAATTCTTCTTGATTAATGGGATACCCATTTGTTGAGATCTTTCTCGTAGTGTGCAAACGATTGAAAATTATGGTTTAAGTTATTTCAAGTTACATGCCATGATCTTGTCGCCTGTATGTTGAGAGTTCTTCCAGAGATACTTACAATTCTCGTCTAAATCAACCGCGGGAACTTATTTAAATACCTAATATTTAGAGAATTTTCTTATACATATCTTTATTGTGACGTATATACTTTTAATTTTCTAAACTAACTTCATGCGAGGTTTTTATCATTTAATGTTCTTCTATCTTTCTCAACTAACTATTAGAAGTTTAAAAAGTAGTTAAGGTTTTTTTAGTCTAATGATTAATGTATTACATATACATATGTAATATATGTATATATTACATATATATGTATTTTGAAATTTATAATAAAGTTTGTTAAGGGAAAATGATATTACTTATTAAAAAGCGTTTGTATTGTAACAGTCAAGGTGTGCCAATATTTTCGCTCAGCGCTGTATCTTACACAGAGACTTTCAAGAAATTGTATTAATGTCGACTTCTCATTTCAGGTGAAATTAACCTGTAACAGTGCATCAGGGTTAAAATATTCATTCCGAAATTGAATAGCGATGTAATCAAAGGGAGTGGTGGTCACGGCAACGAAAGCAGACTGCAATTCAAGAAAATCTGGTATTTAGAGCGTTTTTCCTTTTGCGGGAAAGGAACGCCACCGGAACCGCGCACCTGTAATAAGTGAAAGCAATTGCGCGTAATAACATCTGGCCGGAGGTGCGATTCCATCTACCAGCACGCGGACCTTGTATAGCATCCGTGGCGAACATGAATTATCACGCGAACTGTACTATTATGGGGAACGTTTAAAAATCAACACCAACGCCAATAGCTCGAAATTAAAGCAGGTTGACCATATAATTCGGTCAGAATTATCATGGTATTATTTGCAGCTATCCGACTTAGTACACGTGTTCGTTATTGCGCGAGGTAATTGCATTCTTAGGTAATGGAACCGTGAGTTTGTATCAGGTAGCCAAGGAAGTTCGTGCCATTTTAATCAGTAGAAATAAATGATACATAAAGTGGATCAAACAATACTTTATTTAAGAAACGTAACTGCCTCAACTTCTATTATCTTTTCCCAACGATCTAACAATTTCTGTATCCCCCCCTTTTTTATTAATAGAAACTTTCCTTTCTACTATCAAAACAATGCTTCAGCTTCATTTTGATGTTATTCTTTCGAAACGGCACTAACTTTATTGAAAACCTGATATATTAACGTACGTTGTAAATAAGATGTAACACTCATGAATAAATACAGTGGAATTCGCTTATTATAATCACTTTGGGACTTATCATTTTTAATAAGAATAATTGGCTGATAACTACGCAGTGGATAAAAAATTTCATTATTGAACTCATTTTATTACAAGCTGAGTAAATACAGTTGAGGCAAATTGAAATATGCAAAAAGTAACAGATTCTATATGGTATATAAAAATATACTAAATATTTAAAGTAAAGTACAGATCACAATATATAGAAGATCACACAGATTTCTATGAAAGTCTATTCTTTCAATTTTACTTAAGGAGATACGAATTTGTACGTACACACGTAATGCCAGTAATTAAAATTTGATTATAATAGCCGGATTAATTTTAATCAATTTTATATAGAGTGTTTTGGGACCAACTTATTATGATAATAGCCAATTGATAATTGTGTCCGTGATTATAATAACAGGATTCCACTGTATTTGTAAACGAGAAAGATTTTATTTACACACATAATTACGAAAATTTATTTTATCATGTAATTATTATTTTACTGAACTTACTTTAATTGAATTATTTTTTACTTTTTATATATTCATTGATTAATGTATGAAACGTGTTCTGAAAACAAATTCTGTTGCACTTTGATGTCAGAAGTAGAATTTACAATAACTGCGTGTATTTAGTTTTTTATTGGAGATTGACAATTTTTTGTATTTACAAACTTGCAATATTTTTACGGTTACAATCATTTTCCTTTGACTCTTTAATACTTGTATCTTTCCCCCCTTTCCATATATTGTATTTTATTATTGGAATCTCTTTGTACTTTTTCAATTCATAGATTGAACAGATGTTGCTGGACAAATTTGCATTGTACATATATTTGTTAAATTGGCTGTCGTAATAGTCACACTGCCTGTAAATCCCCGTCTGACAATTTTTATTAGAAACTTATAATTGATTGCGACTATGTTCTCTGAATTGCACCGATATTTGGACAAACTCGTCTATTTTTTACTATTTTCCAGTATATCAAATTTACAGTCATGTTCCCTTAAATTCCTGTAAACTATAAACTATTAAATTTTAACTGATAAAATTAACTATTGAATTAAAAGCTGTTCACTACTAATTACTAAACTTTAAACTATTGTATTTCTTTAAATGTTTGAACCAGAAATTTGAACGTTTGCAGGGAAATATTTATTATACGCAGCCCCTTCATACACTAAAAGTTTCGAATACACTTTATAATAGTATTAATTGTATCACCAAGCATTCTATCTGCACAGGTAAATCGACATTAACGGATAGCAAATGGGGTGCAGAACAATTTAACTACGTGAAACGTAGAAACTTTTAATCAAAATTGTTTTAAACCTATTTCACTAGGTATTACCTTCAACACCTTGGTAAGTGCTAGAATCATTCTACCGCTTCGTAATCAGGACGACATTTACCCTTCATTGAAACTAAAGATATTTATCCAATATTTGATAGAAGGCATTTCATATAAAAATACAGTAATTACTATTTTATGTCTATTACTACTACTACTACTAAGTGTACAAATTAAATTTGAACCTTTAAGGTTTCATAAGTTTTAATACTTGTTCGCGAAAATCGAATATAATCAAACCTCGATAACTCGAATCTCAAGAGAAGTACTAAAATCTTCGAGTTATCAATGTTTTCGAACAATAAAGGTTTTTAAAGAATGAAATTTTGACTTGCAAGGATTATTTATTTATAAGGATTATTAGGATTAGTATAGGATTAAAAGGGGGTTTGACCAAACATTAATGTAACGCTATATTGAGTATTTTCCTAGAAGAAGTGTTAATTTTATATTACTGTTTTATACTTTTGTCCAACTCAAAGTTGCTTATATGTTCGTAATTTCTGCGTTGTGTGTTTTCTTTTAACTTCAAATTTTGTACACGCACTCTGAAAACGACGTGTGATACATACAGTGCAAATAAAATGTACATTCTCTTTTTCTAAATATATGAGATACAGAAATATACAAAGTGTCTTATGTTTTTGTCCAGCACTGTAAATTAGTTAGTTCCAGCACTGTAGGTACTAACTTTTATAAATATTGCGTCCATGCTCTTCATTTATAAATTTACTGATTTACTGTTGATTCTATCATGTCTATCATACTTATTATTTATACTGAAGTCACCCGATCTTTTTGAAAATTAATTCATAGATTCGTATTATTGTGAATGAGAAAATTATTTTATTCTAACTAACTAACGGCTAGCGTGCCGCATATTGATCATCACTGAGATACACTGATGAATACTCCATGAATACCGTGTAATTATATGGGATCGATACTGCATGAGACGACAACAAACATATTTTACCAATACCACGTACAAATTATTTTGATACGCGTTTGATAACACATCAGGGTATTCAGGAATCGATATGTACTGGTATTAATAAGTACGTCAACGAATTTGTCCCACTACTAGTCACGACACACCGGTTGGGAAACACTGACTTAAAATGAAAATTTTTCATAACTGGCTTCTCCAACACATAAAGTTTCACTTATATATTAATTTTACTAACTATTCGTAAATGTTGCATTTACCCATGATTTATACTGGCCGTTTTATTACTCGAGCAACGAGTACTTATAAATATATTAATATTTAAGCACGTTCCTCATAGTTTCCGTAATATGTAACAAGTACAAAAGGCTCTTATGACATAATAACGTGAGCTTTAAACATTTCGCGTGTCGGTCATGCCGATGTAAAGGCATTACATTCACGATCTAGGCACAGCGTTCCACGAGTTGCTAAACACGCTATACAATCGTTAATACCGTTATGCATAGAGCATTATTTTATTTGCATGATCTTATGTACGTTGACTCGTCATTTCAAACACAGACAGATTGTAAATCGCGATTCTCTATATCCATTGATTTGCAAGCAACATTCTTCGAATACTCTGCGCTCAAAATGAAATGTTTCACAGTCACGGTACTCTTTGTTTCCTATCCCCTTGCAAATACCTTCCTCTGAATATGCAATGTTGTGTTAAATTCAATTGCAAAATACTTTGCATATTTTCTAGCATCTGTAGGTTTCAATAGATTGTTTCTGTATAATAACCAAACGCTTCAATTGCATTTTTTTATGGAAAAAACAAAAGAAATCGTCGAAGAAAATTTATAGATAGGAAAAATTTAAAATTTATTCAGTCGGATGGAAAACTCGTGAGTTTCCTACGACGTAATTCTGTAATATTTTGCTACATAATTTGTTAGCAATTATTGTTTTAGCTTTACAGAGAATAGTAAATATTAATGGAAATTAATTTCTACAATTTCTGCATTTCTACAAAAACAATATAGTAATAAGTGGATACGATGTTTTAATAGAATTCATCACAGCTATTTTAGTTAGATTAAATATATGTTTACTGTAGAACAGTCTTTAATCTTGTATAGGTCCGTGTAAGTTGGAAGTAACAAAACATGTATTTATATTTTTTAAACATACCTGATTTTCTGCTATTTTACTATTGTACGGTTATGTTTTATTAATATACTATTATAGCAACGACAAATAGTTTATCAGTAAAAATTATTATTTCCTAGTTCGCAAATCAAATAAAAAGAACTACACATATAATTAATTGAAATTTTTCTCACCAGAATGACTAAAATTCTGGTTATAGTAATGGTTATAGTTTGGTTATAATAATTCTGGTATTTAAAACACGTGTACGCTTCGAAGCTCAAAAAACGGAAAAGGAAAAAGAAAAGTCGTGAATCAGTCGAAAAATAAACTTAAGGCAGGTTTTCACCACAGGTTCAAATTAATTTTTTTGTAGATCATATTCACCTTTTTACAAATCAAACTCACTTTCCCGCAGAACAAATTAATCCCCTTGCAAATCAAATTTTTCGACAAATTTGTTTTTTTTTTAAACTATTGTAACATAAATAAAATCCAATTTTTAGTATTCTGAAATCCAAAATGTTATTGCATGTATGTAGCAATGAACATAAAACACTTATTTAATGGTATGCATAGCTTCAGTTATAATGGCCTTCTGCCGCTGCTCGTAGTAATTTCATATGTGTACAAATTCATTTAATAATTATGACAATCTGTGGAGGTAATAGTCATAACAAAATAATTAATCACATCCACCAAAATGTTCATAGGTTGAGGAATGGCCAAAACATTTCTCCCATAGAATTTAATTTTTGGAAAAAATTATTTAATGGGAATCATCATTATAGGAGGTGCATTTGATTTGCAATAGGATGAATTTAGTCTGTGAAAGAGTGAATTTAATTAGAAAAATGGTGAATATGCTATTATAGCTATTACATAGTTCAACACTGTCTCATATATGAAGTATTGAAATATTACACAGTATGTATAGTTGCTACAGTACGCATAAAAATTTCAAAGGATGTTAAAGAGGGTGCAATAAATTTTGTAATAAATATCGTAAGTATTAGTCTAGTTTTGTCGAATAACCTGCGTCACGAGTTTGACTTGTGATGTTATGGAAAAAGGTTAATATAAAAGGAAGTAATTGTTACGTTATCTGAAAATTCTATTATCCGACCACACTTGACTTCCTATTAATTCGGATACGGAAGTGTCTACTGTAGAATAATTGTACTACTCCCAAACATGCGTTGATTTCAAACATTGATTATTTTTATTCGTGTCGCGTTTCTAAAACAAAAATATTCGCTAATGCATTCATGCGTCCATAGCTCTTAAAGAGTTAACCCCTTGCCTTACGAATTTTCCGAAAATGATTCACTGAAATGCTATTTTCTACTATAACACCGTGTCGAACGCATAACACTAAAATATTATACGTAATTTTTACTTACAATTAGTAATCTTCAATTTCACAAACTTACAAATTGAACTAGAATGAATTAAAGTTTATTAAAAAATATAGTGTGTTTTTATTGTAATCAGCCCATAGGTTAAACCACGAACTGTAACTCGTTATTGTAACGCAAGGACTTAAAAAACAAATTTCCTTTCTTCTTAAAATAAATCAGAATATAAAGAACAGTATGTCTAGTGGCCAACGAAAATACTTCCTCAACGCATTCGCCGTTCCTCTTCCTTTTACCCTGCGTTTCACTTATCTCGGCCAAAGCAACCCTTGTGTACCGTTTTATTAGCAACAAAATTGTACGAGCTAGGCTTTTTACGAAGGCGCGAGCACTTATGTGTTCTTATCGAGCCGTCTTAGAGTTTAGTAAATTGCCGCACGAAAAAGCGTCAGACCGATTAACCGGCAACGTCGAACTTCACAGCGGTTGAAAGGACTTCAGCAGAAATCTTCGAGCAAGCCTCTCCCTCTATAGTAACGATCCTCTTCGTTCCGAAAACAACGAGCTTGCGTTCGGAGTTTAACAAGATTGTCGCGTGCACATTGGTGCAAGGCACGTGGTTCGGTACGAGTGTGTTCTCGCGGTTGGATCCTCGAGACGGTGGCGGGTTGGGGATCCACGCCAAAAGCTGCAAGGATCGATTTCAATTTAGCGGCCGTTTAAGCGTGCACGCTCGTGGCTAACGAGCTTTCGAAAGTCGTAGATAGCCGACAAGTTGGCCTACACGGTCGGCCGCGGCGGCTCGGAGCCACCCTTCGGAACTTACCGCAGTCAGCTAGCAAGCACCCCGAGCACACGTGTAACACGACACCGATAACCCCTACACATACCTACGGAATATAAATACGCGCACCCTAGACACGGTATACAGGGTGCTCCGCTTTAGGTCGCTGAGTTGCCATCGAAGATGAAATGGATGATCGGTTAGGTGGCTTGGGTGTTTGGCATGTGAAATTAAATACCATTCCATTTCACAGGGTGGCTACTGAATGGCTGAATGATATAAAACAAAAATAACATTTACAAACACATGTTTTTTTAATTTTTTTATTATTTTATTTGGAAATACAATTAATGGACATTTTTCAGTAATATGCATGAAGAACAACATCCTTCAAATGACTACCATCTTTCTGCTCACAAATGCGGACTCTTTCCACAGCATTTTCCATGACTTTACTGATGTAACTCCCTTGGATTCTCAATATCCCAACATCTAAAAGAGTAGAGTTAAATATAGAGTTTCAACGATTAATCTTTCAGTGTAATAGAAAATTTCAATGAGTTTCACTCGTTGCTGGACATCATACGTATATAAAGGCGGTCCCTTTTTGTACTTTGAGTTTCCGGCTATTAAGGTGTCGTTGCAAAAGAGATAAATGAAAGGAAATGTTGTAGAACAACTTACAGTTTTAGTTAATACTAAAACTGTATAATATAATAGTATCGTAAATAAAATATACGATGCTTTGAATGAGACGTAAGATTGATTTCAATTAAGAACGTTAGACACGTTGTCCTTTTGTAGTATTGTGTGTGCGCGCAATCAAACTAACTTGCTGCTAGTGTTACGACTAGCGTCTCCTAAGAAAATTTGTCGCTTTGAACGGCATACCCCTCAACTTGAGAGCCTGAGGGCGATAATCCTGTGTTGGTTATTTAAGCCTTAACACTAGGTCTACCGACAATTAACTCTTCAGGGACGGCATTGTTTATTTATACATCTGACCCTATGTGACATCATACACGTTAGTATTTATTTACGGGGTAACCCATTAGTATACAAAAGGCAGAAATGATGGTAAACAAAGCACACAAAAATAGCATAGACAATTAACGCTAGAACTACCGACGACTAACGTATACTTATTTCTACCGAAGAAATAAAAATGGTATACATTGCAAAGCAAAGCCTACGCGACTGAAGTACAATAAAGCTTCATTTAGCTTTTGTACAGAAAAGCACGGAATATTCTAAGAAATGCGCCATTACAAATTTATATCACTTTTATGGTAAATTTGTAACCAGTTATTTTGACTGCCTTGACACTTCTAGCGTTCAAAAAGCTTGGGAATGCAATTTTTGAGCGAGGCGGTGGCGCCTGTGAAAGAATCCAATACTGTAGAAAAGGAATACTCCTTTCTACACAAAAGGTTTATCGGATCAATGTCTCCAATCCTGGTTTTACTAACACTTGGACGAAAGGATATACTTATTACGTGAAATATTTATAAAAGGAAGTTCTGCTGAAAGATGAGCGATTTACTGCAAATTTTAGACCTATCTCTATCAGTGTTTTGCATTATATAAAACAAATAGGAGTAGTATATTCGATTAAGAAAAGAACAATGACTTATTAAGCTGTTTTTTTTTGTGCATCGATTACAAAATGCAATCGTTTTTTAACACTTTGGTGCAAGTCAGAGGCAGCCCCAAGTTTAAAAAAATTCGCCAATAATTGAAATAAAGACTTTATTGATTCAATAACTGCCACTTGTGTAAAAATACAGTGAGACTTCGATTATCGGAACTAATTGGGAGACAAACGTGTTCGGATAATAGAACGACGATTTATCCAACACTAAATTTCATATATTTTCAAATTACCAAATATAAGATACATAAACTACCAGACAATGATATAATGTAAACAAATAATAATGATAGAAATAAACTTAAACATTTTTGGGTTCCAGTAACGTTCGATGAATCAATATTCTGTAGGTAATTTTCAATTGATCGATCGCCGTTTTTTATGGCTCAATGCAAACGAACGGCATTTTGCCGCACGGTCGTACGTTTTTCCTTATTTTTTCAATTGAAAGCAACGAAGACAGGTATACGATCGCGCGGCAAAAAACTGCTCGTCTGTACCGAGCCTATATCATCAGTAATCGTTGATTTATCAATACCATATTCTTGTGGTAAGTTTATTGCGCGATCACCATTTTTCAACCTCTTAATAATTTCACGTTTCGTTTCAATTGATGACATCATCCGTTCCCCTTTTGACATTATTATAGTTTTGAACGCTTCGAATATAATCGCCATATGAACCCTTTCGCTACCGTACTCTAAAAATAAAAATATTAATGCACACATAGGTATTACTTTTATTGTTAGAAATTTTTATTTTTAAACAACTGTTCTTTTTTATTGAAATTGAGTAAGAAGAGTTCTGAATGTTAGCAATATAGTGTTCTTAGCAAGTTAATTCTTACTTCAACAGATAATTAATGGAACAATGAAACAAACATACCTGTGAAAACTTTTATGATCGCGAAATTCGTAACACTGACACTGTTTGCAAGAGAACACGTTAATACAATAAACGATGGTTACTATTTCTTCCGTACAACTTTACTCGTTCTTTAGTCGTAGTTCTGCACCGTTTCTGACACAGAGCAGCACTTAATAAGCCCGATACCATAGCTAACCCATATTTAGACCGTAGCCGATATTTGGACCACTTCCTCTATAGAATTCGGATAACGTGTGTTCCGATAATCGATATTCTACTGTATGTATTTGTTGAATTAGTGTTTCCTTTTTAACGTCGAGTCCGGGTAATAATTTTCTAAACAACTTTCTTTAATTTACTCTAAACTGTCAGAAGTATAGTTGCACCTTTCTTGCTGCAAAATCCTCGATTGTCTACAGTGGATCTTGAATTTTAGCTGCATTTAAAATGTTTCAACTTACTTTAGGTTTATTAAAATAGAGCACCCCGTGGATATACATATACGCAGAATTGTACATAGATATATGGTACGATCTCAAGTGGCAGGCATTGTTAATCTCTAGAAAGGATAAGAGCACCGTGGAAGGTGGCCAGGGACTGTTTTACTGCTTTTCCAGCAACGGCGATGGCGGCGGTGGCGAGTCGATGGTATGGCGTGCGGTTCTCCTCGCACAGATTAGAGAGAACGTGTATGCAGCTGAGGAACAGATTTACGTTCGGCAGGTAGATTGCACATTATGGTCGACATTTTCTACGGGCACGGTTTCCGTGTGAATGCTCCTCTTCCTCTCGGTCATTCCTCTCGAACGCGATTTGTTCTTTAAGGCCACTGAATGAGATATTATGGCGATTGGTGCTACCACCTTGTATTTTCCTACACTCTCTTAGCTTCTCGTACGCTACCCAGTATTTCAAACGGTAGACACAAGATTTAAATCCACTCACGTCGGGCTCAAAATCTTCTACTATGCATGAATCCGGATAAACTTCTTGTTCGATAATCAATTTCATGGTTTATCAATATAAAATTGACACAATGAAACATCACAAGCATTGTTTTACTTGTATTATTGGAGAAACGAATGAATAAAGGGTCTTTTAATAAAACGAGATTTTTTTATGTTTATAGAAAGCATGGAGTTTTCTAGAAAATTTGTAGTTTGTTCATTATAAATTGTAGTTGAACGTATGACAATTATATATCGAAAATAATAAGTAATAAATGTTCACCATGAGCGTCTTGATGCACCTTTTCACATGATTCAAAAGTACAAGGTGGGTCACGTAAGACTGGAAGTTGAAACATTTTCGAAACTGTTGGTTATATCGATATTTTATGAAACGATATTTTATGTATTATCGTTTATGACTATCACTTTGTAAAGAAAAATACCGCGTGTAATTAAAAAAAAAGCATGACTGCAATTAGTTGTAGCAATATTTCACCTAACATAATAAAATCTAAATATCTCCTAAAGTACTGATTTTTCGACATAAACAGGTTAACACTTTTTTCTTATAGATAATGGCGAGGTGAATCGATTGGTGTAATAAAAAACATATAATTCCATTTAAAAAAACAAATTTGACCTTCGTGTGTTTTTTATACATGCACTTCCAAAAATACTAATGACGCCATATAATGATTCCTTTAAGTCATTAGGTCGTTCAAATATTGTCTGAAGCCTTTTTCGATACAACCAATAGTTTCTAAAATATTTCCACTTCTAGCTTTAGGTGATTCACTCTATAAATGTATAGGGTTATCCAAAAGTACCTTTAGGATGTTGAATGAGAATATCTGTCCGACGCCTTTTTTGTTTGTTAGGAAAATGGAGGTGAAAAAAATAAAAATTGAAACGAGAACGAATGAAGATAATAGAAATAAAAAACAATAGAAAAGGTTAAAGCAGAAAGAGAAAGAAGAAAAGTGAAGGTAGGTGTTCCCATAGTCTATTTTGAATAACCCTATAGTATTCCATTTAAAAAATTGAAAGTCGCTTTCGTTTCTTGAAAATTATTGCAGAAATGAAAAATTGGTACACACAATTATGTTGGCTATAAACAACAGTAAAACTTTTCCCTCTTTCATTTTTTCAAGAAACTTACCATTTCCGTGGAAAAACGTAGACCAGTAATGACGCGAACACTATATATTTATGCTGCCATGAACAATTCATTGGCCACTTAATAAATTTAAAATAAAGAAAAGCTGACGTCACCAATAAAAAACGATGTTCCTATTCGCTAATTATTTACTTCGGGAACAGCACTAAATAATGTTATATTTTCAAGATGCTACTAGAAGTCTAATACAACAAACATTTTGTTAAAAACTAACAACTGCCCGATGATTTATGGATTAGACTTTGTAGACTTTATTAACCCTTTGCACTCCGATAGTTTTTTTATACTAAGTACCGGTAGCTACCAGTATAATATTGCAGCAAAGCTTAAATTATCTTTTATATAATTCCAAATCAAAATTGCTCCTCGCGTTCACTCACTTCTAAATTTTCGCAGTACCTATGTCCGTTCCTTATTTTTTATATTTGAGCCAACGAAATTATGAAATAAATTACGGGTGGCATCGTAGAGGAGACAGCGGAGTGCAAATGGTTAACAAGTTTTTGATTTAAAAAAAAAATAATACTGCAAACTCTTCTTTGGAGATGCTTTTCCTTTGACGTCTGCACTATCGTCGATCTGCACTACTGACAAGAGAAGAATCACGCACAAATCACACAGAGGGGAAGAAATTGACAAGACAGAAAATATAAAACCAGCCTTTTATTCGCATAAAATCTTTCGACGACGCTACAGAACATTTGAAAAATATCATTGTACAGGCACGCGTTCCGAGGGGAGGACCTCGAAATACTCTTTCACAACTCCAATCCGAGGGCGGATTCGCGTATAATAATCTGAATATAAAATATTCGTTAACACTCGCCAAGCGTCTCTCGATAACAGTCCACCGTAAAAGGAACTAACGCGATAATGTCTAAAATTCGAGAAACAGAAAAATATGACAGCATATATATCTTATTTGTGTACATGTGTGTGTATGTGTATTTTGATTGTTCCACGTAGAGTAGCTAACAGAAAATTCGATCCTTGCGAGTTTTTTTTTTTTTTTTAGCTTGTGCTTTTATATAGGTACGAAAAGGAGATTACTTTCAGTACAGCAGATGCAAAAAATATTTGCATATACCTTTGTGAATCAAATACTTCGTTGATTAATTCCTACAGTTTGCTCTTTCGCCAGAGAATCTTTATAGCTGGATCGAGATGTAATCGAATCATCCTACGCATACAATAAATATATTCTTTTCTTTTAAAAAAAAAGGTTGAAATACAGCGTCTTACTTACACTTACTAATTAACAATTTATTCCATGCGTTTGAAGACCTCAAGGATGAAGGGTTTAAGTAATAATTTCGTGAAAATTTAGTTTTCTCAGCGAATGAACGTGATTCACATATGTTGCCATTAGACTGCAGACTTTTATGCAAATTCATATGTTTGAAACCACGACTAGCAGAATGGATTCTAAATAGAAATTAGTTTCGAGTTGCAAATTTAATAACAACTGCTTTGTTTTGAGTATTTTATATTAATTTTGCATATCATGCGCATAGATATTTTTTTAGCTTCGCCAATCAAATAATAATTATTATGCAGATACTTGCAAAGTAGAAAATGTCTCCGCAAGTCCTTTATTGATTAGATGAAAGTGCATTTATAAGCGCTGCTACTCGTAATCATTAATTACTAATAAGATGAAAAAGATTGAGTTTGATTTGCAAAATGGTGAATTCGATTTGTAAAATGATGAATGTGATTTACAAAGGGGTGAATTTGATTCGCGAAAGGTTAAACTTGAAGTGCAGAATCTTTATATTAATTCGGCCCTTCTAAGTTAAAATGTTCTACCTCGAATTTTTTTCATTTTTCAAGATATATAGAAACAGAAGAAAATAACCTTTTAAGTAAAGTTGTAAAGTCTTAAGTACTTGTAGAGATCAAAAAGCAACATAATTAATTTTTCCTAATTGCATTTCAGCCGATTTTACTAATTTAAAGCGTTCTATGTATTATTTACTAACTTAAATAGTCCTACCTGTAAATCTGGTTTATATAAAAGATAGATAAGATTCCAAGTGTTTGCTATATTAAAATGACCTATCTCAATTTCATGGCAAAGTTAAAATATCGTACGTAAGTCATTGAATTAAATACCACGTTAATAATACAATATATCTACACGATATTTGATTCAAAAAATTATTCATACCATTACGAAATAGCCTTTCGATTTTTTAACTAAAAGAAGAAAAACGAAGAATGGCACAAATAAAATAATTAAAACTTCGGAATGCTAGATAGAATATTTTAACTTAGAACAGCAGTATTATAAACGCACTGCATTTATGTTCAGCGTATTTCATGAAGACAAACAAGTAAATGAAAGCAATGGACGATTTTCAATGTTAACCATTACGATTAGAGTGCATAACTTAATATCTCTTCGTTATTAAACTTAACATTACTGTAATATAATAAATAGTACTTAACTACGCTTAACCGATAAGAACTGGAACGTTGCGACAGAAAAAAAAAGTCAAAAAAATAATGCAAATACTTTTCATACCCGCTGTACTTGGAAAACAATTGCAGGCCTCCTTTCCACGAAACAGGACGCTCGCCTAGAAAATGGCGGCCCATGTTCCACGCGCAAAGCAAATCTTTCACGGAACGTCGCAGGATGATGTTCCTCGCGTTGAAAGGAATTCGTCGCGAAGCAGCATAGCATTGGCAGCTTTTTGGACAACCACGTGCGTCGAATTGAAAATGAACGGTTCCGAATAAGGTCCAATGCCTGAAGGAACGGTCTTCGATGGCACCGTATACGTGTGTAGATGCGTGTATATGTGCGAGACAGATCTTTTCTTCCATTCTTTCCCCTTCGTTCTCAGCTTCGTTGCTCGCTGCCACCTCGAACGAATGGGTTCGTGCTACCCGGCCGATGCACAAGCAGCTACACGGTGTTACTGTTAGCATGCTTACGAGTATCGGCCATCCAGGAACACGTAACACTCGTTGCACACGCGGACAAGTTTCTTTGAGTTCGGCAGGAAAGCAGCGCTGTCGCTGCAAGCGTTGCAAAAGATTTTACCGCAGTTTCGACAGTGGTGCTGGAACACAGAGGCGATTAACAGTAATTAGTAATGAACAAGTGGACGAACAGAGGGATTACGGTTTAAAGCTTTCGAGTTGGAAAATCGGAGAAGCAATAAGGTGGAAAAAGGTTTTCGAATTTTGTGTTTGCCTGCTGGGAAATTAATGTTGGTTTCAAACAGAGTAAAATATTCCAAATCCTGTTTTAAATGACACGTTTTTTAGGATTCAAATACGGAAGTATTTCAAATAACAAGAAACATCGTAGAATATAAGTTATTTTTATTGTTGGAATCTGCAATATAAAATAAAATATTTTGGTTTGGTAACTTAAAGAATGAAATAAAATACAGTACTTCTGTTTTGTATAAATACGCGTTCAATAGATTTCTTAATTCGAAAATAGTTTGTAAAAGAAGATATAGGAAATAGTATTTGCAAACTAAAATTGTTTGCTTGTTTCTATATGCACTGTAAAGAAAAATGCTTCATTTTATGCTGCAGGAAAAAGAATGAAAATTTGGTACACTTTAATTTATTAAAATAAGAATATTTTATTTGCTGATAACAAATTAAATAAATAAAATATTTTATACCACGATTCAAATATGTATTTTCAGTAGCCTTAAAATAAAATACTATGTCGAATACTACTTTAAAGAATTTTTCCAACAAGTAAAATATTTTATTTTTAAAAGTACTTACATGTATGATCTAAGATAAAATATTTATTTAATAAAAGAAAGTAACTTTAAATTGACTCTGCTGATTAAGTTAACCCTGTCAGGGTTTTTATTGTTTTAATTAATTTTTGATGTAATACACAAAGTTTACAAATTCACGGTATTAAAAGAAATTAATCACCGCTACAAAATCTTCACCAAATAGGAATTCTGAAATGTTTCATTCATTAATACGATGACGATATTCATATTGAAGATCATGTGTACGCGTCATTCGTGAAATTAAATCCAAATAGTCGTCGATCTCTCAAAATTACTTAGCGCCGAAAGGATTAATATTGAGTATCAAATATTTCTGCTTAAAGTTCGAAAAAGTAGAACTGACGTTATTTCCATCACTTCATATACAAATTTTAACCGGTTCATAAGAAGTACTTTATAGATTAGACCCAGCTGTTCTTCTCTAGATAGGAAAATGTGATCAAGCAGAATTTTCACGCTATGGCAAAGATAAAAATATAGGAGAAGTTCAGGAGTCTGAAACTGACCTGGGACAAGATTGACCTAGATTTTGCTGGAAATTCTGCATGGTCACCAGTTTCAAGAAACCCTCTATTTCTATCCGTTCTCTGTTTAATCATATCTGAGAATATTGCGCTTTTGATCCGAGCTTCTTTCTTTAAATTAAATGCTAACTTCGCTTCTAGCTACTTTTGTCTTTCATTGTAATTTTAGCGTAACCCAGAGCAAAGTTTCGAGATCCAGGACATCTATCGCTAATTATTTCATTCGTCACGATTATTTTGAAACCACCCGTTTTAAGTTCGATACTTCTGTTACATTTTATGGTGCAATTAGTAACATATGTAAAATTTAAAAATTCATAGTGTTTATTATACCATGAATTTTATTGATATATAGAGTTACTCAGAATGTTCGTAGCATTTCCAATACTAAATTGTGTTATTTAATTGTTGGGATTAGAAGGAGATTATCTTTTACAAATTTCTTAAAAACATTTTTAGAAACATTTTTAATTTAAACAAATATTATGAATGCACCGCTTAAATGAAATAATTGGACAACTCCTTATATTTATCGGTAGTTAAAAGAAAGACAACATTTTCTACGAGACAACACTAAGTCAACTATTTTAATAAAGAAGTAGACAAAGTTTTACATCTTGCTTGAATGTTCGAACATCATCATTTATTGCAATGTTTGTAAAGCTTTATTAATGAACAAAAATTGAATACACTAGAAACCTGGAACAATTGCTTGCAAGAATTCATTTTTGAGAAAAATGAAAACGTTTTAAGAAATGGGATTATGAAACTTGCTGATAGTCATAGAATTGCCAAAAAACAAATATTACATACAAAATTACTCAACAGACCGATGATAATTGTAGACATATTACCTTTAATCGTTCCTCGAATATCGCTACGAAATTTTCCAACAACCTAATACATACTCATCAAGATTTTTTTTAAAATCAATATTTTAACCTTTGCTGTCTTTTATTTGAAAATGGCGAAATGTTAGATCAAAGCAAATGTTTTGTTTATTTTACATTAGGCGCGACTAGAATTAATTTTGTAAATAAATTGTGAAATAAAATAGTTGTAATTGAATTCTAGGATATCTATAAGTTTTAATACCAAATAAACAATGATAACGAAATAAAACATAGAAAACAGAACAAGCTAATTATTACTCGGAACGAGCAAAATCTTAGTACTTATTTAATCCTTTATATTCTTTATCGATTGTTGAATTGAAAAATCCAACAATTTATAACATTAATCAATGATTAACTAATAATATTAAAAATATAATGTATTACAGAGATCGAAGTATACATCGTGATATCATTTGATTTCCATACGACATTGAAAAGAAATTTAATCTCATAAAAATGTTAATTAAGTAAAATGAATGTGCTCGTATCATATTGACGTGATACGTATATTCCGTCAATTGGAATTTTCAAAGCCAATGATATAACGGTATAAAAATAAAAGTAGAAAAATTCCGCAGTCCAAGGAATTACTGGAACAGATAATAATTCTCTAATTGTACGTAATTATTAAAGTAGAACAACTGGCACGCGAACGTAGCTGAGAATCAGAGCCGTGCATTTATTGCTTAATTCGAAGCAGACAACAGTGTTTCAAATTATGAATAATTTGTTTGGTCCAATTAATACACGTACGTTCTCTGTACTCTTTACATACCATGCAACTTCTCGTTATGATAAATCTGTTTACTAGTTTACGCAAGAAAGAAAAATTATAGCAATTCCTTTAAATTGCAGTTTTAAATAGTTCAACGCAAAATACTTTAACCCCTTAACGACCATATTTCCTTTACTCCGTATTTACACGATCCTATTTTATATAAAAACTAATTGTAAAGATGAAAATATGCAATAAACTTTATAATTTGATACCACTTTGAAAATATACATTGAATATTCGTCTCACAATTTCTTACCCCATTATTTTTCCGTACGAAAAAATACAGCAATTTTGTACCTATTTTTGCAACATAATTCGGTCCTTGAATGGTTAAATGACGAATAAATTCCTCTATTATCAATGATCAACCTTCGTTAATTCGATAATCTCAATAATATATTTATTATTGGTGTTAATATATTTATATTAAGTTGGTATATGCGAAACTGTTGATCATGAATAACATAATTTCTGTATATACGTATATATATGTGTATGTAGATAAATGATTTAGCTATTCATTGGAAAACATTTATACCTAAATGCTAATCGAAATGATATTTTCTAAATATATATTATTCAAACGAATTTGACCCAGTGAATTTACATGACACCACAAACACAGATTCTATCTAGTCAAATGACGTCATTCGTGTGTCCCAAATGTCACTCTCAAGTTTCAGGAGAGATCAAAAGATGGATCGCTTCGGGTCCACTTTGTTCGCAGTGCATAACCGCGACCAAGCTCTCGATTAAAGTAATATATCGCCCGATTCACGGCTCTCCGAGTCCCCGATATTTCGTTCTGCAACAGAGCAGATGGTTGGAAAAAATTCCAGCGAGCTCTGTGTGCGTGCACGATCGACAAAGCCGCGCAACACGGTTCGCAGTCGCGGATTACGTTCCGTGAAAGTCGAAAAAAGTTCACGGGCTTGCACCTGAAGCTGGCACACGGACAACAGGGCTTTTTCCACCAGCCACCCTGGCGACTCCATTGTCCCTGCGTCAATTTCAGCGAAAAGTGCGTTTAATCTTGTAGAATATCATTTCCTTTTCTCTCATTTCGCACAGTTACCGTACGTAGCTATGCGTCATGTAAAAATCGAGTTAGGAATGCTGGTTGACAGCATTGTACAAAATCTTAATTTATCGGCAAGAAATAGTAAATATATAATATGTATATATAGTATGTTATTCGTTGCGTGTTTCGAAATGGAAATATGTTAATGACAAATCGTAATCAAAGTCATGAATTAAAGAGAAATGATTTAATAAAAATCGAACATAACAGGTTAAGAAAAAACAGGATATTAAAAGAAACTTGATAATTATTTACGTGGATCGCTATTGGTAAAAGAATTAATGAAATTTTTATATTATCAAAAGTCTATATTTATATTATATTGATTATTATATCAATATTAATTTCATACATACGTATTAAAATTTGTTTATTGAAAAATGATCCTTTACGAAGAAATAAATAATGAAACTATTTCTAAATTTTATAAAACAAAATATTTATTCTAAAATATCTTTTTATTCAATGCTAATGTTACCCACGCATGTAAATATTAATATGTGATAAAATTTTCTTCAATTTTAGGTATATTTAATATAACAATACCTATACTACACTTTTAACAAATAATTAACCAATATTTGAGGACATATATGTATATAAGGAATAATTGAACAGAATTTTTCGTTATTCATAGGTTATCTAAAATTGGTCATTTTTCTCTTTACAAAGTTGTAGATGTATGAATCGAAGCATATCAAATAAACGCTATACTGTAAAATAACGAATAACAATTAGCGCAGTAATAATAACTGCGAACATTATTAAATTACAATAATTATCAGCAGTTGCTAAATTTTCAATCGCTATCGTTACTGGAATCGTCATTCCTGTCTCTCAATTTTCAGAAACAATTAATTACATGTTTCAATGAAATTTGAAATTCTTAAATTCCATTTAACTCATAGCATCTACGATTACAAAATTATTTAGTAATTGGGAATTGTTAATTTTTGGGAATATTTCGCTTTAGGTATGCAAAGTGCGAAACCATACGATCTTAATTAATATTATAATTGACCATCATGAATTTAACAAATATTCATTACTTCTGGCATACTGAAATTACCAAAGTAAGCATTTAAAATATGCTTTTAGGTGACAGTAAATCGCGACTTTTACTATCATGTCACCAAATGTCATGACTTTTGTTGTCATGAAAGCCTTGGCGAAAAGATTTCGGTCAAATGTGAGAATGTGGAACTAACTAAGAGCACTAAAATATTCAAGGTGCGAAATGCTGCTGCACAAATAGAAAAACGTATAGGAATATTAAATAAATGTAATATGAAATAAATGGGGAACGGGAAAGAATAAAAATAATCGTTTACTATCAAAAGGAAAATAGCGAGGAAAATAAATCTACTTAATAATAAAACGATACATTACCTAATATTTATATTACCTAATATTTTCGAATATTTCTACGTCCACATATGATTACTTTGATGTGTTGTAGTATTGATACTACGAGATTTTCGCATCGTATAAATGGAATTTTTTTTTACAATACGTTCATTATTTCCCGAAGCTGATTTTCACTTTTGAGGACATTTTTATTAACTAATAATGCGCCGCGTTGTCTATAAATTCTCTATTAGATTTTATAGTTATCCAGTAACACTTTGCATCAGAAAAACATTAGCATTTTTAGTTAATTTTACACTATCGCGCTTGTCCGAAAACGTTTTGTCAGTGGTAGTACCATCGACTATAATCGAACGCTATCGACTGATCATCAAAATTAATACATGCGGTCACGCAACGTCCACCGAACGGTGAATTTCATTTGAACCATGAATATAGTTCACTTGCAACTATTAACATCTTATTTTTATCGAATCAACGCATGCCAGCTGACATTTTATGGTTATTTTGAAAATAATGAAAAACAACTGATCATAAACGTATACACATATGAGAAATAGATAACAGATACGCTAATAACAACAAAATCGTGCGAATATTATGTGTTACAGAAATTTTACTGTTCTTAGTTAGTTCCACGTTTTCACGTTTGACCGAAAAATTGTTGCCAGTGATAGTAGTCAATGGATGGTGCGTGACTGATGCACGCAGATAAAGCGAGATTGAAGAAGAAAAGGATAGGGTAAAGTAAAACAATTGATTCGGCAAATGACCGATTCGCCGTAGCACGAATACAATGATTTGTACACACCACAGTAAATCGGTTGATTCATATGTTTGAGAGCTGGACGCGTGACAAAAATGCATAATATCAGTGATTCGTTTTTCGATAAATAAAAGATTTCTCGTCTCCTACACAGGGGAGACCCAAGTTGCTATTACCCGCATTAGAATTGAGCACACCAAATACTCCCACTCTTATATACTTGATAAAAAAATCGGTTCCGATGTGTGAATTACATTATATACCAACCTGAATAGACCACTTGATTCTGTCGTGTTCTAAATTCAATGTCCATCGTAACAAATACAAAATAGGAGCCACAATTAAAGTTACCATCGAAACCAACAAAATTCTTGATGTCCTTGAGTTCATTACAGAAACCAAAATTGCAAACCAAATAGTATTGCTAATAAACAAGTTGTTGATGCGATGTTAAACTCCCCATTAAAAAAAAAAAAAATAATGAAATGCACAAATTGTATGAATGCTGCCTTCGGTAATTATTGATACCGCAAAATAATTGAATCAGTCAAAAAAACCATATCGCGTGAACGAGTTCTTAAATGAAGCAAAAAAAGCAAGCGTCATGAAGTAATGGTATTAGACAATGGGAAACATTTGAAGATTTGCAAATGATGAATTTAGGAAGGGTTCGCCGAGAAGAGGGGGACGAGGTGGGAAGTTTATGGCGACTATACGTTCCATTCGTTCCTCCTCCTATCTACGGTTTCTCCATTACCCGGGGTGGTCTTTATTTTCGAGCCATTACCGACGGTCTATTATAATAATGTGGAATTCGTCGTCTGAAAAGGAAAAGAGAAGACGCTGCGGCCAGGATCTGGCGCGACCACCACTCTAAATTTTACATCTAAATTGAATCCCCTAAGTAAGATGGTGAGTCGCTCGTTCGTTCGACGTTGGTTGCCGGTTATTACCGAGAAGTAAGAGGCCAAATAATATCTTCCTGATAACCGATTTCCACGCGAAGTTAATTATTGAACCGTCCCATCAACATGACTTACGAGGGACGGTGCTACGGTAGCTTGGTAAATGCGACTTTCGTACCTTTAGTCCTGCCTCCAGTTCATCTGATCTTCGTCATGATAGATGCCTACTTATAGATAGTTTGCGGCAGGAATAAATCAGCTTGCCGAGCTAAAATAATAAGTCCCGTAAAAGCGTTCCCGGGATATCCACGAAAAATGACGCGTGTAGAATCACAGGCGAGGTACAGAGTGGGCCTATCATCTTATCGGACTTCGTTTCACATGGTCTAAAACACCAGTGACCTAAAACATCACAGCTGTTGGAAGAATGTCTTCCGTTTTATTATCTAACAAGGAATCTAAACACTTCTAAAGTATGGCAATACACAAAATGTAAAAGGTAAACGCAAAAGTTATTGATTTTAGAAAATCGAAAAGGTAAAAATGATAATGGTAATGGTGTTTCGAGATCCCAAAATCGTATGACAGAAAATAGATCTGTCATAAATGATAGATCTATTGTGTATCTTGTCTATGATAAAATGACTATCTAGTTGTAGGAAAGAGTTGCGTATATCGACACGCGTTAAGACTGGTACACACATAACCAGTAATTTAATCGAGTGGCGAATAATTTAGTAACTTATTACATTGACGCTAAAATTTAGTAGAACAGTTTAGTAAAACGATTTAGTCGAGTAGATCCGTTTCGTTTGATTTTTTTTGATGGAGTAAACTTCCTCCACCACTCATTAGTAACTATCAAAACCTACTTCGTATTTTATACAAAAATACTAGTATGGTTCTTATTAATTAATTTACTAATATATTATATATATACCAAATATTAATATATTAATATTTAATATATCAAATGTTAATATATTAATATTTAATATATCAAATGTTAATATATTAAATATTAATATATTATATGTTAATATATACTGCAAAACAAAGGGCACAATGGAATCCGTTAATATGAAGATTAACAGGGACATTATTGTATTCGCGTCTTGTTTATCGAACATCTCAATTACAACAGTATCAATTAGTCAGATTTGTAGCGTTGTAGCTGGATCAAACGTAAGATCATCACTTAATATGATTAATCAGCTTTGTGATATCGAAAACGACAGCTTTCAGGTAGAGGAGTTGCAACGTAAGCTAGTAAACTGTGAAAACAACCCTCTATCGTTTGGTTATTTCAACTTCATATCACGAAAGCTATTTCAGTCATTTTCCGCGCGATCGCGTGAACGAATGAACGATTTTTTCTCTCACGGAGAATCGTTAACCTAATTGGACGTGTCTTATTGCTTGCAGCTGTTTTCCGGTTCGAAACAAGGATATTTCGTGCATAGAGAAACACAGGAAACGATGCTCCGTTAACAGAGTTTATGTTAAATCTTAATAATCATTTCCGCGCCAACGTAATTTCACGGTGGCTTATCTAAATTTTAGATTCAAAGGGGAAATGTATATTGCTATTTTATTTATGGTTAGTCCGAATTATCTCTGCTTCTGCGCTCTCATTTCTAGATTCATCTTCTACGAATTTTCCTCAACTTTTAATTTACTATAATTCTATAAATATTTAAGAATTCGACAACTAATTAGGTACATTTAACCCTTTGCGGACGAGCGTCGACAAATAGTCGCTTAATCATTTTTTGGCTTTCCGAACCCATGTCAACTATTAAAGCACAAAACTTAACGCAATGAATACTTAACGTAATAATAAACATTTGAAATCGTTGGAAATTAAATGGTTTCGAACTCAAAATGCGTGAAAACTCAAAGTCGTGGAATTAAAAACTAAAGTACTCTCACAAGTGTTACTACTTCTCGTCCGCAAAGGGTTAAAAATAAAAATTATTAACTAATATTATATTGCTCTATAAGTTTTGTCTTGCAAAATTTTACTTGTAAAAAATTGTCATATTTTGGTTTCTAAGAAATATAATGTATAGAGTAAACGTATAAATATTTTCCTTTCCTCTCTCTCTCTCTCTCTCTTTTCTTTTTCATAATGTTGCTAATAACGCACACAAGAAGTTGATGCGATTGTACGTAATGAAAGGAAAATATGATTATTAAATTGCACAATTATTGAAAATTGGTTAAAAGATTTCATTTTGCGTGATACAGCTTTATCGGCAATATACATACGTATGTAAGACGTTCGATACGTTTCACTTATTAACATCTGTGCGCGAATCGATATTGCCGATGATGCAACGTTATGAAGCTATTTTGGCATTACGAACGATCTTGGCTCTTTATTCCAATTTACAATTTATGCGTTCTAACATCTGCTTGCCGTAACACAGGAAGTACACTCATGATACTTTTACGATCGATTATTACTTCGAGCGACTACACATTGAAATGTTCTTTGGAAGAATCGTGGAATCCATGGAAAAGTTCGCTAGATATCAGAATATCCTCCCTTTGCCAATATTGTGAATATACGATTCGAATAATTATGGAAATTCACAATCGAATGTGAAATTTTAGAAATTCCTTTTCCTGTCTTTGAAATTTTTCTAACGGTATTAATTTTCAGACTTGAATTTAATTTAAAATTCTTTATTGTGCCTCTCTGCTATTATATTCTGTAGTTTTACTAAAAAATTAAAACATTATGTATTTATAGTTTTGGCGTAAATAGGATAATAAATTTGATAAAATGTTGACTGCGGTTTTGTGAAGCAAAAGGAGGTTCATCAAATTATGGAAGTTAGTTAATATTTTATAGTGGTAGACGGTTAGAAATGGAAGCTATTTTCATTCGAGCGACACTGTTGCTAATACAATCTGCAGAAAATTGATTAAAAACACGACACGTATTTATTTTCGCATATAAATTAGGTGGATATGAAAAAAAGCAAATATAATTGAAATGAAATATTGGAAGCTTTGAGAAAGAGGTTAACAGTTTAGAGATATTTGTTAAAAGATTTGATTATTCCGAGAATTCAATATCGCGTATCATAAATTCACTCACATCACTCATCGATATAAAATGTATATAAATTAATATTTAACTTTGAACATATAAATAAGTTACATATATACATATAAACATACAAAAACTGATAGATATAAATGAAATTTGAAAGTACGATATTTCTAAAATTTTATTATACTAACATTATTAAATGCACATACATTTTTCACTAAATTAAAAAAACTGTATAATGAGCTTTTATAGTTTTTTTTATATAAGCATCTAGAAACTCATATGGGTTTAATTAAGTAGGATTTTTCAGTTATAACACATCATTGCATATTTATAATAATATAATGTATGAATAAGAAATGTTGTTCAGTGGTATTTACAGTTTTAATTAATTAACGATAAGTTATTCAAAAGTTTATTTCCATGTAGCATTAAGGTTCATCTTCTATATTCTCCCTTTTTCACATATTATTTCTTTTTACAATTACAAGTCGCATATCATTTAATTTAACTTTATTTCTTTCCCTTTGATTAAGATTCATAATTTATAATTGATTAAAAACACCTACTAAAATATTAATTCATTTAGTTCCATTATATGTCATTTAGATCATTATTAACATGTTCCTTTACGTGCTGTATTATCCATAATAGATATATTCTCAGGTTTCACTATTGTTGAAAAATCATAAATGAAATGTTGCTTCGATACCGACCTACATTTTCGATTTTATAACACATCATTATCTATTTCAAAAGGTCTTTCAACGAGAACATCCGGATGCTTTCAAGATACATATATACCCCTTATGGTTATATGTTTCCAATAATTATGGTGATACTTCGTATCTATAGGCGATTACAATTTTAGTTATGGAACGATATGTGGTTAAAAATCGCGTTTATATGGTTAAAACTTACTAATAGACCGTGGATTTTTATGCATTTATGGGAAATTGAAATATGTAAAATATGTACTTGATACGCAAAACTTGGTGAGAAGCTAGTAGTTTTCGAAAAAATATTTGACACGTATTTCTTTTATCGGTCATCATTCATATCTAGGAGGTGAAAACAGCCCTCAAAATTGGGGATGAAAAATATATTTTCCCCAATTCCTCGACAATTATTCGGTCGATAAAAAAACTTGTTTAAACAATAATTGAACGTTTTTTTTTAATGACAAATGAATCTGCGCCAATCGTTTCTCAAAATATTTATTTGTTTGAAAAATATACTAAAAAATTAAACCTAAAAATCGTTCCAGTTTTGAACATAATATTGTTCAACGTCTGTTTGATTTATGAACATTTTTTTACATGTTGACTATAATGAATTAATTATTAATTAATTGAAAATATACAACAAAGTCCAATGTCTCTATTACTGTCACTTGAAAAGTTGCTATTTAAATAGAAACACGTTTTATATATATTAGCACGTCAGTTTGTGTAAAAGATATAAGATGTATAGTAAACGAATCGCCTTTACTGAATTATGACACGTCCAATACTTTATAATTACATTGGTCACGTTTTAATGTTTAACACATTTACCTTCTGATATTTATTTGTAAATTTTAAGTGTAAACAAACCAACTCAACATCAAACCTACTTTAAAAGACAACCTAAAGGACAGTGGAACAGTATCAAGACTCCTACAGTATCTAAAACAATTTATGTTCTACAACGACATATAAATCACCCCCCTCTGTTATCATTAATAATCCGAGAGGTTGATGCGACACAAAACAACGGACAAAAAGAAAAAATATCCAATGTCTATGTGTTGTTACGTAAATCGAAGTGCAAATTTAGTATAGAAATTTGTTTATTTACGATTTTACCATTCTTTTACTTTGCTATTAAATAAAATAATTAAAGTGTCGGTTATAGGGCCACTGACAGTAATTGGGACATCTACCCTAAGGGAAATTAGTAATTTTACAAACCAAAATCCTCTATCTATTTTATTGTTTTATAAAATAATTCATCTATGCGCGGCACGATTCGATACAAACAATTATCATAAACTAATAACGAACACCTGTCATATAATTGTAAAAGCCAGGCTCAAGTAAGAAAATTAAGTCATCGCATATATGTGACTCTAGTAACGAAAGGGTTAAGAAAAGATCTTAATACGCTCGAATACAACCAATCGTGATTTCAATGACAACCCTAAATGCTCTTTATCGTAACCTAACCAAAAGAATGTACCCAAAAACACCAGGAAACTTCACCCACACCTAAAATCTACGTTTTTACTAGAAACTTCACCCACACCTGAAATCTACGTTTTTACTAGAAACTTCGCCTAAACACCACCCCCTAAACAACAATTTAACCACAGACGCGGAATAATAACAGATGCAAGCAGAGCAACAATTTCAGAATTTTAACAACGGCAAAGGAAGGCAAGTGGTGGCAAGTAACAGCTGGGTTGGCTTATTGTTTTGCATGGGTTTGCATGTGCCAAGTACGCGAGCTTCGCTTCAGGTTTTTCCAGGAAGCTTCCCACTTTCGTGCGAGCCACGTGAAATACATCGGTGGTCGACCGACAGCTCTTGTCCACCGACACGACAACACGCTCGGTTGGCCTATTCTATATTAAACAGTATGGTAATACACGTGCGCCGCGAAAAATGAGTAACAAGGATATCCTCTGGTCTGGCTTGTTATTATGCAATAACTTACCGGCTCCCGCGTGCCATCCCCTCGTAATGCTCCGTGTCTTCATCGGGACCGACACGACGCAAGCTACATACGAGGGGGTGAGAAAAAAAAAATGACGGAAGAAAGCGAGGTCTAAATGTGCTTCACAGGCCAAGCAACGTCTCTATCGAGACGCCTGCTCTGAATATGCATGATCAACATGCTTGTATCGAACAGTACTAGGCGGTGATTGTACAGTACTGTGCAAAAGTCTTTGCAGGGAGAGGGCAAGACGTTCCGGTCGGAGACTTGGCTGAAACTTTGTATAGCGACTGAATACTGGCTCAAATTATAACTCGGATACTTACGATACCGTTCATAATTATTCGAACCACTTCTAAAGTCGATGGACGCTCCAGTTACTACAAACCCTTGAAATTGGGAAGTTTGGAAATACAAAAGCTCGGAACTTCGAACGCTTGAGAATCGGAAAGATTAGAAATTCAAACGCTTGGAAATTTTAACGCTTGGAAATATAAAAGCTTAGGAACTCGAAGTCTTCGGAATTCAAACTCTTAGAAATTCAAAAGCTTGAAAATGCATACGTTTGGAAATCTAAAGTTTGGAAATTCGAACGCTTGAGAATCGAAAAGATTAGAAATTCAAACGCTTGGAAATATAAAAGCTTAGGAACTCGAAATCTTGGGAATTCAAGAGCTTAGGAATTCAAACTCTTAGAAATTCAGACGTTTGGAAATCTAAAGCTTGGAAATTCAAGTGCTTTTGAAGTTATAAGCTTAGACATTTAAACGCTTGGGAATTCAAAAAACGGATAGATTTTGAAAAAATTTAGAAAGGAGAGGGGACAAATTTTGAAAAAGTTCCTCGAAAATTCTTTGCTTTGGGACATCAAATGCCATAATATTTTGAGTTTAACTTATTTTCCACATCATATATGGTTTTGAAGATATTGACAATAATATGAGGAGTGTTTTCACCCCTAAGATCGCTTCTTTGCCAAAACAAAAAATTGATCCATTAATACTTGAACAACGTTTGGGCAAAGTTTCACATTTTTTTTAATTTTCTAGTTGACGAAAGTTCCTTGTAAGCGAAATAGATGTAGTGAATAAACTAAATAAGTGTCATTCATTCCGGACTCAGTTTCAAACCAGCTGCAGGTAATTGATTTTACACTAGCCTACGTCCGCTCCCATCGTTGCGATCAAGCGTAAGCAGGATTTACAACCCCGCGAAATTCGACTAGTGAATTGCGGTGTACGGACGTAACATGTTGCAAATCGAAACTCGTCTGAACCGTTCTCAATACAAATGTACCTACCTACTGAATGTTACTGTTAAATAAACACGACCAAAGTTCTCTTTTACTTATATGTTTATATTTATGTAACAAAAGGAATACTGATCTTCCATATATTAATGATATAATATCTCGGGCACGTGGACACACAGGTTAACAATGCTTTTAGAATAACGATCTTGATCTTGTTTTATACGCAACTCCAACAGGCCACACCAGGGGGCAAACACCATATCAACGGGGGCATAATACAAACGTATCTCTCTCATTTAACAGTTACTTTTCACGTGTAGAAATTACTGTTAACGCGTTCACTGCCCAGACATTTAGCATGTCGTACCATTTACGCTCAACAAAGTAACAAGATGATCAAGATAAAAATCCTACTTTTCATTTGCTATACACATACAATTTTTTGTAATTCTTTCGTCTTCATTTCGTCAATTATAGAATAACGGTTAATAATCAGTTTCAACGAACTCTATTTTAATAAAATTCTAATAAAAATGTGACGCATGGCACAGTGAACATGTTAAGTGTATAGATATAATTTTTCTTCGTTTATGTAATATGACTCTAGTCGATTAGGTTTCTAAAATTTTTAAATTGTAAACAGTTAGGCTGCGATACCATTACAAACAAATATGTTGTGTCAGGTGACAAAAAGGTTGAGAAACGCTGAAATAGAAGATCCTAATTCTAGTAAGACTGTAAAATTTCTTTCAGGTTTATAGTGATACAGTGAAAAATGCGCTTATTATGATCACTTTGGGACTTGCAATTTTACTTATAGAGATACGAATTTACATAAACATTAGCAGTCTAGTTATCACTCATTTACATAGTTTAATGGATATACTATCGTTTTTAAGAACATTCAAATGGTCATAAACTTGTCCCTCTAGTTTCTCCTTCATTTTATTTATGTATTTTCTAATAATTCTTGCAATGCATTCGTATAAAAGATAAAAGGTATGCTTTGGTTAAAAGTAAATTTTAAAAAAGACGTTCATTTAGTATTATATTAGTATTATATTAGAAGTTCATTTAGTATTAGTATTATATCAATTTGTTAAGAATTCTTATCATTTGTCGTCAAATGTAACCCTTTGCACTCGGTTGGCGCCTTTACGGCGACATACATCAATTTTTTTCGTAATTCAAGATTCAAGGTTTCTATTTATTTCTACTAATTCGTTTTCTATTTATTCCGAAGCAAAGCAAATTAAAGACCATCCTTGCTATTTCCGAAGTACAGGATAACACTTCAATTTCTCACAAGCGCCGAAAGATAGTATTCAAATTACCGGTAGATCATATTATTAAAATTGTTTTAGAGTGCAAAGGAGTAATTATCACACGTGATATCAATAACTGGAGTTTGATTATAATAGGCGGATTATTCTTAATCAATTATACATAGTGTTTTGAAACTAACTAATTATGACAACAATATAATCGATTAATAACGTTATCCATGATTACAATAACCGGATTCCAATGTACATTGTACTGTTTGTAAAATATAAATTATGTGGAAGGCTAGCTATAATTTTTCATGCGATAAAAGATTTTAATTTTAGTATCATTATAGAATTTTTTTAGATTCAAAGTAATTTGTTATATTGTAAAGTACAATACAGTGATTTAAATTATTTTTTTCGATCAAATGTTTCAGTGGTCTTTGGATTCCATCTTTGCTACTTATTTATATTGCAAATTCAGAAAATTTGATAATTAATAGAGAAATTGGTTGCGATAGGAGGTTCCTTTTTGTAATTTGTAAAAATAAATAAAATGCACGTTCAAAGAATATTCAAAATAGAATAGTTGTTGCTTCTTTATCTTGCCCTTCATTTTGTTGACAATACATAAGTGTAATAAAAAAAAATTGCATCACTACTATAAGGATTAAATGCACAAGTTATCAAATTATCAAACAAAAATTAAGCTCGATAAAATATTTAATACGGACTATTTTATACAAACTAAAATATTTAAAATGAAATATTTTATAGAAACTAAAATATCTAATATGATTTATAAAGACAACCATTTTCAGTCGCCTCGTTAATGGATTTCGGGTGACATTATTTGAAAGAGAAAATATATTTGCATTTTCCTGTGTGCTCAGCAAATTCAGGTCATCATTAACATAGATTTCATTGAGCCATTTAACGTTTTCCTCTATACATTTTCTCTATCTGTACTTAGAGTGTCCGCAGCCAAGTTTTTAGGATCATCCTGTGCACAAGACACTTTCAGCTTATCTGCAGAATGTAAAGAAGCATCTTTCTCGCAACGAATTTCTTTTTTTCTTCCATTTTAGTATCCTTCTATCTAAGAAGAGAAAATCTACAGACATCAGCTACTACTAAGCCAAAGAATTTTCCGTGGCAAAATCGTAATCCAAAATAAGATCAACTTTATAAAAATATGTCAGATTATAAAACCTAACATAATAGTAAAATGCATAAAATTGCAAATTAATGTACTGTGCATTTTTATTGTACTTATTGGAAATTTAAATATATAAAAAAAAATGCGTAATGCATATAATCTGTAAAATTATACAAAATATCCAACGTATAGTAGAAATTACGATATTTAGAAGGTGAAACAACTTCCAATTTAGGTCCTATTTCTTCAAACTAATTTATAAAAATATGAGTTCGCATAAAAACTTGCAGTCTACAAATTGCATTTAAAAGAAACGGATGCAATCAATATTGATCATTTTATATTACATTGCTACACATAAAATGTCGTTTTTCCAAAGTTTAAGATTAGTAGATAGATATTACTCTTGTAATTTTCAAAAATAATTAAATGTAATAAACCACGTTAAAGAAGAAGAAATTTGCTGTAATTTATACACGTGTGTGTTACAATAAAATTATGAGAACTGTAATATTTGATATCACGAATATATTTCCAATTCTATATGAAAGTCTAAATTTGACGAATATATCATAAAAGATAGTGAAATTGAGATTCGAAGAAGATTGTTAAATCAGCATTTGAAACTAATAATTTTTCACTCGACAGAATGTGAAACTGACGATTTTTATGATCGACTAAACTGATTTCTGAATTTACGAATAAATGATTTTAGAAACGTTAGAGAAGCGGAATGAGTATATCTTACGATCCAATGGTTGAGAGTTACTTAATATTTTCTTGTATAATATGTTTAGAATTCTTCTTGTATCATAGTAACTAATTCTGTAGCATGTTACAATAATGAATTAATATTCCACTGGTCACTAAAATTGGAAATATGTTGTGCGTGTGTAGGACGGTCTGTTGATTTTGTAATTGACACGGTCTCCGAAGGATTTGAGTAAATATATTTATTACCCTGAAATATCATGTCATCTAAAACATATGTAGAACTGTATTTGATTCGACGACAAACAAGTCCACAACAGATACGAAAGTTAAACATTCCTCTATTGCTGATAAAACACAAAAATGAAATAATTAATTTTTATTTAAAAAAGAAAATATTTGGAGGATTCTAAAAAAATATGACATAATAAAAGCAGAACATACATAAAGATATATTAATATCGCCGTATGAAAAAAAATATCGATACGAATTTCGGTAAATTTAACATAGCAGGGTGATATTAAACACACATTGTATTTTTAATCATTTCGTCCAATTAATACCTTTGTAAATCAATTTTCAATAATACTAGTATGCGTTCAACATATCCTGATTAAATATTCCGTTTGTTAATAAATCTAAATCCTTCAACCGTGATTGTAAATTGGGAAAAACGTTCCGAATTGTTATTTGGTCTGTAATTATCATGTCCAACGTATTAACACCGCATACTACTATTGAATTGCACTTTAAAGTTACGGAATAATCAATATTATAGTTTAGTAATTATAATATCAATATTCAACGCGATATTAAAAAGTAACGAATATATATTGTGAGCATTTAAGTAGTTCTCGAAGTATAATTAATAGATTGCGGATTTTTATGCAAATTCGTATTTTTACAAGTGTAATTGAAGAAATGGAGGTTTAATAAAAATCTGTTTCATCCGCTAAATTTAATAATGCGTGGATTACTTTGGATATTTTATATATTTTTGCATATCACGTGCATTGTACAATTTTTTGCCACCTTAAATTTCTCCTAAATGGATAAAAATCCGCAAGTCTAATAATTAATATTAATGAGAATCGTTTAATTTAGTCAATAATATGCATGTTATAAAGGGTTTTTCAGCAAGAGTTTTCAGAAGTTTTTCGTAAATAAAATAATTTTTAAAATTAGAAAATTTATAAAATATTTATTGTACATTGTAGTACGGATCTTTACAATTATGTGTGAAATAATTACGTATTTTATGCATTTATGGGAAATTTAAACGTGCAAAGAGGCACATAATACACGTAATATGTAAAAATGAAATCGATGTTTGGCATACAGGACAAATTATTGTATTTTGGGGATGAAACAACCTTCCTCCGGAAACAACCCCCAATGGGGTTGAAACTTACCTAAAATGTTTTTATTTGGAAGACATATTTATTAACATGTCACAAATTGAATTTCGTTTAGTAATACTTTTACTATGCTTATTAAACTACACCATTTCAGTATAAAATTCGACACGAACTTTCCGTTCAACCCAATATTAAGTAGATATAAAAATTCACCGTTATGAAAATGAAATGTTAAACCTAATCAAAGAACGACTCAGTAAAAAGATCGAGGTATGTGTGAATACTTTTTGTAGCCACTGTAACCATAAGGTAAATGTATCTTTAAAACATCCGGCAGCTATTGTTGAAAGACCATTTACTATTAAGATTTTAATAATTGCAATCTTAACTCCACAAAATAAACCATTTTTATGAATTTATTCGTGATAATTTTCCACGTGTGAAATGATAAAAGATGTTGCAGAACACTAATGAAGCTTAAATCAAACAAGCTAATTAATAAATAAACAAATGATCCATAATTCGCCGAATACCTCATTTGGCTATTACAAAATGAACACAGAATGAATCAATTATGCAGAAAATTTTAATGCGTCTCTGTGCAAATTTATTCTAGCAAAGGATTAAAGAATCAATCGTTGTGTTTAATGTTCACCTAATTACCATTTCATATGATGATAAATTGTTTAATTTGTATTGAAAATAACATATGATAAATTAACTATGAAGCAAAAAATAAAAGATATCGCTACCTTTATTACGCTTAAAAATCTAGGCCACAGTTATTCCGGAATCATTAAAAACTTCTCATTGAATGTTTCCAGGTACTAGTTTCCTTTACTTGTTATATTCATCGGTAAGCTTTATTTGTAATCATTAATTGTGAAGAACATTTCCGTAAGTATTAAATTTGTCGTGTATAAAAATACATTCTATATATGTACGTGTGATTAGTTTTATAATAGAATTGTTTGACTACCAGTGGAAAATGATACTATTTATAATAATTAGACTGCGGGTCAAGAAACAAATTCGATTTTTTTGTAAACAGGAATGACTGAAGGTGGAAGACTATCGATAGTACAATCGATGGTTTCGGGCTATCGAACGAGTATCGATAGCCAATCTTTATCATCGATATTTTTGGATAGTCGATAATTCATTCTTCGTTTGTTCTTCATTATCTCCAGATATAAAATATGTTTTAAATATATACTTTTTTATATGAATACATTTTACAATTTTACTACTCTTTTAAAATGAAAAGGAAAAGTTTGTGTGAAGAAGACGTAGTCGCAAATAATATATAAATGTGATATGAAATATAATAATATTAATTATATATTTATATTAAATAAAATATAAATAAGATAAATGTGAAAGTTGAGTAAAGGAAAACAGCAGAGTTAAAATGATCGAAACTCCGATATCCCATTAAATATTAAAAATTTAGAGGTGTACATATATAGACTTTAACTATTAAATGTACGCCACAATTAAAAAGGCAGCAAAAGTTTCTAAACCAGCAAATAGAAATGCCTGGCTAAAACACAAATAAGCTGATCCTATAAACAGTACCTGTTCAATAACATGGTTCAGGTCTGGCCACAGACATGCTCGTCTTTTCCAATTCGATCTGAAAGCGTTCGAATGATTACCAGAGCTGATTGAACGTTTTTAGATGGTAATCGAACCGATCCCATCGCGGTTTGAAACAACTTTCTTTAGATTGGACGGGACAACGAATCTCTCGCATTTAATGATCCCATTCCTTTTTCCTTCGTTTATGAAGGCGCGAAGGTTAGAGGCGCCTTTAATGCAGCGTCTGGAGAAGCTCCAGTAAATCGTGTCTATCGTGCACGTCGACGAATTTTCGATAAGCACCAACCGTGCATAAATTTCGACCACGGAAATATATATTCCGTATGACGAATGCACGAATACATTCTCTCTTTCTCTCGCTCTCGTCGTTGTATTTTCTTATCAACGCACGCAACTGCGCTCCTTAAAAACGATCTGATCTCAACTCGGAATACTTTAAATGCTTATGCCGTGCCTCTGCGTTATTTGGCAAAGGTGGAAAGAAAAAAAAAGAAAATTCGCGTTACTTCTCTTCACACCGACAGCGTTTATATCAATCGATCGTTATTTTGAGGATAAGCCTTACGTTTCTGCGCGGGTTCTGGCTTAAGATGTTGGTAAGAAAGTACATACAGGGTGTCGTGTGATTCTTGGTGAGAAATTCAATCGAAAATATTTGGCTGAGTAATAAGTAGGCTGCGTATCTTTATGCGAATTCATAGTTTTATAAATACGATTAAAGGAAAAGAATCTAACTAAGGTATTTTAACCCCTTACGCAATGATTATTTTATTACCTACGCACGCCAGTGTTAACTAATCACTGCTTTCGTGTCATGTCACGTACAAAATAATTGAATTTTATGGGTAATTTTTATTGAATAACTCCTAATATTATAATATAAAGCTAACGTTAGAGTTAAAATTTAATTTCACTGTTAATGGTATCCCATTTTGATCTACACCATAATTCATAGTGCAAGGAGTTAAAATACACTTCACTTTGTATATTTTGTATGTTTCTACGTATTATGTGGGATTTGCTCTTCTTTGCACATCGAAATTTCCCATAAATGCATAAAAATCTGCAGTCTAGTAATATAAAATATTATAACATAATAATCTTTGCGAAAAAGCATAGAATACACGCAATATACAAAAATCTATAAAATATCCAAAGTAAAGTACAAATTATTTTATCTTCAACATAAATCAACCCTTCATCTTTTATTCCATTTCTTTAATTTTCGAAGATTTGAAATTAAGTCTTCCTTTATTTTTCACACTTACCTGCTTTAAAAACCTTTATAAACCTAAGCATTATATCCTGTTTATTTATCATTTGTAGAATCTATCGTTTAATATATTCTTGAATGTCAGAATTCATTATTGATGAATTCTGTGTGCTTTTTGATGTTCTAGATATGTTTCCAATTTATAAGGGTCGCCATATTAATAATACTCTTCATTTTTCAATCACAATGTTCCTCGAAAAGTAACATCATCTCGAGACGAACGAATTTGTTACTTAACCTAATATTATATTAAGAGCATCTACTATTAGCAACTGTGATTTTACTAAGCTGCATCGATAAAGAACACTTTGCCCTCCTTACCAAAAACGTCGTTTTCATAATTGTTAATATTTCAATGAATTTTAAAATATTTTTAGATTATCGTGTTCTAAAAATGACTTAATATATATCCGGTCTTACCGGTTTACAGAATAATTGAATCTCTCAGGTATCGAACTCAATTTTTTGTCATTTTCTATTTTTACGACCTATGTATAGAATTAGCGTTGAACTTTCTACATATTAATTCAATGACTATTACAGACTCGATCAATATGACTTTCATGTAACTCGATTCAGCTAATGAGAGCAAAACTATTTTTAACATTTTATGAAAAGCAGTATATTTGTGCACTGTATAGAAATGAGAATCTGTTTCTTAGAATCCGCCTTTGATACATTTTCCCATAAAAGATCACTTTACCAAATAGTATAATTGTGGGAACAGTTTATATACTATTTATTATGCTTGAACATTTAAAGCCTGTCAGCAAAACCAATAAATGGAACAACTGCGACAAAAACTTTTTCATATTAAATGAGGGAATTAATATTTTCAGTGGCTGGTAAAATGTATAAATACTCCAAAAAGTAATGCTGCTGGATTTTACATTTTTAAAAAATATTTCAACAAAAGCTGTATGAAATTCGGGCTTGGAGTAAGATTTTACGTATAGTAGCGTTTAATAATTCAAATGTTCGAACATGTTATTGGTACGAATTCTAAATAAAAAGCTAAATAAATAAAAAATTAAAATTACAAATTTAAAGAAATAAAGATGTTAAATAATTTTGCATTATGTATTAAAAAAAGATTAAGATACTAAATAATTACCACATATAAACTATTTCAATTGTTATTATCGCTTCCTATATTTGCTAAAATATTTAAGTAAAAGAGAAAACCATTATCTCGTAATTTTTAATGCTTCTTCTATACATACCTTCTAAGATCTGTGTACACTAAGCACTTCCTGCTGTAAAATTCATTTAATGAAAAATGATTTGAGAAGAAGAGTTTGCACACGCGGAAATCGTATATATGAATTTTTCCCGGTTGAAAAAAAAAACAAACACTGCAACGCTAATGGAATTTATAACTATCGCGAAAGCTGATAGCATGTTGTAAAACAATATTCTGATGAAAACTAACGTTTTTTTCTCAAAATAAACAAAAAGTAAAAACGAAAACTTGTTACCGTATTCCACAAGATATTCTCATTTAAAGAACAATATCTTTCTAAATATTATTAAATGTCATTTCATAAAAATACCGTTTCAGTTTCACTTCATTAAGCCGTTGCCTTAACACGCTATATTTATAATTAAACTAACTTCAACTCCAATTATAGTTCTAGTTTATAAAACTGAAGATTATCAAGTAACAAGTTGCGCATAATATTTTAGTATTTTGCATACGACATTAAAGCGTCGCGAATTGCGAGTAACAAACGCTGCAACGTAGCGTCACGGAAAAATCGTAAAACAACAGGGTTAACATACTAAAACACGAAATTCTCCTTTCACCTTTTCACTTAACCAACATTTAAAAGCTACCACGCGAATTATCCGCCGCAACACATGGAAACATAAGTGTACCTATACTCAAGCTGTGCTTGCACGTGTCACGATGTATCTCAGCAAGAGAACGGGCCCGCGATAGGATCTAATCAAAAATCCACGGGGCGAAATCTCTTCAATTATCCGTCGGTTGTGGAAGTCCAGGAAGGAAGGAAGGGCACTACCAACAAACGAGGATCGGGGGCGCTTGTAATTGCAAGCCCTAACACAGCCCGATACACCGTGTTATCTCTAATAACAGAACTGTCATGCATCAAAGTTCTCCAGTTGGGTGCACGCGATTCCGATCTTCTCTCGTCTCGAAGAGGCGTGTAGCCACCGCGATAAAACCACTCCACGCCATCAGCGTCGCGTCGTTCAAAACGCTCGCACGTATTAGGACCACGGCCTGTTCAGAGAAATCTGGACCCAGTAGAACCGGTAATTTTCACGGTGGCGCGACGATAATTGAACGATTAAACGCTCTACGCTAGCCTTTCAGTCGAACGAGGTGGAATCCCTATACGACGGCTACGAGGAGGAGGAATCCGAACGAAAGAGGTGGTCGAGTCGAGGCGGAAGGCGTGGGGGCAATTAAAAAGTTTGATTACCTTGCGACGAGTGATGTTGAACTCACGGTTGCAGCTCTTGCAATGGGTGACCTGGCGATCATCCGCCCAGGTCGCTGCACCCTCTTGCTGGTTCTGCTGCTGCTGTTGAGCGTTGTCAGCGGCCTCGCGTAATTCTACGGCCGCCAATTTGGCCGCGCTCAATTGTCCCCCAAGTTCCTCCAGAGTTCGTTCCTGCTCCGAACAGGTTTCCTTCAACGCGTAATGCTCCTCCTGCAACGCCAGGTATTTCTGTAACACACACAGTTCACTTGCAATTACACGGGAACGCCTTTCGATAGCTTGCTGTTTTTCTGCTTCACGCCATCCAATACACTGGCTGTTATACGCGAGGTAATTGAATCTAGGAATTACAAAACAGCGCAACGCCACTTATGGGTATTATATTAATTGCATACACGATTGTTTCTAGCTCATTTAAATCTATTTAGGATGTGGTCCAAATATGGCCTACCACTTTTGTTTTAGAGTTTATTGTCTAACCTGTCGAAGATACCTAATCGTTTACATATCAATGCATATCTGCAACAGGTTAGCTTTCTGACGTAGAATTCAAATATGTTGGAGAAAAGTAATGGTTACTACAAATCGTAAATTTTTTTTAAAATATCGAATAATAATAAAAATCCATTTTCTAAATAATCAATTATCTCCATTTGCACATTTCGTGACTAACAAGAAGACTGATTGGCTTCTGAGCTCTCCAATTGTAAGTCGAGTTGCAATTCGACGATTAGTAACAAGATTCGATTACGCAAGAGAAAGAAATTTGGGAAGATTGATGAAGAGAGAAGAGAAGAAAAAGGAAGAGATGGAAACGGTTGCGCGAACAATCGATTGAGGAAAGGGAAAATGTTTTGTAGTTGTGGGAAGGTATGTAGAAGTAATGTAGGATTGGAGAAGGCAACGAATAGCTGGATCTGAAACTATGCTATTCGATTTAGAAAATTGTGACGATATTTTGTCCTAGAAGAGATACTAAAACGTAAGTAACCAAACTGTGAGAATTATAGTCGTCGACATTCTCATTTTACCCAACGAGTTGTTAGTTGGCAAGTACCTACTGAAACCACATTTTCAAATCTTCGAGTTAAAAACCTTCGAAATTCCAACATATCGAATTTCCAAATCTTCGAATTTATACATTTTTGCATTCTCAAAATTGCGGATTTCTAAATAACGATTCTTCCAAAACACCTAACTTTAAAACTTATGAGTTTTTAAAATTACAATTTTCAAAATTCTTTCCAGATTCTCAAATTTGCAGTAATTGGATTTTAACACCATCGAATTTTCAAGTTATTGGATTGTAGAACCTTTGAACTTTCAGTCTCTGAGATCTTCAAGTAATTGGATTTCAAAACATCAAATTTTACAAAAGTTTAAATATTACAATTTTTAACTAATCGATTATGCTTGTAATAATCTGTATAAATTAGATATGTAATTGTTGCTTTCAATTAAATTTTAATTTCCAGCGCTTTAAGCTATTTTTCATTATAATTTGTAATACTTTCGCCTCGCTTAACAATTTCGTTCGGATAAAGCATTTATAATTGAGAACATTTCTGAGACTGAACAATAACAGTATAATTTAAATGAAATTCATATTTTAAAAGTTGCAGAAAATTAACATCTGTTATCTCAACTGATGTAATTAACTCTGTAAAAGAGAAACGAGACATTTGATTTCATAATAAAACGGTACAAAATAAAATGCCATTTTGTACCAGAATCGTACATTAAAGATAGCATAAACTGCGCAAATAATTAATTATTTAATACATCAATACATCATTATACTCAATATCGTACCTCTTACATTAAAACTATGAATATGAACATTTTAATTTTTTTTAGAATAGAAATGAATTGAATGTAAACAAAGTTGAAAACAATTAAATAAAATGTTGGAAAAAATACAAAAATTATTCTCTGCTTTTCAATTAATGACTAAAATAGTAGCACTAAGACAAGTGAATTCATTTTAACGTTTATAAAATCATCATTACTTTTCCTCCAATTAAACTCTAAAAAATTTCAAAAACCTAGAAAATTGGTAAGAGTCATTTTTGTCATGTTCTCTATAATTATTTGAAAGTGTAACAACTTAATTATTCTAATCTAAAATAAAAGTAGTAGCCTATACAGAGTGAATCACCCAAGGCTGGAAAATGATATATTTTCGAAACTATTGGTTATATCGAAAAAGACTTCAGACAATCAGTCAGATATATTTGTACTATTTTATGTATTACGATTGGCGACTATCGCTTTATAGAGAAAAGTACCGCGTGTAATTAAACAAAAAAACATGGCTGCAGTTTGTTGCATCAATATTTCACTTAATATAGTTTAATCAAAATATCTCCTGAAGTAATGGTTTCTTTTTTACATAAACAAGTTAATACTTTTTTGTAGAAAATAACGGGCTGAATCGACTGGTGTAACGAAAAGCATAATATTCCATTTAAAATAACAAATTTAACCTTCGTGTGTTTTTTATACATGCATTTACAAAAATACTATTAACACCGTATAATGACACCTCCAAAACCTTTCAAGTTTTGTCTGAACCACTTTTTGATACAATCAACAGGTTCGACAAAATTTCAATTTCCAGCCTTAGGTAACTCAACCTGTACTTGGACCACCTCCTCTATTATTAAAATAATTTGCGTTGCCAACAACGATCAAAGTGTTATCTCCAAATTTGGTCACCCAGTTTGGAACACTCAGATTGGTACTAGGGATGTTCGATTCTGAATCGATTGTCTGAAGAATCAATCTTTTTCGAACGATTTTCGACTTTTTTTAATCGATTCTTGGATGTTCAATTGTGGCACGAATCGATTTTTTTAGTCACGAACCGATGTTCGATCCATGGAGGGTCTTGAATTGATTCATCCATTAATTAACTGCGACCAATCATATGTTTTTTACTTAGAATAAAGAATATGTCAATTAATTTAATCTTAGGGCAAAAACGGAAATGATTTGAAGATGTAAACAAGGAAATTTTTTGGTAAGTGAAGTCAGATTAAGTTAGTTAAGATTGGTCAAGCTAGTCCGTCATGCTGATCTTGACAAAATTCTGGTTAATTTTTTCCTTTGTCATGTGTTAAATATAAATATGGAGATCTAATCCGAAGATTTCAAAGTTTGTGCGCGATATCGTTAGTATTTCGATACTAATAAGTACTACCTCTAGTAAAAAGTTTTCAGCCAAATGCGATAATATAGAATTAGTTAAAAACGCTAATGTTTTTTCAGATGCAAATTACTATCGTGTAACTATAAAACCTACTAGAGAATTTATAAACAACAAGGAGCATCATTAGTTAAAAAAAATATCCTCAAAAGTGAAAATCTGCTTTGAGAAATAATACGATCATTATAAAGGGAAATTTCATTTACACGATGCGAAACTCTCGTAGTATCAATGTTACAACGCATCAAAGTAATCATATGTGGACGTAGAATTATTAGAAAATATTAGGTAAAGTATCGTTTTATTATTAAGTAGATTTATTATCCTTTTGATAGTAAACGATTATTTTTATTCTTTTCCTTTCCCCATTTATTTCGTATTACATTTATTTAATCTCCCTATAAGTTTTTTTGTTTGTGCAGCAGCATTTCGCGCCTCAAACATTTTAATGTTCTTAGTTCCGCATTCTCACGTTTGTCCGAAAACTTTTCGCCCGGGGTAGTAGTTAGTATGTTTATTTCCTTTACTTTATTTTTATATTTTATTTACGGGGTATAAACCCATTGATCGACAAAAGAGTTCGTTCATCGTGCATAAATTACAAAATTACAAAAGATTATTTATCCGACCTCGAAATATCTGAAGTATTCAAATATAGTATTTCGTGCGATTGTTTGCAGTCCGATTTTCTGGCGCATCGATTGCAGCTGTTTCGATTCAGGATCGATTCACGAATCGATTTTTTTTGCAGGAATCGAACATCCCTAGTTGGTAGCCGCGATATATCGACGTTAAGAGCGACACAGAACGTACCTCGGACACCCGCCTCAACTGATCGATCTCCTGATGTAATTGAGAGATCTTCTCCGCATTAGAGATCGATGCTTCCTGCAAGGAGGTTCTCCATTCGCGTTCGAGTCGCAATTCCCTCTCGACCCCGTTCGCCCTTGCCTCCCTCTCGGCAGCTTCAGCACCCAAAATCCTCACCCTCTCCTCTGCTCCTGATCTCACGCCGTTCATTTCCTTGCACCTGATTAAGTCAAATCGCTGGCACTCAAACCATCGAACACTGTGCTTATATTCTCTCTTTGCCTCGCACGATTTGCGAAATCTAATCGAGAAACGTGAAAATTTCGCGCGACGACTGTATTCTAGTGGCAATAATTTCGAAGGGTAGAAATTCACCCTTCCCCGAATTCTGCAAAACTTTAGATCCAGTATACTTCAATGAGTGTTGGTGTAATTATTTGAACAATTATACTACGTTATTATGCACTAGCAAAGTGCATTACGTTACGCATACCAACTGAATGGTAGAACTAAATAGGAGATAAATTGCGGAACTAAAGTTGGAAATTCGAAAAAGGGTTAAGTGAAATTTGTATCTAACCTTTCAGGGACGACGCTATTTTTCAATGTATTCAACTGTATATAGTATTACATACGTCACTATTACTCATTGCAAAAAGTTTTCGATCAAACACGGTAATATAGAATTAGTTAAAGACGTTAAAGTTTTTGTGGTGCAAAGTGCTATTGTGTAACAATGAAACCTAACAGAGAATTTATGGATAGGTAATAAAAATATGCCTAACAGCAAAAATCAAATTCGAAAAGTAATAAAATTATTGTGAAAAGAAATTGCATCTGCGTGTTGAGGAAATCTCGTTGTATCAATGCTACAGTGCATCAAAGCAATCATACGTAAACGTAGAAATATTAGAAAATATTAAGTGGTATAAATATTAAGTAGAAAATTATTTATCTGTTTCTAGATTTATTTTCCGCATCGCCGTCTTTTTGATAATAAGCAAATATTTTTATGCTTTTCCTTTCCCCATTTATTTCATATGAAATTTACCTAATTTTCCCATATATTTTTTATTTGTAGAGTAGAATCTCGCACCTCATAAACTTTAGTGTTCCTACTTAGTTTCACGTTGTCGCATTTGACCGAAAACTTTTTGCCAAGGATAGTATTCTCTTAATCTATTAATTTCACACGATAAATTTTAAAGCCCTCCTAAACTAAAATCTGACGCAAAATTCGGCTACATAAAAATCCATAAGATGAATTCATACAACTTCGAACGCGAGGAACGGTACCAAAATTCGTACCGTGCACGAATCCCGTCTCTGAAGGGTTAAATGAAATTCATATTTGAGGGGAAACTAAATTTGAACTCGATTCAGTTGAACTTCGTAATAAGAAGTGATATGTTAAAAGTTAGGAGTTAAAATTAGAATTGATATTTTAAAGACTTTCCTAGTTTGACGATCAAGAAGTAACAATTTTTTTTATTATATTTTCTGACAGTTGGGGTTCTCAAAAATGTATTCATACAGTACTAAAGTGAAATTCGTAAAATTTTAAAAAAGTATAAAGGTTTAAAAAAGGCAATGCTTATATTAGTTATATGAAAGTGATGTAAGTTAGAAAACTAAAAAAATTGAGCTTCTCTATTGTATTTTGCATCTGATTCGTTTCTGTTAAAGCTGTGGTTTGACCGATGTTATAATTTCGTCTTACGCGTTCTAATCTTCGACATTCATATAATATGTGCTCAGTTGTTAGATGTATTTGATTTTGACATCGTTCACATACGAGTGCTTCGATTTTCTTTAAAGTGTACTCATGAGTGATTCTCGTGTGTTCAGACCTCAATCTGGTTATTAAAGTCTGTTCTTTTCTATTCTTATTGTGGCGGAGGACTGATGAAGTGTTTTATTATGTTATCGATTTTGGCTCTGCCGCTTATGGTCTAAATTTCATTCCATTCTTTCCTTATGGGGTGTCTTGTATATTTCATATGGTCTTGGCTTGGGACTAAGGTATTGGGATCATCCTGTGGAAGTCTTGCTTATTTTGTATTGTATTGATTCATGTCAGAAAAGTATGGAAGCTTTTTCCCATATTTTTTTTCTTTTTACTTACACCACTTTCAACCACATTTTTCTTATTAATTGTTAGTCGTCCGATTTGTTTGAAACTAGACAGAAATCTTCAATGGAAGTTTTTTTTTCATCTGAATTAGAATCAAATCAATATTCGAAAGATTCGATTTCTGCGAGCTAAAAAATGATTCATTGTTTTAAAAGCAAAAATCGATTTTTCCTTGGTGTTACCATTCTTTTATTTTTTTATACTTTTTATTTATTGTAATTGATATCGTAATCAGACTCGTACAGAATGAGATTTATTTTGCCTTTTTTTTAATTTAGTGAAGTACAATGACCGATTTTAAACTCATTAAAACCCGTTACTCGTTATATAACTTTGGAAAAAATTATAATATTTAATTGAAAAAGTTTGCACACGTTGTTCAAACGTTGACAAACAAGTTTACCAAATTTTTGAACTGTATATTTATTAATTCTGTTTAAAAAAAATCCCACATATATCATTTTCCGACTGTCAAACTAGGAACACTTCATAAGTACAAATAAACGTAAAAATTCTACACTATATTAAAGTCTGAGACGAATGAATGAAAATGATTTGTGAAAATGATTTATGTATTTGTAATATAACGACAACTAATTATCTAAGCTATCTAACTAAAATTATCAATATTAACACTCGTAATTGCTATCGCGTATCATAATTTTAATAATTTAGTCCGCCTAAAGATTAAACGTATTTAAGACACTGTCTTGCGATCATTTAACTAACCTAATTCTAATGGAACAACATCCAAGCACAATGATGATGAAATTTACGCAGAATTCTCCGATGTTATTTCGAGAAAGAGTATTCTGAATGAACGGCGCAAGAGGACGGGAATGAATTATTATAATAACTGATGCAGCCGTCCGTTTAAACAAAATTCGTTTCAGAAACTTGGGTGTACAGTTTCACTGCTCGAGTTTACAGAAATGTTAAGCTACCCTGGCAGAAAGGAACTTACAACAGCAAGGATCTGTAACTTAGTTGGAGGTCTCGTTGAAACTTTTGCCATGATTATTCATGAGTGAATCCCGTTATCCGGCCGAAGAAACAGCCGGAATGTTTTTTTAATGGCTTTATACTATAATCTCTCCGCGAATATTTCACAAAATCTCGAATTCTTCCTTTATTTTTCCTTCGTGTTCGCAAATTCAATCTTTAAGCAACAGCTCAACTTACCTTCCGCTTCTAAATCCCGTATTTCTAAGCAAAATTCTAATAATTACAATCGTAACACAAAAATTACAAGACGTAATCGCTCGTATAAACGTTCACGTTACAAACGAAAACAAAAATCGGAAAACGATATTTTCAAAAATTAAGATAGAAAATGAATAAGAAAAAAGGGAGGTTTGAACTACGCATACATATTTCCCCTTCCAACTACGAAAATTATAATATCGTTGTAACTAATGGAATGAGTAGAGTCATCTTACGTCTAGATGATGATGATCTTAGGGTAATTAAATGCGAATTATCTTCTGTCATGAATTTATTTCCGCTGCATTGATATACAAGCACACGCAGTGTCTGGGTGCATTATAAAGACCATTGCTCGATGCTTATACATAATTATATTTATATGTATAAAGACAGTATGGCACGTTTGTCTCGTAAGTTCCTCGGTGAACGTGAACAAACAGTGTGGGTGTGTGTATATTTGTGTATATAACGACGAACAAGTCGAGAAACAATTAGATCGATATAAAAGCAACAAGATCACGGCGGGGAAATCAAATGATCGCAAGTCAGTTCCTGTAATACGAGGTATAATTGATGATCCTAATTGACCATACGCCAACTGGATATAATTGACGAATAATTAACATAAACGAATTCTAATTTTAAGTGCACGAGCAAGGCAATCGATTCGAAAGCTCAACATCTTCTGTGATAGCAATCGATATTATTTCGAGGTATAAATCTACCAATTATTGCGGGAAACATAGACGTCGCTATAACATTAATATTTATAATATATAATATATAATAATTAATACTCTTAATGTAGCCGTTGAGTTGAAGGTTTGCCAACATCTCCGTTATTAGTCGAATTCTGTACTATAATGTTTCGGCTAGTCTACCCTAAGTCAGATCGCGTTCATAACGCCTAAGTAAAAAATAAATCACCTCTAACTACAGCCGTCGAGCGTGTATCGTTTCTCGATGTCGTTACGTGATAATATCGTCGAACAATGACGACGGATAGAAAATCTCCTATCACAACGACTATGTTTGTACGTAAATGCTAAAACACGTTTAACGATAGTAAAGATATATAGTAATGAGTGGTTTCTCCCCTTCGTGTACTTATAGCGTTTTCACCAAACTTGCGACACGTATTCGTGACGCAGTGAACCCCAAATGGTAAGATTCTGTGTTAGAAAATTAGAAGCATCGATGGAATTGGTGATCATGATGAAAGAATACTTTGGTACACGACAATTTCTATGCTTGCTGAAATTTTATCACATTGAAGAGGAATTCGAGATTACGGAAAACTTGCAAAATTAAAAAGCAATATTTTCAAGAGACGTTTGATATATTAGGAAAGATTCTATAAATATAACAGTTTTCTGTCTCTAATGATAAGTATGTTCTAAATTATATTGCGTTTGGTATTATTTTAATCATAAAAAAAGTCGCATCGATATATTAATGAAGTTTTCACGAATAGAGAACGAAAAATAAAAGGGCTTAATTAATATTACGTTAACTTAATATATTATAAAATAAACTAGTAATATTTAATATCAAGATTTTTCGTATCTTTTAACTCTGCAACAGCCTTCGAAATTTACAGACCTAATTATACTCTGTTGAAAAGAAAGTTCCCCAATTTTGAGAAATGCAAAAATTCGCTATAAAACTTGAACTGTTAATTGTATATTTATAATAATACTAATTTCTTTGCACTTCTCTTCCATTTAAGGAATTTCTTAATTTAATCCTTTATTTGAGGCCCCTCATAAAGTTTGAGAATCTTTACTTGAGATATCTCTTAATATGTAAGGAATCCTTTATTTGAATTCTTTCCTAACGAATATCACTTTTTAATTTTACAAATTGTTTAAAATTCGCGTCGCACCAAATACCAACGTAAATTAATCAAATTTAATTGACAGTAAAATTTTCGCGAGACCAAAGTTTTCTTGTTAGTCGCGCAACGATTTAAAGCTGCGTCTCGACAGAACAAAATCTCACGATTATAGCACGTAAAGCGAGCTTACAAGTATGCTCAGAAAGCGAGATAATACACGATAGGATGTTAGTATTGACTAGAATTAAAGTAGCGATCGAACGAATGTAAACTAAGACCGATGAATCAGTCGAAAATCGTGCTTACAAAGTGTAACTAACACTAATGAAAGACAAATAAACATACTTCTCATCCATTTTCTGGATGATCTCAGTCATCGATAGCGTCTTAGCCTCCAATTTAGTGATCAGTTCTGTTTTATGCTTAAGTGAGCCTTCGCACTCCTGAAATAAATTCTGTTTCAGTGAAAGACGGAAAGAACACCAGTTTCTCGAATAAACAGCCCTGAAATCGCAATTCACATAATCCTTACAAAATAGAATTGTAGAAGTACAGTTTACAGCTGCAATGTACTGTAACGTTCATGTAAAATAGCTTTGCAAAAGAAGATTCAAACGACGTAATTAATCATTAGTGGAGAATCATGCAATGTGAATTTTCAATCCCCTAGGACTCGAAATGCTGAAGCTCCGAATGAAATATTAACCACCTGTCAAGTGTAACATTTTCTATTACGTTTGATTTCATTTGCTGACAAATTATTGAAAGCATTCATAAATATATATATATATATATATATATATATATATATATATATATATATCTATATATATATATATTTCCACTGATAACAACGCAGAATGTTCACTGATAAATTGCCTAATGATGACTGCTATCATGACAGGATAATTAACATTCATTAAAGTATAACACATTTGTTCCACCCTATATTGAAATCAAGTATCCGAGACACTCTACAAGGAGAGAAAATGATAAGTATAACTAGAACGTAAATAAATGTCGAAATCAATCGAATATTACGAAGATTCGGGGGAAAAAAATCTTCTATTAACGTTATTGTCCTCCATAGTTCTGTGTGCACACAATGCAGCAATTTCATTAAACAGCGTATATAATTATGCCGTAACAGAGCACAGCTAACTTCGTAGAGTGTCCCGATTGAAACACACCACGATGTTCTATTGAAAGCTTACTGATGCATGAATTGCTAGATAATTAAATATCGAATACTTCGTTTAAGTCACGTTAATATTCTACGCATTCCAGGTATATAAAGTTTTGTCCTGTGAGAGTAAGTGATAACTTGACATAGTTAGTGTCAGATGTGTCGTACCAGTGCTTCTGAATGATCCAATAACATTTTATTATTAAATTCTACTGAATCAATAACAACAATAGCATTCGCAAACATGCCGTAAATTCATTTTCAATGTACCATAGCAGTTACGCTTTTAGGCTTTAATCACAATTGCACGTTATTATAGTCCGTGTTTGCTAACTTAAATATAAGCTCTTTCAGTTGCCTAAGAAATTTATTAAACCTTCTACTGAAGCTAGAATGTAGAAAAGTCCCTTAACACATTCAGCTTGAATTTAAGTTCATCCTCCGATAAACTTCATAATTTTTAAAACTATTTCGTTACATTTATTTAACAATAGCTGCAGAATAATGTAAAATGAAAGAAAGTTAATCGAAATTGTTCAGGACAGTATAAATTAATATTTTTTTAGCAAACAAAATTACAGTTAGATATCAAAGTTGTTAATAAATATATCATAAAAAGTTTAATTTCGTTGCTTTAGAAAAAACGTATAAAAAATGCTCGATTTACACCGTCTAAATCAGAACGAGTTCTTGAGACTTAAAATGGCGATGGCTGATGCTTCAATCAATGCCGCCATTAATTACGAACGGATAAACTTCCTTAGCCGAATTTGGTTGCTCATTCTAGCTGAAAGTGTTAACCGTCTAGCAAAATTATAATATGTACTGTAGTACCAATTAATATACTTAAAAATACACTACTGTATACGTAGACACGTTAAGATGTCATTGGAGATTTCAGAAACACCTCGTGTGTAAAGTAGCTGTCTTTCATACGCTTTCGATTAGCCGAAATATTAAACAGAGTTTGAAGATAGTATAAAAACCAAAGCCACTGTCCAAAGACAGCCTTCTGTGTTTATGCAGTCGATTTTTCTGCAGGAGCCGTCACAGGAACCTCGCCATTAATTTTAGTCTGCCCTAAATTATCAGACTGCTTCGTCGATTCCTTCTCCTTAGCGCCATTTTGTTGATCATCAACCCTTTTCCCATTATTATTGGGGGAATTTGCTCGCTTATTAGAAGGAGGTTGCTGTTTAATGTTATTGAATTTTTTATGATTGTTAGCGGGTGATGATTGTTGCTTGTTAGGTGGTTTCGGTTGACTGTTATTAGAAACTTGATTATTAGAATGTTGTTGATGATCAACTGCAAGGATAGTCTCAGAAGAATAACCACGGGGTGAGGTGGGACTGATCTTATTAAGAATTGATTTCGAGACACTGCTAGGTGTGGTGGGGCTACGAATACTCTCCCCGTCCTTCTTCATGTGGTTGCATTTTTCCAAGTTATTCAGGATCTTGCCGATCTGATTGGTCTTCGCGTGGAGCCGGCTTACCATCTCGCCTTTCTGCGTTAGTTCGTGTTCACATTCCTATAACGGAAATATCTCCAGAAACAAGGAATTGGGAAAGTTATCCAATCCCCAGGCAAGGGGATTCACAAGCGGTTATGTTTAAGTTCGCTAAAATCTGTAAAAGCTGACGAAATTAAAGCACAGAGGAACAGAAACGATGCAAAATCGGTTTTCTGATGAAATATACAAATTGGAAGAAACGCAGGTAGAAATTATAGTAATCGCGACGAGAGTATGCCTCTGCAATTAGTCGAAATATTGCTTCTGAAACAGACACCACTGTCTATAATATCTTTGCAATTTATTCTTATGGTTGGTTGTCGAAATTTTGAAATTTCATGCTTGAAGGCCAACATTGTACAATTGAATTTGATACAAATGTTCCAGTCGGACTATGAAGCATCCTGCGTCGCGATTAACGCATGAAAAGGAATACGAATGGTCACCTGGAGCTTTTTGTACATTTCCAAGTTAATCAGTTTGATTTCATCGAGCTGTCGTCGCAAGGATATGATCGTGTCCTGTTTCTCGTGAATATCTTTCTCCAACAGCTTCATAGCCATTTCCATTTCCGATTTCATACTGATCTGCTCGCAACAAAAATCAACCGGTCAGGAAAAGGTGCAACAGGAGTAATTGGGATCCATTATAATTAATAGTTCTCATCCACCTGCAATTCTAGTTCCTTTTCTACATCCTGTCGCATTTTTTTCTCAGCCTCCAGTCTACTCCTCAATTCCTCCATTTCCACTGTCGTCTCAGTGATCTTTATTGGCGGTTTCCCGTTCTAAAACCAGAGACAAATTGCCCTTTGACGAATGATCGATCACGAAAACGATTACGAAACATTCGAAAGAAATTTGTACCTCGTTCGTATCTTTGACTTCAATTCCCAATTCTTTCTTCAACTGTCTATTTTCTTCGTGAAGCGAGAGTATGTTATTTCTCGCAATCGAGAGGTCCTCCTTCATAAGAGCATTCGTCGTTGTAAGAGATTCCACTTTAGTTTGGAGGTTTGTCACGGTCGCGCTAAAATCGATGTACAACTCAAATTTCTAGACCCGTATACCCGCGCAAACTCGCGCAGCATACGTATACAACGCATAATTACTTTAAGTGTCGATTTAATTCCTCGATGTAATTCTTTTGATCAAGAACAGTGGTCATGTTATCATTTTCGAGCTCGTCGTCTGGAGATTCACCAGGTATATGATTGCTGTTCCTCAGATACAATGAAAAATCGATCACCCCTTGTTGACAATCGAGATCCTCTTCCTGTCGTCAACATGTTCAATCAATCTCCATTCGCGCCCTCGTTATGGAAGTGCGCTTATTTACGGAAACTTCTAATTAGGGTGGAAAAGCACACGACTGACCTTTACGCAGAAGTTGCAGTCGATTACATTGAGACCCACCAACAAGCCCATTATAACGATTGCCTCCTCGCTCATCATCAGAGCATCGGGCTCGAAATACTCGGACAATATATCTTCTTTGTGATCGATCAGAACTTTCAAGTAATCCGCTAGCTTTTTCTGCATTAATGCCATACGCAACCATGCTCGTGCCCTACCCATAGCGGTCCTGAAAAGGTCAGCCCGGTCGACAGACCGTATATCAAGAACTCACCAGGGATTTAATAAAGGTGGCCCGATTTTTCTTGAAACTTATCATTAGACAGCGGAACTTAATACGCATGTATCGAATTGTAATTAACATTTACAGTTTGGGATGATAAGATGAGAAATTTCATGAATCTCGTAGCTTCGGTGAAGTTTGACATAAATACAGGATGTCCAAATAATCGCGGTAGAAGCGAAAAGAGAAATAATTTACGTGGAATAGTAAATCGAAAATGTAGAATAACATTTTCTCATAAGAAGGTTAGTTTTCGAGAAAGCTAATGTTAAAGATTTATGAAGTATGCAATGCACTTAACTATTCGCAAGCTTGATGTTTGTACTAATGTGAAAATGTAAAACTTATAATAATGTCGTGATAAATACTAATACTACGTTTACGAATGATATTATTAATTTATATTTATATAATTGCACGAATTATTGGAGGAAGGAACAATTAAAGTATCAATACACGCTAGTGTTAGTTTATGAATTCTTGATTCGTGCAGAAACGATTTTCATACGTTAAGAATGTTGTAACTTACAACAATTCGTTAAATCACGTTAATGTAAATTGATTAAATGGTTGGTATTAGTAGTTCTTATCATAGAGTTGGCATCGATCGTTGTTGCAAATAAAACTCGAAGAGAGTTAAACGTGTACGAGTACTTGGAAAATATTCAAACTTAATTTTCTCGAAAACACAGCCTCGTATGAAAGAAATTGTATTGTAAATTTTCAATTCATTTCTTCATGTAGAATCATCAACTTCACGGTTGTATCATGATTACTGGGACACCCTGTGTAACTTAAAAAGCTAGGAAGATCAATTCTGCACCTTAGAGTTGGATTAATTCAACTTCATTTTTCCCAAGATTGAATTATATACTCGATCTTTTCACAGATTCTTTTCTTGTTACGGCTATAGTGACTAATTTACGATACATGAGAAGAAAAAAGATTTAATTGCTTCAATCACCTTAAGAATAAAATGGTTTTATGTAACTTTAGTTCTTGCTTTTATTTTAATTACAATTATAACGTTAAAATCAGATCAATTTGTTTCTGAGGTATAAAATTGTTAATGTTTTATCAGAGCTGCTGTTAGTTTGGTAAGAATTAGGGTAACTGAAAAGTGATTAATTCTACGTGAAAAAATAATTCGAAAATACAGAATAACATTTTTTTAAACAAGACTTCTCTTTCGAAAAAGTCGTCTTTGAATATTTTATGAGTACGTCTATAACTACCTAACTTTTCTTGGACTTTATGTTTGCACCAACGTCATGATAGTAATTATTAATATACTTATTAAGCATCTGATTAAATTGTATTTACATAATTAAGCAAATTATGACAGTATCATTATTATTGACGCGTATAGGTAAATCTTTGCTCCGTGTGTCAAAAAGTCGTGAATTAATGTCACAGTATTTTAATGCTTGATTTCTTTTGAAAAGAACACTGCGACAATTTAAATGTAAATTAATAAAGTGATTTATAAATATAGCATTAATATTTATAGTGACATTATCGCTGATTATTAATGCAAATAACAATAACAAGTGCACGTGCGCACCACGAATTTTGAAGTTCAATTTCCTCGATAATATTGCTGCTTATGAAAAAAATGTTATTCTATAATTTTGATTTATTTTTTCACGTAGAATTGCGCCTTGTATGTTACGAAAATGATATTGATTGTGAACCTTCGAAACAAATTAGCATAACTTCAATTTCGTACTCCCCATCCTTGAATTAGTGATAGAAATCTAATTTTAAACCTATTTTAAGCAATGCTTCTAGCAAAATTCGAGTAAGAATTGAGATTCATGAAATTTCTACAGGAAATGATATTAACCTTACAAAACTATTAACAAAATTAATAAGAAAAAAACCAATAAGTTATATATTAAATGAAAACTATGACATTATTGTATGCAGTGATTCAAAAAGATTCAACAATATTAAGAGAAGCACACTTGAAACATTTTTATGTTTCATGCTTAATAAAACTTATAAAATCAGTATACAAGGTGTCCCAGAAATCCATGTCAATACTTCAGGAACTAAATCTACTCATTAAAGTAAGTAAAAAATGTCATATGAATATATATCTTACATACCTTAATTTTCGAATTATGGATGATTAAAAAAAAGTTCGAAAGTGTTCCCCTCGTGACTCGACACACGTTACTATATGTTATGCTATGTCTTGGCCTTACTTAATGTTTACAAATAACATTTATCGATAAAAATTGGCCAGTATTTCGGGCAATTAGAATCTTATTCTCGCGAGTTCTGTACTACTCTCAACACATGTCAGTTATTTCAGTAGAAGTGCACATAACCATTTTACCATGTTCGTAGCAATACAGAATTCGCGAGAGTTAAGATACTAACTGCCCTAAATTCCGAAAAATTCATATCAACGAATATTGTTTATAAACATTAACAATGTCCATGTGACATTTATTATTTATTTTAATTTGTGGATTTAGTTGCTAAAGTATTGGTATGTATTTCTGTAACACTCTGTAGATATAATCGTAGGTCGTGTATATAATAAAAATTGTTGCACACACATATATGTATATATATATTATGCATGAAAAAAGGGATTAGCGCAAAAATAGACTTGCGTTATACCTAACAGTAGGTAGATCACGAATACTGGACGTAATGTCCTGTGCTTCAGGACAATATTTTTCAACGAGTTGTAGTATATCCCAAAGCTCCTTCTTGGGTCCAAGGAGACCCTGAAATCGAAGGCAGTTAGTGCCATTATCTCACCGTTGTTTTCTTTTTTTTTGCTCGTTTAGAATGAAGGCTCGGATAGTTCGAAGGTGTCTTTTACCTTCTTAGGTCGCAAACCATGCCTAAGCACGTGTTCAAGGACGATGAAGAAGTGCTGCAATGGCATATGATCGGAATCAAGCATACGACCATATTTCAAAGACGTTTCGATCAGCTCCTTCACGATTAATTTTGAAATATTCACGAGATTACTCCTCTCGATGATCACTGGGTCTCGTGCTGCAAAAACAACAGGTTCTTGTTCCAATCTTCTTTAGAATCACCAAAAAAGTAAATCGTCCCTTTAGGACAATTATTATAGATTCACTTCTTTGTGTCCTCTTCGTTTATAGAATTGAAAAAATATATCATTCTTTCCGCGGAAGCATGAATGTGAATGATTGCAAATATCAATATGATAAAGCGCAACGCAAAATTATTTATAAATAAAAGTTGCGCCAATGAAAAATATAGCGTATGTAAAATATAGTGTCCCATATTAATCTTAGGACAATATTATACTTTGGTCATTATTGTTATACAATCAAGTCATACAATATTAAGGTCTTTCAGGTCATACGATATTGTTGTCATACAATATAGAATAAGTGAGAAGCTCCAATTTATTTGTTTTTTGACTTACACTATTTTCATAATTCTCGACACATATAAAAGTCAATAAAAAAAAGAAAAAAAGTCAATATAGTTGCCAATCCAAAGTAATGAGGTATATAAAGCGATAATGGCGAAAGTACTATGATATCCGAATATTAATAAGAGTCACTACATGGTTAAGAAAAATCATAGAACATACAACATCAAAATCCAGATTATGAAAAAAAGACAAAAAGAAAATAGATACAACGATAATAATATTCGCAAGGAAACTGATTCCGGCATTTCTTAAATTCACAAATACCAGAATAAAATTTAAAAAAAACTAAAATATCTGGAAGAAAAATATTGAAATAAGCAACCGCATGGAGAATACTCTGAACTACAATCTATATTTTTCATCTCTTTCCATAAACATCGACTAACTCTATTAAGTCTCTAATTAACCCTTTACCTTAAAACTGCGTGACATTCGTCATATTATGATTCAAGCATAACAAAAACATGTTATATTTGCATAAAAATTAACTTCAATATTAACTATAGCTTCAGTTTACAAAATTAAGGGTTATCGAATATTATATTGCATAAAAGAGTTTATTTCGGACAAATTAATCTAACCGGAATAAATTTCCCTACCCCCTTCCCCCTCCAAACATCAATCAACATCAAATTAAAAACAATTAAAGTACTGAAAGATTATACTCGTCCAAGTTAATCACTATGATAAAGGACGAAAATAGACGAGACAAAAATCGCCATTAAATAAAAATATGGACAAAGTGCTTATGGTGCATTTTGCCCCCAGGCGTAACGCTGACTTTTTTATCAGCTTCGGCGCAATGATAGACTTTCAAAAATAGAAAAACTAAAATTCATGGTGCCTGGTTTTGGGGGCTACGATTAATAGCTTATGAAATATTCAACATTAAAATTACGCATGTATTCCTCTACTAAATATGATAACATTTTTTACTATTAACCCTGCTGTTCTCTTTGCTTACTTTTCACATTTATACTTCTTCGATTTACACTAAAACGAAGAACGAAGATGCGACACTTCAGAAATATTATTGTTTGTATGAAACTTATAAATATTTCAAATACACTAAATATCAGAAAGAAATATTTAGAAATATAATACCGAACAAAACATAATCTTCATATATACAGGGAGAGTCTCGCAACTTGATCATTTCATATAACTTGTGCATTATTTGTTATCGCAAAAAAATGTCTCAAGAAAAAAGCAAAGTAACTAAAAGCTGATGTGTTAAAATTCGAGAACTCGAGCACAAGCTACTTACAGTCAGATGTCCTATCCACCAAACCACCAATTACTTGTAAGAAGGGTTATCATTAGACTGCGGATCTTTATGCAAATTCATATTTCTATTAACAAAATTAAAGAAATGGAACCTAAGTGGTGGATTGTTTTATCTTTAAAATACAATAATTTGTACTTTACTTTAAATATTTTGTATATTTTTGCATGTTATGTGTATCTCGCATCTTTTTGCATATATAAATTTTCCATAAATGCATAAGCAACCGCAGTTTAGTTATCATATTCAGTAGAAGAATATATGCGTAATTTTAAATGTGTCAAAAATTTCTAACTAGACCTATAACCTGTAAGTATTAGGATGTTCGGAAAGTTTGTAACGATATTCATTATCATTTCATTTAATAATTTTGCATGTTTTTTTATGATTCTATAACTATTAGGAAGTTTCATAATTAAAGGGAAGGTTTATTAATGAAAGGACTATTAAGAGGTTTCATAATTGGAAGTTTTCGCGTTTTTTAAAAATGAATTCTTTCAAGTAACTTTTCCCAGTCATTAGTGTATCCAATTTCCGATCATTGATACGATATTTTAAACATTGCAATAAATTACAATAAGGTGCATTGGATATAATAAGTTTAACTGCGTTTTTACCGAAATAAACTTATCAATTACCGTCACCCTTTCTTTTAACCAACTCTAGACGCTGATTCTTAATTATATCGCATTTATGTGACCCAACTGTGAACAATATTTATTTAAATTAATAATATTACCACTTAATAAAGGTTCGTTAAGATAATTCCTTTTCAATCCCACCAACTACACAACGGAACCTGACATCGTCAAAAACGCTACGAACTTTCCGACTAACCCAATTTGGGGGCGTAGGCCCTCGAAGCCTGATACCATTAACTTCAGTTTCTCGAAGTCTACCACAGTCGAAAAATCGATCGAAAAATTAGCGTTACACGTAAGGAGCTCTCGGCGGTAAACAGATTCCTCCCTTGGTGAGAAGTTTCCGTGTCCGGAATTGAAAATAACGACGAGAGGAAGGTAAAATGAAGCGAGTAGTGCAAGAACATCGAGTACAGACACAAGCTGGAAACGTGCTGCAATGGCGGTGGACTTGGCGGCATTATATCGCGAAGCTCTCGCTGATCGGGAAGCTGTTGCTGGCGATGGTGATCATTATGATGATGATGATGATAGTTAATACCACTGAGAGCTAGCGGTGGCGAGGGTGAGCGTTGCATCGAGTCTTGCAACGAGAACTCGACATCCTGAAGTTCTTTCAGGCACAGCCACTCGCCGTCCACGGATACCCGGAAGTTGCACAGGTATATTGTATCCTGAGCGCCAGCCATCTCTTCTTCGAGCATGACCCCACCGTGATGCACACCGTGGTCTCCCGGTGGTCTGATCTTCAGACCCTTTTGGGACTCTTGCCGCATAGAAAATTTTTCTTCACAATTAGTTTCTTTGCTTCACTCCAGATGCGAAGTTCTCGCTTTGTAGGTCCCTTTCTCTTTATTATTGATCGCTTTGGCAAATGCGTAATGCGATACTCTAAAAGATATTCGTCTCCGTTGGGAATATATCCTACACTTTTGATTTCCCTTCGGAAATTTCTTTACAATTTCGATTTAATTAATTTTTCTCTTTTGTTTTTCGTTCAGCTCAGGTCAAATTTTCACTTGAAAAAGTTTCCTCTCGTTCTAAAACTTTAACCTATTCTCCAAATTCTAATGTAATCTTCTTTTGTATCTAGTTTTTCGTTTTTTGGTTTACGCTATTTTTTTGCAATCTTTAATTTCCATCAGCTGATCGAATAATTCACGGTACAAGCGTAATTTGAAAATTGTAATTTTATTTCACTGCGGATTACACAAAGCACATTCAGTGATTTCTCGTTAATATGTTAGTAACCAGATGTGTTTGTTCGATACAGATGTTGTTAAATTGTTAGAGTACTAGTCCGTGGTATAGAAAATTAAATATAGACACTGCGATAAAAGCGACAGCGAAAAGAAACTTTGGCTAAAGCAGAAAAACGGTCGCTCGCACTCGGTTGGTGCTACATTGTAGCTAAACGTTGCACCAATTGCATTCTGAAGAGCGTAACATTACAGAGGCTGATTCACTGTCAAAGGAAACCACGTATGTCGTACGTCGATTGCACAGAGAAAATTTTACGATGAAAACGGTAAGTCGCTGGCGGGAAGCAATATTGATTTTCCCGCCGATCTTACCTCCACCTACGATAATCAATACATGTGAACTGGTGGCCAGAATGTGCTGCTACCTATCGCAACTCCACTTGTCGGCAAAGCAGAGTACGATAAAGAAATGACACATAAAGCCTAATTCTCATTAGTGGAATATTTGACGACAAATTACTCCAATTCGAGTTATTCTCATTACATTTCTAAGTAATAAATTGATCTCTAAAGAATTTTATTAGGTAATACAACTTATTACTGTAAAAAATTAAAAGATAATTTCATATCATTCAACACATATGGATCAAAACGACAGGAAGTCGATTTATCATAAATATGTAGGATATTGCTTGAAAAAAAAATATATATGGAAATTTTCAATATTTTATGTATCTCCCGTTGTTTTGTAAAAATTCTTCCATTATATATTTAAAAGAGATTTATACGCTTGTTTATAGGTACATTTGAGCCGAATTTGAACCCAATTATACGTTTTCAATAAACTTCCAAACCTTTAGTGCTTCAACACTACTTCCTTTTGTCAATTATACGCAACATGTTCATATTAGGGAGATTGTTTTGCTAAAATACAAAATGTTCTCCTACAATTGACATTGCAAATTTATGTCGATTTGTTCATTTATTAATTCGATATAATTTTGACTATGTGTATATTGCATATATGAGTTCATCGTACTGTTAGTGCTTGATTTTAATGTTAGATTTACATTTATTAAGCTGTTATGCGCTGAATTAGTTGTCCGTGAGATCATACAATTCTAATTCAATCAATTTAAGTATTACACAATTTTAATTGTTCATCGAAGTAATGCGTGCAGATATATTTTGAATCATTTTAATTTTATCTGAAGCATTTTATTACTACGGGTGGCTATCATCACTCATCAAAATTCGCAATCTCTTAACTTCAATATACGTGACGACCTTTAATTTCAATGTTTAGTAAGACATACGATCCAATTTTATGCACTCAAATAATTTAAGCATTTCTACGCAACAACTTGCTACAATTCTATTACGGCTATTGCGAAAAGTATATTTATGTAAATTCCGAATTCTTTAATCGTGTCACTAAAAATTTCTTTAAAATTTATATGCATGAAAACACCTATTAGCTTGGTGCACATCTTGTTTTTCTAAAATATCGTATATATATGATTGAAATAATTTTCACGTCGTTTTATGCACTTCTTATGATTAACCAATTCGATTAATCTCTTACTTCATTTTCTAATGAAAAATCACCATCCAATTTTGCAAGCTAATATTGAACTTTTCAAATATAAATTCTTATAAAAAAAAAAATCGAGTTTAATATTTCTGTCATAAATCTTGTTATCATTTAATACACGTCTGTCACAGAAAATTGCTTCTGCCTTATTAATACGGCCCGTAACAATTGATGACAGGGTAATATTTAAACTTAAAAAAAATGACATTTCATAGCACGATTTTACGCCGAAAATGTCACTAATTTAAAATCGAAAACTCATTTACTATTCAATCACAGAATATTTATTTATTTCTTTACTTACAATTAACGTGTAATCCCTTTGTTATAATAATAAAATATCAATACATATAATATGTCAAAATATATATAATATCAGTACGATATAATGATACAATTTAACAAAAGTAAAAAATTAATGTATGTTAGAGGATATTAAAAAGTTTGCGTCGAAAGCTGTACGAAGAATAGAAAAAAATGCATTGTTTCGCAATATCAATTAACATATCGAATAACTGTATTGAGGCCGCAATTCTGGTTCTATAAAGTTCGGTGTGTTTCCTCTTTGACAAGAAGACGGCGTGTCTTATGGAGGGTCGTGATGTAAGCAATTTGAAATTATCAAACGTCGCTCCTAACAATTACGCAGTTGACGAGTGAGACAATTCACCGGGCATCGTGCTAATCATTTCTCGTGGCTCTTTAACGCCGTTATACATCCACCCGAAGCCGTAGTAATCCCTCGTAAATGAGGTAAACAACCTGTCTCGATTGTTGTGCATGTAACACGTGTAATATTGCCATTGATGATCACGTGACAGCACGTTAACTGGTAAGTAGGCGTTTCTCGATAAAGAAACGAGAACCGGCGCAGCGTGTGCGCGGTGATACATGCACGCATCGTTTCGCGAGGTTGAATCACGCGCACTTTGTAACGTCGAAACGTCGCGTTTAAAATGCGCGCCGAAAGCGGATCGAAAACATGCACCTATCGTGTTATGTACTTACGTCTCGGTAACCACCAGGCATCCAGTTTTCTAGGCCTCGAGACCACCAGATCCGGCCATTTGTCCTCCCGTATGGAATAAGCCGACGGCGATCGCGATACACTTTTCTCATTCTCTTCGGACACTAGGCTACCGGTTAACGATTTCTCGGACGGAGATATTGGCAAACCTTCGCTACTCTCCGCGGCCATGTTTACCGTTTCACTGTACGCTCGCGCGCACGCTTGCCAACGAGCGGCTGACTAGGTTCGTGCGTGCTCGCATGCGCCCGCTGCTAGCGATGGGAATAACGCTCTATCAAACACTGTCAATCGATACATTAGAGGAATTAAAGGATAGCATAATAAAAATTTATCTTTTTCCGAAAGAGTAAAAGAATCATTTAGTATGGTTAGTTTTTGTTTAGTAGATTTCAGTCTTCTTTTTATTTAAGATCGCATTAACATCTTTGATCATTAATAGACTGTGGTGGATCTTTATGCATTTATAGAGAATTTAGATAAGCAAACGGGTACCTAATGCATATAATGTGCAAAAAGACGTGAAATATTTAAAATAAAGTACTTGCTGCAATATTGAAAGCGAGCAATTAATCTCTATTTTAATCTCATTCCTTCAATTATGGTTGGAAGAATGTGAATTTGCATATACATCCGCAGTCTAGTCATGAGCGGCCATCAAAGGTTTGAAAGTTAATCACAAAGCTCTACATAGTACGTATTTTAAATTTTAGATACTTATATATTTTAAGACATATTTTGGAATAATGGAAATGGTGCGAAAATTTATAGAATAGAATTGTATGTGAAGAAAATTCATAAAAGAGATTTCATAAAAAGAAGCATCATTGATTATACGAATGAAACTGCATCTAAAAAGTACATACAATGTAATTTTATTTATGTTGAATTATAGGACGTCGTAAATGTATCAGGGGATCTAACAAAATATAAATACAATTAAAAAATAAATTTTTTTTGCATACTGTAATATACCTACCTAAATTTTCGTGAAATCGTATTTTTGATTTACATACATTTTGTTCTAAACAAATATGAAGAACATCACTATTTTTAATAATCCGTCTATTTTTATTTAGAGAATAAGTTGCTATTGTCAAAGTGATCGAAACTCCTGTATTTAAAAAATAAAAAATGAAATTTAGAGATATATGTTAATTCTTGTGACTAATTGTACATTATTAAATTTTAAATATTTACAACAATACAAAAGTTTCGATCACTTTACGAATATTAATCTATTTATTAGTTTTTTGATGCATTATTAAAAAGCGGATTCGTTTTTACCAATTGTTTGAAAAAAATGTACATAAACTAAAAACATTTATCTATGTATATTAAAGTACACAAAATATATTGTTATAACTATGGTTTTACTTCGTTATATCTACTGGTACTTTATAATGTTCTATAATTTTTATAGAATGAATAAAATAATATCCTTTACATTCTTCAAAACACTTTTACTCATATACTCAATGATTTCCCTCTTATGACATACTTTTTATAAACGTTTCCCACTTGCAACTTTATATTTTACAAACTTTGATATCATTTTTATTCTCCTAGGGTAATTTCTATACCATGTAAATATTTGAAATTTAAAGTGTGTATGTAGACTTTCGTGACTGGCCGTATGATTGATTACAACTTGGAACATATATTAATCTTCTTTAAAAATGTTGTTTTCTTGAGATATTCGTTATATTCATGATGATATCATGTGTGAATGATATCACGTATCATAAAAAAACTGTATCCCATTAAATCGTGAAACTTTTTACGTCGTGACTAAAATTTTGACAAGGATTATTTTTGTTGTAAACCCCACAATTTATTATCTTCAAAACACATTTTGTTATAAATAATAATAGAAAATGATGATTATTTACGTAAATACATTTACGTAATACTCTTCGTTAAAACAAAACATCGTCCATCCGTATTATTGTTTGTACTCATTTTTCCGGGTAAGATAATATCATTTTGATACCATTTCTGTGTCACAATTGTTGTACTATAATAAAAAAATTAAGACAATGTAAATCTAAATGTTCCTACAAAAACGTATAATATTTAATTATGTCTTTTTTATCATTAAAAATGTAATATATAAAACGTAAAACGGGAAAATGTAGATTTATCTTTTTAAACTAATAATTTCAAAATGATCGCTACAGATTATGAAGGAATATACCACGATACAGTATACCCTACATTGTTTTCTGTATCAAACTGTGTTCAAAAGAATCTTTACCTATTTGTAATTATTAGTACAGTTAATTTTAATAATGTGAATGGATATTTAATTTCGTAATTTCATTTAATTTTTAATGTACTCTTAACTGCAACTTAGTACAGTTTTAAGATGTAACTTTTTATATAATTTGGACGCGTTGTATTAGACTATTTAAGATGTCCACATTAAATTATAAAACGTTCAAAACTAAAATCGACGTCCTTAAAACGATACATACTGTGTTCATGTTTTATTATTATACAATATATATTGGTATTATTATACAATATATATTGGTATTATTATACAATATATATTGGTATTATTATACAATATATATTGGTATTATTATACAATATATATTGGTATTATTATACAATATATTTTTTTTTTATTTTTATACAATAAAATTTGTTTTATTATTCTGCAATATATACATATATTTACATGTCTATTAACACAATTAGTCATTGAAGAACTTGATTATTAATAATTTAATATTTAGTTCACGTAAAAATTATTTACTCTTACAATCGATATTATCATTAAATATTCTGTCTCGTATTTTTGAAGTATATATATTTAAGCAAGAGTTGAATTAGTCCCATCACTACTGAACACGATACTTCTACGTCGTTATACAATCCGCTTGGATGACAAGAGGCAGTACCTGTTGGACTCAATGATCGTTTGGAGTCTATTAGACGGAGCCTCGAGGTTTATTCTACTATAAGCGGGAAATATGAATTACTCCGTCACAGTAATTCAAAAATAGAACTGATTATCTTATCGGAGTTTAGTAATTATACGTCCTTTGAAAATTGGGAAGACAGTAGCTGATAAATCACGGTTTATTATTGTAATGAATTGCCCACATTTATCATTATAATTATTGAAACATTAAGATACATTATAAACCAATACTACTACGCATAAAAATGATTATTATGTTACATAATTTAGATTTGCAGAGTACAGAAACTCCGATTATCTTGAACAAAATGTTAGTATTGTTATACATGTATGTATAATTGAACAATATTAAGAATTTTATAGGTGAATTGACATTTTACAATTGTTGGTACATAATATTGAAATAAATAAGTGAATAATGAAGTGAATAATCATACATGGTATAAAATACATAACTTTATTTTAAGATTAATACCACGAGAAATGCATTATTTCTCTTCATAAGTCATCAAACAGTTTATAAATTTAATTAAATAGCTTCTTGAAACATGTTTTTAGTAAAATTTGTAAAGAAATCATGTGATTTAACTTTCTTGGTGATATAAGGAAGTAATGAACAGTAACTTCATATCATTATTAAATTGTAACATTATTTGTACTTAAAAGTTGCTAAGAGTCTGATGACTTATGGACAGGAGACTATGTCTTGTAAGAAAATATATACTTTTCTGCGAAGGAGATAAAGTAAAGTAGTATCATCCCACGTTCAATTCCCACTTTCGAAAACGTATTGTAATGCTGTGCGTGCCTCTCCTAAACAGATACGATAAAACGCTGGCACGTTCCTAACTGAGATAACAGTATTTCTTCCACGCTGACTTGTACATCTTGTTTGTGACACACATTATCATCCATATGTTTTCGCTCTCCTGCTTTACATATTTATGTTCTTATAAGAAATAAATATATCAATAAAAAATATAATAATTAGACTGCAAACCTTTATATAATTATGCGAAATTTAAGTGTGTGGAAACGTTCAGAATGCATACAACATACAAAAATACAGAAAATATTCATAGTGCAGTGCATCTCGTAATATTTAGAAGGCGAAACTAATCTGTATCTATGTTCCATTTTTTTTTTTTATTTGTATTTAGAATAGTATGAATTTGCAAAAAAGATCCGCAATCTAATAATAACGAATACTTCATAAATATGCTTCAGCGAATTAGATTAGGTGTTGAATCTTAACTCTGGAATTACTAATATTGTCAAAATGAAGGGTTTACTATTTTACCATAAAAATTATATATATTTGCAGCGACACATTTTTGAGAACATTCCCCGATTTTCTATACAAAATATGAATAAAGATTCATTTCAGTTACATCATATATGTTTTTCAATCGTCTGCCATTTTTACTTTTTTGGTACCAATAAGTACATTTCAATAGACGCCAGTTCTATTAGGTGTACCAATAAGTGATCCATTACTTTTAAATAGGTTGATGAATTTGTTTTATCAAGAGAATAAGCTTCATTTCGAAACGGTATTTATAGCTTGCCCGAAAAATGTAATAAACATCAATTATACTTAAGTTTGTTAAAAATAAATGCTGAACTAAATAAAAGAAGTGGATTAATTATTGGTACACCTAATAACGGTAAACAAACCTAATGTATTAATGCACCTGATTTAGATAGCTTCGGTGAAATTAACAATATTTAGCTTTGGTTAGATTAAGTGGATTAAGTTTAGGATAGGCGTGTTAAGTTCGACATTATAAATTAGGCAAATGTTAATATTTTAAGTAAACTAAGTGTCACCTAATACTTTAACATAAGATGATATTTATGAAATTCTGAATACGTTAGTACATAAACTTTGCAATTTAATTCCATTATAAATTTAGCTTATTTAGGTGAGATATATTGAGACTAGGTAGATAGATTGATTCTAAGACAAATATTAGTTGTAGTAAAGTTTGCTAGGATAATAGATCATCGTTCGTAGAGTACATAAATTGTTTCACGTCAAATAATGCTCAATAAGTTAAATAATATATTAAATTCAGTACATTGGTTTACCGCTAATATTAATTTCAATTCAATTTTAATCTGAAGTTAGAAATATATTTATACGAAACCTGCATTGGGTTCTAATTATATACTAACGTAGAAGAACCATTTACTAAACCTTAAAAGTTCATTACAAGTTATCTTATAGAAAAATGAAGAAGAAAGTATTTAATAAATAGAATGCTTCTTTAACTATTCTTCGAATTATGGTGACCGCAAAGGCTCGCATAAATTCAGACCAAACATGTTTCAGAGTGTTTTAATATAACTACTTAAAGATTTAAGTAATCCTATATTATCTCATTAAATTTTTAATGCCGCAAAGCAATTAGTTTGCACGTATTAACTTAGTACTGTAATTAAAAAGAAAGCCGAACTATGGAACTAAAATTGGAAATCCAAACAAGCATTAATAGACTCACCAGTCATGCTAACTTCAAACTTAATCAACCCAAGTACTACTTATATCTTAATTTAACCCGTGTGTTAACTTGTTATGTTGAATTATATATTTGTTATAATTAACACGCTGTAATTAAAATTTTGTTACGGTAAACGTGTCTAATATCGTCTAGCAAACGTTAAATCATCGTTAATTGAAGGATAATCGATATTTTCGCACCCAAATAGTCTGAAATTAAAGAGAAACTATATGTGTTTTATGTAAGCTACGTTAGTACTTTAAAAATGTACAGACTTTTAATTAGAACACAAAACGCAAGACACGCGAAAATCGGGATCTGAAAAAGGTGTACTTAATACCGCCTAGCTAGATCTTACTTCAAGAATATTGATTAATTCATGTATTCAGTTGTTCGGTAAGTTCGTAGCATTTATCATAATGTTTACCTCCGTTGTGTAATCGGTGAATTAAATGAGGATTATTTCTTATGAGCTTTAACTGAATAATAGCATTCTTAACCTGAACAAATGCTGCTGCTATTTTAATCACTTGAAATCCAGTATTTAATGGACAATACTTAATTAAAAGCAAAGGCAGTTGTTTCATTTGGGCAACATTAAACAACCTAATGTTTCAACAATAAGCTAGCAAGAATTGTTCATTGTTGCCTAGGATATTTTACTATTATCATTTAATATAATATTTGTAAAACTTTATTAATGGCCAGAAATTGAATAAATTAGAAGCCTAGAAGAATTAAGTACTTCCATATGTGCATTTCGAAGGAAGTAAGTGTGTAAACAGTGCAAACTTTTTGGAAAAGGCGATTATGATACTTCCTAATAGTTGAAATATTACCAACCAATAAATTCTACATGCAAAGTTATCTACTAAAATGTTAACGTGCACGTATTATCATTGAGTACTTTTAAAATATCTCTAAGAACTTTACGAACAACCTAATATATTTATATATATTTGCATAGATATTTATTAGATAGCTGTGTATTCATAAAATTTTTAGACCCATCCCCGCCAAATATGATGTAAAATCGCCATCACTACTAAAATTCACTAAAATATTTTCTCTTCGCTATTCGTTGCTTTTATAACATCGTAATTCGCAGCACGTTTTCCTACATTTACTCAGGTGTCAATTTGGTTCATGATTGACATATTATAATACTTTATTCGCAAAAAATTGCAACGTTAGGTACATGAGCGGTACTCGGTACGTTTGCCCTACGTAAGAAATTAATGTAAAATTTCAAAAAAAAATAATAATGTTTACATGAGTTCATTTTGCACGGTGTAAAATAGAAAGTAGTTACTTACAGTCGTTATGATCCTCTCAGATGCAATTTCTTAAGAAACACAAGAACCACCATGAAGTTTCATATTAAAAATATTTCAAGAAGAAGCATCAAAGTTCCCATATTAAGAATATTAAAACAATGAAACAGAAAAGGCAGAAATGGTTAAATAGCATTCGAGATTTTAGTATTAACTCTTTGGACGTTAAATAATTTTGGATGATCGACGCGCTTCTAGATTTATTTTACGGATGACGCGTACACATGATCTTTAACATCAATCCCGTCATCTTTATTAATCGCTCCAATGTTTTTAAATTCAAATTCGGCGAGAAATATGTTACTTTAAAGCAAAGAAGTAGGCAAACTTTACGTGACGTATTCAAATTAAGCGCAAATACGGAACAATAGCACCGAATAGGTTAAAGGGATACACAACTGTAAATCTTACACAATCGATTCAGGTTTTTACGAACAAAATAGGATTAAAAGCGCGAACGCAGATTCTAGTAATTTCCTTTTCTCTCTCGGAAGGTTTCCAATAGAACATCAATCTCTTGAGCCAACGTTGCTACAATTCATCGCAACTTCTTAGTTTTCTCAGGATAGGGTCAGTATTCCCAGGTGGACGTACACAATTCGAAGCAAACGAAGTGCTGAAAGGAGCCAGGAAAGAAGGAAGTTGGAAAGCGTGCGCACGCAGTCGTGAATTTCAACCACCCTTCCCAGGTTGCAAGTAACCCCCGCGGCACAGGCTGAAACTCAAAGTTCGGCGCGCCGTCGAGCCGGACCCAGTCTCTCTCTGCTCACGGTAAAGAGTTAAGAAGCGCAAGCCGAAATGGCATACAGAGTAGTAATGGCGCGAAACACTTGACTGGAACGCTATGGTGCGACGTGTTCACCGCGATGATGCGATACGTTCCGCGTTTCGACGCCCGGTAAGATCGCGAAATATCGTTCTCCCGATTCCGGGCACGAGCTTCCTCCTCATTTTTATGAATGAGCACGCCACTTGGTGAAGTAATATCGCGAAAACAGCCGGAACAATGTACGGCATGCTGTTGGAGAGTGTGCAGCACTTCGTGCAGGTCGGTAAACGTCATAAATACAAAAAAAGAAAGAAAAAAGGATAACAGGCATAAGTTTCTAAGTGTGTGTGTATGTGTGTGAGTGTGTCGGGCTCATCGCTAACCCTGAAATCCTTCTGTTGATTTCACGTATGGTATATTATACGTTTGACTGTACCACTGATCGGCACGTGCTCTTCGGTTATATTTATCTGATCGTGCGAGACAGAAGCATCCACGTAAGTTGGACATTGAAGTGAATCGACGTAGTTCTCCGAATCGTTTCTCGATTTGAAGTAATATGATTATCGTGTGTTTAGAAAAGAAGTATGCATGGAAACGGAGAGGAAGAAAATGTACCACGTGTACCAAATGATTCTGATAACGGGGATCGATTCGAGTATTTTCCGAAAGGGGAACGGGAAACAATGGCTCGGAGGAATGTTTTGCACAGTTTAACGAGCTTTGTTATCTTTGTTGCCATTGTGCAAGTGAAATGGTAACCAATGCAAACGCCAACAGGATTAAGAATTAGTTTTCCAGTCAAAAACGTGGAAGTTTCGTGAATACTGAATACGATACGGCAAATACTGTAAATATTAGAATAATTGGAACGAAATATATTGCTGAAACATTATTTAATAATTCATAATTTTCTTCAGTTTCTCTCATTTCTCCTGGTTTGCATTGGAAATTTCCACTTCTGGTACTTGTATCGGTTACCATTTCAACATCTAAATTTGTTTTCTTTTTTTAAAATAACGCAATGATAATTTACCACTGCACCTTTGATTTTAGTAAAACTGCAGTCTTTTTTATGTGGATAAAAAATGCAATATCTTATATTTCGACTACAAGTCGAATAGGAGATTAAAGCTATCCCTGAGTTATTGTTATATTATTTCACTTTTCTTCAATTCAGCACTTATTCTGTACAAAATCGCATACCTAATCTTTCTTAATCCTTTCAGAGATGTGGCCGTGTATACATATATATAATTAATCTCGAATACGGCATACAGAGTTTGCAAATGCGGGTCTTTAAAAACAGTAATGTTGACCAAATATAAATCCAAAAACATTGTAATAACTAGACTGCGGATATTCGTGTACTTATGGAGAATTTAAGTTCGCAAAAATTGCAGAATACGCGCAATATGCAAAAGTATATAAAGCATTTAAAGCAAACCACAAGTTATTTCCTTTAGAAGGCGAAACAAATTTTTACCGAAGTCGCACTTCTACAATTGCACTCGCAAATGTACGAAATTCCATAAAAATTCGCAATCGAATATTGACTAACAAGAATTGCCATATTAATATTAAAAAACATGTGATCCTTAAAATAAATCTAGAAACGCATATCCATTTCCCAAAATTTGTTAGCGTTCAAAGGATTAAATGTAATCGCTATTGTTCCGTATTACTTTACGCTATCGTGCAAACTATAAATTCCTGCTCGGAAGAAAGTTTAATCCTTTACTCAAAATAAATTTGCCGCCCCATTCCGAAATAACGGATAATATATTAGTACACCTAATATGGCTCAACTACGACTTATAAATTGAATATCGAAGATTGCGCATTATAAAATAACTTCATTTTGAATTTTGTATTTTTATCGTTACCTATTTTGCGATATGCTTCATGTATTGTATGTCAATGTTTAACTATCTTTCCTTTTAAAAATAAATATACATGTAAATATTTAGTAACGTGTATAGTTCACATGTGAATTCATTTGATTAATGGTAATTGTGGAATAATTTAAATTTATAACGAAAAGTGTAAAGAATATAACAGAATTTTAGAGGTAATAATAAACAATTCCTAGTAGAAATTAATAAAAGTGCCATAAAACTGTTACAGCATCTTAATTTTTCGAATCAGCCTGTATATGTAACCTTAATCACTCTAATTTGTATCAATTGAACTGGCAATAGAAGTTTCTTCCAGTGGAACCATTGCGTATTAAATTTTATTACGGCTTTTTTATTAGATCTATATGTGCGCGTGTGTATTGAGTGCTACACGTATATTCTGAAATGAAGTTTCAAACATTAAATCCTACTGATGGTAGATATATTGATTACTATAGAAGAACTAAGAAGTAATGAAGAACAAGTCTTCCGTTCATTGTTGTAAAGATATAAAACTTAACTGCAGATATCGTATCGATTGTCTGCCAACTCAAATAAATTATCTCGAAATATTTACTTTCTTGTGCAGCTAGCACTTGGTGCTTATAAATTTTCTGTCACCTGAAACTTTGAAAACCGCAGTACTTACTCTGATCTCACTACGTCACACTGTTAAATCATGATTATTGTGACAAATACATTATTTCAAATCTTCGTAGTTTCTGCATCTTTAAAGATTTTCAGAGATTTTCTTTGAATATTGTGAATGGAAATTTGTTTGCCTTACATTACGTATTTTATACGAAACGTTATTCTACCGTTTTAATTATCGGTAATTTCAGTATTAAATGCATAAAAATTCGCAGTCTAGCTATAAGCATCGATGTATGAACTTCATATACACGTTTACATAGACTGAAAAATGTATTGGTACACTACATGCTATTGATTTCTATGTAACAAAGAACTAAAACTTATTTGTGTGTTTTGATCTCATGCATAGACTGCGGATATTTATGCGTTTACGGAAAATTTAACCGTGGAAAAACATACAGAATGCTTATAACATATAAAATATAAAAAATATATAAAATATATAAAATGTGTAAAATATATAAAATATATAAAATATATAAAATATATAAAATATATAAAATATATAAAATATATAAAATATATAAAACATATAAAATATATAAAATATATAAAATATATAAAATACTTAAAATATATAAAATATATAAAATATATAAAATACTTAAAATATATAAAATACGTAAAATATATAGTATATATAAAATATCTAAAATAAAATACAAGTTAGAATAATTAGAGGGTAATACAATCCCCAATTTAGATCCTATGTGTATTTCTTTAGTATTGTTTGCAAGAATATGAATTTCCGTAAAAATCCGCAATCTGTTCATGTTGTATCTTAATCACATAATCCACTTATAAGAATTTAGCTTTGAATTCGAATGTGCTTAAAATATAGTTGAAATATAAAATTTTCTGCGACAACTATAAAGTTTTAACTAAGTGTTACTCTAAACAAGATATTTTTAATGGAAATTAAAGAATAATTAAAGTGACCTGTTTTCGATCACTGCATATATTACATACAACATTTATCAAATTAATATAGATAATTATTCTATATTACCCTCTGCATCAGAATAAATTAGGCGAATCTTAGCAAACTTTTCCTGGAATAGAAACCATGAGAGAACCTAATCTGATCCTAGCAATGCGATAGATTTCTCCAATATCTTCCTTGTCTCAGTATCAAAGATTCATCTCCGTTCTTAATCATTTTGATAAAATATCTCAGCTTGTTTAAGTATCGAGGACTGAAGATTAATATCCTGAATCTCTCCCACGTTTTATCATCTTTCGCTTCCGTGAAAATGAACGTGCGCGCGATCATAAAACCGTGAGTCTGAAAAAATTCCGTCAGAATGATCGCCAAGCCGCGTGAACTTTTGCTTCTGTATTTGCAACCTTACAGAGTTAGGATAAAAGTAGCGTAGATATATCGATGTGTTTATCAAGCAGTGTGCAACTTGTAGATTTATCGTATCGTCCGAAAATAATCAGTCGTTGCGAAAAGAGTCACGTAGTGGTTGAAGGAAGTGGTCTGAAGGTACGCAATAAACGAGATACCTGAATATGGATGGACTCAGACTTCCTTTCTGTACAACACCTTAATTGTACGGAACTTTAAAAATAGCATTCCTTCCGCTACTTAAGGACGCTTATTTGTTTTTCTAATACGCAACACTTCTATTTATCATCGATTATGCTTTCCTTGATATGAAGTTGCTGCATGTTAAATCGTTATTCCGTGTACAGAAGCTTTAAACAAACATTTTCTTGCCTTAACATTACTTTGTTTGATTAAAGTTTGATTAAAATTACTGTGATAGGTTGAAGTGATTCCTAAGCCCTCGAATTTTCACGCTACCCAATTTCTAAGACTGCAAGTTCTTAAATCTTCGATTTCCAAAGCCTCGAATTCCTATGCATTCGAACCTTCGAACTATCGAATGTTCAAACCTCTAAATTTCTGAAAATTCGAATTCGCAAATTTTCGAGTATTTAAGCTTTTGAATGTTCAAACTTTTAGATTTCTAAGCCTTCGAATTTTCAAGTTTTCGAATTTATAAGTCTTTAATTTACAAGTTTTTGTATTTTTAAGTCTTCAAATCCCAAGTCACTAAATTTCCAAGTTTTGAAATACCAGGCCACTAAATATCTAAGTCTTTGAATTTTCAAATTTTTAAACTTCCAAGCTCCCAAATTTTCGAGCCTTTAAATATCCAGGCCATCGAATTTACAATTTTCTAAATTGTCAAGCTTTCGTAATCCAAGCCTTAGAGAATTTGCTAGCTTTCGAGTTTCCAAGCCTCCAAATGTCCAGATAATTTATTAATTTATGTCCACATGTTTGTTTATGTATTTTCATCATAAACGAAGAAATTATGCTATCCGCAATTAGCAATTCCATATGCAGCAACCTAATTGCCGTCACTTAATTGAAATTCGGTGATTAAAAATTGATGATTTGCTTTAATTGAGAAATTTGCATGTCCACTCGGCATATTAAATCCCACGAGGTTTCATTAATGTAGAGATCGTATTAATTTTCGTGACTAGGGTCATTAGGGCGGAAGGGACATTGATTATTCTATGGGGAACCAGAAATTGGCTTGATTACGCGAATCAATTTCTCATTCTGAGCCGAATGAATAGCTTCTTTTTCTACTTGACAGTACATTGTCTTCTAAAATGTATGAACGAACACTTAACGACAATTATACAGCTCGTATCGTATTTTATAAATGTGTAATTGCTTTCGAATTCAATTATTTAAGTAGTTAACGGGAAATAGGACACCAATTAGAGAGAACGATAACTTCCTAGCTTGAAGATATTAGGATCATCATTGTACTTGTTTCAAATTCAGAAACAATTGGTTAATACATTTGTTGAAAGTTACGACGAAATGCAATAAACCCCTGGCAAAAAGTTTTCGATTGAACACGACAGCGTGCAACTAACTAATTTTGAGCATTAAATATACAATTATATAAGGTAAACGTTGATAGTATGGTACACCTGATTTCAAAACCTTGCCAAAAATAGAAGGATTTGTCATTTTTAATAAAATCAACGCGATGGAACAAGAAACCAGTACGCAATAATATTTAATTAGTCAAGTGTTATACAATTCAAACGATTCCAGATTACAGTGAAGTAATTAACAAACGTACAATTTGACAGTTCGAGAAAGAGGTATCCAATATGGAAAACCTAAATTTGTAAAGAAAACTCGATAAACTTTATTTTTGTTACGAAAAATGAATACTTATTTAAATTAGTTTTTAACGATCAGAGTTAATGATGAATCATACAAAAGTAATACTCTTGAACTTAGTTTCGCTGAAATATTTGACTATTTGACTCGTCTTTCAGAAATGTCTGCACATAGCAAAAGAGAAACACGGTTCTTTTTCAATAATGGATGTTTAACTTACGCTTAATTGTCAATATATTTTCTTACTGTTTATAAGAAATTCGTATACACAGTTGTTGGATAAATTTGCTTTTTAATTATCGAGATTCTACAATGTTCCATATTGCTGTTCCATATTACATGCGTTTACCGTAAACAGTAAATATACAGATATATTTATTTTCCTTCTAATAACTGTACATTTCATTCTGAAGTAATATAAATTTGAGCATTTCATTACTTCGAAACGAGTTTTCTAGTCAAACGATGAAGTCATGTTGACAATGCATCTTAGTAAAAACTAATTGAGAGCAATTTGTTTAATTTGCTAATAAGAAACCTTACGATTTGTCTTACAACCCACACAATGCATTTTAATAGCGAATATTAACCCAGCTCGGAATAATTACTTATGAATGATGCTACAAGCTGCACAATAGTTCGTTCTTTGTTTTTCGTGACAAGAAAACAATAGAAAGTACCCATAGGAAGGGAGAAAATATTCCCCAGAGCATAATAGAAACGGCTACGCGTTCTATCCCTTTATATCGCCTTTTCTCACTGTTTCTAAGCTACTTTTATCGGAAATCAATCGTTCAGTGGCGAGAAGATCTGCGTGAAGATAGTATAATAAAATTGCAGCCGAAGAATTCTTCTCCCAACTTGCACTTTCAATTTAAATAACTTCTTCTTGTGACTAAAATTAAAATTTCATCTATTTAATGTTATTTCATTCGGTTGCAGCATACATAGGTATATCCGTTCTATTCTTATTTAATACATTTAAAATCATTTACTTGTAAATTAAAAAATAAGTTTAATCAATTAGGACTGTATCATTTTGATCGATCACTTTCTTCCAGAGACTCTAATCCTCTGCCTACTAAACCGTAACCCGGTTAATCAAAGAAGGTTTCTGTAAGTTATAGAAATCCGTAATAACCGCCAAAGAACTGTTCCCAAGTGCAGTTAAAAACCCGATTCACTAGCTCAAAGCCGTTTACGGAAAGACGCCTACTATTTTAACCCTTTGCACTCGGATGTTTCCTCTTAGAGGACACTAGAATTTATTAGTGGTTACAAGGTATTAACTTAGGCGAGCGATCGTTTTTTGTTTTGCATGTTTCTTTGAAGTTTTCCATTGAAATTGTTAGACAAGTAAATCAAAACATGGGATTCATACCGACGTATATGTAAAAACATATAAGTCGGTGTTGCGTCGAAAAAGAATGTCTGAAACGCATTTGCAGCAATCTCAGCACTTCTCTAGACCACTTAAAGTTTTTGATTATATTTTACTTGTCTTCCGTGCACAATAAATGCCTTTAATTGTTACAGTTTTAATTATACAATTTGTTTCATAAATTAGAAAGTTATAAGCTTGTAATGTTAAGTTACGATTTCGGTCAACCTTCCCCTATTTGTGGAATCTCAATTGCTCGTTAAAACGTTACAAAATGTACATTTGCATTAATATGTCACTGTATAAACAATATTGTAATGTTTGGTATCCATAGAAAGTAAGTAATTATAATTTCGACATCGAAAATTCGGTTTTTAATTACCATATTGATAGAATTGAACATTCTCGAAAAAGCTAGCGAGTGCAAAAAAGGTTAAACGATTTACACGTTTCTAACAAACGATTTAGCCATTAGTACGTCTGTCGTTGTTGTTTTCATTCGAAGGAACAAAGAAAAACATACGATCGTGCGACAAAAATGCGGTTGTCTGCATCGAACAATAATAAAATAAATATAAAATTATTAAATAAATATAAAAAATTAATAAATGAATATAAAAATTTGTTACAAAACAAACGCAGTTACCTAGTTTTCATTTTTTATTGGAAGGATTAAAACTTCAAAACTAATTCGGGATACGGTTACACGGATTGCAATCCCTGATTAGGATTCAAAAGTTTCCTCATTTCCTAAGTAGGAAACTTGTTCTTATCAAATTAGCCGGGTTACATTTGCACAAGCGATGACTGTATAACCGTAACCCATATTGGTTTTGATTCTCGATAACTAGCTATATTACGGAAGGTTTCTGAGAATCGAAACCGATACGGGTTATGTCTTCGATCCCTGCTTTTTTCCATCTTTGTAGTGACCCAAGAATTTCTGTCGCGTAGGATTCCTAGAATTTCAAATAAACGTTTCGGGAGAATAGACAGGATCTATTACTCTTCGCAAAAAGTTTTCGCTCAAACTGGATTCCCTTTGTTATCCTTTTAGTATCTTTTTTTTTGGATAAGCGTTGGCGTGGAAGAAGACAAGCCTGGATAATGGCGTAGAAATGTAATAAATATTACCTCTGGGAATATGTTTTCGGCCAAACGTGATAATATAAACGTAGCTGAAAACGTTAATCTTTTCGTGATGCAAAGTGCTATTATATAACTATAAAACCTAATAGAAAATTTATAAACAACACGAAACAACATTAGTTAATAAAAATGTCCCCAAAAGTGAAAATCAGCTTTGTGAAACAACAAAGTTATTATAAAATCAAATTTCATTTACACGTTGCGAAAATCTCGTAGTACGAAGGCTACTACACTGGACGTAGAAATATTAAGAAATATTAGGTAATACAAATATTAGGTAAAGTACCGTTTTATGATTAAGTAGATTTACTTTCCTTGCTGTTTTCTTTTTCTTAGTACTATTATTTTCATTCTTTTCCTTTCCTCGTTTACTTCATATTATATTTATTTAATCGTTTCATATGTTCTTTTTTTATTTATGAAGTAGCAGTTTGCACCTCAAATATTTTAGTGCTCTTAGATAGTTTCACGTTGTCACGTTTGGCCGAAACGTTTTTGCCACGGGTAGTATGTTACAAACGAATACAATTGTAAAAATGTTTTAAAAATGGAATTTGCGATAATAAATTTATTGGAAGTCAAATACCTATATATCTATATTCCATAAGCCCTTAATCGGTTATGTCATATATATGCGCCTTTATCGAAATCAATACACAGTGGGAATGGCGAATATATTCGCTTTATGAAAATTCTTGTATTAAATATCGTTCGGATTTTTTATGCGAAATGTATTTAAATCGATCCTTCGGAAAATTGTGATTTTATCATTTGATGAAACTACTGTGGAGCTGTACGGAGGGGACAGGATAGAAAAAAGGAAGAGTGTTGCGTTTCGTCCTGGGGTTGCTAGTGGACTCATCAGTAAGGCTATCTAGCAGGCCCTGCCTTAGACGTTGTCATATTGGAAGGAAGGTTAAAGGCGGTATATATGTGGACGAAGTAGTTGGAGTGAGTGCTTTCGAGGAAATCCTATTTCGTATGTCCTTCTAGTGGTAGGTGCAGGAGAGCCGCCACACTACTATAATAATGCCGCGTCATTAGTAGACCGCGGATCTTTATTCAAATTCATTTTTTTTATCAATAGATATAAAGAAATGGAAGCTAAAGATTAGCTTTATCAGTTAAACACTATAATGCGTATTTTAGTCTAGATATTTTGCATAGTTTTACTCTTCGCGTTTATTTTGTATCTTTTTGTGCACTTTTTGCTATAATTACATAATGATCCGCAGACTAGTCATTAAAGGATTTTTTTCCATTTTTTACATTGTAAAATAAACTTACAGGAAATGGTGGAATTTTTGTTTGATTAAATTTTGTAATATAAATTCTCAAGGATCTTTTCCGTCAACGAATATACAGGATGAGTCGATAAGAATTGCGATTTAATATAACTCGTGTTGACGAAAAGGGACTCCTTGATATCTTAGAAAATATAGGATTCATACAAATCAAAATATATTTATTCAAAGAACTTCACACAATACGACCAGCTAGCATAAAAACATTTTTATAAAAACAGTAAATAATGAATTATTTCGGATAACTGTTCTTATTGACTGACATCGTATATAAGAGAATCAATTTTTGTGTCTTTTAACATTTTTCTTATATAAATTTTGCTTCAATATTTAGGATACAAAATTAGTTTATTATTCAAATATATAATAATATCATCTAAAGAGTATATAAACATGGAAAAATTCATGTCACTATGCAATACATTTTTAATGACAAACCACAAGACTGGAGTTACACGAACGTCTTTTTGACGGACGTTCACGTTTCTTTTCAGTCTAATAAGAAAGAAAAGACATACAAACGTCCGTCGAGAAAACGTTTGCCTGATTGCAGGAAAATTCAAGGGTTGAACATACTTTAATTGATTATTATTATACATTTATATTTTATTAATTTATTATTATGCCAACCGCAAGATTTGTGATTTACTGATAACTAGATTGCAAATTTTTATGCAAGTTCATATTTTTATTAACCGAACTAATATAAATGGTATTCAAGTGGTTGCCTAACTCTCCAAATATAATAAAATGTCCTTTATTTTGGTTATCTTGCATAGTTTTGCACATTATGTGTATTTTGTACTTCTCTACATGTTTAATCTTCCCATAAAAAAAATTACAATTATTTCTCATCAAATAAAAGTCCGCAGTTTATTGATAACAATTATCATCCTCTAGTTTTTAGACAAAAATAAGGAAACTGTAATCGATTTAGTTATTACTAATACTTCTTCCTACGAAGCGAACAAAGTTCTGATTATAAAGAATTAAAGTGTCTAAAAAGTATTATTGAGTTGATGGGAAAGTAATGTCAATCCTTAAGCTTTCTAAAGCCGTTCAAGTTATTGCCCACATAACATTGAAAGGGTTTCAAAACGTTGAATTATGGTTATACTATTTCTCGCAAGAAGTTTTCGCTTAAACGTGATAATACAAAATTAACTAAAACGCTAAGATTTTTTTGGTGCAAAGTGTTATTGTATAAATATAAAGCCTAATAACGGATCTATAGACTACATGGAGCGAAATTAGTAAATAAAAATGTGCCTAAAAGAGTAAAATGAACTTCGAGAAATAATAAAATTATTGTGGAAACAATTATACGTGGACATAAAAATAGTAGAAAATATTAGGTAATATAAATATTAAGTGGAGTATCGATTATCTCTTTGTAGACCTATGTTATCGAATATATTGAATTTTTCAATATTTATTGCGATCGAACGCTTTTTCCATCCCGTTTCTTTTTCTGTTCTCTTCTTTTCTTTTTTACTGACATCAAATTTATATAATTTTCAAATATGTTTTTGATTTGTATAGTAGTATTTCGCATCTCAAACATTTTAGTGTTTTTAATTAGTTTCATATTATCGTGTTCAACCGAAAACATTTTCCCAGGAGTAGTATTACATATAAAGTACAGATTATTGAACAATCAATTAAATAAAACAGTAACACTCTTATCGATTCATCGACATTACTTTCCTATCTATTCGATAAATTATGCAATTAATTGCAAATCCATGAAACCGTGTCTTTCCTTCTTTATAAAGTTGCTAATAATCCATATAAGAAACTGATACAGCCATAAATAACGTAAGAAACATTTTTCGAAAATTAAACACTATTCTTCGAGGAATAGAATACAAATTATTTTAGTTAAGATCAAAGAGTTTATTGCGTAATAATAGCGAGACTGAAAGAGCAATCATATTCTCATTACAGTTAGAGTATGGCGAGGATGTGTGGCTTCAGCTCCTGGAACGAATTGATTGCAAGCATATGGTTTTCAATACGCGACAAACGTATCCAGACGAGCTTATGACCAATTTAGCTGCTGCGTTGGCCGAATGCAGTGGCGATTCCATAGAAAACGTAATGCAATTCTTTGGAAACTGTTTCGTTAGATATTTTAGCAACCTAGGGTAAGTGAACAAAAATTAAAGTTTAACATTTTAAAATAAAATCATTGCACGAAATTTTAATTGAATAGAAAATGTATAAAATTATAAGGAAATTTTGTACGTGTGACAATTATTTTGAATCACTGAGAAGCAGCAGTGGTATAAAGATAAAAGTACCTTAGGTTGTTTGCACGTAGGATAACGATGTTTGCACGTTGCGTTGTGAAATTCGGTTTCATTTTTGTGAAGTTCTTGATTGCTATGCATTGTAGTATGCTTAATTGAAGCCTATAGTCTACTGTTTTAAATGCAGGTTGTGTTTCACTAAAAAAATACTAGGCTAAGGTTATAAAAAGTTATACAATCTGGCAAAGTATTGTTGAAAGAAAATTGTTACAATATATTATTAAATAAAGTTTTACTTTTATAAGTGTGTAAAATATGAAAAGTATTTTTCGCTAATAAAATACACAGAATGTTTCACGCAATTGGACAGAGTTAGATCTTTCAAACTGTCAGAGATAGAAAAAAATGTCAGAAGGCAAATTTAAACGGTATCAAATGTTGCATAATCTGAATTTAATCTTATGCATTTTTATACAATGATGCATGTAAAAAATTTCATTGCATCCCTTTCCTAAATAGAACTCTATAATTTTCATTCCATTTTTCGATGCAGTCGTTCAACCTCTTCGAAAAATGATTAAGGTAAATATGATTTAAACCTAATAATTCGGAAATTGTGACAGTTAAAAGTTTATTAAATTATTTTAGAGCACTTACAGATGTGATGGGATACAAATAATACAATACAAAATAATTTAGTAAACTTATAACCCTTATAACTCTTAAATTATTATGTTTAGAGCACAAATACCTTAATATTTTTATGTAAAGATTACAAAATGACGTCAAAAGATGTAATCAAAATTATAGAGTTCTATTCAGAAAAAGGATGCAACTGCATTTATTAGATGCAACAGTGCATAAAAATGCATAAGATTATGTTCAAGTTGCGCACCATTTGATATCGTTTAACTTTTCCTTATTACGAGTTTTTCTATCTCTAACAGTTTTAAAAATATATCGTCGCCCAGTTGCGTGAGATACTCCGTATAATGTATAATCGATAAGAAATTCTTGGAAATATAATTATTTTGTATTAAAATAGTATCAAAAATTTCATGGAACTTAGTCGTGACGTTTACATATAAACGAAACCAAAGTGTTCATTAACGATCGCACGAGTCGAAACATATGCTTGATTGGATTGAGCCCATGCCACGATATTGGATTTAGATCCCCGCTAATTAAACGGACCAATTACCATTATGCATTGAGAACTACGTCATGTAGAAATTAATTATTACCAGTGGGATTGAATACAGTTCCATTAAAAGCTTGCATTAATGTTTTATTGAGTTCGAATCGATATTCTACTTGGGTTCATTGGCTACCCTCTTTTACAAACAGTTGACAATCGTATATTCACCTTTAAACCCTTGAATTCATTTGGCTGTAACTGAAAATGAAATTTAAAGTGAAATGTTGCAAACAATTTGCTAGATTGCCTCGGGTATACGCTTATTACTAGCATGATTCATACGACATGGATCAAGTGGTCTCCTCAGTTTACCCTGTCTCAAGAGGGATGATTATCTGAACGTATAATGTAGAATACGCTTTATTACCACGGTTATAAATTTCAGACACTAAATAGCCATAAGAAACTAATAAATGTTGCAAGATGGAATAAGACTCAAGTTTCTTATACACTTCATTTCTGTGCTTTGCTTGCGATACATTTATTTAGAAGTTGGAAGGAGCCAAATTTATTATAACTAAATTGTATATGTTCATGAATTTATGGAAAATTTGTATATGCAGAAATGTGCAAATAGCATGCAATGTGCAAAAATATATAAAAAAAACGAAGTGTTACGTTGATGCATATGAAACGTTTCTCGAAGTAACAACGTTAAGCATAAGTAGATTCTTTACAATATTACACATGCATATTTTATTAAAATAATTTTTACATGATTTTGTATGTACACTTCTTTCCAGCGATTAATTAGTATCATTATTATGTAATTATAAAAACCATCAATTTCAGGATTCTCTGTTCTTTCTGGTAATTTACTGTCCAGTGAAAAATTATAAGTCATAAATTTTACAAATTAATGTTGAACAATTCTATTAAATACCAGTTTTAATAATTTTATGGTATATTTGCCAACTTTGTATTTCCATAAAGAATTCCAGAAATATTTCGAATATTCATAACGTCACACCCTGAAGTTTTCGTAATTTTAATATAATACACACATATCTACGTTACAGAAAATTTCTTCTTCTGTAATGTAATTTATTATAATTAACTATTTTACGAAAGTAAGATAGTTTTATTCATCATCTAATCTTAAACTTGGAAAAAACGACATTTCATATGCAGCAAACTAATAAGATTTGTATTATAGTATGTAGAGGATAAAACAAGCTCCTATTTATCGTTAGGTTTCATATTTTTAGTTATGCTTATAAAAGTAAGAATTTGCATAAGCATCCATAGTCTAATTATAATACTTTTCATACGAAGTTCGATCAAACGATTCGTGCAATTTTTTAACTTCTCGCGATATAAATTCCCGATTGAAAAATGCTTATTTTGTAACGCGGTTGCACCTATCCTTGACATTAGTCTAAATCTGTGGTCATATTGAGTGTGTAGTTTAAATTCGACTGTCAATTGAGTAAGCAGTGTTTCAATGTATTCAGCGATTTTCTAAACTACTGGTTGCTTATTCAAGAATATTTTTAGAGTCCAAGAATAACAGCATAATGATGCTACGACTGCTTGCGATATTTTCTTACCCATAGAATAAACAAAGATGTCAAAAAGCAATGTTTCACGATCATTGAAAATACAAAGCATAAATCGCCGAGTGAACTAAAAACCATAATAAAAAATTAACTTCAGCAATGATTTGAAAACTGGAATAGAGTTTAAATCAAGTTAGGTTTTATTCGATGGAGATTATTTTATAGGAAACAACATAAATATTCACGAATAAGGATACAGTTTCTCAAATAAACAAAAGTTGCATGAACTTTTTAATCGAACCGCAGATACTATTCACCAATGAATCTTTTATAAAAATAAACACCAAATGGCCACAGTTAACTCTTCGCACTCGAGAGTTATCAAAACTGATTCATTTTATTTATTTACTTATTTACTGGACGAGGAGGAAATACCCAACTTTCTTTAAGAGTTGCATAGACGACCTCGTTTCGCGACAATAGCCTTTTCATTTATCGAAATTTGCAGCACGGTAAAATTGGAATTTCTCTGAACAGAAATTCAGCAGTAATTATTATCTTTGTAACAGATATGCCTGTATGATAAAAGCCACTGGCCGCTATTTTTGCGACTTTCTACAAAACGTCGACAATATTCACATGCAGATGAGATTTACGTATCCGAAAATGAAAAGTCCTTCGATGTACACTACGCACGTCGATCCACAAGGTGTAGTATTAGTCTATCGAAGCACTAGGCAAGGTTTTACACACTATCTTATGGGTAAGACATTTAATTCTTCAGAAATTTTTCTCGTTTAGCTTTTAAAGAAGACTCATTCACAAAATTGCTATTTACACTAATTTACAAACAAATTAATATATGCACTACTGACCAAAGGTTTGGAATCTGTATACGTTCCAAGGAACGCAAGAATTAGAATGAAGAATGAACTTAGAAGTGATTTATTAGAAAGCACTGTATATAAAATTAATTAAAAATAATCCGCCTATTATAATCAAACTTCGGTTATTGATATCGATTTTGACAATTACATTTGGGGACAAACGATTAGAATTCTTAGCAAATTCGTACTAAATGAACTTTTTCTTCTCCTTAAATTTACTTTTTAATCGAAGCATATCTTTTATGTTTTCTATGAGTACATTGCAAGAATTATTATAAAATACGTAAGTAAAATAAAAGAGAAGCTAGAGACACAAGCTTATGACAACTTGAATGTTCTTAAAAAAGATAGTATATTCATTAAACTATGTACAAATGTGATAACTAGACTGCGGATGTTTATGCAAATTCGTATCTCCTTAAGTAGAATTGGAAACAGTGGATTTTAATAGAGATTTGTGTGACCCTCTAAATGTTATAATTTGTACATTAAATATTTTGTAAATTTGTATATATCGCATGGGATCTCTTCCTTTTGCTAATTTATATTTCCCATAACTGCATAAGAATCCGTAGTTTAGTCAACTACTTGTAACAAAATGAGTTCAATAATAAAAATTTGGTATCCCCTGCGCAATATTATTAACCGGTTATCCTTATAAAAAAATTGCAAGTCTCAAAGTGATCATAATAAGCGGATTCCACTGTATATAAAATTTAATTACATATATTTGAATTTCAACCTAAATTAACAAATAAGAATAATTAGGTGTGCATAGTGATGTCATAAATTTTGTCCTCGATATAGGTAAATGGCTTTGAGATATAGATTAATTACAGCAGAGAAAAATCTTTTCATACATTTCATTTCTAAGATATATCGTATGTTAAAAATTCGTAAAACTGTTCAAAATGAAAACGTTTGCTTGTATATACTTCTTCAACTCGTTCGCGACGACGTGCACCACCTGTGTTATATTGCACATTTGATACACAGCCTGTCTAACAAAAGCACGTCTGAAAATGTGTATAAAATGCATTGTAGAGAGTACGAAAAGTAGTGCTAATCTAAAAATAAATTTTAAATAAGAGAAATATTTTATTTCGTGGGAGAAAATTGTTCGAGATATGTATCAAATGCATCGTGGAAAGTATATACAAAAAGTAGTGATAATTTAAAAGTAAATTTTAAATGAGAGAAATATTTTGTTTCGAGGAAGAAAAATTATGGCACGACTATATTCATTTACCTTCATTATATGTATCCGTAATTATGAAAATGGTGTAAGTTAAAAGAACTAAAAACATTGAGCTTTTCACTTATTTTGTGTTACATTGACTTCTATCATAAAAATATGAACCCTTCTTTTCCTTTCTTTCTTTTGACTTACATAATTTTCTTAATTACCAGCGTGCAAAAAATAATTGCGGTTTTTAGCTATCGAATTTTATCGATTAAGTTTAAATATCAAATAATTGCTGAATGATTAACATAGAGTTCTTCTACAACAAGTTTTGGGCTGTTTTAAGTGGATCCATTTTAATAATGGTTCTTAACCATTTGACGGGATCATAAAATGACGAATAATGGTGAGAAAGCTAAATAAAAAATATTTCTTTCACAACATTTTCTATACTTCGATTGCCAGAAACGGAAAATATATCATTTCAACTATTTATATCTAACACTTATTAATAGTGATATTACGTGCAAAATAATTTAAAATATTCAATTTAATCCTTTGCCGTATAATGATGAGTTACACTCGTGGTGCAAAGAATAGTTTAATTATAATAAGAACACACTGTATTTTTTAATAAAATTCAAGTTTAATTCTAATTTGTAAGATTGAGGACTATTAAATAGAAACTACGTATAATGTTTTAGTGGTTTGCACTCGACACAGCATTAAAATAGAAAATAGCGAATGTCCCAAAGAATAATTTACAAGAAATTTGTACAGCAAGGGGTTAATATTATCATATGAGATAATTTACTCGAGTCTCTCTCGTATTAAACTGTGAAAGGGTTAAATCATTATTATTAACAGCTAAAGGACGTCCACTATTCTTCTCATCCTCAAAGGTTTCGTTTCCACAAGGAAATATTTGAAAACGATATTGCGTTGTATGTTCGTTAATTATCTTTTGGCCAAAAACCACATTAATATTTCGAGCGGTTTCTACTGCTTTATGTTCCAATTTAAACTCGTACGATAAAATCGCGCGAATTTGCTCTTTTCCACGATTATTTTAAACGTTTGAATTCGACAATATTAATCCTTTCGCTACGGCGGATTTTAATAAGAAAATATGCAGAAGTCGTCAAAATACTAAATTGCATTCTTTAGATAACAAAGAATTTCAAGCGTTTCAAAATACTAATAGTGTTTTTAATTACTAAAATTAATCGATAAAAGAAGGGGTTAAACAATGAAAGCACAATGTAAGCGAAAATCAGTAATACTAATTTCACCCTTCACATGATTGTAACTAGATAAAAGATAATTAGAGAAGTCGGTGCCAAATCTGAAATGTAACAGTAAAAACCGCAATTACTTTTGCACAGGCCTAGTAAATAATAGTATCACTACTTTAATACTATCAGAAAGATTTACCGTTCACGTATACTTCTTGATAGGTCAGTTATTTCAAATAGCGAAAGAACTATACGAAACAGATTTGAATATAAGGGTATTGAGAACTTCAAATAATATTCCTGGATCCATAAGCGTAATGGTTCAATTCAGAATTGACTTTGACAATCGCGAATATGTAAGTAACCATCCGTCAACATAGAAAATTACTATTATAATTAAGGGTGTGCGGAAACCCGGAAAAAAGTGCGGATTCCGGTTTTGGGGAAAAAAATTCTTATCTCGTCCGGATTTTATATTTTCGGATTCTCCCTTATCTCTAAAAAAAAAAAAAAAATGCCGAAACGGCAGCTCGTAATTCTCGGAAATATGGAGAATCCTGAAAATATCGGGAATCGCGGATATTTTCGGTAATCCCCAATTTTTTTATAATCCAGTCCCGATCTCGAGAATAATTCCCATCCCAATCGGAATTCCGCACACCCTTATCCACTTGCGCTGGCAATTATTTAGCGATTACCTGTGATAAACCCATCTTTACCAATTTCCAGTGATTCGATGCTTGAAATTGTCTCTATAAAATTTTCAGACCGATTTTTATCGTTAACGCATAAAATATAGTAGTGACAATGATTAAATTCACTGCATATTTTTCAATCCCTTGCGCTACGATTATTTTATTACCTACGCACGCTACCGTTAACTAATCACTGATTTCGTGTCATGTTCCGTACAAATGAATTGAATTTTGTGGGTAATATTTATTGAATCATTCCGAATATTATAATACAAAGCTAGTATCAGAGTTCAAATTCAAATTCATTGTTAATAGCATGCATTATTGTCAAAGTTGCACCATAATACACAAAACGAGTGTGACTCGTTATTGTAGTGCAAGTGTTTAATATTCAAAATTTCAACAATGTTTAGTAGATCCAATAATTACTAATCGGCGTATACAATACGTTATTTCAGCGCAAGTGGTTAATCATGATCGAATAATAATAATCAAAAGAAAAACACTTTCGCAACAATTTATATTCGTTACATTCTAATAAAAAGAGCATCTTTGTAATTATAAGATATCTGAATGATATATATTATTTAACGCTAGATTTACGGATATTGATTGTATTAGGTGTACCAATAAATAATCCACAGCTTTTGTTAAATTTAACATTTATTTTCAGCAAAATAAAATCAAGGGTGGATTTAAATTTTTGCCTCCCTCCCCACTTCTCTCCAACTGAATGCTCATTTTAGATGAAACAATAGTAATAATAAATATTTGTTCAGTTCACGAAGAGCAGTTGTAAAGTTAATTAGAATCGCGATTTTATACGGTATATAGAAAAATTTAAAGCGAAATTTTTCCTCAAAATGACCACCCCGTAAGAGCCACCTCTCTAAGCTACTTAGCTTATACCTAGATCCGCTTCCGAATAAAATACCTGGCATAAACATTTCTACTAAACTGGAGGTTTGATTATTCGTTAAAATAAATTCATAAAACTATTCTTACATCTGGGTAGCATATCTTAAATTTAAACTATATTTATTTAAAAGAGACAGTGGATTACTTACTAGTACACCTAATATAATTTAACAGGATTTCGATAAGATAAGTAATATTGTACTACATAAATATTCGAAATTGGAAGGTTGAGAGGGAGGGAGGTGAAGTAAAATGCGTATTCATGTCATTATATCAATTAAAATCAACATTATTGAATAACTGAAAAATAATATTTATGATCTGCGTATCTGCAACACTGAGTTTACGGACATTGATTGAATAATTTGATAGGTTTTCGGAACAATCTGTATACTGTATCTAAGTATTCGGAATTAGAAGGCCGAGGGGGGAGATGATAAATTAGGATACGTATTTATATCATTACCTCAACTAAAATTAATGCAAACTGGTAAAAAAGTAATATTTATTGTTTCGATAACTTTACACATAAAAACCTGAAATTCATCAAATTAACGAGCTCCGTAAATGTAGCGTTAAGCATGAAATCTAAAATCCGTCAAATCTAGTGTTAATAATACGTGAATAAAGAATTAAAAACTATGAAGCATACGGAATAAAAATTTCTTCTAAAATCTACTGATATTTCATACGCAAATTATTAAACTTCTTTGTGCATAGATTGTAAAGACTACGAAAATGAAAACTCCATTGGGGCGAGAATTAGCACCGGTGTCAATCTCGTTTCTTATACGTCTTTTCCCATTCGGGGTGGTGATCAACAAGGACATGCGAATATTGGGGGCCGGTGATAAATTGCTGCAAGCATGGGGTGGCAGTTCATCTATCCTGAATAAGCACATCACGGAAGTCTTTAAACTTCGCAGGCCCAAAGGAATTTCATTCACGTGGGGAAGCGTAAGGAACATTTTATGGCGAATCCAGCCTCTGGCCATCGAATTAGGATCGCTCGAAATTCTCTCTCCTAGAATTGACGCGAAATGCTCTTATTTCATTGCGACTTGAAGCTGAAATAGACTGCTACCATTTAAAAAACCAGTAATACAAGTCTTTTCCTCATTTGGAAAATTCAGTCGTTCTCCCCATATTAATTTTTCGTAGAGAAGGGTTGAAACATAATTTCTAGATTTCCAAGACTCGAATATGAAACTTTGCGAGGACTCGAAACCCTCGAAACTATCGAAACTCGAAATTTTCAAAATCCTCCTGGATCCTCATTTTCTTCCTTTTGATCGTATGAAGTATGTTTTATATTCTGCCAGAAATTAAAATCCTAACAAGTTCGTTTTAGAAAATCAAGCCATTTGTAGAATCTAATTAAATGAAACTTATAATTTAGTTATAATTTGAATATATAAATAAGCGATAAAACTTCGTGTACCAATTAAATTTATTTTAATTAAATTCTGCTTAACTTGCTATATTTCCACTTTAATTTATCTGCGAATTGCAGAGAGATTCATTCATGTGATGGAACGATTGACATACATACTTATAGTAGTCGGAAATTATCTTTGGGATAATTAATAATCGCCGGGGTTAAACACTTCAGTGGCATGCAGCAATAAATTACAGGCGATTCCCGGTTATTCGATCCTGCTTTTACCAGTTTCCGGTTTAATCGTGCATATTTTTGTTGAGATAAAAACGATTTATCAACAGAAAAATAATTGAAACTACGATGACATATATTAAACGCCAAGATAACTCACCTACAACTAATATATTATTTTTATATAAATTATATCTATGTTTTATATACATGTAAAGAGTGACTTTTTTCGTTAACAACCGGTGAATGATAATTGGCGTATATTCTCGGATTAATCAGCCATTCCTTTATCCGGTCAAAGGTTCGGTCTTATAGAGATGGGTTAACCCTTTCAGTGCTTTTTAAAATTAGAGAAATTAGTAAAACGATCACCTATTTTTTATGAACGAAATCGCTTCTACATGAATATATGTTTTATTTTCTTACTTACAAAACCGGTATAACGCACAAACTAAACATATTAAGCACATTTCATTTTGCTCGCATGATGTATAAACTTAACACTTAAAGGGCTAATCTACTGTAATCGCTATACACGATCATCTACGCTTTTAGTAATAATTTGAACAGCCAAGGACAATTACCATTTATGATACAATATTACAGTTAGAAAAATGAAATCTCTGTACGTGCTTCTAATTCGATGGCCAAGGTGTAAATGAAAAACATTACCATTATCAACATTTTCCTGATTTTTTTTCAAAAGATGTGGACGTTTATGCAAATTCATATTATTATAGAAAAAAATTACAAAAGTATAACTTGAAAGAAATTCATTTTATATTGCAGGTGTTTGCTAGTCGGCCATCACATATATTTACCATAAAATATATTTTAATTATCTTTTGCATCTTTGGATGTAGTATATTTGCATAAATATCGACACTATAATTATAATAGTACCTATTATTAGATGTGTGGATCATTCCACGCCAAATCGATCACTTCTTTCCCTCGAGGTCTGGGATTTTGTTCAAATTGAAATATGTTGTAATCTATACGAAATTATGGGGGATATAAACCATCATTTTGCCAATAATGAAATTGTTTAAAAATTGCAGTCCATTGAAGTTTGCAAATTTCAGCGATTTTCACGAATTTTTGCGTAACGATCTGCAGTCTAGATAACTACCGTTCTTGTATGAACTAATTAAAAACAGATTAATTCAATATAAAGGATCCACTAAAATACCGAGCAATATACGTATGTATACGCAGGTGATGTACTTGCATTCGGTGATGTTCGAACTGGAATTGATCAGATTAAACGATAACGATGCTTCGTCGAACTCAGACAATACCGCGAGTACAAGCTCTGGATTGGACAGACGAGGCAGTCAAGGTGCCAGGAGCATACTATTGAAAGGTCAGATGAGATACATCGATGACATCAAAGCAATCATTTTCCTATGTAGTCCCTTGTAAGTTCATAGAAACTATATCGAAACAGATCGGCTACAAAAGGTATTAAGTGTCCCAATGAATAATCCACTTATTTTGCATAATTTAGCATTTATTTTTAATTATGCTTAATGAACTTAGGTACCTATTGCATCTTAAATGTAGTTGCTGTTATTTGCTACATTTTTTGTGCAACCTATAAATTCCTATTCGAATGGAAGTTTATTCTTTTGACAAAATTAATTCATCAACTCGTTTAAACATAGTGGATTATTTACTGGCACACCTAATATTTAACTCTTAACTATTATTGCCGGTCTGTGAGACTGCTAATAATTACTTATTCATCAGTATTTTCCTTTCTGCGTGATTTACAAGCTTATCATTCTGGATACTTTTTAATTATAGTATAATGGTTAAATATTGAAATCGGACTTACAAATACCTTTATTATTGATGTGCAAAGTAAGAACAATTGGTTTCGATCCTTTATTCGACACTTTTATGTCAACGGTAATGCAATAAACATTAGCGGTCTTACTGGCCGCTAATAGTGGTTACGTAAGATTTAATAGGTGTAGTAGTTAAGGGTTAAACATACAGTAGAGACTCCCATATTCGAACCCCTATTGTTATCCGAACACCCTAATATCTTAACGTTCTATTATCTGAATAATGTTTCGTAGCGATTTTTGCAAGCAATAGATACCTGGGACTCGTTTTACACGGTAAAAGAGTACGAAAATTTAATCGTTACGAGCTATTATAATTTATTTATGCAGCTATAGATTGTTTTATTAGTTTATCTTACATTTTCAAATGATATATTATGCGAACGGATGAGAATAAAAGTCTATTTATATTATCGACGAGTCGAGTACGAGTCGAGTAGAACGACTGCTTCGTCGAAGCCCGTATTGATAGTGTTTTATTTATGACACTTCTGATAAATTATTTAACATCAATTTTATTTCCGATGATAACTCTATTGCATGTAGGAGGGAACAGAATGTTTATAAATTGAATTTACATCCAATTTAAGTTAAACCTGTATTCACAGTGGATTATCATTATTTATATTCATTAAAAATCGCATCTATAATTGCAGATTACTTGTAGATTACTTGCTGTAAGAAAAAATTGTTCCGAGAATAGTTGAAAAATTTGGAGGAAGACGTAATCTGGTGTAATTGCTTTCTTTCTAGATGTACGCATAAATTTGTTAAATGGACTCATTACTCTTAGTGCATTAGCCATTCACTTAGGAGACAATTTAATTAAAAAATAGCATGGTGGTACTGCTTTACTTATGTTTCTTTACAAGAGTTTCGATTGAAAAAATTGTATGATTCCGTCAAAAATACAGACATCCACAAAAAATCTAATTACATCCGATTACATACATTTCGAAATTATTAAATTCTTTGCTGAACAGTTTTTGTATACAGCTCGTATAGTAATTTACGAGTAATTCAAATTTTTCGAATAGGAAATTGTCGTATGAAATGTAACAAAAAATTAATCGAATCGATATTTATTCTACAGTGGCGAATGAAACGTTATTCTGTGCTTTTATTATAGTAATCATTTTTATTTAATTTCATTTCAGTTTAATCATTTCTATTTATTTTCATTACAATCCCTTATTCGAATAGATATTTATTCTCCAATGGCGAATGGAATATTATTCTCTATTTTTATTCGTCATCCGACTTCCCAATAAAATTTTGCCCATCTCTGACTTTTAGCACCTAAACGCCTAAGTAAATAAATAAATGCAATAATGTACAAATATGTATTCTTTGTAGCCACTTTATATTTCATACAATTGTTAGACTAACTTTTCAAATAATTTTAATAGAAATATCTCCTAACAGAATAAACAGTTTAGACGAATTGCTTAACATGGGCCTGTACCTGAACGATCTAAATCCCCATGGCTTGAGTCGTGAGTTAGTGCTCGCCGGATGGCAACATTGCGGAAGGTACAATATTATTTGTTAATTAAGGGTAAAATTGACTGAGTTGTTATTCCATATTCCTTTCAACCAAATGCATCGTCTCGACGTAAGATATACCTATGCGTGATTTGACGTGCTATGTTAGATTGGAGATGATGTTCGAGAGAGCGGAACAGAGATCAACCGAACTGGAGAATAGCTACGCGTTGCTGGACCGATGGAAAAACAAGAGCGACGAACTTTTATATTCTATGATTCCTCAGACGGTCGCCGATCGATTACGCGCTGGCGCGAGTCCTTTGAGCACTTGCGAGGTACTTTACAATTCCATGGAATATTATTTTAGTTGGTATTGTCATCATTTCGAATGCAAATTCTGCTAAGTATTGTTGTGATCGACTACAAAGCAGGGATTCGAAACAGATACGATGTCGGTTTTGCTCCTTAAAACAGTTAAAGGAACCGAAACAATATTAAAACAGTTATGCCGATTTTTATGCATTTATGGGAAATTTCGATGTGCCAAAAAGAATAGAATCCACGTAATGCGTAAAAATATACAAAATGTGTAAAGTAAAGTATATCTTAAAGTGTACCTTTTGTTTTCGCACTATTATAAATTCACAACACTATCCGCCCACGATAAGAAGGCAGACGAGTCTTTACATCCTCACTGTAGTTATGGTCTACTGTCTTCCCTATCACCATACGCAGTCTTCGTTATTAAACCACTGTCGATCTTTAACAACATCGGTTAATAGTGAACAATGCACGTGCGTGTAGGGAGGCTAGTAGATTGTAATTAAAACGGGAATGTAAATACTTGCGTGCCTTCTTGTCGCGGACGAATAGTACATGTCCTGGGTCGGTCTGGCGCTGAAGTACAGATTTAATGTTGATTAATGGGTTTTTCCATAATTCACGTGACGTCAGTGTTGGTCTTTTGAAGGGTCTTCTAAGGGAGGTTTTAGGATGGCTCCAAGGCAACCGTGTTCCGCGAGTCAACAGTTAATGGTAAACCGTACAAACAATTACCGTGGATTAATGACGGCGATATATTTGCATTAGAGTGGAATCCGCTTATCACGATCATTTTGGAACTTACAGCTTTTGATAAGAATAACCGGCTGATAGCATTACACGAAGGATAAAGAATTGTCATTATTAAACTCAATTTATTGCAAACAATTATGATATTCTTACACAGAACTGAACGGGTATTATGTACCATCTTTGTTATTTAAATATGTCGGTCGCATAATTCAAGTCGTACCTAACGCGAAAATTGACATAAGATTCCCTCCCTAGCCTTTCCTCCATTTTATGAAAAATTCTTGCAATGCACTCGTGTGACTAAAAGATAAGAAGTATGCTTCAATTGAAACTATGTTTTGAAGAAAAGGTTCATTTAATACGAATTTTCTTAGAATTCTTATCGTTCATCCTTAATTGTAATTATCACAACTGATACCAATAACCGAAGTTTCATTATAATAGGCGGATTATTCTTAATCAATTATACATAGTGTTTTGCAACTAATTTTGCATAGATTGTTTTCGAATCGACCGATTATGATAACAATAGCTGATTGATAACCTTATCCATGATTATACTAATCGGATTCCCCTGTACATCGATAATTGGTATCAGTACGTATTGATATCCAGAATATCGATACACGTGTTGGAGTAATTATTGCCAAGTCGAAGTGTAATAGGTCGAGAAATGTGTATACTAAAACAGTTACAAACAAGGTTAATTATACCCCTCTAACGATGTTCACCGAACTTTGTATTACGCTGTCGTAAATCGTTTCGCCTGCCTGCATTCGCCCTGAATCTTCTACAGAGACATACACAATTTCTCATTACGCTTCGGTAAAGGTCAGCCGCACTCCTTAGAAGCAAACAGGTCCTCGATTCCGTTTGCGAAGTTTTTCTAAACTCTTTATTACACGCTCGCGATTCCCCATCGCCTAGAACACGTTAGACACGTACACTTACTTATTAACCCTTTTCCTTGTAATGATGTATCTGAGACGTTATATGCCTCGGGTGTCAATTTTGACTATTTGTTTACAATGGAGTAATAGATGGTACAGGGATTATCTTTAGTTAAATTCCAAGTGGATGGATCAAGACACAAGGGCAGTAAATAAATGTTTATTAAATAATAGACAACAATAATGCAGAGAACTATTCTTGCTCACGACGTGTTCTCATTTGTAAACATTTTTTCTCGACTTAAAACGTATTCTCACAATTGAAAATTCGCTTTCTACTCACGTCTATTTTTCCGAAGAATTCTTGACTTAGTCGCTGAAGCACTCTGTCCCAAACACTCTTCAGCCATACGCTAGTTCATAAACATTCCAACGACATTCTGTCTCCTACAATATGCCATAAGAATGGAACCATATTATATCGACACACTGATTCTAAACACATACAAATTGTTTTATTTTTCACTATTACGTACATGAAACGTCAAGCAGAAGTAAATAGTATTTTTGGATCGGACGGTTTTAAATTAAATTCTAAGGGAAAATGTTAACCCGTTAACGTTCAAATTTTTCAATTTACCGACCAAAGTGACCGAAGTGTTCAGATTGACTAAATTTTATGGCACAAGTTTAGATTTGAAGAATTTGCATTACCTTTCTTTCGATTTTAATAATGTACCTCCAAAATGGAGAACACTAACAAAAGAAGAAAATGCGATAGAAACGCAAATGTCTTTAATAAGATTAATAATAATTATTAATTGTACAAAAGAGGCACAATTTAGATCAGCCCTTGACACTTATATTAATTTAATTTATATATATATAATGTATATATGTAGTGTTAGATATAAGAATATATAATTTATTAGGATTAAAGATTATATTATGTTACAAAACTGTGTCTAGACTAAAACGCAACTACTCTCTTTCGACTCGTAACAACACTCTTCACTCTCTTTACAACTCTGCCCGCTTTTCGCCAGAGAAAAACCCTTGCTGGCCCTTTTCTTTTCTCCCACCACGGTCTTAGAAGCATCGACGACGCATCGGCCGATCACCCGGTCGTTGGGTCTGGCTTTTGTCCGTCAACGGTCTCTCTCTTTTATGACACTCTTCCTGTTCTTAAAACTAGTCCTACAAAACTATGATACTACATATATATATTATTATATACTACATTTACTATTATTATATACTACATATATATGTATATATATATAACATTAAAATATTAAATTATATGATACTATTAAACTCAATTATAAAATACAGAATATTTTTGTGAAAATGCTAGTCTTCAATAAATAGCCATCCTATGAAGTAACGATTGTTACAAGTGTTCTCTGTTTTACCGATTCCTACAACGAGTGTATCGAAATTTCAATAGATATGAGTTAAGTATCGATACCGGAATATATCGCCACATTAAATACCGATATCTGAATTGAAAAGTATCGATATTCGAAATATATAATTACCATAGGTTCGCGGTGACCAACGGCTGCGGAACACGTGTGCCCCTTGTCGATTAATCGTACGAAATTGTTCTTCGCCGATTTGTAAAAAGGATCGAGGGGTTTTCATGATGGTTTTATAGAACCTTTTGAACATCTGTACAATGGAATAATGAGAAATAGTCCTGATGAATTAACTTGGCAGAAAGAGAGAGAAGATCTGAAACCCGTTTTAGAATATACAATATTTATATTACCATACCTTTCATTTTATCTTGATGGATCATCTCGGTTAGATTATTATTACGATTATTTAGGTGGGATGGATTATTTGAGCAGTTATAATTAACAAGAGAAACAAGTTAGTTGGTCTAAAGCAGTGTTTCCCAACCTTTTGTATGCCATTTAATACCACCTAAGCCTTTCTAAAATTCTTATGTCCCCTATGTAACATATATATAATTTTTGATTTTAAAAAATTTAATTGTTCACTGAAGGAATTTAAATAATAGGTTTTAAGAAGAAATCACTAGGAAATTGTTGAGGAAATACAGTAAGTAAATTTTTAAAATATATAATGGAGAACTGAAATTCAAGTACAAATAATTTTAATGAAAGATTTTTCTATATTATTTTAATTATTACTACGTATTTCGTTTTTTTAAATTTAGTGAGATCCTTGCGCTTGATGCTTGCTGCAAAGAGATTTTATGTTAGGTTTCAATTTAGTTATGAAAATTATTACTATATATGAGTATTATTACTGAGAGTCGCCATACGGTTAACTTGAACTCTGGACGAGTCCAGTTTCGAATTGCCCCACTTAACAATCAAATTGCCCCCCTGTGGGGCGTGGGCCCCACGTTGGGAAACACTGGTCTAAAGCATAATTTAAATTAAACGATATTAAGCTGCAATGCTTGTTATTCTATCCTGGTGGATCAGCTTTTCACTTACAGTTGCAATTAACTAGAGCAGATTAACTATCTTGATAGTTTCAATTAACTGAAAAAGATGAAGATTATCTTAGATTATGTAATTTAAATTTTAACACCAGAATTACCGATGTTTAAAGTGTAATTTGTATTAATGACATTAAACAGAGTTAAAAATGTAACTGCCTAGGAATCTAATGAATTATAAAATATTTAATAAGATATGTTACTGTTTTATAAACGACAATCGAAATAACAGACTGCTTTAATACTATCTTTTTATAGTCATTCGAATCTATATCCGTATTATTCTGCGAGCTTTGCGACTTCGATTATTCGACGATTGAGGGTGCAATGGACGTAGTCTCATCAATGAACGCCGTTTTTTCATGTTTCGATACACTGGTGGACCAATTTAACGTGTACAAAGTAAGTATCAATTGTAAAATAAAGAAAAAGAAGGTGGATTGCACCCGATAAATTTTAATATTTAGAATTTAGTTTTGGATTCTCGTGCATTCGAGTTGCCAAATTTTTCGGGTTCCAATCATTTAAATTTTCAAGCTTTAGGATTTCTAAGTGTTTGAATTTCCAAGCTTTCTAGTTTCAAGCCTTCGAATTAATAGGAATATTCAACGTCTGAAGTCGTTCGAATAATCATGAACAGTGCTTTATATTTATAGCAAATTATCGTCCAGTTATTAAGATCGTATATGTACGTTCATCATATCGAAAGGGTTAACACTTGCTATGTTGCTTGTACGGCTTTCAACAGGTAGAAACGGTTGGTCGAGTTTACATGGCAGCTAGTGGAGCACCCGATAGGACAGAAAACCATGCGCAAAATATCGCAGATGTCTCCTTGCAGCTATTGAAACACGTTCGATCTCTTAAGTTACCCTTTGGTCTCGATATACAAATTCGCATAGGTAACATAGCTTTATCAAATTTATTTAAAATAATCTTTACCTCTTTTAGTTCGGGTTTCCTTTTTTCTGTAAGTAGAAAAGACTGGGATCAATAGTAACACTTTGATTTTGGAGTACCATAAATCAAAAAAGTATTAGACTTAGAACAAAAATTTTTGTGCGAAAATGTTACATAATTATTTGATAATAGATGCTCGTAGCCACTTCACTGTATGTTGAATAATACGCAAGTTATTAATAACAAATGGGAAGCGTAGAAAGATTATTAGAAAAACAATTGTAACGCTTCATGAGATCAATAGCAACATACACTTTTATCTTTAAAAACATCATGTTGTTTATCCAACTAAATTATAATTTTCAATAAAGATAAGGATAATAAAGTATTACTTGCACAAAAAGAACTAAATACAAATCAAATTTCTTGAAAGTATAGTTTCGTCGCCATATTCTTTATTCGTCCTGTTGCTCGTGTTTTCATCATTTTTTTCTTTTTAAATTTGAATTTGGTGCAATTTTGATTCTTGGAGCTGCATCAATCGGGATCGATTGTTACATTACTTTCCACTTTAACCGATAGTATTACAATTGTCCCGGACTTCGCTCTTTCATTAGTATTACAAATTTTCACTATCAATACGCTTAAATGTTCCAATTAACGATCAACATTTCATTCAAAAGTAAAGTACTCATAGAAGATGTCAAAGAAGTGCTTACTGATAGAAAAAGTACTTTATACTTATATACTATAAACTTACTTCATATAGGGTTATCCAAAATAGACTATAGGAACACCTAGCTTCACTTTTTTTCTTTCCCTTTCTGCTTTACCCTTTCCTAATCTGTTTTTTATTTCCATTATCTTCGTTCGTTCTCGTTTTCAATTTTTATTTTTTTTCGCCTCTATTTTACTAACAAACATGGCGTTTGACAGGTATTCTCATTCAACATCCTAAAGGTACTTTTGAATAACCCTTTATCACAGTTCAACGAACTAAGAAAAGGCCACTTTACAATGTCGAAAAGTTATTTCCTTCAATATATTTGTTTACTGTTTAACCGTATATTGTTAGAACATGGATGCATGTACTTCAATTATAGTTTTGCATCATCCAAAATTAGCGATAATCGGTACGATAGATCTTAAATTATTCAACGTGGTACTATTGATCCCGGTCCCCTCCTACATATTTTTTATTATTACGGGCAAAATTGAATAAATAAGATATTGGCTAAATTTGGTAGTAAAAATTAATATCGTTTAGATAATTTAGGGAGCTGTATTTCTTGAACAGCTTAACCGGATTCTTTCTTTTATTTTTTGTGTCGTTTTGAGAAAATTGGATATAAATTTCTATGGAAGATGGACGCGTGTTTGCTTTAATATTTCCGAGAGATTGAGCAAGAACGAACACAATCGCATACAAGTGTGTTCTACTTTCTCAGGAATCCATTCTGGACCAGCTGTGGCAGGTGTTGTTGGCATCAAAGTACCTAGATATTGCTTCTTCGGTGACACTGTGAATACTGCTTCTAGAATGCAGACAACCAGTCTGGTGAGTTCACTTATTCAACATAGATTTCACTGACAAGACTAGACTAAAGCAGATCAGTCGCAGTACAGTAAAAAAAAAAAAAAAGAAACTTTGTTACTTTAGCATTTAGACGTAAACGATACTGGAAATTAAGATTGAATTCATGTCATACGATATTTCATAAATGATCAATTTAAATCATTTTTTGCAAAGCTTAATACAAATTTATAATTTATGTCAGTTTTCGACCAAATGCTTCTTTAATATATAATCTTATAAAATACTATGCCAACGTCGATATAATTATTAGGTGTTCCGGTTAGTTTTGAGAAATTTCTTACAAAAAGAGCATGTGTATTTTAGGGAGACATCAAACTATATTTTTGTTAAATATTTTTGATCGCTAGCTATGACTTTTTGCCACTTTTCGGGCAAAATAGAAATCAAATAAATGGACGTCTTAAAGAAGCCCTCAAAGATGAAGAGACATGTTCTAATGTAGTAAACTTTGTGAAGCATATTAATTTACTAAATTGTATTTAATAATGTTGTAATTTATATAAATGCAAATAGTAACTGCAGTTGCTAATGACATTTCATGGTTGAAGCAATCTTAAAACAAAATTCAAAAATTCAAATGTATTCCGCTATAAAAAAAAGTGTTTGTCCTTCAAAGCGATCCACCCACCGAACCCTTTTTTATGTCAAAATTAGTAATCACTTGACCCCTTAACACGCAACTTATTCATCAATTTATTAATCAGAAATGGTGAAATTGTATTATACAAATTCATAACATGCAAATGTTGTCCCATATTTTCTTCGTTTCTAATGGTGTACAAGCTATGTTTCTTAAAGAATGTCAAGAGCAAATGAAAAGTGAAACATACATTATTGATAACAGTCAAAGATGGATAAAGTATACACTAAAAAGACAGCGGTTTTCTAAAGAAAATTTCACTTTAAGTTGAAAGCAAAAAAATGTTAACCCGTAATATTTTCCGCCAATGATTTAAATTTGTAATTAAAATTTGTATATAATCAATACCCTTTCTTTTACTTTAACTCTTAACTACTATTGTCGGCCTATGAGACCGCTAATAATAATTACATATTCATTTCTGTTGTACTTTCTGCATGATTTACAAGCTTGTCACATTGGATACTTTTCAGTTATAGTATAATGTACAATTAATGAATTCGAATCTGTAAAATAGAGATAAATGAGTAATTATTATTAGCCATCTTACAGATGTATGTTTTAATAGGTGTGGTAGTTAAGTAGTGAAGTACTTAAGTAATCAACTGAATTTCCCTGAATTTATTTTATCTTGAAAACTTTCGCAATACAGCCCGAAAAGGTGCATATTTCCTCGGATACTAAAGCATTATTACCACCGGATCGCTATCACATTGAGTCACGCGGACTGGTTTGGGTCAAGGTTCGTATAGCAAAAACTTTAATTTAGGGATTCCCGTCCACGCTCGCATAATCCGCTGGCTTACTCTTGCCCACAGGGAAAAGGTAACATGGAAACCTATTGGTTGTTTGATAAAGTAGACAGTGACGTTAAATCAACACAGGAAGAAGCAACTAGACCGGAAGGACTTCTAGTCACTGATATTTAACACGAGCTAAAGTAATCAAACGATGCGTTAAAAGATTCAAACTTTACCAACTATTGAATCATTACATTTTGTTATGGTTTAACAGTCGGATTGTTCTATCATTTCAATGTTAGGAACAATCAGAATTCATTAACGTACAATCGAATTGCGTGTTTATGTACACTGATAGGAAATTATTCAATGTGTTTCATTTCATTTGAACTTTTAACCCTTTCGCGATCAATAAGACAAATATGTTCCAGTACTCAAGAACTAATTAAATTTTGTACATGTTACAAAATGAAAAGCCAATTTAAAGGTGATAAGGAATAAATAAGAACTTCTGTATTATATATTAATTATAACGTTGAATCTTCATCTATAAATTATTCGGTAATTTGATATTTTAATTAATAGTGTTGAAATTGTTATTTATTCTAAGTGGTGGACATCTAAATAGAGGGTGTAAATATATAGTCAATCACAAAATTCTACATAGACTTCTAAATTTCAAATGTTTACAAAAGTATAAAAGCTTTGATCGTTTTAAGAATATTAATTTATTTACTAATAACAACTAAGGAAATTCTAAAAACGGGATGATATTTCTTCATTTATTTACAATAAAATATACTTGAACTGAAAACACGATTTCACGAAAATCTTCGTACGTGTGTTTAAGTATTCAAAATTTATTGTTATAACTATATTTATATATTGTTCAATTTTTTAGTGCATTTTTAACGTGCTATAATTTATTTCGAATAGAAATAATAATTTTTACACTTTTTGGAGCAATTTCATTCTAATTAACTTTATTTTCATCTGTAATTTCATAGTTTATGAATTTATCTACAACTTCTAAAATGTATTCTAAAACATGTAACTATTTGAAATTTAAAATGTGTATGTAAACTTGTGTGGCTGACTATACAATACCGGCAAAAGTTTTGGAATCAGTCTCTGAGTTACGGTTGTTAAAACTCCTTTTAATTAAACCGCATCAATGAAATTCCTTTTACGATCACCTTAATATAATATTGTTCCATAAGCCATAATGTGTAACGCGTGTATGTAACATGCCTTTATTATTAAGTATTATTCATTTTAATAATGTAGTAAAATTGCACTTTGCCCGGAAACTTTTGGCAGCCACTACATATAAATATATCCGTACCAAATTTTCTTATTAATTCCAAACTAATATCATAGGCTACTAGTAGCAATTTTCCGTATGTGCATTGTTTATTTTATTTGCAACTTAAAAGTAATATTTGGCACATAGTTTCGGATTAATCGGTCATTTATTTATTCGGTCAAAGGTCAAGTCACATAAGGATTAGTTAACAGGAAATTTACTGTATATAGAAAGTGTATCAAATGTTTACATTGTAGAAAATTTAGAGAAATGTACTTTCAAATGATATATTACGCCAGCGTTTCTCAACCTACAGTCCGCGGTCCAATATTGATCCAAGTCAAATTTTCAATGGACCGCGAAATGATAGTTGTTTGGATCTTCATTTGAATGTTGTCTTGTATTATTTTATTCAAATATAATTCACAAGGAATGTTCGTCGATTCGAAAATTGAAAAAAAATCTGAAGCTTTGTACAAACGTTGTTCAAGTGATCGTATTAATGGATCCATTTTTGATATTGACAAAGAAGCGGATCGTAGGGATGAAAGCATCCCCTTAAAGAAAATATAAGTTTCATATTATCATCAATATCTTCAAAACCGTATATGATATGGAAACTAAGTTAAATTCAAGTGTTTTGGCATTTGGTGTCCCATAGTACGGCTGCAAAGAATTTTCGAAAAATCTTCCTTTATCAAAATTTATCCCCACTCCCCTAAATTTTGTCATGTTTCATCTGCCATACTCATACATACAAAGGAGAATAGAATATATTTTACTATTTATATGCTTGCCAGCACGTATTAGCTTCAGGATAGATTTGATAAATTATAACATCAAATTCTCAAAAATAAAATTAATCATTTGGCTTGCGAAAGGGTTAACGACGCAAAACTATCGACATATCACGTAATTGTAGCATATGCGTTTTCTTGGGTATTTGTTAAGTGTTCTTTGCATTTCGTAGGTTCTTATAAATTATTTAAAAATAGCGGTCAAGTAAATATTAAGTACAATGATTCGTTGATTGATAAAATTTAGTTATGAAATAGACTTAATTGTCTCGAGGAAAACTTTTGCTCGGAACAGCTTACGATAAACGAACTTTCCTACCTGTTTCCTTATTTCTTCCCTGTATTTCCTTTCCCAGGTATTTACTCCTCTTCTTTGTTATTATGCTTTGTAGACTTAGGGGAATATTTGCTGAACTAAGCTTCTGCAATCTCCTCCCATATACTTTTTCCATGTACATCTTTCCCCTTTTTATTTTTTCCTTTTTAGAATTTGCTATGTACAGTACCGTTCCTAAGTCATTGGACATGTGATAGCGTTTTATGAAATGCTTACTGAAAACAGTTTATTAAATTTTAGACAGCTGTATGCGTCTCCTAGTCTTAGAGTTTGGAAAAACAATATTTCATATCCATCAACCTAATAAATAATTAACAAACAGCAGCTCCTTTTTATAACAAAAACATAAATTTTCCTTTATTTTAAGTTTATTAAGTGCTTCAACGAATTATAAATGGGAGCGTACGATTAGTACTTAATTTAAAAAATGTGAACAGTATAGTTTAAAACATCACATGTTCAATTTTATTTAATATCAATAACATAACAAATTTTGTCTTCAGTATAAACATAAATAAAATACAACAACAGTAATATTATTATAAAATTAAATAGTTATAAACGTTGAATATCGTTGAATATCTTACAAATGTAAATTATTAAAATTATCTAAATCGTTTAAGAAGTGAAAAATAGGCAAATATTGTAACTAAACTGCGGATGTTTATGCATTTATGGGAAATTTAAATATGCAAATTATGCACACTTTAGTTGTACAAATTAATTCCGTATTTTTTGTCGCAAAACTTCATCGTTAATTACGAAAAGTCAAACGCAACTTTAATATTCTTTGTGACTTAATATTTGTCACGGCTCTGTTCCATTTATAGGACAACTGATGAGTTCTCGTTCTGAAAAAGATGGCTACTGTGAATTAATAAAGTCTGTGCGATTTTAAAGGTAAAAGAACTGAATTAATTTGTGCACCCAATAAAACAACACAAAGACGTAGTTCCATTTTTTTAGTTGCTTATATAAAAGTACGGACCTGCTAAAACATCTGCAGTCTATTAATAATCTAATCTTAACGCGTTCACTGTCCAAACATCATTTATACTCTCAATTATATAATAGAATGCTCAGTTTAAAAATTCAAAATACAGTTTACCGGAATTCCTTCGGTATGATTATTTTCGTCAATTATAGTACATATAACAGTCAATAATGAGTTTCAATGGGTTTGATTTTACATATGCCTTAATAAAATTCATTCGATACCAATTACAGGGCTGCAGATATTTACAAATTTGCAAATCAAATATGTGAAATAAATATGAAAATATTATTTATGGACATACGTAGAAATATAGGAATATTTGCAACAAATATTACACAATGACATAATAATGATTTAGGTAATATAATTATTATTCAATGTTCTATTATTGATTCTAATATTGGATTTTACAAAACAGCTATGATAAATTTATATTAAATATGCGACACAATTTTTGCATATGTTCTCAAAATGAATTTACAAGATATTCAGAATGAACGTTAGAAGTGCTAAATTTGTAAAACAATTTAATCTTTTCTAAAAACTATAAAACTCAACAAATAATCTCAATTGTGTCGCTAATAACACTTTACGGTGGTTGATGCGATTATAAACAAGAAAGCAAGAAGAAATGGTGCATGGTTGAAATCTTCTGTTAGGTTGTTCGGAAATTTCCCTACATTATGGGATTGGAGGAGGATTGTTTCTTTCCAGTTTTCTTGAAACAGTGAAATTCGCAATTCAGATAAATACTGTGTCTGACAGGATGCTTTAAATATAATGATTGAAGAGAAACATCTTGAGTTGATGAAAAGAAAACATGACGTTTTATCGAGGCAGTCTAAAATGGATGAAGCACTGAAAAGAATTATTAGAGCTTGAGTAGAGTATTCCGAACATAGCAATATTACATTGTTATTTATTTTAATTATTAATTTGAACTAGAGCAGAAATTCTTGAACTTTTTATTCGCGACCCCCTTTTGGTGAAAACAATTTGAGTAAAATTTTTCACTACATACCTACATAAATAAATGAAAGATTAAACATCAATTGTCTTAGATCGAAATGGTTTTCGTAATTAACTTTACTTACTAATATTTGAGAATTTGACAAATAATCATTATAAGTGGACTGCTGATTTGTTATGCATTTATTGAAAATTTAAAGATGAAGACAAATTCAAAGTGCACATGATCTCCAAAACTACTCACACTATCCAAAGCATAACAGGAATTACGATATTTAACTCTATGAAACACAGCGGTATGGAAAATGTCCCACCTTCTTTTTATACCCAACTTGCATAGTGGGATTTTGTAAATCCACTTAGAAATTTTAAAATAAAGAAGAATCTTGTCCTCAAAGAGTTAAAAGGTGAAGCGATTGACAATTTAATTTCAACTTTTTCAAACTTGTTCCTGAAAATATGAATTTGCATAAAAATCCGCGGTCTAATTATAAGTTGAAGAGACTCCTTATGAACAATTACCAAAGTCTTGGCAAACCCTCTAAGTTTGTTATGCGACTCCGTTGGGGGTCCCGAGCTATAGTTTAAAAAGTTTTGCACTATTCAATAAATGAGCAATTGAGAAGCCAAATTGATTATTTTTCAAATAATATATTTGGATAATGCTCAGGTCCGATACGAATCATACTCATTATTCTATATGGCTTTTGAATATTCCTCAAATATTGCTACGACCTTTCCGAACAATCTAATGAAAACAAGATAAATTTCTATCCAGACTCTACTTTAGTGCGAATTTCTTATAAAAATTTGCATTTACATAAACATCCGCAGTCCACTGATCGTGCGTCACAGATGATGCATGGGACAGTGAATGTGTTAATTAGATCGAATCGACGTTTCACTGTACAACGCCTACAGAAACGATCGCAACGCGAACGGCACACGAGGCTTTTGATTTCTTCAGCGTTACAAATCGAAGCTTCGTGCAAACGGGCAACAGGTACGTGAGTTTTCACCGAAATTCCAAGTCGAAACAGAGAAAGTCCGGGTGACTTTCTTTCTCGTACGTTCAATGTTACGAGTCGGACGCGCGATACGTGCCTTAACTTTCAATTATTTCTGCATCGACGTAGAGAATAACGGATCGTGAAGCACCGGTATAGACAAGCTATTTTTCAACTTCTCGTGAAACAATCACGTATTTTAATCTAGACGTAGTCGATAAATAAATACACGAAATTGAATATTCCGGGCCTGTGTTCACTTCATGGCCGAGTAATGATAAAAATAAGATTTGCAAAAGATCCCTTGGTTCGAGGAATTATAGGAACATTCCACGAGGACGAGGATCAATTTTTAGTCACTCGAAAGATATTCTCGTGCGCTTGCAAGTATTCATTTTGCAGCCGACTAAAGCGATGACGAGTTGAAGAATACTTTAAGTATGAGTCAAGAACGAAGACCCGAGCGTTATTCATCGTTTAGGCTAATTATCAACAATAACACGCGTCCTCGGTGTTGCGTTGTATCCACGTGAGATAACGATTTACCCGGCTGTAAACGCCGGGGTAGCCAGGCTTCGCGCATCCTTCGCCCCAGGATACGACTCCTGTAAATTAGATGCATCCGTATAAGCTTATTTAACAGTAAAACTGTCGCTGGAAGAGATACAAGGGGAGTCTTAATTAAAATTAGCCATTTGGCATAATTCTGAATTTGTTTTAACATGGAATTTTGAAGATATAGAAGGAAATATAGGATTTCTTTCCTGTTAACCCTTTGACTAGGGCACATTAAAGTGATGGTCACTGCTACGTAAAATTGATGTAAGCAGAAATTCAGGCATACTTCTACATCTACATAATAATTTAGGCGAAGTGTAAAATAATAAAACGTTCAATTACTGTTAAAGTAAATCGTCAAATATTGTTATATAATGGTAAAGTAGAAAATTAGTTTATGTTATATCGTATAAAATCTGCTGGATGTATTTATACGCCTTTTAAAGTCAAATGGTTAACTCTAAAACTACCAAGGTGGTAAAAATGACTCATTCATAATTTTTTATAAAAACCATATAGATTTATGGCGATGCAATTTTGAAGAAGTTTTGTAAGTTTTTATAAAATGAACAAATACAGACTTATTTCTCCTAAATTGTATATTTCTTCAAGTATCTGTCACAATAATTTTTTATTAGGACATCCTAATCGGTAGTTTTAGTGTTAAGATTAATCCTGGACTATTTGTATATTCAACATAAAGATCATGCCAAAATAATAAAATGAATAATTGATGATACTAGAAATAGTAAAATTAGAAATTTAAATGTACAGTTGCTGCTGAAAATATTTGCGTATCATTTAATATATATTTTTTAATCCAGTTCTGCATATTTCGATGTGCAAGAACAAATTTTTGTAATCAAATTTAAAGTTTAATAAAGTTGGACATAGTTAAGTAAAAGATGAATGTCAAATAAATATGATTGTAAGGAACAAATACTTGTTGTAGCCCCTGCATCTTTAAATACCTAATTTTATTATTTTTAACATTAATATAATCATTAATTTTGCTATTTTGGTATTATCTAGCTGTTGAGTGCATTTCTGAATTATTTTTCTTTCTTCTTTTTTTTAAATAAATGTCGAATTAAATATCTTAACATTCATTGGCACTACACACATAATCGAATTTAATTATTTCATAATTTCATGCTTTACACGTTGCGCTTACTAAAATTTACTACGTATAAATTCCAGTTAATATGAAGAGTGTGATTTACAGAATTGCTCAACTTTTTTAACTGAAAGTATTCCTATTGCATATTTTTAGTGTTTGATTTCACGAATGCAACCTTAAAGACAATATTGAAGATATGAGAATAAATATTCTTTAGGTTAATTATTTGTTTCCCTTGTATTTTTCACAAGTTAATTATACCGTCAAAGGGTTAAAACTTTCTTTTTATCTCTTCCATCGACAAGCAATAAAGCAACAAAGCTTACCAACTACGTGATAAGTGTTCTCCGAAGTGACGTGTAGGGGTCCACCACTGTCACCCTAATGAAAAAAGAGGAAAAATATTGGAAATTTTATTTCGATGGCCAAACTGCGGATTTTTATGCATTTATGAAAAACTCAAACGTGTACAAATGTACAAAATAAGCGTACTGTGCGCAAAGCTATACCGCGTATATGCGAAATAAAGTACACGTTGTAATATCTAGACAGGGAAATAAATCCGTACATTTAGGTTTCATTCTTATAACTGCAACCACATGTATAAAGATTATGTAAATTTGCATAAATATCCGCAGTCAATGGATCGCACTCTGTTCATTTAATATTTAAAGATAGACATGTACGCACAATTTGATGCTCGCATGCGTGTAGCTACAATATGTACAAAGATGTAATAATTTCGTTTCTATGTGTTGTCAAACGGAGAGACGTTAATAATAATTGTAATGAGAAAAGCGAAATTTGTTATTGACTACCTGACACGAATCCTTGTTTCCCTCTTTGTAACCAGCGCAGAGCATGTTGTCTGTGATCCTTCGTGCCGGATATTTAGAGGCGCGACATTCGGCGTTTGTGAGAATCGGAACCATCACTTCCTGAAGAGTTTGCGATATCGGACCTGACTCCTCTATCGCTCCCCACCCTGTCACTATTCCGTCCATACCAGCGAAAGTTTTCACTAAAAAATTAAATTTTCCCGTATCTTTCTATAATTGTATAAAATAAAATTTCCAAGTGTGTGATAAGAATTGTTTTAATTCTTTATCGTTTCCTTATAATTTCTATACTATTATTGTAACCGTATTAATATTCATTAAGCTTTAACGTAAAAGTGTTAAGAGTAAACAATGAAATCACTTCGTGCTGCAATTTTGACAATGTTCTAATCGGATGCCATCTGTAGCTGTTTATAAAGGGATCTGACGAAAGCAGCAGTATGTGGAAGATAAATAAAAAAATCAAAAAATTTCTTTTTGTCCAGCTAGAATCGAGATTTTTACTATTGTGTGGCGTTATATATTCCTCCAACAGTGTAACGGGTTGTAACATACGTATATTCGTCCCGTCTTATTAGATCTGTTATTATCATTTATTTACAAATTCAAAAATAAGGTTAATCAATTTCTCTTTGTCATTTCTTCGATGATCTCGTATTTTTTTAACAACTGCAAGGTACACCTTTCGTACAATTTAAAAAAAGAATCTAAAAGCATCCAGGAGAAACGGGATGAACTTATTTTAAACATTATATTATCGTTTACTATGCAAATGTCGCAAAGAATAAGACGCATAAGATTTATGTCATGCACGGAACTGTTCAAGTATTGAATATTGCAGCATTTAGACCGTTACCTCGTTCTGGAAGACAAACAGGCCTCATCTTTCCCTCGAATCGAATGCTGTCCTTCAGTTTGACGAGCGCGATATCATTGTTATAGTTGTAGGTTGAATATCCGTTATGCTTGATCACTTTCTCGACTTTAAACACTTGCGCCTCTGTCTCTGTTGTGGAATTTCTATCGTGTTCCAATATCTTCACCGATATGAGATTCGGATCAAACCTATTCCAATTATACAATGAACTTATTCTACAATGGATTCAGATACGGAAAGTATAACTGGTCCTTTGAACAACGTTATATCGATGGTTCAATACACGCACGTCGTACACATACAGTAAATTTTTAGTGATTTCGCGAAAAACAGGCGCAAACATTTAGTGGTATCTTATAATTGTGAAGCAAATATTAAAGAGTGTATTTAAGTAATGACATAAAAAGCTTCATTCTATAAAATTATTATAATAATTCGATAAAAATACATAGATGATGAACATACTACCTTGATAACTTCTGTACATTTATTATATGCCCACCTGTGGTGTATTATCACTTCGCAATAATAAATTAAATCGCTACATCGGGGTTCAAGTTTCGCGATAATAAAATAAAACAATAAACTTTGTCGTTCAAACGTACATTACGAAAATAAAAGTAGTGACAAACAGCCACTTTTAAACTACATAGTACAAACAAAAATAATCTTTGACATTTAAATTTATTGTTAACAAGAATGAAAGTAAACTTTGATATATAAATTGATATAAAGGAAATAAAGTAATATGAATGGGCGTTTAAGTTTTTATAACAAAAGCACATGTCCGACGTGTCCTTTGTTACGGACATACAACGTTTGTGCACTAGAAATGATGGATGCAAGGGCACACGACAAATGCAGACTCTATTTTAACATATTTTGCAAAATAGGTAGATATATACGATATTTATACAACACAAGAGACGATCGAGATCTATTTAATGCATATCGTAACTCAAACTTTACCAAAGGTGGATATACAGCATGTGTGCATTAAACTATCGATATGAGGGGTAAACGTGCGCAATATGGAACACCGCGGGATCACAGTACTTAAGAAACGAAATCTGTCAATAATTATGTAAAATATTTCACTAAACAACAGATCATGATACTGAAAAGTGAGTAACAATCGTGCAGCTATTAATGTGAACGAAACACATTTCTGTTTTATATCGTGTAAAGTTTCTTCGAAGACTAGGAATATAGCTGAATATTTTAACGGAGGTAAGTTAAAAAAAACATCGCTATTGCGTAATATCCAATTAAAGTTGTTTGTTATTAGCGATTCAAAAGTAATCTACTGTTACAATACTCTTTTTCTTAATATACTTATTGTATGTCTCATAACAGCAACAGTCATATTGTTGTAGACTTTTCACATAATTTGTATTCATGTAAATTAATTCGATGCTGGTAGATTTATTTACTTCTAATAACTGTTTTGATGCCGTTATATGCTTTTCGCGATAGAATTGGGTTGTTAATCGAAAAATAATCCGAAGTTATAGAAAATAATAATATTATTCTGATAACTATGTTACGTGATCCACAAATGAGATTAGAATTTCATTGGGAAAGGCAGCGAATTAATTTACATATTTAATATGCTAATGTATTACAGGGAGGAATGATGGAAAAATAAAGTCACCTGTCGACGCAATGTGCAGCAGTTAATACATAATGAGAATTGATAACAGATGCACCACAATAGAATCGTCCTCTGAACATCATTAATGCCATCCATGGATATTGATTAATTTGAGTCTCAACACCCCCTACTATACGTTTCTGTGTGTTTGTTAAACCGCATTCTACAAAATAACATAATATTGCGTTTATCCAATTTCGTCGAATGTTATTTATTTAATTCAAGAGAAATATTGCGTGCAATAATATCATATAATAAAATTCAAAATATTTCTTTCGTAAAATTTTGCGCTTGGAACTTTCTTCTCGCATATTTTATGTCTATTGTACATTAATTTCAATTTTTACAAAGTAAATTTTCTAAAAAATAATATTTAGTAGTGAACCAATACGTCATTATATTATGATGTGTTTAATTTCAATAATCTATGTTCTTAACTATTTTTTCCACAAAATATTATGTTTAGATCTTTGTTTTCACATATTATATTTGCCTAATGTACATTAATTTGAATTTTTGTAAAGTAAGATTTCTAAAAGTTAATTTCTAATAAATAACCAACGTGTTACTAAATCATATAGAACTTAATTTCTATCATCTAAATTTCTAACTATTCTTTCCATAGAATTTTGCACTTGAACCTTCACTCGAATATATCTTATTCACATTTTATACATTGATTCAAATTTTGTTAAAATAAAAATTACCTAAATTCATTCATAATGTCATTAAATTCTAAAAGATGTATTTCCTATTCGGAAACTATTAGTGTTACACAAGCAACTCTTAATACTTCATAAAGACTTGGTGCGGTGTAACTGCGCTACTTACTCGGTTTCAATTTAATAGTTTCGTGTTGTAAAGTGAAACAAACTTTTACTTACTACAAGGCAGACACGATTCAGGCTTTACGGGTCTTGGAAGTTCAGTTGTAGTTGGAGGCGTTGTAACAGATACACCGTTGGATAGAAATCCGTACAACCATTCCCAGAAATTTTTATCGTTCACAATAGTTGTATTAAATTGGGTAGCATTTAAGCTATTTTCCTTATTGGCCACCAGCGACTATAATCATAAATATTAACCCGTGTTATCTTTTCTGTAATATTACACGCTTTATTTCCTTCTTTTTTTTTAATATGGCAACTGATTACGCTACAAAAACAGAAGAAGAGTCGAAATGTTGTTGCGCAAAATAGCGTAACTGCCAAAATTGAAATTTTTCTTTTCTTGCAAGGAAATGTCCTACATGCCAATGGGAATACTGTGATATATAATTTGAGTACGGTTTCATATCTTTAATGGTCTATAACTGGGCCAAATGATGACTTCAATAGTAAGTTGCCTCCATAGGAAATATCGTATGTGCCAACTAAAATGTTACCTACTATAATAGAATACGTTTTCGTAATACGTACATATTATGCTTCGAAATAAAAATAAATTATTAAACAAATCGCTTTTTCAGTTATGCAACTACTTTCGAAATAAACGAGATCGGCACTTACAGTATTTGTAAATTTACAAGGTTTTCTATAAAATCAAATTATATGTTGCAGAATTGGTTCGACAAATATAAAATTTCATTATACATTTTAGTTATTCTATTCTTAGTCACATATTGAAATAAAAATAAACAAATATTTGGCCATACAGTGGAATTCGCTTATTATAATCACTTTGGGACTTACAATTCTTTATAAGAATAAACGGCTGATAACATTATGCACAGGATAAAAAATTTTCATTATTTAACTCATTTTATTACAAACAGATATAACTAGACTACGGATCCTTATGCATTGATCGCAAATTTATGTTTGCAAGAAGGAACAGATTCCATATAGTATGAAAAAGTATACAAAATATTTAAAGTGTAGTCAAATTTACAGGAAAATTTGGAAAACTATTTTTCTTGGTTGAAAGCTCTTAAAATTGCTAGTTTTGACCGACAACTCTTATTTATTGCGCAAAAAATTGGCACAAAACTAGTTTTCTAAGCTGAAACCTTCTAAAACAATGAATTTTTACTGAAAACTCTTACATTTTACACGAAAACTCACAGAACTGCTAGAATACTAATTCTCTCGGCTGAAAACTCTTAAGGCGGCTACGTTTAGCTGAAAATTCTTATTTTTTGCACGAATACTCGTAAAATCGCCAGAAAACTAGTTTTCTCGGCTGAAAACTTTTGAAGCTACTACTTTGGGCTGAAAGCTCTTACTTCTTGCACGAAAACTGGCAAAACTACCATAAAACTAGTTTTCGTCCAGTTTTTATTAGGTGTATCAATGAGTAATCCGCTTTACTTGTTAAATTCAATCTTTACTTGAAGGATCAAACATTTACCTTATCTTAAATATAATTCCTATTATTCTATAATGCTTTACGAGACTTTTCAGACCCGTTATGGATTCCTGCTCGAAACAAAGCTTTACGTTTTGATCAACAAATTCATCGGTTCGTTTAAAAATAGTCGATTACTTATTGGTACACCTAATAAATTAAAGCATACGTAACTCTTTCTAATTTGAAATAGAATTTTACAAAATTCCTAACGTGTAAGTCAAACATTCGTTTAAATTTTACATAAACAATTGGTTTTAGGAGCAAAATATTGAGAATATTATATTTGGACTATTGGAAATATTTTATACTGAAAATTATTTAATGGTTTGCATTTATTTCCAAGCAAAAGATAGAGAAATCAAAGACAAAATGTTAGGATGATTTGTTCACTTTTAGAAAAGCATATTCCGTGAAAGTCAATAAATATTCAACGGCACACGAACACGAACTTTAGTTACCGATCTCGTACGATTTTAGAAACACAGACCATTGATCTTGACATTTATCGCCGTTATGTGTCCCCAATATAAAGCTCATTATACATGCAAAACAGCAAAAGATTATACCTAATAAATACTATCAGCCTTCAAATCTATCCTCGCAAATAACATCTACCCGCATAAATAATCAAACATCCATTAGATTCAGCAAATCCAGACCTACGTTCTCGATAATAAAAAAGAAAAAGAAAAACGTACAAGGTTATCTTTTACTTGTCGAATAAAAATCAGATAAGTCGTTAAACAGATCATGTAAATTATACGATAAAAATTATACCATGCGAGATACCTTTGAAGAATAGAACCAATGAAAATTTTGTGTCATTTCAATGTTCCCCTGTGATCCGAAAGTATTTATTATTATTGACTTTTTCACTGCTAACCAATCTCGCATTTTAAATTATTTACGGCTGTGCAATGACGTAGATATAAAACCATTAATCTTGAGCGTTTGCTTGTCTTACGCGTATTATTTTACAGTGAAAATCAAAAGTAAATGTACACCTCACAAAAATGAAATTGAGTGAGATGAAATGATAATTACGGTCTGATTATAATATTACTTACGCAAATTAATAAGTATCGGTGTAATAATAATACATTTATAATATGAATTATGGAAAATGCATTATAATATAATTGCGGTACAATTTACAGTAAATAAATTATACCATAATTTTACTTTTTATAAATTGCATACTATGTTTTGGCTCCCATCGTGTATTGGATATTTTGTATGCTTCTGCATTGCATACAATTTACAATGAGAATCAAAAGTGAGTATACACCTCACAAAAATTTAATTGTACTATTATTATAGTATAGAATGTAGCGCAAATGAAATTAGTAATATTTGTTGCAAATGAATAAATATTGAATAAGAGTAGTACAATTACAGTATTACTTACGATAAATATGTTATGATACAATTACGATATAATTTACAGTGAACCAATTATAGCATAATTTCATTTTTGTAAAGTGCATATTTACGTTTGACTCTCATTGTATATTATATGGGTATTGCCAACAAACCAAAATTAATATACGCTTGATTTAAAAGCCATCGATTACATCGAATTATAATTGTTACACGTGAATAAATACTTGAAATTATACAGTATAAGTACAAGAAAATGCAGAAAATTAATTATTACTAAAATTAATGAGTATTCCATTTGGAAGCCATTGATCGCTTCAATTAATAATTTTCGCAAATGGGTGAATAGTTAAATTCATGTTGTGTCAGCTCAAGAAAATGTAAAACATTAATTCTGCGTCTTACAGATAGATTAATCATATGTCATATTTTTAAAATTCAGTTCTATACACCATCTTACTGATTTCTTTACTTCATCATATCTACAAGGATCTATTTGCATTATATAATAAATAAAAAGTATTTAATTATTCGAGCAGTTTCGAATACAATACTATTCTAATTTTTGTAATAGTTCTATCATAAAATTGCAGTAAGTGATTAGATAAGAGGACTTATGTTAATCCGACTCTGTGGTACAGAATTATCACTAAAATGAATAAATTCTCAATTTGGAATCCATCAATCACGCCGATTTTTAATTTCATGATTATTTATATGGCGTTAGCTTAAGAAAGTGGCGAAAATTAAATATTGCTAAAATGATCGATGAATCCTTGAATTTATTCATGAAAATTCATGTGGTATCGGTTCGAGAAAGTGTCGATCGCGTTAGGAAGGTTGTTCGTACTGTTAACGGTTACTTACATCCTGGCAATTAACGGCACACGCCACCACGGTGATCGCGATGGCCACGCAGAGTGTCGTGCGGATGCACATGATCGCGACGATCGCACTTTTCTTGTCGCGCACGAAACGAATACTGGTGAATTCCGTGGCGCTCAGTCGTCGAATAAAAGAGAGCAACCGATTGAATCGGGCTCGATCTACACACTTCCTACCGAGACGGCGTACACTTTCACACAACACTTCGACGTGGCCGTCACATCTTTATTTATACGGAATAGTGGACGGGCGAGTAGTCGAGGTGAAAATTTAGGCTGACCGTACACATGTAAATTTACATCGAAAACAACGTTGTTATATAGGAGTTGTACATGTATTATGCCAATTATACCGGTTTGCAAGCGATGTTACACACCTATGTCGAACTAGGGATTCCCCTTGTTATCCCTTTGGTATCGTTTCTTTTATATTTTAAAAAAAAGTGTTGGGGTTGGAAGAGGACAAGCCTGGATTATGGTGTAGAAATGTAATGTAATAAATACTACCACTGGCAATAAGCTTTCGGTCAAACGTGATAATATAAAATTAACTAAAAACGTTAATGTTTTTGTAATAGTGCTACTGTGTAACTATAGCACGTAATAGAGAATTTGTAGACAACACGGAGTAAAAATAGCTAATAGAAATGTCTCTAAAAGTGAAACTCAGCTTCGAGAAATAATAAAATCATTGTAAAAGGGAAGTCCATTTACACGCTTCGGAAATCTCGTAGTGTGAATGATCAAGCAAATCAATGTAATCATATGTGGACGTACAAATATTAGAAAATATTAAGTAAAGTATCGTTTTATTGTTAAGCAGATTTGTTTTCTCTTTGACAATAAACGATTATTTTTATCATCTTCGTTTCCCTGTTTATTTCATATTATATTTACGAAATCTTCCCGTATGTTTTCTTTTATTTGTAGAGCAGCATTTCGCACTTCAAAAATTGTAGTGTTCTTAGTTCCACGTTCTCACATTTAGTCGAAAGTAGTACGCGAAGTGTCTAAACTAGAGATAGTAGAAATAATAATAATAAAAATAAAATAAACTAGAATCTTTGAATTTTTTTAGTTACAAATCGATCTTCGATTCAAAGTTGCCGTAAATAAATATACAAATATAATTGAAGAGTTTATATACAATATCTGATCGTGAGATACTATTAGTAGATTGAGTTATGTTTTTTTATTGAAAAACTTGATTCCGTAAATCTGCTGTAAAGTGTCGAATAAAATTTTGTCCATCTCTGAATAAAAAATACATTCTTAAGTTGTACTAACGATGAAAGAAATTTCTGTCTTGATTTCGCATCTTCACCTACATTTTATCAATATATGCATTTGCACGAATGTCTGCACTCTAGTGATAAGAGTGGGTCTACAAAAATATTTATTAGCAACTACATTATAATTAAATGAACTTTGTCGCTTTCAAAATAGTGCCGTTGGAAAGCCGTATATCGCCAAAGACGTTGCTCCCATTTCTGCTAATAGCTTGAAACTGATTTCACTTGGTCCGTTACAACCCTTAGGCGTTGTTTACAGACCCAAAATGATGATCCTTGAGGTAGGGTGTGATTTATGGGGACGAAATGAAGTCGTATGGACTCGAGTCACAGCAGTGTGAAAACAAGATAAACGTATTTAACCCTTCGCATTCCAAAACTTTTTTTAACAACTATAATAACTGGTAACTTCAACACACTTTTCTGGCTTGTGTGAGAATTTAAAGTGTTATGTATTTCGAAAAGGGAGAAAGTTGCCTTTAATTTGCCTTATTTTGAAACAAATGACAATTGAATTGGCAAACATAAGTAAAAATCTTAAAATTTGAATTTTAAGAAAATTTACGCGTACCGCCATATTAATTTCTATTAACTATTATTGATAAAAATTAATTATTACGAATTTAACATTAAATTTTATTTTAACCGTATTTTAAATATAATCCTATGCTATTGTATAAATTATTTGGATAAAAGGTTATTCGAATACCTATTGCAATTAGTTAGTGCGTAAAATTTTTAACAACACGGGAAAAATCCTGTATAATCAGGAAATCGGAATACCAAAACAGTTTTATAAGTATGGAGCTGATTTAAATCGTTTTGAACTTTCAAACTGCTCTCCCCTAAACTTACGAAAGTGTGGCTTATCCAGTTCTTTCCTCGTGGTCTTCAGTTAAGCACATATAAGAAACCTAAGGTGTAAAAGTACGAAGAACTGAAAAAACGATAAAGTTTGAAGCTGTCGACTCGTTATTCACTCGCACGCGACTTGGAGGCGGGATTTCTGTGTAATTCGTCTTATCAGGCGTCCATTTAACGTCCCGAGAAAACGAGATAAGATGATGTAGGACAGAGGATTGTATCTCACCTGTAACCCATGACAGTGGGTCAAGGTATATGGGCCACAGCACCCTCATGCGGGTGGGACATTGCTTTATTGTCTGCTTGGATGACTAACCTTATCAACAGCCTTGCCTTATTTACACTTATCTCCAGGGTCAGATTGTCACCATGATTTCAATTTTTTCACGGGCAAGATAACTTTAGCATTATCATTCAAATTTATAATCCGTTTATGAGTGTAGATATGTATGTGTACGTTAGCTATAATACTTATTCTTATTTCATAAGTGGAGTCGGATGATTAAGCTAATTCAATTGCATGGGGTACAAGATACTCTTATAATTGACTGTGCTGTAATCACTGTGTAAATATAGTGGCTAAGAAAAATATCAGTACATTGCTGTGACTTTGCAGTTAAATACTGCATAATTAGCTTCGACTATAACAAATTTTAATAATTATAAAAATAATTGTTTATTTATCAGCTTAGCCTAAAATCAGAGATGTGAAAATATTGTCACGTCAACACTGATGTACGATCTCAAAAATCACTGTATTTATGTGTCAATTGATACTATATCAAGATTATTCTTGCTGGGATTCTTCTTTTTCCCGTAGCATGAAGCTACTATAATTTTATTCTTATAGTGAGCTACTTTAAATAGGAGCTAATTATGTTTACAAATTGATCAATTTTACGCATGTGTTATTACGTGATGATTAAGTTTGCATCTCTTGAATGTCTCATAGACTGTTTGTTTAAAATGCTGCAAAAGAAAAGATACAAAAGGATACAACACGTTGAAAACGATACCAAAGAAAAGATTTTACATATTGAACAAAAAGAGAAGAAGAAAATTAATAATGAAATAGAAATTACAGAGCAGAAAAGTACTGAATAAAGTTCTCGCTAATTCTTATAAATTTTCTATTATTTAGTAGCTGTAATCACACGAAAGCAACATTAGATAGTAAAAAATTTAACATAGCCGAACCTAATCGAGTAGTACTTAAATGCAAAAATGCAGTGATGTGCCAATATTTTTTACAGTTATCGTATCACTATATAGAACAGCGACACGTCCTTCTTTTGTTAGGCTTACAATTAGACTAATTATACTACTAATCTAATTTGACATTTTTTTAAGTAATACGCAACGTGTTTGTATTAATGCTTGTCTATTGACATTGAAAATAATTTACTTCTAAGCTAAATATACTTATAGTTTATTACTTTGCGTTACGCAGAGAGAATATTTATGCGGAATAAAATTTGTCTAGATATAAATAATTTTAATTCAGCAATTATTTTACGTTAAGTGCACAGATTAATTTGGCCTCCTTTTTCTATATTTGTATGCAAAATCAAACACGATTTCAATGTTCAAAGTAATCTCCATTATTGATTTATTTATTTACTTGAATATGCTAGCAATTATTTGTTCGTTATACAATTAATTTTACATACATTATTTAAATAAGGTGCAAATGATAAAGTAACATATTCCATAAAACTACCTTAAAACTAATAAGGAATAAATGAAAGAAAAAGTAAAAGTAGAAATAAAACTTATGGAAGAATAGTCGAATTCCCTTTTTGAATGAATAAAGCTGCTAAACTCAAAAACTAGCGAATTTATTAGTGTACTTAATGTATCGATTGCAAAGAGAAAGATAATAAAACATTATTAATAAGTATTCTATACTTTCGTTCAACTTTTTTCCAATAATTTCCATTAAATAACGTTACAAATTTTTACTTAAACTTCGGGAATAATAAGAAATACACAGTACTTATTCCACTTTTAACCAAATATTTTATAGTCTAACGGAAACCAATGATGCTATATCAAAGCTTAAAATCTCTCTTTCAAGAGAAGAAAGTTCCCAAAAAAGCGTTCACCTACATAAACAAAAAGAAGTATCTTCGCGCCATTAATATAAATCAAAAATGAACAACGTCGTAAAAATATGAAAATTCTTTTCACACTTCAAGCATCTCGAATTTAAATTGCAGTTCGAAAAGCACGTTCTTGCTTCTTACTGGAACGTGATCGATTAATTTACAGGGGACAGAGCGAGATGGAGGTATTAAATGAAGCCAGGAACACGTGAAGCATAAATTATATCCAACACTTTCGTGCATACGAGCGATCCCCTTGCTGTTACTCGCGTTTTGCTTCCCCGTCCAATCAGCACACTCGTTCCTCGGCAATTTTTTGCCCCATAAACCACACATTCGTCCCGTAAATTATACTCATCCCTGTACGGACTCATTCGGTGTAAAACACGCGCACCTTCGTATTTGTACATCGACACGATACACGAGGAGGGCTCACGCAGTTTCTTACCTGAATAATTGAATTCCAATGCCGAGATGACAGAACCTCATTACGAGCGAGACTTACGTTCGATATTGAACGTAACGGTACGCCAATCGCCGTTGATCCCGGCGAAATCGAACAGGAACAATGATGATGATTGCCCCATGAAATCAATAGCGACAAGAAAATTACAATTTTCGTCAATACGCGAAGCTATCTTTGGGTGAAAGCTAAAATTACATTCTTCTTATTCGTGGTGTCTAAATAATTGGCCGTTTGCGAATTCTTGGAGTAAAATTTACATAACCTGTATTATATATCTACATATGAACCATTCACAGGCCAAAGTGAATTGAACTCCGCTTGAATTATTTAATTTATTTTTATTATTTAATTTATTTAAAGTTTTAGTGGCAGAATACTTGATTGATGTTTAGCTGTTTGTATTTAAAATAAATTTCTTTAATAATTAGGCTTAACACTACGAAATGGGGGAGATGTCTTTGGTCATGGAATAATAAACAATTTATAAAAATAGTAACGTTTATCCGAATGATATAGTCCTTTATTCATTTTATATATCGTTAGATAAAAGCTAAGCATGTAATAATATATTCTACGATGTTTAATTGGATTTAAATTTTAAAACGAACTTTAAAAATGAATGTACATTTTCTTCATCAATTCTTCTACTTTTCGTTTTGTGGAGTTAATCGATTTGGCAAATGAGCAGCTCATATATAACATTATGTTAGGTTATTTGATAAACTTTTGGGGTTTCAATTTCACTAAATAGTTGCTAATAATTTACGGTTTGTTTTATTTTTATAAAATTAATCCCCATAAATTAATAGCTACTGTGATGTGTTTGAAACTTACTCAAATATTGTATTTTTATTTTTACATAACGGAACGCAAAATTTTAAATTGGAATACATAATTATAATACAGTCGAACCTCAATAAGTCGAATCTCAAGGGAGGAGCGTAAAATCTTCGAGTTACAAAGATCTCGAGTTATCAAAGTTTTCGTGTAATACGGGTTTAACATACGAAAATTCGATTTGGGAGAGGTAGAAGCATGACAAGTGTAGTTTTATGTTTTGGAATATCCATTTGTTTGAAAAATTATGACGAGATTGCGGATGTTTATGCATTTATGGAGAAAAATTCAGGATGCATATATGATGCACAAAATATATGAAACTTCCAAAATTAAACACAAATTAGAACAATTAGTGGGGAAAACAATTTATTCTTCCTCTATTACACAGATAAAAATGCACTCATAAAACGTGGCAAATAATTCTAGTTGCAGTAAGTTTCATTTCAATTTATAGAGGTTTTCTCATGGGAGCGAAAGAAAACGAACAAAGTTTTCTTCTTATGAAGGCTTTCGAGTTAAAGAGGTTCAAGTTATCGAAGTTCGATTGTATTTAGAAGATGAAACTTATCTCTCTTCAAGTTCATTTCTTAACCTATGTCTCCAAATTATAAATTTGAGAATAAAACACGACTAATTACTATTTATAAGATTTCTTTAAAACTACCGAGTAAATTATAATCCTTAATCTACTACAAACCCTACATTAACGCACATTTAGGGTTTAAATGCTTGGGAATCCAAAAGCTTGGAATTTCAGACGCTCGGAAATACAAAAACTTGGAAATTCAAACGTTTAGAAATACAAAATCTTGGAAACACAAACGCTTCGGAATGTAAAAGCTTGGGAATCCAAACGCTTGGAAATTCAAAAGCTTGGGATCTCAACCGCCCAGAAATACGAAAGCTTCGAAATTTCAACGCTTGAGAATGCAAAAGCTTGGAAATTCAAACGCTTATCAATCACTTGTTAAAGCATGAAACTCTAAGTGTCCAAGCTTTACTTTGAATCACTGTATACACGTTCGAAGATTACACAAGATACAAATGAAACGTATTAGTATTTGAAGTGAACACAAAAGCAAAAGTAGTAATTTAATAAATTACAGTATTATATTAAGCAGCAATTCAGTTAACGAAAATAAATAATTGTTTAATAGCACGTTATATAATTAATTTGTAACCGAATAGAGAACGCCGACTGAGAAAGTGTTCCGTCCTTACAGCGAGCGTGTTTAAACTTAGATTGCCGCGCAGTCAACGGGTTAAATATCTAATTCTATTAAACAACTATAAACCACTGATAAGATAATTAGCCGAATGATAAATACACGCGAAACAGGTGCTAACCCCGCAGGAAAAGTTCGACGATTAAATTAACTAGCTTACGAATTTCCGGCACGATTCCTCAAATTTACATAAGATAACAAGAATCGGGTCTAGTCGAGCAACTATCTCGCAACGATGTTTAGGTACAAGTAAAACACGTATCGCGTAATTAGCTAAACACGAGGCGCATCATTCGGTCCGATGGAGTAGACCATACTCTCGGAAGACTGGAGCAATTCCAATTTCACAATTATACAATTATTGCGTGTAAAGAGAAACGGGGCGATGGTTTCCGACGATGCTCGTTAAATGTTTGCCTTAGCCTTACGAATCTGAAGACAAGGGCAAACGACTATTACATTGACCCGATTTCGAACCGCAACGGTAACCCACGTAATGTCGCCACGGTGCCACAAACTTCTTAGAATCCCTCATCAAGTAATATCTCTACAACCTACGCGGAGGAAGAAACTGTTTTACGGACCTTTGGGAATCTCTGGCACCAGTGAAGACTTAAAGTTCCGCGTACGGAACTTTTGGCGTTGGGACGAACAATTCAAACTACGATGCATTATTCATTTAATAAAAGTTGTCAGTCAAAATTCGAAGTTCGTTTGGAACGCTTGATTTCGAAGGATTTGAATAGAATGTATCTACCATATAATAGATTGTTGGATTATAGGAAAATATTATTTCCATTTATACATTTGTTATGCGTAGCTTTTAATATTTATGGAAGATTGTGGAAAAGAAGGATGGAATTAATTAGCAAAATTGGAAATACGAATTATTCACAAATTGGCAGGAAAAAGTTGCGTGGACGGAGTGTAGAATCATAAACAGGAATTATTATGTGTACAAATGAATTTTGAGACTTCAGGATTTCATAAGATTTACCTAGTATTTATTCACAAAAATTAAATACAGTTGTAATGTTTAAAATTTTCAACATTTTCACGGTTATGAAGCAAATTTTTCAGTTGAAAAATAGAAATGTGGCTTTTTAAAAATGATAGAGATACCAAGAGTATGAAGATAAAGGCTCTGAATTAATTTGTGCAGTTAATAGAAGATATTTTAAGAAGAGGAATTATAATTGGTCGATTTAAGCTATTCTTTTATTCGATTGCGTTTTTAAAAATATATGATATTAAAATTACAGTATAAAGATTAACCATTGCTATCGAGTTTGTTAACTAAAACAATTTTCAACAAGCTGCAAACATTTGCAATTAAAAGATTATCAGATGTTTTTCTTCGTTAACAAATTCCAATTTCGTATTTCAAATTTTATTTCAATTTTGTTGCTTGTTGTTTGCAATATTTATTATACAGAATTGTTACATAGAAAATCACAACGGTGAAGGCTGAAATTCATTTGCGTTAGTGAAAAGCTGTTTTAGGAAGAAATGTTAATTTCAATCAAATCAGTATATTATTTGGAATTATTACAAATTCTGAATTAAGAATAATTATTGTCAATCGTTTAATGCAAACTATTTTTGAACGTTATATAGATACGTTTGCAGTTATCGTAATCAACAAATATTCTTCAGGAATTTAAATTTCATATTTCAAATTTCCAATTCAGAGAATTCGGCATCTCGAGAATTTAATTACAAAATTCTGCAGACTAATTCAGTGCCATTACGTTGAAAATCTTGGAGACTTTATTGAAGGAAGCCCGCCATTTTCTCACAATGGGGTGTTCGTCAATTATGTATACAGTTCGAAGACTGAATTATGAAGATTATTTTTATACTCGAATACCAGAATTGAATTAATATTTTGCACTTAAAGATTGTATTTTATGAATTGAAATCAGAACAATTTGTATACCTAATTATTCAAATGAATAAAACCTGCATGATATGCAGTGACTGTTATAAATTTCTGACCAGGCTATAATTCCCTTTCAATTTAAATTACATATTAATGAAGCTCTTCCCATAACCAATTTAACTTTACTGCGATCTTTTAGTAATTTTTCATTCAAAAAATTTTTACCCCTTTTTCACTAAAACATTTCTTAATTTTGAGGCAGATATAAAAAAACTGTTATTAATCTTCCTAGTTTTAAGTATCAATCCCTATGTTACAGATACTACTTGCTAAAATTATAAAACTTTTTAAAAGGAAAAAGAATATGATTGAATTGAATAGAATCTTAAAGAACGCAGGAGGGTTAATAAGATGATAATTTATAAAGTATAGTAAAACGATATATTTGTTCAATGGATCTTTATTACTAGGTATTCTTCATCTTATCAATCTAATAAAATTACCCTTTGGCTGGAAACTTTTGGTAGCCACAGGTGGTTATGAAAATGATGTAAGTAAAAAGAAAGGGAAAAAAATGTTTCCATATATTTGCCATATAAATTAATGTAACACAAAATAAATAAGAAATTTCAACTTCATAATTACCGGCGCATATGTTACGTAGCAACATTCCTTTATTATATTCTCAAGATTTTTAAATAATTTCTAATATACCATAAAAGTTTGATATTGTAAACGTTATTAAACATTAGAAACTGATCAAAAGAATTGGAAGATTCTTAAAATTACAGGATTTTGATGTCTTCGATGTATTTCTGATAATTGCCAATTTAAATTAGCATCAAAAAGTTTTAATTACTTTAAATTTGGCAAATATATTTCATAAATATCCTCAAAAATCCTACTGAAGATTATTCTAAAATTCTTCAAATGGACTTCTTCAATATTCTAATCGTTATGTATTTGTCGATATTTGTTTAAATATTCTATTTCGAAACATAAACAAAAGGTAATTATTTCTTCCAGAATGCAAATGTTATTTAATGTTCTTCTAACATTCGTAAAGCTTACGAAAATCTCCAGATTCATTTTCTAATTAAATAGTATCTTTTGTAATATTATCGTTAAAACTTTATTGACAAAGTATATCTGTTACAAACTTAACTAATCTACTACAAATTATTAATTAATCTTAACTCTAACGTAACTAATCTACTACAAACCTTGTTGCAAACATTTAAACATTTGCTTACCTTATCAAATTACATAATAGCACAACAGTGATTATCATAATATTTGTCAATCGTAACAATAGCGAAATCTGTGCTCCAGGATTAAAATACTTTTTATAATAAATAAACTGCGAATGTTGATGCAGTTATGGGAAATTTAAATGTGAAAAAAGAGGAACGAAATGCACATGATATACAAAAATGTACAAAATATCGAAAGTAAATTATAGATTATAGTAGTTAGAGGATGGCATTAATCTTTATTTAGGTTTCACTTCCTTAATTGCGCGTATAATAACACGAATTTGTATCACACCTGTGGGCCAATAATAAATTGCTGGTTATAAGACAAAACAACAAACTCAAGTCACACGTTTTCACTTTCAAAATACCGTTGTTTAAAGTTTTGTTCACGATTATTAAATATTGGGCTTCGATCAGATTGCGTTCGTTTTTTGAACAGAGGAAATTTCTTTCGTCGATTTCATTTCACGATTCAATTACTGCTTTTTGACATACGAAATGCTTGAAAATTGTCACGTGTGTGCATAAATATAACTTCCCACAATGCTCCACAGATATTCTATCTGATTTTGATCTGGGAAACATGCTAACCATTTCAATAAGCCGATGTTAAATATTTCAAAGCACTCCACTATTGTTCGTTTCTTATGTATCAAGACATTATTTCGTCGGTGCGTCCGAGAAATGTGAATCTCCGATTGAATAAAGAGTAACAACTTCTTTTCCGGTATCGAAAATCATTAATAAAACCCCCGAAACTCTAGCGAATTCTGACACTGCTATAATTATGCTCCACAGTGTATTCATGCACATGATTAAACAAATCATGCTGCGGATCAACGCCATTTGACGGTTTCATTCATTTCGTGTTTCACTATTAACATTTGTTCTGCACGTTAATGAAAGCAGCCGCGCTATAAATCATCTAGAAAAAGGTTCGCGAAAGGCGAAAGTACAAGAAAAGAATATCGGAGAAATTTTAATATAACAACGATTTGATTGAAGTAATACATGCTGCCTATTTTAAAGAATGCATGATTGCGGTCCGCAGCGAATGTGTTAAGCTACAGAAGGAAAGACTCGCAGCACAGAGTAGGCCCAGAGGAAGCTACACAAGACCGTCCCACTTGATAAGTGAAACCCTTTCAATTAGCCTCTCCAGTATCGTACGCGCATCTCACTGTTTGTACGAAGACAATAGGTACCGCGGTAGGCGTGAAGAATTTCGGCTGACGAAAGTGACATTGATCCAGTCTGAATCTTCGAAAGGAAGGAAGGAAGGACGTTACATACACACGAAAGGGTTCGAAACGTAGGAGGAGGTAGAAGAGATGGTAGAGGTGGTGGTCCGGATTGACATTGGTCGTCGTCGGTGGTCGTTGTTCCATCCTGTGTCACACAGAACTCTTATTGTTGGTGTTACCCATGAACATTGTGATTTTTGCGAGTGTGCACCGATGTCGGGTTGTCTGTGCAGGTGAGACAACGCCGCGTACACGAACACTCCGGCTGATTTAAAGGCTGTCACATGCAACATCTGCCAATGCAAACGCACCACTCAAGGTTGACGATCCCCACCGACAGTGAGGCCGGCTTCTTCAATAGTTATAATTTACTATAAAACGGCAAAACGGCCACGGTACCTTTAGACTTTTCACGCCCGGCATAGGCACGTGCACACGAGCAGTACACATTCGATATCGTGTAGGCACGAGATCGAAATCCCGCCTGTGTGCCTCTACCATCGTCGAGTAACCAGCAAACCGAGCTGTGCATACACCATTCGGGACACGCGATATGTTGAGCCACGCGACAATGCAACGCGGACTCGTGATCCTGCTCTGGATAAGTTGCGGATACGCGTTACCGCGAGTGGTGAGTTACGAGCTATAATGCCTTGTTCTTTTTCGTTTCTATCCTTGCCCACCGTCTCGGGACGAATAATAGCGTTGATTATTTGAAGACCACGGGGAAAGAACTTGATAAGTCGAGCCTTTTCGATTTTATGCTTTTGATTTGGTGGTTGAAATGGAATATTTTAATTATCCAAAGCGAAAAGGGGAAATTGTTGATAGATTCCGTGATATAAGCATTCTTATAATACGTGTAAGTGTATAGGGAAGTAATTTGACAAGTTCGTGTGAAACAGATAAATAATATGATAAGGCAAGGAATTTTAATGTTTAATCAGTTTACTGAAGAATGCTGGTCGCACTGAATATGCGATAGAGAAACTAATTAATATTAAAATTTATTATTATTAATATTACTATGTCATTCCAATGATTTATTTTTATGATATAAGCTCTACTCGCATGATTTTTATCGTTCTTATTTGACAGGAAAGATAAATTGTTTCATTTTCACTGTATTTTAAGTGTAACTTTATGTTTTTGTATAAGTTGTTTGAATAAAAGACTATTAGAATTCCTACTGCATTAAGTTATTGTGTAAAATTTTTAGTAACATGAAAAAAATCTACATATACACCAGAAACCAAATACCAAAATAGTTTTATTAGAAGTTGAAAATTGCTCTCCTTTAAACTTACAAAAATGTGACTTATCAAGATCTTCCCCTGTGATCTTCATTTGTAATTAATGAATCAAGAGTTAAAATGGTCTGCACGCGTTTTATTTCCTTTATTTTAATAGTAGAAGTATCGTCGATTAACCCTTAACACTAAAACTGCCGACGACTAAAATATACTTACTCGTAGCAAAGAAATAAAAATAAGTGACGATTGAAAAAAAATATATGGTGCGACTGAGATAAATCTTTATTCAAATTATGTACGAAAAATCACGGAATGTTCTTACAAATGCACCCGTGCAAGTTTATATAATTTTTATTGTAAATTAACGACCAGTCATTTTCATTGCCTGGACAATTCTATTGTTAACTAATAGAAATCGATTTATGAACACTAATACGGATATGAAGTTTGTCAGATTTCGATTAATATGTTGTTATTGAATATTTAGGAAATTATAGATTTAACACGTAGTGCAATTTTGATGAAGAAATATTCCACAGTTACAGCGTTGATCATATAAATAGGGAATCATTAATAAGTTCAATAAATCATACCACTCTAAATTTTGTTTTCATTTCTTTTTATAGTATATCATTGAAGAGTACCTTGTTAGTAGATTAAAAAACTGTAAACTTTCAATTCTTTAATTTTTATGTTAATGTTTTTATCGAATTTAATGAAGAATTGATTTCCCTATCTATATACTCGCCACTGTAATCAAGATTTGTACTCCAAAGGAAATAAAACAATTAGCAATGCAACAATCGAAAATATAATACGCAATTAACCTGCTAACTGGGGAATTGTTCAGTCAGAAGCTCCTTTATACGCTGGAAATAAAAATGAATAAAAAGGAATTCATATTGTTTCGAGTAATTTTAATTGCTGCGAATATAAATGTAAATTAACGTGTTTCTGGTACGAATGTAAAGATGCTTTAGAAACTAAAGAATTTCTGAGAAAGTAAAATACTATGTCCAAAACATTGGTAACTCATAAGTCGAGTTAACTCGTCATCTCCCGTTAATAGGTTAATAGTTAAGGGTTAAGATGTATTTATTTGAAAAAGCATGAATTATGCGACTGCTGGAACATACTCTGTTTAGTTCTCTTCAGTATGCTTTTCTTATGCTATAAAAACGATCACTGAATTTGACCTACTATTACTGACTGTTACACGAGGCATAAATTACTGATTATATTCTATAACTTTAATTGTCTATGCATACCTATATTTAACCCTAGAACTATAACTGCAGTCGAAATGACTGGTTACAAATTGACTAACAAAATTGTATAATTTTGCAACGGTACATTTTTTTTACGATAATCCGTGCTTTTCTGTATAAAATATAAATGAAGATTTCTTATACTTCAATCACATGGGCTTTGCAAATGTCCACCATTTTTATTTCTTTGGTACATATAAGTATATTTTAGTCGTTGGTAGTTCTAGTGTTAAGTAAATTTGCAACTGTGTTATATGAAATTTTACGATTCTATTTAGGTCACTCATTTTGTAATTAATGAAGTATTTGTGTCTCCTTAAAATCGAAGAATTGCAAAAAAAAAAAATAAAAATGATTTAAAATTAATCTTTAAGTACAAAGCACTTATTATTTTTCAGTTGAACTTTTATACAGATTTCAGAAAGATTACTCCTACAAGATAAAAATATTAATCTTAATTTCAATGGCATAACCATAACATAAATTTATCTTTATACTGTTACTTACAATACCCAATTACTTGTAGATAAAATCGTAAAGAGTTTCATAAGTGATATAATTGCAAAGCTACTTAAATATATCAGATCGTTGCATAATTTCTGCTATATTTTCGTGTAAAATATAAACCACCAGAATTTTGGAAAGACATTTGGAAGGCCTGTACAATTATAGACACAATATTCAATAATAAACAAAGAATTCAACACAAGTTCTACTTGAATTAGCTTAACGACTATTACGAGATGTTGAAAATATGAATAAAAAATACGACAAAAATTATGCAATGATCAAATAGATATACGTATATGATTGAAGTCTGTAGAATATAATTAGAAATTTGTGTCGCTTTTAATGAAATTTATGGCTGTCCTTTTTGAGCTCATACTAAATTACCTCTTTTATTGAGAGTACTGTGTTCTTATCCCGTGCAAGCAGGCTACGTAGATTTATGAACCTGATATGAATTTACTGGGCGTTACTGCAGTAACAAACACACTATGAAGTAACACACTTAAGATTCTTCCTCCAAAGCATGCGTAAAAGTTAGTATTTAATAAACTTACTTTGAAGAATGAATGAAGATTACATTGTGTAAGATTACAGAGAGAGAGGGGGAGAGAAGGAAGACCAATGTTACATGGTTGACAAGTTGATGACCAATGTTCGCAATTTTTAATTAATAAATTCGATCATACAAACAACTATAATATTATTTACGTCTATTGTACTTCGAAAAGTTAAAATCTGATTTACGTCCAAATTCGAATATTGTTAAAAAAATGTAATTAGTATTCGACTATTATTCAAAGAATTTTGCTACTATTTCAAACAGTTGAGTATTTCGAAATATTCTCCAAAGCGACACGGCTAATTTTTAACTATTTCAGGTACAGTGGTAAAGTTTTATACTTGCTTTTAATTCCATTATAGATATAAATTCTGCTGTAAAAAATCAACGATTATGTTTCCTATAAAATAGAAAACATAATAAAACCAGTTTTATTTATGTGTCTGCATCAAGAGTGTCAAAATATTTCTTGGTTTCTGTGCCTGAAAAAGTTAATCGATTATTTCATTTTTCATTGGAAAATGCCGTTTGAATTATTAACACTTTCTTACGTATTTTGGAATTTAGATACTACGTAACAGCAACAAGAATCTGCCAACGTCAAACGTTCAGGTGCACTATAATATTACGAGCTCTGAGGTCGACGATCTAAGACCGATAGACGAAGTGTCTTACATCGATTACAATACAGCACCTTCGAACCTTTCAAAGAGGCCGAACGTCTGCAACGACTGTGGTAATTAAGAACACTTTAATAAAAGGCATCCAGCTATACAAGTACTCGACGACACGACAATTTCTCTTTTTGCGAGACTGTCATCTCATTTGAAAGGAAAAGGAAGCAATAAGTTTGTGACTACTTTCATTAATGCTCTTATTAGCTGTCTGTATTTACCTTAAATGTGGATATAATTAACCTAAATTTGAAATACGATTCACGAGCACTTGTATTAGATATGAAATTGAGAAACGTGGTAATTCTTCGTAATTCGTGATTACATGAATCGTGTAAATTTTTGGTTAAAGTGTTGGTTAAAATATCTTCAAACTTAAATATCAGCGGATTATATTTAATAATATGGTATTCTAAGTTTTGATGTTGGAGTAAGGAACACATAAGTATTCGGTGTAATGATATTAATAAAAATTATATCATAATACTTGCTTAACTATTTCATTTATTTATTTTACAATTTTATTTGACATATTTTAGATACGATTACATTATTCATCTTTTACTTTTATTGCTAGATTGCGGATCACTATGCAAATTACAATTTTTATAAACACAATTAAAGAAATGGAACATAAATAGAATTTCATTTCATCTTTTAAATATTGTAATGAGTGATTTGCTTTTAATATTTTCCACATTTTTTGCACGTTATGAAGATTCTATAGTTTTTTTGCATATTTCAATTTCTCATAAACGCATAAAATGCAGTCGATTTATTATTCTTGACGCGCTGCACTTTGGATTACACAAAACGGCACTTAAGGTTCAATATTAACATAAAAAACAAAATTGAAGCGATATAATTCACTGGTGAGTTTAAAAAATTACTTAAAATTCGTTGAAACGTAAAAATTTCATTAGAAATATTTATACAAATATAGTAAATCGATATCTGCAAAAGAATTTAAAATACAATAACCAGTCTATAAACGTTAAACCTCATTTCTCAATTTTCTTCTACAAAAAATAAATATGCACAAATATCCAAAGTCTAACAGTGAAAAATCCGCAGCCTAATAATTAGACAGCGAATTTTTATGCAAGTTCACATTTTTATTACTAAAATTAAAGGAATGTAATCTGAGTATTTTTGTCACTCTCCAAACAAAACAATATACGTATTTCACTTTAAATTTAATTTTAATTTAATTTGTACGCTCCCTCTAATTTTTTGCATACATATGTACTAAAATTTCCCATAAACGCATAAAAATCCGCAGTTTATTAATGACATACCAATATAAGAAAAAATAATAACGAATGTCGAATTAATCTGTCCGACAAAAGATTTGCGGACACGAGTTTATGCGTAACGCGTTCAGGAACAAAATAAAAGGAACAAGCAACTACGTTTTAACTGCAGTACCAATTTCTGCAATGTGTATCTGTTTCAGTATGTGGCGTAGGCCGGAAAACAAGAATTGTCGGTGGGAACGTGACGAGCGTTTACGAATATCCCTGGATTGTTAGCATGAGTAAACAGGGCACATTTTACTGTGCCGGCAGTTTAATTACGCGAAAGCATGTACTTACGGCAGCACACTGCATGGAAGGGTGAGTATTGTCGCGTGAAGTATTACACAGCAAACAAATTTATACCTACAATATCAAGTTTATATATATAAAGCATCAATTGAGGGGTTGAGTGGAAAAGTGGTGTAAGTGCATTTTTTTAATATACAGATAAGCATACGATACGGTAACTAAGATGCGTATTTACATATTACTTGAGATAATTATCGTACATTACTGATATAATATTATATATCACGAAACATGTCTAGAAACTTATTCTGCATACAAAATTTAGTTATAATTTAGAATATTATTTACTTAGGAGTCATACAAATATTAAGAAACATATTAAAGACAATTATTTCCTATAAATTCAATTCTTTTGAATATGTTTTGTAGTTCACTCATTAGATTACTACTTTTGTCTACAATTTCCTTTTAATATACTAATTTTTTAACACTTTGAGCGCGAAGCTCTTCAAATCCAAAGACTCTATGTTAGATTAAATCGATGGCTCGCGATTTGCTGTGAGAAATAAATAAAATCTTGTTTATTGTTGTCGCCACAGTAATCACAGAAATTTATTAAGTATATACGCCCACCTCAAGAATGATACGTTTTAGTTTTGTTGGAAGTAAAAACTGAATTACAAACTGATTCATTAAACGCATATATGCGTCCATAGCACGCAAAGGGTTAATTAAAAGTATCTTTCTCAATCCTGTTTCTTTGCTCGTAATATATAAATCTACAAATTCACTGTTTCAAATTGTGTATGATTTACAAAAATATCAATTAAGTTATCTTTATTTATGTCTTCGCATTAAATAGGAATTTTCTAACTTTCCTTCTGCACATATGTCTATGCAGCGCTATACATTATTTATTTGCATTATAATATTTTTAATTACTTCTTCAACTTTCGTTAATTCGTTCAACTCTAAATCTCTGAACGAAGTAAACGAAAGCGAGCAAATTAAATTCCCTGGAATAATAAATATCCTTAAGAAATACGAGATATTTAGAAAACCTTACGATATTTTCTAACACGTATAGTTTTACGTTGAACGGTAGCAGAAAATTTATAAAATAATGCAAATTTTCTCTGTAGCCATGCCAATTATTTTCAGATTCGATAAGAGAAGCATCAAGCTCATCCTGGTGGACAATGAACGGGCAAGATCAAACAAGAATGCCATAATTCGCCGCATCAAATCGGTTGTTATTCATGACAACTTTCACACGTACACATTCAACAACGATATCGCTATCATCGAGATGGATCGACCAGTGAACGTGAATGGTATCGTGCGAACTGCCTGCTTACCTGAAGACAGTAAGTATAATCCTGTCTTTCCTTTCCTTTAATGTAACATTTGCTGGTTTATTCAGCTAAAACTTTTAAACATAAAAATGTAAGCATATAGAACAGACGCACCAGTGAATGAACACTTAAGAACACTTGACCCTTTAAGTTGAATTTTAGGTATTAATAGTATTAATGAATATTCCGATGATTCAAACATAATTATTTAATGTCTAAACTTTCATATAAGACATACAGGAAAACTTAAAACGAATAGGAACTACAATTAATTAAATGGAAAAACAAAAATATTGATTTCGCCAATGAATGGATAAGAATAAAATACAACATTTGTCTAGTTATCTATGATCTCAGCTTAAAAGTTTGACGAGCTCTATAAGCTGGCAAGGCTTCGTAAATATGTGAGTGGAACACTTGGGGAGTTCCCATGATAAGCCCGAGTTTAGCCCTGTCATCACCAGACTACGTACTAAACACCCCACAATTCTTGAAGGACAACAAACTGTTTGAAAGGATATAATCCATTACAAGAGTCGCTAATGACCTAGAAGACGATGCGACGTTAAACTCGGAGGGGAAAAAAATAACCATGGTTCGTTCCACGGTTTTCGAATACTGCTCAAAAGCAATAATGTTTCAATAATTATACTGGAAATGTATTTATTCCATATGAATCGGCATCGAATCCTGAAATAAGTACTTCTAGGTTTCGAAAATATACTTTAGAGTATTTCGATATTATGAAGAATCTAATTGTTTATACGTAATACTTGAATGTTGTAAATCTGGATTCTGTAATAGGTTTAAGTACGATATTCGATATAATGCTTATAGTTGAATTTTCTTCGTCGATGTACGTTATACGTATATGTACATGTAGAATAGAATTATGCATTATAGAATAACATTATTGCTTTTATAAGTAACAGAAAACATTATTAGAAAGATCGGAGGGTTTCTGACATAATATTCATCAAAGTTTTGTGTCTATTCGATCAAGATTCGGGTATACTTGAAAGTACTGTTTCTGTTCGTCAAACTACTTAACAAGGAGTTCGAACTTGTCTCGTAGAGGTTCGAATATACTTGCAATGTATTCGATCGCATCCCTTGCCATATAATGAAGAGCTACACTCGTGATAAATATTATAACTTAAATAGAATGAAGACAGGCTCTATCTATAATAAAGTTTACTTTCAATTGCAATTTTTGTTTCAATATGCAAAATAGGGGATTATCGTATCCAAATTAATCCTAATATTTCAATGTCTTATATTTGACACAATATTGAAGTAACAACTGGCTAATGTTACACGATATAGTGTCTGAAAAATTCGTAGGGCGAAGGGTTAATTAATCCAAATTTGGACCAACTCATTTATCGCTGAAAATAAAAGGAAATTTTGTTCAGTCAATAAATAACAAAAGTAATAACGATGGTTACGTAGTGCATGTATAGTTCATCCCGTATAACATCATGCATTCACAGCATAATAAAGGATAATTTTCTTGGATTTGTAGAGGCCATCGATTATACCGGAGCAACTGCTACAGTGGTCGGTTGGGGACGGACGGGGGAAAGTGAACCAGTGAGTGATGAATTGCGAAGAGTCAATCTTCCAATTTTATCGCAGGAAGAATGTGATCAAGCAGGATATCAGAAGAATCGAATCACTGAAAACATGTTTTGTGCTGGATATCTGGAGGGTAAACTCGATGCTTGCTTTGTAAGTATAGTAAGATTGGATTTTAATAGCAATCATTCATTAAAGTATATATTCTTGAAGCAGTCGAAACGAATTTTTATATTTAATACATACAGTGAGCCATAACAGTATTCGGCGGCCTTACGAAATTCAGAATACTGTATGCATTTATTTATTCATGCTATTCATGTTACATGTTTAAAGGTTTCATAATTTTATTAAATTGACTCGTCATCGGCATTGATCTTGCTGTGGTCATCGAGATTTTATTGAATCCAGTCATATTCTTTAATGTTTAAAGAATGACATTTAAAACTAGCATTTTCTAATTATTACAATATTATATATTATTTTCAGGGCGACAGTGGTGGCCCCCTTCACGTGAAGGGAACTTTTGGTCATTTGGAAGTGATAGGTAATTATTACTGACAATAAAATACGTATTATTATGTATCATTCGTTACAATTCACAATGCAATATTTTGTATTTTACAAATTTAATAATATTTTAAATATTTAAAATTTATATCTAATAATTTTTGTATATAATTCCATTCATTATTCGCTATAATTCACATCGTATTATCTTATATTTTAAATATTGGGTTGGAAAGAAATTTCGTGGTGTGATTTAAACAAAATTAAGTAGTAAAATTCATATAATTGTATAGAATTTTATTCTATTATGTATTTGTCACTGTGTTCCACTACTTTTAGTTATGTATTTGGTAGCTTAAAGACCTTATTTTTCCAGAAATTTGCATCGTTTTAAGCGATCAACTAGTCAACCTGGTTTTTGCAAGCTAATATTATTCTTTTATCATTAAACAATGAAAACATTACGAACTTTCTTTCCAATTCAATATTTGATACAATTTTAAACATTTAAACATCGTATTTAATAATTTTTGTATATAATTGCATTCATCATTCGCTATAATTCACAAATATTTTGATTATAATTTTTAAATATTTAAAAACTATATTTCATATTTTTTCTATATAATTTTATGCAATTATTCTTGTGTCCTTTGTATTTTTCTATATAAATTATGGTTCTTTTTATTCAGGTATCATTTCATGGGGTCGCGGTTGCGCAAGACCAAAGTTCCCAGGAATCTACACGAAGCTAACAAATTACCTTGGATGGCTGAAAGATCATTTGGATGATGAATGTGTATGTCCACCACCTCGCCGATACTAATTTCCTAATAATCTTAAAGATTCTTAGTTATAAGACAATGATATACTATTATTATTTAAGAACACGTATAGCTTTCGAACACTTTTATCTGTTGTTTAAAACCATTTAACTGCGTTAAGACATTCGACAAACAGAGTACAATCAGTATTAAGGTGAAGCAGATTCGATAGTGGATTTCATTGTATGTTTATACAAATATTTGCACATTTGTCTATTTGTAAATAGCTGCGGATTATGTACAATCGAGCCATCTTAGCGTATCGTTAATTTATTACAACTGTTCAGTCAGTTGTACGTAGTTGAGGTAATCTAGTCCAGTGTATATAAATGAAGAAGTTCCAATTTTCTGTGATGTCGCGTTTTCTGTATAAAAACAATTGTTGAATAAAGAATATGTTTATCAGTAGTTTGGTATTGTCTTTGAAGCCTTTTCGCATACAATTTGTAAATTATTTCGCGGTTTTTCAATTTGTAAACAAAGAGATTTCAAGATTCAAAGGTGTGAAAATTGTGATTGGAAGGTTCGAAGTTGTGAAAGTGGGGATTGAAATGTTCAAAGTTGTAAAAATGGGGATTTAGAGATCCAAAGTTGTAGGAAAAAAATTTCGGTGAATTAACGTTGCAACACGATAAAGTTAAGATTCAATCAAACTTTTACAATACTCGAGACACTATTGTGATGATAATATAAATTATATCAGAAAGGTATAAAACAAATTTTCCTATTAGGTATTGGGTGCATAGCTATTTAAGTAAAACCTAGAAGAAATTCAAATTTTATTATCACAATTTTTAAATAATGAATATTTAAAATATGTTTACTTTAATCTTCTAAAAAAGTTGTTTCTAAAGGTATTTTTTCTTACATGATTTTGATTGGAAATAAAATGACTGTATTATATTATTGAAATTGTATCTTAATTAATAAATTTATTAATTAATAAATGTTATTGCAGTAATGAATAATTGATTCGACCATAATTAAAGCTCTTGTGTTACGTCTTACAAGCCATCCAAACCAACGAAATTTGATGTTATAGAAATAATTTCACTAACATTTAATAATTTTCATTAATTTATTACGAAGCTTTTTCATCTATAACATATCTATAATTCAACAAAATTCATCTAATTTTAAAGCTAATTTTGGTCCCGTTGTTGGTAGATTCGCTTTTGAATAGGAAAAATTAAAAAAAGGGCCGGTCACAATGAAACCGGTAAAAACTAACGGTAGCCGAAAGAGTAATTTGAAAAAAGGCTGGACATCGCGACGAGATGTTAGATAAACGACAGTCCCCGATCGAGATGAACGGGCAATAACAGAAACCGGGTCAGTAGTCAGAAACGTTTTGCTTTCAACGGTGAATGTGGGTTAGTGAAACCTCCAGACCGTTACCGACGACTCCCTGATCCTTCCCGAAATGAAACAGGAATGCCTGTTATTCCAATTTATCAAGCAAATGCGGCTTTGCGTAATAAGAGTGACCTTTTTTGTATTTCAGAATAGTCAAATTTATCTCGATTAAAAAGAGGAATGAAGGAAAGTAAAGTAGTGCGAACTGTTAAATTATTATTTATTAAATACCTATTGTTATATTTTAACCACTTGATTATCCATATTTGAAAAAATTGATATTTAAAAAAATTGATATTTAGGAAAAAATAGTTTCCGACATTTCTAGTATTCAACTTTTAGTTTGACTCTGGATGACGCGTAATAATTGTTATTCGCTTTCTTCAAAATTGTTGTGAAGCGCAACAATTTTTTGCAATTAAAAATTAGTAATATTTTGAAGAACTCGAATCCCCCAAAATGACAAATTTCGAATTTTCTATTTTAAATGTAATTTGTTTGTAAGATATATTCAGAACCGTTTCATTTTAAGAATGAAAAAATAAGTGTGAGACATTAAAAATTGTTGTAACTCAAAATTACGTTGGTTAATTACTTATTTGAATATTAAAGAAATTAAAAATGATAACAAATAAAGGGTTTCTGTAAATATCTGTTAAATTTACGAATATAGTAGGAATCGATTTAATGCTAGTGTTAAATATTTCAGATCTAAAAAAAATTCCCAACGCGTTAAGAATGTTATTTGAAGTTACAAAATTAATATGATTCTTTATTATTTATTTTTACAAAAGTGCGGTATTATGAACTATAAAAAACAACGCACTTGCATAATACTGAATTTTCGTTTTATTTAATGAAATGTGTGCAAAAGAGTGCTTTTATTAACAATCATAGCAAAATTCATAACAATCATACATAAATCTTACAACTTTAATATTAATATTCCATACAAAAATTCATATAAAAAATTTTAAAACAAGTTTAATGTGAAACCAACTTTTGTACATTTTACGGTATAAATATCCCACTGCGGTTGGAACAAAATAATATTTAACGAATTTTCTCCCAATCATTAACCCTTTGAGGACAAAACTTAACAAATTCTAGTCCAATTATTAACAACAATATCTATTAATGATTTCTTGCTTCATAAATTGACGTGTACCCAGAAAATAAAAAAAACTTGGGCGGCTATTTGCAATACTCGTCTGCAAAGAAATCTGAATACCAAAGATACCTCGTAATACCCTTCTTTCATATCCCTAAATGCTTCTTAAGATAGCAGCATTACCTACAATATTAAATTCCAAATGAATTCTGTGAGCCGCCACGGTAAATCGGACTTAAAGACGTACACGAAAAGGAGGAAAGAGAATGAATTTTCCACGAAACACGAAAATAGCCATAATGGTAATTCCTGAGAAGGAAAACTCTTATTGCGTGTCGTAAAAAGCACATGACGTTCAGAGGGCACGTACGAAGTAACCGTTAAACTTGTGATGGTGTTCCATACCACGGAACTTTTTTAATAACATCTACCGGTGACAAAACTCGTATCCGCCACGCGATTTCATTTGTCAAACGTGGACATCCATGTCCACGTCTACGTTCGACCGGCCACTAAAAGAGAAATTTTTTGAAAGGGCTCCGAAAGCGAGTCTTCTTTCCTTATTTCAGCGAGTGGGGCAGCAGAATCGAAGGAATAAAAGTAGCGCCAGTTATTCTCGATGGTGGGAAGAGGTTTTTGCGGCTGCAAGATTGAGAAGATCTCTGCAGATGAGTGCTTTCAAAGCACCATCATCGTAATCGCTCGGAAACAGTCACAACTATAATTTAACTATTCCGGGTAATGGTTTTCCATTAAAACGACATAGCTGAGAACGTTTCTATTCGGATATTTCTGATTCTAGAATATGTAATGTTAATAATTGAATGGCTCTACGGTATATTGGAATGGCAATATGATCCCAAATTTTTAGTTTTTAACATTTACCAACAAGACATTACAATATTTTCCCATTAAAACGAGAGAGTAGATAACCTTTATTCCCATTTGGAAAATTCATTATTATAGAATATTTAATACCAATAATGTAACACTAACCGTGCCGCCATTTTACTTTTAGCTATTCAATAAATCTTTCTCGCTGAAAAAAGAAGCAAAAAGATAAACAAGATGTGAGAAAGTGATTAATCGGACACTATAAGAATTATCATAAAGTTAAATGAACGAAAGAAATAACAATGAATCTGGAATCTTAAATCAAATGTTTTAAAATCGGTCAGTTGATCGGGCGTGGTACGGTTAGTGTTAATAGTCGAAAATAGCATCAGGCATTGGGCTGGTTAAAAAATCCAAAGTTTCTAATTCCTAGCAGCTACGCTGAACAATTCCAAGTTCTACCGAGAATAATTGCCACTGGAATATCAAACAGTTGCAAGTTCTCAATTTCTATTTAAAAGAGAATCTTCTGAACACTGAATTCAAAAAAGCAACAAAATCGTCACAATTTTAATTCGTTGGGAAAGATGACAGCTCGTTGCGCGCCGTAGTCATTTTATATGTAATGATTTATTTTCCCAACATACTTAACTTTTTAATATATTCATACGCTTGTATTAAAGACAACATCGTATTTATATCTACTAAAAGTAAAATTGTTGCTTGAATGAAGAATATCCTTGCATTATAGTAAAGATACTTTGATATATTATAGTGGTCTAATTAAAAATGCAGATATAAACATAATGTTAAGGAATGAAATAATTCGAAAATGAAGAATATAAGGAAAAATGAAACAAAAGAAAATTTACGTCGCCATATTTGAATAATTACACTGTTGTTATTTGAATGCATAAAACATAAAATAGGTATTTTTTTAACAACATCGATTTAACTACAATTAAGTTTCGTTAGTAATTTTTAGTTACATATATGAAAGACTTTTTGATGAAGAAATGATTTGGTTAAATGGTTAATCTCACAACTATTAATAATCTCACTGCAAATAGTTTCACTAAATAATAACATAAAATTTGTTTATTTAATTAGTATGACTTGACGTTCTTATGTACCACGGAAAATCTACATTTTTAATGAGTAAATTTATAAGATTTAGAATAATTTCATTTATTAGTTCAAAATTACTTTCTCTGATTTTATTTGCATAGATTAATTTCGTTTAATATTAAAATTGGATTTATTTCACTTATAGTAATATTAAGTTAAGGGGAAAATGATGTCAGCACAGTAAATATTGAAAGTAAATCAACTTGTTATAGTGTCATACTATTTTATATAATCGGATATTTAAGTTATGGTATATATTATATATTATTATACACGATACATACAATATGACACAGAAGTATTTTACCCTGTTAATTGTAGCATTTAAATACTTAATATTCTTTAATATTATATTAGGTGTACAAATTAATTCTGAGGCATCAGAATTTCATAAGATTTAATATTTATTTACAAGAAATCAAATACGCTATTATTCAACAATGTATTATGATATTTTGTATATCTATAATATATTAAATAATTAAGAACTTGCGAATATTTATTTTGTAATGTGATTTCAATGCCTGAAGAGCCTTTTAAAGCCATATTAATACAATATCGAATATTGATCCTTCTTCGGATTATAAGGGTCACGAAGACCATTTAAAAAAATTAAAATTCAGTATTTTTCACTAGATATTGGTACAACTAGTTGAAAATTTATGTAATTCTGCATAGTCTCATTAAATTTTGCATGCTTTTACGCATTTAGTTTCCACTTACTCACATGGCAAAAAAAATAAATTGTGACTGAAATTGAAAATCCGAAGAAAGGTTAAACAATTTTAGAATTCTCAAAAACCCCCACTATTTTCTCATCAACCCTTATAATGATGCGTTTGCCAAACTCTACTTTTTAAATTTTAATCAATTAATAAAATATAACACGAAGCCACTGCAATTTATTGTCGTACCTGAACATCGCATTGTTGTAACTAATTATTGTATCAGTGATAGAAGATTGAGAACCGGTTCCAAACAAAGGATCTCTGGATGTAGTTGCGTGACACGAATCTACCACGTCCATCTTGCCAATTTCGAAACGAGAGGATCATGTGCGATCGACGTAGCATACTGAATGGGAAGAGCAACAGGACATAGTGAAAGAACTTTCTTCGCGAGCGTTGAACACTCGACTTGGTCTTGGTCGGTCAGTCTGGCGTCTTCGTGGAAGCGTGGTGAAAGCGTCTGCACCACGTCCGCCGATCTCTTGCAGCCTCTGGATGGAGTCTAGGGGCAGAAGGTGAAGAAGAAGATCAAACGAACAGTGGAAGGTGTGTCGGGATAGAATGTCCAATCATGGAAAATTCTGTGAACACGTCGCCGAGTGTGTAAGAAGTTTCATCCACGAATGGGGAGACCTTCTTCCGTGACATTTTTCCACTATCACTAATCGGAAGATGCTTCGACGGACTATATCACGTGAAACCTGGATCCTGGGTTTGATGTTCGCGTTGCTTGCTCACGTGGTCTGCTTGGACATCAGATTTTCGCAAAACAATTCATTAATCACAGCGGATTATGGTGTAAGTAATAAATCAGTGAAAACTGTACCTAGTCGGTTTCTCGGTTCATCTTTTTCTTTTCGGTTTCCCCCGTTTGAAAATTGTGCCGGTAATTATGAAAGTGGTGTAAGTTAAGAAACTAACAAATTTGAGCTTCTCACTTATTTTGCATTGCGATGATTTAAATCATAAAAATGTGGAAGCTTTTTTTGTTTTTGTTTTTTTTATCGTTTGACGACTTTCATAATAGTCGGCACAATTTTTGGCGTTTTTAATTAATATAAGAGAATTGAAAGTCATTTTTACAGTATTTAAGGATTGAGAACAATAGGAGTCCCGTTTACGTTATTTTTCACGGAAGGAAGACCAAAGTTTCAAGTCTGATATAAACGATATTTCTAGCCCCGAGTTTTATAGTAATTTGCAGAAACTAATTTTATTTAATGTACTTTACTTTCGAGCTAGTTGTTACTTTCAAGTAGACCTCGAGAGCGACAAAATGGCACTATTAGTGCGCAATTTACTAAAAATGGACTCTCATCGTTTCTCCTGGCGACTCTTTATTTCTTATTGACGCTGCTGTCATTTTTTACTGTAATTAATACGTTGCATGCGGAGCTTATAACGATTATTTTCCAAACAATTTGCTTTAACCTTGCTGCGGTCTTCAGGACAATTTCGACCCAATTTTGTTGTTATTTTTCTAAATCATTTCGTGATTTTGCAGTAAATATAAAAGAACTTCTATTAATATTTGCAAATGTATATTTCAATTTCTATGTTAAAGATTTTCCTCCTCAAGGTTATAAAACTTTTTTTGAAGAAAACAGAATGTGATTGAATTGAATGGAATATCCCAACATTTTGAAGCATTCGAGAAAAATGACATTGCACCTTTATTTTTTCTTTGTGACGTCTGTGCTTTTCTTTATTATATTCGAAGTACTTAGCCATTATTTTTTAATAAATTACATAATTTTTTTGGAATATCTATACAGGCAACAAATGTATTATTAACGTAGCAATTAATTAAATGCTTCAGGATGTTTTAACTAAGTAGAGCTGTATACTTAATTTTTCTCACAGAAAAAGAGAACTAACTTCGATTCACTTTTAATAAATCTACACAGAGAATAATGTTTCTCATTAGGCAACTGAATTCAATTTTTTACATATTCCTTACTTTTGAATTATTTAAAACTGCAATTAGCTACATTTAATTGTAAAAAGAAATGAGAAATAATTACGATTAATTAACACTTTTCTCATACTTCTTACTGCAAATCGATCCTTCAAATTCGAAAGTTTTATTACTGAAATTGGATTTCATTCTTTGTCATTTATTTAGATACGTTAATATTATTATAGTAATAGAGAAGTTTATTATTTTAAATAAATGTTGCATCTGTAATGGACAAGATTCCTAGTTCGGTCAGACAAGTATAAATTTAACGAGGCAGGCCTTGACCCATAATTCGGATCGTGGTCACTTTCTCGGATCGTTCCTCTCGCTCATTTGCAATGGAAAGTGAGCGTAGCATCGAAGATTGACCGATGCCTTTCTTTCAGCCGGCAAATTCGATGCACAATCGAAAGGGCAAGTTCTTGTTTGACGAATTGTTCGGCCTTGACATAAGCAGCAACGTGGACGAGGATGAAGTGTTAAGGAACTGCACATGTGGTAAGATTATGCATTGAGTATAACTGAGGAATCCAAACAAGTGCCAGAAATAAAGATTTTTTAATACGAAAAGGTATTAAAGAAATTCAAATATCTAATTACTAAATATTAAATAAAAATTCAATTATATTAATATTTTTATTATTTGCACATAGTATCCAACATGAAATTTACAACAACCTGTTGCATTAAAAAAGTCAAACAATTTTTTATTTTTTAATGGAATAATTTTTTATTTTTTAGTAAAATATTTTTTTATCTTTTTTGGTACTTTTATCGTTTACCATTTAAACTCCAAAATTAATGGTCTTGAATTTATGTTCTGAGACATAATTTTCTCCTTTTCATTAATTTTATTTTTTATTTGAATTATGGATTTTTAGAAACTACTGTAAATAATATACAAAAGGGATTGAAAACTATTGAAAATATTTTTTGACATTTGTTTTACGTTATAGATGATTTATCCTCTCGACAGATTTACAAGAAAAGTAGGTCAACACGTTGTAAGATAAGCTATGCAAAGATTTACTATTTTAATAGAATTATTATATGTATATTAAATATAAATAATAAGTTTACTTAACAAGTTTTGGTAATCTTTATTCTTTTGCTCGAAGGTAATAGAAATTTTGCTAAAACTTCGAGTAGAAAACACATCTCTTCAAACAGTAAAAAAATATATAATTATTTTTATTACAATAATAAAATACAAAATTTTATAAATGAAAAACGAATAATATACAATATAAAATTTATCCCAGATTAAATATTCCTTAACGGCATTTTTATTAAATTTTGTTCCCATAAGTTTCTTCCAGCACTTTCTATCTTGTTTTCTATTCATTTGCATAATTTAATACTTCCCAGAGTTTACCTTTTAATTTACTAAAATCTTTTTTTCATTTATTAAGGACCTTTTTATTAATTCTGAAATGTACAGCATTTATATACAACTTCATCAAAAATACAATTCCTTTTATTATTTCATCATCTACACTAAAATAATCAAATTCAACGATCTAAAATACAATTACCGACGAAAATGATTTACGTACACTTCTATCCAAATGTTTGTAATTCTTTTCTGGATCGTATCTCCCACGTATCATTAAACTCCCACTAATTTTCTTATCAATTTAAAATTATATTACCAATATTGGTGGCTATTTCCTTTATTATTACGAATTTTTGATTATCATCATAATTCCTTTTGAGCATCGAGAGGTTTCAAGGTTTTGTGGTATCGAGGTTTCGAATGTCTCGTCTCTAACACTAACGCAAAAGACAATTTTACAAGCACAGATTTCCATGAGAACGCTTGCAAAGGGAAAAAGGAATAGAAGAAACCTAGGAACCAGTTTCTAACAGTTATTCGTTTCTCTCTTTCTATATTCCGATACAAACGAAAGTGTAATAGAAAAATCACTTTCCCCCCATCCGACTTTGCAAACTTATTACATCACGTGACGGTATTTACACTTGACCACGTCCAGTGTAATAACGTCAGTGAGTACATATGATTGCGTGCTAGCAACCGATGTAACAGTCTCCTGTAGAAAGTGTTTCTGAATGTTCCTGGCTATTCTAGAGACTGATGACACGTAACGAGCAATAACGATGGAGCTATTGCTTTCCAGAATGCGGTGTATCCAATCAGGAGGATCGAATCGTAGGGGGGCGACCGACATCCCCAAACAAATATCCTTGGGTGGCGAGACTCGTCTACGAGGGTCGCTTTCATTGTGGAGCTAGCCTCGTCAACAATGATTACGTTCTCACTGCTGCTCATTGTGTACGTAGGTAAGTTTTTTTATCTCCATCATTATTTATATCTTGTCTCAAACATCTTGTTGGCTTGGCTTGTCCTTATGGAACATATTGTTGCAGTATTGAAATATATTCTTGCTGAGGACTTTATTATTTTTAACACTTTATCTACCGCTTGCGAATAGAATGCATAAGCATCTCTGATCATTTTTCTCGGACACGAAAAATTGACACCAGTTAGTACACGACCTAAATAACATTATTTATATGCATTATCTTGCGCTCGTTTCAAGCAATACAAATATATAAGATTTTTCAGAAACAAAACAAATGTAAGAAATAAGACACATTTAATTTATAGAAACGTGATAATTTTTTAAACAAATATACAAATATCAACGGATATAATTCTTGCACGTTAGTATCTAATGTATTTTGTATTACACAAAATGTAATATTGAATTTCAAGCCGTGTAATCTTCCGCAGTAGTATCAGAATTAGTTTAACTTTCTATCATTCATGGATTTCTATCATTCTAATTTTACGGATTTTGGTATCAATCATTGAATTACCATCTCCATTACAGTTGTCTGTTTCGCCGCACTCAACTTCATTTATAATATTATCAACCTCCTTTTTAAGCATACTTGTTTTCACTGCTATTAGAAATATTATCTTGTTACGTAGAAGCTTTATCAAACAGTTACTTTTTCAATTTAAAGTTTAACAATTCTTTCGAAAATCTATGAAGGTTTGTATTCGACTGAATGTTTCATTTACTTCTTGAAAAATCTCGATTTCTTTCGCGTAAAATTAAATGACGGAGCAAGAGTCGCCTCTCGAGTGCAAAGGTTTAAAAATAAGTATTTTATTTTGCAGCTGCAACTAGACTCTCTTTTATATTACTATTTGCGGGAAGTAAAGTTTTAAATGTTGCTGTATAAAGATTGAGGTTTCAGAAATGCATTTTACGGTAAATGCAGCCCTACGTTGATGAGTAAAGTTTTTACGATAATGGGAACTTTTTTCTAGGTTCCTCTACCATTTTGTACCTTTTATTCTTCAAAATGATTAAGAAAAACGTTTTTATTTTATTACTCGAAACCTGTCGAATTTAAGATACAGATGTATGAAATTTTATCGCAAGATATTAAAAGGATTTTTAATATTTTAATTTAATCTAATCTAATTTATCATGAAAATGATATAAACCTGCAACGATGCATTCCGTGATTTTCCTATACAAAATATGAACAGAGAATCACATGCTTTTTTAAATCGTTTATCATTTTTATTTCTTCGGTATAAATAGGTACATTATAGTCATCGGTAATTCTAGTATTAATAAATATTCTTTAAGGAATATTCAAAATATTTTTTAGGCACTAACGTGTAAAATTTTATTTATTTTCCAGATTGAAACGTTCAAAGATCCGCGTGATACTCGGGGATTACGATCAACACATAAACACCGACGGAAAAGCTGTAATGAGAGCAGTGAGCGCTATAATTCGTCATAGGAACTTCGACATGAATTCGTACAATCATGACGTTGCCTTATTGAAGCTTCGAAAATCTGTGAAATTTTCCAAAACTGTAAAACCAGTGTGTCTACCTCAAACAGGTAAGGAATAATTAACACCACTACTACTACGAGACTTAATGAAAAAATTCGTGCAATTTTTTTATTTCTTATGATAGAAACGACCAATTAATAAATGATTAGTTTGCGATGCTATTACATTCTAATATTTTGCCGTATTGATTGCGTAGTTTACATTTAACATTTAATTAACACTATTTTTACCAAGAGGGTCAAATAACCCCTTCCAAAATTTGAATCTTTGTTATTTCGTTTATAATTATTAAATTAAAAAAAAAACATCAACATTAAAAATCATTTTTTACTGTTTCGAACATTTATTTCCATAGTTATTTGCATCCAAATGCGAAACAGTCATATGATCCCTTCTGGTAAAAATAAGTATTCATAAATGAGCTATAAAAAGTGTTTTATTGTAATTGGTAATTTTTTAAATTCCTTCACGATAATGCAGCAGCTCATGCGTCGTTGCTTGCTCGAGAAATTTTGCCCAAAAATAACACCAGAATGATACCATTATTATTGCATTCGTCAGGTATAACTTCTTGTGTCTTGTTTCTCTTTCCAAGAATAAAAAAAGTCATAAAAAGGTGTTGTCTTGTGATTATTTAAGGCATAAAACAAGAATCGCTGAATTAATTGAAGACCGTATTCCAAAGTACAGTTCAGAAATGTTTTGAAAGCTGGAAAGTGGTTTGGAATAACTGTGTTTGGTTCAATGAAGATTACTTTAGAGAAAGTAACACACGTGCTGACGAATAAAAATATACCTTTTCATGTAAACAAAGATTGCACGAACTTTTTGATCAAACCTCGTTGTTATTATTAATTACAAAAATTGTCGTGAACTAACAGTTAATAAATAGTGACTCTTTAGTGATTATTATTACTAGTGAATAATGAGTTCATATAATATTGTATATAATAATAAATAATAAGAAATTTAGTAAATATTGTATATAATAAATCGCGATTTCTTCATGTCAGTTCTTTATCGAAAATCTATTATCTCCCTATTTAATTTTCATTGAACTGTATTTCCATTCTTTACTATTCTAGTGTGTATACAATTTACTAATGATTTAAATCAACGTATTATTAACAAATACACAGTAAGAGCATTCACCTCTCCCTACACTGGGTCAAGTTAACTTAAAATGTTAACACTTTCGGGACCGATGACGTGACAGTGCACAGTTTCAAGTTCAAAACCTTTGCTGAGTCTTTGAACAAACTCACTTTAAAGATTCTTCTCGTCTATTACAATATTCTCTTACAAAACAATTGTTAACATAGTCATAGATTTTTAACTGGATATATTTCTTGTAATATTTATTTATTTATTGTTATTTATTGCAATATTTGTTTATTTATTGTATTATTTTCATTTCTACTAAACCATTCAATATTATTCTCTATTAAAAAGAAGGCATGAAGAAAAATTAGTATTTTTTTCACTTCCTTATGTGTTTCTTAATCACTTTCATTTTCTAATTAATTTTTTAAACCTGTCTGACCAGACATTTTTGGGTTCTCGAACACCTCTAGTAATAGCATATATAAATGTATAGTATGTATTACAAAATAAAAGTAGAATAAATGTATTGTCTACCATTTGCTTGATTTTATTAATAGAGTATCGCGATATTTTAGGAATGTTTCTACTTTAATTACGATCACATTCTGTTCAACCTCAATCTATGTCCTCTTGTAGAATGTCGTAACTTTACTTGAGCTCCTATTTGAGTTTAAACGCTTTGATGGTTCTATTTCCTGTCCCTTGTCACTAGATCAATTTTCTTGCACTACATCTCGAACATCTATTAGACACCAAACTACTTTGAAACAGGAAACTTCATGTTACTCTCTACGGCGATAATAACAGCCTAAATAGGATTTTCAAAAGAGTAAATATTTATAGTAAATATGTAGATTTTGTTCTACTCCTGCATGCTTTATACGTCAAGTTCATCGTCAACTAAGCTTCTACTATTAACACGTAATTTTCTATTTTATCATTCCAAAGGGATGAAAACTTTTAAAAGGATTTTCGGATAATACTGACTATGCGAATATGGCGATTAATTAACCTTTATATTGTAAACCAGGGTCAAATTGACCTCGGCGTTTTTAATCCAAAATCGTACGCTTCGTTTTTCGCTTCATATAATCGAAAAAATAATATACTTGCATAAAATGTTGCTTAATTTTTCCTTCCCATTCCCAATTTTGAAGATTGCATCATGAAGATGCCGCCAGAATTTTTGCAATAATTTTTTCAGAGTCTCTTACTTAATCAAAAACTCATAGGCTCAATATGATCTCCGTTTATAGCATGAGTTGAATAGAAAAACGTTTACAGTGTGAGGGTTAAAAACAATTTACCGAAAAAGATTCTGTAGATCTATGGGTCCCTTTTCCGGAAAGCTTCACAATTTTCTTTTATGATCAACGAAATTTGTTGTAATACTTGCAGGTAGCGATCCAGCTGGTAAAGAAGGAACCGTAGTAGGTTGGGGTCGAACATCCGAAGGAGGAACGTTAGCTGGTCAAGTAAATGAAGTTCAAGTGCCGATATTAAGTTTAATGCAGTGCCGTAAAATGAAGTACCGAGCTAATCGAATTACGGATAACATGATTTGCGCCGGTCGAGGAAGTCAGGATTCTTGCCAGGGTGACAGTGGTGGACCTCTTCTCGTGCACGAAGGCGACAGACTCGAAATAGTTGGTGAGAAATTAATATAACTTCTGGTTCATCCTGCAACAGGTTCATTTTTAAGGTACCAGGTCGATGCATATGAAATGGTGCTTTTGTGATGGTTGAATTTAGTACGTAAATAGTAGACGAAATGGTCCAAATATGGGATAATTAAAGTATAGGGCTTACTAAGTGTTTTCGACTTAATAATAATTAATAAATTCGAACTAGACTGCGGACTTTTATGCAAATATATATCTTATCAAACGCGACTAAAGAAATGGAACCTTAATGAAAATTTGTTTCGCCCTCTAGGCAATCAATGCATAAAAATCCGCAGTCTAATTGTAATCAATTCTTGAAGAAACATTTTATTGGTCGCGAGAGTTAATGTCAGATATTTGTATGTATTAGATTGTTCGGAAAGTTCGCAGCAATATTTGAGAAGCGTTCAATGATATATGCACAATTATTTTATTACCATTAGTGAATAATTTTTCATGTAGTATTTATTTGTGAATAATTGTATGACTATCCAGAAGTTTCATAACTTCTTTTTAAAACAGTTGGCACTCGTTCTTCAAAATGAAATCTTCTAAGTTATTTTTCTAGGCCTCCAGATTATTCAATTTCTAACTACTAATAAAGTTTTACAAATATTACAATGAATAATAATAATAGTAGTATATACCAAAAAAACGTTTAACAATTTTTATTAGCACATGATCGAAGTATTTGTTTGTTGGGCGTGATCTAATGAGGAAACTTTTCTTTTGACTATCGCTCATTGATTATTGGATTTTAAGTAGGCCAAACGAAAACAGTGTTTGTTCGAATTAAGAATGCTACTATTTAACAAAGGTTCATGAAAAATAATCCCTTTTTAGTTCTACCGATTACATAACAGAAATTAGTATTATGAAAAACGCTACGAATTTTCAGAACAACCCACGAATCGTTAAATAATAATCTGATATATGCCACGTATTATATCTTCTATTTGATTTTTGTTTCTTCTAAATGCAGGAATAGTTTCTTGGGGTGTCGGATGTGGAAGGCCAGGATATCCTGGAGTTTACACTAGGGTAACTAAATACCTCAATTGGATAAACACGAATATGAAAGAAGGATGTTTATGTACAAATTAAAAACTCTCTACTGATCATCCAAAGCTGGATGATTTCTCTATAGAAAAATCTGTGAAATAATTGTAGCAATACTAACTTAATGAGACACAAAACTATTTGTTAGACATCTGAATCTATTTATTAATTTATAATTACTGCAGTTCCTTGTAATTTAACTAAATAATTGGTTAAATGTAAAAATAAAATATAAATCTATCGATTGAAAATTCATAATTAAACGAGCTAAAATAAGGAACTGTTGAAAATTAGATACTTAATAATTTCGAAAAATATTGTGCGTTGCATCATTGAAAACTGTCTTTTCTATTACATATTTGATAAAAATTAACCATTTAATTAAATCCTATGCATTACATTTAACTTTTGATATGATTTAAATCGCATATAGAATATTCTGTGTCCGTAGAAATAAAGAAGATATTAAGCCTACTTTAGATGATACAATTTGCATTGCAAGTGATTATTCAGTACTCTTATTATTAGACCATACATTTTGTATATAATTTATTAATAAACTGTGACGTTACGTAAAAAGAAAGAATAAATATAACATTTAAGGATCCTATGCTATGAAATTCACTTAAATAAATTGATACGAGAAAATCATCATTAAATATAAATAAATTCAAAAATTCTGTATGAAGAATAACGAAAAAGAATGAACAAACTCTAAAACTTAAACTGTCAAACTTTCAACCGTTTCAGTGAAGTTTAAATTAAGAATAATATTGTAATTTTTATTCTCTAGCACTTTAACGAACCTTCAATGCTTTTCTGCTTTTATTCATTAGTTTTCAGTAAAGCAAATTCTTTTACTGCTACATGTGACAGTTTTCCGGAGCATTCAGCGAAAAGTTGCGATATGTGGTCGTTGTATAATTCCTCTCATACTTGAGTCACACCTTTTGTTGCGCGAATGGCGGTCGAACGTTGTTAGAATAATTATCAGTAACGGTTTTCTGTCGAACCACGATTAAGTTAACGAAGCGAGCATTCTACTGAAAACAGAGCGACAGTGTCATGCATCGGTGCACTATATGTATTGCATCGAACTACTGCTCAATAACGAATGTTTGTTGGATGAAACGTATTTGCTCGACTAAACATCAATGTTAACATCAATGCGTTCGATTGGACACCTATTTCTATCACTTGTACAGATATCCATAACTTGTATCATTTTTAATAAAATATTTTGTAATAACGTGTACTGTTACTCTAAACAAGTGTACATACGTACAGTGAGAGTTAAAAGTGAGTATACACTTTATACAAATGGAATTATACTACAATTTTTTCACTGTAAATTATATCGTAATTATACTGTAATTTATTTGTTGTAAGTAATACTTTGATTGTATTACTATTATACAATATTCATTTATTTGCTATAAATAATGCTATAATTATATTGTAATTTCATTTGCACTATATTGAATACTATAATTATATTTTAATTTTATTTTTACGAGGTGTATTCACATTTTTTATTCTCATTGGAAACTGTATGAAATGCAGAAGCATACAAAAATACGTAAATAAGTAACCAATTTATAGAAGTAAGATTATGGTATAATTTATTTACTGTAAATTGTACCGCAATTGTACTGTAACGCATTTTCTATAAACAATACTGCAATTATATTATTATTACACAATACATATTTATTTTCAGCAAGTAATATTATGGTCAGACTCTAATTATCCTATAATTTCACTCAGTTTCATTTTTGAGAGGTGTACACTTCCTTTTGATTCTCACTGTATGCAAAATACTCAACTTTATAGTAATACTCACTTAATAGGGTCAAATATTTTTTTAATTCTCCGGGAATCATCGTAATTTATAATAATTTAGTTAAAAATAAAGTACATATATAGTCATTGTATTAAAAAAATGAGGTCTCATTACAGTGGTTCCTCGATTATGCGATCCTCGATTTGTCGGTCCCCGGATTATCCGACATCCTAATCGTAAAGCAAAGAAAAACTCATTAACTACAATAATGATACAATTTTTAATTGTACCACAATACATTGTTTAAGTATATTTAGATCGTAATATTATTATATTACCTCTATTAATATTTATTTTTTATTGTTAGTGTTTATTTTTATAGTTTATGTAATATATTAGTGATTTTAATTATGTATCGAAGTTGTAAGCCGGACGCCATCCAAAGCCGAAAGGCAAGGATTAAGTGAATAAAAAGAAAAGCGTGTATAGAACTAGAACGTGAAGTATAGAATAGAGCATTAGATAAATTACGAATTTGGACTGTTCACCAACTTGTTTTACGGTCATACATATACTGTTATTCTGAAATCCTAATGAACCATGAAAACGTGTATGTATTTATAATTTTTATAAATTCTCTGATAGGTTTTATAGTTATACAATAGTACGTTGTATCACAAAAACATTAGCGTTTTTAGCTAATTTTATATTATCACGTTTGGCCGAAAATTTGTTGCCAGGGTTAGTAGATTAGATAATCGAAGGACTATTGTATTTTTATTCAACATAATTATAAACATCTATTAACATTATTTCTACATATATGATTAAATAAAACTGCCTCCCAGAATTGTGAGTCGTGGCACTCAAAGTGTTAGTGGTTTTAATTTATTTTGGCATTCGTTTTCTTTCGGAATTACACGAGATATGTTTCTTACATTTTTGAATAGCGATAATATCCACAATAATACTCAACAAAAATATCAAGCATTTTTCAAATTATTCCCCTCTGCATTACAAATGTATTAAGTTATGGTACTTGAAAGAATTTGATAAATTTGCAACTCATAAACACGACGTTATTGAAGCACTATTTTCGTAACGTTGTTATTAAAAAGGTATGCGATGCTGTAAAATCCAAGAGCTCTTCTTCTTCGCATACCGTGCATTCAAGATATCAGATAAACGGCAAACGACATAAATGCATCGTAATTTAGTCGAAAGTGGAAAAACCAGACCATAATGGACAACATCGCACGGTGTTTCCTCTCTGTCTATCCCAAACCGATGGTATAAATACATTATTAGTACAAAATGTTTATGGTTGAACGGTACCGGATGACGCGCCAAGCTTGTGTATAATAAGAATTTTGCATATAATAAAATATAGATGGGTGCTCGTAAACGATGGTCTTCTCCCTTGGAATTTGCATAATACATTCGAGACGCCAATTTTTGGGCGCGCCGCGCCGCGATAAATACGAATGAAAAAAGATACCTTCTTGTTGAAATATCTTCATACCAGACCAAAGCAACGACGCATTTTGACATTTACGTACTGTTTAATTAATTTTCAACAATGTCAAACTATATTAAATGTAATATTATTTTCAGTAGCGCAAAATAAAACTCGGACACTTGTAGTATTATTCATAGTAAATAAATAAATTATAATGTAATTATGATATAATTTACGGTAAATCAATTATAGTACAATTCCATTTTTGTAAAGTGTATATTTAATTTTGACTCTCACTGTATATTATGGTTATATGTTTCCGGTGATTATGGTGACATCTTTTATTTGCAGGCGCTTACAATTTTAGTTATGGAACGATACCCGGTTAAAAATCGTCTTTATACCGTTAAAACTTTTTACTAAACTGCGGATTCTTTTATGGAAATTTATATTTTTATTAACAAAGTTGAAGAAGTGCAACCCAAATATATGGTTGTTTCATCCGAAAAATACAATAATTTGTACTTTATGCCAAATATTCATTCTATTTTTACATATTATATGCATTAGGTGCCTTTTTGCACATTTAAATTTCCCATAAATGCAAAAGAATCTGCAGTCTATTTATTACGAAAATTCTAGTTTTGTAAAAAGGACGTATCGCAAAAAACGTACCTAATTCTTTCACACATAATTGTAAAGGATCGTACTACAATATACAGTAACAATTTTTTAAGTTTTCTAAATTTAATCACATTTTACTTACGAAAAACTTCCGAATGCTCTTGTTGAAATACCTTTTATAACATGCATATTATTGCAATATTAATTATACTTCTAGATCGACTTGAATACCCATATTAAATATTCGTCAGTTTCTAATGTAACGTTCAATATTGCTGTTATAATTATTAAACTATAATGTTAATTATTCTTTAGTTCCATATTACCTACGTTTACCCTAAGTCACACAAATACCAAGTTACTACCAATATGTACGCTCGAACTGGTATAAATGATTAATTAACACAATTACAGTCATTAATTAAAACAACTACAAACGAACATCATGAGCCTACTGTTTCAGACCATTGTCTTGATAAAATCTGAAACAATTAACAATACCCAACTTTTGTTGGTAAAGTATCTTTCAAATTTTCTTTTAAAATCTATAAATATTCATTCTAGTCCATGATTCCGTTAATAAAATGAAGACTTCTTTGTGCAACAGCTAACATGAATCCCTTTACAAATTCTGTTTCAAAATTAACGTAAATAACTTCTACCATTGTTATTCGTAAATTTATATATACTTGAATATAAATTAATAAAAATATCTCTATTCGTGTTTAATTCCTTCTTATGCTATCATTCGCTATTTAAAAAATCGTAAAAGTATAAGTGTCCGAGTTTTGCTTTCAGCCACTGTACGTAAAGCGACTGTAAGTTTTGAATGGTGGTTTTAGATGGCCATAAACGAGATAAAGAGAAGGGGATCACAGGTATCGATGGAAATCGTTCAAAACTACGGTGACCCTGATGACGGTCAATAACAGTCACCCGTAATTCGACCCTGAACGTGAACCTGAACTGGTCAGGTACTGTCCAGTCGCCGACCAGTCGGCTATGCCCTCCTTCTCTTCTGGAATAGCAATTACCTCTTCGACCTGAGTCGTCCTCAGTCGCCGTGGGACACTGGCGATAGTAACTCCCAGCTAGGGACATGTCCGTAACTTGTTCCTGACAGTGCCCGCGCGGCGAATCCTTCATCAATAGAATCCTTCCTTTGCTACGTGACACGTGAAACCTCTCACGGATAATAGCGCGTGGTAAAATTCGATCACGGAAAATGAAGTTTCCCTGGTGCCTTGGATTACTGGTCGCCCTCTCCCACGTTTCAGACCCTTGTCAAGTAAGACCGTTTAGTCGTAAATCACTACAATTATTTGGCTATTAGCGGTAAATTATTTCAATTATAATGTTAGGGGTTAATATTAGATTATTTGGATAAATGCGAGTGATCATTTTGGAATGGACTAGAAAATATTCTGTTATATTCTGTTAATTTTGTATCTTCAAATTATTATTTTTGGGATCAATTGTTGTGATTGGAATATTAATATAATAGGCCGACTAATAAGTAGACTGTGGATTTCTATTTGAATTCGTATCTTTATGAATAAAGTTTGAGAAACTGGATCTAAGTAAGTAAAGGGTTGTTTTATCCGTCAAATATAATAATATGTATTTCGCTTTGGTTGTGTTGCATAATCTTGCAAGTAATAGGAGTTCTTTAATTTTTTGCAGATTTAAATTTCCTAACAATGCATAAAATTTGCAGTCTATTAATAAATACATGTTGGTAATTTTGGAATGGAATAGAAAAGGGTTTTAGTATGTTCTTATGAGATTCATGTAGATTTATGTATTACTTTGAACATTCAATTTACATAAATATGAAACTCATAGGAGTCCGAAATTCATTTAAATTTACGCGCAAAGTAAATGATGATTTTTGAGATGTAAAACCTTAAAAATCAGTTAGTGAATTACTGATTACTCTTTATGTCGTCACATGAATTGTTTCAAAAAGCAATAATCAACAATACAAATTTTAATAATGTTATATTATATGCGTAAAAATTTTTTTTTTAAAATGAAAATATAGTTTTCTGTTAAACAGTAATATTCTGCCAGTAAGTTCATAACTGCAGAAGCATATGTCATACAAAAATATTGATTTTGAGGTACATAAACTTTTAGGCAACTACTTTCGGTGAAAGAGTGAAAAACTTTTTCGGTATTTTTGGTAATAAACCACCTTATGCTGTGGAAGCACCTGGACCATGTTATTGCAGTGAGTACAGCTAATATATTTCCCAACGATATCAAAATAACAGAAACCATCAAAGTAACTTATAGTACTTAAAGACATCGTCAAATCTCGTCTCGTAATTACAAAATGCTAAAAATTTGTCTACATATGTATTTGATCACAGTACTGATTAATGAATTAGTACTCAGCTATATGGTTTGATCTCCAAATAAAAATTACTGTTATTGCTTACTTGAAATTTAAGACTCGTAATGAAACATGTCGAAATTGTTTATATAATATATAACTATAATTGAAGCGTTACAATATATTAGATTGATTTGCAGTGCCTCTCATAATTATTCGAATCACAGACGTTTTATTATAAAAGATAAGTAAATCTTCTATATTACGTTTAACACAGATCATTTATTAGAATAGTTGACACTACTTTTTTTTATTGTTAATTGATTGTAGGTTTAAATTATTAGTGATTTTTAAAGTTCTGAATTCTCATGCATTTGAGTTGCCAAGCTATTAGATTTTCAAGCCTTTCAGTTTCGAATGTTTCATATTTCTAAGCGTTTTAATTTGCAATCATTTGAATTTCAAGGTTTCCGAATTTTAAATCTTTCAATAAGTAGAAATGTCCGTCAAATTTCGAAGTCGTTCGAATAATTGTGAACGGCATTATACATGTTGTTAATTAATCTTGCACCTACAACATTTATTTATATCGTATTCAGTACATAATTCACATATTCTGTCGCTATAAAAATAATTTCCAATTTTCTGCAATTTCATCGTTTACTACTTACACTTCAAAATTATGTAAATCTACCACATTTTATATTCGTACTGTTCTAAACTCTAATTTAACATTACCAGACTTCCATTCAATAATTAATGCAACCATTATTATCATTATCTTCTGTTACTCTTAACTACATTTCTCTTTTAACACGCCAAACGTTTTTCATTTAAATACAAATTAACAAATTATTTAGTATCGAATCACTATTTCCGTAAATTCTAATTTAACATTGCCAAATGGACTGTTTATTATAAACGTGTAACAACTCGATTTTATTCATTAATACGATATTTAAAGTATCGTGATTTCATATTCAATAAAAGCCAAAACAATATGAAGTCAAATTTTTTTAAAAAATGGAGCTGCTTTAATTTTATAATCAGTTTATTATACTTTATTATTTTACTTTCCATTATTTGCATTACTGAATGTTATATGTATTATAAATTAGAAATATTATAAAGTATTATAAGGTATTAGAAATATAAATAATATAAATGAATCTTATCCCCATTATTGCTTTATCTTCCGTTACCGTTAACCACGTTTCTCATTTAAAAGAACCAAACCGCTAATGCAAAACTATTCAACTAACTAGGCTGTGGCTTGCGAAACGAAGAGAGCCGAATAGTTGGTGGTCAAACGACTCACATGAATGAATTCCCATGGATGGCCAGACTTTCATACCTCAACAAATTCTATTGTGGCGGAACGTTAATAAACGATCGTTATGTCCTCACTGCGGCTCATTGTGTCAAAGGGTAAAGATTAACCAATACAATTAAACAATTAAGATAACGTAATCAGTAGACTACGGATGTTTATGTAAATTCATATTTTTCTATTAGTTGTACAAATTCATTCAACACCTTTTGTCATAAGAATCGGCATTTACTTACAAAATAAAATCATATGCAATTTTAATTTCAAAATTAAACTCAATTATTATGAGTGATTTTTCGCCGTCATCAGCTAACTAATAGACTTTATTTTTAAAAAAAGGCAATGGTTTTTAGTTGATAAAGCTGTCAAGACTTTAAATGCATAGTTAAATGCACTGTATACTCAATAAATATAATACAAAATTATATTTGTATTATATATACATGTATGAATTTTTTAGACATTTAAATCTCCTATAGATGCATAAATATTCACCGTCTGTTAATCTACAATCATACTCAAATTTTCTATAAACGAATAGATATTCACTGTCGTACAATCCATAATCAGAATCAATGGAAATGAACGTATTATGCTATCGGAATTGCTAGATTTACATAAGTTACTGCTCACGATTCACTACTCGAGAGAAGCATGATCAGCTTTCCTAGTTCCATTTTCAGGTTCATGTGGTTCATGATCAAGGTCACGTTCGGTGAACATGATAGATGTATTGAAAAGGGAGCTGAGACCAGATACGTGGTCAGAGTGTTAACGGGTGATTTCAGCTTCCTCAATTTCGACAACGATATCGCCTTGTTACGCCTCAATGAAAGGGTGCCTTTAAGCGACACCGTAAGACCCATATGTCTACCTTCAATAAGAGGTAACAAATTTATCTTTCCCTTTCTCTATATTTTCCAACGTAACTCTCTGACCATATTGTCAAGTATTACCATAAAAATCGGAGATAAAACGTAACAATACTGTTTCTTATAAAAGTACTACTTGTTTAACCCTTTATACTACAATAACGAGTCACACTCGTTTCATGAATTACGATGTAGATTCGACGAAGATGGATACTATTGACATCGAGATTTAACTTAAATTTCAGTTTTAGCTTTGTATGATTAATATTGATAGTTGCTAAATGAATATTGTTCATAATATTCAAATAATTTGTACGTAACGTGATATGAAAGCAATGATTAAACTTCGTGATTTGATTGGAAGGACAGCAACTGCATAACATGATGAATATTTTGTTAACAAAAATAGAAATCTGTTAAAACAAAATTAAAGCTTTTTTCAACTTTTGGAAAACACAAAAATTGATAACGGTCGTTTTTTTTTTTTTTTTAATGAGTAGTTATATTTACATTAACCCTTTAAGTGCTATGAGAGTTTACAAATTAGGATAATTTAAAACAATGAAGAACTGATACAAAATATTCTCGAAACATGAATTTAAAAATGTAATTAACAATTTCGACGATATTGATATTAAAAATCATATATATATATACATAATAATGATTCACAAAGTAAAGCCAGAAATTCACCAACTTCCTAAAATTACATAGCACTCAAAGGGTTATAAATACATGGCAACAGTAAACATTTTTACACGAACAAAGCTATAGAATACACCTTAATTAACATATTTAATTCCTTACAATAATTTTCCATTCAGAAATAACTTAATAAACAGGTGGAATATAACTTTCTTCTCCACAGTCTTCAAAACGGCAGCCAAGACTGTACAACACACAGCTAAAACTAACCAACAACACACCAATACCACGTCGAACGAATAAAATACATCAACACAGAATCTGTTACAACGATTCACCACCTATCGTTGCCTATTTCAGTCAATAGTCGCGTTATTTATTGGTTGATTAATTGCAACGACCGCGTGGTAAGCATGAATTAGTCAGCATACGGGTACCGTTCGCGAATGCGAGGCGATAAGGTGCCATTTCGAATCATAATTCGATGCAAAAGCGTGGCAAGCACGATTATTACCGAATTGCATAATTCGTGTCACACGATTATATGAAAAGTGCAAGTGGATCAAAACTTCTACGGTTGGAAACGAAACGTTTCTATTTGTTCGCATTCCATTGCAATCTGCCTCTTTCTCTTTCGGTGTTCGGTGCATGTTTGCCTCCCGTTGCATATACGGGTTGTATTAATGATTTCAGATAAGCAATACGTTGGAACGAAGGCAATCGCATCCGGCTGGGGAACCTTGCACGAGGATGGAAAACCATCTTGTTTGCTGCAGGAAGTCGAGGTACCGGTTATGAGCCTTCAGGAGTGCCGTAACACGAGCTACAGCCCACGTATGATTTCCGATAACATGATGTGCGCTGGATATTCCGATGGCAAGAAGGATTCTTGTCAGGTAGGCTTCTCGATTAGGTGTTTTCAATTATCGGGCCGCCTCGGAAAATATATAACACAGCGAGATCACGGATAAATGTAATTTCAACCTGATTGTGATACGGTATGGCATAACTAGTTTTTCGAAACTAGTTGTACTGGAAAATCGTAACATTCGTATCATTTTATTATACTTAAATGCGTAGAATAATTTCTACTTTGTATTACAGTCAAAACGTAAAAGTTTACATACACATACAATAATTTGTTACATTTTATGTATGTATTATAGTCTAAAGCAAGATCCTACTTTCTTTTTATTTTCTTTAATAATGAGTTACTAGATTTTCATAAGTTTGCTAGATAGTTTCGTAACCCCTTGAATGTTATGGTTCGTCACTGAAAATACATTCCACAATGGCACGAAGTTTTTCATAATTATATAAATGATATAAATGTACATGACACATACATTACTATATATATAATAAAATAAATTACTTATATATACTTAATAGAACACGCAATAGTATAGCTCCCTTGCTAAAACAAAATTAAATGTACTCATCGATAATTTCGTTGTCATACATATGATATATGTAGATTTATATTTTTTAACCACCTTTAATCTTCGTGGAATAGAAAGAATTAATTTTGTATAAAATAAGGTGAAATATTGTTCCATTCTTCTCGTAATTTAATTTAAAATCTACCCTATTTGTAAAACTATAATTTATTTCACATTTACAGCGGGTGATCGGGGGGGGGGGGGGGGCTGATAGTTTAGGTACATTGAATAGTAACCATTCTTTAACCATCCTTCATTGCATTCGAAAGTGTACTCAATTTTGTGAGTAACTGTATGTAGAAACACACAAAATTTCAAAAGTAAGGTATATTTTGTAATGTTTAGAGAGCGACACAAATCGGTGTTTAGCTTCCACTTCTTTCGTTATCTTTGTAAACACATGAACTTGCATAAAGATCAGCAGTCTATTAATTACTCCAAATTCTCAAGCAACAGTACAACTACGATATATGAGATATGATTTTTAAATACATCTTGCCAACTGGAGAAACTTTTTAAACGTTTTTCATCAATTTTCGTTAACCTTTCAGGGTGATAGCGGTGGTCCATTGATAGCTGAACGCGAAGATAAGAAGTACGAGCTCATAGGAATAGTATCCTGGGGAAACGGATGCGCCCGACCAGGATACCCCGGCGTTTATACGAGAGTTACACGATACATAGACTGGATTATTTATCACTCGCGGGAGGGATGTTTTTGTGATCAGAATTAAGAACAACTACGCTTTGTATCGCGACGCCGCCCACAATAGGTTTCTCTGTACAATACTAATTATTATCGTCAAGCAATACTTCATCGAGAAGAATGTATAACTTCGATATTGCGACCATGAGAGACAAATTTGGATAATTTTCATTTGTTTCGATTGTTAATTAATACTAACGTTTCCAAATTTTTGTAGACGATTTTTAAATGGTAATGTATTTTCATAAAATATTTTATGGTTCAGATGGAAACTGTAAAATAGTATATTTTTTTGTGCCAAAATTTGAAACTAATTGTGATTTCAATACAAATTCGTTATTGTTATATTTTAATTTGTTGTGAATTTTGATAAATCTTTCTTTTGAAAAATATTTCTAAATGTAAGTAATATTAGAAGCGAGTCCAATCAGAAGGTCCATAATAGTTATCGCATATCATACATCTATTTATAAATTCTAGAACATCGTTCTCTCATCTCCTTCTCTGTACATTATTTTTAACCAAACGTTAACAAATATAAATTATTAACCGTTCATTTTGTATCAAAGAAATAAAGAAAAGGAGGACTGAAGAATTTCAACTTGAATCTGAAAAACTGTTTCAAATAGAAGAAGATTACCTGTTCTACGCAAAATGATAAGTAAAAAGTTATCCTAGTTTTAAAAATCGAATAATACGCTCAATGAACAAGTAGTCAATAAATATATCTATGATATAAATTACACGATAATTATGTATACAATTTATTTATTTTACCTTCCCTTTGAGTGCGGAGTTATTCCGATTTAAAGTGTTTACAATTTCCAATGCAAATAAAAGGTAACGATGAGGCACTATACATACATATATCAAACGATTGGTCCATCATTCGATACCTGAAATCGCCTAACGGTAAACACCGACCGGTTACTGACCGGTTGTAATTCAGACGGAAACGAGAAAAATAAAATCGACATCCTCGAGTCGATAGAAGTCGCACGTTTCTGTGTTCGACATGCAGAAAAAAACCTTGAACTCATCCAGAGAGAGAGATGCGGGCGAGAGTCCCGCTATACAAGACAAACCAACCGTTTAACCGGGGCCAGTACCGTTTCGGCAGCCAAGAGAAAAGCCATGAAGCTGCAGGACTACGTTAAATACCTCATTTGCTGTCTGCTGTTGGTTCTCGCCTCGAAATTCGTTCACTGTGACGAACTTGATTCATCCGTAAGCCATTTCTACCCCATTACAATTAACCATTTTTCGATAGTGCCATTCCTTGGGTCCAGCGTTAATATCAAGTCGATTCATGATTAGTGTCGTCCCTTTGATCTTACACTATAATAAAAAAGATAGGTAGGCCGATCGATGTTCTTCAGGAAGGGAGGAAAATCTTTTGCTGTTTCGGTAAAGCTGTCAGATTTCTAATTATTTTATTAAAATTATTTAATCATTATTGAATTACTGAATTGTTTCTATTATTGCGGATCATTTTAGATTTCTTACGAAATAGATGCTGGTCAAAGTACGATACCTTTTTTGTTTACTTTAAAACTTGCTACACTTTTATTCTTACCTTTTCCGATCCTGAAGCTTGCTTAATTTGATTTACTTTTAGACGTCTTAAATACTTAGAACCGACCGTGTATAATAAATTGTAAAATAAAGTATATGTCTTTTATACAGTATGTGTATTGTAATTTTTTCGAATTCGCTTACAGTAAGACGCATTCGACAGCTTTCGGCATGAAATTTACAATTAATGCTGCAATTGTTGGAAGGTTGCGAACTTCTTTGTGTAGATATAAGAAATGTATATAAGAGTATACGCATGTATGTATATGTGATATATTAGAATTCCTTAATCTCTTGAAATTTCTATCTCTAATCTATAATTCTCTTCCCTTCTTCAATTTCTTTTTAACAACCCTTGCATTACAGTTTTTAGATTCCTTACACCCTTAAACTTCATTATTGTAAAAAGAAGAAAGAAATAGTTACAGTTCCTAAATCCTACTACAAGGTTAAAATTTCGTAAGCTTCACGGGTTCATTTCAAGCAGCTTGAAAGTTGAAATTTCCTTGTAATCAATTTCATACGAATACAAATATACTTTCTTAGGACTTGCGTGTTTCATTAGGATATTCATGATGACGTTGTGAGAGAAACGCGCGGTGTTCTGGACTTCCTGTTCGGCAGATTCAAAACTTGTGGCAATTGTCGTAAGAGATTCGACGTTACGATAGTAAAGATATATATCTCAATATTCTATATGGATCATCGATGTGGTCTCTTTGTAGTTTGTGGACGACCAAATCGATCAGGCGAAGCACGATTCCTCGGCGGAGAGTACACGAAAGCGCACGAATTTCCATGGCTTGCGAACATTCATGTGCGATCGCAATTGCTTCTCAGCGGAGTTCTAATAAACGATCGTTACGTTTTAACTTCGGCTAGTCAGCTCATTGGGTTCGTAAACAATAACATAGTGCATCCATCGGACAGTAAGACCTTATTTAATTCTTTACGGTCGTAATATTTTTGGCTCTTTCACTTCTTTTTTCACACTTATCAAAATTATCTTTGCTTACATACCGGAAGTTAGATCTAGTCAATTATTATATAAAAACTTATAAATTACACTTAAATGAAATCATTCTACTTAGGGCCGGATTAACCAATGGACAAGTAAGGTAAATGTTTAGGGCCCGTAATAGCGAAATAACGTATGATAAATCGTGAATAAGAAAATTTGAACACTAAATTTGGACTTCATTTTCACGTAACAAGACATGCGCATTGCATATCTGTTTGTAGGGGGAATTCCCCTATTAATGAACGGTACCTAATATCGAAAAGTAGTCGTATATTTGATATCCGGAATAATTACTAATTGATAATACCGCGAAAACAGAAGAAAAACATTAAAGAACAGAGAAGAAACTTGAGAAGGAAGACTAAATTGAGTAAAAAAAAAAGAGCACTAGTACCAAAAAAAGACAAACTACGAGACAGCTCGCGTAGTTTGCTTAAAGACTTATGTCGAAGATTAACTTTAACCCTTTGACGACGAGTTCATACTGAGCATATATTTACGCATGATAACATAAACTAATTTCCTGGCTTATCAATCTAACATTGGGCTGTTAAAAAATATTTCAGACATTGCTTCATTTATATTATTAAGGAAGCAAATTGTCATTTTTTTTATTAATCATATAATAGCCACCACAGAATTTAATCTTACATTGAATTTTTGCCTCCTAGTACACGTCGTCAAAGGGTTATTGTTCAAATTGCAAAGAATAAGTTCACGATGCGTACAGTGAAAGAGTTAATTACTGTCTCTGCAAATGAATACGATCTTTGTCTTCATCTTTGATCTTCTTTGCAGTACAACCACGCCGGAAATAAAAGTGTCTTTGGGAGAATATGATCGATGTAATTTGGATGTTTCATCCACTACAGTCAGCGTTGAATCCTTGATTCTGTATCCAGAATACAATTCTGAATCCCGCGCTCATAATTTGGCGTTAATAAAATTAAGTCAACCGATTAAATTCGACAGGAGGATATCGCCCATATGCCTGCCAAATCCAGGTATTTTACTTCATATATAATCAAACAATTGTTTTATTGCATAGTACTCTGTAACATATTATTTGGCGGTTTCTGGTATTTTCAAAAATTTAATTACAGTGGAACTTCGTTTATCCGGCTCAAACGAGACTGGATCCGATTCCAATATAATCAACCCATGCATAACGCGGTACTTCTGCAACACGATTTCACTCTAACATGATTAAAGAATTACGGGAGTCCCCATTATAATGCGGCAATTTTACAGCAAGAATTCGCTCTAACAGTGTTACATAATTGAGGAACCCTCGGTATAACACGGCACTTGTTCATTGCTTTTTTAGTAATCCGTTATAGTTGCCAAAACGAAATAGTATCTTTATTAACTTCTGGAATCTACTTTTGCTTCTTGTTCTTAGTAATCTTTGGCCCCTAATAACGCGATTTCGTATAACATGGCGTTTTTTGGGAACGTAAGTATCGTGTTATACTGGGGGTTGACTGTAATCGAAAAAAATGATTGGGGAAATTCGTAAACGACATTAATAACACAGTTTATATACCTTTTCTTTTATTGCTGGTTTGTGTGTACTCCATAAAAAAAGGCGACTGAGAACCAACGAAATAATACATAGTAACGTATCGTCATGAAAAGAATGTATCAAAATAGAGTAAATTATGAAATATGGAGCGATGATCCGAACGCATTGGCATAAACATAGATTCAGAATATTAATCCTGCTGTTGTTCTTGGGTCTATATGACCCAATTTAGATTATGTTCTATTCGACATTATATTTCTAAATGTTTCTTCTTGATGTTAAATGTATTTGAAATTTTTATAAGTCTCATACAAATAATAATATCTATGAGGTGTCGTACATTCGTTCGTGTCGAATATGAAAATTTTGTATATATATGTTTCATACTTATGAGATAGAGATTATGTTTTACAATCAGGAGTAACGAAATCCTGATAAACGGAGTTGCACTGTATAACAAATATCTAATAATGAAATCATGAATTTTGTCTAATTTTTTAACTAATTTCTAGGTTCGTCTTATCTTGGTCAAGTTGCAACTTTGGTTGGGTGGACAGTAAATACGGAAGAAGACAGAAATAATCAAACCTGTCGGCCGCGGAAATTGGGTCTTCCAGTTTTAGGCCAGAATGAGTGTATAAAATCTGGAATAAATCTTGGCAGTTTTCACAACGATTCGGGCTGTGCTGGCGTATTAGGCGGAACTTCTATCGTATGCGGGGTAAAACAATTCAATAAATTAACTAATACGGCTTTCTCAGTTACGGACGTTTCCCCTTAATTTTTCATTATCTACGCAATTAAAATATATTAATGAAATACACATGATAAACTGATTGAAATTGAAAAGGTAATTATTAGACTGCAAATTTTCATGCATTTATGAGAAAGTTCGATGCGAAAAAAAGGACAAAATCCACGTAATACCTGAAAATATACAAAATACACAGGGTAAAGTACATTTTAAAATACTTACGGAATGAAACAAACCTGTACCTGTGTTCTATTCTTTTAATTATGTTTATGCAATTGTAAATTTGTATAAAAAACCGCAGTTCAGTAATTACCAACGAACTAAACCACCAAAGCAAAAGATTACTATTTAGTTGCCCAATTAAAAATGATAAACCATTTTTCCACGTTTGTTTTAGTTTCTTTTTATTTTGATACAAGTTCTTCAAATATATTTTTCAGAATGACGTAGGTTCTTCAGTGCAATACCGCTCGTATGCAGGTGTCTATGATCTAATCGGTATGTATGTTCACGATAACATCTACTTGCAATTTTTTTAAGTCACATGATATAATCGTAATCGGTAATCTTATCATAGTAGTTTCATCGTGAACCTGTGGATCTTTCATTAGAAAAATGTACACGCTAACGTATATACAGTCAGTAACAAAAGTCTTCGTACATCTCCAAATCTTGAGCATTCCGTTCCTATGTTGAAAGAAAGATTCTTTTAAAATACATCATATATTAGTTGATTTAATTTTTATAATTATCAACTTTGTAGGCAACGGAAGATATTTTTAACGAAACGGTTGAAAAATGATTGCATATAAAATTATTACATCATAAATGAAGTATATAGATCACTTTTAAGAGATCATGTTTCGACGAAGAAACTACTTCTCAGCGTACAAAAAATGTTACTTAATTTATATCGAATAAATGGGAGAATATTACAGGCGCTTTAAAAAGTCCAACAAACATAGAAACATAATTATAGCAACACATTTTTTGCGATTTAATTAATTTGCCAATGGTAAGCGTGCGTACATTTTTGTGATTTCGAAATTCTCAATCTTTGTATATTTTTTGATAAATAAACGTTACTATTGTTTAAATAGCTTTCAAATTTCAACTGATAAATAAATTAATCGTCTAACAATGCCACTAAAATTCAAAATTAATGTATTCTTTTAAATATTTGAATATTGAGATGTGTAATAAGACTTCCCTGAACGACTGTATATAATAAATGAATAAGAACATTAATTTTGCAATAGGTATAATTTCGGATGTAAACGAATGCGGTATCAGTCCTGCAGTCTCGATATTTACAAGGGTTGGGCCACATTTAAATTGGGTATTGCAACAAACCAAAGACGCATGCTACTGTCCAAAATAATAAAGCACTATTCTCTTACAATAATTGCCTTTCTGCAAATTAATTTTTTGTTAAACTAAATTATTAAATATCAAATTAAATCTATATGTATATAAATCTGTATTAATATTACTTAAGCACTTACTACTAAATTTCTATAAACACCAGTATGCAGTTATGTTATGCAGCGAATATGTAAACTATATATGAAAGAACTTACATACATGCAAATTATATGCAGAATAGATTTGGTAAATATACGCACTTGCGTAGGGATTAGAAAATTCGTACAATTGTATTTATAATCAATGTATTTAATATTGTATACGAAATATATTTAATATTACACAAACTGTTTTAAGAAATAATTATGTTAAACATATCATGTTGAGTATCATGAAATTATTAAACTTTGTATCATAACAAACAAAATGTACCATTAATATTAAGCTTTGGAACACGTTTACAATTATATTATTAAACACTATTAACTCTATTTTGAATCAATAGACTTTTTAACTATTGTACCACGTATAGAATATAACTTAATGTTAAGTTTAATGCATAATTTAAGTTACAATAAACATGAATAATTTATTCTAAATTGTCAATTGAAAATTGATACCTTTTTACGGAAAAAATGAGCACTTTCTATGCCGAACGTACAACGTATACACAAAATATATAAGATGTATGCAATACGCAAAATAAAAAAACATATTTTTTAAATCCTGTAATGCTACAACATATTTCTATCGAACTTCCATTTGTTTAATACGTTTGCATACATTTCTGCAGTTTAAGTATCGTGATTATATTAATTCACGTTCCATTGTAATAAATAAATAATGATTTCTTGAACGAAGAAAGAGCAACAATTTTTTACGATGAATATTATTGTTAAAATTACGTACACAAAATGATGAGAATGTAGTTTGTTGTATGAAATTTATTACATATTTGATGTTCGAATTTACAATATTTTTATAGTATATCCGTGTACAAGTGGACGGTATTTGCGATTATTTGACAAATCAATTTGGTACAATTTTCAACGAATGTACAATAACTCATTTAAGTGGCCTTGGTTTGATATCAATACATAGATATACGTACAAACACCTGTATATTTTGTGCACTGAAATCACTTAAACCTAATACATACACGTAAGTAGTTGTATTGTTTAAATATTTTTGATATCAACGTTATTGTATTCGAATTTCATGAACAATGAATGTTACAAGGAATTGTAAATTTGTTCTGAACTATAACACTTAGTCATATTCTACACCAAAGGAATTATAGTGAAATATTAATACTGCAATATACACTATATATACGTCATCAAAGGAACTGTTTGCAAAAATGTATCATATAATTATAGCGTAATTTATTTTACGCTTACATAATTTTAACCTACAAATAAATATAATGGAAAATAACTTTGACAAATGCGAATATAAAAAAAAAACTAAAGTAAATTAAATTAAAATTTTTCGAAACTGTTTATTCCACGTTCACTTAAAAAATAATATGAAAATACCGCCTTAATAACATTTTGCTTCGCACTGTTAATATTTTGTTAAACTATAATGATATTTACATCAATGCTCGCAATTTAGAAACGAATTCCAATCTTATTATGACAAAATTAAATTTTTAATAATAAGGAGTATGAGTCAAAAATTTATTTTGCTCATTGCGAATTATATAAAATAAATTTTTGTTTTGTAAATAAGGAAAAGTAAGTGAACTCTTACAAGAATATAGTGATATAAGTAACACACGCACCCACAAACGCATAAGATTAATTTTTAAGTATTTATAACCCTAATTTTGTTGATATAATATAATACCGACACCATAATAAAATACAAATGTTACTGACAAATAAATAAGAGATTCTAAAGAAAAAGGAAATCAACTGTAACATATTCAATAGAAATATATGATGTGTGTGAGAAGTGTACACATTCATATGTAAACAAAAAACTGAAACAGATAATTGACATTACTGGTAGAAAGGGTGTAGCCGGATAAGATGGTCAAAAGTGCCCCCAAACCAAATTAAATTTCTGATACATCAATAGGTAGAGAACATGGAAAAACCCCTCTGTGCAAAGTTTCAACTTCCTATCCCCACCATTGGGGTAGTTATGGGGTGTGTTGTGATTACAGTTTTTGCTTGATTTCTGTTGTACTCTTTCATAAAAAATTCTGAAAAAATTTGAAAATATTCCAACTACTGGAATACATATCTGCGAATTTTTTCAGAATTTTTTATTTCAAAACCGAATTTTGAAAAATGAAAAAAGTTTTGAAATGTTGATTTCCTATAGAAATCCTAAAATGACTACGTTTATATTTTTACAGTTTTAGTACCTCCTTATTGTAGTTAACATAGAATTTTTTCAGATTTTTCCTAGAGGAGGCACGCAGTCAAAAAAATAAAAAAACGATAATTTTGAATATTACAGGCAGTGTCAGTCTTTTGACTGGGTTGATATTATTGTAATTTTACTAGTCTGTTATGATAGTTAATTTAACATTTTTTTAGATTTTTTGGAAAGGTACTTTGTATTGAAAAAAAATTGAGAAGCGGTAATTTTTACTTTTTCGATGCACGTATAAGTACTATTAAAAATTACCGCATCTCAATTTTTTGATTACCTTTCCAAAAAATCTAAAAAAATGTTAAATTAACTATCATAACAGACTAGTAAAATTACAATAATATCAAGCCAGTCAAAAGACTAACACTGCCTGTAATATTAAAAATTATCGTTTTTTTATTTTTTTGACTGCGTGCCCCCTCTAGGAAAAATCTGAAAAAATTCTATATTAACTACAATAAGGAGGTGCTAAAACTGTAAAAATATAAACGTAGTCATTTTAGGACTTCTATAGGAAATCAACATTTCAAAACTTTTTTCATTTTTCAAAATTCGGTTTTGAAATAAAAAATTCTGAAAAAATTCACAGATATGTATTCCAGTAGTTGGAATATTTTCAAATTTTTTCAGAATTTTTGATGAAAGAGTACAACAGAAATCAAGCAAAAACTGTAATCACAACACACCCTATAACTACCCCAATGGTGGGGATAGGAGTTGAAACTTTGCACAGAGGGGTTTTTCCATGTTCTATACCTATTGATGTATCAGAAATTTAAGTTGGTTTGAGGGCACTTTTGACCATCTTATCCAGCTACACCCTTTGCTGTAAAGTAAGGTTACACAACATAAATTGGAAAGTACTTTGCTATCGTAACTTAGAACCGAAAATTATATCATTAGCCAATAAAGGACTCTTAACTTGATAAAAATTAATAGAACATAAACGAATAATTAGTTTGTTGAAAATAAACTCGTATTATGATGGAAGTATACTTGAATACAAAATATGTTACACAAGTGCTATTATACAGTTGCTTTAAAGTATCTGGTACATTACATGCATTAATATATAACATGGGTAACATTTGCATTACACTGTGAAGTAACCGCTTCTTCTAGCGTACAATCTAGTTTGCGATAATTAGCAGTGCTTGGTCGCCGTCTACCTCGGCTATTTCGCGATCTTCGTCCTTCTAATACAATAGCTAAGATCTGCAATAGTAAGGTATTAAAGCATCAGTAATGAAGGTAAATAATTGAAACTTCTTCGATAAGGAAATAAGTAAAACATTGATTTACCTTTTGCTTATTATGATAACCAATATATGCAGCTATGGAAATCAAAGAAACTACAGTAAAGTAAGTAAAAAAGTGGGATTCTTCATCTGCCCTCATACTACTACTATACGGAGATCCAATATTTTCATGGCTAGACTGTTCTGGTATACTTTGACCTTGATTAGCTGTTGTAAAAATGTATACAAATATATACTAAATTTAAATAGAAATAATACTAATCAAACTTCATTTTACCTGTATTCAATCCTTCATTATTTGTCTCTGTAAACAAAACATTCGGTTTGAAAATATAATAGGTTAGAAATGAAATAAAAAATTAAAAATATGAATTAATCTTTGCTACGAGGTACTCTACCATCATTCCCAATTTCCGGCTCATCTTGATTCCCAATATTATCATGGTTCTGTGTATTTTCTGATATTGTGCTAGGGTTAGTTTCATCATTAGCATCATTTTTATTTTCTCCAGGAATGTTACTTGCAACATTTCTATTGGTTGATTCCTTAAGTTTCTTAGATTCCTCAGGTTTATCATCGTCCACAGATGGCTTTTCCAAATTATCAGAATCATTAACTTTTTCAGGACTTGTCTCTGCTTCTTTGTGTTTATTAGCTGGAGACGAATCAACATTATCAGTAGTATTTTGTTTCACATTCACGTCAGTGTTCGCAACAGATGGTTTCTCTTTAATTGGTGGTGCTGCTTGTGATGTTGACACGTTTCCTACACTTGGAACATTGGCATGTTTATTCTTTTGTGTCTCATTATTATCCTTTGAAGCGTCTGCTTTATCCTTTTTATTAACATTACCCGTACTTCCCACTGCTACTTCATTAGAAGCTTCACTTAATAGGGGTTTGACATCTTGTCTTGGTGGTATGTTTGCCTCCAATGTACTACTTTGTGGGTCATTATGATTTTTAATGTTTAATAATGCATGCCTCCAATTTAATGTTGCACAAAGTGGAATAAATTTTCCTTCCAGATCAAAACACAACCCACCACATACAACTGGATTGTCTAATTGTATATTTGTGAAGAATGGTTTCAACTTCTCATGTGAAAAAGTAATGTTCTTAATCTTGTCACAAAACTCTCCCGGACTATTTGTTTTAGGAGAATTATTTTGAATATTTAAATAAAATGTAGTCTGATTCTTAGGCAACTGATCTACTTTCTTATCTTTACAAACTTTATACATTGTATCGTAAAATGCCAAACATGGAAACTTGTCCTTAATATCATTATCATGTGTTGCATCCTTTTCAGGAAATGTTTTGTTATGACAAACTTTTGTAACAGTATTATTGTATAAAAACGGCGACAATGTACACAGTTCTTTGTCATGTATCATAACGTCCATAATACTTGTTACCGATGTTCTTGATACACTTGACACTTCCATAAAATAAAGAAAAAAAACGAAAATACCAAGTCTATAAAATGAACGAGCTCTGTGTTTTTCCATTATTCTTTTATTTAATGAAACAGTATTCTACAAAACTTCAAATTCTTATCAGTACTTCGCTTGATAAATATATTGCGAGTACCGTGTATTACTTTCTGCGATTGTAACCAACATAACCTTCTAGATATGATTCGGTTTGTTTGACGTAAACCCAACTTTACATTAATATCAAAGAATTTTACATACGCGCCATCTTTCTCTCCCATTGATTGTACATAACCTAAAAAATAATAGTTACAATTACTTAAACGTTTTTAGTTTTACGTAGTTTTGTAAAATTCTACACTTTTCAATACGATAGTGTTATATTTAGTATTATTATTGTTCCTTTAAAACAGGATCGAACACATACAATATCATTATTTCACCAGTTTTTAAATTTGGCAATGAATAGTTCAAAAATATCAAAATACAACAGAGATGCGCAATAGATCAATCACCCAATATATTTTTCTTTTGAGAATTCTGCGGTTTGTCAGTTGCCTTACCATTTTCGTGTCACTGTCAATGTTACCCATTCAACGTAAAATAAGATTACAATAAAATGAACCCTCGAAATTCGAATGGATCAGAATTCGAACAAAAATTTAAGGAATATTTAACCCTTTAACTGCGAAACATGTATATACAGGGTGTTACCTGTAACGTTACTCACGATTTTTCACCCACTTGCAGCCATCTGACAAAAAAAAGTTTAGAACAAGAGTTGCAGGGTATGAAGTGCACAATACATATCAGTAAAAATAAATTGGGAAACAGTTTGTTTTTATGGCTAAGTCGGTGTCACCTTGGGTTTTACAAATAGGACCATATATTTTTCTTGTTTTCCATATTTAGAGGACATCGAGAGAAATTCAAAACACGTATTACATGATATTTTTATTATCATATTACTTGATTTACAGAAGTGGAAATGTGAAATATTTAGCTTTTCGTCGTATTTGACTTTGACAGTGTAAACATTATTTGACCATACGGAATGTAAACACGGAATGTTGCTTTGACGCAATTGTTATTTCGTCATTGCAGTTCCTTCGTTAGTCTTCCTCTTTTTCCATACAAGACTTATCTCCACTATTTCCCCGGACTTATCTCCACTTGATTTTTTTTATGGGGATATTTACAGTCCGTGGTATATCAATCAGCAATTAATAATATTGAAGAATTGCAAGAAAGAATCATCTCAGCATGCAGAGCTGTAGATCCAGCAAGTTTAATTGCAGCAACACATTCAAACTTCTGTAAAAGAGCAGAATATTGCGTCGCAGAAGGTGGAATGCATTTCGAACATGTAATTAAATAAAGTGCATTTTTCTTATATTTTAGTCGCGTGTTTACATTCAGTAATCTCTTCGGTGTCAAATAATGTTTACACTGTCAAAGTCAAATACGACTAAAAGCTAAATATTTCACATTTCCACTTCTGTAAATCAAGTAATATGATAATAAAAATATCATGTAATACGTGTTTTGAATTTGTCTCGATGTCCTCTAAATATGGAAAACAAGAAAAATATAAAGTCCTATTTGTAAAACCCAAGGTGACCTCGACATCGCCATAAAAACAAACTGCTTCCGAAATTTTTTTTACTGATATCTATTGTGCACTTCATACCCTGCAACTCTTGCTCTAAACTTTTTTTGTCAGATGGCTGCAAGTGGGTGAAAAATCGTGAGTAACGTTACAAATAACACCCTGTATACGTCCCATAAATTATGTATAATACAACGTACACATATAGATTCATTTCTTAGCTTATCATTTCATAACAATACTTGTCGGTTTAAGTTAATAGCAATCTAATATTTTAATATCTTGAACCTTAGTTTAATTTATTTACAAGCAATTGTTTCGTATATGTGAGCTACGTGCACATTTTTTATTATTGAATTGTACAAATATCCCGCTGCAATTAAAGGGTTAAAAATCTCTACCGTAATGAAAGCGTGCCACTCGTCCTCTCCTCGATAGGATAGGGATCAGTATCCCCACACCACCACATTTGTTTATTTAGACAGTGAAGGATATATACAAAATTCTAGAAACATTCCACTGATATACCATGTATTTAGAAAAGCCACCGATAAAACCATCACTTACAATAAAAATATATATTTCGAGAATCCCACCATGCGATTTAATTACAAACTATCTAGCGTAGACTTGAAGGACAACCATAGACATAATGTAAAAAAATATTGGTGGCTATAAGATAAAATCCAAAATTTAATCTCGATGTTATTGTAAAATCTTCAGTAGTATAGTGGTCAGTAACCCATTCCTGCTTCATACACCTCGAAAAGGCATTTGACACTATATGGCTGGACGGCCTGTTTTTTAAACTATGGAAAAAAATTCCCGAATCACCTCATCAAAATTCTATAGGATATGCTTCATGGTAAACAATTCTGTCACAGAAGGAAATAACAAATCTTCCAAATCCTTCAAAATCCAGAATGGCTTTCAACAAGGAACAGTTAACTCCCCGATTTTGTTTAACATTTATATCAGCGACTTACTACAAATGTTTGGGCTCAATAACAGCGGCAGCAAAAACCGCAGTTCAGCAATAGCATTCGCCGACGATTTCTTAATCTACATTCCAAATAGTAAACCCACCCATATAAAAGCAGAACTACAGGAATTGTTCGACAAAATAGGCAATTATTTCCAAACATAGAGGCTAAAAATTAACACGCATAAATGCGAAACGATATTATTCAGGCCTTACATTTCAAAAATCTATGAGGCAAATACAGATGTCAGATAACATTAAAAAATATTCTCCCTCCACGTAACACATAATATAAACGACAAAATTCTTCATAAAGAAACAGTAAGATACTTCGGCATTTTCTTCGATTTCAACTTAAAGTACAACAGCCACATCAACACACAAATACAAAAAGCTAGCAAAGCCTTCATTCTATACAAAAGATTATTTTATTCCAAAGACCTAAACAGAAAAGTAAAAATCCTAATTAGACCCATGTTTCGTGGCATATCCGCGGAACATATCTCCATGAAAGTTTTAGGACCAGCCCTTCGTCATTTTTTTTCTCGGCAAAATCTATTTTTGCCCGAGCAAACAACGAGGGGCACACGTGTTTAGCAACCGCTGGGCCTAACGGTAAACGTTCGGACCGTGCCCGGAAGGTTGCAAGACACAGGCCGCACGTTCAACGCGGCAACCACCCCCCTTGGAAAAAACCCTCGAAGGGGAAGTGGATGACGTCAAGCGAAGCCGGAAAAACCCAGAAAGCGCGGGCGCTCGCAGCCAAGGTGTCTGCACCAGCGTAAAGGTGGCACGCGAGGCGCCTCGGTCCGAGAGACCCGCCAATGAGGACCGTTGTTTTCCGGCAATTTCCGATTCGCTGATTGGTCCGTCGCGCGAGCGGCCAATCAGTTCGTAGAACCGGACACCACGGTCGATTTTAGCGAGTCGAAAAAAATTGGCGTCAACCACTTCCGCGTGCCTTCGAGCCACGCATTAACCGACTTCCGGCGCGTACAAAGCGGGGGTAAAATTTGCGTTCCAAGGGGCCATTCGTAAAAGATTTGTCAGTCACAACACAGAACTTGAACAAGAAACATACACATTGACAGTACAGGGAAACAGTATCCTCCCTCGTGAACCTAACGATCAGCTATACATTGCTTAGAAATATTTATTATTACGTGTTTGCTAAATTAATTAAATAGTTTCATTACTTCCTGAAATCACTGCATTTTTTACACCCCCTAACATCCCGAACACCGTAAAGGGTCGTAGGGGAAATACACAGTTCGCAGTCGATTAAAAAATCGGACAGAGATTTACGACCTCTGTCGACTTCGGCTCTCAAGGCATCCGTGAGGTCGCAGCGTGCCGCGTGTTTCGTAAAAAACAACTCATCCTAACGTATGGTTGCCAAATATGGTTCAACATTAGTACTAGCACTATGGAAAAGCTCAGAATTTTTTAAAGGAAGTGTATTAGAGCATGCTTAGGCAAATATAGATCCCCCGAGTCTAACTACACGAAACAAATAGGAAACCATAAACTATACGGGGAAGCGGAACTCCTCCGTATAGACTTATTTATCCTGAAACTAATTAGAGACCATTGGTCAAAAATACACACAATGACTTCGAACTCCCTTATCGCCCATAGTTTATACCTAAACCCACAATACTTCGAGCACACCCGACAAACAGGCTATACACCTCCCGAATACTTCGTCTACTTCGATAGTAAAGGGTTAATCAAAAACAACAAAAACAGACCGCTAATATACCATTATAACAGAAAAGCCTTTAACAAAAGAATACTATACGATAGCAACATAGAAGCGAACAATGATAATCTCAGGTTTATGTACAAATTATCTAATATAGATTTAGGCGACAATAGAAAAAAAAACAAAAACATATTGGTGGCTGTGAGGAAAGCCACAAGAAAAACTAAGCACAAATGTACAAGCATTCACGGATAGCTCAAATAGTTACCTGCAGAGGATATATACACCCATTTTATAATACAGACTATATTTAACTCTTACGTAGATGTATACACGCGACCTAATCTAAAAGTGAATTTCACTAATCATAAAGCGTAGAAATTAAACTATATGTAAAAAAACCAAAAATGGAAAAAGCGTCTCCTCCTCGATAGTATAGTGGTTAGTATCCCCATTCGCTCGTCAACCGTCGTAGGAGTCGGACGTACCCTAAACGCTCCGCTACCTGCACACGCCGAGTACAATTTTCCTTACCAGCGCCTAGCATTGTGAAAACCAGTGACAATAGTGGCAAGTGAAAACTTGTGCAAATCTGTACCAATAACTTGTTAACCTACACTCTATCCCTCAAAGTTAACAAACAATTAAACATTGAAAAAGACATAGGCACGCAAGGGGAACAGCCCCCCAGTGAAGTGTTCGTACTAAAGTCGGATTCGTCCATAACGGACGATGCAACGAAAAAATTATTAAAACTGATAAAAAACAAGGACATATCAAAAACAGAAAACGTGGGACTCCTAGCCCATGCGTCAAAAACACTAACCGGAAAAAACACAGTCAAGAGACTAACACCAAAACCGAACACCCCAATCAGCAAAACGCAAAGAGGAACAAACACCAGCACCATGAAAACATCGAAGGCTAAGACCATGCAACCGGAGAAACAGCAAAAAGAAGAGCCAAAACCTTCGTACGAAGAATTGTTGAAATTAATTTCAAACCTAAATGAAACAGTTGCCAATCTTTCGAAGCAACTGGAAGAAGAACGGAAAAGGAAAAATCCCGTTACACCAGCGAAAGACAAAGGCGAAAAACTACCTGAGGCGGAAATGAAGACCCCGGAAACCCCCAGAAGCGAACCCGCGCAGGCCACACAGGGATGGTCAGCAGTGACACGGACAAAGAGGAAGGGCAACTCCAACGCGCTACCTGCCAAGACGCCTGAGGACAACATCCCAAAAGCGTCCACCACCATCCAGCAGGCCACCCCGCTTAAAAAAACTAAATTCGGAAACGAGGTAAATGTATCCAAACATACTAGACCAACAACCACGAAACCTCCACCAATAATCATTTACAATAACCCCTGCAAAGAAACAATAGACATAATATCAAAATTAACAAACGATTTCTACACGAAGAGAATCAACAACGAAAAGCACCTCTTGTACGTGGATAAATTAGATTCCTACAAACAAGCATGCAATAGTCTTAAAAACAACCAAATAGAATTTTTCACATACACTCCCAAGCAAGAGAAGGTGACAACGATCCTTCTAAAAAATTTAGAAGGTGAATTCGAACCTGAAATAGTATTAGAGCACCTTAAAAGCAAGCAGATAGAAAATATAGAATTTAAAGCCGTTAAAAAATTTAAAACAACGCGTTCTACCAGAGAGGGCAGAAATCTCCCCATTTACATGGTACAGATTTCGCAGGACAGTAAAACAGAAAATTTATCAAAAATAAAAACACTGCTACATTCGCTAGTTACATGGGAGAAATTAGTTAAAAAAGACCGCATCCAGTGCAAGAGGTGCCAAAGAATAGGCCACGTTGCACTTAACTGCAACCTGAAATACAGGTGCGTAAAGTGCGACATCCCCCACAATCCAGGAGAATGCCCGTGTACAAACACGACAGACTCGCTACCTTACTGCACAAATTGCAAACAACACGGCCATCCAGCCTCATACAGGGGACGCCCAAAATTAACAGAAATTCGACAAAAAATAGAGGAAAAAAAGCAACAAATAAAAATAGCCAAGGAAAATAGAGAAAAATGCATAAATAAACTAGTAAAACCGAACGTCTCGTACAGCGCGACAGTTTCAAATCACAACTACACAAGCACACACCAACAAACACCTTCAACACGACCACAAACTAACACCGATACCCCACCACACACATCGTTACTAGAGGAAATAAAACACATCATCACCAGTACAATCAATTCCCAAATCGCGCAACTAACAGAAAGCATCACCGCGAACTCGAATAGGATCACCATTTTAGCGGAAGCTCTTGAAATAGATATATAAGATTCAATGGCGCTGGAAACGAATAGAAACGCGATCAACGAGCTGCTACTCCGCGAACTCAAAGTAATTCAAATTAACGTAAACTCGATAATAACCAATGAAAGAAGAGCCACTCTCCTGGATTGTCTAAACAAATACCATCCAGACATAGTACTACTCTCCGAGACGAAACTAAACCCACGGCACAGAATCACCTTTAAAGACTACCACTTCATACGACGAGACAGACTAAACTCCAAACAAGCGGAAGGCACGGGAATCCTAATTCGTAAGGACATTAAATTCAAGAACGTCCAGCCAAGCTGCGTAACGAACAGCATAAGTTTCGAATCCACCGTTCTAGAAATAAAATTTCAGCAAAATTACAAACTTTTCATAGTAGCAGGATACGCAACCAGTAACTGCAAGAAAGAATTCATGGCCGAATTTCGAGCCCTATTCAACTCTTTAGAATTATACAAATCGAATAATTACTACTTGTTGGCTGGAGACCTAAATGCCAAACACCAAGCATGGGGAAATACGATTAACAATAGCCGAGGAGTCTCTCTTAATAAGTGGCTCCTCGAAAACCAAATCACATATAGAACATCCCTATAGCATAGCACAAAGGTCCCATCGTATCCAAAAAGCGGGGCATTCATTGACATCTGCATCGCCGACAACAGAATTAAATTTCTCGACACTCTCGCTCCCAACCTCCTTAAATCTTCTCACTATGACAGCGACCACAGAGCTTTGCTGATCACTATATCCATCCCTGCGGTAAACCACCTCATAGTCGAAAAATCAACCCCAATAGCTAAATATAATTTTGGCAAAGCCGACTGGACGAAATTTGGAAACTTCCTAGCTGAAAACGATGAAACAGATATACCGAATGACAGAAACCTTACGACAATCGAAATAGACAAACACATAGATGAACTCAACACAAACGTACTCAATGCGATAGACCACACAATCCCGCGCATAGCCAACGATTTCAACTCAACGGACAAATACATCACACCAAAAATAAAAATCTCCGGAAACAAAAGAGTCACATAACGACACGACTAAACAGACTATCACGAATACAGAACTACACCGCAGCAAACGACACCGCGATAGGCATACTAAAAAAAGCGTTAGCAAAAATCAGGTACGAGATAAAAAAAGCCTTCCAAGAAACGGTGAACAACCACTGGAAGAACAATATCTCCAAGATTTCAGCGCGCAAATCGCACGAAATGTTTCCCTCTTTAAACAGCATATTCAGACCGAAAAACAGCAACGAAATAGAGACACTGAAAATCCCCTCCACAGACACACATTTACTCGAAAAAGCAACCCTATGCATCAACAACCTACAGACTGACGCAAACAATGTGGTCGAAATCACCTACCACCAAGACAAACTAAACATCCTAGGCGCGCATTTCGAAACAGTTCACAACAAAAACCTACACATGGGGAAAAAACCACACTGCAACATAATAAACCAAAAAATAAGCTCGCTCCAACAAGAACTCCAAAATAACACTCCGCTATGCACATTCGACGCAACGAACACAGCCCACAATCCAGATACGAACAGCCCCCCCCCCCCCCCCCCCAATTATTTCACTTCCATATATACCCTTGAAAAAACATTTAAAAACCTAAATAACAAGAAATCCTCCAGCTTTGATGGCATACCCAACATAGTCCTAAAACACTTACCCAAATGATACATATTCTACTACGCCATCCTTTTCAACAACTGCCTAAACGCATCATATTTCCCTACTGCTTGGAAGACAGCCAAACTAATAACTATTAAGAAGAAAGGTAAAGATGGCAGCGATCCTAACAGCTATCGCCCAATATGTCTCCTGCCTAATATCAGTAAAATTTTTGAAACATCAATTAATAATGCAATAGTTCACACGTGTAAAGTCAACGATATAATGCCCGAAACACAATTCGGTTTTCGCTACAAACACTCCACTGTTCACGCGATAACCAAATTCACTTCGGACATTTGTTGGGCTAGAAATGCAGGTGACTGCGTAGGAGCCCTATTAATCGATCTAGAAAAAGCTTTCGATACGGTTTGGCTGGACGGTCTCTTTTTTAAACTCATTAAAAAACAGTTCCCGATGCACTTGATAAAAGTCATCTGGAACATGTTGCACGGGAAGAAATTCTATGTGGCGAATGGACAGTATCAATCTAGTAAAGCTTTCGAAATCGCGAACGGACTGCAACAAGGCACGGTAAACTCTCCCGTCTTGTTTAACATTTAAATCAGTGATTTGCTCCAACTGTATGATCTGAATACGGGCAACGTAAAAAAAGCGATAGCATTCGCGGATGACCTATTAGTCTATATTCGGCACAATAAACCATCGAAACTGCAACCCCTCCTCCAGGAAACATTCAACAAGATACAAGACTATTTCAACACCTGGAAATTACAAATAAATATAAATAAATGCGAAACGATACTATTCAGACCATACATCTCTACTATATCCGACGCCAACCACGACGTACGGAAATTCGCGAATAAATTCCATATCCACGATAGCCTCAACCCAAACATCAAAATACCGCATAAAGACGTTGTCCGCTATCTGGGCATACACTTGGACTTCAAACTGAACCACAATAAACACATAGACATCCAACTCGAAAAAGCCCAAAAAGCCTTCGCAAGCCACAAAAGATTATTCTATTCCAAAGACCTGAATAACTGCGTAAAAATTTTATGTTACAAGCTCCTCATCCGACCGATCCTGACCTACGGCTGCCCCATCTGGTTCAACATCAGCGCTGGAACCATGGAAAAACTTCGAGCCTTCGAAAGGAAATGTATCCGAGCCTGCCTCAACAAATACAGATCACCGGAATCCAACTACAAGAAACGGATCAGCAACTTCAAACTCTACGAAGAAGCAAACCTCATCAGGATAGACATATTCGTTCTAAAATTAATAAGGAACCACTGGGCCAACGTACACACGATAACCGCCAATAGTCAAATATTTTGCTCAACGCTACCGAATCCACTGTACTTTGCGGAAACAATGAAAACCGGCTACACTCCACCAGAATCGTTCATCCACCTAGACAGCGAAGGTTACATTCAGAACTCGCGAAACATCCCGCTAATATATCACGTGTTCCGTAAAACGTACAACAAAACCATCACCTGCAATAAAAATATAGATTTCGACAACCCCAATATTAGATTTAACTACAGGCTATCCAGCGTCGACCTAAAAGACAACCATAGACAAAACACCAAAAAATACTGGTGGCTATAACACAAAAGTTCCTCAAAATTTATAACAAACTCCATGTGCAATGTAAAATCCTCGGTAGTATAGTGGTCAGTATCCCATTTCGTTCGTCGACTGTCGCAGGAGTCGGACGTGCCCCTGGAAGCTCCCGAGTGCGTAACGAAAACCCTCAAGATCGTATAGAGAGACAAACTACAGAAAAAGTTCAGTGCTAGTGCCAGTGCCAACGCATAGTGCATAACACACCACAAACAATTATATACAGTGCAGTGCACAAAAAAAAGACAAACAAAATTAAAGAATAAATACAATACAAACAAACAGACAATTGGATAAACATAACGAAATAGCGGGTGTCTACAACCCGCATAGGGGAGGACCCTCGACATTCGAGGATGCCACCCTAAACAAGGAAAACGTGGGTAACCAAACTGAACAACAAGCAATAAAAATAACACAAATTAATACACAACAAATAGAAACAGAAAAAATGTCAAACGTACAACAAATAAACAACAAAAACGACGCCAAACTAGAGCAATACATTAAACAAATGATAAATCCAAATAAACAGCCAAAAAACTCAATCCGACTCCGACAATAGCCAGAGAAAAGAAAGAACAGACAACAAATAAAACAACAATGAAAACCGAAAAAATAGACAATCATAACAAGGATAACAGCGACGGAAACACAAAACTAACATACGAACAATTAACAGAAAAAAATATACAATTAAGCGATTTAGTCGAAAAACTGCTAAAGCAAATAGAAGAAGGGAAAGCCAGGAAACAAAGTAACGCACGGAGGCGCAGCCTCAACGCGGACTTTGAACGCATGGAAACCTCCAACGACGAGTCCAAAAATAGAAACGACAAACAATGGACGAAAGTGACCTCGCCGAAAAAGGGGAAGCGCGCAGCCCCGATTGGAAACCCAGCCGATGACAAAAGAAGGCCAGGACCTGGCATCACCCCCCAACAAGGCCCGCAAACCACCCACCTCCCCCCAACACCAGCCATCACCTCCAACAGGATAGGTAACAGTGTCACCTACAATACCGACAACACATCCACCAAAGACTATAAACCTCCCCCAATAATTCTCCATGAAAACGCCATAAAACAAACGATTAGTTTATTATCAATTGAAATTAAAGATTTCTCTATAAAAAGAATAAACGCCAACAAACAAATACTACAAACAAACACAATAACAAATTATAAAACTGCATGCGAAACACTAAAAATCAACAACATACAATACTTTACATACACCCCAAAAACAGAAAAAAATAAAACGGTACTGTTAAAAGACATCGAAGGAAACTTCGAAACGGAGATTATACTAGACGAATTAAACAAGAAAAACATAGACGGTTTAAATTTCGTATCCGTTAAAAAATTTACAACTCGGCGCTCGATAAGCGAGGGCAGAGACCTCCCTATCTTCATAGTGCAATTAACACCGAATAGCATAATAGACAACTTAAAACAAATAAAAACCCTCCTACACACCTACGTAAGATGGGAAAAAATCGCGATAAAGGATCGTATCCAATGTAAACGATGCCAACGAATAGGTCACGTGGCTGGCAACTGTAATTTAAGCTACAGATGGGTAAAATGCGACACTCTACACAATCCGGGTAAGTGTCCGCGATCAGAAACGCTGGGGGGCAACGACTAGGGCCCCTTCTGTGTAAATTGTAAAAATTTTGGCCACCCCGCTTCGTACAGGGGGTGCCCAAAGTTAAAAGAACTTAAACAGAAAATAGACGAAAGAAAACAAGCGCAAAAAATAGAAAAAGAAAAGAAACACATAACAGTAAACAAATATATACAAAAAAGAACTTTGTTCAGCTCAGTTGTTACCGGAAACAATAAAAATAAACCAAACAAGGTAGAAACAGAAAAGACACCAAAAGCAAACACACCGCCTGTCACCGAAGCACACACACAAAACCCACTAATCGACCAAATAAAACAGATAATAATATCAACAGTAAACGCACAAATGTCTAAAATAATAGAAAAAGTAGAATCAAACACAAATAAAATCAATTTGATAGCAGACGCACTCGACATAGGACTTTAAATGGCTACCCTAATCAACAATAACATCAACCAAAGCTATAGCAGAACGAAAATAACCCTCAATAAATTAAAAATAATAGAGATTAACGTAAATTCAATCATTACGAACGAAAGAAGAGCCTCACTCACTGAACTTCTACAAATACATAACCCGGACGTAGTTCTCCTATGCGAAACTAAATTAAATGCGAGACACCGAGTATACTTTAAAAATTATAAATTCATAAGGAACGACAGACCGAACGCTCAACAAGCTGGAGGAACCGGCATTTTAATAAAAAATAATATTAAATTTAAATCCGTCCAGCCAAGCTGTATCAAAACAACAACCCTCGGGGCCACCATTGTACAAATAAAAATACAGAACACAAATAACTTTACGCTAATATCGGCATACGCAACCAGTAGCTGCAAAAAAGAGTTCATGGCAGAACTTAACACCATATTCAACAAATTACAGTTACACAATCGCAACAATTATTATCTAATAGCAGGCGATCTAAACGCAAAGCATAGCTAGCTCTTGGGACAATCCTATAGACAATAAAAGAGGGTGCGCGCTTAATAACTGGATTAATCAAAACCAAATACAATACAGAATCTCCATACTTCACACATTACTTCCATCGTACCCAAAAAGCGGCGCCTTCATAGACATTTGCATCGCAGACAATAGACTACACTTCCACGATCTACCTGCATCCGACCGACTGGACTCCTTAGAATATGACAGCGACCATAGAGCCGTCATCATGAACGTCTCAATACAAAACCAAAATCACATACTGATAGACGAAACATACCCCGACATTAAATATAACTTCAATAAAGCTGACTGGAACAAATTTAAAGAGTACCTACTAGACAACGACAACATAGATATCCCAAACAACAGAAACTTATCGACAAACGAAATAGACGATTACATAGACCAACTCAACATAAACATCAATCAAGCAATAGAAAATTCAGTACCACGAGTAAACAACGACTGTAACTCGACAGACAGATACATCACCCCACAGATAAGAAAACTAAGAAAACAAAAAAGCCAACTAATAACACAAATAAACAGACTTTCAAGCATATCAAACTACACACCAGAAAATAACACACGAATAAAGGTCCTTAAAAGCATCCTAAAGGCAATACGAATAAAAATTAAACAAGCTTTCCAAAAATCAGTAAGCGACCATTGGAGAAATAAAATATCGGGCATATCAACACAGAAACCAAAAGAATTATTCCCCTCAATAAAAAGTATTTTCCGTAATAGTGAACAAAACAATATAGATACCCTAAAAGTTTCACAAAAAATGATTATACAAACCTAATCACAAAAGCAGACATAAACCTTAACAACGTACAAACTGACGAAGATAACAATCTAATTATATCGGACGAACAAGACAAATTAAATATATTAGGAGCCCACTCTGAAATAGTGCACACACAAAATAACCATCTGGGAAAACCTCAACTCTCCAACCTAGTCAGACAAAGAGCTGAAGAAATACAAAAAGAAATAGACGCAGACATACGCGACAATAAGACAGTATGCACATTTGATGACACAAACAGTGCGGACAACCCAAACACCGAAGTCATTCCGGAAAACTACTTCACTTCGTTCAATAAACTAAAACTCATATTTAAAAACTTAAACAACAAAAGATCTGCCAGCTTCGACAACGTCCCAAACGTATCATTAAAAAACTTACCACCACCATACATATACAAATACGCAATAGTATTCAATAACTGCCTAAACTCAGTATATTTTCCAACAGTTTGGAAAACGCCTAAACTGATTGCAATAAAGAAAAAAGGGAAACCAAGTGACGACCCGTCCAGTTACCGGCCAATAAGTCTCTTGCCCAACATCAGCAAAATATTCGAAATAGCAATAAACGACTCCATCAACTCCTACCTCAATAGCAACAATCTATTACCGGAAACCCAATTCGGATTCAGATATAAGCACTCAACCATTCACGCAATAACAAAATTCACATCCGACATATGCTGGGCAAGAAACAACAACGATTGCGTCGGTGCTGTGCTCGTCGATCTCGAGAAAGCATTTGATGCGGTTTGGCTGGATGGACTATTTTTCAAATTACACAAAAAGAAATTCCCAATGCATCTGGTGAAAATAATTTGGAATATGCTTCATAATAAACAGTTTTACGTAAACACCGGACAATACACATCAACAAAAGCATTTAAAATAACAAACGGTCTACAACAGGGAACGGTAAATTCCCCCATCTTGTTTAGCATATACATGAGCTACTTACTGCAGATGTACGGTCTAAACAATGCAGACAAAACATGGGCAATAGCATTCGCAGACGATTTGATAATATATATAGCAGACAATAAGCCATCGCAGATCAAAATTGCACTACAAGAAATTTTCAACAAAACGCAAAACTACCTCCACACGTGGAAACTAAAATTGAACTTAAACAAATGCGAAACAATATTGTTTAGACCGTACATCTCCAAAATCTCTAACGCTAACAACGACGTACGGATCCACGCCAAAAATTTCAAATACATGACAAAGACAACAAAAATATTACGATACCTCACAAAACAGTAGTCCGATACCTGGGAGTACACGTGGACTTTAAATTGAACTACAATGAACACATAAACCTACAAATAGACAAAGCAACCAAAGCTTTTAACGCCAACAAAAGACTTTTCTACTCTAAAGATCTACAGAAACACGTAAAAATTCTCTGCTACAAATTATTAATTCGCCCCATACTCACGTACGGTTGCCCAATTTGGTTTAATATATGCGCAGGCACCATGGAAAAAGTTAGACTATTAGAACGCAAGCCTTAGAGCTTGCTTAAACAGATATAGAACTCCGGAATCTAACTACACCAAGAAAGTTAGTAACGCAAAATTATATGAAGAGGCAAAAATAGTGAGAATCGACCTATTTATATTAAAATTAATACGAAACCACTGGGCAAACATACCAAACATAAGATCCAATAGCTTAATTTACAGTTCAATATACCCCAACACCCAATATTTCAATAAAACAAAACTCACAGGATACACCCCACCGGAATCATTCATACACCTTGACAGCGAAGGCTACATACAGAATCACAATAACTACCCAATCATCTACCACTATAATAGGAAAAACTACGACAAAGCCATTCAATACAATAGCAACATCAACCCTGCAGACCCAAACATGCGCTTCAAATATAAATTGAGTACCCACGATGAGGCTGATAAACATAGGAACAACACTAAAAAATATTGGTGGTTCCACAAGAGTTCCTTAAATAAGAAAAAATTGTAATGGAAACTCCTCGATAGTATAGCGGTTAGTATCCCCGAGTTGCTCGCCAACCTTCGTAGGAGTAGGACGTGCCCCGAACGACCCTTCTACCTGACTAAGTGGAGTGCAATTGTCTCGCTGGGACAGCAAGCGAATATCAGTGCGAAAGTGAAAGCGTGAACCTTACACAAGTTGTGTTCAATCATTGCTTATAAACAATCAACCACTGAACTATTTAATTATTAGTCGGTATTAACCAACTATTAAACAAAATAAAATCACCCAATAACACAAAAGGGGAGTCATCCCCTAGTGACGTGTTCTCGCGAAAAACGGAGCCCGCTGACGACTGCAATGCAGCAGTCGACCTTTTAAAAATCATAAAAAATAAAAATATCATAAAGAAAGAAAACGTGGAGCTACTGGCCCATGTGACAAAATCCTTAACAGGAAAAAATCAAAATCAAGTGAAAAGGTTAAATCCAAAACCTAACATTATTTCACGGAAGAGCATATCAGAAGAAAATTCCGATATGAAAACTACTAAAGTGAAACAGCAAGCCGCCAAAGAGAAGCCCTCGTATGAAGAATTGATTAAGATAATATCAAACTTGAACGAAACAGTTGCTCAATTGTCGAAGCAACTAGAAGAAGAAAGGAAGAGAAAAAGTGCTACCCAGGCCAGCCAGGCAGCGGAAAACATACCTGAGGTACACATGGAACCTCTGGAAAAACCCAAGGTAGCTTCGACATCGGAGGGACAAGAGTGGACGTCCGTCACCAGGCCGAAAAGGCGAACTAACCCTAGCGCCCTACCTGCGAAAACGAAGGAGGACCCGCCAAAGCCATCCACGTCGGCGCCAGCAACCCCTTTCAAAAAACCGAAATTTGGAAACGAGGTAAACGTAAATTTACCAAACAAAAATCAATCCTCCAAACCCCCGCCAATTATCGTATACAGTAATTCCTGTAAAAAAACAATAGATATAATATCCCAACAAACCAAAGACTTCCACACTAAACGCATCAACAAGGATAAACACCTCTTATACATGGACAGCCTACAATCCTTCAAACAGGCATGTAATAGTCTCAAAACCAATAGCATTGAGTACTTTACTTATACCCCGAGACAGGAGAAGGCGACAACGATCCTTCTAAAAAATTTAGAAGGAGATTTTGACCCAGAAATTGTCTTGGAGCAGTTGCGAATTACAAATTTAGATAACGTAGAATTTAAAGCCGTCAAAAAGTTCACAACACAAAGATCGTTGAAAGAAAATAGAAACCTGCCCATATATATTGTTCAAATATCTCGGGAAAGTAAAATAGAAAATTTGAACAAAATAAAAACATTGCTCCACTCGCTCATAACATGGGAAAAATTAATCAAAAAAGACCGCATCCAGTGTAAGAGGTGTCAACGAATCGGACATGTTGCATTCAACTGCAACCTCCAATACAGATGCGTAAAGTGTAATATCCCCCATAATCCGGGAGAGTGCCAACGCACAAATACCACAGACGAAAAAGCATTTTGTGTAAATTGCAAACAACACGGACATCCAGCCTCTTACAGGGGATGTCCGAAACTGATAGAAATAAAACAGAAAATTGAGGACAAAAAACAACAAATAAAACTCGCTAGACAAAATAGAGAAAAATTCATTAACAAAATAGTTCAACCGAACGTATCATACAGCGCAATGGCCTCAAACAGCAGCCACACAATCACACAACAGCAACTGCCACAGACACGTTCACTACCAAACGCAAACACATCACACACACCGTTACTCGAGGAAATAAAAAATATTATCACAACCACAATAAACGCACAAATTTCACAACTAGCTGAAAGCATTGCAACAAACACAAATAGAATTAACATCATAGCAGATGCACTAGAAATTAACATATAAAGTTCACTCCACCAGTAGGAAATAGAAACACAACTAACGAATTGTTAATTCGCGAGCTCAAATTAATCCAAATAAATGTAAATTCAATAATTACTAATGAAAGAAGAGTCACTCTCCTGGATTTCCTAAACAAACACAAACCGGACCTAGCCCTCTTCTCCGAAACAAAGCTAAACCCAGTACACAAAATATCCTTCAAAGACTATCACTTCATAAGACGAGATAGATTAAACTCAAAACAAGCGGGAGGCACCGGCATCCTAATCAGAAACGATATTAAATTCAAGAACGTTCAGCCAAATTGCGTAACGAACAATATAAGTTTTGAATCCACAATCGTGGAAATCAAATTCCAACAAAATTGCAAACTCTTCATAATAGCAGGATACGCAACTAGTAACTGCAAAAAAGAATTCATGATGGAATTTAGAGACCTATTTCACCAATTAGAGTTATACAAGTCCAACAATTATTTCTTGCTGGCAGGAGACTTAAACGCCAAACACCAAGCCTGGGGAAATACGATAAACAATAGCCGAGGGGTTTCACTTAACAAGTGGCTCCTCGAAAACCAAATCACCTATAGAGCATCCCTATACAGCACGAAAGTCCCATCATATCCGAAAAGCGGTGCATTCATTGACCTCTGCATCGCTGACAATAGAATCAAATTCCATAACATCTTTGCTCCCAACCTCCTCAGATCAGCCCAATACGATAGCGACCACAGAGCCTCACTAATCACCATATCCATCCCCTCAGTAAACCACCTCGTGGTTGAAAAGGATAACCCAACAGTCAAATATAATTTCAACAAAGCCGACTGGGACAAATTCGAAACCTTTATAATAGAAAACGACGAAACAGACATACCAAATGACAGAAATCTCACGACGGATGAAATAGACAAACACATAGAAAACTTAAACACAAACATACTAAATGCAATAGACCATACAGTGCCACCCATAACAAATAACTTCAACTCAACGGACAAATACATAACACCAAAAATAAAAAACCTCCGCAAGCAAAAAAGCCACTTAATCACACAACTAAACAGACTGTCACGAATACAGAACTACACCGCAGCAAACGACCCCATAATACGGACACTAAAGAAAACACTAGCAAAACTTAGACAGGAAATAAAAATAGCATTCCATGAGACAGTAAACAACCATTGGAAAAACAAAATTTCTAAAATTTCAGTGCATAATCCGCACGAAATGTTCCCCTCCCTCAATAGCATCTTCAAACCGAAAAATAGTAATGAAATCGGCACACTCAAAATTCTTCCATCAGACACACACCTCTTAGAAAAAGCAAATATGAACATTAACAACTTACGGACAGACACAAACAATATAACCCAAATTACAGACCCACAAGACAAGCTAAACATTATCGGCGCACATTTCGAAACAGTTCACACCAAAAACATACACATGGGGCAAAAACAACACTCCAACATAATAAACCAAAAAATAAACTCACTTCGACAGGAATTACAGAACAACACGACACTATGCACATTCAGTGCAACAAATACTGCACACAATCCAGATACAAACAGTATCCCTCCAAACTACTTCACCTCCCTATACATCCTCGAAAAAACATTCAAAAACCTAAATAACAAAAAATCCGCCAGCTTTGACGGCATACCTAACATAGCCTTGAAACACCTTCCCAAACTCTACATATATTACTATGCCATCCTCTTCAACAATTGCTTGAACGCATCGTATTTCCCCACCGTTTGGAAAACTGCCAAGTTAATAACTATTAAGAAAAAAGGCAAAGACGGCGGCGATCCTAACAGCTATCGCCCAATAAGTCTCCTCCCTAATATCAGTAAAATTTTCGAAACATCAATTAATAATGCAATAGTTCACACGTGTAAAGTCAACGATATAATACCCGAAACACAATTCGGTTTTCGCTACAAACACTCCACTGTTCACGCGATAACCAAATTCACTTCGGACATTTGTTGGGCTAGAAATGCAGGTGACTGCGTAGGAGCCCTATTAATCGATCTAGAAAAAGCTTTCGATACGGTTTGGCTGGACGGTCTCTTCTTTAAACTCATTAAAAAACAGTTCCCGATGCACTTGATAAAAGTCATCTGGAACATGTTGCACGGGAAGAAATTCTACGTGGCGAATGGACAGCACCAATCTAGTAAAGCTTTTGAAATCGCGAACGGACTGCAACAAGGCACGGTAAACTCTCCCGTCTTGTTTAACATCTACATCAGTGACCTGCTACAGCTGTACGACCTAAATACCGGCAACGTCAAAAAAGCAATAGCCTTCGCGGATGATCTTTTAATTTATATCAGACATAATAAACCATCGAAATTGCAAATCCTCCTACAGGAAACATTCAACAAAATCCAGGATTATTTTATCACGTGGAAATTAAAACTTAACGTAAATAAATGCGAAACCACTCTATTTAGACCGTATATATCAACTATATCCGACGCCAACTACGATGTCCGTAAATTCGCGACCAAATTTCACATACATGACAGCCAAAATCCAACGATAGACATTCCACATAAAGACGTTGTCCGTTATTTAGGCATACACTTAGACTTCAAGCTAAATTACAATAGACACGTAGAGATCCAAATAGATAAAGCACAAAAAGCCTTCGTGAGTCATAAGAGATTATTTTATTCCAAAGACCTCGATAAATGCGTAAAAATTCTTTGCTACAAGCTCATCATCCGACCGATCCTGACGTACGGCTGCCCCATTTGGTTCAACATCAGCCCAGGAACCATGGAGAAACTACGGACCTTCGAGAGGAAATGCATCCGAGCCTGCATCAACAAATACCGGACACCAGAATCCAACTTCACGAAGAGGATCAGCAATTATAAACTTTATGAAGATGCGAAATTAATTAGGATAGACTTATTCATACTAAAACTTATAAGAAACCACTGGGCTAATGTCAACAAAATAACATCCAATAGCCAAATTTATGGTACAACGTATCCAAACCCTGCATATTTCGAGAAAACCATGAAAACCGGATATATACCACCAGAAGCATTCATTTACCTAGATAGCGAAGGATACATTCAAAATTCCAGAAATATCCCCCTAATATACCACGTATTTCGAAAAGCCTACGACAAAAGAATCACCTACAATAGAAACATAGATTTTGATGACCCTTGCATGAGGTCAAATTACAAATTATCTAGCATAGATTTAAGCGATAGACATACGCAAAATACCAAAAAATACTGGTGGTTGTAATATAATGCAAAAATTAAAATCCAGCGCCAACTACAATGTAACATCATCGATAATATAGCGTCAGTAGTCCCACACTATGTGATTTATAAAAATATTAGCATAATAATAGTATCATAAGATAAATAAGATAGGTTAACATAAAATTCAAAATTTAATCTCGATGTTGATGTAAATTCCTCGGTAGTATAGTGGTCAGTATCCCCGCCTGTCACGCGGGAGACCGGGGTTCGATTCCCCGCCGGGGAGGATACATTTTTTTTTATAATTATCTGAAATGGTAAATAGACATTGCATGTTACAATCCGACAAGTAGCAAATACTATCCCTATTTTGCCCTCACACTGCTCCCCTGTACATCCGATCATTGTGTATATAGTTTTTTTGCCATTTTTCTACATAAATATAAGAGCTATTGTATAAACAATTAAATTTAGTTTAAGTTGTACATAATGTAGCATTAAGTGCCATAGATATATGTATATCATTGTATTGATTGCGCGTGCCCCATGTAGGGGCTTTTAAATCACTTATTGTATATTTTTCTTTTGTTAACCGTTGTACGTTAGGTTTATTGCACTTTTGTAAATACTATTTATTTGGCAATAAACGTGCTGTTACAAAAAAAAAAAAAAAAGTGGTCAGTATCCCCGCCTGTCACGCGGGAGACCGGGGTTCGATTCCCCGCCGGGGAGGATACATTTTTTTTTATAATTATCTGAAATGGTAAATAGACATTGCATGTTACAATCCGACAAGTAGCAAATACTATCCCTATTTTGCCATCACACTGCTCCCCTGTACATCCGATCATTGTGTATTTAGTTTTTTTGCCATTTTTCTACATAAATATAAGAGCTATTGTATAAACAATTAAATTTAGTTTAAGTTGTACATAATGTAGCATTAAGTGCCATAGATATATGTATATCATTGTATTGATTGCGCGTGCCCCATGTAGGGTCCTTTAATCACTTATTGTATATTTTTCTTTTGTTAACCGTTGTACGTTAGGTTTATTGCACTTTTGTAAATACTATTTATTTGGCAATAAACGTGCTGTTAAAAAAAAAAAAAAAAAGTGGTCAGTATCCCCGCCTGTCACGCGGGAGACCGGGGTTCGATTCCCCGCCGGGGAGGATACATTTTTTTTTGTATAATTATCTGAAATGGTAAATAGACATTGCATGTTACAATCCGACAAGTAGCAAATACTATCCCTATTTTGCCCTCACACTGCTCCCCTGTACATCCGATCATTGTGTATATAGTTTTTTTGCCATTTTTCTACATAAATATAAGAGCTATTGTATAAACAATTAAATTTAGTTTAAGTTGTACATAATGTAGCATTAAGTGCCATAGATATATGTATATCATTGTATTGATTGCGCGTGCCCCATGTAGGGGCTTTTAAATCACTTATTGTATATTTTTCTTTTGTTAACCGTTGTACGTTAGGTTTATTGCACTTTTGTAAATACTATTTATTTGGCAATAAACGTGCTGTTACAAAAAAAAAAAAAAAAAGCGGTTAGTATCCCCGCCTGTCACGCGGGAGACCGGGTTTCGATTCCCCGCCGGGGAGGATTCATTTATTTTTTACTTTTATTTTATTATAAACAATTGCGTTAATAGCATTAACTAAGCACATATGTTACTAATAAATGTCATGCCTCAACACGCTTACCCTCCTCCCTACCAATTAACAATGACTGTATAGTTTTTCGTCTTTTCTGTACATACATAAGAACCAGCGTGTTTCGTGCGGCAGCTGTTTTTGATAAGCTGCCTACTCGACTCTTCACTTAAGCCGAGTCGAGCTGAATTTGGAGAATTAGAGATGGTGCGATGGTGCTCCAATGAAGCGAGTGTCTATTTTAACGGCAACACTATGTATTGACTCGACTACACTGTCACTCAGTTGTTACGACGGCAACGGTATTACAATAACTCTTAAGTACGTTACGCGTCGGTATACAGTGGTTCCTTTTCTCGGTGTGTTCCGTTCACTTGTTTTTGTAAGACTCTGTCGTCCGTTTTCTATTTTTCCTCCACGTTGTCTCGAGCCCTCACTCTTCGTCCCTTTTTGCTAAGGGTGGTGGAATCGCTATCTTCACCTCTGATAGGCGGCTGGGTGTCAACCAATCAGGAAATTTGTTTTAACTCAACTTTGGTGACACCCACAATTAATTGACCGCCCACCAGAGGGTCAGAGAGATGGACACGTTACCCAGGCTAGAAGACCCCGAGTAACGGTACCACATCTGGTCGCGAACCTAGGGCTCGAGACCTCACTTTTATGGCGCACCAGCCGTTATTGGGGACTACGGGGTTTTCGCAAATCTGCCTAATTGTTGGTACAAAAAACCGTAGGCCTTAGCTGCCGGCCTCTGGGGTGATAAAGTAATTTCCACTAATATCCCCAATAACGACGAAAGCACGTTCGCACCATAAACTAATTTCTAGCTGTTTTAAAATAGCGGTACCGGCCGCGACACAGCGTATAGACGATTAAGTTTAGGTTAAGTTGTACATATATGTAGCCTAACAAGCCATTGTAAATTACAAGATTCAGATTGTGCGTGCTCCATGTAGGAGCCTTAAATCTTGTACCTACATCTAATTTGTTATTACCTTTTGTACGTTTAGGTTTATCGCACCCTGTACATATTATTTATTGGCAATAAACGTACTGTTAAAAAAAAAAAAAAAAGTGGTTAGTATCCCCGCCTGTCACGCGGGAGACCGGGGTTCGATTCCCCGTCGGGGAGTAAATTATATTTTTTCTCTTTTGTTTTCTTCTCCCAAAATGTAGTGATATAAATTGTAGTGATTAAAGTGCAATTAAGGTTTCGACGTTCTAGTGGCAATAAACTAAATTACAAGCCAAGAATTACAGATGTTCTAATCTTTAAGAATAGCAGTTACATATATTCGTTCGTATCGTAAACTTCAAAAGTTATTTAAGTTCTAACAAATATTTTATTATTAGCGATTCTCACATGTTCACATCTATCCTCGATCTTTTGCCCAAAGAAAATCGACCAAATAACTTAGCGAAATTAATCCACCACGCTACGTATAAATAACTGAATCTATTTACCGCGAAAATGTTCGCCTCAATCAAACCGTTCCGTTAATGCTCCATGCCGAAACGGATATTATGAATCAATCTGTATTTTAAACAAATATTAGCGAAAGAACACTGTATTTGGGAACATGGTTACATCGTGCTACTGTAATCTGCTTGTAACCGGGTTGCTCAGGTTTTAGATGTCTTCTAGTTATCCATATAGAAGGGTTACTCTATGATACCGAAAACGGAATCGGGTACGGGTTATGGTTCAGATCCCTGGTTTTCTAAGCCTCTATGTATTAGAGTGTCAGATCAGTTTAAGTCTTTCAATTCGATTTTTTTCCATGTCGATTTTAATTTCAACTTGACGAAGCATAGATTACAAATACGAATATTACAATTCATACAAATTCATTTTTTTCTTGTTTCTTTTCTATTTTCAGAATATCTTTGGCATCTTTTTCATTTTGAAAATACAAATAAAAAACATAGTGGGACATATGTCTCGAGAAAGGCTTACATATTTCTATTCTCCATAAAATTAATAAAAACGTAATGATGAAACACTTACTTATTAGCAACAGTGTATTTTCAGAGCCTGGTTGCTCGATAACGTTTTGCACTTGTGTCTGTCCGTGACTCAAATAGTCTGCGAACGATATCTGCATCGACGTGCATTCAAGCAACCAAGGAACATGATTCTTAGAACTCACGTGGAGTGCACCATTTGCCTACGCATGCAGAATGTTTGGAGAAGGAAAGAGAGATGCCTTGAGAGAGATGACGAGCAGCTAGACGCTGCATCGTCCAAATAGGTGTTAGGAACATTGTTCCTAGAACAGTATTGGCTAACTGACGGCTTGCAAATTTACATACCGCCCTTCTCCCACTAACTTATTCTTTAGATAATTACCACTATTTGACATCAGACACCACTCATGTTATGATCGAGAGCTGCACAGTATTTGTATTTCTATATCATGATTAGTTTGTTAATACGATCAATAAAATGCGAAAAAATGTTATGACATTCTTTCTATATTCTACGCGAGTCTAAATGCCTGTGTAACAAGGTGCAAGGAGTGGGAATTGGCTGGACGGATGGTAGGAGCATGTGGCTCACGACCGATAGAAGTTAGCCAGGCCTGTCCTCGAGGATCTGGCCGCGGAGTGGGGAAAGCGAAGTCACCTTCTTGCAAGAGGACGATGACTGACCCCACTTACCCCAGAACCGTTCAACGCGTCATGTTTCGTTATACAGGGTGATTCTCCCGCCAATAGAATGGAAGGCAATGCCGCCACACAGTGAGGCAGAAGCATGCCAAACGCGGTAAAAAACATGTTTTGTCTGAAACCATACGTTTAACTCTTACTTATTTATTTTATAGAGTTTGAATACATATCTGCATCAGCCATTTGCCTCTTCCGATGTAATTCTATTAATGTAATTGATTTTTTACATACTTTTTAGATACTTTTACGTGCTGTAAATACCAAATCTTACGCTTTACACACCTTTCAAACACTTCTCATGCATTTAGATTTTTGAAATTTTTAACAAATGGGTATTCTAGATGATATTGCAGTTTTATGAGGAAATTATGTATAAATTAATTGTTTTAAACATTCCCTTTTTAATAATTAGTGACCATACAAATTCATATTTTTAGAACGATTGTTTAACATTATATTCTATTACTTGCGATTCTAAATAAACTGAAATTATTAATAATACTGGCTTAGAGTGGTCAGTGAAACCCTTTGACAGGTTCACTACTATTGTCTATAACCACCATGGCGAAGCATGCACCTCATATACTTGGAACGGTGCGCACGGTTCTTTCAATAGCTTTTTGAGACGTTAATTTTTAAGACACCAGTTTTAAGAAGGGCTCACTTTAAAACTTCAAAGAATATAGTAATATTTTTTCAAATTTTTCAAATCCCTTATGTTGAAATTGATTTACACAAAATAAAAATTTTCTTATAATTTTTAACACTACAAAACTAATTTGTCAATGTAAACGTAATTTACTTGAATCAGTTGAACTTTCTACATCAAAGTTAAAAAAACGACTCAACTTGAGGAATAGTTTTTGACATAAAAATTCTCATATGTAGCTTGATTTCTTAAAAATAGACAAAAATTACAAAATTCGAAGTTTCATATGCCTTAAACAAACTTGAATATAAGAAAAGGATAATTTAGCCCCCCCCCCCCCCCCCCATCACCCCGGATCTCATCTAGACTAAAATATATTTCAATTTTAATTAAATCCCTAGTATTTTGTTCAAAACGTGGTCGATTTGATGTGATATGACATTTCGAAGGTTCCTTCATATTTGTTTCTTCGGTCCTTGTACTGTTATGAATATATGTACCCTTAGAAATTTCCTGGTTTATGGCATGTCTTTGTATTTACCAAAAAAAATAACTAAATAATTTAAGTACCTTCGCTAGGACATAAAAATAGTACATGCGTGTAATAAAAGAAATCTTAACTTAAAAGTAGCGTTCCCTCACGGTCGTGTCATAAACCGTACCATAAAGACTAAACAAATGTTAAAAGACAGATGTCATTTGTAGCATTTGAAACAAGCAACTTATTAATGTACTATCTTTTCCTTGTTATAACGCATATTTAAGAATTGAAATATTATTGCGAGTTTTTATCGTAACCTAACTTCATTGTAGTTCAACTTCACCGTAATGTAGCCCGCATTATGTTACGCGCGCACATGCCGTGGCAACTATTTATCTCTCGCATATTCGCATTGGTAGCTATTGGCAGCTAATTCTTTTTGTAAAAGAAAGCTGAGACTTCACTCTTTTAGATGTGGCTAAAGAAACCACCGAGTCTCACCGAGTCAAAAATCAAAAAGTGAAATGAAAATTGAATATGTTCAATTAAACATAACTCAAAAAATATCAAACATATAAAAGCATCATTTGGTATAATTGAAGTGTATATTAGTTAGACTTAATTCTGCCACCCAAAATTTAATTTCAAAAAACAACGCGATTATAAGCAATGATTATAATTTTTTATGATTTCCTACCCTAACCCTATATACTTTGAGAAGACCATGAAAACCGGATACATACCACCAGAAGCATTCATTTATCTAGATAGCAAAGAATACATCTAAAACTCCAGAAATATTCCCCTAATATATCATGTATTTAGGAAAGCCTACGACAAAACAATTACCTAGAATAAAAATACAGATTTTGATGAAGCATAGATTTAAACGATAGACATAGACAAAACATCAAAAAATACTGGTGGCTGTAATGTAAAAACTAAAATTTAGCGTCGACTATAATGTAAAATCCTCGGTAGTTAGTGTCAGTATCCCCACCCACCATGCGATTATATAAAAATATTGGTAGCTATAAAATAAGATAAAATCCAAAATTTAATCTGGGTGTCATTGTAAAGTCCTCGGTAGTATAGTGGTCAGTATCCCCGCCTGTCACGCGGGAGACCGGGGTTCGATTCCCCGCCGGGGAGGATATCTTTTTTTCCAATTTTATTCAATTTTTTCTTGTAAAATAAACATTGCATGCTAACACCCGATAAATAGCACATCCTATCCCCATTTTATCCTTTCACGCTTCCTCTCAACGTCCTATCACTGTTCATATAGTTTTCTTGCCATTTTCTATAACAATATCATGAGAGACCTCATTTTTTATTCATATTCACAAATATTTGTTACTATACTTTTTTAGTCTTCTACTTTTATCAGAGCCTCTGTTGATTGATGATATCTTCTTATGCTTCAAAATTTGTATTCGTTTTTGTATATTTCCTTATTTGTGTTATATACATCTTTCTGAATATTGTGTGTACTGTAACTGGATACAATTTTATGCAGTTTGTGTATACACTCAACTCCTATTCATGTATAAAATCTTTTTCAACATAAATTGTGCGTTCTAAACTGGTATTACTAAGAATCTTACGTGACTGGTATAATAAACTCAATGTTTTCCTTCTCTTTTTAATATTATACTGTAACAATAGCGTTACTGACATAACTATATTTCTTTTACGATAGAATTCTTTTATTATGCGTATACACTAAACTTAGGTACAGCAATAAATAATCCTTGATTTCTATTCGTTTGAAAAAACTCCTTTGTTGCGAGAGAGATAGTAAATGTACAGTTTAGTTCAAGCGTCATATCGTCGCACGTGGAGAGACTCAACATCTGGCATTAATTCAGTGGTGATACCGACCTCTAGTGTAGTCAAGGGTCAGTTCCTTTTAACGCTCTAACTTAAAGGATGTGTCTCACACATGTAGAAACTGAAATTAGCATTAGACTCATTCCCAAGATCTGTGCGAATCTAGAAATATCGTGAATTGAAAAACAATGGAAGAGATTCGTGTATGTGCGTTCAGTGTATTTCCTTCTCTTCTTTCATCACGTGGCACAATGTGATTCTATTCATGGATGTTACCGCCTCGATTAATATAGAAAATGCGTGTGACGTAACTTTAAAATTGTATCAGAGAAAATAGGTTTCTAACCAATTAAACCTGTATTCCTCTTGCCAGCATTTTTTCCAGTTCCGCACAGTACCCTAATTTTCTACATGTTACATTTCATAACTTATGTTTCATCATAAAGATAATGGCAATAAACATTGTATAGTAATAAAAGTATATAAATATAGCATAGTATACAATAGAATGTGATAGTAGTTCCTATTAATATAACCATATTATAATCAAAAGGAAATTTAATATGAACAAATTTTCTGTGATTAACATTTTGCTATTATTAACTATTATCTTACGAAACTGAAATATCGACTACGTAAAAAAATTAGAAGTGATTCAAAATGCCGTTTACAGCTTAGAGCGATGAGTTTAGGTATTATATTCAACAGTACTTTTACATATAAGTTCTTCTTATAAACACTTTTGCGTACTCAATTTTCCATCAATTGCTAAATTTCCTTTTACTCCTTTAATCAAAACGACGTTATAGTAATTCATTTTTTATCTTGCAAACAAAAAAAATCGTAGTAACTTGAAGCAGGTGAGTATATTCGGTAAAGACTGAGAAACACTTTCAGTTAAAAATTGTCGAATCAGGAGAAAAGTGTAACAATATGCATCGCCATACATGATCCATTTCTTGAAAAGTTAGGTCGTTTTTGCTTACAATTATAATGACTCGTATGGTCGCTATAAAGTCTCTAGCTTGACAATATTTTACCACTAGTTTCCTTCTCTATTTATTAAATAATCAGATGTTTTTCCAATTGGAATACTTTTTGATCAAACCTTTTACACATACACTTACTCACAAAAATTAATACTATACTGATTGGAAACTTATTAGTAGACTTTTTGATGTCAATGCATATCGACTGACAGTCTATGAATCGACTGTTTCTATCAATATTTATTTATTATATTGTTCTATTTGAAAGAAAAAGATTATATTTAATATACTAAACAAATTTAAGTCTAGAAATAGTCTTAATATCAGAATTATAAATGATAATAACACTAAAGTACCATACAATAACAGAGACTAGAATAATATAGTCAGCACCTGCAAACTTTTGATTTAAAAATTCTGGAGCTTTTATAATGTATTTTTAATAGATTGCATAAAAATCACGTATCTCCATTTTTTGTAAAATCTGGTACTTTTTCTACTAAACAACATAATAGTAACTTCCATTAATAAACCCTTAACTACTATGCTTATTAAAACTTATGTAACCATTATTAGCGATCTGTGAGACCGCTAATGTTTATTGCGTTACCATTGACATAAAAATGGGGAATAAAAATTCAAAATCAATTGTTCTTAAATAGAGGGGTTCAAGTTCGATTTCAGTAATTGAAGATTATACAATAATTGGAAAGTATCCAGACCGACGAGGAGCTCGTAAATCATGCGGAAAAGAAAATAGAAATGAATAAATATTAGCTGTCTTACAAACCAACAATAGTAGTTAAAGGTTAAAAGAATTATTTTCAGCGAGATAATATGATCACGTATAGTCTAACCCACTGAAACTTTTGCATTCAATTCTTACCTGAAAGAGATAATGTAATTAATTTAACATAGTTGTACATTGATAACTAGTATTAATAAAATGTTATAGGATAAGGTGTAATATGGGATGGCCATAGTGCTTATGTCTGAATTCATTTTTTATACACATAAACTTCTCCAGAAAAGTAGGTTGATTAGCTCATATTATCATAGAAAGAGAATATAATCATTAATTATTTATACTCCATTTTAAAACGTTCACTGTTCTTTTTAATATAATACTGATGGCGTTAAAAAGTTGAATTTGTTACTTCACGAAATTTATTTTGATTTTACTTTATTTCAATGAATAACTTGACTTATCATTCTACCATTACTTTATTGTATAAAGTTTGGTGTATTCTACAGTATAACCATAGTTCAATCCCTTGTGAGTATGTTAATTCTCTTTTCATAAAAATGTAGATAACTTTAGAATTTATCAAGAGATCATTAGACTTATTAAAAATTATTACCTTTCCATCAACCCAATTTTTGAAAGTTGATGAAGCTTCACATAATCTATAGTTATATAACATTTCCTGTTTATTTATAGTTATAAAATATACAGACAATTAGGGACACCCTGTATGTCTTTCAGTTACGCAAATCTGCTAAATATGAATATCAAATTAAATAGTATTTGTATAAAGTTTGAATATTAAAATAAATAGAAATAATGAATCTTAGTTGAGTAAAAAAACTAACTAAAAACACTAACAAATTAACATAAAAATAATAAAATCCTTGTAAACAGTTGTAACATCAATATGTGACAATACACTTTCCTCAAACAATGTTATATTTCAAAATCATATCCACACTTTGCATATGGTTTATGGTCATTTAATTATTAACCCTTTGACTGCAGAGTACTTCAGATTTAAATACTTACTGAGGATTAGACACTTTTTTGTGTACTATGTACTCTAATGAAGTACCAATTGATTATACAACATACAACTAAATAATATTTCATTTTTCTTCCCTGTCTTTATCTCAAGATACAATAACTTTCATTGGCTATAATTAAATTTTCTTGTTTAATTTTCTAAATTCTTGTGTATGACATAATCCTCAAATTCATATACAGTTGCAAAAATATCCGACTACATGAACACCCTTGTGAAATTTCATGCATTTATTGTTCATTTATATGTGCCAGTGAATATGAAAATGATGTAAGTCAAAAATTTAAAAAAAAAATGGATTTATTATTTATTTTGTGTTAAATTGATTTATATCACAAAAATATGAAAACCTTTTTTCTCTTTCTTTTTACTTACATTTCTTTCATAATCACCAGCATATATGGTAATGTATATTTTAAAATAGTGGCACATAAATTTGCTGAAATAGCATTTTCATAGATGGTAAAAATGAATGTCTAATTATTTTCGTTTTTACTAGTATATAATTATATACGAAGTTTAATGAATATATAATGTAGTCAAATACTTTTGTAACTGGTTACATGTGTTAATACATGCAGTCAAAGGGATAAACATTGAATAAGAATGTCTAAACAAACAAACAAAAAATAAGATTATCATTAATAAAATGTTTGCTAGTATGTTACCAGCCCCCCGTGTGGATTTCATGCAACTCACAAACATCAATTATACGCTAAACTTGAAATATACAGCCGATATTAAAAGCTTGTTAAGAAAAGATTTTTATGCTATTTGATAAGAAGCTTTATTGTTTAATTGATGGAAATATATTTTAATGAAAATGATTATTGCATTTGATCAATAAAAAAACTAGCATATATATAAAATATATAGAAACGTTAAATATATACAAATATACAAAGATGTAAAATGCTAAAATATATAAAACTATAAGCTACAAAAGTATATTACTTGTAGATAAATTTAAAGTTTTTGTTAAACACACAACATTAATACAATTATTGTTTAATCAGCAATGAATTCCAAGCTGCAAACAATAAATTACGGTCATCCTTTGACTGAATAAAACCTATCTGTTCTGTTCTCTTTTAATTAAAACTCTTTAAAAAATATTAATATGTATATAAAAATCGGATACGCATTTCAAAGAAGTCTATAACTGTCACCCAAACAAGTAACGTAAAAGCGCTGAAATAGTATTGTAAAAGCAATATTAACTTAATAGCTATATGTATATATATATATAAGTAAATTAATTACATAGCAGTTCACCAAAATAACAGCCAACAAACATAAAAACCAGCAACATAATCTCAAAACTTTCATCAGCATGCCACACTCCTAATCCAAACGACGCCATGCACCCCTACGGTTTAAAAAGTTCGTTACTGCAACGCGCATCATCTTCACACACGCCTTAAGGCACGTATTCATTGATTGAAGTATAACAACTTGCTTCATAGCTTCAAATATTACGAAAAACACCTAACATTCCTTTAATAGGATGAATCGTTTACTTTCGAAAATAGTAAGGGAAATTATGTCTTCTATGAATATACTTTCTATTAATAACAATCGTGTAAGGATTCACATGTAAAAGCGCCCGTAAGACGTTAATGCACATGGTTTCGCGTAAATTGATTCTTTGTGAACGAGGACCAATAGAAAAGCCAGACAAAAGATATGAATATGATTTGAAAGTGTAAAATAAAGTCAGTCAAGTTTGAATAATTATAATTATTCATTAGTAATTAGAATTGTATTATATCCATACTACTGAACACATTTGATTTCAATTTCACATATTCAATTCTTTTTTTAGTTTTATTAAAATTTGGAGAGTAGTTTCTAAAGTTAACATGTCAATATTTTGATAAATTGTTAAATGAAACATAATTAACATTTTTACAAAATAATTAAATATGTTATGAAACATGAATATTTAATATAATTAAAAGATATATTTGGTTTGAGATTACTAAGTGATGTATTTTACTGTATATTTTTTCATGTAAAGTGTTTAATTGAAATAAAAATTATGAAAATTGCAGACTATTGATACTGTTACGAAATAATGAATGTCATACATCTTGTTTATTTCAAATATTCTTGTGAATACTCAATTTTATATTCTCCTTACAAACATTAACATAATAATTCAAGATTTTGTATAATATAAGTTTTAATGTAAAAAGTATACACAAAAACTATCCGGACTTGTTAAGTTTTATAATGGTGTTATCACAATTTTCAAATTTGTTTGATTTGTAAGTATAATTGAAGCGTTGTGGGTAGTAAGGGCGGACTCAACACTTTCAAAACTATGTCTTATTTTATTAAACTGATTTATGGTTCTTAACTCACATTCCTGTTTTTAACCGCGTTACACAGGAGTCTGCTAGTATAAGAAAGGAAATTTCAATGGTGTCGATTAACAAATGCTGTTTAAACATGTCTTGTAAGTGTTCTTTATTTTTTGTAAAATTATACAGCCAAAATAATATCATAATTTGCGATGCAAAATTTAAGAACATAGATATTCGATTCGCGTTTCTTTCTTGAACGACTCGTGGACATTTTGTTCGTTACTAAACGGATTTTCAAATAATTCTCATTGATAACCATATGCTTGTTCAATCTCGGTGTGATTTGCGGTTGCATAGTCTGAAAGTATTCAAAACACAATGCGCTTCCGTTCTCATGAAAACTACACGATACGTTCCAATCAACGAAAGCCACTTAAACTATCTTATAGGTGTTCTTTATTCTTTGTAAAATCATACAGCATAAGCGACCGGAGTCTACACAGTGTAGTCAAGCGAGATACAAGTGACATGATCGTTCAAGGGGCAAACGACGATCAGGATGCCGATGTATACGCAACGTTCACAGAAAACATTCATTTTATCTTCTTCTATTCGCCCTTTTTCTTTATTTTCTATTTCGAATTGTTCGGCAACGCTGTTACGTCGTTCACCCTACGAATACAGACACACACACACTTGCGAATTCAGGTGGCTCAAAATTCACGAATTCTCTCGTAAAAATCTTACGCAGAAGTTTGTCGTCCCCCGCGATGAGCGCGTGATTCCGAGAAAAAAGAAACTTAATGATTAACTCTGAAAATACAGACAAATGAAATAATACACGTATGCCTAAGCCCTAAGAAAAAACTAGAATTCCTTTGCTGGTTAATTATCTAAAATATATGTATATATATGTGTATGTATTACCTAAACGATTATCGAGATGCACATTGCTGGCAATTAAATATAGCGATGTTAAATCCATTGGATGAATGATCGAAATAAAACACGGCTTTTGTACAAATAGCTCTGTGGTACATAAAATTTGATTTCCCTACTACAATATAGGTATATAATATACATATATATTTATATATTATATAATATATATAATAGGTAATAAATAATCCTTAGTTAAATTTAATTAGTTAAATTCAATTAGTTAAATCCCGTTTAATCTGTGACGGTACCTATCCAACGCTTAAAATATTAAATCACTTATACCTTACACGTTTTCTCGTATTCGTCCGCATTTTTTTTTTTTTTTTTCGAAAGAAAAAAAGAAACTCGTCCTCCCCTCTCCTGTATTACTTTGTTACCTACTATACCCTTATATTAATTATGATTTACGTTACGCCAAGGTGTCACGTATGTTGGTTACCGGTTGCATTTAAGCTTCGAAACCTGACAAGGAAGAAAATTGTAACGATTTCCGTTATTTTCTGAAGATAAATGCAAACGGCAACGCCATAGCTGAAGAAAACGCGCGATTTGAAAGGATATACAACGGCGAGGTTTGAGAAAACGCTGCTCGAGGTTTCAAGACCAAACTTTGGTGTTTCACGTGTTCCACGTAATAGGAAGTCTTGTGGACGCAAATCTAAAACTGCTTTCTTTTCATATTTCCAGCTATTATAGAAGTTTAGGAAAAATTATACAAATATTTTTCAGATAATATTTAGCAAACGGGTCCAAAAACCCACAATTAGCGTTCAATCGAAAGAATATTCTTTCTGTAACAATATTTTGATTTGTTAATATTATTTTCAGCAATAATATTTGTTATTTTGTACACAACGAAGTTTACAATTATTTTAGTCGCATTATTCCAAAGTATTGTTCGATCATATTCGCATAAAACCTTATCACTATCAATTTTCTTTTACAAGGATATCTATATTCTTTACTAATAGTTTTAAATCTCCAAACGTTGAACCGTTTTATGCAAGACTAATTTTTGAATAGGAAAACGTTTACAAAACTTGGGTTCACGAGACTTCCATTCATTGTTCTCAGTGTCGGTAGAATACTTTTTTTTTTAAAGTCCAGCGACCCGTTTTAAGATTACCGTTTGCAGATACGTGTGATGTATAGATACCTACGTAGGAAACGTGCATACGGAGTGAGTTTCGCAATTATTTTCACCTGTGTACCTGCGAGCGATGTCTTAGCACTAGAGTTTCTAAAATTCAGATAGTAACTTCTTACATCATAGAATCGATAATGGCAATAACAGAGTGACAATGACAAAATGATTGCTTCGAGGAACGATTGGTAAGAATCTCTTTTCCCTTACCTTTTACTTAAAACGAAGTATCGTTACCTTGTAAAACAAATTTTATGTATAAATAATATTCAATTTGCAATATATAATTTTTAAGCCTATTAAAAGGAAATATGAGAGTTACTACAAGGATTAAAAAATCAGTTTTATCGTAAAATAGCAACTGAATAATAAAAATTATTCGTCTGATTATTTGATATACCCATAATCGTTATTATCGATTAATTAAAGTAGTAAAAATAAATCCTAATGTAAACGTTGCGCATTGGAAATACGAAGCATATGACTCGGAACAAAATTTCGGGAATTAAATTGAAATTTTCACTTGATGTCGTAAGTATTTTTCAATAATTGTGAACATACGCACAGAATAGACGTTGATTTTCGATTCATCGGACAAACCCGTTCACAAACGAGCGAATGTGAAATAAATGAGAAGATAAGAGCCGGAAACGAATCTTCAGGGACGCGCGCGTTAAGAATGCGATTTAATTGGACCATTAAACACCATTAAAAGATGATTTCTCCTTGTCGCAACAATATACACAATGTATCTACAAAATATACAAATAATTACGTGAAAACGCGATCAGCGTGAGGCGATCGACGAACAAGCGGTTCAAATAATGCGACTATTAATTAATTATCAGTAGAGTAGTTGTAATTAACGTCGAGGAACGCGAGAGAAATTGTCGATAGTTCGATACATGCCTATTTCTTTGGTCAAGGGAGTAAAACAAAAGATCGATTCGATACGTGAACACTTAATCGTTGCAACTTATTCGATTTGCTCACGTTTACTATTTTGTCGAACAAATTTATTCATATATTGGATATCTTGGACGCGTCGATTTTTTCATATTGCACGTATTATTAATTTTCAATATTCATATTTTGTAAACGTACAGCAATAGGACAATATTTTATTTATGGACTTTGTTTGAAAATGTAAATGGCACTTTTAGAATCAAGAGAGAAGAAAGTTATAAAGTACTTGAAATTTGCATAGATGAAGTAAAATTTCACTTTGCTGTTGTTTTAATGAATAATCGAATTCTAAATATGTTTGTAAAGCTGATATCAAGAGATACATTTGCAAAATGGTAGAAGCAAATTTTCTTGCATATAGTCGAACGAAGCAAATAAAAAGTTGATGTAAGGACAAAGAGATTTCCATCGAAACTCTGATATGAGTTAAACATTTGATTAAATCCTTATAATTTAACATATTTCCCAATTATTATGTTACATGAAATTTCAATTTGATGGTTAGCCCTTAAGACATGATTTTTTTCTTTTTTTTTTTTTTAATAACAAAACAGTTATTACTTTAAGTATAACTGTTTTTCCTAATATGTATTATTACTCGTATCACGTGCTTTATGACGATTGTACAATTATTTAGTACCAAAAATTTCCTTCTGCCTAAAATTAAAAGATTCCTTTAAACAGCAACAATGTCTCAGACGATCTTCGAGAAGTATAATATTAAATCGCTAAGTAGAACATCATCGTCAAACTGTACAATTTCCCAACATACTACTTTCCACTTCAAACCATCCAAAAATGTATTTTTTTACTTGTTACCGCAAAAGTGATACAAAAGAAAGCTAAGAGGCCAGTGCTTGCATATGCAACGGAATATTACCTGAACTTTTCCTTTTTTCTTTTTTGATTAACTCACTAACAATTTACACGGTGTTTTTATTTATTTTTGCATCAACTTCGATTTGCAAGATTTATCGTATATGTTCAGAGTTAGCCGGAGGTACCGTTCGTATCGTTTTCAAGTTCGAAAAAATCGTTCATGAAAACGAGACAAGTACTATTAAAAGGAATATCAGAAGGAACACAAGAGAACGTCGGATATGCTGTTTTCCTGAACGTGATACTTTTGCGGAGTTCCGTGTGACGACATTTCCTTCGAAATTCCGTCTCTCGCATTTCCATTCACACCATTCACAACCCCAGACACAGCTGCGAATATGCGATTCGTTTTCGGCGTACGCTTGAACAAGCTGAATATTAAGACGCATCTACACGAAGAAATAGAGTTTTCGCTATTTTTTTTCGTTTTTTTTTTTCAATCTTAGTTCTCATCTAACGAACAAACAGTGTTTATTTAGAGTTTATGTATATTTATATAATATGTAATAATAATAATTAATAATAATAATTCATAATATCAATTCATCCCAACAACAAGTTTTAAGGTATTATTTGATAATATTTCTGCTTTTTTCAGTTCCTTCTGGTCTCTTTTACTCTTCAATCGTACTTTCTTCCTCGTCAATATATCTCTCTGTTTATTATATATTTATATATTTATTTATTTACTTCTTTTATATATTATATGTATAGAATGATATCAACACGTATAACATCGAATTCTTCTATTAATCCCTTTTCTTTTCTTATTCCATTTTGTGGAGAAATTTGCGGTAGCTGAAAGAATCTTTAATTACAAGTCTTCTGTTTTCCCTTTATCTTATTTTTTATTAATGCGCGTGAACCGGAAGTGATTTAGAACGTGTTCCGGTCGCTCATTTCTTTTTTTTTCCCCCATTTAAGTTTCGGCGTTTTACTGAACGACATTTCAATTAATCTTCCTTCATTTGTCGCTTGTTCTAAGAGGAAACGAAATTTCGAGGCATTCGAATACTCAGGTTCTTGCTTCTTCTATCTGGTCTCTAATTCATAGGTTCTATATGTATCCTTCGTTTAACGAACACGAGCAATCATTGTAATTACTTGTACACACATAGCTAAGCTCTTAATAATTGTGGAATGGAGGTGTGTCGTTTGCTTTTTATTTTTCGGTTTATTTCTTTGCTTTGAGTTACGTGCATATAGTTTAACCCTTTGCTATCTTATATTTATTCGACATTTTGTATCGCGTATGTTTGCATCTTAAGAAGAAAAATGACATACAAGTTTTTCAAAATTAAATAATTCATTAGATGTACCAATAATTATTCCCCCATTTTCTTTATATAAATTAATACAGTTTAGAAAATGGATCGATGGACTAGTTTGTTTAATAGTAGTAGTAGAATATTACATAACAAGAGCGATTATATTTGAAACAGCAGAAATATTTGATTTTGTTAAAAGTAAATGTTGAATTTGGCAAAAAAATAAATTATTCACTGGCACACCTAATATAAGATTATTAGGCTTTTTACCAGTTGTCGGAATCGTTAAACTTCAAAAGAAAGATGTGAGATAGCAAAAGGTTAAACTGAATCGCTTTGGTTGAAATAAAATATGAACCTGGTAAGTAGTAAACTCATTAGCGACTCTATTGTGACACGGTGCATTGACACAAATGATCCTATATAATATATATGTATAGATATATTATATATAGCACTGTACAGTCGATAAAAAAAAGTTTCTGAATGAGTATTTTAAACGTGTTGCACAGTTTGCGCAAGCGAATTCTCGCATTCAAGAGAAAAATCATAAAGCGAAATTTTTCACATCACATAATTCCCTGTGCTTGCACTTGCATAGTAAATTTTAGTGATGATCAGAAATAGTTGTCAGTTGGGTCTGGTTCTCGCAGGACTCATTATTCATTATCTACAAAAATCTAATGGCTCTAATTTAAACTATTAGCTCATTACACCATTAGATTGTGAATTTTTATGCAAATTTATATTTTTATTAATGAAATTCAAAAAATGGCGCCACCAAAACAGAGGAATGAAATATCTCTGTTCTATATTGTATATCTATTTATGAAATATTTAATAGTAACGAATAATTGGTTAATTAACGTAATAAATATTTGACATAGCTTGACAACCAACCCTGGCGCGCCATTAATGCAATTTATCCAAGCCATTTAATAACACATAATAATAATAAATTTAAATATTGGAGTATGATTGTTATAGTTTAATTATGTACACGAAAAATGTATCTTTTATATTAATAGTTATTTCTGTATCAAATTCTGTTCAACTTTAAAAATATATCGCTTCTTTGATATTCAAGGAAATATTGTGTAATAATGAAAAAAAAAAAAATATTGATCTGATTTTGTAAATATTGTTAACAAATGTCACACGGTTCAAGCACGAGTAACATATCCAATGAATAATTAATTTTTGAAGTTTCCCTTCAAATGCCAAAAATTCGTTCAAACAATCCGTTGAACATCGGAATGTGATCAAGTCACTTCTACTGGGTAAAAGCTTTCGCTTCTCTCAACGATAATTGTACAAAAACTCGTTCGCAAGCACGTTTGGCTCGCAATGAGACGTGGCAGTATTATCAGTAAGTAGACAGTGTAATACGATATGATACAGAGAGCAAGTGTAACTGGAAATCACATCTACGGCGCAAAACCACGCATCTAGAGGCAACATCTTTTTATCATTGTTTCACAATTTTATTTAAGTCGAGAGGATTTTTAAGGACGAGTTTTATTATTTTACCTATGTACATGCACACAGTTCATTGGCCATTTGGTTCTTCAGCAATGCAGCAGGGTGGCGGCTTGCGTGCCTCGCCGCGCGATTCATGCGCCAACTGAAATGACGCTCATACATACATACACACAGAACTATAGCGCATCATTGTCAATGAAATCGAAGTACCATAATTAGGCGAGAGTTGTACGAAAAATTGATGGCCTGCATGTGTCGACGGCGTTCGATCTAAACTGATCAACAGACGCGGGATTATTATGTATCCTTACACCTGCGTTTCTGCTAGATTATCTTGGTATAGGAAGGATATGGATCCTTGTTTGGTGAAATTTCTGGTGTGGTCGTAATCCTAGGTCGTTCAGAAAAGAAGAACGCCAGCATGGTAACTGAGAAACCGCAAGCTTGAATCGAGGACAAAAGGAAATTTTCTCTAGAAAACGCCAACCCTCGTTGCCCTTGTACTCGAAGAAAGTTCCCCGAAATCTCTGCTCTACTTCCAACGTTTATTCTTTTCGTTCCCGTAAAGGTTTTCTAAATTACTCGGTTGGTACTGGTTAATTAATCATTTGGTACGATGAATGGCAGCGCCTCTAACTTTGCAAAAACCTTGTCTTGTCCCTGCGCGCGATCTTTGCTTCTAAATTGTCTTTTTGCGATTCTCGAACACTCTCGTGGACGTTCTACGACGTACGGGCGCACGCAGACACTTGACCATCGATTCATTACTATCGATACGATAAAACTTCAAATCAAGAGAATCTCTATCGTTACGTAATAACACCTGCTCGTTCGTAGTGAACCTGACGACGATAATTCGACTTTGAAACTGCTAAATAGTACGTTTCCCGTTTAAGCTTCGACCACGTAAGTTGTCGGTCAGCAAGCTCTTGCCTGATCATTGAGAAACCATGAATTATCCTCTTGAAGATCAGCCCAAGAGCCTCGGACCCAGAGTATCGCTTCAGGATCGTCTCCGATCCGTTTTGCCTCGGTTTCTTCACAGGGAACTCATCGGAATAGGTATTATTTTTCCACAGTAAAAAGGGAGGCGAAAGCAAAACTCTCGAACACAGTTCACGCAGCGTCAGCTTGGAGATCTCGGAAATTATCAGAGTCATAGACAACCGACCCTGATGAACCTTCGTCCAGGATAATTTCCTGTAATGTTCAAATTCGGATCTCGCGCACTGCGTTCTCCTGGGCGAGGGCGATCGGAGACGGTCCCGAAATAAATTCCTAGGTGCACCTATTGACAGACTCGAGGAGGTTCGCGTCCTTAAAGCAGCCATTTGGCCAGCAGGATCATGATTAAATGCGGTGTTAGGCTAATGGCTGACGCGGTTCCGGTTACCCTGACGTCGCTGTCCTTCAGTAACACTGCGTCGATCACGTGGATGATGCCGTTAGTGCACTCAACGTCCGGACGGAATACCCGAATCCAGTTGCCTTCCCACTCAATCTGGTAACCTGTAAAGAGAAACGGTTGCGATCGATAAGTCGTGTCGTGATTGAGGCAAGCTAATCTGAAACGACTGATGGATTAGATGATCGAAGCAAGTTGCGATGTTTGCAGCAGATAGACAGTATCCAGTGAGCGTTCACTTGTCGAGCATGGAATTAGGTGACACTAAATTGCGCTGGCAAATCGAGTTCTGAGGTCTACAAAACACAAAGACGCAAAATGCATGGTAGCGAATATTTATATGGTTGATATCTGATCATCTTTCTTGCTTGTATTTTTAAGAACGTTTCTTTTTTTTCGTAATATTGTTAATCATTGTTGATCCTAGAACACAAAGATTCGTTATTTCTGTGCTTTGGAAAAATGTATGATAGCAATCGTTGTGCCATCTGTAATGTAATTTTTTAATCTAAGCAAGCGTTTAAATGTAAAATCAAATATAAAATAAAATTGAATAGACAAATAATGAATGTTTGCGTTCTACTAATATAGAAAGTAGTTTGTAATATTAAAAGATTGTGCTGCAAGTAGAAGTCAATATTAAAAGCTTGAAAATGCATAAGGATAACACTTTTCATTAATTTTACATATAAAAACATTAATGGTATCTTACACAATATTTAAGAAACCCATTTTAATATATTTTAATTGTATTTTAAATAGAACCTAACTCTATCGAACTCTTAAAAGATCTACAATTGTATGATTAATAAAATGGCAATATCAAATTATCAAAAGAAGCACAGAAGGTTGAATTTAAAATAAGAAGACAAGGTTTTTAAGAAATAAGATAAGGTTCATAAGTAACCTCTTATTTGTTCTCTTCTTTTCCAACTTGTCAATCAGCTGTTATTACGCTTTAACTTTTACCTCTACATATACAAATATCTTTTATCTTTTTAACTATTTTATTCTGCTCATGGTTATTGCATCAAATTTAACTGTCCTCTTGATTCCCCTTTTGCTCAACTATTTCATCTGATATTATCGTGCGTCTCTTTCTACGCCTTTTCAAATGTTGATCTTTCATTGGTCGGATGTAAAATGGCAACATTCGTTGCAAAATAGAAAACGCTTTGGCAATTCGTAGGTCAACGAATGACCGGGCGAACACGTAGCAATTAGCACCAGGGGTAATCAAGGAATTTGCATTTAAATGGTGGTCGAAAGGTGCATAATAAATTGTCTTGTGGTCTCGGACCATAATTGTGCACGTTCTTCATTGGCTACCGTTCGTCGAGAGTGACCAGAATCCGCGATATTGCCGTATATCGAAACCCAATTCTCTTCTCTATATTTTTTGTCTTCATTTCACGATTTTACAATTTTTCTGTGACTTCATTTTATTGGATGTATTAGGTCGTTCGATAAATTTGTTTATATTGTATTTCACAATGTTTGGTAAGTATCGAATAATTTGAGCACGATGCACAGTCAATCGTAGAAGTCTACATACATCTCTAAATTTCAAATATTTAAAAAGATACAAGAGTTTCGATTATTTTGAGAACATTAATTTAGTTATTAGAATTGTGCATATTATTAAAAAATGGTAATACCTTTTCTCGTTTGTTCGCGACAAAATATACAGAAACCGAAAAGATAGACTACTTTTTTTTTAAGTAATTTGTCAATTTTTATGAATATTATCTACACATATATTTATTATCTCCATGAGAAACGAGAATAACGTATTTGGTGTTAAATTCTAGTTCTACCATTTCAATATCACTAACCAGTATTCTTCTTGTTTCACTGAGAATTGTTAATTTATAAACGCGCCTTCGTGACAATTAAACAAAATTAAAATCAATAACAAATTTCTAATTTAAAAATAAAATTATGAAATTTAAGAGAATTGGAAATTCACCTCTCTACATATATAGCATAAAACGTTATATTTACAAAATAATACTCCCGAGTACTTTAAATTATTGTACCTAAAATATTGTTTATTTAACAACTGACTTAACGATTAAATAAAATGTTACCTTTTCTACCTATATTATTATTTATACATACATATATTGTATGTATATTTTTTCTAGATATTGTATACTGTTATAATAGTTTCCAAAGAAATTTTTCGACAGAAATTGGTAGCACAACAAACTGCTTTGCTTTAAAACACAGCGCGAGACAGAAAACTGGCCGTTGAAAGCGTGTAAATTAAAACCCAGCCTAGATAACCAGAACTGAGGACAATTTACAGGTGTCCATATTGTTCTATTTCGCATTCGTTTCTCGTCCATTTATCGTTGCAAAAGGAAATGGCAGCCAATATATTTTGCACGGAAACGTTTGCATCTCTCTGAATCCACAACTTTTTCTCGGCTCATATTTTCTCGAATGAAATAGACATAATACAAATTTACGCGTAGGTGGATATCTCCTCTATTTGTATTGAACAGCGAATACACGTAGGATAACGAATGATCGATATATTTCGCTTCCGAAATTTTGTTCTGATCACTGAATTTACTGATCACATGATTAGAAATGATGAATACTTTTAAGCTAATAAATTTTGTACAAATTTTCTCGATGCATTCATTACCACAAGCTAAATTTATTTCAATATTGTCGAAAAATTTGAGAGGGGGTAATCTTAATTTTTTGGTTATTCCAGCTAATAATTATTTAATAAGAATTAGTTTACTATCATTTCATAGTTTGTATGTAGTGTTAAATAATGATAAATACTTTAATAATATTTCCTTTTTCCATTGATATTGGTGATAACTTTTAAAATCGAAAAATTTAATATTCTTACAAATATCGATAACTGGGAAACATTTTTTAAGAACAAGAGAAAAACTTCCTTCTCTAAAGACGAAAGAAAAAATATTTTTCAGAAAGAAAAAAAATGAAATTATTTTTAAAAAAATAAAATGTTTCCTACAACATAGGAGCCAAAATATTATTTAAAATTTTCAGGTTTCCGATTATGTTAACAACTCAAAAAAAAAAAATTCTTCATCTTCACAACTTTCCTTTAGATTTTAATTTCCTCAAAGTGGAAAGAAAACAAATTCTATCATTTACGATTAAAGAAATGATATTTGATTAGTGTCATTTGACGTTTGTCAACGTACGTAAAACACAAGGGTCAGTATTAGTGTATCTCATATGTTTTCTTTGTATTAATTAACACGAACATTTTGGTTATCACGAGGAATATTTTCAAGAAGAACGACGACGGCGACGATGAGCGCGACTGCATGGCCATACTTAATCGCGTTTACGCAGGAAACTAGTCCTGCATTTTACTCTAACAAGCTCAATCAACTCGTTCAAGCGACAACAAGCAGTTAGATGTACGACACATGTCGGTCGTATTCTTGCAAAATTTTAAAGATACTCACCGTGCAATTGTTCAAATAATTAAAGTGTTACGATACACGTCAGAAATCTGTAAAACTCAGCACGTTAATTGTTAATTAATTTTGTTTAAACGCAACGAATTTGCTCCTGGTAAATGATCACCAGAATGATGATAAGAACGAAACGACGAATATGCGAAAAGATTGAATAAAATCGAACTTTTAACGTATAGTAAATTAAATACACGTACACTTTGAATGCAATACTAATATTTACCGTTTGAATTATTCTTCTCATTTGCAACAACACCCAGTCTCTCTTTTGTACGTAATAGTATATAATTTACAACTAATATCGTTATTATTGTGCATTTTGTAAGGAAGCATAAAGAGTATTTTAAATACATTCTCTTTTTATATTATTCCTGATAATATATATATGTATTAATTTGAACAGAATAATAATTTGATGGCTTTAATGAAATCTGAAAATTTTCTTTCATTTCGTGCTAAAAAGTATAGAAACTTATTTTGAATTGAATTAATAATATTAAGTCTAGTAAAATAATAATTATTAATATTAATTCTCAATATTAATGGTAACTTACTATTGAATTGCTTGAAGACACTTTATTTAAAGATAGTACTCGATTTATTGATGCAAATAAGAAAATTGTGCGATAATATTAAATATTTCATTTTATCAGTGTGTCGTCTTCGTACGTATATATCTTTGTATAAAATATTTCACTCTACAGCGTGTACAAAAATAACTCCTTCCAGCTTCTACTAACGAATTTCCATATCTGTAATTTAATTCGCATAGTTCCAAAATTATTTAAAATGAAGCAAAAATGCTACACAGTTTCGGTATATTTTTCACCGTACTATATTTTTAATACCGGACAATATTAAATATTAAGGGAGGATGTTAAAAAATGGCCGATTTTTGCACAAGAGTTGGGAAGTAAAATTCAAGTAGTGTTTTATAGAATTTTTGATATACAATAACCTGATGTAATCAATTTTTCCATAAACTGTGGAGGAAACGTGGAACGATTGATAAAAATCATGAAAAATGCAGATTTTTGTCTTCCATACCCAAATGGTTTATTTTAAAGTCTATTTACGTTAGATTTACATATCTGATATACCATATATTTCGTCTTACACTTACAGTATATCATAAAATCAGCCATTTTTAAACATCTTCCTTTCCGTTTGCTTTTTTACAATTTATTAAACTTGTTGAACTTTAATAATGAATTATCATTCAGATATAGATACTTATCAAGGAAAGCCAGTAAAAACATAATCATTAGCAAATCATTATCGTCAATGATAATAAAGTTTATTCGAAATAGCGAGCACTATAGTGTTCGTAAAATCCAACCTTTCTTATAACCTACTAAAAAGAAAGAAACAAAGCTGAAAAAAGGGAATTCAGAGAAAGAGATGAGAGCTGCGTCTATATCACTGGGCACAGTTCGACTTATTCAAATGCAGCTCAAAAAGACAAAGAAAAATGTTTCATTTATCGTGCACGCGTACGTTCAAAAAGCAACAACTGTGTGACATAACTGTGAAGTAAAGCTCGATCTACGTACTCTGAGAACAAAACAGCATTTCATTCCTTTCAAGCACTGAGACTGCACGAAACGCGCGTACTTAATCAAATCCGAACGCAGTCGAGTAAACGTGTTTGTAACAGTGTGAACGAGGACACGTGATCAAACGATTCTCATACAGCGGAATGACCTCGTGTTCACTATATTGTATATCTCAATTACTGAAAGTGGTAGCATTTGTAAAGTTTGTTCATTTGTGAAATGATTCTAGTGTACATTGTAACAGTGTAAGATGTTCTTCGTTAGAGAAACGATAAATGTGTGAAACACGTTCGAAATGTCGATACACGATAAAAGAATTCAGGATTTCGTTTCAATTTAGGCAAAAATAATTCTATGCTGCGTTTATAGCTGACAATCGCCAGAAACGTTTGGCAGAGCATCATCGCTTGATCTTCATATTCATTGAAAACAAAAATTATATCGACGAATAACCGTCTAGCGATCTTCGATAGAATTTTTACTTAACCCTGCTGCAACCCTTAACTATTTTTTCAACATCCAATTTTGTCTCTTTCCTATCAAATACACTTTCAATGTTAAACCATTAACTGGGTATTTTTCTAGTCGGAATTTTCATGAAACACAGAATAAAAAAAGTAGTAAAGGGAAATATTCGACGGATTTTAATTTTAATTGTTGCCAATATAAATATGGCGTCTGTGATTATATTATGCAGGTCACATGTTTTTACTTTTTGAATATTGCTTTTTAAAGTTTTGAGTACAATTTAATCATTAAGTATTGGGCACTCAACAGAAGAAATTTGTTTTCATGCATTTCTTTTGATGAACATATAGATTTCATATTATCATAGAACTCACTCGATTAATGATTTTTTATTTCAGTCATTAATGGGAATTAACGATTAATTTCCTACTTTAATCGGAGGTTGCAACTATCGATTAAATTCTTATTTTAGTCGCCAATCGCAATTAACAACCGAATATCTTTTAATCATTAGCCACAATTAACAATCAGATTCCTACTTTAGTCAATGATTGCGACTTAATTTAATGTTAATCGTTCACCGGAGAATAATATTGATTACAAAATAGGCTAATGAATTTTTTTTTGTAGCAAAATTAGAACCTCATGTTAATGGTTTTTAAATGCATTCGGACATTAGAAGTAATTTTTAGTAGAATTTTGGTTCCATTAAAATTTTGTTCAAATTCCATTTAAAAATCAGCAATTAGTAATTGATTCAGTTTTTCAATCAAATATTAACAATTTCATCAATCAACAATCATCCTATATTAATTTCTTTAATCCATGGCTCACGATTGATTTCATTAGTCTCTGAAATCAATCAACGGGTTTATCGACGATTCATTTTTGTAATCGTAAGCGTTAATCAATCAATCAGATTAAACGTTTAAATCAATTCATACCCAGCTTTGCTGTTGCATGTGTTTTTACTTTTGCTTTTTGGCAGAAATCCCCTACTGTTTTCAACTATTTCTAATTTTGAGTTACGTATAAAAGACATTTATACTATCCCCAATATAATGATAGAACGTTATTAAAAATTATAAAATTAAATAACCCATTTTGTCCAACTTTCCCCTGTACTCAAAATATCCATAAACTGTGGAATGATTAACTATTCTATCCCAATTAATAGATTAACACAACAAAATCCTTAACGGCCGAGTGTTTGCGCACTTTTATTTTATAAGCGTCGATTCCTTTCACTCAGAATTAGGAAGCTTTTTTCAAGAAAACGAGGAAACGTTAGCAAAGAAAAAAAAAGTAGAGAAGATTATAGCAGGGTTAAAGTATACGCAATCGAGTGTAAGCGCGTTGAACAGGGTGCGTGAAAGTGCGTAGAACCCTTTTCCACAAAAATTGACAATGTGCGCAGAGCTCGTACTGGTGAAAGCACGTGTCGTCGCTCATCGGCGACGTCTAAACACTGAACTCACTCACCGAAAGTTTCTGGTCGGATCGCGTTTTCGTCGTACTTCTCATCTAAATGTAATCAAATAGCACCAGGTTTGAGAATGAACAGACACAGCCAGTACGGAGCTTATTTCTTCAAGCTGAATACTTTCGTTCTAATGTCCGATGTTGGAGAAACATCAAAACAACAAATATACTCCCGGACACATTTACTGTGTTGTACTGACAATACTTTTGAAACAAACGTTGAGTGTATATTGAGAATATCTGGGTAATTGCAATATAGTGCTTATGCAAGCGATTATCAATATTAGTAAGGATGAGAGTGTTTACTTACTTTCGCTGTGCTCCCGGACACGAAGTTTAAGATTGTCTCTGGCTGCATGAAGAATGACAGTGTCGTTGTGTTTGTGTTGCATTTCCTTCAGCTTCGCCATCGTGAACGCCTCGTCGTCTATCACCAAGTGTCGTTCCAAAACTTGTTTTGTCTGTAAGTTGCGAATAACAGATTATACGATATAGATTTTACTTAAGGCTGAGTTAGATATAACAGATTGACAATCGTTGTTACTAGACTGCGGATATTTATGCATTTACGGAAAATTTAATTATGCAAAAAGGTGCAGTATTTGTATTTGCTATAGTAATTATAAAAACTCCAAAGATAATTAAAGGGGATAGATTAAATTTTGTTTATAAATATCGCAAGTATTTGTTCTGTTTTGCCTATAATCTGCATCACGGGTGTGACTCGTGGTTTTATGGCAAGGGGTTAAAATATTTCTCTATCCACATATTTTATATACCTATTGTAAAATAATTCTATCTTCCATTGCTATTTGTAAATTTCGGCTCCTTACTTTTACTGGTCGTCACTTTTAAAATTTCCCGTTTAAAATTCACCGCGGGATCTTATTTATATATCCAATGTTAAACAATATAATATTTGAAATATTTCAACACTTACATACCTTTGGTAATAATGAAAAAAGTTACTTTAACAGCTACTTTAACTTCTTTATGCGAGAATACTTACGTGATAGCTGAATTCAGGCATAAAGATTTTCTTCCAGGTAGACGGATAGCTGATTGATGCAACACTCCAGGCGTAGTTACGTGGAGCAAAGTAGGTGAAACGCTTCGTCGTGTCGTTCAATTGATCGTTGAATGAGTGTCGTTGTCCAAGGAAGTAGGTGGAACTAAAATTGGACAAATAAATTTCAGAAATTTAAAAAAAATCTGTAAAACAATATTAGTTTCTCTACCTTGTAATACTTTAATCATTTACATTCAGTTGGTTATATTATGGCAACAAATTTTAATTTCTTCAAAAGATTAGTATTCGTATTCACGAATTTAATTTTCATTTCTTTCGAAACCAACAGAATTGAAGGGAAATTTTTCCTTCTTAAAAATAAAGTCTCACAAAAGTGTGTTGAAATTAGTGGTAGATCGCGCTATTAAAGAAGTTTGGAGTGCAAAGGGATAAAAAATATTCCTTTATTCTCATGCTGTACACAAGAAATTCAATTATGCCAAATACTTCCTGAAACAAATCACTTATTTAAATACTGATCTATTAAAAATTATTATATATACTTTTGTTAGAAAATGTTAATCCGTTTCCATGTAAACTTACACGTATTGTGTAGATTTCGGACAACAGCATAAAATACGGATTAATTCGAATATTGATGTTTATAAAGATCGAGATTTATGCTTTCAATTGTTATTGTTAAATATATCATAAACTATTAAGTGTTTGCATTTATAATAATGTAACGGTAAGTATATCTTTCGATTCTTTATCGGTCTACAAAGTTTAATAAAAATCCGAGGATTACATTTGAAAACATTACTTTTCTTCAATATATTTCAATTCTACATCGGACAGCTAAAATGTTATAGATATACAATTGATATGTAAACGATTAGGTATTATTGAACAGGTTAGGCAATAAACGCTAAAATAAAAATGGTAGTCTACGTTTCGACCACTTCCTCTACGTTTTAAACGGTTTGATTGTAAAAACCTGGGTAACAGTTAAAAAGATAGAGCAGCGCATAGGCATACAAATCGATGCTAGTGGATCTTGATATTCGTAAATGCACGGCTATGACGTATAGGCACACGATAGGGAAGTATGCACTACTATCGATGGCTTCTCGTATGGATATCATAGTACGGAGTGATGGAATGCTGACATCGCCATCCATCCACTGCATCGAGTAACGATAGCTATCGTATAAAGGGGCTAATGGCATTCACGCAATATAACCGACTGTTTCCTAGTTGATAGCAAGCTAACGATTTCCCGTAGCAAAATGGAGAATAGTTGCTGACCACCTTGACGACCATAACGTTACGTTGTTTGTCACAAATACCTATATCTATTAAGTTGGCGCATACGAGATGTCGTTTTTCCAAAGTTTAAGATTAGGGAATGAATGCAAATTTCTTAATTTTGTAAACTGGTTAATTGTAGTAAATCGCATTAAAAAAGAAGAAATTTGCTGTAATGTAGATACGTGTGTGTTATATTGAAATTATGAAAACGTCAGTGTTTGACATCATGAATGATCGGAATATTTTTGCAATTCCTCAAGAAAGTATAAATTTGATAATTATATCATAAAGCTATTGAAACTGGAATTTGGAGAAAGTTATATAAATAGTAGAATAGTTCGACGTTAATTTGCAAAATTTAAGACTTATAATTGTTCACTGCATGGTAAATTAGAGAATCTTGAAATTGGTATTTTTTATGGTTATATAACAATGAGACAATTAATTGATGGAAAAAGTGTATAAAATCAGGTAAAAATTATTTTAATCAAATATATATGTGTCATATCTTGAAGAATCTATTTATGCTTAATGTTGTTCCTAAGCATGCTGTAATGTATGTCGATATAATTATGTGAAAGTTCATATAATTTTTTACTATTTTATTAAGCTCTTAAATATTGGGAAACAAATTAGTTTACGCTTACTGATTTGGTGGACGACCTGATTAAAGTGGAAAACAAAAGGATTCGAAAAGTAGAGTGTTCAAGTTTTAATCTAGTATTTGTCACAACATTTTTGGATAAATTTGAAACAAGTTATCGAACTTCGAAATTAGATACTTTTTCGATTAGTATTTGAGTAATGTAATAAATTTTTCTAGTAGTTGCATTTTCATGATTCATTGCATAATTAAGTATAGTTTCCTAGTCAAATGTTACTATGATTATGTACAAATGTGGTACTTCAACGTTAATGTAAAAAGATGATCAATAACCTTAATATTAATTCACAGAAGAAATCTTTAAAAAAAAGGAAAAAAAGGAAATATAAATGCTTTTTTAAAAAAATCATTTTCAACAAAGATTTTCAAGAAATCATTTTCCCTGCTGTATTTTTATTTATGTCATGAAACACAGGTAGTCTACGAGATAAGAAATTTTATTTATTTATTTTTTCTCTTTAAATGTTCGGCAAACTTTTCACAGGATTTTCGTCGAATTCTGCGTGCCAGGTAAAATGCGTGTATGGTAAAACACGGTCCCCATAAATGTTTAGTTGCAGGATCTCACTCATTTAACGACGTTTTAGCGTTGCGAAAGTTTATTTATTGGTTATCGGTATATCATTTAATTGGATTTTCCATTATCGTTGCATCGATAATTGAAATAACGAGAGGGGAATTAAATCACGATGGATCTGGTTGCGCAATATTCATACGGTTCGACCGCCTGCGTGTTACAGTTTCGTTAAAGCAATCTAGCGGAATGAAAATGTATGTTTTGTGCGTTGAAATCAATGTTTGTATATCCACGTGTGTGTAAATGTTACATATATGCCGAGAGAAACTCTTCAAGCATTGTTCTCTTTGTTGAGAAAATGTAACTTTCGCGAAATTTGTATTACATGAAGTTAAATACGATAGCTGACAATAAATGTTGATTTTATGTAATTTTCAGTTGTGCGATTTATCCACATTTATTCGCGATCAATATTAACGGCTGTAAAGCAGATAACGACAAAAGTTAAAAATGCGAAATAAATGATCATAATTATAAACTGATTGGTAAATTTCCTCCATTTACACTGTCGTTTATAAATCATTGGGCATTTGTTAGTTTTTAATAAAACGCTTGTTCGATTAGACTTTTAGTGACATTTTAAAAAGAATAGTACCATTTAGTACTCTTTCTGGCGTAAATAATTATCAAATAATAACTTCATTTTTTAGCCGCAGCATAAATTTTTCTGTATCGTAAATTCTGTAAGCGGCCAATGAATTATAAACAGGTCTGTACAATTATGAGATCCAGATTAAGCCAACTATTCTGAATTTGTTAACCTTGCTATCATTAACCTTTATAAAATATTATGCCAATTATAATTATTATGCTACGTGTAATGGTATAGTCAGTCATAAAAGTTTACGTAGATTTCTAAATTTTAAACATTTAAAGAACTACAGGAGTTTCAATCATTTTATAAATGTTAATTTATTCATTAATTAAGATTATGTAGATCGTTAAATAGCGGTGGTGACTTCTCCATTTATTTATAAAAAAATATACGTGAATTGAAAACTTGATTTTACGAAAATTCACGTACGTGTATTAAAGTATACAAAATTCATTGTTATCATCAAATTCATTGTTGTCATCTGTTACGTCTTACAATTTGTTTAGCATAAATAATATTATATCATGTATAATTTTAGGAGCAATTTTATTCATGTAATCAATGTTGCTCTCTTTATGAAACGTTTTCCAGGAATCTTTTTCATTTCTAATTTTGTATTTTATGAACTTTCACGCCACTTTTATTATTCCAAACTATGTTCTAAAGTGTGTAAATATTTGAAATTGAAAATGTGTATGTAGACTTTCACGACCGACTGTATAATCTATCGACAAGAACAAGAAATTTTTTCACAGTGAAGTTAAATATAAAAAAGATATAACTACATTTTTTAAACGCGACCACTTTTTAACGATGTATTCAATTTTAATTAACAAATAAATTCATACTTGTAAAATCATTGAAACTCCTGTATCTTTTTAAATACTTGTAACTTAGAAATGTATGTAAACTTTTGTAACTGACTATATCTAAAATATTGGGTTGAACGAAAAGTTCGTGCCACATTATATTTATATTGTATTTCACAATGTTTTTTAAATATTCAATGATTAGATCTGAATGCATCTTAATTTAGCTGTTCAAGTTCAGTTTAAGAAAGGCTTTTGGGGTAGTTAAAAACTTCTACTACAACTATACAACTAACTACACAAATATAAACACCGTCATGTAAAAACTTCAATAAAGAATTGGCATTTCGAAATATTGTAAAATTCAGTTCTGTGGTTAAAAAATCTGAAAACATTTCAAGATATGTATGTTACTGGATAAAGCATCTCCGATTTTTCTTTCAACTATTTATACGATAAATATAAAAAAAAATAGAGCTTAAACTGTAAATTACGTTTCCGCCTATAACTACCATAATAATACAGATAGGGTGTTGAAACTTACCTGAAAAAGTATTATTTTTAAGACCTATTTATTAACATATCGCAAATCGAATTTCATTTAGTGATACTCTTATTATGCTTATTATTCGACTACACCTTTAGAATATAAAATTCGTCACGAGCTTTCCGTTCAACCCGATATATAAAATATCTGATTCACAAGCTGTCTGAAATATCTAAAATACATGAACTTACTTGAGCATGGGGTCGGTTTTAAGTTTATCGAGCACAGTAGTATATGGAACACCAAGAACTCTATCGATGATGTGAATCAGTCCATTGGTGGCAGCAATATTCGCGGTAATCACAGTCGCATTCACACCACCACCTTCAACAGTGACTATTTGGTTTCCGCTGGGTTCCTGGACCACGTTGAAATACAGCTTCTTTCTGTCTGCTGCTGTGGGCACCTGTAAAGAATCCGTAAATTCTATGACTATCTGAAAAAGTGCACTGCATGCTTGAGAACATTCATATAGCCGCAGAATGTACGGAAAGAAAATAAGTAATTCGATTACATAATGTACAGATACACGATGCAACGATAAATGAGGAACCGAGTTGAACAGAATAAAATATTCCTTCCTTCTTTGTAATCGAAATAAACTTTCACCAAAAAACCATAAACATAAAAGCATAATTTATTTGCGTAACATTAAATAGAATATTTTTACTTTTTCCCAAACATGTGCTTCCCTAAAACATTGATCACTTTTATCTTTATCGCATTTACAGATATTAGAAACATTCGGTAAATCATATAAGCGTCCATAGTAGCTAATAATGTTCAATGAACGCATATATGCGTACATAGCACGCAAAGGATTAATCATTTTTAGAAGGAAATTTTCTTCAATAGAAGAATAGAAGAAATAGATAATAGAAATAAATAGAAGAGATATTCCTGATAAAGTTACGTGAGTATTACAGCTCGTGTAAATAACCTTGTTTGCTGTTTTTTAATTTCACATTAATTAATTCAATAATAACAAAGATTCATTTAACAAGCAGAAATTTTCATATTGTTTTGAAATCTCATATTGTTGCGTAGAAATCTGGAAACACGGTGGGAAGCTTGGAAGCTGGCAAATAATTTATAATTAACAGGAGATATATAGAGATAGATAGAGAGAGAGAGAGAGAGAGAGAGAGAGAGAGAGTTGTGGGGCGATTTTATTCGAAGAACGGTTGAAAGTCAGCCGCGTGCAAACAAGAACTCGTACATATCTAACTGCAAGTTACGACGGAAGACGAGGGCAGAGTTAAAAGTTATGTGCGCTCTTGCTGCTTGAAACTTTCTCACGGAGCAGAAAGAAGAGAATTGGAAGGAACATTGTTAGACAGTTAGCAATAAGTCTTCTTCGTTACGTGTACATTTATAAGTACTTATACAGGGCCAAGAATAAGGTGTATGAAAAGATTTATGTTCTATAACATTTCTTGTTTCGCATTTCGTTCCTATTTTAATCGAACAGAGCTTTATGAAATGAGGAAACTAACTTTTAAAACTATATGTGATCTCGTATGACAATCTGAAAGTCATTTTATAATTATAGCTGGGAAAATTTTAAAACTAATAAAAAAAGGCAAATGAAAGAAAAATATAAAAAAGAGATACAATGAAATATTATTTGATAAAACCAACAACTAATGAGTTTATTCAATATGAGTATAATTTTGTTGATTTGTAGAAGTTAAATATTTTTGAAACTTTATATTTATAATTCAAATCACCTATTAGCCAAAATGATAAACTTGTATCATAAAAATACTAAGTTGTTACATAATAAATGTGGCGTTCGACGAGATCACGTTTCAGTCATTTTAAAATCATAAAACATTTGACAATTGGCTTACAGTGGTTAAAAAAGTATTTGTATATACATACATTTCTCAATTAGGCACTATTTAATCAGGTTCTACATTTTAATCCTACCACGGTAAAATAGCCACATAAAACTACTATTAAATTATAAGAAATTTAATTTATTTGGATCAGTATCTTTATTTATCAGTATTTAAACGATAAAATAAGCACAGTGGTGTATAAATACATTTAGTAGCCACTGTATATTATTATACTAAAAATGTATCAATTCAGATAATTTTAACTTTTACCAAAAATTTTCCCTCTAACAAAAAGTTACATTTAATAAAAATGTTTAATCGAAGAAATAGTATTTCTTATGCACCAGCTTAATATAAGCAAATAAGTATGATCGAATATTATTAGTAGAAGGTATCGTAGATGAAACATCTATCAAGTACTTGACAGCATAATTAGCGTTTTCAAGTTGCGAATACCGTTTAAAGTTGAAAATTTGTTTCCTCATTGAAGCACCGACAATTTCTTCGAAAGTTTAATGAGAGCAGAAGCGACGAAGAAAAAGGGAGTGGAAAGATGCGAAGATAGAAGAGTGGGATGAAAGGAGAGGCGAACAGCAAGAGGGAGCTTAAGGGTAGTGATTCCTTTTCCGGTTGATCCCGTTCTCATGAATTTTCCGACTTGCACTCTACGCTACTTCCGGTTACTTTTCTGATCTTGAGTTGCTGCTGCATTCGTAGATAGATGCATCTACTGTCGAGACTAGACTCAAAGAGCAGATCAAATAAATTCCATGAAAATCCACGCCCCTCCCCTATCCTAGCAAAGAATTTTCCTATAAGCCTCTTTCTCCGTGAGATCACTCGCCTTTGCTTTTTATTCCTCAGGTTCCATGCACTCTCTACGTTCTTCATTTCTCGTTTCATTCGATTTCATTCCTCTTTTATACTTCCCCTTTGCTCGATTCTCGCCACGCCTAAGCGCGCGATTTTGCTTTATTCTAATCGAGTTACGCGTTCTTTTCTTTTTTAAACGAACGCAACGTTTAATTCTGGTACACGGGATGAAATGAAACGTTCGATATATTTAGAATTTCATTAGCAATCTAGTGATAAAGCAACTTGCGAGGAGTGCAAAAATAGGAAGAAATAATTAGATATGCTTTAAAAGTTGATTTCTAGATTTGCAAAACTCGAACGCGAAATATTGCGAGGCGTCGAAACCCCGAATACTTATTTTCTTCGTTTTGTTTGCAAGGAATTAAGATCCTAGTAAATCCATTCTAAAAGATCAAATTATTTATTAAATCTAATCTAATTTGATTTAACTTCATTTGATTTAATTTATTATTAATATACATTTACAGTATGCGTAACAAAATATGGAATATTTATAAGAATTAAAATAGATTTAAACATACGTATATAACAACAAATCTAGTTTAAACCTACTTAGCACTTAAAAGTTGAGATAGAAATGTCAAAGAGACATAGATGTGAGCAGTAACAGTTCGCAATATTGCAGATCCTGTAATTAAATGAAAATTTAATTTAATTGTAACGTAAATGAATCAATAGGTGGACAAACTTCCTGAGATAGTTATTAATTTTTATTTTTGTATTCTATTTTTTCTCGTTATAAACGACTGTTTAATTGGTGAAATTGTATCGGTTAAAGTGAGTCTAAAATCTAAACACACACTCTATTAGATAATTAGTTACATAAATTCGTACGATGACAATATTCTTGTTATTTATACAAACTATTGTTTACCTAAGTTTCGAGAGTTTCGAATCATAAAAGTAACACAAAGTTTCAGGCTTCAAGTGTCCCATTCATCGAAAGAATAGAATCGTGAAATGAAAAATTCGATTTTTTTTGCGTTTGGTAACGAATGCTTTAATCGATTAGTCAGGCTCTTCGTTTCAACTCTTCGCGATCGGAATGCCAGCAGAGCTGTATCAGACATTTATTGGAGCAATTCGGGTTATTGGATGTACCAAAGATGAATATTTCTACATTCTTGGATTATACACACTTTTATGGAAGTAATGACCATCTATATCAGAAGATTTTAGCAAATATAGTCTTTTCTATAAGTACAATTCTCTTTTTCACACATTCATATGTTATTAATGTAAGTAACAACAAATTCTGTAATGTGTTTAGTTTACTGCAGTCAGTAACATGCGACGACAAAAATAGATCAAATTTTCTTAATAATCTAAAGTTAGTAATGTTTTCTTCCTTCTAACAGATTAGATTTTCGGCACTTATACTATTTTCTACAAAACCTACTCTACTAGTGAAATATATTTAGTAAAACAGCTGCATACGTATGAACAATACTTTTATTTTATTCAAATAGCAAAAGGGACTCGAAACTTATAGTAATAATAAACTATAGATACAAAAATAAATATTAATATATAGATGTAACAGTTAGTGTTAAAATGCTAAAATGAAAGGTATAAAAATTAACAATCGAAAAGACAGAAAGTAACACCGTTGGAAAAATTATATATTGAAAAAATTTGTAGGAGCTATTAGACAGAAAAAAGCTCTTGTACGTAAGAATACCTTCACCATAGTCTGTATTTTATAGCATATAATCCAGTTTCTCATCTCTTTCCTTTCAGATGCACCCAATCTTTAGGAGCAAGCAATTTCCCTTAATTGGCAATTAGCTAAGTAAAAAACGACGACAAGCGACGAGGTCATTATTGATCGATCGAGGAAGAAGAGTTATTTCTTCAGATGATTTGCAGCAATAAGCACTTAATAAAAAGCTTCTTCTTTCGCAAGACTTCTCCCAGAGAATTCAGTTTGTATTCATTGGTGTATTTAAAAGAATGCGCAGGTGATTTCTAAAAATTGAAAAATACTATCCGAAATATTTAATCTGAATGTTAGAAAGACATGACTGCCTTTGTTAAGACCTTTAAAACCTCTAAAACAGTACTAAAAATGCTAAAATATTTCTCTTAATGAATATTCTCAAATTTAATTTCAACACACTTTGAAACAGACTTTTGAAAAGGTACGAATTTTTTACACGATATATACAAAGACTTAAGAAAGTAGAATAACGAATGGGAATAATAATGCCACTACTATATGATTTTTTCGTTTCTATTTTACGAATTTTACGTATAGCTATGGAATAAAGGATACAATAAACTATACAAAAGAAATTCAAAGAAATGTAGTATGACATTTATACTTTTAGCCATAACTAAAATCATAAGCAAAATTATAAAAGATCGAAAACTTCAGTCCTAGAAAATTTGAAAAAATTAGAAATCATTTGTAAATAATTATGCAAATAAATAAATATAGCTCTTATGAAGCCGTAACAGTCCCATAAACATGTTACAATTACTTAAACATACATTCTATCCGGACTGAATGGCTTTGAACAAATTTATGCTGACAAAAATAAAAGGTTACATCTCTTTAGCCGATACTGGATGTAATCTTTTGTAAAAATTTATTTATTACCGCATTTCAACTGTCAGGAAGGTGTCATAAATAAAAAATTAAAAAGTTTTGTTTTATTGCGCGAGATATTTAATCCGTAGATCATTTTTATGGAATGGAATGAAAGTTAAAATTGTTTAACTGTGACGTTTTTCTTGCGAGGTTGCGATTGTAATGTTTAAAATTGACGGAGGGTGAATGCACCAACGAATGAGCATTTAAGGAAATCGATGACATATTAGGTTCAATTTCAGGAATTAATAGCATTAATAAGTAGTCTAACGATTCAAACCCCATTCTCTAATGTCTGAACTTTTATGTAAGACATGTGAAAAGAAAATAAAAGAAATAGGAAGTATAAGTAATTAAATTAGATAGTCAAAAGTACTGATTTTACTAATGGATGAACAATACGTATTTTTGCACAGAAAATCTTTTTACCTTTTCTTTCTTATCGTTCTTTTAATAACATACTTTACTTTTTTGTATTTAATGTCCTTTCATTACTGTGTGTCCATGTACTGGTACATTTATCTTATAAATATTTTCCATTCGATCTTTCTTATATTTTACGATTAAATTTAGTAAAAATTTTCCAGTTTCTCTTCCTTTATTTTCCAAAAAGCTTAGACAAATCCCAGTCAACGATCAATATACAATGGCGAGCATATAAATAGGGAAATCAATTCCTCGTTAAAGTCAATAAATACATTAATATAAAAGTTACAGAATTGAATGTTTACAGCTTTTTAATTTATGAAGAAGGTACTCTTAAACGATATTATATAAAAAGAAATGGAAACAAAATTTAGACTCGTACAACTAATTGAATTTACTTATGTTTCCCTATTTATGTGATTGCTACTGTGCATATTTCATCCTTGTCGCCCACAGCTTAAAATATCATTCAATTGTCCGCTAAAAAAGCAGAAAAATTAAGGTAAAACCACTCCGGTTTATTATCTCCACTGAAACACATCAGAAATGAGACGCATTACAGAATCTCTAATTGCGCCATTATGCGGGACCAAGTGGCATTTATCGCTTCAAAACGAACGACGATTCAACAACGGAATTGCGTTTTACGAAACGACGCAGAATAAATTAATTGCGACAACGTGCACGTGCTCGAGCAGGGCGAAAAAAGAAGTTGTTTTATCTCGGGCGCCGGGTCGCGTTACGAAACTTCGGTGTTTCTCTTCTCTGGTTGTTTTATCGTCTCATCGGGGGTTGGAGCCGTGCGTCATAAAGCAGAAGAGCGACATAAAACATATTCGTGCGATAAATTGGCATGAAAGCAGCGTCGCTTAATGCAAATCGGTCTACCTTCGCGAATAAAAACCGCTCATATTTCCACCGAAATATCATAACCCAGGAAACGATTAAAAAACAAAACAAAGCTGGCGCGCAGATTATTTTATGGACCTCGTCATCCCAATACAGTGGGATATCTTATAACCAGCTAGTATTAGACAAATATGAGGAAAATCTCATTTATACTAAAGCTGGAACTATCCAAATAAAAGTAATCCGGATTTGAAATATTCGAATTTCTTCGAGAGAAATCTGGATATCCAAATATTGGTTGGATTTACATAATTACACCTTTGAACAAAGATACACCAACGACTTACAATCATGCAAGAATTTATTATTTGCCTCTATTCCTATCTTAAAAAAGATATACAACAAATATAGCATATAACAATATAACATAACAAAACATAGTTCTTTTTACGATTTTATTATTTTAAGAATTGTAATATTGCAATAGACTTAATTGAAGTTGTAATTCTGCGTATTTTGGTTTATTTGCTTATTATGATTCGAACTATCCGAATTATCGAGATATTTTTAACTATCCGAATTATTCTATTATTATACCCAATATCGAATATTCGGATTATCTGGATAATAAAAAAAAAAGTAAGAAAAAACAGTGTAAATACTAATTGCTTTTAGCCTCTAAACGTTACAAAAAGCACTATGCTTTTGGTGTTTTGTATATTTCTGCATGTTATATGCATTGCGCGCTGTTTTGCACATTTAAATTTACCATAAGCGCATAAAGATCCGGAATCAAATCATTAAACTCTACCACCATTAGACCATACCATTATAAAACAAGCAATATTCATTTCATTCATCATTTACCGAATAGAATAATTTAATTTAATAATAAATTGCACAAACTTTAGTTTTCGTAATAAAATAATTAGAAGCTATCATCTGTATAACGTTGCATTAATGGAACGAAACAAAATCCTGAAATTATACTGAGCTACACGTTCTGCGAGTCCTGATACCTCTAGTTCAACTAGCGACTGTCGATTTTGATCTGTGCACGCAATTACGTGAAATCACCGATATAGCTAATTACGCTTGAATATCCCTGCCTCAATCACTCGGTGTACGCTGATACGGAACGCTGCCTTTAATTATATCCATCGCTCGTTCATAAATTAACATTCTACTGGTGCGTATAGAAACCTGATTTTCTCTGATCAGTCGAATCGCTGATGCGCGACAAGCGACAATAGTGCGAAATTTCCTACGACATATACATTCCGCCCCGATAATTGGAATTATCTAAGAGATCTCATGCAATATTCGCGTAAAAAGAAAGACTATGAATTATCACGAGGAAATGAATTCCGTACACTTCGAGGAATGGTTTTCCAAACTTGTGGACAAAATGGGAAACAATGTTGCTATATTGTGATGGACAATGCATTGTACTATTCGTGAAAAATTTACAAAATTCCTAGTATTCGTTGGAAAAAGAGCGAAATACAGGAACGGTTACAAGACAAAAATATTACGTTTAGAGAAGACATGTTAAAAATAGAATAAATGCAAATCGTTAAACAACAACAATTAAATAATGTTTACGCAGTTGAAAAAATTGCGAAAGAAAAATATTATTGCAATGAGACTCCCGTCTTATCATTGCCAGCTGAACCCAATTGAATTGATGTGGGTACAAATAAACAATTATGTGGGGAAAGAGGAGAAAAGAGGATTAGAAAGGGGAGGGAAATCTCATGCAATATTATACAATACAATATTCAATTTCAACGTTATTAATGGCTAATGTCGGTGATAATTTTAACAAATTCGATTACATGCAATAAATGAGACAATTGATTGTTTAGAAAATGAGCTGTAAAAAGTCATAACTTTTATTATGAGTTGAAATATGATTTTTAAAGAGTGGCCCATTTTTTGCTTTCTTATTTGAAAATTGAATAACTTTCTCTCTACTATATGTTTCTAAATTTTTGTTGCAAATTTTAAAGGGTTGTTTTGGGGAAATTTATTATGGAGAGATTCGTGACGGAGCAATTTATAAGAATAACTGAAAATTATTTTAAACATCGGTGTTTCGTAATTTCGAGAATATAAAACTTTAATTGGCCTTCTGTTAGACTTATTTCACAGTGTCATATTTCTTTCTTTGAGGCCATCTGAAACACCAGGCGTATGTTGGTAAATTGTTGATCATCCATTAGGTTAATGGCATTAGGAGAAAATTCAAGATTTAGAAGTAAAGAGAAAATAGAGAATATTGTCGAAAGAGGCAGTTCTTATAAAGTGGAAAACAGGATTAATTACCTAGTTTAAACTTTCCATTTACTACACTTTATCATATAAGACAATAAATAGAAATGACTAAAAAACAAAGTGATTATTCAATTTTTAAATAGGATAGCTACTTAGGAGCCACCCTGTACAATCATTATGAATTTTGGCTTACGAGTTGAATGTACGTTTCATTTGCGCCTTATTGGAGAAGGAAAAAGTTGTGCGAAATGTCGATTTTTGCAATATACTTAAATATCATCAAAATCAATGACCAACCTTACGAACACGGAAAATGATTCATCAACAGTTTATGGAATATAGTTAAATATGGAAGAATTCATGAAACAACCCAATATATCATATACTTTAAATATTTTGGGTACACTCAATGTTTAAAGCGCATATTTTTGGTGTTAATTCATTTCGATACACGTACATTTTCGTTCATAATTTATCGGAGGCTCAATAAATTTAGAATAAAGGAAAATGATGTTGCGATTAGAAGGTGAATCTGCAATTCACTAATTATTTACTTCGAAAAGAACATTAAATAATGCCGTATTTATAATATGCTGCTCGAATTCTAATTCGTCAAACATTTTGTTAAAAGCTAACAACTGTCTGGTGATTTATGGACAGGAGTGTACACGATTTGTCCGACCAATGTCATACCTCCACTACGTGACTAACGAGTGCCGTAGCTTTACTGTTTGACAGACCAGTTTCGCAACTATATTACTTGACTAACCAGCGTCGTACCTATACTGCTTGTCTGACCAATGGCGTATATATACTGCTTGACGAACCAGCGCGGCACTTATACTGTGGTTGGCCAAGGACATACCTATATCACTTGATCGACCAGCATTGATTGTGAGCTCACACTGTTTCTCTGGCCACGTTATATCTGTCTCATTTGTACGATTAATATCTTACTTAAGTGGATATTATATTTTTCATTTAATTTGTTATGATACTTATAAATCCAGTGGACTCTGCTTATTATAACCAGGTTGGAACTTACAATTTTTTATAAGAATAAGCAGCTGATAACACTACGCGGAGAGATCACATTTTCATTGTTGAACTTATTTTATTACAAGCAGTTGTCTAAACTGGTGACTTTTATGGATTTATGTTATGTTAATTTAAATTGGCAATAGGAACAGATTCCATGTGATATATAAAAATATATAAAATGTTTAAAGTAAAATGCGAATTACAACATTTAGAGGATCAAACAAATATTTATGAAAGATCATTCTTTCAATTTTATCTGAGGAGATACGAATTTGCATAAACATTCGCAGTCTAGTTATCATGATTGTATACAATTTAATGGCCATACTATCTTTTTTAAGAATATTCAAATTGTCATAAGTTTGTCTCTCCAGCTTCTACGTTATTTTATTCCCGTATTTCTAATCATTCTTGGAATTTACTTATATAAAAGATAAGAGGTATACGTCGATTAAAAATAAGTTTTAAAGAAAAAGTTCGTTTAGAACGAATTTGTTAAGAATTCTCATTGTATCCAAATGTAATGGTCACACGTGATACCAATAACCGACGTTTGCTTATAAATTATTATAATCTTTATAATCATATAATAATTTAATTCTTATAATATTTATTATAATAATAAATTATTAGGATTATTTTTAATAAATTTTATATCGAGTCTTTTTGAATCCATTGATTATGATAGTAATAGCCGACTGATCACATTATCCGTGGTTATAATTACCGGATTCCACTGTACTATTGATATTTTTATAATTAAGATAGAGTCAAGTTTACGGATTAAAATAAATCCACCTTTTTTTTTATTTTAGACGATTACAACGAACGCAATATGTTTAATGTAACGGTGTAAAAATGTTTGCAAAATGTAAATAAGCGAATGTACAAAACGAGAATTATATAAACCTTTTCGTATGAAAGAACAAAATTCATGAAAATCTATTTTTTCGAATACTTTCGAGCGAATACGCTCTTAATGAACATACATTAGATATTTTTCTGCAATAACAATTTTAATACTTCTAATTGTCTGAACCGGTTACTTATAAACATAAATAAATACTGCAACACAGTAGACTTTTTTAATCTCAATTGAATCATTTAAACGCCAAATTCGAAGTGTTCTAAATGAATAGGTGTTTGCAAATATCCGCCGTTGTAAGTTATTTATACAATTTCCCATTATCTAATTTCCACATCCTATTTTATTGTACTCTTCTAATATCGTAATCTTTTCTCAAATCCAGTATACTAAGGGTTATTTTACCCATAAAATAAATAAATCTAGATTTAAGAAAAAAGTAAATGGACAACAGACAGACGAAGATCCTCAAATGTGTGTTTAAGTGGTCGAATACTTCTGTAGGAATAACTGCATGGACATTAAATGATGGATCCTGCACCGTCATTTAAAGCAAATTAATAAAACAACCATAATAGCGCGTTATTACACGCCCCATAGTGATTAAGGGTAAAAACAATATCTGTGAGGTAACCTAAATGGAGTAGGAGATTAATCCACAATCTACTAGTTAGTGGAAGCGGAGGACAAGAAGGGGACTACAAAATGGAAGCCTCAGCGGGAACATGAATTAATTTACGAATGGATTATGATAAAAGCCGAAACAGGCGTACTAATATCGAGTCACTAATTCCCAGTTATTAAACAACATCCACCGGTAATGTGCGCCGATATTTATTGGCAACGTGCTGTGCGGATTGTCCCTAGCAATATTGACTTCACCCACCTTCGCCCGCCATCTAGGATATGCGTATTAATTATAGTAAACAATGAATAAATCGTTCTAATCGGGAGCAATGAGATTTCCTACGCAATGCTACAATTTTCATGCCAGTGTCGATTATTCACAGAATGACATTTCAGCCAATAAACTGATACACCAGCGTTTCTCAACCTTTTTGCCGCGTTACCCAAAATATTCGTTTGTGAGACATAATTGATTAGAATCGTACCGTATAAATGAAGAATATGTATTACATATATTTTATAGTAATTTCTTTATATGTGAAAAATAACATTTAATATAGTTTAGAGCGGTTTAGACAAGCTTCCGTTTGTAACAAATACTTATATAATTTATATAACAAATACTATATTTTACATTTATAATAATTATAGATCGCGTTATCGTAGATTACTCAGAATGTACCTGAAGAAAGATATTAATTTTTCGGCTTCTAGACGTCTAACTTCAATGCCCCTTGGCATATGTGTAGGTTTGAGAAATAAATATGAGTGTTGAATCACTTTAGAGCGCGATACAACAGCTTTAGAAATCCCAAATAACTGTTCAAATCCCCGCACTCAGCCCATAAAAACCAGGTTCGGAATTTCTAAATTTGTAAGGCAATAGCCAGAGAAATTCGAACCGATTCGCAGCAGCAATAAGTTTATGGAACCATTGACCATTTTTCTTAGACAAAATACCTTCGCGACGGCAACTCAAGTTTGTTGCTTTGGGACCAACACGTTAATCTTAGAATCCGTTATTTTCAACCATCTGTAGTCAGGGTCAGAGTGTTCCTTCAGCTTGTTACCTGCTGCGGATTTTCCCAAAACACGCGGAAACCCTTGCGCGTCACTACTTGGTCGCGGCTACTTTCAAGGGTGACCATCACGGGTACGAGGGCGGTTACTTTCTAAAAATCGTGGCCAATCACGCTTCTCACCCCCTTCCGGATCGTCACTTTCGAGACGAGGTGGATGGACAGCTTGCCTCAAACAAACAGAAACAAACAGAACTCCAAAGCGACTACAACACGAACTTAGTGACACAACACAAACGGGAGAACCATTGTAAAACACGAACGAAGTTAGAATATTAAGAACGCGAATACAGTTAACTACGATTTGTAACGCGATCATTCATAACACGGACAATCAGTCGATTGAACATCGTCTAAAAACTAGGCTTAGACTCATTAAATTGTGGCTAAGTCAGAATTAGCGTTGGGTGCTCGAATCCACGCAATTCACGCAACAATGAGTTTAATGCATTTTAACCCTTTATTACCAAAATTTGATTTGCCCGGGAGAAAAGCAATTATATGTAATTGATTTCAAATTATTCACTTTGATCGGAAGATAGAAAACAGTAATTATTATTCAGTGGTTCACGAAAGTAATCAACCACTTCCACTTGAAAGCTTTATTCAGTGAAATCTGTTATGCTAAACCGAATCCTTTAAAATTATCCTACAGCAAGGATCAAGATTAAAGATTACAAATGGTGTGATTTAAAAGCAATGACATTATTTTATTTGTAATTCATTGTCAGATCGGTAAACTCTCAATAAAACCTAAACTATTATGATTGGACTGCGGATTTTACGCGTTTGTGGAAAATTTAAACATAAACGCACAAAAGAAGTACAGAACACATTCTATAATGTGGAAAGTCTACGAAAATATTGAAACGAAAGAAAACATCATAATCAATCCCCTATTTAGCTTCCACTCCTTTATTTCTATTTATAAAACGACGAATTTGCGTAAAGATCGACATAATATAATATAGATTCTTCAAATGAGAGATCTGCAAATTATTAACAAGGTTAGAACTTGTTTTTGCCTTACACTTTTCAAATCACATATCGGATCCTCTATCAGAACACAACTCATATTTGTTACAGTTAAAACAATTAGCACAGTGTTCAGAAGAATTATCCCGAAATATTTCACTTATAAACATTTGCACGAAGAAACAAATTACGTTTGAATGCTATTTTTCGTGCCATTATTTTTAGTTGTACATTATAAAAAACGACGGTACATACGATTTTTCATTCCACTTTTCCAAAACATTTCCGCGTTTACCCTATAAATTCGGCCAATAAACACACACGTGTAAATAAATAGAAAGTTAGCGAATGATTCACGACGAAAGAAATAAATTCGTTCAAATTTATTCAAATGGAGAGGAGCGTATGAATTTGCGTGGAAATTATTCTTTTACACGCTTTTTCATAAAGATGTATCGTTTCAATTAAATCTCGTTCGATTCTTATTTCCTTCTTTTTATATTTTGTCGCCAGTTTAAGAGAGACCATTTAATTCAATCATGGGAAATAGAGAGGAAATTCTTTTAATTATACACATACTGGATACCATTAGCTTTTCAAGAGTTCATTGTTTGCATGATATATGCTGTACTTTTTCATCTTGTTGTTAGCTTTTAAGCGAGATCCTTAATTAAAAAATTGTATACGATGCACCTGCTTAGTGTGAACAGAAAATACAAAGTTGATAACATTATAAAGTACTTCACGCTTCGTTGGTTCTTCAAAATATGAAAGTTTAATAAATATTTCATTGTTAACGGTATAATAACGTTATATTTTTATTAAAATATGGTATTTTATTATACGTGTTATAAAAGCTTTACGATGTTACGCGGATACGATAATTAAATAAAATATCTGACGAAAAGAAATAAAAGTACAGTCAACATTAATCGATCTGCAATATGAATAATGCAACATAAATTTATTTGTACACGATACAGCTTACAAATTCGATATGAAACTCTCAAAACGATAAATAATTGATACAAAATATCAGTTAAATATAAATGATTGTAATAATCAATAAAAAAAGGTAATGTTGCTACTAAAAATTATTCATATCAGTCATATTGCATAATATAACATCCGAGATTTGCAAATCTCCCAAAATTAATTACTATTTTATGTAATTTGTTTATTGAAAAGATTATATTTTATCAATATTTGTATTTATCAACGTCTTTTTACTTTTTTGATGAAACACGTATATTATAATTTTCCTTTTAAGGTAATAAGTCTTCTTCCTATGAGATTTTAATAAAAAAAACATTGTTACGTAACATGTAAAAATTATACTTTATCAATATTTGCATTTATCAATATTTTCTTGCCTTCTTTTATGAAACATGTATAATAGTATAATTTTTCTTTTAGGGTAATAAACCTTCTTCTTATGAGCTCTTAATAAAGCGCATTGTTAAGTAATTTGTGTCATATACTACTTAAGAAAAAGTTACTTCATATTTTTTCATTTTAAAGGATTAACAAGTAATTTCATATTCACAGCAAAAGGTTCAGAACTTCATAACCTTACCTTTTCATAAAACTTTGAAAAACTTGTTTCATAAGCGCATGATTAAACAAATAGTGCCACTTAAACTTTTGTTTAAAACATTTTTTTACTCGATTAACGGAACACTATGTAAATATATATATATATATATATTACTTCTATTCCTCATATTCCTTCCTTTAAGCAAACATAATACTTTTCTTGCATTACCTTCTTTCCATTTTTCCATGTTATTCTCTATTCCTTCTTCCTATTCCCTTTTTCATTACAATAATTACCTAATAGTGATCACAAGATACGAGTTCAAAGTCCTAAAAGTTCCCTTGCATAATTTTTTTTAACGAAAATCGTTTAAGTATTGAACGTGTGTTATATAAATCGACTGAAAGTCTCGAAAAATGGTGCTAAATGAAAAAGAGCTTTGATTGAATCTGATAAGAAGACCCTTGGCCAGGTCGGATTAATTCTAAGTGGATTGGAAGGTAAAAGTTCGACAAAAGGCGCCTAACGTCATAACAACGTAGGCCACTTCAGTCTCCCTAAAGTTTCTTTAAAGTCGACCAGGAACGCCGGTTCGCTCCCCGGCTGCTCATTATCATCCAATCAGCATGACAAAACTTTTCGGCGGAATAACAAAAAGCCCGATTCTATTTTAGCCAGCCTGAGGTAACCACTGTGGGATCGAATTTAATTCGAGACTCGAGAACTACGGCGGCCAGATTATCTTTCATCGTTGATTATGACTTTCAACTGTAATGGATACTAATAGTTTTAAGTTTGTTACGAATTATACGAATTTACTAATTACCGAATTCGTTACGGCTGATGCAAATGATACAATTAGATTTCTTGAAGATACTGCTAGTGGCAAAATGTTTTCGGTCAAACGCGATAGTATAACATTAGCTAAACAGGCTAAGATTTCTGTGATGCAATGCGCTTAATGTATGACTAACAGACAATTTATAGACAACACGGAGAAAAGTTAGTTAATAAAAGTGCCCAGAAAAAGGAAAATTAACTTGGAGAAATAATACAATTTCTATGCTCGGTTCAAATAAATGTTATGTCGAACCCTTTGGGATCAATACTAAAATAGCAAACATTATTTATCGTAACTAGACTACGGATTTTTATGCATTTATAGGAAATTTAAATAGTACAAAATATTAAAGTTAAAGTACAAATTATTGCATTTTGGGGATTAAACAATTCTCCATTTAGAATTCACCTCTTTAACTTTCTTAATAAAAATATAAATTTGCGTAAAAATCCGCAGTGTAACCGCAATTTAATGGTAAAATATGTATTTTTATATATAGAACATATTCCTCAAATAACCTTAAAAAGGTTCATGAACTTTTCATGCATTTTGTATATTTTAGAAAAAGAAATTATTTAACGTCCATTTTTCATTTCGAGTCAAATTGACCCGTAACAGTGTACGAGGATTAATATCAGCTAAGAAAGACAGTTCATACCGTTTCAATCAAGAGAAATAAATAATACGCAAAGTGGATCAAAGAATACTGTATCCAGAAAAATTTCTATTACCTTTTACTTCTTTTTTATAATTGATTGCATTCGTCTGCAAAATTAGAGGATCACTAATTTTTTGCCGAAAAATTGTTAATTTCTTAACTACTGTAACTTCGTAAAAAATCATCGTAGAACCATGACTTTCTTCTGAATTAAAGCTTGAATCCTCTATTTTAAGATATCATGTTTCGATTTTAAAAGTATGCTTCCACTGCTGTAGCATCTTAAATACGAGGATATGTTGATAATACCGAAAAATAGCGAACTTTGACGCCCTCTACGATTTGCAAAATTTGTTGCCGAACATGTTTGCAGCGCTTCCTTTCAATTGAAAAAAATAGTGAAGTTGCTAGGGCTTTTTGTCGCTATGATGTAGTTTCAAAAATAACAAAACCCAGAAACGGCATGAACTTTCTTCGTTATCTAATTTTAATAAGATTTATCAATAACAATTCAGGATCTAACGATTAATCACTTCAATGTGAATAATGTATAGTTAGCACCGAAAGTGCAAACGAGTTAACAACCAGCAGAGAAGCAAGCACGATAAACAAAACAAGATGTTATTGCCTTCAGATAGCGTAATCACGATTGGGTTATGCTACAGAATAAAGATTCTTTCAGCAAAAGAAATATTGCCATACTTACAACTGATAGATTAGTAGTGAAATACGGTATTATATCATTTAACGAGACATTAAGTTGGGATTAACACTGAGAAGTAAATCAAGACGAATACGAAGAGAAAAAAAGATGCAAAGAGAAAGTTGACGGAACAGAGTCGAACAGAGAAACACTGAAAGCGGTATAAATGTGTAATTACCCCAAAGTGTGGCTTCTCGATCGAGGATTTCATCGAACGGAAACAGAAAACAGACAAACATTGAGTTAATCAATCTGTAACTCTGTGTATACGTGTTTAATGTTTAATTAGTTCACGATAATTAGTTTAATCTTTGTTTATGAAAAGCATGAAAACGGTTCCAAATATACGAGAACAAGTGGATGAATACTGAACCTTCCGTATTGTCTCGTAAATTAAATTATAGAGGTAATACACAAACAAGCAAGCACAAATCTTCAATTATACGCAAGTTTCGATTCGCTTCTATAGTTTATAGAAATTCATGATACACTTTTAATTGATTTTATATTCTCAGATATAAACTGAAATATTGGCAATATTAAATCTTTATTTATTTACCAATTCTATTAGCTTTGCTCACTGGCTAATCATAATTAACTCTTTCATTGTTAACTAAAACAGTGATATGCTGCAATTGCAAACGGTTTTAAGTGGTACAAAACTTAGAAAAAATGTTTATACATTTTTTGGATTTCTATAACAAATAAGGAAAATATAAATATGTTTCGAATCCGTTTTTTAAGATCTAAAGAGGGTTAAAGTACAGTAATGTTTACTGAAACTCAAGGTTTGTTAAAAAAACATTGCAATCTTTGCGAAGCTTCAAAACTCTCGGAATTTTCGAAACTCGAGATGTTTATATAAAGAACAAAAGTATTTTATCAGAAAATAAATCATTCAATAAAATCGCTTCACAAAATCGAGTTCTAAATTTTTATTAAGTATGTAAGGCCGATTAGATGAAAATTAGACAGGAATGGGCTAGGAAAAAGGGTAAAAATTGAAACTGAATTTTCTTGTCGTTTGGAGGAAAAGTTTCCAATGAATTATTTTTTTTACATTTCCAATGTTTCGATTCACCAAAAAAGAATTTTTAGTCATTGAAACTGGAACTTTTATTTAACTGAACAAGGATATGAAGTTTTGAAATTTCGAGCATTGCACCTATAATTTTTATATTTCTTTAGCAATCATTTTAAATATATTACTACTTTGAAAAACAACGAATAAAAAAAATTCGGATCTTCTAATATCATGAATAATTTTTATGTTTTAGCAACCACTTTAAATTTATTACTACTTTTAAAAACGACTAAAAAAGATCCAATGTTCTAATATCACGAAGATCTTTTAAAGTTCGGGGGTTTAATTATGTCAAGATTTCGATTACTTCAAAGCCCTAAATACCATTAAGTGGTTCAAGACAATTGCGGTCTTCTGAGCTATTGAAATCTAAAGCGCCCGCAATGTTACTCTCTTAATTTCGAAGACTGCCAACACCCTGGGGACCTATTCAGGTATTTGAAGTTGCTAGAACTTTTTGAAGTACTAAAAGGATTATAAGGATCAAAGGACTATCAGAAGGATTACTTTGTATCAAGAAAATAACTAAGCTATCCTGAGTTTAATACGAATGAAAATGCCTCGAAGTTGTCGAAGATTGGACACCAAAATTGTAAGAATTTACATAATTATCATTTTTTATAATTTTGGAAACATCATTTAAATATTATTATAGAATTAAATATTGAAAATATTTTCGAATTTTAAAAATATTTTGGATCAGATAAACCTTAATCGGTTCTTCTAATTTTTGGAACTTTGAGAATATTACAGTGTTAAATATTTAAAATGTTGTCAATTCATAAAATTTGAGAATAATTATGAAATCAAATATCTGTGAAAATGTTACAGAATTTTAAAAATATTTTATATTAGGTAAACTTGGACCATTTCTCATAATTTTGAATGTTACGAGAGCATAGATTTAAATATTAAAATCACATGGATCATCATAGTATAATGTGATAAATTGGTAAAGGTTTGCTTTAGTAACTTTGCCCTAAATTTGTTTATTTTTGTTTTATGATATTTCTGAAATTTTACCGCAGGCTTGAAATATTATCTGAAGCGATTCGAAACTTTTATTAATACACTCAAAGAGAGTCCTAAATAGCGTCTTCAGCAGATGCTGGGTAAAATACTACTTTAATTAGTAATTAATAAATAAATATTTTATTTTAGATCACGTATGCGCTTCTAACAGAAAATATTTTACTTATTGGATGAATTCCTCAAAATAGTAATTGAAATAGTATTTTATTTAAAGGCAACTGAGAATATCTGAGTATAAAATAAAGTATTTTTGTTTTACTAAACTAAAGTGTAAACAATCTTTATTTTTCTACCCCAAACATAAAATGGGGTACTTTTATTTTACATTCTACTTGGAAGGAAGCAAATAAATTTTGTTTGCAACTGTTATTTCCTGTGTTAACTCTTTTCATAACTTATTTTCAAATTAAGAACTCCTTTAAACGCGTATTTATAAAGCAGAGGCAAATTATTTTATTCTATGCCTCAGGTTATCGAAACAAAATATTTCACTTTCTAGTTTAGACTATCAAAATAAAGTACTTTATTTTTATGGATTCCATAAAGAAGAATATTTCATTATCTGAAATTTGCTCCTTATTTGCAATACTATTTTCCTTGAATTGTAAAGGATCTACTATTTAAAATAGTATTTGAAATATTCTTTTTCCTGTATATTTTACCCAGCTCTGATCTTCGATCAATGCAAATACAAATAATTAGAAATTCGTAAAATAGACTCACCTGGCTGACGCTTTTATTCTTGATTTTGTCGAGCGGCAATCGTTCTTTGACATAGTGCAGATTCAGGATCTCCTTGATGCGTTCCTTGTCCTGCAGGATCTTCTGTACACCGGGTTCCTCGAAAGCTGCATTGCTTGGCGCGAACAATGTAACATCACGAAGACGGCTTATAGTGCTCATGATATCCTCTCCAAAGTCTCGAATGGTCTCGTAAAACTTGTACACCGGTCCGTCCTTCTTTTCCTAAATGGAGAGGAGAGATTTCTGTTTATCGATAATCAATGCGTAGGCATGTTTGCATTCTACGAGGAGTAATTAGTAATAAAGAGAAAAAAAGAATTAGAAAGAAATGGAAGATGTTAATAAAACACGTAATTAAAGAGCATGGAGAATCCCAAAGTTTACGCCAGCGAAATTTGCGAAGTTTTCTTGAATCTCTGGTTTGCTTAATACATTAATTATATGTCCTGTTAGTAACATAATTGTATATTATAGTTCTATACGATTAAATGCAATACAGGCTAAGGCACGTAAAGACGAATTTCTGCATATGAAATCTCTGTTACTTTTGAAATGTTTTGTCAAGCAAAAGCAAAATCGAAATCGTTAAAATAACTTTTTTTTTTCAGGAAGATATTATTATTATTATTATTATTTATTCATGAGTAGTGAAAAAATCTTTGTTACAAACAGAGAAAGACTCTACCAATCATAATACACGAATTGAATAATTTTATTTAACACGATTGAAGTGGAAATTTGAAAAGTGGACAAAAAGATTTCACGTGACATTCTTTCAAATATAATCTTATCGCATGAATTATGGATATGCTTGGCATTGCACACGCAATGTAGCTACTATAATATAAATCTCCACCTGAATATATTATGACTCAAAGATCATGTTTGCTTATGCAATTCATTAATGTTCTACCCTTAGTAAAAAAGTTTTCGATCAAACGGGATAATATAAAATTAGGTAAAAACGCTACGGTTTTTGTACTGCAGACTGCTACTATATAATTATAAAACTTGATAGAAAATTTATAGACAACGCGGAGCAAAATTAGTTAATAAAAATATGTCTAAAAGCGAAAATCAGCTTGGAGAAGTAATAAAATTATCGTGAAAAGAAATTCCATCTGCGTATTGAGCAAATCTCGTAGAAATAGCAGAAAATATTAGGTAATATAAATAGTATCCTGTATCATTTGGTAAATTTATTTAATTCTCGCATATCTTTTATATTTGTGAAGCAGCAATTCGCACGTTAAAAATATTAGTACTCTTAATTAGTTCCACGTTGTTGCGTTTGACTGAAAACTTTTTGCTAGGGGTAGTAATATGCGTTTAATGTAACTTGGCTTTTAATCAAGTACTCTAACCAGTTTCGTATATACTGAAAAATTGTTTACATTGCACATTGCACGCGAACCTCTTCTGCATATTTCGCTTTAATTTATTGGTTACAAAGCGAGATTTCTCAGCATTTCGCATTTCACGCATGGGCTACGAAAGTGTTACAACTGAAAGAATGCGATTTATAAGTGATGATCGAAAAACAGTAAAATAAAGACGTCTTTACACATCCAAAAAAATTTAATGTATTGACGTTGAAAATTAGCCCGTGTTGTTACCGATTTGTAACAAAATATTAAACGTGTTATAACTCAAAATAATTCAGTCTTGTATGACTGAGAAGAATCAAAATTGTCTTAACTCGAAATAAGGGATTTGAAATTCACCGAAAGGAAAATGTAGAAAATAACTGATAGATGTTTTCCAGGGCCTAATCCTTTATTTGATGCTTTTTGTTTAGTAAATAATTTGTTCATAAGCTCACTAACAGTTTTTGGTTTCTCTTGAAAAATATACTTCTTCGAGTTGTGTTGCTTTTATAGCCAATATGCGATTAAACGTAGAGATTCTTCTTTACTGTATCTTGCTTTTAAAAATAGTGCTGAGAGCGAATATTAGGTCAAAGAACACAATTAGTAATAAAGGAAGCCATTAAAACATTCAGCTCCAGGTTAAAAAATATACCAATCCGAAGTATTAAAATATTAATCACAAAAATGTTAAGCAATTTTTTGCTACTTTCTGTGAAACTCCACTTATTTATACGATTGTAAATGTTTTCATTTACGTGCCCCATTCTGTATTAAAAACATCGATCGTTTCTTCGAGGCTGAATAAAAAAAACTTTCCCCCTTAACGCAATTCTTCTGCCGAAAATTAAATCAAAATGTTGGTGTTTGTTATTCGTTAGCTTCACCATAGCTTCATCACCTACGATACAAAAGGAGCACAACAATTAGCTTCGCATATTTCGCTGCGGCGGAAGTGACAAATAAAATAATAGAAATTACTCGCAAGGGACGCAAGGAGAGGCTTTAAAACGTAAAAACAAAGCTTCAAGCCGCAGAATAATTAATAATTCGCGTCCCCCTTGAAAATGTACCGCGGGAAATAAAAAAGAATTGAGCGTAGTTAGAGGTATGTTTGCGGAAGTAATAAAGTTGATTAAAATCACTGCCGATGAAATATCCCGAGATACGAGGCGTCGTTTCGAAGACACAATTTCGGCCGGATTTATTGAACAGATCCGGTATCAAAATTAATAAACGCTACGTAGGATGATTCACGCGATCGGATCAGGTCATATCTCTTCCCTTATTCAAGCCTGGAGAAACACTGGAAAAGAGCTGATTTAATTTTCCCTGATATACACATATACACGCTGCACCTCGCACCGTGTAGAGAAGGATCGTGATTCCCGTTTCCTTGAAAATGGACCAAATAGAAGGAAAAAATTGTAAAAGAAAATGTCGAGTAATCTGATAAAATAGTATCTTTATATGCGTTACACTGCAATTTTTTTACACTACGATGAACATATATTTTTGTCTCGATGGAGTCATAGAATTAATTCCTTGCAGAATTTAGCTTCATAGCTCGTTCTGAGAAATTTTATTTTGACTGAAAAGTGTGATGTATTCTAAATATAAAAAATCTGAGTAATTTAATAAATATTGCTGACGATGGTAATAATGGTTAAATCTTACTGAGAATACAAATTGACTGTAAGATTTACAGATTTATTCGGATGAAATTGTATCGATTATTTATGTTTAAGGATATTAACAATTCAAAATTTAAAATAGTTCTGTCGAATAATGTTAAATTCAAGATTCTTTTCATAGTAGAAGTAAGAACGATCCAAGAAAAATTGAATAAAAATTTTGTTCTAGTTACAAATTTAGCTAAAACATTGAATACTCTAATCCAACTATTAAAATTTAACTACTTGAATTTCAATTGTTAGGTTTAAATATTCAAACGCACATATCTAATTTCTAATATTCAAACTGAAATATTTAAATTTAAATAACCAAACACAAATATTTATGTTTATGTACATGAATTCATATTTAAACTTGTGTTTAAACTCAAACATTCAAATTCATATATTCAAGTTTAAATTTTCAACTGCGATTATTTAGTAAACATTTTATTTCAAAGATTCCATTTTAAATGTTCGAATTCAAATATTCTACTTAAAATGATTGAATTCAAGTATTCAAATCCAAGAATTAAAATATACACATAAATAACACATATTCTAAGTAAAATATTTTACTTTAAATCCTTCAATTTAGACATTTGAATATAAATTCCTGAGTCCACAATTGCTTTACATTAAACGTTCGAATTGAAATATACAAATTCAGATAATCTAATATAAATGTTTGAATTTAAATGCTCGAACCCAAGTACTCTACTTACAAATTTAAATATTCAAATTTAACAAATTTAACTACTCAAACACAACTTCGAATAAATAAGTTCAAGCCTATAATTAAATTTGTCCTAGAATAAGAAAATCCGCGTCGGTACTTTTGATAAGTTCCCAAAATCAATTTTTTTAAAATCTAAAAGGACAAAACAAAATTCAGACTAGCATAATTTAATTCGGTCGAGCAAAATTACAGAATTTTCTCACAGAACCACGTCCTTCTCAAAAATAGCGTCCATTAAGCTACTCTACACCTCATCTTACGTAATACCATAATAATTCCCTTCTAAATCGACCACCAAACCTAAACCCACAATCTTATTTTCCACAGTAAACTACTCCATACAGTGGGATACTTTATAACAAACGTTATTACAACGAACGATTTCCTTATTTTAATTTTCTCATTAAATCAAAATACTGCAGCGAACACGTAGTATTGCAATCGACCAGACATTTTTACTGTCGCTTTTTTTAATTTCTATTAAATCTATCCGGCTTAAATCCTTATATCGCGTGGTAACTTTGTAGTAAATCGTAGACTTGGAATGTATAGTAATCCTGCTATCTTCAGAGCTTTTCTTAAACTGAACATGAACCGCTACATTAGCCTTTAACTGGTAAAAATGGAGCCAAATTGGCTCCGATTAAATATTATAAATATTTACACTTTCTTCACTAGTCACTGAATTTCTTTTATTTTAATTGTATTTCTAACTGACTGCGAATATCAAACATATTTTACGTATATTTCTCTTACTTCATTCTCTGTCGTTGAATTAGAAGCCACGTCAATATAACGTCACATCACTACCAGTGATATTCAAAACATGGTCACCACTTGAAGATTAAGAGCCATTCATTTTTTAATCGTTAAATATTTAAAAAATATCGCGAGATGTAATAACATATTGCGTCACGAATTTATAGGAAGACCTAATATTATCACGAACGAATTTTGAGAACGAATTAATTCGTTATAGAATATCCCACTGTACTTTTCCACTCTCCAAATATAAAATATTAGCATGAAATATGCAAGAAAACCGTAGCGAACAATTTTCCCCTTCTCCTTCCTTAAATTTCCCGTTTCACCGATTTCTAAATCATTACGAGAACGATGCTGTAAAGATTCGATCGTGCTCCCCGGAAGACAGCGATTTTTCCCGCTTTCAATGGCCAAAGAGTTACGACCTGTCGCGCGTAAATCTCCAGCACGATCCAGGAAGGCGGCGTTTACGTTTGCGACGCGTCTTTCAGCATCGCGATCAAACGAATACGATGTGTGTGCGTGCGCACGCGACTCGTCGTGCCATTGGAACGTTAATTCTCTGCAAGACGAGAATACCCCTTTCAACGTGGATCAAACATCCGCTAATTGATCGTCAATTCGTAGCACGAGAAGCCGCGGAACGGAAATGAACGTCGCCAACGTTGCCTGGAGCATCGTTGCAACGTCAACGTACCGTTTCTGTATCACGAGCCTCTCTTCTGCCTCTCTGTGGCCGTGTGTGGCCATTTGATTTCAAGGAAATCAGGAAACGCATGTGTGTCACAGTGGTAATTAACGAGCCACTGATTAATTGATACGTGTTCCACATAGATACGCCGCGCGCTTTTTTCCTCGTTTCTCGGTGACCATCGGATGGATTAACGTGTTTTAGAAGAAAGGAGAAAATAAGGATGGTTTGGGAAAGCAAATGCAGTAGAATGCAAAAATCTCTGGTCAGGTGAACACTTCACTTTTTTTTTTCCTGATAACATAAATTGGCGACGAGTAAAGAAATCTTAATTTTTATTAATGACGTCTCAAAGAAGTTAGAAACTTCGGTTTAACCCTTTCATTGTTAATTAACCCCATAATGCTCATATTACTGTTCAGTTTAAGGATTAAAGGCGACCAAATTTCATTGCACAGATTCGTAATTTGAGGATATCGCATTGCGTTCCCTATGTTTTAAATAATGTAACGAATACGTTTACCAACATAGAAAGTTGTGGGTGCAAAATAGCACAAAAACATAGATTATTAATAATTAAAAGACATTACCCACTGGATATGAGTGATAGATTCTAATTAGTGATCTGTATGTAACTATATAGTTATTATTTAACTATATTATTAACTACATATATTTAACTATTTAACTATATTATTTAATTATATGGGTATAGTTACTTATCATGCCACTGTCTCATGCCAACTGTAATACTTCAAATTCTGTGTAAGAATTGATTGTAGTAATAAATATCGATATAAAAGAAAAAATTGTACAAAGAAACAAAAGTGGTGAACCTATGTCACATAAGGGATTTTAAGTTAAAGGGTTAACTTACGAAGCACAGCAATAGAAGACGGTTCTAGGTAGTATTATAGTATCTAGATATGTTTAAGAAAGTATAAAAATGAAGCAAATAAAATATTAAACTTAAATTTTCATAATTTAAAAATTTGAATAAATAACACCATTTAAAAATTTGATTAATCTAACTTTGGAGGGTAACAGATATATCTAGTTAGTAACTTAGAAAACAAAGTTTATAAATTCAACACAAACACTTCTGAAATTCGTCTCTTAAGGCAAGGATATCACATGTGATGTGAAATGATGCGATTTATAAGTCGAAACGAATGTTGTTGCCTTTGCGTCGTCATTGGAATTAACAGTTTCTGCTTTTATGAATGACCGTACGTCGTACGGGCGTAACTGTGAAAGGGTTAATGCGGGGAATTGATCTACTCTTTAGCTCTCTATTATTGCTGACTTCTCAAAGAAATTGACAATTTTGGTTTAACAGAAGAAATTGATCCAAGTTTTGACTCAACGTTAGAAGTGCGAACTGTTAAACTTGCGAGAAAATAATATCGGCTTCTAACAGTACTAAAAATGTTCCTTTCAATAAAAATTACATAAAAAGGCGGCCAAAACATCGAACAAACATTTCTATTTATAGCGAATCGTTGAAAATGTTGGACATTATGCAATCGATTAAATAAAGTATTAACGCTATGATAAGTTAATTTGCTCTCGCGTTCTCGCATTTGATGTTATTTTTCAATAAACTCGATACTTTGTGCCCTCAGTAGAGAGTCGAAAACAAGATAAATTTATTATATTCAACCTTTTGGGTCCTTTTAGATGAACGTTACAGAATTTATAATATAGTGATTAGTAGTCACAGAATTGTTAGAAGCGATGAAAAGAATTTACTTTCAAACTCTAGCAAATTGTGGCTTTGTGTATCTTAGGAAATGTTTGCTTCTTGTTATATTTACATTCCTTGTTATTTTTTACAAAGTTGTATCTTCAACGTTTCAATATAAATGTAACAAAAGGTTGCTTCTTGAATTTCTCTTTATACGTCATTATATTCATTATTATTATAGTTGAAGTGCTTTGAACCTCTGCTTTTGAAAGGAAAAGCATGGCATTTCTCAGACCAGAGACTTTTGGATGTCACTGCAGTGAAATTTCTAAAGGTATGGCTTTTTATATTACGTTTTATTTATCCTTCAATACAGGCCAACTATGCAAAGAACTTTAAAATTTGAAAAGTAAGGTACTGCGTTCGATTGCACCCTTTCTTTACTAATGGAATGAGTCATACTTAGGAAAGAGTTGATTCCTACTTTGGTAGATGATTTTGATCCAATCGATATGCAATACTTCGATCAAATTTTGAAAGCTCCTCTGTTAAATGAATCGAAGCGACTTAAGAAAGGAGTTAGCGGAGATTTTCTCAGTCGATATGGTTCTTATACCGGCTGAATTAAATGCTTTGTAACTTAGAGCCTTGGTTGAGTATTTAATCCGCTTAAAGGCTAGATTTCATTAGCCATTATTTGTAGTGGAATCGATTAACGGTATCTCATGCGTAGCCATGTAATTCGTAGTATGATCGAACGTCGTGTAATGTTTTGTAAAATTATATGTATATCGGAAGTGTGAAATTAATTTCGTTCACACAAAAAATATGACGTTGAAAATAATCTACGCGTCAATGTAATTTTCAGAAAGAATCTTACGACTTTTTGTATTAACCCTTCGCCGGCATGTTTTTTTAATTATCGCGGCCGGCATTAAGGGTCATTTAAGTCCAGGTCCGATTTTTTATTGCTCTAGGCATTAAAAAAATTCAAGAAAATTCTGAGATACGTACTAAGATCTTTATTTTAATGTACTTGCAGGTACAAGTTTTTTTTTTACGTAGGAAGCCCATGTAATCCGACCTCTTTGTTTCAGAGAAAATAAATGTAGAAATTTTCTCTTGGATTTAATAGTATTTTATAATATTTTACATTTAATATAATCATAAAAATTTATATAAATAATAATAAGGTTATAATTTCATTTCTACACGTAATTAAATTTATATTACTAATCGAAAAAGAACACTAATTTTCCCTTCACCCATCCAAAATCATTCTTTCCATATTTTTTATATAGTGTAACAATTTTAAATTAACAGGATTACAGTCCTTGTTAATAATTTCCTATATCATATAGTACATTAAATCATGTTAGCAATTTAATATAATTTATCGTGCAATATTGTACTAAATTATTTTAATGATGTAATATCAATTTAGAGTAATACTTTTGCAATCTGATCATTGACAGCGCGCTAACAAATGTTCAAATTTAATTTCTTAGACAAATATAATCCAATGTTTCAAATTCACACTTTGTTATTTTACTACAGAATTATGTCTAACTAATGAAATTTCCGTTAAAACATTGCATGAACATTCTATGTAATAATATTCCACTAAGACTCATGAAATTTGTAACGAACATAAATATATTCCTCCAATTTCGTTCTTAAAGAGAATTCATTTAGTTGGCCTGTATTTTCTCCTCTCCAATTATTATGTCTTTCGCAGGTTTTTCGAGATTTTAGCCAACAGGAAGCAGCGAAAAAGCGGATAAAACCGAACACCCATAGCAAAACGGACAAACAATATTGACACGGGAGACAGGGAATAATAAAAGAGAACCGGCAATCGATATGCCGGTCAAGAGATCATCAAATTAACATCGGCGAGCAGCACAAGATTAATAACAATAATACGGAACTACATCTAAGGTTCCTATGATGAAAACAAAGAAACGAGAGAATTGCAAACAACGGAGCTCCGTAACATAAAAGTGAAATCGGGAGGTATCGGAAAGAAAATCAAAAAGTTGGTTCTTTGAAATTAAAACTTTACCAATCATGGGAAGGAGTCTCGTTCTGCTAGGATTAACAAACATTTCTCGCTAATTAAGCCAAAAAGATGTTAATCGTGGATTTAGATGATAATAAATAACTGGTATACTTATGTTAATGGTAACCAGAAGAATATTAATTACGAGTTTGGTCCGTTTCTGTGATCTTAAGTATTTGGATTTATTTGCACAATTTTGGCCACGTTTCATGATATCGATCTATCTCTACAATTTTACACCCATTTTTTAATATTTGTTTTAAGACCTTGATCCAATTTACGATTGCGATATATTTGTGTAATTTTAATTTCATTTCATATTTTTAATTCATTTTAACGATTAGTTGCTTCATTTTTAATACTGACTCATTTATATCAGTTCATCTTACATTCTCTTTTTGGGTCATTTTTTTTATACTGTCCAATTTTATAATTTCAATCCATTTTACCGAGTAATCCTCCTATTTTTAATATCGTTCCACTTTTATAGGTTTGGTCCAATTTTACGATATTAATTCATTTCAATGATTAATGATCTACTTTTTAATACTAGTCTATTTCTACGATCTTGATTCAATCTTTAATAGTTGCCCATTTCTGGATCAATTTTATAATACTGGTTCCATCTTACAATTTCGGTTTCATTTTACAATACTGGTTCATTTACAATAAGATATCGCTCCAAGTTTATAACGCTGATCCATTTTTACTAACTAATGGGCTACTTTCTATACTAATTCATGTTATCAATTAATGACGTAATTTTGAATAATGATTTATCTTACAGGTCAAAAGTTCAATTTTTTATATTAGTTCAGTTGTATAATTTTGTTTCAATTCCATTATATCGATTTATTTGAACGATTAAAGGAGCATTCTCCAATATTGACTCATTTCCATAATTTTGGTCTAAAAATATTAATTTGTAATTTCTTGCTCTTTGTTTCAAGCTAATAAGTAGCTATACGCGGATTAGGAAATATTTTAAAGCCTTTCAGCCCTCCATGTTTTGTTTTCTACACTTTTACAAAGGTTTTCATACTCGTATTACAATTTCAAGTTAATTAAAATTGTTTCATATCGAGTTCCATTATGTACTCAAGTTTAAAGCATTGGAAATTAATACTGAACCACTTAATATTGTATTGTGTACTTGTTAATATTATAACATTGTTACAGTCTGCATTACTATCTCTTTAGTAATACTGCGTTGGGGTTATTTTAAAATTATTCTCTATTTTCTGTTAAATCTTTTTGGCTTAATATCATATCTTATGTTTCTTTGCATAATCGAGCAGAACGAAATCCTGCCCTTCTTCTCGTAGGCGATTACACTTCGATCGCACTTACTCTAACAACTCTAAGAAGTCAAATTGCAGTAAGTACAGTCGGTTTCCAGGAAATCGACTGATTTCCCCAAAAACAATTTTCTCAGTTTTTTCCTAACAAACAACTATTCAACCGTTTTATCAACGTAAAAGAGATTTCAATAAAAAAAACCAAGTAACGATAAACTAACAATGAATAAAATATTTTGCCATGTCTTTAATAAACCAGTTTAGCTGAAATTACTCGAAGCTTTCAAGTGCGAATTGTGTGTTCAACGTTGCACCAGTATTGCAGCAAGCTGTGTACCAGCAGCAATAATGACGAAACGTCTTCGAAAACACATCTGCAGGCACAACAGTTTACACTTGGAAGCTTCAAACAATCGGTGCTGCAATAATTCGCAGGCGAAAGCTTCGAATTGCAAAATAACAGGCGTAAATATCAACACGTACTGTCTAGAGATTGTTCGACTCCCCCGACTGTTCTTACATAGATTCACTACCTTCTCCTTTCTATATATATATATATATATATATAGAGAGAGAGAGAGAGAAAACCAACCAAGAAGCTTCAGTACACACGACTATTTAATAAGTATAAAGACCGGCCGATCTAGTATCGCCCATTCGACTTGTCGCAACGCAGTTCTTCGAGTTCTTAATTACAATAAGAGTCATTTTGGTGTTCGTGTGTATTCGTAGTCGCTGATGAGTTCATTTAATAAGTACTTACGATGCCCTATATGACATGCAGAGTCCAATAGAGACATGCAAAGCACCACAGAATAACATCATTGAGTCAATATAAGAGTAATAAACACATGTACACAATTGATAGTAAATTCGAATCGGCAATTAAACCTTTTCTTTTTACTTTCTTTCTTTCTACTATTTGTTTTTTATTTTTGCTAAATAAGATGGGGATTTGGGCGCAGACCCAAGGAGCAGATTCCGTTTTTTTTTTCATTCTCTCTCTCAGGTAAATACTAATCCTCTACCTTGTGTTTTCTTCCTTCAAAGAGGTACGATTCGAGAAACAATTTACCTTTGACGCCTTTTTCGTTTGCATAGAAACTCGAGTCTACCCGATATATGGTAAAACTTAACGCGTTCAATCTGGCGTGAATTAATATTTAAACAGAATAAAAAAATAGTGACATTCTTATTGAAGTATTTCTAGATTAGCGTTCATTGATTTTGTGTACAAAATTTACCCTGCTACGTTCTTCAAAGTTGGACTCGATCATGTTTGCATTTCAATAAAATAATTGTCTAATTTTAAGGATAGAATGTTTGACTAATAAATTTCTAACAAGAAGTTGATACCATGACGTTTGAAATGTCAATAAACAATAAGTGGAACAAATTAATACGTCTTACAATAACTTCATGTAATAATAATTATTGTATTCAATATATTGTTAATGCTAGTTATTATTAAGTTTGACTAAAGAGTTAAAATAAATTGAATGTTACAGATATGGGAAATTATATTTTTGTACATAGTTCATAACTGGAATAATATGAAATTGAAAGGAGGAACAATTAAAAAGCTGGGTGAAAAAATCGATGAGCTCCATTTTTGTAATTTCACGGTATAAAAAAAGATGCTTTAGAATTAACCGTTCTTCTTTGCATCTAAAAGCACTGAAAGTTAGCTAATTTGATTACACGAATGTTTAATTATTGGAACTGTCCTTTTTTTGTATCAGACTATGTGAATTACAGCAAGTTTAAATATTAATTTAAAAATCGATTTTTACTAAATATATACATCAAAACGTTTTTTAGAAAAGGAAAATATGATAAAGTCGAAGATTTAAGAACGTAGTAGGATTTCTAGTGATTAAATTTTATCGTTAAACAATTAGCATTGCATTGCGAATCGACCGAATGACAGATATGATTTATTTAACAAAAAAAACGTGAAACAAATATTCAAATATACTGATTCAAATACCTTAGCAGATCTAAAAGCGCCTCTAAAAGTCTAAAACTTTATATCTATCGCAAAAGATACTGTACCTTGAAAAAGCATCGACAACTCCGCTTATACAATAATATAACAAAATGAACTGGAATAAATTCGTTGTCAACCACAGTTAACGAATGAACTGCAAATAGTTTTACAGAAAAAAAGGATGAATCCAAAAGAACAAACGGAATTTACTACGAATGCTACGTTAAAAATACACGCCGGTTTGAACGCGTTAAAAAAAGGAAACGGTAGAAGAAAATATTATTAACAACGAAAAAGATACATTCGATTGAGTCGGGTTAAAACAAAACAAAAAAGAAAAAACGAATGATCCAATCGTGACATAAATTTGATTGCAACCGACGGAAAACCCGGTATTGATTTTCCTCAAAAGAGAATGTTCGTTAAATAATCAACGATGTCTCGCGAATAATTGAAATTTTAATCGAAACGTTCGTTATGTCCATTTCCAACGTGCTACCGTATCGACACGGTGGACGTATTAAAAAGAGAGATAAAAAAAGAGGGAAACAGAAAAATTAAACCACAAAAAGAGGGAAATGAAAAAAAGGGGAAAAGAAGATACTAAAAAGGTAGCAAACGATAGGGGTTACAGTATAATTACAAGCCGTTCTTTTGTCCCGAACGACTACAGGAGAATACCGCACGTTAATATCGGTGTAATAGAGATCAGACACGTGGCTGATAGTAATTTAATATCGGCATGCAATTAAACGCTCGACTACCGGCAATCGTGCCGATGAAAATCGTTACCGCGTTAATAACCGGTTCGTTTAAATAGATTACTCGGCCATGTGCTTAGTCGTGACAACGACAGAGGCTAATATCGTCCGGCCGAACGAAAATTACAGAAATCGGCCGGACGGGAGGGAATTTTTTCCCTCGCGGCGCGGGAAATTCGAATTACGCGCGCCCTCGCTTATCGAACGACGATTACTCACGGCCGAGGAGCACGGGTCTGTCCTGCAACGCACAGTCGGTGGAAGAGATATGGTGGCGTTGTAAATTAAGCCAAGCGTGAACAAAGATACGCGTAAGTGGACCAGATAAATTTAAAAAAAGGAAAAAATATAGAAGTAATTCAATTTTCTCTTATATTATTAGGCTGGTGCATATGAAGTTTCAGATTAATAAATGGATACTATTCTTTTAATCTTGTAAGATCATTAAATGAAGCACGTTAAAGAAGGAAAAATTAACTGTATCACATAGATATGTGCGTATTATAATAAAATTCTTATTCCTTATAGAAAATCAATTTTAGCAAATGTACCATGAAAGCTATTGAAATTAGCCGAACTCGAATAATACTCTTAAAATTTGCAATTACTTCTAATATAACAATTACTTTTTTTACTTTTAACATTTCTGTTCTAACAAAATAGTTATAAATTCACGGAAACTAGTTAACAGCTGGAGTAAACTGAGCAAAATTATGTAAAGATTATGTTAACTAAATATTATATATGTGTAAAAAGCGACGACATTTCATATGCACCAAGCTAATATTTAATCAGATATACAAAATGTCGTTTAATTAGTGGTAAAGCCGGAAACAGGATAATGTAACACGAAAAAAATTAAAGATGGAATCCTCGATACATCGAAATTTCGAAACCCATTCAAACTCAAAAGGTTTCGAGTTTTCATATGAATCACCTTAATATTTTGTTTCATGGTATTTTTTTCACTTTCAGTTTTAAAATGCAATAAATAAAAATGATGCGAGATGAAATTTTTTAAATAGAAATATATTCCATGCATATCTCGTGAATTTTCAAATTTTATTTCCTCGAAAACCGAAGCCTCAAAGTAGAGAATTTTGTTCTACATTTTTTATTTATTTTTCCATTTAGAATCATTTTGTTATCGCTTGTACTTCCAATTATATGACATTCCGTAGCTCAACTGTTGTTTCCAACTTTTATAATAATACATGGGTTCCGCCCATGCCAATATCATGAATATGCGATTCGATAAATTGTGGAAGCTCACAGCTGAATGTAAAATGTAATCAAAAAATTTTGGATACCGCAATTTATGAAATTTTCTTTTTATAGCGCAGTGTATCGGCTTTTACTTCAAACTGAAGTTAATCATAAAACGACTTTTGATCGCACTCTTTTGCATTCAAACCATGAAAATGTACGCATTCGTGATTTTGACATACGCGGAACGATATCGAAGATATATGGACGTGTAGAAGATACATTTAAAAAAAGACAAAACAGAGAAATATTTTAAATAAATACTTTTTATATCATTCGATACACATCAATGTCTACGATATCTACATATTAAAGATTCATGTAAAAGTTAAGCAGGTAAATTAATGAACGTAATATGAAAGTAGAGCAATAATTTAAACAATTCTCTTCTTTATACAGTACTTATTATGTACCTGAATTACTTCATTCTTCTCTCAGGCCACCCTGTATATTTTTAGGACATTCCCATATCGTTTTCACCGACTATGCATTGAATTTTTATGCTTTCCAATAATATAATATCCTAATAGTAACAAATGTCAAACCTAATTTAGAAACCCTCCGGTAGCCAGGCGAATAAAAGTCACGTCGTGAACCATGTGGGGTTAATTTTATCCAGAACATTATTTACCTCCAAACAGAGACTGTTTCTAAACTAACAGCTTAAGCTGAGAGAGAGAGAGAGAGAGAGAGAGAGAGAGAGAGAGCGAATTTATATTAAAATATAAATCGAAAATGTTGCGTGACATTTTTTCGTAGGAAACACCATTTTTTAATAAATCAATCACGAAGATTGGTGAATTTAATAATATAATAATAATAATAATTTTTATTTGAACGGGCGAGGAATCCTTTTTATACAAAAATTGCTCACATTGGATACAAATGAGTAAATTCGATAAATATATACAAAATAAATATAGATTTATTTAATTAGCTTATTAAATAGCTGCTTTGAATTACAGCAGTTTTAAAATCGTTGAGGTTAATTTAGACCCACGTGGTTCGCGAAAGGTGAATTGCTTCATCAATATTAAACAAACTAACTTCACTAACACGTTTGCAATTATTGTGTCGTTGATAAATTTGCCGAAAGTTGTAACCCCTCTTTTAAACAATAATCACCAAAAATCTCACGAATCATATACATATAAAGCAAACGACAGGAAAGAAACCCAACTTAGGTGTATCAAACGTCACAAATTAAAACCCAAAACAACGCGAAATCATCACGCAACGGTGTTTTTAGACGAAACGGTTCGAACAATCGCGAAGAATTAAAAGTAAATGGAATATCGGGTTATTATTAATCGGCGCAATACGTCTTCTATCATTTTTACGATTACTCTTGTGGTCGGAGGTTTGTCACCTCGACGAAAAGTCCTGTAAACAGTTTTACACCATATAAAATATGAGTACCTTCGAAGATCACATCGTAAACGCGAAAGAGGAAGGAAACGAGATCGGCCGAGCGACGCGGTGATCAATCTTCTCGATAGCATCGTTGCTCTCGAAAAATTTTTGGTTCCCGTCAAACCTGCACGTATACAGTTAAAAACGTGTCAATGACTTCACCCGATCGGACGTGCAATATCCGGCGCGGATTTAAAGCGAGCAACTGCAGCTGAAAATCGAATCTAAGGAGTAAACCGGTTTCCGAAGGACCAGAAAATCGTCCCGACTCGATGAAATAGCGCTTCGATCGAATTTTCGATCATCCTTTCAACACGCTGCGTTCGAAAACGTAGCAGCGCGGAATTTAACGAGTCTCGGAGAAAGAAATTCGCAAGGAAACACGAAGATAACGCGCGTCGATCGGCCGAATTCACCGTTCGCGTATATTCCATTATCCGCATTCCTTTTTTTTTATTTTTACGTTTTCGCAAAACGTCGACGAATGTGATCTTGAAGCTACGGAACGGAGAAACATTTTCTTTCTTTTTTTTTTTTTTTTTTTGATTAGAGAAATAATAGAATTATATAACGTACTTTATGATAATAGTCTTACGTAGTCTATATTTAGCGATAGATCAGGCGTGATGAGATGATTCAAAAAGGTATGAATGGCAACAGCGTTCATGATATCGAATGCACTGATTTTATGTCTCATGAGATATCGTGGCTATGCCGTTCTGTGATTGTCACGAGGTCTATGCTTCTCTATTGATGACTGTGTCGACGGACAATTTCCGATTCGTCGTCGACGAAACACATTAGTGTACCGGTGCTCTCGTCTTTTGGCAACATGCGACATTCAAAGGGAGCTAACAGTCAGAGGCTAGCAGTGCAACGTGCAGTGCGTATTCTCGCTAGACACTGGCGATTTACAAGGAAGATTTCATTCACTCAACAATTTCACTTCAGTTTATTTTTTCACTCTTCGGATATATTATATACTTCGTCTTCTTTATCTTCTTGTTCTTTTTCTTTCGTAGATCGAAGGCACAACGAATTAAAATCTTAGGGATACGTGTGTAGTGTGAATTGTTCCTCGATTAAAAATCGTAGATGTGATGTTGGTGTCTCGGGTGGAAGATTAGCCTTGCATTATTGATGCCGGATTTTTTTTTAAAATAGAAGTAGAACTCTCTTTTTGCGTGCATTTTTTGGGGTAATGATTCAACAGAGTTTTGTTTGATGCTGTTAGGAAAGGGTTGAAGAGTTCTTGGACTCATCCACTTTCTCGAATTGTTTTATTTGTAATTAATTTTCCTTTCATTCTGCATTTACTTTTCCTGATTTTTCTTTGTAGAATAAAGTGTAAATTATTCCCTTTTTGGTCCAAGAACTCGCTAACTCTTGCACAAAATTTCTAATATCTAATAAAACTACTTTAAAAATATAAAAAGTTATAAAGCTTTCCAATGTTTGGTGTATTACTTTATTTTATAAATCAGCTTTTCTATTCTACTTCCATTTTAATGGTATCATAAAATACAGGATACATGTAAAGTTCTCGAGAGATTTAAAAAATTCACTACAGGAAAGTTATTACAGACGAGAATTTCCAAGTACTCGAATACACAAAAACGTAAGTATTAGTTACATAAAAAGTGTAAAAAAGGCGTATCATTCTATCAGCAAAGGTTTTCCTGTACTAAATTTTTTAAATTACTTTGATGGACTTTACAAGCACCCTATATAATGACTTTTAGGCCATCTTACATAAAATGTATATACAAAACGGGAATATTAGTATCGAATAAGGGAGATATACGTTCGTAAGTTGAAGCTGAAGTCAAATATTGCTGCTACAGAGTTTGGAATCAGGATAATCTATATGTAAATGCGTTACTCGATCACGTAAAAATAACAGTAAAGTATTTTAATGTTATATACTGTTGTCTTCTAATTAAAATTTGTAGAAGGGAATGTACAAAGCACGTGAGTAAAAAAAGGTGGGAGAGAATATGTGAGATAAGTCTCTTTCAGCGAAGCAGAGCTATTTGATCACTATTACATCCAAACTCATTCTCCTTGTATCGAAAGGTATGCTTTCGCCTCGAATCTTCCTTGCAAGACGGTGCATTCTCCAGGCAATAGCTAAGAATTCATTCGAGCGCTGTTTCCAAATCACCAAAAAGGTATGTATTGAATAAAATGGCCAATTTTCAACATTCTCATCATCGCTATCTAACACACTCGTTCTAAACTAGAATCATGAAGCAGTGTTTCTAGAATCTTAATCCGTTTTAATCTTTCTTCTAACTTTTTGCGTTGCAATTTCTATAGAGCTTTAGTTCAGGATACATTTCGGTATTTTTAAATACAACTTTTCTGTAATACCTTCGTCTTCTCATATAAATTAGAGTAGATTAACCCTTTCACAGTGTAATAAAGTAACGAAGAATAGGAGAAAAGCGGTACAAAGAATGTTCACTTTCTTTATTGCAACAGTTTTTGTATTTTGATTGTCAAATACAAAAAATACGCAATTTCATTTATTCATGCGCAATACATCTTAATAATTATGTTATGTATAATGCAATTTAAGATTTGCAATTTATACTGCCACATTTGATAGTTTGCACGAGTTTCTTTCGTACTAAACTGCGAAAGGGTTAAGTTGCGGTTCATTGCCATGAATCATACTTCTGGTGCACATTATGATTTAAATACGATAAAAATATGTTTTATTTATACTGATAATTAGACTGCGGATTTTTATGTATTGGGTTGGCAAGAAAGTTTATAGCGTATTCAATAATTTGAATAGTTTTATCAATATTGAATATTATTATAATTTGGAACGACTTGAATTTAATAATTATTCCTTTATTAGATTGAAATGAAATAAAATTTAAATTAATCCAATTCTATAACTGTAAAATTATCTCTGCATATTTCTATTAAATCCATTCTAAATACTATCTTAGAAAGATGGAAATGTCTGGAAGGATAGAATTTTTAAGTTACCAAATAAATGGTAAAAGTAGTGCAACAAAGTGACAAATACATAGCTGAATAAAATTATGTACAATTATATGAATTTTATCATTAAATTTTGTTTCAGGAACGCTATGAACTATCTTTCTAATTCAATATTTATCGGAAGTCTGAGTGTGCAAAAATATACTGAAAGCACAAAATATGCAAGAATGTACAAAATATTCAAAGAAAAGTACGTGTTAAAATATTCAGAGGATAAAATTATTCCCTAGTTAAACTCTACTTCTTTAATTACGCATGTAAGAATATTAATTTGTATAAAAATTCGCGGTCTAATAATCATATTCAATTTCAACTCCAAGTGTAACTTCAGCTTATAAAGTTGAGAACTATCAAACACAAATTACGTAAACTATTTTGATATTAACTCTTTCACAGTTTACTTTGGAAAAGACTCGAGTAACTCGTGAAATATGGCACTTTAAATTCGATATCTTAAATTATATTATACCTTACAATGCTATTCAAATGTATTGCATATAAATAGCTAAAATTATGTATTTTTTGCATTTGGCAATCGAAATAATGCAAATGTTACGACATGGAAAACAAACATGTTTTATATCGATCTTTTCTTTAATACTCATATTTTTATTACACTGTGAAAGGGTTAAAGCAAACAGTCATTGTTATAATGTACGGCAATTAAAAAAATATAGTATGGCAAGGGATTTTATGTTCTTTCCCGTAGTGATACACAGAACATGTCCTCAAAATTTTCAATATTTGCTAATAATTGAGTTTCTCTCTTCTGTACATTCAAGTAACTTCTATGATTTTCTTTCCTAAAACTTCTTGAGTCGTTTATGTGGTTTTAATGTCTCATGAATAACTACTAACAATAAGTCATTGGCAACGAAATTTTGTCTACGTTCCAAATATCGTTACAAAAAGTTAGAAAGAAAGTTCGTAGCATTTTCGAAACAACATTTAATGATAAAATTCATATAAATGTATATAATTTTATTCTAATATGTATTTGCCACGTTGTTGCACAACTTTTTGCCATTTATTTAATTACTTAAAAATTCCACCCTTCCAGAAATTTCCATTTTGTTAAGGTAGTGGTTGAAATGCATCTAATAGAAGTATGCAGAAATAATTTTATAGTTATAGAATTAGATTAGCTTAAATTTTATTTTATTTAAATTTAATAAAGAGATAATTATTAAGTTCAAGTAATTTGAAATTATAATAATATTAGATATTGATAAGATTATTAAAATGATTGAAAACTCTATGAACTTTCTTTCGAATTCAATATTTTTTAAAAATACAACTATGTTAAACTTACAGCCGTATAGATTTATAGTATCGTGATACATATTTGCTTTCCTTTAATTCCCCACAATCCTTTTTCTTTTCCAACTAGAAATTTTAATTCAACTCTCCTATTTATTCATTCATAAAACATTCTCAAAATTATCACTTTATTTTCTTACGTCCTGTAATTCGTTACCATTTATCATTTTTCACTGTCTCGTTAAACATTCTCCACATAAATGTCTCAATCAACGTTATAACGAACATCTCCCCGAGGAACGTCATTTCGCTACGTTAAATTCGACAAAATAAATTGTTTTCGTTCCCGATTAACGTATCAAATGAAACTCTTTGTTTGTGTTGGGAAACGAGAGAGAGAAAAAAAAGGAGAAAGATCGAAGAGAGGAACACACACGAGAGCACAGAGTCCGGCACGATTACCAAAGGAACTTTTTTTCGGTGTATCGAGAAAGCGGCTAACGGCCGCAGAATGAACGGCTGCATCGAAATGAGATTTTTTCCCCGAGGCTTTTAAGCCACCCTTTTTCGCGGCAAGCAATAAAGCTCGCCGCTTCGTCACGCTGAAAACTCTTCTCTATCTTCTCTCGCGAACGATTTTCCTCCGTTACCCCGTTTCTTTCGCGTTTCATACGTGTGGCCATGTGTAGGTGTGCTCTTTTGTTTAGCTTTGCTTCATTTAATACATAGCCATTGTATATTTACCGGACACTTTTCAAGGTAGATGCACCTTTGACGTTGCCAGCGAATCATGTGTCGCTCAAACGCCGTGCATGAACGTTTACCGTGCTCTATAAAGAAGTCTATACAGCTATTCATCGCGCATTCTATAGGTATATATGAATAATAATAATGTCTTTATTGTTTTAGTATTTCTCATATCCTTTTTATATCGTGTTTCCATTGGGGGAGAATCAATGGCAGTTAAAGTGCAAGTAAGTTTGATTGCAGCTGATTATTGATAGATATTAACTCTTTTCAACTTATACAATAGAACGTGGATTATCGGACAAAAATTAATCCCGAAACTTGAATTGCTTTAGATTTCGTACTTGTCTAATTACTTAAATTATAAACGGGTCAAATTGTTAGCCTAATTTCGTTAAATTTGAGGAAAACTTGTATCAATCCCTTGCCTTACGATTTTTATAAAAGCTTTACGTGTTAGTTATAATATGCGCTTAATTCTATGTTAAATGTATAATACTGAAATTTATCGTATAAATCGAAGTTACAATTGGAGTTAAATAAAACTTTATTATATATATATTACGTATATTTATTCTATTTGAGTCATAGTGTGCGTCACGGATTTAATTTATGATTATAAAGCATAGAATTAAGTCAGACTTTGATGATCTTTTAATCAAATCAACCATCGATTTATTTTACGTTTTACGATACCAAATGTGGACCTCGATGTCTAATCAAGTTAAGATCCGAAGTAAATATACACCAAGATAGATTCTGGTTCTTGGAAGATCAGATATGGGTTAAGTTTACTTTAAGCGAGGTTTCAATTCAATTGATCGAACCGAATTTAGACAAAGTTTGCATTAAGTGAAAATTCGATTGAACCGTGAACTGATGCTTAGGATAGGACCGTATTAGATTCTCGTAATTGAATCTTGATCACAATTACGTCTACATTAAGCGAGTATTCTGTTTAATCAAACCCGAATTAAATCCGCCTTAAGGGCGAATCCGGATTAAACTATGTTACATAATAATATATGCGTATAAATTTTGCCACTGCTTTAGCAAAATTTAACAAATTAAATCGTATTTAAACTTATCTGTTTCATGTTGCACACTTTTAGTTCATATATTAAAGATAAACTTTCGTAATATTTATTAAACTATTCCAATACTTATAAATATTACCTTCAAAATTATTTATGTTTGCATACTGAGTATATTTATCGATGGAAATTATCAGTAAATATTTTTGTATTATCATCAAATGAAAAGTTTAAACTTGGCTAAAATTCAGTTCGAGAATTTAATCCAAACTTAATGTAAATCATATTTATCAAGAATGCTGAACAACGTAAAATTTTACAAAGAACGAAACGATTGCTTTTAACATATTTGTTGGAAGATTTTACAATTTTTATGATATAACACAAATCGAATTAAATTATATTAGGTTGGCCAAAAAGTCTTGTCGTTCTCTTGAAACGTGGCATTAGTATCGTAATATGTAAATTAATATGCCGATAACTTCACAAACGCAAGTAAGATAAAAAATATTCAGAGATACTTTGAAGTAGTTTGAAGAAAACAAAGACATAAAGATTGATTGCATTTATTATATTGTACATAGCGTTGAAATAGAAGAAAACAAAAATACGTTTTCGGTACGTTCTATTATATTACTACTGGGAAAGTAAAAACAAAAAAAGAATAGTGAAACTGATAGAGAATGTTACTGCTAAAATATATTCATCGTCTGGGCCCTTAATCAAATTCTTTTAATTGAAAGAAAATTGGAAAATCTGAAAGTTTATAGAACTAGGTCAGCCAAATTCTTTGTTGCAAAATTGAAATTATTTACATATTTAAAATATGACAAAACTTTTTCGTCAACCCAATAATTATTGCTTATCGTTGACAATATCGAAATTAAATTATAATGAATACTACAACGTTGAAATAAATTAATACTGAAGTTAATAGCATCTACTTTAACTCAAATTTCATTTTCACTGAATAATTTAAACTGTAGCATTTCCCTTATAATGTATTTATTAATCGACTGCCTTTTTCCATTGTATTTCCCAGCAAAAGCCCAATAAAAGTATTAGTTATACCAGGAAAGAAGAACACAGGGAATACGGAGCCATGCAATTTTGTAACTGTAAAGACGAGCCACGTTTAAACAGTAAAATATTTACGTAGATTGTGAATTTCAACACATATAAACGCGATTGGTTGGTTTATCGGACTTTTCGTTGTGAAATTAATTTCCATTGCCACTGGACAACTTTTAGAATTTTCTCTACGTCTCGTACGTCATTGTTGGAATCTTTCTCAGTGATGACTCAACACACAAAGCAAATCATGAAATATTATCAGCCGGTTCTTTTTTACTGAAGGAATAAAATATTTCAAGAACAAACTTGATTTAATCGAAAAGCTAAATATTGCAATTTTATATATATATAATACATACATATATATATATATATATATATATATATAATTATATATATACACAAATATAAACACTGGAATAAAACGATAAAAGGTACATATTTCGAGTATATTCTTGTAGACGAATAATAATTCTATACACCACAGGATTTCGCCGAGAAAAAAGTTCAATATTCATAAATGCTTTCAATAAATGAATTAATAACGTTGCAAAGAACAATTTATTGGATATTTTGAAAACAGATAATTCAATTAGCACGTATTTTAAATTACTGCAAGTAATTGTTGAATGCTGTTACGAACAAAACATATATTTACAGTCGAAAAGAGAAAAATTATAATGTTCCTGGAAGAATAAATATCTGAGTGTTTGCCTTTCTTCAAATTAGCCGGCAATGGTAAATTAAAGTAAACATGTGAAACTAGAAAATTATCATAGACTACATTCATTATCAATAAATGCAATACGGGCTCTCAAGAGGATACGAAAAAAAGTTTAAATAAAAAAAGAAGAACGAATTCAGAAATATTGTAGAAAATTACATTTTTTGATGGAAGATTAATTTTATAATATATTAGGTTATAATTTACAAAATTTCTTGACTTAATTCAAAATGCAAACTATTAATACTTACGTTTGCTTTTTAATTGTCGATTTATTGAGCTTTGATTTTTATCATATTTTCGATTTCTCAGGAAATTTTTGGATTTCTTCTTCAAGAAATTTTAGATACACTTGTTTAAAATAATTTAACGAACGATATTTATGAAATATTGATTCCTGTGTTAATACCAGCATTAACTTCAATATTTTAAAGCCGTTTTATAGTCCTCTGAAGTAACTTGTACGATTGGAATCGTATCTTTTAGAAACGAGAGAAATACTTGCATACTAATTACCTACTACGTCACGTCATAGTGCATTTTTCGTAGAGATATTTTCACCACTTTAATATTGAAATTTCTTCTCGTCGGCTAGCTGTAAATATTTCAGCAATTCGTAATTACAGTCGCAAATTTTCTAACAACGAGTTACATTCGTTTTATTAAAAATTATCCAGAAAAATGTACAAGGAGAAAGATGCCAACAGTGTTTCAATCGTTACTATTAAAGGAATAGCTCCATATTTTTCTCAAATAGATTTTTTCTCAAACAAATTATTTACGCTCGAAAATTTGTTCTTCAATTGTGTATTTCATCAAACCAACTAAATTCTAAATATTGTATATTGTATGCAGTTTGAATATTTGAAAAGAATAAAGCATAAATATTTAAAGCATTAATAATACGTATTTTACTTCACACTTGTTCTATATAATTTTTGCTTTATTCAAGAGTTAGAATTTCTTTTAAAATAACGAGATCCACGATAATAATTATATAGCGGTTATGATATTAAAAATAATTATTAAGAATTACAATTCTCCTTCTAATTACTTCAACTGCACAATATTTATACGTTATTCCAATTAAATTTGTTCTGAAATAAATCTCTTCATCACATCTTTAAAACAATACATAATTTAACTTTGGAATACTCTAATGAGATATCGACTTCTCCACCGACTTTTATTTTAGTTATTTAGACAAGTTTCAATTCCTATAAAGTGTATCTATGTTCTGACTAACAAGTTGTAATTCAGAAAACTATTTGTGATATTGCTAACTATTGTATTAATGGAATTATGTTCTGGAAGCGTTTAAACTGTATTTTTACTAATCTTCATAGTTAAAACCATTTCGTTACAAAAGACGTGTATGTATTTATACTCTCAAAAATTGTGCAACGATTTATTAAAATATTATTATTATTTGCCTATAGTACGGAGCTATCTCTAATATCATTCGTATATATTATACTGTAATTAATTATACAAGTATCTACGAATATTTATACTTATACTCTTGTTATATTAGTAAAAATTATCCTCATCAATGTATCACAAATCATTTTTATTTTTGAGATACTGTAGCGAAAGGGTTAGTATAATATTAATGAAATTATGTATAGTACTGTGCAAAAATCTTAAACCACCTATCAAAAACTATGCTTTCTTCTTTTACAATTAAACTTAAGTATAATTAGTATTATCCCGATTACTAGGTACTTTTTAAGAAGCATTTAATACAGGAATTATTCATTGTGATAACGAATATTACTTAATTTAAAAACAATTTAAAAACAACCCCATTTTGATTTTTTTTGCAGTAACTGCCCTTTTAAGAAAACTATTGAATGTGATTTTAATAAATTTCTTTCATATTTACTGCCACTTTATTTTCATTAGCTCAAAAATCTGTTAATTAATAATTAATTAGTAATTTTCTCTTCTCGACCTTTTTCGTTTTCCTGAGCTATACTACATAATCCAATACGAGTTTTATATTTCAGCTAAGGCACTCTTTATTATAACATTTTGAAAAAACTATTCGAATCAAATAAAGGCACAAAGTACTAACATAATAAAGGTATTATTTAAAAATTCATTCAGATACATATAATAATATTTGGAAACGTTTTTCAAGAGTATATTTAATTGCCGTTACAAAATCAATGATACAGGTAGCCTAAGATCTTTGCACAGAACTGCATTAATGCAGTATTACAATATTAATATAAAATATATTATCAAGAACCTTAATATCAACTCCCAAAAAGTGAAAAGAAAATATAAATATATTTTTCAACAGATCATTCGAACTTTAATTTTGAATTCCAATTGCTATGTCTGTTACGTTTCCCAACAAACAATATAACTGCCAAACTTTTACTTATGCCGGATATGATTGCATATTGTTCGTGCAACTACAGACTGTCAATAAACACGAAATACAATTTCGCATAACCGATTCTATGCATCAAAACAGCGAAACAGAAAAACAAGAGCCCCAAATATTGCCAAACTTCAAAAACGTTTCTCGTTTTATTTTGTCGCCGGATTTGTCTTACTGTTATTTCGTATTTGTATCCGCTTGTATTTTTATCCGCGGATTTTAACGCTTCTTCAGAGACACGCGATATTGAAATGCTCCGCGATAAGATGACGTCACGACTACCACTTTCGGTCTCTTCATTTTCTACCCGGTGAATCTCGCGTAAAAATTTCCAAAGGAAGGAAATATGGTCGCGTTTACACCTGATGAAGTGCTACAACTTTCCTCAAAAGGTTCGAAATTTACGAGTCTTGTTTAAACAACGTTGTCTCTGTTTCACGAAGGAATGCTCCTGACGCGATTTAGATTTATTGCCATTATTCGATCACTTTCTTTTTAATTCCAATTATTCCAATAATTCCAACTTTCAAAACCAACAACCTTTTTTAAGTAAAAGTAATACAGGAAATTCTTATAGAAAATTTGAAAAATCAATTAATACTTATAATTACTCCTTGAATTCAAATTCGATTTAAATTTCAATTCAAACTCCTTTGATTCTTATGTTAAACTACTAAACGCTAATATAATCGATGGTAACTATGAATATCTTTGCACAAATTTTATTTTACTTTATAGGAAACGAAGATTACGTATATATGGACAGCACTATGGTTACAAGTTTCTTTCTTTTCCTTTTTTACCTGTAAAAGGAGTATACATTTCAATTTATTTCCTCTCCTATTTTTCATATGAAACTGTCCATATATTTGTTATCCGTGAGAGCAGAAACTTTAAACATATGTCAACAACGTTTCTTGCTTATTATATCAATATCTTTCAATGAAGACAGTCATCGAATGCGATCTCCACGCTAGCTTTTTATTCAATATCGAACATGAAGAGAAAATGGGAATTTATCGGCGATGGGATCGCGTGTATTGGCGCCTGTTGGTTATCGAAAGATGTTTCACTCACGTGTCGGACCATTCGATATTGTTGTCACATGCAACACACTCGAATTACGTAATACGAACTTACCCAACACCTATTCCATACATATTTCTCAAATTTTCCGCGACACTATTACTCCTCGTTCGCATCGAGTTAGCAAAATTGCATAGAAATGAGAAATTTAAATTTCTTTCACGAATGCACGTACGAATTATAAAAACTCATTAATTTGTAAATTTGATATAGCTTAATTTCATAAGATTTTCATTTTTGTTAATTTCTCCAATACGATACGTTATACTTTTCAATAATTATTATAGCTTTCTTTCAGAAAATTCTTCCAGTTGAATAAATCACGAGAATAATTATGGTTAACCTGAACAATCTTCGACTGTGAAGATAATAATACATACATTTCCAGATTTGTACAACCATCATTATTATTATAATTTACGTAACTTAATATATACCAAAATCCACATGTACTGTATTTACCCAAAAGTAAAATATGTAGCAAAAATTTAGCTAAAATATTTCTCTTCTTTTTTCCAAAAAAAGCTATCCAAAGTTTGTACTTAAATTTAACATTGTTAAGTACACGTTTTCCTTTCCCGTTAGTAGAATGCATTGAAATTCTTCGTCTATTCTATTGCATTAAAAATAATTTGCAAGATGCATTATAACGCGTGGATCTCCTCTATCCATCTACCACGTATCAATCTTAACTTCGTGTTCTCTAGTTCGCCAAAAACATCAATCGTGTGCATGTATTGTATGTACGTACGTGTGTGCACGAACACGGAGCAGCGGCAGGCATGCATCGAAATAAGCAAGAAACAACGAGTAAATCGAGCAGGGAACGTTGCACAAAAATCCACAAGCCATCATTGCGCATTTACAGCCGCATTAACTGGTCTCCCCTTCGGCGGTGGATCAGCCATTGCATTATGGATTATTAGCAGAGAAAAATGCACCCGTATTCGCAAAGAAGCATTTTGTAGGATTCCAGTGAACGATGGTTGTGTTCGATACGAAACTTTCAAAGACGTATTATTTATCAAATTGAAAAGCCAGACATTTTTGGAACACCAAATATTCACCAATGTTAAGCAATAGTAAGCTAATGTTATATAAACGTTTGTGAGCGATTTAAGAAAATTATGGAGACTATAAACGCGTCTTAACTCATGTTTACACTTACATTACTTTATGCAGTTTTTAAGTCTGGTAAAGCAATATAGAACTTCAAAAGAACGTTCTAAATTGCATTGCTAGTTATCATACTTTAGAAAAAGATAATAACTAAAAGAAATAAAGGTCCCATTAATAAAGAAGTTATATTGGAGTTTATTGAGTTGTTTTCATTTTATATTCAATTGGCTTAAAATTGCTGGTCAACAAAGTGTTAATGTAAACACATATTGGTGTTTGTAAATATTTAGGAGGATTAGTGTGGTATTTTGACACGTTGAGTGCAGAAATTGAATTTATAACTTTCTTTGCTTTTGTAACTTTCCATTTGCGTTATTATTCCGTATTACGTTATTATTTCGTTATTACTATGTTATTACGTTATTATTTCGTTATTACGTTATTACTATGTTATTACGTTATTACGGTTATTATATAGTGGCTACAAAATGTATTAGCACATCACTGTGTCTTTACATTTAGATACTAATTAATTATATTCGACTGTATCAGATTTTCCATCATTTAATAATTTGAAACAATCAGTTAACGACGCGTATAACACGTTATTAGAATGCTAGTGGTTAAATACTCACCACGACGGGAAGTTCAACGTACGAATAATGAAGCATTTTTCAAATTAAACCTTAAGTCTTCGATGTTGTTACACATATGTACTATTTATTGTGCCATTAATCATTTGTTCTCCAATTGCGTTCTCAAAATGTTCCGAATGTTTCTTAATCGAAAATAAGTGAGGAGTTTCACGCGTCACGATGTTTAAAATTGCAAGCGATTTTAACTTTCAATAAAAATTTACGTTCCTTTCTGTGGAGACATTTTCTACGAATGCTTGCCAATTTCTCCAATTATACACGAACATTTATAATACAGATTTTACTTCACTGGTGGATACACGGTTTGAAATAACATCACTAGTCTTTCAATAAAAGAACGAAAATGGAAAATTGCAAACTTCAACCATTCAGATAATATATGTACTCTCTTGCATCGCAAATCGCTCGATAATTCCTACGTCTTTAGAAAGTTTTACTTCCATTTTTCTTTGCGATAAATGCTTTTTTATCCATCGGCATAGACATTACGAAGTAATTGACATTGTTTGTCAATGTATTTTCTAATTTTTGCAAGCATACTTGCGTACGCTTGGAACAGACACCGAGCATGCAGAAGAGGCAGGTGTAAAGGGATGAAAAAAGAAGGAGGAAACATTGCCTAGGAAGCGGATTTGAGCGAAGGAGGTCAGGCACAGCCAATGTGCATCGGTGCATGGGGTGCATAGGACGTGCAAGCGACTCGCTTCCACGGTTTTCCACGTTTCAACGCCTGCCGTGCGATGCTATTATATTTATCGGAACGAATGATGCACGGGCGCCGGAAACCGCGAGCAATTTTCGCGAATGACAAGTTTTTCCGCGAACTAGCTTTGGCGAGCGATTGAAACGAGATGCGAAAGTTCTCACGAGAAGTTCGGGTTCCGGCTTCGACAGCCCTGGCTTGGATACTCGAATTGCTTCGATATTCGAACGCAACTTCACTACAGAATTTTTCTTCACGTGAATTTTCGATAGCGCGAACGCTTAAATCGATCGCTACTAGAAACATTCATTGCGTGTAGAAATTATTGATCCTTCTATTTTATTTAAAGAAATTTGCATTCCTTGAAACCGTAAGAATCTATTGTAACATTTATTTAAACGTTCTGAAATAAGTATAAAAATATAAAATAATTCTGGGATACATTATAATAAAATTGTATTAATCTAAAAAAACTATTGAGTGATATTAGGCGTGCAAATTATTAGGTGTATCAATAAGTAATATACTACTTTTAAACGATTCGTGGTTCCTCTTGAGTAGGAATTTATAATTTGCCAAAAAATGTAGTAAATAACAGCAATTATATTTAAGATCAAGTAAGTATCTAATGTTGTTAAAAATAAATGCTGAATTAAATAAAAGAAGTGAATCAGGGTAAAGTACCCAGTAATCGGCACTAAACTAGTAATCGACACCTTCGATGACTTTAATGATAAATAAAGATCCTAGCTTAAAATGCATGTCATTTATGATTTTTCTTACAAACTGCAATCGATTATGTTTTATCTAATATTTGCCATAAAAACAATTTAACATATGAATAATTTAAATGATAGAAAGTGTCGATGTATTCGTACACTATATTCGTTGGTACAAGCCTAATAATTCGGAGCCTTTTATATAAAACTCAACGTGCCTGCAAAAAAAGGAAAACAGAATTTTAATATTCAAATATATCTCCATCATTTTGTGTGCCTTTCTTCCATTTATCGATATTACAGAATTCATAATTAAAAAAGAAGTACAACAATTTTCTTCCAGAAACAAAAAAGTATAAATTGCTTTTGTTGTACGAATTCTAACTTCAATTTTGCAAATTTCTGTACAATTGCAACGCTTTTACACGCGAAACTAATTTTCTTAAAAAGATAAAATGCACAATTTTCCGAAACTTCGTCCCAATACTTTGAACTATTCCATTTCGATTAACGCTCACACTACGAAAGAAACGATAAATTTCGCTAAGCTCTATAAAACAGAAAGCAAAAGAGAAACAGAAGAAACTCGATTCGACGAGTGCAAGTATCGCGACATTTTATTATTCATCCATCAATGAACGAATGAAAAAAAAAAAGAGGAACACCATGAACGTTCGATTTGCATGGTGAACGCGGCGGAAAAAAAGTGACCGGAAAAATCGCATCGGCGCTGGCGACGCGGAAAAAAGGGGGCGAAAAAAGCGCGATTCTGGCGGACGTGGCGAGCAAAAAAGAACGACACACCGTGTATTGTGTAGAACGAGGCTTGATGGTGGCGAAAGGCGAAAAAGAGAGGCGATGGGTTGCATAAAAACACCGACTATGAAATGCAAAATCAGCACACGCTCGTGCGTGGCCGCATTTCGTGTATACGCGGCTGGAAATCGATAAGCGATTGGCCATAGATACTCATTCTCGTTCTTTGCGTCGCCATATTTCTTTCTTTTCACTCGTTTATCTCCGCTCTGGATGTGGATGATGCAGAGGCAACGGCACGCAAAAGAAAGAACCTAGCAAGAATCAAATGCACACGTATCGATTTCCACGATAATATTCGTGCTGCGAGTGGTTCGCTTGCGTTATTAATGAAACGTTTCTCTCATCGAGACGTAGAAATGGTTCTTTGTTTTTGGAATCGGGTTGAAGTATTGTCAGGCAAAGGGATGAAGATCGGGTTTTGATACATGTGACGTTTGACGTGCGAAAATCATCGTGAATTTTCTTTCTTTGAAATGTAATTATTTAGTCAAATACGGGAGTTTCGTTTCTTTATTCTGGTTCTATGTGAGTTTTGATTTAATCATTAAATTGTTTTTTGAATTACGATTAAAGGATGAAATACAAGGTTCTGATAAATGTGTATTTATATAGGATTTAACGAATACCAAGAAAAAGTATTATAGCAGCTATTACATTAAATTAAAATTAGTTCGGTGAATCTAAGTTAGTAATTTGAATTCCTTATAATTAAATATAATTGTTAGCTTCAGTAATGTGAATAAATTATAAATTTTTATCTAATCTAATGCTATTGATTAGTTACAAATGCAAGGAAGAAATGCTTTTTTGAATGATTTAAATAGCAGCAGGAAATGATATGCCATATACACATTAAAATTATACTATTATTTAATTGTATTATATACTAATATTATTATACTATATAAAATTTGATTGTACTTTTTGATATATCAAAATCAACGAATATAAATATTTTATTTAAAGTTATATATAAGAATTTTTTTTCTTAAAGTATAGAAAGATATAATATACTAATATAATAGAATATAATTCAATACCTATTAATTTAGCCTGATTATCGCTGCATACTTCGTGATAAAAATCGAATATCGTAGTTACTTTACTAGAGAAACAAAAAAATGTTCTACTTCAGAAAGGAACATTTCAAACAAAATTTTTTACTTAATAGAAATTTATTGTTGATTAAGATTCCAGGTATTAGGGATATTTTCCTACTTAGAATTCCACTTTTGACAATCTTCTACTATTATATTAACATCAAATACTCATAATTTATTCCTCAAACATAGGAAATTAGTACTGAGTAATGAATATTCAAAATGCAATCAGAATTACAATCCTAACACAGTTACGCGTGTTCTAATTTTCGTACAAAATTCTGTTAATTTATTTTTTTAGTCACTAATACTTAACTCGATGTAACTATTCTTCTCAAATGTAAGAGTATATACACGCAGGGACTGAAAAAAAGTAAAAAATGTATACATCGTGGATTTCGAAATTCTATCGACAATATCTTATTCTGTGCAATGACAAATAAAAAACAACGATAAATATTGGCATGGATTTTAATTAAAAACTACATTCTTATAAATTATTATCGTATAATCAAGTGTTACCTACGCATTATTCTGCGAAAGATATTTTTAATAGAACTCAAGAGCTTGTGATCTATGAATACTTTTTTCAATCACTTTAATTATTCACGGAAAATTAAATCAATTTTGTACTCCTCCACTCATGTTAACAATAAAATATCCAATCTAATCGTTCGACAACGACCTAATTATTGTTCTTCCACGAATATCATTCTAAAAATAGGGAAACTGATATACACATTATAGAACAGCGTAGAACCATTTCTTCGTCTCTGACGATCGATCACCAAAGAGACACGTTTGCGTTTACTCTTCGTATGTTCATGTGAATGTGTTCGTTTATGTACAAGCGGATGCACTAAATGGAATAGAAATCGAGGGTGAGCGAGAAAATGTTGCGAGAAGGAAGCGCATGAAACAGCGAAAGGGGTATGAAGAGAGGCAGACAGAATGAAAATGAAAGAATACATAGAGAGAAAAAGATCATCATGGCTGCGAATATTATGACACATGTACAGAGCGATCATTTTTGTAGTGTAATATGAATGAAATACATATGTACATATGTATATATGTATATATCGAAAGAGTGAAAGTGATAGAGATAGAGAGAGAGAGAGAGAGAGAGAGAGAGAGAGAGAGAGAGAGACAGAGTGTGTGTGAGAGAGAAGAAATGGAAGAAGAAAACTAGAGAAAAAGCTGGCGGCGAATTACCTTGAAGGACTGCACAGAGAAACCAGAAACCAGGGTTGGTCCGTAACATAAGAAGCGAACAGAAAACAGAAAAAAAGTAAACTTGTAATTAGGTCGTTCGCTGTAAGAGACACACTGCTGTGATATGAGAAAAGATTCGCTTCATCGTGGCTGACAGGGGAGAACTGGGCGCTTACTTTTAATCCTTTCAATTTTACATACACGTTTTTCTCGCCTCCGTGTGTTCTTAGAGACGCTATTTGTTCGCGTTCACTCATTCATTTCTATATTCGGAGTAAAAATCATCAGAAATAGTCTTAACCCTTTCAAGATTCACGAGATTATACATCCCAAGTCTATTCTGAATATCGAACTACACTATTGGGACATATAATCCTATTGTGAAGGATTGATCAGATCGTGCACTTTCCTTTTAGAACTACATCAATTATAAATACGTCGAAATGTATCATTAACCCAGATATGTTCGAATCTATTCGTGACTCTTTTCAAAATGTCACTTACTCTTCCCTTTACTTTATTTTTAGCAAATCGCGAGATAAGATTATTTTGCAATTATTATTCCGGAAGGAAGATAACTATATCCGGGTTAATGGAAGAAATACAAAAAAGAAAAAAATAACTATAACGTGTGTATGTAAAAAAGGTCCAACTTGAAAGGTTTAAAGAATAGAAGCACACGAAGGCCAGTAACACGTTGTCTGCATAGATTCAAGCGCTTGCAAGAGTAAGTTTCTGCGTGGTGCAAAAGGGGGGCGGGGATGGAGAGTCTCTTCAGTGTTTTTTTTTCTGTCGGCGGGTCCAATGTGTGCTACGGGGTGCTGTAAAAATCTTGCCATATCAAAAGGTTGTGATAAAAAGTTGGTCCATATGCTGTGACAATTAATCGAGAGAAATTATTCACAAATTTTGTATTTATACGCGATATATATAACTTTAAATTGGACATTTATGACAATAGTTTATTGGCTGCGTAGGAATAATTGCTCTCGATTGCTCTCTGTGGCATTCTCGTCAGTTCAGATTCTCAAATTCATTGCAAGTAGGTAGTTTGAAAATAGTACTGGTGATAATTAAGTAACTCGCCCATAAATATCACCGTATTTCAACCCTTGAAAACTACTCCGGATGAAATTCCATTCCGAACGAATTTCATTTTAAATTATCCTCTTTAATTCCGTTTTAAATTATCGCGGAAAACCTCGCGAGCGGTAACATTAGTTTTTTTGGGGTATTTATGCAGTTAATTAATCACTGCGTACAATTTGATTTATACATTAGACAATAACAAAAACTGTTCAGTTTCAAATGCATTTGTATTTCTTGCTTTTAAGGGCTCGTTAAAAATTCCTTGAATTGTGTTAGAAATCTTTCAGCGATATTTATGGACATGGAAAATTGTAGGTTTCGAAAAATAGGGGTAATACGTGTGTGTTATAAGAATTATCGTTAAGGGCGGAAGTCGAATATCAGTCACTCAGAAATCATATTTATAGATTAATCATATTATTTCCGTCTTTCTTTTCCTTTTCTCGTTCATGGTTACCTCGTAAAATGCTGCTCGTTTAAAATATTTTGACTTCTTTACGATTGTCATTTTCCCTTTCGCCGGATGACGTATGTATTGTCAGGTTGATGAGCATAAAATTCAACAGGAGTATGCAAAACGCCAAAACATGCATGGGTCGTTCGTTTTCGTTTCGCCTGACGGACTGACAATTAATTATCGTCTATGATTTTGCAAATGTCAACGTGTCGGTCATATCTGGCGACGGTTCCACCTACTGAACACGACATACGGATGCATTTGATGTGTCAATTGCACTGGTGTACACGCCATAAACAAATACTGATGCACCTATATGATAGCATAGAATAAACTGCGTGCGATAATCCAGTTCGCTTCATTAATCACGTGATCTACTAGACACCATCCTCCCTATATCAATATAGCAATTCAACCATCTTAAATTGAAGGGGTTAAACTTTCAATTTGAATATTTACACTGGAAATTTTAATCTTTTAATAAATTATGTAAAATCTTCAATTTAGACAAAATAGAGATATGAATGAATTTGGTTTTTCTTACACAAAATATGAAAATGTAACTCTGTTTCCAAGAAGTTGTAAAATTTGTCGGATAAAAAAGTTGAATGAATTTTATTATTTTATAGTATTTATAATATCTGGATTAGTTTGAATAAAAAAGCAAAAAATCAAAATATGAAAAACAATTGGTTTCTTTTTATAGAAAAAGAAATATTCGAACTACCTTAATTTAAAAGAAATTTTTTTGTTATTTATAGTCGTATCAATTTCTTATGTCCGTTATTAACGACATTATATAAAAGATAAAGAATAGTAAAAACTTGGTGACATGAGTTCACAATTTACCACATAGTTTAGTATATTTCAGGCATTACAATAGTTTTGCAGGCGATTTTGCTGAATTTTTCATGTGAATATTTATCCTAGAATTTTTCACTCCCAATTTTCAAGGCGGAAAATGTAAAGGGAACCTTTGTCCGTGAAAAATGCAAAATTGTTCATCGGCAAAAAATTATACCGTCAATGAATATTTATTACAATACGTGTCACTCACGGTATTATTCTCATTACAACGTTGAAAGGAATATAGAAATGGGAAAATGTAAAATCGAACGACGGACGCCGTGTCTGATTATGTTTTTACACAGATTGATGCAATTTTCGACACCCTCTTTCATCAATGAAATTCTGTTTCGGAAAATGTATTCATCCAGTGATTCGCGCATTATACTACAATAGTATGGGAATACGCAATATTCGTTTTAAATGTACTACATATTGTTGCTGCTGTAATTTAGTCGTAATTTAGACATTACTCAATATTTTGTACTGTAACAGGTAACAATGGAAACTTACTGCGAGAATAATTTCATGTCACCATTAAACAATTCAATATTCATTAACACGTTTTTAATAGATGTCGAAATAAAGCAGCAGAAAATATAAGCACAAAAATATAATTATTACCTCACTGCTTCTTATTTATCTAAATTTTTAAAATACTTTAATACATTTACAATTCAAATAATATTATACGTTAAAGAAACATTAGTTGTAAAATTATAAATTCATAGAATGAAATAAAAATATGTACAAAACTTAAGACAAAACTAGACTTTTTATTCCAATCATAAAAAAGTAGATGAAAAATGCAGCAGTATGTTAGTATTGGATAAAATTATAACAATCTTTAAGAAACAATAATTTATAAAACATCCATTTCTACTTTTCCTTTATGGATTAATATTTTATTAATCAGTATTTCATTTAAAAATATAATAGGATTGAGTTTACACAGATCTTTTTTATACTGTTAATCACAAAAATATTCAAAGTAAATTTTATGTATAATTATGTCAGCGAAGCAACAGATAACACTAAGATTTATTTTCAAAATCGACGGAGGGGCTACTTTAATAATATAATGAAATATTATTTCTAAACACACATTATAAAATAAAGGATAGATTAAATAACAAATTGATGAAGTTCTTTAAATGTATCTAGGTGATCGAATATTTTTCTGAGCAACTGTGTGTTTGTTTTTTAAATTTCTTTATTCAATGTTTGAAACACAGAACTCACAATGTGAATCACGAAACGTCGATCTTCTTTGGCTGTATCACCGTCTACTTGGTAATGCAATTCAGATGTTGCTGCAGAAAATGAAAGAGAAGAAAGAATGCAGTTGCAAGCAAAATACATGCGTTTCATTGTGCGTCGATGTAATTTGATTTCGTACGTGATTTCATCGAATAAAACTTTTCTGGTTTCGAAAGTAAATTGCTCCATTGTTTCATCCCCTAAGAAATACCAACGCCTTGTTTTCTTAGCAAATAATAACATTCTTCATACTACGATACAGTAGAATTCGTTCTATATTATTTCATATAGAACAATATTACCAAGTGCTTAATTATTATATCGAGTAATTTAAAATAATTGACAAATGAGTTACTTGACAATTCCACGAATCAAGAGGCAGTGAAACTAATAATGCAACATACTGGCTCCATAATAAATTGGCAATTTAAAATCAAACTGAGCGAAAGGAAAATTTATTAACGTCATTGTTCATTCTGACGCTAGTATAAAATCGCCTTTAAAATAATAATGTAGTAAATTATAACACCGAATTGACACGAAAATGGTCGACCTAGCGTAAATGTCCCAATTACTGTCAGTGTTTCTATAACCGACACTTTAATTCGTTTATTTAATAGTAAAGTAATGTACACGAAGAATCGTAAATAAACAAATTTTCATACTAAATTTGGACTTCGGTTTACGTAACAACACATAAACATTGTATATTCGTTTACACTTAATATTTAAAACGAAATATTAGGAGGTAAATGTGCTGTTGAACATTAAAACGTGACCAATGTAATTATAATGTACGGGACGTGTCATAATTATTCAGTATTGGCGATACGTTTACTATACATCTTATATATCTGTTACACAAACTGTGTTGGTAATATATGTATAGGTATCGCGCCGAGCTGTATCGCCTTGTATAGCCGAAAAAAGGAAACTGCGCCGGCCGGCGGAGAGATCGAACCTAGATCTTCTGTGGTCACTAATCGATCGTGTTAACCACTACGCCACAGCCCCGCTGGGCCTTTTACTGTGTGTCTAACATCCTTATTGGGCATATACTGTCTTTCTCTTCTATTGGGTCTAGAAGGGTCAATCATTCTACATATACGTAAAAATTGTTTCTATTCAAATGACAACTTTTCAAGTGACAGTAATAGGGACATTGGACTTTCTTGTACATTTTCAATTAATCAGTGTGGCGGGTCTCCTGCACCTACCACTAGAGGGACATACGAAATAGGATTCTCGAAAGCACTTGCTCCAACTACCTCGTCCATATATATACCGCCTTTAACCTCTTAGGCACGGCTGAATTTTGCGCGGTGCTGTTTCCCTGTACGGCAGAGTTCGACGCGAATTACGCGTAAACGATATAACACTGCAACAATTCATACCTAACATTAGCGTATCAAAAATAAAGGCTGTATATTCTGTCTGTATATTGTTAACACTGTTATAAAACGTTGTGAAGGCAAAAAAAGTGTGAAACGAGACATATGGAAACGAGATCAGTTAATTCAAACGGTGAGCGAGTGAGTCACTAGAGTGAGCCACTATAGTGGCGCGTCGTAATATGACATCCGCGAAAGCCACTATAGTGGTGCATCGTTCCTAAGAGGGTGGTTAACCTTCCTTCCAATATCCCAACGTCTAAGGCAGGGCCTGCTAGGTAGCCTTACTGTGATGAGTCCACTAGCAGGCCCAGGACGAAACGCAACACCCCTTCCGTTTTCTCATTTTTCCTCCTCTCCACAGCAGCACAATCAGTAATTAATTCATTATATTCAACGTATAAAAAAATGTTCATAAATAAACGAGATGTTAAACAATATTATGCTCCGAACTGGAACGATTTTTAAGTTAAATACGTTCTAAGATAGTTAAATAAAGTTACGCGCAAACCATAAATTGGCAGTACGTGGTACATCTACCCTAGCTGTCGGTGGGACAAAAAACTTTAAAACAAAAAAAAGACTGTATATATACTTTATCAGTTTCTCTATCTTTTGCTCCGCAAAGTTAGTCGATTTGCCAAATGAGCTGCTCAATATTATATATCAGAGTTCACTTCACCGGTTCGAGTTTAACTTCTTACAATTCTCTCTCAATATATTTTTCAAAAGAACAAAAGTTATCCGTTGCCAAGGGAGGGAAGGGTGAAGGGTTTCCTTTCTTCAGGTCAAAGGAGAGATTACATTTCGAGCACGTTCGCGGTCTCGAGTCGAATCGTTATTATTCACGAAGTAAAAGTCGTTTCTCGAGTAATCGGGGAACAGCGTCAGGTGCGCGTTCCAGTTTCTTCCAGTAATCACGGACGATTCAGTGAATCGCACGTTATCAGTGCATGCACGATTGCAAATTCATGCACGTGAGGTGTCGAAGACAGCGAGACCCGGACTCGTTTCTACAAAGAAAATCTCCTCTCGCGCCATTAAAGAATGTCTAGAAGTTCGCGAACCGATCGAGCGAGTTCGGTTTGGATCACGAACTTTCCCATGGCATACGATATCTTGAAATTATTCTCTCCGCATATTGAGGAAATATATTCATTGGGTCCCTGAGCCATAATCTTTATGGCTGATTTATTCTTTCAGAGAAGAATTTCTTCTGTTTTGTTACATTCCTTCTTCGATTGACGTATTGTTACATGCGCACTTGGAGATACCAGTTATGCAATTATTCGAGAATTTATTTTAACACTTTCGGTTCGAAACGTTTTCGTCTAATGAGAAAACACACTTAATCACATTTCAATCCTTTAAAAAACCGACATCTAGAAAGTGGAGTAGAAATACGAGACAGCGTTACTTTTGTGGGAAATAAGTTCTGAAACTACGTGAAAGAGTTTACAGAAAAAGTTTTAATGACGTACAAGTCTAAAATATGGCAATATAATTATAGTTTACGCAGTTTTATAATAATTGCACATATATATTTCTTTCTGAACCTGCAGAATAGTGTTGCAAAATATGCAAACTCTATTATTTGATCCTGGTTGAAGCTGTACGGATTTAATAATATCATCGGTGTATCGTCTTGATACCATCTCCCGATTTGACTTTATTCTTATTGTATTATAATTAAACGCCTAATAACTTTATAGCCCTTTTGATATTATAAAACTGCGATTATTGTAGAATAACTAACCTTCCTACTTTTCTTTAAAATCACCAAATAAATAATAGAAAATTGCACTAGAACACCTACGCGTAAAAACATTCTGTTGCATCATAAACGACAAGCGTCTGTTAAACAATGGAATAGCGGTAAACTTATCATATAGGGTAGACATCCCAATTACTGTCAATGTTCTTATAACAGACACTTTAATTCGTTTATTTAATAGTCAAGTAATGTACGAAGAATCGTAAATAAACAAATTTTTATACTAAATTTAAACTTCGGTTTACGTAACAACATATGGACATTGGACATTCGTTTAAACTTAATATTTAAAACGAAATATTAGCAGGTAAATGTGCTGTTGAACATTAAAACGTGACCGATGTAATTATAGAGTATGGGAATTATTATAATTCAGAAAAGGCGATACGTTTACTATAGATCTTATATATGTTACACAAACTGACGTGCTAATATATGTAAAACGTGTTTCCATTTAATTGAGAACTTTTCAAATGACAATAATAGGGATATTGGGTTTTATTGTACATTTTCGATTACGTAGTAATTAATTTATTATTTTCAACATATAAACAAATGTCCATAAATAAACGACATGTTGAACAATATTATGCTCCGAACTGGAACGATTCTTAAGTTAAATACGTTCTAAGATAGTTAAATAAAGTTACGCGCGAACCATAAATTGACAGTACGTGATACATCTACCCTAGCTGTCGGTGGGACCAAAACCTTTAAAACAAAAAAAAAGACTGTATATATACTTTGTCAGTTTCTCTACTTTTTTAGTGTGTCATATTTCTACCCTATCTCATAATATCCTACCTTCACTACAAGATTTCACTGAATGTAGATTCATCCTTCTAGTCCTGAGACTAAGAATTTTGTCGGAAAATCAACCGACAGCGAAAATTGATACTATTTCGATCGCCTATATTTCAGAAGAAGAAGCTCAGGAACTCGTTGAAACCATAAAGATGGAACTCATTCGAAAAATTACAACTCGTAATAACAGAATCGTATCGTTCCGTGAAATTGTTTTTATTAGATAGTCGAATGCGCGTATTGCATCCGACAGGAACGAATGAACGAGTAAGAAAGCGGAGCAACGAAGCACAGAGGCAGCGAAGTCGCGGCATAATGCGCGGTTTATGCGATCCTCCTTTAATTATTTCGCCAGATGGTTCTACCGGGGATAAGGTAACGTTTTAAGCAGGGTTTTAAATGGCAGTGGGGAAATTTAAAAGGCCGTCGGACCGCAAGGTCGGCAATTTGCGTTGGCTCCGTCTTTTAATTGAAAGGTCGAAACGCGTTATTGCTTTTTCCCACCGACGCCATTTATATCGGTTCATCTCCCTTTCTCCGCTAGCAAAAACACGCGAAGACTGCCTGAAACCGACGTCCTAAGAATTCATCTATCCAAATAAATTAATTCGGTAATGGCAGAACAACGAGCGCTGAGTAGTTTACGAAGAATCACTTGCATTCTGCAATACTAAGGATTATAATTTAATAATAATTGAAATGAAACTTTTAGTCTAAATGCTTTCCTTTAGAAGTTATTTATTTCAATATAATTCAACACTAGAATTACCAAGACAGTCAAAATGACTGAGGGTTAATTTACCATAAAAATTATATAAACCTGCAAAAAATTATATAAATTTTCTGCACAAAATATAACGAAAGATTTATTCCATTTGCATCATACATTTTTTGCTACTTGTCTATCATTTTTATTTCTTTGGAATAAATAAGTATATTTTAGTCGTAGATAGTTCTAGTGTTAAATACTTGTGCTCCTGTAAGAATAAATCGATCTTTATCTTAAGGATAAAGAAACGAAAGCAACAATATCTGGAAGAAATGTGAAGGATAATTTTGTGATATTCGAAAACTTAATTCCTAATTAAATAGAGTTATTTTGGAAAAAATTTGGGAAAAATATATTTCACTCTTACATTTTAAAAATATATTTACATTTTCAGTGATTGCAGCAATGTGTTCTTTATTAGCAACTCATATTTATTAGCTATTCCTGTCTAATTAATTATACTTGGAAGTTTTTTAGAATTATTTCTGTTACAGAAGTCCTATTACAATATATTTATAAACTGCAACAGTACCAACACAAAATTTGGCAATGTATACCGAACTGGTGAAGTTTATTGAAATTTATTGAGAAACAATTTTACGTTTTGTTCAAAATTGTATTAGAATTCGTTTTAAAATCGATAAAAGTATATAAAGTGTTAAAGTTAAAATGGTATCTTTCTTTATAAATATCGTATTACGTTTTGCATAAAAAGGAATGACAAGAGTAACAATAACTTCTGCGAAAAAGAATTGAAAATAGACCGATTAAAATTTATTTCTAAGTATTTATAAATTCTACCTCTTCGAAATTTCTAAACAAAGAAAGGTAAGAATACATATCCTGAAGAAGTATAACAGAAAATAAATTAAGACATTATCGAAAATTTATTGTGAAGTATCTATAAATTCCACCTCTTAGAAATAAAAAAACGGAAAAAGAAAAATAATAATTTTTTTGAGAAGATAATTGAAAATAAACTACATGAAATCCACCGTGAACCGACTATAAATTTTAATCCTCATAAATTCCTATAAATTATTTCACAATTATGATAATCATGATAAAATCCGACAATCCTCTTTCATTCTTTCAACAATCCACTTCCAACAAGCCTCTATCAGGAAGTACCCTTATTCTAAAGAATCGATATAATGAATGAATATTCAGCCTTAAAATTGGTAAACCTTAATCAAACTAAAATCTTTCTAAAGACTTCCTTTTATTATCGACATCCTGGAGCGCAGGAAATTTCTATCTGCTGACGAGAAAAGATGGTCGAAGAAAAGGAAGAAGCAGACCAAAAGGATTCCTCGAGCCAACTACCCCAATTCTTCTGCATAATTTTCGATTAGCGTCTCGTCGGTGGAAACTACAAACATTAAACTTTTCCTCTTACGAGAACCTGTCGATCGCGTTGCTGGAAGGCTAGGAAGCCTTCAAGTCGTGCAAGAAAAATTGTCTTTCTCCTCCGAACGAAGGAAGGAAATTCACGTGGGAAAGCTCGAAGGTGCACAGCACGTAGGCCAGTAGTCTTTGCACGTTCAAGGATAAGAAACTTTTCATGACCTCGTGAAACTTCGTTCATCCTAGCATACCACGTTTTTTTCCCCTCTCTCTTTACTCGTCCTTACCTAAGAGAAAAAGGGCTCAAAGATTTTATTTCGTGGAAGACCTGTCACTGACTGTCGCAAAGCTGCTCGAGCATGGTCAACGAAAACTCGAAATTCCCGTTGGAAGGTGGAAACGTTTACCGGAGACAGGGTTAAGACGTGTTCGAAATAAAACTGATGTTCACAAAAGACTTGCAAGAAGGCTGCATTTCCCTTCTATTTTTCGTCTTCATTTCCATGAAAAAGGGAAACGTATGCGGTTCTGCTTAAAAGCAACCACTTAATTAAATTCTACAAGCTAATAAAGAATTAATGCAAATAACGCAATTAACACTTGAACAACCAAAGTAGTCGTAATGACTCTGGTTACAAATCTACCATTAAAAATTATATCAATTTGCAGCAGTGGATTTTTAAAAGTATTCTGCGGTTTTCTGTGCAAAAAGGAAATTGAGCTTTATTGCATTAAATTGGTGCATATGGAATATCGTATTTTTCAAAGTAAAAATAGCGAATATAACTGAATTATTCAATATACTACAAATATTTAATTAAAACAATTTGTACATGCCTCTATACATGTTTTCCAAACATTAACTGCATTGTTTGGGGATTTGAGGATTTGAAGATTGCCTGATTGATTATTATTGTCCAGTGATGAAATGCTCCAACATTAAATCTTCCATAAGGGATAACTTAAAGAGCAAGAAACCAACTGAGGAACAATTAAATTATTTAAAACATATTAATCTTTTGACTGCTATGCGAAAGTTTCTATTTTATAAACGTGATCTGACTAAAAATTTTTTTTAGTCAACTTTTAACAAACACATGTTTGGAAGTATAAATATTTGATTGATTGCTGCGTAAATAAATAAGTATAACGGTAACTTTAATCAGCACTATAATGTATGTAAAAGTACTACTTTTAAATCAGAAAAGCTCCGCGCACAATTTTTTGCATACATGCCAATTTTTAAAGCAACAGATTCAATTTAATAACATCAATAGTGTAGCTATAAATTATTGGCCAAGAATACTTGAAATTCTGTCCCTAAAGAGTTAAATTAAAACAGTAACTTGTGAACCCGTGCAATCATGTTTCTTTGTTTTTCAGAAATTGATGCGACCATAAATAAAATATAATAAACTTCGATGGTATAGAATAAAATTGTCCGCTTAATTTCATCTGGCATAATTATTTTATACGTTATAATTTCTATGCGTTGCATCGTAAATCGTACCTGACTTATTGCAACGTGGATAAAACATTCGCGAGGGATTTATATTCGCAAATAATTATCACCGTCAGCATCCATGATTGTAAAAACCATGATATTAAATCATAAAGGTAATACACGGAAGTCGTACAATCTCACCCCGTGAAATATATTTGAACATTTTCGCGTAGCATGTCTACATCATTTCAATTTTACCGAGTTAATCATCGGAGTACACTTAATTAAAATTATAATCACACATCCATTTCAGATGCACGAGTGTATACGTTTAAACGTTAATCAAACGTTGAATTTTTACCGCGCGAAGTTTGGAATAGAAATACAAATCTCTCTATATATATGTATATATGGGTTATATCCACTCCGTCTTCCGATTTCCGGGAAGTTTACCAATTCCCTTCCACGTGGAAAATCCTATTTTCCCCTAAAACTAATTTATGCAGTTCAAATCTTGATAAAGTTGTTCTCTCTCGGCTCATCGGCCGCTTATTCCCCGCTTCGAGAGAAATTCCGCTGCGTAGCTCTATTTTTACACTTGACAGAATTGTTTGTATAAAGTACCGCGGATGGGAACGATCATCGTGGTCTGGTGAATTTTTTGAACGTCAAAGTTTGCATGAAAATGGCTTGAATATGATATGAAAAGAAAATAAACGCGAAGCTTCGCTCGCGATCGCGAAAATTCAAAATGAAAGCATTCATTTCCGTGATTACGCTTATATTATTCAAAGGCTTACATCGAATTTTCAGCCGTTGATAATTATGAACAAGACGATGCTTTGAAAATTGAAAGCAAGAAGGAAATAATTTATGTGTAACTAAATAATTCTATTCAGACTTGTTTGATAATGTTTAAATGAAATTTTCCACAACGCGAGTGCTGAAAACCGTTGCTCATCCTTAAAATACGAAATGGAGAAAAGTAAAGTCAAAAATGTGAAATTAGTTTATCTGAAAATTGGGTTGCCATAAAAATATTCGGAAATATATAAATAGAAATATTAATATTCGTATAAAATATTCACACGAAACGTTTAACATACATAAAGGCATTCGAAAGGATAAATATTGCCATCAAAATATTCGAATTTATGCCAATTTGAGTAATTAGGGCAATTTGCTACTTTAAAAGATAGTACAGTAGTTGCTCATGGTTCACAGCCTCCATCGTACACTATTCAAAGATATACAGTGGCGTGAAAAAGTATTAGGCCACAACTTTTATTTCTAATAGATTTTAAACACAAAATTATCTAAGAAATTATGTAGTTTAATGAGAATAATTGATATTAAGGCATCAGTGTATAGAAACAACAAATTTCTGAAAAAAAATATAGCGTATGATTTGAATTATTATTAAATATGTGTTATGATTGGATTCTTTTACACGCCACTGTATCATTATTTTTTTTTATGACGACGGTTGATTTTTCTGTAATGAATTAATTACTTAATCACAAGGTGTTGGTACTTCAGCAAGTTAATCATTTTCTTCAGTCTATAGATTACTCAAACCTTTCTTTTATCCAAATTTGTTGTACTACGTATATTGAAACGTAATGTTTTTTGCAATAGTTAATGCCAGTGTTTAATACTGAAGTACTAAAAATATTAAAGTTCACAATGCTTGATATTGAGGTGAAATCTAGCGTATTATAAAATCTAGACATGGTAATTCGACACGGTTATTCGAAAAATGTAACGAATCATTTGGTAATCTTTGGCCATTTCTTTTATATCGAATTCAGGAGGACTCGAGCTTGAAGTCGCGAAGTTTTTCGCAATAAATCAGTCGAAATTCCCGCGGTGGCTTTGTGTGAATCACAATATACGAGGCCGAGCTCGCCACTCCTTTTCCAGGTCGATCAATAATTTATCGTCGACTGTAAATTTTGCCCAGCGTGAAATTAATAATGCAGCATTTTATACGTAACCACGGACGAAATCATATTTCCTGTAAATGCTTCTCCAACCATTTACCTCAGCAGGTGGGTGAGGTGTGCGGCCACCCATTCGAAGAGTACAAAGGAAAATGGATGATTTAATATTATTTTGAGTAAAGCAAATTATTTTAAACATCGAAGATCTATAATTGAATGTAATAACTAGGTTGCGGATTTATATGCATTTATGAAAAATTTAAACGTGCACGGAAGTACAAGACGCACATAATACGCTAAAATATATAAAATATTCAAAATGGGATGGAAATTATAATATTCAAAGAACAAAATACAGTAATACCCCAATTTATATCCTCTCAATTTGCGTCGTTCTACAATAATATCGTTTCTATCAGCGAAGTCATATGTTAATTAAAAAATTTAGATTCGTGCCTGGGTGCATAATTTTGTCAAAATACTGAATATTAAATGCACCATGATAAGTACGTAAGAAACAGCGATATCCGTCAAACGTTAAACGTCGATTCTATCCAGGAGGAAATAGACTTATAAAAGTTTGACAAACTAGAATCAAAGCATAGGAAAATCCATTAACACGTTCGCGATCGTATGATGTCATTGCGATGCAAAATTACATGAACGCTATAACATTCAAATTTATAAGCCACATTATCATGCATTCAACTTTATATGGAGTTAATTTTTTGAAATTATTAAGCATTTCAATTTAATGGCTAACTGGTCAATCACCTGTCTATTTTTGCAGCTCGTTAAAATCTTTACTGTCCGCGAACGTTGTTAACAGAGAACCATTATAAAGAAATAGTTAGATCTAATGGAAATAAAATATTTTATTTTATCCTTATGCGAGTGTCTATTGATTATTCATAGCAACATGTAATTTGCATCTTATGTTATTACCTACTGTACAACTATTGTATTTGTGAATATTATTCTAAGTAATAGGTATAAATAAGAAAGAATTATATACACAAAAAAAGATACTAAACACATACAAATTCAGCGTAATTTACACAGGGTGTTTCCGAATTGATGGCATAAGCCAAAGGAATATGAAACTATATGGAAAGATAAATTGAAGATGTATTATAGAACGACATCTTTTCGTATAAAGCTTCATTTTTTAATAAATCGATCTTAAAGATTGATATAATAGGCCTTGCATAATATTAAGTTGGCCAAAAAATTCTGTGATATTGTAAGGACACATGAAAGCAAAATTTTGTCAAAAAAATGTATTACCAAATTTTTTCACAATTTTTACCCCATTAAGTAATTTCAATATTTCTTCGTTGAAGAATTTTCATACTCTTCAGCAAAGAACTCGTCTAAACGAGTTTTATAAGCATCCAGATTTTTCAATTTTCTTTCAGTTGAATAATTAAATTGTTAATGACTTCTACCGATTAATTTTGGTAATTAGAAACATTATTGGCGCTTCGAAACGCTTGAAATTCTTTCTCATCTGAAGAATAGGAAAGAATTGGAATGACTTTTGTATATTCATTAATCAAAATGTCCATAGTGATAGGGTTAAGTCCCATTTCTTCAATTTTATTTATAAAAACACGAATGTGCATAAAAAACCACAATCTAATAACAACTATCGAAACTACTAATGTGTAACTAACAGAATATCCAATAAGATATTAATAAGATAATACATATGTGTATGTAAGTAAAAAATTATCATCCTTTTTTTATGTTTGTACTCTTCACTTCCATACTTTTCTTCTGAACGTCTTTAATATTCCTGAATGTTCTTAAACGTCTTTGAACATTTTTTCAAATACTCTCCAACATTAGTACCTATGCTTGATGTTTCAATTTTGTGACTGATATGTTCGACTTCCGCCCCGTAATTAAAATAGATTTGTATATATGTATATACAAATACATACGACCAGGGGGGCACACAATCTCAACAGCCTCGTTGCAAATGCATGTAAAAAAATATATTAAAGGGGGAGCGTAGGAACTCGAGAAAGTGTATACAGGCGTAAATGATTTGGAAAGTTCTAAAAGCTGCTCAAATAGGATGCTCGCTAAGATACAAGTGAACAACTCTTCAAAGTAGATAGTAAGCAAATTGGGAGAAAAGTAGTTCGTTTTTTTCCCCCTTTCTTTCTTTTGTTTCCATTGATTGTTTTCTAACCGTAGGGGATGGTCTCGAGTTGATGAGCATGTGTACGGAAAACTCGTATGCATCTATATACAAGTGTAGTGTATCATTGTGTACTTACTTAACGTATAATTATAGTAGCATGAATGCACGGATATACGAAGGAATATCGTCCTTAACCCCTTAATGCTCCATGATGCTTTTAAGGAATATTCATTGTAACTAAAAGCGACGATCTACGATCATAAAATTTCGCAGGTAAACTACTTATGCTTCTATTATTAGCAATCGATTAACAAAAATTTCCTACAAACTAACAAAAATTTAGTTTTGAAAGGATTAACCCTTTGAGTGCTGTGATCGTACATTCACGATCAATCTTGAATATGACGTACTGAGTTTAAAAATTCAGCTTTTTTTTAAATGCTAATTAGTGTGTTGTAGTAATAATATTAGTAATGTTGTAATGGTTAATGAAAATAACGATATTGATATTAAGAAACGTACTTGTACCGTTTCCACAAGATAAATTCGGGATCGCGATAATCTCCCAAAATTGATTAGCACTCAAAGGGTTAATACAATTTTAACCTTTCATGGTAATACGTGTAATATTCGTTGTCTCAACATCGCTACGAAGCTTTGAAGTTAGCTATTTGTTTGCATTTCTTATTATTCTATTTAATTATTATGATATTATATGAGTATTGAGTATAATTTTAATGTTCTATACTATCTAGTATACTTTATAGGCACAACGAGCGTTATATAAATTTAAAATATATTAAATATCGCTTCAATGAATCGAAAGTTGGAACTTTTAACTCTTTTCATTCTTAAACATAAAAATAAATTCTGTAATGAAAAAAATGCCGATTTTACTATAATTTTAACGATTTCTTAATGTTCAATTCTTTGAATTATAATTGTTTATTTAAATCTTCCAATCTGTGGAGCTCTTTAAATATACCTTCAGTGGCTCAAAGTAAAACTCGGATAATTATATTTTTATGCTTTAAGAAACGATTCATAAGCGTTTCAATTTCCAAACTTTCGAATTCCCAAACACTTCAATATCCAAGCCTTCGAATTTCTAAACCATCTATTTTCCAAGATTTTGTATTAACAGGAGTGTTCATCAATTTTTAAAGGCGTTCGAATAATTATTACCGGCACTGTAAGTATCCGAGTTTTACTTCGAGCCACTGTATGTATCCTACAATAAAAAAAGGGTAACAAACCCCATTGAGTAATTTTTTGCGATTTTACGATCTGCAAATCTGTCGTAAAAGGAAAGGAATATACAGGTGTTTACGATTTCCCATGGACAACTTTCCGTTCGTATTTCCGTGCTTGCAATCACAGTATATAGTAAATGTATAATCGTGTCGGCGCACATACATATGTCGAAACGTGTCCCCCGTTCAAAGATGCGTGAACGAAAGGCAAGAGAGCACAGTCCAAGGTATATACTGTAGGGCATAGAAAATGGGTTTGAGGGCATATAGTGGGGCACAGTGAAAAATCTAACAGAAACAGGGTGAATATTGCGAGCAGAGGCGAGAGATCTGCAGTGAAACACACGAGGCGGTGCAGTGACGGCAGAACACGGGTTTCTGTGCTCCCCTACACACCAAAATCGTTACTTGTGTGTTTTGCATTTCGTTATTATTCATTCATGAGTCTTTCTGCTTGTCTCAATGTTGATTTTGAGTGAACCTGAAAGTAAGTGATTAGTATGTCGCCCCTTGAAACGAATCTAAAGCCGCGTTTCTCACTGAACCAACAACGAGGAACTTTTCGTTGCCTCTTGTTGCGAAATGTTCCAAAACATTTCCGATTAACACATTATTTTGTCGGAAACCGATTAATAGGCTTTTCCTATGAATCCCTATAAATCGGCCTTTTGCTCTCTATATTGTCAATAATAATTTAATCAGTAGACAAAATAGTACTTTAAATCTTTATTTTACTTCATATGTTTCCACATGATTAAAACTATCCGGTATTACCGAATTGTAAGCTTAAATTGACCGGTCCTTTATGTGTCTTAATTTCTAACCAGCAAATAATGTGTTAACAGCAGTTTACAAAAACATTTGGCCCACAAGCAGCAACATCTGTTATCATTAGTCATCCAATACCGACAGGTGCGAATTACAATATATAAAATACAAAAAAAAACTTCTATTCAATCACGAAGAAGTTCGTAGAAACGTTCACCAAGGAGAAATTAATTTTTAAAAACATCAACAAAATGTTGCTCATTATTGCTGCAGTGAGTGCCTTACGCAATAAAGAAAAGTTTCTCCCGTTACAAGATTGGCATATCTTCAGTTTTCCTTTGGCGAACTCGTTTTAAGATAAAATCGTAAGCGTCGTTTCAAGGGGTCTATGGGGTTTACAAATATACACAACACAAAGAGTGGGCCGTGTGATTGGATCAAAGTAGAATTGGAAAAGCTTGACGAGAATTCCTTTGATCCAACGTCCGGTCCGGGAGGATCTGGTGCAGACAGTAGGCGAGACGTGCCGAGGATCATTGCTGAAGAACAATCGATATATCGCATGTGATGACAGCTGTCTCGTGAACATTCCATTTGCTGTCCTGTGTAAAACGTTTTGTGTATATATATATATATATTATATATATATTATATATATATTATATATATTTATAATATATACACACGATTATATGAACACATTCATATATATATAAATATGTATACACATGATATCGTACATGACGTGTGTTACGATCACGAGTGACTTTTTGAGTACGATGACGATCATAGGGCTGATTTCTATCAATAAAAGTCGCGACATGAACGATCGTGACAAACGACCGCGGTTGACACTGAAAATGGAAATGGATCGGCGTCCTTTTCACTATGAATTTAGGTTTAAGCTTCTAAAACGAGTTTTGATCGATGGTGGAAATATAATTGAGCAATTTGCGAACGGCGCGAACGAAAAGGATTTTTCATTTTTTCGTCTCCGATAGCTTGTCACTATATACATGCGCGTAGATTTGATTTAATAGCGTGATGATAATTGTGAAACAGTGAACGGGATTTAGAAATTGAATTTCGCGCGCTGTTTATATTCGTTCCAACAGGAACGTTATCGTTCCTCGCGATGATCCATTTCCAATGTGGCAAACGCGAATGAACGTATTTAATGGAATACGCTGTCGCTACAATTTAATAGTGTTTGATACTTGACGCATCAATCACTGGAATTATTGAGGCGGACGCTTCGAACCCGAGAGTTTGGGCAGGTTTAAAAACTCGAAAGGCTTTCTCGTTTTATATAAAATATCTTCGATAACATTTATTATCTATAAAGATTGCGATATTAAATTTTTAATCGAATAATTGCATGCATCACGGTACAGTATAGTAAGAAACGTTTTATTTTCCTTTAAAATTATTAACACGAATAAGAAGAAAATTACAATTCTTCGGTGTAAAGTATTTTCAACCCACAATATACACTTATAAATTTTATCTATGCTATAAATTAAATTTCTAATTGAACAATGACATTATATTACAATACGTGAAAAATTATTTTCTTTTCAAATTATTAACACGAATTAGTATAAAATTGTAACTTTTCCGTATAAAGTATTTTCAATAATGTTTGATAGTATGTAAAATATCTTATATGTTCCATCTATATTACAAATTAACTTTTTAATGAAATAACTGTATTGCGTTACGCTACAAATGGCGCAGGATTTGCTTTAAAATTATTTACAAATTCTGTCCATATTGTAAATTAAATTTTTAATCAATCGTTGCATTCAAATGGTATAATACGTAAGTGGTTATTTTTCTTTGAAGTTACTATCGCGAAAGAGAAGAAAATTGTAGCGTTTCTTCATAAAAAATATTCGATACCAGCTAGAATATAACTTTATATCTTTTACCTATGTTGTAAAATAAATTTTTAATTAAATACTCTTAGTGTATCAGAGTACCACCAATGGTACGCAGTACCACAAACATCCATTTCCCTTTGAAATTTCCAACGCGAAAACCTTGTAACTAACCAATTTAAAATAATCTTTTTATTACAACTGAGAAGTAACATTACAACAGAGAGGAGCGTAGTTAAAATGAAACGTCAATTATCGTTTTAACAGCCGGATGCCTGTGCTGGCGCCATACGACAACTTCCGTGTAATTTAAATTCAAAAGACTATGGGGAACAGATTCTGTAATGGTGGATCCGGCAAGAAAATCAAAGCAAAAACTTTGTTCGAATGTAATTGCAACGGTCGCGTAATTAACGGCCGCGGAATTCATTTAGTATCCTTTCCATATTCATAAAGGAAGCTAATTCAACTTGTCCTTTAGCTGGTAAAATTAAAAAAAAATTATCCAGAGCAAAGAGGATATAATCGAGTAACATACCCTGAATAGACTATTAAGCGATGTACGTAGTACTTTGATCGCCAAAAGTAGATAGTTTTCCATTCCAACGTATATTTCAGTCGATCTTTAATTAAATTTTAGGTAAATTAATTTTGTTCGAAGAAATGTATTCGTTACGAACACAGATTATTCTACTTTTATAAGATAAATATCCCTATCAAATGTTTGCAATTGTTTCACATTGCATGATCCTTTGACGTTTTCAATAAATTTAAGGTTGAAATTGCAATATTGCAAATCCATGTATAACGTTATAGAAAAAATATCATGTTACAGCAACAATATATGTCACGTTCTTCCTGATAATTTTAACCCTTTCCCTCCCTGCGTTATTCCTCTAATGCTGCATGCATTACACGGATATCTTTTAATTAACTTTAAGTCCAAATGTTTTTCTGTAATTAGTTGTTTAATCAAAAAAATTGTATTGCGCTACACTCCAAATAGCGCAGTATACGAACAATTATTTCGCTATGAAATTACTTACAAATTATATTAATGTTATAAATTTAATACATTGACTATTACGATAGATTCGATGAATTTTGATATCGACTTGTTCCATTTCTGCTTTTGTACTTTTTCATAACAATTTATTATCATACGACTTTGGACGGATTCACAACACAATCTTTTACATTGCATATATTACACGAAGACTCGTAGAAAGTGAGAAACAGAAAATTGTCAAGTACAAGATAACTCGTAGTGTTAATAATAATCAATTTTCTAATATCAATCTTCATTTTAGAACTATAAGAAACTGAAGATAACTCAATCATTTTATCATCCTTATTATTTAACAAAAGGGCAATCTCTATAGTGAGAAGAGTACAATTTATACACGAACTCAACTGTATACTCGAATTGCAAGATATTGACAATATTCCGTTGAAAACAGTTGAAAATAGCTTAAAAATTCTTCTATCCCTCACTTTTCGTTGCTAACTCCTTCCCAAAGGCATCGTTCTTCGAGTCAAATTTCGAAAAGCCGAAGAGAGCATAACCATGATAATGAACTCTACAATTTACCCACGCATCTTCGCGAACACAAAGGAAGACGCGTCGTCTTAATTACTTCGAAAGCAATTTTACTTGAATAGCGTCCAAACGCGACGCAGTCAAAGACCAAAAGACGTTGTTAAACGATGTTTCCGCCCTACAACACGACCCAGCATCCAATAACCCTGTCGCAGTAGAATCCGGAGATCAAGAGCACGAACGCAGGATTTAGACGTGTTCCAGTGGGTGGAGAAGGAACGCGGATGTTGGTTCGTCTTTGCTATTAACTCGTTTTTACAGTGTACACGAGGCGCGACACGAGACTGTAATCCGATTTAGCAAGGAAGTACAAAGGTACACACGATCTCTCGTTGAGAAACCTGCGTGAGAGGGCGTGGGGCACCTGAGAAATGGGAGACGAAGGCGAAGAGGGTAATAGAAGGATTACCACGGTGAATAAACTCTGTTAGTGTTAAAGAAATTAACTAACCAAAGAATCAGTATATAATTGCTGAACGAATTATTTACTGGATAATTTTAACCTTCTTTAACCCTTTGCACTCGAACTTTTTCTCGGCTAAAGCTTTCAACAGCTCGAACCTTTTTTGGCTTTATCTGGCTATGTAATATGTGACTTATTTGAAGGCAAAATTTAAAAGGCAAGATATTTTTAACGTTATTTCAGTATTATTATCATAATGTGAACATCCTGTAATGGAGTAGTGAGAAGCACATTTAGAGCACAACGCAAAACTTTCACAGTGCCTGTGATGAGTACTTCGAGTGCAAAGGGTTAACCTTTTAGCTACGACGAGATTAAAGGCGGACTGTGCAAAAACTATATTAGTAGCGAAATCGATGTATGATGCTTTTCACTATACTATAAAATTCAGATTAAATGTTCTTCGTAACAGTTTCGAGCAGAACTATTACGTAACGGTTTGCAACAGTTAATTTCGGAATCTTTTCAAGTCCCCTATTCGAAACTAATAGACCAATGAAATTCGAACATCTACTTGCAACGTACTTCATTCTATCTGTAATTATTTCTTAATAGCCGCCGACCGTCGAGTGACACAATAATAAAAGCTGAGATTAGAATCGTTATGTAGGAACGCCTGGCGTCACGGTGTCGAGGATAGAATCTTTACGAGGTTCGTAAAGCAAGGGGGTTCTTTTCCCCCGTTTCCGCTAGTGCTTCTTCGAGAACCGTTGGCTTATCTTGTAAACGGGTCCCGATGCTCGTACCAGCGTCGCGAATTGATAGCGTTAGCTCGATGTCTGTGAACGTTTCAGGGAAATATATATGAGGGTGGTTCGGTTCCGATTGCTTGGAGAATCGTTGTCGTCAAGGGTTGCGCCTGCATATGACTCGTTGGGGGGAATGAATTTGTAAAATTTGCACGCGAATGGATGAATATTTTAGTGTTAGCTAGGCAATCTGATTTTTGGACGAGAGCAATGCAAATTTTAGATCACCCTTTTGTGAAATTGGATAGTGATTCGTTTGGAAAATGAAAATTGATCGGTATGCTGTAGACTTTTATGCATTTATGAGAGATGTAAGTTTGCAAAATGTTGTAAAATTGCACACGGTATGCACAAATATATAAGATATACAAAGTGATCCATGCTTTGTTATTTTTAGAGGATGAAACTTTCTATTAATGCTGCATTTCTTTAATTGCTCTTGTGAAAAGACGAATTTGCATGAAAATCCGCCCTCTTTTCATTATTCCATTATTTAGTTCGAATTTTTATTCGTTATATTTCAGTCTCAAATATTTAACCGGATTTTCTGTTCTATTTACTATTAAAAAAATATTTGGTTCGTTTAAATAAATTGTACTGAAATGTGAATCGTATGGGATAGAAAGATATATATGCCGAACACACGGAGAATTCGCTGTACGTTTACAAACGTAATACACTATTTTCCGATCGAAAAACTTGCGGCATAAAAGTTTGGAACAGCGGCGCGGTTGGCATCGATAGCTGTTCGTAATCGAATAACACGAACGTGTGCAACGGGATGCTTTAGTAAACTATCGAAGTATTTTAAAGCACCAGTACAAAATTAAACGAAGTCCCTTTCAGAGTAACGTTTCCATGGTTGGTGGATAAAAAAAAAAATAATAACAATATCTGACGCTGAAACGTTTGTGACTAACGAATATTTAAAATCAAAAGAGTGAAGTAGTAGTATACGAGTTTAAATTAACACTGCGAAACTATTAATTCAAAGCGTTTAATATTAAGCTCTTGGTACTTTTATCAATTCGAAATTGCTACTTCACTGTTTTTCAAGTAACGAATTTGTTTCATAAAAAGTGTGAAAGTGCTGAAAATGGCGAATATTAAAACTGCATTTAATTTCTTGTGAATAAATGCTAAATCTTATTGGTGAATAAATACTAAGTACTTTTATCAAAAATTAATTTGTACACCTCATACTAACGAAAATAATTTTGATTAGAGATTTTGATAAATTAGTAAATTTCCGCAAAAGTCTAAACTTAAATATTTCGTTTATTTCTATTAAGTCAATTTTTATTTCGGTCATAGAGAAACGAATCAAAGACAAATTTTTTTATTCGCAAAATAACGCCAAGTCATATATTTTAAAACATGACATTATCATCAATTACAGTGCATTCTAGTATTTTAATATAATGGGTCACAAAAATAGTTCTATTTGAAAGTCCTTTCACTGTTTCTAAATATTATTGTTAAATAGAATTTACAGAAACTTCTAAGATTAAACTTTGACAATGTATTATATTTATCATATATCCTTTTAATGTTTCAAATATTCAATTTATTCTGTTCGTTTACTTACTTTCTTATTACTTCACTGCTAAATTAAACCTTCCTTCACGAAATCTGCGTTTAGTAATTTTTCTTCTGTAATGCGGCCAGCCTTATTCAGCACTTCAACCTTTCTTAACTAACCAGCAAATATACTGAAACTTAATTTATCTTTAAATCGAGTTAAGCTAATTTTTTTCAGAGCCGACTGCCAGACTTTTCTTTAAACTCCTTTCAACGGAAAGAAACACACAAACCTGCGCTGCTACAACGACAGAAGAAAAATAGTGGCGAAAGTTCCAAAACCAAAAATAATTTCATAATTCAATTTTATTAAATCGAAAGCTCGTGACAGAATTTCTAAGAACAACCCAAAAACTTCACTTTGTAAAATACCGCAATGGAATTTCAAGCACAAAAGCGATTTACTGCTAAGCAATCGCGGAGCAATAATTCCTTAAATTACTTATTACAGTATATTACATTATCAAAATTTTATGTATCATAAAAATTTTACTTTTACACAGAAATAACCTATGAAGAACTACACGCCTAATTATTACAAAACGAGGTTAAAATTTAACACTAGAAGAACCAATAATCGATTTAAGAAGACTAATTAATAAATTCGCAAAGTTTCTTATCTTCGTTGATGATAATAGGGGAAAGTTTGACAAAATGGGATAGTTCAGAAGGTATAGAAGCTAACTACTATTCCTTTAGCGGCGTTTTCGAAAATATGAATCCGCATATTAGTCCATGGTCTAGCGATTATCTACCATTTTCTTTCCTTTCACGCAAAAATCTCGGTTATGGAGGGCTAAAATTTCTGTCGAAGGTGTCCCATTTTGCCCATAACACATCTATTGTGCATTCTGATTGTACGATGCATTAGAGGAGTCATTAGTATTCGCGGTTCCGATGCGTTCGTACACTACAAACGTGATATGGCACGTCGCACGATGCACGATGCACGATGCACGATGGCTACGTCAAAGGATCTTGCCGGTGTATAGATGCGATGTAATACAACGCGAACGTGTAATCACTGCCAGTTGCGACGGTTGTATACATATATTTTGACACATGTTACGTAGCCACGAAAGCCACATCACTCAAACTGAATGGGGTAATCGTTATTGCACGAAATTTGATGGACTGGTTACTCCGAAATCCAAACCCGCCGCGTACGTAAACTAGTATTCGTCATGGGAATTCTTGTTAACCAATATTTCCCACCGAATCCTTCAATTACAGATCGATATTAGTCTTTTTCTAAATGCAAAAATCCGTCCATTAGGATAGGTATCCGACTATGTCAGGTGCACTGTTAAAGTCACGGAATAGCAATAATAAGTTATGAAATGAATTAAGAATTATATAAACAAATTGACACTTTGAATGGCAAAAATATTTCGAGTGGCCTATAGCTGAGTTATAAAGAAAAGATAAGTGTAGGGTAGATGTCCCAATTACTACCACTTTATGCTTATAACGCAACTTCATTCAATTATTTTAGAAGTTATTTAACCTAATAATCATTTTGATTTGGGCCACCACATTAGTTAACATCTCTTTTACTTATAATAACTTTGTTGTACGTTAAATATGACGTGTTGATTACTAACTCATTGAAAATGTATAACAAAGTCCAATGTCTCGTACTGTCATGTAAAAAATTGTCACTTAAATGGAAATGATCTTTACATATATTAGCAATTCAGTTTGTATAACAGATGGAAGATAAATCGTAAACGCATCGCCTTTACTGTATTATAAAAATTTCCATACTTCTCACTTATAGTACATTAGTCGCGTTTTTATGTTCAAAACGACACTTTCACTTCCAAATAATTATTTTTCAATATTAAATATAAACATATATGCAACGTCAATGTGTTGTTTCATAAAAATGAAGTCCAAATTTAGTATTGAAATTTGTTTAGTCTAGATTGTTCATATATTCGTTCGCCATGAAATAAAATAATTAAAGTGACAATTATAAGGACACGGACAGTAATTGGGACATTTATGAATCAATACGTATTCACTCCATATTTTTTTGCTCTTTCTCCAACATTTAGGAAAATCCAAAGGCAGTCGTGACGTTGTCGAATAATTATATCTAGACTGATTTTCCAAGTATCGTTATAATATGTAATAATTAGAATGTGGATTTTTATGCATTTATAACTCAGCTATAGCCCACTCGGAATACGATTGGCATTCGAAGTGTTAATTTGTTCACACCGTCTTTAATTCATTTCATAATTTATTATTGCGATTCCGTGACATTAGCAGCGTCCAACTATCTAATGGAAGAAGGTCACGTGCCACTTGATCTTTCAATCTTCAAGATGGAAGTATCGATCAGTAGTAAAAGTACCAATGGTATCAAGTATCTTCAATCTTGGACGACACGTATTCCCCATCAAATGAAAGCCGCGAAATTTAGAAACCTGCAGATTTTAATTCAATTTATCTCTCCTGCGTATGTTCCATTTTATCATAAATTACGGCGTGATTATATTAAAGAAACACGAGTAATGGATTCAATATAAAATTGAATGAAGAATATAACAATAAAATGAATTTCGTAGCCAAAATGTAACAGTAGTCATAATTTACTATCTATATTATCGTTTAAAACGAATATGATTCCGTGCCGCATTTTCTTGGAAAGTGAAATTTTCTTCGTAGTGCTCCCCTCTAAAATTATGAAATTGCCTTTTTTTTCACAGAGCCTCTCAGTTGTATTGAAAACTTTGAGCGGCAATATTTTGAAGGTAACAACATGTGACTTATAGTATTTTTGCATTGGAACAATAAATATTAAGTTGCGCTACGTAAAATTGTCGATAATTGAATCGTGGTCCATCGTTCGTTTTTATATCCCGGTGAAATAATAACAACAGCATTGAATATCTAAATAATTGTTATATTCTAATAACTGTTGTATTGAAACGTAACATGTTCGTTTATAGAAAAATTATACTCTAAACATTGTTTCAAAAACCACTATCATTAATAGAAATAGGCTTATACTTTTATGAGAGAACGTTTCACGGCGCACGTCAAAAAATAGTAATTGAAAAATTGATCGAATTAAAATATGGAACCTTAGCAAAGTTGTCATAACCGTCAAATCTTTCTTTAACAAATTACATATCATGTATTTATCTACTTGCAATTGTTTCGAAAAAATAAAATCTATAATATTTGTGAAACAATATGCTAAAAGCAAAGCATTTAAATAATTTATCAAATTGAATTTTAATTTTGTTTTTAAACGAAAGCGACATTTTACAACGCGATCTTTCTTGATTGTCTTGATATATTCAATCCACCTGGCAAACATTTCCTACATTTTTTGAAACACTACAATACTAAATAAGTACAAAAGCAGTTGTTAAAATTTCGATTCTATCGTAATTATTTGAAAAGTCACGTTGTGTTTTCTGCACAATGATATTCACTGTAGCGAATTCATGTATAAATTATATTCTGGAGCTATTATTATGCTGTCGAGAAATCTAAATTATTGATAGGTGATTAAACTTTTCACGTCTCGACATGGGCAAAAAGCCGCGGGCTGTTGCGAACAAAGCCAAATCCATTGAGATCGAAGGCTTTTGAAACGCGGAAAAGAGGGAAACGAAGAATACCAACGTTTCGACCAGAGGCAGTTTAAGAGAGCTTTCATACTGATATCAAAAGAAACTCGCGAAATAACGTCGCCGACAATAGAGGAAAACTCAGCCGTCATTCTTTCGCCAATCTCTGTACCTCACAATGCGGTAAATACATTGCGAGTCACTATAAACTAGCACCTTAAACAACTTCGTCGCTTCATATTTCGCCGGCGACATTCTACAGCGAAGATTAGATTAAATTCTACTATCATTGGCTTTTCGTAGAAGATCTAAAATTCGTTTTACTATTGTTACATTTTTCTTAATAGAAATTTTCCTCGTTGAATGCAGTCTCATTGCAAATGTAGTACTATATTACGCTGGAATACTGAGAAAATTTAATATCAAGAATATCCGAGCGGGTTTGAGTTACATATTAGCAAAGTTAAGTGCTTATGGACCAAATATTAAATCCGCAAAAGACTAGCGTTTATCGATAAATCAGTTTCTATTTATAACTGATTTCAAGAGGAACATTTATATTAACCAAAATAGTAATAGCAGAACCACGCTAATGTGTTTATGGCAAGTCAAAGTATTTTACGCGATACCATTCACTGAAATGTTGAACAAAACTTTATTTATCAATCTTAGATAATAATGCTTTACTATGGATATTTATCAATGCACAGTGACTAGAAAAAACATTTGTAAACCGTCGTATTTATTTTGATAGTTAGGTACTAATTAATTAGGTCCAATTATTTTATATTTCCTAAAATTTAACAATACGCTTATTAACTGTACAAATTTGGTGTCCCGAAAATGGAGTGTCGAACTTGATTAAAAATAGACTGTAAAGTGGAAGTATCTATAAATACTTTTTGTAACCACTGTAAATAGTTGTAGTAAATCTTGGAGCTTCTTTGGTTTGTTCGTTAATTTTTGATGAAATATTTTGCGATTGTTAACGTCTTACAGTGGTTCTACTTGATTCCTGTGATTATTGTACACCAAAGGATTACAAACCAATTTGCTAGTGAAAGTAATGTAATTTAAAGAAATAATATTTTTGTCGACGTTTTGGTACAAATCTTTCGAACAATTGCACTTTGAAAGAGCCACTGTCTAAAAAATAATTGCAACAATTAAGGAGCACAGTCAGAACAAACGTTAACATTATATGCATGATAATTTTGTATTTTGTATTTTGAGATCGTATCCAATTTATACGACACTTTCTTAGTCAAGAGTTAAAGTAGATAATTTAAAATTTCACGTGTAATAACTAAAATAATGACTCGAAGTTCCCTTTTATTTTTTTAAGAGAAAGCCAAAGTAATGTAGAAAACACTACGTATTTTTATTTTCACCCTCCACACTGAAACATCGAAAAATTCCCCACGCATAGCCGATTTTTCTTCTCACTATACTTTTCTTTTTACCTTTAACCGGGCTTGTCAATCAGAAGATCGCCTTTCGAGTTTCTACCTGCCGATACCGCTCGATTTGCGCAAACGAATTCATTCGCGTCGAAGCGTTTAACGAATTCATATCGGAAGGAACTGTCATTGTTTGCGGCAGACAATGGGATGAGATGAATAGATGATGAGGATGCGGTAGTAAGACACGTTATCGTCGTACGATTCACCCACACATACACACACACGCGCACGTATACGATCCTCCAATTCTCCATGAAATCTATTATTTAGATCGTATGCGTGTGCGTGTGTCTGTCTACCACTAATTAGACGAAAAAAGACAAGGTACAAAAAACGTATTGTAAAAAGGGGAAAAGACTAGTGAAGCACTGACCTCGAGGAATTCCTTCACCGTGGTATCGACGACCATGAGAGGTCGTTGAATTAAGTGGACCACTCCGTTGCGCACCGGGATGTTCGCTTTAATTATTTCCGCCAACACGACTCCAGTTGTGTGACCCGCGTCGCCAACCAGGGTATGAGATTGCACGTAAACTGAAAATAACATTTCCAATTATCTATAAAGCGATTTATTATGCTGGCGGGAAGAATGGCTAGATATCAACGTCGTAGAATTGATTACGAAATGAAACAGCCAGATTCATTTCTCGTTAAATAATGTTGAATCAAATGAGGGAAGCAGGTCCGATCTCTTTGCTTGGGCAATTTACGGTAACAAAAGTTTTAAGGGGCAGCTCCAATGGCGCATAGTGGGTCAAGTATATGGGCGGTTGGAACAAAATTCATAACTCCTAAACTGCTTAATTATCGACTTAAGACCCGTGCTACTTTCTTAAAAGCAACGAAAGGATGCATTGATTGGTGCAGAAACGAATACAATTTCATTCAAGGCATTAACGATTCCTTTATTTTTTGTTATTGAATAAAATGTTGAAGTATTGAGGGAAATTGTTGAGAATGAAAGTATTTGTAATGTCTTCTGCGAGTTTTCCGCGTCTGGACGTCGGCCCAGGCCGGGCCATAAAAGCCATGGGTCCGCTGACCCCTATATAATAAGGTTTTTTCCTGGGCAGAAGTCAGTCGAGCGAAAACCATAGCGACTAGAACAAGCAGTTTTCTTGTAAGGTTTGTCGCCTCCATTGTATTGTATATTTTTTCAACTTTTATTTTCATTAAACAGTTCTTTTCTGCATTAGTGGTTGGGTGATCTTCATTTCCTAATCTAAAGATCCTCAATAGAAATGAGCTATGGTAACCCATTTTTCCAGTATCGAGGGCTTTGTATTGTTTTGTTTCGGCTCCTCCAACATAACTAAGGATTCCAAATTATGTTCTTGCTACACATCGTAGTAAAGGAAAATGCTGACTTTTAGATTATTTTCCATTAAGCGACGCACTGTGTGGCGGCACGATACGATAGACAGTTCACGTTACTGACAAAATTAGGAGAAAAATACAGGTTACGGCATATTGCTGAGCGTCACTTTTCGTCCTTATATAAGAATATTTTGGGTCGAGTGATAGCTCATTCGAAAGGGTTAAACGCAGCGCGCTCTGGTCGTGCTTTAATTAGATTACATTGATAAATAGTAATATGAGTGTTATAACGTGGAGCAACAATTGACAGCTTGATAGCCATGGAATTTAAGAATTTTTTTTAATACGGAGAGAATGATCTGAATGGAATCGAAACCAGAGAACGCTGTGTTGAACCCTCCCCTTTCGAACGAGCCATCTTTCGACCTAAAATCTTTTCATATAAGGACAAAAAGTCGCGCCTCGTAATCCACAAAATTAGGTGAAAAATAGGGGTACGAGGTATATGGAATCAGTTTATTATAATTAGGACCATATCAAAACAGTAGAACTATAAATTCACGACAAATAGGTCTAAAAAATTGGAATAAAAGGTGAAAATTCAGACTATCGTCAAAAATTTGTAAGGTATGACCATCTTACAATTTTAGTTTATTACACATCCACCATAAACAAAGGAATATTCATGCTATGCACGATCGCCAATTTAATATGCATCAATGTAGCATGTAATATTGTTGGGACACAAAGGCTCGTCGATTTTACGTCTGCCAAATTTGATAACAGACATTGCAGTGTGTTCGCTTATAGAATTACTTTATATAAATAAATGTTCCAATTTAGTTTGTAATAACTGTATGTTATGGTGACAAGAAAAAAACAATAAATTTTGCGAAACTGGTTGGCAGTCATAAAAAAAATCTGGCCATGGTCGTGAATTTTACGAATGTTTGTGTTAAAAAAATATTGCACAATATTTGTGTTGCAACATTAAATAAGAAAACACATTTTTTATGGGAATCCTGAGCGTAATTTCGTAGTTATATTAATGTCTATTGACTGTGCATATTTATTTAGAGTTATTGTAAATATCGGAAAAATTCGTGGAAAAGATTAATGTGGTTAATCATGAAATAAAAAAAATTAAACGCTACAAAATTAGATAAACGAAGAAAAAGTATTTATTTCACATTAAGACAAAGATAAATGCTAGCAACCACGTTTTATTTAATCAAATTTGAGGATTTATATTTCAGAAAATTAGTATTATATTTCTGTTAAATACCGGCAATGTTAATATTTTCAAGACTGGCATTACTTAAATGTCAAATTATTTGTGTACCGTAGAATCAGGAACTATTAAAAAAGAATGTAAAAATAAAAATATAAAGAATACCAAAATAATTGTCTACATTTTGATAGAAAAGTTTCTGTATATAAGAGTTTCTTCTTTGATAGAAAAACTATGTTGGACTATTCCATGTATGTTGCTATTGTAAAAATATATCTAGAAATCTATTTTCGCATCTAAATGTAAAAATCGACTAAAAATAACATCATCCTCAATATGATGAAAGTTTTATTACTTGAACCATTAACTAATCGATTATTTAATGATGTTTGCTATATTTTAAACAGAGTACTCCACATTTGTTGAAATTATTCAATAATTTATGCGAGCTTGACATATAATTTTGATAAATTGACATCAAAGGTGCAACATGTTACACTACTAATGATATCTACATGAAATGTAGAAATTTCCATACGACATATTAATTGCAGATAGGGTTATTTATATATATTACAACAATTGGATTATGAATGTTTATACAAATATTCTTTAAAAAATACCTTTACTTTTGATTATAATTATTGGAAATGGGTTATTAAATAATGAAGCAGTTTATATTTTTCAGTCTCACTTTATTACTACGGCTTTAAAAAGACACATCTAGCTGTTTCTAGTCCTCGAAAGCGAATGGGGTGAACACCCAAAAGAAAGTTGGGGTCCGCTTTGCTTGACGAGACTGTTTATGGCTTTGCCTGGCGACGAAGTCTCTTGACTTCGTGTAACGAAATCCAGACACATCTTTCTATCGTCTTAGTTTAGTCTAGAGATATAGGAACGTTGGGCATTATTGCTTTTGCTAGCTTAGCATTAGTAATAATTCAACACGCCCCCTCAAGAATGAATCAACGTTCTTAGTAAAAAAATTAATAGATACTATATGTATTTATCTACCACTATTATGGTTTTAAAACTAATTCTAAACTCTAAAATTAACACTTAATACAAATATAGATATAGTAGACATGTTTTTCCTTGCCGTCCCCTGGGAAATTACACATGGTCCAACATTTGTTGCAAAGGATTAGGGAAACCCAGGAAAACCTAATCAGACCATAAGAAATATTTATCAGTTAAAGCTAGAAGTATATATATTTTATAGTGTATAATATATTTAATTCTTTCACTCCAGGCCCATCCTTGCCCGGAACTCCATAAATTTCGGCGCAGGTAGCGGTTTTGTGAGCACATCGGCTACCTGACTTTCTGTAGAAACAAACTCAAGTTTAATGACATTTCTCTCTATTTGTTCTCTTGAAAAATGATATTTGATGTCTATATGTTTCGATTTCTTATGATATTACAGATTTATTAGGTTCATCACCTAATTTTTCTTCCTGACTTACTTTTACACTCGACTCCAATACATCTGATTTATCATTATCAGATTTATGAGCTTTTCACTTATTTCTACTGATTTTGACTGTATGTCAGATGCATCAGTTTTATTATAAGTGTTTTCATCAACCTTTTCAAATCTCACTACTGGTCGAGTTTCTAAGCAATTTGTTTCATCTACTATTACATCTCTCACCACGAGAAATTTTTCATTTTCCACATCCCACACTTTATAGCCATTCGGTTCATAGCCCATTAATATTCCTTTCCAAGACTTTTCATCAAATTTAGTCTTTCTTACTTTATTATGGACATAAACTGTTGAACCGAAAGTCTTTAAATACTTTAATTTTGGCCTTTTACTATGCCACAATTCGAATGGTGTTTTATTTACGTTCAAAGCTCTAGTCGGGGTCAAATTAATTAGATATGTAACAGTAAGTACTGCCTCACCCCAAAACACTTTATCTAAACTAACACCACTTATCGTTGTGCGTGCTTTTTCGGTTATTGTTCTAACCATGCGTTCTGAAACACCATTCAATTGAGGGGTTCGTGGAACTGTTAAATGAAAACTAATACCTCTTTGCACGCAATAGTCCTTCATTTCGTTTGATAAATACTCTCTACCATTATCGCAATACAAATTTACAATTTTTAAATTAAATTGAGCCTCACTTTTTGCAACAGAGTCTTGGAAGACTAAAAACACATCTGACTTATAAGTAATCAGATATGTGACGCAATAGTGAGTAAATTCATCTACGAATAATATAATATAATTTTTATTTTTAACAGTAGATGGAGTGATGGGACCGTAAACATCAATATGAACAATAAACAATGTTCGTTTTATATGACTTTTATCCTTGGACCTTTCAAATGATAGTCTCGCTTGTTTGCCATTTATACAAGCTTCACATAAATTATCAGTAGGTGTAATTTTATTAACATATTCTATGTCATTGACCATTTGTTTATTTTCAACTCTAAAAATCTTGATTTACCAATATGGCCTAAGCGTTTATGCCATAATTTATAATTATTGCATGTTACGTTGTATATTTGAACAGCTTTACTACTAACCCTTTTTATGTGAACCTTAAAATGGATGGCTGTTAAATTGTCTAAGGGCTTACCAGTCATCATGGTTTTACCGTGATTGCTTACAGTGACTCCCTCCTCATTGAAGGTAACGCGTAGTCCTGCCTGTTGCACTCTTCTAACGGACAATAAATTATATGGCACTTCTGGACAATAGAGCACCTTTTATAATACTCCGTCCACTCCCACATTGCTGGTGACCTTGATTTGTCCCTTCTTAGTTGCTGTTATGAAGGTTCCATTTTTCGCCACTGAAATCTTCAGTGGTGGTTGTAATTGGATATAGCTCGAAAACACTTTGTCGTTTTTAACTATATGATCGGATGCTTCAGAATCCAGCAAGAAGGTTAATTTGTTGGTCGCTTCTTCTTGATGGTTCCCAACCATAAATGCGAAACCAGATGTACTTTCCTTTGAAGTACCTGGCTCGGAAATTTGTACTATTTCGACGGTTTTGGTTTTGTTTTCATTGTACTGTAGGTTTCTCTTGCGATAAAAACAATCCTTTATTTTATGGCCTCTTCTTCCGCAATGGTGACACTTTATGACCGGCCTCTTCTTATTACAATATTTCTTACTTTTAATAGGATTGTGTTTGTTAAAAGATTTTTTTTGTACCCCTTTGAAATTTTGTACATGAAGTACCTTTGTGCTCGTACAAGCACTTTCAATTTTTAATTTCACTTCATGATCCAGCAGCCTTGTTTTTACGAAGGCTACTGTTAAATTATCCTCGGATAATGTCTCTATGGCCGTGATTGCACCATCATATGCCGCGGGAAGAGTCATTAACAAATGCGACACTTTATCGGTTTCTTCCAACTTGGCACCCGCTGCTGACAATTCGGTGATCAAGTCATCAAAAATTGTGAAATGCTTCACCAATGGCATGTCACCTAGAAATTTCAAACTTAATAGTTTTTTCCGTAAGGCTAATTGAGTAGCTAGACTTTTCCGTTCATAAATTGTGTCTAAACTTTGTAGGATCTCCCTTGCTGTACTGCCGGTTGATGCAAAATCCAAAAATGAATCGGACAGGTACTCCACAATCATATTTTTCGCCACACGTTCAGCTTTTATCCACTCGACCGTTAACATTTCAGGATCGTTTTCGTCTATTACTTTGATTACGTCCATCTCACTCCTTAATGCACGTATTCTTAACTTCCACACACTATATCTATCACCATCGAAAGGCTTAATGTTTCTTTTCACTTTCAAGTTTTCCATTTTTATTATTATTACGTTTAATTAATTTTAATCACTAAATCGCTGCGCACTAAAACAAAAACAAATACACTAAACTAATGATAATCGTTAAGTATACAACGTAATTTCTAATAATAATTTCAATATCGCCTAACCACTATAATACACTGTTTACACTAATTACTCAGTTTTTATTTTCACAGTTTTTATTAATAATGAAATTAGTTTATATCACGTAACCTGGGCCCATAACCTATTGGAAATGGGTTATTAAATAATGAAGCAGTTTATATCTTTCAGTCTTACTTTATTACTACGGGTTTAAAAAAAACACGTCTAGCTGTTTCTAGTTCTCGAAAACGAATAGAGCGAACACCCAAAAGAAGGTTGGGGTCCGCTTTTCTTGACGAGACTGTTTATGGCTTTGCCTGGCGACGAAGTCTCTTGACTTCGTGTAACGAAAACCAGACATCTTTCTATCGCCTTAGTTTAGTCTAGAGATATAGGAACGTTGGGCATTATTGCTTTTGCTAGCTTAGCATTAGTAATAATTCAACAGTAATAATTCTTCTTCATAATAATAATTCGTTTAATCATAAAACATTTAAAGGACAAAATTACTCTTCAGACTTTTAACCATCTTTTCCCTGACGCGATCATGGAACAGAGATAGAAGAAAGTATTTCCAGACAAATGTTTTATGGTTCCTGACGTACAATAACATGATGTATGGTAGTCAGAGGCATGAAACTTTACAGGGTAGTTTTAGTGTTTAAACTCGAGTGCCCTCGTTGCTAAAGACAGTTTTCCTTTAGCGGCTCTACAAATTTTCAACTAGAAATTCTTCAGAAATGAATAATATTTCTCGTATATATAAGACGAGCAAAGAAGTTAGGAGTAGTAAAGATAATCAGAGTTGCTAAGAGGATAGTAGAACTTTAGATATTGAGCTTTTTTATGCTTACCATTTAACCGTTTTAGTATTCAGTAAAACATGAATGGGAACGCTAAAGAGTTTATACGATTTAATTTAAGCAAACTGCTTTTTCATTTTATATTTCAGTTCTGCTTAAGTTTCCTAGAAAATCAATAGAAATTAACGCTAGGTTTACGGGCGTTAATTCTGTAATTCGACAGGCTTGCGAAAAAATACGTATCCTGCATATGGATATTCGAAATTAGAAGCGCGAGGAAGAAGAGAATCAATTAGAATACATATCCATACCATTGTATTAATTAAAGTTAACATAAAGTACTGAAAAATACTATTTATGGTCCCTATAATTTTAGGTATGAAATCTGAAATGCGTCAAATTGACGCGTTCCGTCAACCTAGTGTTAACTTCAGAAATATGAGTACGTTATAAGTATATACAATTTTTTTCATAATTAATAACCTACAATATTAATTCATAAATTGACACAAGTATGTTTTAATGTTTTAATTATTTCTTTCTCCAAAAATTTGTACATTAATATAAATATATATTAATAATGCCACTGGTAAACGAAGTGTTGGTATTTATCATAACATTATTATCCATCATTAGCACAAACTTCAAGCTTGAGAATAGTTAAGTGCACGCGTATTCCACAAAGGATTAAACACAATTTTCTTAAAAATTCATCTTCTTACGAAAAAATTTGATTCGACTTTTTCGGTTTATTTTTCCACGTAGATTTATTCCAATTTCAGTTGTACCACGGTTACTGGGATACCCTGCATATTTCCAATAAAAGTAAAAAGTACCTTTTTCAGTCACTGTATATTTTAAGTTAAACAAAATTCATGGTGTATTAGGAATCAAAGGGGTTGCTTCAAGTAATAAAAATTCCATTGCAATCAGTTGAATAAATTACGACACTTATTCTTCTATTAAGTAGAAAATTCTTACCTTTATCATTTTCTTTGAGGAAGCTGACGATGACTTTGACGTTATCGGGGAACGCAAGAGTCTCATAGTGCTGATCATGAGGGGTCGGGGTTGTGAAGAGGACGTGGTTGGGTATCACGTGGCCATCAATTACCACGCGGTCAACCTTTTCCGGCCTCGGTGTCGGCTGTAAAAAAAAGCGACAAGATTTATAAAAAGCGACTACCAAAAATTCCTGAAAAATGTCCTTTAATCGATATCTTCAGTCCTTCGCCTATAAAATGAAAGAAGAGTATTTTATTTCAAAGTAACCCCGAAGGGGATTGTTAACCCTTTCGTAGTGCAGTAACATGACGAATACGTTTATCTTCTCTAATGCAACATTTTCTGTGCTTTGATTGCCCGATACAAAAGATATGTAATGAAAAATTATGTCACGTGTAGTATAATTTGAGATTTGAAATTTATAGTGGCATATTCGATTGTTTGCCCGAGTTTTATTCATACTAAATTGCGAAAGGGTTAAAGGATCTGAAGCCACTTTTTAATGATCTGTTTTGTATTATAAGATGGTGGACTACTCAAAATAATTGTAAGATCATAATTAGAGAATAGTGTAGCCGTTGTTTCAATATCACTTCGATTCTGGCTGTAAACTCATTCTTTTTTAATAACACCATGTAACGTCTTGCAGCGTAACGAAAGTTGACTGGCGACCGTTGAGCGGCCTACGCGTTGCTAAGGAGTAGGTCGCCCGCGATTCCCTCGCGACTCGCCTGATCATAGTCAGGCGATGAATACGCGAAATTATTTATCCGTCGCTAAGGAACGATTCCCGCGCAATTCGCGGAACTGTGATCGGGCGATGGGTAAACAGCCATCGCGTTGCCAGGAAACGAACTACCCATAAATAGAGATGGCAAACCCGAGACGCGGAGACTTGCAAAAGATCGAGAAAACGATTTATTGTCAGTACGAGTCCACCGGCGAACGACCAATAAACGTTAGAAACATACCAAGTTGTGTTCATTAACACGTCCACCTTCTCTCCTCAACCATAAGAATAACATGCAAATCTATCAAGTCCATATCATTTCTTTTTATTGTTTCGCTTAAACTCGGTAGAGTTAATATTAAGTGAGCAAATTAATTCATAGCCTTTATCTTCAAACTCTTGGCATCTTTAATTCGAATTTGCTACTTTTCTATTTTTCAAGTGACGAATTTGCTTTATAAATGTAAAAATGCTAAAAATTTTGAATATTAAAACGTATTTTATTTTCTGTAAATAAATATTAAATTTCATGAAATTCCAAAGGCTCAGAATCTATTTGTAAAAATAATAGAATCATTCGAAATTGCGATCCCCTAATCGTTTTGAGCGCCATAAATAGACTACGAATTTTTATGTATTTATACGAAATTGAAATTTTCAAAGAAGTATATTTTGGACACCATGTGGAAAGATACGTAAAATATCGAATGTAAAAGCACACATTATAATATTTAGAGAGTGAAGCAAACCATTACTGAAGTCTCATCTTTTGAATTACGGTTTTGAGGACAGGAAATTGCATAAAAATTCGCAGTCTAATCATAACAATATTCATATTCAATCCGATGAAACTACAATTAAGAATCCTAAATTTTATTTGCTAAGAATATTCACATAAATATTATGTTTCATTTAAATATACAAAGTAAATATTTAATTCTATTTCATTCTTTAAACTGCAACCTCTGCAATGCTGTTATCGATAGATGTTAATATAACATGCAGGAAGGTTTCAAAGTTTTAACAGTATTATTTTAGCAGTATAAAATTACGTAACGCCTCGGCTAAATATCTCACATTTCAGCTCTCAATTATAAGGACTGCAGGCGTTATAGGTTTTGTGCTATACACGGATTCCCGATTGAACTGTTTCTCGATTGTACAGATTTCCGTCTGAAAAAGGTCTCTTTGTCTCCACCACGAGTTATACAAATCCCAGTTTGGCCATTGATCGGGTTTCCAACTGAGCGGGTTTTCGACTGTTCAATTTCCTGAACGTATAGGTTTCCCGATTTTTCACGTTCGCAATAAACGTGCAGATTCGATTGAAAGGGTTTTCGGTTACTCGTAATCTCGAATCACGTCCTGGAGTGTTCGGCTTTCTGACTATATGAGCCATCTACTGTACGGCTTCAGCGTTGCACGGTTCTCTAATTGCACTGCATTCTGATTGATATAATCCTTCATGATACAGCTTACCACCAATACGATTTCCGCTCTAGATGTATCCGCCATTGTCCAAATGCATGATAATATAGGAGCTTCAAACTCCGTATCTGTATTGGTTTTAATTACGATCTTGAGATCTGACATTAGACTTGTTGTAAATTAGTTGAAAATTATTGATGGGAACAGTTGAGTGCTTGAACCCTTTGAGTGCTTACTAAAATTACCAACAATTGTAGAAAATCACCTTCTTTTTTTTTTATAACGCAAACGGCTTTCAGTTGTAAATAATCTGAAAATTTGTATTTCTCATTGTTATTCCCAATATTTCTTAGTTTTTAAAACGAGCAATTTATAAGCCGATACCACAATCTGGACAATAAAGAATAGTTATTTGATTTTGATAAAAATAAATTGTTGTCGTGTTTGACGTAAAAGATGGATTATTATTTGCTTTGTACACCTTTAGTATGTACAAATTATGCATTACTATACCTAATACAATACGTAAATAATCTATAATTATTTACATAGCATGATTCATGTCTACGAAATCCTAATAAATTTCGTAAAGTAAGAAATTCAACTTTTTAACGCCATCAATATTATATTGACTAGAACAGTGAGCGTGTTTAAAATAGAGTATTAATAACTAAATGATTGTATTAGTTTTCAACTTATTTTTGTCTTTTATTATATTTCCCTTCATATTTCATATTTTTGTTAGAATCTTTTAATACGGCATCAAACGACCTACGTTTGTATAACATTTTTTCTTTATTCACAATCACAGAACATATTGACAAAGTTTCGCAGAATAATCCTCTTTCAGGGATTAAAACTGCTTCAATAAAGAAAAAAAGACGTATCAATATCGGAGACATTTCCGACATTCATAAAGTATAAATCTGTATCTCAGAGCCAGACTGACCTAACAATAAGTCCTGTATTCTAAATTTACAACAGAGGGAAAACAAAAATTAAAACTACATAAGACAGCATTGTATTTCAAGTAATTCACACAATTAAATCTTCTTCGTGTATTACATGTGTACATTACTGTGGCCAAGATAGAGTTGAAAAAGAACAATAACACGTTGCGTATAACAATATTTTAACAAAACTAGACTTGGCTTGCTCTGGTTCACAGGTACGGAAATAAAACCTTCGTTAAACCGCGTATAATAACAATGTCTACCAAGAAACCCTAATTAAGACTACATAAAATACAACAACACAGTTGTTAGTCCTGAAAACCACCCAGTACAAGATAACGCAAACCCATCAGCGACATTGAACAATGCCCGAGAAGCCATTTTCCTCCCGAAAGGCAGCGAAAACATTTAATTAACTGGCCGATAAGGCATCCCGTCTCATTAATTACTTGCACTTTCTAGCTGAAACATTTCAACCCTCCCACCTTGGTTCTCCATCCCTACGGGGATTCTGGCTGGCTCCAGTTCACAAGAGTACATGTAAACGGTCCTTAATGCGGTGTAATCGCGTAAAACCGCGGAGGCGAACAGCAACGACGTCAAAGACGCGACACGAGGGTGCAGCAGCCAGGGTTGTATCCCACGGTAACCCGGAGCAACGAGCCGGCTAAGGGCGCGAAATAAACGTCGACCTACCGGACCGATGATTACACGTCTCTCGTTATCGACGTGCACGAGTAAAGGTCATTCCGCCGTAAAGGATGAGGCTGGCATGAACGATTGATTTCCGATTCGTGATAAGGCACGACGACGCTCTGTCGCCCCGCGACTCGTATTAACGACGCCCATCGCGTTGCAACAACCTTCTCGCGTGACAAAGATAAAGCTTGTCGTCCGTTTTCCGCGATCGAGATTTCGAGGCTGCAGGCACCTCGTTAATGCGGCTTACTATCCATGGATATTTGAGAGCACGAGGTGCGCTCTAATAGGGATGCAGGGTGCAGGTGGAATATTGCAAATTTTGAGTGATGCAGGGTGAAAGTAAATTATATTCCGTGGCGTTTGGTATTCGGTATTTGATTATTCTTTATGGTCTCTTTGATTTACATTAGATTTAATAATAGAACTAACCTGTATGATAGATATAGGGTGATTATAGGTCATATGGAACAGCATGTAATATGGAACTTTTCAAAATGTTGATAATTGAATGGAAACATGGAAGCATTTTGCTACTCCAAAGTCTTTCTTTATACTGAACTTGAACAGCTAAATTAAAGTACATTCAGATCTAATAGTTGGATATTAAAAAAAAACATTGTGAAATACAATATAAGTATAGTGCGGTAGGAATTTTCCATTCAACCCAATATAATGAACTCTCATCTTTCTCATTTTCTCCGTTCTATATCACAATTATATCTTACATCTTCCAGACAAACAATCCTCTTTCTCAATGTTTCATTTTATGAAAAGTCCGCAACAGTAATACATTCCCAAGGATTGAACGTTTAAGAGTTGAAGAAACTTTTTTTCGATCCGACTGGTTGCCGTGTTGCGTTGGTATTTTCCAACGTCGTTCCAGACTTTATTTCTGCCCCTCCGCCCCATGGATTCTTCCGGTTCAGCTAATTCCGGATGCAGGCAGCAAGCTGTACGTGCCTTGAAGCTTCGCGGAATTATTCACGATATCATGTAAGATGTAATCACGTAACGCAGCTACCGACGAAACGATTTCGTTCTTTCTGCTTTTCCGGTGCCCCTCCCACTTACTGCGAGAGAAAATTGCTCGCACCGCTAGCCGAAGAAATAAACTTCTTTGTTTCCTTATCTGCCAACCCTTCCATTTCCGGTACGTTTAAAGGAGAACGCTGGGGACATAAAATGCGTACCTGGTAATAGTCAATTATCGTGGTATTTTGAAATCCATGTAACGGGTGGATTCTCATAATTTAGTTTACATGTCGTAACCTTGCAACAAAACTGTTATAAGTAGACTGCGGACCTTTATGCATTTATAGGAAATTTAACCCTTTGACTGCGGCGCGATATCTTCATTACATATAATAAAAAATGCGAACATAATTTACGGGTGCAAATTAATTACTTGTAAATAAATTAACCTGATGCGAAAAATAATAAAATACAAGGTTGTTATTAAAATGGGGCTGTATATAGTGTTATAGATGTAATGATAAATTAGGAAATTAATGTATGTTGCGTTACATAAAATCTACTGAGCGTATATATATATATGCCTTTCGCATTAAAAGGGTTAAATATGTAAAAAGTTATGGAATGTAAATGATGTTCAAAAATACAATAAATATTGGAAGTAAAGCACAAATTATAGTATTTAAGGGGTGAAACAACCCCTTATCTATGTGTCGCCTCTTTAATTCTATTTGTCAAGATTTGAATTTGCATAAAGTCTAGCAATCTGCAGTCCAAAAAAGATACTCCTGAATAGTTTTTTATTTTTATATATATTTAATTAATTTACTGTCATTACCGAATGTCAATAAATCCTCTGCACGAGTCGTGAAGATTTAATTCATTGAATAATTTGACGAGTAAGAATAATACAGATACATTTATTTTCAGCAAACTTCATTTTCCGATTTATCATTATTTCTTCTTTAAACGGTAAATACCCTTCAACAAGGTAAAAAGACTGTCAAGAAGGCATTTTACGATTTCACATAAACTCATAAACCTATTCAGTCTTAAATCATAAACTTACACAAGAAATTAAAAGGTTTGTAAAAAGTTTCGAGAAGTTATGATAAGGGCTCTGTTTACAGACTTACGAATCTACTCATTCTGTTGCAACGTCATATTTTCCAAGTTGATCTGGAAGTTCTAATAAAATTTTTACTTTCTTTAATCGTATTTTACTTATGCAATCCTTGAGTTGTAATGTAGATCAATTCTTAACCAAAAATTCCTTCGGAAAATTAAGTAAAAATGAAGAAAAGGCTATTAATTCTAATTAGCTAGGTGTTAAGCTTCGCAAATATTAATATAAAATAATATAGTCTAATGCTATTATAATTGTGTACAAAATAAAAATTCTTAAGTAAATCATACTCAATATTCAATTAAGAACAACCAAATGTATCAAAAATACATTATGGTTAAACGGAACATTGTAATCCATGCGGAAAACAAGAAAACATACTACTATAATTAGTTTGTATTTAATCATTTTCCAATTATGTATACTGAACCAATAGTTACAATTGAAATTAAACTCAACAGCAAATAAAGTATCATTTTATTTTATTTAGATAATAAATTCATCACGAGTGAGACTCATTATTGTAAGGCAAGGGATTAAAGTTCAGTTTTCAACTGTTACAGGCTACTTTCCCAATTAACGGATCAATACAGTGTTTTTATACACGGTGTCTCGGATTTTAACAGCCAAAATTTGCCAGCGTATTCTTTGGGTCTAATTAAGAGAAAAATGTTACATAAACATATGTCGTTTAGAGTTTACCAACAATTAATTAGTTTCATTATTATAGAATTACAAAAATCATCAATTTAAGGATTCTCTAATCTTCCTCCCAATTTACTGTCCAGTGAAAAACTATAAGTCCTAAATTTTGCGCATTAAAGCTACATTATTCTACTATTTATATAACCTTCTACAAATCCCAATTTCAATAGCTTTATGGTATATTTATCAAATTCATACTTTCATAAAGAATTGCAAAAATATTTCGATTATTCCTGACGTCACACGCTGAAGTTTTCATAATTTTAATACAGCACACACGAATCTACATTACAGCAAATTTCTTCTTCTTTAATTGGATCTATTACCATGAACCATTTCACAAAATTAAGGGAGCTGCATTTATCCCGAAATCTCAAACTTCGGAAAAACGATATTCCACGTACACCAACATAATAATAAAAAAGATAACCCTCTTTTTAAATCGTTAATCAATTCAAATCGCGTTAACCCAAATATTATTCCATCCCCTTTCGCAATATCAAGAAAAGATTCTCCGAAAGTACTTAAATCCATCGGAAGTACCATCCAAGTTACTTTCATTTCATTCACTGCTCATTATCATTTCCACCAGCACTGCAATGTCGTTAACTCCTTCCTCCACTTCCGTAAACGTTTTCCCAACGTTCCACGCTTTCACGGAATGCCTCCTCATCCACTGTATGTGTTTTTCCTATCGATTTTCCAATCGAGTTTCCCCGTGTCTTCGAGTTCATTTTCCGAAAACACAAAGACCATTCGACAGACCGTTCACGTTTTCCGTTATTAATTCAACCCTTCTTCTTTCTTCTCAACTCTCCGGGTTGGTAATGACCGCGTTGACGACTCCACATTCGAGTGAAGAAAGCCGCGGTTCCTTGCATCCCAGCATTGAAGCATCGACGTCGTTCGATTGGAAAAGCCTCGACGACGACGTGCCACGCCGAGTGCTTTTCGATACGGTTCGATCGTTCTCACCGTGAACGGAACGAGGCTTTTCAGGCCCGAAACTCGATTCAACCCTCCAACCCTTTCCTTTATACTGGTCCATACCCACACGCGTTCGTTCGCGGATACACATTGTGCAATCAAGCTACGAATGCGTATCCGATACCTTGAACGTGCAGCCAGGGAATTTCTAGGGATGCGCACTACGATTTCCATGAATAATTTCCGCTTTGCCGCCTGAAATGCGCTTACATTTTTTCCCTCTTACGTTTGTCGATTCTCGGAACAGTGACGATAGTTGGATTTAAGTTTATTAAATCGGTGTATATCAAAATGTTGTTGTGGATAGAGAAGTTTTAAAGGAAAGGTTTGCTTTTCGCCATCGTTCGTCGAAACACGACCATACTCTGTTTTACATCGCAATAATATTTGAATTGTTGTTCGTATTATTTTACAATTCAATCAATAATACTAACTGTCTAAATATTTGCCTTTACACTATTCGTGATAGAAATCATCCTCATCTATGCATTAGAAACACTTTCGAATTTTAAGCTGCCGTAGTGGAAGGGTTAATAATTTTTTGGTGGTTCAAATTTATTCACAATTTACTTTTCTTCTTAATTTTGTCGTTATGTTGATACTGTTAGTTATAGAAGTCTATATACATATTTTAAGTTTCAAGGATTTATATATACAGTAGAATCCACTAATTATGATCACTCTGGGATTTACATTTTTTTATAAGAATAAACCGGCTGATAATATTACGCAAAGGATACTAAATTTTCATTACTGAACTCATTTTATTACAAGTAGTTGATTAAACTGCAGATTTTTATGAATTTATGGCAAATTTCAATTAAAATAAAAATATACTGAAAGTGTCGCACATTGCAAAGAATGAAATATTTTTTAAATGGGAAATGATGAAATTGTATAATACGGTACAAAGTTATCCGAGAAAAGGAATAATAGGTTGTTTAATGAAGTTTCATTTCTATACGTTTTTAAAATGCGAAAAAATTGTTGGCCAACTCAATATTTACGGCTATTTAGGTCTTTTTTATTATACTTATATAAGTAGAGATTTGTAGGAACACGCGTAATCCAATTATAAATCTTAGCCGAGTAATTTCTAACAATATTCTAACGAATAATTTAATAATCCTTTTAATATACTATTAAACCAAACCATCAAAAATAAATTTAACAAAATTCATGAAACACGATGTTCTTACAATTTTGCACACGTAGCCATACAGTAACGTAATTACTCGGGATTTCTAATATATTTATGAACTAATTAATGGGAGCCTTGTTTAATTACAGTTTTTCCTGTTACTTTGCGATTTTATCGAAAACCACAGTATAGCTTTCCTATAATTTCCCTCCTCTCCGTAATAATACACACCAGTTATACTGAAATTTCTTTATAGACTAGTATCTTCTATTTTTCATCCTTTTTATATATATTCGTGTAGCTTTAGCCAAATGTTGTAGGATTTGTAAGGTTTTTCATTTTTAAGATTAGGAATTTGGACACACTGAATTATTAAAGATTGAAGTTTAGAAGCTTTGAATTCTGAAGGGTTGAAATTTAGGAGCTTTAAATTATTAAGCTTTGGAATTTTAGGGTTTTGCGTTTTGCACATATGTACATATGTACATAAGCTTATCTATAAGTTAAAGGTTCCGCAGTATAGCAATGAAACGAGGACTTGGTGGTCGCTAAATATTTGGGTATCGGTGAAGGCTACGTCATCCGTCAAAGTTTGGAAGCATGGTGGGAGAAATAGGAGCCTTTCGTGCTATTGCGAAAATTCTTATGGAGATTTCGAGACGAAAACCGGTTGGTGAGTCAGAGCAACTTACTTTTGACATGATGTTTCACACGATTCTCAGAACACGTTCCCCACCAACGGCAGTAGAGGGGATAGAGAGACCACTGGCAACGAGAAATTTTGTACTTCTTTCCAATTCTTCTTTTTTGTGGTTTATAGGAATCATAACGCTTGGAAATTCAAAAGCTTGCAAATTCAGACATTGAGAAATTCAAAAGCTTGAAAATTTAAACTCTTAGAAATCCAAAAGTTTGGAAATTCGAATGCTTGGAAATCTAAAATTTTGGGAAATTAGAATCCTTGAGAATCGAAAACCTTGGAAATTCAGACACTGAGAAATTCAAAAGCTTGAAAATTTAAACTCTTAGAAATCCAAAAGCTTGGAAATTCGAATGCTTGGAAATCTAAAATTTTGGGAAATTAGAATCCTCGAGAATCGAAAACCTTGGAAATTCAGACACTGAGAAATTCAAAAGCTTGAAAATTTAGAATCTTAGAAATTCAAAAGCTTGAAAATTTAGATTCTTAGAAATTCTAAAACTTGGAAATTCGAATGCTTAGAAATCTAAAATCTTGGAAATTCGAACGCTTAAGAATCGAAAAGCTTAAAAATTCAAACGCTTCGGAGTTCGAAAGATTAGTCATTTAAACTCATGAGAATACAAAAGCTTAGAAATCCAAATGCTTAGAAATTCAAACGCTTATTAATCGCTTCTCACAGCATAAAAATGTAAGCATCCAAGTTTTACTTTGAACCACTGTACATCTAATGTATAAAGTGTAAATTTGGCCTCAGCTTCTTTTTCCTCCTCGATGATTCTGTCTTTCAAGGCCTTTGTGTTTACACTCTTATCCACCCTTATCGTCTTGTTCCATTCATCGATCAGATCGTTAGACGCAGAAGGAAAGTTTCAAACAACTCCAGTTACGAAAAATTCGGTTCTAGCGGTCTCTGGATTTCACACTCGAAGTTTGATTATGTGACCCGTTGAAAGTGATCGAACGCACGCGACTGTAATCGCGAAATTATGAAAAACCGGAGCCGGCAAATTACCGATCATATCTGCGTGGCTTCGTCGTTGCTAGCTCTCCCTTACTGTTATTAACTTCGCTGCTCTATTATAATTTAACCGGGTCGTTCGCGGTGTGCCACCGATTCCGTGTAATCTTGACGCTCCCGTTTAGCGTTTCGCATTTCCTCGCCGATTTTCATGCAGATAAGGGCAACGTTCTGCAGCGAACTTTAATTGATCGCGATCCTAGCAACCGGTGATTTTCTACATGAATCGGTTCGTTGCTCTTTATGGTACACAATGGTTGTAGCGATGGGGCTTGTTGTCGTAAAAGTTTGCAGAAAAGAAGAATTATTATAGCTGCAAGCAGTTTAGTTGGAATTTAATTAAAATATTAGGTCGTTGCATATGAAACGGTTGATTATATGTAGTTTAAAGTTTTCGCTTCGTTAATGAATTAAAAACGGTACTAAATGACATTTATTTTATATTTGGTTGTACAATAAATTCTTGCCGTTTTTACGTTTTAAATTAAATATTAGCTTCATTTTCGCATTATTGTAATGTTTGCAGTTTCCCCCAAGTTTACTAGGTTTAGAATTTTCTTATCTGCCTTTACATTTTCTTATTTTAAATTTAAAACTATCGAGCGTTATGCAGGTAAACACGTTTTCCGACATCTTTTATCATTCTTCATTTCAGAGAGAATAGGATGAAAATAGTTTTCACACTTCAAGAATAATATTGACAACATTTTTTTTATATCGATTGAGAAATAGATTCAGAAATCCTAATCTGTCTTGTAGACGAAAGACTCACTATATGGGATAATTCATTAACTTTTTGCGGAAGGCTGTATGCAAATAGCCGCTCCATAATTTTTGGTGTTCCGGCAGCATGCCGATTTTTAAATCAAAAAATTAAAATTAATACGATTAATAAGCACTTCAGAGCCTTAAGAATTCGATCGTTTCGAGGTTGAAAACTTAGAAATTCAAAGGCTTCGGATTCAGAAGCTTGGAAATTTAAAAACTTTCAATTACAAAATTTAGAAATTCAAAGGCTTGGGATTCGGAAGCTTGGAATTCAAATTCAAAGTACCCCCTTAACTTTTATTATTCTCCACCCACAAAGAGTTAAATGTACATATATAAAGATGAAACTGCGAACCAATCAACATAGTAACAAATTTAGTAGGCATATACCCGCGCGGAAATTAAATTTTTATTGTAAACCCAGCTTTCGGTTATTACTGATTCCGTCATTTTACCGAATCGGTCGGTAATTTGTATTGTGTGAACGAGCTGTTATTGTAAGAGTCGTAAAGAGGATTTTGTCTGACTATGCGTAGACTATACTACTTACGTTCCGTTGTACCATTCGGTAAGTTCTCGATAATTTATAGAAGACTGTTCGAAGTTAATGAAATATTTTGCAATAAAATTAAGCGCATGTATATGTATACAATGAAACGGTATAATAATGTTATAATCATTGTAGTAAGAGTAATTGTGCATTTATAAACTTGTACTTGTATAAAAGCTGCTAATTATTATATGCGTTAAACGCATTCCTCGTCCATAAGTCACCAGGCTATTAGTAACTTTTAATACAATGATTATTAAAATAGAGTTTTTAGTAACATCTAAAAAATAATGTGTAATTTAATTTCGTTACTAACGCAAACAATCACTGAGTGCTAATTACATTTTCTAACTCTAATATACATTTCTTGATTTTTGAATATAGAATAACTGTTTCATGGTTTACAAAGGCACTTTAATTCAGCGTGAAACATTAGAGATCATGGTTTCGAATGTGTATTAAAAATACATGTGTACACGTTTTCGTGTTAAGGTACTTCAGTACGTGCCATATTAAATATACATGCGCTTTTGAATCGTTTCACGTGTACTCCAATACACGTGTATTATTTTACGTGTATTTAGTTACACGTACACTAATGCATCCCTATTTTAATTCCTGTAGTTACTAAAATATTAATATTAGATATTAGATATTAATTTACAGACGTGACTACTCACCCAACAGACTTTTTTAACAAAATAAATTTTCATTCAGTTTTGAACCCAGAATCTCGATGTTTATGAAACCGCAGTTTTAATCCGTAAATCGATATCAATGTTCTAATATTTAATTGAACAAATAAAGGTAAGAATAAACAAATTAAAATAAGGATGCATCAATAAAATACACGTGAATTAATACAGGTGAAATAAGAATCTCTACCTTTATACACGATACAAAATAATTAAAAGAAGAGTAGAAGAATAATTAAAACAATTTAGTAATGTATTAATTATTTCTTATCTACTTTTGAAATTTCTGTGATGAAAACAGCTAAAACAAATGATAAATAAATTTCATAAATGTATGTATACTACTTCAGTTAAATGTAACCAATATTCAACTGAATGCAAAAATAAAACACAATACGTATCTATATATTTAACAAAAAGGTATAGTAAAATAAAATCTCCGTTCGAAAAACGTGCCTAAAGACTTAAATATTCAAATTTGTAATCGTTTTATGTTTTGCGTTGTCTTGTTTACTAGTAGTTGTCGCGAATAAACGATTATTGAGACGGATAACTTTGCAACAATTTTTACAATAACTGAATTAACTGTATGGATTTCCGGTTCATAGTAAATGTAATCGATCAGAATTTGTCACTCCCTGCGACGAGCAGAACGAGTTGGCATTGCCTGAATCCTTTCAGAAGTTCGCAACAGAGGATATTAAGGTCCTTTCGGGATGATCGATATGGGAACGTTGCTAAGCAGCTTACCTGGAAACCCTCGTCAACGGGGATAAGAAAGGTGTAACGTCCGTCCGCCTTGAAGACTTCCTCCTTCTTTTCCTTCACGATCCGCTGTCGGAAGATGCTGCAAGAAAATTGGACTCGTTAATTGAACACACTTCTACTACTTTCCCCTTGTAATTATATGTCTTTAGGGAAAAATCGTACACATAAAATGATTTTATTGTCTGTTCTATTAGAAATTTATGGGTATAAAATTTATAAAATGGTTTGACGTAGGAAAATGCAGCAAGAAAATTTAACTCATTGACATACTTTTACTACTTTCTCCTCTTAACTACATTTCCTTTGACAAAAATTATGCGTATAAGAAAAATAAAAATTGTACGGTTCATTTTTATAGGTGTAGGATTTATAAAATGGTTTGATATAAAAAACAAAATTGCAAAAAAATTTGATTCATTAATTGAACACACAACTACTACTTTCTTCTCTTAATTGTATTTCCTTTGACAAAAATTATGCATATAAAGAAAATAAAAATTGTACGATTCATTTTTATAGGTATAAAATTCGTAGAACGATTTGATATCGAAAAACGCTGCAGAAAAATTTGATTCATTAATTGAACACACTTCTACTGCTTTTTCCTCGTAATTATATCTCTTTATGGAAACAATTTTACGTACAAAACGATTTTATCTTTTATCGTATTCAAAATTTCTAGGTATAAAATGTATGAAATGGTTTGCAGTAATAAAATGCAGCAGAAAAAGCTAACCGGTCAATTAAACACAGTTTATCTCTCGTTTCACATTTAATTATATTCCCTTTGGTAAAAATTTCTATATATAAAATTCATTGAGTGGTCCGTCGTTACAAAATATAGCAAGAAAATCGAATGTTTTTAACTGAACACAGATTTAATACGTTTTTCTATTCATTACATTTCTGTTGGCCAAATCTACGTATATAGAATGATTTTATCATTTATCATATTAACTCTTTCACATATACAAACGTAGAGAAGTTTAAATACAATTGATATAAAAAAAAGTTGAACCTTTGTTCCTTTTATCATTTCGTGTTTTTATTTCAATTTTTTTTATATTCTACTGCTGTCAGTTTTTTTTAACATAGATCTCTATATGTGCGAGAAAATTGAAAATAATGACATAATTCCAACAAACATGGAAATTGTGTCACTATGGTCGAAAGAAATACAAATTTATAGATACAAAATTCATAAAACGATTAATTTTATTTTTACTTTTGCGTGGATATCGCGTTAACAGTAAATCAATATAAATTTTAAATTTTTGAGGTACTATTGATAAAATATATGATATTGTACAAAAAATATATTGTTTCGTTTATGCAAAGTATTATGAAACGACTGAATTTTCGTCTTATATCACTTATACTTTTCTGTGATTCTGCTGTATTTTATACCGTAGTTTATTACATATTTAACATTCTGAACAACCCAATAAATTGAAGGAGAATGTTTGGATCATTGGATCGTAATTAACATATAACACAGGCGGCATAAAATATAAGATAATATCAATAAACCTAAAAATCTCTAAGGGGAATAGAAATTAAATCTCTAATTAAGCGACTACAGCAATACCTCCTAATTACTTTGAAGAGAAATTTAATTATGTATTAATTATATATGAATATTCTAGATAATTCTATCTTATTTTCATGTTTCTATTATCACAATATCAGCGAAACTATATTAATATTAAAATTATTTAGCTAATGGACATGTTACACATTATTATTATTACGTAAAAGACTTCTTGACAATATAATAAACGTAATTACATTTTAAATTAACGCATCAACCTTTACTCTACATTTCATCACGTCACATATTTTCACCAAATAAAATGATTTACGCGTGAACGCTGCAAAACAACTCGTTCATCTGACCAAAGTTAAACGTCATAATATACAGCTTGCTTTTAATCGCGTCGAGCTGGAAGATAAAATATCGGAATTAAATGGAACTATGAATTTGCTACCGAATTTATACCGGCAGGAGATAGCGAATTCTTCGAAGATGATTAACTAACAAAGTGTTCGTTGAAAATATACAAGGAAAGTTTGTTGGACGTTTTACTTGTTGCAAGAACAAGCGAAAACGTTGTTCGGCGGCGAACGGTAAATGAAATGCAGCGAAGCTTAAAGAAGTTTCGGAAGGGTGAAGCTAATTCACTCAAGTTTTACTTACTCAGATGGCAAGCTCCACGGCACCGTGCTTTTAAATATCGATAAAGACTTGACAAAGTGAGCATCGAAGAAGTTACTTAAGAAACAACTACGAAAGTTGGTTCCATCTTCATCTTCCGGCGAACGTGAGCGGACTTCGCGGATGGTGTATTTTACTCGGAAGTGTCGCGAAAACGAAACTATATCCGATAAGTGATAAGAAGTAATAACGGACCTTGAATAAATAATGGAAAAAGGGACGAAAGTACGGAAAATTGCATCGAAACAATTGGCTAAAGTAAAGCGAAATATTGTTGCTTATATAATACAAAATTTGCATAGATTTCTGCGAGTTTAGTTTGATTATAAAATAGGAAAGAGTACCTTGTTTTATTTTATTTTATTTTATTTTATTATTATTAGTTGTTATTTATTTTGTATAGTTATATTATAAGATTAACCGCTATATAGAGAAGAAAGAAAGAAGTAAGAAGAAATTATAATACTTACCGAACACGATGAACACCCAAATCGAGATTCTCGCTTTGGTTGAGGAATTCAAAGGCGTTCGGGTTATAGATGGGCATTTCCACAGAATTCGATCGCACTGGTTCCAATACTTCGTTTATTATGTGCAAAACCTGAAACATATCGAAATAACGGTTTTATACACAGTACACAACGAGTCAATGTGGATTGCCACTTGATACAACTCGATATTTATTGACTTTATAAAAAAAAACGTTTTATATAAAATTCATGCCACACTTTGTGGAGCTTGTTGGGTAGATTCATTTCTGTTTTTTCGATTTTCCAGATTGGCGAAGCTAAACGATACTTTAACGTTTCGTATTTATTATGTTTTATTGTATTATATAATAATATCTCATATTATTACTGCACACAAATATTGTATATATTTTATAATCTATCTGTAATACCATTATGAAGTAGTATTTGTAAAATTGATACTTTATTAGTAAGAAACTAGCGCATTATATAATATATTAGGTGTGGCAATTAATACGATGCTTCTTTTCCATAAATTTCAATAGTCATTTACAAGAACCAAACATAATTTTAATAGTTAAAGGAATTTCCCGTAGCTTGAATGATAGTTTTCTATTTATTATAAGGCAAATAGCGAATTTCTTCCGTGAAATATGATGGAAGTTTTGAGTATATACCATTTTACCATAAAAGCATCGAATTTATTTCTACAAATACTATTATCAAATAGATACCAAATTATTAATATATATACACATGACAAATTGTGTTAAAATTATTCAATTCAACAGGGTGAATGTTATAACTGATAAAATACTTTTCTCAAGGATTTTTATCATTAAAATTGAAACGCTCTCATATTCGGTATAATGCAAAATAATTTTGATATAATATCTTATATTATAGCATAACAATTTTTAGAATTACAAGTTTCCATCCCACTTTCAATTCAGAAATACCAGAAATATTATAATATTTATTAGCTTTCAACTGAAGGCACATTATACTATGGTTACATACATAATAATGTGGCAGAATCGCAAATTCAAAGATAGAGAAATGTGTAAGTTGTGTTAAATTTACCGATATTTCAGGAAGTATATCCCCGTTCAAAAGTCCATTTTAGAGGTGTCTATGAAAGGATCGGTCGTATAGTTTCAAATAACTCCATATACAGTTTATATCGATCGGATTCTTCGACCAAGTGAGCAATACGTTTGAATTTCCGACGTATTTTACCACGTGACTCAGCAATTGGCACACGAATTTTTCGATGGAGCTTTGAAATGTCATACTGTTTACTCGAATTACCATCGGCCTCGAATGAAACCTCTTGGAAATTCATCCGACAGGCAAACTTGCTGGTGGCTGGCTAATTTATTTGACAAATGAATTCATTGTTGCCAGCCAAGTTCGCACTTTCTTTAATTACGAACTCATATTAATTGAAAGGGTTTGAATTTTTGTTCATCTTTCTTTGAATACGTTGCGCCAAAATTCCAGTCGAAAGAGATTCAAGATAAAAGAAATCAGAATTATTTATATTTTTTGTTTACATTGGTAATACGCTGTGAAGCTGTGGAGAGGGGATAAAATGGGGAAAAGGAAGGGCGTTGCGTTTCGTCCTGGGCCTGCTAGTGGACTCATCAGTAAGGCTACCTAGCAGGCCCTGCTTTAGACACTGGGACGTTGGAAGGTTTTTTTTTCTGTTGGTTACTTTGGGTGATGGTTTCGTGGTATCTAGAGACTTTTCCCTTATGACCCACTGTCCTGTTGGTTATATGCTAGTGATGTATTTGATTAGTTAATCAATTTGTATTTATTCACGGGAAAAACTTTCAAAAACCCGTTTTCTTAATTACTGGCTTTATTATTTGTGTTGATGTTATCATCCTGGGTGTTTTCTTCCTAATTTTAAGTGATATCTCTTGTGGATTATAGTTGCCTGTTGCTCTTATGAGGGGGTTAGTATGGTTGTGATTATATGTTTTATTTACTACTTGGTTAATGTATCCTCGGATGGTTTCTATTTGTGCTTCTTGGTGTAGTTGTTTGGTGCTGTAGTCCCTTGGTTTGTTGAGTGCTAATTTTAGGAATTTGTTTTGCATTTGTTGGATTTTCTTGAGGTGTGTTGGTGCGGCTGTGGAACAGACTTGGATTCCATAGGTTAGAATGGATCTGGCACATGTTTTGTATAGAAGTAATTTGGTTTTTTGGTTGAGGGTGCTGCTGGGACCGATGAGTGGTCTTAGGTGTCGCAAGGTTCCGTATGCTTTAGCTATCCTGTCCTGTATTGTTTTGTACCAGGTGAGGTGTTGGTCCAGCCAGAGGCCAAGGTATTGACTATTGGAAGGAAGGTTAAAGGCGGTATATATATGGACGAGGTAGTTGGAGCGAGTGCTTTCGAGAAAGTCCTATTTCGTATGTCCCTCTAGTGGTGAGTGCAGGAGGGCCGCCACATCCGCAGAAAGTAAAATTATGTATTGCGTATAAAATGGCCAATTTTATGTGTCTTAAAGTGTTTTAATCGCTAATTAATTAAAAACAGCACTTCCAATTTTTATATATTGAAAAATGTCTCGTACATATCGATGAATGTCAGACTCAAATAAAGTGTTTAGTTCGTCATTATTGATAATTGTTTTAGGCGATTATAAACTATATTTTCAATATAAAATATTTTATAAAACCAAGTCCCATTCTTAGCCATTGAGGCAGAAAATAAACATATATATATATATACATAATAAAACAACAGAATTTTTGAGACAATTATTACGAATCCAAAAAGTTTGTACAGAAAAATTTAAGTACAACAGCTAAGGGATACGTCCCTGTTTTATCAGAACACCGCCACGTGAATTTGTTTATGTCTGGTAACTCGTATCACTGAGCAGACTTTAGCGTTACTGAATATAAATAGGTACATATGTTCATTAAAATAAATTAGCGTTTGCGTGGGACGAACACTTAGATCTCTCCAAATGGTTTCGCGCGATACGCAAAGACTAAAAGCAGACAGATAAAGGAGAGTGTACGTCTTCGGCGACATTGCATCGAATCGACAAGTTCAACGAGCATCGGGTTAAATTGCCACAGCGAAGATCCGGCTTGCTTGTAAACGTGAAAGTATACAGTTAATCTCGTGAAGCCGCGAGAGCGATACAAGGGTGGCGATGGTGTTCGGGAGGCGAAGAAGATACAGTAAGACAAACGACATCGCGAAGCAAACTGGGACACGAAACGATGGTGGAAGAAGATAAAGCGAGAACGAAAGGAAAAACAGAGACGGAGGAACCCGTGAGTATTTATTCTGTAGTGAGGAACGCAACTATTTCATGGGCGTCGACTCGTATACCACTTCAACAGCGTTGGGTGTTGCATCCCACTTCTGCCACCCTCATTGCAAAGGGTACACCGCCATTTACTATCCTGGAGTTCGCAACTCGAACGTCCTGCCGGCTATTTATCCGCTTTTCTTCGCGATCAACGTGATTCTTTTATCTCCACAAGGATTCTTCTTCTGCTCGATAACACCGTTTTGTTCTCTTGAGGGAGAGACGCGGGTGACATTGGAACACGGTTCTGGGAAGCTGAATTGGGGATGGTAGACTCGTAAATGGCTTCGAAGGGTAGAGTCTGCACGGCGAATCATTCTGGATACAGAATGCGGGATAATAGGAAGATCTCTAGATCGCGTGCTTTCTTTTGTAGTTCTCGTGTAAAAAGAGGGGAAATAGGGGCGGTTTTTCTTCATCTTTTTTTTTGTTTAAGAATTACAGAAGGAATGTTTGCTTAACCCCTTGGCTTACGAATTTTTCGAAGCGTATTTGGTAGAACGTTGGCTATTTTCTACTGTAACGTCGAGTCGAATGCAAGACACCAAAATGTTGTACTTAATTTGAACTCAGCGGTCCTCAAGTTTACCGTCTTGCAAGTTGAAATTAAGTCGATTAAAGTTTACGAAAGAATGCAGCGTGTTTTCATCGTAACTTGCGCACAGGTTACACGACGAGTGAAACTCGTTATTATAAGGCAAGTGGTTAAGAAGAACTTTGTTTCTTTTCTTTGCGGTGTAGGACGGATGTACCAATTACTGCCACTTTATGGTTATCGCGTTACTTTATTTAGCTTGTTTGGAAATTATTTAACATAAAAATCGTTCCAATTTGGAGCATAGCATTGTTCAACCGCTCTTTAATTTATGAACATTTTTTTATATGTTGAATATAATGAATTAATTACCACGTAATTGAAAATGTACAACAAAGTTCAATGTTCTTATTACTGTCACTTGAAAAGCTGTCATTTAAATCGAAACAATTCTTACGTATATTAGCACGTCAATTTATGTAACAGATATAAGATGTATAGTAAACGTATCGCCTTTACTGAATTATGACACGTCCCATACTTTATAATTACATTGTGTCGCGTTTTAATGTTCATCAGCACATTTACCGCCTAATATTTCGTTTTTAAATATTAAGTGTAAACGAATATACTATATCTATGTGTTGTTACGTAAACCAAAGTCCAAATTTAGTATAAAAATGTGTTTATTTACGATTCTTTATACATTACTTTGCTATTAAATAAACGAATTAAAGTGTCGGTTATAGGGACACTGAGAGTAATTTGGACATCTACCCTAGTAAATGTATTTCGGTACAAAATTTGTTTTCTAGTGGAATGTAAGTTAACCCTTAGCTCTACAATAACGAGTCATACTAGTGCTATGAATTATGGCACAGATTCAATGAAAAAGTATCAAAATTTAATCACAATTTAATCACAACACGTGATAATCACGTGTAAATGATTTGCACGTGACATGATATAAAAGCAGTGATCAGGTAAAGCGACCAGGCGTAGTTAATAAAATAATCGTGGAGCAAGAGATTAAAAGTTATTGTTTACGATTAGATAAATAATTAAGTGTTAAATATATTAAGTATCATGTTGTTTTGTCGTAGATACATTCAACCTGAATATTTGTTGTATTTTGTAAAATCAAATTCAAACCTCCGAATTTCTAAACCTTAAAATTTCCTAACTTTCGAATTGCTAAGGCCTAGAATTTCTAAATTGCTGTATTTTTAAATTATAGAATTTTCAAATCTCAGAAATTCTAAATCTTGGAGTTTTCAAACTTATGAATTTGTAAATCTTGGAATTCTTAAACTTTCGAATTTCCAAACCTCCAAATTTCTAAGTCATGGAATTTTCAAACTTTCGAGTATCTAAGTCTTAGAATGTTCAAACTTTCAAATACCGAATCTTAGAATTGTCAATCGAAGACATTTATTAAATAATTTCATTTAATCTCCAAATGCGCCCAAATACTTCACCACTCTACATCAATATTTTCTCATTATTTCTCAACGCGTTGTTTATCCACTTTCGTGTACTTATTCTTCACGTTTGAACAGTAGGTAAACCGCCAAACATAAGCGTATATACAAGCCGAGCTTGGCCAGTAAATCGCGAACGCTAGAGCAAAACGAGAAGCTGTCGATTCCAGTTTATAAACCGTTCTGCGTCGAAACATTTCTTCCTTAGCAAGGAAGCCATGCTAAAAGCTATGCTCTCGGTGTTCAATAAAGAAAAGCGAGGTCTAGAGAGATTGCATGATAACAAAGAAAATAGGAACATGGGAGGGGGTAGAAACAGCATGTTCCATTTATCCGGGAGGACTCGTTGCAGAGAATTCTGCCACGAGGAGAAATGAAGGAAAAAACAATGATTCGCGTTTGTATGCTAGAGTGGCTTCCTAGAAATGAATCGTCTCGCTATCCAACTACGATACGGGGGACGAGCGAACTTCCTGTGTTTCTTTGACGTCCATTTATCTTGCTTGCCGGACACGCATCATTGGAGAGAAAGGATCGAAGCCTTGAGAAGGAATCCTTAATTTCTTAAGCGATTTGATCTCCGTCTGCGTATAAAAGGTGATTCTTAACTCCGCAACGATGCTTCGAAAAAGTAAACAAATAGGTTAATAGAAAAGTCAGTACTAGTCGAATCAAGTTTATTATAATCACGGATAGTGTTATCAATCGGTTATCATTATCATAATTAGACTGCGGATTTTTATGTGTTCATGGTGGAATTTCAAAACGCGATAAGAAACGGAATACGCGAAATTATATTAAATAACTAAAGTAAAATGCGTTTTATAATATTCGGAGAGTGGAACAAATTTTTATTGCGATCCAATTTCTTGAATCGTGCCTCTAAAGACGTGAATTTGCATAAAAATCCGCGTTCTAATCATAATCAATGGATCCTAAAATACTATATAACGTTGATTAAAAATAATCCTCCTATTATAATCAAACTATTACATTTGGAGACAAAAAATAAGAATTCTTAGCAAATTCGTACTAAATGAACCTCTTTTGTTCGAACATTACTTTCAATTGAAGCATACCTTTTATCTTTTATATAATCGTATTGCAAGAATTAATAGAAAATACGTAACAGAAATTGAAAGAGGGAACTTTAATAGAGATTTGTTTAACCCTCTAAATGTTGTACGTTGTATTTTACTTTAAATATTTTGTATATTTTTGTATATCATATGGAATCTGTTACTTTTGCAAATTTAAATTTGCCATAACTGCAGAATATAATCTTCTTTCAAATAATTCCCATCGTTTTTAGGTAACTATTTGCTAATGTTACCCCGTTTTTATATGTAAACGATTAGATATCTTCGTTACCTAACAGTTACGCGATAAACGTTAAAGTAAAAGTGGTAGCACATATTTGAACAATTCCCTCTACATCTTTCTTACTCTTCTATCCTTTTTTTTATTTCTTATCTTACGTTTACCCCTGCGCTACGTTAAATATTGCCAAAGGTTTAAGAATCACTCTGTATATGCTTCACAGATAGACACAAGCGAGCCAGACAACCTTTAAATTCGATTGTTCAGGACAGACAATTCTTCTCGGCACCAATTCACCCAGAACGGTTTATATTCTCGTCTGGATGAATTTTACACGGAGACGGTTACATGTGGCGAGTAGTGGCCGTTCCTGGAACACGACATTTCTTGAGGATGAACTTTCTGGGACAACGGACGTACATCTTTCAGCCAGACACTGCTATTTCTCTTTCCGTGGTTTAAGGAATGCTTCTGCCGTGGGAGAACTATTTTGAAATTAAAGAGGTGATAAAAATATGTCGAGGCTATTTTCCCTTCAAATGCTGATATCGTGTTTACTAGCAGAACACAAACGCTTTAGAGTCTACGAAAAGGTAAATCTCGTGCGATAGTCCTGTAATAGATGATGTATAGTGGTTCGGAATTTGAAAGTTTTGGTTAAATTGCACGGATATAAAATTCCTCTGCTGGCCAAAAGCTTGGACGATTTTGCGCCTTAAGACTAACCGTACCGACATTTTACATATATCAATTCAATAAATATTTCCGAGTGAAAAAAAAATGGGAAAAAGAAGAATAAAATGTTGAGAAACTGGTTAATCGGACAATAAAAGAATTGTCATAAAGTTAAACGAATGAAAGGAGTAACAGTGAACGTAGTAGAATCACAAATCAAATATTTTAAAACTGGTGATTTGACCGATCGTGCTACAGTTGATGTTGAGAAACGTAAAAATTAAAAAAAGAAGAAAGAATTTAGATACGCATTACAATGAAAAACTGTTCAGTTTAAATTTACAAAGACAGATGAAATCGCTGCTAATGTTTAAAATAAAATTAAATAATAGTAAATTAAAAATGGAATTAAATAATAGTAAATTAAAAATAAAATATCTAACCCTTAATTTCTACACGTATTAAAACTTTCGTCTGTAAGACTGCTAATAATTGCTCATTTATCTGTATTTCGCAGGTTCGATATTAGTAATTGAACATTATACTATAATTGAAAAATATCCAAAGTGACAAGCTCGTAAATCATGCAGAAAGTAAAATAGAGATAAATAAGTCATTATTTTTAGCGGACTCACAAGCCGACAACAGAAGTTAACGGTTAAAATTTTCCAATAATAGGAAAATTAGCGGAAGATTCAATATAGGTTCAAGTTACAAAGTGGTCCCATGAATTTAACCTGGAAGTATTTTTTTATTTCTTTATACATTACTTTATTTCACTGGAAGTACTACAGGAAGGACAATCATGTAAATGGGTTATAGATTTTCTAAAAGGTAGAAATTTTTACGATGTAACATAGTAACCTTTCACTCTACGTCACATCAGACCGGCGAAATAATGTAGCCACTAATACCCTAATAGGTGGATGTGACCCAAAATTCCTAACAAAAAAAGTGGTCTTATACTTTTGACCATCAATTTAGGTATCTAAATTAGTACTTACATAAATATCATAGGTGTAATTTTTATACTTATTATTCATATCATAATTGTAATTTTTGTGTGAAGTACGAAATAATTTCCATTAAAAAAATACTGAAATTCTTTGTACAGTTACTACTAATATTTTCCAAATATCTTATAGATTATTAATATTTTAAACTATTAACTATTCTTCAAAATAGTTACTAATATTTTTAACAATATTCGATAAATGTTCTACTGATTATCGATATTATTACTAATATTCATATCGATCTTTATTGACAATCATTAATCCAAATATACAAATTTCTTTCGCGTAGTTTATTTGAATATTCTGATTTTTCGATAAAACTTCCTTAATTACTAAACCCAGGCATTAGAGATATTTCCACGTTTTTTATTTAATGGTGGCTCATTTTTTCGCAGCTCTTTTTCTCACAGATGATAGAGCACAAGGGGGAAAACTATGAACGTTTCTCTAAGAGCTCGTTAATTCGAAGTTCACCCCATTCCGGCCACCGTCTTGGGGCCAAAGTCACGTTTACACCCTCGAATGCGACCATTAATAAAAACAGGCGAATGGTTCGTTATGGCCATTCGTAATTAATTGTGTCCCCGCGGCATCCCCGCGGACATCTAAATTAACGAATGTTAAGTTAATGGACTGGAATTTTACGCCGGCTTACTTCGTGCATGCTTATAAAGTTACACACACATATACGATGCTTTAAGCAGCAGAAATTAAAAGCTTGGAATAACTAATATTTTAATAGTTTGGTAACAAGAGGAATAAACTAATTCCTGTTACAAATTAAATTAACGGGGAGAACTAATAACTCCTGGAGAGAGAAAATTTCCATCTCAAAATTTAAAATCTAATAAATTGGAACAGTTATAATAAAACGTTTCCATTGTATATTAGATAATTACAGATAAGAGATAAATGAATGCATAGCGAAGATACAATTTGGGGTTGAAAGTTGCTCTTATACCAATCTAGTAAAATAAAGAAGCAAAAGAAAATGTAGTAAATTTTTAGCATCTTTATTTACTTTTATGCGTATTAAAATTCATACCTACATAACTTAAAAACTTATTTCAACTCTTAACGACTATCACAGGTGAAATTTAACTCATTAAGTCCTCTTTTAAATATTAATCACCTATCTAAATCCACTTTTATATATTAATCACCTATAATATCATAGTACTGCGAATTTATGTTCTTGTTCTTATCTTCTGATTATTATTCCGTACATTTATTAATGCATTATCTCATTACCCGAATAATTTACTTACAATAATTATTAATTTCCATTCCTTTGATCAGAGTAAAAAATTCTAAATCAATCGTAAATTTCTTCTCTATGGCGTAAAAAATCAATTCACGAGGGAGTGAAATTTGCTTCAACGAACGTTATTGCATTGCCCAAAATAAAACATGCCAGTTTTACTTTGATAACGTTAAACCATTCATCGTGGGAAGTCAACAAGCTTTTCGATCGCCTCGTCCGATCAAGAAACCTATTTTGGGTCATGCCAAACAATTCGTTCGATGTCCCATTTCCGAAAACCATTACCGAAGAAGAAATATAGCAATGGTAAGTGATGTAGGGGCGTAAAAACATGCGTCCTGTTCGCGTTCCTTCTTGCTGATCTATCGACGAATACGCGCAAAATTCGTGATAAGGTACGTGGAAGCGCGAATTGAGAGCATAAAGCGCCGGTTCAATTCCACTCGATTACTATAAAGCACTCCTTCGTCCCGTATGCCAGCTCCGAGTGTCAGGGTGTGGCGTCGAGACACCATGGCGCCGATTCCCTTTCCCAACCCTCTTTCTTCCCCATTCGAATACCCGAAGGATATTATGCGAGATTAAAACCAAACCGTCTGACCTCCGCTAATCTTCAAGCTGTAACGAGGTCGTGACGTTTTCAGACTGTTGACAACCGTAAAAACTTTATGGAGCACATTTGTTTTGTGAGATAGATTTATGGATGTTAACGAAATGAATGCGACTGGGGTTTAAGTAGCTCATCAAAGTAGACGTTTGGATGTTTCGCAGACGGAGGATTTTGACATCTGTTGATTAAGAATATTCGATGCGATTATTATTAGGTGCTGGAGAAACGTCATGCGATTTTACTATCAGACATTCGGTCAAATAGAACTTTTATAGAATTTGCAAAAACAACTATGAAAATGGCGGTACAAATAGAGTGATAGGGTAATACTGTTGGAGTATTATAGGTAGTTAACCCTTTGACTGAGGCACGATATTCGCCTAATCATTGCTACAGAGCATTGGTATGATCAGAAATGCGCATATATTGTACGAATCCAAAATAGTTACTTGCGAAACCTGAAGTGTAGAATAGTAAAATGTTAGGTACATTACTATTAGAGTGACACTTCAAATATTATTATATACTGGCGAGTTATGAAATCAAACAAAATTCTAGGTACTGGACGTATGTATATATAAACTTCTAGCAGCCAAAGGGTTAAACAATACGATGCTAGGTATATTTATATATTTTCATGTTACAAAATTAAATTAAATTCAATTACATTATATTACATTGTATAGATGAAGTAGTTTTAAATAGTTTAGTTTCTGATGTAATATAAACTTCGAACCACAGTTAAATACCATGTAATGCATAGCGATAGATAATAAATGCGGTTTATGATGACATAATTTTGAGAAATGAAAACAGAACACAACTGTAATCCAATAGAAAATATAAATCTACATATACCCTATAATAATGGTGGCGTCGTAAGAAAATTGTGTCTATTTTTTATATCGTTATATAAAATTATATTTGAAAGGAGTTTAGACCATTTCAATTTTGTAATATAAATTTTTTGGTTTTCTATCAGAGATATATTTAAATAGAATTTTTATAACATGTACCAGTACTACTGTAGCAATTGTAGTGTTATAAGAACATTGTGACCATCTTCTAGATTGTTGAATAAAACAACATTTGAATTTTGAAAGGAAGTGCCCTAAGTTCTTAAAAGTTTAACAAACTTTTGAACAGGGTTATAAATCAATGTAACACAGAATAAGTAACGATTTCAATTTTTTTTTTAGATTTTTAGCTTGGACCACTTTCACAATCACTGACACAATCTACTGATAGCATTAATTGTAAAAAAAATATAAGGGAAAAAATGAATAAAAATGAAAGAAAGATTAGAACGGCATAAGTCGCGTTTTTATGCATTACTTGAGCACCAGAAAATATTAATAAAAGTAATTGACATTACTTGATCGAAGACGTGAAATGACAGCTCTGTAAGTCGAGGCAATAAAATGTTTGTCAAACGCACTGGAAACGTGTCTCAGAATTAAAGCTTCCTTAAAGTTTTCGCGTGGATAGTTTCAGGCTATTCTGGTGACAGTGTAAATGAAGTTATCCGCTTTAAGTCACTCCAAGATTCATCGAATCGAACGACAAGAGAACACAGAGGCAGAGGGATGCGGTTACCGTTCATCCCTCTGTAACCTACAACCATTTTTATTTTATCGTCTCCACTATCAACTTCCATTTTCTCCACCTTTGCAGAAGGTTTTTTATTATGTATTTGAGAAACTAAAAAAGGATTCCTTAGAAAGTTTTAGTTAAATATTGAATCTTTCCAGTGAGATAGATATTCTTGTAAAGTTCCCCTCAAATACAAAGACCCTAAGTACGTATAGTCATTGAATTTATCTAATATGCACTAAATGGACCATTATGTGCACTGAAAACTATACAATTCCATTCGAAAAACAAGATGAGGAGCTAAAGACGAGATCGAATACGTTACGGTATAAAAAAGTAAACTAAAAGATTTTCTTTCAATTCATTCTAACATTTTTGATGGCCGGTAGTTCTCAAAATATTAAGTTTCATCGCATGAAAGATCGTGAAAAAATGTAGAGAAACTTTAGTCAGTGAGATATATGCCTGGAAATTTTTTTCAAATTTTTTGAGCGCACCATTTACTTTTAAAAAAATTCGTAACGCCAATTCTTCATTGAAGTTTTTATGTGACTGTGTTTATATTTTTATAGTTACTTTTACAGTCATAATAGAAGCATTTTGCTACACCAAAGGTGTTTTTTTACACTGAACTAGAACAGCTAAATTAAGGTCCATTTAGAGCTAATAATTAGATATTTAAAAAAACATTGTGAAATACAATATAAATATAATGCGACACGAACTTTCCGTTCAACCGAATATTTTTACTCGCCTAACAAAAAATCCACGTTTACTAACCAACTATGAGGTACCGATGGCTCAATTTGAGTCTCAAAATATTGCAATTACTTAATTCAAGTGAGACACCCCGTATAATATAGCCACTAATATCGAAAGTAGTCATCGGTACTGAAAAGATGGATCTGACCTAAAACGAAAGCATTAATAAATAAATCTAAAATCTCCCTTGTCTTCTCCCATCGAGTTTTGTTTCATGCTGACCCTTAGGTTTCCCAACTCATTCCAGTTTCTCTTTGTTCCCCATTGTTGGAAACTCTCTTTTGCCCTCTGTGTCCTGGTGGTAACGTGCATTTTTTAACAAGCCGTAACGCGACCCTGTTTTGTTCGCCAGCTTCACAGACAGATTCGGCTAGCGGCATTTACACCGGCAAAATCTCGGCTTTATTTCGTTCCAAATCGAGTTACCAGCAAGAGAAGCAACTTCTCTGATACTTTTCCCTTCTTGTCTCGTCGTATTCCCGGTCTGGCCTCGCGGGAGAAGTTTCTCTACAGCCTGCTGGAGTGTCTCGTAAAAGGAAATTGCGCCGTGAAGGGGACCGCGTTGCGCGACCGCGAAAACGGCCTCCAGACGCGAAGTTCGTTTTCTAGATTGAACCGAGCACCGTAATCGTTAATTCGCCGTTGATCTCTGTATAAACGATTTCACCTGCAGCAGCTTCTCCCGATGCTTCTTTATTCCATGCAATTTTCACTTCGTACATAGGCCGGCTATCAGAAAAGATATTTCCGTAGGAAAATAAATTTGACATAGCTTTCCGCGTGAGTGTTATTTATTAACTCATTCATTCTTATGAATGATTATTAGACTGCCGAAGGTTATGTAGCTACCATATGCAGTGACTATGCAAACTATATGCAGGATACAGTGGATGCCATAAGTTTCTGGCCAGACTATAATTCTATTTCAAACTAAATTACACATTAATAAAATTTTGTACACAAGCAATTAAATGAGCTGATGATTTATAAGCTATAATAAAATAATATATTCGTACAGCGGTCCTTTATTGCCAGGTATTCGTCGTCTTGCTAATATAATAAACCACATGGCAAAAGAGAAACGAACCGATTAAAATCCCTAGACTGAGGACTGCATACACCAAAATGCCCATGAATACTTCTTTAACTCTTTCAGGCACAAGATCTTCCGTTTTGTAATTTTAAAATTTGTAAACGAGTTTAAAAAAATTCCACTTTTATTTATAACATTTTATCGTACAACAAATAATTTATAAGTTAATTGATGTCGTCATATAACGCGACTCACCCTATATAATATTTTTGGCATAGAATTACTTCTTAAACGTATTGGCAAAGTTTGTCATTTTAAAATATTGAAAGTTAAAAGTTAAAAAAGAACGATTAATTGTTTTATTGTTTCATTGAGGAAAATGAGAATTGATATATTTCTTTTTACTTCGGAAACATTATTTAATCTTTAATATTATAATCAGACGTCGGATCTTAATGTAAATTCAAATCTTTAAAAATAAAATTAAAGAAATGGGATTTAAATAGGTGGTTTATATATATCATCTCTATCTTTCAATGCCATTTGCATTCCGTATCTTTTTACATATTTGAATTTCCTATAAATGCATAAAGATTCGCAGTCTAATTACAACACTTATAAATTATAGTTACATAAATTAAAAGCTAAATATATCGGCTGAACAACGTAACTTGATCACCTTAATTATTTTAATTATTAGTCGCTGTTTGTCACTATAACGAGTTATACAGGGTGGTCCACGCAACGTGTGCACCGTTATAACTTCCAAATATGCGTTGCACGAAAGAATGTTATATACAAAAGTTACATGGTTTGAAAGTGCACTATGTAGTGCGTTAATTTTTTTTATAAGTGGACGCATTTCGGAGATTTGAAGGTCAACTTTGTTTTTTTAAACAGAATACTATATTTTTTATACCAAAATATGGTAGAGTATCGAATTGTAAGTAAAAAAGTATTGACCGTTATTAGCCCTAAACCTAATAGCTAACGAGTAATTTCACTTTATTTCTTGAAAATTTTCTTCACGTAATATCAAGTTGGAGATTCAACCTTATGTCACAGATTTCCGCAGGACAGCGATGTTTACGTGACAGTGTTTACTAATATGAGTGACCTAGTGGCTTAACGCAACTAATTTAAGCGTTCAAAGTGATATCAATTGGCATTAATACAGTGATGCAATCTATTAACTAATGAAGAAACTACATTCTGAATCATATCCACACTGAGTGTAATGCATGCTTCACGAATACGATGTTTCATATTCTCAGGTGTTGTTGGTGGTTCACGACACACTGTGTCTTTTAATGTGCCCCACAGAAAATAGTCTAAAGGAGTAAGGTCTGGTGAGCGTGAAGGCAACAGAAATTGTCCACCACGACCAATCCATCGATTGGGAAATTTTCTATCCAGTACTTGCCTTACATTACGTGACGTAATGTGCAGGACAACCATCATGTTGATACTATATTTGTGTACGGATATTTAAAGGTACATTTCCCAATAAAGATGGTAAAGTGTCATTCAAAAAGTTAGCATATTTTTAGATCGACTGTTAGTTGATCATTAATAAAGTATGGCCTAATCAATTGGTTGCCCAGTATTCCACACCACACATTAACGCTCCATTGACGTTGGTGGTCGACTTCTCAATGTCCTGCGGAAATCTGTGATATAAGGTTGAATCTCCAACTTGATATTACGCGAAGAAAATTTTCAAGTAATAAAGTAAAATTACTCGTTAGCTATTAGGTTTAGGGCTAATAACAGACAATACTTTTTTAAAAAAAAATATAGTATTCTGTTTAAAAAAACAAAGTTGACCTTCAAATCTCCGATATGCCTCCACCTATAAAAAAAATTGACGCACTACATAGTGTACCCTTTTAAACCATGTAACTATTGTGTATAACATTCTTTCGTGCAACGCATATTTTGGAAGTTATAACGGTGCACACGTTGCGTGGACCACCCTGTATAATAAGCTATAAATTCGAATTTCCTACTTTGTAAACGAACAGACATTATTCGATAACGAAATGGAAATATTCCCCACTTTATCACTGTTTTTTTGCGTAAAAAAAGCGTTCAATCACATTGACTTTTTGCCAACAATAACAAGGAAGCTTTAAATTGTCTCATACCGCGACTCGTAATAATACCCAATCGATTTAACGATGAAATATTCCAGCGTTCCGTATCCATTTTGCCGCGACTACGGCATATATTTTACATATCTATCGAATTGAAAGCGGATATGCGCGCAGTATTCCCATACACGTATTTCAAGCATAGTCACGCATACATTTCAGTCACTTATACACATACACTAGATTCGGTTACGCACTGTATCAAGATGAAAGTTGAATTTGTCTTTCATACGGAAATATCCTTTTTAAAAACGGACGCTTCCTATATCGTTGACGTTTCTTTCGTCTCCTGATTTTATAGCATTTGTTCTAACCAAACGATGTAATGAATACAAATTGATCATAAATTTAAATTGGAATACTGCAGACACGACGCATCGTGTCGAACAGAATTCGCATTAACGGCGCAGCTCAGTACTCGATTTCCATTCCTTTTACTTTACGTACTCTTTACATGCGTTTCTTCGCCCATTCTAAATTCGCACATACTGGTTTATATATTTTGAGGAGTACAAGAAGATAGGAACGATGAGCCACCTTTGCATATTACACCTTACCTTATAATATTTTCGTATATCCACAGTCTATTAATGAAATTCACTGGATATTAATTAATTTGCTTCAAACATTGAGTGGATAATCGTCCTTTTCCCCCTCTATTCTTCATTTAATTAATTATATTAATCTATTTTGATTTAATTTCGAATTGATTTAAAAAATTCTTCTCTTTTTATCGCGCTTTACAGAGCATTCGATAATTGGATTCTCGATTTTAGTAAGCTTTCCACTTGATTTTAATCGAGTCTCCTATACTTTTCTCGCAATTTCCATTTACGTTGTATTTAACTCTAATTCAACTACAATACGTTTAATCTTATTTTACCTGCTATTTATTCTGAATAAAAATTGTAACTGTCGCAATACTTCATTTACGTTGCAGTTGAAATTCTATTCAAGGGTTTAATCTCGATAGCTATCCTATTTCACTTCAATTTCGATTCATTCGGCTTGCACTTTATTTTCATTCGATTTAGATTCAAACTCTATTTAATTTCTATTCGATCTTTTTTTCAAGCCTCCATCCAATTTTGATTTAGTTGAATGAAGATCAATATTCGTTTCGTCCAACTTTATACGCGATACTTTTATAACATTTCTTTTTGCTTTCATTTAATTCCCCTATTGTGCTCATACAAATCTACGATATATCTATAACAAGTTATGGACGCGCGCTATACGATAAATTCCTATCGAGAAACTCGTAGATATGTTTTAAAATCTCAATTGATAAAGTATTGGGTTATAACATACATTCGGTCCGTTTTATTTTCCGTTTTTAAAATCATTTACTTGTAACCAACTATTTGCCATTTTGATCAATCTTTCACGTTTCCGATAGCAGAAGGAATCTATTCGCGTACAACTTTTGGGACTCAAATAATTGTCCTGAAAAAACAACACGAATTTATGTTACAAGTCAATATTAAAATAAAAAATAATATCGGAATAACGTTTAAAGTAAAGAGATCATATTAATTTAAATGTTAAATAGATTCGAATAGATTAGGATGCTTAACACTAGGTTTACGGAACTCGTCAATTTGGCGCATTTCAGATTTCATACCTAAAATTATAGAGACCATAAATATTAGTTTTCAGTACTTTATGTTAACTTTAATTAATACGATGGTACGAATATGTATTCTAATTGATTTTCTTCATCCTGAACCTTCTAATTTCGAATATTTATATGCAGAATATTTATAAGCCAGTCAAATTATGCAATTAACATACGTAAACCTAGTGTTAATTAAGGTTTTGGTATTATTTAACCCTACAATATCTTTAACCAATTAAATCAATAATTATTATTGGTATTATACAGCAAGTTAAATAATTGGTGCGTGGCACGTCCTTTAACATTTTTATATCTGTCCATTGTTACAGAAGTTGAATACTTTCATCAAATTTATTTTCGCAGAGTTTTAATTCGTTTCAAGTTCAATAATACACAAACGAAATATGATTGTGTATTTTTTCAAACGAAGCCATATATTTTTATTTCGTAAATCGACTTTCGTTAACGTTTCATGTATAAAGGTTTTAAATCCAATAATGCCTCTCTTTCCTAACGAAACGATACTAATTTTTGTTTTACGTAAACCACTTTTTGTATGGATGAAATTATTAACCTTTTAAATCCATCAATATACCCGAGAGAATGTTTTTATACTTACATTTTACATTATATAAAAGTGGTGCAAGTCAAGAATTTAAAAAAATTGAATTTATCACTTATTTTATGTTATATTTGTTTATATTTCAAAAATATCCCTTTTATAGTTCATAATTTTTGCACTAATTTTCTTTGCCACATAAATAGCCCGAATTTATATGGTAATTTCAATCAACGTCAAGCGAAATGAGAATTGGATTACTAAAATTTGCTTAAGTTTCAGCTTTTCTGAAATAAAAGACGTATTCCTCATTCGCTTCTATCTCATTGGGCTGCAATCAATCGAATATTTTCCAAAGGAATCGTTACGTCTTCTTCCGCTATTTTAACCATTCTTCAATATTCATGATTTCAATCGATAATATCGTCATGCATCAGTGCTCTAACGTTATTTTTTACGTATAAACGCTTATTTTCGTATTAGCCTCTGGCAATTTAAATTTCATTTAAATCTGAACGATGTAGGTATGCAATAAAACAATTTTAAATACCGTTATGTATAATTCGAAGTGCGATGTATTGTTCAGGCGGAATAAATAAAAATTTAATATTTTTATTTAAAATATACCCCATGGATCATTAATTTTTTCAAACGTGTTACAAATACAATTGAAATCAATATTTCAATTGTGTCAAGTAATCGGCAAGCTGTCACGGCATACGCCAAGCATAAAATGAATGAGCAATAATCTTATCTCAATATAATCAATGTTTGAAACAAAGTTTCTCTCCGTTGTTTGCGAATGAATGATTACTTCCAGTTAACCGTAGCTGCTAATTTCATTAAGGCAAACCGACGAAGTAACTATTCCACACTTCGAAATTCTTCGAGTGAATATTAATTATAATAATTCTCACTCAATGCAGGAGAGATATTATAATAATACTCAAGAAGGTACACTTAAGGTACTGTTCTCTGTTAGGTCGTTCATTCACTATTATTATTAACACTCGCCTCTAAAAACACAGAAATAGGGAAAAAGAAATGAAATAATTAAACTACGGATCTATATGCTTTTATAAATATTATGTTTATATTATATATATGATATTAAATATTATGTAACTAATATTATAATATACTATATTATTAATTTTATATTATTAAATATATAAAAAGGTGCAAACTGTACTATAATATTATTATAGTTTGAAATTACTTGAATTTAATAATCATTCCTTTATTAGATTTAAATGAAATAAAATTTAAATTAATCTAATTCTATACCTACAAAATCATCTCCGCATATTTCTATAAGATCCATTCCGACTACTACCTTAAAAAGCAGGAAATTTCTGAAAGGTATTTTTAAGTTACTAAACAAATGACAAAAAGTAGTGCAACAAAGTAACAAATACATAAAATTCCTATAATCATACATAATTTTATTCTACTATCGTTAAAGTTTGTTTCAATAAAGCTACGAACTTTCTTTCCAACTCAACATATTTTCATATTTTTATATTTACAGATTAATTTAATCATCCCACAAATAATAAAACTTGAACAAACCAGAAAAGAGTCCCGTAATAAAGCAACCCTCCGTGCGTTTATTCACCGTCTCGCAGTGTTGCGCAGCAACGAATATCAAAGTTTCTCTTCTTTTGTTGTATCACGCCACAAAATTAGTGCTCTGCTTTTCCCGTATATTTTTAAATTCACGGATAATCTCGCCTCTGACGGCATCATACCGTTTCTTCGCTCACCTCCGCCACCGTTTATCCCTTGGATCCTGCGTTCGCAGTATCGTTCTCCCCGCTGAATAACGAAGGTTGCAAGGAATTTCCTCGGAATATTTTTTCGCGTGAATCGCCTAGCGTGTGATGTAGTTCGTAGTGAGATCGTAAACGTTAACGGTGCCGGGACTTTGTCAGTTATTACGGTGCTTCCGAGTTGATCTCGTGTTCCTCCGAGGATATACTTCCGCGGAAACGCGAAAGCGGAACACCGAGAGGCGGTTTAAATAAGCTGGAAAATATTTTTATACGATTTCATGGTCTACTGTCTACTCCTCACTACTAACTGTTGTATCCCTTTAATATCTCGTGCAACCATAGCGGTGTTAACTTCCAGCCCTACAATTTTGGTCAAATTTAACTCCTTTCTTCTGCCTTTTGTTTAATAAAACGCTAACAGTAATAATAAAATAATAATTTAATGGTTACAAATTTTAACAATAGATTTATGGACATCGACAGTACAATTTTTCTAGGTCTCCTGAAATATAGGAATATTATATGCAGATACTGAAAGTTAAAAAGTGGGGGAAGGAGCAGAATACATTACAATCTGTATTTATATCATTGCGTCAATCAAAGTTGATCTAAGTTGATGAAAAATAATATTTGTGATTTTTGTAACTTTAAGTATAAAACTTGAAATCTGTCAAATTGACAAGTTCCGTAAGTATAGCGTTAAACTGCCAAATTGTTAGATTCACAAACATAAGAACTTCTAAATTTTATTATAATGTTTTGATAAAAATGTTTAATTGCTAAATAGCGCACTTTTTATTTAATAATATCGTCTACTTATCCATATTGTTCAGTATTGTTCAGTCGACGTGTTAATATGTGCTATGTAAATATGTGAATGCATGAAGTTAAAAGAATATGTGTATATATGTAAGTGTTCCAGAAATTTCTAACTAATATTGATTAAACAATGTAAAAAATATTCTAGGAGGTCTGGATAAGAAATGTGCGGAATGGGGTAAAACTTATTTAAAAAGAACGCGTTGCGCGAATGCGTGCTTTTCTTTAAAATTCAGTGAATCAAAAGGTGGTTAAGATCGTAATATTCTGAATAAATTCTGCATTATTATAAAAGTCGGTCACGACTCGGAAAAGATTATGAAACATCGAAATTGCTAATCGACAGTTGAACATACACAACTAATAAATCCCTTTTCCTTCCATTTTTAATCCTACCTCATTCTTGAGTTCATCAGGCTATACCTTCGCTCACCCATAAAATACCAGAAACCGTGGAATTTCTCGATATATTAAACACACATACACACACTCACATGTCTATAGAAACTCGACAGAAAAAGCATTTGATAGGGCAGCAGCCGGGTCAAGAAGGCAGTGGACGTTTTTAATCTGCAAAGCTCGCGGGCTTTTGATCTCATTAGACGGTGTTGGAATGCAGTTCGCCGACGTGTTGCCCGAGGCGACCGGTGGCTCGTTCCTGTTTCTTAACAATTTAAAGAAATTCCAGTCCGAATAACTGCACCAACCCATCAGCCGGATCGGCTAAAGAGTTACGGTTAATGGAGAGGAAAATGGCGGGGATGGAGGTCGCCGGCCGGAACAGGCGAAAAGAAGGGGTTGAAAGAGCACACTGGCGTTTAAAAGCAACCCGTCCAGCCAGAGGAGCAAATTGAAAATCAGCCAGCGGCCTGGGTCGCATACTTGGCGAATAGTTTTCGTGGCGAACAGGGTGAAGCTGCGTGAGAAGATTCGATCGACTGCGTTTAGTCAAGCGGGGAACAGGTCGCCTTTGTTCGAACCATCTTCGGGGTGTAAAGCTGTTTTCTGAGTTATATAAGGTGGGATGGGTTTGTCGGAAGAGCAGTCTGTGGGATAAGGGTGGTTTATGCTTCGAAAGTTAATCGAATGGATACCGACTAGAATAGGGTTAGCTTGGTTATTTTTTACAGGCGAAAAAGATTGAAAGTGGTGGAATTGGTGACGATAAGGGCTATCTAATTAATTCTTGCATTTGCCGATTTTTTTTCTTCGTGGCTTAATAGGTACAGTTTTCAGTTTAAAAGTTTATGATTTGGAAATTAAATACCCATAAAGAGTATTAGGTTGGTCTATATGAAATGTTTTACAGTGTATAATTTTTAACACGGATATACTGAATACTTTTATATATACATGTGTGTTTGTAATTTCTCCATCGCTGTTCTTTACAACTTAATTTGTATACCAAATGAAAGTCTAACAATGGACCGAAGTTTCTTAAAAGAACTAGAAACTTTATTTGAAAACAAAACACCATAATTTGCCTCGTAATAAATTGTGCAACCTTATCGGCACAAGTAAAAATAGTAATAGAAACAAAATAAAAATATTACACAGTGGAATTCTCCGAACATATTCGTGTGTACAAATTAAACAATTCGCGGAAAATTTGCAGGCAAAAACTGTAATACTTCGTATACGTAACATACATTGCCATTTTTGTCGCAATTTTTATTACTGCTTTACATTTTAATACTCGGACAGCGGATTGTGCGCGCCGGAGGCCGGATTAATTCGAATCCACATTAAAAATTTACTTTAGCTCTGCGCTTGTAAATTATTTCCTCAAAGAAATTAATAAGTCTCATAATTATAATCATTTCTTTGCAATTCGAAAAGAATATTATCTTCATATTATGTAATATGGATAAGTTTTATAAGATATGAATACACCTAGAGACATTTCTGTTAGTTATACTTCGCTAAATGCTAATACATGCTTAATATAATTATTTTCAATAAGTATTAAACTATTAACAATTAAATATATATATATATAACAATTGTTAGTCTCTAATAATAGATAATCATCTTAAATTGCTATTTTATTTATTATCTACGCAAAGGATAATTCAAATATTCCAACATTTTGATAGAATATTTCTTTTATTTGAAGTTACGTAAAGAAATAGTACTGTTTCTTATACTTACAATTTCCAGTAGAAAGAAAAATGATTAAAAGAACTAAAATCTCTCTAATTTTTGTGCAATGATTCAAAAACATTGACAAGTATCAGATTCAGGTAAAATGTTTAGTGTATCATTATTAATCGTTTTTTTTTTTTAGGCGATTATAAGATATATTTTCAATGTTTACATTTTCGGTATAAAATTTTTAGTTGTTCATTCACAAATTATATCTACCCATGCATAAATAATATTAATAACAAGGGAACTTCCATTGCATTGTACCTTAATTTTAATCTTACAGAACATTTCATGTAAAGCATCCGAATTTCACTTATATACGCAGTTCGTTTTATTTCATTTTTTGCGTTGTGGAGAAGGGATAGGATAGGAAAAAGAAAGGGTGTTGCATTTTATCTTGGGCCTGCTAGTGGACTCATCAGTAAGGCTACCTAGCAGGAGGCCCTGCCTTAGACGTTGGGATATTGGAAGGAAGGTTAAAGGCAGTATATATATATATATGGACGACGTAGTTGGAGCGAGTGCTTTCGAGAAAGTCCTATTTCGTATGTCCCCCATGAGGTGAGTGCAGGAGAGCCGCCACACATTATTTGCTACTACCTTTTAAAAAAATTAACGATCTAGCAATAAGTGTTAAATTCAGCACACCCCAAGCTTTATATTTGGACACATTAAATGTCATTTAACGTTACATTTAATTCGTTAACGGTTACACAAATTTGAGCTATATAAAATTCCATATGCAACAACCTAATACGAAAAAAATATATGTATGTACCACGTTTCCCGACCAGTTAATCAGCAAAGCGCGAAAAAAACTTCGGGCTCTGGCTTCATCGAGGAACCGGGAATAGTAGCTAGGGAAGTTCGTCGAATCGGAATGTAAAAAGTTATTCGATTAGCCCACTTTTGTCTACATTAATTATGATCCGATACTTTCGTGCTCTACGAACGAGCAGGAAGTATCGGCCACGATAGAACTTTTGCGTTAAGTGGATGAGAAAAGTTTCTCTAATACTAGCGAGAGGTGAACGAGAGAGAAAAGGGGGCGGAAAGGGGGTGAAAGATGAGTGGAAGAGGATTGATCTACGGGCGAGCGGGTTGAAGAGATTAGTCGAAGACTGGTTCTTCCGCGATTTTCATCGGACGATGATACTAGATGTAGATTAAAGGGATTCGTTTGCAACGCTTCAGCGGAGCCGATTCGAATAAGAACGCTGCACGCTGGGAATATCGGGTGTTTCAAAAATATAGGTCAGTCGAATCATTGACTAAATGCTGGGTAAGCTACCCATTTATAGGAAACATCGTAACGTGCGTGCCTGGCCAAACTAGGACCAAACTTATATAAAAACATTGTACAGAAGTCTACCAAATGAAGTAGAATAAATTAAAGGGTGATGCTCTACTCATCATTAAGATTTGGAAGAAAGTGAAACCTAGTTTTGATTAGTTGTATATATTCATTTAATTACCAAAGATTGTGTCTTATAATTTCGTCCAAACGAACGTGTATTCGTTTGATTTCACGTGAATATTTGTTTAATTTACGAAGGAATCGGTTAACGATAAATAGTTTTATTTCACTTGCGACGCTCTTTAACATAAATACAAAATTAAATGCTCATTCTTTTATTTTTCCCGTTTAAAAAGTACCAATTTTGTTAGGAATTAAGATAAACGCGTCTCTTAATCGTCAATAAAGAGTTCTTTTTGTTTTAAATAATTATTAATCGTTTTATACTAATCATAAAAGGAAACTAGGTTGTCGTCGTTGAGGTGTTATATTCACTGAAAGGCAAGGTAGGCATTTTATTGTAGCAATTCAAATTGAGGCATAAAGTAGCACGTGCAGCTCGAATTATTAACTAAGCATTTGGAATACTAATTGCTAGTGAACACGACTTTGGTTCCAAAAGTTCTGAACTGGAGCGACAAGCCTTCAAAGCGAACTTCGCTGTCTATCAAAATAAGTCATGACAATAATTCGAATGCATGTCAACCTTGCAAAGTATTGAGGAAAAATTAGCAACACGCTGGCAGAAATGTGTTAAATTTGCCGAAAGCTAGTTTAACTAATAAAATTCATTTTTAATCACCTTATTCGAGATTCAGTTCTATTTTTAATTCCGGCATTTTATGCGCAACAGCTTAATATAACAAATGCTTTGTTAACAAAACAGAAAAAAATTAATAATAAATACGAAATAATTATAATGTACGTCTATTAAACAAAACGCGATCCTTTCGTTGTTTTCTACAACTGTTGTTTCTGGAACACCTTGTATAACGAAGAAAGATCGATATTTCACTCATACTATTTAAGCCAACAGTATGTTAAATTTAAATTGATTTAACAGTAGCCGTAGAAAGTATATACACATAGTTTATCGAAAGTATTTTCATGTGATTAAAAAACTTTGACGCAGCAGAAATAAACTGTTCAAAGGCCAGCGCATAAACCGGCAAACAACCTCAAATTCAATTGATTATATCATTGTACCATTGCAAGACTACGTTTCTCCTCATTTCAACGATACGTCATTTAAAAGTAGAAAATATATTGAAAAATTACATAATTGAATAACAAAATTATTTAAATATTAACGTATAATAACGAAATTTCTCATATTGATTTTCTCCATTTATATGCTTGCTACTTGTAGAATTTAATTCTCATAGAATGAAGAAGCATTTTATTTGTGACGGTACTATATGTGAAGGTACTTAGCGCAAGATTTTAAAGGATTTGATAAATGGAAAAGTAGGTTAATTCCTTGCGAAAGCTGTGTAAGAATAATTATAGTTATGCAGAAGAAGTACATTTGCTTTTCCACTTCCATTACGAGAACATTAATCTTCTGGTGCTTTTTCTCTTTTCAGATTAAGATTCAACGAATTTCAAGACTTTACTTTTAATAAAGCAGCGATTATTCTGAACGATAGAATTGAAATATATTTTTTGAAGCTTGAAAGACTTCTGGACAAAGAACTGAAATTAATCAGCGATGTAAATTACAGTCATAGTGTAGGTAATAATCAAACTAATAATGCAATTAACTACGAAGTGGCACTTAAGCCAATCATTTTCTAATCAGTTAGAATCGCCTTTGCTATAAGAAGTAATTAAGTTTCAATTTTAAACTTAGAAGTATTCAATCTTCAACGCATCAGTATTATTAAGCGATAATTAAATTTTAAATGAATTATTATAGGAAGCAATCATGTTCTAAATTTTATCCTTTCTTACGTGGATTACTCTACACGTTAGAAATAATTTTTTAACACTGATTGAAACATATTACGATCCTCTTCATACTGACCATAAGTAATCTTTATAAGAATACATTTTTTAATACTTCTAGGTCTTCATAAGACATTCTGCCATGTCTAAATAAAATTCATTAATAGACAAAAGATCTTTACGCAATTATGGAAAATTGAAGTGTGCAAAAACGTAAAAAATGGATACAGTACACAAAAGTATATAAAATATTCAAGAGAAAGTGCATCTTATAATATTTGGAAGATAAAACCAATCGGTATTTATGTTGCATATTTTTATGTACATGTATAAAAATATGAATTTGCATGAAGATCCGCAGTCTATTTATCAGCAATATTAATATATAAAGATCTGTATAAGAATTACAGCGGACGCTCTGTATAAGAAAATTATACTTTATTCCTGAAATATTCTATTTACATAATATTTCCAATGTCACAAAAAGATACCTGCATAATTTATATATTCAGTTCATCAAACAATTTAGGACGATATTTTTTATAATTCACTTTTAATTTACACTTTACGAGATGAAAAATAATCGACTACTTCCAAATCCCAATATTTTAATTTGTGGAAGAAAACAAAAATACGGCATCAATTTTTTTTACTTATTTGTTTATGGGCGTATCACACTTTAGAGTATTAATGACCACGTGCGCTAATAATCGATATGAATTCAATACTATATTTATTAAATCTTCAAATCGATATAAAATTAAACATTTTATTACATTTAATATTCAAGTATAGCGACTGCATTAAATTAAAGTCCAACTGATTGAGTTTAATTGAAATCGGGGATCAGAATTAATTTCATGTTTCAATGTTAAATTAAACAGAAGAATATTAAACATTCCGGAAGAACGTTAATAAAGGTTTAGTACATCATCGTTAATGTTTATTTCCAAAGCATAAATTGCGCCGGTATTGAATTTCATTTAATTTACTTTAATTGAAACTGCATCGGAATTCATTCCTGATATTAAATTTTAATTTTATGCAATATAGTGGAATATTTCTAGTAAATTTGAATATTCGACAATTATACTCATATATAGCTATTCTGCACATAATCTTTCCATCGCCGTTGAATTTCTATTTGCATCCAACGTCTCTGTTTCATAGATTGAAGCTTCTGTCGATAAGAAGCATCCCCTGGAGACGCAAGAATATTCGACATGCTTATCGAGGCAAGCGATTCATCGATATGACAACATTTCATAGTCCAAGCGAGCTGTGGTATAGCTCATTAAAAGCTCGTTAGAAGAGGATCGCAAGAGGATGGAAAGTGCAGAGGGGCGAACTTCTTGGGCGCAGTTTCGAGGAAATCGCGGTGAACGCCGGAAGTCGTGTTCACGCAGAGCACCGCGTAAACTAACCTAATTACTCGCCAGATTACACTCGTAAAAAAGTAATTTGTGATTAAATTAAGCTCGACCGTGCGCAAATAGAAACTCACTGGGAAATGGAGAAGAATTCTTAACGAATGTGTCCTTTATTTATCTTTTTCAAAAATATTGCAATATTTGTTGTACTGTTTAAATAAGGCAAATATTAGATTGGCTAAACGGTTTTGTCGTATTTCAAGGAAGCGTAAAAACAAAGCATAGTTGAGTCAGGTATTACAGACATTTTGTGACAATTTTAGACGGTTTCATCATTGCATTTTTGAAGAATTTTGAGGTTTTTCAGTGAATAACTTGTTTAAGCGAATTTCATAATCTTCCAGGTTTTCTAATTTTCTTCCAATTAAATAATTTGATTAAAGGCCTAAGAGATGGACATCTGTTAGAATTAATATACTTTGCATTATATTCAGGGCCCATTAAAAATGTAATGAGACTGATAGCTTGGAAAACGCTGAGCTATAATATATGCATCGCGTATATGATTCATATTTATATTGTATTTCTTTAGCGATACGCAACGTATTAACCCTTTAAATGCTATGGATACATATATGCGTTAGCGAATGTTTCTATTTTATATACGCGACATGAATAACAATGATCAGTATTTAAAATAAACATATGTATGTGTTTGGAAGAGGTGTAAATATTCTATTTAATATTGTACAAATAAATAAGTATAATAGCGACTTTAATCAATATTTTATGTAAAAGTACCACCTTCAAACCAGAAGAGCTCCGCACTCAAAGGGTTAAATTAATAGCGAGTAATTTGAATAATTAAACACTTACTTGAATCTTCACGTCGCCACCGACGGTAACTTTCGATTGAAAGTTGCTTCGTTCCGCTAAGATTTTTGCATTATTTATATAAACCTCTTCATTCTTTGAGGGTGGTTGTCTAGTGACCCACAGGGGTGGATTACCCTCTAACTCCGACGAGATTGAATCCCCAAGATTCTCGATCGTTTTGGGGAAATTCGCTGAAACAAAGTAAAAAATATTCATGTTGTTACCGGCAGAAATAACCAATCAGAATTACCATCAGTAAATCGTGCATAAATGTGTATAAATTGTCGATTCATATAATAAATGATGAATGTATAATCATATGAAAATGATACACAAATTATGCTAATATTTTAATACGTAGTATATAATAATAGGACAGGAAATAACAATTGCAACGTAATTTACAATCTTTGAAAATGGTTATTGCAACTTTAAAGATATATTTATAAATTAATGGCAATGAAACCCATTAGTATAATTTAATGCACGGATATTCATACGGTATTGCAGTAATACTTTATTTATATTTAGTTACAATTGGTTTTTACATTTCTTTAGGATTTTTTAAACTACATTTTAACGTAACTTTTAGCGTACAATATTTTTACCCTATATGGTACCATAATCTTGAATATTCAATTCGTGTATTATTTAGAATATTCATGAAACATGCGAAGAATATTATTAGAAATTTTAGCTTTGGTTAGGAATGGAAAACTCGGAATGAAGTTGAATGTGAGAAGATTAATTTTTGACCATTTATTTAAATTCGATTATGTGAGGCGACAATATTTTTGGTACGCTGCACCGCAATATATTTACAGTTATTTATAAGAACTGTACTATAAATAATGTATTTACAGATTGTATGGCCGATAGACGATTGATATAACCGGTGGTGTAATCTATCTAGTTGATCGAATGTTTCGAAACTCTTCGATAATCTGCAATAAAGTGTAATTATAAATTACAACGTAGGAATTATCTCCAGCGGTTAAGCAAGGTCCATGGATGGCAGATGCGACGCAAAATGCGTTAAGAATAGCGATTAAACGCAAAAAAAGAAACTCCTAGTATCAAACAAAGCGTTACATAAAACTTCAGCTAAAGCCGAAAAGGGGTGCAGTAAGCTCCCTTAAAATACAGTCCATCAAAGGCAATAGTTTTCCTTCTCCCACCACCAAAGGCGAAACCGTAAAAAGATCGTTCACGCTCAAATTCAACCAAGCAAGCTCGTCACAGTGGCCAGAAATTTTATTTCCCACCGTGCAACGAGCACGCGAGTTACATGAGTGCAAAAACGCATAGGAGGAGCGAGGTAACAAAAAAAAAAAGAAAAAAAAAAAGAAAATAGCGAAAGAAAGAAGAGGAAAAAGGTGAAGCTTGAGCTAAAAGGGGAAAAGCGACCGAGAAATGGGGGAGGTAAAAAGTTCGCCGCGAAGCTACAAAGCTGCTCTCTTTATTATCTCGTTACCGGCTAGAATGTCCTCGTAATTCCGAGGTTTTTCCTGCCGCTGTCTACCGTTGCAAGCGTGATAGCATAGATACCGTTCTGCATCCTGCGGAGGAAACTTCAATCTCGGCATAAAGGAAAGAAGAAGCGGTTGCGATGAGAGCAACAATAGCGCTCATTACGAACAGCCAAGAATTGGCTCCTGTTTCGTTAAACTGCCACGTCGTTTTCCTTTCTGAAGCGCCGAGAAACGTCGCGCCGGAGACTCAGCCATGAAAGCAAAGACTCAGATTCAGAGAAAGCGGAGACTTTCGGTCAGAAGAATCCTCGTCCCTGCAGCAAAATCATTTTCTTTAGTTGTCCGGCACAAAGAAGCGTGTGACGTCTTCGATTCTGCGTTGGATAGTCGACAATAGAGAGTTTCGACAAGTTCCCAAGATTTTTCCCGTGTTTCTGTCCCGTTTGATGGTTGGCCACCTGGTTTTATCGTCATCTCGGCGAAAACGGTTCCTCCCTGTTCGAGTTAGAGGGTTAAGTTCGTTTTTGCACTCAACTCTTACGAACATCGGTGTTCCCCTTAGCAAAGATCGACGCCTTTTACGAGGTTCGATCGAGAACTTATCTGGAAATGACTCTTTCGTTCCGAGGAAGATCGATCTCTTGGAGATCGTATGCAAATGCACCGGGTGATTGACGAGACGTTCTAAGCTAGAAACGTAGAGTGGGTTAGTGGGAAACGTTATAGTGAGCGTAGGTTAGGCGCAGATAAGTTTCTGGATGGTTTGTGAGATTGGATCGCGACGCGGTGTGCATAAATTTCGGGTGGAAAAATGGTTAACAGGTTTACACGTTTACCGATTAGTAGCTGTCATTAACACATTCAGTGCCAACTACGAATTTTCTTACAATATGTACAATATAAAGGATTACGTTAGGAGTTTGTACAAGGTTCGTACAATAACGTCTTGTTATTAGAACTATCACGCTATTAAGTTTTGGTAAAAATCTATAAACTAAAGTGATTTAAGGGGGATATACACCGTGATATGCAAAATAAGTCGATTTTCTTTTTTTTTTACATATATTCTTATAAATAGATTATTTCATAAATATTTATATATACATCCAAAAATTATTTATTGTAGCTAATGGTGAAGTGAAACTAATAAATCAAAGCCAAATATAATAATGATAATACTTTTTTTTAGAAATTCAGAGAGATCGTTAACGTTTTAACCTCCCTCGGTGTATGCTCCCCATAAAGGATTTTCCATTTTTTATCAGAATGATCGAACTTACCGTTGGCAGTCAGTGTGTTAAGATTACGTTTGCTTTTTTAAGCTGGAGACGTAGAAGCATTAAAGTGGGCGTAGATTTAGGATAGAGAAGCTTTTGAGTTGGTTGCAAAGTTGGACCGTGTAGCGATGCATAAATTTTAAGTGCAGAAACGGTTAGTAAGTTTAGGTGTTTAGAGGTTCCCTGGTTAGTAGCTTCGGTTAAGATTAAGCTTTATTTCGAAGTCTTATCAGGAGAAACTTTAATAGGTTGTTCCACAAGCTATGCATATTATCCTAAAACATTGACGAATAATTATAGTGTTCATCAAAAGAAACCCATCAAACGTTAAATTCTTAATCTCGATGTCTACAATTTTATGATTTAACTGTACGCAGTTTTTCCTTGATGCAACTTCACGTAACAACTACAACAATTATGTAATGTAATCACTATTTTCTTAAAGCATAAACCCCTTTTTAATGAAACCTGCTAGGCAAAAATTGATGTATGTATATATTTATTTATTTATTATATGAATATATAAATATATATGTATGTATATATATATATATACAATAAATATATATATAAAAGAACTTTACCAATTTTCAGATGAAATTACATTTCCTTGCGTGTTTCACTGATGCCAACTTGCAATAAATGTAATAATATCCCTTAAACTTAAACATTTATAACGCAAAGGAAACATTCATTACGTGTCTCATTTCTTTATTTTTATTTAAAAACAATACGAATTTGCGTAAACATCCAAAGCCTATTTATAACAATTTCTATACTTGGATGTAGATTAACTAAATTCATTTGATTTATTTAAATTTAAATTTTGTCTTAGAATATGAACCCAATTATATTACTTAACTCTTTGTATTCTAAACCTTTTTCAATACGATATCACAACAACTCCAATACACTTTTCTGCCTCCTGTGAGAACTTAATGCATTATGTATTTCCGAAAGGAGAAATTTGTTTTATTTCAAACAAATGAAAATTTAATTGGCGAATGTAAAATGAAAGAAACTTAAACCTTAACTTTCGATGAAATTTACGCATTGCCTCAACGTAGTGCAAAAGGTTAAAATTGCCGTCTTGTAACTGAAAAATAAATTCAATCGACGTTCTACGATTAATCGGAAGGAAACAGACGCAAAAAGAAATCTTCAATACCGTTAAATTATACCCCGTGAACAAGAGGTAGGAAGAAATAAAAGCAGAGTTATTATTCATTGAAAGCGGCGACGAATCGCACGTGCGATGATCGAAAAATCTAGACAAATATGTTCTATTGAACGATCAATAGGTCCCCTGATCTCTGCATCGTTTTGTCCCAGACGTCCCTTTCAACGAAGGCGGATGATTAAGTCCTCGATCGAATCCCATTTATTTTCCGCCGGGAAACCCCTTGGGGCACAGGTGCGATGGCCGACCACAAAACGAGAACATTCGTACAAAGCTGCTTGTGCAATCGATTTATATTCTCTCGCCAAAAACCTTCCTCTAATGCTTCCGTGTCCCGTTTGGCTAGCATGTAGCTATATGCTTTCAAAACCTGTTTCCAAGCGTAGACTAACAAAGGAAATACACGTGGAAGGATTATCGGCAAAACAGAAACGGGCTATCGTTTGTATCACGCGCGGCCCAGTGTTAGAAGTGCTTGGCTTATTGTTAGCGACAGAATGAAAAACTAAAAACGGGATCGATGGAAACACGTAAGCCGCGCCGAAATCACGCTTTCGTTTCGAAACTGATCTTTGGTAAATATTTCTCTATTCAATTTGGAATGCTCGGTGAATCGGAATCTCTCTGTATTTTCAGCGTAGGTTTTTTGTTCTGTTGTTTTGTTTTTTGATTATTTGTAGTTTACTTTGCTTCGATTCACTGGTCGACAGTTTTTGAATAAAAATTACTTTTAATTCACTGTGATCTGTGCTATAAAACTTTTATGTTCATTTTATATAATAGTAGAGCTTTCAGAAGTTTTTGTAAATAAAAAATTGAAATATAAATTTAGAAAATTTAAAAGATTCTTATTGTACATCCAGTACGATTTACAGTCATGTGTGAAATAATCATGTATTTTCTGATAAGTACTTTTTACAAAATATGAAGTTTCATAATAAGTAAACTGCGGATTTTTATGCGTTTATGGGAAACTTCAATATGCAAAAAGGCACGCGATACACGTAGCATATAACAATATACCAAACATTAATTTTAAACTACAAGTTATTGTATTTTGGGGGTGAAACAACCCTCCATTTATGTTGCATTTCTTTAACTGTACTAATAAAAATATAAATTTGCATAAAGATCTACAGGTTAGTAATAAGTTTTAACGCCATAAACAAGGTATTTAACAGTGAATCGTTCCATGACTGATATTGTAATCGGTTACAGCTAAAAGATGTCAACATAATCATCAAAAACATTATATATTAACAGTATTACATCAATATATTGGAATATAAAAATATGTGGTATCACAAGGTCTACAAGTATTACATTTTCTCAGTACAATTAAACAGATAAGAAAATATAGAAAGGTACTATTAACAATTTCTGTAACACTAAAAAAAGTAAAGTACGCTTAGCAACAATATTTAATCCAAATATTTTTATGTGTAATTTACGTTTTATTCTCTGAATATTGGGAATAATTGTATTATAATTTATTATAGTAAAAATGGAGTACACAGAATTTAATAATATTTGTCATTACTTTCAATACTATACTTTTACATACATATCTTTAAGATATTTTCGAACGGGAATTTTCAATAAGTAAATGTTTGATATTAATCAGGTTACAAATTAAAATCCCGTTTAATTCCATCTCGCAAAGTACTCACCGTTAACCTAATAAGATTCTACACGGTCTGAGAGATTATTTACAACATCTGTTTAAAGACGAAACTTTGTCTTGCCCGGTCGAAAATTCTACTAAAAGATGAAAGGGGGAGTAGATATCTGGAGGTGCTCATAGAAATGCTGAGGCACACTCTGTGAGCTCAGAATAATCTCGGTTCCGGTGCCCGTTGCACGGTCGTTTACACGGATGTATACCGGCGAGAATATTTCAGTACATTGCAAGGCACGGGACGAGGCATCTTGTTTGGACACTTCTTTAAATCAATTACGAGTTCCTGGCAAGCAAGTTTGGCAGGCAAGTAGCGCGCTTCACCCCGAACAGTTCGGCGAAAGTTCGACGAGGTACTCCCTTGCTTCCCCGCACACGGAAACGCGACATCAAATTCTCGGTTTCCGGATTGTTTGCTCGGCCTCGACGAATTCAATCGGCGCATTTGCGATTCAGATGATGATCGTGGCAGCTTACGCTGGTGAAATCCGAATATCGCGATTACCTTGCCCCGAATCGTGCATGCTGATTTTCAAAATTCCACCCTCGGCTCTGGTTACGATTGCTACTGCACTGATTGTAAGTACGCTGGTCATTCGCAGGACGAGCACGTTGATTCAAATTGTCCTTCACACGAGTACAGTGCGGAATACCATTCAGTATTGAGAATAATGAGAATAGGAAGAACATTGGGAATAATGGGGCAAATAAGGAGTAAGATTCTATAAAAGAACTTAGAAATCTTAATTATACCAGTACTTATATATAAAAGATTCGGAAACAAATCAATGCACATGCTTGCTGTATTTTAATTGTTAAATCGTTTATATCTGCGCGAGTTATATCATAATAATGTGTACCGATATTTTATCTGTATAGCAATCCTTTATGTGTATATAAAAATCTAATAAAAAAAGGGGGAAATACTGCTCAATAGTAGATCTAAATATGTGCCCACGTTTGAGATTTTTGGATTTGTGGTTCTCTTTCAAAAAATTCCAATAGTTCACCACGTCTTCGTATCGTGGTGTTTTAACCACATAATTTATATCTGACTGCGCGGCCGCCATTGTACTTCGAATTTCTTTATGAAAAAATTCTCAAATACTGTTCAATGACAGATTCAATCATGCGCCAAGTTTGGAGAATTTTCGATTTATACTTTCCCGCCAAAAAAATCCCAAACTTCACCTTCCTTACGCACCGTCCTTTTTCCAATAGCGAAACGCAGACGCTATAGTTCTTCAAATTTCCTCGCGCAAAAATTCCCAAATTTTCATCAACCACAGGTCCAACCTCTCACCAAGTTTCAAGAATTTTGGATTCGTAGTTTCCTCAAAAAAATTCCTACGTCCTACGCGTTCTTCGTTCCGTAACTACGCTTGCGATCGTGAAAAATGGAGGACGGCTAACTCTTGAGATAGAAAAAAATGTGCCTTTTAATTTACTTTTTGTTTCCCGTCGATATCTCAACTCGTTCGCGAGATATGACCGTTTAAAGTTTACCCTTACGGTTGGCGGGCACGGAGATATGAATGACATAGTAAACATAATAAAACTGACCTGCGCAATACTACGAATGTTGAGGTAAGTCAGTTCGCGGAGGCCGAGAAACGCAGAAAATATTTCTTGTCTTTAATCGATGAATCAAAAATTGTGTGTAATCAAAAACTTATCTTTAAACAATGATATCTCGGCAACCGAAAGTCGGATTTAGGTGAACCAAAAAGGATTTTAAAAGGGAAAGTTCACCGATTATGGTCGTGCAGGGATTTTGAAAACGTTCGATCAGTTTCAAAATGGCGGTGAGGTAAAGTTGGAGAATTTTTAGTAAAAATTTTGGTGTAGTTTAGGGAATAGTAAAACGTATTCTTCTCTTTCGACAATCATATTTTTCCAACAAAAAATAGAATTTAGATGAAACAAAAGGGATTTTAAAGAAAAAGCTTTCCTACTTTTTATACGCTAAGACGAATGCAAGAATATTAAACGGTTTCAAAATGGCAGCGATCTAAAGATTGAGTTACTTTAATAGGTGTTCAAGTGTAGTTTAAAAATAATTAAACGTATTCTTCTCCTTAGACACGTATATTTTTGCAATAACAAATAGGATTTAGATGAAACAGTTTCAATTAATTAGGATAGGTTATTATGAAGAAACTGTAGGATTATTTGGATATCCATGTTGTATTCGGTGAGGAATAGTTGATCTTCTACCTCGTCTATGTTCGAACATCTCCTATAACAAAATTTCTCGACTTCTAGTGGACCGATTTCGATGTTTCTTGGCTTAAATTAAAGGGGAAGGTTCAGAGAATATTATCCTACAATACATACTATTCGAATAAATTCATCTTGACACACGCTTTTACATTTCATAAAAAATATTATAAGGCATTCCATTTAAAAATTGATCACCTTCATTTCTCGACAAATAATGTAAATATGTAAAAGTGATATTCATTGTCCCATTGGCCACCAAAAACTATCAAAACCTTTTCCTATTTCATTCTTTTTTAGTCATAATAGTTTTCGAAAAAATTGCTGGCCATTAATAGCGTGGACACTCTGTATAGATTAAATTGTTAGAACTTTCAGAGGACACTTAACATAAGAAAGAAAACACACTTCTTTTAAATCATAAGGTTTTAGTTGGCTCCTTTATGTAATTACTTATATAAACACATGATCTCGAAATAAAAATCATATTTCAACTGATAATAAAAGTTACTATTTTTTTGCAGCCCATTTCCTAAACAATCAATTATCTTCTTTCGCACGTTACGTCACGTACACTGATTGGCTTCTGAGTCCTTCATATTAAGAACAATAGGAATATCAAGAATATTGAAAATAGTGAAGCAAATAAGGAGCGAAACTATTTAAAAACATTTTCAAAATTCTGTTGTAGTATTAGATCTGCATTCGTCGTATTCTTTAGTTCGATGTTACTAGTAACTAAATGTTACACAATTTCGAAATATATAATATAGTACTGGATATTGCATTCTGTATGAATAAAAATATTTACAACGAAATGCGTCTGTTAATTCCTTAATAATTAGTCTATTTAACGTAGAAAAAACTATATAAAGAAATTAACTTTTCCGCGGAGAAAACCATGATGGAGTAACCATGTATGGAGTTGTGATAGGAGAAGAGGAAAATTACCAAATTACCTCAGGGAGTAGATAAAGATAAATAAGCTGGAGAGGGTAGAAAATTCGAGTGGAGGATGGAAAAATGTTAAGTGGTGTGATTGTAAAAGAAGCGTGTGAAATTAGTAAATGATATTACAAACTTAAATGCGGAGAGTATCTGAAATCAGTAATAAGATTAGTAGTATAGCGAATATAAATAAAAGTAACAAAAGCGAAATATATAATACAATTACAAAGAGTGTGAAACAGATCTAGGATTGCAGAGACTAAAATTGCTTATTTAATATAGTAACGAATGTGTTACGTTTAAGTTCTTTGCAATTCATACTCAAGATTATTACTTCGTAACAAAAGCTGATTAGTTAATTTGTAACATGGTTGAGTATAAGTATACAGTTTATTATGGATGTTGTTTATTTCTTCGTTTTTTATTTGAGGTCGCATTAAGATCTTCGGTCATAAGCGATGATCAAAGATTTACACAATCATAATTGTTTAGAGACGGAAATATATATTAATATCCTTTACAAATTAAATGACATTCTTCATATTTTCGTTTGAACTTATTATGCCACTTATATAATTTTTTATTCTATATTCTTGCCTACTATGACGAAAATCATTTATGCAAAATTGAAACGTACAAAGTCGTGCAGGATGCATACAATAGACGAAAGTAGTGTTCGAGCTCGGTTTGTACAAGATTTATGGCAGGGTTTAGAAGTACAGCTATTTTTGAGGATTCCTTAATTTAGTCTTCTACCTTCTGGACGACACTCGTCAGATGGTACATTTTTACAATTTTTACTCTTTGTCACAGTATTTGGAAATTCCTTAGTTCCTTGCATGTATATTCTCGTTCGTCTCAATAGCTATTATCCTGTCGTAAACCTTGACGGCCTGAGCAGCCAGCGAGAACAATGGGTCACCCAACGGTTCCCGCGGCCGATGCAAAGATCAGGGAAACGTCTCTGGTGTTAACCAAATGTGTCGCCCACCACCGCCGAATTCTAGCGTTTCGCCTCCCTGGAAAATTCCGCGACCCCTTCCTCAAGGAAACACGCCGAGGGCGTAAAGGAAGGTGTGTTCTTCTTACTTAGGCTCGCTGATTGGATCTTTCCAAAAATTGGAAAGAACCAATCAGTGGGCAATTGCAAATCCCAAGGGGGACCGCAGAGACTCTCGCGAGCTAGACAGCACACAAGAACCGCCGACTAGGAAAGTCACACCTAGCAAACCGTAGACGCTAGTCATTTTAACCGCTACTAGTAATCCACCGAAATTCTTTAAAATATAGTCCACTTTCTTCGTTAAGTCGCGAGTTCTAAAACATTCACGGGATAGACCGCGACCCAACAAGTAGATATATAAAATATCCAAAGTAAAGTACATAAAGTACACTACATTCATAATCCATTTCTTTATTAATATTTACAAACACATAAATTTGCATAAAGATCCGCAGTCTAGTCATTACAATAAAAAATAGTGTTTATCCAGAAAAAGAGCAAAACTGCAGAATATTAAATTAAGGAATATTGTATCCAAAAGCCTGTAAGAGTGTATGGGTGGTATAAGAAGCTAAATTAAACAAATTAATCCTTCTGCTAAAAAGGTTGCTTACATACATCCCTAAATACTTTACAATTATTTGCTAAACAAATAAAAAAATATCTCTAACGTATTATTTGTATTACGATTCGTATAATTCTAGCATAATTAAATATCTAATACAATATATAAAAATACCCATATTCGTTGCTTTTTTAATAATAAAAACAATTTCCATCTGTGCATTGAAAATTCTTTTAATTTTGAAATGCCGCAACGAAAATATTAAATGATTTCTTTAATTGCCAGTGACAGAGCGTGCTGATAACTAGCGCACTCTAGGAGCGTCACTAAAATTAACTTACGCGCCAGTTGCGATCAGATTGGCGGTGAGTGATGAGTGTTTATACATTTTCGTTGCCGAGTATGTAATTTACAGTGATTCGAGCAGTTTTTGAATGTTGAATACTATATACGTGCCTCGAAGAACATTTTTTCGTTAAAATGGACAACGTATCAGTGTCAAAGGTACCGTGCACCTGTTGCTTCGGCTTACATAACCTCAAAATGCAAACGCGGTACTTGGCACATTCTGCCGGTAGACTTAGCGACTATACGAGATAATTTAACGGCAAAATTTTAATAAAGTACGCGTTATCTGTAAAGAGTACTATATTATCATTAGATTTAAATATATATTTAACATGGAAGTAATATGTTAAGTTTTGCATTTACATTTTTTCTGTCATTTCTTTCGTTTTTATTCACTGTTATACTTTTGTTATACTTTTATATAATGATTTAATACGTAAATTATGTAAATTATTTTATTATGGTAATGTTTCTTTCTATTATTATGTTAGGTGTACCAATAAATAATGTATCTTCTTTTTATTCAAATTAACATTTATTTTGAACAAGATCAAATTCTTATCCTACTTTATATGTAACTGTTGTTATTCTGTAATCTTTTAAAACAATTATAGGTGTCTATTTAAATTTTTGATATAATAAATTACTTATTTAACTTATTTAAAAATAGTGGATTTCTTATTAATACATCTAATAAAGAAGAATATTTTCTATGTGTATGTTTAATATGTTCTAATTAACTTTTCTCTTAATACTACATGTATTTAGAGTTCTATAAACAATTTTCTCTGCTTTGCATTAATTTCTGAACATACAACTTTTCTGTGAAAATATTTTTAAAAAGAATGGCTACCTTTTATTCTTTATTTGCAAACCAATGTAAGTTAAAATACTTTTAGGGTGTTTTTGTACATAAAGGTGCATACAAGCTGGGGAATAAACAGACAAATTTTGAACCACCAGATTACATAAATGAACCATGGTATCTCACTTATAAAGAGACATGGGCAAGCATTCAAAGAGCAACAGAGGTATTTTATTCATATTAAAAATGGTAATGCATGAATAATTTCAATGCCATGATACGTTGCATCAATAAGTTCTATTAAAATTATAGGACATAAGATCCAACATGTTCCAACAAATTCTGAATGATTTAGAAACTTTTGTTTTGAAAATTAAAAAGGAACCTATAGAGCAACTTGAGAATGAAATACAGACAGCTATTCTGTTAACTGGAGTAAATGTTTCTGATCACGCAGTAATGTTTCAAAGAGTAATTTCTAAGTTAGAACCGATAACAAACCATACAGCAGTTATATGGAGCAGAGAATTGAATGATATAAAAAGCGTTTTGGAAGAATCAATTTATCAACTTATGAGTAACAGAGAGGTACTTTTTTTACTAGACTATGGATGTTTATAGAAATTCATATTTTTAGTAATGACCTCAAAGAAGTGCAGCCTATATAAAGTCTAATTTTACAATTTAACCCTTTGTGGACGAAACAAAGTAATCTTTAACGAATTTTCGTTCAATTGTTAACCCTTTGAGAACAGGACGTAACGAATTCTTGTTCAATAATTTACAGCAGCGAATACCTATTAATGATATAAATTTGAATTTGCTTTAAAAATTGTCGTGTATGTAAAACCTGATAGGCCACTTTTTCGTAAAAGTTGCGGTATATATTTTTCCATATGTATCTAAATGAGATCAATATTAATTTGTAAGAAATGCCATCTCTTCATCGCGTATTTGAAGAAAACGACATGGTGGCAATTCATAATATGTTAAACATTTTGTTACGGAAAGATGACATATTATGATACGTCATTCGTTCTATTTTCGTGGATGGGGATTGCCACGAGTTTTATATCATTACCGACTGTTAACATTGCTGCAGAATTTGACAAGTTCGACGATTCTAATGAAATCGACGGAGATTAAAACAAAAATATAATATTTCAAGTTTTTGTGATTTTTGGTTTTTTAATAAATAATTCTTAAGGTGTACTATTCGATTTCTTAATAAAGCAATAAAGAATGGAAAAGTAAGGCTAACAATTTGGGAAATCATCATTGTCGTCCACGAATATTTAGATACCGATTAAAAAGGAAGATGGCAAAATTAGACATGTCAGACAATCTTTAGAGAAATCAATGAAATCGCGTTTATGGAAGAAACAAGATGAATATACCAATTAAACAATGATTAAGAAATGCCTTTTACTATAGATATTAAAACAAATTGTACTTTTTAAACACGTACCGGTTTCTCACAGTTCATTAAACTTTCAAATGGCTATAATGAAAAATGACAAAAATATGACGTATCAGGTTTTGTCATCTGACCACAGAAATATAAAATATATTGTACTTTGGATGCGTTGTATGATTCTAATTACTATGTTCATTCCATGCCTTTTCGCATGTATTTAAATTTCTCATAAATGCATAAACATCCACAGTCTGTTTATTACTTTAACCATAACGATTACAAAAGTAATGGAAAATTGAAAATTAAATGAGGCACACGTATTTATAGGACGAAGAAGAAACAAAAATTAAAAAGAGTCAATGTCACATGAGAGCTCTAAAATTATGGCACCAGGAATATTGCGATCCAAATGATCCTCTCGTTATAATAATAACTGATTTTGAAAGTGCTTCTCCTGCAGTCTTGCATGATTTTATTTTAATATTAAGGTATCATAATTTTCTGATCGTACGCATCGAAATGTTACATTGCCTGATTGTTAATTTTCTATTGTTTTTTTTAGTTCTTATTCAAGTACAATGAAATTTATTCTTATTTTTGGTGTTGCAACCACTTTGCATGCCATTCATAGGTCTTTAACGTACGATGCCACGTCTAAATTAAACGTTCAAGTAAGCAGCAATCGATCAATCGTAAAAATGCTATACATCTTTTGAAACATTTAAACTTCAAAGTTTCTGTTCAGGTATTTCATACGCAGACACAAATTAATACTTTAGCCCACGTGTTAGAAAAGACTGTATTTTGCACGAATATCCCATTTAAATTGATTGGACGCGCTTTTCAGTTGTTAACGGATATCTTTTTGTTTTACGATTTTTCCGTAGAGAGTTTCTTGCAAAGTTACAAGGTACTAATTTTGCTAATTTTCTGTATTTGCATTTCTTTTTTATTCTGTACGTTATGAGACAGATTTTCACTAGACGATTGTTATACGTTTTTAGATGTGCATGATACAACATTTTTACGCGAACAATATAAACTCCCTCTGTTGTAAACCAAAAGAGATAAAAAGTAGAATATCGGCTTTAACTGATGAAGATTTGGAGGAAATCAAAAAATTCCCCTCTGTAGAAAGGTATATCCGACAAATAAAAACAGATGAGAACAAAGACGAATTTCTTCGGAACGATAAATTTAAGGTACGAGTTTACGTTAGTTTCATTGCCATATAAAAGCACCACGAAGTATTAAATTATAGGTACGTTATTATAGGAAATATTGAGGGAACTATTGATTAAATTTCACCAATATATGCATCGATTTTTATTAATACTCAAGTGTCTGCACACTCTCATGTCGACATTGCCAGATGCACCAATGGGTAAACAGGTAGTTGTTGAAAGAATATTTTCCGTTTTAGACGAGACACTTTGTACAACCGATTTATACAAAAACATTCTAGCTACGCGAATATTATACAAAAGCGGTTTATTTAAATAACTTGAGAGAATCCCCTGAGTACAAAGAATCCTTGCAACTAGTGGGCTTTCTATCGAAGATGGAACTTCTGGAAAAATTAAATTCCTTCATAAGAATTATTGAAAACACGAAAGACCCAGCCATGGGGAAAATCAGAACAGAATTGCAAAACCATATAAAAATAATCGAGGAAGCTAGTTTAGAGGCTACGGCAACACCTGTAGACGTAGTTTCTACCGATCAGAAACTCAATCGACTTCAGCTTAAAGAGGTTTGAGTTTAACACTTCTCGTGTGGAACGCTAAAGAAATTGTAAATTAAAACGATTCAATTTGTTTTTATTTTCCATCGTAGAAATTGTTAAAAATGTCCCAAATGCAGTCTCAGTCGCCTTATAAGCTGGTGCAACAGGATGTGATCGATTACTTGGATAAAAACGTGTTTTCTTACTTAATAAATCCTAATTGCATACCGGCAAACGAAATATTTTGCTTTAGCGACGGCAATCTAGCAAAGCAACATATTCGTGGATCTTTGAGGTCTGCGATTCACACCGCTTTGAACGATCCAAACGTGTATTTAAATGTAAGTGAGAAAGAAAACGGTTATTTTGTGATTGAAGTAAATAAAAGGTAAATTCTTCGAACACAAAATTTTGTCATGATAGATTTACTAATAACACGATTAACGCATAATAGTATATACAGCAAAGATTACATAAAATGTTGAAAAGAAGGCATAGTATGTTCCAAAAGTCGTTATACACTGAAATATATCGGAATATACTCGAAATACAATGGAATAAATACAAATGCAGAAATTAAGTATATTGGATTATATTGCAATACATTAGAATATAGAAAATTTGTATTAATATACTAGTGAGACCTTTTTGATTGACATGATATCAAATGAGATACAGTTTACTTCATATTTACTCTACAACGTATGAAATCATTTTGCTATACGATGAGTGTTCCAAGCCGGTTCCGAGTTTTGGACATACATGAAATATTTACTGTATAATAATTTGTAACATTTTATGTGGTCTAGCTTTCACGTTCATTAATTTGAAACTGTAACAACTAATAACCTGCATGCAGTTTAACTACAAACATCAGTCGTTTGCATACAGAATTAGTAATATAATCCATTACTAAATTTCTCCTTTGAAAATGATAAGAATATTTATTATTCATTTTATACGAAACGAATGCACTTCTTTCGCTCGCAGATTCATTAGTTGCAATTTCCTTCTTCTTTTTCTTTTTCTACATCTTTCGGAATATAAATCATTAGAAAGTGTGTTCGCAAACCCGATTCAATTACCTTCGTTGAAGTTTGCGACTTCAACGAACGTTCCTTCTGTTTCCGGCTTGTTCATTGTGGCTTTCGATTCTTCCGGTGCTATCGGGTGAGCGCTATCAACGGTCGGATATCGATTATAGATTTTTCTTGATAGGGAACTATGTTGAGGTTCTCTGTGTGTCCTGCGCGTTGAAGTTAATTGGAAATACATATTTCAGTGCGGGTGCTGCAAATTGGAGAACGACGACGCCATTCCGTCCACGCTGCCTGACCTCAGTATAATTTACAAGCTGCACTTGGAATCCAGGAAGCTGATCAATATGTACGACTGGTTGCAGGTAACAATCCGTTCGTACCACCGTGTTTACAGGTTAATCCTGGTTACACTTATGGTCACGCATGCATTCGCCCGTTTCATGATTTTAATCGGCCCCACGAGTGATTCACGCAAGCACCGCAAGTGGTCTTTCACGGGAAGGGATCAGAGTTGTTTTATTTTCTTGCGGTCATTAGTTGGCTTGGAAAACTTGTTCGTTACATGCACTGGATAAAGAAAAAATTAAGATGCCTTCTACTATCGAAATTTTGAAATAGCCACGCGTTCTAAGGCACGCGAGAACGAAAGAACGGATTTAGAAACGGGACGCCTTAATTAGAAAATTCTTTAGTCGAAACTATAAAAATTTGTAAAATGGTGCTAATATATATATAATATTGATCCTAAATTGATCCTTTCAGTGTCGATTAAAATGACACGCTGCAATTCTAAAAAGTTTCAAGTAGCATAAAAGTTAGAAAAAGGATTCGTAAATTGTGTACTTTTTTATTATAAATTAGGAGAGCATAAACATTGTTGAAATTCTTCTCTGTAGGTCTGAACAGCTTTTTTGTCCTTATATGTTGCTAGTTTAACAGGTTATACTTTTTTATATGTCCGTATGACGTACGGACTGAACAGTGAAAGGAGTAACAAAAAATTGAAATTACTAAGCATTTTAATGTACGCAAAAATTCATGAAAGTAGTAATTTAGTAATGTGGTACCTTAGGAATCTTTTCAATCAAAAATTTTATGAAAATAAAGGAAATTATTAATATTTGCAATATTAATATTAAGTTATTAAAGAAGTTGGCGGTACGTTCGATACGGTTACGACTCAGAAAGTGATTCAAAACTTTTTTGGCCGGATTATATAATCTTTAAATTATGTGAATTTCTATATTCACAAGATTAATCGTATTAAATGGTAAGTGGTAGTTTTTTTCTCTATATACCGTAAATTGATATAGAAAACAATTATGCAAATAAAATATATTTCATCACAATTATTAAAATATATTTATTTCGGGTGTGTCCTTCAATTTAACGGATATAATTGTATTTATTATTTCTACTATTTTATTCATATAGAATAATAATCAGAATATAAGTGGCACATTTTGTTAAATCTATGAAAATATACAATAATTATTTGTGAAGTATAATTTTGAATAATAATTTAATAGGAATTATATATACGTTGTTTTGTATATTTATATTTATTTTTGTTGTGTAGAAAAATTAGTCAGATCAAAAAATCGCATTAACGTAAAATGGCAGAAATTACTATTTTCACAAATAGAATAGTTTGTTTCTTGTAAACGAATATAAATATTTTCCTACATATAAAATGTCAATGAATTAGTTGTTACTAATTGTCTTTAAGGTATAATAAAAAAGGAGTAGGTACCCAAACTGCTTAAATAGAAATTCTGGTACTATTAAAGTCAGAAAGTAGATGAAACCTACAATAGCATTGTTTCATAAAGTATTGCTTATATGCTTGGTATAAAAGATAGACTTATAACTGTTATTTTTAACCTGTAAACAAAAATTCCATTTATTCAAACGTTTTACAAATTTATTTTATGTTAGCGAAAATTCTGAACATGCTCGGTTAGCGTACTGCGATCATAAATCAACGGCATAATAAAAACAGACATGTTTGTTTATTCATGAATACAAGTCGATACATTTTGTTCTACTGCATCGAGGTAGAAAATATACATGAATAAATTTCTATGTTCTTATTTTTCGTTACGCGATATGAAACTTACAAAAATTAAATATTTCAATAAATTATGGTGTTGGTGCACCTTAAATATCGGAATTATTATTGTTTAATAAGTAGTATTTTACAAAAAAATAATACACAACCTTTATATGTAAATTTTCGAAGTATTTCATGGCGTAGAATGTTCAGCTAGAAATTAGCATTCCAATTATTTTACTAAATTTCCTTTTATAAAATGCATATTATCTCATTACTCTTTAAATCATAAATTCAAACGCAATTCTTTTTCTTCTAATCTCTTGGCGTTGATGTTTCTTTATGTGAAAGAAATACGACATAAAATGAATGAAAATATGAGGATTTTCCGAGAATTCCATTTTCATGGGATTTTTCACGGTCCGTAAGTTGTGAAGTCATATTCACATAAAAAGGCAGGCTTTTAATGAACAACGGGGTTCCATTTGCCTTTAAGGTATAGCTTTTAACGCTAGAAGTACTTTGCCAGTGGTAAAAGGCGTCAGGTATATTCTTTTTAACCATACATATTCTTATCTTAATGGGAGAACAATCAGATTAATTTTTAATTTGAGGAAACACGCAAATCCATTTATTCTTGTGCGATATATTCACGAATTCTCAAAAATACAATAGCTGACAAAAGTTTTCGGTCATACTATAATTCTATTTCAATTCAAATTATAGATTAATAAAATTCTTTGGACAAACAATTGAATACGATGATATTTCATAAGCTACAACACACAATATATTTATGCAATGGGCCTTCGTTTTCAAATATTCTTTGTTTTATTAATATAATAAAATTACACTTTGATCGAAAACTTTCAAATAAATATGTATAATCTATTTTACAACAGAAATAACGAAAATGAAATTTCGGTTATCGATAGGTAACCAAAGAAAATTTTCATCAATGACAATCGTTATTTGTAATCGGAACAGTTACATATCTTGGTCGTTTAATTTCTTGGATATTTCATTGAAGTATAATGATGACTGTTCTCCAATTAGATAAAAATCAATTTTTACTTAGTGATTTTTATCGAACAAGTTTTAAAATTTTAATCAAAATTTAAATTTAAATTTCGAACACATAATAATATTAGTTAAATATAAACACTATATTTAATATCTAAGAAAAGTTGCAATAATAATTATTCAACATAAAAAAATTAATGATATAGATATGGAAAGAACAAAATTACTAATTTTAATGTTTGTTAGAAGTCTTTTGCTTTTCATGTTTCTTGTAAGATTATTATTTTATTTTATATTATTGATTGCAGAGTAATACATGTTATCGTATCTTCCTCCGTTAATTGTTTCTAATCGAGTAGATCAATTATAAATAAATAATACTACATTTCGAATAAAGTTAAAAAAAATGATGGATCAGAATTCTTTAGAGTCGCGTCGAAGATTTCTCGCATGCCACTTATTTCCCATTCCAGCTGTATAATGTTGCAGGCAATTTTAATTATTCTGGATTCCGAATACGTGTCTGTTACAGGCATTTTTAATTATCGTGAATCCAGGAAGCGACGCCAAGGAGCAACGAGACGTGGATCCGAAATTACAGTATCCTTTTTCATTTAGAGGTTTTCTCATGTCCCGTACTGCTCCGGTCTAAGAGTAATGGGGCGTGCAAAGATTTGTCTAACCACTATGCGTTTGAAATTCATATTACAGCTCGTAATGGTGAAATCGTAGTAGCCTCCTAGCAGTTACTCGCTGGGAGCGCATGCCTCTTGTTTGAATAATTCACATGTTCCCGTGTGAATTTTATCGTGCGTTATAGTATCCTTAACGGAAATTTAGAGCCCGTTTTACTCAAGCAGTTGCCGAGCTTGAGTTTCTTGGTTTCATCAAGAGCTCGCGAAAAAAGGCGGATCATGTGAAACGGCTTATATAATTATCATTTCTTTTTTATTACATTCTCTTGTATTTTTCAATCTTTTCGTTACTGTGAGTGTGTCCTTCGTTTGTAATTTTTATATTTTTCTAATAAACGAGAAATGAAGAGTGAATAATCTTTAATCTTTTTATTTACTTCATTTGGAATTTTTATACGTATGAGATTTATTTGAATGCTGCAACTATTCGGATAATCAAATATCCAAATATGCGCATAATGACGTCACGGATTATTCGTAGTCCGGATTTCGAATACCCGAATTTTCCCCAAAAAAATTCTAATATCCGAATATACGTTGGATTTACATAATTGCGTCTTTAAGCAAAGATATGACTGTAAATCCTATTCAACAATGTAAACTGCATGGTTCCACATTACGACTTACAATCATGCACAAATTTGTGATTTGCCACTTTTCCTGTCTTTAAAAAAATATTTTTTTAAAAATTTATATATTACGTGTATAATATTAGTCGTATTAGATACATCAGTTACATAGTTCTGTACATCAGAGCCGAACTGACTCAAGTCCTACATTGGAGAATTCCAATAGAGCGAAAACAAAAAGTAGAACTATATAAAACAACATTGCATTTGAAGTAGTTCACCCAATTAAATTCTTTTTATGTATCGTGTAACATATGTACAATCTTGTGGTTCGCATAAAGTTAAAAAAGAACAATAAGATGATGGAGTATATAGCACAATTTTAACAGAAATGGACTTGTGTTAATCTGGCCCTCAGGTACAGAATTAGTCATCCTATGCTATTTATATTGTATTATAGTAGATGTAGGCTTATTATTTTATATTACTTTCTGAAGCGTAATAACGCAATAGAGTTAAACTAAAACCGTAGTTTTACGTATTTTACCTATTTTCTTATTATTATTCGATTTAATATTTCCGAATATTCAAATATCCGGATATATAAATTGCTTCTAATTTTCTATAGTACCTTTTTAATTAAAAAAAGAAATCATAATTTTTTATTAGATCCCCTATGCTTTTTAATTGCTCAATGGCAACGTATATCTTCGTTCGTAATTTTTATATGCATATGTTTAAGTTTCTTTTATTTTCTGCAATGCGTATTAATGAAAGGAAAAATGCAAATCGTCGACCAATTTTTATTTCTCCTTTTCCAAGAAATAGTTTTGTTTAATGTACAATGGCGTGCAGAGAAGTTTCCGGACAGGCACTAGACTAGCTTCGAAGGGTGAAACGAAGATGAAATTTAGATAACACAGGGTTATGGGCATGCTAGAAAGAAAAGGCAGAAGTACGGTCAAGGAACATTCTTATTTATGGGGATAATTACAATGATTATAGATAATTGCATAAACTTTTCCCCATTCTAAGCATCGCTGAGCCACCCAATGTCCGATAACGTGTAAACAGCCATTACTGTTCATTGTAAAGAATTTTTCGATCATTCAAGAATAGTAATTCTTCGAAATATTTGTAAATATTTCTAGTAAGATAATAAATTGCGTATGTATGAAAAATACTTCAAATATTTTATCCTAACAGTAAAAGTAGCTAAAAAATTTTCAGTGCTTATTTTATAATCGATTTAACACAAAAAAAAAAATAGTGGGAATTGTGTTCCCACAATAGATATTTTCATATATAAAACCAAATAAATTGATTAATTTTTCGTGTATTTAATTTTTCAAATAATTAGGATGAATTTTGCATACACGTATTGTAGTGCTAATCGCAAGTAGGCAAATTTGTTTTAAAATATAAGTATGTTATACTAACGATAGGAAGTTAATATATCGGCTAATGTAAATATGTCACTATAACGTAATTATTTCCCATGGGTTCTAGTTTACATCGATGCATTATTTGGTTGTTTGAATACGTTATTAACTAATAAGCGTAAATTGATACCAATTTCGATTTAAATATGGTAAACTGTCATTATTCCAAACACACAATTCGACCGTTCGCAAAAATTCATCTTATTCATTACGTACAATTAACTGCGTGTGTAGTTTGAAAAGTTAATAGCAACGCCAGCTTAGGATAATCTGTAATTAATTTAACTTGCGTTGTATTATATATGAAATACGAATAGTGGAAAATATTTATTAATTTCCTCAGTTAGAATTTATATTTCTAAACGCAAAAAATATAGCTTGTTAGAGAATGTTATCTTTTAGTTTATATTTTGAAATCGATTTGACATACATATATTATTGTCTCTATTTCTATTATTTTAGGGATATTTTTGTATTCTTTCGTTGTTAAAGTTTCAAAAGCTAACACGTAAAATATTGTTCATAAATTGGTTAAAAGCGTGGCAGAGTTCAAAATTTATAGCATATGAGTTTATTGATTTGCTGTTTGAATATTACATGAAATTGTAAACGTACAAGTATTTTTTTCAATACCTATCACTAACAATAAATTCCTGTGACATACTATGTTTTCTGTAGTTTTCTTTTACGTTCTACGCAATGTTGCTGTTTCAGTCCCTTGCATTTTTCAAAATTAATTCGTATATTTAAAAAAAGCAAAAAAACATAAAAACGTAAATCAAACGAAGGGGAAATATATTGAAAATCGAATAAAAAGGAATTCATATGTTACGCGGTTACGATATTGAAAATAGAAAGCTTTGTGCTGTACTTCTACTATTTTTTTAATCTATATTTGTGCGAAAAATGTACCGAAAATTGTTAAAAATGGAATTCGCACGTCTCAGATATGTGTGTGACTCTTGTATTTTGAATATTTTGTATACTTCTGTATTTGATAAATTTTACAATGAAAATCAAAACAAAATATACGCCTCACAAAAATGAAATTATAGTATAATTATAGTATTGATTATAATACAAATGAAATTTCAATATAATTATAGTACTATTTCTGGCAAATGAATCAATATTGGGTAATAGTCGTACAGTTATAGTATTATTTACGACAAGTAAATTATAACACAATTGCGACATAATTTACAGTGAACAAATTATAGTATAATTCCATTTTTGTAAAGTGTATACTTTCAACTCTCATTGCACTATTTTATTTATAGTGTAAAAAATTCCATCACTCAGATTCTATTCCTTCAATGTATTGAATAAAAATATGAATTTGCATAAACATCCGCAGTCTAGCGATCACAATAACCGGATTTCACTGTATTTTTCAGCGAATAGTCTGATTCACAAACTAGTCGTAAGATAGATGAAGTTTACTTTCAATCTTTTCTTTCGTCAACAAGCGAAACCTCATTATCGACGTTTCACAGGTGAAATGCGTGCCGTAGGACGCACCTAGGCAAACAGAATTCTATAGACGACAGGTGTCTGATGCAGATAAACCGCGAAAGGGTAAATTTGTGAAGCAAGCAGAATTTAATTCGCTATTCAATGCATGGACATAACGTGCCATCTATCACGTTCGCGAAGGGAGAAGCCGCTTAAACCGTACAGCGCCCAAGCTTTTGACACATTCCTTACTGATCCATGCGTCCCTTTGAACTACATATGAGGCTGAAAGCCTGTTTCGCGATACCGGTATGATCGATGTTGAAGATTTCCGGCTACGCGTAGTTACAGCTACCACCCATGCGCGCTCACGCATTGTTTCAATTCTATCGCGATCCTACCTGAATTAATTTCCGGCTGTCTGACTCGATTTTAATCATCGATTTCAGCTTCTGTCGTCGTGCTACCAAAAATACACGTTTCACAAGTTAACTTCGTTTCTCAACACGTTGAATATTGTTAGCGTAATGTAGTTTGGTGGAAATTTAACTTTGAATCGCTTTCGGTTCTTCATTTTTAACCCCTTGATTTATGATTGCTTTATTAGCGTTAATTGGGAACCAAATAAGAGGAAGGCAAATCTACTTTTCATAGTTTTTTTCTTTTTTTAGTTATTACGTGTAAAAATAGAATAAAATTATGCATAAGAATAAGCAAGTTTGCGTTTTATTTAAACTAATTGAACGGGTGGAGAAATTAGCTGGGCAAAAGTTAGTTTAATCAATATGATGCGAAAATGTCTATTGTCGAAGTTATTGATACTCGTATATACGAATCTTAATTTTAACCTTCCGTTTGTTAATCTCAAAAATAGTCGGATAATACAGAAATTTCACTTGGAAAACCAAATTTTGTATACTTAATTGAGGATACAATTTTAATATAATTTATGATATAATACATAATATAAAAAGAATTACGAACATAGTGTAGGTCAAAAATCTAGAAAAAATATAGACAGCTCCTTTCTATTTATTTTTTACTCGCATCACTTTCATAATCACCGGCACATATATTTCAAATTGTGAAAAAATTGTGAATTACAGCTACGTTTGTTTGAATTTCGTTACAATAATAATTAAAGTTTCTTATAATATAATAAGTTGTATTGTTTGACGTTGATATTTTGCAATTTATAGGTTTGCAGTTAAGCTAACATTAGAATGTATATATGCTGTTGGATGTTTAGTCGAATAATATAGGTATTCCACCTATTTCCTTGATTAAAGTCAACATCACTCCACTTTACCACTAATCTAATATTAAATCAAGAGCTCCTGTCGCTTTCCATTTACACGAGGTTTAACTTCCCTTTACTAAGGGGAAGAGGTATGAAATACAGTAGTTTTTCGAGCAATGGAAGGAAGTACAAAGAATAGAAACATGAATGAATATATCTTCTCAATGAGTAATATAGTTACTGAATAATAAACAAATGCTGAACTAATATAATCTACCAAACGTTAACATGTGGTTTTTATGGAAAAAATTAAAGAAAACTTACACAAACATAATAAACTTCATTAATGATAATAGCAAGAGGAGTAAGATATAAATAATAATTTTTATAATAACTACAAAAAATTAAGTGGAATTTGCATGTGTCGACATAAAGTATTGAAGTTTAGTACTTATTACTATTGGTAAATATTTTAGAAATCCTTATTTTCAATAGATAAATAAACCTTTAATCGATTGGATGAAAGTTTATTCTGCTACAAAGAAATCTTATAAGGAACATTTTTATTATTTTACCACCAATTAGGATTCGAAAGAATTTGTTAAACACTTTCAGTCACGAATTGCCGTAGCTCATTTAAGAATTCCATTAATTCCAAATAGTTAATTCGAAAATCTTTACAAAGACGAAACTACACACAGTCTGTCACACAAGTCTACATACACTTCTAAATCTCAAATATTTAAAAAATTGCAAGAGCTTCGGTTAATGTAGTTATTAATACATAAATCGGAAAACTCGATTTTATGAAAGACCACGAACGCGTATTAAAATATAGACAACATTGATTCTTATAACTGTATTTTTCCGATAAATCTATCTTTTAGGAATCTTCCTAGCTTGTAAATTCGTACATTAAAAATGTCCACTCCATCTTTATTATTCTATAACACGTCATAAAATACGCAAATATTTAAAATTTAAAATCTATATGTAGACTTTTGTGACTGGTTGTAGCTTCCAGATAGACGAAAAAAAAAACTGTTACAAATAATGTTTAAAAATATTCAATTTCATCGGTGCATATAAAATGTCTCTAAAAATTGAATCGTGAGAGTATCGTTTACTGGATAAAACGTTTACAGGAACCTAATTCGAACTAATACACAATATTATAGTATTTACTGTTGCACCGGTAAAGTAACTTATTATTCGACCATTTTAAATCATAATATGATACACACAAAATATCCGAAACTTGTAACGCGATAAATCAATGATCCCATTGAAGCTGGTTGGAAATCATCGCGAGAACCGTTTCATCCACGGAATAATTTAACTTCCTCGGTGCATATTGATGACGTATGCTGTTGCATTTGCATACGGCAGTACCGACCATGATACGAATTTCAACGATTCACGGCTACCGAAATTTCACTGCCCTTTTCGATATCGCCGCGTCTCCGTGTCCTTCTTCCTTTTTCTGAATCGATCTTCTCCTCCTTTTTTTCTTTTACAATCCCGAATAGCAATGGATCTCAAATAAAATAAAGGAACGAACTCGGCCGTCACTTTTGAATTGCGGAGGAGAGAGGGGGGGGGGGGGGGGGGGAAAGAGGTAACCACGGAAAAAGGACTTCTAAAAGCGATTGCAATCGTTCGTGCATTTTAACGGGTGCAGACGAAAGTGAACGAATATCGAGGAGAATTAATTGAATTCCCACGGCAGACTTTTTTCCATCTGACGTGTTGCGGACAAATTACCATTCGCCATTTTCAGCAAACTTTAGCTTCCATAAAATATGAATAATGGGCGGCGTTGCTCTTTGATTTCTGACTTTGAATAATTTAAAAAAAAACCTCTAGCCGAATGTTTAAATATTTTGTGAGGGACGAAAGAATTCTTTTGCACGATTATGATGCGAGTTAACTCGTTCAGAACTCTTTCTTGGATTTAAATTGGTAACACGTAATTAGTTTATTGAAATACAATGGAATCCGGTTATTATAATCACGGATAATGTTGACAATCATACTAAAAGTTGCCATTCCCAAAGCGATCTTAATAAACGGATTGCACTGTATAAGAACAGCTAATATTAAAAATTTGAAAAATATTAGGTACCTTTAAAAAGTACCACGAAGAATAGACATTAGAATGAGAAAATTCCATTCTATCTCATTCTTTAATTCTTATTCGCGTAAATAATTTTTTTAAAAAATTATAAAATTGCTTATATTAAAAAATTGGTTAATGCATAAAAATCCGCAGCCTAATAATATTATTTGCAATTATTATTTTTACCATCTGAAGCTTTAAATGTTTTTTTAAAAGTATTAAGTAAGCGTATCGTGAAACGTGATTTCGTTTTTTTTTTTTTTTACTTAGTTTACGTGTCATCACTGATGTTGCCGACTATACTATCAAGGTTTAATTAAACGAGGAGGTCACGTTCGTTGAACGTGTTACGAAGTTCCTTGATTGACGTTGATCCGGTTGTTGGAACAAGAAAGAAGGAGCAGAGTATCTTATTCTTCTACGTAATTAAAACGTCTGTGCCTATGATGAGACGTCTGCCGGTCATTACTTCTTTAGTATCAATTTGCAAGGGGATTTAACTATTTAAAGTTGCGCTACTTTTTCAAATATAACTCTTCATTTACTTCCACGTATTTTCCAAATGTAATGGCTGTTTTATTTCTTACATCTGCTTTGTCTCCGAAAGATCTTATATTGTTATGGTTTAAAATGAGTGGAGATAATGTAAATGATTTATAGAAAATTTAAAGATGCAAAAAGATACAGAATGCGCATAATATTAAAAAAATATACGAAATATTCCAAGTAAAGGATACAGTATAATATTTAAATGGTGAACGAATTTCTATCTTATTCTTAGTCCTAATTTTTCAATTCGGCTTGCAAAAATATAAATTCGATAAAAACTTGCAGTCTACTAATTACCTATGAAGAAATTTCCAAACATTACCTATTTCATTATACAATTGAACATATAGTAAACGGGAAGGAACTGAAAGCTACTACACTCGTCTCCCATTTTAACAGAATTCAAAGTCTTCAACCAAATTGACAATATAAAATAAAAGAAATATAAAAACAGTCAACTGCGAAACGAAGACAAAAGGTCAGCAAGAATTTCTAGAGGAAAAGCGTGCAATTGCTGTGTACGGTTGCAACCCTTTAGCGTTACAAAATGTCCGTCGGGTCTACAAAATGGTCTCCAAGAGGTTGCAATTCAGAACGCGACAAGTCACAAGAGTTGGTCATGCAAAAAGTGCTCGAAACTATTTGTTCGTTTTGCCGACTGATTCAATCTCCGTCCACTTTCATGGAGCAATCGATCTCCTTACGTCTGTACGTTCGAGCAGGCAACCATTGGCAAGAAAAATCTATGAAAGGTTCACTTTTCGAACTTGCTACCGAACACGGCTGCGCTTGGAAGGGAATCAGTTTTCCAGCTTCAAGCTGCCTAACCCCTTGAAGCATTCGTGTTCAATCGCCACGACCCCGATATCCTTTCGGCATCTTCCTCAACTTATTCGTATCGTCGAATAGAATCTAACCACGCTCGAAGTCCTATCCTTTATTCTAGTCACTGGCCACCGAAGTTCAAACGCCGAATACTATATCTTTCTACGAGTAAGGCAAATATCTTTGCGGCTGGCACGAATATCAAGTGAGTTGGTAAATTATTGATGGCATGCGTTTAAAATGTAGCGGAAACTCCCGAGTGGTCACGTTTAAACTTTTCATCCGAACGGTTTTTTGTTCCTAAACTTGTAAGAGAATCATACGGAGTGGAATAAATATTAACGCTAGGATTACGGACATTGACTGTATAATTTAACAGGTGTTTTGCGTTTATCATTGGAGAAAAGTCGCTGCATTTATATAAATTACGAAAAAATATATAAAGTCTCTGAAAACTAGTAACTCATGATAAAAGACTGAATATACTTTTAGGGTTTGAAATCATGAATGACACTATTTTTACCGCTCTTTTGTAAATACTTACTTTTACCAGAAGGCTTCAGATGATCCCTTTGAATTTGAAAGCAGATAACCGTAGAAATAAATGTTCGAAAGAATAGAAAGTAATTTTTAAAGTTTCTCTGTTTTTTTTTAATTTAATCATTATAAAGAAAATAACAAAAATTCAAATTTTAAAAGGGGTCATTTGACCCTTTTGGTAAAAATAGTATTAATCTAAATTCTCAAACTTTTCAATTTACACCATTACGATCTTCAATCCGTTCCATTACATTACGTCATAGTATCATCTACTGATAAAAAAAACATCACTATTTATACGATTTTTAAGATCTGATTAGTTCGCAGTTCGACCATTGATATAGCACCTTAATTTAATGATATTTGATGTTATGGTGCTATTAATAGAAAATCAATGCGGGGAGAGTATTTTTGCGGCGCACAGTTTAAAATTAACGACGCGTGCAGTTGCGGAGTGGTTTCGTGGGCAAATGAACGGCACCGGTGGTCTTGGTGTCAGTGGTGAACGCCACCCAGAGGTGTGTACAATTAGCAATTATAATTGCGCGACGACTAATTGGTAAACAGTAGTTATAACAATGAACGTGCATCGATCAGTGGCTTGCGATCCAGCCGTGCTGCTTGCAATAACTGTCACTTCAACGAATCACAGTTCAGTGGCGCACGTTTGTTACACCAATGATTCTTCAGTTAATGTTACGTATCTTGTTATTTTTATCCTTATACTTATTACTTTTTTCAATTTATCGTACCATAGAAGTACTGTAAATGCTGCCTTTGTTATTTCACGGACATATTTATGCAGAATGTTACTTCTATTCGTACACTTATTACTTTTTTCAATTTATTGTATCGTAAAAGCACAGTAAACACTGTTCTTGTTATTTCATGGACATATTAGACAGAATTTATCATCTTTAACCGGTTCATTTTTGTAGAAGTTACATTAAATTTCACATTTTTGCATGAATTACACGTGGCTTGAGAGCAGATTAATCATACGCAGTGTTAATTTGATAATTAACAATGGAAAAAGTAATATTCTAATTATTAAAAATTCTACATTAGATCAATGAATATTCGATTCAGAAATTGAACATAAGACGTGATTTGATAATGAATACTTTTAAATACAATAAATAAAATAATATACAGTAAAATAAATACTTTTAATAACAATGATTACTTAATAAATACTTTTGTCCATCACTGTATATTCGTCCCGTTTTCTCGCGTTGCTTTTCGAATCTTAACAATCTTACAAGAGGGGAATCCTTCAGCTGCCAAAAAGAAAATCGTGCAAAAATAGTTGATGAAACCTATTTCTGAATTTGCTTATGAGTGATTTCACAAATAATAGTGAAACGGAATGAATATACGTTACAACCCAATATATACTGTATTTAGTTTAAACTTCAAACTTCTCCTCTTACAAAATTAACGTAAAGTACCCTTTACCACAAACCAATTATTCGAGGTGTTGTTGTTGGATTACTTCGTCTATTAAAACTTACATAATAATTATTGTCGATCTATGAGACGGCTAATGTTTATTGCGTTACCATAGACATAAAAGTAACAAATAAAAAATCAAAATCAATTGTTGTTGCTTTGCACGTCAACAATGAAGACATCCAAGTTCGATTTTCAATAATTGAACGTTACATTATAATTAAAAAGTATCCAGAGTGATAAACTGGTAAATCATGCAAAGGAAAATAGAGATGAATAAGCAATTACAGTAGCTAACGTTATTAAACTAAAATTATAGTAACTAAACCTTTAACCACTATTAATTACTACACTATATTGGTAAAGTAGTTAAGGGTTAATTATAATGGTAGTTAAGGGCTAATGAAAGTGGACAAACTTGTTACTCAAGCTAATATATTATTCCCATGGTTTCTGGCCCACAACGAATGCTGCGATTTGTATTCTCAACTTGCAACCGGAATTGATGTTTCTCTCGGCAGCATTTCTTAGCGTAAACTGATTCACCGTGGCACCGCAACGACCAATATGCCCATCGTTTTTCTAGGCAGACGTTTTCAGTCATCGACAGGCTTCCCCCGCCTTCGTTCGCAATTTCTCTTAGCTCTACGGTATTTCTAACAGGGTCTTTCTTCAAAAGGATAAAGCCTAGAGGAGAAAAACGGTGACTCCGGTTGAAGATGTGGCTGGATGTGCTTCAGGTGTGATGCGAGATTGATACGAGAAGCTGTTGAGATTGATTTCCGCGTCACAGAACGCATGATGGCAGCGAGTTCGCAATCCCTGTGGACTCTTCCAACCTGTCCCAAGAATGTCTACCAAGGCTACACCCAATTCTTTCCATCCTGGATGGAAATAAGTCTGAAAATGAAAGGAGAATACTGTCTCCCGTGGGAAATGTAGCCTTCTTGTTCCTCATTTCAGGAATCTCACAGTTCTTCTCGTTTCTGTGGCATTGGTGGTGTCCTTCCTTGAACGGAATGACTTTTCTAGGAATTTGAATTGGAAAGATGGCGGTCGAAATGCAGCGTGTAATCGATTGTTATTCCATTTACGTTCCTTTCTTTTTTTTTGCTTGCGAAGTTGAGTCAGTGTTTCGGAAGGAACAATATCATGTGATTTAATGAAAGAAATTTTCACGATTCGTCATTTTTATTTAGTTCTCACATATACGATCATTACTTAGGAAATAAATGTATGTATATTATAGAAGTAAATACAAGGTGGCCTGCAGTGTATTTACAGATAAAAATAATTAATACAATGGAGTCTATTTATTATGATCAATTTGGGACTTTCAATTTTTTATAAGAATAACCGACTGATAACATTACGCGGAGGATAAAAAATGTTTATTATTGATCTGATTTTATTGCAAACAGTTATGATTAGACTGCGGATCTTTATGCACTTATGATGAATTTTGCGAAAAAGTATAGATTCCATATGATATCTGAAAATATATAAAATATTTATAGAAACAGTACAAATTACAACATTCAGAGGATCAAACAAATCTCTCAGTATTAAAGTAACAAACATTTTTCATCATGATTTGATAGGTTAATATATGTACTTTTACATATATAACAAATGCTTCAAATAATCCTAAAAAATTTCATGAATTTTATTTGCATTGTGTACATTAAAAACATGTTATTTAATGTCCATATTTCGTTTGGAGATTTTGTACCGTATATAGAAAAATATAAAGCAAAATTTTGCCCCAAAATCCGCCGCCCTATAAAAGTTGCCGCTTTAGGCTATAGTCTACTCAGTCTACACTTGAATCCGCTTCTGTGCTTAGGTTAATATTCGTGATAATTAACGTATGAACAGTTCAGTCGTTATCTAAATCTTACTTTTCCAATAACGAAATGAAAATGATCGTTCATTTATTCCATTTATTCTGAAACCACGAATATGTTAATTTCCATATTTTTAATGAAAATCTGGGATAAAAGCAAAGAGATCCGATAAAAACTTATTTTATAATTAAATTTCATCCTGAAGTAAAAATTAATATGTGCTGCAAAATTTCGATATACGTTAAAAATTGTTCTGGTTAAACAATATAGAATTCGTAACTTTGTCGATTTCAGCTACTTCAACAAACTAAACGTTGAATATTACATAATTATTTGATTTGACGAAAGGGGTTAAGTAACCCTAACCACTGGGTTGAGTTTACAGAAATTTTGCACATCGCGAAAAGTTTCACAATTAGTCTTCAGAGTTTCATAATTTTGCAGCTTTGGCCGCCTTGTTTTGCTGCAGCACATTAGTGTGCTCGGTTTAATTTATCATTTCACCTCTACTTGGAACTCAACTTTCTCTTTTCTGCCCCATTCTTTCCTCCTCTACTTCTTTCACGTTGCTCCCTTATTGTTAGTAACTTTCCTTGTTCCCTCTTTCAATCCCATGTACCACGATATTTACAAAAATAAATTAAATCTTAATCTCAGTGAAATTGTTTTTGAATGATAACACGCCAATTAAAAAATATTACTCTTGTTTTGCTTTTCAACTAAATTTAACTACCTGCCTTTTCTAAATTTAACTACAATTTTCTAATTTTTATCATCGTCACTATTTATTTATTTATTTGTAATGATCTTCGTCTATTTATTCGAATTATTTGTGTTACTATTATGAAAATTATTTTCCATTTACTCAACTAAAATATACTCTTCTCCAAATTTAGCTATAATTTTTCAATTTTTATCTCGTTATTTTTTATCTATTTATTTGTAATATTCTTTGTCTATTTATTCCAGTAATTTTTGTTATTATTATTATCAGAGCTACTTTCCTTTTCTCTTCTCCAAATTTAGCTTTAATATTTTTCACTTGTTTATTCTTATTATTTTTGTTATTATTACTATCAGAGATAATTTCCTTTTCGCTTTTCCAACATATATTCGAGAAACTCTGAAGTATTTTCTCAGGTGTTCATATATGTACGTTTCTCTTAACGACGAGCTTGCGAGACCTTCTTAACATAATATTTAGTGGTACATCAAAGTTGAAAAGGTGTACTCATCAGATGTAACCTCCTTTCAACGTTCTTCGAGAGTAGATGTTTGTTGACGACATGTAATTTCGGCTTCTAGTGTTTATGTTCTTGCGATGCGATGGCTTGACGTTTCACGCGGCACTTACGCTTAGATACACGAATATTATCGATTCCCGCCAACGTTCCAAGATATCGATTTTGATAGTCTATTTAGTCGCATCCGCTCATCACTTATTACTAGACTACGAATTTATATGCAAATTCATATTTTTATTAACAAAATTAAACCAAAGAGATCTGATGGTAAGCGGAAGATTGTTTTATCCTGAAAGTACAATAATCTTTAACTTCCTTTGAATATTTTGTATCTTCTTGCATATTAACCCCTTATAACAACGAGTTATACTCGTGGTTTAACCTGTAATTACAGTAAAAGCTGTATTATTCAGTAAAGTTTGATTCACTTTATTTCAATTCATCATTAAATGAATTATTATTCATCAAATATTAAATTATATATTAAATGAATTTTTATATACCAAAGATATTCTTACTACTCGTGTTTCAATAATTTTTTATACTTTCCATAAGCTTCACATTTTTAATAGTCCGTGAAGCATTGACGTGGGTCTTCATCGTCCTTCAATTATTTAAATACGGAGTTTTTTCGGGGATAATATATGCAAGAGGGCTGTAATTTATTGCTGATGATACTTTATTCTATTTAAAGGCTAAAACGGGGAGCGTTCTGATCAAATTACTCGTGGAAGACCTCGTATATACAAAGTAGCTTGCAAGGTACATCACGAAATCGTTATCGAAGTCGCCTGTCACTTCATTTCCTATCAAGTAGTTCGTAATAAATTCTATTACGCGATTACCTTGGTAAGCCTATACGGTACCACAGAAATGAGATCGCAATCTTCTTACATAGTAATCATCGTCAAACTCTTAGAGAAGTCCATCCCTATCTAACCTATCATCTCATTACAAATGACAAATTAAATGCACGAGAAAAAATCTGTTTCAGCAACGTTTTACAATACGAGGTTTGATCATAGAGTTCGAGCAATTTTTGTTCGTTTAAAGAAGTATGTTTTTATTCAACGGTATTTATGTCGATCTCTTTAATCTTCATTGAACCAAACACAATTATTTCAGACAATTTTCCAGCTTTACAAAACATTTCTGTAATGCATTTTCTGGTATGATTTTCAATTCATTGGGCGATTTTTATATTATAACTTTGATAACTTGAAAATAATGTTCTTTAATAATTTTTGTTGTTTTTTGAGAAGAGAAACAATGCACAAAATGTTATACCTGGCAAATACAATGATTATGGTTTTAATTTGTAACACTGTGCAAATGTAAAATTATTGAACTGAACGGAAAGTTCGTGCGTTTTCCACGAAATAATTCCGTATTATTTTGTTACAGTATTTTTACATCTCTAAACGGAGATAATAGGAAAATTATTTGGGATATTACGGATATTATTTGGAATAAAATAGATATTAATTTCTACAAACAGTTTATACAAAAATAATGTAAATAAATGTAATAAAATAATAATGCACGGATTTTTCGTTCAGACCAGTATATTAGGAATTAATATATTTGATATTATAAAATTGTAAATGCAACATTTCGTACATCCAGAAATATAAAAAGTAGAAAAATACGATTCCGTAAGAACATATCTTGTATAAAAAGAATTTCAATTATTCCCAAGCATTGTTAATTTTTAATCCAAATTATTGAGGCTTTAAACTACATTAAGGGCTTCAATATTTATGAAATCTTTAAGCGCTAAAATGTGTTTAATTGATTCATCTTTAAACAGCTACACGGATTTTACGAATTAATAAATTTTGCACTGTTCGTTTTCCTCAGCTTGCTAATAAAATATTTTTATAACAGTTACGCGATCAAATAAAACAGGATTCAGTTTAAAGTTTGAAATTGCAGTTCTAAGTTTCCCGACATCGTGGAAAGCTATTCAATAACTTGCGGTATCACTTAAAACGAGTCGGTTTTCCGCACAGAATACGGTTTATTATTTAATCACAAGCAGGTATAGCAAACTTCATCTCGAATCTCTGTTTCGTTTGAGCGTCTAACTTTGTAGAAGTTCTTTGTTTACTGATTTATCATGTCCAGAATCAAGGAGTTCGCGGAATTACTTGTCAATAAGCAGTACGGTGCACCGGGTTGCTCGTTTGCTTTTATCGAATCATTCTTACAGTAAATTCCTTTGAAAAAAAAACAAAAATTGCCCGCGGTCGAATAATATTGGTTGAACCGCTTTATTTCATCGAACTCTGTATGTCCTTAATTATTTACGTGAAGCAGCCCGTGTACCCTCTAGAGAAATTTATGGAGGCAACTCGATAGACAATCCACCAATAATTTACGATGCTTGATCGATAGAAAAAAAAGAGGACTCAATTACTTGAAGTATATTGTACAATCTTGTGTTTACTACCTTTTATTCCGTGGCCATTTCGCAGTATTGCAAACCAAAATAGATTCAGGTAATTCCTATTATTGCGGGAACAATTATTATTACCCATGGCAAAAAGTTTTCGGTCAAACGCGGAAACGTGGAACTGACTAAGAAAAGTAAAACTCTTGAAGTGTGAAATGCTGCTTCACAAATAAAAAAATATATCAGAAGATTAGATATTAGAATTAGAACCAAAAACTAAAAGCGTTGATTAGAGTAGCATTTATTAATATAGAAACAATGTAGGTATAAATGTTTGGATACTCTACATAACTAATTCTACCATAATATTAATGTACGAATGATATCAGAAATTATAACGGTGTTATAGAAAAGACATACGTATGCTTTTAATGTCAGTTCAATTTTTAATGGCGCATATATATATACGTTCATGGTAGTGAAAGGGTTAAACACCGTGCTTACATAGTTAAAACATATTTATACGTAACACAAGCCTATTGAAAAGAACAGATGACCATAAGACATTTCTAGCAAAAACACAAAAGCCAAAACAGGTGCAAAAATTGTGGCATTCAGTACCCCGTTCTGTCGAACTACCTCACTTCTTTCAACTTTAATTCAACACATAATAACTGCAAATGTTGATGACGTTTACAAACGCGTCCGCTCTACAATCCACCGGAAACCAATACCATATTTATTACCGTACTATATTGTTGCCCTACATTTGCACTCCAACATATTAGCAAAACATATCGTTTACATTGGCCGTTCGATTTATATCTTTCATTTACCAAACAATTGCCTGCAGCTATAGTGGGCGCAACGATATACCTTCCCTATCAATTCTGCAATCTAACGTAAACCGCATTAGACCGCTGTGCATGGCCAGGCGGCTAATTAACTGTGCTATGAGTATAAGATTTTCCAACACAATGGTTGGATGATTACAATGTGATTTTACTCTGTCGAACGAGTTTGAAATTCTGCAGTCAGTAACAAGACAAACAGAGGCAAGAGGTTAGGGCTTGGCCTTTGGCTAGGAGCCGCAAGATGTGTCGCAGACCTAACCTGCTTGTTCTCTGCTACGTTGAGCACCATGTAACCAGCTTCTGCTCCTCGGTTCGAGATCCTTCAAAGTCCTCCGATTCTCGTCTAGCCTTACCTATATACTGTTCTTAAGTTTCACGCGAACAGACGAACTGTTAAGTTACCCCTTAAGGTGAAAGTTTGCGTTCTCGTCGCTTGGCTCCGTGTACCCTCTTTTCGTTTCTCTTATTTCAATCCTGGCCTGATTTTCTCCCCCCCCCCCCCCCCCCGTCTTTCTCCTCTTCTGACTCCATCGCTAGGGCAGACTTTAACTTTCTATGAGTAAATTTACCGACACCCGAAGCGTTTAATATTACCAGACCCTTCTGATTTAGCGCGGATATTTGGCTTCTGTTGGGGAAACGCGTTCTCGTGTATTCGGAGCTGAAATATTTCTTTCGGATATTCTTATACAGAATGCTTATAAGACTAGCGTCATCTTTTAAAACTACTACAGACAGAAAAATGTTATAAGCAGATTGAGGAAGTTTATGCAAATACGTGTTATAGAGAAACGCATTAAACTAATGGAACTACGTTTCATTATTAGAGGATTTCGAAAGTATGTTTTCTTTTTATTTTGCATGCTGCATATATCTTACGTATACTACATTTAAGTTGCTAGTTCTGCACAGAAAGAACTTACTTATTCCAACAATTTTCAATTGACAATGTAGAATAAATTACTGTTATTTATTGTAACTTAAATTATACATAAAACCTAATATAAAATAGTATTATATATGCAGTACAATAGTTAAATAGTCTAATAACGAAGAAGTTAATAAAGTCTAACAATACAGTTGTAAACATGTCCAAACCCTCAATATTAATGTTACATTTTGTATGTTATGTTCCACCGTCTAATAATTTAACGATACAGAATATGATACGTGTAACATAATTATTCCTCAGAACAATTTGTCTAATATTAAATACATTCTTTATTTCAGCAGTACACCATTGGGTTGTTTTTTATCTGAACCCCTTTATTGGAACATTCCTGCCAGCAAATGATTCAAAAACTTGAAAAACGGGTAGAAGAGAATACTCGTCGCTAGTGGAGGATGATAGAAGGGGAATAGATAGGAGCCTTCATTAGGTCTCCTTCGCGTTTAATCCACGATGAATGCCGGCGACGAGGGGCGAAACAAGGAGTGCGTTCCTCGCGTGAAGAAGGGTACCTCTGGGTATTTGTAACCTTCGTCGCCGGCAGCGAAGCCGAGTCACTGACGGATAATCGTCATTCACAAGGCGGATTTCTTTTTACGCTCCCTTCTGTCGGCCTCCTCGTATAGACAGCAACCCCTTCGTCGAATACTTAGAATACTCGAGGGTTTTCTTCGTTGAGGGTAACGAGAAGCACGGCTCGATAAAGACCGTGAAAAAACTTCCTTGCTTAAAGAAGAATTCGCGAACATCAGGCGTAGGATTTTAAATTTTTATAGAAAAATGATTAATTTCCCTATTGCCGGACAATTAATCGATTGACGACGAGCACTGGAAAACGAAAATTCAATGTAAGATTAAACTCTATGGTGGCTATTCTATGATTAATAAGAGTATAGCAATTTGCTTCGATAATAGTATAAATGAAGGAATATCTGAAATGTTATGGCAGTTCAATTTTAGATTAATGAGCTAGGAAATTAATTAAGCAAATAGTTTGTTATCGGGGGTAAATGTATGGTCAGTATGAGGTACTGAAGTCGTCGTCAAAGAGTTGAGGCTTTCTTTAAATAATTGAAAAAAAAATATGTTTTATTCCTTCTATTTTGCATTAATTTAAGTTATCGTTATTAAAATTAAAGTTAAAGAGACGAAACGAGCAACATTATCATGATATGATTTTAACTTAACATTAATCTTTAGTATACGTTTTTTAAAGGAACTTTGAGAGAAAGATGCAACACAGAATAATTCGCTACCTTATTATTACATAACAATATTTGGAGGTTCATTTTAACAGCAATCTAACATTTTATTATATCAAAGTTCATTTTAAGTAATTCATTGCATAATACAATTTCACAATTTACAAAGTATTCATGAGTAATTACCTTTTAATTGCATCAAATACACACCGGAATTTCCAATACCACAAATACTTATTAAATACTTTACAAATTTTCCGACAAAGCCAATATATTGTTATTCGATATTCTATGTTTGAATTGCAATTAACAAAAATTGTTTTAAAATCTTACTGACAATCTCTGCATTTATAACAGCCTACATTTCTAGCCCTGTATAGTAAAGAAATAATTTTTCTTAAACATTGATGACATATTATTACGCATTTATAAGAAACGTTTAAAAATTTGATAACCTAAATTTATTACATTTAAAATTAGGTTGGAGCAGAAAGTTGTGTTACAAAACATCGTCCAAATAAATGCAAGATGGAGTAATACTTCTTATTGATGGGGAAAGGTTATCCAACCCTCTTCAGTGACTCACTCGAGAAGTGAAATACACGTAAGTAAAGAACTAACAAGAGTTGCGTTCTTTTCATGCAGTCACGAAAGAGAGGGAGGGAACAGTTGTCTAGTATAAAATATTCCGTAAAAAAGTTTTATAGCAGGCTAATAGAAGGCTTCAGAAATTGTTAAAGTAGAAGTCGGAAAAAATACACCCTCGGGTAGCAAAAATAAGACTCGATGTAATATTAACAACTAACATTTCTAACTTTAACGTATTGCAAGGACGTCGTATCAATGGAGGTATGGTAAAGTTTTATTAGTATTACTAATTTAAATAAGTGTCGTTTAATATTATTTTTGATAAATTAATGATAAGAAAACATTTATTTGAATATTAGGTTGTTGCGTATGAAATACCGTTTTTCGAAGTAAAGTTTTAAAGACAAGAAACTTTTTCAAAATATTATATACACTTAATTTAATTATTTTCTATATAATTCTAAATCATTTTTCCAACAACTAAGTAGTTTCATTACTTTATATTTATAAATATGATTCACTATAGAATTTTTAGTGCACGCTTTGATTTAGGTATCGTTTAATTCAAAATCAGTGGTCAATATTTGTCATAGCATACTTTACAAATCTAGACTACCATAAAAAGTTACTCAAATATTCCGATTACTCATGATATCAAATATAAAAAATTTCATAATTTTATTACGATTATTCTCAATATTCTATACACGAACGAATTCCTCCCTCCTTAACTTAATTTATTACAACTAACGATTGTATAAAATTAAAAGAACAATATTCAAACGTCACAGAAATGACATTTCATATGCAACAAACTAATAAAATTGGTCATTTCATATGCAGCAGCCTAATATTTCAGTGGTCTGATTAAGCATTGACTTATTCTACTTGCTTGGTTTGAGAGCGCAGTATACTACTTGCCCAACCCAATATTCAAATATTATTAGCTTCATTGGTAAGTTTTCTACTTTGTTTATAAAATTTCTCCATAATATTTTATATTCTTTTAACCTGTTAACTGGGGATGGCGAGTTAACTCGTCTTATGGACTACCAATGTGTTGGACATTGTATTTTACTTTCTCAGAAATTCCTCATTTTCTAAAGCATCTTTATATTCGTATTAGAAACAAATTATTTCACATTTATATTCGCAGCGATTAAAATTCCCCTAAACAATACTAATCCCCTTTTATTAATTTTTATTTCTGTGTATAAAGAAGATTCTGATTCAAAAATTATCTAGCTAACCGGTTCACATTAGTATCAAAGTTTTACGATTCTTGAATAAATATTTTACTTGTCTGATTTAACACTCCACTATACTACTTGTTTGACTTTATACAATATTTATTCTACTGACAATGAGTTCATTGCAAGGCTTTTTTGATCAGTTTTATGCGCCGAAATTTGTCTGTCTCCAAATTTGTATATTTTAAAACATTACAATGAAAATTTCATAATTGATGCATTTACAATAATTTCTATACTTGGTTTTCTGACTCAATACAAAGATTTCTTTCCTCTTTCATTTACCAAATATTTCTCTGTATCTACTTTTTTCTATTCTATATGAGCTAAAATAAAAATTTATCTGTCTACTTATATTTTGGAATGTTAGTATGAGAAGTTTATGATTCATGCGTACTTGCAAGTGTATTTATGCTCTTGCTTTGTGACTGATTCAAGACTTCATTATACTACTTGTCTGACTCCACACTTTCTTATTCTACTGGGTGTCCTTCGAAGTTTTGTTTTCTACTTTATTTATCGGAAGCATTCTTTAATATGTATATTTTGAAATGGTAGCATGAAATTTGTGTGAACTTTGATTTTGCAAAATTTATTGTGCCAATACCTTCATTGTAGCTAGCTTTAAATAACATTTAAAGTAATTCATGCTGTTTCGAGGCCATTATACTGTAATATAATGCAGAAATAACAGCAGTCGCAGAAACGTAAATCAACGGCAACACAATTTTAAAATTAAATCGATGAAACTTATGATTTTCAGAATCCTTTTTAATTCAATTTAAAGCAGTTAAGTAGAAACATTATGATCGGCAATGGCAATGCAAGAAATAAACGTTTAATGGAATCGAACCAAACCTCATTTACCATTGAATTCGTGATAAATTTCCAAATAAAGTAACGAATGTGCGTAGCTCTTACAGAAATTTTGTCTGCGGTACGGTAGAAAGAGTAAATTCAATAAAAGATATTCATAGATTTTCCATTTTTATACAATCGATTAATTCGTGCAATATTTTTCCCAATCTTTTTTTTGTTTTTCTTTTGATCATCAAAAATCAGTATAAGTATACTGATATATAAACATAAGTATACCCTTTACAAAAATGAAATTATACTACAATTTCTTCACTGTAAATTACGTTGTAATTATATTACAATTTAATTATTGTAATGCTATAATTGTACTAGTATTATGCAATATTTATTTATTTGCTATAAATAATACTATAATTATACTATAATTTCAGTTGTACCACAACAAATACTATAATTCTACTACAATTTCATTTTTGTGAGATGTATACTCATTTTCAATTCTCATTGTAAACAATATAAAATGCAGAAGACCACAAAATATCCAAAATACAATGAGAGTAAAAACTGAGTATCCAATTTATAAAAGTAAGATTACGGTATAATTTATTCACTGTAAATTGTACCGCAATTATACCATAATGCATTTTCTATAAGCAATACCATAATTATATTATTATTACATAATACTTATTTATTTGCTCCAAGTAATATTATAATCAGGTATTATAGTTATCCTATAATTTCACTCGATTTTCTATATTTCTTGTACTTCCTTTTGACTCTCACTGTATAAAACATTCAAAGTAAAGCACACCTTGTTGTATTTAGAGGTTGAAACCAATTTATTTCTATTTACTAATTCCTCTGTACGCGTTTATAAGAGTATGCATCTGTGCAAAGATCCACGGTCAAGTAATAATAGTCTCGAATAATAAAATTCAATTACACTATTAAACGAATGCTAATTCGAATAAAATCATTCTAAATTGGGTGAAGTTTTTCACCAGAGGCAACGAAATTGAACTGGGAATTAAATTTTTGTCGTCGAAAAGGGTAAGTTCAGAAACGCGGACACCCTCTATACCATATTCGCTCGAGGCATCTTAAGCACGCAAAGGAAGTTTCTTCATAAAACGGCAACGCCCTTCTTAATTCCTTGTTTCCTTCGTGCTCGTACTTTCTTCACAGCAATCATGAAAACGCCTCGGGTCACAAAGGGGCAACTGGATATAGGAAATCGTAACCCGAAAACGGATATGACTATAAAATTAAAGATTTCTTTCTTCCTCTTTCCGTTTTTCTTTAGCTTTCTCATTCTACGCTTGTTAGTGAAAATAAGAACCATGATATTCGTACGTATTTTTCTGTAGAGGTGAAGGTAATAGGGTAATATAACGTACAGTAGACACCTTACAGTCTACTTATCTTATAGTAGACATGCCTTACGAATTTTTCGCAGATTATTTACTAGAATGTTGATTATTCTTTATTACGACATTGGCTCGAATGCAAAACACTAACATATTATACTTAATTTTTACCTAGTGGTCCCCAATCTTACTATCTCACAAATTATAATGGAGTTAATTAAAGTTTATTAATAGATACAGCCTGTTTTTATCGTAATTAGCCCATAGGTAAAACCACGAGTGTAACTCGTTGTTGTAAGGCAAGGGGTTAATAAGATTACGCGTTGTATAAAATCGTGTTATAGGAAGTCATGTTATTCGAGGATTTTCTTCGTATAGGGTTATCTAAAATAGACTATAGGAACACCTACCTTCACTTTTTTTCTTTCCCTTTCTGCTTTACCCTTTTCTAATCTGTTTTTCTAACAAACATGGCGTTTGACTGATATTCTCATTCAACATCCTAAAGGTACTTTTGGATAACCCTATATAACGAAAATACTATAAATAACGTTTAAGATGACTATTGTTATTTTTTACTTTTGTGTATGTCCCGAATCTTGTCGAGTCACGAAAAAATTAAGTAAACCGCATATGATATTGTCCCACCATAATAATTCGGCAGATCTACAGAACGAAATTTATATATACGATTATGGTAGAACTAAATAAATTATGATTCTATTGTTATAGGTATTTTATACGTGTATATCGTTAAAATTTCTTTATTGATATTTCAACGTACTTTCGTGACTTGTTTCTCTGAAAAGTAATACTGTTCCATATTTACCCGAATTATTGCTTCTCCAATTTTGCCTTGATTTCGAAAAAAAATAACGAATTCGCAAGTTCTGTAAGGTGAGCAATATTTATTTTTATATAACACCTTTCACATGAAATTCCCTAAAGTTATTTATCTGATTTTCTTGTTCATGACTATCTTAAGACTTCGCAGATCGAAAAATAGAATGCGTATCTCACATTTCTATTTTCTCCTCCACAAATACTTTTTGTAGCCACTGAATATTCGATGGAGTAAAATCAGTACAACTAAAACAGCGTCTCGATATTCCTACACTTCGCTATACCAGATATTCTATTATGCATACGCTCTTCTTTCAAGCTCCATCCAATGCATACTTATTACTTATATATAGCAGCACAATTGCTCAATGTCAACAGAATCTGGACTTGTCTCCAGTGACTTCTCAATCCTGAGCTGATCGATCCTTGACAATTGGAGTTCCCATGCTATCCTTCACGGTGGTTGACTACTATAGCAGTCGCATTCGAAGCTTGAATGGAATCGGGACCGCACACGATTAAGTTCTCCGTTGCCCGTGTTACCCAATCGTCTAAAGGGAAATCGTCTCATCCCTGTCCCTGTTTCTTCCCTATCTGTCCCTACTGGGAAATGTTCCTTCCTATTGAATTGACAACGAGGACTATCGACACGACTATCCAGGATCATATATGTGTAAAACAATCAATTGCTCTCTAATTGAACTTTGTCACGTGGATTTGAAAGGCAAATTTTCGGGTTACAGTAAGTTTAGATTAAACGAACGGTTCAGAAATAGTTGGACGAAATTTATGCACATTGTTTTTGAAGTGTTGGTAGAAATTGAAACGATTAATAAACTCGGATTGTAAAGAAAAATGTTTTAATAAATATTATTGAGTTAATGTTCCTTTTATACGACGGGAATTAATTATTTGCAATTAATTTCTAATTAACGGAAGATTGTAATCTCTATATGAAATTGTATTATATTAATTCAGTGCCTTTATTTTTAAATTTTTGGTATCTTTATCAATTCGAAGTTGCTAGTTTACCGTTATATTTTACGAGTGACGAATTTGATTCTTAAATGTGAAAATACTGAAAATGTTGGATATTAAAACTGTATTTGTTTACTATATATAACTAAACATTCAATTTAAAGAATGAAACAGCACAAGTTGACAAATCTATTCGCGTACAAATTAAAGTTCGCCTTCGTTGAAAAACCGCAGTGAAATCGACACTTATCGCGAACGCTGTTGAAAATTCAAACGTTTGGAAATTCTCAATCAACAGGATCACGTAATAATTAAACAAGCGCTTAATTGTCCGGATTAAGAGTGTTCCATGTCATTAGTCGATCGGCGGAGCTGTCAATAGGGTATACAAGGGAGACGTTAGGAATAATTGACAAAGCAGCCTGGTTACGCCATACATTCTGACGCATTGGGGCTACTATGAGGGATTGGTCGACTGCTGTAAATCGCTATAATGCGCCATCGGTGCACCGGTGCGAGATTGCAGAGGTAATGCTGCATTAACTAAGGAAGAACAGCTTTGGGAGACCAACAGAGACACCGTTGGGATTAATGCCACTGATACAGTCATACTAGGATTGAAAATACGTCGAATTACTGCAAACGGACAAAGGAAGCCTCCGTTTGCTTTGAATATTAATCTGAATTAAATTCTCTGGTCCAACAGTAGTATTTAATAAAACTGTAAGTAATTTGGCTAACTAGATAAACTGCAGTGGCTGTCAAAAGTTGCCGGCTAAAGTGTAACTTTATTATATTACGAAAAGGAAGAATATCCGATAAGAAACATCCACTGTACAAATTATATTGTTTTATTATAATTTATAAATTACCGTGTTATTTAATTGCGACAAGAATTTTATTAACGTGTAATTGGAATTAAAACAGAATTACAATTTGGTTGGAATGTTATGACAGTTATTCAGCACGAATGCTTTGCGTGGTAAATTGAGAACATAAGACGTTACATTTAATATCTACTGCACTGGTAATTATAATATGAAGTTTTGAATGTTAGGTTTAAATACGTTTTATTGCAGTATACTAAATAGGAACGTAGATTTTATATTAAATTTCTATTACACTGATAATTTTAATATAAATTCTGAAAATTTACTTGCAAACACGTGGTATTGCAATATACCAAATAGGAATGTAGATTTTATATTAAATATGTGTTACACTCACAATTGTAATATAAATTCTTGAAATGTATTTGTAGATATGTGTCATGGTAATATATTTAATAAGAAAGTATGCTATATATTAAATGTTTGTTACAGTAATAACTGTAACATAAATTCTTGAAATTTATGCAAACATACATGTAAAAACCTTTATGATTGCGAAATTCGTAACAATGACACTGCTTGCAACAGAACATGTTAATACATCAAACGCTAATTACTATTTCTTCCGTACAATTTTATGTGTTCTTTAGTCGTAGATCTGCACAGCTCCTGATACAAGTTAGTACTTAATAAGCTATATACTTTAATTAGCCCATATTTGGACAACTTCCTCTATCCGTCATCTTTATTTCTATCTGGTACAAATAGGTATACTTTAGTCGTTGGTAGTTTCAATGTCAAACACGCGAATCAAGTTATTGCCCATCATAATCAAAACCAATGAACAAACCAACCAAATAAACCCACCAAACGAAAGAAAACGAAATTTCATATACGATAACCGATATTAGACAATTAACACTAGAAATACCGACAATTACGGTGTACTTATTTACACGAAACCAATTAAAGCATTAGATATATGAAGAAGTATATAATGCACTGGAAATAAATGTTTATTTATCCCCTATATACAAAATCACGGTAAATTTGTCTGAATGAATTACTGTAAGTTTATATAGCCCTTGTGAGGAATTGCAGACAAGTGATTTTGACCACTTTGGTAGTTCTAGTGTTAAGGCAACCATAAAAGGGAAAGATTCATTTAAACACGTAAATCAAGTTATCAATTATCATGGCAGGTTGCACCGGTCAGGGCAGCTGTGAATGTATATCAAGTTGTAGCGAGATCCTGACACGTATGTCGATACATCCTCGAAGATGGACGGAGTCGGGTGACTATAGGTCTAAATGGATGGGGTATATCGTAGCATCACAAATGCGACCGATAGCACCCTGTCCTTGAATATCGAAGAACCTTGAATTACGGTTACACACGCGTTGCGACTCATGATGCATATTTGATGTATTTTCAATCGAATCCCCCTTTGCGGCTAAGTCCATCGTCGTTTCACGTGTAGACATATCGATGCACGATAGATGCATGTCCCATGTACCCGCATATGTACACGTATATAGGTATGTACTAAATTTATCTTAGGGGAGATCAAAGAGCAACATATCGAATTTTGAAATACGTGGGATCAATGCGCTGATTAGTCCGATAGTTACAGGGAAACACGCAATGGGTAAAGCGTGCCTGATGTATCGCATGCGGCAACGTTTAAAGAAATAGATTATGCGATCGTGATTGAAAGAAATAAACCCAGCTAGATTGGAATATTGCTCGCTTTCAAAAAGGAATTTTGTGCTAAAAGGAGGCCATTAACCCCTTAACGCAAAAGCTGGTGAATGTCACGGGATCGTTTGAACTGTTGCTTTATATGATTAGATTCTATTAAGTTTACTCTTATATCTTAATATATATTATTAAATAATATATATTTAATATATATTAATATATATATATATTATTATAATATATCTTATAATATATTTAATATATATATTATTATAATATATATCAATTTTATAACTCTAATTAGTAATTTGTATTTTTATGGCATGTTCTTCTTAATCAGTGTCTCGTTTGGACGTAAACCTTCTTTGGATTTCTAAGTTTAGTTTATAGTTTATTTGATTTTTTAATTTTGTTAGATACCATGTTAATAGACGCAAACCGAATGCATAGCTGTATTCAAAATTTAGTGAGACAACACAGCAGCGAAAGATAACTGAATAGTCATACGTACATTTGGCGTTTGTTACATTTTTCAATATTTAATTGGAATAAAGAAAAGGGTAGATATTCAACCTAAAGACTTTCTAGGTTACAAATACGCAACCCTGCAAGCTTTTTACGTTCATTCTTCTTTATTATTCTTTAAAAGTCCCTAATGTAATCTTTAATACACACAATAAAAATATAAAAAGTACTTACACATATGGTAGAGAACCAGATTTTTCGTAGTTCCGCTGTACTTTTGGAATGCTCGATTAGTGGGTGCGAAAACTGTCACATGGCGATAAGTGAGGGTAGTATTTGCCACCTGGCTGGCCTCCAGCAATTGGTAAAACTGTAACAACACAATTAATATGCACATTAACTTTTGAATATTACATTATTTACACAGACATTTACGTAAATATGTCTATACGCCTGTTGTTATATTTTCCTCCTACTATACAGTGAAAGTCAAAAATAAGTATAATACTTTTTAAATCAATATAAACTTAAATTATTTACCGAAGAAGGTTTATTTTCGATCTACAACTCACTTAATTTTCTCGAATTTTCGTCAAAAAATAGATATAATCCCAACATGAAGTATCTAACTTTAAAATTCATTTTTGACAATTATAGCAAATGCTGCAGTGCACGCTAAAAATGGTTTCTTCGATGAATATTATATAACTCGATATAAAGATGAAAAAGGATGACCAAGAAAATTCCTTTTTCAGTTTATGAATGTCTTTGTGCTTGCAAAATTTCAACTGTGTTTTCTTAACACTTTTCTAAATAAAGAAAATGGGAAAACGGAAGATACAAATTGAAAATCTGTTTCTAAAATATAATATCGCAACACCATTTTTCCACCTGTGCAACGTTTATTTAGTTTTGCTCGGTTAATACTAGATCTAGAATACTATCTTCATTGGAAGATAATACGTTCGAATAATGTGTTCCCTTTAATGCAAGTAAAACAAATCGGTAAGTTGTATAAATTGCTTTTGTGCAATATCTACAGTTACTTATAAACAAGATACAAGTATTGTATTATCGACAAAGGTATATCCTACTGTAAAATGATAAAGTTTAAAACTGCTTATCTGCCATACTGCTATCTTATTTACTATTACTGTTCGGACTATTATTATTAGAAATACAATTTCCTTATGTTTCAATGTAATACTCATTTCATAATAATATTTGCACGAGTTAATATTAAAACCCATATTTAAAATACTATTTTTGTAGATAACTACTATTTCAAAGGGAATTTTATTTACCAAATTCTACATTATCTATCTCTTTTTCCCAGTTTTGAACACTTGTAATCCACTAATTTGAAATGGATAACTCTTATTTTTGTTAACAAGACCGAATCTGCCGAGTTTTATTAATAAATACACGGCTTACGTATTCATTTTTGTTATAATACGTTTGATAATCGTTTTAATCTGCCTCAATGTCCGGGAATTAAAAAGGAAATTAAAGAAAGGTGTATCGATTTTCTGTCAGAGATAAACGTATCATCGCGCAAAAACTAATATGTGAAACAAGTAAGTCAAGTCACGGCGGATTAAACGTGTACGATTGTGCATAGCGAATTAGCGATTCGCGTTCCACGGTTAGGGGAAAGCGTTTAATCCAGCGCGTCGAATGAAATTTGCCTGGGTCTTTCGTCTCCCCGAAAATTTGCACAAAGGAAGCTCGTTAGTTATCAATGCGCAATTAACCCTGCGCCAAGTCAAAGAGCGGAAAATATGACTCTTCTATGAGTCACGTTTCTTTGCTACACAGAATGGAAAAACATCGTGAATTAGGTACCATGGAAAAACTACGAACGTGTGTCTTTTACCTGTACGAGGATAGTAACTTAATTTTCTCGAGATAATGCTTCACTTGCTGTATTGTCAGAGATCGTCATAGTATTCTCTTTGTACCACTATTACTTATACCCATCAATTTTTTGTCGAGTGCAAGTGCTTTTAAGAAGACGCCATTATGTAAAATAACGATACACCATTTAAATTTCCCATCAACTGAGAAAGTACAATAAATATTTACATTTTTCGTAGGGCTGGGAAACATTGATTTTTAAAATAGATATTTTGATTTTTTCAAGTCGTATAGAATTTGGGAAATAAACTTTTCTTTGAAATATTGTAGTACAGGGCGGGGTAAAAATTCAAATTAGTTTGTAACAAAACATTTAAAATTGAAGTATTTCTACAAGCTATTAAGTGTTGAAACCATGAGCCAATACTATTTCGTATTTGAATTCGGTTTCGAATTTAAGAAATAGTGTATGGAAAACAGGAGATGCAAATTAAAAATCTATTTCTAAAATGTAATACCGCGATACCATTTTTTGTACCTGTGGAACGTTTGTTTGGTTTTGCACGTCTAATATTAATACTTCAACGAAATTCATTAAAAAGATGATACGTATGAAAAATTCTGTTTAATGTAAAATAAACGGTAACTCGTATAATATAATATAATATAATATAATATATATAATATAACATATAGTATAATGTATAATATAATATGTAATATAATATATAATATATAATGTAATATAGTATAATATAATATATTTTTCATTAATATTTACAATTGTTTACAAGCAAAACAAATACATATTATCACAAATAAAGTGTCAAAGTTAAATACTGTTTACTTGAAATACTACTCCTTACTTGCTACTACTGTTTGAAATACTCACAATTAACAAAACTGTTATTATTTTAGAAACAAAAGAATATGTCAATATTTCAAACTATTATTTTAATGAGCAACTTTCGCCAATTACCTCAGTGGATCATTTCGAACTGATCTTCCTTTTCAGTGTTAATTACCTTTGTGTATCTACAAAATATTAAATAATTTTGTGCTCTATAATTAAATGCTCCGTACAGTACTTGTAATTATTGTGATTACAACATTTTACGTTCCCTTTGCCTGTACTCACATGCTGCATAAATGAGCTCACATTGATTGTCTAAAGTCACGACATGTCTCCATTCCTCAAGGACTTCGTCACAGAACAAGTGGGCGATAAAGAGGAGGGCAAGTTGCAAGAGGGTAAAACAGCGTTTCATCATTATTTTTCGCAAATTGGACTTGCAATGCTTTGAAACGTAACGAAAATTCAACTAGACTGTGTATTTCGTTGCAAAACGAGGAGAAAAATGTTGAACGTATTGTGCGCGTTATTCTATGCCTTTTAACTGAATATCTTTAATTTGTGGCTTTCCACTAAAAAAAAAAAAGTAATTTTTTTTGTTTCTTCCAAAAATCTGGAAAAAATAATTGCTGACTGCATATTCGCGGTTCACCTGACATATTTTAAATAGACAAAAACCGCACGAAATAAATTGCTTGACCAATGTGAAAAGCATATTCTTTGCCTTGAAAAATGTTCAATTATATACAATAAAAATTATAGATAATTATTAATTGGGCTGCGGGTATTTATGCAAATTCCTACTATAGCTAGTGTTAAATAACTCAAGCGTAAAACAATGAACCCAGGAATAATGTTTATTGCACGCAAACATAAGCCACACTTAAGAGTGAAACAAATTATTCATTGCTCCCGAGAAAACATAATATTAAACGCGGATTTAGTCCGAGTAATTAGAAAAGTATGATCGGCTTTTGACGGAAAATTCATTATTAATAACCAAGCAACTTTGTGCTCGAGTTCGTGCATGTTAATTAGTACACGACGAGATAATTGGGAAGGTGAATTCATACTGAGGTCTATTAGCTGTGCATCCAGGTCGACGGAGCTGGCAGGAAATTTCTGATTAATTAGTGGAAGCTGAACTAGGATGCGGTCGATTCATGTGCGAAACTATTCCATAATGATTGGTTCGCCTTCGAGTTATACAATAATATCAGTTTATCTTATCCATCTATGAGAAGCAACTTGTGGTTACATTAATATTACCATCGCTTTCATAAAATATACACTTGTCATATGAATCTCTTGCAAATCGCATAAATCTGCATTTATTAGTCTAAATATTGAATTATTTTATTTAATATTGTTAGAGAAATAAGTGGATCGTGAGATTCTAAGCGAGTCACTAACCTTATCAGCGTCAATTTATAATGACAGGAGTAAAATAATCCATTTATTTTGTAAAACATTCAAATTGTAATATTGGGTATCTGCAAAAGTTTTGACGCATTCGATCATAAACTGATAGGTTGTGTTTTGTTACCAATAATCGTTTATTTAATAAATCAGATAATCACTACTATTTTCGATAACTCTTGTGTATTATTTGGATTGCAGTCTGATTTGTCTAGCACAAATAACTCACAATTTTTCATTAAGAAGGCGACACGTGGCTTATGCCATAATCTATTGAAAAGTAACTAACATTTTTACACTTACCTAATATATTGTACTACTACCTTCATATTTTCAATATATACAGTGATATATCTATTAGGAAAGTGCAAAGGTTGATTTTATTGGTTTTGGATAAATTGCATAAGAAAACACATGTCGTTGTTCGGTGAAAGTTTAGATAATTTTTATTATGAAGAATTGTGTTTGCTGTTAAAATATCAGACAAAAGTTTTCGGAAATAACAACGATTCTCTGGCTGATTAAACAAATTATTTTAAATATCATAATGCAATCATTTCTAGTCGAACCCATCGAAACTTTATATACCTATGATTAGATTGCGGATGTATAAGCAAGTTCATACTATTATTGACAAAATCAAAGAAATGGAAGCTAAATGGAGAGTTGTTTCACCCTCAACATAGGACAATTTGTACTTTACAATTTGTACACAAAAAATCTACAGAAAAATATTCCATCGTTTAATAGGCTTTACCATACTGCTAGAAAACTTTTTTCACAGATGCGTCAGTGCAATTCCAAAATGCAATTCCACTATTTATTTTTTTAATGGAATCCTACGATGTTTTTTCATATATTCATTTCTCGCGTTATTTTATGTATATAAAATATATGACGAAAGGTAATTGAAAACTCAATAGTTTTACAGTTCATTTATATGTAAAAAAAAAATTATATATGTATGTTCATCGTCATTCGTTAACCCAGAAGGGACCTCTTCTGTGATTCTATACGTCGCACAGTATGGTAATTAATGTTTCAGAAAGGCATTTTAAGCCGTTCGTTAACTGCTTGAAATAAATGTACACGTTCAGCCGGCGAACAGTGCGATGACGCCTGTAAACGTCGTTACGGCTGCCCTATTTCCGGACCCCTGGGACATGCTAATTAAACTAGCTAATAGACGGTCCAGCCTTGGCTGGCCATCAATCGATTTAACTACAAATTCAATTGAGCCTTACTTATTGGACGGGAAAAATAATTACTTGCCCGAAAGGTTCTCCTCGTTAGATTGATTTAAATTTTTACTTGACCCGCCAAATTATGCTTCAACAAAAACAATTACGGCCTTTATTCATACATGCACGCGTGATATTATAAATTTGTAAAGCTTCTTCTTGTTGATATTGGGTTGTTCGGATAGTTTGTAGCGTTGCGGCGGCTCTCCTGCACCTACCACTAGAGGGACATACGAAATAGGACTTTCTCGAAAGCACTCGCTCCAACTACCTCGTCCATATATATACCGCCTTTAACCTTCCTTCCAATATTCCAACGTCTAAGGCAGGGCCTGCTAGGTAGCCTTACTGATGAGTCCACTAGCTAGCAGGCCCAGGACGAAACGCAACACCTACTCTTCCTATATTATCCCCCCTCTATAGCTCCACAGCGTTTTTAAACAGTATCAACAGTAAGTTCTTTTGCGCATTGTGGGATTACAGGAGAATACTTTCTTGCAAGTTTGGTTTAATAGTTAATTTCATAATTTCGGTCAGTTCCACAATTGAAGTCTCATATCTTCAATCTCATTTACAAACATATGAATTTGCACAAACGTCTGCAGTCCACTTGTAAGTTCTTACGGACATCCGTTAAAATGTTGCTCTTTAACATTTCTGTTGCAAAGTATCTTATCAAAGAATATTCATAATAAAATTTATAAATATTTTCAACATTACGTAATACCCACACAAGGAAAGCTCCGAGAGCATTTTGAATTTGATTGGCTGGAAACGATGAAAACATACGTCAACTGGCGCTCACAGAAGATTTGCACGAGCCGAAGGTTCCGTGAACATTCAATTTGTCCATAAAAGAAGGTCACAGGTCTCAAAGCAAACTAAGTTGAATAAATCAAAGGCTATTCCAGCAGTAACAATTTGATATAGCGACATGAAAGCTAGACATCTCTTGCTTTTTCACCCCGAGGTAAGGCAGGTTTAAAAGAGAGAAATGTCGAACGCCAGCCGAATGCTGAAACACAAACGCGATGGAACTCTGTGAAGTACGAATAGTCTGCAAAAATTCTTTGACATTTTAACCCAATTTCATTTCAACCAGTTTTACACGTACACTTTTATGCCGTTCTCTTGAATTTTACTTATTTTCAATTTACTACAATACTGGAAACTAGTGTAGAAATTTTAATATAATAATTGATCAATTACCATTAGAATATATTCTAAATTAATTAGTATAAAAGATTTGAATTAATACATACTACTATTATTATTTTACTTATTAGCAATTATTAACGACAAATGTAAGATATAATTTTATTTATAATAAACAAATTAGAGAACGTCACAAATGCATCAGAGAGTTCAATAAAATATAAATACAGTTATAACAATCAATTTTGTACACTTTAGTACACGTACGTAGATCTTTATACAATTGAGTTATCGCTTTATTTATGTACGTTTTATAATTCTGGTTAACAAACGAACATTTTTCAAATGATCCAAGCTCTTGTAATATTTGAAATATTTCAAATTTAGAGGCGTACGCAGGCTTTCTCGACTGACTGTAGATTTAAGAGGATCGCAAGCAGATGCTGGTACCTAGTTATAGGATTAAAGACTTATTGGATCATGAGAACAAGAATCATTGCACAAACCGGAAAAGGAATAGATACGGTCAAGGTTTGATCGTTATCGCCAGCAACTACAGGATCCAACAAATCTCATCAAGCGAGATAAATTACCCCAAAATCTCTTCCCGATCCGCTTGAACCTTTAGCAAACTAGCCAGCGTCCTGGCAAAGCTTAGGACCTGAAATTGTGCCACGAGGTTGTTTGCGGAATTGAGGTAATCCGTGCTCTAAGCAGCAAAGATGTACGACCAACAACGAACAACTAGAAATTTCGTCAAATAGATCAGCAACAGAACTGTAATATTTCTCTGCTATATTCTATTTGCAAAATATTCAGGATGCCGAAATATTTCATTAGCCTGTAACGAGAATGTATCGGTAGAATTCCATGCTAAAGCAGATATTGCAATTGCTGCCACTTTAAGCTTATGGCGCAATTAGTTGGTTCAATTATTTTAGAAGTTATTTAATCTAAAAATCGTTTCAGTTTGAGGCACAACATTGCGTAACATCTCTTTTATTTATGAAAATGTTTGTATGCGTTGAATACGATAAATTATTTACTAATTAATCGAAAATGTAGAACTGTTTACTGTCACTTAAATATAAGTGATTCTTGCGTAGTAAGAAGTCAGTCACAAAAGTTTACACACACACAATTCAAATTTCAAATGTTTGTATAATTAGTGACAGATTTTGAGATTCTAAAAGTGACACGACAATTCCTAAGATATAAAATCATAAATAAGGAACATTCTTCACCCTTGATTGCTGAATGTTTCAAAAGTATTGCAGAAATGCAACATTAACATATGGGCAATTCATTTGCCAACATGACTAATTCCTTAAAACAAAAAGTAGGGGAATTGGTCAAACAAATAGACAGTCTTCTTTAAAAATCTTTATGAAATTTTAACTCAAATCAACACTCTAGAATGTATTAATAATGGCGCAGCTTTTATTTAACGATATATAAAATGCATAGAATAATATTATCATTAGAATACGAGTTATTATTTTTATAAATTGCTTATTATTCCACGACCAAAAACATTTTTCTTATTTCGTGGTGTTAATCCAATCTGCCAAGAAAATTTATTTTAAATATAAAAAGTTAAGCATCTGTCAAATGCTTTGGCACTAAAATTTTAAAAAATCCAAAAAGTGAAGTTAATCACTTTAAGCTTTTGAACGGCTCATATTACGGCACGAATTTATGGATGACTTAAGATGATTAGTACGCAAGGATCTTTCCGTAATTATAATAAAATATGTAGCATATAAAATATTTCCAACAAGAGATATTTATCTCTTTACAACAGCAGTAGTGTAATAGTGTAATAGTAAGCTACGTATGGATCACGAGCTATGAGTCCATTATTCTCCATTGAAGGCATTGAGAAGACGTATGTAACATTAACATATTAGGGCACGAATTTATGGAATGACTTAGGATAATTGGTACCGAAGGACCTTCCCGTAATTATAATAAAATATGTAGCGTATAAAATGTTTCCAACAAAAAAAGATCTTTAGCTCTTTACAACAGCAGTAGTGTAATAGTAAGCTACGTATGGATCACGAGCTATAAGTCCATTATTCTCGGTTGAAGGCGCTGAGAAGACGTATCGATAACGCATTGAGCAAATGCATCGAGATATCGAGATGTGAGCCACGTATTCAATATAAGGGCTTTTACCAGGTTTCAGCGGGTTCACCCTTGCCTGGACGTTCCTGTGGCCAACTCTACCTCCCTTAGGCAACATTTCCAACAAACGCGTACCAGACCAATTTACAATGGAGTCGGTTCAACGACGCGTGCAATAACGTGGCGAATAATGCATCCGTGCCACGGGTTGGGATGTGCACCGTGCATCGCGTCGCAACGACGTAGACACGACATCGAACCGCAAACGGTCCACAGTCGTCGACAAATTCAACGAGAATGGTATCGTTCTTGTAATATCACGAATTTTCCTGTTTGCCAACCTCTGAAATATTGGCTGAGGGAAAAGAATTTTAAGCATTTCCTCCTACACACGGTTTGCAAACGTGTTTAGAATGGAACCTAAGCTCGCAAACGCGCGAGCAAATAGTGAATTGAAGCGTTACAAGAATTCGGATAATTTTGGGGACATAGATAAACGGATTCTATTTACACTGGTCGACAAATGTTCAATAATAATGCGTATCGATTAAAGGATTTGGAGTTGGCTGAAAAAGTAGTGCAAGCTCGCGGTAAAAATAAATAATTGAACTTTGTATAGAAATAATTTGAACAGTAAAGGAATATAAAAGTTAAAACGTTGAACTGAATAGAAAGACGACAGATGAAAATAAAAAAACGTAAAGCGGAAAAAGTAAAAAAAGTAAATAAATAAAATATAATATGTATCCTTTATAAGTAGGCAACTTCTGCATTTATTTGTGCATAATGAACGAGAAAATGACAAAGGAGAAAATGATTTGTCTCTAGTTTCAAAAATATAATTCATCACTTATTTAATTCAAGTATCGTGGGATAAAGGTAGTGTACATAAGTGTACATTAAAATAAAATGCATTATTTTTAATTTTTGGAATTAGAAATACTGCATTTATTGAGTTGGTTGAAAAGTATTTTTGTGTTTTACAGACATATAGAAACAAAACTTTTCTAAAGTATACATATGTTGTTTATTTGATTTCGACAATTTTTCCCAATCCCTTGATCCATAAAATTACATTTTTAAAATCTTGTATTTGAAAAATAAAACGGCTAACTTGATAAACACATTGAAAACTGGTTTATCCAATTTTTCCACCATTTTATAGTCGTGGAAATTTCACTCTACTCATTCAATTGATCGCGACGATAGAAAGCATGTGTTTGCCCTTCTATTCCGTCTTTGTTGGCTTTCGTTGCGTCTGCGGATACGATGCAGCGTGCATATCGGAAACGCAGTGCGAATGTATTATTTGCCACGTTATTGCATGCTCCGTTGAGCCACCACTATTGTAAATCGGCCAAGTGTGCATTTGTTGGAAATATTGCCCGACGGGTAAAGATTCAAGGAGCTGGAACATTCGCCCTATTAATTTGCATATTATATTATTATACGTCATATCACGCGTGGATAGTCTAACAGCGTTTATGGAGATTAGCTTGCTGAAATATCTTCAACGCTTTCGACCGTTATCTTGACAGCGAATTGTTAAATTGGCTTTGAAGTAAATAAGTCTGTTCAGTAATATTTGCATAATAATTAAAGATGGGATCAAATATACTGTAAATGTATTCGAACCTCTATAAGTAGAGAAAGTGGTCCAAATATGGGCTATCTTATTTATTTTAGCGTTTATTGCCTAACCTGTTGAACATACTTAATCGTTTATGTATCCATGTATATCTATATAATATGTTAGGCTTCCGATGTAGAATTGAAATATGTTGAACAAAAGTAATGTTAAAATAATGTTAAACATTTATGTGATAAATCACGTTTCAATGCTTGCCATAAAGTTTTCCAATCGTGAAAATAACGAACAATAAAATCGTGAAACAGAAGGAATGTTTAGAAAACAGGTAAAAAAGAGCATACACGTGGAAAACACATAAAAATATGTAAAAGGACAGAATTATTTCATAGAATTTTGTTGGATTTACTTAAAATATTCTTGATTAATCCCTGTGTAAGCAATCGGGTACTTAAGTACCCATTTTTATATTTTCTTCTAACAATTCTTTATGTTCTCGAACGTAAAGGTTTTCACAGGTATGCTTGTTTCATTGTTCTAATAATTATCTGTTGAAATAAAAGTTAATTTGGTAAGGACACCATATTGCTAACATTGACAGCTTTTTTTACCCACTTTCAATAAAAAGAACAGATATGTGAAAAGAAACAATAATTTTATGAGTGGCCCATATATGGACCACACTTTCAAAAATGAAAATTTTCACTGCTATTTTAAATTTGTAATTTGTAGCAAACATTACTTTTATTCAACATATTTCAATTCTACATCAGAAAGCTCACATGCTATAGGTATTGTATATACTGATATGTAAAAGATTAGATATCTTTAACAAGTCAAGCAATAAACGCTAATATAAAAGAGGTAGCCCATATTTGGACCACTCACTCTACCTAATATTTCTGCGTACCATCTTTTATACGTTTTTTATACCTCATCTACCTGAAAGCTTTCCTCATTTGCATAATTTTCTTCCGTCTATATAAAATTATCGCCCAATTCCAATAACTCTTATCAACCATTCATCTAAACTTACACCGTATAACAGCGTTATCGTTCACAGTTAAAGACTCCCATGTTGCGTGTACCTTATCACCCATTCACCCATTCGTTCTCCGCTAACATTAATATCGAGCAAACGAATAAGGAAAACCCAACGAAGAAAGAGTGAAAGTGAAACGAGAGAAAAGTTGGGGCACCCTTTCGTGACTATAATGCACAAGTAAGCTTGGCCAAAGGAAAAGGGGTGAAAGAGAGTCGGTGAGTTGGCAAAGGGTCAACTTTTCAACACCAGACACTTGTTTCGGAGCTGTGCTTGAAAATAGGCTTCTGTTCTTACAAAATCGGAAATGAGATATGTCTCCACACCTCCCGTGTGTTTCTCATTTATCTTTGCATCCCAAAAGGTAATTCGAAGAAGTCTACACACCGGACTCGCAACGCTTCACACGCAGCAGTGGCCATTTTCTGCATCCGCGGAGCCATTTTCTTTGTCTTTGTTAAAGGCTCTTGAAACGATATAATGTTTCTTTTCATCAGTAAATATACTGCTCTTCTAAGTTCAAATATTCTATCTGTCATTCCGAGACATCTGAGAAAATTGAAGTTCGATTACATTCTTTGTGCCACCCTTCGTTTTTCTTCTTTTAGTTAAAAAGTTGAATCGCTATTTCGTAACAGCCCAAATAATTTTTTTTAAACAGATATTGTACAGAGATTAATTCATTAAATACCTTACATACATTTTAATTTTGTAAAAATTTTGAGATAGGATACTTTAATATAGCAAACACTTGGAATCGTATCTATTTCATACGTTTAAATATACAGTTAAAACATAAAAAACTAGATGGACACTTAGGTCTGTTTAATTAATCGTTTATAAATGATACATAGGACATTTCAAATGAGTAACATCACTTGAAATAAAGTTAGGGCAAATGAATTATGTTGTTTTTAGATATCTACAAAATATTTAAGACTTTCTACCTTTACTTAAAGTATATATGAATAAATTAACACGCTAATATTTTTGATATTTATTAAGTTCTTAATTTTACAACAGTCTTATACCTATTATATTTTAAACCGTGAATCGTGAAGAATTTTTTAACGAAGTATAGTCGTGATGTCGAATTCTTAATTTTTGCATATTTTCTTTTAAACAAACGGACGTAAATTTTAATTAATAAACTAATTTTAGTTAATAAACAACTCCAGTGCCTATAAAAAAGTTTGCGGTCTGTAAGTGTACGAAAACTTTCATGAGTGTCTATATTTTACTATTTCTAACTATTAACTATCTACCTTTTCCATTAAAATTTTTATTATTTATTAAACGCTTAATACCGCAACAGCCTTATACGTCTTTCGAACCGTGAACCATGAAGAGCCTTTTAACGAAGTATTTTAACGCGTTAAAGATTGATTGAACGATTCACGTTCGATCGACCACGACGTCATCGAATATAATTGAATTACTTCACCCCAAGTATTCTATCGTTAACAATATTTCTTGTTCAACGATGCTTGAACGTCAAGGATACGATATTTATCGACCAACTCAAGCTTCAGAGATTTCGTATAATCGATCTTACGATTTCATCTATCAGAAGGGACTAAGGGTTGCCTCTGATTTCCATAACATTTCATAATCCCTGCTCGCAATTTCTGACGGACACGAGATATAGGCAGGAAATCCACGTTACGAGAGTTCGTGACTCATCATCAGAAACATCCCCTTCTAAACAACTCGAAGAAATGAATTTCTGCGAGAGGGAGGCCGCCACCGACTGCCGCCAACTAAACGACCCCTTAAATTCGGCCCCTCGAATGATCACAGTTCACCCCCTAGATCCTTCCAGGTTTCGCATGACATCTCATGAATCCTCTCTCTCTCCCCTTACCAGTGTATCGTGATGGAATACCCTTAAAAGAGAGATGATCGATTGCCGATTCACCGCGCCTATGGCGCATGGATAATTCGAAAATGATTATCGAGCTTAGTAACGTCGCAGCTGAATTCGCCTTGATTGCTCCGACTCTCATATAAATGCAACTGTTTGAAATCAATTTGTTGTATTGGAAGGTGAAACGTATGATAGCAGCTTAAAATGTGGGACAAGAATTGAGGCATTGGATGGAAAAAGGGCACATGGACCGAAATGTTATTTCGAGAAAATCAATTTCAATGTTTTCTTTAAGGTATTATTTAATGAAAAGGAATACTACTGTATGTTAAAAAAAACTCGGTCTTTATTATTGTATTACTTATGACCGAATGAAAAGTGATATTACTATATGTTGAAAAACTAGGTCTTTATTATTATATTATATTTGATTAAATAATGCTTAAATGGAAATTTCGAATTGATATTCTGGAAATGATATTTTGACTTATGTGCCCCTTTTGAATCCAATGCCTCGATTAATTTTAACCTCTGACTTTTTTTAAGAGAAGTTGGAATTTTAGGGAAATTTAATAATAGGACCAACAAGGTAATCAAAATAGACTATTGGTAATTTCTGATAAAAATTGTAAAAATATGCAGAGATTACAGTTTTGCAAATTCACCGTGATTTTCTACATAAATAATGAACGAAGATTTATTCCCATTGCATTAAAAGTATCCATCGCTTTAATTTCTTTCGTACAAATAATTACAGAGGAATCCTATTATTATAATCACTTTGATACTTGCAATTTTTCATAAGAATTCAATTTAACAAGAAATTCGACAAATCAGTCGAGCAAAAATTGACAAAAATATTTACGAGATGTTAACTCCCGAGGGAGACTATTCGCAGGAATTTCGGGGCATGGGGATTCCACGCGCGTGCGACACTACACAACATTAAATGTCAGGCGTGTCGAACGCGTGTTGCGAATCTGAATACGGAAACGCTATTACGATTATTTCACTAGGCTTCCTTCGCTTAACGGTCGCATTAGCAGGCGCCGGAAGCGGAGAAGCATTACTGGTATCGATATCCCGCGGCTTTAATGGTCATACTGAATATTGATTACCAATTAGTGGCATAATCAGCGCGATCCAAATAGTTAATGAGCGACGGGGTTAAGTGTCCTGGAATTACTGAACCAAGCACAGACTGCGGTCATTAACAATCACTTTATTGTTTTTCTTTGGTGGGTCTTGAATTCAGCCGCTCTGGAGAAAGCAAACGATTTTTTTTCCCTTTTTTTTTGTTTTCGTTCTGTGAGCCGCTATTAATTTTTCCCAAACGCGCCGGTGCTTTTGTCAGACGATCGATATTATTTACTTAGCTTCGCAATATAGAATTCTCAACCAATGACGATAAATTTTTAATTCGTTTCTTGTTTGATTCGTCGATTGTGAATACGAGAGGTCGTTTAAGTTAGAATAATAAACACAGGGAAAATGGTAAGCGTTATTTACTTGTTTATTTTGATTTCCTTTTCTTTGAATTGTTCGAAATCTACCATCGCGGGAATTTAAAAATATTGTGACTTTTGAATTGTTTATTAAATCTTGCTAAAATTCGCTTGAAGTGCATATTGTTCGAGATAAATGAATTTGTTTCAATATCGTATGTTAACGTTTGTCATAAAAATAAAATTGAATTTCTATTAGAAGAAGTGAACGTAGCATTGAAAAAACTGAACGAAAGCTCAATAGTGTATTATTTTACCCCCTTGCAATTATACAACATTTATTCAAACTTTCTATTCAACTTTTACTGAAATTATTATTTGCAAATTATCAGAGTGGTTTAACATTTATATGTACTTCATAATAATATTATAAATGTATAAGGGTTAAAAAAACCTTGATAAATTAATTTTAGAATCATCGATACTGGCATGATTATTTACTTGAATTTTATTGACGCTGGCTTGCCTATGAAAATTCGTATGTTTTATTTCTCGCGTACAATGCGATAGCCTGTACTTTGCTTCCTTTTTCAGTTGCTTCTGTCAGCTTTATTTTACGAGTCGTTTTAATCACCGTGCCGCACTCGAAGATATTTATTCTTCCTTTATGCGGCTCGTGAATAACCAATGCCACGAATCATGCCACGTTTGAAATATAAAGCATTTAGATTCAAAGCTTTCAGCGGTAATGGTTCTCTATTCTAGTGTTGACACAGCCGTGCCGGAGTGGCTGAGATCTTCACTGCAGAGATGCACGACTGAAGTAACTCTTATTAAGAAGTATACGTCTCTGCAACACGTTTCTTTGAATATCTTCATATTGTCAGAAACATGCTATGGCCAGCACAAAATAAATATTAATTCTTCTTCTTGTTTAACAACGAAATGCTTACGGTCGAGCCAAACGCATGAAGACGGAATACAGAAATGCATGATGTAGAAGACAGTAAGATTACCCATTTTTAATAGATCATTCTATAAGGTAAACGTAGGTAATATCATTGACTAATTACAGGATAGATTACTTATTTATAGGAAACATCATAACGTGCGCGCCTGGTCAGACTAAGGCCAAATTTATAAAAAAAAAAAAAAAAATATGCAAAAGTTTACCAAATCTCATGATTAAAGTAGTATAAAATAAACAGAGGGTCGCCTTGTGTTGATTTTATCGAAAGAGATAAATTTCTCTATTTTTGGCAGGTGTTTCATATTACCAACGTTTACTTTACTGTATTTTTTATTTATGTACATTCTTACCGTTTGCTATGAGTAAACAAGAGGCTTGAAGTTTTTTTATAGATTCCTCTGCATTTTCTTAACACATTCAAGACTGGCAACGTAGTCGTGCGTCATTTCAAATTCTTTAGCTGAATGCCGGCAACGTAATCCTACGTCATTTCAAATTCTTTAACTGAATACCGGAAACGTAGTCCTATGTCTTTTAAATTTTTTAGCCGTATTCCAGTGACGTGGTCTTGCTTCCTAAATAGAAGGTAGGTTTTCACACTCTAAAGAACTATAATGTCGTCTTTAATTTGAATATTTTATATATCTTTTCACGTTGTGCATACTGTATACCTTTTGATACTTAATACTAAATTTCTCATAAATGCATAAACATCCGCAGTCTATCAATAATAGATACTAAATTACGTTTCATTATCATATTTCATTAATAATTCTTGAGATTCATTCTTATTTTATCACTGCGAGTGTCCATAAAATTATAAATTCGCATAGAAATCCACAGTCTATCAATAATAAATACTAAATTACGTATTACCATATTTTATTAATAATATTTTAGATCAATCCTTGCTTTAACGACATGTGCGTGCTTTTAAAAGTATGAATTTGCGTACAAATCTGCAGTCTATTAATAATAAATACAAAATTACGTATTATCATATTTTACTAATATTTTTTTAGATCAATTCTTGTTTCATTAGCGTCTGTCTATCTTTAAAAGTATGAATTTGCCTAAAAATCCGCAGTCTATCAATAATAAATACTAAATTACGTATTACCATATTTTATTAATAATTCGTAAGATGAATTTATCTCATTCCTATGTGTGTCTTTAGAAGTATGAATTTGTATAAAAATCCACAATCTATCGTTAATAAATACTAAATTACGTATTACCATATTTTATTAATAATCTTTCAAATCAATCCTTGTTTTAACGACATGTGCGGGTTTTTAAAAGTATGAATTTGCATACAAATCTGCACTCTATTAATAATAAATACAAAATTACGTATTATCATATTCTACTAATATTTTTTTAGATCAATTCTTGTTTCATCAGCGTCTGTCTATCTTTAAAAGTATGAATTTGCCTAAAAATCCGCAGTTTATCAATAATAAATACTAAATTACGTATTACCATATTTCATTAATAATTCGTAAGATGAATTTATCTCATTCCTATGTGTGTCTTTAGAAGTATGAATTTGTATAAAAATCCACAATCTATCGTTAATAAATACTAAATTACGTATTATCATATTTTACTAATATCTTTTTAGATCAATTCTTGTTTTATCAGCGTGTGTCTATCTTTAAAAGTATGAATTTGCCTAAAAATCCGCAGTTTATCAATAATAAATACTAAATTACGTGTTATCATATTTTACTAATATTTTTTTAGATCAATTCTTGTTTCATCAGCGTCTGTCTATCTTTAAAAGTATGAATTTGCCTAAAAATCCGCAGTTTATCAATAATAAATACTAAATTACGTATCACCATATTTTATTAATAATTCGTAAGATGAATGTTTCTCATTCCTATGTGTGTCTTTAGAAGTATGAATTTGCATAAAAATCCGTAATCCACGTATAATAAATCCTAAATTACGTATTGCCATATTTTACTAATAATTTTTAAGATCAATTCCTGTTCTATCGCTGATCCTAAAAATCCTTTGTGCAATTACAGCAGTTTCCTTTTCCCCGGCAGTATTGTACATATATCAGTTGAACTACGGTAGTTTTATAAATTTATGGTAATATTCCGAGGTATACCGGTTGAACAAAATTTCACATCTGAAACTTTTATTCGGAATCGTTCAATAATTTCCTCCATTTACGTGGAGCATGGTTATGGATATAGTCATAGTTAGAATAATTTCCGTGGCTGGAAATCACTAGCACTTTTGTGCCGCTTCGATACTCAAAGTTGTTCTTTCCTTTCGCCATTGGAAATCTGAGTCCACAAAATTTTACATCCCCTGCTTTGTAATTTAAAACATTGCCCGAACTTTCCGAAGCTTCCATATACGTGTATATATTTCACTGTGCTTGGAAATAACCGAAAGGAACCGATAAAACAATTCTTATATTATACGCTGAGAGTTTCTAATTTCTCCAAAATGTAATACGAGCATGAATTTACCGATTATTTTACATTACAAGCTACTTTATTCTGCGGTTGAATTATGAAATACACTCGTATTATCTCATTTGCGATCTAACAAAGCTACATTATACATTTTATCCCATAACTGTTTCATTCTCAATAACCTGCTTTCATGATTTCGTATTTTACAAGTAAAATTTTTCCAATGTTGTATTTCTACTGAACTAATTCTTAATGAAAAATGGTAGACATAAAGTCTTTATGTCTGTTGAAACTGGAGCGATTAAAATGAAACAAAATGGCGAGATTAATCGAAGGATAAAGAGAAAGAATAGGAAACGTCTATTTTTCTCTCACATTATTCTACTTGGAAAAAAATTAAAGTGGTTTATAAAAGGGTTGTTATAGTTATAGTATAGCTATTAAAAAGTAAAATAATTTTCTTTTTTACTGACTTTTCTTCTGACGGGTAATTAAAGCATAAGCAGTGTTGGGCATATTTTATTCAAATCAAATTTTATTCGCATAACATTTCGAATAAATTCTTCGAATAAAATTTTATTCGAGATGTTATTCAAATAGTTTATTCGAAGAATTTATTCGAGATGTTGATCGGATAAAATTTTATTCGAATAATGATGTTTCAAATTTGAATTGTCAAGCTTCTCCAAACGTTAAAATTCGCAAGCCTATGAATTTTCAAACTTCTGAATTCCAATTCCTGAAATTTCCAAGCTTGAGAATTTCTAGCCTTTGAATTAATAGAAACATCCATCAATTTTGAAGTCACTTGAAAAATTATGATTTGTACTATATTTTCTTTTGCGTCACTATTTTACTTTGTCCAAGTTTCTGCATATTATTTCATATTTCAACCTCCTATCAATCTAACTTAGAATACATGCAGTCTAAAGACCAATTTAATATTTGTTCAAGTAACAAAAGGTATGCTAAATGTGTTTAACAGTGTTCGCAGAATAATTTAACACGCGTTTCATGTTTCGTGTATTTATTTCCTCTTCAGTGTGTTCGTAGGCAACGAAACGGTTTATTCGATCGTCAAACGAGGTTCTTGTTGTGTCTATCGGACAATTCCAGAGGTGCAAGTTTGTTCAATGCAGCCTTTGAATGTAGCAACAGTATTTTGTCGTCGTTCGAATCGAAATGAGAGCAGTGTTATCAGCCTGCAGGCATTTTTGTGGTCATGCGAAAAAAGGAGGGCTATAAAATCGCGATCATGAACGTGGCTCCCCCATATTTCACTTCATTTTATCTATTCAGATTGTATCATCCATTTACCAGACGACGATAGCAATAATAAGTTGTAAAACGGAAGCATATTCCGCATGAAATGCATAACGTAATCAAATTTGTACATTATAGTTTTCTTCCAAATAATCACTGCGTATTATTAAATATTCAAAATTTGTTTAATATACAGTTTAATTAAGGGTCTATTTATAATAATTTAGTTAGTTTAAATTTCTCAACCATTTCGCTAGAGAAAACATATATGGTGATAATTTAGTGACATTAAAATTACAATTTGTTCACTTTAAATTATATACTATAATTGTTACTATAGTATATTAGTATACCTATATATAATAATATTTATATACTATAATTGTACTAGTACCGTACAATATTTATTTATTTGCTGTAAATAATACTAAAATTGTACTGTAATTTTATTTGTACTATAAAAAGTGTTATAATTACACTATAATTTAATAATTGTGAAATGTATGTCCAGCTTTTATCCATTTTTAAAACAAAACAAGCAAATTTTTTCCGATAAAAATTACAAAAGAACCTGGAAACAATGTTGTTTCCTTCGAAATATCTAAGATCTCGCTTTAGTACCAAAATTTCCCACCTTCCTACGGAAAACACAGATAAGCAACGAATTTAGTGAGCAATCTGTTCACTTATTCACCCATTCACCTTTCCGTATTATTTAAAGTTTGCACGAAACAATGTGCGTGGCATCACAAAGGAGATAATTAGATGGCCAGCGTTTCGTTGAAACACCATTGCAGTAATTAACCAAACAAATATTTTGCTATCGCGAAAATTTCAGAAGAATCTCTATTATTTCGTTCGTAATATGTAACCCGCGGTCTCGTCTTAATTCGGAAATTTCAAAGAAAATTAGTAGAGCAACGAACCCGGCGCGCAAAACAAAGAGAACAAAGGGCACAGACAGTAGACGCGAAAAACATGCGGGATAAACTATAAAATGTACAAAGCGAGTAAACAAGGGGGCAAGAAAAGGAACTCAGCCGGGCAAACAGAAACACAGTGACGATGCGTGAGCACGCGCGATGTAAATACCGAATGTAAATGGAAAAGCATTGTTCGGGGTAAAATAAAAAAACGAAAAAGAAAATAAACGGAGAAATACAAATGGAGGGACGGAGGAGAGAAAAAGAGAGATAGAGGGGGAGGAATGCAACACAGTGTTGCTAGAAGTCTGAATAAATTGTGATCACGATCGATTGCCATCGGAATCGACAGGTTCAATCATTGACAACGATCACGCATGACCGCAGAACAACTCTACGATCGTCGATGCATCCTTCATAAATATTCAAATGTTTATACAAGCCACAGAAGCGTATTTAGTGTATATGCCAGTAGCTCCTATGGCGCAGGACAGATACGTCGATAATGAAGATAAACGAGGAGCAAAATTCCTCGTGGGAACAACAGATCGTCCTTGATAGGGTGCAGCCACTCCGGAACAATACATATAGGTCAGTGCTTCGATGTCCAATTATATACTTTGCTGTTGATGGAGCTATTTTTAACCCGGCTGCTATAATACAAACTATAGTTGAGGCGTTCTTCATCTTAATCCAAGTTAAGTTGTTCTCGCGAATTTCGTTATAATCGTAGTCATCGCAGGACGTGAAAAGGTTCCAAAAATAACTGTTCGAAACCGTTGTATAAAAGTTCTGATCGAAACTGTTATGAAAAGCTGTTAGTTTGAATAAGTGTTATGAGGATTCGAAACCGTTTCAGAACCTGTATAAAACTTAAAAAATAACGGTTGTAGCCGATGGATGAACTTTAATTTAAACCGATATATGTAGTTCTATTTTTAGGATCTTCGTAACAGTTATTCAGAATAAAAGTTCTGCGTAACTGTTTCAAGAACCTAAATTTGTAACAGTTTGTGAACCCTGATTCATCGATTTCCTATGTGTAAGCATACGTATAATATTATATGTTTTATATTTAATATAATAATTTAATATTTAATAATTTTATATATATATATATGTATACCGTTTTCTGTATGTTCTGTAATTTAACGAATGTTACAACTTCAAATAACTGCATTTGGTCGTAATTCATAGTCAAGTGATACAAATACTCCACTGATTTAATTACTCGTTTTATATATATGTATCGCGAAATGGATAAATAGACAGTTTATCTGATTTTTTTTCTTTCCCACCTTAAACCCGGTTAAGTTGCTTTTGCACCCAATTCCTTAATCATTCTGTGATTTTAACACTAACCGGCACTTTATATTGAACAATATGTATTTTTTCATAGACAAACTTTTTTTACCTTTATTTTCTTTTCCTTCTTTCAGTAACTTACTTTACTCGTTTTTGATGTTCATTCATTAGCGTATGTTCATTTACTGGTTCGCATACCCTGTATGCATATTTTATGAGCACAAATGACATATGTTTCTTACACATTTTACTTTCGACTACTACTTTTGCTTTAAATGTGCTGCAACTGTCTATGGCTCACACAAAAATAAATATCCACACGTGTCGTGCTCCATAATCGAATCAATTCTTCCAAACACGCTTTATTTTAATCGCAAAGGAGCAGGTTAAAAACCACACAGAAGCGGTGAATTTAAAGGGCGCTTTCATCGAGTCGCTATAAAGTTAATTGGAGCAGCACCGAAAGCTTCGAGAATGCCGAAAGTCGTTACGGCTGGCAACTTTGATCAAGAGAGTTGCCGGTTACTACGAAGTTACTGTAACCCATCCATTTCTCAAACCATCAGAAAAATAGACGAAAGAGAGCGAGTAGAAAGACGAAAATGGTGGGAGAACAGAGCGGATACAAGAAGGAGACAGCATCTCGAACCACTTTCGAACCGGTCGTGATCAATTAAAACTTCGCCGAGTTTGATTTATCGAACGATTTGAACTGATTGCGGCCTCGCTGAAAAGACTAGTTTCCACCCTCTCGATTTTTCTTTTCACCACTCTCCAGTTGGTTACCGGAAAACTTCTGCTCTCCGATTGCTTATGGTCAACTGGAGCCCACTTTCTCGTGCTGCGGTACTCCACGCATACTTTATTTACCCTACACTTCTCGTCGACAACGTTTGTAGATCAGTTCCACGGAACTTTCTGTTATTTATTTTCGAGGATAAAGTTCCACCTAATGGATTATTCGAGTAGTAGATACAGTTTGATAGACGGAAGTCAATAAAAATACAGTAACTCGAATAACTACAAACATCACCGTAAACAGGAAACAGAGAAGTCAATAAGGATGAGTCGAACAATAAAGGTCCTATTTTTGGTAATACAGTAGAACTTCCGTTATCCAAATACTATTACACGTAAAGCAAATATTATTATTTATTGTATATAAAGGACTATATGTTCGTTTACGTACAGGGCGTCCCAGATTTTTTCCAGCAAAACTTTATCAAGATGTTCTGCGATTTTAAATAAACCAAAATATTGTATAAAGATAGTTCGTTCGATGCCGTGTTAAAAAGTTGTTACAAAAATATGAAGTACGAAGGAAAATGTAATACAAGACGAAAATAAGTTGACAACTGATATAGTGATTAATTATTGATACTCTATCTTCAAATGTTCTCTGTTTTTGTCAATATAATAGAAAGTTAGAAAGTAGAATTTATTATTTTACAAAATTCATTTTGATTTCACTTTATTTCGATGAAAATATTGTAGTTAAGTTTGTTGGAAGAAAGTATCGGGTTCTGAACTTTCTCTATGAAAGTTAATCGATTTATTATACTATCATTATTTCATTGTGTAGCATTTAGCTTTTTCTACAGTATGTCATACTTTGAGGGTGTATTAATGCTATTTTCATTGAAACGCGAATAGCTTTAGAACTCACCACTAGGAATCATTAGAATAGTTAAGAATGATTACATTCCCATCGATCCGATATTTTTATCATGACAATGAAGCTTCAAATGACCTATAGTTATCTAACATTTTCTGCTTATTTATAGTTATAAAATATATTGACAAAGTTTTGTAGAATAAATCAAGGACAGTCTGCATGAATAATAATAATAATAATATTTCATATAACTTTGAAGATATCGTATTTTTCTTTGCATAGCACGGAAAAATATTCGAATTCAAGGTTGTTAGAAATAAATGAATTTAAAGGCCACGAACTAATTTACACACCTAATGTCACACGAATAACATGTGTAAGTTGTCTCATTTTAAAACATAATAATTTATGCGTACAAACATCTGTTTAACCGCTGTTGGAACTTTTCCCTATGGAGCGTCATTTAGTCACTTACACGAACTAAAATTTACGGCTATGATTTATGGTCAAGTGGATGCCTAGTCACCCTTTGGTTCCTCTAATTCGAATGTGGTAAACACTCCCCAAAAGAAGTGGTAGAAATTAGACCAATTAGACTAATTTTTAGCCACGTGCTAACACGTTTTCACCTCCGCAAACTTAATATAAAAGGACAATATAAAGAGATAAGAGTTCCAAATACACGTGACTTTTTCGTCATAAAATATACTTTTACGAAATTACTAACAAATGAGCCGTTTATTTTGAAACTGTATTAAGTCTATTTACATTTGTATTCAGATATTTAAGGACTTGAATCTGAATTAATTTAAGAATATTATCAGTGATACCAAGGTAATATAATTAATAGTTTTATGTTTCTAAAAGTGTGTAATTCACTAATTCAATCACCTTATTTATTAATTATCATCGCTTAAAAAGTAACTGGTTTTTTGGCGGCTATAAATGGCCACCACTTCCAAAGCAACTTTCAAAATAAATGCCTTAAATTGTCGTATCCAATTTTCTATGTGATAAAATCATTCTTGACTAATGTTTTATATCGTTTGTGAACATAAACCACTTGAAAGTAATTTCATGGCTTTAAGGTAATGTTTTGGTGAGTCATTAGATTTTATTGAATTCTATGGGTTGAAATTTAGGTATATTTTATGATGTTGGGGAGGCACTATAATCCTTTGCGCTCATCAGTTTCGCGGTTCTTGGTTATGCGAATAGTTAAATCAGCTTACATAGGTATAGTGTTTCTTGGTTATTTGATGATATCGATCGATTCCTGTGTTTAGTCAAGTATCTACTGAAGCCCTGAATTGCTTATTACACGGATGTTATTACAAGTATCTCCGTTAACCCACAAGTAATCTTACTATTCTATAATGTATTATTCCATAACTTTATGGTCCTAAATTCTATAATAATATATTATTCTACAATAAAATTCTATAATAGTATAATATACAATATTATTCTACAACAATATAACATATTGTTCTACAATAAAACTGTGTATGATTTTTTGCGAATAAATATGAAATCTTATGAAATCCTGAAAGCTCGAAATTAATTTGTACACATAATAATTCATCTCCACTTTATTAATAAATTAAAGATTACACATAATTTAGATTCACCTACAAAATTTATTACAATTACATTCCTTCCTCTAGTTATCAAAAATAATAATCACTAATAATAAAGATTTACCCAAAAGTTCTTATTGTTTATTCTAACTCCTTTTCCTAAAAAAAACCATTATCATTGAAAAAAAAACATGTCTTATAAAGTTCCATCCACAAAAATACTTACGAAGTGCAGCAAATGCGTAAATAATAAACGACCCCTTCAAACGCACCCTCAATTGTCTGAATAAAATATTCCTGTCACAAATCACGAATCGCTATCCAAGGGGAATTTTTCCAAACCATTGCAACATTACAAACTTCATGATTTATTAAGCAACAGCAGAGCTTAAGGTGCGCAGAAGAATTTAAAGCAATGTTTGGTGACGCACGCTCCCTTGTTTACCGCTTCCAAGTATCCCTTCGACCATCGAGAGAGCGAGGGTTCCAAGGCAAATCGAGTTTCATCCCCGTAAGAGGTTTCACCCTACCACATTTACCCTTCAAGCTGGGTCCTAGATTCGTGGCGCGTTATTGGCACGAGGGATGCGTTTATTTACTTGGCTTTTAAGCAGCTCGCACCGTAGCCAGCTTCGTATTGGTCGACCTGCTGCGAGGGTTCTAAATCAATTTGATCGTCACGCCATAAATATACCGGAAGAACGAATCGGCGGACGACTTTCGCCATCGTGGAATCGGAACCAAGCTTCGGCAATACCGATGATTGCTGGGCAAAATGACTTTTTTATATCTTTAGTTGTCAGTTTCTTTCGTTATTTCCAATTTCATAGGGGTTGTTCGGTAAGGAAAAACAAAGAAAAGTTTGAGAATTCGAGAAAATAAACAACAAATTTGAAATTAACCATTTCCACCTACTTTCCTTTGCTTCGTTCATTGCGTGTTTTAGTGCGTTTTGAATTTTGTTTCCACTAGGTGGTTCATGTTCTGTATCAGATATACAGGCATTATTTGTTATATTGTTCATACTCATTTTGCATCTCATGAACTTACTAGTAAATTATAAATGAATAGGTATAAGCTTGGCTCCTTAAATATTTAACAATAAGTAGTAAATGAATTGGTATATGTTTTGTTTTCACAAGATGATTCATGTTCTGTTTTATATAAGTTTTTTGATATTAGGTTTTCTAATTCTATATATATTTCACTGAATATTTTATGTGTGAATGTAAACCGGAAGCCATTCGAAACCGAAAGCTACGAATTAAGTTAAATAAATAAAATGAATAAATAATAGGTTCTATCTTAATATTGTTTCTGTAATTAATTTTTGTTGTAAATTAATGGAAAAATTGCTACGATTAAATTCAAATAGCGATATTTAAATTAGGCGAGTATATCGCTGAAACTCACATATAATTTGGATACGCTGCTGATCAATTTTTAAATAAATAAATAAGAATACAATATATTAATTCCAAAGGAAGGTGATAAATTTTAGTTTATATAATTAAATCATCGTTGCTGAACTGCGAATTCACCGCAAATTCACCTTTTTACGAACAGAAATAAAGAAATGGAAACTAAATAGAGGGAAGTTTCACCCTCTGAATATTATACCTTCTCTAATTTGAATATTTTAAATATTTTTCCACATCATGAATATTCCATCCCTTTTTACATATTTAATTTTTTATAAATGCCTAAACATTCGCAGTCTAATTGTTACCTTACACATTTTATACAGTGGCCACTTCAATTACATTTGTTACTAGTAAACCGATCAACATTTTATTATCGTAAATTATATAATTCCGACGGATCTTGAAGCTGATGAAATTTGATTCTTTTCTATGTCTCCTTTTTAGTGGAAATAAATGAATCCGTGAATTCCGAAACAGCATAAATCCACCAATCAACATTTTCGGAAGAACAATGTTTTGTTTTCGTTTATTTTCCTTTATTCTCCATCAGTTTTTTTGATTGTTTTAAATATCGTTAGAGATGTATATAGAATTTAAATTTTGTGACGTTCTAAATGTTTTTATATTGGTTTGACTGAGCTAGGAAGAATTTTATCTATAATTAATATAATGTCAAGAAATGGACTTGTGCTGTTTTGGAATTAATGGTTTGAAACGTTGATCGGTATACTAATAATGAAAGTAATTAAGGTAGCCATGATGAATGATCCATTTCGTATACTGTTACTATAAATGCGTTCGAATATCCGACTAATTGTGAGCGATAATGTGGCACAAATCTTTATTTTGTATTATTAATTATTTTATTTAGTAGTGGAACGTGTTTATGAGTGGAAGCGTCTTCTAAATGTAAATTTAATCTTTTCTGTAATTTTGAGTATCCTGAAAATCGAAAAGATATCAGAAATAACTTAATCAGGAGATTTTATGTTTCTTGCCAATCTAAAACACCATATGATGACAAAAAATGTTCAAAATAAGTGTAAATGATTGTATTAGGTTGTATGGAAAGTTCGTAATATTCCTAGTAGTATTCATTTCTGTTATATGACTAATAGGATTGGGACCATTTTTTAGAAACCTTTATTTACTAGTAATATTCTCACTTAAGCCACCAAAAATCTAATTATTAATGAACAATAGTACAAATGAAAATAGAACACTTTTTCATCACATAACATTAGACAACTTGATGCTCCAATAAAGAGCTCACAAACATGATTAGATATTGTTTAGGACATTTTATTATTGCAATATTGCAATTACTATCGCAATATTATTTACATTATATTTTACTATATTATATTATATTATATTTATTATAGTATTTTACTATTGCAACAATGTTTGTAAAGCTATGTTAATGGAAAGAAATTGAGTATAGTAGAAATTAAGAAAATTACTTCTAAGTATTTATTTCGAAAGAATGAAGTTTGCAAATTTTCCTTTTTCTGGGAAAAGGATTATGGTACTTTCTAATAGTCATGGAATTACAAAAAATAAATAGTATTGTATGCAACATTATTGAATAAAATGATAGTTGTACGTACATACGTTGAATGTATTGTACTTCAAATATCATTATGTACCCTTCGAATAACCTGATATTTTAAGAAAATTTCCTGATCAAAACATGTTTTTTGCCTTTTGTTCAATATTAGCTGTATTACGTATCAATAGTTAAATCTGTTTAATAAAATATTTCGTTCCCTTTGGAAAAATGAATCTCGATTTTTATTAAACGGCCTCACAAGTTGCCCTAGATTTCATACTGATTGTGAGAGAAAGTTTGATGAAGTTGAAAATAAATCCGTGACATTGTTGAGTGCACGAAGCTGTCAGTTCAAGAGCCCTCTGTTATTCGGAAGCATGAAGTTCTTCCGAACTAAATAATCCTATAGGATCCAGATGTAATTTTCCGTTTGTGAAATTGGATTAGTTTGCAATTTGCCCTGCATTTATGTATTTATGTTGATGCAACAGTAAGAATACGAAATTTAATATTCGTCGTAAAAAAGGGTGCAACCCTCTAACAGACATAAGCTAGAAACCATAGAAAAGTTTCTGGAAAATCAATGAATAAGTATTACTCTAAACAGGTCATTACTAAATGTAGGTTACATACGAATATATATATATATATATATGTGTACATTTTCAGGCGTAAAAATACCTATATGAAAATAAAAGAATGTTAAAAACAATTTTAACGCACTATAGTTATATTTCTGTGATTACTCATTTTTGGTGAGATTAGGCTAATCCTTCACGGATGGGAGGTTTTAAACATCCAATAAATGATGTGACATTAAGATGATAAGGGGGCCAGGTAGATCCCGGGTGATTCTATATGAGAATGAAGTAGTCTATCCTATGTTTCACCGGTGGTATGGTAAAAACCAATAACATTTAAATCCTATCCAATCTCTTAATACTTGAGACGTAAGACACTGAAAGGCATAAATCATCGTTACCGGACACTCACCAGAAAGGTGTTGAACGGAATAATGAACGAGTAAACAGACGTTTTAGCAGAGGCGAAGGGATAGGGCATGTGGAAAGGAAAGAAGAAAAAAATCAATGAAAGAAGGCAAAAGGAAGAGAAATGCGTTACTTTGTACGCGCGCCAGGCCTTTCGTGAAAAAGGGTGAAAGCCATCGCTCTTACCCTCAAAAATAGAAGAAGAACGAGGGATTCGTGGCTGGAGAAGCGAGAGGGCATTGTTACCGAAGTCTCTGTGTATTGCAGAACACCCCTCTACCCGTTGAAAAGGGTAGCGCAACCTTTCAACGAAAGATCCGTTGCCCTTTTGCCGTTAAAGTCTCGCTGTGAAGGGTGCTAGACGGGCCGAGATTTCCATTGGAGGTAAACGGGACTATAAATCAAGCCGTAGCTTGCTCTTAGACCCAGCTACGAAGAATTAATCAGCGACCAAGAGGTGATTATGCATTCTAATGCCGATTTATGGGAATTTAGTGGCCTCCTATCTTTTACGCTTTACCAATTCAACCTGCATTTTCATGTCGAGAAATGGAAAATCTATCAGCTGCAAGTTACGATACATACAGCTGCAAACATTATTTGCACGCCATTTCTTTTTATCTCGACAGTTGTATTGGATTATCTCGCAAGTAATGTGAACGTCTTACAATATTGAGAAAGAAGTGTCGAAAGGTGGATTGGAAAATGGTGAAAATTAAAGGAAATATATATAAAGTTATTGGTGTTATTCGTGCTCGTCATATTGGTTTTTTAAAATTAACTTTTCTTCAAATATTTAATCAAAATGTTTATTGCTTCTAAGTAGATTTATTCAGATAATTAATACAGAATTATTCGAATAAATCATTATTATTTATTTGAATGATTTATTCGAATAAAGAGAGAATAATATGTTATGAATAATTCTACGAATAAAATATCTAGCTAAACAGAATTTATTTGCATTGTTACATATCTCACATAAATATGTATTCCAAACGATACGAATAATGCTCAACTCTGTTATCACGTAACATAATTCTGATAAAATAAAAAAGAAGCAATAGAATGGTGAATTAAGTTAATAAAAAATCCGGTACAGTATTATTAGTGTACGAAGCGTGGTTCAGAAGCAATATCTGCAACTCAAAAGGGGCACAGAAGAATGTCAAGAAATCTACATGAAAGGCACATGAAGATACATTCTTTGACAAACTCGATGTCCAAAGCTAGTGTGACGAAGCAATCAGAATATTTTCCCTGCTCTCCCACCACTTGTCGCATAAAACCAGAGCACAACAAGAGATGGGGTAGATTTATTCTGTTTCCGACTTGGCCAATCTAATTCTTCCGGATCCGATATCGCCTATAATATAACGTAACATCCGGTTGCAACCAGCAACATTCCACGGCATCTCTTCGAGTCCCGGCTGTATGGAATTCTCTGGGAGTCTAATATACCGCGAAGCACGTTTCTTTGAGCGAGCTAATTTGTTTTCCTTTTTGCGCCGTACCTTCAACCATATTCCGCGCACGCTCCGGCAAAATCCTGCTTTCTTCTTTCCTTCACTCCTCACCCCTATTTAGCCGTCTTCTTCTTTCTTCTTTTCCGCTTTGCCGTTGTTTCCGAAACGTCGAGGGTCGACGAACTCTATTGCTGATGGTGCAACAGCAAAGAGGCTTCTCCCTTTAGGCGCTTTTATAAACTTCCTCCTATACGACACTTCTTCTTTCTTTTAGATATGGGTCGAACTGCCGTTTCTAGAGCTTTGCTTCGGATTAGGTTTCGGTTTGGTTTGGGTCAGGAATGGTCTGTGTTCACCGTTCCGTTGGGAAGGCTTTGCTACGCCAAGCGTTAAATATAAATTCCGCGAAGGGTGTTGAAGAAGTGTTATTGTGGTATTAGTTTCATAAAGTATGTACTGCATCAAATTACGGCAACCTTAAAGAAATAATTATCTATAGAATAGATCCGTTAGAATTTCCTTTGCTGGTAGAAATACCGCATCGTCCTTAAATATTTTATAAAGTATGTAGAGTACTGGATAAAATTATAGCAACTTTAAAAAAATAATTACTTACAAAATAGCTCCTTTAGATTTTTCTTTACTAGCAGAAAAATACTACAATTCTCCTTAAATATTTCATAAAGTATATAGAATACTGGATAAAATTATAGCAACTTTAAAGAAATAATTATCTACAGAATAGTTCCTTTAGAATTTTCTTTATCGGTAAAAAAATACCACAATTTTCTTACGCATTTAAATATTTAAATATTTTACAAAGTATGTACAGTACTGGACAAAATTATAGCAACTTTAAATTAATTTTGTAAATCAAACGTAAAATGCAGTTTGTTAATTCTTATGGCATTTTAGAACGGATTTACAAAATTAAGTTCTTCAATAAAAAAAATAACCCGATACTAGATGTATAACATTTATAACACTACTGAGATACCGATAGTATCTCATGACGAGATACTGCATATAAACTTTTAAATTAGATTTGTATATTTACTTATGGCAACTTTGAATCGAAGATCGATTCGTAACTAAAAAAAATCGATTCGTTTCAAAATCGAATATTCAGGAATGGATTAAAAACAATTGAAAATCGCTTGGAAAAAATCGATTCTTTAGAAAATTTATAAAATTATGCGAGTTTATTACGGCCTTCGTAAACCAAAAATGTGTTCGATAAAATCAATGTAATTGCATTAAAATACGCATTCAATAAACTATCTTTATAAGCCTTATTACTTCTTTTATCGTTATAGAAGAAAAATTCTGTGCTGAATGTGCAGGAATTCCAAGGTTCCTCTATCGAAGACGGTAAAATCTATCTATAATCCTCTATCCGAGATGTTGCAATTCACTTGGTATCTGGCGACATAATCGTAGATTCTCACCAGAACGTCTTACTTGTAACGCCTTGGGCGACGCATAAAAATAATTTGCGAAGTGCTGACGTTCATAGGAACAAAATAATAGGACTGGAAAGATTTAAACGAGGTCAGCAAATCCGTGCTCATAGAAAATCCAAGGCCTGGTCTGGGTTATCCGATCATAATCCGTCCATTCTGCTCATCCGCTCGTCCTTTTCCTCGACATCGAAGGTTCGAGGGTTCGGCAAGAGGAATATCCGGGCCGAAAAAAAGGTGACAGAGGAAAGAAATTGGATTAGAAGACATTGGATAGAAGACGCAAGGCTGCAGGTGTATTTCCCAGAATGAAATTCACAAAAAATTCGATATCCGGGTTGAAAAAACTGATCACAAAATAATTCGAAAATTCAATTGTTAGTTATGTCCACCTGAGGATACAAACTTTGGTGTTATAAATCTTATCGATTTAATGACTATAAGAATATTCGTAAAATCATTAGAATATTTAGTGTTTAGTTATTTTCACTGATCAATTCTTTAAATTTTCAATCTTTTGAAACTTTCGTATCTTTTATGTGTCAATAATTCACAGAATAATTAAAAAATTGTTTTGACGTTGATTGATATTTTTAAGATATTATAAGGTTACGAATTTAAATTATATAAATATTACTAATCCACAAATCTATGGAAATACATAATACTACACAAGAATAATTCACAAAATAATTAAAGTATCTTTTTGATATTGATTAGCTTCTTGGTCGTTTTTCTTTTTCAAAATCCTTTAATCCCTGAATCTTTTGATCATTTTATTTACAACTATCTGTATTCCATTTATTGTTAAATACTTTTATACATAAAAATTTCGCATCATGACGAAAAGTGTAAATTGATAAGTCAAATAGTTTTCATTGTATAAAATTTCAAATTTCAAAACTAATCTACATTTTCGCACCACTGCAGAAAATCTTCTTCATCTCAATAATAATTCCAAATTAATCTCAATCAATAACAATAATTTTTGTATGGAACCACTACTGTATTACAAGGTATATACAAATGTACGCGTAAAAAAATTCGTAGGAGGAGTATTTTTTCATGTATTACATTTAAAAGCTATCATACATTTTTGTACTTCTATAGAAAATAACTTTCAATTATTAAATATTATCGCGTGAAAAACATTATGTAGCCTAAAAATATATCTTTAAACGTATAAATATCTATTTAAGATAGTTATCCAACTAAATTCTGTTTAGTCAGATATATTATCCGTAAAATAATTATTTATTATCCCCAACAGATTATTCTCTACCTATTGGATCAAATACCGATAATTTATTCGAATAATTTTGCATTAATTATTCGAGTAAATCTACCTAAAAGCAACAGACTTTCTGATTCAATATTTGAATAAAGGTTAATTTTAAAGCCAATATGATGAGGTTTCAGGAATAAAGTTTAAGAAAAATGTTTCACGTTCAGTATTATATATAATATAAAATATATTATGTAATACATTAATAATTATAATATATTAATATAATATAATTATAATATATTAATATAATATAATTATAATATATTAATATAATATAATTATAATATATTAATATAATATAATTATAATATATTAATATAATATAATTATAATATATTAATATAATATAATTATAATATATTAATATAATAAAATATAATGCAAGGTAAAAGTTTATAAACAAAAATAAAGAAGTGGAAGTTAAATAAAGGGTAGCTTCGTCCTTTAAGTACCAAGATATTTCCTCTAACTTGACTATATTCTATTGACTAACTTATATATTTTTATATACTACGTATCTTCTGTACATTTTTATCCATTTAATTTTCCTGTGAATGCATACAAATCCGTAGTCTAGTTATAAATTTCTACAAGGTTCAACTCCTAGGAAAAACAAGATTTTTGACACGATGAAGTTTAATCAGAAATTGCTTTCTTTTAGAGAAATAGAAGTGGCTGATCTCTCGAAGACAAGTTTCCGTGAAATACGTCGAGATGTACGGATTTGGCGTCACCGTTCTAGGGTCGAAGATTTCTTTACTTGACAGCTGTCACCAAAAAGTAAATCGCCTCTAGCTAGCCGACCTCCTACCACGTGACTAACACTGCAAATAATGAATTACGCCTGAAGGCGTGTAAACAGTATACCATTGGTCGTCTTTCAGTTGGGTGGTTGCACACGTGGACAAATGAATGCCAACAGATGTACCAATCGAAATTAATGCAATTTATTAATAAACAAATACATGTTAATTGAATTCCGTGTAATCCAATTTATTGAAGGGGTATTCTACTGTGAACTGCAAAAAATTTGATTTCTTTTTCTGCATTTTCTTGCAGAACATACTCATAAAAATACTATGAGTATCTAACATATATACTTTTAAAATTTACGAAGTTTCAGTTATAGTTGTTTGGATCCGATTCAAATGATATAGAAAAACTCGAAACGCATTTTTAAAGCGGAAGTTCTTTGCAATTATTATAAACTGAGGATTTCATATACCTAAAACTATTTTTTTTTGTGGCTGGTTAACGTCGCATCGACATCTGGGTCATTAGCGACGATGTTCCTGATGTGGAGCGTCTAAATTTTGTGAAAGAGACTTGAGTCGAGTAAATATTGTATGGTATTCTTGATGTACCTGTTCGATGTGAGTGCAGGGTTAGGGTTTATTTCGTGCTTCCGCCTATGAACTTCGAATCTTCTACATTCATATAGAAGGTGGTGAACAGTAATTTGCCTACGGCAGGTGTTGCAGACCGGAGGTTTCGTTTTTCTGAGTATATGTTCATGGGTAATTCTCGTGCGGCCGGTCCTCAGACGAGACATTATTGTCCTCTCTTTCCTACTCAGTTTATCGATAGGGATTTGTTGGGTGAAATCCTTGACTACACTATGTACTTTTGTCCGATTTGAAGTAGTCCATGTCTGATTCCATTGAATTCTAACGGTATTTTTAAAGTGGCTGATGAGCTCCTGATGGGGAATAGGTGAGTATACTTCATCTAGAGGAAGGGTTCTTAGAGCTGGCGTCCGCTCTTTCGTTTCCGCTTATTCCTTGGTGGGAAGGCACCCATGCAATAATTATATTTTTTTTAGCTTGATGAGATCAGTGTATAGTGTTAGAATATTTTTAATTAAATCGTTTTTTCCAATTTTAAGAGGGTTGAGTAATGCTTGGATAACGCTCATGGAATCGGAGTAAATAACGTGATTTTGATAATTGGTGTTTTGGATCAATTTTAAGGCGTCATGGATTGCATAAGCTTCAGCGGAGAAGGTCGACGTTTGGTTAGAAAGGCGATGTTTAATTATCCTGTCTTCTGTAATGATGGCGTATCCAACTCCATGTTCGGATTTTGAGGCATCTGTGTATAATTTATCGTAATGAAGATACTTATTGTTATTGAGTTCTAAGAATTTGGTAATGTGTTTTTGTCTACTTCTTTCATCTTTTGCAGAGTCGGCTAAATCTACGTCAATTTGAGGAGTTAAGATGGTCCAAGGAGCTACTGTCTCCTGTTTGCGTTCGATGACTGAGATATTTTCTAATGCGGAAGAGGATAGGTATTCGTTGATTTTAATACAAGGTGCGGTTGGTAAATTGGTTGTTTTGTCGTATAGGTTTTTATACTTATTCCTGAAATTGTAATTAAAGGTTGGATTGCTTGGCGTGGAGGAAATTTTCAAGGCATATGAGACGGATAATAATTTTCTTCTTTGTTCGAGTGGCATCTCTTTGGCCTCGAATAAAATGCCGCTGGTTGGACAAGTACGGTAAAGTCCTGTAGCCATTCTCAGTGCCGCGTTATGCACGGGATCCGACATTCGTAAAATTCTGGATTTTGCAGAATTGTAAATAGTTGCTCCATAGTCAATTTTGGACAGAATTAGAGCACGATAAGTTTTTAGGAGCGTTTCCTGATCTGATCCCCAGTTTTTGTTGGCTAGAGATTTGATTATGTAAAACTATTTTGTCTTAGTATTTTGTCTTACTAGTAACGTGGATTTGACAAATTCTTTTCTTAAAATTATACGACTGTTTAATTAAATAATTTACAGAAATCCTAGAATAAGGATTATCCAATATTATTTAAAATTACTTTTACAATTCAAGGCGTGTTTTTCCTTATACATACATATCATTGCTTTTAACTACTTCGAAGCATATAACGGAGTCCACTTATTAAGTTTCTCCTTTATAACTGAAGAATTCAGCACTTAACATCGTGGAATTTTCTGTGAGTTCCTTTGCCTTATTCGCTTTCCTCGAATGGGAAAAGCAAGAAGGAAAAGCAATAGGGGTAGGCAACCATATCAGGCGAGTAAAGCGATCAAAACTTTGGAAAGTTCTCCTTCAATGTGCTCGTATGGTATACACCTTTTTGCTTTACTTCTTTACATCATTGGGAGAAGACTTAACACTAGAACTACCGACAGTTAAGCTGCGCTTATGTGTAGCAAAGAAATTAAAGCGAGAGATACTTAAAGAAATGTATAGTGCAATGGACACAAATATTTATCCATTCTTTTTGTTAAAAAATACGGTAAATTTGCTAAAATGCATCGATGTAAATGTATACAATTTTTATAAGAAACTACGATTAAGCCATTTTGACTATTACCCCCGGCAAAAAGTTTTCGGTCAAACGTATTAATACAAGATTAGCTAAAAACGCTAACGTCTTTCTGATGCAAAGTGCTATTGTATAGCTATAATACCTAATAGAGAATTTATAGATAACACGGAGCAACATTAGTTAATGAAAATGTCCCGAAAAGTGAATATCAGCTTCGAGAAATAATACAATTATTGCAAAAAGAAATACCATTTAGACGATACGAAAATGTCGTAGTATCAATGCTACAACACATCGAAGTAATCATATCTGGACGTAGAAATATTAGAAAATATTAGGTAACATAGATATTAGGCAAAGTATCGCTTTATTATTAAGTAGATTTATTTTCTTCGCTGTTTTCTTCTTTTTTATAGTAAACAATTAGTTTTATTCGTTGCCTTTCGCCATTCATTTCATATTATATTTATTTAATCTTCTCATGTGTTCTTTATTTGTGGAGCAGCATTCCGCACCTCAAAAACTTTAGTGTTCTTAGCTAGTTCCACGTTCTCATGTTTGACCGTAAAACTTTTTGCCAGGAGTAGTACTTTAGTAATTCTAGAGTAACGAAATTGCGGAATTCATATAAAAAAAACAACCCTTGCCAAAATTAACAGTCACGATCACGTGGTTCACATTATTACACTGCGAACTTTGCGAGTAGTTAAAGAAAAAGTAATCTTGAGTTCAATTCCAACACTCCTTTTATTGTTACATATAAATTGAATCAAATATTAACCTAAAACGTGCGTAAATTCAACAATTTGATCATTCACTGGTTAGCTTACGAGAAAAAGATTTCTGTTAGAGTTCCATTTCTTTAAACGTGTTTGTAAACTTTTGAACTCGAAGAAAAAATTGCACAGAACACAAACACTTTACTTTATTTGTTTCTTTTTTTAAACTAAATTAAACCTGTCAATTTCCCTTTAGAACCGGATCACGGAGTAACCAATATCGTGGACCAAAAAGAATTTAACCCACATACTCGTACCTTTCATACAACAGTTACTTTTGGGATATTTATTGTTCGCCAATTTAGAGGACCGGTGTATGCAGTTTGGCATTTTACAAACCGCAAACCGATTGTCGTAATCGTTGCTGTTGCTGGTTTCGGCGCAAAACAATTCCGAATGAAATATGTCGCCAGCGGGCAATTCGTTGCGCGTGCAGGGCGATAGTTCAGACGAGTAAAAATTACCGTACCACCTATAAACCGACATGGAATTTCGTGAAATTTTCGATTTCGATTCGGACCAGCTTGAAACCGGATATGCAAATCGAAGAGATAACGAATCCGATAATACACGGAGCACGACTGGGAAACATTTTAACCCGTAATTATCGTGGCGGGGTTAATCAAGTGCTTGTTTCATAGGGTCACATATATATAATTCAATTATATCGTACGTTGACCCGAAAAGACTTATCAGTACTAATTATTTAATTACTCTTGCCTGGAATTCACATATCATTGAAAATATTGCAATGATCTTCGAAACTGTGTTATTAAATACTTCACGCTTTAATGTCTCAATGTTGCATAAATGTTGATATGGCAAAATCTAAACAATGAATTTGCAGTTAATAAAATTGGAGATTTAAGTCTTCTGAAAAGAAACTAAGACGATGCACTCGCGTAATAGGTACCGTATGTTGAGAAACTCGAATTAAATAAAAAATCGAACAAAAACGTAGCCGTATGAGTATAACGGTAATTAGTCGTCTGTAATTATAACAAAGACGATAACAAACAAATGTTTTTGATTTGCATTTCTCTAAATCGTTTAAAACGTAATCTTTTTATATATAATAATCGTTTCTATCATTTATTGTTAATTATTTGTATGCAAGAAATGAACATAAATTGTTTATTTAAAAAATGTATACAACAACATTTTGCAAAAGAGTGATAGAGCATAAAAACCAGAACAATTTGTCCATTGAAAGCTTTGCTCTAATTCGCATCATTATAAAGTTACACTCAAAAAACTAAAAAATGCAAAATCTTTGGGGATTGATTTCACCGTCTTAAAATGAAATTTATGTTGGGTTTACAAAGAATAAACTGACTCAGATTTGTACGTATCGACTTTTAACGGTTGATAGCTCCTTTGCATTACAGGATTTAGAACATGTGATTTTATACATGCGTAGCGAATATTTTACAAAATATGTACCTAGTACTAATTATGTCATGTAGCAATTAACAAGTAATTATACTCCGCCCAACGAGAACTGGCAGGAAATATAAACAATTGCATCCGAGCGACGCGTGATCAGAAAAGGGCCGAAACGTAATATCCAGATCCCTACATAGTAGAAAAGAAACTAACTTTCTAAACAAGAATTACTCGCTCTCTATATTAATGTAATACTGTTAATTAACAGAGATATGACTGCTTTTTTTTACATTTTCTTTTTGTCCTTTTCCCTTTCCCTTTCCCTTTCCCTAATTTCAAGTTAAAGAAAGACAAAAGTTGTTCCTGACCATTCCATGACGATAGTGTGCACATTTGGAAACCATTAACCCTCATGTTAGCAAAGCCCAAGTAGCTGAAGCAAGTTTAAGATCGAGCTGATCTAAGCATGAGCTTTGACCCTTTGCGGACGAGAAATAGTAACACTTGTGAGAGTACTTTAGTTTTTAATTCCACGACTTCGAGTTTTCACGCTTTCGAGTTCCAAACCATTTAATTTCCAACGATTTCAGATATTTATTATTACGTTAAGTATTCATTGCATTAAGTTTTGTGCTTTAATAGTTGACATGGGTTCGAAAAGCCAAAAAATGATTAGGCGACTATTTGTCGACGCTCGTCCGCAACGGATTAATACTCCGAGTGTTAAAATTTGACCTAGCTGTGTAAGCGTCATGTGGGGGCCCTTCTCAAGAACCGCTAAAAGGCGTCCCTGAGCATTGACGTTCGGCAGCCACTTATCTGCGGCAGCAGCGTCGATCACGTGAACACTTTCTGTTTATATTTCCTGCCAATTCTCGTTGGACGAAGAATAGACCGAATTTTTCATTATCGGCACCTTTAGGTAGGTATCTTACACACATACATACATGCAACAATTTAGCACGAAAGAAAAATAGTTTCGCGTTATTAGGGATTCACACTACATGTACACAAAATTTCAGAATTTTTGGAATTTTTTAGTTATGTGGCGGCTCTCCTGCACCTACCACTAGAGGGACATACGAAATAGGACTTTCTCGAAAGCACTCGCGTCAACTACCTCGTCCATATATATACCGCCTTTAACCTTCCTTCCAATATGCCAACGTTTAAGGCAGGGCCTGCTAGGTAGCCTTACTGATGAGTCCACTAGCAGGCCCAGGACGAAACGCAACACACTTCCTTTTTCCCATTCTATCCCCTCTCTACAGCTCCAGTTATTTAGTGTTCCTTGTAAAATTTTTCTTACTAAACCTAGTGTAAGGTAGATAGGATGATTTCCGAGAGGTTAAATCAAAGACTAGACAGGGCATCTTGGAACTCGATTTACTCTATTAGCTGTTCTCTACGACAGCTCGTACCGAGGACACCTTCGCCAGCATGGATTGTCTATAATTTACGGTACTCTTAGCCTGAAGAAACTTCCCTTAAGAGGGGGCAGCTCATTGACAAAATACACGTGGCCTGCTTCAGCCGCTTGCTTACTTAGATTTTCTAACACTATCTATCGTTTAGCGATATACTTCAACCACAATTGTTCTTTTCATAAGAAAGTGTATCCCTTCCTTTCATATACTGTAATATCATATGGTTACGCCATCTCTTCTGCTGGCATCAACGCAGTGACAGAGGGCAGAGTCAACGGGGGGTTGCAACTGAGCCAGTAGTGAAATTCAAAGGAAGCCAGTCGGCCAGCTATTACACATTTTTCTACTGTTGCCTGATGCGTTGGACTATGCACACAGGCGAAAGGCTGTCTGGTCGGCCCTTTGAAGTGCGATATAAACAGGCTACAGCCTCTCACCCTCTTCCAGAGGCCACATATTCAACCGACGCGTAGGAAACCTACGAAAAAGGCATCCGTCTTTTCCCTTAGTTCCTATTTGTCTGTCTGCAATTTCCCTTTTCTCCTGTCGAGTAAGACACAAGGAGAAAATATATCTGAGGGAATTGGAAATATAAAAAGGAACGCCATTTTAATCAGTGTTAACTATGCTACTACACTTGGCAAAAAGTTTTCGGCCAAACGCGATAATATAAGCGTAGCTAAAAGACGCTAATGCTTTTGTGAAGCAAAGTGCTATTGTATGACTATAAAATTTAATAAAGAGTTTATAGACAACACGGAGCAACATTGGTAGTTAAGTTCTAAGTTTAAATGATTAATTTCGTAATTAGGCTTGAAATTGAAAAGTTTGGAAATCCAAAGGACTGGGAATTAAAATGCTTGGGAATACGATAGCTCGGAAATTCAAAAGCTTGGGAATCGAAAAGCTTAATAATCTATACGCTTGGAAATCCAAAAGTTTGGAAATTCAAGTGCTTGGAAATTCAGACGCTTGAGAATCGAAAAGCTTAGGAATCCAAAAGCTTGGAAATTCAAACGGTTAGGGATTCAGATGCTTGGAAATTCAAACGCTTATCAATCGCTTCTTAAGCATGAAAATATAAGTGTCCAAATTTCACTTTGAACCACTGTAAGTCGAGGTATTACTGAATCGACTCTCGCACAAAGAAATGAAACTCAACCCTTTCGCTACGGCGAAGTGAGCTATTAATGTACTAAGGATGTACAGAATAATTCAGCTTGAAGTTTACAACGAAACATCTAGGAAACAAGACTAGGAATTTCAAAGTGTGCTACTAGATTTAGCCAGATTTCTCAACGAGTACAAAATTTAGATAGGCGACTACAGTCGCCTTAGTATCGAAAGGGTTAAGCCAATGTAAACAATTTCCTGCTTCCTTTGTTAATAAATATAATAGAATCGTGGTCGAAGAACCCAACAAATGATAAACCGTATGAAAGATTAACCATAATTGCAGTAAAATACAGTTAGCAGTTCAATGTGATTCTAGCACGAAACTATCGAGTGTTTATCACATTCCGCCGATATACGTATATTTCTGGTGGTCTAAACGAGTTCTAACTGAGGCGGAAACGCGTGCAGTGCCCATTACGATACCCAATAATTTTCTGTGATCTTATTTTCACAACAAGAAACTCCAAATTGGCTTTCCACTTACGCGAGCTTCAATTTGCCAGTTCGCGTGCGCCTCTCCTCGTCGTCTTTCACAGCCTTTCTCGCGTTTCTTTTCATATTTTCCGACGTTGTTCGATTCCTTTTGGTCCTTCGGTTACTTTCCAATCTGTTCGTCCCCACCGGTACCCCAATCATATCGGTTATATTACGTTTCTGCACCTTGCACCCTAGCCCCCCCCCCCCCCCCCCTCCTCCTACTATCCTAACCAGCGTTTGCTTTCGACCTGTATAAAATCAAATCCATCGAGGGAACAAGCTGTTCTTCCACTCGTCGTTCAGAATAAACTTGTTTACGACGAGATTTTTTTGGTAGAACGGATATCGATGTGCAATTGAATGTAATCTGATGGGTTTAGAGGGTGCGATTCTAATGTAAATTGAAGACCAATTGACGGCCATTTTGTTGGCAAACGTGCCATAATTCTCGTTCCAATTAAAGGGTTACCATACCACATAATCAAACGTCTTGAATGTTTTTTTTTTTTCTTTAACAAAAGAACTACCAACGACTAAAGTGTACTTATTTGTACCAATGAAACAAAAATGGTAGACATTTATAAAGTGCAATAAATCTTCACTTACATCTTGTATAGAAGAGCACGAAATATCCTAGAAAATACAGCGCTACAAATTTACATAATTTCTATGGTGATATACTTCTGGTGTTAAATTTTAAACCACTTCGCAATAAAAGATAAAAGTACCAATAAAAAGAAATTACCATCCCCTTCACAATTATCCACTTATTCTACTTTCAACACGTGCATCACCTTCGCGATAATTCTTCTCCTCATTAAAGGGCAAAGAAGAATTCAAAGAAGAAATGATACTTGCTGAAAATACACTATTTCTTTCGAATTACCAATTGTTCGTGACACGTTGCGGAAAGATTCGTTCAACCCTTTCGCTGAGGCAGATTTTAATCCAAGAATATGCAAAACTCGTGAAAATTCGGAATTGCCTTGCGTTAAATTCATATTCTTCTTCCAATTCTTTTCCATTCTTCATATAGCAAAGAATTTCAAATGTTGTAAGACACCATTACCAAAATTAATCGGCAAAAATAATAAATAACGCTACGCGCGTATTTCTTCATAGCAATGAAAGGCTTGCCTGCTATAATTTAATCAATCCGTCATCATTTAAAAGTGCTTATGAGAATGAATCATTCGCAGAGTAATCATTTGCGAAGCATGGCAAAAAAGGATAGGAAAAAGGTTAACAGTAACCGTGCTCAATTCGCCCAAACCGAACAAACGGTTGGCTGGTTAATTTACATAGAGAACGGTGTGCATTTAGAATCCACGCGTACGTTCAATTGATTTTCCCTGGTCGGCAGAACGAAATTAAATTTAGGCACTGGTTTACGGGGCATTTGTTTACGTCGATGGCGGAATGTCCGACGAGATTATCAGTCCTCAGTGTTCGTTTAGTATTGCTGAAAACAACGCGCGATATACTTGGCAATGATTTAATTGCCTCAATTTCATCTTGCTTTATTTCCTTTCTTTATAAACATTTTTTTTACGCTTTAAAAGAACAATTCTTGGTATGATTGGTTGATGTAAGCACAGATGGCACTCGAAAATTAGCCATTTTCAAACACAAAAGAAGTGTAATTTCGTTAATCCTACAACGGTACGTAATTTATTTATAACATTTCAATAATAACGATCGCCTACTTTTTGTTATTTTTAAAAAGATCAATTATTTTATATATACATAAATGTCGTATACTCTGAAATTTCAAAATTGGCCAAAACTTCTCGAATTTTTTTCATATGAAAAATAATAGAATACGAATTGAAAAATAAATGTTCAATTTTTATTGCAAGGTGATAATTTCTTATAAAGCTTATAAGATTATAATTTCTTATAATGCATGTGCGCATATTTACAATTAGTTTTTATACAAGCTGCCCAGTTTTAATTAAAGTACACAAATTAAGTAATTAAATTAATGTTCTCGAAATGATCGGAGCTGTTGTATTTCTTAAAAACATTTCGAATTTAGGAGTGTATTTAGACTTTTGCAACTAATTACAATCTATCTTCACTTTACTTCAACGATATTCTAATAATCTTTCTTCGCCAATGAAAATCTGTTCCCAGCATGAAAATGCTAGAGCAAAAATTCGTACCCACATAAAGTGCTCTAATTCAACGTGTATTATCAGATACTCGAATCCCGTACTGTGAAATACCGTCTTGTCACGGCAGCGATTATAAGGGTGTCTTCCGTAAATGTCAAAGAGTAGAACTATATAGATACTCCAGGTTCGTGCAGACACTTCGAAACTTCCTGGCCCTTTGGTGATCTAACTTTTCCCCTTGCCTCTTCCTACCCCATCCCTTTCACTCTATTCATCCATCTTCCTCTTTATCATTATCCTTCTATCACTTTCTCTGTCTCTATGTATACATTTGTCTCCTTCTACTGTCGTCCAACGCGTTCAAGATAATTGCAGGGGCGTATTATTCTTTTGAAGTGTAAACGAAGACGTTGACATTATTAATGTCTGCGATAATGGAATACTTTGGAACTGTAGAGGTATAAAAAGTAAAAAAATATATACGGTTTATTGTGGCATTGGACATTTTTCCTGACGTTAAATGTTTAAAAAAGTCAGATTTTTAATAATGTTGAAGTTGAAAAATTCCAACTCTGACTTTTGGAAATAGATGAAAAGGAAAGGTTTCTACGAGGTTTTCGAATAATTTGAACTTGAACGAAATGGAAATCAAAATGGTAGTCAATAGTATTTAAAAAAGAAGAGTCAACATTTAAGTAAAAAATTATGGTTTTTCGGAAAACGAATTTGAATGATTTAACACAGTGAGTACCGCGTTGAATCCATTACTTTATCCGTTCCCTTCGTTTCTTATTATTAATAAGACCAGACGAACAGGTATTAGAAAAAAGACATCAAAATTGGAAAGAAAAGAAGCGAATGAAAAGATCGTGTTGAATTAATATATTTTCCAAAAATTGTTTTATTGAAACGTCACTACAGATAAGATGGAGGAAGTGGTCCAAATATGAGCTAGTTGAAGTATAAGATATTTAACGAGAACAATTAACTAGAACCTAAAACTAATTCGATCTTGGAATCGAACAACCTATCCCAGTAATCATGATACAACCGCGAAAAGCGTGTTATTTTTATGAAATAATATAAAATGTAAATTTAAACCGATTACAAATGACTCATCAAAAATGTCTAATAAATCTTAAGTCTCTTAAAGCTCTGCAAGTACTCCTACCAGATTAAAACATTTCTTATACACTTTTACTTTCAAAACATATTGCAGAGAAATGTATTCTATACGCGAAGGAGATTCTATTTGAGAAAGTGAGCAATTAACGGTTTAAAAAGGCAACTTCCTATTGGTACGAAACATGTACACGTAAATCAAAGCAAAGAGGGACGTAACCATGCAGGAAGACGCGCATATGTGAATAGTAGAGAGGTTCATTTACGAGCCGATGCAATTACACACTGTCACGCTGGTGTTGTAAGCGGATTAGACGAACGAAATGTTTAATCGTCCGACGATCAAACGGAAGGATAATGACAATGGAAGCTGGAAGCTCCGCAGAAGTGGGATTTGACCCCAGTGCGAGGAACCCTCTGTATTTCACAGCGGGTGCATAATTAAATCTCTGCTCTGTCGTACAGAGCGATTATAGAAGCCCCTTCGGCCCACAGCTACTTTCCAAATAAACGCGAAAAATGTTAAGAAATTTTTGCGACGTTCAAAAGAAAATTGAAATTAATTTCTCTATAAAATATATTTTAATAGGGAATTCTGTAAAGGGTTCCCTAGTTAATCCTTCCGCTACGAAGATCATGCAATTACTCATAAAAATATCCGACTACCTGGACAAATTTAATAAACTTCAACCGTTTATTGTTCATTTATGTTTTAATATATTCTTGAAAATATGGTTTTATAATCTTGTTCAAGTAAACTTTTCATCGACATTAAAAATAGGATTTAATTAAATTACGTATAAAATTTATTCATTGACTAAGGTGGTCGAATACGTTTATGACGTACTCGATATATATTCTCTTATTAGTTTACTATTATATTATATTGGGTTGAACGGAAAGTTCGTGCCGAATTTTATATTGAAAAGGTATAGTCGAATAAGTATACTGAGTAGGTATCACTAAATGGAATTCAATTTGTGACATGTCAACAAATATGTTTTCCAAACAAAATCTTTACAGGTAAGTTTCAACCCACTATTTTTATCATTAGGGTAGTTACAGGCGGAAACGTAATTTACAGTTTAAACTCCATTTTTTTTTATCCATCGCACCAAAAGTTGAAAGAAAGATCAGACATGCTTCATCCAGTGACATATACATCTTGAAATTTTTTCAGAATTTTCAACCACAGAACCAACGTTTACAAAATTTCGAAAGGCCAATTCTTAATTGAAGTTTTCACGTGACTGTGTTCATATTTTTATATTAGTTTTATAGTTATAATAGAAGCATTTTGCTACCCCAAAGACCTTTCTTAAACTGAACTTCAACAGCTAAATTAAGGTACATTCAGATCTAACGTTGGATATTTCAAAAACATTGTGAAATACAATACAAATATAATGCGGCACGGACATTTCGTTCAACCCAATATACATATATTTTGCTTGGGTCATAAATTACCCAGATTGTCTATGAATGGTTAATATCAATAAAATACAATATATAATAAAAGATAACTAGATAGCTTGTTTTATATGAGGCATTCTATATAATGTTTGTAAATATTTCAAGTAAAAATCATTACTTACAATACCTTTCGAGACATCACTTGAAAGTTATATAAAAATCGTGGTTCCGTACCTGCAACAAACGTAAAACAAATTATTAAATTTCTGTGCAGGTTTCACCCTTTAACATGAATATATCAACAGTTTAAAAAATACTTTCAATATTTTCAGATTCATTAGATGTACAAAATATTATCTAAATCAACGTGTATTAATTAGATAATATTTTGTGTATTATGATTTTTTCGCGAACTGTAGATTGTAACATTAATTATTTATTGCTTTGCCATTATATGAAGAGTAAAATGTGAAACACTGGAGCAGTACTTTTTTTTAAAGCAGTAACATTTCTGGTGTAAATTTTCTATACACGAATAAACACCCACAGCCTAATAATAATCATATAAGAATAAACTTTTATTCATGGCTCCTATATGAAGATTATTAAGCTTCGTGCTGATTAAGCTTTATGTTATACCAATATAGAGCTGAATAAATTTTTCATATTTATTTTAGAAAAGCGTGATCAATTGATAAAGGCAGCCGACATAATAATTTGCTTTTTGTAATCGATCTCGATAAAAAGTACTGTAGAATACTTTCCTTTTACTGGAAAATTTTTCGTCTCAATCACCTTTGAACATCTATGAACTACGCTCTTTAAGCTGAGAATAATGGGACCGACGATTACGCTCTCTTTGGTTCGCCTTAATTAGCCTCCTAATTAATTGGATGTTGAAAAACGAGCAGAAAGTTCAGTAATAGGAACACTATCGAGGAAATCTTCGGTTTGCTAGTTCTCCATTCTCCACTTTGCTTTTATGTCGTTTCCTATTCATGTTCCTTCCTTCCTCGGCTGAATTCAGCAAATCGATCGACCATGAAACGCGCGCGATATGACTAGCGCCGTTTTACCATTTCACAGATATTATTATGCCCTCATCCATCTTCAACCCCGTATTACGATAACTATCCATGTTACGCTTATCTCGAGCTAAATTATTTAGGAAAGGTTATATCCCTCCTATATCCACTATATCATGGAATATTTCTAAAATGTTCCACATAAAATATACAAGGTCCTATAAAATTGGTTGCTGAATTGGATCTTCTTATGTTGAAGTAGTAGTTTGTATTTATTTTCTCATATTGCTGATACTTGAAATGTTTAAATCTGACAATTTTACAATCTTATTTTATATATAGGGTGCGCCAAAGCATTATCGATATGTTCTGTGATTGTAAATAAACAAAAATGTTGCATCAACATAGGTCGTTTCATGTTGTATTACGAAATGATAACAAAAATGTGAAATTCGAAGGCAAATATAATACGAAGACAAGAGTAAGTTGAGATCTAATATAACCATTAATTTTTATTACACTTGCCTGCCTTGTTATCGCGGACAAAGAGTATATATGTGTATATGTGTATAACGTATTATCACAGACGAGGTACAGGATAGACCGATCATCTTATGGGACTTCGTGTCACATGCTCTGAAATACCGATAACCTAAAAATTCAGACTTTCCGAAGGAATATCTTTCGTTTTATTATCTGACAAAGTATGTAAATACTTCTAAAGTATTTTAATATAAAAAATGTAAGAGCAAACGCAAAAGTTATACATTTTAGACAATCGAAAAGGTAAAAATGAAAACGGATTTGGGACTCATGAGCCCCAAATCCGGGTGACAAAGGAAAGCATTGGATAAGTGGTCTATCCTGTTCTTAGTCAATGATATTATAACCGCAAAAAGTTAAGCAATTCTGAAATTATCTTCACGTTCCAACGTAGCGCTTAACAGACGGACAAACCTAATAAATTTCAGAGCTCGATGCCTGATCAAGGAAAACCATGTAAGAGGAAGGATGAAAGGAAGGAGATGGTCGTTTACCAAGCATGTTCGTGCACCGGATGATTGCAATGAAGTTTCAGTGCACTTGCAACTCACTCGACGATAACGTTTCAGAGTCCATCCAACGGTTACAGTGGCAAGTAACGCGGCTTTGTAAGATCCATTTGTTCCCTTGGCATCGTTCCTCGCCATTGCTCGCCCTTTCTATCCCCGTCCAACGTTATCGCAAGGAATTCCTAACCTGGTCTGCTCGAGGGTGGTTGCCTATGAACGTCGGCTGCTCGTAAGTGCAGCTGCAATATTGCCGTGAAGCACGCCGCCGTCCGTTTTTGCGGTTTCGCGCTCTTCGAATGAACGTAAAACGGCTTGGAGATCTCTCCGAGTCTCGTGTTCTGAGGTACAGCGTAGTCGGTGATCAATCTTTTTGAAAAACGGAGGCGTTTTTTGTGCCTATGGAAAGTTTGTTTTCTGGTAACCTTTCTCTCATCGGCCAATAGTTATTCGGCTGAGTTTTCTTTTACTTAAATGATTTATTTAAGTTTTATATAAGTATTAGGTTTACAGTAGGGGTGATAATTAAAGAACGATACGAGGAAAAATACTGGCAATTATGCTGTCTGTAACTACAAGTGTAAAGTACAATAAAAAGTTTAATAGAGGAATTGCTCCAAATATGGGCTACTATTTTTCTTATAGCGTTTATTGCCTAACCTATTCATGATACCTAATCGTTTATATATCAGTATATATCTATACATGTTAGCTTTTTGATGTAGAATTGAAATATGTTCAAGAAAAGTAATACTTGCTACAAAGTACAGATTAATAGTAACAGTGAAAATTTTCATTTTTAAAAGGGTGGTCCAAATATGGGAACTCGTAAAATAATCTAAAAAAAAAAAATGAAACTATTGGTTTTTTTTCAGAAATCTGTTCTTTTTATTGAGTGGGTAAAAGAAGCTCTCAATGTTAGCAATACAGTGATTTCAGCAAATTAATTCTTACTTAAACAGATAATTATTAAAACCACGAAACAAACATACCTGCGAAAATTTTTACGATTGCGAAATTCGTAAAAACGGCACTGTTTGCAACAGAGCACGTTAATGCAATAAACGATGGTTACGATTTGTTCTGTAAAACTTTAGTTGCTCTTTAGTCGTAGTTCTGCACCGTTCCTGATACATGAAAGCACTTAATAAACCTTATACTCTAACTAGCCCATATTTAAATTCTAACCCATATTTCGACCACTTCTTCTAATAATTATAAAATTGGAATTGTGATCAGACAGGTATTTTCAATACTTGAGAATTTTAAGAAGTCTTTTACAAACTCAACAGATAAGATGTTAACCGGTACTTTTTTACACGATTTGAAAGTTACACGGTTTCCATTAACACGATTACATACTATTTCTTCACTTTGCATTAATTTATTAACTTTCTACTCACCACTTTACTATGTACATATCTCTTCCTTCACTTAATTATACTTATTGTACGTATTATGTTTATTCAATAATATACACGCACATATATGTGCTTAATTTATTAAATAAAATACTTTAGTGAATGCATTTCTATATTTTAAATTGCCTTTTCTATAGTTCTTTATAGTTTTTTAACCCAAGTTTTATACTTTGTTGCCAATCAATATTTGCTCGATTTTTTTTACACGATATGCTTTCATCGTTTCAAAGAATTGCATCACAGATTGAGAATGACTGCTATAGACACTATCAAGTGTGCTTTAATTTTAATATTTTCCATATTTTTGCATATCACGTTATATCAAATTTCCCATAAATCCATAAATTCCCGCACTCTACTAATAGGAGAACAGTATTGAAGCTGTATAGCGTTGCACCCTAAAGGGATGAAGAGGATTGTACTACATTCCTCTGGAGGTTTCACCAAAGGATGTAATAGTGGCATTTGGCATCAGTCTTCCATCAGCAGCGATCACGTAACCGATCGTACGGAGAATATCGAAAAGCCGTTACCGTACGGTATGCAACGTTACATCTCGGCGATATTTCTTCCTCTTGGTTCTACGTTCGCGAGCATGCGACTTGCAGTTGCAGTTGCGTTTGTTTTTCTGTGTAGAAACGAAGCGATTCGAACTTTTACCATTAACCAACTATTCTCCTCCGTGACGTCTTACGATTATTACCTTTCGATCCCTAGTCTGCTTTGCCATTTGTTACATCCAGACCCAACGGAACCAACAACCTAACCCTTCTTTATACGCTGTTCCCATTGTTCCCGTTTCCTCGCAGTCTCGTTGTATGTTTATTAGTTTAAAAGAATCGGCGATTCGTGTACACGTTTCATTCTTAATTCACTCTGTATTTTCAAGTAACAAGTCCCACGTAAGGTAGGCTAACTAATTATTTTTGAAACATTTACTGATAGAAAAGAATTCTGCAAATTTAAATTAAGAAGAGATGAAAGTCAACTGCATTGTTAATTCGTAGTTTTTACGCCTCTTTGGGTTTTTTTTAATGATTCCTAATATACTTCATGTATAACTATATAAGATAGAACATAATTAGGTGACCTGTTTTAGGTGAGACACCTTGCAGTTCTTTGTATTATATTTATTTATTTATTTGGGTAATATATTGTATTATATTTCTTTATATTCTGTCGCCGGAATTCTATTTGTTTTTAAGAGTAACGATTATAATTTTTTATAGGTGTCCAAGTTACGTATTAAAAGTAAGAATAGTAATTATATTATAAACAGATTGCTGTAAGAAATATATCATTATAGAGAGTTAAATTAAAGGTAATTTTTTGGCGGTTACTTGAGTTTTTGGAAAATAAGTTCGTTTGGAGAAAAAATTGTGCTAGGCAAGATAGATGTTCTTTTGTTGATTAAACAAATTGTGAAAAGATATAAGTAACAAATATTTGCAATTACTGATTACATGAATTTTTTAATTGTCCACTTTAAGTAATTAGTGGAACACGGACTTTTATGTATTTATGGGAAATTTAAAGATGCAACAAAATGCAGAAGGTATATGATCCGCAAAATTATACAAAATATTCAAAGTATAGTAAAAATTATGAAACCTAAAAGGTGAAGCAACCCCTAATTTATGTCCCATTTCTTCAAACTTACTTGTAGACATATGAATTTGCATAAAAATCCACAGTTTAGTCATTACTTGTACACCAGGTCGATTTACAAAGGATGTTACAAAGCATACAACAATCAAACCCATCACACAGCGATTACTTTTTTAGTTACGAGATTAAAACCATTAAGGAGTTAAACGAATGAACGCACACAAAAATGCGAACTCGACTACGATACGCACGCGAACATAAAAATTAATCCGATCACGTTAAAAAATCGATATCTACGCTTGAACTGCATTTAAACCGGCCCTTTTATTTACCAATTTGGAAAAGGGAATATTTTCTCCCAGTGGTAAATTATTTTTGTATTGTGTTCAATAGGTGTCAGGTAGATGCTTGTATCGCAAATGCGTTTGCGGCATTTGGACAAATATTAAAGGACCGACGCGCACCTGCATGATTGATTCGTGGCTCCTAAATGAACTGTTAATTGAGTAAATTGTTAACGTTCATAGGCTGTCCGTGGCCACTGTTTGATTACGAATCGGTCGTTCGATTAATACCCTGTCCAACTTCGATTCGACGGAGCTAAACGTCCGGATAAAACGGTCAAACGACCGATTGAAATTCGGTACTCGAAATGCGGCAAGTATTAAGCCACTGGCCAGCATCGCGTTATGGTGAAATTTACTTGTAACGTGTGCGCTTGACACCGCCAAATAGTCTCCGTTCGACCAAATGCGTTTAAGGAATGGAACGTGGTCAAATTTTAATGCTGATATTCACGTTATATATGTACAAGACATATATGTATACGATCAGTCACGGAAGTCTACATATATATTTTAAATGTTAAATACTTACATAATGTTGGAATATATTTTAGAATAATAAGGGTGAAGCGAAAATGCATGAAATATAAAATTATAAATACGAAACATTCTTACGTGACGTTTCATGAAGTGAGAATTATTGATTAATAATGTAATTTTAATGACATTATTAAAATGTAATTTTATGTATGCTGAATAAAGAAAGTAGTTACATAATGGGGTTTGTTGAAATACAAAAATACCTTTTCCGTTTGAGAGAGGAACAAAAAATTACGCCGTCCCTGAAGGGTTAAAATGTACCAATCGATTCCTCTAATTTCCTAGACCATTGCTCGCAAAATACTTAATATTTCCTTTTATCTGATGATTAGAAGGGGTTCCTTAATCTCTACTCGCAGACAACGAGTGTTACGTGCTCCGTTGTGCACCGTACTCCATTCTCCGCAGTGGCTTATCCTTTCTGATAATTAACGTGGCGCTCGATACTATTTATATGTGATAGCAAACTCTAGGCTCACGCGTTCGGCTTAGCCTGTAACCCGGCTGCTACGGCACCATGCAACCATAGCGTAATTTCGTCGGGCGCCCGCTCGTGCTTCCAATTACCGCGAAATCGTATTAATCCCCGCGAAAATCCCGTGTCGAGGTGATAAACGCGCCCCGACGCGGTTGCAGCAGGATTACGCGGCCATGCCACCTGCGGCGAAGATATCCCCTTTACACGGACCTTGCATCTTTGAGAAAAACTTCTATTGAAAGTTCAATGGAATCCGTAAACCATATTATGGGGAACCTTTACACGTGTTCGATATTTCTTCGGTTAGATGAATAGGGTAGATTTACCAATTACTACCACTTTAAGGTATCGCTTAACTTTATTTAACTATTCCAGAACGTCGTTAACATAAAAATCGTGCCAGTTTGGGGCATAATATTGTTCAACCGCTCTTTTATTCGTGAACATTTTCTTATATGTTGAATATAATGAATTAATTACTACATCATTGAAAATGTACAACAAAGTTCTATGTCCCTGTTACTGTCACCCGAAAAGTTGTCATTTAAATACGCTTATAATTAGACTGCGGATTTTTATGCATTTATGCTGTCGCGACGCGACATTAGGCGTAGCATACCAAAGGGGCTGCGAAGCCGCTTTTATGACTTAGCCTGCGACCAGAGAACAATACGCGGCCTGCTGACCACGTGCGTAGGCAAAAATACCGTTGCCAGGAAAACGGTATCTTAACGGTTCCACCACTGTCATCCCTTCTCTTAAACATAACTTTTACCCAAATGTTTTCGACACCATCCCTCACGAAAGTCAGTTCGCCACTACTGTTGTATTCCGCTGAGGTTGTCAGTTTATTATATATAATAAGTTACAACGTCGAGCGAAATAAAGACGAAGTTTAACGTATAACAGAGTGTATTCGCGTTTTATAAGTGTAGTTGCGCGTCCTAAGACGGTCCCGACTGTTCTGGCGTGTCAAGGGAAAAACTGTGATTTTGGAGACTCGGAAAATAGAGAGGTAGGGGTTATCTTGGGTTCGATGGTCAGTAAGGGATGAGGTAGCAGGATCGAGGTTCGGAGGTGACTAACTAGGATGAAATCATCAGCTATCGAAGGATTTTGGAATGTTTGCTGCTGGGGTTTGGTTTATCGTGTTTGAAGGAGGATGAGAAGGCCGCGTTGTCTTAACTAAAAATAATATAATACTAATGATTACGTTGGCATACAACACTACAAGTCACACAGAACAGTTCACAAACATGAGTCAAACACACCACTGCGTCATACATAACACAACATTCGTTGAAAGACACCGACACTCAATCTGAACAGTTGTGATATTAAAGCAAGGCATCTTAAACGCTCGCGAGTGTACTTTTATTTCCAAACCCAGCCGTTACCTCATGAAGTAGAAATAAGGGCAGCGCTGCCAAGGTATCCATCACGGCCGATACAGTGATGCAACATATGCGAAATCTAAATGTGTAAAAAGATATAGAAAGCATGTGATATGCAAAGATATGTGAATACCCATAGTCCAGTACATGGTATAATATTTACAGGATAAAACACACCTCCATTTAAATTGTTCTGACAATGAGATATTTATAAATATCTGAGTTTGCATATGTATCCGCAGTCTACTTGTAATAACTGGATTCCACTGTACCTCTATTATTGGTCCGACGTTCGAACAGAAACGAGGAACTATGCATTACGATCAATTAGAATTGCCCGTTTCTTCCAAGCAATCAAAAATCCAATTATAAAAGGTTTAACCGGCTAAATACACCTGTAAGTAGCCTTATCCTAATACCACAATTACTACGTCAAACAAGTGTCTATCGCAGCGACTAGTTAAAATGCACCGTCGCACGGGAGGACTTCAGAAACTCCCTAAGATTCAATTTCATCGAAAACCACCGGATTTACCCACGCGTCGTCGACGATAGACGTCAAGCTCGCGTAATAAATCCAGCAGAGGAAGGAAATAGGTGGAAAAGACAAAAAGGAAAGCGGCGGGGCGAAATCGAATTGCTTCCCAGGACTATTAGCCGTCGTTCACCAAACGATTGAACTTTAATGCAAACGGAAGGCGAACAGGGAAAAGCAAATTAGTATCTCTGGTAGTGTAGGTGGCGCGGTAGCAATGGCCGCCTTATCTAACGGTAGAGAGGGTGTCGACAATCGACAAACGGCTCTACCGCTTGTCTTCGCTCTCTTCATGTCGGCCTTACCGCGACGAGTAATTTGCCAAGAGCTGGAACACCTGTCGGCCTCTCTTCTCTTTCTTTGTTCCCTCTACTAGTCGCTCGTTTCACTCAAGCAGCCTCTTTTGCATGTTACCTTTCGTTTTACCTTCGAACGGCCGCCGAGCCGCTGTCTTCCCTTTTCCTCTCAATATCTCGACGGATAGCGTGACATCCTCGAAAATCGCTATCACCAAAGAGTCTTCCGGGGTATTACCGTGGAAATCTTGTCGCCGGAAAAGAGACCGTTTTTTTTTCAAGTTAACGACGTTATCAGGGCAATTATTGGACGGACTGAATACGTACGCTACCCGTGGTAAAAAGTTTTCGGCCAAACGTGAGAACGTGGAACTAATTAAGAACATTGAAGTTTTTCAGGTGTCAAATACTGCTTCAGAAATAAATAAAAAAATTGTTAGAAAAGTCGAAATCGGTAAACGATCGAGGTAGGCCACATGCGGTTCGTCAACGCGTTCCCCTTCTTAAGGGAAGTTTCACCGGACCGGGGTAGCATGAACAAAAGGCCATGCTATCGAAGGCGTCTTCACGACGAGTGTCCGTCGTCGTGAAAAACACTCTTATAGCGACCAGCGCCTTGAGCAGTCGAATAAACGTTTTATCCATCTAATTTGAAAACGCCCACAATACTTATTTTACTCGAGAAACCTTACCAAATATATGAGAATGTTAAATAAATATAATATGAAATAAATGGGGAAAGGAAAATGATAGTTTGCTATGAAAAAGAAAATTGCGAGGAAGATAAATCTAATTAATAATAAAACGATACTTTGCCTCATATTTATGTCACCTAATACATTTAATATTAATATATATTTATAATATATATATATATATATATATATTTATATATATATATAAATGTTAATATATATATATATATAGTATATATAAATAAATATATATATATATATATTTTTATATATATTATAATACATTTTAATAAATTTAACTGTAGCCGTAATTCTGTGTATCTTGCGTTTTCTTTTCTCATTATTGTAAGCGCTCCTTTTTAATTATTTGAGTATAATAACAAACATAACAAAATACAGTTCCTTTTACAATTTTATTATTTTAAGAATCGTAATATCGCAATAAATTTAACTGAAGCCGTAGTTCTATGTACTTTGTGTTCCCGTTTCTTATTACTATAAGCGCTATAATTTTCCAATGTTCCACAGTCTACGAATTAATGAATTTCCTACGTGCTGCTAAAATATTGAATAAATCTCCTCGTCGAATAATTTAGCCGCCCTGCCTGTAGCCATAGATTTTCTTTTCGTCTTCCATTCTGTTCTTCAGCTGTATCTTAATTTGTAGGAATTCGACAGTGGAGGAACGCGGAAGGGCAATAAAAACGTCCCAGGAGAGATCGAAAGGAAATAAATTTGAATTTCGTAGGGTCGAGAAGAAATCGATGGTCGTTCGCTTCGCCACAGAAAAGGGGATCTGCGATGACTAAAGGAGGGAGGAGGGGGAGAAAAGTTTTTCCAATTTTGTAAATCTGTCATAAATAAAGGCAAGCATGCAATGCATTCGGCCAAGAGCTTTCATCTGGATTTCGATGGGGTCGCGTTAGATTCATGTGCCAGTGACGTTTTCGAGCAGTATCTGTGATCTCTAGGAGGCCATCATTTATCGCACCGTGTTATTTGATACCCGGAAATGTCAGGGGGACGATGATTATAGCCATCTCCTAAACGTATCGAGAAGTTCTGGGGCGAACGTGACCTATAACTTTATCGATAAGCACGACAAATCTATTCAATAGGAATTTAAATCTTATCGATGGTATTTTTAGCTAGAAAAAGGTGGTATTTCAAGAAGATTATCATTTGAGGGATGGAAAGCAAGGAATATCCAAGTAAATAAAATGAAACGCCAACTGCCTTAGCAGAGAAAAAATACAAGAGGTCACCTTGAACAAGATTATTGTATGAAACCATAAATTAATGGGTTCTCATCGGTTTTCTCTCCAATCGTTTGGAAATGTTACGATTTCAAAATTCGATGCACGTTGCTTTAATAACTTGGATTTAAGATAATCCAAATTATGGTATATCCAAGTATCAATGGATCAATACCTCAAAGATTTTCAAATTGGATGGCAACACAAAGAAGAAGATAATAGAAACAGAGACGCAGTTTCTATAATACATAAAAATATTCTGGAAACCTATTAAAGATTAATTATGTTAAAATGAGTCTAAAAATTTATTGATGTTAAACAAGAACATATTTTTTATCGAAAACTCGTCATGACATATTGTATTTCTATTTAACCCGAGTCTACATTAATTCATATAATACTCAGCGTGTAAACGTTGTTAAGGTTTTTGCAGGACCTTACAAAAAAGCCTAGCGATCTATTTTCTTCATTTACCGTTTTCGCCATATAATTATCGTAAGATGATTTATCACGCGTAATACCAAAATCACGTACATCATGTACAACAAGATTTAAACTTCAAATTATTGTTGCTTGCAAGAGAATTCAATTTTGATTGTTCCGAGCTAGGTAGAAGTGATAAGGAAAAAGAAAGGAAAAGATACGAGGAAAAGGCTAAAAGGACAGGTTGTTGAGAAAAGGGAACACAGAGAAACAGATGTGTAAGGGGCCGTCGAGAATTGGTTGCTTGGGTAGCGGGGTTTCTCGTAATTTCCCGAGGGTAAAGGTAGAGAAACGCGCTAGTTTCGTCGTCCTTTTCGTCCTCGTAAGCCACGTTGACTTCGACGTCATGGACGAGGCCGCTAATCTCTCGAGTTGTACCGCGAGGAATCCAGATAGAGAAATGGGAAATGGAAGGTCCTCACAATGGATGCTGCTATGGCAATGGCACCGCTGTTGCCAGTGGCAATGGTAGCTAGTGTCGTGTTGGAGAAAGTCTTCTCTTCTCTCGTACAGTGCTCGATAATCCCAACTGTGCTACCTTGTGTAGACTCTTTTCGTTTTACATTCACACTTGGTGATACGAAGTTCCACGTTTCATCGTCGTTGGAACGACTATTGGCTATAAAATCGCGGATACGTAATAGAAAGGGCGTAAGGGTTAGTGAAAATCTCTTATAAATCTCGAACGTTCTATTCTAGTATAGTTGTTTAGTATTGTATATCCTGCTCAATGTAAAAATGCAGTTGGAATATTCTATTTCGTGTTTATTTATTTATTAAGTGTATATGAATTCGGTGTTGTTTTCGAGAAAATTTAATTTTTATTTACCAGTAATTAAATACGGTTTCAATGTTCGAAGCAGTGTAACTTATTAGTAAATTACGGATTTTTATGCAAATTCATATTTTACAAATAAAATTGGGGAAATGGAATCTGAATAGAAGGTTGTTTCATTTTCTAAATATTATAGTTTCTACTGTGCTTTGAATATTTTAAATATTTTTGCATATTACATTCTTTTTGCACCTTTTCTAAAAATCCGCATCTAGTTATTAGGGATGCTTCTTTCCTATTTATTGAACAAATGAAGTGTTTCCTATTTGAAATACGATGTACTGATTGAAAACATTCCAAAAATAGCTGTTAATAACTGTTAATATAAAGGGTTCCACTGAAACAGTTACGAAGAATCGAAATGATGTTATAACTGCCATGAATGGAAAACGGTTCCGATCAATATCGATTCCAGTTACGGTTCTAGAACGGTTCTAAGTCGGTTCTGAATCTGACTGCAATGTGATACGTGTTAGACTATACCTTGAATATGCGTCACAAATGTGGAATCCATTATAGTCGAACCATAAAAATTGTTAAGATACATTGCCTTCAGGATTATCCCTTTGACTCACATGGACGCATTTATGCGTCTGGCGAAACCTATCAACATGCATTATGGACGACTATATCCGTTTCGGGGATTACATCATACACAGAGGCGAATTTAGGTAGGCTAAGCAGACTATAGCCTATGGCTGCAGCTTTAATAGGGCCGCAGTTTTTGGAAAACATTTCGCTTTGGGTTTTTCAATATGCGGTACAAAATCATGCGGTTCTATTTATTTTTTATCGACTCCTGAAAATTTTCTGAATTTATACAGGGCGTTAAAAAAAGAGGTTCATGACTCTAGGGACTTATGGTACACTCGAGAAGAGTAAAAAAATATCTAATCAACTTAGATCCTAAAGTCTGTGATTTGAACATAAATAAAGGAATTAATTACCAGTAATAGCTATGTAACACGAGATTATTACGAATATCGGTAAATATTATTTTATAGATGTGGACCGCGGAAGTGGTCCATTAGCAAAGCCCTACACAAAGTGTATTTGTGCCATTTCCATATTCGAATAATAAGCGGACATTTTTACAATAACGCTTTCCTGTGGTCATCGAATATAGTAATAGCTATGGTATTCACCGTATTTTATTGCTATTTATGTATCCCCTATCTATTTCTCATATTTAAGCTTAATAAGTACCTAATCATTTATAATCAATAGTTTTTCATTACTTCCAAAATAACCATAAACTATTCGATGATAATCGATGGTAGTCAATGGATGGGTGCTTGACTGCACCCATACTAGCCGCAATCGTTTTACGGAAGTTCGAAATATGAGCCAAAATGTCCTATAAACCCCTTTGTCTCCTCTTTCCAACTATAACTTCACTCAAAAGGTTCACTTTGATTTGGTCAACCTACCTGCTACCTTATAGCCTACCTGCTACCTATGAAACCTGCTATTGTGACTGGATATTATGGAGCCTCGGCTACTATTTCAATGGCGATGGAGAATACGGTAGCCGAATTCCTAGGTTTCCGTTGTGCTTCATTCCGCGCGGCTAATTTAACTCTCGCGACCTTTCGGCCGATTTCCCTCGAATGGAAATCGAGCTGTTCGCAACAGTTCGCCTGCACGGAATAACCATAGCTTCGAGTATGTCCAGCCCAATAGCGAACGTACCAAAATTGCCTGTCGCGAATACATTTTACCGACAGTTCACGGCAAGCAGCCATTGGAATCTTTCTCCAAAGAAACACACGAAGTGGAACCAATAACCGTTGATCGAAATCGAAACTTGATTCAACCGGTCGAGTTGGGTGTATGGAGTCTCACCTTCCAAAGGTTCGCTTAGGAGAAGTGTTGTTTATAAGATAGCGTGAATAAAAAATGGCTTAAAGAAGTGCGATGTAGATTCTTTAAAACATGTTAGAATTTTTTTGGAATACAAATGTACCGATGTAGGATCTATTTGATATTAAAACTAAAAACGGTTAAAATTGCATTCAGGATAAGTAATTATTAGCAGGTAAAAATGCTTGCATTCGAATTCAATTTGGCTTATCCAATTTCGAATCAGGTAATGTAAATTATCTAATTTATTTTAGAATCTTTTCTACTAACCAAGTACCAGAACAAAAGAAAAAATATCGGTAATTAGAAAAATAGCGATACTTTAAAATTTATTTAACGATGTTTTCATGTTCTCGTTCAACTTCGGAGGCCTAAGAAATATGAAAAAATAAAGGTTTTGGGTTGTTTCCGGTAATAGCTGCAGTTATACACGTACTGAATGCGTACTTAAAATTTCAAGTCAATTGGTTAAGTATACATTTTGAGATATCATGGATACTGTCCTGAATGGCATAGTTTCGAGTAAAATGCTTCTAAAGTTTCGTATGTGGTAACAATGACATTAGCTGTCGCGTCATTCAAACAATCATACCTTCGTTAACATTAAGAGGTCGAGCATAAGATTTTACATATATGTATTTTTCATTCTGTCTCTTTTAAGAATATACAATAAAAAGATGGAGTTTTTTCAAAGGTTCGCACTAGAATACCCCTTTAAATATCGTGACCCACGAATTGGAAATCATTCTATTGGGGAATCCATCGCCAGAGAGAAATTTATTGCACAGATATGAAATTCATCTGAGCCAGGTGTATCGGACAAGTGTGCATGATGTATCTCGTACACGTCATACGGAAGACAACGGTCTGGTGGCTTCCAACGAGGGAAAATATATACACACGGGGGTAGAAACGTCTCCATATAGCTCCGTATTCCAACGCAGATAATACCAAAAAGGAATTCTTCGCAGGTCCCCGGAAGGAAACGCGGATTCGCCAAGGGGAAGCAACCTAATCCATGCCATTTGCAGACGGCTCTTGGCCGCCTTTCTCTCCCGTGCTGGGAAACGTCTATTCCCGCCTCTTCTGAGACACCGCTTCACCCACGTCCGTGCCACTAGCATCACCCCTTTTCGTCTCTTCTTTTAGAATCAACCACTAGGAGCCATCGGGGGTGCAGTTATCGCGCGGTCGTTCTTTCTGAGAAATAAGTACGTGTCGCAGCGGGAAACAGGAAGCAATCTCGGTGGGCTTAAGCGACCGGGCAATTTCTGCAATTTCGTAGATCCGCAGACGAGGTTGGTTAGAAGAGGATCGAACACGAACGATCCACGGGATTCCGTTCCAAAATCGGCCGCGAGATTACTCGCGACGCTGGCTTATCTCGATGGAAAGATTGGTGGAGGCTGTTGTAGAGGACCTTTATTGAGTTCACTACTAATTTAATCCTTTTAGGTCGCAATCCTTTGCGAGCTAGAGTAGACTGCCGGATAAGGTCAACAATCGTGATGGGAATTGTGACGTTGCATTAGACGGGCTCGGTAATTGGTATGAGAAAACTTGCGAAATTATACAATTTGCGATATTGCGTTGAATGGAATTAATAATTGCGGTGGCGAGATTTCACGAAGTTTGATAATTTATGATATCGTATTGGGTGGGATTAGTAATTATAATGGGAAAATTTACGAATTTATTATGATACTGTGTTGAATGGAATTAGTAAACGTAGCGAAGAAAATTACGAAGTTAGGTGATTTGTGATATTGTGTTCAACGAAATCAATAATCGTAATGAGATGACTCACGAATTGTATTTGGCGAGATTAGTATAACTGAAATAGCAAAATTCGCGAATTTAGGAATTCGTGATATTGTGTTGATTGCAATTAATAAACGTAGTGAAGAGAATTACGAAGTTAGGTGATTTATAAAACTGTTCAACGAAATCAATAATCATAATGGGAAGACTCACGAATTTAGGTACGTTTCAATTTAAGCGATTTGCGATATTGTATTGAGTGGAAGTGATAATTGCGATAGGGAAAATGATTTACGGTACTGTATTGGGTGAGATTAGTAATTGTAATGGGAAAAGTAGAGAATTTAGACAACTTGTAATATTGTGTTGAATGGAATTAATAGTTGCGGTGGGCAAATTCTTCGAAGTTAGATAAAATGATATTGTATTGGGTAAGATTAGTAATTTTAATGGTAAAAATTTGCGAATTTAGATAACTTGCGATACTGTGTTAAATGGAATTAATAAACGTACTGAAGAATATTACGAAGTAATTTATAATTTCTATTTCACTTTTAATTCTCGATTATTTGTCTCATGCATTATATTACTTTCTCAACTGTTCATTCTGTGAATTTTTCTAATTTTTAATAGAAAAATACTACAAATTTAACTACTATATAACTTAAAATGACAGAGAAGCATATATAAGAGGAGTTGCTTTGAATTTCTCGAATTGCGAAACACATTGATTTAGCTGACTAGAAGAGGGTTTCTGCGCAATACCCAACGTGGGAAAATCGGCCCCATAGAGCACCCGAAAAATTCAGAGAAATCGAGATTGGTTAGAAATGTGAAATAACGACAATTTGTCGTGTACGATAAAGTAAATCGTTATACAGAGCTTCATAATAGTACAATTTATCCTACGAAATACTGGACGGAACAGCACGAAAATTGCATCAACTCATTTTATGATAAGAACCTGTGTCAGCAATATTTTCATCTCAGATTTTATCTCTAAATTCATCTCTAAAATTGCTTCTGAGTGACTAACTGCGAAATTCTGATAAAATTTCGAGCCTTCAGGATTTCATAAGATTTGATAATTACTCAGTTTTAACATTAAAAGTTTTCAGCATTTTCACACCTTTGAAGCAAATTCGTCGCCGAAAAAATAGAAAAGTAATAATTTCGAATTGATGAAGATACAAAGAGTTAAAGGATAAAGGTTCTGAATTAATTCGTACACCAAAAAAAAGCAAAACAATCAAGGAAAAATTGACTTACACTTTGAATTAAAGAATTTTGAATGCAAGGAGCAAAACTCGCTTTGCCAGTTAACATAACTATGCATCTGCGGAGTTATGAATACTTTCATCGTTTTATTTCGTCGCTCCCAACAGTAACTGACGTGCCATAAATTCGAAATATATCACATACCAATCGGTGACTATAACCGGATTGCAACCCTTAGGTATAGTTCACAGCAACATCCCTCAAGATCAACATGTACACCATTTGTATTGAACTAAGCAAATTATACAAAAAATTTATCAAACGGAGACATATTTCGGACATAGGTTTAGAAATTTAATTATTAGAGAAAAACGTACGAATGTGAGATACCTATTTTATTTTTTAATCTAGGAAGTCTCAGAATAGTTGTAAACGAAAAAATCAGACGAATAACTTTATGGAATTTCTTGTAAAATGTGATGTATAAGCATAAATATTGCGCACCATATAGAATTTTTTAATTTTTCCCTTTTCTGAAATTAATCAATCATCTGAAATTAAGATAAAATCGGACAAGTAGAAATTCGGGTAGCAATATGAGACAGTATTACTTTTGAGAGCAAATATAATAATTATCTATATATATATTATATATGATTAGATAAAAGTAAATATACATATAATAAATGTAATATAATAATAAATAAGAGGTTTTGAATTGAAGGCGATTTAAATAATAGTTATATAAATATTCAAACACTTTATATAACTAATTATGATTTAGTAAATACAAGTGATAATAGAAATAATACTATGTCGTAGAAAACGGCACACGACTGATAGGGTTAACATTGAAATCTAAATAATAATCTACACATTCTCACATTACCTTATCTAACTCATTTCTAATCGATCCTTATCTAATCTATTTCATTTTATACTAACTATTCTATCCTGCAATTTTTCTGATATTTTATTACTCTATTCATCATCTTGTATTTTCCTACTAAATATTTTCCCATCGCGAGCTTTAAATTTCTAAAACGAAACTTTTCCTATAAAAGAAGTAATCGTGTGCATTAATATTGTTAAGGAAATGATATATAGTACTTTAGCACAATTTAATTGTCACTACGGATAATATTGCAACTAATGCAGTGTTCCAAATAATATTGCTCACACGTACAACGATTCACGTTGTTTAATTGAATATTTAAACAAACGGTATCCTGCCACATAATCGTTATGCAAATAGAGATAAGAATGCTGATTAAACAGCTCGTCAATGAGCCAAAACGAATTACTTCATAAAGATTAGTTGGCACGACCAATAAAGCCGGTAATTAAACCGAATATGTTAACGACGAATGGAATAGGAAACGTAATGACTTGAAAATGTAATCGGAAAACAGGTCACGCTTCGTGGCAGCTGCAGTTGACCCAGTTTCGTTTGTGTGGAAAATGAGATTCCTGGGTGGTGGAAGTAAAAGGCAGCTCCAGGATTCACAGATTATTATAGAGTAGATTGCCTGATCCAATGATAATAATTTCTGACGCTCAGTTTGTCATTCTAGATAAATTAGTTGTTCATGTCACACTGTTAAATTGAATCGAAGTTTACCATACTTATTTTCATTATTGAAAAAAGCTTTCAATAAAATCAAATGAGTTTACAGAGTAGTTTTTATTTGTACCTGATATTAAATAGAATTTATGAACTGATTGTTTACAGTAGTTAGTAGATTCAATGCCTATTAAAGATATTATTGTTACTGATTTTTAACTCTTTAAGTACAGGCGTCGTCAATAGACGACAGGGCAAATCTTTCGTGAAACACAGATTTCTCAATGTTTGCCGAGTTTATTCCGTACTATATGAATAGTTATAGTTTTGTGAGTATACTATACTTTTTTCTAGAAAATAAATATTTGCGTTTGTATGTGAGTTTATATGTGAGTCTTATATTTGAAAGTATGTAGAAATTTGTCTTAAATTAGATTCATTTATCGACATTTTTTAGTTTTGTCATTCTTCGTGTTTGCGAGGCACAACTTCTCAAAATATACAGGTAGTTAAAGAGTTAAATTTCTCTACTAATTCTCAATTTCTCCGGTTCTTAAATGAAATTCGCTTGCGGTGAAATTTCAACTAACAGCTGTAAGGAATCATTTTTGTTTAATTAACTCGTTGTATAATTTTACCATGTCTATCTTTATTATACAATGCAATTGTAAAGTGGAAAAACGTATAAATATAATTTTTATTTTACATATTTAATTACCATTATTTCTCAGTAATTATACTAATTATATTTAATTTACTTTAAAGTGAACTATCCTGTGATATTATTATATTCATTTTTATAATATGATAAAATATTCAAATAGAAAGAATAAATATTTCTTACATTTTCTAATATTCGATCACTTTCGCGTTTAATCACCATTACATTTCATTATTGTATAAATAATTCCAATTGTCACTGTTAATTTAATTTGATTTAACTCTTCCAGTCTCCACTCATACTTCTGATACGATAAAATATTAAAAAGCGGAGCGCAAATTAATTGTTTTAACGCCCAACAGTGAAACGACTATTGATTTTTCAAAGTGTATGACAGAATTTATTACCGCGGGAGACATTTGCTGGGTCAGCACAATTTTAGACACGTGATTAGCATAGTACGTATTTATCACATCTTGAATGTTGCGATAGGTGGTAGTTAACCTGCTTCACTGACCTAACCCACCAACAGCTTATGTTTGTGGTTAGTTCAGTGATTTACGGAATAACCCAAATATCCAGTCCTGTAATACCAGCAATTATACAGTATCGTTATATCACTGAGAAGATTGCAATGTTCCCGGAATGAAACTGGTTGTGGAACATTAGGAACACGAAACGCCTTAGTACCATTGTGCTCGATTCAATTCCAAGCTATTTCTACCGCAAAATTGCCATAAGGATGATCAATCAAACTTTTTATAGCGCCGCTTATGGAACACACAAAGCCTTACTCGAAGCTATAGCACATTTACTGTTCCAATTCTTACAAAACTCGTATAAGTAGACTGAGGATGTCTATGAAAATACATTATGTCGAAAGTCGCCAAACGATAATTGATGTATATTTTAAAAATACTTTTTATAATGGATATAAAGTCGCTCAAGTCGTTGAAATATATACAAATGAACCTTGCCAATTTAACCGCGGAAGGTGTAATAGTTCGTTTGCAAATAAATTTCTCAAACAAAGTTAAAAAAAAAAGACACACTTAACACCAGAATATTCCCCTCAATGGGCTTTGCTCCGTGCAAAGTGTGAACTCCCAGGTGTCTAAGCTTTGATTGAATGGAAGAAGCTTAATGGTTAAACAATAGTTGACATGATAGCTCGTTACTTTACCGCAGTGTTGGCTATAGCCTAGCCGCGGTGATACCGCGTGAAAGAGAAGGAGGAGGAGGAGGTAACTAGGTTGCCGCAGAGTGACGTCACAATTGCTCTAACCCACTTTTGGTGCGGGGTCGTAGCTCGGTTGTTCCTGTATTCTGCAAACATTTCTTGAAAATTGCAAGTATAATCATCGAGACGACCTGCCGCCGCTTATTTTTCCCCACTGAACGCATGAGCACCTAAACGGTCACGTTTCGAATGCAAATTCGCTAATTCTTTGCAACCTCGGTTAGCCGAGTTTCCAACATACGCTTCTATGTCATTTTCTACGCCCCTTAACCATTGGAGCGGTAAATTATTCTACGAGATCGTGCATTAGATACTCAATTTTTGGACACTAATGAAGACATTGAATATTTCAGATTACGATTGAAATATAGTAACCCTCTTATAATGTGGAAGTTAGGTTCCTTCCAATTGAATCATTTATACGTCAAATTCGAACTGTTTTAAATAATTCGTGTGTCTGCCACTAATGGTCGCTATAAATTATTTGCAATTTCTCATTACCTAGTTTTCTATATACATATATAGTATATATATAAAATATAATATAAACTATATATATATAACATATACATATAGATAATATAAACTATGTATATATATATATATATATATACATATATACAATACTCTCTATTTTATTTAACTCTTATTATATTGTAAGCTTTTGTCACATCAATATACTAATAGTTTATTTTATCCTGTGAAATCAAGAAATAAGTAAATAAATTAATATGACATTAATCGTCATTCAGAGACAAAGCATAACACATATTACTATATTATTTCGAATCCAAAATATTTTATGTAAGGAGAACTTAAAAAGGTGCAAAGAAAAAAGTAAGAAAAAATAAAGGAATGTATCTGTACGACGTTTAATCGATTGTTAGGGGGTAGAAAAACTGGATGCTGGATATGCAAAACGCGGTGAATTTTGCGGCGAAATTTCCATATTAAACGCGAAAGAAAATGAACCATCTTCAACAGCGCAGCAAAACAGAGAAAACAGGTAAACCGCATGTCACGAGCAAGGGGATTGTTTGATCGCGTGCCAACTGTATTGCAACGGTCTTACTCGAATTTTCCTGCTTCCTGACTAGCCTCGTAGATCGCTGTCACGGGATTAAAGTTGTGCGACGAAAACGACCGGTTAAGCGCACCCCGAAAGATTGGCGTTAAAGTTAAGGAATCAAGTCCACGCGAACGGCAACTGGATTAGGGTTGATTGGTCGCAAGAACCGTAATTTCACACGCGATTTACTGACCTATATTCTGAAAGTATGCCAGAATAATACATGTTTTCTCCAGACAGTGACGTATTTCGATCTATTTCGCTATAAAGCATTATACGAATATTCGGCGTTTTATTATACTAAATTACAAGTGTACAGTGTGGTATGTTATTAATTTTACCATTTACGCATAAATACGTTTTTTAACCTCTTGTTTTACAACAATGAGTTACACTCGCGGTGCAAATTATGGCCTACTGGCGTAAACTGCTAATAAAACAAATATGTGTAAAATATTCTTTCCACAACTATTGCACATCAAAAGTTTATTAAAATTAATGATTGTCACGTTGCAAGACTCAATTCTTTGTTAATAAAAAACACTATAGGGTTTTTGCTATAATATTAGGCTGTAGATTTGCAGATCAAGTCCTTTAAGTGGTAAGACATCTCATGTGACCAAAACTATGATTAAAACAGAAGTTGGATTATATTAGCTGGGAGCTATAAACTCGATATTGGAGAAGCCGACTCCTTGCTACGGAACCATGCAACGCAATTGCAATATTCGACTACGTATATAGCTACAGACGCCAGCCACGTTCAATCGAGATTACCGTGCTGATTCAATCGCATAATGTGCATCGTGTTGCACCGTTGCTGCGGTTGATCCTCAAAAGCGTTGGGCTTATCATGTCAATCATCCAGCCATCGATTCCCTTGCCGATTTCTGTTACATATATCTGCAGTTTTTTCATTCGAAATTGAATTTTTTATTCCGTAGTACTATCGACTTTAGCCTCCTCGTTGCTTGCATCTCGAAAAATGAATGAATAAGATCGCAAAACTGGTAGAACTGAAAGAAATTAATTTAATAACTGGACTGCGGATCCTTGTGCAAATTCAACTATTTGTGAAGCAAAACAAAGGAATGGAATTTGAATATAGACTGATTTCATCCCTTCAATGTCATAAGATCATGCTCTACATACTTAAAAATCTTTATTAAAATCAGAATTTTATATTAGGAGAATTTCCTTATAATGTACTGTTCGAACAGTTTTTTTGTGAGCCACCGTGCGTCTGGTTGAACAGTTTACACTTTTCGACATGCACGTATGATATTCAAAGTTAGGTGAAAGGGTTAATAATGAAACCGTATTAATCTTATTAAGCTCTTATTAACAAGGGTCCTTCGAGTGGGGATATAATATCCCAACGCAGCTTTAATAACCTTCTTTCATTTTCTTCCTTAATAATAGTAAGCCGACGATATGCATAAATAGTGAATACAGTACGCAATGTGCGACAACATAAGCAAGGGGAAATCCAGAGGAATTGCAGAGAGGAGAAGGATTTGTCGGTGGAGATTAAGTAAAATTTATAAAGTTCAAGCGATGCTAAATACCGTTATTAAGTCGTCGCTTTGCGTTTACCTTCAACCCCACGCGATCCTTCAACCCCCTATACTTGGTGCAATACACCTTTCCTTTCATGGTAATCTCCGCATGGCGTTTCACCCTTTCAGTATGGCCTCCTTTCGAACACGTCAGTAAACTGCAGATAAAGCGCAGCCAATTCCACCCCCCACCCTCCTAGTCTCCTTGCTATTTCGCCACCTTCTCCACTACTCAATCTCGGCTTTACGGTCCCGAAGTTAAGATTCCGAAGCCATAGCTGTCTACGGTTAATCCAGCCGGGGATCTTGGAAGATTCTCCCTCACTTCCTGGAATCTAAGCTCTATCCAACTAAATATTCCACGTGTATCAATATACGGAGCATAGAGCTAGAGAATAATTAAAATTAACCCTACAGCTTTTTCATGTTTTGAACATTATTTTTTTTTATTAATTTTTCAAGCAAGAAATTTAAATTAACCCTTTGCGGACGAGAAGTAACGACACTTATGGGAGTACTTTAGTTTTGAATTCTACGACTTTGAGTTTTCACGCTTTTGTGTTCCAAACCATTTCATTTCCAACAATTTCAAATGTTTATTATTACGTTAAGTATTCATTGCATGAAGTTTCGTGCTATAAAAGTCGACATGGGTTCGGAAAGTGAAAAAATGATTAGGCGACTATTTGTCGACGCTCGTCCGCAAAGGGTTAATATTATTAATAGACCCTGCTGTTATTAGATGAACAAGAATTTGTTAAATTTCGCCCTCAAAAGGTTAATACAGTGAAATCTGGTTATTATGATCACTCTGGGATTCACAACTTTTTATAAGAATAACCAATTGAGAACATTACGCAATGAATAAACAATGGTCATTATTGAACTCATTTTATTACCAACAGTTATGATGAGACTGCTGATCTTTATGTATTTATAGCGAATTTAAATTTTTAAAAAGGAGCAGATTCCATATAATATATAAAAAAATACAAAATATTTAAAGTAAAAATTACAACGTTTGCAGGATCAAACAAATCTCTATTAAAGTTCATTCTTTCAATTTTACTTTAGGAGATACGAATTTGCATAAACATCCGCAGTCTAGTCATTACATTTTTACACGGTTTAATAGATATGCTACCTCTATTAAGAACATTCAAATTATCATAAGCTTGTCCCGCTAGCTTCTCCTTTATTTTATTTACGTATTTTCTAATCATTCTTGCCATGCATTCGTGTAAAAGGTAAAAGATATGTATCGGTTGAAAGTAAATTTTAAAACGAGGTTCTTTCAGTACAAATTTGTTAAAAATTCGTATGGTTTGTCTCCAAATGTAATTGTCACACTTAATACTAATAACCGAAGTTTGATTACAATGGGGGGATCATTTATAATTAATTTTATATAGAGTGTTTTGGGACCGACTGATTATGATAAAAATAGCTACGTGATAACATTACTATAATAATTTATAAGTTACTATAATAATCGGATTTCACTGTAATTGGACGAAACTTCGTCTAATATTATTTTGTTCCGTCCGCAAAGAGTAAAAATCCGGAAATCCTTTTTGACACGTGACTCAACATTTTTGTTTGAAATGATAAATTTGTAAACATGTTAAAAACTGTAATATTGACTGGAGTCATATAAGTGAAGGAAATTATATCGAATTAAAATTACATAAAAATTCAAGCAATTCAGATTCTTTTGATTAAAAATTCTTGAGTTTCCGTACACGAAGTTCAAGGTAACAAAGTACAGAGTTAACTGTAACTAGCAAATTATCGATGACTATTGTTAATTATTTGGTAAAGAATATTGTTCAGTCCTAATATCTATAGACAAGCACAATTAAATGAAATTTCATGCACGGTAAAATGATCAAAGCTGATGGTTTCGTAAGATACATCAAGCGAATAACACAGGTTCTTAATTGCTTGCATAATTTCCACAATAATGTAACAAATGACCAGCAATAATATAGTAGGCAAACTAGTTTCTATATTATATTCGATTAAATGCTGTACATACTTCTCTAAATTTACATTATGTTATAAGTGGACTGCGGACTTTTATGTGTTCATGGGAAATTTAAATGGACACAAAAATGCAAAACACCCGTCACGTGTAAAAATATATAAAATATAAAAAAAAAACAGACGGTAAAATATTTAGAAAGCGAAGGAGAATTCTATTAAAATTCCATTTCTTTAACTCTGTTCATTAAAATATGAATTCGCATAAAAACCTGCAATTTAGTCACAAGCATAAATTATTTCAAACACCTACAATTTCTCAATATAATGACAAATTTAAAAATAATTATTCGACGCAAAATTTTAATAAATTATTTCCAGTAACAAGATGCAATATCAAGAACTGTTACTTAAATAAAAGGTTATCTTCATTCTAGGAAGTAGCATGTATTTTACATTGTGTACTGTGCATCGCGATTGCTCTACTTCATTATGATTATGACATTACGTAAACGTTTGCGCTATTAAATGTTACGGTTACTGTTACGAGTATACCTAAGACAAAATTAAGAACTGGGTTATTATAAGGCGTAATCAAACATGAATTAAAGTGTGATCAATTTTACTATAACGTAATAACATTATCGAACACATTACAGTTTTTTATAATAAGTATTATACTAGCACTTCTTTGTAACAAAAAACTAATGTTGTAATTTAGTAAACACTTTCTACTGGAAAAAAAAATTATTATCCTCTACTTCGTGATTAAACATTTTGCTATTGAAATAAGTAACATATATGTATTTTCTTCTCAAGTTAATTCTTTATGATTGGTGTGTAGTTTAATCCTGAAAAAAATATTATGGTTGATTACAGTTCTCCACTTTAGAATAGGTATACGAAACACGGAAACAGAGAAAAATTTTGGTGAGTAAGAGTCGCCTTTCAAGTGCAAAGGGTTAACTTGTAGCTATAACTTGTTTATTTATTGTCAATAACAACTCCAAGGGGCAGTCGGCAACAAACACTCGAAGCGAATAGTCAGCACAAAATCTCGAAACGAATAGTCGGCATACATCGTCGCCCAACACGGTCGGTTCCATCGGTCGAACCACGCAATCGGTATTAATTACAAGTACTACAATTCTCCGCTCACTTGAAGGTACGCGGGACGGCACAGGGGCAAGAGGATTCGAACCGCTCATTGCCACCCTTAATCCACCCTAAGCTTCCCATTCCAAGCCTTCGCCACGCAGCGTGACATATTAGTAAGAACAAAATTAAATTTGGTCCCTATCTATAGGGATATAACTATTGTATAGTAGTAATACATGTTACATTACACCAGTGGGGCTCTGTTCGCCGCGTGTATCTCATTATCTCTCTCTATCTCACTGCCTTCCTTGTCAGTCAGTCCACATGTGTGTTTAACTGTCGCACCGAATAGCGAACTAGAGTTCATTGCGTACGTGGGAATAGGTGTATTCCTTCCACTTTTCTCGCATACCTGCCGCGTGCCTTCAAGTGAGCGGAGGACTGTACGAACTATCGCTAAGTGTTTCGGGCTTTATCGGTCGGTGAGCCAAAACAGAGACACATAACGCCAATCGAGGAACGGTCGTCTCGAATATCGCGAATCCGCGACTGAACTAGTTGGCCAATGTTAATTCGGTAGGCAACGATCGAACAAAAACTGAAGGCTAACAATTACACGAATTGTCAGTCTTGAAAAAGAAAATATATCAGCTAAAGTGCAGAAATCAGCACTTGGCCTTAAATTTCACTAATAACAAGCAGCAACTTATGAACAAGGCTACTTGAACCGCAGTTTGTTTCCCGGTTGCACGCTAAAATGCATTAGACCAATTAACTTCGAAGCAGTCTAACGAGTCGGCAAAGTGAATAGTCTGTGCTCGAGCCAACGGCATTTGTCAACATAATTTTCTCACAGAGCAAGTTAAGTCACTTTACAATGAGCAGTTTCAACCGGCGTTAAACGAGCTGGAACGAAGCTACTTCTCAAAGCTTATTCCACGTAGTCAATAAACCCAATGCGATTAGACAATGAGTATAATATCAAACGGCAAATGAAACCACGAACTCAACTGCTCGAGAATGTAATCGGGGAACAGGACGTGGAGGTAGCGGCTTCTATTAACCCAGTTAACGTTTATGGGCAAAATTAAAGTGCCTACATTGTTGTGTTCATGAAATTAAGGATCAGGATAATAAGGTTCGCGTTATCGCACCGAATGTGACGTAGAAATGTTTGCGATGACTTAATTGATAAACTAGATTAATAAATGATCGCTTAACGCGCAAACTTCCAAACTTGATTTTCTCGAAACCAAAGTCTTAACACGTTCACTGCCGCAGTGAATACTTAACTTTATTCGTTTTCGTGGTTTCCAATTCATGTCGTATGGACTACTAATGATCTACGGTATTGTAATTATTATATATGTTTGGAAGATGATTCAAAATTATAAACCCTTTGCGATCCGTTGGTGCTGCTACAGAGACACGCATAAGTTTCCTTAAAAGTCAAGCGTTAAGATTTTTATTCATTTTCGTCAGGGCAATTCTCATTTTCTTTTCACAGCAAACCAAATTAAAGGCTACTCTTTTCCGTTCCGAAGTATGTAATACTTTAAATCTCCATGACGGCCACAAAACCGTATTAGAGTCATCATTAAATCGTACTACTAAAAATGTTTTGGAGCGCAAAGGGTTAACCCTTTAGCCTACAATAACGAGTTACACTCGTGCTACAAATTATTGCACACGTTCGACAAAAGCGAATGCTATTGAAGGTAAAATTCAATTTGAATTTTAATCGTAGTTTTATTTTACAAGATTGGAGAAATTGTCAACAGTATCCATATGGTTTGTTCTTGACATAATTGTATGGCAATAGGTTAATGAAACTAAAAACGTAAGTATTACGAAGAAGACAAAAGAATGAAGAGAAATAAAACAGTTTGAAGTTCAACGTGGTTCATTGATAGCTCACGTTGCAGTCAACGTGTTGAACGCGAAAATTTTATTCTGTATTTTTCACTTTCTACTTCATATAGAATTACTTCCTTCCCGATTGGGTTATTAATTAAGGCGCTGTAAATATTTCGTGTTTGGATGAACAATATAAATCGATCATCTTACGGCATGCCATATGAGCCGCCCATTTGTCAAATCGATTAACTTTACAAAAAAAAAAAATAAGGAAATTGATGAAATAAAAGCACAGTCCTTTTTAAGATTCCTTTTGAAATTGACATACGAATAAACACTGTAGAACGTATTATTATAGGCACAGCATTTATCTAATGACACATAAAATGCATAGAATAATATATCATTAAAATATGCATTATTATTTTCATAAATTGTTAATTATTCCATGACCAACAATACTTTTCCCATTTCATGATGTTAACCCTAATTGTCAAGGAAATTTGTTTTAACTATAAGAAGTTAAGCTTCAATCAAGTGTTTCAGCGCTAAAACCTTAACTTTCGCCTATAAACGGTTCATATATCAGTTGGGAATAGTTCTAGAAACTTTCATCACGTTCCCAGCAAAAAGCTTCAAGTCGCAAGTAGCCTACAGCAAGAAGGGCCTTCAAGTGCGAAGATTTAATCGCATTACAACTGTTATTTAATTATATCTGTTAACTACCAGGCCGTATTATTATACGTGTAAACGGTTACGTAAACAGGAGATTATTCCGGAAATTTAGAGCACAAGTTACCACATAATACAACAACTGAGACCGGCATCCGTAAGAGGCAAGTGGAGTAACAAAATTACGCACAGTCTGTCAATTTGCCAGTGCATCCAACGATGCAGTATGTAGAATACATCGTGCACGTGGCAACGCGTATGGACTGCCATTATGCCGTAATATAGTCTCTCGTACCGGCCTTAATGCCAGATATCCCCTACGAAATTGTACAGGATTATGCCTGATAGCAAGGAAGAGGGACAGAGAAGAGGAAGGGTAGAGTGAGAGAAAGGACACACAGAGCACCAGTTGCAAACGTTCCCTGGCCACGTTGCTACTGCAAAGCTATTAACCTCGGACTGCCCTCTCGAAGAGACAGGACTAACGGCACCAGCAACTCTCCATTGTCCAATTTTGCCGCGATCTATTGCCTGCTCCTCAATTATAGAGCCTACTACCCCCCGTTGTTGTTATTTCCGGTATTTCGTATCTCTTTTCGTCCTCCCTTACCGGATAAGATTATCAGCACTTCAGTGTGGCTTTCGCGTCACCGTGTTTATATTCTTATACGTAGTTAGCTTTATAGTTATAATAGAAGCATTTTACCAACCCAAAGGTTCATTCTTAAACTGAGCTTGAACACAGCTAAATTAAGGTACATTCAGATCTAATCGTTGGACATTTAAAAGAAACATTGCGAAGTACAATTAAAATATTATGCAGCACGAATTTTCCATTCAACCGAATGTGTTGTATAAAGTAATCGTTAATCGACATGAGATTAACTCTTTGATCTCGAGAGTTATGAAAATTGGTTCATTTTGGCGAATGATTGCGAGTGTTGGCTTTCGAGTGCAATGGCTTAAAATTTATTTTAATCTGCTACCCAGTCCTCCTCCAAACGGAACTTTGTCTATTCTCTTAAATATAAATAATTATTGATAGAGGAAGTGGTCGAAATATAGGTTAGGTAAAGTGTAGGTCTTATTAGGTGCTGCTGTGTGTCAGGAACAATGCAGAACTACGACTAGAGAACAAATAAATATAAACAGAAAAAATAGTAGCCATCGTTTGTTCTATTAACGTGTTCCGTTGGAAACAGTGCCATTTTTACGAATGTCGCGATTTTAACGATTTTCACAGGTATATTTCTTTCATTCTTCTAATAATTATCTGTTAAAGTAAGAATTCATTTGTTACGAACACTATATCGCCAACATTGAGAGATTTTATACCAAGCTCCAATAAAAAGAACAGTTTTCTGAAGATGAAACCAATAGTTTTTATTTTTATTTTAGATTATTGTATAAGTGGCCCATATTTGGACCACTTCCTCTATGAACTGTAAATTAATACTCGTCACAAAGCCACTACAGTTAACATTTAGTGTTGATTAAGTAATACACGTGAGACGTTGGTCAAACATTTGCAAACATTGCGCTTGCGTTCCTGCAGTGGTTATTAACCTCGACAGATACTCCAGGAGGCGCGTCGGACACCGCGACCGTAGTCCAATTTCATCGCGATCTATCGTCTGATCCTCGATTACGTCTACGTCATTGTTCTAAACCATATCCGGCATATCGTATTGTCCACGTTTATTGAGCGCCAACTGGGCCTCGCACAAGCCATCCTAGATCATTCTCAGTTACAAATTCTATTTAACCGTGTACTTTGTCCGATATTTTCTCATTATCTTATCGTCAGTTATTACTGTTGAAATACTACTATGAATGACAGTGGACATCCAGGGTAATAAAGCAGTAACTTCGGTTTTCTCTCTTATACTAATATATTCGGCACAATGTGAAACTACAGAAGTACACGTCTATACATTGTGACGATTGCAACGAGAAGAACGATAATAACTACGAGCAGGTCGCACGCGACAACAAATAGAGAACTAAATATTCTAACAACGTTGTATTATGATAGATGACGCGATCAGGTTTAATGATTTTCAACAATTACACTGTGGATTTTTATGCATTTATGGAGAATTGAAGTTTGCAAAAATTTGCAGAATGCAGACAGTATGCAAAGATATATAACTCATTTTCTCCTGATTTGCCATCTTCGTTACTGCATTATTGTCTGATTTTTCAGGTTAAAATTTCAGAGTAGCTGCCATTTTGACTGAAGCCATAAGTAGCCGCCAATAAACAAAAAAGGGGGTGGTATTATATTCTAAGTGTAAACTATAGTTCTTACATTTCTTGTATTAAAAGAGTAGTCGATTATTCGTTGGAACAATTAATATATTATACTCACATTGAATCACACGTTGTTATATTCAAGGGGGAAAACAGATCGAAAAATAGACAATGAATAAGGTCTTTGTACAATATTAAATGTATTAGATATTATTATTATACTACATGTTTACTATAAATTATATTATACTACGTGCATGCTATAAAACTTTTTGCAATCGTTAATTCCTGCTATCTAGATCAAGTTAAGAAATATTTACGGTTAAAATATCGAATCACATACTTTTTTTAATGAGCACACAGAATTCCAGTTTGAAAGAGTTAATATTTTATATCCAACCAATTAATAATTCCAATCAGTTTAACTAAAATCTATACTAAAATACTCAACTGTGTTGCAATATTTTTTTCTACTTTTTGCCGAGACTTTTTATTCGTGGTAGTTTTGTAGCGAAACTCTGGTGCATGCAAGTTTTATCGACCATGCGTTAATAAAATATTTTCAACTAAACTTATCGAAACCATTTTGCCACAAATCGAGCACGTTAACAAAAGAATAATAGAACTCGAGAAACTTTGTAAATATTTTTCAATAAAACCTTCGCGTTCAATAAATTCTGAAATACTAGAAAAGTTCTAACTATAATACAAACAAATAAAGCGTAACATCTGGCTTAAAAAAAAAACTCCCCTGCTACGTAGATACAAAAATGGAAATATTTCATTCATCTTTGACCACTGATACGAACACTCACTGATTAGTTAAAAATCATGAAACAATAAAGGTAAACAAAGCAGGGGAAAATACGATTTCATCCGTCTCGTTATAAAGTGTTTTCTTTTTTACCAATTGCAGATGTTTCTCCTTAATTACTAGAGTTAAGATGTACAACTAAATTCGACATTTATCCGAATTAAGAATTTTATTATTTGACTTGTTAATAAAATGACTTCAAAAGTTGTTGCACGCTCCCGTTAATACAAAATCTTGAAAATCCAAAGAATTACAATAACAATTATTGATAAATTAAGAATTACAATGCTTGGGAATCCGAAAAAGTATGGAAATTCAAACTCTTCAGAATTCAAAAGCTTAGTAATCCAAACGCTTGAAAATTCAAATGCTTAGAAATATAAACGCTTGGGAACTCAAACGAGTCAGAATTAAAAAATTTAAGAATCCAAATGCTTGGAAATTCGAATGCTTAGAAATAGAAAAGCTTAAAAACTCAAACGCGACGGAATTCAAAAGCTTAGTAATCCAAACGCTTGAAAATCCAAAACATTGAAAATTCAAATGCATAGAAATATAAACGCTTGGAAACACAAACGAGTCAGAATTAAAAAATTTAAGAATCCAAAAGCTCGGAAATTCGAATACTTAGAAATAGAAAAGCTTGGAAACTCAAACGCTTGGGAATTCAAAAGTTTGGAAATTCAATAGTTTAGGAATTCAGACGCTTGGGAATCGAAAAACTTAGTAATCCAAATGCTGGGAAATTCGAATGCTTAGAAATAGAAAAGCTTGGAAACTCAAACGCGTCAGAATTCAAAAGCTTGAAAATCCAAAACATTGAAAATTCAAATGCTTAGAAATATAAACGCTTGGAAACTGAAACGAGTCAGAATTCAAAAATTTAAGAATCCAAAAGCTTGGAAACTCAAACGCTTAGGAATTCAAACGTTTGGAAATTCAATAGCTTAGGAATTCAGACGCTCGGGAATCGAAAAGCTTAGTAATCCATACGCTTGGAAATTCAAATGCTTCGAAATAGAAAAGCTTGGAAACTCAAACGCGTCGGAATTCAAAAGCTTAGGAATCCAAAAGCTTGGAAATCCAAAAGCTTGGGAATTCAAACATTTGGAAATTCAAACACTTATCAATCGCTTCTTAATACGTGAAAATGTAAGTGTCCAAGTTTTACTTTGAGTTGCTGTATATATGTAAAAATCACGCGACTGATTTAGCCCCTCGATGATACGATCCGATGATTTTGTTTATTAAAAATAGCGAGGGCCAAGAAAATACCGTAAGGGAAATGTGGTCTGGAGAATGCAATTACCCATGTGGTGAGACTACAACGTGTGCGTCGACACTGTAGAGCTATTAACCGCGTAGACACGCTCCTCGCCATGTCCATAGTTTACTCCTGTCGCAATCTATTGCCGAACCCTCAATTATATGCACCCACGCCACCGTTCTCTACCGGCTCCCTTTGTAATACCTCGTCCGCATCGGTCACGCGATAATCACTTGGATTTCTCATTCTTTTTGAACTGCAATTACATGGTTAACGGAGAACTATATCAGAATGAATCGTATCGAAAAATAAACAGAAAGTTTTTGCGGTTTTACCAGTCATGAAAAGGGTAGCAAGTTTTATTGGTGGTTCACTAATTGGATTCGTTTAGGGTAGGGAATATTGAGGGATTTGTGATAAAAAAAGTTAACAGTCTTAATTATGAGATCAACAATTTATTGATTTAATTGAATGCATTTAATATTACTTTATATTGTTGGATGCATTTAATACTATTTTATATAATTGAATACATTTAATATTATTTTATATAACTGAATATATAGTATTCTTCTGCATGATTGTTACAAGTAACAGTTATAGCAATAGTGTAACATAATGAATATTTTGTTAAACAATGAGAAACTTGAAAGCTGCTGAATAAAAATTAAATATACCAGAATAATATTTGCACTTCTGAAGAAAGCCAAAAGTTAACAAAAGTGATGGGCGTTATGAACTTTTCACATACTTTAATTGGTTGAAATGTCCCGGTTATGTTTGGAAATATAAAATATTGTATTTACCAAAATAATTGTACGCTATCAAAAAAATCATACTATAATGTGTCGATGTTAATAAAACTATCAAATAGAACAAAATTATGATTTACAATTACGAAAGAACAAACTGTAATAATTTTTGCAATGAATTTTATCCTTTGCTTTTTATCTAATTGCTAAGCCATGTCATTTTGGCATCGATTCTATTATTTTTCTTAAATAATCTTCAATATTCCATCAATCTATTTTGCAGATCGATTTTATCAGTAATAAAAAGTTTGATTATATCTCTAAGAATTGTATGTTTAACATATAAATACAGTATTGTTTTAAATAAAAGGTAAATACAAAAACATGTTTTATTATCCGTTTATTTTATACATCTGCGTGTGTCAATAATTTTATGACTCACCGAAGCTATTTCTTCAACGAATGAGATTTCTTAACCAGTTCTCAAAAATTCCAAACGGTTACATTCTTAAGAAATATGAAATTTACAATGAATCTTATAATTATCAACTTAATTTATACTCGAACTTCGATACCAATAACGCAAGCGAAATATTAAATTTACATTTAAGGTTGATTTTTTTTTACAATTTCTTGATAGCAACGAAAATTCATGATAAGCTTGCGTTCACGTTTATCACGTATAACGGCAAGTGTTCCCAAAGACCAACAAGTTAGAAAGTACGTAGAGTTCTTTCATATTTTCCCAGCCATGATACTCGAGTAATTTTTTATTTCACTCCTTTCCTATTCATCACTGCCAAGTAGACTACAGTGATCTTATGTGGTACAGGTGGCACTCGCCCGACACGAGATGTACACTTCACGGTATCCTATTCAGGTACGTTCACTTTAAAACTTGCAGCAACTTTTTATTTCTAAAGTGTCAGTTCTACTCTTGCCTCTTATGCTTCTAGCACGTTTTGTTTCATTTGTTTAATACCACTGTGAGCCACCTGAGAACTTTTCCCTGAATTATGTGTTTTTGGTCTTTCATTCGATTACTGTTCAACGTACAATAGAACGTGAACTATCCGAATTTCGTTTATCTGAATGATCGATTATTCGAATGTAGAATGATTTACGTATGTATGAATTAAAATTATGTACGTAACTGACAGTGTTTATATTTTGAGACACGTAACCTATTTGCTCCTGAAGTGATATTTTCTTTGTTATTTGCCGATGATGACATCAACGTAAGATTGCATTTGTATGTTGGGCGATGCATGGGAAGAGTGACTATTCTTAATGTACTATTTTTAATACTAATAAAGATACGATGAGGTGTAATACTAGCTCATACAGTATTCGAACGCGTAGCGAAGTATTGATTATTTCTTATTTTGTATTTCTCTTATCAGATATGTATTCTGTTACGTAAAAACTATCACGATTTGAGAATTTCTAGTCGATTTATGACATCATCAGGAATTTGATTCTTTCAGACCGATTATTCGAAAAATTGATTATAGGAACAGATTTGTCCCTTAATTAATTCGGATAATCGACGTTCTACTGTACTTCAGTGTTTACCATACTTACAATTATTGTATACCACTTATACTCGGCAAGAAACTAATTTATCGCAAAAAATTATGATAAACAGACTGCAGATATTTATGCAAATTTATATTTCTTAAATTAAAAATAAAGAAGGAGGGCATAAATAGGATGCTGTTTTACTCGATAGATATTGTAATTTTTACTATACCTTGTATATTTTTGCGAATTGTATAGATTTTGCATTTTTCTGCACATTTAAATTTCCCATAAATGCACAAAAGTCAGCAGTCTAATGATAGGCGACACGTAAGGTTAACTACGATAAAAGGCGAAGTATTATATTTTGCAGAATTGTAAAATTAAACTTTAGTTTCACCCCGTAAAATATTGTAATTTTTTTGTTTATTTAATGTCACATCTCTCATCATAATGTACATAATTAGGTGTACAATAACTTTATTTATTTCTATGTAATACTAAATACAAATCTGTAGTGCTTTCACGCTTGATGTAGAATCGTGTAAAAATCATGATGTTACTTAAAAAAATGTTACATAAATATATGACTAATAAATTCGAAACGTTGATTGGTTTATTGAAGCTGAAATGCATTTTAATTTTTCGAAACTTCATTTAGATGTTTCAATTTAACACTAAAACCACCGACGACTAAAATATACTTTCTTGCGCCAAAGAAATAAAAATGATAGATACTTGCAAAACTTTTGTAATTGAAATGCAATAAATCGTCATGTATATTTTATAGAGGAAATCATTTCTATGGTAAATTTGCAACCAGTCATTTTGACTGTCCTAGTAAATAGTTCTATCGTTAATATTAAAATAACTTAATAACGCAACAGTAGCTATGAATGCTTTAAAACGATAATTAATTCTAGGTGAGCGCAACCATGAATTGAGTGCTCTTATTTGGTCTCACCAGTATAATAGGATGGAAAAAACCAGGAATTTTCGGAATTCCCGGTCCCGCAGAGTCAGCAAGGACTTACAATTACGTAAAAAGTTTTTTCTCGCTGAGACAGGGAAAAAGAAATACTAGAGTACAAAATAAACGACGTACTTAAGGAATATCCTCGTTGGTCGTTCCATGGCTATATACAGATACTCTCTTGAGAAAATTGAAGCAGACGCGGACAGGTAAAGTGAGGCGACGAAAAAGAAACAAACGAGAAAAGATGAAGACGTCGAGACGATTCGTAGTTGTTCGCGGTACGTCAGACGCTACGCCATGTTTCTGTTACCTGGCAGAAAGGAATCGTTCAAACTACTATTTTTATGGATCATTGCACCAATAGAAAATATCTACTTGTCGAAATATTACGCGGAAATCAAAGTGAAGTGGATCACAATGAAGATCGTTCACCACGTTTATTTCTTTAATTTTATCTATGAAATATACAATGGCGCAAAGTAAAACTCGGATGCTTATGTTTCCATACTTTAAGAAGCGATTGATAAGCGTTTGAATTTCCGAACTTTCGAATTATCAAGTTTTCAAATTTCTAAACTTTTCAATTCCAATGCGTTTACACTTCTAAGCTTTTCAATTCCGAAGCGTTTGGTAAGTACGAAAAGCAACTCACATTGAAAATCGTTCACTTGTCATAGTTAGAGATTCCCTAAATTAAAACATTTGTTACCAATTTTATATTTTTTAATACATTTCATTGGTTAAGGTTAGATTAGTTCGTCAGCATATTAATATTCCATTAAACTGCATGTTTGAAGTGTTTTTAATACAATAGAAGATGAAAGTAAAGCACGACATAAAAATTGAACTTATAATTATTCATTCTAATTAGACAAATTCCCAAAGGGAAATTGTAAAAATTGAAAATAGAAGTGGCAATTTAGTGTTGAATCTTTTATCATTCTATTAAGTCTGTATAATATATATGATATTAGCTACAAATTTTATAGTACATATAACGCCTATTAAATATAATTTTCATCCCATTAAAGGATTTTATTTTAACCCTTATACGTTTCCACCCACTCATGTTCGTATTTTTCTAAAACATTTGCCAGTTTCGGAACAACAACAAAAGAAACGTTGCCAATATTTACCAATATAAGTTTCAATTTCTATGTTCAAGCTTTTTTCCTTAGAATTATAAAACTTTTATAAGGAAAAAGGGATGCGATTGAATTGAATAGAATTTCGAAGACTACAGCAGGCTTAATCAGTCCCAGTTGTAAAATGTGACACAGTAACCATCAAAAATCATTTTTTAATTATTTACTTGCATTATACACGCTACTTATTGAGGTCACATTAAACAATAAACATCAAACAAATAATTCGAATCTTGATTTTCTAATCTATTTGCATTATTAAAAAAAAAAAAAACACTATTCCGTGTTAAAATTTTAATAGTCCAATTTTAATTAGCAACCCATTTCATTAGTACCTCACTAGTATATAATGTTCTTGGTACGGAAAATGGAAATCGTATGTGGGTTTTATTATGCAAGCAGGGCTTGAATGCCAAGATATGAGTACAAATAATGTGCTAGATTAGCTCAAGATATCATTCTATGCACACTTTAAGTGTAACTTGCATATGTAATTAGCTCTTGTAAAAACGGAACAACCGTTTATTCCATGTAAATGATTCTCCTTATAAGGAACTCTTATAGCTCCTTCTAAGGAGCTATAATAAGTAAAAAAAGATTATTGTATTCCAAGTTTGCATACTGGAACCTATTAGGCCGAATAATAAACGTTAATATATTAAAACAAATGAAATTAATGACTTGCTCTAGTAATAATCAATGGATGTTGATCACTAACAATTGGAAGACATGATTTTTTAATTCAATTTTCTTCTGTCCTTGTTAGATTTAAGAAGTATTTTTTCACTGTAACCAGTACCATTCAATTATTGTTTTTAATTTATAATTAATATTCTACCATATTAATTACCCCGATGCAAATAAATATCTACACTTTAACTGTCGATAGTTGTAGTGTTAAAATACACGTTAAACTTATTAACGAAATAGTGAAGTAAGTGTTAGTACACCTAATATTTGGAGCAATAATTGTGCTTATTGTGGCCAGAAAAATGTTTCGTTCCTAAATGTCGATAGCAGTAAAGAAAAAGTTTTTCGGGTTTTACAGGCACGTGAAATTAAAGGCGAAGGGAAAACATTTTATGGAACCAGCCGTACATTAAAGGAAAGGGAAAAAAAGTTTTCCCAGAGTCGACCGCAGTTTTTGCATAGGTAAATTCTCGCGTGTGGTTGTTGCAAACAGATAATAACCTAACAAGCAAAAATCTTGTTTTATGATCTCCAAGCAAGAATCTCTTAAACTCAACTGTTGTGGTGATAATAAAACCCATTGAATTTATTCGCGTTTCGAAGAACAAAGCGGCTTTTTGCCGGTATTATTAAACATAATCTTACAGGTATGAGGAAATAAAACAATGAAAAGATGCAAAGTGAAACAAAGAGAATTCACAGTAATTATTTCCTTTATTTTATACCATTCTTTTTCTCTTTCCAATTTTATTTTTTATTATTATAATATTTTAATCTATTATTTGCTATTTTTTTTATTATTTGGCATACATGATTGCCAATATTTTGAACGTAATTATTTCTTCGGTTAGAAATCTTTTGTGCACTTTAATGCACATAGAAAGATTTTCGTGAAATCGTGTTTTAAGTTTGCGTATATTTTATTGTAAACAAATAAGAAAACGATCATCACTTTTTAACGATCTACCGAGTTTTAATTAATAAATAATTTAATATTCTTGAAACGTTCGAAGTTCTTGTATCTTTTTAAACATTTGAAATGTAGAAATATATATGTAGCCTTTTGCGACTGACTGTTAATCTTAATAAATATTTTAAGCTTTTACCATCGCTCACATTCAAATTTACGTAATTCAAAGCGAACCTTCCGCATTAAAATAGTTTCTGAATCGGGAACTGGTGAATAAGGTACCCCTTTATAAAGAAAAATGTCCGACAATTAATATTGAAATTAATAAACGAAGAAAAATACTTCAAGAAGCGTTAAGAAACAGTTGAAAAGAAATGGCCAAGTGGAAATGGAATAGAGAATGAATAACCGGAAATATAAAGAAGTAAGAGGAAGAAATATGCAATCAATAGTAGTATTCAGCAATAACACTATTCTTTCGAATAGTACAATGCAATAATCCATAAAGACGTTGACAATTATAGTAAGGAATAAAAAGTCCATTTCACAGTAGATGCAATCTACTACGGTAGTGAATGAAAAAAGTTGTAACTGGTTGGTGAAACAGTCTGCTTAAATGAAGCCTCCATTCATCCATACTTTCTTTCCTACTGCTATGTATTCTTCTGCGAGCTTTCTATTGTTTTCAGATTCTGTATTTTCTTCTTCCGATCCTTACTACAGTTTCCATTGAACAATTCCCAAAGGGAGAATCGGTGAATTTAAATGTCAGATATATTATCACAGTGCTGGATAAACTTTTTCGCCAATTACGTAATAGTTTTCATTTTGAAAGCATTATATTATTGTGTATACACGGCGCAACAAGAAAAAGATAATGAGTAGACTGCAATTTTTCTATGCATTTGTGGGAAATTTACATATGCAAAAAAACGCAAAACGCATGGAATATACAAAAATATACAGAATACTTAAAATATAATAGAGACTAGAATATTTATTATTAACAAATAAGATGTCGATTTTAAGTCAATAAGGTCTTTAAAACTTGAAACATGAAGGCACCGAATTATTTTATACAGCTAATAATTATGTTTAGCTCTTTCACACTGAATGTTACATATATACAACATTGTATTTTATTTCAATAAAGGTAAACGATAAATGTGTCTTTAATTATGAAAGTTGGTTGCAAATTTGAGTACTGAATCTTCTTTAGAAAAACAGAGGAAAATGCATTTTCTTTATTTCAAGTTTTTAATTTATTTTAAAACTAATTAAATGTGTTTTGTATATAACATTTTTTCGAGACAAAGAAGGTTGCTCCTCTAAAGAAATGCTGACCATTCAATCTTAGTTTTAAGTTGGAAAAGCGAAAAAGGCATTTGAAATCAAAACAAAGCAGTGAAAAGTTCCTTTTACTTAAAAATGCAGTTTCGATAAAGATTATGACGATAGATAAAAACAAGATTTGTAAAATATTTATGTGCGGCTCAAATATGATGTATGAGTTAACGTGTGTTAATACATCTTTTAAATTATACTTCAGTGTATCTGCCGCGATCATTCGTAGAACATTGTTGTTTTTAAATATACCAGCAGAAATTCAGTCTCGTTACTTTCTTCTTGTATTTTTTACGTTTCAATGCAGACAATGTAACACAGCAAATTTGCAAGTGTTTCTGCACATTTGATTTTGCTATTTTTGCGTTTTAATTTAAACGAATTAGAATTTTTATATATACCATAGCTACTCACGATTAATGATCACTAGTTAACCTGATTTTTAGCTGTCATGTACTTATTCTTACCTGAAAATTTCCACAACCAATTTGTTAGGATTTTAATTCCCAACAAAATGGATACTTGTTAGAAACAAAAGAAGAAAAGAAAACAAGTATTTTTGACATTTCAGAAGTTTTGAGTTTCGAGAGTTTCAAGGGTTTCGAGTTCTCGTAAAGTTTCAGATTCGAATCTATTTACGAATCCAAAAATTAGGTTTCAACCCATTTCTGCCACGTTTCTTGATGTTCTTCGCCATCCCCAGTTGAACAATTTCAAGCTACAGCAACAACTTGTATGTCGTGGAGTAAAAAAAAAAAAAATAGAAAGAGGTACATTTCTTTGTTGTTAGATGAAGTGGAGGCAAGGTAATAGGAGCAACAGAGGCAAATATATTATTCGAGAGTCTCTTACATGCGATAATCTTTAAGGAGGAGGGAAACAGAAGGAAAAGGGGTATGTAGCAAGGGAACAAGTAAAGTGAAAGAACAGCCCTCCTGGAGAAGACCTCCGATGAAATTTATTCATAGCCGAGAGATTGTCGTCTTCCTTGCACCTCTACCTTCTGCCTACGATTAGCCACGCCCAATCCCTTCCACCCTTACCCCCTTGAGAGCATCTATTTTTTACGTTGATGTCCCAAGGGTGACGGAATAATAAACGGCCGGCTACGTTTATAAACTCCCTGTCAGGACAGGGAAAAGTTTCGAGCGAATGTCTCTCGCTGCGGCGCAAATTATGAATGAACTGATGCTTCGAAGCATAATTTATTTTCAACGCGTTTAATTACCGCTGGAATTATTTAAAAATTCAGTGCAAGCTTCTTTAAGAGGGGATTTTGGAACAGATTCTTGGGGAGGAATTATTTGTGTGGTATTATTTGTTGGGTAACTGTTCTTAACACATTGCGGGCCAGTAGTTTTATTGCCAGCTTTACCCAGTGGTCAGCTATGTTTTTGGTGAATGAATAAAAAAAAGGTTTTACATGAATTTCAAAGTCGCGTTTTAAAATTAAATACCAATTGCATTTGGAAGTTATTTATTACATATTCTTGCAAGCTAATATATTTTTGAAGTATGATACTTTGTAAAACACTCTGTAATGTAAAACTGTACTGTACAGCCACTGTCAGAGCTTTTATCTCTATCACTGTCATCCCCTCACTTCTTTCACTTTCAATATCATCCTCACAATGATCAATATCCTCACTTTCACTTGGAATATCTGATAAATTGTTAGCAAATACATTCAAAATTTTATCATGTTCTTTATCGTTCTCCATGCTCATTGAATGCTATAAAATATCAATATGATATAAAAATCAAGTTAGTTTTATTACTAAGAACAAGAGACTAATCACTTTTAATTCCATATGGAACTTATAACATCATCGAATGCGTTTTCCGTTACATTGCTTCACTCTAAATGACAACAATGAAAATTCGAGAATTCTCGTGATTGGCCATGAGCTCTAAAATAGAAAACCCGAGAATTCTCGTGATCCGTCCGCAATATGTTCACTTTCTATAGCTGGAATTTTACTTGTTTTATTGGGGGAGGAATAATAAATAAAATTGATTGCGGTTTAATAAGCACTATATTATCCATAGCAAAAAGTTTTAACACGATAATATACAGTTAGCTAAAAACACTAACGTTTTTGTGATGCAAAGTATTATTGTATAACTATAAAATTTAATGGAGAAGATGTAGACAACACGGGGCAAAATTAATTAACAGAAATGTTCCCAAATGTGAAAATCAGCTTCGAGAAATAATAGAATTATTGTAAAAAGAAATTTCATTTAATGGTTGTGAAAATCTCGTAGTATTAATGCTACAATACATCAAAGTAATCTACTGTCGACGTGGAAATATCAGAAAACATAAGGTAATATAAATATTAGATAAAATATCGTTTTATTACTAAGTAGACTTGTTTTCCTCGCTGTTTTCTTTTTTATATGAAACGATTATTTGTATTCTTTCCTTTCCCCATTTACTTTACGTTACTTTTAACGTAAATTGTGTGTCATATTATAAACTTTTAATTTTTAATTTTTGTGGATTGCATAACGCGATTCATTTATCTATTCTAAACCCCGAAGAAGATAAATATTAATTTTAAACCACAATCGGAAACGTTCTTCAAGCAAATGGTCCGACGAGAATTAGCATAGGACTCGGTTAGCATCTGGATTACGGGAATACACCTCGTTAGGTGTGAAAATTAACGAGAATAGTTTGATGGCCGGCTAACTAAGTAGTAGCCATGTGTTATACACTTAAATCAAGGCTGTCCTAGACTGTTTCTAACCATTAAAGAGGAAAATAACTTTCGCCGTACGGAATTAAATCGCAGATGAGATTAGAGGGTTGGTCTATTAGTCGAATGAATGGGAGAAGTCCACCTTCTCTTTCTTTGCCACGAGATTCGTCCTCAGCTTCGTTATCTGTGTTTCCCTTTAACAAACGAACAACGTGAATTGCTTCTTCGCGTACTAAAAGAATCCACGAAGCTCTGACTCATTCCGCAGGATGAAACAATTAACTCGGTTGAATTATCCGTTAAAAGGTCTTGACACCAAAAGTTCAGGTCGAGCTCGCTTTTCAGCGGTGACTCTAGGTTATTCGAGGCGCGAGAGTCTATTTTCACTGACTTTTTATTGGATCGCGTCGCTTTACTGTTATACGGGTGATCGTTAATTGGATAATTTGACAGAATCGAATTAAAATCCATGAAGCTTCGTTTTTTTCATTTTAATATTAGGGTGATACATACGAAATATCGTTTTTGCAAAGTTAAAAAATTGTTAATAGATAGATCTCCTTCAATTTTGTGAAATGGTTAATTGTAATAAATCCAGATTAAAAATGGAAAAGTTTGCTATTTAATGTAAAATTATCAGAGTTTCAGTATTTCACATCAGAGGTGGACAAAATTTTATTGAGTTACTGGATAACGGAGCAGGATTACCACTTTGTCAGCGTTGATTAATAGGAATTTATCTGAATAAAAAATTACTCGCATATGGAATTACTCGAATGAAAGATTATTCGTGTAAAATTCAGCTGAAAATTGATTTGGATAAAAAATTCTCTACATTATATTAAATTATAGAGATGGATTGATTTTTGCAATTAAATTTTGTTCAAATGTTGCATCCAAAGATGTGTTACTATTAAGTAGATTAATTCGAATAATTAATGCAAAATTGTTCGAATAAATTATCATTATTTATTTGAACGATTTACTTGACTGATTTATTCGAATAATTTACTATGGATAGTAAATAATTATTCTGCAGATAAATCATCTGTCTAAGAACAATTTATTTGGATAATTATCTAAGATAAATAATTATTCGAAATGTTTGACGTCATGAATGATCAGAATATTTCTGCGATTCTTTATGGAAGTCCAAATTTGCCAACAATGACGATTATGAAAATAGAGTAAGCTAAGAAAAAAAGGAAAAAAGTCTGCATATTTTTGTGATATAAATCAGCGTAACACAAAATAAGTGATAAATTCAATTTATTATGCCTCTTATTTGCACCGCTTACATAATCACCGACACAATTGCCACGTTTAATAATATCGAAATTCAAAATTAATTGATTCTCTTCATCCCAAATATTTAACATGCCAAGCACGAAGTTCTAGAATTGACTTACGAAATAAATCCCGGAAAGCTGCCTAGAAACTGTTCCCCTTGCTTAAACACCCCCCTTGATCAATTTCCTGGAACGAGATACTAATTACGACCAAGTTGTAAAGAAACAAGCAAATCTTGGTTGCTGTAATGCGTTTCTTAGATACATATTTGCAGTGCACCTAACAGCTATAAGAAGGAAAACGTCGAAGACAAGCAATTTCCTTCGCGTTCTCCTTTTCTGTTCCACGGAGCTGACGCGAACGACGCTTTTAGGGTAACATCTCTTACACATTGACAATCTGAAGTGGGGCCGAATCCACTGGAAGTCCATATATCTTGTTGATGGATGCTTCTAGGGTCCGGCAATTGTGCGATTTACTCCTCTCCTACTCTCTCCGTCTTTGTTGGCCTCTCCTTCATGTTAGGCCGCTCGGTTATCCTTCACATTTTCCTACTGAACTGTATATTGTATCCCGTCGCTGAGTTTGCATTCCCATTCAAGCAAAACGAATTTGCGAACGTATAGGAGAAGATCCACTAGCATTAATAGTATTCATATTTTTACCACAACTTGAGCAATAGTTGATGAAATCTTAAACTTTGAAAAGGCAACTTTTTGTATGTGGAGGATTTAATAAAGGGAGAAAAGTTCATTTATGGAAATTGGATAATAAGGATCGATAATTTGCAAAACTAAAAGTACTGCAATTTATAGAAATCGAAAAAATATTTCTCAGTACTGATCAGTTATTTAATTAGTATATATTTAGACTCTAAGTTATTAATAATATTACAAAATATTAGTAAGGCATTCTAACATTAATATAGAATAATTTTCATTGAAAATTTCTTTCTACAAATATGGTATGTGACATAATTATTAACGTTTTCCTCGAGTATTCGCATAACAGGTTTGGAAATTAACCTTTCACGTAGCGAATGTGAATCCGTAAGTTTAACTTCATCGAATCGAACAGTATGACATTAGGATATGTTGCGAAGAATCACAATATTCATTTGTTTATGCAAATTTTATACATCTCTATCTAATAATGGAAATGAAAAATCCATCTATCACGTTTATGCATCGTTATATAATAGTAGAAACGAAAAATAGTTTTGCTTTCATTTTTTATTTATTCCTCATTGCAAACACGAAGTTTGCCAAACTCCGATTGAAATCTATTGCTATTAAATATCTGTGAAATTAATATGACATTAATTGTTATATTGAAAGGAGAAATAAAATGTGTCACAAATTTGGATTAGAAAATGTTTCATGATTACATAACAAGCATTTTAGAGACCACAAAAAAGAAACACAATTTCCTTTATCTCACATTACTTTTCAGTCGACTCTCGTAATGTAAAGAAACAGAGATAATGATAACGTGTTAATGTATTAGCGTTCATTGTTAAATACTATGAAATAATAATTGGTAAGCAAGGAGTTATAAACAAATAACTTTCATAGATATTAATAAATTATGGTAAGCATGTGTTTGCGAAGTAATAATAGTAATAGCTTTATTAAAGGCACCTTTAGTGTTTCATGGAGCTAGACTGATAATAAAATTGACCATAAACCTAAAGTAGCTTGCTGCTGAAATTAGTTTTCATGAACAGCCACGATTTATGTTCTCAACCTTAACAGTATTCGCGATTAAAATGTACCTATCTGTACCAAAACTGCTATATTGATAGATTTTTGAAAAAAATAAATAAATAGAAGGAGCTAAATCCTTTTGTACACTTTCGAGAGAACATTTTGAAAAACCATAATTCGAATTTTTATACCTTCGAATTTCCAAGGTTTCGAACTTCAAGCCAGCAAACATATATTTTCATAAACAATGGCAGAACTATTCTGATTATTCATAACGTCGAACACCCAATCTTTTTCACAATTTCAATGCAACAAACACATATCTACATCATACCAAATTTCTTCTTCTTTAATGTGATCCATTATAATTAACCATTTTACAAAATTCAACCTATAATCTTAAACTTTGAACAAACGACATTTCACACAAAGCAACCTAATATTTTTTCAAATCACCTAGGTGCAAATAACTACACTTCGACCGTTACTGGTTCTTGTGGATTGGTCTCCCATAGAGATAGAATATTAAGATGTGAAACAGTATGTATGGTTATCGAGGGCGTGTGACTGTATCAATGTATGATGCTGTGAGAGTCTAATGTAAATACTATCGTTCCTAAGACAGTTGCGTAGAATAAGTATAATTACCAATAACAAACTAGAACGAGAGTAATGAGAGTGTAAGATTTCTTTAGGCGAACTGAGAGATTCATATGTGACTGTTAGCGTTCGAAATATCTACGCACCTTCAGTACGAATTATCAAGAGTAAGAGCGCAAATATGTAGAGAAAGCAATTAAAGAAGCGAGAGAGCGAAGATTAATGAGTTAAGAATGCGAACATTTATATCGTTACACTTGTGTTGATCCGTATTTCATTTTCAAATACAATTTACTTATTTTGTAGTTTAGAATCACGATCCACTCGCAGTTTTAGCGTTAGCTAGCTCTCTCAAAAGTAAGTCAGCGAAGCTACCCTTTCATCCGCAATGAAAGGCCTGACGCGCGATAGAAGGAAATTCGTGAGCGGAAGTCCGTAAGAATGTTCATCGACATGGCCGGAATCTGACGCAAAGAACTAGGGGGAACTAACCGTGGTTCTACGAGATAGCAACGAATCTGAAAAGGATGCAGAGAAGGTAGTGTGGAATCGTAAGAGCGACTTAACTCGGCCAACCACCCTCTGATGCAACCCCTCCGGCCCATGGCTGCTCTAAACGACGCTGGAAGATATTTACCGGCTGCGGACGTTGAGGATTGTCCGGGTCAGATACCGAGGGCGAAGCGGGTTACCGAGAAATGTAGTGGCCCGGATTATCTCGATCTTTACGACGTTACTTTTTGGCTGTGCCCGGGGGGGAACACAGAGATACCAGAACATAGTAACCCTCTGACGACATCGACGAACTGGGTCTGCGAATTCGAGAAGCAGAAAATCTTATGTCGAGTACTTTTCCCCGACCACTTCCCGTCTTCAGGCTGCCAATATAGAAATGCGGCTGGTCAAAAGATTCTGAACAGTCGGGTTTTGCGGTTTCGTAGATCGAAAACTGGACTTTTGTTGGCGGACGGCGTATATTATTAACCCCTTGCCATATAACGACGAGCTACACTACGTGGTGACTATTATAATTCAAGTAAAATGAAAGCACACCGTGTTTATAATAAAGTTTGGTTTCAGTAGCACGTTTTGTTTCGATATGCAAGCCGGGGGATTCGCGAGTCCAAATTAATTACAATATTTCAATGTCGTGTATTTGACGCGGTATTAAAGTAACAAGTAGTTAATGTTACAAGATATAGTCTCTGAAAAATTCGTAGGACAAGGGGTTAACCGTAGAACGCTCAAAGTGTTGGAAACACACACTTTTATATGAAATCAGGAAAAACATACGCGAAGTAAGCCGAGCTATAATTAATTAACAAGGGAAGAGCAAGTACAATTAAATAGACTTCGAATAGGACATGCAAGACTTACACACTCCTATCTCATTAATAAACAAGAGCCGGTAATTTGCGATCTTTGTAACACCATCATCACCATAAAGACAACTGAAAATATATCAATATAAAATAGAAAAATATAAGAAATAATATAGAAATAGGAAAAAAACGGTGGAAATAAAGTAAACGATATTAAAAAGGAAATATTCGTTATAATATTTAGAGAGTGAAATTAATTTCTATCCTAGTTTTATTTATTTAACTGTGGTCCGAAAGATTTGAATTTGTGTAAAAATTTATATTTATGCCAATTTATATTTTTCCAATCACAATTAGAAAAATCGAAACCTACGTGGAAATCAGATCCACATTCCAAATATTATTATAACGTGTATTTTGTTTTGGATTAAAATAAAATCATGATTAAAATTGGGATAAATGTAAAAATTACGTTTCGACTTTCAGACAGGCAATTAACAATAGCTTTCAAAGTAACAATGATCCCTTGATAAAGAACTCCTGTGTTTATAGGTTTCACTGGTAACTGGATTGTAGATCAGTGGTGATTTATGGGCACAGAGTACCGCAATAAGTTGGAACGTCAATAAATCGACACTGAGAGCAAAGCCGATAACTTGTTTTGATGCCTCTCTTTGCTGAGTTTCGTAATTCTTAGGGGGTGCAATTTCGCCTGGCACGTCGATTTCCAACGTGAAAAACGGAAACCCCGTTTCTTATCGTGTCGAGGAAATCGACCAATTCGATCGATACTTCTCCGTGCAAATTTGTTCATTCCGAAAGTTCATTAGGAAAGGAAATTGAAGTTTAGCAAGCTGGTTAGTGGTGAGCTCTTTAAGCACCTTGGTTAGTAGTAAATCAATTTTGATACTAAAACGTAACATGAAATAAGAACCACTATTTTATTTATGAAATGTACCTACGGCAAAATTTCATCACTGAAATGAACAAACGTAAATGAAGAGATTAATTAAGGAGGAAAACCATAAGCTTTGAGAAGCAACAAAACTATTGTGAGAGGAAATTTAATCAACGCATTGTGAACATTTTTTAGCATTTCCAGGGTATCGTAATGATTCATGACATAATTACGAAAAGGATGATTCTACGTGAAAAATAAATCGAGAATATAGAATAAGAAGCTGTGTAACTTTATGCCGTTGAATACTTTTTTTCCGAACGTCTATAAAATAATAAATTCATGTTTCCACTTTTTATTAATAAACGAAAACTTTTATCACTCTTGTTCTTATTTGCTTCCTATTTGACTAGCTTAAAATTTCTGTGTGTTTAATATTTATACAATAGTATAATACTCAGCTACGATTAATAATAAAATAATTATAAATTATTGTTCTATTTTGCATCTCAAAACTGTAGTATTTTTAACTAAATTCATGATATGATGATTTTCTGTCAAGGATATTACTATACAATGCAAGATATTAACATGTAGAATACTAGAATATACCATTCAAGTAGTGGAACGTTTGAACAAAAAATGTTTCAACATTGAAGTTTCTATTATATGACAATTTTGTCACCGGAAACAATTATTCAAAATATCGTACTTTAAAACATATTTAAAAATCTTAAAAATCCGCGAGAGATTAGTCTTTCTACGAGTGCACCATAAATTCCAACTAAAACGATCACTGAGTTTTGAGGCGGCAAAAATACAATAGCGTAAGAGAGGAAGAACTTAAATCCTCCATTGGTAGATTGTCATAGATTTTATTGCAAGTAAACGCTGAATTTAATAAGAAGTAATATTATAAGAATATCATATACTAGTATGTATAAGAAATTAAATGAAGAAATGAAATTACTCATCGGGGAAGACCGAATATTTACTTCAATTCTGTTTATCGCACTCTGCACATTTAATTAAATGTCTTTCAACACGGCCGTCATAAGTTGACCATCGGAGAGGCAGTTGACAGTTGTATATATAGCATTTAGCATAAAGGGGGATGGAAAAAGCGACCCAGAGGTATTATCGAGCGTAAATAGCTATCTAGATGCAGACAATCCGCCGGAAGCGATTCTCATTTGTTTCCCGCTTTTTTAATCTAGTGCCTTGTAAGCATCGGGTTCCTTTGTGAGTGCCCGTGCCAGCTTTCCTCGCTGCCTTCTTCTCCTGAACGAATACGAAAACGCAAAGGTTGGTTTATTAAAATCTCGACATTATCCCGACGTTCTACGTAACGAATACACCTGTTCTTGTTACTGAGATGAAGACCTTGGCGATCTTGGAATTGTATGCGCTTTAGAATGCCTTTTCCTGCATTTTGTCTTATGATATTCAGTCCCATTGTGTTAAAGACGTGTTTCTCAGTAATTGGTAAAAGCTTAAAAGCAGTATTCTTCGAGGCATATTTCATGATATATTCGTTTCTACAATAGATATATGATATATATGTATATATATGTATATATGTATATATGTATATATATATAAATACATATCTTATAAGACATGTATAAATATATAAATATATTGTTCGAGAATATTTTATGATATATTGGTTTCTACAATAGATATGCGATATATATAAATGCCTATCTTATAAGACATGTAGAAATATATTGTTCGAGAATATTTTATGATATATTCGTTTCTGCAATAAGTATGTGATATAGATAAGTATATATCTTATAAGAAGCCATGGATAGATGTATAAATACGTTATATTGTTCGAGCATATTTTATGATACATTCGTTTTTACAATAAATATGTGATATAGATAAGTATATATCTTATAATATTATTGAGGATCTTTAATTAGCGAATAAAGATTGACTCAATCGACTGCAGAGAAAACACCGTTTATTGATAAAAATGAAATACAAAGGCACGGGGGCGAAAACCTGCGTGGAAAACGTTACTTGGTTCAGGGTTTCCGCACGCCTGACTCAATACATCGAGAAAAACGAAGGTGCGTCAGCCACGATTCTTATTTGTTATATACTACGCGTCGCCGAACGGTCAGCGGACACATGGCTTTTATGGCGCAGTGGAAGCGTCATGGGCCTACGTCAAGCAGAGAGACTTCCAATGAAAAATTAAAAAGATTCAAAATATAATCTGTTCTCAATAAATATACATACATATAAATACATGCATGATTCGTAATGATAGGAATTTATTTAATATATACTATTAATCCAATTGATTTTGCGTTTAGACTTTTGACTCACTTTAATTGATATGATTATAACATATAAGAATTAATAATTATCTCATAAAATTTTAATGCTTATTCGTTTATTCAAATTATGATATATATTTTCTAAAAAGGATTTCTTATGATTTTAGTTTTCGACAAAATGAGGGATTCAGGATTTCAAAAGTTTCGAGTTTCGAGAGTTTCGATGGGTTTGAGACCTCGCAAAGTTTCGGATTCGAGTTTCGCGAATCTAGAAATTAGGTTTCGACCCACCCCTAATTAAAAGTAATAAAACTTTACGAATTTTGCCAAATAGGTGATCAACTCAGCAATTGTAGCTATAGTCATTTGTAATAATAAAAGGCTTAAAAGACAGTATTTAATTATTAAACACAAGATGAATATAATACTTTACCAAACGAATCAAATATTGCAATTGCAATACTTAACTATTTCTTGTTAAATACGTACGTTGTATGGCCACAGCGAAAAGTATAAATTGTTAAGCCAACGATTATACACTGATAACGATAATTGTTCATGTTTTAAGGGTTTCAGTATACGTTGTATATTAATATACACAACATATAGTTAATGTTTCTGTTCATGTTACTATGTATGTAATACAAATTTTTTATAAAATTGAGATGGGGAGTCTCAAAATTACGTGATACGTCGATGTGTCAAACCTCTGTTTGTCCCTCTTCGAGGGACAACTATGTATATTGTCCTAATTTAAAATAGAAAAGCGTAAAATCATTGACTAAGTACAGGACAAACTATCCATTTACAGGAAACATAAAAAATTTCAAACTAAAATTTGGATTGTGTAAAAAAGCAGTAGTTTCTTACGCCCCTTTGATTGAATTACATTCAATCTGACCATCAAAATTGATAAAGTCAACCCTCTATCTATGTATTAAATATAATTATACATTTGTTCATACCATTAAAGTAAATGAAATTGAGATTACAGAAGATTAACTGATAGAAGTCTAATATATATGAAGATATAATTCTATACACGTTATTATAAATCTAGCTATTATAGATCGATTATTTCGGAAACAATTAATTATCGCAATATTCATATACAATCCCCATCGTTTTAAAAACGCTGTTATTTTATTTTATTAAGGGAGACAGTTAGCCGCTTGATGATTTTATATAAGAATGGATAGCCTATTCTATGCTTCATCAATGGTAGGAACTTATAAATCCTTTATACTTCCTATTAGAAACCTTTACAATTGCAGCGTATCATATTTTAATCAACACTGAAAGGATTAAAGGAAGAATGTACGAAACAATGGTTTAAAGCTATAAAGCTCGATATCAAAACGAAGTGGATCCAAGCTCACAGAGAGGAAAGAAGAGAGGGAGAAACCAGTGAGGTTTTCGCCAATTTCCTGTTGGACGAGATATGGCTACTTGCTCCAAATGCAAATTTCCCGGTGCTAATTAACTATTCGGACAGGGAGGCCTCGAGTGAAACGACGGCCAAGGGTGAAGTTAACTGGATAGTGGGCAGGAAAAGGGGTTAGCTGCTGAAATAGCGTCCACGACTACTGCACCGCCACGCCAAAAGAGGGAATTCATAATTGCTCGGGCCCAGCGTTTGTTCAACCTGTACGTTCTCAACTTTGCCAGTAACGACTTAATTCGATGTGGCTGCACCCTATGCGACCTTTGCACCGTGTTTAATGTATTAGTCGGTTTGACGACATTTTGGCGAATGATTAAACTTATTTATACCCTGTCTCATATACACTTACAGTTAGTCACAAAAGTAGCCGCCTTACGAAATTCAGAATGCTACAATGACAGTCGAAAGTTATTGTATGTACGTGTCACGGAAATGAAATTGAGTGAAATTATAAGATAATGATTATAATGTTACTTATGGCAAGTGAATAAGCATTGCGTAATAATAGCATAGTTATATTATTGCTTATAGAAAATGCATTGAAGTATTATTTCGGTACAATTTACAGTAAATAAATTACATCTAACATCTATAATCTTACTTTCGTAGGTTGGATACTAAATTTTGGCTCTCACCATATTTTGAATATTTCGTATATTTCTGCATATCATACAGTTTACAATGAGAATCTAAAATGAGTATACACTTCAGAAAAATGAAATTATAGAGGAATTATAATACAAACAAAACTGCAGTATAATTATAGTATTACCATATAATTAACAGTGAGGAAATTATAATATAATTTCATGTTTGTAAAGTATCCACTTACCTTCGACTCCCAGTGTATATTTATTATTCATGTTATTTATATTACATTATATAAGAAGTTTATTTTCATTCATTTTTTCCAAACAAACACACGAATCCAATGTTCTGAAGTTTAACATTAATTTTTTGAATATGTTACTCAGGTCGTTTTGCCTTGCGGTCAGAGGTTTGTGAACTTAAACACACTACTAGACAAATTTGTATTTTTATTAACACGACTGCAGAAGGCAAAATGAAATAAAAAGTCGTTTCACCATTCACATATTCTAATTTCTATCGTATTTTAAATATCTTCTACATTTTTGCATATTACATATATCGTGTGCACTTCTGAACATTTACGTTTCCCATAAATGCATAATTTACGTTACTGGAAGTATATTGATGTGCGATTTAGTCTTTTTATTACGTAGCAGGAAAAGCTTTTTATTAGTTATCGGAAAAAAATTCGTGCGGCTTTTTTGTTAACACGTTAAGTGCCGTGTCAGCCATCGGTGGTCGAAAATAAACTTTCCGTTCAGGTTGGGTCAGTCATCGATGATCGACGCAGTTCTTTTTTTTTTTTGAACTAAAATAGTAAGGTTTTAAAGAGAAAAATGTACAAATTAATTTTTAGTGACATTAACGAATGCAATGTAATAACGCAATAAGTTAAATTCATTGATACGTTTTAATGAATTATAGTTCCAAAATCGTTTTGTGTTTTGTTTGTGTCATTTCATGCAAAATTTTCGAACTATCGATCATTTCTCTTTTTTTTTTTTTTTTTTTTTTTTTGTTCATTATTTTGTGTCGCATCAACGTCTTGGGTTATTAACGACAACAGAGAGGGAGATTTATAGGTCGTTGTAGAGCATGGATTGCTTTAGACACTGTAGGAGTCTTGATACTGTTCCACTGTCCTTTAGGTTGTCTTTCAGAGTAGGTTTGATGTTGAGTTGGTTTCTTAACGGAAGGAATATTTCACATTGCAGTACTAGTTGATCTACTGTTAGGGTCGTCTTGCATCGTTCGCAGAGTGGTTGGTCTTCTTTGTTGAGGATGTATTTATGGGTTATTTTCGTATGTCCAATTATGATTCTTGACAGTGTAACTTGGTCACGTCTTTTTAGGGTTGATGGTAACAGGTTCTTGTAAAAATCGCTTTTCATCGTTAGTACTCGTGGTTTCACTGTGGTTTTCCATTCGTCGTTCCAATGGTCTTTAATTTTATGTTTTAGGTGGGCAAGTAAAGAGTCTCCTTTTTTCTTTTGCAGTTTGTGATTCAATCTTCGACATTTGGATGAAGTTGAATAAAGAACAAACTTCAACCCGACGTTTTTTCCTTCTGTTGGCAATTATTAGTAGACTGAGGATTTTTATGCAAATCCATACTTTTATAAATGAATCTAAAGAAATGGAATTTAAATAGGAAGTTGTTTCACTCTCAAAATACAATTATTTGACCTTTGCTTTAAATATTACATCCAATCTGTGTCTTTTTGCACGTTTAAAATGCATACAAGTCCGCAGTGTAATCTTTAGGAAATCCGTGATTATTCACAATTTTGGTTCGTAAAATCAGCAAAATTAGCTCGGTACACAATGTGTTAAAAATATATTATACTTCAAATCAAACTTGATTGAATTACTATTGGTACTATTAAACCATAAACGAGGATCACTTTTATCCAGACTAGTGCCAAAGGTATTCCCTTACGTATAATATATTTGCAATAATAATGCACTTAAACAATCATTTCTAATTAATAAATAGATGTTTTCTATCTATTATTATAATTATTATCATTTGTATGCATTTATGGAAAATGTCAATGCGCAATAAAGTATAGAATGCGCGTAATAAATAAAAGTATTTGAAATATTTAAAGTACAGTAAAAATTATATTTACGGGGTGGATCAACCCCCTATTTAGTTCCTATCTCTTCAGTTTTAATTTTACAACTACAAGTGTGCAGAAAAATTTGCGGTATCATTATAATCTTAACAAAAATGTTTAAAGAAACTATTCGAATTTTTCTAAATATATTTAAACATTTCTACTGATTGAAAAACGTATGGAATATGAATGACCAACGTTTATGGTTTAAAGGTACCAAAAATCCATTTATGGAGATGGGATTAATTGGTCGCCTGACAATCGACTTGTTGAATTCATAAAAATTATTTGTTTGCGTTAAACAGTTTGTTCGAAGCAAATACGAGGGAATATCGGCACCACCAAGAAACACAAGGGATTTAGAGCACATAGTGAATGCTGGCCAACGTGTCCAGTGCTAAAGCAAATTCTCTGATCGGGGCTATTTCCATTTGACAAGCGACTGATTGTCATTGTGAACACGTCGCAGCTTCTATTTACTTGTAACGTGTGCAAACAGAGCAGAGTGACAAAAATACACGTTTGGCAAAGAAATTGTTGCCATTTGAAAGACATGACTTTTAGCTTTTATGCATCGTCACGATTCTTCGTTACCAAAACCACCACCTTCGTCATAGTTTGAATTTATTAGGTCATCCTATAAATTCGTGTTGCAATATGTTAATACCACGCCTCGCAATATTGCTAAAATATTTAACTATTAATGACGAATAACTCGTAATGTAACAGTTTAACTTCGACTTAAGAAAAGTACTTAAAATTGTAGCATATCCTAACTATAATTGTGAAATTATTTATAGAAGTGTAAACATAATAGCTTGGGAACTTAAATAAAAATTCGGCACTTATATATACGTATATAATAATAATAATTGCATGTAGAAATATTCTAAAATCGACGTCCTGGAATGTATTAAAAATGCACAACTGTCCAATAGAACTGGCACGGATTAAACTCCGAATGAACTCGAAATTAAAAATTCATAATCCAAGAGCTATAAAACCCCTGGATAATTTCGTCACCGCAAATCCACGCAATGCTAGGGCCTGCTGCAACCATAATCTTCTTCTTAGCGGGAATCATGCCCATATGCCGCAGTGCGCCACGGATAATGTTTAACAAAACGGTTTCAGCCTTGGGCTAGGGGGATGAAATGCAAATTTATCGCCTCGGGGAAAAATAAAAAATGGCCGAGAGGTTGGCAACGGCCACAGAGCACCGAGGGAAAATGCTATATAGATAGGAGCAGGGGGACGAATAGGCCGAGAAAAGCAGAGAAAGACCCGGTTAATGCCTGAATATTAATTATGGCGACCAGAACCGGCTGCGGATTGGCTAGTGTTTTGTATCTGGCTACATGTTTTGTTCGGTTCCGCAGAGCTTTGCGGTTGCATGCTCGTTTCACTGCTTTCTGACTAGCTAAAACCCCCAACTTCCGGCATTATTCTACGTGGAAGCTACCGACAAATCTGACTTTGGTCAGCGTGATGTAACGTTACACGTTTTGCAGCTGCAATATTATTGGGTGCTTATATAGAGTATCACTATGCGTACAAATATAACTTAGGTGTTGTAAGTACGGTAAGTAGAATAAGTTGGTATACATTAGATAACCAAACGGCGTAAGCTAGTTTAACATCAAACAGTGCAAAATACAAAAATTGGAAAACATTGTACAATGTATGGATGGAGAGAAAAAATGATATGAGCCATTCATAGGTCAAAGTTATAACTCCATTTCTTTTTAATTTTTTAAAATTTTAGTATCAATGCACTCGATCGAAGCTTCATCTTTTGCAGATGAAATACATTTCCTTACCAATTGGTCTAGACACCACGAAATGGGAGAAATTAATTTTGCGATGAAATAATAAACAATTTTATAAAAATAATAATGCATATTCCAAGGATATATTATTCAATGCATTTTATATGTTGTTCGATAATGGCTACGTCTATAATAATACGTTCTACATTGTTTATTTGAATTGAAATTTTAAAAGGAATCTTAAAAAGGACTGTGTATTTATTTTATCAATTACTATACTTTTTGTTTTCTGAAGTTAATCGCTTTGACAACTGAGAGGCTCATGTAAATATAAAGAACCATCAATCGACAAGAAATACTCAACTAGATCAACGCAGAAAACCTAATTCCATGAGTAATTAAAGAGTTCGATGCAAAATTAGTTAGCTCCACTTTTAGTGAAAATCGACTCTCTGATCTATTTTTCAACGTGCTATATTTTAAATAGTTTAACGCAGCGTTTCTTAACCTGTTTATCGCGAAACTCAGCATATTTGACTGTAACGTGGCTCAAATGTTTATAATATAAAAATTTTAAATATGTAATTGATTGGAGTCATTACATAAATGAAGAAAATTATATATATTTAATAGTAATATCTATATGCGACAAATAACATTCAGTACATTTTTATCCAGTGGTTTAGACCAATTTCGATTTGAAGAGTCCACTGAAAAATCAAAGAATGTCAATTTATACGATTCTTTAATCTAACAGCACAATTTCATATTATCTCGTGATATCAAAATATAATATGAATTTATTCTTTATTTAATTCTGCATTATTTCTTACTTCTATTTTGAATTTCAAATTATATGTAATACGTCTATCTGTAAAAAATAAATACTATTCCAAGAATATTTTATGCAAAAAAGGGGAATGTCAGTACAAAAATGTTCTTTCATTATTTTTCTTTCTTGCGTTACTTCTTTCTGTTGTACATATAAATCTATTCCTAACTGTAGAAGTCAGAAAAAGCTGTAAAATACAGTGCGATATAACTAGAGATAAAAAACACATAAAAATATACCAAAGTGTGTTGAACTCAAAATTCATAGGAATTAACATTCCTCGTTTTTTTCTTTCGTAGAGCCTTCATTTGTAAAGAAATACTCCAATTTCATATTTAAATGAGAAAGGCTGCTTCAAAATTGTAAAAATCAGTAAAATAGTTTATATAAGCTTTGCAACTTTGGAAATTCCAAGCAATGGAAATTGTAAACTTTAGAAACTCAAAGCATTGGAAATTCTAAACATCGGAAACTCAAAGCATTGGAAACTCTAGATTTCGAAAATTCAAAGCATTGGGAATCCTAATCTTTAGAAATTCAAAGTATTGGGAATTCGACAGGTTGAGAATTTGAAACGTTAGAAATTTGTCATTTCGGAAACTCAGAAGTTTGGAAGTTTACGCTTTAAAGATTTAACACGTTGAGAAATCAAAGATTTGGACGATATGATATGTGACGAAAATGCAGATGCTATGTAAATACTGTTTTTAGTCGTTACTAATTTAATAAAATTACCGAATCAGTCAAAAAAACGTATTATCTGAACGAACTATAATAGTAAGACAAAAGGCCAGTACCATGTTCAAATGTTGACTAGACAACAGTAAAATTCTTGCAAGCAAACTTCTTTCCAGCATAGGCGTACAGCGCGTAATAAAAGTGAAGAAGAAAAAAAAAATTGCGAAAGAGGGTCTCATTTACTCCTGATGTAGTATGTAATGAGAACGTTACTCAGAGGAAATGTGTACGCGTGTAATCTAGTCGTCGCGAACATTACGAGCAGAGGCACTCAACAAACATCATGGTACACGTTGTCATTAATCCAGACGTTGTTAACATTATAGGGGAAATTTTTACTGACACGCCAAATGCGACTCCGGTGTGTTGTATAAATACCGCCGTGTCACCAAATGTCAGCGAAAAACAGCATAATCCCCGAACGCACACGTTGCAACTATTCCCTGGGTCCTGTATCCCTTAGACCCCTCCTTTTGCGGCCCGTGAAAGCAATGGAACACGGGAAGCTCGCATTTACAACCTCGTCATCCTTCACGAGGACAACCAGGGGTGGAAAAGGTGCGATTGTCACACTTATTTGCATGACAGAAGGGTAAACAGAGGTAACGAGATTTGCGGGTTGGCCGTGCAATCTTGACACACGACAAGTTCGGTTGTTCGGGTTACCGGGCCGTTGGCCAAACATTCGTACTCTAATGCAAACCTGTCTAACAAGGAAGGTATGGTGAGAACTAGGGAGAAAGGGAGGGTCGCTCTAAAATGACACGAGTGAAAAAATTCACGCCTGGCTCGTTGACAGTCTCACAATTCACGAATGCTCTATTTTTATTTCTGTGTTAAGGAAATACAGTAGTCCCTCGTTAATATTCGCATGCTACGGGTCCGCGACGCGAAGAATATCGAAGGAGGGGTCTTCTATTGCGAGAATTGCCAAAAATTCATTCAACTAGATACCAAAGTTTTTATAGATTATCACCACCAAAAGTAATATTACGTAACTTTTACATATATTTACTTTTATGTATACTTTTCTGTTATTATCTTTCCCTTAAGCAATGTTATACAACTTTTATATACGTAAGCTATTTTACTACATATTTATATATAGTATATTTATAATAAATATTTCTCACCTTACTCATTACAGAAATATAATAAACGCTATTTATTGTTCAGCACATATTTAATTTTGCATTCCTTGTTTAGTTCTTGTCCCTGTAACAAATCTAATAAACACGGAAAATTTTCGAAACAGCTACCAATCCTAACAGAATTGTTTTCCAGCCATTATCACAAACTGTTGTATAAATTTCTTATTAAACATCGCATTATGTTTTCTATTTTTGCATCCTACTATTCGTAGAATAAATGTACAAAGTGACGAGAGCACGGAGCGCAAGGAATCAGTAGAGTAAAAAAATAAAAAGAAAGTTACAGAGTAAACACAACAGAGGTGGAAAAAAGGGGGATGAAGATAAAGAGGTAGTAGAAGGGAGGAGGCGTTTACCAGGGATTAAATTTGATCCCTGCATACTTACCGCAAGCCTTTGTGCACGCGCTCGTGTGCGCATGCAACGCGTGTATGCGGTGGACCGCGATGAAGAATCTAAACATTGCGTGCACATCCGGTTCGGGCTGCGGTTTTTCGGAGGGTGACGGCAGTGCTCGTTCCCGTGTGGTTCGTTGCCACGCGAATTTCAAAAGGGGACCATGTAGCTCCTTTTCTGATACCCCTCCGCCTATTTCTCCTCCTCTTTCTTTTTTCTTTTTTTTTTTAACAATAGGTACGGATTTCATATCATTTGCATCGTCGATGGGAAGATCGTTGAGATTAATCTTAGAGTAACAATGGAAACACATCGACGAACGTGTTCCAGGGTTGGGAGCTAATGGAATAGTGGAAGATACGAGAACATGAGGTCTGGAACTGGTTCAAGTGGACGAGCAAAGTAAATTAGGAAGTACATGGATCTTGAAAGGAAGTTACATGCATTTCCTTTGGAGGATGCGATAATGTACTACGTGTACTCGGATTGAATTAGCAGGTACAACAATTATTCGCTAAGTAGAACGGGAAGTATGAGGTAGATGGGAAAGTTAGGCGTATTTTATTCGAACAAATTTGTTGAATAAAATTGTAGTCGAATAACATTTCGAATATATTTTTTGAATAAAATTATAGTCGAATAACATTTCGAGTAAATTCCCAGTCCATATTGTAGTTATTACCAACGGGTAATTTATTACCCGTTAATAAATAAATAAATGAATAAATTCTTCCATAGCGTATGTAGAGTTTTGTGACTATCTCTATGTTACTATTCTAGTATTAACAGAGCTATAGTAGTATAGTAACCTGGTTACCTTAGTACACATTTATCGGTTTTACTATTACGTTATAATGTTAGCATACTAGTATATTGGTATCGTGTTATTACTTCACTAAATACACGACAAACTGAACATGCTGCAGAATTTTGAAATCCATAATTGAAGGCGCGTCAGTAAATCCTATATTTTAATCCCTATCTCCTTGTCCATGGAAGAATGGAAGTAAAAATAGAAGAGTGAATCGAAGCTCGTACGCTCTATCGCCAGGACTTCTCTCTTTCTAGACCTTGGCTCCTCAATAATTTCCGCGCAAAAACGGAAGCGACTGTTCTATTCCGGATGGAAGGTCCCGAGCCCCACACAGTGAAGTTGGGCATTGTTCAAAACGGGGAAAAGAATCGCGGCGCCACGACTTCGCCGCTGTATTTTATTTGCCGAGCAGTCGATTACAGTTGTTCTTGCGACGAGAGGAAAAGAGCGAAGATCTGGTATTCCCTCGTTTCCGGCCTTAGAGGCGGAACGAAGTTTCTCAGGACCAGGCCGGACCACCGTGAAAACTTCTTGCGAGCCAGTTTACTGGGTTACGACTTCGACGTTTTCCTATTGAAGAGCAAAACATTGCTACGTGAACTCTGGGGCACCTTGTCATTGCAATGCGAAATAACTAACCAGATGAACGTAAAATAATGCCGTAAGGGTCGATTATGAGGAAAAATGAGCGGAACGAAACATGATCGGGGTTTTTTATCGACTTCTTTCGAGAAAACCCTTTGCGACGTAGCTTTCTGTTTCGTAGAACTGGGTATGTTAAATAAATCCGTCTCACGAGGCTGTTTGATAAGCAACTAATAAACAGCTATTGAAGCAAATTGTATAATATATAGTATTAGGTTACCTCATAAATATGGCTGTCGTTTCTTGACTTTATTTTAAGTGCACACTTAATAATACATTTGTTTGTAATCATCGATTTATCGAACATTATTTTTTGTGCTTTATACTATTGTTCATTAGTAATTGAATTCTTGATAATTTAACTAAGAATTTTGTTAGAGGAGGTGGTCGAAATATAGGCTACCACTTTTATTTTAGCGAACCCGTTAAAGATACCTAACCTTTTACGTATCAGTATATATCTACTACAACATATTAGCTTTCTGATGTAAAATTTAAGTTTTAGTAAGTTAGTAAGCAATAGTAAGTAATAGTTAGCAATAATAAGCAGTAGTAATATGTAAGTAAAGTAAGTGATAGTAAGTAATAGTAAAGTAATAGCAAGTAATAGTAGATATAGTAAGTAGCAGTAGAAGTACATTATCGCACTTGCGAAAAATTGATGGTTCCAAATCCTTTGCAGTTCCAATCCTCTTTGAACCATTTACATTTCTCCTTTATCTCTTTCTTCTAATTCTACAACTAATCAGAAAAAACGTGCCTAGCTCCAATTGTGTGAATATTGAACCACTCCGTATATAAAAGATAAATTTTCGCGTAAAGAAGCTACCTTGAAACTAACTTTTTTCCATAAACTACCCTAAAAATCGAACAGTAACTTATGGTACGGGAAAAGGCGTAATTTAAAAGTGGAGGGGATTCACTTCAACTGATACCACTTTTATGTACGCCCATACACTATTACCATTATTATCAGCGGTTGCCGGTGCGACACAATGTTTTAAACGTCCATTTACGGTAACGAAAAAGCGACGAAATGGAACTTCATTCCCCAAGTTGGCCCGTTACTTTCACGAACGGAACGTTCTCCACCAGTTATGAAAATGTAATAAGCCAGCGACGTCTTGGGGAAAAACTTTTGCAGCCTGGTGCGCCTGTACCAACGACGTTCCCATACTTGGCCACTCTCGCGGAACGTCAATAAGGAAGTCACAGGGGAATGGTGTTCCCTTTTGGTTCTCTAAGGAGATACTGTTATATACTGTGCATACCATACTGAGTGAGTCTCATGTACGTAAGTATATATGCATGTACATACGTGTTTCAGCAGGAAATATACATGAACAGTTGACTCCAAATCCAATTTCGGATGATGAACACTGCGTTAATAATTTCCAGTGTTTCAATTACAGTGGCTCAAAATAAAACTCGGACACATACGTTGTCATGTTTTAAGAAGCGTTTGATAAGCGTTTCAATTTCCAAACTTTTGGATTCCCAATCGTTCGAATTACCAAGCTTTTGAAGATAAGAATTTTAGTAATACATTGTGAAAGATCAGGAGAACAATTAATGATATTGTATTCCTCTACAAAATAATAAATGGAATGATCAATTGCCCTGATCTCTTAGGTTGAATAAACTTTTATACTTCAGCGTGACCTATCAGATACACATGTCTCTTCCTATCGGATATTAAAGAAACCAGAATAGAAAATGTGTATCTTACAATTGACAAAGAAGCATTTTTAACTAACACTGGAATTTGGTAGTTCATATATGATTTCGATGGCATTTTTTTTCCTACGTCTGAAAAACATATTTTTAGTTAAAAAAATGGTATATAAAAAATTTCACTTTTTGAATACGTATATGTAGGAAGACAAATTCTTTTTGTGCCACGTTAAATTTTCTCGCGTCCTCAATTATCTCTTTCAAGTGTAACGGCATTAAGTATTTTTAATGTTTTTATTTTTTCCGCTTAGCGAGCGGCGTTTACCATTATAAATCTATTAATTTCTTTGCGTGTCAACGGGTTTACGTTATACGTAGAAAAATGAATACATTTTTATCTCTCGAGTATTAAAACAGTTTTATTTTCAGTTTGTATATGCAGTTTCAGCGCGAGAAATTTATATGCAAGTGTAGAGGGAAAGTAAAGAAGGTATCGAAAACCAGGCAATGATTAATCGCAGATGACGAAACATTTGATGGTAAAAAATGGGCCACGACGAAGCGTTGTTGCGATTCGTCGTCCGTGAGTGACACGGAACGACATACGGATTGATCGTGATGCAACCGATTCGTCTCGTATCTCTATTCGACATGGGTATGATTCATCCAGCGGAGAAAAATCGGGGAAGCATCTACTCCGGGGTGAAATCATCCATTTTCCTAATGGTTTGCTTCATCTAATCCTAGACGCTTTACGTAGCTTGGGTAAATTTGTTTGCACACCTTACACAAGCAGAAAGTACAAATATAGAGGGTGTGTCACCTAAAGCAAGCCACCTACGATGATTGAAAAGGGTATTCTGATTTCTATCGATCATGTTTTTTTTTTTTTAAGGAGATGCTTGAAACATCGAAACTCTCGAGTTTCGAGAACTCGAAACTTTATGGTACTTTTATGATCTGAAACTTTCGAATCATTGGTAAATAATTATTACTTATTTTTTATTATTTTTAATAAAATTTCATTAAGAATAGCTTTTAGTTGTAAACATGATTGTATAATAATACAGATACTTCTTCATATACCTTTTCACGCCCTTCGTATATATAACTATTGTGCTGAAACTAACTTAAACTTAACTTTAAATAGGAATCATAATTTATCTTTACACTAAAAAACCATAAACTATAAACAATAAATTCAATTTTATGTTCATAACTTAAAGTCATAAGCTTAACCTTTAACTCGGAACCATAAACTTAATTTTAAACTCGGAATCGCTACGTGACAAACTCAATACTAAAGTCCAAATCTTAAGTAAATAATAATTTGTCACGATTTGAATTTATTTGAGTAATAATTCAATTGAAGTTGTATTTAGACTTTAGATTCGATATCATAACTGCTATAAGAGAAAATTTAAGATTTACTGCATAAGAATTAATATTATTAATTTAAATTATATTAGTTAATAACAACCGTTATGAATGGCTACATTTTTTTCTGCTACAATTATCGATGAAAAATATTAATTTTGTTTATGGTAATCAGCATAAATGATCAAAATTTATTTGATTGTTAGTAACCATTATCCATGATCAGAATTTGTTTTGGAATCTTTTTTTTGGTTAATCAACGATTAAAAACCGAAGGATAAAAGCAAATATTAATATTTGTAGAAATTGTTAAAATACTTGCAAATATATTAAATAAAAATAAATACTTACAATACTGGTGGGATACAGTTTCTAAGTTATCGTATATTAAAGTCATAGTTCCATACCTGTAACATACATGAAACATAATTTATTAATTTTCTGCATATAGTTATATAATAAATATTAAAAAGAAAAATCTTTGTTACAGTGGAATTATCAAGTAACGTCATCTAATTAATATTGTTCCCAATTAAAACCCAATTGAAACTTTGGAGTGTAATTTAGTCCCTTAAGCATGAATAACAGCAGCTAAAAAAGATACGTGCTTAATATTTTCGAATTCTCTAGCTACGCGTAAAATTTTATCACAATTAGCATGTTTTAAAGTAAAAAATTTAAATCTATTTCCAAATATAATAATAGTAATAATAACAATTTATTAACGGGGTAGATTCTACTTTGGTGTACAAATTTTATAAAAAAAAAATAGGTTAAACATTGGTAATGTGGAACACCTTATTCTAAAAGTTTGTCAAATATAGGGAAAATTGCCTTCTTCGACGAAACTAAAGCGACTGGGCAAAGAAACTAATACATAATCATATTTAAATTATTAAGTTGGAAGCAATTCAAGTGATTTGATATTATAGTAAAACCGCTAACAGAAGTGAAATTCGGCATTTTGAAAATGTGGCATCTAATATGGAACACCTGGAAAGTTTATAAAGAAAACTAACAGAACTGTATGGTTGTTATGCAAAACGTATATTTGTTTAAACAGTAGATAGGAATAAACAAATATCTGTTAGGTATTTTATACGTTTTCGATGCAGCCTATCTTCGCTAGAATATTTAACTATTATATTTAACTCGCCTTTCAGAAATTTTTGTACACCGGAAAAGAGAAAAACGTTTTTTTTTTCAGTAGCGGATATTCTACTGACGTTTAATTGTCAGCATGTTCGGTTATGGTTTATAAAGCACTCATATACATGATTGCCGATAAAGTTCGTCATTTAATTATCGAGACTTAACAAAGTTCGATATTACGTGGTGTTCCATATTACCTACGCTTATCCTAATTGGGTAACACATCCCTTGTAAATTGCTTCTGATATAACAATGCTTGCAAGTGTAGCAAATCCTGGGCAATTATCGAGGAATACTACCACCATTTGTGATGTTTTACAAACGGACGATATAAAGTCCCAATTATAACATTTTTCAATCTATTAACTGTCACATATACATATGCTATGTAACTTGCAAGTTACATATCCATATATCCACATTTTTAATGATAGGTATTTAATCTTATAATTATCGTTGAGCTGTATATAATAAACATACCATTACACAGACAGCATTAGATTTAATTACAACAATTACTATTTCCTGGCTCCCGGATTAATTCTTTAACGAAATCTTTGCTTTTCGAATTAAAGCACGTAACACGTGCTGGCTGCTGTGTTAGTATCGCGCCGAACCGATCGCCTTGTATAGCCGAAAAAAGGAAACGTGCGCCGCCGGATGGGGATCGAACTCGGAATCTTCGGGTCACTAATTAATCTCGTTAACCACTACGCCACAGTTCCACTGAGCCTTCATTTGTGTCTAACGTCCTTATCAGGCTTATACCACCTTTCTCTCTCTATTGTGGGTCTAGAAGGGTCCACCATCCTACAGTACTTTGAGAAAATTAAAAGTTATATGGTAGATTTGGATTTTTATATTGCAGATAGTGATCGTTGTTTATGTAAACAGACGGAGAGTATAAAGAAGCGACTGTATAGTCTCGTATTTTGTTGTAAAGCATTAACATAGAGTTCGTACAAAATACGAAGGTGATTGTCAGAGGGTTAAAGTATAGAAACTTTAATCAATTGTAATTTTCGTCACACAACCAAAGGTAGTTTCTGCTATAGAAGGTTAATTAAGAACAAGATAATATATCATTTGTACATATATTAGGTGTACAAATTAATTCAGAGCCTCTATCTTTAAACTCTTGGTATCTTTATAAATTTGAACTCGCTACTTTTCTATTTTTCAAGTGACAAATTTGCGTCATAAATGTGAAAATGCTGAAAATTTTTAATATTAAAACGGAATTTGATTTTTTATGAATAATAATTGAATCTTATGAAATTCTCAGGGCACAAAATTAATTTGTACACATAATATTAAATTCTACCTGACTAATTGAATCCTAATACCTTTGTTCCAGTAATATTGATAAAAATTGAATATATATCTAACCTTTTCCTTAACAATTACAACATTTCGTCAAACATTACTAGAATATTTCTCAATATTTCTTCTTATCTGTACAGCTAATAATTCTTTTCAATCTACACATACACCTCATGCACAAGAAATAGTGAAAATTTCTACTTAAAAGATAACTCAGACATCGGTAAGCCATTAGTTCTGTTTTATTATATATTTGTCTATTTATCTATTATGTGGTGTCCGCTTAATGTTCGTGCTTAATATTTTCATTTACACGGCAATTTCATGCAACACGCGTATCCCTTGATTTTGATGAGTAATTCGAGTTCTGATCTTAGCTGACGATAGAAGAGAAAAAAGTTATGTTTCTGGAGTGCAGTTAGACTTAAAGTGGCTCGTTAGTCCCAGGACGTCGTTTTGCTGGCGTCGTAATGATAACGACGCCCACCACTGATGTCGTTTTCTCTTAATTCTCCTCTTTGGTCCACCTTGCAACGTTCTCGTTTCCACGGGATACACCCGCATTACTTATCATTAACCAAAGCTGTGCGTATAATTCCATTATCCGTCTTTTAAACATCAATTTTAGCAAAGAACTATAATTTCTGAAATTCCTTCATTCATTATTCAATCTCTTTAAATATTTTTCACATTCGCTATCTCTATTCGCAATATTTTTGACTCCTTCGTTACGTGAACAGATTTAAATAACCGGTTTTGAATAGACAACGTAAGGCAACAACGCCTAAAGCGATTATTATTTTACTTAACATGCAAAATGGTTCGTGTCATTTGTCTAGATTGCTGCGTGAACATGGTTCGGGCAGGAGCAAAATTTATTAGCTATTACAGTAAGGTTTGAGGGGATGCATGATCGATAACCATGAACGCCTGACGACCTTGGAGATCCGGCACGATAGATTGATAGATGAACCGATGGAAACGGTACCGTACACTCTCCGCTGACGCCAGCCTCTCGTATCTACAGGAAGGTACCTGGCAACGCGCCGGAAATTTCACGGAACGAGGTGTTAACCGTTTACATGATCAGGAAAAACAAGACAAGGATGGACGAGATTATATCGTTAATCCAACCTGTAACAACCTTTCTTTCCTTTTTCATTCCTTTCCACTATATTTACATTATTTACATCAGTATCTGGATTAATATGGAAATAGTAGAGCTCTAGAAACTTATACATTGTTTAATATTCACTTTATCCCAATCTATTGTAATATACATTTTTCTTTAAAATTTCTATGACGATTATAAGAAAAATAAACATTACAGCGTATTACTATAGCAACATGTAAAATGTAGAAAATATATCATTGGAATAACTATCATTATTTTTATAAATTGTTTATTATTCCATGCATAAAATCATTTTTTCAAAAAAGTGTTATGGAAATTTATTTTGAACACAAAAAGTTAAGCTTCAATCAATTGCGACATGGTACTAGAATTGTAAAAAATTCAAAAAGTGGAGTTAATTATCTTGGCCCGCGAATGACCCAATTTTGCAACATTCTGTTACACAATTTGTTAGTAGTTATTTATTAATTTTCCCATTCCCGTTTAATTCCGTCCAAATTAAGTTCTACAAACAATTTCTACGAAAACTATATAGCAGAGTGTAATGAAATAAAAACACATGAACTTTTCATTTAATCTAATGAAACAAAATTGTAATTAGTTTTAACCTTATTTTTATTTTTTGCTCAATTTACTTCAGTTACTAAAATACTTTATTTATTTAATTCATAAATTTGAAGACAAATGTCTGAGAATTGATACGTAATTTTCATTCCATATAGAAGATAAAATTACCATCAAATCAAGCATTATTTTCCGTATCATTACATTAAGTATCAAGTGACTGTTTTATTATATCTTGTTTAAAAATCGTCTGACAAACGTTTTTCGTCAACGAGATACGTTTCTGTATAATATCGAAGCAGTGGAAATAATTCCCGCGCTATTAGCATAATAATTAATAGAAATTCAAGAGTAACAATCGTCCAACTTCCTTAATTCCGGTAAATTGTTTTCGTACGAACCTTGTTACAATAATTAGAATTTTTCGTAACGCAACTGGAATACGAAAAGCGCTTCTAAAAGTCAAACAGACTATCTAACTCTCATCCCAAGCGGAATTAATATTTAACGAGTTCTGGCGCCGCGAATCCTCTCCTGTTTATTATACTTTCCACAGTACTTCAATTATCGAAATATTTTTTGTTAATAAGTTCCGTAATTTTTTCTTCCTTCATACACTTTCATGACCACTGCACACTCGAAACTTTTTCGTATTACGTTTACACGAGTAATAGGCAACCCTTATTAATACAAAATTACGTTCCAACTCGGATATTAAATTGCATAAGCGTCATTGTCACCATTGCATTATAACAAAGTATATAATTAGTTTATATTATGATTTTGGCTCATGACTGGTAATAATTAGGCTACGGATTTTTGTGCGAATTTAGTTTTGTATCAAGGAAAATAAAGGAATAGAATTTAAAGACAAATTGATTTTACTCCTTGAATAATATAGGGTGTATTTTAATCTACATAATTTCCATATATTCTGCACCTTTTTGCAAATTTGAATTTCCCATAAATGCATAAAATTCTACAGTCTATTGATAATAAATTTTGGGCTAGGATTTTGAAATATGAAGCTACAAAGAATATTAACACACTGTGTATCGTATTCATTTTGCTTTTCAGGCATTAATTAATTAAATCTAAGTATTAACTATACCAATACATTTGCTATCATCTTTCACAAAATTACAAAACTATTTGATTGTTAATATCGAAAATAATCAATACTATTTTGAATGTCTTTTTTCCATTCGTCAAGCAATTGACGAATTTTGTTTTTGAAGAAGAATTATGGGTTTAAGTCAATGACGTTTAAAAAAAAAAAAAAAAAATACACTGAATTAATATGTACTCGAAGTACGCAGTTTTAAAGAACGCAGTTTTAATCATACGCGGTTTTTGCAGTCTTTGAAGCCTGCAAAAAGTGAAAACTTTGAGGAATTACAAAAATCAAAATATACTTTCGTAAAATGTAAATAATATATGTACACAATATATAATTAATATACTGTACATTTTTATGCATTTACAGGAAATTTAGACGTTTGGAAAAATGAAAGGTATACATAATATGCAAAAATATATAGAATATTCAAACTGTAATATACTTTATAATACTTAAAGAACAAACAACATTTTATTTAGGCTACATTTAGGTTACAATTGTCTCTTCAATTTTTCTGAAACTGAAATATGTTGTAAAATGCAACATTTTGAAGATTGGGTAATAGTGAAGATCTAGGAGTTCTTGAATAACACTTTTATTTTCCTAATATTCATATTATTTTGTTCTAAAATATAATACTTATATATTTTCATTATATTTTAGTGCACACACAACATATAGTTAACGTTTCCGAACAAGAATATCTAACTATATATGTAATATGCGGTAAAATTGGGAAGAGGAGACTCAAAATTACGCGGATTTTCAATTACGAGGTACATCGATGTCCCGAATCGAGGAACAGCAGTATGTAATTTTTAAGTAACATGGCTCTATAGAGGATTAACGTGGGATTGAATCTCATCCTTGCATACAAATCATTTGTTTCCCATGTCTGCCACCAAACTTTATCAGTATAAATAAGCAAAAAATGTTATACAAACATATGTCATTTGCTGTCTTGTTAAATAGTTATAACAAAAATGCGAAATGTGAAAGAAAATATGATAGAGAACAAGAATAAATTTACAACCAATGTAATCTGTAGTTATTAATATTTCATTTTAAAACGTTCGCCGAACGAATTTACAAAATTCATTTCAATTTCATTTTATTTCAATGAATATGTTTAGATTCGTGCTATTTTATTTAATCGATTGCATGGCGTCTAGTTTTGTCTGCTATATGACTATAATTCAATGCGTTGAGAGCTTATTAATATTATTTTCATAGAAACGCGAATAACTTCAAAATTATCAATATCGAACATTACTTTTCCACCAATCAAATATTTTTATCACCCCTTTCTAATGAAGCTTCAAATGACCTGTAATTATATAACATTTTTTGCTTATTTATAGCTACAGAATATACTAACAGAGTTTTACAGAAAAAATTTGGGACATCCCGTATAATACATAACAGTTTAATGTCCAAAAACATAGTTTTAGCATTACTATTGTTGTAATATCGACGAACAATGTACGTAAACTTGTACAGGAAAGAAATAAAAAAAAATGAAGTTTGTATCAACATCAGTTCTATTATGAGAGGGTTGTGAGACTGCATGCCTCAATTTACATGTTTTCCATAATTCATGCGAGTCGCATAGCGCATATTTTGTGCATATTGCATATTTGTCGTATGCCTTGTTCGCACATAACATACCAGTTAATTGTAATTTTTAATGGCATTCGCACCATTCTCAGTTTTCATAATGTCGCTTATAATTATTACTTACACACAGTATCGCTTATAATTATTCGATTAACGACAAAAATTTTATGCTTTACTTTGATTGTTATAAATTTTCTGTGCTATTTTTAGCACAGAGTATTTCTATTAAAAACAGCTGGCGTAAATGGAGCAAATTGGACAGTGGCTCAGAAATTTTTTAAAAGATTCGCTAGAAATTCTAGGAGATCGACATTGATCTAAATTTCTTTTAATTTCTTTTAAATATGATGTAAATACTGTTTAACAGTAGAACTACAGACGACTGAAATATATTCATTATATATTTATATACCAAGGAAATACAAATGACAGACGATTAAACAAAAATATGTGATGCGACTGATATGAATATTTATTCGTATTTTGTACAGAAAAACACAGAATATCCTAGAAAATGCACCGCTGTAAATTTATTAATTTTTATGGTAAATTTGTAACCAGTTATTTTGACTACTTTGGTAATTCTACAATGATGTTAAATACTATACAAAATTATATTCAGATATCGTATATTGTATAAAACAGAAATAATTGAGAATTAAAATTTACTTTAATCTAACATTTTTGCCCGTCTCTAAACGAAACTCTTCCTAAGTATTTGGTTTTTGTGCTATTAATTGCTGGTACTTTTATGTACCTTAAACCCACACAAATTGTGAAAGCGTATATCAGCTTTGAGATTATTCGAATAATATATGAATAGTACTGTACATCTACTATTTATGCACATAAACATCTGATAAATTATCATTGTTAGCGGCAACGTGTAACATATTTTCTGCACACTTACGCACACATATTGCACAAACATTTGAACATAATACGTGTTATGTTTGCATTAGTGCCTGGAGTCCATTAATTAAGGTCACCAATCAATAATATAATGCAGTATAGTAAGCGTCATAGTTCACAGCTATAATAGCGCGAACTGAGAATTAATCCATTACTGCTTTCTTCTTCTTTTATTTTTACACACAATCTCTTTAAAATTATGAAAACACGCATAAAAACTTAGAAAACAAGTAACTTAATAAGTTCGCTCGCGTTTTATTAAAATAGTGAAATAGAAACGGTCCATTGTTGAAAAAGAAACATTTTTCTACTTCGCGGTGTGCGAAGATTTCTGAAAGGCGAGTCAAACAGTTAAGTATTTTAGTGAAGGTAAGCTAAAGAGCATTACTATTGTACAATTCGTCATTATCTATGACTGTTCAAAAGTAGTTTAAATAAATATTCATTCTTTATAATAAAAATGAAGCCTATTGAGCTTCCTTTACAAATTTGTTAGGTGTTCCATATTAGATACACTTTCTTCGAACTGCCGATTTTCACGTTCTTTTAATTTTTTCATAATAATTTTAAATCATTTAAATTGTTCTTCACTTAATTAATTAAATACGATTATGTATCAATTTCTTTGTCCCATCGTGTTGATTTTGTTATAAAGAATAAATGCCACTATTTTTTGCAAAGTTTACCTTATTTGCACTTCACAAAAATGATATTGAGTGAAACTCTAGAAGAATTAGAGTCTGATTATAATATTACTTATAGCAAATGAATAAGCATTGTGTTACAATAATGTAATTACAGTATTACTTATAAAAATATGCTTCATGATATAATTGCAGTACAATTTACAATATATAAGTTATATCGTAATCTTACTTTTGTAAATTCGGTTCTCAGTAATTTAGGCTCTCATCGTATTTTGGATATTTTGTATACTTCTGCATTTCATACAGTTCAAAATAACAATCAGAAGTGAGTATACACCTCGCAAAAATGAAATTATAGTATAATTATAGTACAAATGAAGTTACAGTATCATTATAATATTATTTATAGCAAATAAATAAATATTGCGTAATAGTAGTGCAATTATACTACTACTTACGATAAATGAACTATAATACAATTACAATATAGTTTACAGTGAACAAATCGTCCTATAATTTCACTTTTATAAAGTGAACGAATCATACTATAATTTGATTTTTGTAAAGCGAACAAATCATGCTATAATCTGATTTTTGTAAAGTGAACAAATCGTGCTATAATTTCCTGTCTATAAAGTGACCGAATCATACCATAATTTCATTTTTGTAAAGTGTGTACTTACTCGTGACTCTGTCATATCACTGTATGCACATATTTTATGATAATAAATGGGATATGTTTCTTACATAATTTACATGCACGAACGTGCGCGCTGCAGTAATTGAATTCTAAATACATTCCAAAGTGTATTAACTGAATTCCAATATCAAAGATGGTACCAAAAGCGAGCATACGATAATGGAAAGTGTTGATATGCCAATCAGAGAGCACAGGCCATACTTTAGGCACAAAACGAGTCGATAACAGGCGGGGGTGCCTCTGCGCCAGACCCGATACACCGGTGCGCTTCTACCTACTTTACTCGATCTCCGTGTAATTAATGTCGTCGCTTGTCGAGGCTAATGATGTTGAACACGTGTCTGATGAGAGTGAATGTCGATCGATTCGTTACGCGTCTCTGGGTAATAAGCATCCCGGGACGAGGAGATCGTTATATTGCGTTCGTTTCGACTGCAATTATAAGCTACGCCCCTGATTAATTTTATTCTCACTACACTTAACTCGACAATAAGGTTTCCTGGTTATTGAATCGTTTGCAAATTTTCACGTTAATGATTTTTCATTACCCTTTGACGCATTGGGGAAATGAAACACTGTTGTTTTTCACATTGCGAAGCTTGGGGTGAGCTTAATGGGTGCTAAAAATATATTTAATACCATTTGTATGCTCGTCGATTGAAAATATTTTCCAGCTACTCTGCCGTACGATTTAATTCTCTACGGAAAGTTTATTATGTATTGAGTCGAATGGAAAGTTCGCGTTGAACTATACATTGAAATGGTATATTCGAATAAGCATAGTAAGAGTATCACTAAATGAAATTCAATTTGTGACATGTTAACTAATAGATATCTTCCAAATAAATCCTTTTCAGATAAATTTCAACTCCCTATTCCTATTATTAGGGTAACCACAGGTGGAAACGTAATTTACAGTTTAATTAATTTAATTGTTTTCAACTGTGACATACATAGATATCTCTATGCGTTACTCGCTTGTATACACCTAACAACTCAGACGTATCGCAACGCAATCGGTAAAAATCGGCACTACTTCAATATAGTCGTATCTGAGCGTGTAAACGCATAAGAAATGTTCATACAAACAAATGTTATGCGTTCAGTCGACGCTTATAGCAAAATTCCACCTTTACACAGGCTACACATCTATGTATTCTTGCGCATCAAAAATTTGTTTCATCACTTTGATCGTTTTTCTTTTCTATAGAATCTGCCGTATCGGGTACCAAATTATGGTTCAGGATGCATGTAGGATGCGTTGACTCGAATACACGCGTATTCACCGATGCATCTACTGGTAGCCCATCGCATCACGTTCTGGGCTAATGCCCTTTGGCGTGGCCCAGAGTTACGTGTACGTCGAAGCTAATGAAGGCACGTTCAGGCGTTTGTGCATCGACGACCTTATATGCCGCACAGCTCGTCGTAGCCGCGTTTAATTCGTCCAATCACGTTAGCCACGCGATAAGCGACTAAATTGTCGTCCAGGTTGAATCATCGTTCGGCCTGGAGTCACCCTCCATCAACAGCCGTGAATATGTCATTAAGCATGCCGAACCTGCTTGTGGCGGACTTTTATTCTACAGTTAATCTTGTTAATTTCTTTCTTGATTGACCTCGCATTAGCTAACTTCATTCATCGCCAGTAACATTAAGGAAGTACGTTAGAATACCTACTTTTCTTGAAAGATTCTTTTGCAAAACAATTCTAGCGGAAGATTTCGCTGCAATGCCGCGTGTTTGAATTTTCGGTGAAACCGCCAGATGTGGTGGATGTTTCCTTACGGGTGGTCCAAAATGGTAGTTTGTTACCGTAATTACTGCATAGTTCTTCTTGAAATTTATGGCTACTTGTTGGTGAAACTATTTCTTATTGTTAGTATGCTTAAGCATTATTTGCCTGGATATAGAGAGCTTAGTAGAATTAATGTAAGAATAAAGTTGGATAATTTATCTTCAAATTAAATAGACTTATTATTACTACAAATGGTTGCCATAGTTTGAATTATCTATGTACAAAGTTTTAGTCTTATCACTCGGTAAGATTGTTTTATCGCCTTATCCTTGATTTTTAATACACTTGTGATTTTCTCTAATAATAATAATATTATCCTAAAATAATCCCCGCAACATTTTTTAACACTTCAACGAGGCCACAGTGTATTATTACGTATAATTGCTATGTTAATCGTAATTATAATACAATATACAAGATATTTAATTTTTAACACGGTATAATTAAAATCAACATTTCTCTCTGCTTATTATAAGAACGGAAAATAAACTATTTTTGAGATATACTACGACGATACAGCGTAATCGTAACCAGTAACGCAGCTAGTTTAAGATATATGTATACACAGCACAGCACATCCCACAATCACATTCGCTTTTATCACACTACAATCCATTTATCTACCTATTAATATTCGATCGTAAACGAGAGGAAACTACTTCAACCGAAGAGCAGTGATCAAATAACAAAAGCTCTGTCCGCTAAATTTAATGTCCATTCATCCCGTACTAAAGGGATTTATCGTCACCTGGAATTTTTTTCAAACCACAAACAGGCTAATAAAATGCTCCATACTATGGATGATCATGTGTACCTCTTCTACTTCGTCGGAAGATCAACGGAGCGCCTAATGCGGCTGTCTCTCGGTCGACAATCGAGTTTTTTCACCCATTCTGTTCGATACAAGCGCAAACGGCGATATGTATGCAACCGCATGCAAGTGCGGCCATAAATTTCGAGATTCTTTCATGGCCGGGCAATATCGGCTTTCCGCGCGGAAAGGTTGCGCGTATGTGAGCATTAAACGAAATTGCTACACGCGGCTGAAGGGGATAGAAGCACCCTAAGCGCGATAGAGACACGCGCTTCTGTGTCGTTGAGACCACGAACTTCCAATTACATTACAGGTTGCCCACATGCAAGCCTGACGTACATGCTTAAAATGGGATTCATAGTCTCGGCGCACACGAAGATCGGCCGAGAAAAGGGGACGCGTAGATTCGAAAGGCATAATTAAACGACGCGACGGTAGAAAATGTTTTGCATAATTTAATGGACGTCTCCAGCGTGAAACAATTCGGGGCCTAATGAATACGCAAAAGCTATTAATTTCGATAGATTGGAAGTTCGATCGATTAACGGGAATTCGTTAAACTGTAATGGAGTGACAAGCAAGGGATTACTGTGGCTTCGTTTGCTACTAATTTTGTTACCAGGAATGTGCACCGTTGTTCAACGTAGTGTGAGAATATTTTAGAAGAATATTCTGTTTACATGCATAATTGAAAGAAGCGGAGAATGGCGGACAATGAGAAGACTGTAAAGCAGTAAAGAGTTTAAAGAAGGGATATTTAAGGATTAGAGTTACTAGATTAAATTATTGTAGCTGTATGTTAGATGGAGATTATATAGTCTATCTAAAGTTTATAAATAGTGTATATAAAGTTGTTGTACGTAGAATTTTACCGAAGAAATATTTTATTTGTAATTTAGTAACATGGAGGAAATATGTAGGTGTGTAACTGTTGAGGTAGAATTGTCAGATTTTGTTTCGGAACAGTTTCGGCCGTAGTTCACTTTGTAGGTTTGTTGTGGATCTCAAGAGATATTGTAAACTACTTTCTTTTTATTAGTTACAATTCAGTCCCCCAAAATGAAAATATCCCGTATATGTACATTAGCTGATTTCTTATTCATTCGCGTGTCTTTAAAACTACAATAGGTATAAGAAAATATTTGCAATTAAAATTTAATAGCCTTTTATGCTTTTTAAGATTACATGATCAGAACAGTAAAAATTCTGTATTTAAATAAAAAATTCCTCGCTACTATCATTAATCAATATTTTATTCTTTTATCTCGTGGGGAAAATCGTATTATAAATGGAGAAGTTTAGGCTAAACTTGTCGGAAAATGTGGTTGAAACGCTTGAAATTCTTTCTTATTTGAAAAATAAACAACATTAGCTTCATTGGAATTTAGTTCCGTTTACAATTATTACAGTCTCTATCTTTATTTATTATATAATGTATCTTAATAAATACACTATTAAATAAAGCATATTAGGCATAAACAAGAGTTGTCTGAAGAATACAAAGTAAATTGGAAGAATAATATAGATTTAGTGCAATGCAATTTATTATTCCGACGACTTCTGCGTGTCCTTTGATTAAAATCCACCGTAGCGAAAGGGTTAAGATCTAGATATTATTAATTATGTAAGCGATATTCCAGTAAGATTTACATCTTAGTTAAGTGCATCGTCACTGCGAGTCGTAAATTCAGCGGGTAACTTTATTAGCATGACACGGAGTTACAAGTAATCCGTGTATACACGTAAACAAACGAAAGAGCAATATTATTAAGCCATGTTTCTCACTTTCGTTGCTGTTACTGCAAGCAGAGCGACAGTACGTTTCTGCCAGTTTAGTATCGTTTATATGGCCGGTGTGAAGACTAAACGAGAAAGATGTCGCGTAGTAAACTGTAATACTTCCGTGCAATTTCACTTCCTTATTGAATAAAACAAGAACTGTTAACTATTAGTAAATTACTTCAAAGAAAATTATTGCTTCCATAAAATCCTCTGTTTAAAACAATTTTATTTTTCCTGCTGTATAAAAAATAAAAAGTAGGAAACTTTTTTCAATGAACTTACAATTACATCAATGTTACCGTTACTATAAATCTTATTTTCCTTAGTTTCAAGAGTAATTCTTCAAATTAAACATACATATAGAATTAAACAATGGTGAATATATACCTGAAAAGACGCTTATCATTGTAAATTATGTTCCTATTTGCTCGTACACGTGATACAATATTTTAGGAACATTTAATATAGTTATTCACAAAAGTATCCGAATATCCAAATGCATTTAAGAATCTTCGTACATTTATTTTGTATTATAATAGGTGTAATAAATAATCCAATTTTTTGGTTAAACTCAACATTTGTGTCCACCAAAATCAACTACTTATACCGTTCTAAATGTAATCATTGTTGTAGCCTAACACTTTACATTTAATTTACACTTGCTTTATAATTTAAAGGTCGATCTTTTGATGAAATAGATTCATCAACCAATTTGAAAATAACGGATTACGTACATCTAATACATATGTTTAAAAATATCACTTTATAATTTTATCGAAGTAATCTGCTCGTCGATGTTGAAAATAAATTTCGAGTTACTGTTTTCTCTTTACTCATACATAATTATACATGAAATTTACCGAATGCTTAACGCGGGGGAATACTTTTATAATTAACTATATACATCACTTGAAGGATATTCAATGTATCACTTCAATTGTCCAACTATTTATACATTTTGGAACAGAAATTTGTTACTAAACTCCCGTTTCTATTATTTTATGTTACACGTGTTATAAATATGAAATCAACCTAAGATATCAATTTTATAATTTTCTGGCAACGCTATCGTTTTTCCAATGACATATTACTTTATTAACAAAGAATGATCATTCTTGTTAGATATCTTTACTGTGTCGATCTAAATTTGTGACAATAAATCTAATCTTCGCTCTAATCGGAAATAAATGTAAACTCGTATGTGTATCATAAACATGAAACAGTGCGTACAAAGCAAGAAAGATTGGATTTGATCTTTATTCGACACTTGTATGTACGTACGTAATAAACATTAACGGTCCGTGAAATCACCTTTGGTAATTACGTACTTAACTTTAAACGTCTATAGTAGCTACGAGATAAACCTTGAAAATTAAAAAAAGAAATCAAAGCCGATCCTACAAAAAATTACAAAGTGAAGCTTCCTTCCTGGGTACCAGCAATTTTCCTCGTGGGACACACAACGCTTATAGGCAACATAATCGCATTGCAAGTGAAATCCAGAGATAAAATCACGTATTCGAGGGAAGTAGGGAGTCTTTTCAATCTAATTCCGGTTGCAGGCGCCTAGCAATATTTAAGCAAGATAATCAGCCGCCGCGGACAGAGCCGTTATTCGGTATTCATGTTAACTAGGGACGGAAATGCCCAGCTGTAAGGTCGATTACATTCGACCCTGCGCTTCGAAAGGAGAAGACAACGTTGATGCGGCAACGATAGCAATGTGGAAACCTAATTGAAGTGGGCGTAGACGGTAATAGCTCGGCTATACGAGGGACAACCACGCGAGCTTCTCGTTCAAGACGCATCGCCTTGCTTGCTAACATTCCTAAGAAGATTTGAATCGAGCGCAATTCCGCGACAATGTAAGTACCTTTCCTTCCATTCGCCAGACGCGTTTTGCCATTCTTCCCGTGGGAATATACGACCCGCGATGGCTCGGCTACCTTCATTGGACTCTGATGAGACTGTTCTCTTGAGAACGATGAATCGGAATACATGGAATGAATTATTATTACTGTATATTCGCAACAAGGAACAGAATGACTAAATATGTATGAGACATGCCGAAAATTAGATACTTTGTTAATAATTTTAATATGAGGTGTGGGATGACTTGAATATTTTAATCGGGGCTTGAGAAGGTTCTGAAATTAACTATTTCAAATCGTTGTATAAAAGTTCTAGTCAAAGCTATTATGAAGAACCTAATAATCGAACTTATATCGATTTAAGTTATGGTTTTTACATCAGCTTTCATATAGTTTCTGTTGGATCCCGGGTAAAGGAATCGAGTACAAGTATTAGCCGCGAAGAAGTTTATTCGAGATTTTACAATGCTTTTGTTGATGTTGGACAGAGTGTCGTCGAGACGGTTTTTCACTTGAATGTAGTTACTAATGTAGACCCGTAGGCTTAATTATATGGTCGCGTAGCGAATGTAAGAGGGTGAGAGCCTGCCGTAGCAACAATAAAGCCCAAGGAACCAGTATTTGTTAATTTTTCAGCTGGTCAACACGTAAACCCAAGATTTGGGATAGTTTTAATTTCGCTATTTCCGCGTGTGATTTCAAAGTCGAGGCGATCCTTGGTTTTTATTGCTGGCTGCCGAGTTCCGGGTAGGTAACGGGAAAGACCGAATGACCGTTGGCGGGGAAGTAGGAAATTCTAAGGGGCAACATACCCCTTAGCTCTCTCCATCGGGACTCTTCCCCACCATTCGAATATAGAAAATATAAAATGGTACGCCGGTCAACGAAAGGTCTGTTTGCATCTATCGCTCGTCGAACGAAAAAAGCAACGTTAAACGAATTGATTGTATCTTCCTCGCCTCCCCGAGTTTCGGTCTACACTAACTAGGCTGATTTTGTGGGCTCCTCAAGAAATATATATAAGGTTGGAGTATTTGTAAGCGAGCCGGAGAAGGGATAGCGTGGAAATAGGTAAGAGTCTATAGGTCTGAGGATGATGCGTAGGATGACTAAGGGTCGTAGGATGATGCATAGGATGACTGACGGTATTTGTGAAGGAACATTGCGCTAGGTGATATCTGGTTATCAACAGTACATATTTTCTTAATAAGATAATCGGGTGAGTATCCAACAGTTCTATAGTTGTTAATTTTTAGATATTAGATTTTAATTTAAACATATATAACATCGTGTAACTTAGAAGCTACATTACTCTATTTCTTTGTCAACTTAATATCGTATTTTATTATAATATCATCACGATAAGAATGAACAATTTAATTAATGCAATTGTTGACTACCAGTTATTAGTATAAATTAAAGTTGGAAAGTATGATTAATTATAATTTATTCTTCTCATAAACAAATAAAATATCGATTATTAAACTTAAATGTTAAAGGGAACATTTATTTTAAACAACTTATCATTAATTATATGTCATATTGTATTTATAAAACACGAGCTATCTCGTTATTTATTGGAAGTTTAAAATCTATGTTTCTTTGTGATAAGACCGTGCATAATTGATTTTCGACATTTAATTGTAACCGAAATATAAAATGTTGATGTTGTGTCTATAATAATAAAATTGTTCTGATATGTAATTTGGAACAATAATGTTTTTTTATCTCTATATAAAGTATTTATAACAAATTCTTATTTGAACGGAAACGTTTTTACACGCGAGGCATTTTAATCAGTTAATTACACATTTTAATTGCCGTGAAATACACATTCTTTTGTATGCATTATCACGTGTAGAGATCAAGTTACGTAAGCAAAATTCACTGCACCGCTGAAGAACGTTAGTAGAGATAGCTCACGTTTCTATGAGTTAAGTTCATCGTGATATCAAATTTATATGATAACCAAATAGGAAATACCACTTTTATGAAGTATAGAGATGAGTGAGATACAAACATGTTTTTCACATAAACTATGTCTTTTTATATAAGTGATTAAAAATCTAAATCATGTGTATAGTGGTTTATACAGGATTCATTTACTAATATTGAATTCACTTAATATTAATACTATCAAATATATCAATTATTCTGATGATTGTAAATTTAGATTTATTTAAAATAGTGTACTGATTGAATTGTTTCTTATTGAAAGGTAATAGAAATACTAATTTTTACGCATACACTCCCGTCCATAATTCATCGGAAAAATTGATGTTACAGTTAGAAAACGAAACTGTTATTCGCTAATTATTTGTTTCAGGAAGAACATTAAATAATGCTGTATTTTGAAGATAGTACTGGAAGTCAACTTCGACAAATATTTTGTTAAAAACTAACAAATTTCAGGTAATTTATGGACAAGAGTGTACATACAGGCATTTTCATCAGAACAATAAAAACGCGCTGCATTTGTAGACAAAATTAATTTTAACTATAACTGCAGTTTAAATTTGCAGGATTAACGATTACCAAATAGAAAGTACGTACGATATTTCTGTATTTTGCATCTGTCAGACTGTTAAAATAGTGATCAGCTAATGCTATGATGGATAGGTACTGCAAAACTCATAAATAGATTGCGAATTTTTATGCAAACTCACGTTTTATTAACAAAGTTAAAGAAATAGAAACATAAATAGAAGGTTGTCCCACTCTCAAAATACAATAATTTGTATTTTACTTTGAATATCTTGTACAGTTTTTCACATTACGTGCATTGTGTGCTTTTTTAAAACAATCAATTTTGAATCAATTACTGCGCCTGATGTGCCAACACCAAGATTGCGTTGGTCTATCGAAACTTCGTTTCGACGTCGAATTTGCAAGTTGATCGCACTTACAATTAGTCGAGTATACGTTTAATTATTCGTTTAGTTTAGTTTTCTCGTCGTCATCTAAAATATACTTATATTTATAGTAAATTAGAGTAGGTGCTGAAAGTGTTCGCGAATCGGAGCACATCTTATCCCTCGAAGGGTAGCCTCAGGCCTCGTGTTCTACTTCCACCATTTCTTGGGTAAGAGCGAAGGTGGAGGCACGAAACGATAGGGGAATCAGGCCTAAAAGGGAGCGTGGCGATGAGGAAATCTGGCCCCTAGGGGCGTGAAGCGTTCAGGGCGTGGAGGCCCTAAGGGAAGAGGTCCTACAAGCATCGAACTCCACGTCTTGGATTTACGATACATCATTTAGTAGTGAGTCTATATAGAGCAAGTACCTAGCAATCAATGTGGCTCGTAGAAATGCAAGATTAGCACAGCCTTAAGGTGATTTCTAGATCTTTTACTCTTGACTTAAGTAGAAAAGTAAACGTTGAAAAACATGGTGGTGAGATTCCCCTAAAATAGGATACATGTCCCAATTACTGCCACTTTAAGCTTATCACGCAACTTCAATTAATTATTTTAGAAGTTATTTAATCTAATAAACGTTCTAGTTTGGAGTACAATATTAGTTAACATCTCTATTATTTATGATGATTTGTTTTGTATGTTAAATTACTAATTCATTGAAAATATATAGTAAAATTTAACGACCTAAACTGAACATAATTTAATGATGGTACTGAAAGAGAAAAGTTGTCATTTAAACGGAAATGATCCTTACGTATATTAACAGTTCAGTTTGTGTGTCAGATAGAAGGTAAATCGTAAACGCATCTCCTTCACTGCATCATACAAATTTCCATACTCTCTACTTACAGTACAGTAGTCGCGTTTTTATGTTCAAACGTCACAATTCACCTCCTAATATTTATTTTTAAATATTATATATAAACGTATCTGCAACGTCCATGCGTTGTTACGTCTTTTGATCTATCATACAGTAATACTCGACATACTACATTTTTCCTTCCGTATTCCTGACACTGTTTAAAGAAATTTCCTCATAAGCGACGAATTCAACGGCGGAGGAATTTATTCCACTGTGTTTTGTAGCCGAAAAATTCTTTTCCGCAGGAATACCACAAATACTACCATACATCACGTTTAACCAGCATACACAGGAACATACCACGAAACACGTAGCTCTGTTCTAGGCGTTCGATTCCTAACAGAAATCGGATTGGTGCGAGGAAGACGGCCACACACAGTGTGCGGATTTAATAAAGGAGACATGGCTGCAGACGAAATCGGCACGAACGACGGATAGCGGCGGAAAAAGCGGAAGTCGTAAATTGTCCCGGAAAAGGATCGTGCCGTAAAACTCGACGGAGGAGGATTTTATCGATTCAATATCTCTCTTCCCTACGATTGGCCTGGCAAGCCAGTACGCTGGAAACGCTGGAAACGCTGTTACAAAGGCAGACACGATTCCGCAAAGGATATTCGGTATGTGCTGCCTATGCCTTTACGCCGAAGCTACCTTCCAGCCATAGATACCTTCTTCTTCCCTTCTTCGTCGCCGTGGTATTTCCTCTAGCGATGAGGCACAAAAGTTCCTCTCCGGCGCGTTTTCGGGATCGAATAATATACGCGCGTCGCGTTAAGGAAATTTAAGAGCCCGACCACAAGCAACGAAACCACCATCGCCACCTCTGGATATGAGAGTCTGGATTTATTTGCCTGAAATATTGCCGAGACATCGCGCTAGATTCCACGCGTCTCACTGCGTCGCACCATTTTCTGCATTCCCTATCTATCAGATTTCGCTTCGGCTTCTTTTGCAAAATACAGTGGAACCTCGATTGTACAAATCAATTGGGGGGACGTAAATGTTTGGAATAAAGGAATTTTCGTATAATAGAACGTTTTACTTTCATGATCTATTCCAAATGGCAAATTATATGTAATAATTCGAGTAAGCCTTGATGCTTTGTACGCCAATTCGAAAGGGTACAACAAAATTAATCGAATTTGATTGGAATCTTTCCTCTATTTCTAAGTGAATTTAAATAACTTAAATCAAATTTTTTTGCAATGAAATACATTTTGCAATTTAAAATAGTGAAGAATAGGCTTCATTCAATTTAGCATACCGCAATACGTGGCAATCAGCTATCCTAATCCATGAAAACAATACCGAATTTACCAAGGTGCGAACGTGTGCACGGCTATTTCATGTGCATAGAAGAATTACCAAATTGACATAAAACTATATTTCGGGGATGAAAAATTGACTTTATTTATTTGAAATATTGTAGAGGCTTTGGATTCCACCATTGTACATTTCACAATTTTTTTGGAGTAGATATTCCATTTTTCAAACCTTGTTTCATTTTTCCCTATTTTAAATATCGCTAATCCTTCTGTGACACCATTTAAACTGCATCGTAGTAAAAGTACCACCCCTGGCAAAAAGTTTTCGGGCAAACGGGATAATATAAAATAAACTAAAAACATTAAGGTTTCTGTGATACAAAGTGCTATTGTATAACTATAAAACCTAACAGAGGATTTATAGACAATACGGTGTAAAATTAGTTAACAAAAATGTCCTTAAAGGTAAAAATCAGCTTCGAGAAATAATTAAATTGTTGTAAAAATAAATTCCATTTGTAAAGTGTGAGAATCTCGTAGTATTAATGCTACAACGCATCAAAGTAAATATATGTGGACGTAGAAATATTCGAAAATATTAAATGATATAAATATTAGTATCGTTTTATTGTTAAGTAGATTTATTTTCCTCGCTGATTACTTTTCGATAGTAAACGATTATTTTTATTCTTTCCCTTTTGCCATTTATTTCATATTATATTTATGTAATCTTCCCATATGTTTCTATTTCTGGAGCAGCATTTCGCATCCCAAAAATTTTAGTGTTCTTAGTTAGTTCCACGTTTTCACGTTTGATCGAAAACTTTTTGCCATGGCAGTATTATGCCATTCCACACATAAAATCATCCTTGCGTATTTAAATCTCAGATTACACAAAAAGTTGGAAATTGCAAATTTCTAGTGGTTCGTGTTATGCATAAGGGTTCGATGTACATGTATCAGATAGAGCAGGAAAAGCTGGAAGCAGAACGTCGAAATGGTTAGAGAAACAGAGATCGATACCAAAGGAGGGATGGCCCGAAACATTCGACTATGGTTATAAATCAGGTTAACGTTGATTTATCTTGCAGAAAAGTTACAGGTCGAGCTTAAACTTAAACAGAAAGGCATAAGATCTATGTGCTAGTGTATAAAGGAGACTCTGCTATTAATCCTTATCAATTGTGAATCACACCGGACGGGAAATGTATCATTTGTCTTAACCGAGATACCCTTGTTTGAGTATATCATTGCAAGATTCACGCCATTCAAGGAATATTTGGAGATGTGTACGCAGTGTACCAAAACCTACACAATTAGTATTAACCCTTTCGCTGCGGCTTCTTTAAAGTAAAAGCTAAAATCGTATATCGAATAATTTTGATTAATATGAAAGTTGGGCGAATATAAATATTTAACTGCTTCATAGCGTCGATTATGGTCTAATTTAATTGTCGCACGAATAAAAACAGAAATAATACACTATAGGGGAAGAATATGAATATTTTTTATAAATGATTGTCGAATCTATGAAGGCGTATATGTACGTTCTTCGTAGCGAAAGGGTTAATTACAGGATATTGATACTCTAATGCGTAATAGGTAAACTGCTGATGTTTGTGCAAATTCATATATTTCTAAACAGATTTAAGGAAATGGAACCTAAATACAGATCAGCTTCATCCTTTAATAACCATACTTCGCGCTTTACTTTGAATATTTACTGTAATTTTTCCTATTGTATACGTTGTGTACTTTTTTGCAAATTTCAGTTCCCCATAATTGCATAAACGTAAAGCTCCATTTTCTATGATCTATCAAATCTTGAAATGTTTTAACCACAGAACCGAATTTTGAAAAATTTCGAAAAGCCAATTCTTCGTTGAAATTTTTACTTGACTTTGTTTATATATTTATAGTTACTTTTATAGTTACAATAGAAGCATTTTTCTACCCCAAAGGCCTTTCTTAAACTGAACTTGAACACAGCTAAATTAAGGTACATTCAGATCTAAACGTTGGATATTTCAAAAACATTGCGAAATACAATACAAATATAATGCGTCAGAAACTTTCCGTTCGATCCAATATTTCATCCTCAAAACTTCCACGGTAATAAAACGGTGGCTAATAATAAAAATCCTGGAACCGAGTTGAGCTAAGCTAAAAATAAAACTCCACTAAACCTTAAATCCCCGGTTGCCATAACAAATCCGTCTATTCAACATCGATGCAACCAAAAAGCTACTCTCTGAAACTAATTCGCGAAAGAAATAGCTACTACGGAAGATCCTGAATGCGGCAAGGATGCGGAAAAAGGTGAAGGACCCGTGCGACACCGGAGACCACCAGTAATTGCGGTTAGGAAACGAGAATAAGTACTTCTACCTCCGCCTAACAGCAACGATTCTCGGTTACCAAGATTACGCTGGGCGAGCTAATCAGCCAACGAGAGGGAAGAGATCTGGACCTATTTAATAGAAAGGAATCTCCGCTGTAAAAGATAAAGGCCGTGGAAGAGCCGTAGAAGGAAGAGGGGTAGCACAGACGTTCACTCGAACGTTGGTAACTAATGAACCGTACATTCCCATCCGAGTCTCGTGATTCCTATTGTGAAATAGCCTGGTGGACAGACTGGAAAGTGGGGAGAAGAGGAGAGGGGAGACAGGCAAAAGAGACGGGAGGATCTGATGAAAGAGACTGCTCTCTATCTTCTTGTCTTTTCCCATTCATCTGTGCGACGCTGAGGACAGAAGCACGCGACTACGGAAAAGAGAGACCATTTTTTGGCACAATCCCGGTCTTCATGCTTCGATAATTGTTAACTCAAAGGAAGTATAAAAGCTCCACGTGAGCTCTTCTTTTTGTATCCCGCTTCGAATCCGATTAGGCGATGCTGATACCGATAGGATGTTCTGTTGTAACGTTCTATTGAAAATTTCGGTGAAAAGAGATTACGAACTAAAAATTGGTAAGGATTAGAAGTTAGGGCTGAAATGTTATTGAAATGTAAATTTAAGTAAAATGTGGTTGAATTGAGGAGGATTAATATAGGGAGCAGAAATTAAAGGAATTCGAGTATAATTTATAATTAATTGTATAATTTGACAGGATTCTAGAAAAATAGGTATACTGTATACAGATATGAGAAATTAGGAGTTTGAAGGGGAGGGAAGTGAAGTAGAATACATATTCATATTATTATATCAATTAAAGTCAACATAAATTGCTGAAAAATAATACTGTAACTTTAAGCATGAAATTCGAAATCCGTCAAATTGACGGGTTCCGTAAATCTAATGATAATATTAACCCTGTGCGGACGAGCGTCGACAAATAGTCGCCTAATCATTTTTTGGCTTTCCGAACCCGTGTCGACTTTTAAAGCACGAATCTTAATGCAATGAATACTTAACGTAATAATAAACATTTGAAATCGTTGGAAACGAAATGGTTTGGAACACAAAAGCGTGAAAACTCAGTCGTAGAATTCAAAACTAAAGTACTCCCATAAGTGTCATTACTTCTTGTCCGCAAAGGGTTAAAGGATAAGATAAGTTTTTAATTGATCGTATACCTTTTAGTTCGCTAAATTTTGTTTCCAGAGATAGATATTGTTAAGCCGCGCACCCGCGATGAGTATGCGGTCAGTACCAGCATACAAGCCAAGGTCGTAAATCTCGGCTTCGACTGAATCGCACCGCGCGACGTTTAGCCCTCCTTGCGACTTATTACGGAGATAAGGAGTATTTATTGATGAAAGTGGGGAATCAGTTAGATTCTAACAAAACACTATACATTTTATACCTTAACACGAAATAACTATTATGATGATGCGTGAGTGATTTATGTGTATGTGGTGTGTGTATGGCTGGCGAAGTAGCGGGTGGACTTCACGGTTTCCACCTCTCGTGAGAACGGCTACTCCGGAGTCTGTTTAAGATATGTTTTTCTTGGTGCGGATAGTGTTAGACTGACTCGGAACCAGCTGTCTTCTCACCTCCCCCAAGAACTTCTAGGGGGTGGAGACCTTAGGCGTTAGATAAATTTTGTGTTTTCCTGATTGGCGATGACGAATTGACCAATCAGGTATTTAATTTTTTGACACCGACCTATTCCGTGCACCCGAAGCGCCGTCCGTGCGGACTAGAGGGTGTCGCGTGGAGGTGGCATAAGGTTGATCTTTTACCTTTGGCAACATTGCGGAATTTGCGTCGGGTTTGGGTCGCGAGACCAGACCTGGCCGATGGTTCCTAGGCCGAGGCTCGTGGCCCTTAGGAAATTCACATTTATGATATGCAATTACCTGTTGAGGCGGTAGAAAACTCTAAGGTGTGCAGTATACAAGATTAAAATATAAAACGGTCCACAAAAACAGCTGTGTCGGCTTGCGTGTCATAAACGTGCTAGCAGATTGCACGCCAAATGTTACCTTTTGTGCAGACCGCTAGCCGCTCGCAGAATATTATTAAGGGAGTTATTTAGTTTCTTTAAGTGTTCCTAAGATTATCCTAACGGTTTTTTCGGAATGCAGGTGGAGCCGAATAACTGATCAGATGGAATTTATTGAGCGGGCTGGTTCCGCGGTGTACAGCGCGTAACAGATATTGTTATGAATATTAAATATAACGATGTTAATACTACAAAATAAAGAATATGGATACACGTCAACAAATTATAAAAATAAATTCAGGGGAACTAAAATTATTTACTATTGAAGGGATTACAAAAAGGGAAAAAAGTTCACAGAATGAAAAGTTTAATTGAGTGACAATTACAAAATTGTTAACACGCATTAATTACGTAGTCATAATCATTTCATTATGCAAGTAAATATTGTTATAAATGTGAAAAATAACGATGTTAATACTACAAAATGAAAAACATCTATACACGTCGACAAATTATAGAAATAAACTCAGGCGTTCTAAAATTGCTTGCTATTGAATGGGTTAAAAAACGGGAAGACGGTTCGCAGAATTAATAATTCAATTGAGTGACAATTATGAAAGTGTCAACAGGCTAGTCGACGTCGAAAAATCCACTGACGTTGAACTGTTTACAATCAGCACACACATAAATTCTCCAGTTGGCAGAAGTTGCCGTTGAGGCATAAGAAAAAAATGCAATGTGCAAAGCTGATGGGAAAATTCATAGGGGGAAAAGGCACAAAACAAACGAGGGAAGGGAAAGGTAACGATGTTCTTTTGAAGAATCGTTTCTGCCTGCTTTTTTTCGCGGGAAATTGAGGACGTATGAAAAACGAGACGACAGATGGCGAGTCATTGCACTCGTATCGGTAGACCGCAGTTGAGAGAAGAAAAGGGTTGTAAATAATGTCTCTTATACGTTTTCTTCTGCTAGTTATTATAGGTTTCGTTTTCTTTGACGCTTTGAATTATGTGCTGCAAACTGTATACACCATATCACTTTGTGGACTTCCGTGATCGCTTTAAAGCCTCTTTTATGCTCGTTTGAAAAAGTGCAATGGCGGCGAGACTCGGAGAAAATCGATTTTAGTTATAAAGACCGCGTGCTATTTAATGTTAGCATTACAGGTTGCAATGAATTATTTTAATTCAAGTTGAATAACATTTTTTCAAATAAACCCGGAGATCTAGAAATTTTTAAGGACAATTAGTATTACGTTAAATAACATTCTCATTCTCGTGATATAATTTTCGTGAAAGTATGTATGCTTGTTAGTAGACTGCGAATTTTTATGCAAATTCACATTTTTGTTAATAAAATGAAAGAAATGAAAGCTCAATGGTGGGTCGTTTTACCTTTTAAACGTTACAATCTCTACTATGCTCTACGTATATTGCACGTTTTTGCATATTACGCGCATTCTGCACTTTTTTACGTGCTTACATTTCCCGCAAGTGCGTCAAAATTCGCAGCCTACTTATTAGTAATGAAGTTACGTTTAGAATACTGCAAGAGAAAAAACGTTAAATTGTATTTGGTTTGTTTCTATACTAAACGAATGTTAAATTTTGTGAAAAAGATACTAAATTAATTTGTGCGCCTAATAATAGTTCCTAGGATAATTGTTGTTTAAATAATGTGGCATTGGAAAGTATATTCGCAGAAATAAATTGGTTTTGTCTCGTGAAATATTGTTTCGTCTTCTAATCGTGACCAGTCTAGCAGGGTATTTCATGAGTGATAAATGATCCTCGGTTATACATATACCGATCGTTTAGGGCGAAGAGAAATGACTTGCATCTCCTGTTGTATCTCGATTCCCTTTACACTCCCAATGTTATAACTGAAGACCGGTCATAAAAAAGCTGTTAATGTCAAATGAACCTGAACCTTTCTTATAACGCAAAATTTCTCTTTCGTTAATAACACAGCTTCTAAATATTAAGATAAAAGTATCGTATGTATAAAATAATATAGTACGTATAAAAACTAATTGTAAGTTTGGTTAATTAATAATATTTCGATACTCTAGAGAACTGTTTTCTTGACATTTTAATTTTTCTGGTACACAGAGCCATTTTTTAATGTCTTTCGTTATTAATAGTTTTCAACGCTGGTCATTTTCAATTACTATTAATTTCCATCTTTAGTAACTGCTAATTTGGCAAAATTTAGTAGAGTTTATTATTTACGCCAGCGATTTTCAACCTTTTTTTATTTCGCAACACGCAAAAGCTAATCACGAAATTTCTATGATACTACAAAAAGATACACTATGTGTTTTTATTTACTGAAAGATAGACTTTGACTCATCAACGAAAAAATAGTTTTGCACCGTTTTTGTTAAAAATTCGCAAACTCGAGGCATGCCGGTTAAAAATTGCTGATGTACAGAATTATTTCATCATTATAAAGTAATTTGAATAATATTTCAAACGATAATATAATAGTAATACATCTGAGCAATTTAATTGAATCAATCCCAAAGGTGTATACGAAATTAAGAAAAAAATGAAACAGGAAATTTAATAAACATAATTGGAGAGAATCTGCTATTAACACACAGTATGCCGGTGAAGTTTCATTGTTATCAACGTTGTCATCCTTATTCATCAAGAGTAATTTGAAATAGTGGCATAATCCGGAAAAGTTGATCTCTTAAGAACATAATAAACGAGCTAAGAGACTTTTCCATTGAATTCGTCCCGTTAGCAATTCCCATAAGAATCAAGGCTGCAGTAGTAGGATGCTATTCCTTGGAAAGGAACGAACGAAAGATCTTAGCAAGCTTACTTGCGAGTAAAAGCTTCAACCTACGTTCGAACTTGATCAATACAATAGAATCCGGTTACTGTAATCGCAGGCAATGTTATCAGTCGGCTATTGTTATCACAGTCACTCAAAACACTATATAAAATTAGTTAAAAATAATCCACCTATTGTAATCGAACTTCGGTTATTAGCATTACGTGTGATAATTATATTTGGTGACAAACGTTAAGAATTCTTACTAAATTCGTACTAAATGAACCCTTTCTTTACAACTTACTTTTAACCTAACAACTCTTATCGTTCATATGAGTGCACGCCAAGAGTTATTAGAAAATACGCGAATGCAATAGAGAAGGTATAGGGATAAACTTGTGGCAATTTGCATGTTTTTGACAAAGGTAGTATACCCATTAAACTATGTCTAAATGTTACAACTAAACTACAAATGTTTATGCAAATTCGTGTCTCTTTAAATAAAACTGAAAAAAATAGTCTTTAACAGAGATCCATTTCATCTTCCAAATATTGTAATTTGTATTTTACTTTAAATATTTTGTATATTTTTATGTATCATATGAAATCTGTTCTTTCTTGTAAATTTAAATTTGCCATAAGTACATAAAGATCCAAAGCTTAGTCACAACAGTTTGCAATAAAATGAGTTTAATTCAAGTCCCAAAGTGATCATGATAAGCGGATTCCACTGTATATAATATAACAAAGCATTCAGATATTTGTATTAGAGACAATACAAAATTCCATGTTTCAAGATCAAATTTATATGTGAATCGAAAATTCAAATTTTTGCTAACAGGAATCAGTGTTAATACCAATCAAATATGGAATAACAATCGCGATAAAATGGATTCTATTAAACCGATACCATTATACAGTAGAATGTCGATTATCCAAGCTGATAGGAAGACATATATGTTTGGATAAGCAGATCTTCGGATAATAATTGATCTGCAAGAACCAAATTTGTGGATGTGCTATGAAATGAATGAAAATAAAACAATTTCCAAATATGGATATTTATTACGCGAAAAGGTTCATACACGCTCGTTAAAAAATCTTACAGCACTCATAATTAATCGTAACGATTGCATTACCGGTGATACCATTACCGGTATTATCGGTTTGTTAAGAAAATCTACGTTTCGATATTATGTCTCTCGCCGATTGATAAAATAAATATACAGTCTGTTTCGAAATTCGGTTTGAAAATTCAAATAAACACTATAGAGCATGTCGTTACTGGCGCAGTTTTTATCTAGCAACATGTAAAATGCGTAGAATAATATATTCTTGGAAAAGTCGTTATTAGTTTTATAAATTATTCATTATTTTTCCTCAATTCGTGATGTTAAGCACACGTGTTAAGGACATTTATTTGAAACATAAGAAGTTAAGCATCGATCATGTACCTAGAAGTTAAAATTTAAAAAAAAAAAACTTAAAAAGTGTAGTTAATCACTCTGACTGAAAATGATAGCAGCCTAATTTAAAAACACTAAACAAACAAGACATCATTATTGTTGTTCTACCCTCTTGTAGGTATACTTTTAAAGGTCCCTTTGTCCCTTTGTACGTCTTTTTCCGCACGCGTTCAACGCAGCAATTGAAAAACAAAGAAACAAAGGAACGTACTGCTAGCACCTTCCAGTTATCGAGCTTTTCCAAACACACGTTACATACCGATGCTGTTTGACTTTTCATCGGTCTCGTGTAGCCAGTGTTAGACGTTCGACGTTGACAAAGGCGGACAAAAAATGCAATTTGACGAATGCTGAAGGGAGTTTTCCGACATTTCCGAGCACAGTCGAATTCACAGCAACCGCGCAGTCAAACTACAATAGCCAGTCCGTTGTACCGACAAAAAATTACACGGTCATCTCGGTTTCACTTAATCCCGTACCATGGCTCGCTGTCGCGACACCGTCAATTTCCTGTCGGCCCTTTAAGCTTGCTCCAGGGTAGCGACCACGAGTTTGCAGTATTCTATTATACGGACGGCCTACCAGATGTCACGGGACATCTAGAGGAGTGACACCGTGACCAAAGTCGTTAATATGTGAAATACATCTGCCCAGGGAAACCCTCTGTTGAAAGGTGTAGACGAATGACACGCGTAAGGTTTTAATTAGAGATGGCTCGGAATTCAATTTCTAGATTCGCGACACGAAAATTTGAAGCATCACGATGTGTCTAAAAATCGTCGAAACTTTTCAAACTTTGAATCCTTATTTTTCTCCCCCTTTGATTTTAAAGAGTTTGCGAGGAGTTAAAATCTTGAAGAAGTTCTTATAGAACATCGACTCACTTATTGGATACAATTAAGTGAAGCTTAAATGTAGGGTAAATGACCCGCGTACTGTCACTGTTACTATAGCTGCCACTTGAATTACTTTATTTAATAGCAAAGTAATGTATAAAGAATCGTAAGTAAACAAATTTTCATACTAAACTTGGACTTCGGTTTACGTAACAACATATAAACGCTGTATATTCCTTTACATTTAATATTTGTAAATAAATATTAGAAGATAAATATGCTGTTGAACGTTAAAATGTGACGAATATAATTATAAAGTACGGAACGTATCGTAATTCAATAAGGCGATACGTTTACTATATATCTTATATCTGTTACACAAACTGACGTGTTAATATATGTAAACATTATTTCTATTTAAATTGAAAAGTTTTCAAGTGACAGTACGAAGGACCGTGGACTTTGTTGTACATTTTCAATTACGTAGTAATGAATTGATTATATTGAACATATAAAAAAAAAATGTTCATAAATAAAAGAGACGTTGAAGAATATTATGCTCCCAACTGGAACGATCTTTATGTTAACGACGCTCTAAAATAGTTAAATAAAGTTACGCGCGAACCTTAAAGTGGCAGTACGTGGTACACTTACCCTAGTTACAATTTAAATAAATGAATAAGCGAGAAAGTTTCACGAGATAATTATTTGCTATGCATACATACAACGTTGCCTGAACATTTGACACGAACTTATTGAACAACCCAATATAATAACCAGAAATTAAACTTAAAAAATATAAGGATGAAGAGGGTGCATTGATTACGTTGGTAGCAAATTCAAATTCTAACATCTTTCGATCTCTTCAGCTGCTCCGATCATTAGTTCTCTTTCCACTCTTCATTGTATTTTGTTTCTCTTTTATTCTTCGTTTGACTTGTACGCTTACCCGCATGGTGAATCATGGAATGATTACGCACGTATCTCTTACTCATCAAATGGGAAGAGGATAGTGGATGTGGTTACTTTGAATTGATTAACGGAAGGAGTGGTTAAAACTAAACCAACTAAACTAAACTAAAGCTAACTAAATTTGCCAATAGGCAAGCAAATTAAAACAAGCAGAGGGTATCTGAAAATATAGATTTTTAGCTTTAAAATGCTTTTTTGGAGATACCGCTGTGACCATTTCTGGCGATTTCACAGCTATTTAAAACCTTTTGTGGTGGCTCTCCTGCACCTACCACTAGAGGGACATACGAAATAGGACTTTCTCGAAAGCACTCGCTCCAACTACCTCGTCCATATATATACTGCCTTTAATCTTCCTTCTAATATCCCAACGTCTAAGGCAAGGCCTGCTAGGTAGCCTTACTGATGAGTCCACTAGCAGGCCCAGGACGAAACGTAACACCCTTCCTTTTTCCTATCCTATCCCCCCTCTACAGCTGCACATTTTAATTTTTTTTAGTAGTGTATTTATAAAAATATGTTTAGATTTTTAGTAATAAGTATATTTATACATTTACGTAAGCTTTCGGAATGCACTGATCAAGTATGAATACTTTTGCGAGTTGCTCTGTTATTTATAATATTAATGGAATATTTGAACAAATTTTATGGTAACCATATGGTAACCATGTTTACAAAGCAGATTAATTTTCGCATGGATATCGCAGACGAGATTTTGTGATCTTGAATGTACATCAATTCCATTTAATTTTCCTCAAAGATGCCGGAAATAATAGGAAAGCTCCATGTCTACAAGACAGATTTATATTTCGCGATCTCCAGTGAGTCATGAAGTGAATCAACGGCTGGCAAAAGTTTCATAGCGATTAACAAGACAGCTGAAGTTGAAGCCGCCTCAAGAGGCACGAGTTTATTAAGTTGAAACCCAGCTTCGAGGCTATAGGAGGAACGACACCGAGGACGAGAAAAGGGAGAAGGAAGAAAAGTCTTCTCTTGACTTTGATGAATTTGTCTTGCAAAGTGAATGGCTGCATGAAGCCGAAAATAACGACAAAACGAACGACGAACGCTTTGTTTACTTTTCAAACACGTTTTAGGATATTCGCGATGAAACGGATGCTACGCGACGGTGAAATATCAAAAGCAGCAAAAGGAATGACAAGCAACGAACCTGCGTACACAGCTAGGATAAAATACTATCTAAAATATTCGTACTAAAATTGACGAACAGTGAGTACAAAAAGTATTCGTATATACCTCAATTTTTCAACAACGAAATTTTTTATTAGATTCTCTATTTCAATCGTAAAGTGATAAATTCGTATAGTCGAAAAAAAGGAAATAGGAAACTTAATATATCTGAGCTTAGTTAATTAATATTTGAATACAAAAAGAAATACAGTTTTATAAAATATAGAATACAAAAAGAATAGTCTTCTGAAAAAACAATAATTTTCTTCTGTATTTTAGATTATTTTATGCGTGGCCCATATTTGGACCACACTTTCAAAAATGGAAATTTTCAGTGTTACTTTACATTTGTAATTTGTAGTAAACATTACTTTTGTTCGACATATTTCAATTCTACATAAGAAAGCTAACATGTTATAGATATAAATTGATATGTAAATTAGGTAATCTTCACCAGATTAGGCAATAAACGCTAAAATAAAAATGATAGCCCATATTTGATTTCTCTGAAAATTTAATTCAATTGGACCTAATTAATTAGTAACTAAATGACAAAATAAATACGATGATGTATAAATATTTTTTGTAGCCACTGTATGAATCTCAAAAGATAAAGAGTACATAGAAATTAACAAATGATCACCTTGTTTCTTCACTTTTATCAGAAAGTGTATCCGAGTAGAAAAAATGTGTGTGAAATTTATACTTCAATACGGAATGGATATTTACAGAAGCAAAGCAATAACACATTAACGTGAGAGATTGAGCGTGCAAATACTTCTCCTCCTGTAATAACGATAAACAATTTTCCAGCCAGTTATGTTGTCACATTTTCTACTTTGCTTCGCTGTATTAAATCTCTTGCTGCGGAAGAGACGTACAAACAAAATTAACTTCGCATAATTTGTTGTAAGAACTGTACGTTTAATATGAAACGTTTCGTCAATCAATTACAAGTTTAAAATAAATGAACTACTGCTGCCAGAGCCAATTAAAACGATCACAAAATATTCACCTAAACGAACATCCTATTTTTTTTTTTTTTTTTAATTGCGGATAACGATATCCCCCCTTTTTTTAATAATCACGTTAAATGCTTCGATTGGCGAACAAAATATTTCACAGATCGATTAATCCAATTCTTACCGGTTTTACACAACTGATGAAAAGATAACGAGTATTTGTGGATAAAAATGCATCGATAAATCTTCGAAAGCCTCCCCTATTTCACAGGAGAGCAAACAGTTTAAAAGCCACGGCGAACGAATGGTGAACATGGTCTCATTGGGAATTACCATTTAAAGTGTCGAAAATTTGAAGTGACACGCTACGAAATATTGCAATACCGGGATTATAGGAATTGCAATCCTAAAATCTCGTCACGAGATTCCGGATTTTTGTGCATTTATGTGAAACTTAAATGTGTGACAAGGTACAGAATGCACAGCTACAATCCTCGACAGAAGGATACGTTCACTAATCCTTATTTATTGAACGCTTCTTTGCCTTCGTAGAATTTTCTCACTTTGCTTCAGAAGTTCCATTTAAAGTCATAGTTATCATTAGACTGCGGATTTTTATGCATTTATAGGAAATCTGACTATGCAAAAGATTAAAGAACATATATAATATGCAAAAATATATAAAATATCCAAAGAAAACCACATATCGTTACTATTAGGATGCAAAACAAATTTCTTCCTAGCTATCACTTCTTTAATTGTGTTTATAAAAATACAACTTTGCATAAAAGGCCGCAGTCTGGTTATTGCGTTCGTTGACAATAATTTGTTCGTAGCTCTCATGATTTTGTAACAGAATTTTATAAATATGGACATTTTTAACATCAGATGAAATAATTAAAGAAATACTTCTATTAACATTAATTTCTTTATTTTAATAGTGTGTACGTTAAATTAATGAAAAAATTCGGTTTGAAATGGCGTCGTATAATTCCTTAATAACATTTTGATCCATGTTTGTCCAACTGTCCTCGATTGCAATTTTTAATTCATCTTTGGTTAAAATTTCCTATTATTATTTTCGTGTGCACTTCTTGCAAGCAATTCCCATATGCTTACTATTTTTATGCATTCATAGGAAATTTAGAGGAATAAAAATATGCACGGACTGCACGTTACATGCAAAGATACATAAAATGTTCAAAGTAAAGTACACGGTGTTATATTTGAAAGCTGAACCAAATCTTTCCTATTTCTTTAACCCATCAAGGATGGCAAGTTTGAAATTAGTGTACGAATCCATTTTATAGATTTTTATGCAACCGAATTCTGTCTCAGATTCCGTCTGGTCGAGCGTTAAAGTCTACCTCATGAAATTAAGTTAAATTAAGACCTTAATAACGTGTACGATGTCGCATAAAATCATAGGCATAAAAACATAGCGCCGTTCCAGCTTAATCGTGTTCCTAGAAATACGAATTCACATAAAAATCTGTAATCTACCCATCACTCACGTCTTTACAATCTTTTCATACGCGTGAAGCGGTAGAAAAAGCATACGTGTAAGAAGAGTGGTCGTAAAGCTTGCTAGTCAATTAAATTTATTTCTCTTCGATTTTTACTGAAGCACGTACGTAGGTATCAAGGGGTGCAAAATAAATAAATCTTAAATCAGCAGCAGTAGCAAGTGGGTCACGTAACGCATTACAAATTAAATTCGCTTGAATTACGAAGCAAAGATACGCTGGTAATTACGTTAGCTTTTATTCACTAAGCTTCAGGCAACTACCTACCGAATCGCGCAAAATGTTTTCAGAACACTTTAAAATAAAAGTTTCTTTTTTTATATTTTATGCTGGTTGATTTTGCAATAAAGAAAGAAGCGGTTGTGAATATATTTCTCACGTACAAAGGAGAGACACTTGATGAAAGTTTAATTAAAACGCTAATATAAAGTCGTAACTAGATGCAAGGACTTTTAGTAAGTGGATGAATGAACAGAAAAAACTTGAAGCTTGTTTTAAAGAATTAAAATTAAGATTCGTCGGATGGAATTTTCGCGAGATGGAATAACTTTTATGAATGATTAACACTACTAATATTCATAATTGATAATCGTGCGATAAAAATAATAAAGCGGCGAATTAAAACGGGAAACATTTTTTCCAAATACATAATACGTACTTTCAATTTAATGATAGAAGAATCAGATGGATAAATCAAACTAATTTATTCTCTTTAACTACTATTTTACACATATGAAAATAAAATGTAATCTAAATTCTTAGCAATTATTTAATTCCCTATTGTTAATCAAAATATAGTAACTATTTCCAATTCGATAAAATTAACCCTGATATTCCCCTTACTTACTTTTCACGCTTATACTTATTCGATTTTCACTGAAACGATGAACGAATATACGCCACTTCAGGAATATTGTTGTTTGTATGAAACTTACAAACATTTCAAATACATTAAATATTAAGAAGAAATGTATTGAAACATAATATCAAATAAAACATAATCTTCATATTAAGTCATATACAGTGGCTGCCAAAAGTTCTCAACGAAAATGCAATTTCACTACATTATTAGACGAGTAATACTTAATAACAAAGTCACATTACATAAACGCGTTACACATTATTGTTTATGGAACATTATCTCATTAAAATAGTCATAAAAGAAGTTTCACTCATGCAAAATTACAATTAAAATATAATTATTGTTGGAAAAACTGTAATTTCCTCATTTCATTTTAACATGTCACTTGTTTCTCTGCTTTGAATCTCCATACTTGTATTCATAACCCAGTTTTGTGTTCTTTTGTTTTTCTTTTGTAACACTTCCGACATTTTCATCTTCCTGTACCCATTTCCTGTACTGTGCTCACATTCTTTCATTAAATATTTTCGTTGAGTTTAATCCGAGACTTTTATTTCTCAAATATATAATCGGCCCTCAAATCCTATCAATTATATATCGGCCGGAAACTTTTGACAGCCACTGTAAACGCAAGAAGAACAGCAGAGTTAAATTAATTTTTCTATTGTTAAATTTGTGCCACCAGTCTGCCGTTAAAATAAATCTCCGAGCATTGATACATATTCGTAAGTTAGAAAATGAATGTACAAAGTAATTAATCGCAAACAGAAACAATAATGTATTTTTCAATCAGTTAAGAAACTCCGTCCACTTGAATAACGCATCCCATTCGCAAACACGTCGTTCGAAAAACGGTTTTCACATAGCAAACACTTGCGTGGCGATAGATTGAACGTCTATTTTAACTTAATTCCCGAGTGTAAAAGTATTTAGAAGGTAGACAGAAACAGAGGTTGTGTGTCGCATTATACACGCGATTCGTATGGGTTTGCCTAGTCGAGAACGAGACAAGCAATCAGTTCCATCTACTGGCAACGTTTACATGGATCGTTTACAGCCCTCTTGTGCAGCTTTTGGTGCCAAGTATCCCGATACTCATGCAGATAACCTACAAACGTTACGTTACACGTACGTGCCACTCTCGTTGCGAATTTCAGACCGCGTCGTTTCTACATCGTTCTACTTGGTCGGAATCCAGCTTATCTGTGGATCCTCCACTAGTTATTCGCGTCTCGTGTATTGCAAATTGTCGTGTAATTATTAACGCACGAAAAGCGTAACGAAGATTTATGGTCGCACGAAAAGGTAAAAGTAAAGTGAACGTGTTTAAAGAGTCTTTCTACTTTAACCATTCAACAACGAGCTTTATACACGGTATGGAGCCTAATTTCTTTATATGGGAATCAATCGATGATTATTTAACACATTATTTACCGGGAAGCGAGTAATAAGTGGCAGTGATTGGGACTTTACCCTAAATATCCATATTCGAACATTGTTTTATTTCCAACCATGACAGTATGAGACATTTACAAGTGTGGTTCTTTCAGATCTGTTATCCGAGTAATCGTTTATCCGAACAGATTTATCTCCTCTTTATTTGTTAGACTTGTGGCGGCTCTCCTGCACCCACCACTAGAGGGACATACGAAATAGGACTTTCTCGAAAGCACTCGCTCCAACTACCTCGTCCATATATATACCGCCTTTAACCTTCCTTCCAATATCCCAACGTCTAAGACAGGGCCTGCTAGGTAGCCTTACTGATGAGTCCACTAGCAGGCCCAGGACGAAACGCAACACCCTTCCTTTTTCCTATCCTATTCCCACTCTAAAGCTCCACAGACTAATCAACGGTTCTACTACAATTGAGCGATATACAACTTTTAAAAGATTCCCTTTTGCAATGAACGTTTTCAGTTGAAAACTAAAGAGACATGTTTTTAATATTTCTAACCAGACGAGAGGACGCTGTGAAATGTCGGTCATGCGTAGAAACACAGCTGATCTGAATTCTTTTGGGCAAAAGTGCCCCAGGAGAAATGCAAATTTCATCGAATAGCCCCGAACACAACTCAGCTAGAATCGTGAACAATTCGAACTCAAATATATCCCGGAACAGAAGCAGTTTTATACGTTGTTCGAAACACGGGCCACTGAGAAAATTCATACGATTTCGTTACATGCATAGTAGTTTACTCTTTCAACGAAAGGGATAGAGTGCTACGCTGTAGAATCGTAGTGGAATCAAACCTTCAGGCAATTGGTTCGAAATGTGAAGTGTAAGTTTAAAACGTGCAAACGGATTTAAACCGAAAAGCTGCTACTATTATATAAAAAAAAGATAGCTATTCGCTAAAAATGTTAAATATAATGGAATAAAGTCTGTTTAATAACGCTATAATTGCGATAAATTGAAAGTACGGTCAGTCGCAAAAATCTACATATATCTAAAAATTTCAAATATTTAAAAAAAGTATAAGAATTCCAATAATTTCAGGACCATTAATTTGCTAATTAATTAAAATTAGATGTATTCGATGAAAATGATTTCGATTTTTTCACCTGTTCATAAAAAATATAAATAAGCTTAGAAGATTTAAGTGTGCGAATTAAAGTGTACAAAATTTATTGTTATAAATACATTTATAAATTGCTAGACTTTCTAATGCATTTCTGACATGCTATAATTTGTTTAACGTGAACAAAATACCATCTTTTACATTATTCGAAACAGCTTTATTCATGTAACCAATGAGGATCACTTTATGAAACCTCATCCAAGAATAATTTTTATATGTCTTACAATAAGTAAATTATTAAGACTCAAAATGTGTATGTAGACTTTTATGACTTATTGTACACGTATTTTGTCGAATATCAAATGTGCCAAATTAGATGTAAGGAACTCACCCAACCAAATAATAATACAAATTTCTCTCACTATAGATGGATGATATTTACCTGAAACAGAGAAATAATATTATTCGTACATAAATTCAAAATGTTGCTAACAATAAGTATGAAATCATAACTGAGATTACTATTATTAATAGAACATGAATATTACCAGTATCTTTTTTAAACATACAGAGAATGAAGATCAAGAAAATAAAATATTGTATTATCCGAAAATTCCCGTATCGAAACATATATGTCACTCAATTAATTCAAATAATCGAAGTTCCACCGTACCAATGAATAATCTATTTCTCTTGTTAGATTCAACAATTGTTTTCAACAAAATCAGATACCAATTCGGTCTTAAATACATCGCTGCTGAGTTATAATATTTTACACCTTCTTTTCAACACGCAATATTAAGTAATTCCTGTTCGAAAGCCTAATTTTTAGATTAATTAAATCCAACACAACCCATTTAAATGTATGTACTACATTATTTTCTTGTACACCTAACATCAACTAAAACCTAGAATACTAAAAAGAAACTACAAATACAGCCCGCTCTGAGCGTACGACCTTAACTTAAACTCAGTCGCCAGCAAAGTATTAAAATCCCATAAACTGTGCCGAATAACTGTATCGTTAATATCCCTAATTTCCTCATTAATATCGTTGCAACAAACAGTCGTGTCACGTGTTTCGTTTGCTCGAGAATCCTACATCGGAAGAGGCTCTTCCGAAGTATGCTCAATTACCATATCGTTCTGCCCAATTACAAGTCGCTTACAAATCCCGTGAGCGATCGTCGAAGGGGGGGGGGGGGGGTTGGTAGAAAATCCCAGGGGGATTTCATAGTGCTCGCAGGGAAGGATGCGTTCGAAGAGAAAGCATCTCTCCTCACCCGGGTCCGCATTCAATTTCCTTCTTTGGCAGGAGTTTACAGAGCCAGTCGCGTTATGTCGAGCATATTAATAGGCTAGCCTGTGCACATGCTAACCACGTAGAGGCAGGACGACGTAGCTCCGCCGCTAAATACTCTCGTATACACGAACGGCCGACGCCGGCGACGACGCCCTACCCTATTGCGAACGTTTTGGTACGCCGTTTAATTACGTTGGCTAGGAACGGCCATAACTGGAGCAGTAACACTATTTTTCTGTAGGATAATTACTTCGCGGAATGAATGATCCGAAACTATTGGGTCGAACGGAAGGTTCGTGCCGAATGCTTATATTGAAAAGGTATAGTCGACTAAGCATTGTAAGAGTATCGCTAAATGAAATTCAATTTGTCACATATTGTTAATAAATAGGTATTGCAAATAAAACCTGTTCAGGTACCGTGCAGAAAATTTAGTTCATTTTGTAGGGAGGTCAGATTATTTATCACTAACGTGATGAAACGTTACTAGTTTATTAAAATAATATTATATATTAATTATGTTGAGTTGAACGGAAAGTTCGTGCTGAATTTTATATTGAAAATATATAAACGAATAAGCATAGCAAGAGTATCGCTAAACGAAATTCAATTTGTGGCATGTTAATAAATAGGTCTTCCAGATAAAATCTTTTTAGGTAAGTTTCAATCCTGTATTCTTATTATTAAGGTAATTACAGGCGGAAATGTAATTTACAGTTTAAGCTTCATCTTCTTTGATCTATCGATTGAAAACTTGTAAGAAAAATCGGAGCATACTTTACTCAGTGAAACATACACGTTGAGTTCAGATTTTTTAACCACAGAACCGAATTTTAAAAAATTTCGAAAAGCCCATTCTTTATTGAAGTTTTCACGTGACTGTGTTTATATTTTTATATTTAGTTTTATAGTTACAATGAAAGCATTTTGTTACGCCAAACGCCATTCTTAAACTGAACTTGAACAGCTAAATTAAGGTATATTCAGATTTAATCGTTGGATATTTACAAAACATTGTGAAATACAATATAAACATAATGTGGCACGAACTTTCCGTTCAACCCAATATTTATACACGATAGAAACGTTGGTAATAAACTTCTCAATTGTTTAACGCTGCTACAGTCTTCATGATTTTATTCAGTTCAATTGTATTTTAGGATGGGATTTTATCTAGAGATTGCCTCTTATTGCGGGAAGGGAGCAATTGAAGAAAAAAAATTGAGAATCCCTGTTTTAGACACTTAAACCTTTCGAATCGTGGGGAAGAATTTCAACTTTTCTGGTAGTTTTAACCTTATGTCTCCCCCAGTATATATATTTCAGTTCTCTGTTTCTTACGTTAACCCTTTAACTGCTAACTGTTTTGACGCAAAGCTACAACAGCAATCATTCTCAGTATACTTTGTTTTGTTCAATTTGTGAAAAAAGATTATTAGTTTTATTAGTATTATATTAATATTATTAGAAATAAGTTAATATAAATAATATTATTGAAAATGAATATTATATTGATATTATGAGAAATAAATTAATATTATTAGAAATAAATTAATAAAATGATAATATTATAAATAAATTGCTAACCATTGTCTTTTTCGGGTCGATTGCTATAAAAAAAAAGCAGACAAGTATTAAATGGCGTTAAGAGTATCCACAGTGTGTCATTAATGTAGAGCACCTATTGGCGTCCGTATCAGTTAAAAGGTTGAACTTTTATCCATTAGACTAGTTTACAAAAGTTTATGGCCTCTTTCAGTTGACATATCGTCCCCGTAAGGGAATCAATGATCTAGAATAAGCTCCTAAAGTAATTTTTCATAATTCACAAGATTGTAGAAGTTATTCAATATACGTATAACTTTGCACAAGTTACAAGAAAGTAATGTAAAGAACTCAGGCTGCAATAGTAATTATTGTTGCTAATCAAGACACGGATGATTCGTGTAACTGTAAACGAAATGTACGCGAATGGCTTCCGCTGGATTTTTTTGGATTTGGACTTCATTATTGTAAATAATATTTGGTTCATTCATGTATACTATTTTATACAATATAAAAACTGATGCGTCACTTTTGAGTCCTCAAAAATTTTACAAGTTTAATTTTTCAGAATAAATTTGTGTACATTTTATGGTTGTAATCGATGAAATAGATTAGCATCTACATACATTTTATGCATTCATGCAATGAATTCAGCTACGTGGATAGTTTGCGAACACTTTTAAATTGTTGCCAAACTTCAACAAATTTCTCAACAAACTTATTGGGGGGAAAACAGTATTACATGGATATGTGCAGTTCAAAATTGTGTTGTTTTAGAGTTGGCTGTAGGGTTAATTATAAAAGAAAGGTTTATTATTTATTTAGTAACGCTGTTTGTAGCAAGTATTAAAACTGGAGAAACTTATACAGAAGAGATAGAAACACATTGGACGTGTAGCAATAAAAAAAACGTTGACCTCCGAGAAAATTTAAATGCACTGCAAGGGGGGTGTTTCGATGGTACAACTCGCCGAGTATGAATATGCACATATGCAGGCAAAGTGTTTTACAATTAATATTTTTGCGCCAGCTTTCGGCTAGCGAGAAGTCCACGAGAATGAAGCTGAAATTGAGTTTCCTTTCTGGCTACTTTTTATTTTCACACAGGCAACGTCCTCCAACTTCTTTCTAGCCGCAAATGCCATTTTTAATAACCCTCGAGTCTCTCGTGTTGGAAAAAGAATAATGCAAACATTTCTAATTCGAGAAATTCTGTTAGAAATTAATTCAACGAATTGTATATAACCCGGAATCAGACTGACTCGAGTTTTACGTTATAATTTTATATCGAAGCGTAAAAAAGAAGTAAAGTCAGAAAAGAGGACATTATATTTTTAAAATGATTTAAACTATTAAACTTTTTCCACTTATCGTGTATTATGTATCTAGCAAAGTAGAGGAGCGGAAATAAAATGGTGTATGTAATCCAACTTTAAATAGAATGAAATTAGATTAATCTGAGCAATCATTTCAAATACAACGATACACGATAATTAGTAGACTGCGAATCTTTATGCAAATTTAGATTTTCGCAAAGAAAATTAAACAAACGAGATCCTAATAGAAAGTTGTTCAATACTTTTATTAATACAATATTCAATACCTTAAAAAAGTGTAAGTCCCAAAGTGACCATAGTAAGCGGAAAATGAAATCTACGAATTACTAAAATATGACGTTTCTATGCTATGCAGTTTCAAAAAAAGACAGAAAGATAATTCGTGTATATTTAAAAATAGTGTGACTCTTTGCAGCTGGGTAAACGTTAAAATTACTTTACTATAAAATTAACAAAAACGTACACGGCATGCTGACCACGTTTTCACAAATATTCATGCATTTATTTTACATCATAGAGAGTAAGATTATCTTTAGTGACACGTTTTTTATTCAGATTATACCTTCTCATTGTCACGTGATTGTAGCACAATCAAGAATAGAGTGAATTTATATATGAAATCGAAACGAACATTCAGAATAACGCAATAAAATTTTTAAAATACGATGAAACTTTTCGACCGATCCAATAATAACTAGTATAACCGTTGCATAGCACTGCATAGTAGCATCTGAAAAATATTTCACTTTGCCCCCCCCCCCCCCTCCCCCCATATCGCTGTATCACTTTGCCCCAGTTTCTCTCACCAAATAAAATTTGCTGGGAAAAATGTTTGAGTGCAACCAACAAAACTATCAACACCATATTTTTCTGCTCGCTTTGAGTAACGCTTCCGAGTCAATGGGTCAATCGAGCGATCATGTGTAACTTCATCCGCAACGGTGCACGCATTAGAAGCGCGTGGCGTGTGCCTTCCACGTCGGGTGCATACGTTGCACCCGGCTGCGGATGTGCATTCATCGCATGCATTATTGCTGCGTGGGTGGGGCCTGGCTGACATGACTATGAATAGAGGGCAAGTTTAAGGCTACGATGGAGTGCGCGTATGCTCGTGATGCGCGCCACAGGGACGCCTTGACAGATTTACGCACAAATGCTCCCCTGATACTTAGCAGTGAACATGAAGACAACAGCGGGGTGTATATAACTCCCTCGCTGTGGCTTTCCCTTGTCTGATGAAATTTCAATAGGGACGCTTGGAAATCTAAGAAATTTATAGGTGAAATACAAGTCGAAAACTTTAAAAATTCAAAGGCTGAGCAATTTTGCAGACTTGCAAGTTGAAACCGCTTGGACATTCAAATATTTGACGTCTCAATGGTATAGAAATCTAAAACTTTCATAATTTCAAGACCTAGTAATTTCGATAGCTTGGATTTCCAAAAGCTTGGCAATTAAGAAATGCTTTAGAAATCCAAACGCTTGATCAGCATTAGTATTAGTATTGTGTAGTAATAATGTACCACATTACCAGTATTAGTACTACATGGTAATTATAGATTATAGCATTAGCATTAGTATTATGTAGTAATAATACACTATTGTATCAGTATTAATATTATGTAGTAATAATATACTACAGTATCAGCATTAGTATTATGTGGTAATAATATACTATAGTATCAGCATTAGTATTATGTGGTAATAATATACTATAGTATCAGTATTAGTATTATGTAATAATAATATACTATAGTATCAGTATCAGTATTATATAGTAACTCTACATATATTATAGTATCAATATTAGTATTACATGGTAATTACATACTATAATATTAGACACTTACTATTAGTACTATTAGTATTAGTATTATGTGATAATAATATACTATAGTATCAGTATTAGTATTATGTAGTAATAATATACTACAGCATCAGCATTAGTATTGTATGGTAATTACATACTATAGCATCATGGTAATAATATACTGCAGTATCAATATTAGTATTGCACAGATAGCAATTATAGTAGCTATGCTTCATAATCAAACTTCAGTATACAGATTTCTGCACCCAACTTGTTCCGTCGCACGAATACGGAACGAAGTCAAGAACAGATCGTAAATTTGAAGGGCCCTTCGTCATTTTACAACTTGGCGAAAAATATTTTTCGTTCGAGTAAACGACGGGGGGTACACGTGTTTGCAGCCGATCGGCCTAACGGTAAAAATTCGATCCGTGGTCGACGGCTTGCAAAACACATGCCTTGCAGACCAGGCAAACCACCCCTTGGAGACACCCTCGGAAGGAGAGTGGATGACGTCACGCGAAGCCGGAAAAACCCAAAAAAGGCGCGGACTCTCGCGGCTAAGGTGCACCCACGAGCGTAAAGGGGGCACCAAAATCGCCTTAGCCCGAGGGGCCCGCCAATTGGGACAGTCGTTTTCCGGCAAATTCCGATTCGCTGATTGGTGCGTCTCTCGAACGCCAATCCGATAGAAGAACACGCCAACGCGTTCAACCTCAGCGAATCGGAAAATTCGACGTCTCCACTTCCGCGTACGTGCCGTCAACGCGGCAAATTCACTTCCGGCGAGGGCGCAGGAAGTGAATTTGCGTCTCCAAGGGGTCAGTTAGCAACACACCCTCACCGCGAACAGTCGTATAACGATCAACAAACCTTAAGTCTTTCGACAACATAGACAGCAGGCGACGAATATTACGAAAACCACGAGAAGCTAGTTGGCCAAGGTTAAATCGGCAGTCAACGAACGAACACAACTGTTTTGTTCGAATTCATCCAACTACCAGAATTAAAAATTTTCTGAAATAATCTTCAGCAGAATTGCCTAATCGCAAAGATAGAACTGTACTTTTTAATATAAATTTCAAGGGACTGTTATTTATTTACTTACTTCGATGAAAGCGTTAAACTGTTGATATATATTTCGCCCCATTAAAATTCAGTAGCTTAAAGCAATTTCTCTTTATTTACTTCAAAGTTCATCTCCTTCAAACTTGTACACGTTTTCCCAACAGAAACAGTTTGTACAAAAAGATTGGTAATCCCAGGTACTCGATCAGGAAGATGGATCAATCGAGCAAAAAAGTTACCAACGGCGCAGGGTTGCTATCTAAAAGCTTGCATCGAACCGGAGTGCTTCATCCAGAAAAGATAGCAATTTTTTGGCATGTCTCTTCATAGCCTTATATCACTGAGTAAAACCTATCTTACGGGGGTATTTCTCATGACAGCATTAAAATTTATGTAATTTTTACCTAAACTCAAACATACAAAGAAAGAACGATTAATCATACGTTATGGATCTTATCATACGATAACGTACATCGAATAGATCATTTATCTAAAAACTAATAATGTTAGGAACTTTACGTTCGTTAGTTATTTCGCTATAATTTCAAATCATTCTTATTTTATCACATTTAATTAATTAAGTACGATTATGTATTAGTTTCTCTGTCATACATTGAGTTACAAGACTTTTTAGTATCGCTTTTACTGCATTATGACAATCTCCATACTTTCTTATTATATTGGCCACGTTTTAAAGTCCAAACAGTACATTTGCCGCCTAATATTTCGTTTCAAATATTAAGTGTAAACGAATATACAACGTTTATGTGTGGTTACGTAAGCCGAAGTCCAAATTTAGTATCAAAATTTGTTTACTTACGATTCTTCGTACATTCCTTTGCTATTAAATAAATTAAAGTGTCGGTTATAGGGACACCTACCCTATTCGTGCGAGTGATGCAATAAATTTTGCAACGGTGTACACTGTAATTCCTACCAAAAAAAAGAGGAATAGGGAAACCAAAACATTAAGGGTTGTTTGGTAGTGTGAGAATATCGGGGTTAGGTTCCATAGATTTCAGAGACGCTGAAGTGTCGAACTTCGTCCCTACGGTCCAGCTTGTTAATGGCGATCCATCGAGGTTTCCATGGGGGTTGTTTGAAAGTTTAACTAGTTTCGACTTGCTCCTAGTCAAACTGGTAATCCTATAAGGTGAGATTTGACTCAGTCAAACGTTCTTCCGTGAAAACAATAGGACCAAATCTTCAACTAATTTTGGTTAATCCTATAAGCCTTCCTTTATCCAAAATATGAACAAATTTAGCAAAAAGAAGTACTTGTTTGTAAAATATTGTGGATTTTAAACCACTGAACTGTGATACGAATGTTACTTAGGAGAAAGTGGTGAGAAATATTTAGTTTTGTATTTACGTTTTCCGATCACATGTAAATTATTTACCAAACATCAATTGCGTTCATAAAATTAAGTAAAACACCGTAAAATGATATTTAGGTGGACTTATCTGGTTACAAATAGAGCATTGTATAATAAATATCATCTTTAAGATAAAAGATTTTACTAATTGTAAGTATAACTTGTTTTGAAACGAAATTTTTATATCGCCCTTCTCCTATTCGCCGTTATTTTATTAAACTATGAAAGGGTTATTAAAGGGCACAATTAACACTAGTTGTTATTATTTCTATTTTATTTTAAAATTGAAACAAGTAGAATACGCGAATCAACGTAGCATAATTTTTATTCGCGTTTTCCACAGTGCATCTGTTTACGTTATCGCGTTATTCATTGAGTTCTTAAGGGAATTAGCATTAAGAATTTCAAGTAATTAAAGCTGTGCAATATTGCAACTGTGATCCCCACACGTTTTAATGTTGTCGACCAGCGGTGCTCCCATTTTCATCTGACACTAGTCGAGTGCAGAAGTAAATTTCATTTACCCTATCCACCCTAGAATTTCATTAAACTCGTCCGCGAAAGCAAGAATTACATCGGCGTTCGTTAATTTGATTCCGTTTCATCTGACCAACTTATTTTGTGTTTCGTGTCACACTTTATACTAAAACCTGTCCAGATTTCGTTCACAGTTACATTGTTCGCTTATAGTTATCTATGAAACATTTGATACGCGCAAGTATGACGTTCGTTCACCATCAAAACCGTCAATTGAATTTCGTTGATTCGCTAACAAAAAATTAATTAAACGTTGATATTATTAGATCGTAGCATAATAGTGTTTGAAAAATTCTAAAATTTCATAATGGTTTACAAAATTCTGCAACAGGAGACTGATAAAATGATCAAAATAAAATAATAGAAGATAAGAATACAGCTACAAAAATGCACCATTATTAACCCTTTGATTGCTAAGTGATTTTAGGGAGTTCGCACATTTCTGAATTTATTTAGTGTTTTTCATATCAATATCACCGTACCTATTAATGATTACAATGTTCCTAATTCATATTTAATGAATATTTTACATATTTTCATTATTATAGCACTCAAAGGGTTAAAAACTTGAGTATTGAAAAATTAACAGAAAGATAAATATTGCATTTGATTGTTAAAAATAAATAAAATATGTTGTTAACCAATATGTATAAACAACTATTAGGTCATCCCATAAATAGTATCATTTCTTAACTTAATTTTAACTGCATACTTAAACCTTTGCGAAAGTTAAGATTTAAGTTTCTTTAATTCTATTTTCGCGTAATTATAAGTACATAGTAACAAAATTAATTAAATATCGGAAAGAAATACATAAAATATTGTACAAATTATTTTAATCAAATATACATACGTGTCTCATATTTCGAAGAATCTGTTTATGCTTATCGTTGTTACTTTGAAAAATGACATTTTATACGCACCATTTTAATAACAAATGATCACTTCTAAACTCCAGTAAAATCACATAAATTTTTACTATGTGTAAACAAACCTAAAGTAAATTCGCCTCTGCGACAAAGAATTTGAAATGCTCAAAAATGTATTCGAAAAAAGAAGATAACAGAGGGCAAGTGCATGAAGCAAAACCAGTTTTTAGTGGTCGAACTTCCGAAAGTATTTCTCGGGCAAGTGGCCCAGAGAACTTCTTTCTGACTTATGCCGTCGCGTGACAGCCTTGGGATCATCCGAAACGTATTCAACGTGGCTTTTCGTGGACTACGTGTGCATCCACGTCGTGGCAGAAGTCTGCGAATAAACTCGCCACGTCCGGCTAGGACTCGAGAATATTTTTACCGGGTGCGTGGATCTTTTTTTACACGACCGACAGCTGCGAATCGAGGCACACGTGCTAGCAATGACGCGAAACTGTTTCACTGGCCTGGAGAAGCTTTATGAAGGACAATCGTATTAAAACATGCGTGTTTCTAAATGCCCATCGTGGTATTTTTTTTTTTTTTTTTTATTTTCTTTGACCGATGCACAAAAGCTGGAGTTAATGAAAGTAACCAGCGGTTCATTCAGATACGCTTGGCAAGAAAAACTTTTAAAGCAAGGACTTAATACCGGTATAATTTTGATACCGGTATCATGCCAACGAAACTATATTGATCAAGCTATAGCTTAACATTTAAACGAATAAATTTTAAATATGTCACCATAATTTTCTAAGCATTGACTTCTTTTTATTCTATAAATGTATATTACTACTAAATAATAATAACGAATAAAAAATACTTCCTACGAAATAGAAAAACCAAAGAAATTACCGATAAATACAGGTAAATACACTAACATTAGTGCAATAATACAATACACATCTACTGTTTTGTACTGCTTTTAAATATTTCTCAAATATCGTTATAAAGTTTCCGAGCAGCCTAATACAAATACTTTTTATAGCCACTATAGGAAACATGTAATTAACCCTTTCAGGACTAAATTCTTTTATTCGCGAAGAACATGTTTTATACTAAACAGATTTAAACGCGATTTGAACTAAACTAGAAATTTGAAGGAACCGAAATACACTATATTCTATTTAAAAAATAGCAGTGGGAAGTTTGTGAGCAAGAATAGAACATGAGGCAGAATTTGTGCATTTGCAAATGCGTTACCGTTCCACATAATATTCGAAATGCTAATTTTCCGTCGTTTATCTTATCACTAAATTCCAGCCGGACAGTATGTACTCGTTAAACCAGATAAAATGTTTAGGGTACAGATGCGATGGTTATTCTGCATATTTTGACGCGTCGCGTCTGCAGCAGGCGATAACCACGCGCAACGGTTAACCGCGTTGCACGATTAAAATTGCAACCCATTAAACGTATTATAAAGTAGCGGTGGTTTGTGCGTTTGGATTATGTCGTTTCGACTAGAACGTAATAGGGGAAATGGTTAACCTATCGTAGCAATTATACAGCTAGGAATTTGCACAGATAGTTGGCTCTGTAACATGCAAATTTTTTTGGCATTCTAAACGCACCGTGTCGAAAAATAATACAGTACCTTTTAACCCATTAATTACAATTTAATAACAACGACAATTAGTAACTTTATTTCGGTATAAAGCCAGTAAATCTTATTACATTAACTTCATCTTATTACAATTTATTGCAGTGTTCACAAAACCTTATCAGTGACCAGAAACTGAATATACTAGTAGCTGAGAAAAATTACTCGAAAGAATCCATTTCTAAGAAAGAAATATGCAAAATTATTCCAAACTATCATTTGAAGCTTCCAATGACCAACACAAAATTCCAACAAATCCTCGACACGGCAGACATATCAAACATAGGATTGACACGTAGGAATTCGAAAAGAAGAAACGTCAGTTAACGGGAGAAACGAAACGCCCGTAAACAGTATACAGCGGAATTGGGAAGCATTTTTGAAACGTACCGTAAGTCTACATCCCCGAACGCTACGTTTCACGCGTGTACTCGGGTCGTATGTCACAATTTATGAATGTATATGCTATATGGCTCACGCGAATCTACGACCAGTTGCGTAATTGGGAATCGATGAGAGCACGCATCCTCGAATACGAGGAGAGAACAGACCGTCCACGAACGATCCGACAAGAGAAAGAGGATGAAAAGTGGGTGGAGCGGCAGATGACAATGCAAAGAGATGAACAGAGGAGGGGCAGAGAGAAAGAGAAAGACTAGAGAGAGCACGAAGGCACGAATCGCTTAGATTTAAGTGACATCGAGCACCGCACAATGGTGCTGATTGCCGAAATTAGCTGGCGCAGCCTCTGGCAACTGCAACCAGGGCTCACGAACTCGTCGTCGAGCGAGATGGCGGGGGCGTTAGTTAAGGAGAGAAAGAAGGGAGATTGCTAGACCGAATGGTAGGTTAGGGTGTGCAAAAGAGAGCAGCGAAGGGAGAAAAACAGATAGGCAAAGTGAGACAAACAGATCTGCAGGACGTAGTTCCGTGTGGCGTATGGATTGCGGAGACAATTGCCACTTCCTCTGCAACGCAGACGTTACACGCGTCTGTAATCTGCATTGTGCGACTGCTTAAATTGTTTTCATTTTTTTGGGCTATTGTGACCTAATGAAACTTTGTGATTTCAGAGACAGGTAATTTAACCCTACTGTTCTCCTCGGGTCTATACTGACTTCGTAAGTTAAAATATCCTATCTAGTATTCAGATTATTTTATTCGCGCCATTTTTGGTTCAAAAGTATATTGCACCATCCTTCATTTTTCTTCTACGAATCTACAGTGTAACACCTAATATTTTGTAAATTATTAATTTTTTAACTCATTGGAGACCAACGTGCTTCGATGCAGCATTTCATTTGCAATATTTTTTCAATCAATTTACACTGTCGAAGTTTACTTCATATATCGTGACTATGGAAGAGCATATCGAGGATTTAGTCACAGGATTTTTTTTCGTAGCTATTTCTTTCTCCATTTAGTCACAGTAGAAACAGATATGCAGGAAATGTTGGTAGGATTAGTGTTAACCCTTAACTAATACACCTATAAAAACTTACGCCTGTAAGACCGCTAATAATTACTCATTTATCCCTATTTTGAAGATTCGATTTCAGTAACTGAACATTATACTATAACTGAAAAGTATCCAGAGTGACAAGCTCGTAAATCGTGCAGAAAATAGAATAGAGATGAATAAGTAATTATTACAGAGCGATAATAGTAGTTAAGGGTTAAAGTTGGACAGGATAACCAGAAGTTACCTGTACAAATAATTTATTCCATTTGACACTACATTTTTAAAGCGTGAAACTATCAACATTTATTAGATTTTCTGCAAGGGAATGGAGAAACAAGTGTCCTCCACCACAAAGACACCTAGAAGAAAGTTAACAACGAAGCCTCGAAAAGGAGTGAGATGGACTTGTCCTACGTGAGACATCCAAAGAAACGTTGGTGAGCATTGGCTTGCAATGTTTTTAAGGTCCCCGTTGAGTGGCGTGCACCTCGTGAACGTGATGTCACGCCCGTGCAAACTCCTTCGTAAATTCTTTTACCTTGCCGAGCGAGCTTTATGGCGCAATCACGTAGCACCGACACAGACGAAAAGACTAAGGAGCGAAAAAAGGAGAGTGAAGAGACACCGGGGTGTGTTCTACAGCGACCAGACAGGACAGAAATTCCCTGGTGGCAAATTGAATTACTAAAAAGTTTTCCTTTTCATAGGACGTGACTGATCTGTCGCAAATTCCCTCGAAATTCTGATTTACGACGGAGTTCGTGTAACTTCTTTAGTTCAGTATTTATTCCTTTTAGGCTATGCCTACAGTCGCTACCAAAAGCTTTCGATTAAACTATAATTTTATGGGAATTTAAGATGCGTGCTATTAGAATTTTTATTGCGAATAATTTAATAAGATATTTTATAATAAGATAATTTATAAGATATATTTATTAAGCTTTTAGATACAGTGTTGACCCCTTTGTTGTATTAGCCCCACAAATTCAAATTCATCACGATTTAATTGGGGTTGTTATAATTATTTGAATATTTATTTGATTCTATATTGTGTTCGGCAAATTTTTAGTATTGTTATGCATTTAGTTTGCACTTATTAACACGACGATAAAATTAAAGAAAAATAAACCGTGAACTGAATTTGGAAGTTTGATGAACGGTTAAAATAGAACACTAAATTATTTCCTTCTCTTGCGATTATAAATTGATATTATTTATATTTCTATTATCATTGAAAATTTTTTGCGTGTGATTTGAATTGTATTCGAGATTAAATGCACCATCAGTTCTTCGAAATTTACTAGTTTGCGTGTAAGTGCGTTAAACAGAAAATAATTAAGTGACCTACTTCAGGTGACACACCTATTATACGTAATGCATTTATGCAATGAGCTTCTATTCTTCGGTATTCTTCATCGATTTCTCATTTTCCTAACTTGATTTATTCGTTGGGTGTTAAGTTGATAAAATGGTGAAAAATGCATATCATGGAAAAGTAAGTAGGTAAATTTGCAGAATTTTTCATTAATACTTAACAAAATTAACTATTACTAATATACAGAGCGATTATCCAATTCGATCATTTTAAATTACTTGTAACTGTTCGTAACTGATAGATACATAGATCCTATGTTCTGGAGCTCATTCAATGCATGAATTCCAATTCTTTAAAAATGTGACTCTCGTTATTTTCCCGTGCATCCATAGAAAAAACGAGCAACGAGAAATTTAAGAATTGTATAAGAAAATTAAATTAAAACAAATATTAACCTATTAATTACCAAAGAATTTCACTGAAGAATCATTCTACATACTCGAATGTTCGTATTTGAAGGAAGATCGCAAAAAAAAAAAAAAAAAAAATAGATAAAGTTACATTATAAAGCGGAAAGACAGATGGAAGAATCCTTAGAAAGAAGCGCGCAGATGTATACAGAAATTTTCGGTGTTATTACATAGGACGGTAAATGCACTAACAATAAGGGAAAGAAGCAGAGAAGACAAACGGGCGAGTAGACGTATGCATAATTCTAATTGCCTGCATACTTTTCTAACTAACTGCGCAGAAGGCACGTCCACTTGAACTTGCAAACAAGTAGGGGTCCGCATTGTGCACGGTTTGTCCTTACTCTCGTTCGTTAGTCCGCAGTTGCACACGTTTACTTAATTATAATTATGTTCTCCACAGTCGCTTTGATTCACACGTGTCTCTAGCTGTTACACTTTGAAAAATTACATTTACGCGATGTACAAACTTAAGGAATAATAAACAGAGTACACAAAGTGTTTCCTAATTTTTAGTATAAAAGGAAGGAAAAATACTGGCTAGAAGAACAAATTGAAAATAAACAGCAATGGACTGCTAAAGAAACATGTAAATATTTCGGTCGAATAAGTTTGATGAAATGATAAATTGTGACCAAAATTTATTCAATAGAATGAAATAATCTTTTCATTGTATTGAAAATTTTCTATCTACTGTGGCTAGCAGAGTACATTTTCTTTCATATTTGAATGATTCCCAACTAACAGGAGAATATTATTCCAAATATAATCGTAGTAAGTCTCAAACAGTATCATATCATTTTTATGGAAAGGAAACTTGTATTTTATGTTACACGTGTCACAAATATGAAACAACTTTTACGAATAAAGAAGATTTCAATATGAAATTACAAGAAAAATGAGACAATGTTTCGCCTTCTTTTACGGAAAATTGACACGAAGGTTAGAAGCGATTACTGACACAAAAGGCTTCGCAACAAAATATTTTACTACCTATATCATAATAGGTATACTTTTTCATTTTTTTTCTTTTTTATTAATTGTATTCCAAAAATTGTTTATGAGTTATCCGTCAGAATATGCGAATAAAATATACATATGACGTTTTTACTTGTGAATATGTGCGTTTATATTCACTTTTCGGCTATTTCGCGAGTAATCGTAGGTACGACATGCTTTTAACCCTTTGCACTCCGTTGGCGCCGCTACATCAATTCTCCCAAAAGTCAGAATTTAAGGTTTCCATTTATTTCCGCCAACTCAATTTTCATTTCTTTCAAAGCAAAGTAAATTAAAGACAACTCTTCCCCTTCTCTCGAGTACAGAATAATAGTGCAAATACTTACAAGAGTTAGAATAGGGTGTTGAAGTTACCGATAGGTAATACTATTAAAATAATAGTATTATATAATAGCGTAACTCCTCCTCATAGTATATTAATTTCTACTTCTTCTTGTTATCTTACTCATGTACCTTTTTTCTGTTTTCGTAACAAAGGGTTTATCCCGTTGAAACATGAAATAAAAAAAAAAATAGTTTTGGAGTGTACAGTGTTAAAATGTAAATCGAAATAGTAGGACCACATTTGGCCAAAAAGTGGATCGTGCAATATGTAAAACATGTCATGAAAGCGCTTCAGTGAAAACTATATTATGCGAGAAAAGATGACTCGATCGGTAGCCACGCGATAACGTGAGAACTCGGCATAAGGTACATCCACGCATCTGATATACGTCCCTCGTACCGTACCGAGAACTCAAACTATAAATATTCGCCTTTATCCATTTCTCACGCGCAGGACGAGCACGCAAACGTACCTCTGCTGCCCTAGAATTCGATAATGTTATCGTGACGTCGCGGATAAATTATATTTGGAAAGAGAGAGACAGGTACCAATTAACTGGAACATCGTCGAAAAGTTCCTGTCTGATAACACGAAATACTTGCTCTGCTACATTTCTACGCAACAAGCTGAAAACAAGGACAGGCAAGGTAGCAATTTCTTAAATAACAGATTCGTTTAAATATAGGGGAAAGTTTCGAATGACGAGACAGCGAATGCCACATTTTTTGCGCGCGTCTTTAATTTTCCCTTTTGGTAGAAATTAAGGATAGAACGTTTGAAACTTCGAAACCTCGAAACCTCGCGAAACTCGAGAGGTTTCGAATTTCGAGAACTCGCAACTTTGCACTATTGTTACTAGTGAAACTCTCGAATCCTAAATAAATAATAATTGGTACAAATAACGAGAACATTGGCATGATTTATTGGTTTATTTATTAATTTACGGGATGAACCCATTAGTCTACAAGAGTATAAATAGAAACGTGTATAGGTGACGTAATTAAATAAAACGGAAGTATGTTACTTGTGATTGATGAGAAGACAAAATAGTAGTTGTCAACTAATAATCTGATAGAGTTTATGTTTAGACTCTAGACATATTTTAGTCGATACAATTTCGTTAAGTCATTGCAGTCATTCAATAGACAGTTTGATTTTCGAAAGCGGATTTTATGAGGATCTGGATTCCTGACAAAATGTTTATTCCTTGCAAACAAAAGGAAGAAAAAAAGGGTTCAGGGTTTCGAGAGTTTCCAGTTTTCTAATTAGTCCCTAGCTTTATGGAACGAAACATTTTAATCCCTAATAGTTATAATGAGATTAAGATTGTACGCCGCAACGAAACCAAAATTGGAACAACTTAATAGATACAGAATTTGCGTCATAATAAATGTGAAATTTTTCCCTACTTATGAGATAAACAAATATTCACTATTCTTTATATACTTTACTATTTCAACTGAAACGAATATTTAGTTTGCGAGATGGAAAAAATATGATAGCTCAGAGGGATCAAAACTTAAGTCCACGTCTGTTTAGAATTATTAATAATCGTAAAACGATACCTAAGCGAATAATTGAAAGCAAGCAATATAAGTATTGCACGTTTTCCAAATTATTTAATGTCTTACAAACCAATGGATGAAGTAGCAAAAACGGAAACACCTTTCTACTTAAATCAAGAAAAAGAAAAGTACTAAGAAAAGTTCTTAAACTCGGAGAAACAGAGAAGAGATATCGTTCCCGTTTAAGGCTACTGGTGCATTTTTCATGACTAACCAGAACCTAACCGCACTCTGACGCAGCCACATATATACGACGAACGGTTTTAGTTGTAAAACCATTCTACAACCACGATTGCTTTCCTCCCTTGTTTGGTAATAAATTCCACGTCAAGAAAATGAACTACCTTCAAGACGATATCAAATTGGAGAAGTTCGGGAACAAAATTCGAATCCTTACGGTAAAAGTGTTATAAACGAAATGTTGAAAGTAAAGATTAGGTAGTTCTCGTCAAGCAAGGATTATGGTTATAAATGTTTGAATCAATGGATTCGAAAATACTACAAGTCCACTTTTTGATATTATATAGGTTATTGACATAAATGTTTTTTGCTTACTCAGATTTATCTAACAATATTTAAACGAATTAAAAAATTTCATCTCTAATATGTTTCTCAACGACAATAATAGGCAAAACATTACACGTGCTTGCAAAATGCGGTTATATTGAATATAAAAAAGGTATTATAATTGAAAGCGTGTCAAAAGAAGAACCAATTTCAAGCTTTAGTGCGTAAAATAGATTTATAATGATGAGATACTATTAAAACAGGCAAAGTTTCAGGGCATAAAGAAGTATTTGTCATCGATGAATCCAAATCGTCATCCATTTTTCGAAAACATATTACCAAAGTATGGAGTTATTGCAAAAAACTATAAATGATAACTCAGAGAGTGAAATTTAAGATAGTGAACACACATTTTTTTCCACTGAATATAATTGTTTTAATAAATTGTCTAAAAGTACTACAATGAATCACTAAATGATTTACAAAGCAGTACAAAATGATCTTGCGAAGCTTTTTTAAAAAAATATGGCTATCTAATAATCAGCAAAAATGATAATTAGACTACGGATATTGATGCAAATTCATATTTTTATTAACAAACTTAGAAAAAATGGAGTCTAATTGAATGTTGTTTCACCCTCAAAATACAATAATCTGTATCGTACGTCATATTTATGATAAATGTAATTCACTAATTTACACACTTAAATTTCTCATAAACGTATAAAAATCCGCAATCCACTGACAATAAATTGCACAATATAAACCAAAAACATTGACCTTCTCGAAACATTAATCGTAGTACTCGCGTTGTTTGAAATTCGTGGCTTCATATGTTTTTAGTTTTCAATTAATTCCCAATTTTCCAAATCCCATGTAAACAGTAAGTCCAATAATATCTGGCGATATAATCGCTGCCACAAGTGATTACGTTCCGAAGAGCAAACGAGGAAAATAACCGAGTTAATACAATCCTCTGCAAATTAAATTTAGCTATTACAAATATCGCGGTGAAACACGCGGTACGCCTAACCAAATATTTATAAATGTGCCCGGAATACTAGTTGTAATAAACTGTGGATACGTAATTTAAAAAAGTTTCGGGGGGAAACGTGCACGGGATTCGAGTCACGCGAAGAATCGATGCAAGAAGCTGGAGTCAAGCCTGTCGCAGGACACGTTCTGCCGTGGACAGGAGAGAGAATCCCTTTAGGAGCGACCTAATTTGTCAAGATCATTCGTATTCGGTGTAGACTCCAGGTTGGCGGCTGTCCCAACTCGTGCAAGCTAGGACGAAAAAAGGGAAAAGAGAGGAAACCCATGGAAGACGGTGGTTACCGGGCGCCGTCGTGAAAAGCGAGAGGAAGAAGGGAGGAAGCATGTTGGTTACGAGGTCTTCTATGTAACTCTGGCATCGTTCTCTGGCATCGTCTTGGCTACTTTGTATGCCAGGAAGAAAATCCCTTCTTGCGACACTGACGTGTTCATTTCTCGACAGTCTGTTTGGCCAATTGCACTCGACCTTTTTTAAAGCTCTTTCGACGTGAGCATCCTGCTGGTTACCAGCAACCGATGAAATCCTTGATCAGACCACATTTATGCGCGCCTTTTCGAAGATTCAAATTTGTTGAAGGTTTATATTAAATAACTGACTTGTGTGGAATAAAGTGGGTAAATAAATATATTTAATACGGTGGAAGAAGTATCGGTGATGTTCACAAGACGGGCGCACGGTTAGAACTGCCTACAAAACGTGGCGACAGTTTGTACATTCATACCTGGGGTGTTCGCAGGCATTCCCAAACCCTAATTAGCCGACGTTCCATGGTAAAGCTCTAAAAGAACTCGCTTCTACCAATATTTTAAGATGCGGAGTTTTCTACGCATTACAACGAAATGTTTGACTTCAACAAAATGTTATCGTGGTTATTTTTTAATCCCTGTCATGATACTATATAATTAATCAATAATTAACACTGACAGTATCACGTCCGATTGAATGAGTGGTTTTAAAATATTTGATTTAACATTGTACATTCATTGTTACTCCTTTCATTCGTTTAATTTTATGCCAATTCTTGTGTCGTTCGATGTGTTCCGTTTAGTTTCTTCTCTCACTGATTGTGAGAAAGATTTATTGAACAAGTATATGTAAAGTGCTGGAAGATGCAGAAATTTGATACTTGGGACTGATAGTATTGTTAGTTTTTACCGTTTCAAGTTCCTAGTGTAAAGTTAATTGTAGGTAGTAGCTGTTATTTATTCTCCGCTTTATTTCATGTTTAAGTTATGTTTATGTTGTGAGGAGTTGAAAATCAGGCATACTACATACTGTATTAGGCTAAGGTAATAACATCTGATATGTGATATATGTATATGAATATAAAAACAAAGGGAAATGAATAAGCCACGTAAATACCGAAACTATGTATAAGAACCCGGAAGCCATCCGAAGTCGAAAAGCAGGGATTAAAATAAATAAATGTAAGGTGCTGGTACGATTAGTGTCAGTAGATATAATGCTTCAAACAATATTAACCCTGTAACCATCTTCATGATTTTATCTTTATTACATTTTCAATAAATGGTAACCTGCTGTTTTTTTAGAAATGATTTAAAATTTTTAGCACAAGAAGCTTCAACATAGGTATTAGAGCTTAAAGTTGCGCATATTAGTTACAATTCCTTTATGTTTTCCTAAAAACTAGAAGAATCTTTTCGGAAGTAAAAACACGTTTGGGACGAAAATGACCCAAAGGTCGTTACAGGGTTAAACATAGCGAAATGGAATAAATAGCCGAGTTCTGTATGATCAAATTATAGATTTAACTGCATAAACAGATTTCAGAAAAGTCGATTTATTTGCAGAGGTTATTCTTGAAGGAAAAGAGGCAAACCATTGTTATCTCGCTACTGTTCCATTTATAAAATTCATAATCTATCTATTTGTCGATATAACCCTCTTCTATAATTACGCACTTATTTAATTTTCTATTAGCTTTTATTTGCCAATAGCAAAAAATGTTTGTGTCGTTGTGTGGAGTTGAACATTTCTATAAGCCAACCATTCCCGCAATAGATCCAAGACTTGGTATCAATGCTCCAGTAAAGGTCAACACGGTTGTGGCGAGAAACGCGTTACCGACAAACCATGGCTAATAGCGAAATCCCTATAGACCGTGGACCAATTCATGGAATTCGAAGTAGCAGAGAAGCAGACACATCAAGGGGGTGCGTCGTGGCTTCTACCTCTTTCTCTCTTGCCGTTGCAACCACTATGGTAAACCACCGTGTGCACGCATGTGCGAGCCCATATCTGATCGGGTGCTTTGCGAAATCATCTCTCTCGTCGTTGAAACACGCGTCAGTGGCTGACCATGTAACACAGAGGCTAGGTTTTGCGGCGGGTTAGCGCACAGCTGTATATCTCTTCTACTACCCCCCCCCCCCCCCCCCCCCCCCTATAACTCCCCACAACCCACGGTTACTCGAAATAATACGTGATTTATTCGAATCACCGTGATTTACTATCCCCTACCGTTATTTGGCACGTAACAGGTCGGTCAATGTTAACACCGCGTTGGGTTTTTGCGACCATGAATATGGTTTGTAGATTTTACGCGCGTAGTGGGAGATATTTTTGGCTGTTAAGGGACTAGACTCCAATGGCGTACAATACCGTCGAGTATACGGGCGTTTGGGATAAAATTCATAACACCGAAACTACTTAATCTTCGACATAAGGCCCGTAATACTTTCGTAAGAAGAATAAAAGGATGCATTGATTGGTGCAAGAAAATATAACATTTCATTGAACACATTAAAATGACCTTTATTTTTTATTAAATAAAACGTTGAAATATTGAGGGAAATGAACTGTAGTAAACTGTTTTTTTTTCAATGTTGAAGACCTTGTATTGCTTTTTTACACGATCAGCACTTCAATTTGAAATTTATGAAGTTTCCTATAAATGGTCAATAGTAAATGGTTAAAACGTTACAGAAAGTACAAAAGCAGTACAGAGTAGTAAAACAGAAATGTGTGATACTAATATAATGCCAGAATCATAAAACACCACATAGACTATAACTCAGCTGAAATAGTATTCTAATCTGAACGCCCCAACGTAATTAATTTCCTTTTCGTTCGAACTGCATCATCCATTTCTTGACTACATAGCAATTATCGACAAACAAGCGTGTTTAAACAGCGTCGACTAAAATCCGCCGGACGGTGCATACGTAGTAAACAATGTTTAGCATTAAATAACCTTTGGCAGTTCTCCAGCCATTTGACCGTAGCGTACGAACCGATAAACAGTTCGACGACAATAGCGATTAACCGAATAATTATTCAGTTAAGCGAGCATCAGAATTCAACGATCCAAGGGAGAAGAGTTAGCTGGCGCGTGTAGAGTACGTGGCTCGAATTAATCTATCGTCTACGATCGATATACTCATTAGAGGCGCGAATATTGTATCTACTGATCGAAATATACCACTCACGTGCAGACATATTTGGCAATTAATTTTCCGTTCTTAACGCTCAAGCCGTCTTCGAGCCACTTTCAACCCGTCGTGTTTTGATTTGTTCAATAAGTAATACATTGACAGACGAAACTATAACGAAAATTACCATGCAGCACAGAAAAATGAAGTTGAGTGAAATTGTAGGATAGTTAGAGTCTGATGATGATATTGCGTATAGCAAATAAATAAGTATCGTGTAATAATAATATAATTATAGTGCTGCTCATAGAATATGCATTGTAGTATACTTAACTGTGGTACAATTTATAGTAAATAATGTTTATAGTAAATTTAATATTGTACATTGGATACTGAGTTTTGCTAGTCCTGCGAAATGCCAATAAAGTAGCGTAATAAATTCAAATACCGTTAAACACCTTAAACATTTTCCAATTTTCCCTTAGATAACGGACAAATTGCGACAGGGAACAGATTAATGTACCGCTATCGAGCATCAATCACCATCCCTTCATTTTTTCCAACGCCTCCATCAACTGTTAGGTCAGAATGTTATTTTTAACGCGAAAGAAAGAATCTGGAAGATCAATTACCTTACAAAAGTTTCGCGATTGCCAAGCAGATTAAACGTGCACAGTGATCGCGTTTCGCATGAAAAAGGAAACATCTAAGAGGAGTAAAAAACTTAAGGGAAAAGAAGTCAACATAAGAAGGCAAAGCGGGAGATTCATTTTCCTTCTTCTCGGTCCTTTCGGCCTCGTTCCCTAGGCGAACGTGTCTCGCGAGACCGAGCACAGACTTGGAAGTTCGATTTGAGAAGCGAGAGCTTAATTGAGTGAAGTTAATTTCACGAAAGTTCGTCCCAACGTTGGAGCTTAGATGCGAGCTGGTAGAGCTTCGAAGAAGCGGAGGAATCGGGGAAGAAAGTACGAACGAACAAACACGTTCGAACAAGGTCGAAGATCGTTTTCAGGGACGGGAGGAGAACAGTTCTGCTAGAACGGCTAGAAATCGTTCGATGCATTAATGAAATTCAGTCACGGGTCGGTTAGCTGCGTGAAACCGCCGTGGCATCGATTAATTTTAACCCCAAAGAGAGCTTCTTCGTTGTTTAAAACTCCAGCTTGTCGTTTCCATCGTATCGATTATGGGTGCAGCGAACTTTGAACGTTTTCTGGCTAACCCTGATAACGATGCTTAGGGAAGTTCAGATCCGAGGATGGGTAATTCTGATTTAATCGAGGATGAGGGCAATTTTATATTATTATACTGCGGATCTTTATGCATTTTTGGACACCTTAAAAGTACAAAAGTATGTGCAATGCGTACAACAGGCACAGATATACGAAATAGGGAAGATAAAGTGCGCTTCACAACACAAGAACTGATAATTAGTATTGGGGTTTATTAGTACAAACCATTACTAGTTTGTTAGTATTAACCATTACGACAGTTGGGGTATATTATCCCAATAATATACCCCAACTGTCTGACTTTAATTTTAAAGGGCTTTTGAGATATTGTAATTATGTGAAAGTAATTTTACTTAATTGTATGTTTTCTTCGAAAAAAGAAATTTTCTCTACGTAACACGACAGACCTATTTTTCTATCATGAAGAACAGCCATGGTAAGGCTTTCTAAGTTTAAATGCATGAAGCACACGACACGTCCAACATTTTGTTTTCTCGGCTTAAGCCAGGGGGGATTTCTTTTCTGATTATCCGGAACACACACTATTCTATTTGGTTAGCGAAAAAGATTTGTGCACGGCGAATACAAATATCTCGTTTATTCGAGATTAAAAAGAGATTTTGTACACGGATACAGTTCTTAACTTTCTTAAAGCACTCATTTCCAATTTCATCATAAACTTTGTGACACCAATTGTGACATATTGGAATACCAATTACGGCATTTAAATTTCTTCCAATATTATCATTTTGACGCAACAAAATTATTTCCGTTTCAATTACTTAAATTTCGTTACAAATCTTTGCAATCTAATTAGGTCATTGTATATACTAATTTCGATTTTCACGATGGAAGCTAAAATTTATTTAAATGAAAGATACACATATTTTGACTATTAAACAATATAATTAGCTTTACTTCGGGCATTATATCGTTTTAGGTATAAATTGGATAACTACCGATTAGCTAAAAAGAGAAATAGTTATAGATATTTTTCGTTGCAGAGGAACTGCAACTTTGTTGCATCCTGTGCAGTGGAATAGTACGACGGTTCAACGTTACTCCGTTTGAAACGATCGAGCACGTATCGGAGCACGAAAGAATCGAATGGAACGATTCTATGTAATTGAAAACACGTTGCTACAGGATCGATTTTTGCTATCCCAAAAAGTAATACTACTCATTGTGATTTCTAGATGTTCCTATCTTTGTTTTCTTTTTAGTAATAGTTTACTATTACATTAACAACAAGATTGCATTGTTACAAAATAATAGCCATATATACTCTTTCAAAGATATATTTTATTAATTCTGACAGCAATTTGGTTACCTTTGAAAAGTGAATCAGATCATTACTTTTTTCAGTTCGCTGCGAAAGACGTATAATATAAATATAACTTACAATTAGTATTATTTCAATTATCACTCGCATATACTACTCTATAATTGTTAGTACAGAGTATTTAAATATTTATATTTACACCATTTCCATTTTGATAAAAATTGCACTCATGTATGCTTTGAAAATGTTTTCAATTTTTAAGTGCCGTAATGAAAGGGTTAAAGGAAAGAGATTTAAGGAAATTTCAATTTATTTTGTTAAACATAATCTTTGTTGAGAAGTATTTATTTCTCTTCTGTTTCCATGTGAAAGCTTTGATTATTATAATTGAAAGTAAGTTTCAAGACACTTGGAATCACGATTTGTGCAAGACTAGTCAAACTTCAATTATTGCTGTACTATTTACACTAATTGATGTTAAATATCGTTTTCATCCATGAAATTTATAAGATCGTACAAAATAAGAACAGCAGCGAAGATTACTCATTTCAAAGAATCGCTTGAAGTATATTTCATGTATCTCTGATCATGTAAAAGTATCCAAATACTTATGTACAGCCATTTACAAAATTCTGCATACATATCCTAAACTTCAAATATTTACATATTTTATAACACATTGATAATAATGATGCGGAAATTCATAAAATATAAAATTCCAAGTGCGGAAGAATTCTAGAAGATTTTTTAAAGGGAGGATCATTAAGCATATAAGTAAAAGTGTCTCTAAAAGTATAAAGAAGTTATTTCACTTATACTAAACAAGTTATGGAACGTCACAAATGTACCAGAAGTTATAAGAAAGCACAAATATAATTATAACAACAAGTTTTGTGTACTTTAATACGCGTACATAGATTTTCGTGCAGCCGTATTTTTAATTTATCTATATTTCTCATAAACAACTATAAGAAAGCGTCACCACTTTATTTTAATTGATAAATAAAATAATATTCGTAAAGTGATCGAAACTCTTGTACCTTTTTACACATTTGAAATCTAGAAATGTATGCAATCTTTTGTGACTGAATTATAGTTGAAAATTACAATCTCCTAGGCACAGAATATAACCGTTCCGCTCGTAAATAAGGAAACGGATGTGGCCAGCAATTTATAGATGGTTGCTACCCTATCCTTAGCGCTGCAAGGCGTCACTAAATCGATCGATCGCCTTAATAGAATAATCTAGAAACCGTTGAAGCTCCCGCGGCCAGTATTGAACTCACCGGTGCGTCGCAGCTCTTGTAAACAGTGGGCTTCCTTCATCGATGACATACGACACGACCAAGAGCAACGGTATCCCGCTTTACACGCAACCGTTATCTACACCCTGTAACCGTGAGCGGTGACCACGCAGAATACGTCCAGTGTACACAACCTGGCCAATCTAAACCCTTCCCTCGTTTCCTTGTATACAAACGACCGGTACATTGTACTTTACTGTATGATCTTCGCCATCGAGCACGCTATGTCCTATTACTATGCGCTTTTTATACTCTGGCGCATTATGTACGGCAAGGAAGCTTGACCACACCCTTTCTGACCGAACAAACTGAAAAATATCACGCGTTATGCAGTCTATAATCGGAAAAATTACAGTCGGGGAAGCGTTCCACTTCCTGTTGCCGGCCACTGTTACAGTTTCATTTTTGTAGCAGTTAATAAATAGTTATTAGGTGTACAAATTAATTTTCAGCCTTAATCTGTAAATTCTTGGCGGCTTTGATTTATTTAATCGGCAGGAAATTGTTTCATTATTTATTGCCTGCAAATTAAGAAGTAATAATTGTTGTAAGTGAATCATTTACTGGTGGTTTAATAGTGCACAAACACGATATAACTGTATAATAACTACAAAGTAAAATATCGTTGACAAGTAGTTTTATTGGCGCATAACTTACAAGTCGCATGATGTTATAGAAGATTAACCGAAACGTTTCCTTTATCTTTTGCATGAGTACATAGCAAAAATAATTAGAAAGTACGTGAATACACAAATCTTGTTGCGAAGCGATCTTTTTATCTTTTCAACGGAAAATTAAGACAGTATACACATTAAATTGTGTACAAATGTCACAATTGTTTGTAATAAATTCACTTCAATAATAAAAATGTTGTATTCCCTGTGTAACGTTATTAGCCGATTATTCGTATAAAAAGTTACAAATACCAAAGTAATCATACGATAAGCGATTCGATTTCAATTCCAATTCTTTGTGAACGCATAGAATATAGAAGATCCACCACGATTAACTAATCACAGCCTATTCACTACGTTAAATTCTAAAACAGCGTACATAATACACTAATCAACTTGATCTGCTCGCTTACCGAGTTTGAAAAAGAAAGGTGACCTTGTCGCAAAGATCAAAGAGGGGAGAGGGAATAGCGAAAAAGAAACTGCGTGCAGCCACTGTGTGGAAATTTCGAAATTCTTCATGCTCGTACAATATATTGTACGGGGTTTTGCGTTTCATTCGCTAAATTAGAGATGCAGCTGCTGCATGCATTCCATCAATAGAAAGGCCGGCGTCAACCAGCTGTAGCGTTCGGTCCTTTTGATGTGACTGTTCTACCCCACATATCAACCGCACGAGATTCCACGGGCGCCGCCCTAAAACCCTCCACTAAGGGTTGTCAATACCTCCGGAGGCAAAACATTGGTAACGCCTCCTTTTTCAAATGCCTTTTCCTACCCCACGAACTCTGAACACCGTACGCTTATATTTCCCGCAAGGGATAATTTAAATCCCCAAACAGTAGTGGATATGTTACACGAGTGCCTATCAATGGATTTCGAATACGGGAGAATAAAATTACGACAAGGTGGCGTGACATGATAAGACACCAACAACGTAATTTATGGGTATTCTTAGATCCAACGGCGAGCATTTAAAGCGTGACGAGAATTCGCGTTGGACACAATTTTTTTCAAATCATACTACTAAACTATTGTTTACTAAACAATAAATTTTCCTTGAATTAGAGTAGGTGTTTGTATATATAAAACAAGTGGATTACTCATTGATACGCCTAATATTTCGATCAGATGCGCTTTGCAAATGTCTACCATTTTTATTTCTTTATTTAGAAATGTTTAGAGGAAAAGAAAAGAATACTTATGTGAAAGAATATTAAAGGAGTATCTAAGTAATATTTAAATACTTAAATATATTGGGATCTTAAAAGTAGTTCTGATTTATACGATTGAATAGCAATTTTATTACAAAATTGAAAAGAGACATCGCTATAAAACCATTAGCATCGAATTTAAAATTATTCGTAGCATTTATTTTTCATTTGTCAGATTAGAAAAGAAGATTTTATTTTTGTAAAATCACTGAACTGAAACCACCCATCAAAGAATATTTCATATTTTCATCATTTGACTTTCATATCAGTATATGAATTTGGAGCATTAATCTTTAAACTCTTGGTATTTTTTCTCAATTCAAAATTGTTACTTTACTATTTTCCAAGTGACGAATTTGCTTCGTAAATATAAAAATGTTGAAAATGTTAATTATTAAAAATGTATTCGATTTCCTATGATAAATATAAACTCTTGTGAAATCCAAAACGCTTAAAATTAATTTGTACACCTGACAGTAATACTTTAAAAATTCCACCTCAAAAGAAATAATACGTAATAAATAACAGAAAGCAACAATTTAATATTTTTAATATTCTCGACTAAAAGTTTTTCGTAAAACAACATTCTGTTATATGTTATATTAAATAGCAATTCCTCAGTAATCCACCGTTTAATAAAATGACCTTCCAGGATCCGAGGTTTCCCTTTAATCGAAACAATTTCCATCAAACCATAGTTTAATTATTCTCGCAGCATGCAAAAGTCATACTAAATCATTTTGATTTCCCTTCGAATGTGTTTTTGTGCCGTATATCCGGCGTCGGCGAACATATGAGTCGCGTTACGAACAAAAATAAATTCGACCCTTCCGTTAACCATTCGTTTTGGTATCGATGTTGCATTGGGGAAATTTATGGTTACCGCTACAAGACACAGAGACATCGACCAGTTACGTCATAAAATTTTACATAAAGCCAGGGTTCGATGATCAACATGGGTATATACGTTTATCTGGTTCGTCATATCGGGTCCTGACAAGGTATGTCACGAGATATCGAAATCGAATTCAGACCATCTTCCCTCGCCCCATAAAACATGACACATGGCTTTCACACGTCGAACTTTTGATCGTTGATAGCAATAATTCATAAATGGAATAATCTCACGAGAATAATTCTTCGAAATCGAGAATCTTCTTCGACGATGAAGATTACCGTAATGATGATACAAAGTTCTCTCACCTTTTCGAAGTAACGACACGTTTTATGCTAATTAGGTCTTCGATGGTATACCATAATTATTAAAAAAAACTCTGCACTCAATATAATAATTACAGTGGCTAAAAGTAAAACTCGGGCACTTACATTTTCATGCTTTAGGAAGCGATTGATGGGCGTTTAAATTCCTAAGAGTTCGAATTTCCAAGATTTTAGATTTTCAAGCTTTTGGATTCTCAAGCGTTCGAATTCCGAAGCTTTTGGATTTTCAGGCGTTCGAATTATCAAGCTTTTCGATGCCTACGCTTCTCGATTTCCAAGCATCCGAATTTCCAAGCGTTTGAATTTCTAATCTTTCGAATTCCGAAACTTTTATACATCTAAGCTTTTGCATTTTCCAAGCGTTTGGATTACTATGCTTCTGTATTCCCAAGCGTTTGAATTTCCATGCTTTTGGATTCCCAAGCCTTTGGATTTCTAAACATTTCAATTTCAAGTTCTTGCCAATTTAAACTTCCCCATAAATGCACAAAAATCCGCAGTCTGCTAATAAATGTTAATAGTTGGTCCACACTAAAATATGTGAACTTTGTAGAAAAAATTTACGTACGAAATTTTAAACACATAGAAAGCTTACAGTCCATAATATTAAATGAAACACCCTGTATAGCATACAGTATGCAGGCACGGCCATTCGAGTACCAAGGAATAAAATAAACGTATATTCCACACGAGAAAGGATCGCTAAAGGAACGAGATCCTTCGTCGCCGCCATTTTGTCAGACATTCTACGGAGGAATGTTTTCGGTCCCTGTAATGTCCCAAAGGACTCGAATCGCATAGAAAGCCTTCCGTTTCCCGATGGATTTTTCGCTAAAGCTTCCAAAACGACTGGTTGCCTGGCAGAAAACGAATCACATAAGAATCGACAAAAGCACAGCCTCCCTTTGCGTCTGCTTCTGTGTTTATAGTTGGAAAATGGATGCATACTGGACGGTTGCGACGGGAAACAGTATTTGCTGGATTACGTGGAGGTATTCAGTATAGAAATCGGCATGGAAAGCGTTATACATGTAGTTCCTTGCGAATGCGAGTTCTTCATATCGTGGAAGAAGAGTATAAAAGCGGAGTAAGTGGATGGGAATCCTTGGAGAATGATTGATGGCGCAATATTATCGTACATTTCGTTGTGGCAATTACGGGTATTTCATATAGTACAGTGGAATCCGTTTAGTATGATCCCTTTGGGATATGCAATTTTTTATAAGAATAACTGGCTGGTAATATTACGCGGAGGGTAAAAAATGTTCATTATGGAACTCATTTTAATGCAGAGTTTTGACTAGACTGCGGATCTTTATGCACTTATGGCAAATTTGATGTTGCAAAAAAGGACAGACAAAGAATAAGAATTCTTAACATATTCGTACTAAATGAACCTTTTCTTTAAAGCTTGCTTTTAAGCAAAGTATAGCTTTTTTATTTTATACCGCTGTATTGCAAGAATTATTAGAAAATACGTAAATAAAGTAAATCAGAAACTGAAGAGACAAAGCTTATGACAATTTCAGTGTTCTTAATGAAGATAGCACATCTATTAAGCTATGTACAAATGTGACAACTGGACTCCGGATGTTTATGTAAATTCGTATCGTTTTAAGTAAAATTGAAACAGTGGACTTTAATAGAATCTTGTTTGATCCTCTAAACGTTGTGATTTGTACGTTACTTTGAATATCTTGTATATTTCTATGCTCTATATGGAATCTGTTCCTTTCTGCAGATTTAAATTTGCCATACATGTATAAAAACCCGCAGTCTAGTCACAATTCTGTTTGCAATAAAATGAGTTCAATAATGAACACTTTTTATCCTCCGCGTGATACTATCAGCCGATTATTATTCGAAAAAATTGCAAGTTTTAAAGTGATTTTAATAAACGGATTTCACTGCATATCTAAAAAGAAAAATAGAAGATAGAAAATAGGAAATTGATACAATGCCTAGATGGTGTATAAAATACCGTATTTCATGCTCTATCGCTAACATGTATATCCTCAGTTCAATTTACCGGATGGCACCTATTACCGGGAAGAGTTTTTTCACATTGTCCAGTTTTCACCGTTCAGTTCTCGTTATCCGGTTGGAAATGTTGCAATTGTATATCTTTCCTTGTTTTCCTAGCTGAAAACAATGAAACCAGGCATGCCTATGACAATTTCATCTATTTTTAACCGGACAATGAAAATTAGACAGCGAAAATCGGACAATGCGAAAAATCTCAAAGTAGTCATATATTTGATATCCGAAACAGTTACAAATCGGTCATACCGCGAAAATTGCGAAAAAGTATTAAGGAATAGAGGAGAAACTTGAGGAAGGAGACTTTTGTATTCCGAAAAGTGAACAATAACCTAAATAAATGCAGCAAAATATTTACATACAGTATTGAAAAAAATCATGGTTCACTTACCAACAAATAAGTATACTTCTTTATTCTACAAGCGTATTTAAGCGTATTAATAATTCACTACCATTATTACACAAGTTTTATTGTTTCTTAAAAAGAGTTTGATTCAAGGAACACTAATGACGTTAAAAGATATTCACTTATTTAGAATTGAGATTAAAAATTTGAGATTATATTAAGCTACAGCTATTCAACAATGGTGCACTTTAGACTCATTATAAAATCAGTGCGTCATAGTTTTTTATACATACTTTCGATTCGTATATCGATCTTTAACTTTAACGAAAATATTTTGGTCCTCCTTTTCATTAGACAGACCATAAGCATTGACTAAATGGAGGCTAGATTATCCATTTATAGAAAACATGATAAATTGCGTGCGTGGCTAGACTAAGACCAAATTTATATAAAAAAAAAGTATACAAAAGTTTACCAAATCCAATGCGTAAAGTGGTATAAAATAAATGAGGGGTCTACTTATTATTGACCTTCGGGAAAAAAGTCATACCTACTTCTGATTAATTATATATATTTTTTTAATTACCAAAGATAGTGTCTTATAATTTCGTCCAAATTAAATTGTAAATTCATTTGACTTCACGTAGATATTTGTTGCAATGTTTGTTTATTTTACGAAGGTATTGGTCAACAATAAATAGTTTTATTTCACATGCTACGTCCTTTAATATAAATATAAAATTGGGCCCTGATCTCAGAAATTTTCAAGGTGTCTTAGAATTTTGTCCACAAGTATATACCTATATACATTATTGTAGATTCGGATTTCAGAGATCACGTATGTCGAAAACAACTGCGTCGCACGATATTTATCTATAATTCCGTTGTTGTTATCATCTATTCTAAATTATTATAGCAATGTCGCATGTAACATTGAAATGATAAGGGGACCAGGTAGCCCCCCAATGAATTTATAGTCTATCCTATGCTTCGCCAATGCTATAAGTATCGAAATATAAAAGCATATTGTGTAGCGTTTCAAATATTTTGATAAATAAGGGGAGGAAAAGGGTGCAAACAGTGCTGACATTTCTAGAAGTAACGACGTGGTCAATCAAAAGGTAAAACGCCTCTTAAGAAAGTACCACGGAAGGAACTGCGAAATTACCTTCCCTTTAGACAGCTCCATGTCACGAACTACCATTATCTCGTTCCGATAAGTCTAGCAAGTTCACTAAGCCACGAGGCTCACCGTGGGTAATTCTCTTTCCTTATCGTTCGCAAAGCATCGTTGTTGATTAATGAAAGCATTCATGTTCAGCTACCAACCATTTTTATCGTACACCTTGACTTAACAGCTTGGAAGGAATGATGCATTTGCAGTCACAATACGCACCCGATGGATTCTAATTAGTCGTCGCCATTTATCACACGGTTTCTAGTTACTGTAAGCGACATACTTTGCGCCACGTACTTTGGTACACGCTCGTATTGTTCCACAATCTTTTTGTGCAGGCTGTTCCAACTATCATGGTACAACCGCGAAGGGGGATTATTCTATGCGAAAAAGTAAATCGAAAATATACAACAGAGTTTTTCTGTGTGAGACTTCGTTTTCGAGAAAATTAACTTGGAAGTTGTTTTTGGAAAAAAAGCGAAGCGCAAATAGCATCGTAAGGTCTGATTTCGTAATTGATTTCCTAATTTATAACGCTTGCGACGAATTTTACTTTCCGTGTAGGGTAGATGTTCCACGTACTGTCAGCGTCCCTATAACCGACACTTGAATTATTTTATTTAATAGTATATACGTAACAACACATAGGCATTGTATATTTGTTTACACATAATATTTGAAACGAAATATTAGAAGGTAAATGTGCTGTTGCACATTAAAACGTGACCGATGTAATTATAAAGTACAGGAATCGTTATAATTCAGTAAAGACGATACGTTTACTAATATATATGTAAATTGAATTGCTAATATATATGTAAAAATTGTTTCTATTTAAATGACAACTTTCCAAGTGACAGTAATAAGAACAATGGACTTTGTTGTATATTTTCAATTACGAAATAATGAATTCATTATATTCAACATATAAAAAAATGTTCATAAGTAAAACAGACGATGAACAATATTATGCACCAAATTGGAACGATTTTTAGGTGAAATACGTTCTAAAATAGTTAAACAAAATTACGCACGAACCTTAAAATCCCAGTACGTGGTATATCTACCCTATCCTTTAGAAGAAATAGAAATACGGCAACCGTTATTTTATGCACTCCAACATTCATTTGTTTGACAAATTATAACAGGCATACAGCTATAACTTCGAGTTACAGACGAAAGTTTTATTTATAGATGTAAACTTGTAGAGATCTGGCTATTCTAAATTCGAGTTACGGAGACAAAAAATGCATCTAAATATGTAAAAAATAATTCCGAGTTAAAGTAAGTTTCATTTCGATTTATAAAAGTTTTCGCAAAGAGAGCAGAAATGAATGAAGAAAATTTTCGTGTTATAGAGGCGTTCATTCGAGTTATCGAATGTTGACTGTACCATCATAAATCTATCTCTTCATACCTAATTAACCGTTACAATGGGAATAATATCGTTCGGAAGCAGTAAATTAGATAAGCATCTCAAGCAATGTGCTTGCATTATTGTAAACGCGGAGGCACCGAGACGTGTTCGATGAAACTAGCATGATCAATCAAGATGCAGAATGCTGGAGATCAGTGTGTTTCGCTTGCAACGTAGCGGAACGGGAGCCTGGGATTTCGCGTGACGGGCAACTTTGTTTTACTAAGTAGGCGTGAGTGCACTCCAGGGACAGAAGTACGAAGAGACCGAGAGAATCGACGACAACGGGAACGTTGACGAACAAAGCGCGAGGAAAGCAGAAGGTTCGGCCACGTCGACGACAAAGACAACCACGACGGAACCGGAAAAGCTTTAGGGACGCGTCGTTTGGTCCTTTCACGGAAACCTCGGTTAGGAATGCGTGAACGCCAAGTAAGACGAATGGAATTCGCGAATCTCTAAGCCTTCGTGGTAGATAAAGTAGTTCTCATTCTGAAGGATGCCAAATTCTGAAGGAAATTAGACTTCTACCGCCATTGTAGAATAGAAGGGACCTTTTGAATGATACGGGTGAATCTGTGGTCTGATGACGAAACCTGGCACTTGCGGTTTTGCTAATTTTATAATAAGGTAATCTTCAAAATTATTTTACCCTTAACTACTATTTCCTGGCAAAAAGTGAGAAAGTGGAACTAACTAAATATATTAAACTTTTTGAGATGCCACATGCTGTGTCCTCAATAAAAAAAAACATATAGGCAGACTAAATAAACATAATATGAATTAAATGGGGAAAGGAAAAGAATAAAATAAGTTGCACTGAAAATTGATAATAATTATAAGAAATGACAAAACAAATCATTTAAACTTGCTTGATACATTTAGTGTTAAACGGGTTACAATTAGAAATAATTATCACGAGCTTTGCTGTGTCGATGCCAAGTAGTTACCACATTAAAATATCCTAACTTAATTTCTTTACAAAGTTCATATGTCGCATGTAAGGCGTTTAATTAATTACCACATTAAGAATGCAATATTTCTGCACAATATTTGTTTGAAACAATTATGTAGGCTATTACGAAATAACGATCCGATGTTTTAACTAAAAGAAGAAAAACGAAGGATGGCACAAGGAAAAGGAAATAATCAAACTTCAAGTATCTCGTATGTCTCGAAATAATAGACAGGATATTTTAACTTAAGGGAGCCAGTATAGCTTGTATAGGCGGTGTAATTCTTAATCAGAGAATTTGTACGAATTAATCCGACAATCTGCATTTCAGAGCCGAAAATGCACTTTAAAGGGTGTGCAAACGTTGCACCGACAACTCTAAATTGCATAATTCATTATACGGTTAGGCACCTCTCACGCGAAATCTTCCCATAAGATGAATTCAGCTTGAGGGATGTGAGGCGAAGCATGTGCATATCCATAAACGCATATTTCGAGGTAAATACTGTTAAAACATTTCGTTAGTGACCATAGTTACGTGATCATTCATTATGGTTATAATCGTGTCTCTTGGAATATGTATTTGTTCACTAATGTAGAGCTTTAAAAGAATAGAAGCCAATTAGCTCGGTTACGGGAGGCTCTACTGTAAATGATTCGAACGATTCCAATCTGGTGTGCGGAAACTTTTTTTAATCCATTACATGTGATTTTTTTTATTTGTGATAATATGATTCCAGTCAATCAGGTATTCCAAATTTCTATATTACAAACATTTGATTCGCGACACCCTTACACGCAAATACAGTGGAACCTGCTTATTATAGTCACTTTGGTACTTACACTGTATACTATTGCTAACGAATATACCATTGCAAACAAAAGTATTGAGAAATGCTGTTCTAAGCCACGTACACGATACAATTTTGCGGTGCATGATTTACTAACGTAGACGTATCTACATAGCTGAAGAGATTTCCTTTTATGTACAATCCTCCCAGATTCGTTAACGAATGGACAGCCATATGCTCGAGCTTTAAAAATCGATTCGATTTTAAATTTAAGTTGCGTAACGAACGCAACCCCGCATTCCAATCGCTCGGCAAATATTGCAACTTGTTTTCCGATAAATCCAAAACTCTCAGCATGGCGAGATTAAGGAAAGCAACTCTTTCGATACTAGAGATCCTGTTCCCTCGCAGATTTAACGTGATCAGTGAACTAGGCCCCAATGCTTTGTTCATGTTCTCAAACAAATTGTAACTTAACGATAATTGTTCAAGGCCAGCAAAATTATCAAGATACGGTGACCTTGTTAACTTATTGTGACTCAGATCCAACACTTTTAACAACAGCGAGGTTTCGAATGTTTCTGATTTGGTAAACGGAATTGAATTGTACGATAAATCTAGAACTTTCAACGACGGGAACGAATTGATCGTTAAACCCGTGAGGCTACAATTCGATAACGATAATATTGTGATGTTTTTAACGTGACTCGGATTGGGGTTAAGGATTTTAAAAAGCGGGTTTCCATCCAAATACAAAGCTTCGACATTTCCAAACTTCACTTCGTAAATACTTGTAATGCGATTACGTTCTAAATGAAGAGATTTCAGGGTATCCATCATCCGGCCTATATTCTCATCTATGGACGTTAGGTTACTGTCGGATAGATATACATTGCGCACCGACAAAAACATCACTAGGTATATGCTGTTATTACCGAATCCCTTCCAGGAAAGAGTTTCCAAATTTACGTCTAGGTTTAACTTCTCGTAAAACGACCAGTACTCCCTTCCGTAATTTTGGTGATCTAGGATCAACGTTTTTAAACCGCTGTGTTTAAGGTTTATCAGTTCAGACGAAAGTTTGTTCCTCGCCAAGTTTAAACAATTCAAGTTCGGCGCTGCGTTGAACGCGTCGATCGGGAGCTCTACGATATCATTGTTATCTAAATTTATACTTTTTATCGTTTCACTTCTTACTACTTCCTTCGGGATTTGTTTGAGTGATAATCCAGACAACGTGACGCTCTCTTCGTGTGGGCAAATCACGTCTGGCTGTTTTCCAATTATGTCTACATCTGATGGATGATCGAACGGATCGAACGATACGATGGGTACTGATTTGGAACCCGAGCATATCGCCAGAATAAATAGAGCAATGATTTGATTACTCTAAAAAAAAAACACGCAACATGTTGCAACGCGTAGCGTTTGAGGAATTCGTAAGAGGAATACAATGTCTACGAAAAGTGTTGGGGCGCTGGAATTTTTCTTACAATGATTTACGAAATTAGAAGAAGCGCAGTGAAAGTTTATATCTATCTTTCAAATTTTATATATCTACATTAGAGGTGTGCGAGATTCGGTGCCAAATCTAAAATAGTAAAAACTAGAAATGAGTCGAAATCCAATTTCTACCTGTCGAATTTCCAAACTCGAAACTTTCGGAACCCTGAATGCCTATTTTTTCCATTTTGTTTCTAAGATATACCCATTTTGTCAAAAATTGAAATGCTAATTAAATATATTTAAATCATCACAATATTTTCGTTATTTATACAAATTATTGTTTATCCAAGTATCGAGAGTTTCAAATCATAAGAGTAGCGCAAAGTTAAAAACCGCAGTTATTTTTTCATCAACGTAATATTTTGTAGCCACTGTATGTGATTTTAAAGTTTCACGACGTTTACGTACCATTGTGAATATCGAGGAGCACGCAAGTTACTCGACGACCGTCAACTAGGAAGCTATCAAACTTATCGCAGATGCGTCCGCAGTAGTACTTCTTTTACACGGACATTTTATCATCGGCAAGTAGTATAGACTTTTCAGACGTTGTATCTGATAACTTTGCGCAAACACAGAAGCAGATAAGCTGCGTCGCATAAAGTTTCCATAATTTTCGTTTTCACGAATTGAATCGAACGATTTGGCCTTTCAATCGTTCGATACCGGGCTAACTATTACCATGCTGATAATAATTCATCACAGGAAGGCCCTCAAGTTGTCGACTTTGATCTTAACGTGGTTTTGTAGATTGAGTATAAGAGTTAATATCTCTAATCATCGTATTTTTGGGTAAAATATAAACCAGCGAAATTTTGAAAAGACACTCGAAAGACGTGTAAAATTGTAAATACAATACCGAATGATAAACAGAGAATTCAACGCAAGTTCTGCTTGAATTAGTTTAGCGACTACTACGAAATGTCGAAAATATTAATAAGAAATATGGCAGAAATTATGCAACAACGTAATAATTGTAGTTACGAGTAACCATTGTAACGGATGCAAACTTCTTTCGTTACCTATAATCATTATCAATGACCAGAATTTTTTCCGGTTACTGGTAATCAATATAAATGACCGGAACTTTATTTTGATTACCGATAACCACTATTAACGATCGAAATTATATTTGAATTGCCATTCATTAATATGAAGGGCAAATACCGTATAGGTATATACAACTTCTATAATTAACTTTATGTGGTAGATGGATACTGTCATCAGTAATGTTAATAACAATTGACGACAATCGAATGTTAGCAGAAAAAAATGTTGCCCTCGATATTGGTGGAGCAGTGATCAAAATAAAATTCCAATCATTAATAATTGTTATCAGTGGGCTGCGAATTTTTATGCAAATTCATCTTTTTATTCATAAAATTGAAGAAATGGAAGCTAAATAGACTGTTTCACTTTCACAATACAATGTTTTATACTTTACTTTGACGATTTCGTATATTTTTGTATTTAACTTGCATTCTGTGCTTTTTGCAAACTTCAATTTTTCACAAATGCATAAAAATCCGCAATCTACTCATCACTAACCAAAATAAGATTCCGACCATCGTTAATGGCTCCTGGTAACTAAAATAAAATTCTGGTTTTAACGATGACTGCCATCCAATTTTATTAATTTAGAGTATTTTACAATCAATTTCTTCGAGGGAATTATAAGCAAAAACGTTGGCGTTAACGATCAACGTGAGTATAAACTTAAAAGTTACAGTTCTAGTTGTTTACATATATAATGTATGATAATACAGGTTGAATTAAGTAGTAAATCTGTTCACCATATTAAAGTAGCAGCGAGAGAGTATTTGTGACACGATAACTGCTTCACGTAGTATTGGCGCCTTCCAATTAGATAACAATTAATATTCACTAAATGCCATTTTTCGAGAAAACTTTTTCAAACAACTGTTAGCTTGGATATCTAGTTAAGATTAACGATGGGATTCGGAACGCTTTGAATCGACTCGAATCAGTAAAATCGAATCTGATTCGAAGCCTTAAAATTATTGAAAGTCTTGATCGTCTTGGAGATCTTGAAAGTCTTGATAGTCCCGAAAATCTTTCAAGTCTTGAATATTTTAGACATCGGTTAGTTTTGAGAGCTTAAAGAATAAATTAATACCAAAAATTCCAAGGCTATTTTTCAAGATTTACAAGATTTCCAATGTTTTAAAAACTTCTAAGACTGCCAACGCTTCCAAGACTTTCAAGACTGACAATACGTCCAATACTATGAAGACCATCAAATCTTTAAAGAGTTTTTTTTAACTTCGAATGATATTCGAATCGTTTCGAATCTGCATTGCAATACGTATGCATACAGATTCGAGGCGGCACGAAGCGATTCGAAGTCCCATTACTAGTTAAGATCGATGCGGAAACTTGACATCAAAAAACAAACAGTGAAAGACGAGATGCCGGGGGAACAACAGCTGAACCATAAAAGGAACTCAAACAGAAGCATTGATGGAAGGTAACCAGTGGAATAACAGATTCGCATAGAAACAAATCGAACGAATGCACTCGAAACGAACAAAGTTCAAAACGCCACTCGAGGGAGAATAACGTTTACGAATATATTCCCTAGGACAGCGTAGGTTAAAAGGGAGGGTGGCGTATCGTAGCAGGGAGAACTCACGGCCGATTAGAAGTGCCAGCCACCCCCTCGACACTTTCTTTTCGTGCCACTCGAAGCTCTTTGGGGGTGAAATCCAGCGGACCGCGTGCACGTGTCGAAGCTGTGGCAGTTTCGAGAGAATGCGACGACGAATGCTTTTGAACGGCAATCGGTACTCTTTTCAGGCCGTAGCATGCTTTGCATTCGGCTCCCTTCTAGGTACCACCCTTACGACCGCACATCCAACCCCCATGAATCACATGCGCCCCTTCCGATTTACTGCTCGTGTCCTATCGCGAAATAGACGGGTTTGCCTCTTTTACGGGACAGGCGTCGACAATTTTTTCGAGCTGCAACCCCCTGACCACCCTTTTTTCTGCTCGACGAATCGATGAATTCTCGGTTGGAGACTTTACAAGCTTCGACATGGCGTCGTTTAACGTGCCCTTGCACCTTTAGAAATGGAGAGTTAGGTCGCGTTGGTGAAACGTGAAATATCGCTGCGTTCACCTTGCGATGAATATTTTCTCTCCTCTCTTTTTATTGCTGCGGAATAAAAAATAGTAGGTTGTTTCAGAAAGTTAGTAGCTGTTGAAGCGCACAAGGTAATCCCCGCCGTCGAACCTCTAACGTTCGGTATCGTTAATTTCGGACAGCCGACCAGGTACCGAAGACTCGCAAGCGTTTGAGTTTGTTACCCCAGTCGAATCTTTCCAACATTAAAGAGAGGTATGCAGAGATTGTCGCCGGTTTTTACTGCGCCGCGTTGCGAGACTCGCCACCAACGCCATGAATGGGCTTCAACTATCTCGGGATTCATTCGTCAACCGACATTCATTACGGACGGAACACGTCCTTTACCATCGATTATCAACGCGGCTCGGTTATATTAATTTGTAAACGAGATAGTGTAACCCATACGAGCGGATACACTACAATGAGCGTCCACAACGGGCAAGCTATATATAGTTTATAATTTTTTTGAGATCTTTAATTCGATGAGATTTGTACCTTTTATAACATGATCGTTAGGTATTGTAATGTTATTTATAAACTCAGTTTAGAATATATGAGTCTTGAAGAGAAGAGTAAAGCTTATCGAATATTAAAAGCATATTTATGGAATAAGTATGATAATAGCTAGTAGTTAATAGATCCTTTGGATCGCATTTCTTCGAGAGAAACTTCTTTATATATATATAAAAAAAGAAAGAAAACGTGGCATTACTGAATAATAAAAAAATGATACATTTAGATTCAATGATCGATACCGAAAAATATTTTACATATGAATATTTTTAAACCACTGTACAGACACCATATTTTCGTGTATTTTTACGAATTTATTGCTGGCGATATAAAAAATGCTCACGTAGGAATATCTACAGAAGCATTTAATTTTAAAACAACAAACCTGTCAGCAAACAAAGTATGAAATTCTGATTAAAATGAAAAATCGGTTTTCATCCATGTTTTCTATGCTAATAAACCTTTACAAATAGAAACAAACGCGTAAAATTAAATCAACAGGATTCTTTTGGTAGGGTCGTTAACCACACTCATCACGATTATAATAAGCTCTGTGATTTTTATTTCGAATAACTAGAAGACGCAAAATCAGCATCATTGATAGGGTCAAATTTCTGAAACACGGAATACACAAACGCGAATAACTATTAAAATATTGTCAGCAGCCCATTAAAAAAGTTTGGTTAAGCAACTACAATGTTCATAAAGATGTGTACGTAACGTCGATGCTGTAGCATTATTCGTTTCTCCGAAAGAAATTCCCAAATATAATTTTGAATTTATTCAAGAGCAATATATTCAGTCGGTCACTAAAATATTCGAACACCGGGATAGATTTGGTTCTTACATTAACTAGACATATTAATACAATGAACAAGCTGCAGCAAAGTATTTATATAACAAAAAAGCAAAAGATTTTTAATTGTTACAAACATTCTTTTAAATATTAGATCATCCCACAAAGATGCCACGATACGTAAATACTACGTTCTCGCAAATATTTAGCAAATATTAAATGTGAATGACTCTTAACGTAACAGTTCAAGTTTAATTTACGAAAAGCATTTGAGATAGCAAAATACTATCCAAGATATTATCCACCTAAACCCTATGCTTAGCAGTAGGCTATAAATTTCAAAATGTTAGTTCTAAAATTAATGTACATACGTAACCTCTGCCTTTGTTATTCGCGAATTTATATGAATTTAAATATACGTCAATAAAAATATTTTCATACTTTACTTGGATTTTCTTCCTTATGCTATCGATCACTACTTAAATCATAAAACTGTAAGGGTCCGAGTTTTACTTTGAGTCACTCTATATTATAGCTACTTTCTTCTTCCTTAACGCAGTTCATTACAATTAGCTATTTCACAAAATTAAAGAAGCAGTATTCACTCGTTAATCTCGAACTACGGGAAGACGACATTTCGTATGCGCCAACTTAATAGTTAACGTTTCAAGGAATAGTGATTGAAAAATTTATAAGACGATTTATAAGCGTTTAGTCGATCTTAAATATCGTTAAAAATCGACAGCAGGCGCCTCATAATACTTACAGAATTTTCACGACTGAATTGAAACTCAATTGGATAACACGGGGCAGAGGATTGCAAACACCGAGTGCCGTTAATCAAATATCCTCTCGAATGCGTTTCCATAACGAGGCTTCCACAATTCCCGTCTCGATATTTCGCGTAAAAACGACTCGACTAAATATCCCGTTGTTCTGAGTGCCTGAGGTAGTTTGGTCTCGATAGCGAGCTGTTTATATGAAGTGACGGCAACAGAAACACGAATTATTTCTACGAGAGCACCTCTTTTAAACCTGGCTTATTGTAACAGCATCGACATCGATAAGTACGTTTCTACCCGATGGCGAAATAAAATGGAACAAATAAGAGGGGCGAAGCGAGGAAATTGGGGATGGCGGTGGTTAAGAGCGGAGAGAATCGGAAACGAGATTAAGCGGAAATTCGAAGGAAAAGTGGGCTATCAAAATATTTATAAACGAAAATATGGCGGTTTACTGTGTAGTTTACTTTCTACAGCAGTGAAGGAAAGTATTAGACTGTTAATAAGTTTTATTATTGTTATTTTGTAGATATACAATGAGTGTCAAAAGTAAGTACAGTAGGTCTCGATTAATGCGAGTTTAAACATTGCGATATTCTAAAGTGAAACCAGGTCGCGTTTAGTGCGAACAAATATTCAGTTAATTCAATTGATTCGGTGTATTGTAGTTTGCGTTCTTTGCTAATGTGTTCTAAGTTCCTTCGTGAGCTTCAAGGTAAATACAGTGATCAAGTATATTTAACAGATTTGTTGTTGTCTTAAATAAAGTGAACAAAAGGAGGATTTCGTCAAGTAGAATCACTGTGGACGTTAAGAAAAAAAACTAACTTGTTAGAGCAAGAATTTGGCGTTATTGAAAGAATATGCGCGTGGTGATGGAAATTTTACGATAGTATGAGACGTAAAAGATATGTTTATAATTTCTGATTGAATTTGTATTTCTTTTCTATTCTTGTATTTCAGGTATTCGAATAGTGCGAATTTGAATCAACTTACGACCCACCTGTATACACTTTACAAAAATGAAATTTTTAATGGCTAACGATGTTCATTCATTGCCGAAATTAATATTTCTGGCTTTTTAATTTAGTCATTTATGCGGTCGAACCTGGACAACTCGAATCTCAAGCGAAGAACTAAAATCGTCGAGTTATAGAGATTTCATACAGTCAGTCACAAAATTATTGGCACAAATTAACAGGAAATAGAGATATGTAAAATAAGAAGATTATAATAGAAATTTTAATATGGTTTTCTTTTGTATTACTAAATATTAATTCAAAATTCAATACGCACGTTTATCGGTTAAACTATTAATGGGTCCAATCGTATTTTTATATATTTTCAATGTTTCTGTTATCTTTTTGCTTCTGCGTCAATAATTTTCGACTTGCAAAGATTTACCTGCTCTTGCAAGTTCGAATTATAGAGATAAAAATGTATCTAAACATGTGGCAAATAATTTAAGTTAAAAGTGAGTTTCATTTTGGTTTATAGAGGTTTTCGCAGGGGAGCAGAAGGGAATGAATAAAATTTTCGTCTTGAATAGGTTCGAGTTGTCGAGATTCAACTATATTTCTTTTTTCTTCTAAGCTTCTTCGTATGTCTTAAATGAAAGTTCGGACATTATGGAATTGGGTTTGAATCATCAGAAAGGTCATTAATGCTATTCATCCCTGAAATTCAACCTAAAAAGTCGACGATTTCCTTAAGTGTTCATTCATTCTACGACTTTTCATTTATTTTCAACCGGGTAACGAAAACCGGACGGAGAAATCCGGACAATGTAGAAAGGCTCCAAGTATGCATTGAAAGACCCAAAATGGCATTTCTGTGCCATCTACAGTAGAACGTCGATTGTTCGAACGTCAATTATCCGAATTTCAGTTATCCGAATATAGTAATTATATATAATAATAATTCCTTCTGCTATATATTATAAAGCCTTTCGCAAGTTTAAAATTTGATTAACAATTCAACCAAAATCCACACGAATTAACGATACATGCAATTCTAGTAACAAAAAGTTGAATTTGAATTTTCACGGTGTAATAAACCAAACGGTAATTTCTTCTGTTGTCTATTATAAAACCTTTTGCAAGTTTAAAATCCTATTAACAATTCGCCAAAAATCCACATAAATAAACAAAACATGTAATTCAAAAAACGAAAAGGTTGAGTTCGATTTTTCGCGGTGTAATAATTCGAATGTTAATTCCCTCCACTTTCTGTCACGAAAGCTCTGGCAAATTTGAAATTTTTAATTTACATCTCATTACGGGATTGGAAATCATAGCTAAAAACTCATAGGGCGACGAACAGACAGTGCAATGGTGGTGAAGCATACGTGGGATTACATAAATGTATGAGGTGGCGGAAGATCGCGAGAAATATTCTGCGGTGTGCAGAAATTTCCATCGATTCATCGTCGATGACGATTTCCAACACAGGATCCTTTCGTTGAGATATATCTTTGACACTTCGGACAAGCTGTGCGAACCCAAGGACCAAGGTGACGCGAAATTTCCTCCATGGAAATCAACTTTGCCGTGGCAGGTGTACGATCGTACCATGTTCGTCGTCGTCTCTTTGTATGCCACCGTCGCCACCCGAAAGCTCTCGAACGAGCATTTGTCACGAACGACCGTGTGAACACGAACGATAGAAAACAATTGTCGAGACGTCGATTCCTCGTGGCGGAATAAAAGACCGTCCTGAATTTTGTCTTCTCCAAGGTATTTAGGTCTTCTGCCACTGTTTAATCAATGTTTTAATACAGTTGATACGGTGTGAATTCTTAAACGTTTCCTGATTAACCATGTGCGCTGGAATATTGTATTATCATTGACTAACTACAAATCCAACGATTGAAGTAATATAAAATAAAGGGGACGGGGGTCTACTCATTATTAACATTCGGATAAAAGTGAAACCTACTTCTGATTAGTTATATACATTTTTTTAATTACCAAATATAGTGTCCTACGATTTCGTCCAAACAAAATTGTATCCGTTTGATTTAAATTGGATGCTTGTTGTAATATTTGTTTAATTTACGAAGGTATCGGTAAACAATAAATAGTTTTATTTAACATGCTACGCTTTTCAATGTAAACATAAAATTAAACCCCCATCCCAGAAATGTTGAAGGTGTCTTATAATTTGGCTACAAGTATTGAACTCATTTTATTACAAACAATCACGACTAGAGTGCTGATCTTTATGCATTTATGACAAATTTAAATTTGCAAAGAAGGGCAGATTCCATATGATATATAAAAATATACTACATATTTCGAATAAAGTGCAAATTACAACAGTTCGAGGGACAAACAGACCTCTATTAAAGTTTATTCGTTTAGTTTTATATCTCATAAAAATTTGTATACTGCAAAGCAATTATTTTGTACTTGTTAGCTTGTTAGCTTTTAATCCTACATTAAAAAGAAATCTCAACAATGAAGCTAAAATGGAAAATACAAAGAAGGCTTTAAAGTGATATGAATTTGTATAAACATCCGTCAGTTTAGTTATTATCTAGCAGTTAATTAAGTCTATCTATACATATATCGCATTGAATCGTTATACAATGTCAGCCATGAAAATAATATATTGCAATATAAGGCAGTCGCCAATAACCGTAAAGTGGATGTGAGCTTAAATAACTGGATAAATAACCCAGTTTGAATGAAAGAAAGTTCAGATATAAGGGTATATGGATAATAAATGTCGGGGTAAAGGGAGTTTTACAGTGCTAAAGGAAACTTTCGTTAACCCTTTCGCTACAGCAAACTTCGATACACACCGCGCGTGACATACGGTACAAGTTTTACCGCGTCGCGACGCTATAAACGACGAAACTAACTTTTCGTCAATATGCATTTTTTTTAAAAGTTTATGGAAATCATAACTTGAATCAGAACTCGCTTACGTTTGATAGAAACAAAAGGTATGCAATAATTTTTATAAGATTTGCTCAGTGTCTATAGACCCCAACAATATTGAAAGAGTTAAATTGGTATGTTAAAAGTTTTTATAACAGCGATTGAACATTAAGTTACTAATCACGTACATGGCACGTGTACTATAATTACAGGGTTCGTAGTAAAAATGACCCTTGGTAATTTTTATCTCATTTAACATTAGATTTATGTACCTATGTAATCAAAATGACTTATTCGTTACTTGTCACAAAAATTGCATTAATTCATTTACAGATTCATTTTTACAACTTTGTCGTGATTTTCTGTTATGAAAACATAATTAATTTGTAATCTATTTTTGTTCTAGCGTTAATTTGTAATCTGTTTTTGTTCAATAGATTTTAATTTTGCTCAACAGAATATTCATCATACTACACAATTGTTAGGTGCGTTGCTTGCAATTTTTCAGTTGCGAATTGAACATTATTTTAATAATATTATTAGGTGTACTAATACATACCCCATTATTTTTAAATGGGTTGATGAATTTATTTTATCAAATGAATAAGATTCCACCCGAATCGGAATTTATAGCTTGTCCGAAAAATGTAGTAAATAACAGCAATTACGTTTAAACTCAAATAAGTATCTAATTTTATTAAAAATAAATGCTGAATCAGCAAAAAATGGATTATTCATTGGTACACATAATATATTCATTTCAATACGATCGTTGAAAGTTTGAAACAATTTCTACTTACAAAATACTTTCATCTGCGTACCTTTCACAGTTCATACACGAATGAAAGTGGTAACACCTAAATATTTGTATCAAACATTTACATTTAAATGCAGCCAACCGTAAGTTGCAATCTAAACTTTATAGACCTTAATTTTTTCCCTAGAAAATAACTCGTGATCAAAGAATTAATACCACTGCAATTTCTACTCTTTCTCTTAATAAACTATTAAATTTACACTTTGATGTTATTAGAACTGATGCATTGAACAATTAGATTGTCTAACTTGGATTAATTTCCATCAAAGTTGCGAATCAGATAAAGGTATAACGTATATATGTACGTAGTAAAGTGAAACCTAAACCTGTAGGATGAATGGGTTTTGTTAGGTGCACCAATATGGTTGTTCAATTGATTTTGCGGCTTCGGTAAATTGGCGAATCAACTCCGATTCCTCACTTCATTTAGAACTATACAGGTGACGAACCGACACGCAGCTAAGCCGATGTTTAACACATAAATTAGCTCACAGTTTGCACCTATTTACTTCGATTACACGTAGAATCAAATATACGCATAATTTTCCTTCGCCTTTCCATACCACGTGAAAACTTGATATACTATATTTCATAATCTTACGTTTTTAAGACGCAAATTATTGTATTGAGTGGGTGCAAACATTTTTATAGATGAACAGATTCTCTATTATCCAAACATTCTGTTATTCGAGCACTATTATCCGAACACATTTTATGTATACAGCAGTCAATTTAATTGTCAATTTATTTCTACAACAAATCGTAATATATCATAATATAATTGAGCCACATTAGCCAGACAGTACAATATTACAGATGAGACGATACAGCATATAAAAAGAACGTAACTTTACTAAATTGAATAATGTTAAAATGATCACATTATTTAGTACCTAAAAAGCTTCACGATATATAAATTATTAATTAAATCATATTTGATTATATTATCTGAGATTCCTATTATTAATAGAATATAAACGTTATCAATATTTTTTTAAACATACAAAGAGTCATGATTAAGAGAGTAAAATGTTCTATTACTCGAAAATTCCCTTATACGAACATTTACTATATGTCCCCCAATTAATTCGGATAATCGAGGTTCCGCTGTATACGTAATCTTCTTTATTTATACAATATGATTCCAACCAACAAGGTTTCCCAAATGTTAATACCATAAATATTTGGTCCGCGGTACCATCACAAACAAATACGTTGAATCCCGCGACAAAAAACGTTGAGAAACGTTAATCTATATTTTCTAAAAACAGTCTGTTGGAATAATATTACTTAGCAGATACAAAAATGTATCTTTACATTGAGAAGCACTGCTTATTAAACAACAGGCCTAGCTCAGTCACTGGAGCCGATGGTCCTTTAGCCGTACCAGACCTAAGGGTCTGGTGCAATAAACATATGGAAGGCCCGGGGCCGTCTTTTCTAAATATCGGCTTCAGTTTTCCACGCGTACTCTCAAGAGCGTTCGAAGCGTTCATTCCTTGCAATAGCACAGCGGAGTAAAGACGTATTCCTCTAGCCTTTGAAAATAAAATCACTCCATTAAAAGTAAAAAGAGCATTCTTACTCAACACACAACCCCAATATTCCATTAGGTTATGGGGCCCAGTGTCGTTGTAAATTAAGTAACTTTATATAAATATTTTGTGTGTGACTCTAGTGGTAAAGAAAAAAAAAAACTAGTTAATAAAAACTTAGTGAAGTGTAAAGTAGAGTAAGAGTACTCTAAGTGCAGTGATTGAACAAAAGGGTGCAATACCTTAATTAGTGACTAGTGTTAATTTAACTAACCAAGAACAATGGCAACAGGAGTGACCCTGAAAAGAAATATTAAAGCCTTTGATGGCGAAAAATATAGCATTTGGAAGTTCAGAATCCGAGGACTCTTAACCGAGCTAAACGTAATCCACGTGATTGACGATCCAGTTCCGGATATATTGAGCGCGGATTGGATCCAAGCTGACAGGACCGCAAAGAACAATATTATAGAATATTTGTCAGATTCGTATTTGAGCTTCGCTCAAACGAATTCGAGTGCGCGTCAAATATTAAGTAGCTTAGACGCGATCTATGAGCGGAAAAGTATTGCTACTCAGCTAGCGCTAAAGAAAAAATTATTAGGGCTAAAATTAAATAATGAATTGCCATTAATAAAACATTTTAAGGTGTTTGACGAACTCGTTACCGAATTAATAGCTGCGGGAGCCAAGCTAGAGGAATGTGATAAAGTGGCACATTTATTATTAACCTTACCTTCATCTTATGATGGGGTAATAACAGCTATCGAAACATTGACAGAGGACAATTTGACTATGGCGTTCGTGAAGACAAGATTGCTGGATCACGAAGTTAAGTTAAATAGTGAAAATCGTGACACCAGCTTAAAGGTGCTAAGCGTTGAAAATAAAAATAAAGAAAATAAAAATTACAACGCGAAAATTTATAAAAACAAAAACTTTCATAATAAAAATAAAAGACAGTTAGTGAAAGTGAGTGCACCATATGGTAAAAAGAGATGCCACTATTGCGGCAGATCAAATCACTTACAAAAGGACTGCTATTATTATAAGAAGCAGCAAAGAAATTTTAATACCGAAGCAACGAGGACAATCCAAACGGTTGAACTCATTCAACCATCCACGTCTGCTGGAAATTCATCAGGTTTTGCATTCATGGTGGGAGAACACCAAGAAGACGAAAGAAGCAATAAAGACAATATAACATTTGTCTTGGACTCGGGTGCATCGGACCACCTCACAAATAGGAGGGATGTAGCCGAAAATTTCAAGAAGCTTGCCGTGCCAATGAAACTTGCCGTGGCGAAGAACGGCGCATACATTCTGGCGACAAAAAAGGGGGACATAGGCGTCGTGACAAACATGGGCGTCCAAGGGACTTTGGAAAACGTGTACTACTGCCCTGAAGTGCCATATAACCTATTGTCGGTCCGGCGAATGCAGCAGGCAGGAATGACTGTGGTATTCGACGACCAAGGCGTAAAAGTAGGTAAAAATGGTCAAACCGTAATGTCAGGTAAGCCTATGAACAATTTAACTGGCATAGAATTTATAATAAATTCAAATTCAAAAAATCGCGTTGTTCAAGCAATTAGCGCTGAACAACACAGCTATAATTTATGGCATCAGCGATTAGGCCATATTGAAAAAAATAAATTTTTAGAATTAAAAAATAGAGAAATGGTTGCGGATATAAAGCAACTAGAAAAAGTAAAAGTAGACGATAATTTGTGCGAAGCTTGTGTAAATGGAAAACAAGCGCGACTGCCATTTAGAAAAGCTAAGGATAAAAGTCATGTGAGACGACCATTATTTATAGTCCATACAGATGTTTGTGGTCCAATCACTCCTACCACAATTAATGATAAAAATTATTTTGTACTCTTTGTTGATGAGTACACCCATTATTGCGTAACGTATTTGATAGCCCGTAAATCCGACGTATTCAATGTCTTCCGAGACTATGTCGCAAAAAGCGAGGCTCATTTCAATTTAAAAATAGTAAACCTATATTGCGATAATGGTAGGGAGTACTTGTCAAATGAAATGAAAGATTATTGCGTTGAAAAAGGTATAAGCTACCACTTGACGGTTCCACGCACTCCACAACTGAATGGTGTGTCCGAACGTATGGTGAGGACAATAACAGAAAGGGCTCGGGCTATGGTAGCCGGAGCTAATTTAGAAAAAGTTTTCTGGGGAGAAGCCGTTCTGACGGCTACATATTTAATTAATTTAACCCCAACAAAAGCTTTGAAGCAATCAAAAACACCATTTGAAATGTGGCACAATAAAAAGCCTCAATTAATGTATTTACGAGTTTTCGGATCCACTGTATATGTCCATAATAAAACCAGAGAAACTAAATTTGAAGATAAATCCTGGAAAGGCATATTAGTTGGATACGAAACAAACGGTTACAAGGTGTGGAATGTTGGAACTGGCAAGTTTGATGTAGTGAGAGATGTAATAACAGATGAAACTAATTTTTTGGTTTCGAGACCAGTGATGGTACAATCTGAAACTGATAAATCTAAATCAGTAAACTCTCAAAAATCTAATGATAATAAATTAGATGTAACTACATCAAAGAAGGTAGAAGCAAAAGAAAATGCTGAATTAAGTCGTGAACTTAATAAATCTGTGATAGAAACAGATACTCGCAATGAATCTTTCGATAATAGTAGTAATAGTAATAATAATACTAATGATAATAAGAAAAGACAAATGTCTCCCGAATTAAAGAGGAGTGAGAGGATCAAACATCGTCCACCTATTTCTTATGATGAAAGCGAAGTGCCAGAAGATTATCTTTTGTCTACTCAATCCATAGTTTGCGAAATCCCTAAGTCATATCAAGAGATTGAAAATAGGGATGATAAACTTAAATGGCAACAGGCTATTAAAGAAGAAATTAATTCTCTTTTAATAAACAATACATGGACAATAGTACCAAGGCCTGAAAATAAAAATATTGTTGATTGTAAGTGGGTATTTGCTCTAAAAAATGATGAGTATGGAAATCCATTAAAATATAAAGCTCGTCTTGTTGCACGAGGTTTCAGTCAACAATATTTAACAGATTATAATGAAACGTTTGCACCTGTTGCAAGAATTTCAAGTTTCAGATTTATTCTGGCATTCGCTAATCAATTTGATTTACTAGTACATCATATGGACGTAAAAACTGCTTTTCTGAATGGTACGTTGAAAGAAGAAATATATATGAGAATCCCTGAAGGAATCAAAAGTAGTAACAACGAAGTATGTAGATTAAATAAAGCACTGTATGGACTCAAACAAGCAGCAAGGTGCTGGTTTGAGGTCTTTGAACAGGCACTTAAAGAAAGAGGTTTTAAAAACTCTTCTGTAGATAGATGCATCTACATGTTGGACAATGGAGATGTATCACGAAACATATACGTTGTGCTTTATGTAGATGATTTAGTAATAGCTACTGCTGATGTTGGGGGATTAAATAGTTTCAAAAACTATATGAAAAATAAATTTTGCATGAAAGATTTAAATGAAATAAAACTTTTCTTAGGAATTAGAATTGAAAGAAAAGGGAATGAAATATGTATGGATCAGAGCGCATATATAGAAACAATCTTAAAGAAATTTAATATGTCAGATTGTAAGGCAGTAAGTGCGCCCCTAGAAAGTAAATTAGATTACACGGCATTGAACTCCGATGAGAAATGTGAAGCTCCTTGCCGAAATCTTATCGGATGTTTAATGTACGTGATGCTGTGCACCAGACCTGATCTGAGCACAGCTGTGAATATATTGAGTAGATATTTAACCAAGAGTAATAAAGAACTCTGGAAATGTTTAAAGCGGGTACTCAGATACCTTAAAGGATCCATACATATTAAATTGACCTATATCAAAGGCAATTATAATGATATCTTATGTGGTTATGTTGATTCCGATTGGGGAGGAAGTGATAGTAATGATAGAAAAAGTACCACAGGATTTTTATTTAAGTTATATGAACGATGTACTATATGCTGGTCTACTAAAAGACAAACATCGGTAGCTGCCTCATCCACAGAAGCCGAATATATGGCCCTTTTTGAGGCAGTTAGAGAGGCATTGTGGTTAAGATCATTGGCCAGTTCTATCAAAATAAATACTTCCGAACCAATAACGATATATGAAGATAACAATGGATGTATCAGTATCGCTAATAATCCAACAAACCACAAAAGATCAAAACATATTGATATAAAATATCATTTTTCCAGGGAACAAGTGGAAAATAATATAATTAAACTAAAATATATTCCCACAGAAAATCAGCTAGCCGATCTTCTGACGAAACCGCTACCGGCAGTAAAATTCCTGGAGTTAAGAAAAGGAATGGGCTTAAAATAAAAATTATTTAAAATAAAAAAAAAAAATAAAAAAAAAAATAAAAAAAATATATATATATATAGATATATGTATAATTACTATATAGAATTTTCTTAAATTTAGTTAAGCATATAATCAAGTATTTTATTGAATGGTCTGATCAGGTTTTCCTGGGTTTCCCTGATTCTTCGCAACAAATGTTGGGCCATATGTAGTTCCCAGGGAAGGCGAAGGAGAACAGTCTTTACTCTTGTTTAAAAAAAAAAAAAAAATTAACCGATTCATTTTTGAGGAGGCGTGTTGGAATAATATTACTTAGCAGATACAAAAATGTATCTTTACATTGAGAAGCACTGCTTATTAAACAACAGGCCTAGCTCAGTCACTGGAGCCGATGGTCCTTTAGCCGTACCAGACCTAAGGGTCTGGTGCAATAAACATATGGAAGGCCCGGGGCCGTCTTTTCTAAATATCGGCTTCAGTTTTCCACGCGTACTCTCAAGAGCGTTCGAAGCGTTCATTCCTTGCAATAGCACAGCGGAGTAAAGACGTATTCCTCTAGCCTTTGAAAATAAAATCACTCCATTAAAAGTAAAAAGAGCATTCTTACTCAACACACAACCCCAATATTCCATTACAGTCTAATAATGTTTCGCAAGCTTCAGCCATGCCACCAACTTTCGCTGTACAAATTCACCTTCCACTAATAAGTATCTGGAATTCATAAATGACGCAATCAAATCTAAGATACAGTTCCCACATTCTACTATTTTGTATCCAAATCTACCCCCGTCTACTTGAGAAATATCAAGAACTATCGAATAACTTAATCAAATCTCACAAGGTTCCGGAATTCCTCTCTTCTTAACGGAAACCCACGTCTTCGCTCTTATTACGCCCCTCCGCCGCAAAATCACGTCCCGGGTAATAATTAAACGCGGTTAACATAGTTCGCCGGTTTACGACGCACTAATTCACCTGAAGGTTCGATCGGCAAATAAATCGCTCGGCCCGTTAGGATCACCTGATACCCTGGCGTTTAATACCGCTCTTTACAGCCCTTGCCTCGCTAACGAATATCTCCGGCGCAGTCTATCGTTCTCCGTCCTTTCGCGTGCACACGCGTGTTCTCCAAATACGCGTCGCTATGTATACCATCAAGCAACGCGCGCGTGCACACACTCACACAAACACACACGCGCGCGCGTGCACGCATACACGTACAGAAGCACGTAACAGCACACTTGCAGCAGAAAATCCGCTTACGGAAATGAGGGGTTAGTTTCGAACGTTTCGGCGTGGACGATCGTCCCGTTCTAATTTGGTACACTCGCCCTGGTATTACGGCAACGAGAGGGAGGAAACGGTACGTAAACCCGTTATACCTGGCTGGTGCACCAGCTGGCGCATGGAAAAGTAAATAGATAGACAGTACGGCGTAAAATTTGACTAAATTGGAAACTTTTCGCTGCCAGCCAGCTGCCACTGGTCGAATCGCGCGATCCCTACCACCACTGTGTTACCCCAGTGCAACCCACGCGTTTTCGATGACACGGCCGACTATTAATTATAAATTTTACGCGAAACACTTGCTCCCGTGGTGTACACCCGATTGCTGCCCGCCGTTTCGATTAATTATAATGCCTTTGTAATTGAAAATGAATCGGGAACGATTAAATTTAATTGCGAAGCTTGTTATCTGTTTCGGGGCTTCGAGTGTAATTTGATCAATTTTAATTGTTGTACGTTTCAGTTGATATACGCGTATCTTCGCGTTGTGGTCGTGGAAACGGCACAAAGCGAGAGTAGTGGTGATAAAAGAAAAAGAGGCGACTGGAAATATATGTAAAATTTTGGAGAAGTTACACATAATAATCGTATTATTGTTAACATTAGCAAATACTATAAATGTGCGGGTTTGTTTGTCTCCATCGATACTTTAAGATGCAAGATTAATCGCTTAATACGAAATACCTTCTGACAGTTTTGTAACTATCTTGTAATCATCTTGCAATCATTTTATTACTATAAGTTGGTGGGAAATACCTTTGGAAACCACTATAGATTAAATGATTTAAAAATTGCTAAATTTGTTCCTTTAAATTGCTGTGACGATTAATCGCAATACTGATTTGGCATTTGCTTGTAGGAGTTGCTGTTACAGAAACCATTATATGTAGTACAATGCATAAATATTTGAACGCTGGACACGATATAATTAAAAGTTTTATACCTTTATTATATTGTTATATATTTACTTACAATGGACGTTAATGGATTTTGTTAGAGTGTAAATAGTGTTTACTGAGTCATAGATGAAAAAACTTTGTAATAGATTAATGAAAGTCATTAAATAATGATCAAATTATTTTGATAAAACCTTCAAATTTCGTATCAGCCTGGGATGGTTTGTAGAACATAACAGAAAACATTATACAATTTTCCACTAATTTTAACTAATGCTTCTTTATTCACATCACCGTATGTTAAATAATATTTGTTGGTGTTTATAGACATTATACGTCTATAATACGACTCTTTGGCCAACTTAATATATTATTAAAAACATTCAGTGATCCTTATTACAATATTGATTATTTTATATTTCCTTACATAATTTTTCGTATATTTATATTTATATCATTCCATTCTTCGCGTCTTCATTGTTTGTTTCATCTAAATAACATGAACTTTTGACACTATATTATAAATATCATAAATTTGCGATTCTACCATGATATATTTATATTCATATTTTTCAATGATTTATATATCCATTGTCTGCTTCGTCTGACTCAAATAAACCTTTGAAACAATATTCTAACAATATTTAAATAAAAAATACAGAAAACATTAATGAAATTAATTCACTTCAAGCAATATATCCTGTTTCCTGTATTCAGAACCCTGTTTCTAAGAATATTGGATTTTCAATTAGAGCTTAATTGTGAAACCTTTCACTTTTCGTTAGATTCGCCGTCACACAAAGTGCATCCATGCATATTCCAAAATACGAGAATTCTTTTATATTTTTAGCTTCATTCAAAGCTTTATTCAGGACACGATTATTCAGTACAAGATTATTTTACTGGTCGTGACACTTCTCTTGTCAACTGTATCTGACGAACATGACGTTATGAAAAATGCATGCATGGCTCGTTTTTTGTTATTCAATGCGTTGTAAAATTGACTACGCTTGCAAAATCCGTACAAAAATTACAGACAAAAATTCCTATAAAAATATAACCAACCTGTTAGTTATACGTTCAATCAACTACCAGTTACACCTCTCGCTGTGAGAGCTTAAAATTGAGAACTCAAGGCAAAGAGAAAATCCTCTTTTAATTAATATGAAAATAGTATAAATATAAGTATTTGGATGTTCCAAAGGATTAATTACAATGTAGTGTTGTTGCATGAATTGACAAAATACCGTAATGTACTACAGAAAAAATATACGTATGCTTTGAATGAATGATTGTACAATCTTTTGAAGCCGTATATATACGTTTTTCGTAGCGAAAGGGTTAAAAAATAGTCTTTTACGTAGATGTCGAAGTTCTGTTGCTATCTAAATAGTTTTATCTTTGTGAATTAATTCTGACTGATAGAAACTCGTAATACATTTATAATAAATTTACAAATACTCTTACCGTAAGAACAAATAAAAAATACGTATAACGATACATAAAAGATAAATAAAAAATATTGCAAATAGTTGATGCATCAGGTTCAAATAAGGCGAAATCGATATGTTAGTACATGACTTTTTTTGACTGCCTGAAGGTGTAGAGTTTGCCTGCTAAATATTTCCCACATTTTTTTAAACACGCTGTATCTACCGCACCGTAAATTTCTTTCTTTTATATCTAGATAATCTTTATTTGGAAGCTTCGAGATTCAAATGCTTAGGAATCCAAACGTTTTGAAACTCAAAAGCTTGGAAATTCGTATGCTTAGAAATCATAAACCTTGGAAATTCAAACGCTTCGGAATTAAAGAGCTTAAAAATATAAACGCTTGGGAATCCAAAGGCTTAGAAATTTGAAAGCTTGAAAATTCAAACGCTCATCGATCGTTTCTTAAAATACGAAAATGTAACTGTCCCAGTTTCACTTTGAATCACTCTATCTTTCTCTATCCTACAGTTGAATGAAAGCATGGAGAGCTTAAATAAAGAAAAAGGAAGACGAAAATACAGGAACGGAAAAGAAAGAACACGAGAAACGGTCGCAAACGTCATAATTGGATAATCATGGACGAAGAGAAGCGTGTATCACGATGGCGCTTGGGAAATCAGCGTTTCACGACACATGTGACCCGCGCAACGAAAACGAAGCATGGAACATGCACTAGCCGAGCTTGTCCTGAACTCCGGTGTTCTGCGTTTTACGAGCGAATGAGAAACACTCCCTGGAATCTGGATGTCTGTAGTACACGCTCCTGCGAAGACCATTCAAACGTTGCCAATAGAACGTTAATCCAGATCGTCCGCTTGTTATCGACAATTTACTATGCTTCGCCTTCAAGGCATGCAGATCAACAAAATCGATTTCCGTGATAACGGTTCGTTAGGCTTTAGGCTCTAATGATGGTGCAGTTAAGTGTTAGGTTGAGTCAGGAACAACTTCCTTTTTCTTTATGCTTCGTTATTGGCTAACACACCTTAAATTTTAATTAGTCTTCTTATTTGAATTAGATGGCGGAAAAAATTCGCGTGGTTTTATACTACAAATTTTAACTCGTAATTAATATTATTCCTGGCAAAAAGTTTTCGACCAAACGCGACGATATAGGATTAGCTAAAAACGATCATGTTTTTGTGATGCAAAGAGTTATTGTATAACTATAAAACCTAATAGAGAATTCATCGACAACACGCAATAAAAATACAATTAATAAATATGTCATTAAAAAGTGAAAATCAGCTACGAGAAATAATACACGTATTGTATAAAGAAATTTCATACAAACGTTGCGAAAATCTCGTTGTATCCATGTTACAACACATCAAAGTAATCATATGTGGACGTAGAAATATTAGACAATATTAGGTAAAGTATCGTTTTATTATTAAGCAGATTTATTTTCCACGCTGTTTTCTTTTTAATAGCGAACGATTATTTTTATTCTTTTCCTTTCCCGATTTACTTCGTATTATTTTTATTTATGAAGCAGCATTTCGCACCTCGAAAAATGTACTTTTCTTAGTTAGTTCCACGTTCTCATGTTCAACCGAAAACTTTTTGCAAAGGGTAGTACTACGCTGTTTAAAACTTACGTAACCACTATTAGCTGCCCGTGAAATCGATGATGTTTATTGCGCTATCATTGGCATAAAAGTGGCGAATAAAAAATCAAAGTCAACTGTTCTTGCTTTGCACATCAATAATATAGGAATCTTTCAGTAATTGAACATTATGTTATAATTGCAAAATATCCAGAGTTATAAGCTCATAAATCATGTAGAAAGGAAAATAGGGATGAATACGTAACTATTAGTGGTCTCACAAAGTTAAGGGTTAAGATACGACATTTATCCGGATTAAAAATTTCACTATTTAACAAAAATTCGTAAGAGATAATCCTCTTCTAATTCCACGATACAGGAAAGAATAAAATAGATATTTATTGCTTTCCCAAGAGATTACAAGTGAATTCCGTTTCCTTACATATTTACATTTTTACTACTTAACTAATACCTAATAGTAACTTAATTTACCCAATTACCGCGATACATGAAAGAATTTAATGCCAATAGCGTTGAAAACGCTACGAACTTTCCGAACAATCCAATATATTTATTAAAAATAATGCATATTGTGTGAATCTACAAACGTTTTAATTAATAATTTAGCAATGCTACTTGAAAGTTTTCACAAGAAGCGATAAAAGTTCAATGTAACGTAAGAGACGACAATTCGATCGCGGGCAAAACGATGAAAATTGCTGGAGGATTTCTTGATACTCCTTGTTATCGAAGAGCTTTTAATAGCGTTGCGTGTCAAAGTGCAAAGACAAGGACGCGGCAAAAGTGGACGGTGGAATGTCGCCTGTCGATGGCCATACCAGAAGAGATATCGGAAATATCGGCAGGACTTTTCTCTCTTCCATTCTAGATACCGGTAATTTTTGCAGAATACCAACGTGCGACGCGAGAGCTTAATTAAGAAATACTCGAGCAAGAATCATTTTCAAGAACTAGTAATGGCATGTGATGGAAAAAATTCGTAAGAGTATAATTAAATACGCATAGCACAAGTGACCTTGCACCGAATTCATCATTTTTTTATTCATAGATTAATTGTCAAACAGAGCTGGGCATACTTCATTCGAATAAATTCTTCCGATCAAATTTTATTTTAATAACATTTCGAATAAATTCTCTGAATAAAATTTTATTCGAGTAAAATTTCGAATAAAGTCTTCGAATAAAATTTCATTTGAATAACACCCCGAATAAACTATGACGATGTAGGTATGACATATCCATGTATCCCTTTATTATTATATTTTATTACCATCGTATTAGTATCACGTAGTCCGTTTATAGTAATTATTAGTTTCATTCTTAATGTTTAAATCAACAAGCATCATGTGTGTTCAAGTCATAATATGAAACCTATAGTCCAATATAATTTTCTTCCTACAAGCAAAGAAGATTCTTCTAACTGTAACCGGTTACATAATTAATTCTTTAGATTCATATCTTGTTAGAATGAAAAGTATAATATTTGTGGAATTTACATCTATTAATACTAAACATGTTTAATCTCCAGAAACACTTTGTGTTTGCTTTCTCTCTTTGGAAACGGGGCGGGTGAGATTCCTAGTTTCTCATAGTTGCTCCTGGTTGCACAACTAAAGTTACATACGTTTCAAAATCCATAGTTCGTACAGAATTGTAAACGTAAGTTATGCGTTTCCGTTACTGCCATAACCAGCCAGACGAATAACATACGTAGTCGACAATGTTATACTTGTTAACATTAATGAGACTGATAAATATTAGATTTGCGTAGGTGAAACTGACATTTTGCATTAGAAAAAATGAATGGACAAATTGATTCTTGATTATGTCGTTGATTTGAAATGATTCCTTTTGATATATGGACGGTTCAGAATCCCGTCAGTCTATGTTACGAAATACACAACGAACTAAAACGGAAATAATCGAACGGACGATCCCATGATCTGGCACTCAAAAGGTTAAGTGATCATCAAGTATCGCTACGAATTTTCCGAGCAACGTAATATCTATAAATATTTCTCTATTATTGTTCTAATATTTATAAATATTCTTTTATTATTTTCGTAATATTTCCAAACATTTCCCCATTATTTCCCTCGTATTTCTAAATATATCTTAATTATTTGTCCAATATTGCCCTATCGTTTAGTATCTAATCGAAAATCACCACAGAACTAGTTAAATACTTTATTCTTTTGCACGCTTCTATTTGAATATGCAAAAGTATTCTAAAGCGAATACTATAACGATTCATGTAAATGGGAACCACGAACTTCCGAAATAAAAATGCAAACGTTTTGCCTTGCGGGATATGGAATAACTTAAATTTACTTAGAACTCGACAACAGAGGCTTGAAAAACAAAGAAAGAGGTGGTTAGTTTCTTCCGCAATAATTACATAGTAGAACGGTTTACGGAAGTAGCAACATTCAATCCCCAGATTAAATGTAAGCATGGGGGATTAACATGTTTATTTGTAGAACTTGATAGTTCCGGATTTCCCAACTGGCGTTAAAACAAGGGACGTATAAATATGTGGTAAAAGTGTTATGAAAACTTTGGTAGGTTGAGGAATAAGTTTTGTTTGCATTTCATTAACACTAGAGCTACCAGGATGGTATCCATCTGTAATTTTGTATAAAAATTGTATACAAATTTTCTACACAAATTTTTGAAGATTTCCGAAGGTTTCTTGTAAATAGTGTAAATGAAAATTTATTTACCTTGCATTACTTGTTTCTTCGGGTATTTATAATTTAAATTGTTTTGGTAGAAATAAGTATACTTTAATTGCCGGTAGTTCTAATGTTAAAATAGTGCCAAGTATATAGGTGCCATGTATATATTTATAAGAGCAAAAATTAATAACAGATCACGTTATGAAGAATTTTATTGAAACAAGTGTAAAATTCAACACAGAATTTCATAAATAACTTCTGGCTCGTAAAAGTTGCCGTATAAAAATCTATCAGTTGTTTATTATTGAGATTTTTGTTACCATTGTACATTCAATAACATGTTTTATATTTGGTTCGTATTGCGTCTATTTAATAATGTTGAGCTAGATTTAAAATTGAAGTATCCACTATAAATAAATAATCCATTATTATTCAGAAATTTTGTTATAGTAGATGGCAACCTTTATACATTGCAAGGAAAAAAAGTTGAATTCAGTCAACATCTGCACCTTACCTATGCTATAAAATTTAATGATAAAATTTTGTTACCTTCCGCTATAAAATTAATCTAATCACAGACGAGGTACAGGATAGACTGATCATCTTATGGGACTTCGTGTCACATGCTCTGAAATACCGATAACCTAAAAATTCAAACTTTTCGGAAGAATATCTTTCGTTTTATTATCTGACAAAAAATGTAAACACTTCTAAAGTATTTTAATATACAAAATGTAAGAGTAAACGCAAAAGTTATACATTTTAAACAATCGAAAAGGTAAAAATGAAAACGGATTTGGGGCTCATCGGCCCCAAATCCGGGTGACAAAGGAAGGCATTGGATAAGTGGTCTATCCTGTTCTTAGTCAATGATCTAATTTCAATTGATCTATACAACGCGATCTTACAGGATTCTACATTAGCAATAACCGTAGGAGATAAACTGGTATCGAAGGTAGCAGCGAGGAAACTTAAAACCAAATCGATAATGCTCAACGAATTAATTGACGGCAGATACATTACGAATGTAAAATAATAGATACAAGTTTACCATACAAAAAGCTACCAGTAAAGGATGAGTAATTTAATGTTTGAAATATCTTTTCTCGGCATGTAAGTTTATAAAACATGTAATTGAAATATCAATAACATCGATCTGTATGCGCGAATTTTCCATGATTAATAAAACAGGAATTTTATTTCGCAGTAATATTGGTTCAGTATTGATTAAATAGAAACGGGAAATTTGAGATTGAATATATTATAATATATATTTGGAGAATCCGTAGAATATTCATCAGGAATTTCAATAACTTGACGTGCCCCGAAGCTCGTATTTTCACTTCAATCAACCTAAATTTAATTATTTCCAAATTTGTACTGTCTTTAATTACACACACACACACACACACACACAATTTATATATATATATAAAATTGATTTTAGTAAAACATTTTGTATGGTTCCGACATGTATCCAAACCTGTTCCACTCCTGTATCACTCCTCTTCCTCACACCTCTTGTGTCGAGCTTCTAGCAAAGTAGCTTCTACCACTAAAGCTCTTATTGGTACCATTGGAATATGACACAATCTTCTTCATGCTAACATCTCATATAATGCTTTATCTCATCGTTATATCCAATCCCTGCAAGCTGTATTCCAACAAGTCGTTATACATCGCAGGGACAACTTCAAATACATCTGAAAGGTAAGGTTAATCTGGGCGATAGACATACATATTTCGTTCCATCTACAACAAATAGGTATTTCAACGAGTATTCATATAACTTTAAGAACAACTTTAAAAATATTGAAAATTGTGTGGGTAACAATTTAGATTATTTATCGAGTTAGGCTACAATCTGAAAATATTCGGTGTGCAAATTAGTTAGGTGTCCTTGTTCACAAAACTCAATATTTGTTGGTGAAGAATTGTACGAAATAATATTCTCTATCATGTGATATTTTCTATGACCTTTTCGACATTTATTGGGCAATTAATAAATTATTGTTTTGGGAAAAGATAGCGATTTTGAGTAGTTAACATCGTGAGGGATTTTAAAGATGGAGGAATGTTTTATAGATATTTTTGACGTTAATATTCGTACGTGGATTTGAAAAATTATCTAATTGTATAATTCTAAATTAACAAACTCTAAAAATACTTTCACAATCTGAAAATATTTGGTGTACAAATTAATTTGGTACTTTTCTTCGCAAAAATCAATGTTTACTTATAAAAAGTGGAAGAAAATTTTAATATTTTTCATATTTGGTACAACCTCTCCAGATTTGTTGGATAGTTAATGAATTGTTGTATTAGAAAAATGTAGCAGTTTCGAATTGTTAAAATCGCCAAGACTTTAAAGATGAAGGCATACTTTATACGTGTCCTTTTTCGATGTTCTAATAATATTCAATATACGTGGTACATAAATTTAAAAAAGAAATTCAATTTTATATTTTTAAATCGACGAACTGTGTAAAATTTTAAAACTGTAAGCGACAATTTGATATTTCTACAATGTCAAGGAAATTTAATTATTTTCATATGCACTTTTACGATATCAAAATATTTAATATTTATGTATTGCCGAAAATCAGTTTACTCTTGAACTACTAATGTAATAAGGAATCCTTATATGTTAGAGTGATTGAATCCACTAACAGTGATATTAGCATATCACTGTTCATTCTAAGGAGTTGCTAGTAAATCACGAATGCTGAAACTATCTACCTTTGATTAATTGATATGATATTGTAGAGATAGTTCTATACGTGTTCCAAAGTACACTATCAATCAACAAAGCCACAATAGTGAACAAGCCAATTTTAATTAAGACTTATTGGTGTATTTAGAACATCAACAGATACAATCGAGTAGCAGCTCTTAAAATCCAATAACTTGATTAAAAACATGTATGATACACTGTAAAATCAATTTCTATTGGAAATATGTAACCAAAATTTACATTTAATTTAATGATCATTTTATTATTTACGTAACAATCACCAATATATTTATACGTATTCTGAGATTAACCACACCAAATTAAACTTAAATAAAAAAAGTCGATTAGAAATATGTGATCCAAAAATATATTTCAGCACTTAGAATTCCAAAACTTTGAAATTACTAGGCCATTAAATATTGAACATTTTTTTATTTCTAAGCCTTAAACGCAATAAGAATGTTCATCAATAATTACGAGCGGTTCTGTATCTACGCTGATGCATATACTTAAATTAATCTTATGTTTTCTTAGAATTAATTTGTTCATATAATAATTAGTGACGATAAAAGTGTGTTTAGAGTGATCTAATTTTCTTTCAAAGTACAAAATATAACTAGATTTTTCATCCATATTTAGATTTACATAACTGTTTCGATAACCAACTCAATATCATTTTGTAAAGGTATCCACGACACAAAAGCAACAGAATCCCTGATTATTTAGGAAGTACAAAATAAGTCGTCAGTCGCAGCTGTGCGCAGAAGTTCAAACTTTGTTCGCTGTGACATATTCATATTTGTCGCTTAGCTTTCCACCCCTATTTTCCATGTATTCATGGCCTCGTGGGTTCGTGAAAATTAGCCGAACAAAGGTACCATTAGTATCGTTAATTTGCAACATCCAGTTGCCCCGGATGCGATTCACTATTTTTCATAATTCATTTGTTAAGTAAACATAGGGTGCGATTTTTTTAATTCCCTCACGTTGCATCTAAAAATTATTTAAATAGAGAATGGTTTACGGGACGTCTTGTCTTAATTTTTACTTTCAATCAAGTCTCACGCCACTTAAATTGCAACTTTACGCATTTATAGGAAACATAAATGTACAAAAACCAACAAAATTCATACGGTGTGCAAAAATGTGGAAAATATCCAAAATAAAATGCACCTTATAATATTTGAAAAGTGAATGCTAATATTGTACAAGTTGTACTCAACCCTACTGTTCTCTTTCGGTCTATACGACCCAATACGAAGATTATGTATCTATATATCTCTTCTTGGTATTCAATGTATTTGACATTTTTGTAAGTTTTATACAAACAATAATATTCCTAAAGTGTTCTATATTCGTTCAATTCAGTGTAAATCGACGTACAAATGTGTGTACAAAACTAATTAAGGAGAACAGCAGGGTTAAGTTCTGTTTCTTTATGTCCGATGATAAAAAGCTGAATTTGCATAAACATCCGCAATCTAGCAATGAACTATTTCTTCGCGCAACACTAAAAGCCGTCGACTTATCGCTTCTTTTCAATTCCGCCGCGCGAAGCGCAAAACGTTCGCCTTGATTGCACGTGTTAAATCCAACATAAACGAAGCGGTAATAAACTGCGAGGAAGTGAAAGCTCACGCGTTGGACGATACCCCGCGGAGTCGAGATCCAAGATTTCGCTAGTTTCGTCCGGAACTCCGGCATTTGGTTGGACCATAGATATTTCACTTGCTGCTCGATTTCTCGTATATCATCCCCGTAACACATGGCGCCATATCCAGAGGGGAATTGCTTGAAGCAGAGTGGCGAGACAGCCACCGCAGTAGGAGGAGAGGGTGTGTCCCGTTTCAAAAGCGAAGGAGCAGTCGCGTGTGGGGGTGGCAAGGATGCTGCCTTAATTTATCACCGTTCCCAGTGTGACCTGCGTCTTCTGGAAACGTCGCCACCGAGACGTTCAACCCCTTTCCTACGACGAGAAGTGCCCACGAGAATGCCTCTTAATCAGCTCTGATATACCTGTCCCTGTGTTCGATAAACACTACTAGCTCTCTGTATTGTACACTTCTCGAGAAACTCTGATGTTGATTGGGGATGTCGGGGACAATAAACTGGATCGATAAATATCGCAACTGGCGTTAATTAAGTGCTTCGGTCGAATATGAACTTATCCTTCTTGTATTTTACATATTAGAAAATATTAAGTAAAGCATCGTTTTGTTATTAAGTAGAGTTTTTACTTTTCTCGCTGTTTTTTCTCTTTTGTAGTACTGTAGAGGATCGGGCCGAGACGTAGCGCCTTGTATAGCCGAAAAAGGAACTGCGCCGCCGGGCACAGCAGGGATTGAAGAACCCAGATCTTCAGGTCACTAATCGATCGCGTTAACCACTACGCCACAGTCCTACTGAGCCTTTATTGTGTGTCTAACGTCCTTATTTAGCATATACTGTCGTCTCTCTCTTTTATTTTGGTCTAGGAGGGTCCACCATCCTACAGTACTAAACGATTATTTTCATTATCTTCCTTTGCCTATTTATTTCATATTATATTTATTTAATCTTCCAATATGTTTTTTTATTTATAGAGCAGTTTTTCGCACTTAAAAAATTTTAGTGTTCTTTAGTTAGTTTCACGTACCTACGTTTCATCGAAAACTTTTCGCCAGGGTTAGCAGTGTTAAGTAAGTTAATTATAAACGTCCAAATTATTTGGAAACGTGGCTTTATCGTCCACTTTAATGAGACGCAGATAAGCAAGAAATTTATTTCCCGTGGAGAAATATGCATTGCTATGATCTACAGTGTTTTCTACGGTTCGAGTTCATCAGGGCGCGCTATAACATTAGCATATATTCACCTACAGGTTCGTGACGACCACCGCAGCCATACTAACTCGACTTTGTCGTCCGTGGCCAAAAGTTACGCCGATAACTTCCGCCCAACGAGTAACGAACTGGGCTGTGGACCTCGAAAAAGACGCAGCAGCTTTGTTATCTGACCAACCCGCACTCATTCAAATCGTAAAAATGATTTATTCCACACTGCTACTCATAAGTAGTTTCTCATCTGAAATTTTTGGTCTTATTTAAAGATGTGGGAAATTTCAAAGGAAGAATACTTCAACCGTGTAACGTAGACGTAAAATTCGTTCTCCTTTTAACGAATAATCATGAAATGAAACTATTTATAGACAATACTATGTTAAACCTTTGTCAGCATTTCAACATTCCAAAAGAGATACAGTTTAACGATTGAAGTTGAATTGAGAAAAGTTGGAAGAGGTTTGAGTTGACTACGATTAAAAATTCGTTCGATAAAGAATCAAATAGAATTTTTAAAATAATTAAACTTCAATGTAAATATGCAATATAATAAGTTAAGAAAGAGAAACTTAATCGGTTTAGTTAATAAATTTTTATATTATTATTACGTCGCATTATTTGTTCATCATGTTCGGCAGTACGGAAATATATGAAATATAATAAAAGGCGTTGCTCTGTTATCCGAAAATTCTACATCCTACCGAACACATTGCCCCCAAATTAGTTCCGATAATCGAGGTTCCACTGTATACGTGTTATTGAAATTTCAAGTGTTTGCCTACTGCATCCCAGCTTCGCCAACCTAATACTTCTTTCCATCTTCGAAGCTCTCCATCGCAGCTGCCTATTTCACACGGTCTCCAATTTTTCTCACCTTACACCTTACTTTACTAGCAGGATTCCCCGTGTTAATTAGAACTTGCCATTTGAAGACATTTTTAATTGAACGACACTCGTGTTCCAGGCAGGATCGTATAGATCGCTCGAACGAACGAATAATAGCTGGAGCGAATTGAAGGTAAACGTAGCGTGTTCCGGTTCTTTCGCATCGGAAGGGCGTTTTCCGGGGCGCAGCCTGCTGCTAATTGCTCAGCCACCTGCCCGTTATTTAAATTTACTCAGGGTTCCCGTTTACTCGCTTGCCTCGTCGACCAGCTACGTAATTTAAGAATTTGTATCGTATATACCATTTGCCAATGGAACAAAGTATTGCCCTGCTTCGTCCGCGGAAGTAAAATAACGTCTCTGCTGCTGCTGCTGTTGCTGCTGTTGCCGCATCCCAATAAGTGTATCTAACTTTTCCTCGCAAACCTTGCTCTTTCATTTGCCTGGCAACTATGCGATGCTTCCTTTTCTCATCAGACTTACGTATCAAATTCGTGGCCAACTTATCGTGGTCGTTTCATTCGTAAATATTCCATTCTAGTCTCTTCTATACTCGTTTCCCGAAAATTTATTCACTCGGATATTTCTGGCTTCTATTTGTTGAAAGATGGTAGTATAGTAAACATGTAATTCAATACGTAAGTAGTTCCATGGTACACGTTGATTTGAATAGAATATTTTTGTGCTCTTTTTATTTTGTTTCATAAGATATTACTGTATTAATTTTATAGAAACTGAATTGATTAATTAATTATATGTTTAATCAATGGACTGTAACTGAATATGTGAAATATGGAAATATGATATATGAATATACGCAGAAATGTAACAAAATATGCAAAACATATATAGAATATGCACTAGGTGTAACAATAAGTAATTCACTAATTTTAAACGAGTTAAGAAATTTGTTTGACAAAAAATTCATTTCCACGAAAAATGACGCCAAGCATTACTGTGAAGTGGTTAATCAATAACCTCGGCTAATCTAATACGGAAAAGGTTCCAACTTTCAGTTTCTTACTTCAGTGAAACTTTTAGAACAAGTCCTAGAGTCTTTTCCCTTTATAAATCACTGCCATATGAGTGGAGATACTTAAAAGTTTCGTTAGTTACGTAAGACCGAACAATTCTGTTTAAAAATTCAAGATTTCCAAACTTCATTTGACCGAAAAAACTTTTTTGCGGTGAAAATAATCCAATCCCTCTCGATGGAAACAAAAATCTGACTACAGGGATAATTAAAGGACACTATGAAGCAACCCCATGGCGCAGCGGGCCTTCAAAAGAGAGAACATCGAGCGTGCACTCGTGTTACCTCATTCACTCGATCGCGAATGAATAATTCGAGTTCATTAGAGAAGTAGAGGGCAGGTGACGCGGCGATCGATGGAACCGATTGACCGATTTCCTGTGTTTCAATTTTCAGCGCTAATTTCTGGTTTCGCGTTCGACCCTCCGGCGCGATTCGATCATACCAATCAATCGACCGTAAACAGTTTTTGGATTGCGAAGGAGGGAAAATCGAACTCGTCGATCGTCTTCCGTTTCGTGCACAAAGAAATAAGCAGGGTATAATTAAAGGTAACTAGGCGATGTTTGTAACGAGGCTCGGCTAATGAGACGCCATTGTTTTGGACGATGGGAAACTGCGCCCAGCTGTGACACGATTGGAAACAAATTTTTTGTTGGGGATAAATACGAATGGATATTCTACCGTAGAAAGTAATTATATCTATTGTAAGACGATGAGAAAACAATTCCTTCTACTGTATTTTATTGTGGTATTGTTACTTTTTATGGGTGGGTTTTTCAATAATTTTGTACAGTAAATCAAAGCGTTGCATTTTGGGTTCGATTTACAAAATCGGGTTTCGCCTTCATCTTAAAAGAAATAAGCCATGCAGTATGCTTGTGGATATAAATAGTATAATAGAATATAAATCGATATTCAAATAGTAGATTTTTCAAAGTTCAATTTTCTGGTGAATCGATCTTTCTCGCTGCGATTATAAATCGATTCAAGAATCGATTTCTTTGCAATAATCGCCCATCCCTATTTTAAATATTATATACAGTTTATTTATTAAAAAGAGTATCGAATTAATTGCGCCGTTCATAGGTCGAAGTGATTAACACCATTTTTTTATTTTTTTTTAGATTTTAGTGCCAAAGAATGTGAATGATGCTTCTTATATTTAAAATAAATATCCTTAACAATTGGACTTAGCACTACGAACTGAGAAAAATCTTTTCGGTCATGAAATAATAAATAACTTTGTAAACATTTTAACAATTATTCCAAGGATATATTATTCTACGCATTTTGTATATCATTAGATAAACGCAACGCCAGCAATGACACATTCTGATGTACTTATTTGAATTCAAATAATTAATAGAAATTTTAGAAAAGACTGCGTATTTATTTTATCAATTTCCCTACTTTTTGTTCTGCGGAGTTAGTCGATTTCGCAAATGAGTGATTCAATTACTACTCTTAACCCATTGCGGACGGATCACGAGAATTCTCGTGTTTTCTGTTCTAGAGCTCGTGGCCAATCACGAGAATTCTCGAATTTTCATTGTTGTCATTTAGAGTGGAGCGATGTAACGGAAAACACATGCGATGATGTTATAAGTTCGATATGGAATTGAAGTGATTAGTCTCTTGTTCTTAGTAATAAAACTAATTTGATTTTTATATCACGTTGATATTTTATAGCGTTCAATAAGCATGGAGAACGATAAAGAACATGATAAAATTTTGGATATATTTGCTGACAATTTATCAGATATTCCAAGTGAAAGTGAGGATATGGATCATTGTGAGGATGATATTGAAAGTGAAAGAAGTGAGGAGGATGACAGTAATAGCGATAAAAGCTCTGACAGTGGTTTTACAGTACAGTTTTACATTACAGAGTGTTCTACAAAGTATCGTACTTCAAAAATATATTAGCTTGCAAGAATATGTAATAAATAACTTCAAAATGCAATTGGTATTTCATTTTAAAACGTGCCTTTGAAATTTATGTAAAACCGTTTTTGTATTCATTCACCAAAAACATAGCTGGCCACTGGGTAAAGCTAGCAATGAAACTACTGGTCCGCAATGTGTTAATATAAGCGATCCCTATGAATAATACTTAGAATACGTTACGTACGCTCAAAATGGAAAAAAACCACATGGTCGGACGTTCAGCAACGTTCGGAAGTAATTTATGAACGCGTGAGAAACCGATGCGGCTTACCTGGAACAGAAAAAGAAAAGGCTTTATAAATTTTCGTCAAACGTAACCATTACCTCGAGGACCGCAATTTTTCTGAAGCACCGCCGTCCGTTCCAATAGCCATTGCGGAAAAATTGATTTCAATCGCGATTCAGTAGATGAAGAGGCAAACTCTAGAGACTGGTACAATTTACGCTTCTTCAATTTTCGATTACACACCGAACGTTTACATTTTCATCGCGGCGGAATAGAACTCATATATTGTATTTGTTCACCAAACAATACATGAAATCGAACATTTTTTAAGGCTATTTTACTTACGGAAAATACCCGTTCTCCGTTCTGTAAATGTGGCGGCTCTCCTGCACCCACCACTAGAGGGACATACGAAATAGGCTTTCTCGAAAGTACTCGCTCAAACTACCTCGTCCATATATATACCGCCTTTAACCTTCCTTCCAATATCCCAAGTCTAAGGCAGGGCCTGCTAGGTAGCCTTACTGATGGGTCCACTAGCAGGCCCAGGACGAAACGCAACACCCTTCCTTTTCCTATTCTATCCCCTCTCTACAGCTCCACAGTAAATTTCCAAGGAAAGTAACTGCAACGTTATTGATAGCGTTTTGCGCGTTCTACTTATTGAGTTTCTCATGCCGTTCAGAAAATGTGTATGGTTGTAGTATATTCTTCATACATACCTCTCAAAAATTACGGTACAATCGTCCGGTTAGTGATGTTGGATAACCAACTACAACAACTCACGTAAAACTGACAATAATTCTCAATCATACAAGGTCTTCCAAACAAACATAGTGGAAAACAAGCATTACTCAGAGTGCCTAAATCTTTCTACCTTAACCGTGTTACTCATAAACTAACGCAAAGCTATGTCCAGCTACCCCTCACCAAAATCCAACAATATACCCTAAGAAAAGCAGCGAGTCAGATTTTTGGTAGATTTAGATCATGTAATAATACCAAAAATCTAATGATTCTATTGAGACCGCAATTCTTGCTATACAGAGTTCGGTGTGCTGCCCATTTTGGAGATTGAAAGTCGCCTTTCGAGTGCAAAAGGTTAATATTGATTTTATTCTTATATTTCTGCCACCGCCTCCCAAAAGGAAACTACGTCTACGTTCTTGTGCATATACAATTTGATAAATGAGAAAACCTAAAAACTGTACGAATTTTCTCGATTGTCCACTATAATTATGGTAGTGTTTGAAGTTTGTAGAATGTGGTTTTTATAATACTAATGTAAAACACTATACAGTTTAATGAAGCTGAACTATATTACAACAATACTTATAATTTGTCTGAGCTTTTTCACAGAGGCCATATTCTATCCGAAGTGCATTATTAAAAGTTTCATGAGGAAATTTGGAAGTTTTATACTGTAGTTGCTATGTGTAGAGTGATTCCATCGCCAGGGACCACAAAGGCAGTTCAGCCGTAGACACAGCGGCCATATGCATACGTGAAAAATGAAAACGAGAGTTCGGAAGTACGAGTGAACTGCAGCCGCCAATGGCACAGGAGTGGCACTATCTTTGTCGCCTTTAGCGAAGCAATCACTCTTGTGTAGAAATAATCGTAGGCTATAGAATACAGTATTAAAAATTTGAAAAAATCGAACATTAAACTTGACGCCGAATTTTTATCACATCTTATAACTTATTATATTGTATCGTCGTTTTACTGTAAATTTGACTACGAGTCAATTTTGTAATGCAACGAAAGGAATACTTTATCATTTATAAAATTGCTTCATACTAAATTCAAGTGATAATATAAAAGGATGTACAAGTAAATGTTCATATTTACAATTTATCTTTGGAAGAACGAAAACTTATGTTAATTTATTACCGATCCTATTTTATTGTATTCTTCACCTCACATCACCTTTCAGAGGAGGAATAATTAGACTGCGGATTTTTGTGCATTTATGGAAAATTTGTATACGCAAAAAATTAGGCAGAACACATATTATATGCAAGAATATATAAGATACTTAAGGTAAAATACATATTATTTTATTTGAACGGTGAAATAATCCCTTACGTACTATGTTTATATTTCGGGGCACATATGTAATTCCATAGAACTAGTGGGATGGTATATATGAGCCGTTATTTTTGAAAGTGATATAAGTCCATTTTTTCATACATCGAGATATTTAAGGGAATAAAAAGAGGATATCTATATCTTACTAAAATTACCATCAACTCATTTTTTCCAAAAGTGTCCTTATACCACTTTCAAAAATAACGGCTCATATCATAAAATCATGAGAAACAAATTCTCGAAACACCATACACGCGTCAAAGATGCTAAATTTTCGTCACATTTATACATTTTATGTGTGTTTGAACAACAAACTTCATTTATGTTTTTGAAAGCCGGTTTCTCATTGTCCGTTAGACCTGTTGCATACCATATTGTATACAAAATCGAAATGTACCTAAACATAAACAGAATCCAGCAAACAGAATTTTTCTATTTCGCTAAATATCGAAATTTCATTTATATACCATTTCAATTCCTTAAATGCTCGAAAAACCTCGTTATGCGGTCCAAAAATCGATTTGAGAATAGTTTCCTAGACCTAGACCAGGATACGTTCTTAAGTTTCGTAAGGAATCAAACATCTTGGCTTCCCTCAATTTCAGTAAGATGAAACTTCGGTTGGACCAGCATATCTCCTGAACTCTGTCTGCAAAAGGATCGAATCAGCCATTTGGAAGGAGCACGACGTAATCGATGTAAGCCATAGTAGAATCCGCGAACTGCGAAGCGACGAACATGTCGCGGCTCGCAGGAACGTGTTTCGAAGCCGATGAATTCCGTCGAGGACGAGGTACACGTATTCAACGGGCGAATCTATGTGGAAACACAGGTATGTCGATGGGAAAGGAAGTTCCCGAGGGGAACTAGGAATTCCAACGCGGTTCACAAAGTAAAAGGAAGGGAAGTGGATGATCATTGCTATCGGCGTTCCGCGAAATTTCATTCCCAAAATTGCATCCGTTTCTGATACGTTGTTCGATCACACTGTTTTCATCAGAATCACCTTTCTAGCTTGCGAAGATTTTAAAGATTTTAAGCTTATCGCGCAACTTCATTCAATTATTTTAGAGGTTATTCAACTTAATAATCGTTCCGATTTGGAGCTCAACATTAGTTAATATCTCTTTCATTATTGACGATTTTTTTTGTACATTAAATATGATGTGTTAATTACTAATTCATTGAAAATATATAACAAAGTCCAACGTTCCTCGCACTGTCATTTGAAAAGTTGTCTCTTAAATGGAAATGAACCTGACATATGTTAGCAATTCAATTTGTATGGCAGATAGAAGATAAATCGTAAACTCATCGCCTTCATTGCATTAGAAGAATTTCCATACCTTCTACTTACAGTACATTAATCGCGTTTTTATCATCTTCTAATATTTATTTTTAAACATTCAATATAAACATATATGCAATGTGCATGTGTTGTTACATAAGAATGAAGTCCAAATTTGGTATAGAAATTTCTTTAGTCTTCACTTATTCATACATTCGTTTGCTATTAACTAAAATAATCAAAGTGACAATCATAGGGACACTGACAGTAATTGGAACATCTACTCTACTATTGTTTGGGGTTGGCAATATTGGATCGTTGCATATGAAATGGTGTTCGCACGTTGGAAAATGTAGTTTTCATGAATTAAAATTGCTGGTTGCTATGTATTATGATACGCTAAAATAAAGCTTAATGCTTCAGTATTATTAAGTTTTCAAATCTCAGGTGAGATTTATTCGCTATACAGTGAATTATTTGTATTTAATCATTGATCGTAAATAATAATACATAGGTTATTTATACGGTTATATTGCATGCTTTTAAGAACGATAGAATACATTCACATGCTGCAATATTGGATATAACAAGCAAAACAGACACGGTGGTTGGTAGAAACAATTTTAAGCTACTTAGTTGCTGATATAGTTTGAATCTTTGTGATTCGTAAAGAGGACATTGCCAAACTTGCTTACCGTCTTAGATGCAAAATGTATTTTATGCGTTTATTAGGTTAACCAAAAGATGATTAAGGATTAGGTACCTATTTTTCGTTAATCAAATTACCCCTTAATCACTTTCACGGTGTTAGAAAATGACAAACAATACGGAAAATGTAATATTAGATACAAATAGTAAGTGGTTTCGTTTGTTCATACGTAATAAAATTCATTAACTACGTTAAGTATAATTTTCACCACCGCGTTTGACATCCTAACCGAGTTCCTCCCAAATCACGTTGTTGTCGACTAGTTTCAATTCAATTTAATGGCGCTTGTTGGTAAACACAAAGACACGAAATTAACACAAAGGCACGCAGGCAATTATGGAAATTGCCATTAATTCACAATATAATTTTAAGCAGAGGCTTGCTTCGAGAGAGCTTTTCTAGACTAAAACGTGAGAAATTGTTCAGCACTTTGGAGTTCTTAAAACAATTCACTTTTCATACTTTCTGGGTAGGTAGCTATAAGAACTTCGTAACCAAGTGGCAAAAATGCTGACCAATGACAACATTTCCGCAATCCCCAGGAATCTGCATAATGGAAATTTCAACCCCGTCAGAATATCGTTCCCTTGGAACTGATGGCAAAATTAGGAAGTATCCGGAACTTTATTAAAATCATTTTTAACTTTCAAGAATGTCTCCGAATTAAAATTCCAATTTCCTCGAGAGCCACTTATCGTTTTACACAGTTCCACCCGATACTTGCCCCAAGTTTCTACAAATTTCTTCTCAGAGGAACCGAGTCCTCTATTCGTATACGTATAATACATATACCGTCAAATTTTCCCACAGGACATTCGCGGTTGTCGAAAACTAAGGCAATGCTATGCCGGGAAATAACCGAGTGAGCATTAGCTTGAATTACCGTAACGGCCGCAATCAATTTCCACTGTTCACCGAAACTAAAACAATGAAAGAGTTGGATGCCGCGAAAACATAGGCAAGAGTTTCGGCCGCGCGTTATGCAATTGATACGACTAGGCGCTAGGCGATCCGTGATAGAAACTTCTCCCATAAAGTATCAACAAATATATACGCGCAATACCGCTAGGAAATCAAGCAGAAGAAACCTCTCGAGACACCCGATGCATTTCTGCACGTTCTCAGCGCCGCGTTGGCGGCTTGGAAATGGCTGCTTCCTCTATAAAACACGTGCGACAGGGAACGAAGTTGGGGAACGAGGTAATCTCGCGGCCGCTAACAAATCCGCGCATCCATTTCGCCAACTTCTTGTCACGATCGAATGCACGTAGCCTGAGTGCTGTAAAAAGGGACCCTGATTCCGGGAACACGATGCTTTACGATGTTTAATGGACATTTATCGAGTTAAAGCTATTGCGGACTCGTTAGCAGAGACTCGGGACATCTTGCAGTGCAATGAGAAGAAATGGATGCAATGAATTCCAAAAGTAGCTGTTGGAAGAGTTTATTGTACCATTTATTGTACTAAATTTGAAATATTCTACTGCTGATGGCACGTTTCAACGTTAAATATTTTTCAAATGTTGCGGCAATACATTTCAATGTATGTTTATACAGGGTGTATCGTAATACAATAGAATCCCGATTCCAAAACGGCTGTTGGAAGTTTTTACCGTACCATTTATTGCACCAGATTTGAAATATTCTACTGCTGATGGCACGTTTCAACGTTAAATATTTTTCAAATGTTGCGTCAATACATTTCAACGTATCTTTATACAGGGTGTTTCATAATACAGGAGAATTCTGCTGTAAAACAACCAAAAAAAGTTCGCATAAACACATGTCCTATCTGTCTCTGTTTATAAAATCTTGATAAGATCGTTTATAAGATTATGTAAACAGAGCGCTTTAATCGAACGGCTAGGCGATTTATAAATCAACGCTTTGCAAATAAATGAATTGGTCGTGGGGGTTCTATTGCATGGCCTGTTCATTCTCCGGATTTGAATCGATTAGATTTGTAATTGTGGGGTTATTAAAAAATCTACTATATTCGCATCTATTGAAAATGCTGAAATACTACAAAGTGGAATAGCGTACAGAGCGTGTCGGTATCTAAATCGAAGAATCAATCTTCAAATATTGCGGTATATTCTTCTAAATATAATTTGTTACTATTTTCAAATCATTGAAGTGATAATGAACAGCTACAGACAACGGTACGATACGCTAATATCGTAGTATCATTCAGTTACCGAAAGAACACCTCGAATAATTTCATTTCGCAAATAAACAGAACAGAGAAGCTACAAGATACACATTACCATTCATAACGTAATTAAGCAACTGCTAAATACACTACGCTTAAGCTATTCTAAACTAGCCGAGAAACAGTACATAAATTCTCTCAACGAGTTCCACAAAACACCCGCGCAATAAGAAACGAATGTCCTTAAACCTAGAATATAAGCACGTGCGCAAAAAAAAACAGCGCTCCTTCAACTATACCCCCTCCCGTTCCCCTGTTTCTTCTTCCTAAAAACTGAAATAAAAAATAAAAGCAGCGCCACTGTAATTTAAAAAATTCGCCGTAATTCGGTGGACTGGGAGCACATAGAAGGCGAACACGCAGAAAATGTGGTCTGTCTTCGTGTAACGCGAATCTCCCGGAGCTCAACGAGTATTAAAACAAAATTAATCCAACACACAACGGTGTAAAAAAAGCGGAGCTCGCGGCTCTGGACTAATTCAGCGTGGCACGGCACGTAGAAGGCCGCTGGCAAAGATCCACTCGGTTCCTCGGTAGAGAATTGCAACCCTTAGGCACCGTCGACCACGAAACGGGATATTCTCGGTAATATTTTCAGTAGCCGCGACGTGCCTAGGGTAAAACGTCGTGAGGAGGATGGGTGGCTAGCTAGAGAACCTCCACCGAAAGGAGAACACACCGGAAAGAGTAAAGGAGTAACCGTAATCCTTGGTAATTTGTCATCCACCGTGTAACACCCCGCTGCTTCACTTGCGTTTCTTATTTTTCTCAGTTGGACGCTCGTGTTGGTTGTACGTTGTCGTTCATCGTCTGGCTTCGTTCATCGCGGAATGCAAAAAGCTGAATTACACACGCGGTCGGAAAAGGTAAATCATTCGGCAATCCCGTGAGCGATGCGGATTTCTCGAGAATATGGGACAGAGGGATGAAGCATGGCAGATTGTGAACAAATAGAAAGCAGAAAATAGAAAACAGGGATGCTTCGGGGTATTAAGGATTTTTTGAATTTGTTAACACGTTACTTTGCGGGAGCCGATTAACCTTTTACTCTGGGAAACTTTTTCGGGAGAGTTGTGTTTTGTTGATTTAGTAGTTAAAAATAGATTTCAGAATTACTTATTTGCCGCGAGTAAAAGCCATTATATTCTATCATTTATATACGACCTTATTAGTGTAAATTTACACTACCGTGTAGAAGTATTGGGATACTTTCACATTATTGTAAAAATATGGATTTTACTATCGGTAAAATTCTCTACTACAAGCTTTGCGCACGTTCAGTTTCATCTTAGACGGTCGTATGCCTAAAAACATCCAAAATATCGTTTAACATACGTTTGTACGAATAAAAAAGTACGAATTAAAATTGGTGGAAAATTGATTTTGTAAAGACGCTTAAGTTGGTCCACTACAAGTGCTTCGCATTTACTTTCGAATGGACTACATTAACTACGTTTTCAATGGACTACAGACTACTGTTACAAGTTAACAAATCCCAAGCGTGAAACATGTCCCAACAGTTGATTTACTGATAACGCCAAGCACCGGGAATATGATTCCCCGGTCCGAAGTTTCATGTTGGATTCGAGAGGCCTCCATTATCCAGAGGCTTTCGTGGTTGAAAGCCGTATACGGGTGACCCTTCAAAGGACGTCGATGCGCGAGCAACGTTCATCCTATTTCGGTACTATTCTGGAGGATTGGCAGAGCTTTGAAAGGTGGTACCGTTCGAACTGCCACGTGGTGCTATGCCTCTGCTAGGCCTTTATCGCAAAGGTAACACTGTCCAACGAAATGAAACTTGTTTTCTGTCTTGCAACATCCACTGGGTCACCGCTATTAACGGTAATCCAGTGGATATTACGAGACAATTTGCGTTGGATTTGTGATTGCGATTTGTGTTGGACAGTATAACGTACGAGTGAATCCTGTACGCGTTCATTGAGCGTATCTCGATGTGTTGCCCATCCGGGTGGTTTCTGTAGAGTCCTCGAGCCGGAAACGCAGACATTTAACTCTCAACAACTATATATATATATATATATATATATATATATATCTACGTAGTAATACCTTCTATCAACTACTCCTCTTGGATTCAACAATATCTTACACAATTCCTTGTTTAACCCTTTCGCTATTACACTTTAAGACTAAAACTAAACGCAGAAAGATGGACAGCTTTTGCTGATATGAGAATTCTCTAAACGATACACGTAAGTATTTGAATATTCTATACGCGTAATCACAGTGTGATATCGTCGCGTAAATTAAAACAGAAGTAGTATTTTACCATAGGGAAATGATACGTGCATTGTTAACCCTTTGTAATCCGTTGGCTCTGCTATGGAAAGAAATTTTAATTTGTTCAAAAGTTTCACATTCATTTTCACTAATTGAATTTTTATTTTCTCCTTTTTCACAATAAAGATTCACAAAAGTGTGCTGAAATTAATGGTAGGTCACTTCATTAACCCTTTAACTGCAACGCGATATTTGCATAAATCGATAATCAAAAAATGCATACATAGTTTACGTGTGCAAAATAATTGCTTGGGAATAAATTATTCTCACAATTAATTTAATTTCTCCAAAATACAAGCCAAATTCAACCTTAGCGCTAACATCACCGAATCACATCATGGATACCCTATAATTCTTAAAGGACACCAATCCGTTTGGAAAAATATAAATCATTGAAGAAGTCGCTAATTCCGTATAAAGAAATAAAAAAAAAACCCTAGAAGAAAGTGTAATTTTTTACAATACAGGAACGTAGGTGGAAGAAAGGGGAAAGGTCGTAAGTTGATACCGTCATGGCAATCTCCGTCCCAACCCCATCCCTAGCAGGACCAACCACGTATGGTTTAGGATGGTTCTCTCGACTAGTCTCAGCCCGGTTTTCCGCCCGCAAATAGGGAGAGTGAAGCTGGGAACCCCAGGGCCCGCATCGTAAAGTATCGTTAATATAAGTTTGCAGGGTGATTCACGCTCTGCAGCCAGTGTGACCAAGCTCTACGTACGTGGCTGAGGGTTGAAATTACGGCCGTTAATACCTTGCATCGCGATGTTTTCATGAGCGGAAAAATGGAGGTTGATCGTTGATCTTGCCCGGCATGAAATATGTATACCGATGCGGTAAATTGTAGAATGCAATGTATGTAGAAGTTCCAACAACATATAAATATAATGATAATAGGTAATAGATTTTGTACATTTGAACCAGGGCTTGAAAAGGTTCCAAAAATAACTGTTACTGACCGTTATATGAAAGTTCTGGTCGAAAATTTTATGAAGAACTTTTATTCTGAATAACTGTTATGAAGAACTTAAAAATCGAACTATATTGGTTTAGGTTAAAGTTCTTGTATCAACTTTCATGTAGGTTCTATAGCTGTTTTTTTTCGGTTCTATCTCTTTTGAAACGGTTCCAAATCTATATCGTTGTATTATTAAAACGAATAGGATGTTATTTGTTTCATAATTATGGATCTAATAAACGTTTTAAATTTGCACATTGCAACAAAACAATTGCAAAGTGAACAGAGTTATATTAAAAAGTGAAATATATGTTCAACTAAGAAAAATGAAGCGAGAAGATATATAAAAGAATGTTATTATTGATATTGTTCTTATTGATATTAGCAAGTTTGGAGCACAGAAAGAATCGATGGTTTTGTAACATAATGTTAGGATCAATATTTGGAACAATTTTTGCGCCTTACTTTGCGAATATCTTGAGAAAATAATCAACATTCGATCTGATCGTTAAGAACAGCAAAGATAGCAAACATATTTACATTATATACATTCGAAACCGTTTCAGAATCTGTATAGAAAACATAACAGTTATAGCACCTATACGAGAGTTATTCAGAGTAAAAGTTCTTCATAACTGTTTTAAGAACCTAAACCTATATTATAACAGTTTCAAGCCCTGATTTTAATTTTCTGAATAGCGATTGTGAGTATTTGGGATTTCAAGTTACGCATGATTTGTGATAATTATTTCTCAATTATGTCTTAGGACACTTCTAGGAAATCAAGGAAACCTGAAAATTATTAAGAAATTGCTACATCTTTTAAGAATTATTTACCTACTTCAAAATTTTGGACAATAAAAGTTCGTATATTAAATACACCGATTATGGATTCAGTTTTTACAAATGTCTGTTCAAATTCGGTAGATTAAATTTGTCAATCGTTGTTTTAACTAATTTTGGCATTCGTAACATTAGTTTTTATATTTTATTTCATATTATTATTTTTCTAATCGTGTAAACGATACTTTGCTTCATTGTTCCTTTTCTTTTGTTTCTTGTCTTATTTTAGGTATACTAGGTTCGATATCAGTTTCTCCTGTATTTCTTGTCATTTATCACGATTTCCAAAGGTGTCGCGTTTCATTCGCTTAGGATCGATATATAGTCGAAGAGAACAGGAGGAGTAAGCTTGTCGTTGCTTCGAAATCTATTGGAAGCTGTAAGACCGTTTCCACTATACTTTTCTTTTCCGGCATCGATCTTAATCTCGCGGATCGATACTAATCACTCGATTTGACATCTATTCGATGCAATATATACATACATCAGAAACATTTGACGAATTGATCATTAGAAAATATTATAACTTGTCGTTTGAAGAAAGAAATGCAATGCATGTAATATGCGAAAATATACCAAACATTCATTTCACTCACCACAAAGCTATTTATTTGTCTTAATTATCGTAAAATATTTCTTTCCCTTTTGATCCACTTGAAAACTAACAGGTTTATCCCTTAAATCGATCAATCAATCAGTAGCACTTAATATTTTTCAATTTTAATTGAAACGTCATAAGAGCTCGGTCTTTTGAATATAAAACCTTCAACGTAAGGCACACTAAAGAAGTATCAGCCTTTCAAGTAATCTCTCAAAAATTGACTCACAATAGTTAATTTAGAGGAGACGCGAAACATTCTTCCTTGTTTTACGGAAAATAGCATAAATTAGACCCTTATCACTTTTTCTGCTAACAGTAAGTGTTTCAGTTAACATTCTCAGTTATGATTCATTATAGACTGCAGATTTTTATGCATTTATTGGAAATTTGACTGTGCAAAAAACTACAGACATACAATATCAATATATCAATATATCAACATACCAATATATGAATATATCAATATATCGGTGTATCAATATATCAATACATCAATATATCAATACATCAATATATCAATACATCAATATATCAATACATAAATATATCAATACATAAATATATCAATACATAAATATATCAATACATCAATATATCAATATATCATGTAGCTGTTATACTGAGTGCAGAGTCTTTTTTCTAATAATTATGGCGTGCCGCCAAAGACATAACCAGTATAAAGTGTGTCGCTACTTCAAAAATGCTGTGAGACACTGATCTAATATATTACATTACAGTTTATATTATATAATATTACAATTACTCTAATATTTTATTAGAGTTAATTAATTAATATTATATCTTTGGTACTTGTAATTTATTCGATAAAAATGTTCTAAGGAAGACTCGACGTCTGAAGATTATATTTTGAATCATCAAAGTCTACATGTCTATTCCAGGAAACACAATGGAATTCTTTCAAATCGGCCTTGGTTGGTACAAACGGATGGTCGCCAGATGTTCGGCAACTCCCTGTCGCAGCTATTATTAGTTATTGCTGTGTGCAATTAGTCGGGACACACAGAAATCCAGCAAATTTGTACCTGGGCTTGTAAGTCATGAATATTCAACACGAAATCACTCCGTTCTTCATGAGTTGCTCCATTATTACCGCGATTTGCTAATTACAAATTATGCGCCGCATTTAGATGCCACGTCTCTGCGTCGCACCACCCTACATATGCATCAATGTTTAAATCGAGACGGACTGTCAACGTTTGTTTCCACTAAGTCGTAAGTTTATCTAATCTCCAATTCGAAGAAACAGTTTTTAAATTTCAAGCGTTCGATTCTTAAATAAAAAAGAAAAATGTTAATATTCGAAAGGAAAATAAGCTTTGGTAAAATATGCAAATAAAAATTGGATAAGAATTGTAATTATTGGCAATTTAGGTAATTAAGTTTCAATAATTCGAAGACTTTGATGCAAATGGAAACAGCACTAAAATTCTTTCAATAATAACTTTAGGATCACATAAAATACATGCCTCAAAATATAAACATGATTAAATACGCAGTTTAAATAAGTACAGTAAGAATGAAAAGTGAGTGTACACTTCACAAAAATGAAATTACAGTATAATTATAGTACAAATAAAATTACAATATAATTTTAGTATTATTTAGAGAAAATAAATAAATATTGTATAGCAGTAGTACAAGTACAGCATTATTTACGATAAATAAATTGTTATAATTACGATATAATATACGATGAACAAATTATAGTGTAACTTCAATTTGTGTAAAGTGTGTACATACTTACTTCAGATTTTCACTATACATCCGTGAATTATTCTATATTCGGATAACCATCATTCGGATAATCGACGTTCGAATAATGGACGTTCTATTGTAGATGGCACAGAAATGCCACTTTGAGTCTTTCACTGCTTTACTTGGAGAGTTTTCACATTGTCCGGATTTCACCATCCGGTTTTCGTTACCCGGTTGAAAATAAATGAAATGTCGTGTATGTACCCGTTTTCGTCTTTTCCAACTAAAATAAACAATGATGGATGTGTGATCCCAATATCAGTACTTCAAAAATACTTGTGCACCTAAGATCTATAATACACATTTCTGGCGGTCAATCATTTAGAATATGCCAGTATCAATTAGCTTCTGTATCAAACTAAATATATCTGAAATATAAATCTAAATATAACAAAGAACCCAGCATAAATTTGTGAAATTCATCTCTGGCTCAATGAAATCTCTAATGCTCAGAATAGATCATAATTACGATTCTATGCTGCATAAACTAAATGTGTCAATAAATTTGAGGAGAATTACTATTGATGTACCTTTTTTCTTTAAAATTATTAACAATATTATCGACTGCCCACCCCAAAAGATCGATTCTTCAGAATCTCGATTAAAAATCGAATATCTCTAGTTGTAACCCGCCCATTAAATGAATAAATAAATAATTGAATATTCATTTTGAACCGTACGACGATAAAGCTCTCAGACGTCGAATAAGAAACAAGAAAAGGCAACTGTGAAACCTTGTTGCAAGGAACATGAATAACCTAAATTTCATCGTTGCTAAAAACGTTCGTACGCGTCAACGTTAATCGAGCAAGCTTGATCCCGTTAGTCTGGAAGCTCGTCAAGAGAATCAATGGCAGACACGGCGTTTTATAATGAAGACGAGCGACGTCGACGTCGATATTACCCCGTCGAGGTCGAACGTTTCCTAGAGGGATGCCGACGGCGTAACACGACCGACCTCTTTGCCGCGCGAAAGGGCAGAGACGATAAGTGACACTGAAGTGAGAAGTCGACCGTGATCACTACCGTGCGGACTCTCTAGCCTTAGGTTGCTTCTGAAAAATGAAAGACATCCGACGATTCTGCTGTCGGCACCTCGAAATTAAACCGGCAGAAGAATTTACAGAAATTCTTGCCAGGGATTAAGGCTGGCTGGTATCATTTTGATTCATTCTACGGCAACTGGTTCCGTACTACAATGTTCGCTAGTTGTTGACACAGTTTTCAACACTGGAGCTATTAGAAATTAATCCTATACAGCCTTATTGTGTAACTTGAAAGTCATAAAGTGTATACACATACTTTGATCTTCGGATACAGTGGAATCCGCTTATTATGATCACTTCGGGACTAGACATTTTTTTTAAGAACAACCGGCTAACATTACGCGGAGGACAATAAAATGTTCATTATTGAACTCATTCTATTGTGAACAGAGTTATAAGTGGACTGCGGATCTTTATGCACCTGTGGAAAAATTTGCAAAAAGGAACAGATTTCATATGATATACATACGTATACAAAATACTTAAAGTATAGTATAAATAACAATGTATAGAGGATCAAAAAAAATCTCTATTAAAGTCCACTCTTCCAATTTTACTTAAAGAGATATGAATTTACATAAACATACACAGTCTAGTTATCACATTTGTATATAGTTTAATGGGTATACTATCTTTTTTTAAGAATATTCAAATTGTCACAAGCTTGTCTCTCTGGCTTCTCATTTATTTTATTTACGTATTCTCTAATAACTCTTGCAATGCACTCATATAAAAGATGAAAGGTATATGCTTTGGGTAAAAATAAGTTTAAAAAAAATGTTCATTTAGTACGAATTTGTTAAGAATTCTTGTCGTTTGTCTCTCAATGTAATTATTATCACACGTGATACCAATAACCGAAGTTTGATTATTATAGGCGGATTATTCTTAATCAATTTTATATAGTGTTTCGGGACCGACTGATTATGATAACATTATTCGTGATTATAATTACCGGATTGCACTGTATTTACATACAGTGTTTTAGGACACTCTGTAGAATAATAAAGATGGCGCGAAGATTAGTAAAATATAAAATTGCGAATGAGGAAGATGACGTTAAAGAAATTGTAGGATGTTATAGATGCATCAGAAGATCAAAGTATAAGTACAGTTATAACAATAAGATTTTTACACTTTAATACACGTCTGCAGACTTTCGTGAAATCGTATTTTTAGTTTACGTGTATATTTTGTTATCGAAAAACGTCATTCTTTTTGACAATCCGTCTGATTTTCATTAATGAATAAATTATTATCGTTAAAATGATCGAAACTCCGGTATTTTTTTAAATATTTCAAATCTTTTGTGACTGACTATATGTAATAATTAATTCAGTAAAAAGTTGCCGCTTATTTAAGAATAGTAAGAAATATTCCTATCGTTGAAAATCCAAATTTCTAAATCTAGTTTTATTCGCCAAGTTCCAACCAGAGTTCACCAACCACGTATATACGAGACAGCATGAATGGATGACGCGTATTATAGTGGACAGTGAACTCCGTGAATATATTGCTGAATGCTGCATGCAGAAACGGCGTTGATCTTCGGACCAATGAATTATATTCGTGGTCTTATGAGAACACTGACCAACTTCCCGGGGAAACAATTCCTCGAAGTGCTTGAAATTCTGCTTCTTCCATTCAATCCATCAAACTCGCGCTAAAAGATGCATTGTTGCAGACGCTGCGTTGGCTGAATAGAAACCTTATCTGAATCGAAAATGGGCGATATTGATTGCCTGTTACCGTGAAGAAACATTTCTCCCACGCTCTCGTTTGCTTTCATTATATTACCAGTAAATGAATCATTACATCATTCTTTTGTTAAATATTCTGCTAAAAAATTCTGTTAAACATTTTATTGACATTTCTGTCGAATTATTACGTCACTTTTCTGTTAAATAATAGTTTAAGGATGTTTCGTGGAAATTTTGTTGCACACGGTTAATTAATTAATATCAATTTTCTTGCAACCATTGGCTAAGAGATTGAAGAATATTTTTAAAATAAGTGAAACAGGCTTTATGACTCGTTAAAGTTTTCGTAACGTTGAGTACGTCAATATTACATCTCCATTAGTGCGGATGTTTTGAAAATAAAAAGCACTTTATAGTAGTGTATGCACAAAAAGGAAGCCATTTTAGAGACATTAAAAGACCGTCTTTTTGCCTCTTTTAGTTTAAATTAGTTGGATACCATCTGGCATATTTTCTTTTGTTTCAATAACATGTTAAAGTTGTTGGCTTCCTGTTCCGTATTATTTTAACGCAAATGTTTCATATTCTAACAGGATTGTTGTCAAAAATTAGTATAACACTTTTGATTTTCTTTTATATTTTTTTCCAAGATGATCATCAATTCAAATCTTTTCAATGCAATGCAATACGACAAAAAAAGGTTCAGGTAATTTTAGAGCTCAACATTTTTCATACCTTTGCTTTTCGTGCTGTTATTGACTTCTACTTTAGGATTAAAATTAATTACAAGACGATTACTTATAGTAATCTTTCGCTTTATCTCATGCTCATATTCAAGAAGTGAAAATTTGCGCATCTATGATCTTTGCATAAATGAGACCATATTCCAATATAATATGCAGTATTACATATTTAAATACTTGTATAGATGATGATTCAAATAATGTAACATTGTATGGATGATTAGAATATCTATCATGAAACTATATCAAAATAAATTTGTCTAGTATCCAAACGAATATTAAAACAAGCCTCTCCATTTAAAAAACAAAACAAAACATTCATTCTTAAATTCCAAATGTCCCTTCAACTCTGTACATATGTCACAATTTTTTGTAATAAATTAAATTTATTAATGATAATTTTGTATCCTCTGTATAATGTTATCAGCCGGTTACTCTTATCAAAATTTGTAAACCCCAAAGTGATCATAATAAACGAATTCCATTGTACATATATGTATATCTCAGTAATAAAATTCAGATACCTGGAAAAAAGTACAGTCAATCAATTTCGCTTCTGAGAGGCTTATGAATCTCTGAGACTTTTGACAAATGCAAATAGCCATAAGTAAAAGCGTCAGTACATAGCACGTTACTAAATTCCATCCACCAATGAATTAACTCTCCAACGTTGACATCCGTATTCTAAGACAAGTGTTAGTGCCAGAAGATAATTCGCGGAAGTTTTCGTCTTTGTTTCATCAGGTCTGTCGAATATTTCGTTGGCATAGGATACACTGGCGTGCTGGCGTGCACGTAGGAGTAATGCAATGAACACAGAGAGGCGATGATACAATCTAAAAATAGCTGGCGACGCCTGCCACCAGCTAGGTCGCTCAATTGCTTCGGGGAAAGAACTGCAGGGACTTGGTGAAAGGGTTTAAAATTATTCGAAACGCTAGGCGCATTGCACACTCTTACACCTTCAACTTGCAACTGCTCCTAAAATTATCGATGATGCTAAGAAAGAGAACTAGAGAGAAATGTCTGCTCCAATAATTGCATTCCATCTTGGATTCCAGTGACTGCTAGAATTCTTTTCTTCTTTGGACCGAGTTCTTAAATAAAGCGTTCTAAATAAGTAAAGTATCTTAAATATAGTATGCACTTTGATATTAACTAGAAGTGGGTCGAAAACCTAATTTCTAGATTCGCGAAACTCGAATCCGAAACTTCGTGAGACCGTTAGACCTACGAAGTTCTCGAAACTCGACATTTTCGAAACTCTCAACACTTATCTTCGTCCGTTTGTTCGTGAGGAATATAAACTTTGTCACGAATAAAGGATGCTAATAAATCTCTTGTAGAAAACCAAAGTATTCGCTGAGTCTAATTAAATGAAACTTAAATATAGTTATAATTTAAATAAATCCATAAGCGATGGATAGAAAGCGAAGAGATGCGAAAAATACATTGTTAATAATTACTGATAGCTAGACTGCGGATTTTTATGCGTTTATATTTAGGAACGAATTGAAATGTGCAAAGCACTAAATTTTGCACACACAGGGGGAAAAAATACAAAATGTCGAAACTGAAGCACACGTTATAATATTTAGAAGGAGAAACAGGTCGCTATTAAAACCTACAAAAATAGGACATTGCATAAAAATACGTAGTCTACTGATAGCAATAAATAAATCGTATTTTCCATCTTTCTCTTCTTTAAATAACAGAATGATATGCAACTATAATTTGCTTCGTTTAGCAGATCGAAACGAGACTTTCCTTCATATAAGACGCATATAAATAAGTAAAAAATACCAAAAAAAGGTACACATGCGTCAGACACAGTAAGGTAATAGTTTCCTACTCTTGTAGAGTTTTAGTATTACGGCCCGGACAGTAGTATAGCGGCACCTCCATCAAACTTCTATCGCAAAATCCCAGTTTGCTGCAAGTTCTAAACTAGCCATCGATCTAGTCAAACAGATCAACTTTCTCAACCTAGAATGTGTGTGTTGGATACGCTTGCTGATGAATTCATTACCGACACTGAAATAACGTGCGTTTCACACAAATTATGTTGCGGACTAAGAAGATAACTATACGCAAAAACAAGAAATACAAAATGAAGTATTAATTACCTTGATTTGTATTTTTCCTTTTCATATGCTACGTTGGATTGTAAGTTTTAACTCACTTCGTACGCATAGTTCAAGCAGATTTTAGAAACGTGTAGAACAGGATATACAATGAAGATAATGTTAAATAATTTAAAAATACAAAAAATATAGAATTAATATTCTACCGAATGATAATAATGTAATAATACGCAGTAAATATTCAACTGAATAAATATTCCAATACTCTATAACGTATAAAAATCATAATTGTTTTGATTATAAACATATCGATTTACTTAAATAAGACAAAATTCAACGAATTTACGTGCATACGATAATGTAAGGTTTGAAAGTTACATGGCGTAATAAACGGTTAATGTAATTTAATTTCATATGAGTCTTAAAACTCGTACAAATCAAATCGGATACAAAGTTTGGTTAAATCTGAATTCATAAAGAAATTAACGGGTGGTTTAATATCGATATAGTTTTCAAAGTAATTCCAAACTTTTGGCCATTAGTGAAATGAAAATGCGAATGATAACATACACGCGCAGACACATATATATATTTGTAATATGCAAATCACGAGAGTGAGGGCATTATAAAATTTTACAAGAGAAGCTTCGGATAGACCTAGCCGGATTAAAGTATTACGCCGAGGGTTGGATCTCGTTCTCTCGGCGAAAACTTCAAAATGCCGAGGAAAGAATATCCCCGTGTCGGGCTAACGAGCTGCAGAGAACTCATCAAAGCGACTCAACTCTACTACAGAAACAAGTACCAAGTGAAATTGAAAAAAGTTCCATCGCGATTATTGCGATAAAGCAGTCAGAGGTCTTAATCTTTCAAGAACTTCCTCCTTGGAGGACGTTGGTTGGACTATGGACCAAAAACGACACGGACGATCCTCGAGTAAGGTGCTATAGAGAGTGTGTCCGGTAATTGTAAGCTCTCTGGCGGCTGTAACTCCAATTATCGTCGCCTCCTTTGTCCACAGAACAGTCAACTTTGATCGAAAGTCTCGCCTGGAGTACGCCAGAGGGATGAAGAAGAGCGAGTGCCCGGGAATCGAGGGAAGATGACGCATTTTCTTGTGCTCCGAGCTGTTTAATTAAATTTTTCAGCAAGAGCCGTTAGTTGAGGATAAAAATCCCTCGATGCCATCCTGGGTGTCCCGCTTCTCAGAAGCCTACGCCACTCCCCGAGTGGGTGGACTTGAGTGATAAGGTGGCAAGAGTCTAATGTGATAATTAAAATTACTTTGTCGAGCGCATCGACGAACGAACGAAAGACGTAAAGAGATCTGCGAGGCGTATCCCATTAAAATACTCATTTCCATCGCGTGAAAACGCGCCTTTTGAACGACACGATGGAAGTGCAAACATATTCGCTAGTCTATGCCTTCTTGTCTTGTATTCGTGCCTCGTTCAAGCGACCCAATTTCCCTCACACAGAGCCAGCCTCTTTGCAGGCCTCTCGGGATTCTCAATTATCTCCGCGCTTCTCTGTAATGATGTTTAATGAAATCATTGATGAATAGCGGAGGGTGAACATCGAGGGGCAGGTATCGCTTTGTGACCCGAAAGTTTTGGCGACTGACTGCCCTGCAATGAGTGCTGACACTAATAAGCAAGAGGTTTATCGTCATCTGCTAGGCCAAGGATGAAATTCAAAGGTGGGATTCTGCATCTAATATTGGTTGTCGAATTGGCTACCTTTCGCATAGTGTTTCTGTATGCAGATTTATGAGATTATGTGTACTGTAGATCGAAGTTAGGCACGTTTAAACAAATCCGATTTGTTACTTGAAAAGCCTGAAAATTGGTAAATCCTAGGTTTTACCGGTCAATCCTAGCATTTACCATAATGAAATGGTAAAAGTCCGAAAAAATCTTGTAAATCCCTTCATTTCGAACTGTTATCAATTTTACCTCGTAATGCAATACTGTTTTAATTTAATCGAACGCAAACAGCAAATCGTATAAACACAGTACAAATTACCTCCATTTTGTTGCAGTTAAATCAGGTCACGCCATGTCCACATCTGATCATGATTATAGCCCGATATTAAACCAACTTAACTTTCACTCTCTAGAGATCATTTAAATATTATCATAATACTATTATATCATTTAAATACTAGAATTTAATTAGAGGAGCTACTACTAGAGTCTACTCGACTCTACTAGATTGACATAATTTTCCATAGAAACGTTTTCGTTTCACACGCACTTTTATGCCGCCCAAATATACCTCTAAAGTTAACTCCGGTACAATAACCGAAATTTGTATTACCGTTAATTCTTTCTCGTCCTCGCTAGATTTTTTTCTAATTCACTGCCTAAGTTCATAAATGAATACTTGGACATTTAGTAGATGATATTATTATAATGCCGTCTGTTTCACTTCTCCGCGCTGTATAACCATTATAATCTAAGAGAATACACGTTTAATAAGTAAATAAATGAATAATAAGGGTTTCACTGTGTATGGAAAGTTATACGAATATAGTAAAAAATATATTCTCAACGATAATACTCTTTGATAATAACTGAAAAATTCTATGACATCAAAATACTAGAAAAATGAGAGCAATATACAAATTTAAATGCATGTTCAGTGCATTCTATTGTTCATTCATCTTATTCTAATTAAATAAAAAAAAAAGTCACTCTCTCAAATCACTTCCTATCCTCTTACTGTTAGCATAACAATTAACACCAGCACGCAACACGGTAGATAGAAAGGATTCACTCGGACAACCAGTTGATTACATAATACCATAGCTGTCGCCTGTAATTCAGCGAGCAAAATGCATCCCCAACATATTTTACGCCCGTCCTCCTCTCTCTCTCTCTCTCTCTCTCTCTCTCTCTCTCTTTCTTTCTATCTCTCGTTGCAGAGGAAATTTTATGGAAAATTGAACAAACGAGGGAGCAGCAGGGAAGAAAGAAAGCCACGAGAAACAATAAAACACCTTCTACGTGACGCGTTGACGCCGATGCAAAAGGTGTCTACCTAGTGGTGAGAAGGGCTGCAATAATAATGTGCCCCGCAACAAATCCCGGTGAAAAGAGGAGGCGCCGGAAGCGTGGACAAAGAGAGCACAGCGACGAGGAGTCGCCTAGCAGACGTTGACAATGAAATTACAAACGACGCGCCGCTGGATGTCTTCCATGTCGTGAAAATTACCGAATTTTTCTCTCTTTTTTTCCCCCCCCTTCCCCGCTTTCCTTCGTCCCGCCGGAACGATCCTTCATTCGGTTGGTTGCTCGTTCGTCAACACCGAAAACTAGGGAGAAACGCGTGCATCGTGCAACTCGTCGACGGAAACAGTTAAGTTTCCGGCCCTAGTTCTCACTCCCGCGGCGCATTGTCCTGTTGTAAATCAATGCCCCCGCTCGTCGAAACTGGGTACCTTCCGAAATTTATGAGGAGGATCGAGAAAAACGGGCAAAACTGACGCGTTTGAAGGGTGCGCGAGAGGTTTGAATGGTCGGATGAAACGAATCAAGTCGCAATCGGGGCTGCGTTAATCATTCTGTATTGTGCAGTGAGTTATTTTTAAGCGGAATCGATGATTGGCGATTGTTTGAATTTTGTTGGGAGATTGTGGAATTTGTTATTTAATGGCGGCGTGAATTGGTTGGCTTTTTTTTATTTTGCTTACACGTGGATGTTGCTAAGCTTGGCAAAAAGTTTTCGATCAACCGCGATAATATAATATTAGCTAAAAATGTTAAAGTTTTTGGGATGCAAAGTGCTATTGTGTAACTGTCAAACCTAATAGAGAATTTATTATAATTATAACCTATATTACGAACCTTCCCCTGATTTATTTAACCCTCGAAATGGGAATAGGGATCGTTGAGCTCAACTGAGATAAAGAATATTAAAAATCTGCTATTTTTTCGCTGTAGAATATTTAAAAGAAAGTATGCATTATTGCTGATATCGTTAAATATAGTCTGACATAGAAGAATCACTTTTGATTTAATAAAAGTATAATTTAATAGACGTTTATTAGTTTTTGTTGGTCTTACGTGTCACAGTTTCAGACTTTATCTTTCTAGGGTTAACACGTTGACCGACACGCGAGTTTTATATGCTTTACCCTGAATGCTACTAAAGAATTTAACATGGTTCAATACAGAACACTGCAATATTTAATTTGTGCAAAATATTATGTTTTAATAAAAATGTTCAATTGTTGAATAGTGCACTTTTACCATACGATATTATCTAGTTATTTGTGTTGTTCAAAATTTTCTAGTCGACGATACTTGTTTTATTTTAATTACTCTATATAATTGCAGTCAATGTGCTAATCCTGCGACACTTTTGAAGACGTATAAATCGCTAATTAACACCCATTTTTGGAAGAAATAAATAAAAAGAACGTTTTTCTACACCCTGTTATTTAATCCTTTTATACATTCTGTTATTTATTTCTTCGCTTACTATACTTTCGCTTGTTCGCTCGTTGCAGTCCTTATAACTTATATCATACAAGCAAAAACTATTGATTGAACTTTTCAGTACAATCAAATAATATTATTACTTATATTATTATTGCGCTCGGATGTTCTCTGAATTATTGTTATTATTCATATTAGTATTGGTAATGAATCAGTGCCATACCCCCTTACATTATAATAACTAATCATAGTATATTATATTTACGACCAATCAATTGCATTAAGCAAAAATGTACTAAATAACAAATTCTAAATTCAAATGTAAACACCACTTACGATATCATGTTGTAATGGGTAAATGCCTGATTAAAAATGAACAAATGAGAAATAAAATGAAATAAAATAGAAATACTTATATTATTATTTTACATTTACATTATTATTTCTTATTACTCAAAAGTTCATAAAAACATGTATCTGTAAAGTAGGTATCCATATATTTAGTGACACGTTTTCCCTTAGTCAGTTTTGCTGCCTGAGAAACCGGCTGGTCAAAATATACCCGTACTTAAAGGTTTAAAAACCATGCAATAATTTCACGAAGAAAGAACTTTTAGAATAAAAATTGAAAATTTAATTTACGAACATTGATAACAACACTTTCGCATTCACCTCGAAATTTGAAGAACACGAAATCGGTTCTAAATGATCCGAAGACCGCATCGGGTTGGATTAATGCTGAAATCTCGTAACTCGTCATAGCGCGCGATATTTATTCGCCAAATAAGCTGGCAAATGAACATTCAGGGAAATCAGGGGACCGAGAAAAGGCATGGCTAGCGAAGAACGATTGGGGGTAGGATGGAAAGGAGGTACAGCGAATGTTAATCACCGACATTCAAAAGCAAAGTGGAAGCCAAAGGGAAGAAAGGAGGAGTCCGTGAAACTTTTCCAAGCACGGTGAATTTAAAACAACCGGCACCGTACGTTCTTCGGAACTTGGTAATTCAATTTGTGGACTTGAGGTTGAAAAATTCAGGCAATTCGCGTCTCTACCTTCGCGTCCCGAGGTTTCACCGTCAATTTCTTCCGTATTTTTCCACCAAGAGATTTCCGTGCACCGTTACACACCCGCCTACCAGAGATCCTTCGTTTCATTCCCGCAAACGGTCACGATTACTCCGTTACTTAACAGATACTTAACGCCGACAAAAAATCTCGTACACTTTCAGGCAATAATAATATACCGCGTTGAAAATTTGTTTAATCCTAGGGGAAATGAATAAAATTGTTCAGTTTATATTTTCAGCATTTTTGCGAATTTTTTCTCTTTGCTTTTCTTTTGTAAATGACTATGTATTCATACTAACAGGCCTTTATTTTCAAGTATTATTCATCTTATAAACCCTTCCAGAGTCTGACAGAATAATGAAGAATAGAAGACAGGCAAAAAAGAATGTTTATTTTCTCTATTGTAACAGTTTTTGTATTTCGATTAACGAACACAACAGATACGTATTTTCACTTATTTATACCTAATTGATAATTATGTTATGGATTAGGTATGCAAATTAATCTTCATCCTTTAGGATTTCATAAGATTTAATACTTATTCAGCAAAAATCAGATACAGGATTAATATCCCAAGTTTCAACATTTTCATTTCTATTATGGAAATTCGTCACTTGAAAAATAGCAAAGTAATTTTGAATTAATAAAAATACCAATATAAAGGCGTTGAACTAATTTGTACACCTAATATAATACAGCTTAAGATGTAAAATTTGCAATGCCATATTCGACAATTTGCCCGAGTCTCTCTTCTACTAAACTGCGAAAGGGTTAATATTTTAAAATTACACTTTCGATGAAAACTGTTGACGGCCATCGTACGTTGAAAAGTTCCTATAGCATTCATGTTCTTCTGCATTCTCCAACAATTAATTTGTTAATAAAGACACTTCCATTGAAACATTCATTATAGCTGCAATACAAGCCCATATAATGTTCGACAGCATTTAATTAAATCCGAAACCTGCTACGGAAGCCGCGTGTTTCTCACCACCTTCGATACCCTGCAGCGCGTCAAAGGTAATAAACACCTCTCAGTCGACCCGCAAGCGATAAATCCCCATCAGGATGCGATGGACCAGGAATTGTATCTAGAAACCGCATTGTACGTGGCCTAGCAATGCGATAATAAGTTCGTTCCCCATGGGAAATGTCGGGACTCCTCATCCTTCCTCGCAGTCATCAACAACATCGATCATTTCGACGACGAATCACGATATTTATACGGCCAACGAGCAGCTTTCTAATATTTATCATTCCAATATTCTGGTAAAGGCTTCATTTCTCTGCGATCGTTTTACAAAAATTCTACAAGATATACGACAGACCTTTGGAGGAGCCCTGATATTTCTTCAGACAAAGATAAGACAAAGACTTGGAGAATAAATCCCCTGGCGAACATGGCTTTCTCGAAGAGAAATATGTTTTCCATGAAAGGTATAATAAATGGAACGTAAACTAAGAATGCTGGCGCACTTTGGCCTCGTAGCAACAAACTACCGGTTAGCAATAAACTATCGCGTATATAAGTTGATTAAAATCTTCAATTACGTACAGGGTAATATAAAAAGGGTTGATAACTTTTGGATTATACTGTATAATAATATATACAATGAACTAAAGGTCTAAATGAACATGGGTCGAAAAATTAAGAATGGTATTAATTATAATGGTATAAAAATATATTTGCTTTATATAAAATACTGATTATATAAATATTGTTAGGTTTATTTTACATTTATTTCCCAAGTTATAAACAATCCTTTATTTCGCTTAAGACAAGTGGCTATGTATTTATTATGCGAGCTGTTGTTATATTTCACCCTTGCATATCATTAAAATTTCTTTATTAATTAACACAGTTCATGACTTATTTTTTTCTAAACAATACTATCTCATATTGCTACGCGAATTTCGATTTCTCTGATTTTGCCATAATTTGGGAAAAAGTAAGGAATTCGAAATTTCTGTAAGCTGCACAATATTTATATTTATATAGCACATTTCACGTGAAATTCCTTAAAGTTATTCGTCTGATTTTCTCGTTTACAATTATTCTGAGACATCCTACGTCGAAAAAATAAAACGTGTATCTCACATTTATACCCCCTCCTCTACTAACTCTGATAGAGCTCTGATATTTATCATTCCAATATCCAAATAATTAAATTTAATAGTTCTAGCAATTCTTCGCGGTCATTTTTCAAATTCTTGAAGATGCTCTGATGCCAACGAAGAATTCCGAAGATGCCATAAGGTTTGCTTCATTCGCAAAGGAAGTCCTTGATTTCCTCCAACAAATCCCTGATGAACACGAGTTGCATATTTCTCTGAGAAATATACAATGGAAGACATAAGCTAGGGAATTCCGGCGTGTCTTGGACTGGTTCTACCGATACTGAAACGTGTTACTTGGAGTAATTCACTAGGGTATCGTGGCCGAGGAACCAACCTTAGTATACGCGTCTACGGACTAATACTTGCGTGCGGATATACGCTGTGTAATGTCCAGAAATAACCATAGCCGAGGCATCTCTGCCCGCAATTTGTGGAATTATTGCACTAATTGCGTTATCTTACATCGGCTGTCTATCGTGGTTGGCGCCTCATCCGAGCTCCTCTATCAAGAATTTCGATGGATGTCTGCGGTTGCCGCGCGATATGACGCCGCTTTACGCCATGGCAAAATTGGCCGACGTTTATGCACCGTCTGATGAACTCGACTTAATGGCGACTTGGTGAATTTGCTGCTATTTAGAAAACGGCTGGAAGGAAGACGTTTCGCAGTGGTTTCATGGAAAACCACGGCAGCGATCGCTTTGTGATCAAACTGACAACCAAACTTAAATACTACGTTAAAAGTTTCCAGCCATACACGATAATGTGGAACTAATTAATAACACTAAGGTTTTAAACGTGCGAAATACTTCTTAAGTACCACTGATCGTTTTGTTCGAACTTGGAAAATTAGTAGCACTTAGAACAATATGATTTATTTGCGTCCATTTTAGGTAATAATAATATAAGATTTTTCGGAAACAAAGCAAATGTAAGAAATAGAACGCAGTTAATTTATAAGCTTCTCAAAAAAGGCGATTAATAGGCTTCCGGTAAAGTGTTAACAAATAAAAGACGTATGGGAAAATTAGAGGAGTTTAATATGAAATAACAAAGAAAAGAAAAAGAAACACAGAGGAAAGAGTATTCGGGTGGCATAAATATTGGAAGAGGTATTCGATAACATAAATGTACAAAGAAACAAACAACACTCCATTCAATATATATATATATTAATTATCATATATGCATCTATAGCAGTTAAAGGGTTAACTGTATATCTTATAATTAGACTGCAGATTTTTATGCACATTTACATTTTTATTAATAAATTTAGAGGAATTGAATCTAAACAAGGGTTGGTTGCTTCTTCTAAATAAGCGAAGAAATTAAAGAGTATAACAATTGATATTTGTTACTACTCCGTAAAGAAAAGTTTAATTCTTTTAGTATGTGAAATTCTTTCATCTTTATGTACCTATTTCTTAAAATTTGCTTGGCAGTCAATCAACTGTTTAAGAATATAATTATTAATCATAAAACGGTAGATTAATTCCACGTCGTGCAGACTCGATAAAAATTGTACTTAAAGAAGGTACGTTTTCAGATTTTATAGCTGGCTAACAAGCAAGCACGAAATTTTAAACTGTGTAAAAGCTATAAGAGGCAGTAAAATTTCAACGACGCGACGCTAACATAAAATCAAAGTTTTACTTCTTACTAGGATTCTCCGATCTAAAAGAAACACCCATCTCGCAACTTTTCCGGTAATGAAGGAATTATGCGAAATATTAACGCTAAATAATTCATGATTCTATCACGATCGGATTTTCTTCTCGACTAAACATCAGTAAACTTCTTTAGCTTTATTTAGAACGATATGAATTTGCATAAACATCCGCAATCTAGTGATTAGCATATTCATACGTACTTCGAAATTTACAATGAAGTTTATTAAGGGAAAATAACATCACCTTCTGGTAATCGTAAGTCCCGTTTAAATTTTTACACGGTCAATCACCAAAGTCTGCATATATATCTTAAATTTCACATATTTACATATTTTAGAATATATATGATGGGATAATAAAAATGGGGTGAAAATTTATGAAATATAGAGAATTAAAAGCGAGAAGAACTCCTAGGAGTCGTTTCACAAAGGAAGCATCATTGGCTGTATGAATAAAATTACTCCTAAAAGTATATTTTATTTACACTAAAACTATAAGGCGTCACAGATGCATTGGAGAATTTATTAAGCTATAAATACAATTACAAATAAACTGCAGATCTTTATGCAAATCCATAGATTTGTTAAGAAAAATTAAAGAAATGGGGACTAACTAGGGAATTGTTTTACCCCTCAACTATTATAATTTCTACTATACTTTACATAGATATTTTGTATACTGTTGCGTCACCGTATCGGCCGTGATGGATACCTTGGCAACGCTGCCCTTACTTCAATTTAATGAGGTAACGGGTAGGTTTGGAAATAAAATGACACTCGCGAACGTTTAAGATGCCTTGATTTAATATCACAACTGTTTAGATTGAGTGTCGGTGCCTTTGAACGAATGTGTGTTATGTATAACGCAGTGATGTGCTTGACTCGTGTTTGTGAACAGCTCTGTGTGACTGGTGGTGGCGAACAGACCTTCGTGAGGCTTGGTGTCGAAACACTTGGGTAAAAATTATGTTCAGGAGAAGGGATGACAGTGGTGGAATCGTGGGGATCGGAGTCTCTGTCTTGAGCCAGCTAAAAGATACCGTTTTCCTGGCAACGGTATTTTTGCCTACGCACGTGGCCAGCAGGCCGCGTATTGTTCTCTGGTCGCAGGCGAAGTCATAAAAACGGTTTCGCAGCCCCTTTGGTCTAATACGCCTAAAGTCGCGTCGCGACATATACTTTTGTGCACTACGTGCAACCCGTGCCTTTTTATATACATAAATTTCCCATAAAAACATAAAAATCCGCAGTGCAATTTTAACAATCAGTTTTGTGTACTTTGCCACACGTACATATGTACGTAGATTCTTATAAAATCGAGTTTTAGATTTATGTGCATTTTGTTACAAAAATTGAAGCTTAAAAGAACCGACAAACTTTATTTGTCATTTTCCCATAGATGGATCATAATGTTTTTCCGATCTCATCGTTATTAAGTAACTGACAAATCCTCAACCGGCATTAATCGCTATACGTGTACCGGGTGAAACGCGCGAACATTTAAACTCGTAATGCTAGCGTGCAACAGAAACGATTCGGCGAATTTATTAGCGTCACACCTAATCGAATCAATAGCCGCAATTACGAATTTTTACGTAACATCTCAACTGGTTGGTGGAACCGGGAGGAACGTATCGATTTTCGAGTTGACGCCGAACACAGGCCAGTCGGTATCGAAAACTGCATTGCGTCTCGACGAATTGCGGCTACGTCATGCAGATGCAGTTAGGTCAACGGCGACACAATCGAAATTCTCCTATGGAGAATTCTTTCGACGCAACGTTCGATGAAACAATTCCTTTAACGACTCGATAAAATACTGACTAGAACGTAGGTGTATTCATATTTTTATTTTTTTTTTAATTTTGGTGATGACTTAATTCGTTCGATGGCAGATTAGGAAACAGTAGACTTCGTTTGTACAAGGGTGTTCCAGTATACATGGTACAACCGCGAAGTGGACGATTGTACACGAAAAAATGAGTGGAAAATGTATGATAACATTTTTTCATACGAGGCTTTGTTTTCGAGAAAATTGATTTTGAATATTCGCCGGGTGCACGTGCATTTAACTCTTTCCAGATTTTAATTGCACCGATGAACGATGCCAATTTTAAGATGAGAACTATTAACACTAGTCGGGTCATTAATTTACATTAACATGACTTAACGAATTGTTGTAAGTTACAATATTCTTAACGCGTGAAAATCGCTGCTGCATGAATTAGGAATTTATGAATTGACACCGGCATCTTTTGATGCTTAAATTCTTCCATTCTCCAAAAATTCATGCAATAATATAAATATAAATTAATAATATCGTTGGTAAAGATAGTATTAGTGTTTGTTATGACATTATCGTTCATCATTAGTACAAACATCAAGCTTGGGAATAGTTACGTGGATGCATACTCTATAAATCTTAAAATTAAATTTTCTCAAAAACTAAGCTTCTTATGGAAAAACTTTATTCTGCATTTTTGCTTTACTTTTCCATGTATTGTATATTTCTTCCTTTTTTGGTTGTACCACGATTATTGGGACACCATGTACACCAGCTTCCACTTGTCTTACTTTTAATACCTGAATTAGCGTACAAAAAGTAATTTTACACAGAAACGTTAATTATTTAGCAATAAATTAGAAAAATGGCATGTGAAAAAATTTGTAAAGTAACCCAACAGTTTTGCAATAGTTGTCAAACATAGTTATATATATATAAAAAATTTGTAGTAATGTCGTACAAAATAGAAATACCCTTTTTGTTTATTTTTAAAAGTCTTATCTTGAAGACAACTTATTGTAGCAACTGTTAAGGTTAGTGCACGCGAAAATCGTAGAATAAATCATTGTTTACGACGACGGTTAAAGTAAATGAGTCATTAACAAAATGTGCACGGTGCGTCCGTATCAGACAACAGCATGCGTAAATCTGTAGGTTAGACGAGCTCGTATGAGAGACGAGTACGAAGGTTAAGGGGTTAATTGTGTGACATTTTAACTGCTGAATTAATAGACATTAGGTACGAAGAAGTGCAACTGGATTAACTTTGCGAATAATTCATACAGTTTATTGCAAGATTTACATAGTTTGAGATACACCTTTTCAAGTATAAATATTTTCACTGTAATGCTATAACGTTATAATGTTCTTTTTTTAAGAAAGAAACTTATTTTTACTGAGAGAATCAAACTTTAAATGCTCGAAATATATTTTTCAATTAAGATATCAAAAAAGTCGTACGCTACATTGTAAACAATCTTATAATTTACAACATATTCAAATTTGAAGTTAATCAGATGTATAGTTTTGAAGATCTGCTGTGTAACAGGTCAAAAAAATATGATTTGGTCAAAAAAAGGGCCAAAAAAAGGCTCCTAGACTAATTCCTCGACATAAAGAACCAACAACTTCAACTCCAAGCAGCATAATCCCTTGACGTACATTAAGAAAACCAAAACAAACTTACAATTGACAAAGCGTGTAGACGTATGTATTTATCATCGAACGGCAACCACTCGACACAAGCTACCCTTGTACGCCGTTGCAACACGATTAAAGGTGAATAACACGCGAAGAAGAGAGTGCAGAGGGTATGCTATCGCAGAAATGATATCGTGATTGTACAGATCGTTAACAGTGGGAACGAGAAAAAACAAGCCGAGGATAAAATCATTGGAACACGTGTGTGCAGCATTGGAAAAGCCCCGGGGAGTGTTCAAACCTCGACGCACGCCAGAGTAAACGTATTCATTGGCATAATGCGCGATGTCAATTTTCCGGGGCTATTGGGACCGATACGCCGAATGGATACATGCACGCTGGGCTGGTATCATCGAAATAGTCCATTCAGGTGATCGCAACTGAATAAGCCCGGGCTTTAAAACGCATCGACAACTTGCAAATCCGCTAATTTGGTCATGTCAAGGTGCATGTTCGGTCCCGGTCAACCCCAAAAACCTCAATTTCAGGTTCTGGAGATCCTATTCGACATCGGTCTACCGTATCTTATCTGGCAAACGTTTCGTTCATTTGACAAACTGTACTGCGCTTATCGTTAGTTTATATTAGATTCGTAGCGGTTTAATTCGAGCGCTTTTAATGTTTTAAATACAGAGACGCTTGTTTGACGTATGTATGTATGTATATATGCGTACACGCGTAATTCACGTGTACGTACATTAGTAGGCGTTATATTAAGTACACGTGTACCCGTGAATAATTAGACGTATTAATAAATGATTCACTTCTTGTGTGTAATTCAGCATTTATTATTCGAGCAATATTAAATAGTCACACTGTCATAAATTTAATATAATTGTTATTATCTGCTGCATTTTTCGGATGAGCTGTGAATTCCTATTTGAGCGATAGCTTCTTTTTTTGTGATATAGTAAATTTATTGATTAAAATAGTGGATATCTAATAATCTTGTTATTGGTATACCTAATCCATGTGTGTTTAGTTACACGTGCATCCGTATTTTAATTCCTTTATTATTATTTTAATTCGTTTAACACATTAGAAACCGATAACATAATGCTACGTATTTCTACATTGTTTCGCTAAATCCTGGCAACGTAGTCCTACGTCACTTCAAAATCTGTAGCTGAACATCGAAAATTTAGTTCCACCATATATTTTTTCATATTCACAACGATTTATATGTATTTTACGATGATTAAGACTTAATTACTTGTTGCTGCGTATAAAACAAATGCATAAAAGTGTTACTAAGTTTTACGTTGCAGTAAATCCATTAAAGAATATATTTAATGAATTTAATCGATTGTAATACTGCCAGTCGTATCCACTCTAGTTCAGGACGTACGCGTGTAATGTGACGCGTACTGAAACACGTGTAAATGAAATATTCGTGTACTTAAATTTACATGTACTTTTAATACACTTCCAAAACCATGATATCTAATTTTAAACTCTGTTTTATCGAACTTCAAATCGTAAATTACTCATCAAATTGTATTGTATTTTAAAATTGTTTATTCAGCTAATCCCATAAAATTATGCATCTTTATTGTATTGCTATATATTATTGGACTATTTAGCCGTCATTTTCAATAAAGACTAAATTGCTTATAGCAAAGAATGTAAACTATTTAACAGTCCATGAAATATCAAATTGACCGATAAGTTCTTGAATGGTATTGTGAATTTTGTGTCTCGAATTTTATTATATAGGATGGATCAATGAAAATAATCATTTTAAATATTTTCGCAACTATGGAAATAAAAGAAATGTTTTTGATAATAAATTCTTTCATGTAAAAGTAGTTATCATGTGATTTTCTTTTTTTCTTTTTTAACAATATATCAAACTGTTTCGTACTTTTATATTACTAGAAATGTCTATAAAGTGTATAACGCGATTATTTTTATTCCTCTTATGAACAGTTGAAATTACGTTTGTTCTTGTTTTGTTTTATTCAACTTCCTTTTTGGCTATGAATGTTTCAATTGACTATAAGAAATCATATTTCTTATATTAAGCATTGTTTGTATACTTTCTACAATAAAATCAAGAACAATGTCAAATGTAATACAGAGAGTTCAATAAAATTCTCTACGTTTGAAGTTTCTTCTAAAGAATTCTCTTCATAAAACCAAACGCAGTAAGATGTTGCAACTGTGTATCGTAGACATGTTATTTTGCTGCGAGATATATAAAATCGATAACTTACTGAGGGTACACCATCAATTCCATAACCCAGATTTTCCAGAAACTAAGCTTTTTACTCCATTTTTTCCTCCAAAATTCCCATTACCGTTGCAGAAAAAGAACGCGAAAATCTAGGATTCCATTACAATAATTAAATTCTACCCTATTTTTTACTACGCGAATTTTTCTGCTAGAAATTTAATATTTGAAAACTCAAACAATAATAATTAAAGGCAGGGAATGTCTGAAAGAGCAAAATAATCTTAGAATAAGCATCATGATTTCCAATCAACTTTGGATATTTTGCATAATCTTGCGAGACAACAAATGGGTGTATACATGTGTATATTCGTATCGTATATTCATATCAATATCATACGTTATATTGGTATCATATAACGAACATGATTCAAAAGCAAATTGGTTCGTTATACGATGCCCCATCATTACAATATTTGAATCTACATTTGATATCTATACAATATTTTAATCTACACTATGACATTATAATTTGCATTTCAATAAACCACAAGCAATTTTTATATATTTGCATCACTCAACTGCTGACGTTTACAAGTAAATATTGACTTATACGTTGCAAAAATATAAATACATTACATACGCACGAATTACACGATATGTTTGTACATATGTTCTTAAACGAAAAATATGCAGAGCGATATGTTCCCTAATTTTGATTCTCTATAATTGTTATACAAAATAACACCCCTTTGAAACCGTTTCGGAAATCGATATTATAGCAGTTATCAATCCTCGCCTTCTAATTCCAATGAAGTTTTTATCACAAGAATAAATGGCAAAAATTCAATGTCAGAGGTTTCTCGTTAATTAAACCAGTAACGTTCGATCGCGTTATTTCAACGTGCACAAATATTTCATTCATTCTGAATCCGTTTAAAGAGTCCCTTTTCTCTTTCAGCTTTTATCCCTTTTTTCTAGGCCGTGTTTGCGTAACACGGCGTGACGTAACGTGGTCAATAAAATCGCTGAAAAACGTAAAGTTTGCCAAACAAAGCGGCAATTTAGTGCAATCCCATCGTCCCGTTACTTCTGCAAATAACGTTAAAAAGCTTCCCATTGTACCTTCTATTCATTTGTTCCAAAAATACAAACAATCCGAATAAAATACGTCGAGTTAACTGTTAATCTTGAACACTGTTAGCTTTACACTTTCAATAAAGGTGTGCTTTTACGTTTTAAAGAAAGGGAAGAGAATAAATAAATAGAAATATATTCCGTGTAAATGGTGGTCTAGTTACGTGCAATTTTTTTTAAAGAATTTCTTGTATAACATGGTTTGTAGCCTTTGTTGGATAATAGAAATTGCGTGAAAGAATTTCGCGTAAATTTTCGTAAGTTTTCGTATGTACGTAAAAAAGTAAAATTTAAACTTAATTAAACTAGCTGTTCTAATGTATTCTGCACATTTAGATTCGTATCGTGTGGGCGGACAGCTCAACCCTCCTATTCTACCACGATTTTATTTCTACCGAAATACTCTCTTCGTTTACTTGTACGCATATAAAAATCATTCTCGTTAAATGGGACAACAGTGGACATAAAGTTGCGATACAATGTAAATGAAGTTAAACCGTGTTGGATTTATACATTCCGCATGTATACAAAAAATAAATCTAAGAAATGTACTGGCTCGCATTCCAGTCGGGGCCGTTTGTATATTGAAATATACAAACGTAGATAAAGAGTGCTTACACTGCGCGACCGAGGGCCGGAGACCTAAGTGGGCTAGAAGAAGATTTCGGGCGTTGCTGCAGTCAGTAAACTCAAAAGAGCAGAGTCAGAAGGATATACCTTCCGATCTAAATAAAGAGAGCACTATATAAAATAATTGCTATTTCATTTAAAAAACCATAACCATTTCCAATAAACCGCATTCACGAATCTTCATATAATTAAATGGCATTATTGTTAGGTTGAAGAATAAATTATTAGGTTGAATTATCAACTATTTCGAGACGAAAGATTTCTTGTAAGTAGACTGCGAATCTTTGTGCAAATTCAAATCTTTATAAACAAAATTAAAAGAAATGACATCAAAATAGTTGTTTTACCCTCTAAATAATATAATATCTATTTTACTTTCTAAATACAAAAATGCAATCGATAGCAAAGGACAAACACGTTTAAGAAAGATTTTTATCCCGAATGTTTATTATATGATTTTGAAAGTTTCAGTACATAATATAAAAAGGAATTAAAGGTAAATAATTAGAAAATAATTATAAATAGTCTGTTTTAGATGAAACACACTGGCTAGGCGTGTAAATTAATTCGATGCTGTTAGATTTATCCATCTCTACAAATTATTTGTATTGAAATATATCAGTGCCATATGGCAGTAAAGAAATGAAAAAAATTATAGAAAATAATGGCAACTATCTTAATAATTAAGACTTTATTACGTGATCTATAAACAAATAGTTTGAATTTTGTTTCAAAATCTATCGAATTAATTTGCATAGTTAACGCTTTCATATAATTCCACCGATGATTTAAAAGGAAGAAAATGAGGTTCTGAGCATAGCAGGTAATTAATGAGAATCTATTGTATGCAGGAGCGCTAATGAGTGTTATTTTCTCGCGTGCCCTACTATCACACGTCACACTTACTAATTGGCTCAATACAGGTCAGTCATAATTTTAAAATAATGAAAAAAAAAAGAAGTAAAAGATATTATTCCATTAAAGTATTTAATATCAATATATTATTGGAAATTAAAAGTGCGTGCTTTATAAAATTCTCTATTTAATTTATATTACCAACGTGGATTTTAAACCTTTAATACAGACATGTAATAAATACTCGAAATGAAAAATAATGAAAATATGAACTTGTCAAAGTATCCAATTTAATATACAGGATAACAAATCAACCGAAGGACTGTTTATTTATGCAGAATTATAATAGTTAGAAGGAAAGCCAGACAATCTTGAAATTGCTCATTAATATAAATATGCAATAATGAAACTAGTTAATCCTTGGAGAAAAGTGTAAGCAGTTACTTAGAATAAACCAATTTTTAAAAAAAAACTATAATTTATCTGTTTGTAAAGGTGAAATACCTACCAATTGCGACAATCCACCCTAGCTATAAGCACATCATGTATTCAAGTAAAATGCATATACTGAAAATACATATTGTAATATATCGTATTGTACACTAATATATAACACACGTGGTCGCTAATGACTTATGAAAATTGATGCGACCTTAAATAAATAATAATAATAATATCTCCACATTTTTCGTAAGATTAAATTAACTGAAATATTCTTTAGTCTCAGTTGAAAACATATAACTGGTTGCAGTTAATGAATGGGCGGATAAATTCAAGATACTCGATGAATCGAAAATCGATTCCTGACTAAAAACATCGATTCGTGCCAGAATCAGACATCCAATAATGGATTTAAAAAAATCGATTCAGAATCGATCATCCGTAATAGAAGCGAAGCAAAGAAATCTAAAAAATTATACAGTGTACAAAGAAATTGATTCGGTGTTACGTAACAATGTGCAGTATTCAGTGGAGCTCGGAAGGTCTTCGATTTCTCGTCGGAGTATTGGCCCAGTATTGTTTGGCATTCGAATGCACTAGGGCATCGATTTCGCTAGTTGCTCGTGGAGAGACGAAAAACTAGTTCAAGGTAGCTACTAGCGTAAAACATACTCGCGTCAATACTTAGTCCTGAAATTGCTCGAAGGCGCAGGATCCTTTCGGAGCTCGGAATCATTTGATCAATACGTCCACGTCTGATTCCAGAAAATTCGAAGAATTTTACCAAACCAAAAATGCATCGAAGTATACTTGAAAGATTATTACGATTAATTGCAATTGAAAATGGGAGAAATTGGAATGTCAACTATTAAATAATTTAAAGTAAAAAAAAGGCAGAAGAAAGTAGAAAGGGAATTCTAAAAATTGTTGAATTCTAAGCAGGATTTGGGCAGAATATCAAAATTCTGTTTTCTAATCTGATATACTTAAATTACATGTAATAGTTGCGCTATCGATCGTTGATTGATTTAATTTATCTCAATTTAATTTACATTTTCATAGTTATTCTTAAATCATTGCTAAAAGCTTACTATCTAACTTTTATCTATAGAAATGTACAGTTTCATTCAAGTCTTGGTTAAAAATATAGCATTCCTCCTTAACGCATCAATAATGTAGCACTTCAACGATTACATAAAAGTTTCCTTCTTCCTTCGCTGAAATCATAACCCGCGAAACAATCAAAGAACATGAAAAGCGTAGCAAAACTTCAACCTAAATTACGTTGTTCTACCATTCACCCGTACATGACCAACGCGCGCAAAACAGCGCAATTCATCAATACCAGTCGAAGCATTCCTCATCCGCGAAAAAACAGTACCAAACAGGAGCACCCAACCGGGTGATCAATAGTGAATCCCGAGAAAAACGCAGAGACAAATATCTGCTTTCCTCACATGGACAAATGTAACCATTGAACGTGCTTTCGTATAGTTTCTTCTGGAAGCCCAGAGGAGCGAGTTTCAATCTAGAATTCGTTGGAAGAAAGGGGAAAAACAGGATTGTGTATTGCGTAAGGGGGTCGTGCAGTCGATAGATCGCAGAATGACGCAGTATGGCGGCCGAGGTCCCATGATTCATTGGGCGGAGAGACAGTCCATCGGTTATGCCAATGCCGCAGTCCTTCATCCATGGCTTACCCCTTTCTCACCCCCTGCAGGGATGACTCCACCCCTTGATGGCACAAAACGTGCCAGTCTGCACGACATATTGCGTATGATCCCAAAAGAGACCGAAAACAAATGGCCGATGGGCCAAGGGAACGTTTTTGGCCTGATTGCTCTCTACAGGATCCCATAGAATACACAGGTCCGCTGGAATCCTATGGTATGGAATCGTGTTGGAGGAAGAAGCTCTCGCTGAATACGAAACGGTACTATTATTTCCGGAAGCGCGGGTCTGTTAAAGCATGTAATTTCTCGACATGGAGACCCTGAACACATAGTTGCTCGCCGTTTATGGGGCGAATTCGTACGCGAGAGGAATTTTTAAAAGACCATCGAGAGATTTCTACCGCTTTTAGCTCCTTAAATCACCGTAAAACGTATATTTTTCTGGTCCGTTCGTTGATGAAGTGGCGCGCCGAACGAAGCAGAGAAGTGGAGCGTCAAGAATGGATGCACTTTTGATGTATTAAAGGTGGACCGGTTGAGAATAGAAATTGGACCGAAAGCAATCGCTAGCGGATTGGAAGGAATTATTATCGTTTACACTGCCGTTTCTAAGTATTTTGACACTTTTACATTACCGGTAGATTGCGGCTTTTTTAAATGTGTTTATGGGATGTTTAAATGTGCAAAAAGGTGCAAAAATGCTCATGAGATAGAAGAATATACAAAATATACTACCATTGGCAAAAAGTTTCCTGCCAAACGCGATAATATAAAATTAGCTAGAAGACGCTAATGCTCTATGATGCAAAGTATTATTTTACAACTATGAAACATAATAGAGAATTTATAGACATAACGAAGCAAAATTGGTTAATAAAAGTGTCCCCAAAAATGAAAATCAGCTTCGTGAAGTAATGAAATTATTGCAAAAAGAAGTCGCATTTACATTTAGAATTAGTATCTATAAAATACAACGTTGCGTGTATAAAATACCTAGCTTGAAAGGGTTAAGGTTGCTGAATTCCTTTTTTCATTCTTTGTAGAAATATATGAAATCTTATTTAAAAATATCTATAAACTTGAAATCTTCTAGAAGAATAATTTCCTGCTTCTCGGAACAATTTAACTAGGTATACCTGACTAGTGTCCAAATCAATATATAATTATAATATAAGGAGAAGTAAAATATAGATCGTTGCATAATTTCTGTACTATTTCTGATTAGTATGTTCAACATTTCGTAATAGTGGCTAAACTAATTCAAACAGAATTTGTATTGAATTTTATGTTTATTATTGGATATTGTGTTTATAATTTTCAACGTCTCTCAAATATTTTTTTTTTTATATATATTTTCATAACTATAAATAGGTACAGATTACAGTCGAATATTTATATTTCCTATTATGCATAGATTAATCACAGTATCCTTAATTCTCGGTATTTCTCGTATGGAATGAAATGCCAGTAAATAATGAGCCGCCTAATTAATATCGGATCACAGTCGACGTTTAATTACATCTTTAACAAACTATGCAAAGAATATACATGAGGGTGAAGTACAACGTTCGCAAAACAGTATTTTGATATTTGGATTTAATACTCGATTATTTCGCGAGTATTTCGTGCATCGTTAAAACGCCAGTTCATTAAATTCGTGGACAAATTTCAATTCGTTGAAATCCGCTATTTTAATACACGATATTTACGCATGAACATTCACGGCAGAAAAATATTTCGAATTTCGGTATAAGAGCATGGCGTTAATGTTTCCGATATAATCAGTCTCATCAGTTTGTGAAATTTATATTCTGCTTTTCATATCTTCTCGTTAAAATCATACTGCTTTTTAATGGAGCTGAAGTACATGTTATCATTTCCTGCAAAACAGTGTTTTCTATCCTACCGAGTATTAGTAAATAGCCGAGGATAAAATCAGAAAATTTATTTGAAAAATAGAATTAAAAATAGTTAATAGGAAATGGAAAATAAATTAAAAAATGGAAAAAGTGTATTAATGATTAACAATTGAAAGTAAATCACTTTAACCTTTAGCGAGATCTGTAATTTAAAATGCCATAAGTATGTATACAAGGATTTTTGCTTTAAAAATTGACGCGTGTCCAAGAAATAAAAGGAATTGGGTGACCACAGTAACTTCTCGAGTTACGACCACCTCGAGTTACGACCATTCGCATTTACGACGAAATGATTTCATAAAAACATTAAAAAAATGTATCAATTTTTCATAATTTCCGTCAAATATATATCGTATACATATATAATTATTTACTTATATGTAGTTAACAATTAAAAATCAGAACGAAAAGCTATTAATTTTGATGTACATATGTCTATTATAATTATATTATTTATTTTTGTATGAAATTCGATTTACGATCATTTCGACTTACGTCTGAAGTTGCGGAACCGAACCCCGTCGTAAGTCGAGTTAGTGACTGTATTTTGCGATAACTATCCGTAAAAGGTTAAATATAAAAAAGTACTCGCATTGCTGATAATGTATGTTATACTCGCGAACTATGCAGTGCTTTTATCCAGTGCAATCCACGCTCGTGCAATCGCGTGCAATTACACGCAAACCACTTCGTCCACCGACAATTTATTGGCCCGCGTCACCATACAGTCTCCGCAAACAGGATGCGAAATCATATTTACAGGGGCATCCGCTTAAACGCGCTGATAATTAACTAACCGACGCCCAGCGTTCAAACAGAGCGGTGAACATTATTTCAGCGTCATCGAGCTTCCTGGCTAATGTGCGTTGTGAAACCGTCTTTCGCCTTGTGATACAACGGGCATGCGGTTCAATTCTTGCCTGATTAAAATTAGACTACAATGGCTCAAAGTAAAATTCGGTACACTTCCATTTCCATGCTTTACGAAGCGATTGATAACGTGAAGAACGAATTTAAATAAAAGTTACAGTTATCTTCATTCTGCTCTATTTTTACCTTTACCTCTATCGTGCCGAATTTTATAATGAAAATGTGTAGATAGTCGAACAAGCATAGTAAGAGTATCACTAAATGAAATACAATTTGTGACATGTTCATAAATAGGTTTTCCAACTAAAACCTTTTCAGTAAAATTTGTTACATTATTGTTAAGGTAGTCACAGGCGGAAACATAATTTACAGATTATTAAACTCCATTTTCTTTGATCTAATGCATAAAATGCATAAAAATGAAAATTTTCACTGTTACTTTAAATTTGTAATTTGTAACAAATATTACTGTTGTTCAACATATTTCAATTGTACATCAGAAAGCTAACATGTTATAGATATACACGGATATGTAAACGATTAGGTATCTTCAACGAGTTAGGCAATAAACGCTAAAATAAAAGTGGTAGCCATATTTGGCCCGCATCCTCTATAGTTTCCGTAAATCCTTCAATTTACATTAAAAATGCCATCCATCAATTAGCTAAAATCTGTAATCAAAGCATTCGCTTTAAATATTCCTATTTATAGGAGTAAAACCATTTCTCCCCTGAATGTGATCATCATTTAATCACGATATCCCCGAGTTCCACTGAAAAACAAGCTTCCATCCCTCCCGGTGACCCATTTTCTTCTCGCGGAATATGCCAGTGTCCAAAGCGTAATCATCGACATCGAGCGGAACGTGTTCAGAATTCGCAAACGACGAAGTTTTAAATTGCAACACGGAATCCTGCAGAGGCCGCGTTACGTGCTCGAGGAAGCCACGCAAGGTCGCCTAAGCCTGAAACTCGGTCGACCCTGGCGTTTAATTCGCAAATCCTGCGCCAATTCCCGGGGTCGCTCTCTGGGTGCACACTTTGGATCACCTACACGCTGCAACCCGACGCCTGCACCTTTGTCCTACACTGAAAATGTAGTTTAAAAGTGGGTCTCGTCCTAGTTACACCTGCACCAAGGATTCGAGGGCACGGTTGAAGGTAGGATAGGAAATTAACTCGTATTCCGGGGGACGCGATCCTTTAAGGATTTGGAACGTTTCCGTATCGAGGCTGAAACGCGCTATAGGACACTACTGACGCAAGCTGGTACCGACCCCGTGAACTTCGCCTCCTGCAATCGATACCGAACGACCTTGAACTATTTTAAGCCCACCCGTTATATAGACGAACCTCTGCAGAGAAAACGGGGATACTGCAACCACCCTCGTCCGTAGTTCCGGGTGAATTTGGGAAACTGGCACACATTATCGTTCTAGTCTGCCACCGATAGAAGATGGTTATGTGAGAATTATCCTATAGAGCTTATTTTTCAGAGTTTTCGAGTTAATTTTTGATGAAATCGAAAAGATTCTTGTGTTTGCTAAAAATAGGTGGATAAAGGTACCAACATTTTACCTATTCTATAAAGCAGCGTTCTCCAAAGGTTTTGCCACGGGACTGAACATATTTGTTTGTAATGGTACCGCGAAATAAATGATTATAAGATAAAAATTTGGAAAATTCGATTGACTGGAATCATATTATATAAATGAAGGAATTTATATATATTTAATAGTAATTTCTACATACGAAATGTAACATTCAGTAGATTTCTATTTAGGGCGGTAAGAATTTCAATTTATAACAAATATTTATGTAGGTACTCTAATTTTATGTTTAGCTATGGAAAAATGTAAGAAATTTCGAAATTATGAAAATTAGTAATAGATTATTAATAGATTATGTTATATTTGAATGCTAAACTTATTAAAACAGTTATTAAATTAAAACAAATAATTAGAATTTACCAAAATAATTATTGCATTAAAATAAATAGAATTTACTAAAATAGTTATTGGGTTATATTTGAATAGAATAATACAAGATAATATTCAATAGTAGAATCAAGCAACTATAATATGTTGTCCAATATTGGGCTGCGGACCATAGGTTGAAAAACGCTGGTATAAATCATTACGAATAACTTTTCTAATACGATACATTTTTTCGTACGTAATCCTTATATACTGAGAGTCAATAGTAAGTATACGTGTTACAAAAATTAAATTATACTATAATTTGTTCACTGCAAATGGTATCGTAAATTATTTATCATAATTGTACCACTATTATAAAATATTATTTATTCCCTATAAATAATACCATAATTATACTGTAATTTCTCAATTATACTATAATCAATACTATAATTATACTATAATTTCGTTTTTGTGAGGCGTATACTCACTTTTGATTCTCACGGTATGTACCTTTAAATACGCAGCATATATGCTAATTAAACATTGCAATAATTAAAGGTTTTGTTTTATTTCAATGTTTACCATTACTGTTCTTGTTTATTATGTCCATTGTTTCTGTCATTACGTTTTTTTACTTGTACACATTTTCCGACACCTTTTATATTTCATATACTGACATGTATAAAGGACCTTTTGTGTCAATAAACAAAATAAGTGAATAAAATAAAGTGGACACGACTTTTTTTGGTTGGGGGTGAATTGAGGAATTTACAATTGTCCTCCTTAACTACAGTTTTCTACCTATCGATTTTTCATTTTTTGAAATATTTGAAAGTATTTGGAACTCTATAGATTCTTTGCCCGTTTCAGTAAACTTAAAATATTGTACATGCGTCGTAGGATTTTAGAGAGAGTATAATTGATTCGTTTTGTACTGTGTTATAGAAGGTTTCACTAATTTGATACTTTAATTACAAGGTTCTCAGAAATAGAACAATTACGTTCAAGAGGGTAGATAACAAAAACAACCCCTGTCAAAGTTAACAAGCTTCGTTATAAGGATTATAACTTCAGGACTTAATTGGACACGGTTCTACCATATACATATATTTACATATAATAAACACAGCAATTGCGTAATATAATGAATATTTTGTTAAAATTGATTTAAATCTATTGAATACAAAATTAAAGATGTTGCAATATTTTTTTACTTTTCTATGAAAAGGTAAAATCGACAACAGTAATTTTTGTTACAAATCTTTCAATTTAAATATAATTTCTCGTATATTCAAATTTAATTATATCAATGTGACACTGTTGATACCATCAAAGGGATTTTTTACAATGGAAAATTTTATACATAAATGTTATTGAAACGTGAATAAATACTTAGGTGAATAAGTACTTAATAAACAGATACCTTATTTGGTCCACAAATACATTTGCCATGCAATCACACATTAATTTTCGAAATATTACCCCTGGCAACACATTTTCTATCAAACGCAATAATATAATATCAGTTAAAAACGTTAAGATTCTTTTGGTGCAAGGTACTATTGTGTGGCGGCTCTCCTGCACCCACCACTAGAGGAACATACGAAATAGAACTTCCTCGAAAACACTCGTTTCCACTACAGTGTTGCCTTGGATATTGGTCGAGGTTCGGGACCGAATCTGACCAAAGTTGAAGGGAGGTAGATCTTTCAGAAAATCCTGAGTGTCTCCTTGTTCATGGAGAGCAAGTGAGATAGAGATACACAGCAGGGCTCATCGACATTTCACGGTAGGTGTAAAAACATATGTACTATTCAGAGATGACTTGTTGGCGAGGGTTCTACATGCTGAACGGTACAGGGGCAAGGGGAGCAGTTCGCTCACTCCGCCCATTAGCAAGTAGAAAATCTTTCTTCCGGATTTTAAGATGCCACATGCATAGTAGTAAGTCCTTCATATTCGCTAAAGATTCGCGAGTGCGGACCTTCCCAGGTATCTTCTTGAAGATTTCCCCACATCCTCGCGAGAAAAGAAAATTAGGTTTACGCCAATGCGATTCAGTTGTAGTTCCAAGTCGTTCTATCTCACTCTACCTCGACGTGTTTTGTTTCGCGTTCTTTGTGACGCAGCAGACTTATAGTCGTGATCGATTCATCCAATGACGAGAATACGTGTGACTGAAGGTGTCGCTAATATGCGACAGCCAGTCGGTTTGCCTCGCCAACAAGTCAGTACTTGGCCACTGGAACAGTTTCGAAGCCAGTTCCAAGAACCGATGGGGATAGCGACCGGCCAATATCCAAGGCAAAACTCCGGCCAATATCCAAGGCAGTACTGTACTTCGTCCATATATACACATACCGCCTTCAACCTTCCTTCCAATATCCCAATGTCTAAGGCAGGGCCTGCTGGGTAGCCTTACTGATGAGTCTAGCAGGCCCAGAATGAAACGCAACACCCTTCCTTTTCCCATTCTTCCCCCTATCCATAGCGCCAACAATTGTATAAATAAAAAAACCTAACAAAGAATTTATAGACTGTACTGGGCAAAATTAGAGTGGTTTACCTTATCCTCTCTTTGTTAATTCGTGTTCCAAAAACATACCTCTGTGGTGTTTTACAGATGCACGTTATCTACCAAACTCACGGCAAATTAAGCTTAACATTATTTTCCCGGAAATTACAACTGCGGTCAACGTTTCATCGCAGGCTACGCGGAAAAAGGCTCGAGATTAGAAAAGCAAAGGCATGTTACGTGGGTGCCTGTCTAACGGCGAGCACCCATGTGTGGCTCTCCTCCACAGCTCGTGGAAGCACTTCAACTTTCCTCCCCTGTAACTCGATATTGCATTAATGCGATATACGAAAGTGTTTGATGCCCGACGAAGGCCAAGTCGACCGCAATATTTCGTCGTTCTGGTGTCATATGGTGTGACGCCCAGGGGTATTGCGTTTCTTCTGGCTCCAGCAGCTGGTTTAAAGGGGATACATTGTTAAGGAATGCAGTGCGCAGTTGTGTCTTTTAATATTTTTAGTTGATCTTTTTTTAGGTACAAAATGAGTCATTGATTAGCAGACTGCGAATATTTGTTCTACAAACAAATTTAACATTGGAACTACTGCAAATTGACCCTTTTACAGTTTAATACCAGAGAGACTCGGGTAAGTTGTTCAATATGACAATATTAAATTGATTACTTTAAATTGTATTATAAGCAATATCACTATTAAGAAGAGTTACATATAAACAGCTTAAATTATGTTTCTTCGTATTCGGCAATCGATATGTATGAAAATGTTACAATACGTGAGAGAAATATCTTTTATGTCTCCTTTTTGTAATTATTTATCGTTTTATTTCACTGTGAAGGGGTTAAAAAATACTTTGCCGTAAGCTGATGAAACTTCCGTGGGCGCACTGGGTCTATTTTGTCCGCGATTATTTTTTTTAATTGCTTTAAACTTTTAAAAAATCTGAAAAGGTTCTGAAATACTCATTAAAGTCTCTATTCGAATTAAACGTTTGTAGGTTTAATTAAAAACCGTAACCTTCACTTCAAAGATATTCAAGAGAAAATTCACAGAGAACAAAATGGACCCAGCGTGCTCACGGAGGGTTAAAATGATATATTTGTGTCATTTTGATCACCTTGGTATTTCTAATTTCAAGGAAAGATCACCTAAATTGACATTCGTTTTACTTTGTAAATATTATAGCGAGTATCTTACTATGTTACCTTTTGTATATTTTTGTATTACAAATTTATTCGATATTTAAATATTTTAATCCATTCGTAACCACAGTGACTGCACAAAGACTGAGTTCAACAATCCGAGGGTAAGATAACTTAAGATAATGATATATTTTAACCCTTTAAACTTTGAATCATGTCGGATCACTGGTAGACGATAAAACTTCGTCCGTTGTGTAGTTAAGTATGGGTGTCTCTGAGCGCTGGTATCATTTTATAGCGTCTCAGAAGACTTCAGAGAAGTACTGCATACAAGTTTTAACCGGCTTTTAAGTATACTTACTTTACAGCATCTTTTCAATTTAAATGCTACTGCAAAGTACCGTCAACACTTAAAAGACTAAACTTCTCGATGCATAATGGTACTTCATAAATATTAAAATTAAATTGTGTTATCTTATCGTGATCAGTGTACTCTTTACAGGCAGTCAAATTTTTGCTAGATTGTCTTGAGAATACCATCAAATCATATATGAAAGTGATCGATAAAAGCTTAGGTATGACCAATATGTTATCGGTAGGTCGTGGAGTTTCATGCAAATTCGTAATTTTACGATCACTAGTAAAGAAACAGAACATAAACAGGAATTTGGTTCATCCCGTATTTATTTTAAAACGCACTTTACTTCGCATATTTTTACGTACTATGTGGATTTTGTCCTGTTTGACAGTTTGGAGAGACGGCTTTATTCACTCAAATAGAAACAATTTTAATAGTTGCTTATCATTATGTTGGATAAAAATAATGGAACCTTATTTTTTGAATGTAGTGATTATATATATATATATACTTTACTTCATTTGAAACAAAATTATTATAAATCACAATGACATTCAGAGAAGCAATCCAAGCATATTTATTCAACGATGATACGACTGATTTTGGATTTCTCCCAAGTTTTGAGAAAATCCAAAGAAATATGTAGTGGACACCTATTAACACATTTGATTTAGGATCCGTACAATACGTTGATTTTTTTTATCCGAAGAATCGCATAAAACACTCGAAATACGCGTGGCACTCAAAGTGTTGAAAGATCAAAGAGGAAAATTACGTTGAGAATATCTTGACACCTACAGATATCAGATATAAATTTATTAGTATACTGGGTTCTCAAAGGGTACACATATGGTATCGCGAGAGTGAAGAGCGTACTTGAAACGTATAAGTCAAAACAGCACGGTCTTTGAAAGAGTTTCCGAGTCGTTGGTATTTAAATTTTGTTCTCGCGCCACCACGAGACAAATTATGGAGCAATTATCACGTTTTTTGCTCTCTTCTCTTACGAAGAATGGTTCACGTTGTAAAAGTGCTACTGTTGAATTCCTATCTACATGATGCATAGCCTGGTAAATTTATTGTTCGCCGAATACAATGTTTAATGCTTCCGAAAAAGGAACGTGTGAACAGTCATTACAAATGAAATATGCAAAACACTAAACGTAATAAGAGGAACATTAAGCTGTATGCAAAAAATATGAAGATATCCATTAGTTTATTTGCCTAGTTCCGTTTTTAATTAACTTTTATTCACGAATAAAAGTATTTAATGAATATCATTGTTACTATTAAATGGTGACAATAATTGGAAAAATTAAGATAATATCATTAGATTACAATATTAAATCATAATCGTTACAATATTAAATACTAACAATAATCGGAAAAATTAAAATAATATCTTGACCCTTTCTAGATTCTTGGGTTTTAATGTATAAAGTATAACTTTTTTTAACTCTTTATGCAAATTTATATTTTTATCCACAAAATAAAAGAAGTGGATTCTAGATGAAAATACAATACTTTTGAAATACAATCATTTGTACTGTACTTCGAATATCTTATATATTTTTGCATATTATGCCTTTGCATTTTGTGCCTTTTTGCTCCTTTAAACTTCCCATAAATGCATAAAAATCCGCAGTCTAATAATCATACTAATAGTTCTCTTCACACAAAATTAAATCAGAAAATAATTAATTTAGCTATTTATTGTGAAATATGCAGTAAACAAATAATAAGGCAAGAAGTAAATAAAATAATAATGAACTTAATTTAATAAGAATAACAAAAATAAACCGATTTATTAATAAAATATTGATTTCATATAAATAACCAATTATTTGGATAAAGAATTTCTCTGATTTATGATCGTGATATGAATTTCCTTTAATTTAACTTACTAATATTAACGACTTCCGTTTTTACCATCATCTTATTATCACATATTTAACTGTGCGCCATTATTCGTTAAAGTATTATTATCATAATTTCAAAGCATTCCTTATTTAAGCAACTTATTATAGTGGCCGCATCGGTTCAAACGTATGAAAATATAATCAAATTATGAGCAGTTTTTTTGATTGCTACAAAATATAACGAATGTGAGTCGAACTACAAAAGCTATTTCAACCTGTATATTTTCTAAATTAATCAATATTTGCACCGCTAGATGTACTAATGTAATGGTAAATGAATTTTTAACAAACGTTATTGGTCAAACGAGAAGAAACCGGGTGGACGAAAAGTGGCACTAAAAGGAGAGGCTGCTTGCTGGAACAAATTGTGTTTCAATTTCAGCGTGCAGTATAAAAAATTCAAACAAACCAGCGCCAACGTATAATGTCATATTAAGCACGGCGTAAAAAATTGAAAGAACGTCCTCGCTTTAGTAATTTAAATTTCATGTTACATCCAGGCCAACGCGGCGTGTAAATTGACAACCGGCTAGAAACAACGTGTTTCTATTATTCAAAAAATTAAAACGTCGCCGCGGAAAGCCGCCAACTTTTACTTGTGAAATATTAACAACGATATCGTGACCAAACATGAATATTATGTTGCGATTGTGATAGGGTGAATGTAACAGAAAATTCACGTTTCCTGGCGAGCATCAATATTTGAAGACTTATTTAGAACTTCAAGAGATTCTAAAATTTTCTGATTAGAAGCATGTCTCGTTTTTCGTTTGCACTACAGAATAGTATTATTAATCGAAAATTAAATGAAATTAATTTATGTTGTAGGGTATAGATTAGATAGTTTTAAGTAGGTTAGTTTTTAGTGCAATTTAAGCTCCGAAGCAAAAACTATACTGTGAAATATATAACGATAGATAATAAATAAGATTTAAGACTGGTGTTGGCTATTAATGGCCCATAGCGTTCCACACGTGTTAAAACAATAAAGCAACTATTAAATTAACTTTTTATTTCATGCGCTCCTTGAACCATTTTGGTCTGACAAACTTAATTATAAGGGAAACTGTTCAAATGGGATATTTTATTATATAAAATAAGCCTTCGATGAACCAAATATTTTTAGCTACTTTCACCGCTGTACTTATGCTTAAATTTAACACTTTCATTGTTATTGGTCCCTATTTGTTACTGGCCTACATTGTAGATACACATTTTTGTTGTGAAATTTATAAACATAGCAATTCTAGTGTTCCGCAAAATTTTTCTACAATCACAAGTGTCCGGACAATTCGAAATGGTTAAGAATCACTCGGTTTATGCTACAAAATTTGCTCACTTTGATCGGAAAATTGAATAAAACTTTATGCGCTAATGGGTTAATATCGACATCAGTATAGAAAGGCAATTTTCTTATCTGAAAAAATTCGTGAAATATTTAAATCTCTAGCTTGAATTCTCGAATGCACGTGGGTAGATATATAAAGCTTTATTTAGGCAGACAGAGGAACAACGGAAGAGTTTCAACGATATAGGGGCTGAACGGCAGGATGAACCGGACCGCATAAAGGCTGAAAGGGCCATCCGAAACTCAGATACTACCCGTATGAGCCGCCTGTGCATTGTGTGTCCTCGATATATCTACTATATCGTTGTTGTTGCCAAGAGCATTAGTATATCGAACTGCGCTGCTGCAGAGTGCCAGTATCGATACGACTGACATCCATAGCCAAAGGGAAGAAATACGAAGTCAGCAAGTGACAGGTATTTTTTGATCGGTCCTTTCGTTATTCGATTTATCGCAACATCGCCTAAGAGCATATTTTTGTGATAGCAAGATTATAAGGAGTATTGGAAGAATTTCGTATTCAGTATTTTTGGAGATTCGTGTGGTCAATAGTTGGTTGATATTAAAATAGAGCTAGAATTTAAATGGATCGCGTGGACTAGAGAATTAGCATTATATTGCGGATTTTTATGCAAATTCCTTTGTTTATAATTAAGTTTGAAAAAAGGAACCTAGTTTCTACTATACATTGGATATTTTCTATAATTTCACAGATTCTATTTTCATGATTTAAGAAGCGATTGATAAGCATTTGAATTCCCAAGCGTTTGAATTTCCAAGCTTTTATAGTAAGAAGAACGGCAATTTAATTATTATAACCAATGATGCTTCTTTTATAAAATGTCTTCTAGGAACTTTTTTCACTTGCAATTTTATATTTTACTAATTTTCATACCTTCTTCATTACTCTAAAATATGTTCCGAGACATGTAAATATTTGCAATTTAAAATGTGTAAATTTTAAGCAGCAAATTAATTGGTCCTACCTTTGGTAAGTACGGAATGAATCAAACCTAATTCAGTTTATTTATGTCAATAATAATTTAAATGCTGCAATTAGCTTTTACTCCGGGATTATTTTGACTAATCTATCGATTAGTCAAAGATATTCTTACTAATCTATAGTCAAAGATATTCTTACTAATCTATAGTCAAAGATATTCTTACTAATCTATAGTCAAAGATATTTTTACTAATCTATAGTCAAAGATATTCTGACTAATCTATCGAAGTTTGGTTTACTAAGAGCTTCAGTGAAAACAGAATTTATTTAGTTGAATAAATTTCCTAGCAGCTGATATTTATTTTGCTTTTCGATCATACTGTCGATTAACATTGTATGTTTTGATGCGTCTAAAGTAAATGATCGATTACCTTTGAAGTCCCGTGATTCGTTTATTAATTTTATGGAAAAAAATTATTCAATGGATTAAGATTAGTTGCACGTGTGTTCGCTACTTGTAATCCATCATCTATTTGACATCGAGAGACTACGAAATATAATATACGTTAAAAATACCTATCCATTCCAATGAAAAAAAAAAAATGGTATTATAAATACGAACCAAGCGGTGAAGAAAAAATTCATAAAAATCTCAAAATAATTTCTTTTATTCATGTACAATCATGAATAATAAATAAATTTTGTATAAGTGAAAAATTTACAATGTATTTCACTTAATTGTGTTCTATATTATGCATTAATTAAATTAAAATATCTTATCTCGTATTTTTCCATTTTTTAACATGTATGAAAGTGTTTGAAATTCAACACGTTTTTTACCTTTTCAAATAAAGTTAGAAAATCCAAAATAGTATTTTGCAGAGATCTAGAAACAATATACATAATTCAGTTGTCCTAATTGCATTTTGGGTGAAGTTACTAATTTAAAGTGTTCTATGTTTAAAACAGTTTAGGATAACTTATTGGTACACCTAATAATTTTTGTAACAATAATAATAATAATAATCTTCATTTGAATGGGTGAGTAGCCCTTTTCGTACAAAAGTATACACAAAAATATTCCCGTTTGATACAAATAAGTAAATTAGATAAGTATTTATAAAAGGTTTACTACCTATGTTCCACAATACATAACATGAAGGAATATTATACGTACAGTGCTATCTAGTTAAAAGATAACGCGTAATAGTTGAAACACTGTATGAATCAAAGGAATGAACTGATAGGTCGAGGAAAAAGAGCTGTACGTGTAAGGGTTGTAATTTCGATCCGAAATCGCTGCCAGGGAAGCAGAATGATCGTTTATGACCCTGATTTCATTCTCGGTGTGCCGTGGTTCGTGCTAAGTTCCCGTCTCTAATATCCAGGATATTAAATACTCCTGCCTGAACAGATAACGTATCGCCCCGAAATTCTCAAGGGGTACGGAATTCCGAGCCAGCCTAGGAAACCCATGAAATGAGAAAGCACGAGGAACAAGGTACGGACAGTTTATTTTCGAACCGAAAGAATTACATCTTGCTCCACTCTTACATTGTTTCTCACTGTGGTTAAACAAGAATTGAGAAAAATGGCCCGAAAGGCAAAATATAAAAGGTAGTTTTTAGATACTTTCCTTTAACTCTAAATTATGATACTTCGCTGTGAATTACGTTGTCGCGAAACGTTCGCTATACCGCGCAATGAAAACCGTGTGTAATTTAAAGAGATAATATTTTTTTATTGTCGTTTCGGTACAAATCTTCGGAACAATTACATTTTGGAGAAATCATAGTGTAATTTACTTTTCGTTTTTTTAATTTTTCATAGTTGCTTCAACCTTGAAAGGTCATTAGCTAACACAGTTATTATTTACATCTACATAAATTGCAAAATTATTAAATACAATTTAGTAAACCAATATACTTCAAAAAGTATACTGTTATATTAATAAGATGAAGAATATCTAGTAATAAAGACCCATTATACAAATATATTGCTTTATTATAGATTATAAAACATCATATTATTAAATTGTTTATGACGAGAATTGTATTGACGTGTAATGTAAGTTGAAACGGAATTATAACTTGGTCGGAAACTTATGGCAACCATTGTATGTCCTACGAGCCTAAAGGGTTAGTCGAAAATGTATAACGAAGTCCCATGTTTCTATTACTATCATTAATCTTCCATATTTTCAAGATCTTAAACTTTATACAATAGCTTATTTTCTTACAAACCACCTCTACATTTCTGTAGAATGAAATCCATTATTACACTGACTTTTCCAATTTATACACAAGTATTTTTACAGTCTACGCAGAATAGTTTATTAAAATACTTCGGGAGGAATGTTCCTCGCCTTATCTCTCCCAACCTGATGGATGTTCTCCGATATTAAACGCTACAGGGAAATTTAATATACAAAAAAACCGGTTGGAATACTTGGAAAAGAACTCGAGAAAAACATCTTGCAGATCGAAAAGGCCGGTCGGATCTTGCTGCAGGGATGAGCTTCATGCATGCGCGAATTGATGGAAAGGAGAACGATCGACGAGTTCGGTTACACGAGGATCTACCTTCAGGATCCGCTGTTTCCAAAGATCTCGGTAGCTGAGCTCCCCGAATGTAGGTTACACATGTTGTACGTGCCTAATGCTTGCGAAGGTTCGCGTTCTTGGACGAGAAACGTGACTCGAGGGTTCTTACCGCAACCAACCGCGAGGATAGACGACAGAATCCGGTAAGAAGCTCCGGTTCCCTTCGTCCTTGTATCCTATTTCTATCTTTCCGTCGTGGAATTAGCCTTCCCTCGCATTTTCCTCGAAGCACGCTCTCTTCTATACACTTTTCATCCATCGCGTGTGCATTAGAGTGTTAGAAAAATTCCTGTTGCAAGATTTGAGCGAAATTAAAGATGCCAGAGTGCGGTTAGTGGACAACGCGAGAGAAAGAAATTTAACGTTCAGGGGTCAAAAGTGAGTTAACTTAATTGCACAGATTCATAATTTAAGGATAATCGCAGAGCGTTATGTACGTTTTTAATAAGGAATACGTTTAACGATATAAAAAGTGGTGGGGGCGAAGTAGAACACAAACATAGATTATTAATAATTAGACTGCGGATCTTTATGCAAATTGATATCTTTAATTATTGTCAATATTGTGTATAACGTGGTTAGCTCGTTTAGGCAAAATGGCTTCACGGAATTTACAGAAAATGGTGTCAGGAGCTTCTAAAAAGTCCGGGAATGTCTTAAGACCAGAATAACTGAACATCTTTTACTAACGTTTATTGTTTACTCAATTGTATGCACTTAACGTCTAGCGAAAGAAGGGAAAAGTCTTTTAAGATAACCTGATGCTTATAGTTCAAATACGATCAGTAAAATTTGAGCAGAAATTGCGCTCGTTCGCTAACTAATATTGCCAGAACTTAGGGGAAACTCGTAGCAAACTGCTTCTACTTTTTCTTTATTTATTATGCATATTCTATTTTACTTTGAGATAAGTTGGAAACCCGGATCTGGATTAGATCTGACATACACAATTTAAATAAGACAGTGGCTGCAAAAGCTAGAACGATGAATTTCGAAACAGAAAATCATCCACTTTGCTCTGGTGGATCTCTGCGCCGCTGAGGATTTCATTCCTTTGCACGGAAGATTGGAGATTCCTGCTTTCGCTCTGTTCTCTCAACTGAGGTTTTTTTCCAGCGGTTTACGTTCCGTTGAGAGCTTAAAGGAACACACAGATTATGCAGCTAGACACAAAGGGGTTTATACGCGTGCCGCCTCATTTTCGACCACTTTTTCCCCTTCATTTCTTCTTTTTTGTCAAAAGTAAGCAAGATGAAAAGGTTTTGTAACGACCACTGATCTCTCGGGTTAATTACCAGGGAATACCTTGAAAGTTAATTGAAGAAGCTGTACTTCAAGCAAAATATTTAACCTCGAACATTTTGACTTCTCGTGACTATTTCAACGAGATTTATTCTAGCGAAAAATTAACCGTGTTTGAACATCCGATGCCAGAGCTCACGGTGAATCCTTCTTTAGGAAACAGTGTAAGAGAGAAATACGTATATGCATATAAATTAGTATACCTAATTACATTAGAAACTTTTGTGTCCGGACTAACCGTGAAACACAAATCTTCGGATAATGGGATAATCACGTTTTTCATACTAAACTTCATTCATTTAAATACAAATCAAGAAAACTGACAGCTTGATTAACTCTATGCGGTTGCGATATTTGCGCTGCAAGTTTCATATTTGTAAAAACTATCGTTGAATTTGTAACAAATTGCAATTTCAATTATAACTGTATTATCAAACTATACAATTGAGTATTAAGGTTACGTAAACTTCTTAGTCAAAAAATTGATTTTTTTTTCTTTAACACTAAAACTACCACGCCTGTCAATTGGCCAATTAGTAATTTGCCATAAATAGTTATGTAATCTTGCAGAGGTGCATTTTTGAGAATATTCAACGATTTTCTGTACAAAATATGTATAAAGATTACCTTCACTAGCAACATATATTTTTTTCAAGTGTCTATCGTTTTTATTTCTTTGGTACAAATAGATATACATACTTTAGTCGTTGGTAGTTTCAGTGTTAAAGGAAAGCAACAATATTTTCTGATCAACCTAATAAATTACAGTGGAATCCGGTTATTATAATCACAAATAATGTTATCAATCGGTTATTGCTATCAAAATCGGTCGGTTCGAAAAAACTTTATATAAAATTGATTAAAAATAATCCGTCAATTATAATCAAACTTCGGTTATTGATACCACGTTTGACAATTACATTTGGTGACAAACGATAAGAATTCTTACCAAATTCATACTAAATGAACCTTTTCTTTGAAACTTATTTTTAATCGAAGCATACCTTTCATCTTTTATATGAGTGTATTGCAAGACGTATTAGAAACTACGTAAATAAAATACAGGAGAAGCAAGACAGCAGACAAGCTTATAATAATTTGAATGTTCTTAAAGAGGAAAATATATCCATTAAACTATGTACAAATGTGATAACTAGACTACGGATGTTTATGCAAATTCGTATCTCCATAAATAAAATTGGAAGAATGGACTTTAAGAAAGATTTCTTTGATCCTCTGAATATTGTAATTTTTCCTTTACTTTATATATTTTGTATATTTTTATATATCATATGGAATCTGTCCTTTTTTGCAAATTTAAATTCGCCGTAAGTCATACCTGTTCGCAATAAAATTATTTCAACAATGAACATTTTTTATCCTTCGCCTAATATTTTCAACTGGTTACTCTTATCAAAACTTGCAAGTCCTAAAATAATCATAATAACCAGATTCCACTGTATTTTCTTAAAAGTTTTGCTTTTCCAACACTCAACTTACAAATTCTTTTTTATCATTCGCACCTAGAGTTGCTAAATGAAATTTCTCCACCATCGAAGAGTAAAATTAAATTTCTCTCTACAGCAACCCCTACGGAAAATAATTTTCTTCTCTCTCTCTCTCTCTCTCTCTCTCTCTTTTGTAAAAATATCAATTTACTTTTGAACACAACGAAGCGTCGCGATAAAAACGGAAACACAGCAGAACTGTTTCTCAACTTCTGACAGGATTTTGGGTTACACGCGACTTTCACGCCAGGAACACGTTCCTAGGTGGCGAATAAACGTAATTAAGATTGCGCCAACGACGGACGGTGTTACGCGCTCTGACAGACCTGAAAGTGCAGAGGCTGTATGTACCAACGAGTAACACATCCACAAGGACACACGGATACAGGGAACGTGGTGGTTAAGTGCGTGATCTACCGTAATGAAATTTCTTCCGGCTCTCCTTCCTCGTTCTGCCCTGGCACAAGGACTTTCGCGAATGCACTTGTAAAATTGTAAAACTTGTTAACCCCGCGCCCACCGGCCCCGACTTTACCTTCCATGTTCGACGCTGTACTCGTACTTTATTGCATCGCGTACATGACCACCGGGGGGGAACTTAATTCTCGGCTACGTTTATTTACAGGTACACGAAGAAAACGGCGGCCTGATGTACCGCGGTAATAAATTCCAATTCCGCCCGGTTGTTCGCGCCCAAACTATGCGGAATATTTCTTAACCTTGGGGGGGAAGCACTGGAGAAGCACTGGATTCGGAAGGAAGTAGAGTATACGCGTTAGTTATTTACCTTATTACACAGTGAAATATCGTGTATAGACTTCGAGGTACGGTAGAACGTCGATTATATGAATCTCGGTTATGCGAATGATCGATTGCTCGAATATAAGTCGATTTATGTCGACTGTGTGCACAGTAGCTAGAAGAAGTATTGGCGCACCACTGTATTTTTTGCATTTAGGAAAATACTTCAGTCGAACCTTGATAATTCGAATCTCAAAGGAAGAACTAAAATCTTGAAGTTATCGAGCTTTTCAATAGGAGTTTAACTTACTAAAATTCAACGTACGAGGTGTAGAAACACGGCAAGTGTCGTTTTATGTTTTGCAGCATTCATTTGGTTGACAGATTAGGACTAAACTGCGAAAGTTTATACAGTTATGGGAAATATAACTATGAACAAAAATAACTGACATGAATGGGGCACTTTTATTTAAGACGAAATAGCGGAAAAGCTGAGTGGCCTATCTAATTCTAGTTTGGAGCATTTGAAAGATCGTTCCTTTTACCATAAAAATGGATGGTTTCAATAAGTTCTTCTCTACATTTACGGACTTTATTTTTCACTTGTTAAAAAAGTGAGTTCTGTTCTATTAATAGTCGTATTGAACAGGATATAGACATTTACGTATGGGACAGTATGATAAAATAAGATAATAATATATTAATTTTATAAATATTGTTTCTTAGCATTATGGTTAAAATTTTATTCTTTAACAATGTTAAGTATATAACGTACTTTTATTTAACGGTGTTAGATACACTTCTGAATATCGTATGATAAAATGCCGTCCAAAATAATCACAAGGATTTCTTTAAGAGATTTAAGAAATTTTCTTATTCTGGATGAAGTTGTAATAAAAGTACTTACAGTGATCGCTACTGGGGTGAACTTCCCCTAATGATTTTGACACAGTACGAGTTCCCTTTCAGTTCAACGAATCGCGGCGCACGTTTGTCTGATTTACCCCAGACGAATATCTACCTTCTAAAACAAGTGGTCCATCGGTCTCTTTACCCAAGCAGCCAAATTTCGTGCTTCAGCCTCGTGCTTCCCAAACCGACCCCATTCGATAAACTTTTCTATTTAAAAGCTATAAAATACTACACGAGCAATCTTCCTGGGAGCCTTTCCGGAGCGTTGCATATTGGGAACGATCCACGAAGGAGAGCTACAGGCCAGACGTCTCCACGCTAGTTAACTGCCGAATAGAATGGCGTCAGTGAGCGCGTAAACGCAAAAAAGTGCAAATTGAATGGCGCCAGGGCAAAAAGCGCCATTGAAACGGAGGCGAGGGAACGGTTGCTCTGCCATGTTGTCGGCAAGATTTCCGGTCGAAGGCTTCCGGTAACGATGATCCTCCATTCCTGGCGAGATTCACAAGACCCTGGCTACGCCACCGCTATTTCCACACACCCCTCTGCCGTCCACTTTCGAGCCCTTTTCGTTCGCTGCTTCTCCTATCATCCCCTTTCCGTCTTTCACCCCTCTAGCTGTTCCATCGCCTCCTCACTTCCTCTGCCTTCGTTCCATTTCCGACGCCCGGTTTCGAAACGTCAGCCACGATACGTGCACAATGAAGACAGAAACTAGGATCGCTTAATAGGATTTCTCCATGGCGATCACGGACGATCTTTCCTGCCTTCCTTCTTAATCCATCGCGAAATCCACCCCTCTTCTCTTACGATGGTTTTCTTTTTTTTAGTGGCCGGGTTACTTTCACTTATAATTTTAACGCAACGAGGGAGAGTTTACGTATGCTTCGATTTTATTATATAAGATAGTTAAATGTTCTATGGTATCTGTAATAGAGATTATTATTTATTAGGAATAAAATATACGAAGAATTACTTTAAATTGAGGCACACGCCAAAATGTCATTTCGAGGAAATCAATTTCAAAGTTTTCAAAAGTAATACAATGATAAAGACCGAGTTTTTTAAAGATATAGCAATATTACTTTTTATTAAATAACGTCTTAATGAAAACTTCGAAATTGATCTTCTCGATATGACGTTTTGCCGTATGTGCCCTTTTTTCAATTATAGTGAAGATATTTCATTCCAATGAGTTACAAAAACTCTAACAGTTAATTATAAATATATCTTGAACTGCACATATTTGGTAACTATTAAGCATTATTCTATACTGAGTCTAAAACAACATATTACTTCGAATCTTTAAAATCATGAAGTAAAAACAGATTTTCCACGAAATTATTCTACTTGAAATAGCAATTTCAACTGCATCCACCTGTATAATAAATGTTTAAAGATGCTGGACGTTTGTATGATAAACTGTATGTCGTAATTCCTACGGCATAAGTTTGTGACAGATTTACAATTTCCGTCTTACGATAAAAGACAGACTTTATTAACAATAAAATTACCGGTACCAAATAAAAATAACAGACGATCGAGGAAAATATATGATGCAGCTAAGATAAGTCTTTATTCATACTTTGTATAGAAAATCACTTATATAACTTTTATGGTAAATTAGTAACTAGCCATTTTAACTGCTTCGATAGCTGTACTGTTAAAACAAATATTTTCCCTTCGAGTTATTCAATCTTGCTCAATGATCATCCTCATTAACTTGAATAGTGAATTTATTATCCCGTGTTTGAATTTACCGAAGCATATATGCAGAATTCGTCGCAACTTGAAGTGCATTGAGCGTTGAACTGAACGCTTTCGTTTCGAAGTTTCAACGTTTGAGTTGCAAGTTAATTTGCATAGTTGAACAATGATCAACAGTGAAAAACGTAGCAAATATTTGCTTCGTGTTCCGTGGAACATCGACGTCCCTTCGTCAAAAGCAACCGAATACATGCAGGTAAATCAAAGGTATTTCTGTGACTTCCTTTCGCCATGCCAAAGTAACTCTAAAAGGTAAAATTGGACGCTCTTCCACCACCTTCTTGCCGGCTATAAATCTACATCCTGGGCTAGATTAACGTTTCTCGACGGTACTTTTGATGCATTCGCGATTGACTATCTCGATAAGCATAAGAAGCACGTATTTGCACGACATACATACACGGCACTGCTTTATGGTGTTTACACTGATTTCCATCGACGACAGATCCATGGCAAATATTATTGAAAGGGGTAAAGCAAGTCTCGTTGCAGGGGAAAATTCAAGCATTCCGAGGGAAAAATGTAGTTTATTTTCATCAGCTACGCAAACATTATCTGACTTGGCATTTATAATGAACTATCGCTTCTGCTTTGAAGCCTCTAATAAGGATTTGACAAACTTTTATTTATTAATATATTTTGCGCAAGCAACGTGTCACAGATAATAATTATCGTGGCTTGGTAAAATTTGAAATAATTTATGACAAAATATTCAAAAGTGAAATCTTTCTATAAGCAAATACTATTTCATTTGGTGCTTACATGAAGTGCTAATTGAAAATGCTATTCATTAAATGCTAATATCAAATCATGAGAAAATATTATTTTCTATTTAAACTCCGATATGAATATAGGAAATAGTGAGAAACAGGAGATGGGAATTCAAAAACTATTTCTGAAATATAATACTGCGACACATTTTGAGTTTCGAAAATTTGGGTAAAACCTAACTCAGCGATTTTACGTAATTGAATCACTTTTCTATACGTTTTAAAGGCAAAGATATTCTTCTTATATTTTATGCATTACATTTTTATCGTATTTTATACCTCACATAGCGAAGGCTATTTTAGTCCAAAGAATTAAAAAAAAAAATACATTTTTTAATTCGTGTATTTTAGTATACAGTTCGAATGAACGAAAGGTTAAGATTCAGTGCATGTCTGTTTCCGGATTAAAAAATGATAAAATTTAAAAGTCCCATTCATTGCTTAGGATGAAACAAGAGGATAGAGAGGTCAATTGAGGACGTAATTTGCATCTAAAACAAATGGAGAATATAGAGCAGAAGTTTCTGATGCAGAGTTTCATATTCAAGAAAATCGATTTAATAATTCACCGGCTATGTATGCACATAGCAAACAAAGAAGCTATGCAATCGGGTTATCGACATGGCTCAAATTATGTATATACTTGCATAGTGTACACGGTGACATATTCGTATTATTGCAATGAAGTGTACGATTTTAAATTTTCCTAGAGAATCAAGCCTTAAATTTTACGTGCCAGGCATATTTACTCTACACTATCATTTTATTTAATAATGCTATCATAAATAACGGGATAGATTTGCAAATATGTAAAACTTTAACATCGCCATCTGAATTAAATTTTTATTATGCAGTGGAATTCGTTTACTATAATCACTTTGGGACTTGTAATTTTTTATAACAATAATCGATTCATAACGGTATCCGTGATTACAATAACTGGCTTCCACTGTACTATACTATCAGGCATTTATTTCACAATCAGCTTGAAATGAACATTGACTTATTGTTAAATTATTTTTCAGTTATTTTGTCAATAGCATATAATTCAGCAACTGAAAATGCAAAAGCTATGCAGTGTTATGTGAAATAATAAAGAGGAACGTATTTTTAAAAAAAAAAAGAATACATTTAAAAATTGAATGGTATCGAGAAACAAACGACTTTTAATACTATTCGCAACTCTTGAATATTGTTCGTGAAATATTGATTCGTGTGCTTTCACGTGTAATACAAAACAAAACAATGTGACCCGTAGAATGTGTAAACCTGAATTAAATCAATGACAAAAGTATTATATGGTCCTCCTATAAATCTTCTATAAAGCTTCACGCGTCTAAACTAAAATTTCTATGGTGCAATAGAACAACGAATATTCAAATCAGACAAAGAGTCGCGCGTACACATGTGCAGTTTAGTCTGGTAAATTGCCAATATTGTACCTATTCCATTATTCAGGCACAACTGATTCCATAGTTTGAACAACTAAATTTATGATTTTATATTTTGGCACAACATTATCGAATAAGCTTATAAAATTCTATCAATCTAATATAATTGTTTTCAATTCAAACTTGTATACAATCCGTCGCAAATGTCTACATACACCTCTAAATATTAAATATTTAAAAGAATATAGGAATTTCGAACATTTTAATAATAGTATTACATAATAGTATTTATTAACTACAACTAGATAGTTTGTCAAAAATAACGATGTCTTTCCTATTTGTTTGCAACAAAATATACATGAACCTAAAATATAATTTCACGAAAAACTACGTAGATTTATTAAAATATAAAAAAACTTATTGTTGTAACTGTATTTAAAGTTTGTTAGAGCTTCTAATGCAACTGCCACGTCCAATAATTTGTTTAGTATAAGTAAAGTTACATTTTATGTACTCTTAGGAGTAACTTTATTCATGTAACCAATTTTATCAAATAAACATTAAATTCTCGAAGATATGAGAGTAAACCTTTGTTATTGATAAAGTCAAGCTACAAAATAGATTGGTAGAAGGATATCCAAATATTGGAGATTATTTCAGAAAAATAATAATTAGATAGAGACAACACCCAAGAAAATATTAATTATGTCAAAATTATTAAGCTTTAGAAAATGTGCCAATAATTTTACGATTAAAATGGTTGCAAAAAATTATTACACTTTGTTCTTTACTTAAAAATTATTACAAAGTATACAAATGTTAGATATATGTAATTTTTAATTAGTGATTCTCAATCTTGAGGCTAAAACTAAACATTAAGTTAAAATTTAACTTTGTTACAGGTAGAATTCCCTTTTATTGAACCAACACCATAATTTGTGTCACGAGTGCGACTCGTTATTGTATGTTAAAGGGTTAATATTTTTATTAGCTTAAAGCCTGAATTACACATTTGCAAATGAGAAAAATAGGAAGTTATTTTAATATTTCCTTGTTCTTCATATTTCTGTTAAAATTTTCCTGTCTGTACCAATAATTTTAAAACACATATAATATGCAGAACTTTCCGGTCAGCCGGATAAAATGATTTAGCCCAAAAACTGTCAAAAGAATCGTTCATCCTGAACCCTCTTCACTAATACAACTTCTCAAAGTCCTTTTTCGGAAGACTTGCTATAACGATCGACCTACTTTCGTCCTGAATCACTTGGCAACCGCCTAGTCTGGCAGGAAGAAACTGAGACCCGTTTCTCCGGTTAGGAGGGAGTGATCTTTCTGGATGATTTTCGACAAAGATACTATGCCCAGTGTGTGTCTCTACCTGACTCGAACCGCACCTGATTTCTGCAGTCACGATCCTTCTCGAATTTCCTTTTATTCGTTCAGCCTTCTTCAGGCTTTTGGCCGTTACCCGATTCCCTAGCCTAGCTTCTTTCAGCAATCCTTTGGGTAGTAAAAAGGGGGCGTAAACACACGAAAGTACTGGCAACTTTTCAACTTCAAACATGTTCGAGTTTAACGTTAGCCTTTTCGACCATCGACACGTCGCGCCGGGTTTCAATGGTCTCGTAAAAGTAGGACAACACAACGTACAACACACAGGGAACAACGAACGCTATACTGGGTTAACTGTGCTAGGCTGTCGTAATGTTTATCGATTCATCGCAGACGACCCACATTCTAACGTTAGATAAAGCTTATCGTTAATCATTGCACGATGAATGCAGGTAAATTTTCAAAAAACGTAATTACTAGCTTGCGGATTTTTAAGCATTTAGGGGAAATTTAAATTCGCAACGTGCGATATGCACGTACTACGCAGAAGTATGCAAAAACCGCAGTGAAATACAAGTTGCAACGTTTAGAGAGTGAATTAGATTTTTGTCGCGGATAAATATTAGGTGGTTGCTTATGAAATAGTCGATTTTATGTAGTTTCAAGTTTTCTAATTGCTAATTAACAGCAGATTTACGGAACTCGTTAATTTGACGGAGCTCGAATTTTATCCTTAATGTTAGAGAAATTAAAAGTATTAGTTTTTAGTAATTCATGTTGACTTTGATTGAATTTATTCCGTCCCTCCCTGATATTATAACTTTGAATATTTATCTATAGCATATCTATTTTTAAGGAAATCTGTGAAATTATGCTATCAATGTCCGTAAATCTAGTGTTAATTAAAAAAGAGTACTTCTAGTTTTTGTAAAATATCTCATATAAATTGAAGTATATCAGATTCTCATAAATGATATTAATAATACAACAACCCCCGCTGAATTATGACTTAAATTTAATCTAGAAGAATAGTCTAAAAAGAACATTCAAATTTCACTTCTCCTCTGTCTGCCATTTGTTTTTAAACTATTCACGATCTTTCAATAATGTTAAATTCAACAAGCTCCAAACTTTATATTCATATAAAATAAACGTAATTTATTATTATCTTTAATTAAGTGACAACTAAAAAACTATATAAAATCGATCGCTTTATATGCAACAACTTAATACAAGTTGCAATGTTTAGAGACTGTATTAGATTTGTATCTTAGATAAACATTGCTTTGAAATAATTCCAATAATGGCCAACTCTGATCATAATTGGATTTTTGATTGAGAAAAGTAGGCGTTTCGTTTCTTCTCATTGATCCACCATGCAACATTGGAAAATTTTCACGTTTACCTCGCCTTCGTAAGCTACATATTAGAGGCTTTGTAAACGAGTTGTATTCGGGCTAGGAATTATGTTCTTTGGCTACGGAGAATAAAGCAGGCTTCGAATGTATCGATTATGAAACACGAGCTACACGAAATTCAACCTGACCGCATACCAGAATAATTTAACGTGCATAGAGAGAGAAACCTAAAGAAGAATTTAAAAGAATTCGAGAGAACGTATGTGATATGATAACTTTGCCAATTTACGCTTCGTATCCTGAATTAGCGGAATATGCTACATTTCTCAGAGAGCAGAATCAGTAGAAAGATAAAAGGCGCATTTTGATGGCGATTCAGAGTAGAGTAAATTATCGTGCCCATTATATTATAATACCGATAAATCGGTTTACCAGTCCATCGGAAAATTTAAAAAAAAATGGCATCAAATTTTACCGATAATTTGTCTCTTTTTTACCGATAATTAGATAATGTAAATGTAATAATTGAGTGCGTCTATAGTATATGCGTTTTCTATGAATATAACAGACAAATAGAAAGACAAGAAATATCGATGATCTTTTCTTTTCCTTCCAACAGAAACAATGTGAGATTTGTAATTTCGCAACGTTACAATTTCATTAAAAAAAAATTGTTTGCTATATTCATCCTGATATTTTCCAGTAAGCTAAACAATTACTGGTAAACCGGTTACGATTAAAAATTTTACCGAATTACCGGTAAATGAAATAGCCGGTAAGTTTGCAACCTCTACTCCGGTTGAATTACAGTGTTGGTCCGCCGACAAAGATCTGAAACTTATTAACGCAACTTTAATGAAGCTTTGCAGGTAGTGAACTAGTTTACACAGACTCGTAACGCTTCGAACGGTGCGCATGGCACGAAGAAAAGTGAAACGTGGTGTAAGGAGCAATTCAAGTTTCAAAAAGATTCTGATTATTAACCCTTTCACCGCTGTAAGCGCCTATAGGCGTTTAAGAAATTCGCGCGTGGTGAATTACTAGCATTTTTTGCCAATTAATTTCAGTTACCAACAGCACTGTTAGCACTTTGAAATAGCTTTGAATAGCGGAGCTGAAAACATATTTAACCCCTTCTATTGCAATTTATTTGCAGGCAATATTGCTCAAGTAGACAGTCTAATTTTGTTCAAGTTTCATAGAGCAGTGAACAACAGGGTCTGTTAGACTTTTGCTGTTCAAACAATTGGTTATTAGTTCACAGCGATATTTATCCAACGAATTTACAATGAACGCTCTTTACGATAGTTTTATATATCCTTCGTATTCCATAGAATATGATTCGTTATTTCAGTAGAAGGGGTTAATTGAATATTTAATTAAATGGATTGTTAAGAAAATATATTTGCAAGAGACATTTCAATTACTTCTGCGTAATAAAATTCTCAATCTAATTTCGACTTTACCAAATTTATTTAGAAAAGTGGCAGGTAGGTTAAAAAACAAAGAAACCGTATTACTTTTGTTTCAATAAATATCCTTTACAAAGTACTGAGAAACGACGATAAATTATTATAAAATTTTAAAATACGACACATCTCTGCATAATTAACCCACTGCTCCTTAACCTGTTGTGGTAGCGACACACTTTAAAATTAGTTAGGTCTATGCGACACACCATAATTATTAGAGAAAAAAACTCTGCACTCAATATATTAGGTTGTTATTGTGAGTGTTGGTTTTATATGTATATGTACGAATGATGTTAAATGAGTATGAATGTTTTGTCCAGAACTATGTAGTCTATGATAAAAATGAGATGCGTGAGAGTCCTATCTATTGTGTATGTTATTATGATGAATGTCCGTTTTAAAAAGAATCAGTCATTATCGACACAGTAGAGAGAGAATACATAAAGTGAGAGAGCAAGTCCACAATGAGAAAGAGAGAACTAAGGAACGAGATAGCGATAGTCATACCAAATGTGTTATATCGTTATTTCACCTAATTAAACCATTATATTTAGTCTTGAATAATAAATATACTAAATTGTATCGTCTAACAAAAGGAAGCACTATCATTCTACCCACAGTTGTGTGACAACAAATGCGACAGAAATCATGCAACGACCTAATAATAACTATGCAATATAAGTAGAGTATTTAATATTTTTACCACAAGTGAAATTTTTACGAAATTCTCGCGACACATCTATTGAGAAACATTGAATTAATCGATTTGTATCGGAAACTTAATAATCCCACCGTTCCAATAAATAAAGTTACGTTAATGTTTGAGAAAAATAATTCTGCCAAAAGAACAGTGATAATTGCGCCAGTAATTATGAAAGTGGTGTAAATGAAAAAAGAGAAGTAGAGGAGAAGTTTCCATATTTTTGTGCTATAAATCAATTTAACATTAACTAAGTAAGCGATAAATTGCGATTTTGTAGATTTTTTTACTTGCAACACTTTTATAATCACTGGCACAATTATTAAACGAATGCATTCTGGGTATTTAAAGAGTGAAATTTTGGCTTCGCTGTTTGGTTTTCCTGCGTGACGATCGATTTACGAGGTCTACTGGCGAAGTATAGATTCTTGACGAGTCATCCCCAAGTAAAGGTATCCAAACCCTTAAAAGCACCCTCGACTTTTAGGCTACGCTTTCAAGAGTACATAAACAAGATCATCTGTCATTCAGTATAGCTGTCATATGCTAGACACAACAACTCGAAGCACTATTAATGCAAGGATACGTAAAAATATACCTAAAACGTGTCACGAAATCTTTCCTCTTCCGAAATTTTTAACATAAAATAAAAATGTATGGAATTGGTGTGTTATAGAATATTTCAACAAAATTGAAACGGAACAAATTTTTGGAATACATTTTCGTTCATAATGTTCCGTTTTATGATAATTATTTACTAATTTATAGACTGCCGATCTTTATGCACTATAGTTGAAAAATATCCGGAGTAATAACCTCGTAAATTATACAGAAAGTAAGACAGAGATAAATAAGTAACTATTATTATCGGTCTTACAGATCGACAATAGTAGCTAAGCTTTAATAATTACTGTCTATTAATCGATCTATTTGGCCGTAGATTTATCTTAATAATTTTGTAAGTTTCGCACAAGTATAATAATCTTTGCAAACTAATGGGTTTTCTCGTTCACGAATAAGATCGAATAAAATGAACTCCCAATTTAGAAGTTTAAAAGTTAGTAACTGAAGGGAGAAAATATGGATATTTACTAAGCAGGAAATTATACTTCTTTTAGTTCCTAATTCATATTATTTATGACTATATTTCACTGAAATCCACGCCTTTCACAGTAGCAGTGAAACTTTTTACCTCCGGGCAGCCATAATTAATCACTACAAGCAATACATCAATGCTGAAATACTGAGATTCGCCATTAGACCTAAAAACGGGATCGTTAACGGCTAAAGTAGCGACAAATCGTACCGGATGATTTGTAGGTAGACGAAGACGCGTCTCTCACGTTCAACCCAACAATCTCATTTCCTTCGAGTGATTAAAGTCGACCTATTTCAAGAGTAGACCGATAAAAACGTTTATTTGAAACGAAAGAACCGTGGCCCGTAAACGGAAGGTAAATAGGGTGGATTCACAATTTACTCGGACGCATTTAAGAGGATAAATGCTATGGCCGTAACTACGGTGGAAAGCGGAATTGAAGATACGCTTAACGTTTCGCTAATTTTATTGGTAACCTTATGTACTCAGAGATTGTTAAATAAATTGGCAAAGGTACATCAGAAAAATGAAAGATAAATCTATTATCGTTTTACGATTCATATAATTGACAACGGGCGTAACCAGATTGTTCGCGGTTATTCATACTTTTTAATTTAGAGATACGTTCCAACGACTTTCGACGGATAATTAAAGATTTTGAAAAAAATATTTTTTTCATTGAATCATCCGTATAGTCTCAACTTATCGTTACATTATTGAAATGTCTCCTGCTCTGTTCAATACTTGTCTATAGCATGTATAATAATCGCATCATTGTGACTACTAGGTATTGCAGTTATATATATAATCAATTTATTGTATATTAGCATGTTATCATATATTTATAATTTAACCTTATTTGATTAAAATGTATATACATGCATATATTTTTATTTTTTATTTTATATATATATATATATATATATATATATATATATAATTTATATATACATAAACAAATGTAAATATATAGTATTATAATTATGTATTATATATATATATATATATATACATATATATATACATATGAGATATTTTGTAAATACATAAATATTTATATATAGTCAGCCTTAAATATGTATTTATACATGTATGTATATCCAAGAATATACATATGCAGTTGTATGTGTTTTATATGAAAAACTGTTGGTCCCCAAAAACTGTCAACCTATACTATAACCTATTTAGTCTATATCTAAATCCGTCCCTACTTCTTAGTTAGCGTACTTGTTAGGTAAATAAGTCAATCTTGCGAGTTTGGACTTCCATCTGGAAAGGTAGCGCAAACAGTGACCTATCTTGTTTTCGGACGACTTCGGAAACGTCGTTTATCATGTTGGACGTTTGTGAGTAACAGGACTAGTAGGCTAGTCATCCAGCAATTAATTAATTAGATCGTTGCAACGTGGATCAAGCACTGTCTATAGTAAATACGTCGGAACGTTCGGAGGAAGCGAAGTTCGTATAACCGAATTGAACCGAACCTAACCGAATTCCAAAGAGCTAATTTTTTATTGAAGTCATAAAGCGACTATAAATCTACTTTTAGAGGTAGCTTTGTAGTTAGAGTTGAAGAATCCTGTGTAAAAGTATCTACTTACTTTTCTTAACACCAGAACTGTGGTTGTTTCATTTAGAACCGATATAATAACAGTTTGAAAGAGTTATTTTCGAAATCGTTTCAAACCCTACTCTCATAGTTAGGGATTCATGAATTAATAGGAATTAATTCACTGAAAATGAGGATGTTGACACTTTTATGGTTTGAAATTTCTGAATTAATTGGAATTGATTGACTGTCATAAGTTATGGATTATTTCGATCGTTATACGTTTACAAAGATGAGATTTTACATTCAGGAATAACTAGATGATTTTTATCAATTTCGACAAAAACAATGGAAATACACACGATTGTCGCAATTTTTAATAGTAATCGCTGAATTAGTGGTGTTAACCCCAATTATTACCAAAATTTATTTTAACTATAAACAGTTAAGGTTCAATCGAGTGCTGTTGCACTAAAGTTACAAAAAATTCAAAAAGTTAATCACTTCGACCTACGAACGGTTCGTACGTATAACTAAGGCACAAAATATTCCACGCGGGGAAACTTTTCAAAACTCCATCAACCTATCAACTTGCAGCCATCTCTTGGGTACGTCCATGATTTTCGATCAAGAAAGGCGTATGTCGCCACCACGGCGAAGATCGTGGAAGATTTTGCAAAGTGCACCAAGGCAGAACCGAAAGAAGCGCGCACGCTGACGGAAACCTGTGGGATCCCCTGGAGATCGAATGGAAGTCTTACGTTGGACTGACGTGGCGCCTCGGAAAAAGCCAGCAAGAGCCACGTAAAAAAGCACGACCGGGCTACGTAAGGATATGGAATGAAAGAGGAAACTGGGGATATCGTATGACTGAAAATGATACAAAGGAAAAGGGAAATGTAGCTCCATCGGCTTGTGTAGTACACTATAATCGAGTGCGTAGGCGTGAAGGAATACTTTTGTCGTGAACACGTAATGAGTGCCGTATGCGCGATAAGATCTCGGCTATTCGTCGAGCAAATGGCTGTGTTACACCGAATGAAGGTTTTGCGTTTGTAAAATGTTCGGTATCAATTCTAGCGGAAGTTTGCGGTGATTTGTCAGGCAATCATGAGCAACAAGTTAACTATTTCCTTCTTCTCCATGCAACTTCTTCAATTTATTTATTTTTTTTTTTTTTTTCGTTTGTTTGTTTAGTGAATTTAATGTCGCATCAAGAACTAGGTTATTAGGAACGGTGTTATACTACTATCCCTGGCAAAAAGTTTTCCCGCAAACGTAAGAATGTGGAACTAACTAAGAATAGTACAATTTTTTAGTGAGAAATGCTGCATCACAATTAAAAAAACATATGAGAAGATTATATAAATATAATATGAAATAAATGGGGAACGAAAAAGAATAAAACAGCGAGGAAAATAAATCCACTAAACAGTAAAACGATATTTTATCTAATATTTGTATTGCTTAATATTTTCTAATATTTCTACGTCCACATTTGATTTCTTTGACGTGTTGCAGCATTGCTACGTGTAAATGTAATTCTTTTTACAATACGTTTATTATTTCTCGAAGCTGATTTTCTGATTTTTGGGGACATTTATTATTATCATCTTAAGAAGTTCAGAAGAATAAAAGATTTCACTGCACGTTTTGGGCATATTTTTAAGTATCCTTACATTAATAGTGCTTCGAGTCATTGTGTCTATCTTATCATGGCTCAACTGAATGACAGACGAATCACAATGATTTCCATCAACTAACTATAAAAAATAATAGTCTCCAACACTCTACCATTCATTGATATTCAACAAAGTACAGTCGACAGGAGAGTCTTTCATCTTTCACTCTTAAACGTTTCATCAGCTTATCCGTGTATTAAAAAGAAGAAGAAAAAAAATGTTACATAGGTCCCCTCAATTTTCTCAACCGTGAAAAGACACTAATGCCAAGGAACGGTCGGAGCTAGGAGAAAGGAAATTCGGTCTTTCAAGAATCCACTAATTTATGACCAGCGAGATCCTTAGGACTTTAATCTCAAGAACCACTCAAGATAATCCGCTAGTCTTCTGTATATCACGAGTTTGATAGATCCCAGACGTCTCAGGACTCGTAGAACCAAGGACGAATTCATTTAACAGCGCTAGCTTTTTTCTAACAGATGGTGGAGAAGTGTCTGTTGTATCCGACTACGTTTCATCATTGAATTAAGCTTTTTTTCTTAGTTTCGCCTCAGTATCTTAATTAACTATTAATCTTCATCAAGTTACTGGTGCAACGAGCAACAGTCGTTAAAACTTTGAGAGCTCGTTGAACCGATTCGTGTTTCGAGAAGAATTTCACTTGAAATGGTACTTGGGTAATACGGATGAGTAAATTGCTGTCTGTAAATTACTGTTTTGGTTATTAGCCTTGCTGCAGTCTTCCAAATTTGCAAACTTAATTATCTTCTAGTTTCTTTGAAAAAAATGGCCTAATTTTAATATAATAAATAATGCACAAGTTATTCGTGATAATCAAGTTGCAAAACTCATCCTGTACAATTAATTAAATACTATAACATTTTATTGCATTTTTATAGTATTCCAAGTATTTTTGAATTAAGTGTTCATAAGTGAATTAAGAAAATTGAGTTTTACTAAATTATTTGCATTCGCATGTCTGCGACGTGTCCGCAAATTCTTATTTTACCGTGGAAATATAAAACTTGTAAAATTTATGAAGCAACCACAGGGCGAAGAACGCGTATTTTTTTAGCAGCACTATCTCAAGTTTAGGAGATAAAACTATCTTCCCGAAGTTTTATCCTTCTGGCGCTACTGTGTGAACTGTCCGGAATACAAAGAAGCTTTTTATACGGGCGCTTTATAATTTTTGGAAGGCTGTTTCCAATGAGTTGTAAAAATATCCGACAAGAAAATTCAGATACCTTTTTGTATCGTTACTTTTTATGCAGACAAAAAATCGCCATCATTTTAAATTCACAATCAACTGCAGTTATTTTTAGTCGATACTGAAATTGCATACAAATTGATAATTAAACATGATCGCTTGTTATGCATATAAAATTTGACGTTTAAAAGAAATAACAGATAACGATCGATGCGCAAAATTGACGATGCTTTGTTGTTAATTAGCGACACGTATGCGCCATTGGTATTAAATACAAATGGTGAATGCAAATGGGAGATTAATAGGAATATACTGCATAACAAGGAAAAATGCGGGCAATTGGTTTTTATTTTTACAAAAATTTTACTAATTTGGCACGTGAAATTGGTAAAAATAATTAAAGTGCATTTATTTTAATCTCGATGGTTATTTTTGAGTCGATTTTCACAGGTAAAAAAGAAGAACCTCTAAATTGTTATATATAAAAAAAAAATATTACACCAATAAAATTGTTTCTAAAAATATACGTGGTGCATGTTCATTTATGCTAAATAAATTATAAGACCTCACAAGATGTTATAATATCTTTTCGAGATATTCGCAAAACAAACACAAAAACATGTTCGAAGCATTCATCGTAACATTATGTTAAAAAAACGTGGATTCATTCTGTGTTCCAAGTTTGTTAATATCAATAAGAACGTAATATATTCATTAATCGATTTTCAATGTATGAACATAGTACGTCCTTTTATATATCCTCCCGTTTTATTCTTCTTAGTTGAACATATTCCATTTGTTAATGTATTACTGTTCATTTTGCAATTGTTTTGTTGCAATGTGCAAATTCAATACGGCAACTAACTCCATAATTGTGAATCAAATGATTCCCTATTCGTCGTGACAGTACAACGATATAATTATGTAAAAGAAACGGTTACTTTCTTCTATTTGATTAGAAGAAAATATATAAAAATTAAAAACTCTACGTCAACGATGTCCCCTTTTAAATATTCGAAATTTTAAAGGTTGTACGAAGATTTTTATGAGTGACTGTATTTTTTGAAGCACCAAAGTAAAAAGATCGCTTAAATTCGTACGCAAGAACTTGATATCAAATAATAAGAGCAAGTTCTTCGTGTTATTTTGTAATAATAGAAAAAAAGTAGAGATTCTGCAATTTAATATAGGTAATGTCTTGGTCCTATCCCTGCCATTCTAAATTGCCTTCATCCGAGGTAACATTTCTTTCCTGTCTCAGTAGCAGCTCTATCACTTTTCTTTCTGCCATTTCTAACCAGCAACTAGTTCTTGCTAAGTACTACAATTTTTCCATTGCACTACCTGAGGGACCGCTGTATTCTATGAGGTAATTTCCGGAGATTTTGGCGCAAATTGGCGTACAAATGAAATAACATTATGTTTCCCCCGCAGCAGAGAAAGAAACTTCTAGTTATTTTAACGGAATTAAATTCAGCGTACGCTGGTGTTGTGCTTCCGATTGATTTAAGCGAAATTTAATGATTTAATGCATATTAAGTTAATCGATTTTCTTTCTTACTCGTGACGCGAGATTGTATTATGTAATACGACCAAGTATGCAAATTTTGTTAATTTCGTAAAATCCAGTTGTTAATTTAGCCTTAATTCAAACGATCGAATTACGCCCGTTTTTAATTTCCACAATTTTCCAGCGCCCACACATGCTTTATTTCATACGTGTATATTTAAGAGATCACCGAATCGAATAATGAAATAACTTTTAAGTATTTAAATTTTACAGAATTCTACTTCAGAATTTTGGACAATAAAGAATTCGTATATTCACCGATTATAAATTCACTTTCGACAAATGTCTGTTCAAATTTGGTAGACTAAATTTATCAATCGTTGCTTGAACTAATTTTGGTATTCGTAGCATTAGTTTTTCTATTTCATTTGATATTATCGTTCTTCTAATCGTGTCAACGATATGTTAGTTTATCCTTTCTTTCATTTTCCTTCTAACCTACACATATATTATAACAGTTTTCGAGGCTTGATTATAGCGCAGACGAGGTACAGGATAGACCGATCATCTTATGGGACTTCGTGTCACATGCTCTGAAATACCGATAATCTAAAAATTCAGACTTTTCGGAAGAATATGTTTCGTTTTATTATCTGACAAAGAATATAAACACTTCTAAAGTATTTTAATATACAAAATGTAAGGACAAACGCAAAAGTTATACATATTAGACAATTGAAAAGGTAAAAATGAAAACGGATTTGGGGCTCATGAGCCCCAAATCCGGGTGACAGGGAAAAGCATTGGATAACTGGTCTATCCTGTTCTTCGTGAATGATTATAGTACAACCAAACTAGGCCGATAGGTGCGCTGAGGTTGAACTTGGACAACGTTCATGTTTCGTGTACAGTTAGGTGGTATCATCGACTACACGAGGCACATTCAGGCAGCGTCTACAAAGCGCATACTCTCGTGTAACGAGTACGTATTTACCAGAAGGCTGCATGAATGCCGGGCACAATGTGATATAGCTGGATATGCGAGAAAGTGCATAAAACACCCCTTTCACCGGTGAAGTGGCGACAACAGAGGTAACTTCTCTGTTATTTCTTGAATATTCTCCTGCTGCCAGTCCCGTTCTATTCTGTCCCTTCGAATCTACGAATGAAATATGATGCCGAATACGTATCCCCGGTTCTCGGTCGGACACATTTCCCCGTTAATTTATGCACAATATCCGTGAACTTCAACTAATGCTAATGAATTGCTCGCCGCGCGATATGACTGCGCCACGGTTTTCGTAACAATGTAAAGGAGCTATTCCATTTGCACCGCTTATAATCTCGCGTCAGACTCACGGATGATGAATTGCAGATGTTACAATGAAAAGATCGTAAATGGTAGAAAATTTGTCGCTACGGAAAGGGGGGGGGGGGGTGGTGTACGTGTGTCGTTTAATTTTAACTCCAGATTCCTGGTTTCTTACTCTGTAATTTAGCTGTCACAAGGATTTGTGCAGTGGGAAATTGATGGTGTTTCATGTAATGGTTAGTTGAATAGCTTGGTAATTGTAGCTTTTTGAAAAGATTCGTTACTTTATAAAAATATTTTTAGTTTTTTGACGTACTGTTAAACACTAAGGCTGTCAAAATGACAAATCACTGATTCACTATAAAAATGATATATGTACGTAAATCTGCAGCGGCACATTTTTGAGAACATTCCGCGATTTTCCGCACGTGTAAAATATGACTAAAGATTCGTCTCAGTTGCATCGCACATTTTTTTCAATCGCCTGTCATCTTTATTTCTTTGCTACAAATACCTAGATACAGTTTAGTCGCCAGTATTTCAAGTATAATTGTTTCACTGACTACAAGTAGTTGAATTAACTATTCACTGTTTTAACACTGTATGAAATATGAAACACTGTAATACTATAATTAATTTGTATTTAATATTCTTCAATCTTGTATATTGAAGCAGCAATTAAAGTTGAAATTAAACCAAGTTGCAAATGCGGTGCCTTTTTTTATGTATTTAGACCATAAATTCATCACGAGTGCAACTCATTATATGGCAAAGGGTTATAGATAAAAATAATTTCCTACACCTAGAGCGTGCTGTTTATTTTAACCCCTAATTATCATTCAGTTAATCTCAAGTCATTGTAACGTGCATAAATTTATTGCAGTTGGAATTTGGTAACAATCTAAGCTGTTCATTATGTAATATAAATAAAAAAATAATTCATAACATTGCAAAGATATCATTTAAAATAGAAGGTTGATTTTCACAGCAAAATCTATGCTAAAAACGTGTAGTATTGAAGCTTAAGACACGTATGAATATTTTGATTGGGCACACGAGGGTTGGTAAAATATTTAAAATAATTCCCTGGTGCAGAAAAAGTAAGAATTCTGCCACTATATCCGAAACACTTAAATAGTAATGATATTTATACGTTTTTTTATAGTTCTACAAGGAAAATATTTGCATTGTTGTTTGTTAGTTTTGCGGAGAATTAAGTCCTTATAGTACACGAATTGCAATATCGTAGAGTAGTGTGCAAAGTGTAGAAACTTCCTATGGCCTGAAGTAACCTGTAATCGGACTACACGCCAACTTGATTAAGGACTTAGCGTGACTTACGTTACGGAATAGAAGCTCTTTATTTAATAATCTACTAATCGCCGCATCCTGTTGACAAATACGATTAGCAAAGATAATTGTAGCAACAATTACGCGAGTCTCTTTGTCTTTCTCCTCTGTACAATTTCTGTTTGCTAACAATTATTTCCCTTAATTTAATCGACTAAATATGGGGATTAGGCATAAATCCATATTCGTATAATCTTCTCTACTGTCGAACCATCAAATGCTAGAACTTTGTAAATCTTACCAAAATTAGTAGAATAAAATTTATATGCAGATAGATTTAAAGAACGTTTAATTAATGTTGAAACGTTATTACAAATCTTCTCTAGTATTAATTAAAAGAAAATACAAGTTCTTATATAATACCAAAATTAATAGACTAAAATTTGAAACACTATACTCGAAGAATTTTTCATCGAGCTTGAAAAATTAAAACAGAATCAATTAATATTCCGTAATAATTACACTGCTGATTTTTATGCAAATTCATATTTTTATCAATAATTTTTACTTCACTTTGAATATTTTGTACATGTTTGCATTTTGTACGTCTTTGCATATTTCAATTTGCCATAATTGCATAAATCCGCAGTCTAGTAATAGTAAACGAAAAAATGGGAGAATTTCTTAAGTAATGTCACACTTAATACAATGAAATTTACGTAGAAGGTAAATCAAAAGAATTTTTCAGCCAACACTAAAAGTTACTACGAAATAATTGAATTATTCTTAATAATTACACCAGAAAAATAAAGAACACTTCCTAAAAGATATTATAATATTTAGAATAAAATTTATCACACAGACATCTGATGAATTTTTTATCAAAGTTAAAATGTTACAGCAAAATAATTTAATATTTGAAATTCCTTAACCCTTTAACTACTCTTTAACATCATCCATAGACTATAATGAGAAATTTTTGTGCAACACGAGTGTCGTCAATAAGCGATTTGAAGACTTTAATCAAGTTTATTATTTACTTTACGAATAATTATAGTTTTGTGCGTATACTGAACTTCTTTTCTACAAAATAACTATGTGTATTTGTATTTGAAACGAATGCGTGTATTTATGTATGTTTAAAAATTCGTAGAAATATTTCAAATTATATTTTAAATTAAGTTCACTTAGCGACGTACATATATTAGGTTTATAATTTTTTGCGTTTAAAGGATTAAACAATCCCAAAATGAAAAACAAAATTCGTCGCACACGAATGTCTGAAGGATCGTTGGATCAAAGTAGGAAAAGCAATTACGGAATGATTTCCATTAATCTTCCGAATTTTTTCCCGACCTGCAAAACAATCAAAATACAACCGGCCAGATAAATCACTTTACATCGATAGGCGGCCTTTGGAACTCATAATACTGACATTTCAATTTTACACAGAGATTACGGTAGGCGAACGTCGATGCCATACGTTACGGCTAGTTTTAATAACTATCGCGTAGAGTTTCGAAGGGCTGCACAAAACAAAACGAGAGGATAGGTTTGAAAAAAATTTTCGGCCAGGATTAACGTGAACGGATTCCGTGGTATTTCGATAACGTGAAAAACAGCTGTCGAGAAAAACCCATTTGGCATTCCGATATCGATCAGTTCAGTATATTTTATCCAGAACGTCAGAAAACATACATAAAATTCAATGTCCCTTGCAACGTATCATAGCGAGTATCAACAAAATCAACATACACCTGCTCTGTTGCATTTTTGTCCATTTCGTATTTTATTTTTCCCGTGCAGATCTCGGCTAACAAGGATAATCGTGATAACACAGCAGGCATGCAAACGAGCATATCCGATTCCATCGTGTTTCTGTCTTTATTAGAAACTATGCTCTATGACACGTATCATTAATTTAATAACAGGAGTTGGAATGTTAGTAATCGTTACAGGAAATCATGTTAATCTAGTCATGAGTAAAATTTTACTGTACTCACCTCCCAATTATGGTGGCTTAATCTAAAACTCGGACACTTGCATTTTTATGCTTTAAGAAGCGATTGATAAGCGTTTGAATTTCCAAGATTTTGGATTTCCAAGTTTTTCGATTCACAAACTTTTGAATGTTCAAGACTTTAGAATTTCAAGTATTCGAATTTCTAAGCTTTTGCATTTTCAAGCGTTTAAATTTCCAAGCTTTTTGGTTCCCAAGCATTTCGATTTCCAAACTTTCCAATCTTAATTAATCTTCCTTTCGTAAGCTTCCTTAATTAATCTTCTAATTTAGATTTCCAATGTAAATTAAATGCTAGCATATCGAATACGTTCGTAAAAGCTATAGAATAACAATAGAGAACTGTCGACTCGTTTCTAAGCCATGTGCAAGTACGTTTACACTCTTTTCCTATATTTGCTAGAAGAAAGTTGATTGGAATCAGTGGCCCCGATAGCTGTGGCCTCTCCTTCTAAGTACTCAATGTAAGTAGGTAAGCACATTTGACATCGTTCGAACACGGTATCATCAACGAAAGCTAAGGAAATCAATATCATATTTTACTTAGGTAACATGGAATTAGAAAGAAAATCCTATTTCAAAACATCGACTCGAGTACAGCCAGACTACATTCTGAATTGAATTTAAATTATATTCGGTTGAACGAAAAGTTCGTGCCGTATTATATTTATATTTTATTTCACAATGTTTTTTTAAATATCCAACGATTAGATCTGATGAAACTAATTAATTGATGCAAAAGGTACGTAGGGTTTTATAAGAATTATTTGTATTTAGTACGTATCGTATTGAAACATCTACTTATGCCTGAAGTTTTACTGTAAAAAACGACTTTTTATATGTTTTAACCTAATATAAATGTTATGTAAGTACTGATGAATAAAAATGCAAATCCGTTAAACTTCAAAGAATGGGAATATTAAAATTTGTCAAACTGAAAAATTACTTAATTAAAATTACTCGAAGCAATGCACATTGTTGGTACATAAACAACGTTTTTAACACTATATAATCGTGACACTTTTGTAGTTATGCATTTGCGTAAATATATAAATCTCAAACGCTATAATTCACCGTCACTTGGTTATACCTACAGTAAATAACGAAATCTTTCATTTAAAGCAAACGCCACATAAATCAACCAGTTAATCGCAAAAATCAATCGACCAACAAATTATTGTACCTCAGTAATTCCATCTAATAAACTAAAAAGATTCACCTCTTTAAATCTGACAAACGTTCGCATTTATATTCTCAGCAATTAAAATTCCCCGAAACAATATTACGTCATTTTTATTTCTGCGTACAAATAAGATTCTGAATGAAAAATTACCCACTTAACAGGATAGCGTGTACATATAACATTTGAGTGTTTCTAAAATATCTCTACGAACTTTCCTAAACAAGCTAATATTTATCAACAACTAAAAGCGATAGGAGGATGATAAAATCAGCAGTTTCCTCACTATTCGCGAATCAATCGAACTTACATACCCTTAGCCACGTATTACAAACGCGGGATCTTGTTTGTTAGGTGAATCGGAACGAATCGCTATCATGGCAACGCGAACTTCTTTGATTACCATATAGATCGCACGTGTGTGTGTGTGTGTGTGCACGTATTTTTTTCTTTTTTTGGACTCTGCCCAGACGACAGAACGACATGGCGCCGCGTGTACGCACGCGATCTGATGTTGGTTTTTCCTCGCGAAGCTCGTTGCGTATCGATCACCCCGCTCCACCCTAGCTACTGTCTCGCATGACGTGTCGCGTGACAATAATCAAGGGTTAACTCGAAAGGAAAAAACGATAATACGCGTTCCGAACGTTTCGTTTGATCGTAGTTATTTTCCGTTCCCTCTTTCCTCTTTCCTCTTTCCTGCGATCTGCGCCAGGCGAGAAATACGCGTGCCCTGTCTTTCCAGCCCTTCACCCCCGCAACCCACTCCAACGCCTTTGTCTTCTCTCTGGCCATCACAGACGAGCTCTTTAATTAACTTTACTTTGTTCAGGTCAATTGTCCCTCGTCGAGAAAGAACGAGTGCGTGCTTCTATACCAGTCGAGCCTCCACCAGCGCAATCGATGATATTATAAAATTATTTCAGGAGCCCCGTGAGTCTGACAACGCGTCATCGAGGGAGACGTTCATTCGGGTTAATTTAGTTTTATCAATTGAATTCTGTGAGCGGCGATACTACACACGATACGCGTAGCTTCTTTGGGAACGCGCGCGTGTAGCATTGCTTCCCAAACGATAGATTGCGATTCAAAGATAGAGATGTGTCTGTATCGGTTGTCGATGTATTATCGATGACTTCGCGATATCTTAACGATATATCGATATATCGTTAAGGTATCGTTAAAGCGAAAACGAGCTACAGCGAAAGGTTGCAACAGAATCGTTTAAAATTTGTTTATTTTTTAGTAGAACATATTACAGACAACATATTTATATACTTTGTTTGGAAGCTTGCTCTTCTGCTGGAAAAATTCTCACCTGCTTTGGAAAACAACTACAAATGAAGCACAAATGTGCAATTGCTATCTTTTCATTTTATTTTAACATACTATGTTTTACTTTATTTTATTCTTATGTTTATTTCACTTCGCTTTTGTTTGTTTGAAGTGAGTTTGCCCGTTAAGATATAAATAAATAAATATATATTTTAATTCGCAATATAAAGCTATTAAAAAATATGTTAAAATAGCAAAATGTATTTTAATGCGGCGTGAAATATACACATTAGTCGTTCTTGCTCGACTTATTGATATTTTAATGATATATCGATATATCGAATTATCGTAACATTCCAATATTACTGATATTTATCGATACTTTTATGGACAGTCACACCCCTATCATAAGAAGGTCGTGAAATGTTCTTTCACACTAAAACTGCCAGTGACTAAAGTATACCTATTTGCAACAAAGAAATAAAAATAATAGATACTTCAAAAAAATATATGCTGCAAGTAAACGAAATCTTTATTTATATTTTGTACAGAAAATCATGGAATTTTTTAAAAAATGCACAGCTGCAAGTTTACATAATTATTTATGATAAATTACTAGTCGGTCAATTGACCGGTTCGGTAGTTTTAGTGTTAAAATTATAAAAATCTTATTTACGCAACATAGAAAATTCGTATCCGTTTTATTATTGAGAGTTAGGAGAAATAAAAGAAACGTACGGAAAGGGAAACTGAGAATACGTGTAAGTTCATGGCAACATTGATTCGAACAAATTAGGATATTTACGGACACTCGAGAATTATTCATGAATCGATTTAAACGTTAAGAGGGATAACGTGTGAAAAACCACCGAACCCTCGAAACTCGCTGCAAACACTGGTGAATTTTTCATGACGATTACCACGACACATTCTTGTGATCACCGTCTTTGAGGTAATGCTACAATCCAGTATAATAAATTTTATATCGTACCTATATATTTCTTTTATCCTTAAAATTATTTTATTTTTTATTAGTAAAAAATACTGAACTTTTTATATTGGACTACGTTTCTCCTACACTCCAAAATTGTTAATTAATAATTTACTTTTTTGTATAAAAGTAGGCTCCTAACGTTAATTTAGAAATTCGGGATAATATGTGTAATTATTATTTATGTACAGCTATTTTAATTTCCAAAGGTTCTTGTTTTAAAATTACACATTTGACTTAATCAAAATGATTTCTAAATCTTCGAAGTTGCAAACACTTCAATTTTTGTGTTCGCAAATTTTGTGATTTTAAATTTTGAAGCAAACTTTTAATTTCCAAGCCTTTACATTTCTAATCCTTCGAATTTTTAAGCTTTCGAGTTTTCACGGCTTCCAATTTCTAAGTTTTCGAAATTGCACATTTTTTAAATTCTTCAACCTTTGAATTTCTAAGCCTTTGAATTTCCAAGCTTTTACATATTTCTAATACTTCGAACTTACAAGCTTTCGAAATTTTACTATTTCTAGCTTCGTAACTACATATTCTATCTAATCAACATAATTTCGATTAACTTGTACACGTGCTTTCTAGCCGACATAACCAAGTCACTTATTTAATTACGTTTCAACCTCTTCGTTCATGTGTATCCCCATCCTAAATCAAGGCACTATGCTATTCATGATCAGCAATTTAACAGCAGTTTTTCTTCACCCAACCTAATAGTTTAACCTGAACGCAAATTAAATAATCTAATGATGCGGTGTGAAAGGATAAAATAAAATGTAACAAGCTGGTACCTATTTCACGTTGGTAAAAGTATTGTATATAATATTCGTTATGCAAATTGAAGATAAGTTATGCAGCAGATTACACTCATGTATCATGACACACTTTAGTCTAGACTAAATAATTTAGAAATCACCACCACTTCCTATTGCGTGAACATCCCACCCTCGTGTCGCTTCGCTTTGCTCTGTTTTGCGATAACCATATAACGGGTGTCCCTTACTTTCGTATCATCATCAAGTATACGAAAAAGAATTTATCAGCAACCAGTATTGCAGCCTCAAATATACGTTAATTTAGGATTTTTAATAGCTAATAATTATTGGCAATTTCTGGAAGATTTTTAACAAAAAAGAATACTATTTACACTTTATAGGGTATTTAATATATTCTAGAAATAAACGAAATTTATAAATACTAACTTTCAATAGAATTGAATACCTTAATTATAAGAAATACTTATAGAATGTAATAAGATGGAATTAAAGAAAAACATAATATTAGTAGAAGAAGAGTTGTAGAATTTGGTCCACTGAACTACTGTTTATTCAATATTCATTAGAATAATTTAAGAAAGTTATTAAAATCTCACTGATTATTAAATCTATATAATTTCATTCATTTGAAGGTTATTAAATGTTGTGTCTAAAAATATTTAACTAGGTTTCGTAACTAATTCAAATCGGACATCAACAAATTAGTTTAGCATTATACCTTCTGAATACATTAAAGTCTTACTTATTTGTTATTCTACGCTAAAGGTTTCTAAGTTGTGTTACGTGGAGACTTGATATTCTGTCAATAAAATTCAAAGTTCGCTATAAATTCACTTTTAAAACTCTGATAAATAATTTAGACTATATATAGGAAAAATTTATTTAAATAAAGTTACAATCGTTTTCCTGTATTTTAATAAATTCGTTTTGGTTCCTTGATTCGAAGTTTCATTTCCGATAAGTAGAAATTTTCAAGGATCCAAAATATGTTATTAAAGTGATACAGGATCCGCTATGAAAATAAATTGAAAACCGTGATTCGATATAAATCAATATAGCACAAAATTTACGTGCACTGTTGGAAAAAGCGAAGCTGCATTAAAGAAACCACGAATTCGTTTCATCAATGACTTATTAATAGAATGCGAATGTTTATACATTTATGGGAAATTTGAATGCGCAAACAGTAAAGAATGCAAAATCTATAAAATATCCAATAATATGCAATGATTTATAAAATATACAAAGCAAAGTGCAATTAGTGAAAGTAGTTGCTATTCAAATTCCATTTTTTTTAATTTTATTTACAAAATTTCGAATTTGCATAAACATTTAGAATCTACTTGGTCCATTTCCCAGATACAAACCATAATCATAGTACCCACTATATAAATCTCCATACAATTCTCACGCGCGTAACGCGATTCAACAACCACCAAAATGTTAATTCCGTAACGCACGAGGTTTTGCATCAGGTATGAAACGACCATAAAAAAGAAGGAGAAAGCATAAAGCCGTTGTTTCGTAAATGGTGACGGTTAATATCCGTGAAATTTCACTTTTACGAGCAGCAAAGAGGCGAATAAATCTCGTTCAGGGTATATATGACGTTATGAATTATGCGAAGAGGATAGCATTGAGCGGTAATTGAGGAGGTAATCATGTCTCATCCTCACCCACACCTTGCCAGTGCTATGACACCGTACAACGATACCCCTATGCATAGTTCACACTTCGTTTCTGCCAATTAACGCTCGCGGAAGATATTTTGACCAACGTTAAGGCAGCCAGGTCAGGAAACTGCCCACGGACAACCATTCCGAAACATTCTCTGCAGCTACCGCGTAAATTTTGCAGTAACATCTGCTACCAAAAAAAGAAAGGAAAGAAATTCAACACGCTTAAACTGGACGAATTGTGCGCGGCGGCAATATTAAATAGTAATTTCAATTTTAATAGAAACGCGGCGCGTAGCAGTAGAGATAATTCTGTTTGTTGTTTCGCAAATATTAGGTTGGTCGAGAAATTCGTGGAGTTCCTAATAGCATTAACTTCGGCTGTATATAATTGGTAGGGTTGAGACTATTTTTTATGAACATCTGTTTAACAGTAACTTTTTTTCAGTTTGAGCACCGAAAGTTTAATTATTAACCAACTATAATATAAATTTTTATATTAGATAACGTTAGATAAGTTGATACTTTGATAGAGAACCCGCAAAATTTGATACATGTTGTTCAGGATGTTTTATATGGATGAGAGACTCAAAGCTCAAAACATTGTGTTATTTTTATGATTCGAAACTCTTGAAACGTGGGTAAATGGTAGTTTGTATAAATAACGAGAATATTGTCACGATTTGAATTCACGAATATTCCATATCGCTAATATTCTAATTTAGTGTTTGTTTAGATGTTAGGCTCATTTTAATTACTATAATTTCATCGCCAATTTATTGTAATGGTTTATGCTGAGGAAAAATAAAACATACAAAAAACAAAATTTTTGTATGCTAAAAAGATGACTATCGCTAATTGTTGCTATTGGATTTTTTATATTCCCATAGCTTCTTACAACGTTGAGTATGATGCAAATAATTAGCTCGTGAAGTTTTTTTGCTGTTTCATTTATTTAAATTGAAACTACATTTAAGTTTCACTTAACTATATTCAATAAATAATATAATTTTCTAAAAGAAATTTGTTAAGATTTCAATTCCTGACAAATAAGGGCACTTCTTAGAAATAAAAGAACAAAAATAAGCATCCGGAGTATCGAATTCGAGTTCGAATTCAAATATAAAAATCGAGTTTCGATCCATCTCTAATATTTTGTTATTAACATTTACTGTATTGTTTGTAAAGCTTTGTTAATGGCAACAAATTCACTACAATAGAAACCTAGAAAAATTAGAAGGTTATTTGATATATTGATTCAATATCTGGAATTTCTAAGCTTCCAAATTTCAAATGATCAAATTTGCAAATCGTTGAATTTTCAAGTATTTAGATTTTCAACCCGTTAAATTTCCAAATCTCCAAACTGCTAAGCCTTTGAATTTTCAAGCATTCGCGTTCTAACGTTTCGAATTTCCAAGGCTTCGAATTTCCAAGCTTTCGCATTTCAACCCCTCAAATTTTCAAGCTTTCAACTGCTCAATCCTTTGAATTTTCGAGTCTTCGAATTTCTAAGCTTTATTCTATGTTTACAGGGATCTCTGTAAACATAGGAATTAAATATGGACTTTTTGTTTGAAAATAAGAATTTTTGTTTTTGAAAATGTGATAATAGTGATGATTAGGCTGCAGATCTTTATGCAAAATTATATTTTCGATAATATAAATAAAGGAATGAAACTCGAACACAGATTTGTTTTAGCTTTCAAATATTATAACATGCACTTTGCGTTGGATTTTTTGTGTCTTTTCACACGTTTAATTTTACCATAAATGCATAAAAATTCGCAGTGTAATAATGATACACTCAAGAGAATATTTAATTCAACTGAAAAACTGAATGAATTAAATAGAGGCTTATTAATCCAATGCCAATAGTAACTAATAAAATAAATGCAATTAGCCATGTGACAGAATTATTAAAATTTAATTAAAATTTAGAACCATGATAAGCCAATCACATAAATATTTTGGTACCTGCGAGGACTGCAATGATTACAGTAGCAGAAGTAAAATAAGTTCGTGTATCTATCTACGTACCTCTAATCCAACAGTAAATTTATAATGTGCGCATACAATAGATCCTAAAGTTACAAAAATTTATTTTTTTCTCTTTCGTTTATAGTTGTTTGTGAAATTAATCTGAATCCTTTGTAAAATAAGGATATACTCTTCTGGGTGTCCAAAAAAGCAAAATTTCCCATAACAGAAATATAAAGATTAATTCATTGCATGCATATAGAATTTGTGCAACTTGTATTCTGAATTTTCTATCATGGAACTAGATTATCATGTACAGTGAGCACAAAATATTGTCACATATTTATGATGTACGGCATACAAAAAGCATTGGCCCATATTTACACACCCATATTTTTCAATAAGACGTTTTTTGATCAGACGATTTTACATTTTATTTCTGCAATATAGAATTTGTATACCTTTGCATAAAGATACACTAAATAATGGAAACATTAATAATATAATTTATTTATTAATGTACCACATCCACAAAAAGTATAACGGGTAGTGGTAATATTTTTAGCATCAACTCTGCATACGATAATTATAAATTATGTGAATTTATGGCATAAATTGTATGAATTATGTAATACTAATTAAGGTATTAGTAACTCTCTTTTTGTGTTCGTATCTGTGTCACTATGCAATGTATTTTAATTTCTTTGATGTTTGTAAGTAGCTTTTATGCATTTATTGGATCTTTAAACGCGCAAAAAGGTGTAAAATGAACATAATAAAAACAAAAATACACAAAACATCCGAAGTGAAGTGTACAACATAATATTTGGAGACTTGGAGACTGAATCGAGTCATTATTAAGGTTTCATTCTTTTATTGTGTCTGATAAACTACGAATTTGCATAAAAATCCGTAGGCTATTTGTAAAAACTGGATTTACTGATTTTGTGGGTGTTTCATTATGATCATTTATTGCAAATAAATAGACAGAATTATAATTGTATGATAATCATGGCAAGTTTTTAGAACACGATAAGAGGGTTAATTATATTTAGCAATCATTTGTGCAATCGGTTAATTTAAATCTTTACTGTGAAACTTTCTACAGAAATTAGTATTTCCATCAAATTGTTGATAAATCTTTGAATTAATTCCATACTATGGAAGCAGAAATATGTGAAATATAATGTTAATTTCCTAAGTGCCTACTTAAATTCCGATTCGACGACTTCGTTATTGTAGGAATATGAACCGGAACAGTGCAGTTTGTATCGTAATGAAGCGAACACGACCGTTTCTAAGGAGTTGTAGTGGTGTTTAGAGAATCAGGAAACAAGCAGACTGGTCCTCATTAAAGTAAAACAGAGTTAATTATCTAAATTGTTCGCTCGAGTTCTTGTCGCTGCAATTTGCGAAATACGAAGAAACAGACCAATGCTTGCCTTGCCAATTTTCTTCCCGACTATCACAAAACCTAATTTTATTTTACACATGTATTTAATGTCATCAATTAGACCAATAATATTATTAAAATAATCACAACGTAGAAATGAGGATATGGATTTTATACTTTCAAACGTTAACCCTTTCACAATGTAATAAAATGACGACGAATGACGAAAAGGTGTCATAAAGAATATTTCTTTCAATATTTCTTTTTACAACATTTTCTATATTTTGGTTGCCGGATACGAAAAAATACATAATTTCAACTATTTATATGTTGCACTTTTTTATAATAACATTACGTGTAATATAATTTAAAATATTAAATTTAATATTACCCTATTTCGCATTAAGCTGTGAAAGAGTTAAAAGCAGAACATCTTTTCCACTTCTTTTACCAGATTTTCCGAATTTTATGATATTTTCGTTTGATATACGTAATATCCACTCAAAGTTCGTGATTACTGCGACTACTTTATGTTTCATTGAAAAGTACACTTTATAATTAGCGAAATACCACATTAAATGCAACACGCCCTCTTTTAATTTTCCCGATAAGTGATACCTACCTACTGAATCTTCCGAATGAACGGCTTTTAAACGTATACACTCTGTAACTCTGCGATATTTATTTTTAAAATAAATTCTGAAATTCGAAGTACATTCATCGGTAATTTTTGCGTCAGTCCTTCGATTGAATTTTTGTAATACCATTTAAATACTATTGGCGGTAGTAGATTAATATAAATTATATTAGTATTGTTTACCCATATAGCGACGTAAAAAAATATCCAACCACAATACATATATAAATATTCAATAGTAATTCAGATCAGACATAACTTTATTCAGAATTTTATTGCCTTAATATCTTAATATCCTTTAAATCTTTAGTTTACTTTATATATATGTCTATAAGATTAAAAGCATCCGGTATTACCGAATTGTAAGCTTTAATTGACCGGCATTTTATGCGTCTTAGTTCCTAACCGGTAGATAATGTGTTAAGAGTTTAAATGAATCGCAAATCGATAGCAACTTTATCGTTCGCAAAATCGATCATTCGTGAAACGATCAGGCATAACGTATCTACTTGCTCCTTTCACTCTTTCCCTCTGCGAACTGCATTCTCTGTTACAAGTAATTATAGCACTTAAACTATCCTGTAACGGCGAATGCCGTGAGATTGACTCATCGTACAGCCACGTGAAGTCTGACACGGTGAACGAACGAGCCAAGGCGAGTCTGGAATCGCGAAACAAAACGTGAGTAATTCTTCAATTCAACCAGTCAGTCATCGCGATGCTTCGCGAATTTAAAGGTATGAATCTAATTGCAACTGACAAGGGAAACAAAGGTAAAAATTTATGCAACGCTATGCAACCGTCCGTTTTAATGTTAATTATATGAAAACTGAATGAATATGGGAGATAAATTACAAATGTTTATTTAAATTAGATAGGTTGCTTTTTTCAATTGTATTGGATGAACAGTGAAAACATTGCAATTTTTAATAAGATAAAGTTTTTAATAAGAACTGATAAAAGAAATTGAAAAATAGATTCGAATTAGTTTAACCCTTTATCCTATGGTTATTTTATTGGTTTCTATTATTAGAACTACTTTAACTCCTTATTCTACGATTATTTATTACAATTTGTTCTTTACTACAAAGAATGTACTTGTATTGAAGGAAATGATTCCCCCACTCTTAAAATTATACTGAATGAATCGTGAAAAATGTATTAAAATCGTTATAGGATTTTTTGTTTATGGAGCGTGGTAATCTTTAACAGGAGCTTTTAAAAGGAAATCAAAAGCAGGTCCGAATTACTTTGGAATAACTTGAATACTTGCGTTTCACACACTTGTAGGTTTAATAAAAATAAAAATATCTTAATTGCATTCAAATTAACTAGAAAATGGAATTAATGAAATACGAATGCAAACGATCATACAAATAATTTCAGCAATTTATGCGACAAATGTCCGTACAAAGTTTTTAAAATACGGACTTCATGTATCAGCATTTCGGATGCATAAATAAGAATTTACACGCCAAATATTGAAATGTAAATTATTGAGAAAGGTTTACACAAAATAACAATAAGCATAAAAAGTGGAAAGCAGAAAAGCTACAAGATTTTAGCAGAAGTTAAAGAAAACAAATACCAACGAAATATTGAAAATCGCACACAAAATTGTTCTTCTTTAATATTCAGAATTTTTTAAAGCCATTGTTTTACAAAATTAGTTACTGCAAAATCAATATCCAATTAAACTTTACTTTCACGCACATTGCAGAAACAGTATTCAAACAAAAAGTAATAAAAGAAAAATGAGTTACAAAGCATAAACCGGTAAAATCTGACCCTGATTGCATAATAAATATGTAAAAAACGTTACTTTCAGCAATACACAAAAATAGTATTCGAATATAAAAACAATTATGTATACAGAAAATACAAACTACAGTATATAAATCAGAGAAAAAAATGAGTAAAATTAGCCTCTAATTAGTAGAAAGGTACTTAAAACATAGGCTCATAAATATATACAGTGACTATCAACAATTTCCGGCCAAAGTTTAATGCAATTATATCAATAAAATAAAAATGACTCGAAAATGGTATCCACAATTCCTATAACTTTCACCGTGGAGTCCGAAATCTGTCGAATTGACGGATTCCGTGAACCTAGTGTAAAAAAATACCAATCGCCGTAACTAAAATAGGATAAGAAATTAGATCGAAAGAAGTAGCTGAAAGTTTATAATCCGAAGACTTACGGAGCTTTGGAGGCGGAAAGAGAAGCGTGAAGAAGGATCAAGCGTAGTGGCGAGAAAGGGTTGATGGGACAACCGTGCAACTGAACGTTTAATAAACCACAGTCTGTCTCCGATGTGGCTAACTTTCCTTCTCTCAGGACCTTCCCCATCGTCTATATATCCATTGGCTTGGCTTGGCGTAGAAATTCATCGCGGTCACTAACTATTCCAAACTACCGCTACTTTCTGCATGCTGCTCTAACTATCTTAAACTGCCAATGCACTGGCCAAGCCTAGCAAACCTGGTGAACGCAGTCGAAAGTGTCTGCGAGATAACGACAAGGGAAAAGTTCTTCAATAAGAGTTAGAGAGACGGGTAGGAGCTAAAAAATAGTCGAATTTCCAGCAACTTTCTTTTTTCTCACGATTCGCATACTTTTATATTCGTTAACAAGCGGTGTTATAGGAACTTCGAAAATAAGCTTGTCGATGAAAAACAAAGTTATTCTGACAAATAAGAAAGACTCGTTGAACAAAGTAAAGATCATTTTAATCGGTAGATATTTTCAGATTGGCATACTTTTACTTTGTTAACGATAGATATTACGGAATTTCAAAGGCAAAAGTTATTTTAACAGATGAAAAGAATTTTTCAAATAAATGCAGACGGTTTTAGTTGGCAACTGATTACAGTTGACACAGTTGAATCAACAGCATTTCGAATATTTATTTAATACAACAGGACCTCCGTTATACGAATTAATTGGGAAACAAAAGTATTCATATGAGTGCATTGTTCACATAATAGAACAACGAGCGTTTAGCACTCACGATCAGTTTGATTTAACGATCAACTCAAAATGAAATAAAATGAATACAAATTTTACAAAATTAAAAAGAAACAATATCTTTCAATCCTCCTTCGTTGTGAAACATTAATTTAAACATGAAAAGTTGTGAAATACCATGTAAATATAATCCGGCACGAACTTTCCGTTCAACCCAATATAATAGAGACTCCCATGTACATATTTTTCTTTGCTTCAAAATAGTGACATTTAAAATACTCGACAATGCGAAATCTATAACATTCCAGAACATTGTATTACGTTTGATTTATGACATCAACTAATTCGTAACTAAAAGCTCTCTATAATCTATAATTCTTTTGTATACATAGCAAATTTTCCCCTTAAATGAATGAATAGGTTTTAATACATTTATGACGCGTATAAAATAGAAATGAGCAAAAATTTAGGGCACGTATATCTTTGTGAACTATTCCAAACGACTAGACTATATTAATTGGGTTCACTCTACAATATTTAATCACATTTGAATATCCCGATAACAAGATTAAGCGTACCAGGAATTTGAATTGTAGTCAATAATGAATTTAACGTAATATTTGATATTGTGATATTTCACTAGCTCTAATAGCAAATACCGACATCAGCTCGGCATAATTAGTTTAAAATTTTAATCATCCGTAGCGATGTAATGTTATCGTATCGCATTTCGAATACAGATATGATCTATGTAATTCCATAAGATTCCCAATGAACAGCTATTCCCCCTCGATTAAACTCGTGATGGGAAGGAAAAACAAGAGGGAAAATTTACTTTCCTGTCGGTATGTTATTAGGAGCTTTTGCATGTTACGTTCCGAGGACACGTAACAACATAATAAGGCGTTTAAAATTTATCTTCGTGTAATAATGCACGGCGGCTAATCTTGGAAATTAAATCTTAATTCGTGCATACCAGAAACTTTCGTTACTAACTAAAAATTACGCGCAGTCATGACGAAAATATTTTCGTCGGATGATCTCGGCACGTGTGAAAACTAACACAACTCGTTAACGAATTCTTTGTTTTACTTCGTATCCAAGCATTTCGTGAATTTCTCGCTTATAGAGAAAACAATTTCCGTATCAACCAAGAAACGCGCGTCTTCACTGCAAACGTTTAACTCCGAAAAATATACGCTGCTTAGTCCCGCTTTTTACGCAAATATATAAATAGCTAAGTTTATGTTTGGAAATATGCGATGTTTTCCGTTGAAAATTCCGCTTATACGATTTTGAATGTTGTCCATTTTATGTTCTGGTTTATATTAGGGTATTTCGTGTGCAATGACGTCTCTTATCCCGTACATTAAATAAACATATCAATATCTTATACGCTGATCACGTGAAAGTAAATTTTCTTACGTGCCTTTAAAAGAAAATCGAACATCTAATAACAAAGTACAGGGCTATTGTTTATTCCGAAGAAGGAAGAGGTAGGAAATTAGCGAGCAATAAATTTTAATTACAACACTGTGTAAAAACATTTCGGAAAATATGAAACGTCTATAATGAAGAGTGGTGAAGAATCGAATTATTCATTCAATTTGATGATACAATATCGAAATTCTAAAGGTGAAGTAAAGATGAAGTTACAGTGACTCTACGAAATTAACACTAGAACTACCAAGACAATTAAAATGTCTGGTTACAAATTTACCACAAAAATTATATAAATTTGCAACGATAAATTTATCTTGTTATTTACAAAAAAAAAAGTGATCACATAATATAGTTGATGGAACATTCACGTAATCCTCCGTTACTGAACATGAAGCCGCACCCAAGTCACGCACGTGGCTTTCAACGTTGCATAAAGTTTAATGTTTAATTTTATCCGATTTAACTATACTTGTATCACACGGACGAGATACACAATAGATCTATCATCTGATCTATTTTTTGTGCTATCACAAATAACGAGAATAATTGGGTGACCCGTTTTATGTGGAACGCTCTGCACGCCGATTAAAACTTACTTCCGTAAGACCGCTAATAATTATTCATCTATCTCGATTTTTCAGATTCGATTTCAGTAATTGAACATAATATCATAATTGTAATTAGTAAAAATACAAAGTAAAATTATTATTAGCGATCTCACAGACCGACAATAGTAGTTGAGGGTTAAATTAATAACTAAAAGTAATAAAATCAAACGAGAAAGAGGATAAAGTATCGAAACACTACGCTGCTACTTGAACTCGTATAACTCATCTCAAGTTCGTTATTATTCGTAAGACTATAGTATTATTTCTCAGCATCTTCAAGTGGCTGAATATAATACAGGGGTCGTAATCCAGAGACGCCACGTAATCTCACCCCGTAACTATTATCCATAACGAATCGGAGTACAGAGCAACGATTCGATATCGAAGCTCGAGTAGAATTTCAACGCGACAGCAACCCCCGCCACGAATGCTTTCAAATTTATCTTTCGCCACCCACCGCAAGGTTAACCAACCACCTGTCCGTTTGTTTTTTTCACAAGCACGAAGTGAAACCCACTATTTAAATAAACTCTTCGATCGTTCAATTCAATTGATTCAATTGAAAAACGCCGACGCTTCGAGGAGAAATCGCCACGCGATTCCGCGCCATTTACATCTTCGATTTTCCGCTCTTTGTGCCCCGATGCAGAGGGATGGAAAAATTGGAGATGCACAAAAAAAAAGTCGGCAAATTCCTCTGTTACTTCTGGCTATTCGATAGGACCCCAAGGGCCAGAGTTGACAAAGCTCGGCACGGATTCACCGGCCATGAATATTCCAGCGACCAAAAAGCGGACCGGAAAGTTTCGCCTGTATTCCAGAAGTCGCATAGTATGCCCATTATATCACGGCAACGCATTGTACGGGTATTCCAGGAGACTGTGAGCCCGGCGTATCGCCTGTTTCACTTATATAATTTACATCGACGCGTATTATAACCTGCTTGGTGCCGTGCACGTAACGGAGTGTACCGAGCGCATACCGGATGAGCGCTTCGTACCGCAAGCTCTGAATGGAATTTGTAACTTCGTCACACCAAGCTCGATTTCTTCCTTTCTCATGCATAATTCGTGATTACGCTGTTTTTCCTCGGCACACAATCGAATCCGTGGCCGCACGTTAAGCTATGCTTACAAACGAATGTACGAGGAGAACTGATACGGCGGTTTTTTTTTTCTTCAATGGGATGCGAATCTAGCTGTGAAAGGTCTGCGAAAATAAATTGTAAAATGTTGGGAATACTTTATCTTTATGGAGATTTGTGGAAAACGAGGGATTAATCTTGAGTTTGTATTCTTGAGGACGCGCAATTGGTGGTGGAAATATATTGTGGAGAATATCAATGAGATTACAGTGGTACGTTGATTAGCCGAACGTCGGTGATCCAAAACGTTGATTATCATAACATAACATTTATGAAATATATATCTTATCAGTAGACTGCGGACTTTTATGTAAATTTGTGCTTTTATAAACAAAATTGAAGAAATGGGATCAAAAGACAGATACGTTTCAGATATCATTATTATTATTATTAAACTTCTCCCGTCGCGATATAAGTCAAACGATAAATGCTATATGTTTTTAAAACAATTTTAAACGAGACTTAATCGAAAAGTGTTGTTATGCAACAACATAATATTGCTCGCATCGAAGACGTACGAAATTAAAACGAATTGAAACCGAAAAGGAAGAAATGGAAATTTATCCGCACGCAATTTCACCATTCGGACTTAACTGTACTCTCGAAATTTTCTACTCTAATTCGCAGGTTCCGTGTGTAGACCAACGGTTAAACTCAGCCGTTGCGGGTTGTCGTTCGCCAGCTTAGAATCAAGAACTAAGAACCGAGTTACTGCTTAAATGTTCCTACGGTCGTAAAGTTTAGCGACTCAGAAGCAGAATTGGTAAATTCGAGCGACAGAGGCGGGCACGAGGCCGTTTTACTTCGCAGACTTGAGTTTTCTAACGAAAGCTCGCGATGCCAGTGTCACCCTTTGTATTCCGTAGACACATTTCAATTTTAACTCGGTAGTATCCGAGGCTTTGAGGAGTCCTTGTGCGCCGCTAGTGTAATTAACCGCTTCAATTGCATGATTTTATTTCGGTAGATGTAAGTCTGCAGTGGAAGCTTTTAACGGTGTCAGCGTCCCCTATAGTTTAGATTCTATCTAAGTGGGTAACGAGCACACGTTCGAAGGACGATGATTTCGTCGAGGCGATATTAAGGAAACTCGTAATGTCGAAAGTAGGAGTTAAAGGGATATAGTAGAGATAAAGGAGACCAAAGCAACCTGAATACAAAATGGAAAATTAAAAGCAACAAACGCGACGACAGGCTCAACTTCTCCAACAATCGATGATATATAATATATATGATATATGATATTTAATATATATGATATATGATATTATATATATGATATATAAGTTGGAGGCTGCGATGTTAAAATAAATTTAAAACAAGAAATACAGTTTCTGTGGCGGCTCTCCTGCACCTACCACAAGAGGGACATACGAAATAGGACTTTCTCGAAAGCACTCGCTGCAACTACCTCGTCCATATATATACCGCCTTTAACCTTCCTTCCAATATCCCAACGTCTAAGTCAGGGCCTGCTAGGTAGCCTTACTGATGAGTCCACTATAGCAGGCCCAGGACGAAACGCAACACCCTTCCTTTTTCCCATTCTTCTCCCACTCCACAGCTCCACAGTCTCAATATAATTCATAAAGAATTAGAAAAAGACAACAACTAAAATATTAAACAAATATCTATTAATATAAAATATTAATCTTTTGGATAGTATGTCTAGATTGAATTGAAAAATTGATATTTCTGAAACATTTTCAGCTGCATCTATCCGTTAGATCAAATCCCCACTGTTTCATTCTAATTATTATTCTACGAAAAGAATTAAATCCCTAAATAAATCTATTAATAGGTGCACCTATATTAACTCGTATAATAAGTAACTAATAAGGGAAAGAGCTTAAATCATCAGTTTTGGAAGTTGCAATTATTAAACCGCCCTAATTGTCAATAATTCTTGGTCTGTGTAGTTAGAGCAAACGAACCAAGGCAGTGCCTTTAGCGTGCAGCTTTGGTTATTTAAGACCAATCAAACATATATGTTTGATCGCATATGGAGTTGAGACATTGGGCATAATTGAACGCTATGACCTGCTGAAGTGTACTACACTACTGTTGATCTTGGCATACACGAGCTAACCAACCTATTACCACGACCTTCGATGCGTCTAAGATCGATATACATTACTAGCTATCACCTGCATATATCATAACATATATCCCATCAGTCGTGATTGCACGAGGAAAGCATATTCATGAACTAGTGAATTGTACCACCTGCTGTAACATTTAAGAATCTATTCGACCGCAATACAACCTTATTCTCGTGCCAGTTTCATGAAATAATTCCCACGTTTATTCGTAGACTGTACGCATAGATTGCAACAGATTATTTTTATTTACGACGACAATAGATGCGAAGATTAACAATTATTTTTGAAAATGTATTATTATCGCATACAATATAAAGTGGCATTCATAAAATTAAGGAAATATTGTTATGTTCAAGTGATTATACGAAGACTACGATCTCGTTTGGTTATACAGTTTATCATTTGATAGTGTAAAATAAACTGAATGGAAATATTGATAACTAAATAACTAAATGATAGTAACCTATAGTAATTGGCTTTCCCTATTTATATGCTTGCCACTGTATTATAAAATTCCTGTTTAACCCTTTCACAGTGTAATAAACTAACGAAAAGTAGAAGGAAGATGGTATAAAGTACTTTTATTTGTATTGCAACATTTTTTGTGCTCTGTTTGCTGTATACAAAAAAATATGTGACTTCACCTATTCATACGTAATATATCTTAATAATTATGTTCTGTATAATACAACTTAGTATGTGAAATTTGTAATGCCGTATTCGCCAACTTGTCCGAGTCTCTCTCGTATTAAACTGCGAAAGAGTTAAGATAGTTATCATTTCCCATAAATCTTCATACAGCCGACCGTCAAAAATAATCCAGAACAAACCTATATTTGGACGCACAACTATCATACTTAATAAATAATGATCCCCGCGCATCGATTCGTATTATCTGTTATTATAATACATTGTGTGTTAAATTGCCTATGTGTATTCGCGATCTATATTCATCCAAACGAGTAGCCAACAATATGATAATACGGTTTATACGATTTCATAAAAAAAAACCATAGCGTTTTAAGGCGTAGAACACTTTCCCATTACATTCTTCCTACATCCAGTGAACACAAACATCGTTAACTAAACTCTAACTTACGATTAACCAAAGCCGAAAAGATGTGATCCAAATTTAAAAAAGCAAAAAACCCAAATACTACAGAATGGTCGTACTATAAAGTATGGGTACTACAATTTACTAACGAGAAAAAAGAAGAACAGGTAAAACTACTGACAAATATACAAACGACATGAAGTAGCAGGATAATAGAATCATGTCAATGAAATATTGCATTAAAGAGAACACGAAATAAACCAACAAAGAATGCTTTACAGGTACTCGACCCGTAAACTTCCGGCAATCGATAGTCTCGGTGAGTGCGAATCGTTGGCTTTCCTTCTCTCATTATTAATTCCCTGTTCACGCTACGAAACCAGTGCGTCGGTACATACACAGGGCGATTTTTCTCTCTTCTAAAAGGGAAATCCCCTCAGGCCGTGGGTACAACATGAAGGTGACGAGAAAAGGACGCGGCAAAAGTTGTCACTGGGAAAAGTGCTCGACTGAGCGAAATAAAGAAACGAATTCGACGAGTCTCTCTGCGTGTGTATATACACACAGTACGGTAGATGGAAAGGGGGGAGAGCGCGAAAAGGGTAAAAAGAGGACGACGAAGAAAGAAAAAGAAGAGGAAAAAAAAAGGGAAGAAGAGACACTCGGCAAATTCCCGAACGCCTTTTCCGCTAACGCGGCACAAGGCGCTGATCTTTATGGGTTTCCATATTTTACGAGGAACACGAGCATAGCTTCTTCTTCAGCTGCCCCCAGGCGCCTACACGACGTATTGTCCCAGTTTTCGTGAAACGTCGTTTTGCGATCGTCCCGATTCCTACGTACACGATGGATCGTGCAACAGGGTGCGTTTATGATGCTTCCAACCACTCAATCCGGATTCCTGGATCGATGGATCCACTTGACGATCCGTTTGTAGTGGCCGATTCTTGGTAAGACGATAGAAGGAGTTTACTCTAGCGAACGTGAAAGTCCAAGCTCTGAGCATCTCGATCGGACAGAAAAGTTTTCTTTAGGATTGATATCGGACATGATGGACTCTCGCTACTCTTGAACGATTGCTACACGAGTGTACCAAAGAACCTTACTTTATTAGAATGATTCTACTGATGACCTGTATCATAGATCCGTAACCAGGTTTACGGAAAAATAGGTATACTATATATAAATATTTAAAATTAGGAGATTGAGAGGAAGGGGGATGAAGAAGGGATACGTACTCATATTGTTATATCAACTGAAGTCAACATAAATTACTGGAAAAGAATATTTATGATTTGTGTACCTTTAAACATGGAATCTGAAATCCGTCAAACTGAAGGATTTCGCAAATGTAGTGTTAAAGGGAGCGATTCAATGGAAATTATCACTCTGAATATATGAAAAATTTTAAAAATAATATAAATACAAAAGATACAGTAACGTCGTACTCATGCAATAAAATACATTTAACCTATGTCTTGGAATCAAACGGAATATCTGTATATCGCGAGTTAAAAAGTATACTAATTGCATACGGTACTTCATTTGAGGCTGTTTTCCAAAGCAGATCAAATTTTTTCCGATAAAAAAACAAGATTACAATTAAAAAGTATATAAGTACGATGTCTGTGATATGTTCTAACAAAAAGTAAAGTTCGAACGAATTAATTAAAACATGCGTTGCATGTTTCTTCAGCTGCTCGTCCTTGTTTTAACAATCTCTTAACAATATTTCGATATATTGTTAAGATTTTATTTATTTTCATTAGTTATTTAATAAACGGGATAATCCTTTGATATATTAGGAGTACATAAAATGTATAAATTATAAACTTAAAATTAGTCGTAGGTAGACAGATGTCACAAAACTTAACATCTAAAGCAATTAAAGTTTGCGAACATGTCCACAGATACACAATATTTGTTTACGTTTTTGAAGATTCTATTTACACAATTATTGTCACCGTATAGCGTAATATGTTTCTCTTGTATCAAAAGGGTATGATGCCTGATAAATGCATTAGAGCTGCAGAATTGAAATAAAGCCAAAACTTAAGGACATTCTACGGAATCATTAAAAACTTTATGGGCAAAGAAAAGATCGTGAAGTTATCGATAACATATCGATAATTGATAGTCACATGTCTAGTACACACCGTATCGTATCCCCAAAGAGGATACTCTTTTACTTTTAAATGAATAAAATATTCGTCGCAATTGCCTCATGCGCAAGGCGAATGCACCGACAATAAAGGAACACGGCTGCAAATTCCATTTAACGGGAGGGGGAGGGAAACCAATGCGTGCAAGCTGCAAGCTTATTGTATCTATCTATCGGTCTACCAGCGCACACCAAGTCACACAAACTGGTTACTTAACCAGCACAACGAAACTGGAAACACATTTTCTCGTTCCGACGAGAAGCCTCACGAGAAAGGGTTCTTTTTCTAACGATATATCGCGGCGTAATGCCTATATCGTGTGCATAAAAGCACGCTGTACACACGCCGGGACGCGCATTGTTTCGTCTCAACACGAATACCGCTTGTTAAAAATATCCGGTGGAGGCGCACACGAGCGGAGTATGTACATCGTCTGGAGAAGAGGAAGGGTGATGGAGGATGCAGAGGCAGTGTTCGTTCACCTCAAGTCGTCGTTCGACCACTCTCGATTCCAACCGAAGGCCGCAAGTGCGAATTCCACTACTTCCGTTGGGAAAATATTTGCCTTAATTTCGAACGTCGGTGGTACTTCCTCGAAACGAATCGAACCCAGTTACCTTGAGTTTCCCAAGCGCACCTAAACGCCAAATCCGCGGGCAAATAGAAGGAGGAACACCTGATGCACGGAACACTTCTCACGAAGATGGTATAAATCGGTTGATGTTATAAGCTGTTCGAGATTCATATTTGAATACATTTTAAAAAGAAAATAGGTCAAGATTTGAATAATCGAATGGAGTGGTTTTAGACATGTTTAGTATGGTGCGGCGTTATTCTGCGTTTGAATATTTATGAAGCTTTCTAAAATTCGCAATATGGTACTTTGGATTTTTCGAACGTTTCGAGGCAAATATTCGACGGCAACTGACAGTTTAATTCCCTTGAGCCAGGTACGAATAGTTTAAAAACGAACTTGAAGCTACAATTCAACGACTTGAAATTATTCGAAATTATCTTGCAAAATTGTTTCAACAGGAGAATTTTTTGAATATTTTTCTCTTATTGGTTACTTAAGAAAGATTGTTCAGTGATAGAAAGTTCAAGTTAAATATAATTATTACATTACGAATATTCATGCATTTATGGAGAAATTTAAATACGCAGAAGAGGGCAAAGGACGTACAATATACAAAAATATTCACACAATAAAGTAAGTGTTATAATATTTAGGGAGTGAAACAAGTCCCTATTGAAGTTGCATTCCTTTACTTGTTTTTACAAAAATATGAGTTTGTATAATAATTATTACTTAATACATACCCAATTCTCTTCCATCAAATGCAAATAATTTAAAAATGAATTGTGTGAACAATTGATTAGAAATTATCACTTACTATCCTTAGACGTCGATTAAAAATTGGAAATATCAAAAGAAAATTGGACGATTATTACGGAAATCTTTGCGTAAATCTATTCGTTCTAAACGCATAGAAAATCGAATCACCAGACAGGAACACGCAAAGTATCTCATTAGGGAAGTAAAAAGAGAGCCAAAGGAATTCCATGGGCGACATACGGTCCGCCTCCGGGACGAAACGACTTCTAGAGAAACTCTGAAAACCATCTGTCGTCCGTCTTAAAAATGACATCCGGTACCATGATTCCTTTCTCAGTTATTCCCTCTTTCTACCAATTGTAACAACAGTTCATCGATGAATTATTTAGGTCACCCATAAAAATAAGAAAAATACATTCCCGAACGGATATTGCATGTTTTGAACCAATAAAAAAAGATACAAAAATGCTCATTAGTGAAGATAAAAAAACAATATCCATTCTCGTCAGCTTGACTTTATTTAAAATTCGACAAAAATTAATTAAAAACCGACGAAGTCAACGACCATTGTACAATTTTTACTGGATGAAAAATCGCAATATTACAAAGATCGATTACATTTGAATATATTAAAAAGATCTATAAGTAAAGGTTTTATTTTCATTTCCAATTTCCGGGAAACATATATCCGGTTTTTATTGAACTTCTAAGCGTTTCATGTAGAAAAATTTAGACAATTGTCGTATTATTGAATTATTCTAGTGAGAACTGTTCTAGCAAAAAAATACAGTATACCAATAAACTGTAATAATTTTATCTTTCTTTTTGTTATTTTTAGCCCTACTGTTCTCCTTACTTACTTTTTAAATTTATACTTATCCGATATTATTATTTGTATGAAACGTATAAAAATTTCAAATACGTAGAATATCGACAAGATATAATTAGAGAAGATAATTTGTTATATTCAAAAATATAATCTTTTTCCGACTCTCTGATCTATTTTCTATTTTCTCGAAAACAGTGCTCCGTGTAAACAAAATTTTATTAAATACTTGTAACTTAGTTTTTCACGCAGAATTATCTTCAACTCGATTGTATCACTAACTACACAACATCCCGTATTTTAAGGTCATATAAATCAGCAAGATAAGTTCCATATAATTGTGCCGATATTTCTCAAGCTAAGGCCTAGCGGCAATTATTGTCCAGATAAAACTTGTTCACAATTTCCTCCTCCATAACATACTTGAAAATCGTCGAGACCAATCTACGCATTCTGCACTTTTTATAAATATTCTGTTCTGTATCCAAACCTAGGAAAAGCATATTACTTTTTCAATTTTTCCCGGTCTATATTTCTTCTTAATGCTAAAATGCAGCCTTCCTTTAAAAATCCGAAAAAACAAGTTGATTTGGAGCAAAGTCACTAAAGTAAACTTTCATTGAAAAGAATTATCTTTAAAAGCATCTTATGCCACAAACCTTTAAGCTACGCTACACATGACTATGCATTCCAAAGTAAAGTAACAAAAGGGTTCAACTGCCCCGACCGATAAAATAGGGGGAAGTATCCGCGCATAATGAATTAATATCAACCAGAATCTTCGAAGGTCAACGGGCTCGTTATCGTAGCCTGAACCCATGTGCGTACACTTAAACGTAACGACTAGTATTACCTGTCTACACCTGCTACCTTGAACGTGAATGGAACTTAGCGGGACTTAACGTAGGCATTATACGAAAAAAAGTGAAAGGCAAGGCCACTTGCTGGCAGAAGCTGAACGAGTGAAGAGAGAGAGAGAGAAAGAGGAAAGGGGAACCGGAGAACGACTTTGACATTGGCAATGACCGTTTTAGTTACGCCACTGGTTGCGTAACACAGCAACTTTTCACAAAAGAGCGGATTAAATGGAACAGCATGAACAATTTACGTGTTTCCAATACTCTGCTACCAAATGGAAACAATAGATGAATTAGACACGTGTGACAGCAATGAAGATGGGTATTGTCAGGCAGCTACGTCAAAACCGTTGTACATAATGTTGACACAATCTGATTCTACGTGTGATATAATGTGTATTTTGTGAGATGAATGTATTGTGTTAATGCGACGTTTCCATGGAGCGTGGAATTTGGAACTATTTTACACGATGATGGAGGTGCGAAATGCTCCGAGTTAGAATAATTATGTGTTTGATTACTGATATGCGAGAATAAATTTTTGGGTTACAGTTGGTTAATTCTAAAAGTGAACATTTTGATAATTACAGTCGATCAATTTTATGGAAGCTTTTTAAAATTACTAGAGTTATATATTAAAAAAAAATGATTCATTTTAATTTTATGACCTAATTAACGGACCTAACTTGAGGTATGAATATCGAATATGCTGATTACTGGTGTTATAATATTTTGATTACTACACGTAAATAACTTGTGATAATACCTGTATAAATAACTGTAACTCTACACACATGATGCTTCAAACATTCGATAATCACAATAAAATTCTATTTATTCAAATATGGTGCCCTATTTTAAAGGCATGAATAAACTAATCTTAATAACATTGTTTAATCTTTGATTAAAAGTGTATCTATAAAGAATATTTATTATTAGTGTACATAGTTTGAAAATTGATATACCAAGTCTTATATATAATTTATACCAATGCTTCAAATAATTGACTACATTGATTATGCATACTGAACTCTACAAAACTACCTTTAATTCTTTCTGGAGATATAATGTTTGTAAATAAAATACTTTTATGAATATGCCAAAAAAACTTAATTCATTTTCTCAAAATTTACTTGAGTGTTTATTATTTTATTAAATTTGTGAATAATTTGAAGTTAATTTTGCTAAAATGTTTCTTTACTACATTTAAACGTTGGAATATTGCTTTATGAACGTGCAACCCATGCATACCTGCTTATACTGCTTGAAGTATAACCTGTAACATTAGATGGAGTGTTTAGTATACCTCGGAATCACGATCATAGAACAATGAAATTGAAACGATGCAGTCGCGTATATTTTTATAGCTAGGTATCTCCTTACAATTGCAATGGATCCTTTCCAACAACATTTCTTTGTAATGTCTATCTCTTTTATCCATCCATTTTATACGAATAAAAGGAAATTTAAATCTGTAAAAGACTTGTTCGTAAACATTTCCATGGATACTAAATTCAAATTTATTCGAATCGAATGTATGGCATAATAAATGGAAAAATAAATTTATGACAATATCGATAAAATTTCTTACCATAATTCATACAAATTCGAAATAACAAACGCATAAAAACAAAGATCTACAATATAACACAAGACTGACTTCTATCAACTGCAACATCGTTAGGAAAGAACAGTGGTTATGTCGTGTAATAAGAAATACCGGATCTCTAATCTGATCGCTCAAATGATGACTTACGTGTTTCAAAGTTCTAAGTTTTTTATGTTAAAGTTCATACATTTCTTGGTGAAGTTCTCCAGAGGAGTTTAAGGATTTGTATTGGGATCCAATCAAACCGAACACGAACGTTTACTCCCTGCGCCCTGAGAAAACTTATCGCCACACCAAGTTATTCTAGCACGAATCTTTAAAAGTCATAGAGGAATTTTATATGATCATGTCAAAGAAATAGATGTAATTTTTTTACGCGATATTCAAGCTACATTACCAGACTGTGGATCTTCATGCATTTATGGGCAATTTAAATATTAAAAACATTGCAGAATGCATATGATGTGCAAAAGTATGCAAGATACCAACAGTAAAATATACCTTATAATATTTAAAGAATCAAACCGATCCCTATTTAAATTCCTTATTTTTAGATTTTTTTATAAACAGTTGAATTTAGATAAAGATCCGCAGTATATACAATACAGTACAGGTTGATACTCACAATATCAAGAATACATTTAACGATTGTATCACTAAACACGCAAACTAAGGTTGTTCGAAAAAAGCTGAACAATTGGAACAATAAAATCTTTACATATTTTCCGCATTCGTTGCATCTTTTATCGATGAATTTCTCATTTTTCGTATAGCGGAATATTAGATATAAACTAAAACATTTCATAATGTGACCAAACTCGGAAGGACTTTTACAATCTTTGATGTCCTCCAAAGATTATAACTTCTGCAAAAGAATAAGTCTTTGTAAGTATCGTGCTAATAAAGGGCTATACAGTCAAATGATACCTAATTTAACGAACCAAGCGTTTATCCGAATTTAGAAAAACCATCAATCCTTTCCTGAAAAATTCAACATTTGAGTGATCGAATTAAAAGCCTGTGATCCGCGATCGTGAGAGATTAAAACGTGCTAAATCATTTTTTTTCTCCCTCTCTTTCTCTCTACGGTAAAAAGAATCACGGAAGTTCGACGGGAGGGTGGAATGAAATAAAAGCCGTGAAAATGGAGTTAGAGGACCAACGCTAGGCAAGTAGTTTGTTGAATCGATCGAAGCGAAAACTAGCCCCGAGCGAAAATGTCCTGACGATTTTTGTCGCAGCAACAAGTTGGTGGGTGGGATCCGTTCGGTCTGCCTTCGAAGCTGGATACGCATCATTGTAATATTCAGCGAGGTGAATTCAAAGCCGCCCAAAGGAATCTCTGGGGGATTTAATGTAGATCAGTCCATTAAATAAACGTGAAACGCGGCCCGTGAAAGACTGAACGTGGGCGGTTATAGAAATCGACCCTTTCAATGGAGATCGCGTGAAAAATTGACCCGATCCCACTCCGAATAAGTTGAGTTAATTAATGAAACGAGACGCGTAGCAGTGTTGAAGATTCTTTTCGTAATTTTGCATCTAAGGAACGAACTTTGATGTAACGTCAATGCATTGAAATTTGTTAACAAATTTTGTTGGGAGAATCATGAAACTTGTTGGGTAAATGGAAAATCTGTCTGTAAATACTGGAAAAATTGTTTATGAAAGTTTGTACAGTGATGGGAAAAAGTATTTATACACTGTGAATTCCATACTATTACTGGAAATATCTTTTTCAAAGCAACATTAAGTTAATACATTTATGATCTAATAATGTATAAGGATCTAGCTCTTGATCTAAATTATTATTAGCGTAAATCACTTAGTTTTCAAGTTGCATAGGAAAAGATGTTTTTAATAGAAATCATAAGATTGCAGTGTATGAATATTTTTTTCAATTACTGCAATATAAAAAATCTTAGGACAGTTATTAGATGTATTCGAAACCTAGAAACAATTAGATCGCTAAGAAGCTGGAAAAAAATTCATTAGATATTTTACTAATAATTTTACTAAATAGTACATGTAATTCGAAATTTATAATTTATACCAAAATGAATTTTATTAAAAACAGTGATTTTATGTGGTGTCCTAAGATTTGAGCTTTTAATTTTACGAATAATCAGAAGTAGTTTAGTAGGATAATAAAGCAAAGATAATAACAGGATGGTTAAGTATGAATAGTATTAAATACTCTTCAGTCAAGACATAATTTAACAGTAAGGTAAAAGAAAACTTCCAAAGCTCTCTACATCATTTAGCAGGAGGCTGAATATTCCAATCAGAAAACTCGCTTTCAACTGTAAAGCGATAACTCTGTATAATTGCTACCTTTTATATAAATCGACGAAAATTTTCATAATCCTTTTCATTATTAAAAAAAAACTATTCTACTATAGGAAATAAGTAGTAAATGGATATAATAATATATGTAACATAAAAAATTGATCACTCCATAATTGCAATTCTTAAAGAAAATATGTATCTAAAAATTATCTTACACAAAATCGCTACTCTGATAGTGTAAAGTCCTTTGCAGACGGAACGAAATAATATTTGACGAATGTTTACCCAATTATTAACCATTTGATGACGATGCTTAACGAATTCTTCTGCAATTATTAACAGCGGTATCTGTTAACCCCTTGCCCTATAATAACGAGCTCCACTCGTGATGGATATTATAGTCTACATAGAACGAAGACACACTGTATCTATAGTAGAGCTTAATTTCAATTGCAATTTCTGTTGCGATACACAAAGCAGAGGATTATGGAATCCAAATTAATTATAATGCTTTAGTGTCGTATATTAATAAGTAGCTAATGCTACAAGGTACTTATAATCTCTAAGAAATTCGTAAGGCAAGTGGTCAAAGATATTCATTTGAATTTGTTGCTTTAAAAATTGACATGTATTGAAAAATCTAAAACAGCTCGAGCGGCTATTTGTGACAATCGTCCGCAAAAAGTTAATAATCGAATAAATTATTGTGCGAATAATACTCCAGCAAGATAACAAGTAGAATGATTCTTTATATTTAATCCTCTATCGCCTTTAACAAAAGAATTGGAAATTCGATAATTTATAATGTCAAACATTTTCTGTTTAATACGGAATTACAAACATCTCGTGTAATTGAAAGCGTGTGAAAACTAGAGAAGGAAAAGAAAGACTGTCCATTTGCAGGCGTAAGGGAAAGAGTCGAGTGGCTCTCGATTTTATGTTAGCCAACCCTCTTTTATTGCGTCATTAATTAACGGAATGATGTGAGACGGTGCGTAAACCTTGCCATAAAGGTTAGCACACAGAGGACCCTAAAATTAAGTGATTCACCCGTGTCGACAAAAAACCTGTTAGAGTTTCTATTGGCAATTTGACGGTGACATAAAAAGAAATTAATTCCGGACGCTTTGCGTTGCAATGGCCGTACTTAACACAAAAATCCACGTAAATTACGTACGTGACACAATTTTGATAGGAAGACACAAATACAAGACCCGAGATAGCAATTGGAGCATTCTTTCATGCATTATGTTGGTATACATGAAATGTCATTTTTCAAACTTAAACTTTTAAACGCGAGTAGATTTTTCAAAACACTTAGTATATACTGTATTAAAAAACTGGGTTCAGCGAACAAAATGTTAGAATTTCCAGTAGGTCACAAAATTTTCTATTTTCAATATAGGAAGTAGATAATATATTTGAAAACTATGCGTTAGAGTGATACGATTTTTAATTTTATTATTTAAAATCAGTAGGTACTTCGAAAACTAAAGCAGCGATTATATATTGCAAGCATCTGACGTTACTTCTTGGTTAACCCAATAATTTCTGATTTTACACACTTTTTCCAATTACTAATTAGTTCCACTATTCCATATTTATAAAGATCGTCAATTTTAGACTTTTCTAGTCATCTATTTTATTTATGCTCCAATGAAAAATCATCAATCTTAAATTTTAAATGACATTTCATACGTAGCAACCTAATACGTACATACGAAAAACAGAAATATACACAGTAAATATATTTCATATCATATAACCTAACCAAATTAATTTAAAAAATAGTATTCGGTACAATTTCCTTCCTATAGAGAATTTGGTGAGATTTTACCACATAAGCATATTTTATATTATGCGAAGCTTCTCATTTAACAGATGTAATTTAATTATCTATTGTATGATACATTCACGTATAGAAAACATTAACGATCTTGAAAACTAAAAGAAAATGGTTTCGAAACACTAGACTTATCTTGCATTCAATAGCCGAACTGAATTTGTAATATTTTAATATCCATTAAATACTGTAACGTTTAATATTTTTTGTATCATGACGAATACAAAAACACGATTAGGTGTCCTGTTTTAGGTGATTCCTGTATTACTTCAACGAATTAATTTAAAAAATAGTACTGGAGCCATTTTCTTTTTTACAGGAAACTTCATCAAATTTCGAAGCATGTAACTCCAAGATCGTATTATGCATTGTAAGCATCACTATTTTACTCCTACCGATAAACAATACTATTAATGTTTTATTTTCTATTATATCGTGTACGATTTAGAACAGCTCCACAGAACGGAATACGATATTGTAAAGATTGAATCATAACTGCCCCTAACGACGTTAATCTGGTAAATTAAAATCAACTTTCGCGGGACGTAAACGTACTCCATATTTAATTTCGTCACTTTCATTCTCGTGACACTTCTCACGAATACAAAATATTCTTTATAATATTGTGTTACAACCGCAGATGGGATTCGATACCAAAGTCACAGGTTTTTTACAAATCGATTGAAAAAAATGTCCACGTTGGATACATTTATCGTTCAAAACCGTACGAAACAACTCAGTATCTTTCACAAGGAAAGTTGAAGGACACGCGAGAACCGTTCGAATACATTCACCCGTGCTCCGAAACGGATGCCGGACGCAAAACACGGTACAACACGCATGTAAGAGAAAAAACGATAAACATTCCTACCTGGGACAAGTCCGAATCGTCGCGGATCTTGGCGTCCATGGTTGTTTGACTAGCGATGATTCCGCTCGCCGCTCCGATTAGGAGAATCGCGATGATCAGGCAATTACTGGTCGACGACATAGTTCCAAATGTTCACTATTCCGAACAAGTAATGTCACGTTCGCACGAAATTCACCAATCCACTACGACAGACAACAGTTTCTTTCCTAATAAAACAGCACAGTGAACGATCGAGGAGAACCGCGGGTCGAAGCGCGCTCGATTGCACAGCGATATGCGAAGAATCGAAAGCGCAATCGAGAGTTTTGAAAGTCAGCGACCCAATGGCCGCACGGCACGCGCACTATCCACGCGCGATCTTCGAAAAAACGGAAACGTTGTTTTCTCCCAAGCGAGGACAACGGAGAACTGGAGGAAACTGAACGACTAGTTCTTCCAGAGCAATGAGGAGAATTCTCGGACCGAGGATCAACGCATAAGACGAGTCACGAGAGACGCAAACGTAGCGACTGACTCCGCACTCTTTTCGTAGGACGTGTCAACGATACGGAGGATGGCGCGGAACTGCGCCCTCTCCATGCCTGGACCCCCGTGGCCCCCACCACACCGCCGAAACGAGTCTTCGGTGTACCGTACCGTCGTCGCCCCTACTCCGCAGCCGACTTTCTCCCTCTCTTCCTCCACGTGTCTCCCCTAGCTCGCTGCGACACACATTCTACGCACCCGCATCGCGATGAGGCTCGTGAGTAGAAATGGTCATTCAATTCTCTCTTTTACAAGTCCAGTCATTGATAACTAAGGATAGACCATCCGTTTATGGGAAACATCATAACGTACGTGTCTAGCCAGACTTGGACTAAATTTGTATAAAAACATTGTACAAAAGTTTGATTAATTGTATTTTATTAAAATTGTATTGTATTAATTAAAAGTTTGATTAGTTGTATAAAATTAAAAGGGGGGGGGGGGGCTAGTCATTGTTAACATTCGGAAAAAAGTGACACCTACTTCCGATTAGTTATACATATTTTTTTAATTATCAAAGATAGTGTCTTATAGTTTCGTCCAAGTGAAATTGTATTCGTTTGGTTTCACGTGGATACTTGTAATATTTGGTTAATTTACGAAGTTATCGGTTAATAATAAATAGTTTTATTTCATATGCTATGCTTTTTAATGTAAATGTAAAATTAAGCCCCTATCTCAGAAATTTTCATGGTGCCTTATAATTTTGTCCAGAAGTATATACCTGTATATACATTATTATAGATTTGAATTTTAGAGATCACGTACATATGTCGAAAACAACTGCGTCGCACAATATTTAGTTACAATTCTGTTGTTGTCTTTATCTACTTTAAATTATTATAGCAATGTCGCATGTAACATTAAAATGGTAAGGGGGACAGGTAGACCCCCTAATGGTTCTATATAAGAAAGGATAGTCTACCCTATGTTTCGTCGATGATGCGGTCATATCTCAAACTTGTGTAGGATGAGTTCCCTTATTATCGGATATTTAAGGTTTCCTTTAACCCTTTGAGCACTAACAAGGAACGTCCGGCAATTTAAAAATTCAAATAAATCAGTAACTTTGCACAAACGTTGTTCAAGTAATCCTATTAATGGATCCATTTTTTATTTTGGTAAAGGAGCGATCGTAGGCGTAAAGACACTCCTTTAAAAATAATATAAGTTTTCATGTTATCGTTAATATCTTCAAAACCACATATGATATGAAAGAAAAGTTCAATTCGAAGTTTCATGGCATATGATGTTTTACAGTATGACTGTGAAGAATTTTCAAAAAACTTTTTCAAAACTGCTCGGTATTAGGTGTTCTTCGGTAATAGGGGAACTCCCCCTACTAATTGGTAAGTCAGGATAAACTTCATATACGTAAATATGTGTATGTATATGAGGGGCTGAGAGGAAAAGTGGTATAAGTGGCAAAATATTTATTTTGTGGACACAATGCATAAAGTTACACTTCGTTGTAAAACGTCTACATATTTTCTAAGGAATGGAACAAATTGCTAAGTATACTTAGAACAATTTGAAAATATAACCACAAATCTTTTTTTGCAATATCTTTTCTCCATTTTTGTTTCTCGCTTTTCCTCTAATCGATAGTTCTGTTTTCTTTAGATCCTATATTAAAATTCAATAAACGCCTCAATAGCAATAAAATACACTTTTGTCATTTTTTAGTATATATAAATACGCATCTTAGTTACCATTCAGTATACTTATCGCTATTTTTTCGAAAAAGGCACTTACAATTAGACCACTTTCCCCCTCAATCCCTCAAATATACGTTTGTAACGAAACTCGTCAATTTGACGGATTTCGAATTTTATTCGTAAAGTTACAGAAATCGTAAATATTATTTTTTAGTCATTTGTATTAACTTTGATTCATGTAATGATATGAGTCCGTATCGTAATTCAATCCGCTTCTCCACGACATTGCAACTTTGAATATTTTTATATAATCCACCATTAATTCAGGAACCCTCTGTAATTATGCTATCGATGTCAGTAGATCTAGTGTTAAAAAACTTTACGACATTCAGTGTTATCTGAAAATTAGCACAGTTTGCTTTTTATCTATTGGAATATGAAAATGAAAACAGTTTCCATCTTGGTACTTGATGGTTGTGAATTCCTATGCAAATTCATATTTTGATTAACAAAATTCAAGAAATGGTATTTAAGTAAAGGGTTTTTTTATTCTGAAAACATAATAATATGTATTTTACTTTAGGTATTTCGCATATTATGCACAAACTCTAATTTTTTGCGTCTTTAAATTTCCCATAAATCCAAACAAATTCGCAGTTTGCTGATGAGTATAGGAAGATACTTTTTTAAATCGATTACACTGTTAATTGTTAATTCAAATATATGTAGGCAGTATTACATTTACATATGTTCAATATCTTGACGAAATTGTGCATGTAGATATGAAAAACTATTGTTTTTTTAACCTAGATATGACGTCACTGAGAGAAACAACGTACAATTGGTTACAAAAGTGTTCGGCTACGTTAGACATTTAGTATTTTTTTTTTTTTTTAAAAAATGCGTTGACAAGCAAAAAGATTATTATTTCGTAATATATTATTAATACCGAAGCAAAGACAATTTAATAAATTTGTGAAACGCTACCTTTAAACATTTAACATAAACAACATGAATAATAAATCAGTATAATTTTCTCAATTTCGTAAGGCAGTCGGGTACTTTTGTGACTAATTATAAGTGCAAAACAACGCAAGTTGAGAGGACATAAAGTCGAGGTATTACTGCACTGTCCTCGATTTATTCGAAGTTGTATTTTAGATATAAATGTTGGAAATAATATGGAGCAGACGTTTGATAAATAACGTATTTCGAGAAGATTGATTGAAATAAATGATTGAATGGAGACGGCGCGGGACAATGTGATTTATTTGAAAAAACAATTCGATGCGATTGGAGATATGTTTCTGTGGAATAATGTTGGGAATCATCAATGAGTAGTTAGATTTTACAGGAATAGATTTCTATTATGATAAGAGTTTATACAGCACAAAAATGTGTGTTTAATATAAATATATATTTATATGTATATTAAAAATTAAGTGTATTAATATCTTACTGGTATAATATATGTAATATTAGTCACATTTGTCAAAGTAATTGTTTCAGAAACGTGATAATGATGTTTTATTACTACTGAGATAACGATCCTTTATACAAAAATTTCCAGAAGTAAAACTTCCGGTTGCGCAGTTTAATCATTATAATGAACCTTTTAAAATCAGGATAATTTTGTTATTATTACAAAACAAAATACATATGTGAGGTGATAATAGATCATATACAATATAATTTGTTAACGAAGCATCGTTAATTATCAGACAATAATTAATATATAAATTAAGCAACAGTTCCTAAATAACTTTTAAAATATTCACAATCTTCTTATGCAAAATATAATCAACAATAATTATAGTATACATTATTAACTGTTTATAATAATATGCAAAGTTATTCCTACATTTAAACAGTGCAAAAGGTACATTTATTAACTCATGTAGGTACAGAGATCATAGAATGTTGTAACACGTGCTACGAAAAACTAATTAAAACTGGTTTTCCTTTTTTGTATTCTGCATTTTACGCTTTTAACGATATTTTAATAACCTACAGTTGCTACTTTTTTCCAGGAGTAGTTACATTTCCCAAAGGTGCACCACTATACGCAACCGATCTAACGTTATAAAGTCATTATCGATTCACGATCCGTATTATTTTTATTCATTTTTATTCATCACATATAGTTCGTCTAACTAGATCGCATTCGAGATATCTACAAAATGCGCCATATAAAATACGAAAAGTAGTGACAATCTAAAAGTAAGTAGTTTCCGCCGATAGGCGTTTATTTTACAATTTTGAATATCGTTTCTATTGTTTCTATAAGATTCATATGCCACCTACCGACAAATACAGTATTTTGTTATTTTATAGATATACTTAAAGATGAGCTATCGTTACTGCAATTACTTCGTTATCTTTTAAGAAGTATTCGATTGAAAAAATGTTAACGTTTGGGTTTGACGTTACGAATTGGATATTATATTAAGCTAGATTCAACAACGGTGCTCTTTAAACTCATTATAAAATTAATGCGTCGTAGCTTTCTATGCATGCTTTTAATTTATATAATGATTTTTGCGCAATAGATTCATTCTCACGTTCTTATTAAACAGACTGTACTTATGAATGATTTAACGTAAATCCTTGTATTAATTGTTACAATTTACACTCGCAACACAGAGAAAGGAAATGATGTTCAAAAGGATTCGAGTCTTGTTGAGATCGCTCCTCGGAAACCGATGCGCACGTGACGTCACCCACCCCCTCCTTGACCAACCACTACAAAATCCCCAACTGCGTCTCGACAAGAAGTGACGTCACGTTTACAGGCTTTTCTCGTTCTACAAGAGCTCTTTCCAGAAGCCGATTGCCTCTGACTTGGCTTTGCTTGGTCTGCAAATCTATGCCACTTGAAGCTGTTAGCCGAAAGCACGAAGTCACGCTACGTGAAAAGGACGTGCACTCTTAACGCGGTTATTCCATCCTGCTGCCTGTTTTTACCGAGGTTTATATGAACTACATGTAGCAAATCTGTTCCCAGAACAATAATATTCCGTTCACAATGGCAGATTCACCTAGAGGTCTGCCAAAAGACGTCGCGACGCGTTCATCTGAAACCACAGATTATCGGCTGAAGGGGAGACGTGGCCAAGTATATACGTAGAGCTTGTGAATGTACGGTTAAGTACCCTTACTGATTGCCATTAATTAATTCCGGCTTTACAGCCTCTGACCTTCTTCCGTCTTAGCGCGCGCCCTTAATACGTACTCATAGTCGTGACTTCCGTCATTAATAATCCGGCGAACAAGCGGAACCGTAGCAGTCTCGAAATTGCTCTTTAATATAAAATACTCGCGAAAGTTCGCCACCGGTAATTTCACCGGCGAATTAAAGTACCTACTGTACAGAGGGGGGAGAGAGAGAGGAAAAGTGAACGAAGTCACAAGATTCTCTTGCTGTGTTGCTATCGCGTTTGACCAAAAGGGATGAAGTCGATATAATTGTAAACTCGATCGCAAGTTCACCGCGCATTCTCTGGCAGCCCAGTGGACTTAGACCGATTCTCGAAACCTCCTGGGGCAATGAGGATTAGGGAAAGATCCAGATCGCGAATATAAACGCAATGGGCTTGTGAAACTTCTCTATTGTTCGCCTGCTCCAGTTGTACACCCAGTCCTGCTAAGTTTGTCCCAATCCCCCAGGTAATTAGTAGTCTAGATACGCCTGTTTGACCTCGGCGACGAACCAATTTCAGCTTACTTAAGCAACTATCCCCTCGTGAGCTTTCACGACTAGAAAATCTTCACTCGTCCAATAAAACGAATTTGAAAATTTTAATCGGATTCAATCTTTAATGCGAAAATCACGCAATTCGTGATTGTCATACGAATACGAACGTTCTGCGCGGATGATTTCTGCAACGATTAGGTTCGATATCCCGCAACGGACGTACTAAAACAGAAAAATAGATAATCCGTGGATGTGATCAAACGGAAACCATCGATCATGCGATGTTCCACACTCGGCTGAACAGCGTGCCAACACTCTGCATCCTTCCCGAACACGATGCTCTCTATTGGCTATAAAGCATTTGCGTGTGTGGGGTTAATTTAAGTTGATACATTGAATTCCGCCGCAATTTTCGGATAGCGCGCACGCGGATTCGGATTCAATGGACGCAAGAGTGATCGACGGGTTTCATCCCAATGGATCTTCTGATGCGGCACATTAAAACGTCGTAAATGCGAAAGAGGAGGCATTTGCGCAACGTCGCGTTGAAATTATCGAACCGCGCGATTCCGCGAGAATTATGGTTAAAACTTTATATCGCGTGAGAATAATCGGGCCACGTGGACGGTTTAATGAAACGTTTTATCGAGCCCTGTAACTTTAACTCGTTTTTAACTCTTCCAGACCCAGTCAAAGATTAGTCTTTTCGTGGCCTTACGAAATCTAATTTTTTAACTAGCCTTCTACCCTCACGTGCATTCGCTATCACTGAATCGTTAAAGGAGCCATTTTGTTGTTACACTTTATCGTTTGTAGTATAAATTAAAGTTTTTTTTCGCCGACTTTCTTTTTTAAAGATTAACATAGCGTGGATAATAATTTTTAAAATACCTCTTTTAACAATTATTTTCATATGTGATTAATTCCATCGACTAACTGGTCGTTAGAGACGCAGTTTTAATTTGTTTCGAAAAATTCTGATTAAAAAGTACTAATATAGAGTAATAAATTTAATATATAGCAGCTATATTTCATTAACTAAGCTCGTGAGTCTGGACGCACGAGTATATTGAAAAAATGAATTGGAAATCTTTTGAACTGGAATAAATCCACGCATACATGTCATATTTTAAATAAATTAAATCAGAGAAATCTTTCAATGCCTGAATGCGAATAAAGCATGCTGCTGTATAGATAACAGTATGTTTGTCAAACTGATAGCTTTGTTGAAATTTCAAGCTGATGTATCTCCCTGTTTTTTTGTCTATACCGTTATGCACACATGTGTACATACATTAAATTGGTATTCATGCGGCGGTCGGGTGTTAGGTGGCAGACGTCATATCAAGGAAAAAGGTATTGAATATCGCTACAACTGACAATGGGAGATAAATTGACGACGCTAATTAAAGTGGAATACAATTGAGCTCTAAAATGAAAGCAAAAAATCGTTCTGCCTATTGTAGGCGATATTCGTAGAATATTGGCTATGTGACTGAAACCATTATTTTAGAAATTAATTCTTTGGACGATTACATTTTGGTGCAGTAATCTTATATTAACCCTTTGACTGCAGCATGACATTACGAAGAATTGACATAATTAGAAATTCTGGCTTAGTTTATATCTACAAAATAATTAAGGTGAAGTGTAAAATAGTAATACGTGGCACTGGTGTTAAAATAAATCTTCGAATATTGTTATATAATGGTAAATCAGGAAATTAATTTACGTTGTATAAAATCTGCTGGACGTATATATACACCTTTCGTGACAAAAGGGTTAAAGTATCTCTCGAATACAGTTTTTATTTGATCAAAATTAAAGTTTCCTCTGTTAACGGTCTAACAAAAATTTAATAATACTAACAAACGAAAAGATGTAAATTTTCGTCAAGACACATAAAGATGAACCATAAACGTAAACTTACGTTAACTGTTACGTTACTGACTTTGTAAAAATTCGCAAAAAGTTAAATTGTATATTTGATTTAGCCATCTAGATTTGGTCGGTTTTATTCCATTTTCTTCTACTTTGAGTTGATAAAATGGAATTAGCATATGGATGCGTGTATAAAAACATTGGCTAAAAATGGAATATATGGGAAAGGAAGACACAATATAAGATTCTGAGATATGGTGTTGGTTCACACACCATTGGACGCGATCATTATTTTCCGGAGTCAAGGGAATCCGTGTCGAGCAGTGACACTACGGTAGTCCACATGTTCCATCAAGATCCATATGGAGAAACATCGGGAAATATTGCAGTTTTATGTGTCGAAAAATACGAGCATCCTACGCGATAGAGTTATGAGCCGTCAAAATGGCTATAAATGAATCTTGGTGCACGAAAGTGCTTCTTAATAGGTGCAAAGCGTTGAAAATATATGTACTCTATGTATTTTTAAATTTGACTGCACTATGAGTACGATTGTGGTTTGACTATTTTATGAGAGAAATTATTTTCGACTTCAATCTTCGATTTTCGATTCGCTTGTCCTCCTTCAATAATTGATACATATTGTATTTTTACCTCCTGTTTCATAGCATTCATTCACACCTGTTTGATTTAACAATAGCCCCAATTTTTTCACGCTTCATCGAGTATTGATTCCTTAAAAAGTTCCATTCAGTTTTTTGGAGAAAACATTTGATACACTTTGAAAAAAGTATAAAAAGTACATATACGTATACGTTTGTAGCTGTGCTACGAATGTTCTACGTATTATAATAATCTAGTTTTCTAATTTCAAGTGAAATAGCTGTAAGCAAGAATACACACAGAAAAACTAAAACAAAATGAACATACAATTTGTTCCTCTCTCTTCTTTAACTTCACGCATTCACAGAAAATTAAACGTGCAAAAAAATTGCAGAATACACATAGTGCGAAAAAATATGCAAAACATCCAAAGTAAAGTACATGTTATAAGGTAAACATAGCTAATATGGAAATTTGTAAAATCTTGATAATTAATTAGCAAATTTTATCGACAACTATTAGATGAGAGATTATAGATTTATAGATGAGTTACTTATAAACAACAACGGATCATACTGGCAATTAAAAAGCAATAACAAACGTTTTTCTCTTTCGTGGTATGTAAAAAATTCCGGAAAGTGTATGAAATAGTTAAATGTTTTAGTAACGATAAATTAAAAAGCATTATTTTTGTATTATTCATCATTAACTATGACTCTTCAAAAATAATTTAAGCAAATATTCATTTTTCATCACTCTTTTAGGTGTTTCATATCAGATATTCCTTTTCCAAACTGTCGAATTTCACGTTTACTAATTACTTCACTATAATTTGAAATCATTTGAATTGTATCACACTTAAGTAAGTAAATACGATTATGTGTTAGTTTATTTGTCCTATTGCGCTGATTTCGTTAAAAAGGATAAATTCCTCTATTTTTAGCAAGGTTTTAAAATCAGGTGTTTCATATTACTAACATTTACCTTAATATCTACTATATATTTATTTCCTATTTATAAAATAATTAATTTGTTTGTACAGATCCACAATCTGCTAATTACTTCAGCTACAAGAAACCGTACAAATTCGCGAACACTTAAAATCGCATTAAGGGATGATTCTTGTGTAACGGGTTCAAAAAAATCGGTTTTTCGTTTTTCGCCTAAATCAATACTACAGTGTGTCAAAAATGTGCCATGTATATTTTTCAGTCATTTTTAAAAAAAGTAACAAAGATACACCCCGTTATCGGGCCAATATCGCAGTATTTATATTGAAGCCTAATTAAAAACTTTAAACACGTTTTTCTCAATACTATGTTGTTTAATTTGGCGGGCAGGATAACTCAAAAACTAGTCGACTAATCGTCTTCAGACAAAGCTTACCCTTTTCTTTACAACTTTCTCCAGAGATTGAACAAAAAATTGGATATTATTTTCCATTTCTAATATTTCTTAACAAAGCTTTTAAGCTGAAATTGTATGCCAGAAACTAGAATTCTTTTAATTACGCAGATTTTTTTATTTAAAATAGGTTTAATATCAGCTTAAATTATCTAACATTCAGAAAATTTCGTATTTATTGCTTTCTGATGACATTATTCAAGATGATTACATGACTCGAACATTATTTAATAAGAAACAACACGAATTCGACTAAAAATTTTTGTTCGCACAATTTAATTTATATGCCCAAAATCAAGTACAATATGATTATTAGTTTAGTACACAAAAACTCGGAAAGACCATTTAATTTTAATGTTGCTACATAACCCCCCCCCCCCCCCCTCCCCCTTAAGGTTGAAAGAATTGGCGATACGAGTAGAAGTAAAAAATGAGCGTATTTTGTATCCCAAACGAGGTACATAAGAAACGTTGGCGGTTGAAAGGAGGCAAGAAAAGAGAAAGAGAGACGGATCGCAGATATTGTGAAAAGCTTCGGGTTCTCTGTACCTACATGCTTGGTGCCGTAAACTCTGTTGAACTCTCATGCTTTCTGCGATGTGGAGAACCAGCTGAGTAGAGGGCACGAGTGTGTTGTACATGCCGAAGACGCATTAATATTAATGTACCGGGATTTACTGCGACACGAGCTGCTCGAGCCTCATGGGTAGGATGTATGTTTACAAATACGTTTCTCAATGTAGCCCCGCCCGACTGTTTGCCTCCGCCCCGCTGCTCCATAGTCCAGACGCGTTCTTCCTTACCGGAAGTAGCAAGTAACGCTGGCAAACTTGGACTCCCTGCATCTTGCAGGGAGTTCCCTAAGGGGGCTTCCGGCACGATGTTCTCGCCACAGAAATGGTTACTCTAAAGTGTGTCATGGCATATCTTACCTTTTCTCTTCGAAGTACGAGGTTCAGTCTGAAAATCGAGGGAACACTGTTCTCGTTGAGAAGCGAACCAGCATGTCCTTACATTCCCTAGATTCCTTGTCACATACGGAACGGGGCGAAACGTTTCTCGTCTCTACTCTCCTAGCGAACGACGACAGCCTGTTCAAATAATGTTCTCCGAGATGTTTCAATTCCTTATGAACATGTACGTTTTTGGTGGTTCCTTTGCTAAGCGACTGCTTCTACGTCTTCAGACCTGTCGGCTGGATCAGTGTTTATAGATTGTAGTTCTCTGTGACGCGGTGCTGGAGTAAAATTCACGTTTCATTTATAATTTCACAGGTTTGAATACTACCATTGGCAGAAAGCTTCCGGTCAAACAAGATAACATAAATTTAGATAACTCGCTAAGGTTCTTGTGGTACAAAGTTCTATTGTATGAATATAAAAGTTAACCAAGAATTTATATACTACTCGGAGCAAAATTAGTTGATGAAAATTTACCTAGAAGTAAACATGAGTTTTGAGATATGGTAAAATTATCGCGGAAAGAAATTTCGTTTACGAATTGCGGAACTTCCATAGTGTCTATGTGACAACGCATCAAAACAATCGTACGTGAACATAAAAAGAGTAGAAGATATTAGATAGCGTAAATATTAAGTGGAGTATAGTTTGTCTCTTTATAGAATTCAAGTTATCGAATACCTTTTCTAATATTTATGCTGACCAAATAATCTTCCCTCCCTACTTTTCTATTTTTTCCTCTTTTCATTTATTTTATATTAAATTTATCTAATTTTTCCATATGATTTTGATTTGTAAAATAATATTTCGCACCTCAAATATGTTAGTGTTTTTAGTTGGTTCCATGTTGTCGTGTTTGAAAACTTTTTGCCAAAGGTAGAATTTAGATTAATATTAGAACTGCCAAGGCAATAAAAATGTTTGGTTATAAATTTACCATAAGAATTATATAAATTTGCAACGGTACATTTTTGGGGGGGTATTCCGTGCTTTTCTGTACAAAATATAAACGAAGGTTTATTGTACTTCAATCATACAGGTTTTGCAAATATCTGCCATTTTTATTTCTTTGGTACAAATAAATATACTTTAGTCGGTGGTAGTTTTAGTATTAAAGGAAGATGGGAGCCTGTGCGATTGTGTAAAAATGGTTGAACTTTTCATAGAATATCTTAGCTAGTATAAAGTGGAACAATTAACATTCGAATTACCAACGTGGTTAAAATGATCCATCTGTGACTTCTTATAAATGTTGTACAAACTTACAATAATGCATACTGAAAGATTTTCCATAAATAGCGTGCATGAAAATTTATTTTCTTTGTATTATGTATCTTTTCAAATATCCTATCAGTTTAATAATTTTGGGGCAAATAAGTATATATTAATTGTTGGTAGTTGTAGTGTGAAGGGTCAGTGACAAACAAAAGTCACAGATTCGGCAGGAATTATCGTACTTTTTTTTATATTGTACTGAATATTTTTTAAAAAAATGTTCTACAATTTTTTACACTTCAAATTAAGGAAAATCAAGAATTTGTTTTACACAAAATGATTTGATTAATCAATTAAATAGTTTCCATAGCTTCATTATTGTAGTGGATTTACAAAACGACCATGAATTCGTAATCCCTCAAAGTTCAAAAAATTACATTTACTAAATTATGGTACACAATATCGATACCACGCATTACAAATCCACTAAAACTTTCAACACTCACCCGCTATTTCACGCTGACAAATAAAAGATTCGCTGGTAGTAACAAATTTTAATCAAAAAAATCGAAGTACTTTTCCTACAGAATCTGTATGCTACACCTGTTCCACTCCACTACAACTGCAATCAACAAATTTACAAGACGATTGAGTTTAATCCCACCTATCTCACTTCCAAACATAAAACAGGATAAATCAACATAGAGGGTTAGCAATCATGCTGCTTCAGAGTGCTCCGCTGCAGCAATAATGGCCTACTTGAAAAGTTCAACTTGTTTCCAAACTCCGAAGCAAGAAGATTCCCGCGATACACGCAGTCGATCAATATCGCATCAAGATCCATCGTTCATGTGCGCCCTGTGCCACTCCACGTAAGAGTAGGATACATCGCATCGTCCCGTACGACACGTACGCGTCTACATAGGTAACACGTTATTAAGAGGTCTACCCGTATCCAGTTCCTACAGCATGGTTACATACACGGCCCAGATATGCCAGCAGGTGTATGGGCATATGTGGGTAACGACACGATGTTCGACGGTGGCTGAGGTTCCTTCAGGATGGCTCGTTATGCCAGGCAAACTGCCACGTAGAAACTGAATTCCGGTGGCAGGGGGAGGACACAACTGTACCAACAGGATGCTATCACAATTGCGAGTAGAACTACCATCCGCAGCCTGAATGTCGTAAGCCGTGTAAGGAATGTTTGGATTAGTTTAGACTCAGCTGTAAGCCTCCCATCCCTACACCATTTTCAGAACCTTGTCTTGTCCTGCGTGAACGAATACGTAGGCAATTCTGTATAGGATATAGGCGTGCTTGCAGCACGTGTGGGTGCGTTGTCTTGCCGGGAATTAATATATTGGACGTAATGTTTCATCAAATTAACGCCCAGTTCTATGATGGCCTCGGCCTGCGTTTAGCGAGCATTCAACGTGTGTATGTAAAGATTGCCTGTCGTAAAGCGTGCTGGCGAGGAATATTCGTGTATAACGTTGACAGCAAGACGTATCGTGTACACGAGGCGTTTCATAAGACCTGTGCCTATTGGAGAGTGAGAAATTCCATGGAGCTACAAAGCGAGGAAACACACCTATTACATGCTCATCAGAATGACGTTATATCAACCGGGTTAGCGAAATTATGTTTCTTCTACGACGATCGATGGAAACGTGCAGGAAAGCATTTATGCTTCATGGATAGCTTATGGTATGGTAATATGGGAAAAAAATCGTGGAACATAATATTGCTTTTAGCACGAAAGAAGTTTTTGTTTAGTTATTTATTTGACTGGTGCATATGAAATGGCGTTTTCCCGATGTTTGGGATTAACGGATGAATGCCATTCTTTTAATTTTGTGGACTCGTTAATTAGAATGGGATACGCTAAATGAGAAAAAATTAATTGTAATGTGGATATGTGTGTATTATAATAACATTGTGGAACCTTCAGTTTTTCACATCATGAGTAATCGAAATATTTAAGTAATTTTTTGTGGAAGTTGACATGATACAAGTTGATGCAGAACCATACATCATATAAAAATATAGTAATTAAGAATTGATATAAAATTACAAAAACTATTTTTCCATCAATTTGTAAGCAATGTATAACATAATACTTAATGAAAATTGATTGTATTAAATTAAATGAATCGAATATAAAGAGAACAAATTTATAATTAACACTTTAATTAGTGTAAAATAAACACGGATTTAGTACAGAATGTATGTAAAAATTTGAATAAGCCACACTCTTGTTTAAAACGTAAAAAAGTTGTTAGCGAAAGTTAAGTTCGTTGACAATTATTAAATTAACAAAATCAAAAACATTAAAAATCATTTCTTATTATTTTGCACATTTATTTCCACAGTTATCTACATTCAAATGCAAAGTGGTTATTTGATCCCTTCTGCTAAAAATAGTGTTAAACAGTTAATCTCTCGTACAATTTACTTTAATTTTTTATAAAAATGGAAAAACTGAAAGAAAGAAGAATAAAAGGAAATTGTTTAATCAGAATATTTTTTGTCTCGTAGCCAGATATTTTCACTTCGGATCTCGACTGTTAGCACAGTCTCGAACGAAGTAATCGAATTAGGATTCTTGGCGCAGAGTGATGCTGCAACCACGTAATACTGCAAGCTAATTTTCCGCTTGTAAAATAACGAACGCCGGGGCATCGTAATTAATAACCCGTAAGATGATTTACGGACTTTGCGTCTAATAAACCGCGTGTAACATTGCGACGGGCGCAAGCTTGTTTTATCGGAGCAGCTTGAAACTTTTTCGCGAAATACGAAAGCCATATATCATCGAACGTATGCGTCCTCGAGCAACTTATACGGCCAGGATAGTTTTTCAAAATCAATCTAATCGGTTTTTACTTAAGATTTTTCAACGTTCAATTGATATTTCAACCGCAAACAGAATCTTCCAATCGTGAAAAATTATATGCAATCACAGAATTGAAAAGAGTTTAGAACGTTTCGAAAAATGCCTTTCGTCACGAAATAATAAACAATTTAGAATAATAATAACGTTAACTTCAAGAATATATTCTATACATTTTACATGTCGTTAGATAAAAGCTATACCTATAATAACATATTCTGCGGTGTTTATTTCAATGGAAATTTTAAGAAGAATTTTAAAAAGGGCTATGTGTTCCTTTTATCAATTTTCCTAGTTTTTTTTTACAGTTAATCGGTTTGGCAAATAAGCGGCTCATTTATTCTATGCCTGGCAAGAGGTTTTCAGCCACGCGTAATAATATAAAATTAACTAAAAACGCTAATGTTTTTCTGCAAATTTAATGCAAAGTGCTATTGTATAACTGTAAAACTAAATAGAGGATTTATAGACAACATGGAGCAACACTAGTTAATAAAAATGCCTCCAAAAGTGGAAAGCAGTTTTAAAAAGTAATAGAATTATTGCAAAAGAAATTCTATTTACACGATGCGAAAATTTCGTACTATCAATGCTACAGCACATTAAAGTAATCATATGTGGCGGTAGAAATATTAGAAAATGTTAGGTAAAATACCGTTTTATTATTACATAGTATTAAGTATTATTTCATCTTCCCATATGCTTTTTATTTATGAAGCATCATTTCGCATCTTAAAAATTGCAGTGTTCTTAGTTCCACGACCGAAAACTCTTTGCCAGGTGTAGTAGTCGTATTATCCCCTAACTTGGATAACTAACAACATTGTAATAAACAAAAGATGACATTTGAACATGGTTGTTCAAATAATTCAATACGTTTTGAATCCGTATGACTGTTAATTAAAGAGCAAACAAAGTGTAGGATAGACCATCTGTGACGCAACAATACTAGTTGAGGGAAAAATTAAACGAGTGTAAAGATAGGAAATCAAGGGGCCGTAGTAAAAGTTTCATGTGAGCTTTCAGTAATTAAAAGTTAATTGTAAGAAGCTACGGGAACAGTGAAATTAATTGGTTTGAATGAGTTATTAATTAGCGATCGTCGTGATAGGCAATTGTACTGGATGTGTCATAACCCAGAAAGGGAGGCGAGCAAACCACGAGCAAACTTTCACAAGCAGCAGATCGATATTCCGACGTGGCAGCCTGCGAATTATAGTCCCGTCGTAAATCAATATCCGTCGCAGAAACTTGGTGTTTCGTTAAAGAACGCAAGCTAATGCGGTAACTTGCTGCACCCTGATCATATTGTTAATCATTTAACGATGTCTTAGCCAGCGGGTAATGCGATACCCATCGTAACAGGCAAAATTAGTTTTTGGCCTCCATTCAAGTCTAATTTGAATTAATTTCAATACATCGATTGATTTACAACATTTTTATTCGATTAGATTAAGACCATTATTAGGAGTTTAAAATAATTCGATGCCTCCAAATTCATTCTTTTTTAGTAACTAATTTTAAATTCAAATATTTTTTAATCTTATGAAAAGATACAATGGCTCAAAGTAAAACACGGACACTTACAGTTGCGCTCATAATTATTCGAACGATTTCGAAAGTTAATGGACGCTCCTGTTAATACAAAAGCTTGAATTTGGAAAGTTTGGAAGTACAATGGCTTGGGAGCTTAAACGCTTGGGAATCGAAAAGCTTAGAAATTTAAACGCTTCGAAATTCGAAAGCTTGGAAATTCAAACGTTTAGAAATGCAAAAGCATGGAAATTCAAAAGCTTAAAAATGCAAACTCTTGGAAATTCAAAAGCTTAGAAATTCAAACGCTTGGGAATCCAAAAGCTGGAAATTTCAAACGCTCAGAAATACAACAGCTTGGAAATTCAAATACTTAGATATACAAGAGTTTGGAAAAATTCAGTCACTTTGAAATCTAAAATCTTGAAAATTCAAACGCTTGAGAATCTTCAGCTTTCTTAGGTTCCAAATATTATCGAGCACGTATTTCATTAATTAATAAGTGTGACTAAATCAAATTATTATTTTTTTCCTTTTCTGAAATATTACTTCTTTGCAATTGGTACGTTTTCTCGTAATGTAAAAAAAAATGATTTTTCAAACGAGATGTAACATTACGATAGCTAAATTACAGTAATAATTTCTCCATACTCTGATTAATATATGAAGTACAGCGGTAAATGCGAATTGAGTGCTATCGGCTAAATTATAGGATTGTAATTTAACATAATTAATTATTTACCACAATATCGTAATTGAATATCTGTTATATTTTATTGCATTATTTGCATTATTTACCACGTGGTATGGAAATATGATTAAATTATTATGTTTGACATTACGAATATTCCGATGCATCGCTTCACTTGTTACACTATTTCTAATGTTATACAATTTCGATTTTTATTTTCTTATTGTACGAAAGTAATTTTTAGGCTTTTCCTGCAATCTATTATTACATAAAACACTTATATATTTATTTGCCTGATTCGATGCATTAATATTCAAGATACCAATACTTTATTTATGGGGACACTTTGAATATTCCTCTAATTTTTTAACCTCTCATTGTGAAACCATTTCGCTTTTAAATGAAATTAAAAGAATGCATAAACGTTGTATATCCAGTTTTGGTTAAATTTCAGTTTCGATATGCACTAAATAGATCTTGATCGTCTCTTATGTTGTGTGAATATTATTATATACATATATGTATATCTATCTATTTTACAAAACATGTTAAAATAGAATTTGTATTTATCGTATGGCTTTGCATCCATCATTCTAGTGCACAAATATTGTATGTCCACGACAATGGACATATAGAACGTGTGTTCTTGCAATGAAAATTTAGACACCAATATTTTCTACTTTATTTCTTTATCTCAGTTTATACATCAAAGTTTACTTGCATTCTTATTAAAAATAAATTTAAATGTTACAATTTATTCTTGTTAATACTATGTAGGTTTAAAAATGCCAGTTTGTTATTATTATAATTTCATTTTTGACGTACGCTTAAATGCCAAAGTTTATCTTTTTATTTTTCTTATTACAAAGTTAGAACTCTAAAGTAGTATTTTACTTTATCATTGCGATGTGATAATACACCAAAGGTAGGCATACAATAAATGCGTAGAAATCATTAAGGTAGCATGTCCAATCTCTATGTATCTTTATTGAATTATTATAATAATTTTATGCAACAAACCTTATGTTATTATTTAAATACATTCTATAGTATTTGTGTCATGAATATAGTATCTTACATGTAACAACAATAGTGTTTATTCAATTATAAAACACCACTAAACTTTTGAACCTGTTTTTCTCGGAATCACTAAAAGTGGACATACAACATGTATACATTATACATGTATACATTAAGCATTAATATACATCAATACTATTTTTAATATATTTTTATTAATTAATGTCTTGAACTCTCGATAAAGGTAGACAAATCCTTAACATTACAATCCTCAACAAACTTCTTCTAATGGTGCAACTATTATCTAAAACCATTATATTGTGGCGGCTCTCCTGCACCCACCACTAGAGGGACATACGAAATAGGCTTTCTCGAAAGTACTCGCTCCAACTACCTCGTCCATATATATACCGCCTTTAACTTTCCTTCCAATATCCCAACGTCTAAGGCAGGGCCTGCTAGGTAGCCTTACTGATGAGTCCACTAGCAGGCCCAGGACGAAACGCAACACCCTTCCTTTTCCTATCCTATCCCCTCTCTACAGCTCCACAATATAACCTTTCTCTCTAATCAACGTAGTTCGTCAGCTTATCGAACTTTTAATACACCTGAGTAATTTAGATAACAAAAAACTCAGATCGTGTTATTAAGAAAATCACCCTTTGAAAGCAAAGTCGTGTCCCTTCGTTGGCTCGATACCCAAGAAATTGGAAGAATCGTGTCTCCCTTCGGTGACCCTTGATTAGAGCGGAAATATTGTTTCTCTTATTAAGATGACACGGGGATTGGAAAAACAGGGTTAGTCGTCAGAAAAAGAGGGTTAGAATTTGACAAATGTGGAAATCGCGTGCGGCACCGGTGTAAATCGAAGTCTCGGTGCAAGAAAGGCACAAGTGGCGCGGAAATCGCGTATCACGAGCTCTGCCTCAGTCGCCGACCACCTATCCATGCTCCATTCTCATTTTCCCCGATTCTTACTGCGCGATTAAGTCGTACGCTTCTTTTTCTCGACATTTCCCTTCACGACACTGTGGAACATTTCCTTTGTACGCAGCTGTAAGGTATCTGCCTGTTACGCGAACAAAAACCGCGCGAGATCGTTTTCACTATCTAAATCATCGGGAAATTATTTTCGTGCATATCTCGGTGAAATTTGATCAAATATAGAGTAATGCGGAATAACATTAGGAAAGTAACTATGTTTTAGGAATGCAGCATTTGAAACCTTAAAAGTAGACATGGGACACTTGAAACTTTGAAACTCGAAAAGTTTCGAGTCTCGAGAACTTAACATTTTGGGCTATTTTTATGATTCGAAGCTTTTGAAACTTAGGTAAATAATAATATATATAGGTAATTCGAATATTGTCACGGTATGAATTTGTTTAGCTAGTAATCTAATTGGGTTTGCGTCTAGATTTTAGACTCATTTTAATTGATTCGATTTCACCTATTCATTAGAATCGTTTATACAGAGAAAAAATAAAACATATAAATATTAGTAATTATTTCGATAATTGCGAATTCTTTTTTCTTATTCACTTATGCAAGTTAAATAACTATACTGTAATTTCACTTAATATTAGTCAATAAATAATTTGGTCTTTTAAACGTTTCATTGAAAGTTTCGAGATTCGAAAGTTTCAAGGCTTTCGATTCCCCGTAAAGTTTCGAATTTGCGATTCGAGAATCTAGAAATTATGTTTCGATCCAACTCTACTCAAAATCTAAATTGAATAGTTTATATCCTAGTTAGAAATAATCTGTTTTGTTTGTTTTAATTAGGGATGGGACACTCGAAGCCTAGAAACATAAAAAGTTTCGAATTCTCGAAACTCGAAACTTTGTACTACTTTTATGATTCGAAGCTTTTGAAACTTAGGTAAATAATCGTTTGTGTAGGTGACAAGAATATTGTTATAATACGAATTCATTTAACTAATAATCTAATAGAGTTTGTGTATAAACTTTACACTCACTTTAATCGATACAATTTAACCAATTTGTTATAGTCGTTTATTACTGGAAAAAATAAAACACAAAAATAAAAATGAATAATAATCTCATGAAATTTCTCCGCTTATTAATTTGTTTAAATTATAACTAAATTCAAATTTCATTTAATTAGACTCAATAAATAAATACCTTGGGTTTCTAACAGAGAATTTTTAGGATCTTTATTCCTGACAAAATGGATATTCCTTACAAACAAAAAGAAGATAATAAAGATTTAAGGTTTTGAACATTTTGGGTTTCTAGGCTCCACAATGTTTCGGATTATAAGTTTCGCGGATCTAGAAATTAGGTTTCGTTCCACCTCTAGTTCTAATAGATATCACGGTTGTATGAATTCCGTATGAGTTGCTCGTGGCAATGAATTTAGATAGATACTTCATGAAAAGTCAAATTCTATTACGTAATCTGAGGAAGAAAATACGTTCGATGTTAGGTTGTTCAATAAGTTAATCCTGAATGTTATACTAAAAGGTTACAGCTAAAAGAGCATGGTAAAAGTATCACTAAATGAAATTGAATTTTATAACATGGCAATCGATAAGTCAAATAAAACATTTTCTGGCAAATTTCAAACCTCTGTCCCTACTATTGCGGTAGTTACATACCGAAGCGTGATTTATGGTTTAGCTTCAATACTTTAATCACTGGGATGTATTTGAAAATTTGTTCAGAACATTTGATTGTAAAATCGAATTTTACAAAATTTTAAAGCACCGATTTTTTATTGTCTGTAAATGCTCGGTTACATTTAGATTTTGAGTTCTATTCTCCAAGTTATTATGTTATGATGTACATAACATATATATATATATATATATATATATATATATATAAATATATAATATATTTATATAATATGTATATATAATATATATAATATAAAAATATAAATAATATATATAATATACATGTGGCGGCTCTCCTGCATCTACCACTAGAGGAACATACGAAATAGGACTTTCTCGAAAGCACTCGCTCCAACTACCTCGTCCATATAGGTATATACCGCCTTTAACCTTCCATTCAATATCCCAGTGTCTAAAGCAGGGCCTGCTAGGTAGCCTTACTGATGAGTCCACCAGCAGGCCCAGGACGAAACGCAACACCCTTCCTTTCTCCTATCCTATCCCCTCTTCACAGCTCCACAATACAAATATATATAATATATATAATTAATATGTAAATAATATATATGATTAATATATATATAATATATATATTATAGTACATATTGAATGAACATATAAAGAAGTCGGTGACATTTTAGGTCGATTTTTAGAGATTAATAGCATTAGCAAATCCAACTCTTTAATGTCTGAACTTTTATATGAGACATTAAAAAATACTTAAAGTAAATTAGAAATATAAGTAATTGAATTGAAAATTCAAAAATTTAGATTTCACCAATGAATAAACATTGTCAGCCAATAAATATTAGTGAATAAATATTCTTAACTGATAAATGAACAATACGTATTTTTGCATAAAAAACCTTTCTTTACCTTTCTTTCGTTTTAATAATTTACGTTACCTGTTTTTGTATTTAATGTTTACACCTAATTAGTCTAGTCTAAGAAAGAAGGTTTAAAATTCTGAAAAAAAATTCTTATTCAATTCACATGTCTGACGCTAAAAAAATATAAGCTCTCTTAATTTGACTGGCGCTAGTAATTGTGACACGTAGAAATCCTGCAATAATAACTTTTATAGCACTTCGAGAAGTCTTATCAAGAAGGATATATCAAAACCCACAAAATATCCTAATCGAAGCAGTGTGCAAGCGAATGAGAAAAATTAATCGGGATTCAAGGCTTAAACCGGTTTATTGGAAGCTTTTATCGATGCTTTTATCGTAAGCGGCATGTGAAAATTGAATAGACTCGAACATTCACATGGTAACAAATGAATTTAGATCAGCAGACTTTCGTTGGGCACTGAAATTTTATGTATGCATTACGCCGTTGGCCAAAGTTCTTTCCCGAAGTAATGGTTGGCAAGCTATTAAGCCCTGTCGTATATTGAAAAATGCATAATTGCAAATATTCCATAAAATTGCATTTCCATGTCAACTTAAATGAGACATTAGATCAAATAAATCCGTGTACTCTCGTATCGTAAATAACTTGCACATAGTTTGAATAATAAATTGGATTAAAGTATTTTTACTAGCAGGTTTTAAAATTTAAATGATTTATCTTCAATTTAATAAGCGTATGAGATTCCGCTTCAGGGTATTACATCATATTTTACATTACTTTTTATCTAACACCTTTATAGTATAATTTTTACTTTCCATTTGTTTAAACCCTAAACTACCAGAAATATACAAATCTTACATATAATTTATAAATCGGCATTAAATATACACCAGATTTTTCTCCGTCACTTCACTTATTTGTATTATTATAACCATATACATATATGTTTTAAATTGTATTCTATATTTTATCAGAACTACTTAATTAAATTTTATTTTTCATTTTATAAATTATACTTCAGAATGTTTATAGCAAATGTAAACTGTTATAAAATAAAAACTAGTTTTCCCTCCATCGCTTCACTTTTTTACATTATAACATTTTTTTTAAATTATATTTTATATTTTATCGGAAATACAGATTCTCGTCTTTAACTAATATAAGATGTTTGTACGAAGTGGTAGCAACGAATTCCCTTTCACAAGTTGCGAGCTAAGGTAAAGTAAATGAATAAATAAAAATATAAATAACACTAAATATCCTTTTATAATTTCTCGGGTCTTATATAATATATATTAAAAATATTTATCATTTCTTTTAATATTTTACTGACGAAAATCTCAAGTGTTCGTTGGAACATTAGTAGCTGAATCCAAGTAAGAGTGTATAAATTTGTTAGACGACGTTTCCTTTTTAGAATAGCTGAGTTTATAGCGTAAGAATATGTAAGCTGAAGCAGCTATTATATTCGTGAATGCCGGTCTATGGTTTCAATTTGAAAGTTTCGCTTTAGCTTTGAAGCAAGCAAACCAAGTGTTCCACGTCTAGTAGTAAGGTAACGTAAATAAATGAATTATTCAGAGTACTGGGTTTGATTATGGCGGTGTAATTATTGAAACGTGCTATTATGTCGTATAATACACCTGTTACGCGTACTTATTAGCTGAATTACCAACTAATATTATACTCCATTCGTATTTGGATTAATGTATTTTATCATTGAAATATCACTTCAATTATGTTGCAAAAGATAAAACGTTTTACGAGTGTTTATTACAGTTACCATAAATGAAAAGAAACGAAACGAAAAATATAATAGCAATTTGTTATTCTTCGAAATGATTTCCTAATTTTTTTTCTAAGTTACTGATTTACGCTTTTCAAACTTTCTTTCTGAAACCTCATCATATTGGTTTCTACAATTAACTTTAGTACAAATGTTGAATTAAAAAGTGTATTGCTTTTAGTCACATTTACTCAAATAATTAATCCAAAGTCATCGTTACTTATTCGAATAAATAAAAAATAATTCATTACGGATACTAAATAATTATTTTCTCTATAAAATATTTGACTACACAGAATTTATTTGGCTAATTATCTTAGATAGATATTTCGAATAATGTCCAGCTCTATTCTATACTAAATTAATTTCGCCCCAAGGGAAGATTATTTTGCTTACATTCGTATAAAGAGAAATAAAGTTAATGAAAACCAGCGGAACCGGGAATAAACAACTTTAAAGATATCGTTTCGAATCGTACCTAAAATCGCCTATTTGTAGGAACAACTTTTCCCCAAGACCGACAAAAGAATTTCCATCGTGGGCATTGAAAGAGAAGTGCAGCCAGAGCCTCTGTGGAGGATTCGTTAGTTACTTTCCCCGGTTGTAAGTTCAATATTTCACCGATCGGCCCGTACCCAATTCACAAGGAGGTTATTGTATCAAGAACAATGGATCTTCGTTGATCATTGTAAGGTGTAGATCGTTGACTTTTCCGCGGCACCGCGGTTTCGTATAACGATCGCTCGTTAGCCAGGCTAATTACTCTGGTAGTGGGCGTTGGACCGTGAAAGTTCGTTAGTTAGTACTACAGGTTAGTGCCCAAAGAGGTGGCATTCATCCCAGCTTCCTCTTGCTTCCTCAGCCACGTCCGGTCTCTTTCCCTTTCGCAGTTTCACCCTCTGGTTCTTCCTTCTGTCCTGATTGCTGACTTACGAAAACCGCAGGTGTCGCACTTTACTCCCGACGAGTTCAAGTACTGACCGGAGTTAGGTTTCTCTGCATTCGTGAGCATTCCTGGGGACCTTCAAACCTTTATTTCAAAGACTTTTCTTGCTGGAAACTTTCTCACTTTCTTATTACTCGAGGATTTTACTTTTTCTTTTATTCTGTTTAAAAGAGGATCTTCTACGTGCAGTGGTGGGATTAAAAATGGAGAATATGATTATAAATAGACTGCGGAAGTTTATGCAAATGCGTATTTTCATAGAGTTACATACGTCGAATATGTTGGACCTTGACAGAAATTTGTTTCGCGATTAAAGGATCTCAAAAATATATGTAATATGTAATTAACATAGACCAATATATTATTGTTCAATAGGTTTTGCACACAGTTACTTAAAAACGTAATTATGTAAAACTAATTAATATTCTGATATCCGGGTGTTTTCGAAACAAATTAAATATTCGAAATTCAGATTACGAATAATCTGTGATGTCATTAGGTTCGAGGTATGACTGTATGACCTTTACTTTAAAACTATTTAATTACCTTTTATCAGTTTAAAAAAAATATGTTAATGAGATGCGTATTTTTTAAATGTTTATGCAAACGCCCTTAGCTTGTCTTTAAAGAATAATACCTAATTTTATTTATTTTTGGGCTGTGCAAGTGGATTAAAAATAAAATTCTTCGAGGAGAAAAGCAGCATAAATTATGCAATTTGATGAACTGTATTTATTGCTTGAAAATATTTCTTGCATCATTACCATTGCAAATAACACAGATTAATAATAAATTAATAATAACAGCACAGGTTAATAATCGACTGGTTGCGTTAATTTAACCTGTTCTTCTTTATTGATTTCACTAAAATTTGCAAACAGAATAAGTTAGTAAAATACAATTTATAAGTATTCTAATTGCACTTCACAATTACTTAAATAGTACCCAAATAATTAAAAAACAGCTTCCACTATAGAATTTATTAACGTAAATTGTACAAGCTAATTAATTATAACAAAGTTTTTCGTTATAAACTACCGTTTGCAGTAGTTAAACACGATGACTAACTTCTGTAACTCGTTCCCCGACTTCATTCTGTTGTTGTATTACAATGATACACACTTGTTACACTAATAGACACGTGATAAATTTTTAAACTACTAAGCATGGCGTTCACTTAATAACATTAGCCAACGTTTCACCACAGTAACAAGAATATTAAATGAACAAAATGCGCGATGGGTTCCAAAGAGATACATGCAAAGGTCCAGGATGCACCAGTCAGCATCATCTTGAAGTTTCAGTCGTCGTTTGATACTATTATTCGCAGCAACAACGGAATATGTGTAAATATGAATGCATAAAGGGAAAGATGGAGTACGTTGGCAAGTGGATTACCGTATTTTACATAGTGACATAGTTTATCTTCGTTTCGAATATCGTGACACGGTGGAAGAGAATATTGCAGCATTCCGCTGGAAACGTCACCGCAGTAGCCCGACATTTCTAAACAAGATCAAAGTGGAAGTCGACTGTTTTGGAAAGTAATATTAGTAACAATAGCAATTATTCATCTTGCTCGTTGATTTGACAAACGTAGGATTGTTAATAAGAAGATTCTTTAGATTTTTGGTAGAAAGTAGGGGATGGTTGGATAAATTAATAGTTTGACAAAACTAATTGGCAAATGCCACAATTTTTTCACGCGTCTTTGATTTTTGGTAGAAATGACTTAGTGCTTTCAATTGAAGAGTTGATAACAAAAACAACCCTTAGCAATGTTAACTACCATAGCCATGATGTTCTCAAGTTTATAATTTAATTGGTTACAATTTCTCTGCAATATGATTGCAGCTAACACCCACAACAATTGTGCAACATTATGAGTATTTTGTTAAACAAAAGTTACAAATACTATAGCATTTCTTTGCCTTCCCAGAAAAAAACAGATATTGATAATAATAATATGATAAACATATTGATAGGAATATGATAAAATAGTACTTTTATTCCATTTTACTGTATTTTGTAATTAATATACATCACTAAACAACATTATAAGTATTTTGTTGAATAAAAGTTAAAAATATTAGAGCATTTCTTTGCTTTCCCAGAACAAAGAACAGAAATTCATAATAGTTATTTATGCAGTTTTGTCAACGAAGAACTCGCATAAACGAAATTTTCAACTTTCAAATTTTCGAATTTTGTTCCAGTAAAAAAATTTCGCAAATAGTTGCAAGTCATGATACGCTTCCATTATTAGCCTAATCTATTATTTGTAGAGGAAGTGCTGCTATGTGGAATACTGTTGGTAATTTGGAATACAGAGAATATCTAGTTTGTCATACTGCAAGTAATAAAGACGAATCACTTGTTAACCCTTTCGCCACGAATGACGTATATATACGTCCTCAAAAACTGGACCATCGTTTGTTAAAACACGACTATACTTTCTTTCACATAGCAACAGTATTGAAATTGTAATTCGTATTATTTTACGATTCGATTAATAATACCAAAGTATCTAAATATTTGCTTTTACACTATTCCTAAATTAGTCAAAATAATCCTCATCCGTGCATCAGAAACACTTTCGAATTTTAAGCTTCCCTAGTGAAAGGGATAACCAATAACATTTGTGGAAATATCATTGCAAACGAGACTGTTCGTCAAAGAATTTATTACGATCGACGTATCGCCAAGGTGAAACATTACCGAGATAATTGAATTCTCGCTGTTATTTACAAGATACCAATTTAAAATGTTAATTAACGATCGGAATATAAATATTCAACGTGCTTGCTACTCTGTTGAAACCGAACGATACCTATACCATTATTTAATTAGGGACTTTTAACGTTCACTACGGGATATGTCGTAATTGTTACCTGAGAATTGATATGGGAGTGTTGATTTTATTTGCACAACTGCGATATTGCATTTAATTTATTTGGTGAAAAGATACCTTTCTGAAGAAAATAATTCCAGCTTGTTAATTATCGTATTTATCTGTAAACCTTTACTTCCGGAAATATCACTTAAACAATTGGAAATATATTTTACCATGCAATATAGAGTATTTTTTTTTTACTTAAGTAAACAAATTTGTAATTTGTGGCTAATTTAGTTTCAGCAATTTTTACTCTTATTAAGGAGTTAATATTAGTTTTTTAATTGATTCGATATAAAGCATTTAGCTCTTTATGATTAGTCGGGCTTCTCTACTTCTTTGTGACAGCATAAATCATAATTCATCAGAAGTTATAATTAACTCGTAGCTTTGCAAACATAATTAAAGAAATCGAAGCGTAATACAAATTTGCTTCACCTTTTGAAAATTGTAACATTTATTTTACTTCCGATATTTTATATATTTTTGTATGTTATGCGTATTTTGCCATTTTTTAGAAGCAAATTTCCCATAAATATATGCAAATTCGCGGTCTAATAATTGTACAGAATTTTTGTTCATTTCTGGCAACAATTTTAGAGAATAAATTTACGAGGTCAAATAGAACGAAAATCAAGAGCACAAAATTTTACTTCCAATTTTATTTCTTGGTTATTAATAGACTGCGGATTTTTATGCAAACTAACTATTTTAAAATGTACTTTACACAATATGCAAAGTAAGTAGAATAAAAAGATATATTTTTAAAATCTTCTAATGGTAAAACATAACTTTCTCAAAGTCTGACTTGTTTAATGCGTTTCCCTAAAATTACTTATCAAATCACATATTAAAACTATTTAAGTAATTGATACAAATTTTCTATGCAAATACTCAACGTGAAATATGAAGAATAATAAAGATAAATGTATTACATTCGCATACAAAAACACATTGTAAAAGTAATTAAAATTTCGATGAGGATATTTTTAGATAAAGAATACTATTTAAAGAAACACCAGCGTATAAAAGAAAAAATGAATATATTAAATTATGTAGCTTTACGTTATTTGAAGAAGATTTTCGTAATTTCGTAATGGTGTTGTATATGCGAATTACATTTGACAGAAACGCCATCCAAAAGAATCTTTTTGCGTATAATTCTATAACATTTGGAAAAAATGTGCAGCAGTCGTATGTCCTTGGAAAAATGTTCCCCGTGTCTCGTAAATTCGTTTCAACTGTCTTTGATCCTAAAGAATTGAATCGGACTTCAAATGCAGAGGCAGAAAATCTTCCCTTCCTCTTTTCCACCCTACTTCTTCCTATGTTTGTTCGTTCCATCAACTGGATGAATTTGACAAATGTCTTTTACAATCTGTAAAGACTGCAGGAAGAACATCCACCCTTTGAGATTTTTAACCAACTTCGCAGTATGTCAAACACGCTTCTTTTCTTCTTGCTTCAATTCGAAATGGAAGCTTGAAATTAAACATGAAAGTCGAACATATGTCTGCGTTTTTTCATGGTTAATGGAATTATGGAAACGTTCCAGAGTGTCTTTCATAATTCTTTCGTATTTAAATGTCCCAAGCTTCTTCGATCTGCTGGTTATTGGAAAACTTATATCAGCGGAATAATTTTGTGCGGAGAAATTTTGAGATATAAATTTAGACAAGTATAAGATGTTTATCGTTATATCGAATGTTTGAAGTAATTGTAAAATTGATCTAAAATGTAAAAAATCTGAATTTAAGTGATTTCATTCAATGTTACACTAGATATACAAATGTACAGGATGGAACAAAAATATTATCATCTCCAATTGCATTTACGGAATTATGATAAGAACAAAAAAACAATCGTTCGAATTTAATTTATTTTACATTAAAAAGGTTGCCATTCAAATAACTTTTATATAAAAGCGAAGACGAATTGATTCATGAAGTACAAAATATTTTTTGCTTAAAATTAATTATCAATGATCTTGGCAAAATTTCCCGGTTTAAATTTGGAACATCTTGCATATTGAAACTGGTGATTTTTATTGGTTTACCGTAGATAATAATATATAATGACAATATTACATCAAGCATTTAATAATTATGTCCATAAGAAGTGCTGTTACTTTTCAATCTCTGCATTTTCACATTTTTACAATACTTATGTGTCTATGTGTTTGGAATTATAAAATGCACACGTACGAATATCGATTAGTATTTATCGAATATTTCTCAATGTAAAAATATTTTTATATACTTGTTATTCAACGCGCATGGCTGTCGAATAATTTAACTCTAAACGAGTTAGAAAACTGATCCAGCATAATAATAAAAGTTCGCAATAGGTTTATGACGTTGACTTACACTACAACTCGTGCATGAATCTAAAATTCACCTAGTTGATGCATAATTGATTGCAGCACAAAATGAAGTCGCTGTTAAATAAACGAGTCAACAGATTTGAATTATTGATGGGCGCTGATCGGAAGAATAATGACAAACGCGATAGACTTGACGGTGCACGTTTCCTCCTCGTTAATAATTTATTGTCGTTAATAATTGGCGAGTAATTAGTCCACCATCGACTTTATATTCATTGGCTAAATGAAATTACAACGAATTAAAGTGATTTAACGCTGCCTTCTGCCACTAGCTACGAATGCTATTAGCATACATCAGTATTTAAATTAAAAACTTTAAGTATATTCTTACTTATTTGCTTTTGCTTTCATTATTCGAAAGTATAGAATAAATTTATGCTACAAAACCACATAAAATACACGATAAATTACACTAAAGGTATTAATTTCTACTACTGAATTAGCTGAAAGCTGAATATCGGATTTGATTATTCTAATAAAGGACTGCTTTTAATTTATGAAATACACAGTCAGTCGCAAAAATGCACATTTTAAATTTTAATTATATATGTATTTTAGGATATATTCTAGAATAGTAAAAACGACGCGAAAATTCATAAAATATAAAATTACACATGGAAAAATTCTTCCTAAAAGAGTAAAGGATATTATTTCTTTTTACGTTAAATGAATTATAACACGTCTGAAATTCATTAGAAAGTCTAACGATGTATAAGTATAGTTTTAGCAATAAATATCTATATTATTAAATCAAGGTTACCGCCTCAACCTATAATTGTATATTTAATATGTAAAATTTATTATATATATATATTTTATTATATATATAGGTATTGAGATATTTTGTATACACATAAATGTTTATATGTAGTCAATCTTAAATATGTATTTGTAGGAACAGGTTAATTCTAAAAATATATGTAGTATAATCCATAGTATTATAGAATGGATTTCGGTGGGTCTCGACGCGTAGTCACCTCCTCATGGTGAAACCTGGTAATTGCTATCGTTTTCCAAAGACGTTTGACTCTTTGGTAAACGATACCAAACTAAGAACTACGCGTTAACGTGTAACACTTATATTTTAGTTTAGATTTTACCTTAGACTTTCGTTTACTTGCTTCGATCTTAGATTACATTTTAGAGCTACCAGTTTCTAAGAGTTATCGACTTAAATTTCCAAATTCAAGTTACGCTTACCTTTGGTCGTGTTAATATTTTGCACGCTGCGCGTTTCTACTTTAATATTGTATTAATATAAATTAGTAAACTATAAATTTGTATTATATAAACTGTTACGAATATGATCTACCTTGAAGCTTTGTTAGTTTCGTGCAGGTGTTGTGTATGTTTCTGTATGTTTTTAACATGTTTTGAGGAAAGAGATGTTTATTGTAACTACTTCTTACGCTGTGGCAATACACAGTAGCTATACTTGTATATATAATTCCGAAAGATTGCTAAGCCTTTGTAGAACCTACGTGTTTTTGTTTTTACTGCTCTTTTACACGTTTCTTTTCGTTTCGATCGTATTTACGAATGATATTATTCAAAAAGTGTCTGAAGAAATATATTACTTTCTCAGCGTCTCTACATCCGATTTCGATGCCCCTTGACTTAAATTATAGAGGAAAATACTGTTCAATAGCAGATCTAAATATGTGCCCACGTTTGAGAATTTTGGATTTGTGGTTCTCTTTCAAAAAATTCTAATATTTCACCACGTCTTCGTATCGTGGTTTTTTAACCACATAATTTATATCTGACCCTGCGGACGTCATTGTACTTCAAATTTCCTTACGAAAAAATTCAATTCAATAGATTCAATCATGCGCCAAGAATGGAGACTTTTCGATTCATACTTTCCCTCCAAAAAATTCCCAAACTTCACCATCCTTACGCACCGTCCTTTTTCCAATAGCGAAACGTAGACGCTATTGTTCTTCGAATTTCCTCGCGCAAAAATTCCCAAATTTTCTTCAATCACAGATCCAATGTTTCACCAAGTTTCAAGAATTTTGAATTAGTAGTTTCCTAAAAAAAAATTCCTACGTCCCCCGCGTTCTTCGTTCCGTAACTACGCTTGCGATTGTGAAAAATGGTGGACGGCTAACGCTGGGGATAGAGAAAAATGTGTCCTTTAATTTGCTTTTTGTTATTCGTCGATACCTCAACTCGTTCGCGAGATGTGGCCGTTTAAAGTTTACCCTTACGGTTGGCGGGCGCGGAGTTATGAATGACATAGTAAACATAGTAAAACTGACCTGCGCAATACTATGAATGTTGAGGTGGTTGAGGTAGGTCGGTCAGTTCGCGGAGGCCGTGAACGCCGAAAAAATTAAACTTTAAACTTGTCTTTACACTTTAAACTTTTATTTGTCTTTAAACGATGATATCTCGGCAACCGAAAGTCGGACTTAGGTGAAACGAAAAGCATTTTAAAGACGAAGGTTCACCGATCATGGCGATAGAGAGATTTTGAAAACGTTAGATCCATTTCAAAATGGCGGCGAGTTGAATTTTGGGAGTTTTTAATATAGGTGTTTTGGTGTGGTTTGGGGAATAGTAAAAAGCTACTCTTCTCGTCAGACGATGATATCTCGGCAACCGAAAGTCGGATTTAGGTGAATCAAAAAGGGTTTTATAAGGGAAGGTTCACCAATTATGGTCGTGCAGGGATTTTGAAAACGGTCGATCCTTTTCAAAATGGCGGCGAGGTAAAGTTTGAGAATTTTTAATAGAAGTTTTGGTGCAGTTTAAAGAATAGTAAAAAATTACTCTTGTCTTTAAACGATGATATCTCGGCAACCAAAAGTCGGATTTAGGTAAACTAAAAAGTGTTTTAAAGGGAAAGGACCACCGATTAAGTTAATGCAAGGATTTTGAAAACGTTCGATCAGTTTCAAAATGGCGGCGAGTTAAAATTTGAGAATTTTTAATAGATGTTTTGGGATTGATTAGGAAATAGTAAAACGTACTCTTCTCTTCCGACAGTCATATTTTTCCAACAAAAAATATGATTTAGATGAAACGAAAAGGATTTTAAAGAGAAAGCTTCCCTATTTTTGATACGCCGATGCGAATGCGAGAATTTTAAACCGTTTCAAAATGGCGGCTATCTAAAAATTGAGTTACTTTAATAGGTGTTCAAGTGTAGTTTAAAAAATAATCAAACATATTCTTCTCCTTAGACACGTATATTTTTGCAATAAAAAATAAGATTTAGATGAAACAGTTTCATTTAATTAGGATAGGTTATTATGAAGAAATTATAGGATTATTTGGATATCCATGTTGTATTGGGTGAGGGATAGTTGATCTTGTACCTCGTCTATGTTCGAACATCTCCTATAACAAAATTTCTAGGCTTCTAGTGGACCGATTTCGATGCTTCTTGGATTAAATTAAAGGGAAAGATCCAGAGAATATTATCCTACATATGCAGTTATGTATATAATAAATTTACTGTATATTAGTATTTTGTATACTTTATTTTATCTTGCCGTTTTACGTACATGTTTTTATTAACAAATGGAGAAAGCATAGTCGTTGTTTTCCAGGATACTCCCAATTTTAATTAATAGACAGATTAACGTTTTTGAAATGATCGATATTTTTGTATTGTATTAAATATTTGAAATTTCAAAATATATATACAATCTTGCAACTAACTGTATATTTATTCTAAGAGATAAAATTTCAACGTGTAGTTTAAAAATAACTTATCGTTTCTTATATTTAAGAAAAATAGCTGTTATTTCATTTGGTAAAAATTCTGACATTAGTCTTTGCCCAATCTAATACAAATCTGTTTAACTTCTTATAACATAAAATGATTAGTAATATAATACAATAAACACACAGAAAAATTAATTACAGATGTATTTGCTTCTCCAACAAATTACATCTTTCTTTATTTTCTAATATTTTACGAGCGTTTTTCATTAGATATAAATTTATTTTATCAGCGGTTCCTTTATGAAAATATGAAAAATACATGTGGAAGCATACTTTGAAGGGTTTCACAAGCATTCCTGTGCCATTTTATTAACCTCCGCGAGGCGAAAACGGGAAAGGCGAGGAAAACTTGCGGTGTTTAACTCGTGCAAGTTGTTAGCGCTAAAATTCGGGAACTCGGGGAAGAATTTCAACCGGAACTCGTGGAATTTTGAAAGTAGGGGCGAAAGCGTATTGCTTTATCTAGACACTCGTTCCATCCTTCAACTTCATAACGGAAAACGCGGATAAACTTGCGGTAAGACATTCGTAAGAATAAACGGAAGGCTTTCCTTTGCTCCAATAACATTTATGAAATCAAAGAAAACTTTTATACTCTTAGTATCTACCCTTGCAATCTTATTACAAGAATTTTAATAGTATCATAATTTTCATTCACATTATACCGCACAATTTTTTAATCTTCCTACAGTATGAAATTTCTTCTTTGTTAAAATTAATAAGAATAAATGTACCCCTTTTCATTACTTTTTCTACCTTTTACATTCCTTACGAATTAATGTTAAATTAATTTATTACTCTTAATGAATAGCGAACATCAGAGTTTGGCAAAAGATGAGAAAACCATAGACTAATATTAAGTACAGAAGAAACCACTCATTTATAGGAAACCTCATAAATGTCAAATTGAAATTCCGATTGTGTAAAAAAGTTATAAAAATTTCTTTCACCATCTTTACGATTTACAATGGTTATTATAAGAATTATATTCAATCCAACAATTAAAGATGGTAAAGTTAATCCTCTATAACGCTACGCGACTTAAAAGTACCCACATATTGTTAACTAGGCCATATTTAGACCACCTTCTCTATTAATTTATGAATGAAGAATAATTTTTGTTAAACATTTCTGTTACGTAAAGTAGCGATGATCAAATTAGCAATAACAAATTGAACAACAAAGATCGCATTCGCTAACTTGTATACTTTCTTGTTAACTCAAGTGGCCATGCTTTTATTCGATATTATTTCAATATTCCACTTCTTAAAAATCTAAGAGTCCACTAAATTGTTACTTCACCGCGAGATTAAAGTATTCCGACTGACTTCAACCTATTACCCCGTGTCGCAATACTTTTAATTACTCTTCACAAAAGGCATCGTTTCGAACAAAGGAGATCTTAAAAAGGTAAACAAAGAATTGCCTCGGTGAACTCAAACAAGAATGCAAAAAAGGAAAACACTTGGAAGTTGCACACAACGAGAAAGTCATGATAAAAAATGGACTTGCGCAGCACTAGCTCGATTAGAAGGGGAAATTAGAGGCGGTTCTGTCTGTTTGTTAGCACTTCTCTTCATCACTGAGTCATTTGCGATCTCAAACCGACCCCATAGCCGGTGGAGGCCGGCGCGCGATACAAATGAAACAGCGCGTGTCTAAATGCAGTTTGAATAAAGTAGGGAAAAGCATGATAAATCGTTTATGCGCTGACTATCGCATCGCGTATCTACTGTCCGTCGCAACCCTATAGCAACACCAGTAGTACCAGGATCGTACTTTTTCCCTCCCTTTTCTCCCTTACTTCTTTTTCCACCCGCACTTTATCTCTATTTATTTTGCTCGTCTCTCGTAATCGCAACATTTTCTTATCGCTGAAAATTACACACGACGCGAATGCACCTGGGATAATTGGTCGCATTTGTTCGCGTAGATAACGCGATTCGCGGCTATTTCTTGTTATTACCACTCTAACTGTGCTCCTTACGGTGCAGGCTAAGTTACCCAAGGCTCCTCTCCGTTTCTATCTATACAGTAGACACTGCTGTGATTCGTGTAAGAATTTCATGCTAATACAGTGGGATGTCTTGTTGAGCTGTAGAGAGGGGGTAGGATAGGAAAAAGGAAGGGTGTTGCGTTTCGTCCTGCTAGTGGACTCATCAGTAAGGCTACCTAGCAGGCCCTGCCTTAGACTTGGGATATTGGAAGGAAGGTTAAAGGCGGTATATATATGGACGAGGTAGTAGGAGCGAGTACTTTCGAGAAAGTCCTATTTCATATGTCCCTCTAGTGGTGGGTGCAGGAGAGCCGCCACAGTCTCATAAAGATCGGGACACGTTGTTGTCATGTCACGCGAAGCAACACGGATTATTTTCGTCGTCCCTTTCTCTCGATCTACGATTGTTGACTGAAATCATGCGAATAATAAGCGTTTTTTCTTGAATCCGTTGCATAATTTATAGAACGAGTGTGAATCGTGTAGAGCAAGGGGTTAACAGAACGAAGAAAATTCGTTTAACGTTTTACCGTTTTTCGCGAACGAACTTGTTCTGCAACTTTTTGAACAGTTGAGCAAAGTCGGGACCTCTACGTGGAGTTAGGACGAAAACGTAGTGGACGGTCCAATTTGTGAGATCCTCTGTTGTCGATCTTTCAACTGTAATGCGAAACTTTTGCGACACAGCCAATTAGGTCGTTGAGGGGAAACTGAGAAGAATATCCTAACTAAAAGTTTTATGTGTGATCGTAAAGTAATAATTCTGTCTGCTTATTTGTTTGGATAATATTATCGAGGTCTCGGTATTGAACCGAAAATTTGTATGCCAGACAGAAAATTCAGTTGGAAAGAAATCCATTCAGAGCATCCGCATATATGTATAACACGATGAAGTTCTAGTGCCCCAGTTTCTTCCTACCACGAAGCAAGCATTCGAGATGTTTGCAGCTTGAGATTTTATCAACTTATGCCACCATTGCATGCATTTAAAAGTTAAATCATTGCATGGTTATTAAGTATACAAAAGTAATTGTTAAGATAAGATGTAACGTTCGTTGTAATGAACAGTTTTTGCGTGTTAAAACATAGATATAAAAGTTAATTTCATTCTTCTTAATTAAAGCCGTATTTTTGTAAATCTGCTTCTTTATTCACCTGAAAATATTAAAATATTTAACACCAGAACCACTGGCGATTAAACTATAGTTATTTATACAAAAAAAAAATAATAATAAAAATGATAGACATTTGCATAGCGCATATTATTAAAGTACAATAAATCTTTATTTGTATTTGGTTAGAAAATTACGGAATATTCTAAAAGATACTTCGTTGTAAGGTTATATAGTTTGCATGGTAAATTTGCAACCAGTTATTTTGACTGTCTTGGTAGTTCTGGTGTTAACCCTTTTCACTCGGTTGGCTCTGTTGTGACAACAAATTTTAACTTCTTTATCTCTACACGTGCTGGTAGCAATAGAAGGGTTAAATGTGATCCTAATTATTATTCCAACTTACACTTCTATTTGCTGTTATAATTTTTAAAAAGCACATGTACTAGAATTTTAAAAAGTATTTGTTTATAAAATGTTTGGTAAATGTTGCTCGCATGTTGTGCAAACTTGCTATATGGAACATGCAAATATGTAACGTAAGGACTTCGGAAACCAACTGGCAATCCTATAATCTGTCTTTAAAATCTTGAGTTCTCGTGGCTTTACAACAGTAAACTGTTTCAGTCTTAGCAGTTTCGTGGTTTGCTTGATACTAAACGATCCCTGTTCAATTGTACATAAAATCAATAAATAAATAATTGACTTCACTTTTCTTCGCTTTCCGAACTTAAACCGGTTTAAGTTGTGTTTGTATATATTTCTAACTATTGTAAGTGATATATGTACGCGAATAAAGTATTATATATTTATGTCCATTTAAATATTTTCATTTCATATTGAACTGTGGAAAAATAACCGACCGTACGAGATTGTTTTAATTTGAAGCAGTCGGCCCGTAAACTGTTAATATTAATTGATATATACGATTTTGATAGGTATTCTTTTTTACTTTCAACGTATATATGCAGTGAGTTACAAAAATATATATAGCCTTTTAATTATCGAATTCAAGTGATCAATATTTTTTAACTGCATACTATATATATAGGGTGTTCCAGGTTTTCCCGCAAAACTTAGTCAGTATATTCTACAAGTATAAATAAGGAAAATATATTATTCAAACGTAGGTAGTTTGATGTCTTATTAAAAAGTTATAACATGAATATGAAATGCAAAAGAAAATATGGTAGAAAACAAGAATAAATTGGCAATTAATATAATCACTGATTACTAATAATCCATTTTAAGATATTTAGTCGACGATAACACTAAAACGTTGAATTCGTAATTTTACGATGTTCATTTTGATTTAATTTTATTTCAAGTTATGGAAAAGTAATGTTGATCGTGGCATTTGAGAACAGATCGATTTATCATACTGACATCTTTTTATTTAATCGATTATACAGTATCCAGATTTTTTTTACAGTACTCTTTGAGAGCTCATCAACACTAGTTTCATAGAAACGTGAATAACTTCGGAATTATCAAGTGCCGATATTATCATAACTTTCCAATGAAGCTTCAAACGATCTATGGTTAGGTATAAAACATTTTTTGCCTATTTATAACTGTAGAATACACTGACAAAATTTTGCGAAAAAATTCTGGGACACCCTGTGTTTACGAAATACATAATATACACAATAATAATAATGATAATAAAAAATACATAATCAATGCATAATAGTAATAATAAATACATAATCAATACAATATTATAATAATAAATACATAATTAATGCATAACAATAATAATGAGAACGTAATCAATACATAATAAAAATATACATATAGTGAAGTAATTAGGCTTTAATGTATACCATATAAGAAAATTTAAATAATTTGTATTAGGAATGTATAAGAGGGTACGAATCTTTCTGTGACGCTGTATATCGCAAAACTCTGGAAATTGTTCAACGTGGAGGACTTTTACTTCCACTTTGACTTTTTTGTCAAGAAAAAAAGTCGAAACTTTGTACGTTAAAGAGCTCCCTCTCTTGTAACAGTATCGAATTCTTGAAATTCACTCAATTTAACTCCTTCAGTACTATCAAATGGAGCATGATATACCTTCGAATAGAATTCTAATTGAAATACAGCTTCAACGTCGTATCTTAAAGTTCACTCTACCTATTAACTCCTATTTTAACCTTTCAGCTCTTTCAATTCTCCTAAACCGTTTTAATTCGTCATCCTTTCATTCGAAATAAAGATCCTTCAATCAAATCTAAATAAATTCTTCCGGTTCTCTATTCCCCACGGTGGTAGGAATATTTCCAGTTTCACGTCGCGAACTTCACGACCCTTTTTAAAGGGAAGCGACAATTCCGCTTTTACACGTAAACATTACGAAAGCTCCGAGCCGAGAGAAAAGCTGGAACAATCGTTCGTTTTGCTCATTTTCCTCGCTGTTATTTTCAGAATCCTTTTACTCAGGAAAAGGCTGAAGAATTCGCCAGCGTTGGGTGCCCCACTAGCGTTTGCCATTCTTGAGTAACGTTCTCCGGTGAAACGAAAAGGTGGAACAGAGAAAGTGCAAAGAAATTGGTTTTCTTGTCCATTTCCTCCATCGACACCAACGATATCCACTTCGAGGGAAAAGGCTAAAGACTATTCAATTACAGGCCCACGGGTCAATTGACGCCGCCTCGTGAACCGGAAGTGACCCCGTGGGTTGCTAATGGAACAAGTTTAAAGCTTTCCCTGGAAAAAGTTCAAGTTGGTTGCCGTAACATAGGATACAGTATTACATAGATACATTTTCTATGTAAGGTATCCTAATAATTATCAAGGCTATAATCATTGACCAAGCTTTCGTTTGCTCCAATAACATTTATGAAATCAAAGAAAACGTTTATATTCTTAATATCTATCCTCGCAATATTATTAAAAGTATTTGAATGGTCTAATAATTTTCATTCATGTAACATTTCCTATGTAAGGTATCCTAATAATTATGAAGGCTATAATCATTGACTAACCTTTCGTTTGCTCCAATCACATTTATGAAATCAAAGAAAACTTTTATATTCTTAATATCTATTCTCGCAATACTATTAAAAGGATTTTAATAGTCCCATAATTTTCATTCGTAGTATACGGCATAATTTTTGAATCTTCTTATATTATGAATTTTCTTCTTTGTTAAAATGAATATGGATACATTTATTGCTTTTCATTGCCTTTTCTACCTTTTGAAATTCTTTACGAATCAATGTTAAATTCATTTATTACTCCCAATAAATAGCGAACATCAGAGTTTGGGAAAGAATAGGAAAATCATTGACTTGTAAGTACAGGATAGACCACCTAATTATAGGAAACATCATAAATTTCTAACTGAAAATCTGATAGTGAAAAAGAGCAAAGGTTTTGAATGATTATTTGAAGAATTATATTTCACCATATACATATATATCTAGTGTATTCAATCATTCCTAAAAGAAATTTTATAGGGTGACTTTACATTCTAAAATAAGACAAAAATCAAGAATTACAAAGTTGTACTTTTGTTACTTTTTATTCATATCTTCCCCATTAACTCGTAAAATTATCTCTTCATCTCCAAGGAATGACCGAAGTGTAATGTTTGATTCGAAAATATTAAAGATATATGGAAACAAATAGATAAGCAATATTTTCTGAAACTCTTTACATTATTATTTTTTCTTACAATCACGTTAGTAGGTGACCCCCTTTTCATGAACTGAATTTAAAGAGTTAACGTTCGAAGCTTCGTGACCGATCTCCATTCGATTCCAAACGATTTGAGGGCTGCAGTTGCTGTCATTATCCAATGAATTCCATTTGTGCTCTAAATTCCGCAATTAATTGATTGCTATCATTTTTCTTAGATCGTTTCACTTTTCCCACAGATTCTTTCCATAGCACTTTAACGTTCAAGTTTTTCTTCTTACCGATCAAAAGTCACCACATTGTACCGTATCAATTTAGAGCTTAAGAATATTGTATAATTTTTTAGTTTCTAATGGTGTACGAAGCATACTAGTTAAGATGGAAAACGGCTAGGGCAAAATAGAACAGAATGCATACTTATGTATTCCGTTGTTCGGAAAATTCGTAGAGCGTTTGATAATATTCGATTCTATTGTGTAATTGGCGAGCTAGAAGAGGATTATTTCTTATGAACTTTAGTTAAACATTAGCATTCTTAATCTGGACAAATACTATCCCTATTTGGACCACGTAAACTCCAATAATTAATTAACAATACATAGTTACAAGCAAAGGATACTTTTCCCATTGGACAACACTAAACAACGTAATGTGTCAATAATTAGATAGCAAGAATTGTTACTCGTTGCCTGGGATATTCTACTATTATCATTTATTGTAATGTTTGTATAACTTTATTAATGGCCAGAAATTGAATAAATTGGAAGCATAGAAGAATTAACTGAGAGGGTTCATTTCAGAAGAAGAAAATGTGCATACAGTGCAAACCTTTGGGAAAAGGGATTATGCCATTGTCTGTTATTTATACAATTATCAAACAACAAATGCTACACGCAAAATTATTTCCTAAAATATCACCTTTGAGTGGTTCTAAAATATCTCCACGAATTTTCAGAACAACCTAATAACACATACATTTCAGAATAGTCGAACTTTTTGCATACAAAAACAATTATTCTTTTATCGAACAAAGTTTATTATACGAATAGTCGTGTCATGAATGTTTTGGTTCGAATAATCAAGCTTCTACTATATCACAAATTCAATTTGATTTGGAGGTACGTTTTCCCTTCTTATTTCTCTGTACCTTTTCGAGCACGAACTTATAGGATGACCTACTAAAAATCACCCATAGTATGGAGGAAAATTTTGAGTAGCCCTAAGTCGATAGCCAGGGATTATAGTTGAACTTGTTTTGTCAGTTCCATTTGACGTCGAAAATAGAAGCACAGTGATCCGTAGAAAATTGAAAACCTTTCGTGAAAAATCCTTGACCCAACGTTGTCACGCGCCGCAAAACAACCTGTTCCAATAGCATTAAAATTCTTGTCCTGTCTGTTGGCTTGACACCAACTAGGTTATCCTTTTAACCTTAAGAAACGAGGCGAATAACTGACCGTCGAAAGGAAGCTTCGAGTAAAGAAAGCTACTTGTTCGAACCCTCTTTTGTTTAACGTATCACCGTGCGGAATATAAATCGTTCTCGTCGATTTTTCGACAGCCACTCGACACTCGGTCCTCGAAGAAGAAAAAAGTTTTGAACGAGAGAGGAGAACACCACACTGGCGATATCGATCAACACAGACGATCACTTAGCGTCAATTTCATCTTGCCTGCGATTTATCGTGTTGTGGAATATTGTGAAAATCGTGTCCAGCCCCGTATAACGTAATACCCCATAAATTCTGGTTGGAGTTTGTGTTGCGTGATCACCGGTCATCAAGGTGTTGAGTAATCGATGCTTCGGTAGAAATTGGCGCGGGAAAACGAAGGTGGAAATGAAAACGAATCACATTTTTGTTGTCTCACGGTTTCTCCCAATTCGAGCATCATGCATAGAGAACAAAAATTAGTCTTTCCGTTGGCTTTTCACTCGTCAAACTGTGCTCTGATTGTGGCCGGCAATGAATCAATGAGTTTTACCATCGACGAAGCATAGGATAGGTTGTTCATTCTTATATAGAGACATTCTGATCATTTTAATATCAATTTCGAGATTACTAGTTTAGACTAGAATAAGGCAACAGGTATGTTTGTTTCTATGTTCTAATAATTATCTATTGAAGTAAGAATTAATTTGCTAAGAACACTATATTGCTAACATTGATACCTTTTTTTCTCGCTTTGAATAAAAATGAAAGTTTTCTGAAAAACAACAATAGTTCTCATTTTTATTTTAGATTATTTTACGGGTAGTCCGTATTTAGACCACACTTTTAAAAATGAAAATTACTTTTGTTCAACATATTTGAATTCTACATCAGCAAGTTAATATGTTACAGATGTACATTGATATGTAAACGATTAGGTATCTTCAACAGATTAGGAAATAAGGGCTAAAATAGAATTGGTAGCCCATATTTGGGCCACTTTCATTATACAATTTAAAGAAAGTAACTTTTTTCAAAAAATTATACAATTTTTCGTTATTCTTCATAACACGTGTGACATAAAATAACAAAAACAGGAGTTCAAAAACAAATTTGTCTCTTTTGTCAAGAAAAAACGGTATAAAGTACTATTTGAAACATACTGTGATCATATTTGAAACGACATTTTCCTGTTAGCTAGAAATCACTCAAAATTTGTACGTGCGTTATAAACATGAAACAGAATGTATACCATATCTTTCGCAAGTATTAGTTGTAAATTGACCCGTTTATAGATACTCTATCAAGTCTTACTACGAGTAATTATACGGCAGGATCGCAATTAGTATTTTATAATACACGTTACAATATCGTCAAGCGTTCCTATTTAATAACGATCCTGTTCTTATCAAAGTTAACGAAGCCTTCAGCTAATTTAAATCAATCGGTCGACGATTTCATCAGCCCCGCGTCCTGACTCACGATTGAGCTTTCAATTTTAACTTCCATAAACAACAATACCGATTTCACATTCCGCGAACGTGCCTTTTGATCCATTAATAACGAAATATCGCGTCACCGAATTCGAGTTGTATTTCAACGCAATTTCCAGGTGAAATTTTGTTTTTAACGCGAGCCGATTCCTGCAAATTTCATAACACGATCCTTTGCTATCGAATTGTTAACCGATTGTTTATCCCGCGCCCTGGAAACGGGACTTACGAAGTTCATTAATCGAAATCGAAATTCGTTCGTTCGAGCAGGAAAGTTCGTTAATGACATTTCAATCGGATGGTGGATTTCATTTCTAAAAGTTTCTTAATATTTATCTTAAATAGGGGGCTATAGTTCGCTGATGGGCATCCTTATGTCATTTATGCGCTTGTTATCTGGAATCTTATCATGGAAATTGCGCTTATTAGGAAAAAATATCGGGAAACGATCGACTCCATGAATTACTCGACTGAGTGAGAAGTTTTAAAGGTACTCTCGTTGCGATCGTTCAATTCTTTCCCTTCGGCTTAATCTTTTTCCCTACTTTTATCCATTCCCCCTTGAAAGTTCCTGCGTTTGGAGAAAGCACCCCGAGTAATCAAATACTGAAAGAATTCCTTCGCTATGTCCTCCTTTCTTTTTGTAAATGAAATTATATTAAAAGTATTAACACGATGTGTTAATAATGCAATAATTTGTCGCGCAAAGGGTAGATTAATAATTGAAAAGCGGCTTTTAAGAGTTTTAATGTGGAGAAATAAATTCTGAAAAATTACGGGGAAGAATTTTTTAGAAATCTTTATCAATACAATCGTCGATAAAGTATAGGACGCTACCATTTTAACGTCACATGTGGTATTATTAATTTAAGGTAGACTAAGACAACGACGCTTTTAAAACGATTAGAATTATTACTAAACGTTGCGATAATCAATTGTTTTCGACATGATTGATCTCTAAAATTCAAATCTATAATAGTGTGTATACATACTGATAGACAAAATTATAAGACGCCTTGCATTTCTAGCATTAGAGTTTAATTTTATATTTAGATTAAAGAGCGTCAAATGTTAATCATTTATTGTTAACCAATAGCTTTGTAAATTAAACAAATGCTAGAACAAGTGTTCAATTTAAATCAAAATAATACGATTTCACTTGGGCAACATTATAAGATATTATATTTGGCGTCCTTTAAGAATCGTAGGTTATCCTTGATGTGATTCGTTGATGTTAAAGCTAAGATTCGGTTTTGCTCGAATTTCTCCCTTTGGGTTTGATACGTTCTGCGCTCGAATAGGGGGTGATTAGTTGTCACTTTTACGTTACATGGATTGCAAATTGGTGGTTCTTTTTTTTAGTAGGCGTTCGTGTGTTATTTTACAGTGACCTGTTTTTAGTCTTGTCACGGAAACTCTTTCTTTCCTAGTCATGTTGCAAGTTGACATTTGTCGATAGAATTCTTGAATGATGTCCTTTATTTTCGTTTTCCTTGTCGTGGTCCATGTTTGGTTCGAATCTAAGCATAATGCGTGGACAAGATCTTGGCAAGGGATGCGTTTGATTAAAAGTTACAAGATAAATTGAAGTAAATTTCACTTCAATATGCACACCCGAAAAATCTGTTCTACGGCTGTTGTGGACGGGCACTGTAATTTTCATAATTCTTAATTTTTTAATCATCATATAAAATGACAAATTATCTTGATCAAAACCGTGATATTTCATATTTTCTATCCTATCTCGTATTCCTACCTTCTCCTGTACTGAATAGCAACCAACGTTGATAGAGAATATTTGAATTACGATACTAATCGTAAAATGTAAGCGAAACTTAAGTAGCAGGGGTTGCAAAGGGTATTTATGTCACGGTAAAAATTCACACACTAGTAAATGTCATGTTCAATTCTTTAAACGAGGAGATACGTCAATTCATGTTTGAATTTTCCGCAAAGCTGTACAATCTTTGACTTTTTTCCAATTTACGGTAGACAGTAAACGCGACGGAGTGTGGTCGCGCGTTGCTCACTTTTAATTTTAAGTTTATCCGTTCATTAACATGTAATTTGAAAGTTAATTCGAAATCAGCTCGCCTGCGACTCCCGCTGCCACCATTTTCTCGTTAAAAGTTCTCTGAACGGTCGTACGAAACGAAAATTAGCCGTCGTCGTAACGTCGATATCGACGACGTGATACAAGGTAAACAGCTTTGCACTGCTGCATCATGCACCGAAGCGATGCGATAAAGTCGTCATGTATTATTAGAAGCAGGATTTTATGATGAAGCTTTCATGCTGCCGTCGTGAACGAACGAGCGACGCGTCTTCCTTGTCGAACTCGTATCCTACTAAAATTAATAATAATTTCACTGAGTTACAACAGATATTATATTTATAAAACCTTTTTATACCCCTAAAACCCCTAAAGCACATTTATAAAAACCTTTAATTTTACACAAAAAGGTGATGCGTTTGTGACGTATAGTTGCAGCTGTTTTCTTCCACAACTTTCATATTGAAATTTTCTTGGAAGTGAATGAAATTTATAGGAAAGTATTGCTTTTGGTGTCTGAGCTACCCTAATATTGGATCCCAATAGAAGGAAATATTTTTTTGACATTAAAAAAAGGGTTTTTTCCTCGCTTGAATCACTGTGCGACGCTATATTTTACCCGAAACGGCAGGTAAAAAAGAATTTCGAACCTCAGTTGAACGATTCATGATAATCCGCATCATTGAAGAATTTGGGTTAGGTTCATAAATTATGTGCAGAAAGTAAAATTTTAATAAAAACCGTGGTAGAATGATAATAAAGACCTGTATTTAATATATTATTAGGTCATTTCAGAAATTCGTGTTGTAATATATTAATATTATTATTCCAGGCAAAAAGTCTTCGGTCAAACATAAGAACTGGAACTAACAACTAAGAGCACTAAAATTGTTGAGGAGCGAAATGCTACCTCACAAATAAAAAACATATGGGAAGACCATATAAATATATTATGAAATAAATGAGGAAAGGAAAATAATAAAAATAATCGTTTACTATGAAAAAGAAAACAGCGAGGAAAATAAGTGTACGTAATAATAAAATGATACTTTATCTAATATTGATATTACTTGATATTTTTTAATATTTCTATGTCTACATATGATTACATTGATGTATTGCAGCATTGATACTACAAGATTTTAGCAACGTGAAAATAAAATTTTGTTTTACTTTAAGCATAATATCTGAAATCCGTCGAATCGACGGGTTCCATAAATGTAACGTTAATCATGTAAAGACAGCGATATTTCTTCTTCCTTCTAAAAAATTATATTTCTGGTATTTACATTGTGTTCCGCAAGACTTATTTAACAGTAACAGTACCACGACAGGTCAAGTGACCGATCCTAAAATATTTGATTTAAGATTCTACATTCATTATCGTTTCTTTTGTTCATTTAACTTAATGACAATTCTTATATTGTCCAACGAATAAGTTGTCTACAGTTTGCTTCTTTTATCACTGAGGAATATTTATTGAGTAAGCGCATGTAAAATGCCGGTACGATTATTATTAATTAACCCCCCCCCCCCCCCCCCTACAATTATTTATCCCCCACCTCCCAGATTTAATCGCCCTAAAAGAAGGGAGGGGGTGAGGATGAAAATTCGAAAGTCTCGTTGGGAATGCTGACGTGATACCGAAGAGGCGAAAGAGAAGGACAGAGATACGATGATCCTCGTTCCTTTTCATCATCCGGCAGCTTTGGTGTCGTTCCTTTTCGACAAAGGGTAGGTAATTTTTCATTGCTACTGGCGACGTTGTGGTATGTGCGGTATTACGTGCGACGAAGTCTGCTTCGGACAGAGAGAAGAGAAAGAGAAAGGAAGGAATGGGATTGGAAGGGGTTGCAGTCGATATTAAAGACATCCTCTGCTGACAAACGAATGCGACCGCTCTCTTGCAATTACGCCAAAGCCACTTACTAATTTCGCCGTCTGATAATCCATTATCCTCGCCCACCTACGTACTAATCCTAGATCCAACTTTTGGTAACGGTAACCCTTACAACAAATCCTTCCGCCGCCAGTTCCGCTGTTTCCGTGTGCCCCTTCCGGAACTCGTTCCCATTCTATGCACGTGTGTTTCCGAATAATGTGCGTGCGTGGGCAAAGTACAGGTTGATTCCCAAATAGATGGCATCGGGTTCTTGGGTATTTCGCTGTTTAATGTTGCGTGTCAATGGAAGAGTTAATAGCCGACAGACAGGAAATTTGGAATTGTTCGAATAATTTAGGGGACACTGAATCGTAAGAACGATCACAGAGTTTTATTATACGCAATGTATATATATATATATATATAAATCCTCGATCCAATCACATGTAAAATAAAACATTGCGTATAATAAAACTCTCTGACCGTTCTTACGATTTAGTGTCCCTTAAATTATTCGAACAATCCAAAATTTCCTGTCTGACGGCTATTAATTATATATATAGGAAATTTAAATGGCCTGAAAAGTATATAACAGCGTTTCTCAACCTGTAGGCTATGTCTCATTATGAGCCACTCATTTACCAAATCGATTAACTCCACAAAATAAAATGTAGGGAAGTTGATCAAGTAAAGGCACAGTGTTTTTTTAAAGTTCCTTTTAAAATTAAAATCTAAATGAATACTGTAGAACGTATTGTTACAGATGTAGCTGCTATTTAACGACACATAAAATGCATAAAATAACATATCCTTGGAATATTCATTATTAACAAGATGTGTATTTTTTTAAATATTTATGTAAAGTAGGCCAGTTACCTTGTCTTTAAAAAACAATACCTAATATTATTTGTTTTTGGTCCGGACAAATGAATAGATTAAAAACAAAATTCTTTTAGTAGTATAGCAGCATAAATTAAGCAATTTTATGAACTGTATTCATTGCTTGATAATATTTTTTGCAACCCTAACATTACAAATAATACAGATGAATAGTCGATTAATAATAATAGCACAGGTCAATAATCGACTGGTTACGTTTATTTAGTCTGCTGTTCTTTGTTGGTTTTACTAAAATTTAAAAAAACAAAAGAAGCTAATAAAATACAATGTATAAATATTCGAATTGCGTTTTACAATTACTTAAATTGTCGAATGGCTGAAAAACTAAATAAAATTCGACAAAAAATAGCTACCGTTTTCACCATAACACATTAATTCCAATTCAACTGGAAATTTTCATCCGAACATATTATAACAAGCGAACTTTTTTATTAGTTTATTAGCGAACAACAAACTCATTCATCGAAACGATTTATTAGCTTGGAATAAAAAATCATGTTTCACGGGATCAAAACAGTATCGAAGCGTAGAGAACGATGTATTTGGCGAGTTAATGTAAAATGAGAAGAATATTCAAATCCGGATAGAGCGAAAACAAATTGTAATTAGTGGACAAGCACACTTGTAATCTTTTCCCCTCTATAATTTCATCTCTTTGCCAACGGCCAGAGGCTTATTGCCAACGTTGGAAAGTGGATAATGAAATGATCATAAAATCGCTCGCAAAGGCTGCAACTAATGATAAACAACCGGAAGCAACTGCGTTTGAATTAAATTTCAATCGTACGCTTGGACGCATAAACATGAATTAATTTGCCGGGATCTTTTGAAAACGGGCCGAAAGATTACACCGGATATCGTTTTTGCGAACCAGCGTAAATGCTAAATGAAAAATTGGTTAACGTATCAACGAGCTTCTTTAAATACGGCAATTAAATTGTTAACAATCGTATAGTATACGTCGAAATGAATTCTGATGCTAACAGGAAAAAATTAACTTAAATAATAAACTTGCATAGTTAAAATACTAATGGTTAAAATTGTTATGGTATAAATTAATTTAAATAATATATTATTAATAATATACCATAAATTTGGCATAAAATGGTTATATTAATATGTTATACAAATATTAATCTGTTAATCGAGTACTTTTTTTAGTCATATTTTGCTGTATACACAGAATTGAAAATTAATACAGAAGAATTAATATTGGTTAGGGTGTCCTTTAATTATCGGGTATGTAATTACAAGATAGCGTATTTTAGTTGCAAATATAATGACACTTTAGGAAGTTAGACATATTTGAGAAGATAAAGTATTGAATTTAGAAGATTGGTAATTCGTAGAACGAATTAACTTGAAATTCTCAGTTAAAAGGTTAATATTAGCTGGAATTATGTATTGATCTAATAATAAGTAATAGTAAATTGTTTATATATTCCACAAAACGGAATATTGAATACCGCTAAATAATATTAATTACTAATAACTGGGTTATTATATTGATGATATTAAAATAATGCCATCGATTAACTATTAGAGCAATAGATAAAATGGAATACAATTTGCCGAATTCTATTCTAACCAGAATATTTTTTAAAACTTAAATTTTGTAGCTTTGTAATTAAAAACGTTTATCGTTAATAACATTCTGTTAACCCATTATTTGATTGCACGATGCTTGATCTATTATTAAATCATCGATTAACTTTCTGAATATGTAAATATGAGCATTTAACAGAGAAATTCAGAAACTATTTCGAACTTATTATATTTTACTTTTTACTAAATTACTAGATATATTTATTAGTAATTTAGTAAAGTATTATTAGTAATATTAATTTATCGTCGATAACTATTATGAACAAACTAAATAAATGTTCTAAATATCAATATTTTTTTAGTCATGTACATTTTGCATGCAATGCATTATTTGACATGTGCTGATTAATTTTGGTAACTAAAAACGTTATTAGCGTTTTCAAACGCTTGCCATTTTTTGTTATCTCAAGAATAGGAAAAAATTGGAAGAGGAATATGAATTTAAAGCAATGAAATTCGGTATTTTGACGACTTCTATAAAGTCTTTGAATAAAATCCGCTATAGTGAAATGGTCAAAATACAACAGAACCTTTTGATCAACCCAATATTTGAGTAATTTAATAAATATATGAAAATATCGATCAATATTTGAACGTACAACATTTCAATAAAATACCGAGGAGTCAAATTTTTCTCTTTGCTGTACACGAAATATAGCTATAAAATTTTGATATTAATATGAATTTGACGCAATGCAATTCGGTTCTTTGACGACTTCTGCATATTCTTTTATTAAAATCCGCCGTAGCTAAAGGGTTAAAATGCGACAGAACCTTTTGGCGCAACTAATATTTGAACAATTTAATAAATATGTCGAAATAGGGCAGATGTACCAATCACTGCCGCTTTAAGCTTATCGCGTAACTTTATTTAACTATCTTAGAACGTATTCAACCTAAAAATCGTTCCAGTTTGGAGCATAATATTTTTCAACATTTCTTTTATTTATGAACATCTTTTTATATGTTAAATGTAATGAATTAATTATTACGTAATTGAAAATATACAACAAAGACTAATATTCTTATTACTGTCATTTGAGAAATTCTGATTTAAATAGGAACACGTTTTGCATATATTAACACTTCAGTTTGATAACAGATATAAGATATGTAGTAAACGTGTCTATTTTACGGAATTATGACACGTGCCGTACTTTATAATTACATTGGTCACGTTTCAATGTTCAACAGCACATTTACCTCCTAACATTTTGTTTTAAATATTCACTGCAAACGAATATACAACGTCTATGTGTCGTTACGTAAAACGAAGTTCAAATTTAGTATCAAAAATTGTTTATTTACGATTCTTCGTACATTACTTTGCTATTAAATAAAATAATTCAAGTGTCGGTTATAGGGACACTGACAAGTATCGCTACATATACCATATCGATCAATAATTGGACGTACAACATTTCCATAAAACCCCAAAGAGCCAAATTTTCCTTTTCACCGTGCACAAAGCACAACTATAGAATTTTGATTATCAGTTTTGGACGTATCGTGTAGAATCGGTACGGTTGCTCGTTAAATAGTGCCTTGTACAGGTGGCTCCCGGGTTTGTTTGGATTAATTTCGATGCAGGTCCGGCTTGCTATATTTCGAGACGAAACTCTGGAATGTTGGACGAAGTAATTCGAAATTTGCACGTATGGGATCCCTTAATTGGACGAATCTGGCTACGGGATCGGAGTAGTTGTACGCTTTGTTTGATAATTCTCGTCGGATAGCTTTCTGTTTTCCAATTTCGATAATTAAGCCAATTGAATGATTGTAAAAGTTTTTCGTTCGTTGATTACCCCATTCATTTTATCGGCACGTTCCGTGTACAGCTAAATTTAACGATTACGTGTCTCTGGTCGAAATACAAATGAATGAGAACCCAGTATTAGGGACAGTAAAAGGAACGCGCGATTATACTGAGCGAGGTACGTTTGAATTAAATTTTTTTCTTTTTTTTTTCTTTATTTGTATTTTCTTATTTCAAACGGACACAAATGTGTTGAATTCTGCGTTGATAATAATTAATTAGAGTTTAAATTTCACCGGCGAGGATTAGCATAAAGGATAATTATTAAAGACAGAATAAGACATCTGGACGTTCATTTTCGTACGCCACTTTGCTTCTCTCAATCTCATTTGCGTCTACGAAAGTGTCTCCGCTTAAAGTGCTTTGTAGTTTAATCGTTCGCGACGGTCAAAAGAGATTGTAACTGGAAAAATTGCCTTTGCGCGTTTTCTTCGAAAGTTATTTCCTCTTTGTACTCTCAGAACCGTGTTCCATGTTGCCTTTTGTTGCAGCGGAAGATGTTCTGCGTTTTAACTTTGAAACTTGACGCGCTTTTCTTTCTCAAAGAGCGAATAGAGAGAAGAGCAACAATGCGATTTGTCTTCTTAAAATCTTAGCCTGCACAGTTAAGTTCTCTTAGCATAGCCACTTCTCTAACACAAAATGATATTTTCAATGAAGAACGGATAATTTTCTGAATAAACCTTTCAGATTATCATCTAGAGAAGCGAATAGTTTAACCCTTTACCCTCCGAACATTTTTTCATGCTACTTATTGATATTTTGTTGAAGAAAAGTTTTGTTTTAATGGAAAAAAATTGCAAGTGCTTATTAACTTATTTTTATTTCCTTGACAAATTTGCTTTATTATAATGCAAACAAAGTTTGAATATTAATTATACAATTTTTCAGTGTTACTGTAAGTAGCCTCAGAAATATAATGGCTTGCATTACTATATATTGAATTGTCCTTATATAATCCAAAATTAAATTCTTTTACCCTTTCATTCCAAATTTTCGGAATACCTATTTTTTATCAACAGAAAAAGAGCCGAATAATAATTTGTACACCAGAGTTATGAAATATTAGCTGTACCAAGAAATAATCCACATTTTTGTTATTTTACACCATCATTTACGTCGATATAATATCGACTAATTCTTAAGACTAAAATCAATCAGCTGATTCTCCTAATAAAGTTACAAGTTAGTCCTAATAAACAAAAAACGGGTGGAATAATACTTTGAATGTAAATCATATTCATTTATTAAAAGAACAGTGGATTAATTATTATTGGTATACCTAATATATCACGAATGTTTTCGTAGCGGAGCCAATAAAGTGCAGAGGGTTAAAAATGCATAAAATGATGAATTGTTGAGATGAAACTGGATTCTGGGAGAATGATATTGGTTGGGATAAAACGTGATGATGTTCCGCATACGTGAAACACATACGAATTCGCCTAATTCTTCTTCAATCCATCGAACCGAATCCTTCTAACTCCATTTATTACAGTTCGTCCGCTTCGGTAATAATATTGGTGAAATAAACCCCTTTTCAGATCGGTGGAATCTTTTAAAGGCCGGTACGTTTATTCTTTATCAAGAATTGCGTTCGAATGGTTTTCTATATTTTGGAATAAAATTTGTTACGCTTTTTCGTGCTGTACTATATTGTATTTGTGAAAAGAGAAATAACTAATCTAGTAGCTTTCGTATCTTCCTTAAATTATTGTTGAGAATGATCTGTATTATGTATTTAATCGTTTCTGCGTTTAATATACTTGTAAATTTTAAATTACCATTAATATATTTATTTGTTTATTCTTAACTCGTTGAGCGTTAAGTAATTTTGAAAGATCGTCGAGTTTCTGAATTTAACTTCACGATTGACGTGTACACATCTTTAATGTCATCAAAACTTCAATCCCATCCCCATCTTAACCCTTTGCACTCCTTAATTCCTTTTTTTTTTACCTAACAACTCCCTAATTAATTTACAAAATAGATAAAAAAAGGAGGTCTCAATAAAATGTTATATTGCAACAGTGCAAAGTGTGTAACAAATATATATATATATATGAGTTTATTTTCCAGCATCTTCGGCCTTGAAAAAGGAACTTGGTTTTACAAATATTGTTTCTCACTCATTCATCCTCCCCCACATTCACATCCAAAAAATGTCATACTACCATTAATCTACTATCTATATATCTACTATCCCTACCTCCAGTTATATTCTTCTACATCTATGTATATCCCTATTTACTTCTACCGTTTTTTAATGTACATGCTGTCCCTACCTCTAAATTTAAAATATATAGCTGTTTAATTTATATAGCTTTTAGTGTAACAAATATATTTTTCATTTACATCAAGTAGTAAGGTAGTAAATAAATAAAAATATACATATATGCGGTAAGAAATGTGATGTCGAGCAACACTCGACGTAGGAGTGGTAAAGGTTGATCCTTTGCACTCGAGACGCGACTCTGATTCCTCAAAATGACCTAGTTTTAAAAGCTCTCGATTGCAAAGGGTTAAAATATTAATATTGAATACCTTTTAATTAAAAGGAAATAATCAAAGTTTTTACCAGAAATAATGCGGGCGATTAGAATAGTTCGCACGGTCTTAAGAACACAGGTTGCTTTCCCTTATTGGAATTTCCTGTTGTCGCGTAAAAGGGGTCGCGATAGGGTGCATGAATCGAGGGTTGCGCCGGCAGAGGCCGTCGCACTATTCGCGTGCAATTCTGCCGCGTGCATATGTTTGTATTAACTCCCCGGCTCGTAGTCGCGATTATATCCGGAACGAAGCTCCGCTCCGTTGCGCGGAGCAATTCGAAATTTGTTTGGATGTTCGCAATTGAACAAATACATAGAACGACTGGACGGTCGCGAATGGATTTTGAGAATGGACGCGGCGCGACGACTTCACTGCCACGCTTGGGGCCACTGTTCGTGTTCGCGATTAAACCTTGTCGTTTTGCCTTGCTTTTCCACTCCCTGTTCAAATTACTTTCCGTCGTCGCCTGGAAAATCCTCGATACCCGTGGCCAGTTGACCAACAGTCGAAAACCAAGGGCAAATCTACGAAGGAATGTAGTAATGGAATTCACGATTGAAATAGCGATAAGAGTATCGAATTGACTTTTTTTTGTAAACAGATTTATTTTAGCAAGGAAAGTTAACTGGCTGGGATTAACTCTTTGCTTTATAATAGTGAGCAATATTCGTGGTGTAATTTATGAGCTAATTATAATGAAAACTCGCAGTATCTTGTAGCAAACTTTTAATTCTCTTTATTTCCATTTGTAAAAGTGTAAGACGTAGAACTTCTAAGTACACGTATAATGTTTTTAGTATTTTGTATTTGGCACGATGTTAAGGTAGAAAATAGCCAACGTTTCACTGAATAATTTTCGAAAAATTCGCAAGGCAGAGAGCAGAAAATGTTTGATTAAGGAATGTATGAAAATAGAACTAATAGAAATATGCACAAATAATAATAGATATAGACCTTCAAATTTTAATGAAATTAATATTTTCCGTGTGCATTTGCAAAGGAATTTTTACTGTTCGAATATTTCATAACGAAGTCATCTTTGATTGCAATTTTTCCGATTTTAATTCGGATTCATAATGAAAGAATTTCTTGTCTTCGAATATTACAATTTATCTTTGATTACGAGGAAGAATTATAGAATAGCGTTATAGAATAGAATAGAATTTTTTGTAACGTGTAACAAGAATTTTATGTTTTATAAATTATTTCAAATTTTTAGAAGTATACTCGATAACAGAATTAAACGATCACCAAATTCTCACAGAAAACATGCTGATATTTCAACTGTTACAAATTCGTGAAGAAAAAAATGTTTAGTATGTTTAATATCTGTTTAGCAACGAATATGAGTGTGTCCAAAGATTGACAATTTTTCGTAAAAATTTTCATGATCCCTCAATTTTGCTGTTGAATTCTAACTACGTATTATTAGAAATATAACAATAGTATTAATTATAATTAATATTATTATTAATATATTAGTATTAATAATTATTATATAATATAGCAATTCGTATCAAAACAGATTTCATTTTCAATATATTTTCATTTCCATTCTTCGTCGAATTCAGTAAACGATAATGTTGAAGTATTCATATTAATTTAATCACGCACTGTAGTTATTTTCAGTTATATTACATATTCTACTGTTTTTTCAATAAATTGCAAGTGGGTGGAATGTAAAAGCTAATGAAAGGACCTCATTTTTAAGCGTTCTTTGGCACATAAAATGACTGCAATAGAATTTAAAATCATTAATAATAACTTTATTACCTGAGCTTTCATTATTCGAATATTCTATTATACGTGCCAGTTTTCATTTCACTTGAATCATTTTTGTTTAACGAAGCTATTGTTATAATAGCGTATAATGTACTTCGGTAGCATGCAATTAACCCGAATTTAATGCTTTGAAGGATATACAGTTGAAAATTAATGTTGGATCTATAAGAATTAAAAAGTGTCAGAAATGTAATTGTGTTGAACGTAATATACATGGTATCAATAAATTATTAATGGTAGAAACTATACTAAGAAAACTATAATCTAATTAATGAACTATCTTATAATATGCAGATAACAAAACTACGTTTCGAAAAATATTAGGTTGTTCGGAAAGTTTTTAGAAATATTTTAGAAACGTTCAAAGGTAATACGTACACATTAACATTTTAGTAGTTAATTATGCGTGTAATATTTATTGTTTGATAATTGTGATAGAAGTGAACCCATGAAAATAATGCTTTTAGGCTACTAATCTATTTAATTTTTGGCCATTGGTAAAGTTTTACAAACATTACAATAATTGATAATAGTAGAATATCCTAGGCAACGATTAACAATTGTTGCTACCTTATTATTGAAACATTAGGTTGTTTAGTAATGAAAAAAGTTGTGTTTGCATTTAACTATATATTAATTATTAGATTTTAAGTGGCTCAAATAGGAACAGGATTTGTTCAGGTTAAGAATGCTATTTTTTTTAACTAGAACTCGTAAAAAATAATCTCCTTCCACTTCAGTAATTACACAACAGAAATGAATATTATCAAGAATATTATTGTCATATATAATTATGTTATAATATAATATATAAGATAATATATTATGTAAGATAATATATTATATATAATATAATATAATATAATTAACAAAAATATTATATATCTCTGATATATTAATACCGTTTTCCGAACGGTATAAGAAAATTGACACACATGCACTTTAAATTCAGTTTTTACCAAACAAACTAAACAGACAAGTTTGGTTTTAAAACAGAATATTTATCCTTTAAAAAATCACGTACATAGTTGCATGGTTGGTAACATCCCGAAATTTGTTTCCCTGTCGTTTTTAGAGTTATTACAACTACGTAATATTTTACTTTGTGTTTGTCCAGATTTGTCGCACAGATTTCCGCTGTATGCAATGGAACGAAACATTTTTTGAATACCGAGAGCAGAAACCACCGCGTACGAATAAAAGGATATTTTTCTCGCGATATCTTTGCAAAAATTAGTTCTACAAATTACTATTATATTTAAAAAGCTATTACACATCCATTTGTAATCATAACTGCAATACTTATCATTGTTGAATGTAGTTTAACGTACTGTATGACTTTAAATAATTTTTCGCCATATCTTGCGAATGGAATGAATCTTTTGTCGTTGCCTGCACCTTCATATGCTTTTTTCAGAGCCTTTGCCGTGTTACAGAGCCACCATTTCAAATTGGATTTGAATCCGCAAACAGCCAACTCAACCACATAATGCTGCTTTGCGTTTTTTAATATATTTAACTGATATTTAAAGTCACATTTGCTATAAATTAATCATTCATTATGCGTTGATACAAAATGTTTGCATTAGTAATAATGTTAATTAAAACTAGACAAATTGTCAACAGTGATGTCTTTGTTATTCTTGATGATGATGATGAGATTGTTTTTCTTAATTATTTATAACAAAATATATATAAACCAAAAGCACAGTTTCGCGAAAGATTAGGTGCGTGTACTAAATTATACAAAAATTGTAATTACAACTGTGTTTATACTTTGTTAAATCCTCTGATACATCTGTTATAATTTGTTTACCATAAATAAAATTACATTTTCTGCACTTTTAAGAGTAATTTTATTCGTGTAGCTAATGATGCTCCTTTAATGAAACGTCTTTCAGGATTTTTTCCCACTTGCGATTTTATATTTTAGAAATTTTCACGCCATTTTCATTGTTCTAAAATACGTCCTAGAATATGTAAATATTTGAATTGCAAAATGTATATGCAGACTTTCGTAACACCACTGTTCTAGCGTATTAACTCTTAACTACTACACCTATTAATGTCATTGATATAATATCAATATGTGTAATAAATAATACCATTCACATAAAAGTAGCAAATTAAAAAATCAAAATCAACTGTTCTTGTTTTGCACATCAATAATAAAGTTCGATTTCAGTAATTGAATATTGTATTATAATTGAAAAGTATCCAAAGTGACGAACTGGTAATGAATAAGTAATTATTAGCAGTCTCACAGACCGAGTATATACATATATAATAGTAGTTAAGGGTTAAGGGAACCTATAAATCATCTTATTCAAACATAATCACGTGTTAAACGTTACCTCGTTTCACCACTCCGCCATGTATTATCTCTAACTTCTTCTGCCACTTTCTCTTTCAATCCCTTTTTATAGCTTGGCAAGTTTTAGCATTTAAAATGTTTAACAAAAGGAATAATAAATCAAAGTTACTTACCTGCAGTTATCGCTATCACAAAATGTACTTCTTTGCTTCTTCTCTATAATGAAAGTCAGAAATGGAAGAACAATGCGTGTAACGGAGCGATGGATTAAATGGATCGAAGGAGTGGATGAGGAAATTTAATGTGTGGCAGTAAAATAATATTTATTTAGAAAAGAAACGAGGTAGTAAAAGTAACATGATAAGAGAACAAAATATTTTCGTTACAAGTAAAATTTATAATGTTTAAATTAATTATATATATATGCCATCCGAAACCGAAAGGTACGGATTAAGTTTAAATAAAATATATATATATGTATATATTGTAAAATATATATAGATTTTATACAAATTTAATAGTTTCACCAAAAAATTATACATCTGTTTATAGAAATGATCAATTTAACTAATATTTATTTAAGAAATTATTAACTGCTATTGCTGACACTAATTTAATATCTATGCCTATCGTTGTTTAATTGCTACTTTATTTATGAAGATCTTTTCTTTTCACAGTCGTACGTTCTTTTTCTTTATTTTTAATTGGAAAGACAGACAACGATTACCATTATAAACAAATTAATAAATACTCGAGCATTATTCATTTATTACAACCTGCTTAATGCAAAATCGATGTAGGTACAAGCGATACACGAGCTGCTCATTTGCCAAATTGATTATATCCACAAAACAAAAAGTAGAGCAATTGATAACGTAATATATGTATATTCGTTTTTAAAATTCTCTTTAAAATTTGAACTCAAATAAACATAGTAGAATTATTACAAGTAAAACTTTTATGCAACGACAGATAAAATGTATAATATAGTATATCCTTGGAATAATTTTTATATTTATTATAAATTGCTTATTATCCCACGATTTAAAATATTTTTCCTATTTCGTGGTGCCAAGTCGAATTCTTTAGGAAGTTTATTTTAAATGTAAAAAGTTAAGCACCAAACAAGTGCTTCGGTACTAAAATTTTAAAAAATTCAATCACAAAATAAACTGAAGTAAATTTCACTTTAATATGAATACACGAAAAATTTGTGCCGCGATTTAAATTAAAAATGCCCATTAAACAAAGACACGCCAACGAAAAACAACTGTTGTGAAAGGCCGTCATAATCTTTTCAATTCATAGTTTTCAATTACCATTGAAAATGCTAATACACTGTATTGATCAAAACCGTAATATCTCATATTTTATCTTATATTTTATTTTATTTGAATAACGCCCATCACAGTCTTTACAGTAATACCTTGATTCTTTCTGACACCAATAAATTAGGAACGCGTAAGCACGGGATAAAGGAGATTTGCCAGAAAAGTGAAACCGTGTTAACACGAGCACGGTCCTTAAGGGATTAATTATTCAAAATTTTAAAGAGTGTACGGAGACTTTCGTGAATAGCTTTAAACAGTTTTTTATTCCAAATGTCTACAGTGGCTCACAAAAGTGTTCCAACGGTATATTATGAAAAGATTCTCTTCACCTATAAGTCTGATTTTAATGAAAGTTTCTGTGTATGCAACGTATACTAGATTGCATACGAAACAATTTTTTTGTCGGCAGGAAATGTCCTTGAGGGGATGAAACCAAGCTCTGAAAATTCAACAATTTTTATTTCCTTAGTACAATTTTCCCTGGGACTTTTTTCGCACTAAAATTGAATATATTTTGTAGGAAAATTTGTGCTCTATTTCGAACCATTGCAAATTTATAACGAAAATGAAGGACATGAAAGTCATTGCAAAGTCAAATCTGAAATCAGACTTTACAGTGCTATTTTCTCATCCGTTTTTCAAATACAACTTGTTAGTAATGGTGCGGAGTAGAGCAAAGATTTTTATATAAAAAATATTCCATTTTTAATAATCTATCATTCTGCTGCAAAAATTCTGAAGAAAAAATGTATTAAAAACGTTATAAATGTTAAAATCTTCGAGTCCTGATTTCACCTCCTTAAAGAAATTTCCCTCGGACCAAAAATTGCGCAATACACACACTATCATGCTCCACACGCTGACAAATTTTTATTAAAATCAGACTTTTGGGTTACGAGAATTTTCTTATAATGTAACGTTCGAACACTTCCATAAGTCACTGTATATATATTAAAAATATTCGACATTTGCTATTTAATAAGAATATCTACTTAACAATTTACTCATTGGGGAATATGAACAACGAAAGGTTTGGTAAAAAGGTGAAATGGTGAAGCGAAGGGTAGCTTGACGATAATCCAGCATAGTATCGGAAAATCCGACACTAACCTCCGACAAGCTTATCTACCTCGTTAGCGCGAAAATCCTGGAATAATTTTTCTTCACCGAAGTAGACTCAGCGATGCAAATTCGTTATCCCAGCGCCCAGGCGTTAACGGAATTAAAGTAAAACCGAATCAGATTAATGAAGGCAATTAGATGCCGTCGATTTGCTTTGATTGTAACGGCCGGCGTCATTCCTCGTATCAAGCGTCGTTAAAGGGACGCCTCAACCATGCAGTTCTTCCACTTCCGGTTGCAGCCTGCCGCGGCTTCTTAATTGAAATTGTAGCTTCGAGCGGGCTGCAGCCTGTGCGGCTTGCAATTTCTGCTAGTTTTTCCGCGACGACTGCTATTTACGGTGCTTTTTTAATTGAATCCATTGCTCCAACTGTGTAGGGTTTGAGGTTAGGCTGTAATTTTTAGGCGGTTCCTTAATTGAAGTTCCTGAGAGTTCTTGATTGAAGGTTCAAGTTTTAATAGTTCCTCGCAAGGGAAATTAGAATGTGAAGTTACGTCGCCGGTTCTTTAATCAAATCTGTAACTTACTACAGATTTTCTTGCAATCTTCACCATTTGTGTCCTCGATCTTTTACTTTCTTATCGTTTCGGGCAACTGGAGATATATTAGCTCGTCAAGAAACGTTGCAACTTCGGGAGTTCAATTCCGTTTAATGATGAATATTCAACTAACCTTACAGTAACTTATCTCTTCAAAGTTTGCTACTAATCTTCGCTACAATTTGGGAGCTTTCTGCAAAAAAGGTCCATGAGGGAAAACGGTAAATCGAGTAGATTACCACGGAAGTTCACGTGTTACGCGAATCGAATCGTATACGATTCAACAGTAAACACTGTTCTAATCTCAACTGTTATGATATCGAAGCAAAATCTTGAAGGAACATTTTTAGACACGTGGCAATTAACCCTTTGAGTTATGTGCGTTTGGGTATTGTAGCATGCACAGAAACGTAAAAAACTAAGATAAATTAGAGGCTAAAGAAGAAGATTGTATCATATGCTGATGAAAGTCATGTATTTTTAATGAAACAAACGCGAAAAGACGGAGAAACTAATGCAAAATTATATTTCAATAATTAAAAATAGAAATATTCAAACGATTTCAAATTATAAAAGAAGTGGTCCAAATATGGACTACCGCTTTTATTTGAGCGTTTATTGCCTAATTTGTTGAAGATACCTAATCATTTACATATCTATGTATATTTATAACGTGTCAGCTTTTTGTTGTAGCATTGAAATATGTTGAACAAAAGTAATGTTTGCTACAAATTACGAATTCAAAGTAATTGTGAAAATTTTCATGTTTGAAAGTGTGGTCCAAATATGGGCCACACATAAAATAATCTGAAATAAAAAATAAAAGCTATTGCCTTTTTTCAGAAAACTGTTTCTTCTATTAAAAGTGGGGAAAGAAAGTTCTCAATAGCAAAAGTTAGCAATTAAAGAGTTAGCAATATAATGCTCTTAGCAAATTAATTTCTACTTCAACAGATAATTATTAGAATACTGAAACAAACGTACCTGTGGAAACCTTTACGATCGCGAAATTCGTAACAATGATAGTTGTTTGGCTCCAAGATGATTAGAGCCAGTGAAAATATAGCAAATAAGTTCACTTATACTGTATGGTTAGGAATGTTCGTTCGCGTACAAGTTCGAAAGGTCTATTAGAGGTTTTTGCGCCGTTCTTCCAAGTTCTGATCAAAAAGTCCTTCCAAGTTCCAGTGCGTGTCATATATATAGACGTCTGTCCGTCTCGAGGTGTGTCCTAGTCCGAGTTCGTAAGGGTGGGAAAATTGTCACGTCCTATCAGGGAGAAGTTGTCAGTTCGATGGCGTCTTTACGAATTTGTTTAAACACTCCCTCGAAGCAGTAGTCCGTCACGGTGGTCAAAAAACTGTCCTGGTGTCCACGTACTGGTCGGGGGAGCGTCGATTCCGTTAGGTACTGTCCCCAGGTGCTGTCCAGATGTGTCGTCCTAGTCCTTAGTCTACGGATTAAGATTATGACACGTCATTGCTATCGAGCAGGAAAGGTCGAAACCCCAAGGTGCAATCAGGACTTCGACGCTTTCCTGGTTGTAAACTAAATTATGTGCCAAAAGGTGTAGATGTTGGAATCCTAAAAAATAGCAGCAATATTCGTCCGTGTCGTAAACTTTACAAGTTCTTAAAATCCTAACAATACTGTTTGCAACATAACACGTTAATACAACAAACGATGATTATTATTTCTTCTGCGCAATTTTATTTGTTCTTTATTCGTAGTTCTGCGCCGTTCCTAACACAGGGCAGCATTTAGTAAGCCCTATACTTTAACTAGCCCATATTTAGACTTTAACCCATATTTAAGACCACTTCCTCTACTTATTTCGTACCGTTTCTCAGTTATTAATTCTTCTTATCGGCCAGTATACCGCGGACCAACCCTGTAACATAGGATTAAAGCGAAACTTCTTTCCCACGCATAAACCACTATTAATTCATGCGCATTAAACTTTGCGACTCATAATAATTCCATACTCTCGCAACTGCAAACCATAATTGTTTCCGCAATCGAATTTTCAGCGCATAAAGCGCACCATAGTCTAGCAATAGCCCCCCCTCCCCCCTTCCCACCGCCATCCGCTATAAAATTGAAAGCTCTCGTCAATAAATATAAAATTCGCTCTTTCCACAATATGAACTCCGTATAATGTTAAACGCGCAACTGGAAATTATATCGAATTGGCTTTTCGACAGGATATTGTATCCATAATAAAGGGTACGTTGAGGCGTGCCACCATTAAACGGGAAAATAAAAATGGAAGCCGGTTGCCTCAGAGGTTAACGTTATGGAAGGACGACGATAACCTTTACCGCAGCTCGGAACGCAAGACAAGGGAAGGTTCTACCGTGAAATGGGTCTAAAATCAATAATGCAGCTAATAATAAGCGCCGAATCCCCTGAAGTGATGACGTTACATCCAATTTGAGTCCCGCTACGTACGATAGTAAAGCTTGCAGGTTTCTCTTTGTGGGATTTAAAGGCGATCGACCGGAAGTAAAGGAGTAGAGAGAGAGAGAGCGAGAGAGAGAGGGAGAGAGGGAGGGAGAGAGAGAGAGAGAGAGAGTCGACCTAAACACAAGTTCGCCTTCGATTGCACGAAAAGCGCATTCTAGAATGCATAGTGTGCCTGAATTTCCCTTTAGAACAAGATCGAGCATGCTCCATGGCCAGTCGCAGCTTACAGGATTTAGGAAAGGATCCTAAAGCTTTGCAACCTTGACTACAAATCACCTGCTAAGTATTATACTCCGCTGATTCTTATCCTTGTTTCATTTCCCGCTAAGTACACCATGATGCAAGTCTTTTTCCGCAACAATTATTCTTTTTTTGCTTTTAATTACGGTGGCGGACAAGAGACAGTTTAAAGGGTAAGTGATATAACGAAGCACTGCAATTTTGTACGAGAAAATTATATTTTACGATAGGAATAACGTTTTTATAACTACAGAGTGTCCGAGGTTTTTTTCGCAAAATTTTATTAGTATCACCTACAAGTATAAATAAGTAAAAAGTCGTGTGCCTAAACATTGGTTGTTTGATGTTTTATTAACCGTTATTTAGATTACGGGGACCGCAAAGTTCCGTATAAATTCGAACTATGCATGGTTCAAAGGATTTTACTATAATTATTTGAAAATTTATGCGATCTCATATTACATCATCAAATTTCTTATGCTGCGAAGCAATTAGTTTGTGCTTATTCTCCGTGCGGTAATATTAAAGAGAAAATTGAATGAGAAACTGCAATGAGAAATCAAAAGATGGGTTAAAAAGATGTAACAAATGAAATATTAGAAAATATGACTTATTCATTTCTTGTCTTGTGATCTTCATATTGTAACTGCTTCCTTTATTTGCAAGTATTCCACTCATTATACTTAAGTGTACTTTATCCTCCTATTAAAAACAATTTATTATATACTCAATATTTATTCGAAAAGACGAAGAACAAGAATTTTACGCATTTCTATGCTAATAACAAAGTAGCAAAGGACGTAAAGTTATAACAAGACATTTAAAAACAATGATATAAATATTTCAATTTTTATATTACACAGCAGAAACAGTTCTAAAAATTTACCAACATTTTCTCAGTTCATCATATACAATATTTATCAATAATATATACATAAATATCCTCATAAATCTAACGAATTCTATGATAAAATCACGATACGTTCTTTTGTTTTTTTTGTTTTTTTTTTTGTTTAATCAGTCAACTAACAAATTTTTCTTCCTCAACAGAATATTCCAAATATTTCTATCACAGCAAAATTCTGTCCTTTTATTAATCATCGATGGTTCACGGACGATTAACTTCGAGTCCCATTCATTTTGCGGTCGAATTTAATAAGGAGAGACGATTACTCGCACTTCCGACTCCCATTCGAACTGCTGCTCCTTCTTGGCCAGCTTTCCGCGACTGTTACGAGCACGATGCGACAAATAGTTTCGGGTGCCGGCTGTTAGAACAGAGAGACACGAACTTGCGCTTCGTTCTACGATTGTGCCAGCCTGTCCAGGACAAAGCTGACTGTTGCCTGTGACACGGATAAAGGGTAACAGCGAGGTGCGTTTGAAATCTTTTCCAAACGTTTTTCGATATATTTCGTTCTCGAATGAAATAAACGCTCCGACCTGGCGCGCTTCGGCTCCAAACTGTATGGATATTTCGTAAATTTCGTCAAAATATGCGAAAATTCTGGTACCACAGGGTGGGTGAATAAATTTATTCCGCGCTAAAAATGATGAAAATGTGTGGAATATCTGGCAATGCCTTTGATGTTATCCACAAAGTGAGCCTCTTTTATCTCCATGTAAAATATGCGATCGAATTTTTGAACCCAAAAAGTAAGGGACACTTTCGGAAAAAGCTTAAAAGTTGAAATTGCATAAAGTACCCATATTTAATCCTTTTATGCGGGATTTTGAGAAATTGAATATCCTCGCGATTTAAAAATTATTGTCATAATTGATCGAATATAATTAAACGGTTAGAGAATTAATTGAAGGTGAGAAGCAGTCGAATATAAAATAAAATAATAATTTCCATACAGAAAATTTCACTTTGGTATGAGAGAAAATATTTCTTAGTACCTTTGCGTACAGAAAATATGTTTTAAAAATTGAATTCTCTTTTTGGGTGGAATACTGTTTAAAAATGAAGCGTACGCAAGAGGAACGTGCAAAAGGAAAACAAATACGACTAGGTTACAAGTTTGAAATTTCATAAGTCTGGAAAGAATGACGCGAAGTTCAATTCCATCAACGAATTTCCGGCAACTCTTCGAACTCTCGTGGTTTCAACAACACGAAACTGTTGTATAAACATACAGACTCGGGATGCATGCCAAGGAGCGAATTTCACAGATTCGAGTGTATAGAATATGCATAGTGTTTCACGATTCACAACTGTTATGCAAAGACAAACCAAAAGTTTGTGCATTGCCTCCCCAGAGAGTATTTTTGATCCACAACTGTACAATTTGTATGAATATGCTACAGTGGAATATTCTATAACGAACGACATTACAACGAACAAATGCTACAGCGAAAATTAATACATGCGATCACGCAGCGATCACCGAACAGTGAATATCATTTGAGCCATGAATATAGCATAGTTGCAATTATTAACATCGTATTTCTATTTAATCCACGCACGCCAATTGACATTTTATGATTATTTTGCAAGCAATGAAAAACTATTGATTATAAACACATACTAATTAAATGTAAACATGAGAAATAGATGACGGATACATTAATAACAACAAAATCCGGCAACTATCGTGTGTTATCACATTTGTCATCGGACATCTATGAACGTAAATGTGGTAACACTGATTTATAAACCAGTTGGAGATGGTTGATGATAGATGATGGCCGCAATGTGACTGTAACTATTTCATATCAAAATGTATTAACATGTATTTAGTATTTATTTTACGTAGATATTTACATTCATGTGAGCGAAAAGAAATGTATAAATAAAGGAAAACGAAATACATAATAATGTGTGAAAGACTGATGCTCTTGTTCGATATTTTTCCTATACGTCATAAACTTTTTAAATAATCCGCGTTTATCATGTAACCTGTTTATTCACTGCGTATTCAATGCGATAGGTTGAATAATTTTTCACGTTTGATGCGAAACGTATGAATTGCATCTGAAATTGTTTGAAAATTAAAATACAGTGAATTTAATCAAAGCATTTATTCATGATGTATGTCGTTTATTATACAATTCGCAAGTTACATTAAAATATTAATAATTCTTCGTATAAAGTTTATTTCCGTGCATTTTTTCTAATAAACAATTAACGCGTAAATAATCCGCATCTAATTTCTTAAAAACGTAATAATCGTGGAATAACGAGGCTATGAAATGAGTGATCAACACATCTGAATATCATGCATAGTATATAGAGATTGCTTACAAGAAATGTATACGAATATAGTAGGGGATATTCAACAAAAGACGAATTAAAAAATTACATTTTAGGGTAGTTGAGCAAACATTGACTAAAATTTCATTAAAAAATTATACAATACCATTCCAAGACAAATTTGTAGGAATTAATTAAACGTCATAGTGAATGCACATATACTACAAGCCAATAATATTAAAATAAAAGAAATAAATGTTAATACAGATATTTCTTTAATTATTTCATACGAACGAATCTTTACGTCGCGTTAAAAACGTCCATATTTATAAAATTCTCTTACAATACTGTAAAAGCTACGAACAAATTACTTTAGTCAATAAATATAATAATTATGATCTTAAATATAACTTCTGAATAAATCAAAATTACTGAACCTATTTTTCTATCGTGGCCTGTATGTCGTTGTTGCCTTACAATCACCGATGTGAATGAGTCCATAAAATTTATAGTAAACAAACTCTATGTTTGTCTTTACTCGCATTCCGAAACTTTATCGCCTTTCTTTCATATTAAAATTATTGAAATCCGTGTACTTACTGTGAAGAGCAGAACTTCAATATGGAAATGAAATTTTCGTTGGTGACGCCACTATTTCAAAACTAATTTATCTTTTCGCTCCATGTAATGATATCGCAGCGATGGCACTGCTTGCATTTGCTCAAAACGCGCATACAGAACACTTAACTGATCGAGCTGCAAATGAAACACCATGATCCGTCGTTAACGTTTAATTTACTATTATTGAATTGGATTAACGTAATTGCGAACGAAATTTACTGTCCACGTTTAAATTGCTATTGCGCATTTTATTACACAGCCAGTCAAGATGCATTCGTACATACACGTATGAACACAAATGGGCAGAAATTAACGCGGAAGTTAAAAGCTTTTTAATGAAATAGGTAACGATGACATTGCGAAACGTTGAAATATTTTGATGAATGTGTCATTTTATTTTATACCTGTTCGGAGAACGTGATATGTGTTGCGTATTTTAATTAAAATCTGTTTGGGGAATGTCACCTCCTTTCGAGATTTTTATGCATTCATGACTAAAACTCGAGCACCAGCGAAATCCAATCAATTGATGGCATATGACGAAACGTTGCGCTATTATAATTTTTAATTTAATAACGGTGTTTTCAGTTTACGATATTGTAGCAATTTCCACGAATCCCGTGTTCTCTAAATCTGCACCCTCGTTTAAAAGTATCAGAACATTGAAATAAATATTTAAGAGTATTTAATTTGATGTATGGTGGCGTGCAAAAATATTGGGTCACAATACGCACGAATATTTAATAATAGCTAGACTGCGGATTTTTATGCATCAATGGGAAATTTAAATGCGTGAAAAGCACAGAATGTAAGGAATATACAAAAATGTACAAAATAATTAAAATGCACTAGAAATTAGGATAATTTACATAATGAAACAACACTCCAGTTCAGGTTTATTTTGTTAATCTTGTTAATAAAAATATGAATTTACATAAAGATCCACAGTTTAATGGTAACGAAAATTATTCATTTCATTCTTTTCAAAAACATGTTGTATTGAAATTGTTGTATTTGAAATTTAGTGCAAAATGAAACTCGCTTTTTCAAACCGAGTCAAGTATTTGATTATTCAATTAGCTTAAATATTAGAACAAGACTGAAAACATCATCTACTTGAATGTTTGAACAACTTGATTACGGATAACAATCTGTTTCGAATTTCGATAAGGTTAAGACCGTAGTGTATGCTTTCTGTGAATGAAACCATTGTGAACATTTAGTTTGTTTTTACTATTGTAATCATGGAATGGATTAGTGAAGTACAGAGTAACAAAGAAATGGAATTAATCAGGTGTCCTTGGATAATCAAGTTTCACTAATTTATTAATAATATTAACTACTAATATTAAATAATATTAAATATTACTAATATTTATTATTAACATTAAATAACATTAAATCGCAATAGTGTAAGCTATTAATATCAAATAATATTAAGTATCAATAATATTAAATATCGATAATATTACCTACTAATATTAAATAATATTAAATATCAATAATATCAACTTAACATTTAAAATGTGTTACAAATAAGAGTCGTGATTCGATGCTTTTGTACGTCACCGCAAATTATGAATTTGCAGCTACAGTTGCCTGATAATAAAATCATCAATCAAATTTTAAATGTATAACATACAATATACTTTTTTTTATAAAATATTGCGTTTAATGGAAGACTTATAATCGCTAACTGGTGGCTTGTGTTAATCGTATTTATTAACCCCTCGCCGTACAAATTTTTCGAAGACTAATTCATTGAGACGTAAGCTATTTTCTACTTTAACACTGTACCAAATGCAAAATATTAAAATATTATGCAAAATTTGTATTTATTAGCGCTTAAACTTCCAAATTGATATTATACTCGGAATTGAGATTAAAATTTATTAAAAAGTACAATGTGTTTCTATAGAGTTAAAGACCAAAATATATACGACGAGTGTAACTCGTTATTATACAGCAAGGGGTTAAGTAGGCGAAATACTACTGCATTTAATCGTTTTTCCTTGGCGAACGTAACTGAAAAAACAAGTTCACATGTTCAGCCTGATGATAGACTTGGTGTATAGAGCACGCGCGCGTAAACGTGCGACTATGAACGCGAATTTCATCCATTCGGGCTACGCGAGATACGATTCACGCGGTGTCTCATTCTTCGCCCTCCAGACACCCTTTTCAAGGTGTATGCCACTCATTTCGCGACTCTAGTTTACCCTCGCGCCCTCGCCTCCGCATCGATCTTGCCGCTTTAAAGACGATCCGCTGTCGCGTGCAAAATTTCGAATGAAACGGAGCAGCATACAATTGATGAACAAATTGTTCATACGTAAGATGCATCTATTAACATGGAAAACATTAGATCTAAAAGTTGATTCGGTGTCCCTTTTTCAAAAATCTTAGGTACCATTTATTCATAAATAATCGTACATTTTTTTTTATTTTTAGAAATAAACGCCATTACTTTTGTTGGATAATATAAGAGAAATTAGATTTCAAATATTGTCGGCGGTAACCGCGTAAATTATAACATGATTTCGTCAAGAATTGTTGACCCATGTTTACATATTCATGTTATTCATTTTCGTTCCCTCTTTCTTTGTTCGATCATTACTGGTTAAACACGTGTATTAGTTCGCTACGATAAATCATTTGTATTTCGATAAGATAACAGTTTACATGAATTGAAAGTTGCGATTGAAGAATGCTGGAGAAATATGGTGGAAAATGTTATTAGAAAATTGTACGATAGCATACCAATTCGAATGTTCGAGTTAATTAGAGTGCACCGTAAATGTACAAATTCTTAAAATAAAAGTGATGCAATCTTAATATTTATATTTCATTAATCATTTCATATAAGCCTGTCTTTTCGTTGTGTTCAACAAGACTCATATTTATATATTGTTCTTTGTAAATCATAAAATCTAACGATATATTATTGCTGTTAAATCGCGATTTATAATCATAAGTAATAACTACAGAAACAAACTTCAACAACTTCACGATGATCAAACCTTAACTACTACATCTATTAAAACTGAGGTAACCATTATTAGCGTTATCATTGGCATAAAAGTAACGACTAAAAAATCAATATCAATTGTTCTTGCTTTGCACATCAATGATGATGGGATCCAATTGTGATTTCAGTAATTGAACATTATACTATAATTAAAAACTATCTAGATTGACAAAAATGCAGATAAATAAGTAATTCTAATTAACAATAAAAATTAGTGAACCTATATTTCGTCGCGGACTGTAGCGTTAAATAACGGGAAGTTCGAAGTATTTTCGATTGCAATTCGCGCATTATTAAAATTCGCACAATTTCCCCATTTGTTATCAATCGAGAAGTCGACGAAAGTATCGAGTAAGAGGATCGGCACGTAGCAGACGTGTTTCATTGGAAAAATGCTTGGTACGCGTGCCTGCGAGGTTCTGAAACACAGGAGATGCGGCGGTAGAGAGCCATTCAACGATTTCGACAGACCTATTACTAGCGATGGGATCAAGCACATCGCAAGCAGCATAAAATTCGAATATGGTCAGAATTTTTTTACGAGTACCCATGAAAATGCTCACAGGGTGGTAAAAAGAAAATTTAGTAGGAAATTTCATACTTTCAGTTTAAAATATAGTAGAACCTTAATTAACGGAACACTAATTATCCGAACTTTTTATTATCCGAATATTCTATTATCGAAATGTCTATTGTTTTATGCCATGTTCGTGTGTAATCCATGTAGTTTTGCTCTCTCCTGTCGAAGTTATCACGACTAACGATCGAAACGAAATCCAATTACGATATTTGAGTATGGTATTTAAATTCGAAACGTTCGGAACTACAACAATGTCGTCGAAGGAATAATGAATAATTCTATCTGTTGAAACAACACGTGAAATTATTACGAAGTTGAAAATGGCGAGCGCGCAACAAACTTAGCATAATAATATTGTATTCAAAATTGAACGAATATTGACATACAAAACAATGAGCGATCAGTTGAAAATTACCCACAGAATTTTGGTTCATCGCACGTTAATGAAACCCAAAAATGTTTAGAACTGGCAGGAGTTTGTTTGCATCATTATTAGTGGTTTATATTATTTACACTATATTACTATTATATCATATTATTTGTTTATTATGTTTGACAGTATGAAAATATATGAAATTTAGTATAAGAAAAATTTGTCTACCAATTAATTCCGAATATATTTCTATTGTAAAAGCTAAATGGTTTCTTTGTAGTATTCTCGATTTAATACGAAAGCAGAATTTATGGAAAACAAAGAGCGGCTTTACTGAATTTTATCTTTTGTTATATTAAATATTCATACAATTCTTCTAGAATTTTTGATACCCTTGATGCATCTGTTTAACAACCCTCTTTTCACATGCTTGAATATATTCATCCGATGGAGTAAAAACTAATGTCATAATTAAAATGTGGAGCTCGTTTGAGGAAGATTTTTGCTGAAAGTAAACAAGCATGAATCTGTTTTACTGTGGTATATTATGAATTTTATTTCTGCGAATATGGAATCCTTTTATGATTTGAAAAGAAAGTGGAATATTATTTTTAGCTATTAAAACGAGAATTAATATACCGTTCTGTAAGTATAATGTATGAGTTTTATTCAATCGAACTTTGTATAAAATATCAATATTAAGTAGATTATTTAATACATTTAATTACAGAGAATCAATGATGCAATTTATAATATTTATCTGTATTAAAATATTCGATGTTCCATGTTCCTGTTTTAACAATTAATCACACGATTTTTCAGGCGATCATTATTAGCTATAAAAATATGGTTACAGAAATCCAAAAATTTAAAAGATATTCAATAAACAGATCAAATGATTATCTGCATCAATTATTTAACAGGATAAATTACGAAAATTACTTGAATAATATTAAAATGTAATCTCTTAGCAACCTAACAGATTTTCAATACACTTCGCAAACCTAAACCTAATTAATTACTAGGTTTGATAATAAAGAATTCGTGCATTAAATTTGACGGAATATAAATTTACTTTTGATAAATATCTATTCGGTAAATTAAATCTGTCAATCTCTGCTTCAACTAATTTTGGCATTCTTAGCATCAGTTTCTATTTTCCATATGATGTTATTTACTTTCTATGCACGTTGCAAATGATTCCACACGTTAAATTCAGACTCTAAGTAGACTTTTCAGATTTTCGAAGCTAATTAGTCTGAAATTTTTTCAGCAAAGTTCTATTATCTATATTTTTATATTATGATAACTAGTTAAAGTTATACAATCTGGATCAACTACCACGTTTTGTAATGCTGTTAGCTCCTAATACTTATAAACGAGAGTAAGAATTAAAATTTGGGAATATTTTTCAAAATTATATTTAATCTTTCGCTCTAACACTCCTCTCCGTAATACCTTCTCTCCACTTCTTCGCATAAATATCGCGAATAAAAAAAGTATATGTTCTGTTTTGTCTATAATAATCCGCATCACATGATTAACCCTTAACTACTATACCTATTAAAACTTACATATATAAAACCGCTAATAACTACTCACTTATCCCTATTTTGCAGGGTCGACTACAGTAATCGACCATTATACTACAATTGAAAAGTATCCAGAGTGGCAAGCTCTTGAATCATGCAGAATGTAAAATAAAAATGAATAAGTAATTATTATTAGCAATCTCACAGACCGACAATAGTAGTTAAATGTTAATTGTCCCTATGAAGCCAGTGATACAGTTTGCCCGAAACTTTTGCACAATACCGTAAGTATGCAATTGATCAACGAATGTCGATACTTGATCCCATCGCTACCTATTACCGATATTAATCGCTCCCGCGAGGGAATAAAGCGCGCAGATAGATCGAGATCGTTCCGAGGGGCCCCAGCGACGTTTCCCGCAATTAATCGGGGGCAAGTTCGTAAGAGTACTTGCACGTTCACGAAGAACGAGTAGCTTTCGTCCGCAGCGCGCGAGTTAACGTCACTGCCGCTAGTTCCTAGCCCCGTGGCTCGTTCTTCAGTGCCGAAATACCGCTTACGTCACCGAGCATTGTTCGCTGGAATTCTCGACCGGCGCATAATTTCCCGTGTTTGCTCGCCGCTGTGTCCTTCTCCTCGCAACGCGACGCTTTTCACCCTCTGCACCCTGCCCTATCTACCACCTTCTGTGTCGTGTCAGTCGCCAACTTTCCATGGAAACGCTTGATTCGCCTGTGGAATTTTTATCGACGTCGCAGGAAAACATGAACGGGGCTGTATGTGTCCCAAAGCTGTCGTGATAATATACGAGGGTCAGTAAATAATTGAGAATTTTTCCGAGAAAGGGGATCATAGATGTACGGTCTGTAAACGTAGAACGTAGACGTGATATCTACGAAAGGTGACATCTAATGATGGAGAGATTGTGTGTTAATATAAATATATACAGTCATCTCCGATACGCGTTTGCTTAAAGTATCGTTTTATTTGTGCAATATAATCTTAAGAAGACTGCTGAAACGTGCAATTTTCGTCAGAAAAAAGCATAACGTGCTGTTCCCTGTCGCGAAAATTCAAACATGCTACTTTTCGTGACTACAAAGTATAACGTCATAGTCTTCGTAAGAAAAATGACACATGTTACTCTTCGTGACACACGTCGATATGTATAGGATACTGTAAAAGCCTGAAAATTGGTAAATCCTAGCTTTTACCGGTTAATCCTAGCGTGTACCATTGCGAGGTGGTAAAAGTCCGAAAACATCTTGTAAACTCCATCGTTTCCCACTTTTATCAATTTTAGCTCACAATACGATACTATTTTAATTTCCTATTCCACGTATATGATTTTTAAATATGCAATTACACGCAACAGAAGAATATGCCTGCGGGCGTTGAATCACGACTTTGCAAATTGGAGGGTTTGGGTTTCTACTAATTTTATCATTGTAACAAATTCAGTGCGGCTTCGAAGTGAACCCGCCTTTGCCATTTACCTGCTCCACGAACTACCCACCATCCGACTGTTAAATATATTATTGGCCACAAACGCAAAAAAAAATGTAAATCAAATTGAACGTGAAGATTTCGCTTGAGTACTACCCCTGGCAAAAAGTTTTCGGCCAAACGAGAAAATATGAAATTAACTAAAAACGTTAATGTTTTTGTGAAGAAAAGTGTTATCGTATATCTATAAAATCGAATAGAGTATTCATAGACAACACGAAGCAAAATTAGTTAGTAAAAATATCCCAAAGAGTGAAAATAAGCTTCGAGTAATAATGAAATTATTGTAAAACAGAATTCCACTTACACGTTGCAAAAATGTAGTGTCAATGCTACAACACGTCAAAGTAATCAAGACGTAGAAATATTGGTAAATATTAGGTAATTTATCGATTCATTGTTAAATAGATTTATTTTTCTCGCTGTTCTCATTTGATAGTAACCAAGTATTTTTATTCTTTTCCATTTCCCATTTATTTCATATTATATTTATGTAATCTTTCTATGTTTTTATTTGTGAAGCAGCATTTCGCACTTCAAAAATTGTACTGTTCTTAGTTGGTTCCATGTTTTCACGTTTAACTGAAAACTTTTTACGAGGGTTATGTACTATGAAGCGGAGAAAAGGAGACACGCGCGTACACTGAATAAAAGAGGGAATTGTTCACAAGGTGAAGCAATTACGAACTGGTTAGCTAATAAATGAAAATCAATATCACACGACTCCATATACGCGTACATTTCAATGTTAATGTGATAATAGAGGATATCGATGTTCTCTGATTGATTTATTGCATATTATTCAACCTTTTTTTAATTAAGAATTAACGTCGCATCAATCCAATTACGAGGGAAAGTGTTTATCAGAAATATTAATTGAAATCCTTTTTGATTTAAGTATCGTTATATTAGGTGCACAAATTAATTTAATGCATTTATCTTTAACCTCCCGACATCGTTTTCGATACCGATATAACTATACCATTAGCTTGATAAATATGGAAAAGTATTGAAAAATATCGAAAATTTTTAATATTAAAACTGTACTCGATTTACAGTTAGAAATGTAAGAGCCCGTTAAATTGTTATTTTACCACCAGATTAAAATATTTCTTCTGACTTCAACTTATTAGTACCCGTGTCGCAATATTTTTAATTACTCGACACTAAAGCCACCGTTTCGAACAAAGAAGAGCTTAAAAAGCTAAACAAAGAATTCCTCAGTGAACTCAAAGAAGAATACAAAAAAGGAAGTTGCACGCAAAGAGAAATACAATATGAATAATATTTCTGAACTTCTAATGCAAAGGGTTAAGTTGATGGTATTAGAAGAAACAGTTTTCTCCTTTTCCCATCTCATCTTATAGTTTACGCTCACTCATTACAGCACCTGGACGTCCTTGTTGCGTCCATTTCCGATCACGACTACGAATTCACCGTTTCCCACTTTGACCGGCATCTCCGTTTGATGGAAACCGGCGTAGCTACAAAATACGTTTCAGGTAATACGTATCGAATGCCGAGGACAGTCGTTGAAAAGCTGACAAGGGTATGCGTCTCGTCTTTCGGATTTAGGGCTACAGACGTGAAAACACATTTCCAATCTTGCCGTACCGGTATACCGAAACAAGCTGCTTAAAGTTTTTCCATCAACCTAATCTTCTCTCTGAGTGACGTCGTTGAGGAATTACCTGATAACGCTACCATCCTGATAATGATTCGAGTTTTGTTGATTAATTGTTGAAAATTTACAAGATTTCAAGTTTAATCAGTAGATGGATAGAAAAGTTTCTTAAGGTATCATTACTTTACATTTTTTGCATGTTTCGCCGTTTCTTTACCATTACTTAATTCGCATCATTTTGGAGGACCTTAAGTTTAATTAATAAATTGCAGGAAATTTCTTAGAGTATTGTTATTTAAAATTATTAGCACGCTTTTCACTTTATTCATAATGTTCAATTATAACGAAGTCTATTAGTCGTTTTGATATTTAATTCAAGAACTTAAATACAAAGAATTCGAAAGGAGAACGTGACATCGCGTTTGACTTTTTACAACGATCATGAATTCGATTTAATTCCATCGCGTTTAATTTAACTTATAATTTAATGCTTTATGTTTCAGCCGAAAAGAGATTGTTATAGAAGAGCTTGGTATTTAATTAACATACGTTATCTAACTGGAGCAGAGATTATTAATTTTTAATGAATCCAAGTCTAACGAATATAATATTTTGCTAGAAACGTTGATGTGTAATTTGTTCGGATCTTTCTTTACCCGTAAAACACGGATGAAATTACAAATCACTTAATTCTATTATCTGGTTGCATGCAGTAGCTTTCATCTTTGAAATATCCGTTTCCTCGTGTTTTTTTTTTTTTTTAGTACAGTGCAGTATTCTGATTGCGAGGAGAATTTATATTTCGTCTATTAAGCTTTTATATCGATTCACTTTCCGTAACCGTATACAGCCTTTACCGTTTTTCGATCCTTGATCAAATTTTCAGGATAGGTACCTCATGAAGCTTTATAGAAGGTCACGTATCAAGTTTAAACGAAATTGACTCATTCGTTCGGTTGTCAGAAGCGCACCGACGAAGAGAAGAGATTATTTAAAAAAATGTTGCGGCTGCTATCTCAGTTATCGATTTACTTTCGTTCAATTCAGAGAAAGATAGTTAAATCATTTCTGTAGTTAATGGAAATACGTGAAAAGCAATACAACGTTTAAATTAATCTTAAATTCCATAATATTATATTAACTATATTATTCATATAAAATATTATTATATGTAACTTTAAATTCGATATTATTGTAAAAAAATTTGTATATAAATAATTATTAAATATATCTTTTTCTTTGATAAAAGAACATTAATCGCTATCATATTATTGATATTTGTCTCTTCTTCTCTAACTCCTCTAATATTAAATAGATTTTAGAAGTTATCAGTTATGGATTTGGTATCGTTTACTTCAGAGAAAAGTAGTTAAATCATTTTGGTAGTTAATAGAAATACGTAACAAGGTACTACAATGTTTAAATTGACTTAAAATTGATTATTATATTACATATTATTATATTAATAGTGAGTATTATTATATCAAACTTCAAATTTAATGTTAACATAAAAAATGAATATAGGAGAATTATTTCTTTAATACAAGAACTTAAATCGCTGTAATATTATTTATATTTATTTCTTCTTCTATAACTCCTCAAACAGTAGGTAAATAGATTTAAAAGTTATGTAGATTTTGTATAATAAACGCTTCGGATAAATACGAAGAGTATTAAACTTTGAAAATAATCGGTTTTAAGGATTTAAATGTGGTTAGTAATTATAAACACAAAATTATTGTTAACGCATTAGTTTGCGTGGCTGAGAATTTAACGTTGAAATTATTCAGATGAATACAGTTACACATCGAGAGCGTGTAATTCCATAAGCTTCTAAACTGGGATTATGTTCGTACATCCTGGATATTTGGAGATAAATTGATGATTAAATCTAATTCGAATTATGGACTTTGAGATCCCTGTTTCTACCATAATTTTATAATAATTTTCATAAAATCGTTAGTCTGGAAGTCAAATGTTGTAACGTATAAAATGTTATTAAACTGTAAATTAGTGATATAATTGCATGCAAAATTTATTTAAACGTTTCAAAGAAAACAGAATTAATAAAACGTTATTACATCATTACTAAAACAATTATTATGCCGGTAAGAAAAAAGTTAAAATGTAGCAATCGTTATAGTTTTGTATACTTATGTTGGTATTCCTATGTATATACATACTTTTGTGTAAACTTTTACGTGTTTTGCTTTTTATTGGTTTTCAATGTATACTGAAATTGTCATGTCAACGTTTGTACGCGTCAGAACTACACTTTTCAACAAAACAATTTTTTGATTAGCAAACTGTTATTTATGAAACTTTACAATATTTTCATTTTAATATTTTAAGTTTTATAGTATTACTAGACTGCGGATTTTTATGCATTTAAAGGAACTACAAATGTACAAAAAAGTGCAAAATGCACACAATACACAAAAATATACAATGTGTAGTAGAAGTTACAATATTTAGAGGACGAAACATGCCACAATTTATACCTCCTTCTCCATTTTAAATTTTAAAAGTGTGAATTTGCATAAAAGTCGAAATATTCGCAGTTAGATATAAAAGTTTATGCTACAGTCTATTTAAAATGACTGATAATGATACAGGTAATACTGACATTTTATTACTAAATTCATCAAGTTTTATTTTTCTTCCATTATTTTTAGTTCCTTTAAATATTCTTTCATTATATTTTCTCATTACATTTGGGTCACTTGCTGCATTTACATTGCCCATAATTTAAAGTTTCCATGTTTTTTTCGAAACGGGAACGTTTCCAAATTATTATTTGAGAATCCTGAAATATTTTGTAAAATTACTGGTCGTGCTAAAAATTTAGGAAATAAAAATTAAGTCTAATATATATTATATGCTACGCTTTGAATAAATTTTACTGGTATAAAAATGTTCACGTTAATTAACATAAATCCTGTTTTAAGAGAGAATTATAAATCACAAATGTACTTAATTATAAAAATTGCACGTTTAAAAACTACGCAATAGTCAAGTATATATTTTAGGTTTATCACTATATTTATCAGATTTATGCACATGTTGATGCAGGTTTTTAAAAATAAAAGCCATTATTCACAGATCTTTCTCAGAAACTTAAAAACTGGGACCTGCAATAAATTTGAAATACCGGGGCATTTCAGCACAAAATGGGACTGTGCTGGAAAAAGCGGGACGAATGGGAACTCTACCATCGTTAGAAATAGGCTAATAGTAAACAATAATGGCAACTGTTCACTAGCGTATTTAGTGTAATTTGTACTACCCCTGGCAAAAAGGTTTCAGTCAAACGTGAGAACGTAGAACTAACTAAGAATAGTACAACTTCTTAAGTGCGAAACGCTGCTCCACAAATAAAGGAAATATATGGGAAGATTACATAAATGTAATATGAAATAGGTGGGGAAAGGAAAAGAATAAAAATAATGGTTCACTATAAAAAACACAGCGAGGAATATAAATCAACTTAACAATAAAACTGTACTTTACTTAATATTTATATTACCGAATATTTTCTAATATTTCTAAGTTCACATAGGATTATTTTGATGTGTTATAGCATTGATATTACGAGATTTTCGCAACGTACAAATGGAATTCCTTTTTATAATAATTTTATTATTTATCGAAGCTGATTTTCATTTTTGGGACATATTTGTTAACTAATTTTGCTCCGTGTTGTCTACAAATTCTCTATTGGGTTTATAGTTATACAATAAAACTTTGCCTCACAAAAATATTAACGTCTTTAGTTAATTTATATTTTATACTGGCGATACTAGAGACTAAATGTATTACAACGACATTTCTTTTTTCACTTAACAATGTTAATTCCGATACATTCATCCTGTTTATGAAAAAATAGAATGTCGTCCACATCTCTTTCAATGTCCTGTCTTCAATTATAATTTACATTTCTCCTCTTTCTGAAAGTTCAGTGTAATAAATGGAGAGTTAAACAGGATTTTTCTAGTTTGCCTATTTCTTGTGCACGTTGCTTAATATGCAAATGCTTCTAAATGGTTTCTTCCTTCTTTTCGTTCTCTAAAACAAATATTAGTTTTGCATCGTGGCTTTTCTACGTATTCTACTTGTTAGTATTTCTAATTTTTATAATAAGGAAATATTAATATTCTCATACAATTTCTGTGCTTTGCAATTCCAAATATAAACTTACTCATTCTTGTAAATATTTTATATGCACGTAACAAGAAAAGATATACAATATAAATATATAATTATAATATACAATATATTCAAAGGAAAATTTACAAAATGTTCAATGCAGTATTTAAGGAGCCAAACGAGTTTCTATTAAGGTTCCATTTCTGCAGTTGAGTTTATAAAAATGTGAATCTGCCCAAACATTCGCAATTTATTAATTACTAAATGAAAGCTTCAGATTCTTTTACAAGATATAAATGTAACTTTCAGTTTCCAATTTCTAAAAAGTAGAAATTGTTGCACAATAGCGGAGTTATTACTCCTGAAACTTTTCCTGATAGAAAACATCAGCGCATAAATCTATGATCTCTAATCAATAATTTAACAGTAGCCTCGAGTTTCAGTTATAAGTATTTAAATATAAAAACATGTATCGCGTTTGTATGCTCGTGTAATTCTTAAGACAACTTTTTTCTGTACTGTTACTATTCATAGAAATGCGCATGCTACTAATAACACAATAGCTGGTTTTATAGCGTAATAAAAAAGAAGGTACCGGTATTTTATCGGTATTCGTAATACCGATTGAATCTCTCCCTCAAACTTCTGAGCAGCGGTGTACACTTATGGCAACCATCCTATCATTACCATCAGCGGGAGATGAATCAAACTTCTTCTGAAGTATTTACCGAACCATTCGTTTCAACAAATACGTACATCCCCTGACGTGGGGTAAAAAAATGCTACGTAAGTTTGCTGATAAGTTCAACAGGCGGCCTAGAAGGGAGCACAACACTTTCTCTTTCTTTCCTCTCTCTCTCTTTCTTTCTCCACGACGATGAAACGAAAAGGCGCAAAGAGAAGTAAAAGGTTAAAACTTTGTTCAAATCATTGTCAGCATACGTGTCACCGAATTCCCGTCGTTCTTTCACAAAGTCGCCGATTCGTTTCATCGTCGCTGTGTTCTTGTTTGTCCATTTCGTTGGAGGAGAACCGTTGGTCGCGAAACACCGGAAGTGCTCCCACATTCCATGAATATTTCTGCATTTTGCGTACGTTCTCGTGGACTTCGACGTGGATAAGGATCTTTGGGAGGTTTCGCTGAAAGGGAAACAAAAAAAGAAGGGGGAAAAAAACTTTCATCAGATATAGAGAGAGGTTGTATTGCGGCCTTTCCGTCGTTCTCTCGGCTAGTCTTCAGCGTTGTTTTTCCGCATCACTGTGCGCCACGCTGCTTTTGCAGCCGTTCGATATAACGGGTGTATGTTTGCACTGGACGCTGTGAAATGAAAACTAACTTCATGAGGAATTCAATATGTTCCTACAAAAGTTACTCGATGTAGAGAGGAACATTGCGTTTACGCAGGTGGAGTAGGAGAAGAATTTAAGATCGAGTTAAATTTTTTTAGAGAAACGTGGTGAGTTTATCTGGGGCTGTGAGTCAAAACAACATAAGTAACATTTTCGAAAAATTTGAATTTATGCATTACTTGAGTTATAGAACATAGGATTTATATGAGCCGTTTATTTTAAGAGTGGCTTAAGTCTATTCATTTTTAAATTGAGATATTTAAGGGCTTGCGGTTGAATTAATTTAAAAATATTGATAACTGATAAGCTATTTAATGATGACGTGGTAGTGTAATATTTTTGTGCTTCTAAAACTGTGTAATTTACTAATCTAATCACCTTACTTATTAATTATCATAATATTATTAATAATTATATAATAATCATATAATTATGAATTATTAATCATAAGAAGTAAGACGTTTGTGGTAGCCATAAATGTACTCAAGCCACTTTCAAACTAAACGGCTCATATATTTATTAGACTGAAATGCACGAAAGTAGACTTTTTATGCTTAAAAGATGGATACAATCCGACCAAAATCTGATATTTAGCATTGCATTCAAAAGTTTAAGCGGTGATATTTCGAACGTGGAGACGTGACTTATGTCACTTTACCTTGCAACCGCAGCTATAAGTCTGGCATTGGTTAAATAAGTAGTATAGGCACCGGTTAGACACGTTTTAAGTAGAACAAGACAGTATGGGACAGTCATACGGTAACTGCAGAAATCACTTCTATATTTTAAATTTTGTTCATTTCATTTAGTTCATTCATTTCATGCATTTCATTTCATTTAGTTCATTCATTTCATTCATTTGATTTCATTTAGTTCATTCATTTCATGCATTTCATTTCATTCATTTCATTCATTTCATTTCATTTATTTCATTTCATTTCATTTATTTCATTTCATTTCATTTATTTCATTTCATTTCATTTATTTCATTTCATTTCATTTATTTCATTTCATTTCATTTATTTCATACATTTTTCAAGTAGGTGTCTTTTAATAAAGTATTACGTAACATTTCTCTAACACCAAAGTTTTATAGTCACATAGGAATACTGTTAAAATATAGGAAACAACATGATTGGGTTTATTCAATTAGTACTTAACACTATGTAAATAAATGTAACAGTGTACAAATACTTTTTGTAGCCACTGTGGGTTAAGTGGAATAAGACAGTGCTGATTAGGCGTACTTTAAGTGGAATATGGCACCATTCTCCCACCTTATTTTAAATAGAATGCTACAGAACTGGCCAGCCAAACTTTGCGCAAAATAAGGCTCCAATAGTTATACGTAATATGCACATACTTCGAGTAGAAGGAGGACTGCAGTCAGACAATCTTGGAATGAAAAAAAGATAGTAGTCAGTCAAATTTGGTTTTGCATATTATGTGCATTCTGTACTTTTTTTTACATATTTAAATTTCGTATAAACGCTTAGAAGTCCACAATATGTTAGTTAATGTTGTCTTATTTTATTTAAAATCTGTCTGAGTAGTACTATTCTATTGTATTACGTCAATGTATAAGTAACAACATTGCTTGATTTAATTTTAAGTGCAAATTATTTACATTTGTTTTTAATTGTCCATTCATTAAACATTAATTTCAATTATTTTTCTAATTTCTCAGGAAATGTTTGGACTTCTTCTTCAACAAAATTTGTTTACTCTTGTTTAAAGAAATTTAACAAACGACATTACGTATAGGATGACCTAATACGATATGTCTGATCAGTACTGTTGCATTCTACTTAAAATATATCTGACCGAGACTGTCTTACTCTTCCTAGGAACAATTGCAATATTTATCTATTTATTATAAATACTTTGTTACACATAGAGAAAGACAAAATTTACAATATGATTGACAAACGAGCAATACTTATAAATAATATACCAATGTTGTAAAAATAAAACTACACTTATATATAAAAAATATTATAAATACATTAATAACATTATAAATATATAGTACATTATATTATATTTATACTAATATTATGAATATATACTATATTATATTATATTATACTTATAATAATATCAATATTATTAAAGCTCTAGTCTATCTGCAGAAAAATTATTTCTGTCGCACAATTTTTCTCTCCATATTTGTAAACTGTCTATAATAATATGTAATTATACTTAATTTTATAAAGATATTGTTCATCTACTCCAGTTGAAACGAACACCTTGTATAAAGAAGAGGAAGTCGTTGTCCTCTTACCGCGCTAAGCGGTTATCCTCCAATCTGCTCCCCCGATATTGGCTTTATTACGTTTCCACGGGCTCGGTCTCTGCAGTCTTGCTGTCCAACCGCTGTTTTCCTACCGGTGTTCTTGCGCTTTTCACTCATCTTCATTGTCGCCTTTGCCCTTATTGTCTACGAAAAAACCAGCTACCGATAACACTGTTCAACCACGTAATGGCGTGGAAACGGTTCAACCACTCGATCGTGTTTTTCAGTCGAACCACTCTCGTAGTTGGGAGCTACAAATTGTGCAAGTATCGAGGCTACCACTTTTATTATTGTAGAAGAAACGGGATATTCGAGAAGTTTTTATTTTCTTCTGTACAGAGATTACTGAAACAATGATATAAAATATTTAATTTTCTCACAAAGTTTTTGGCATTTGATTCTTGCACTTTTCGATCTACGGTTATTTCTATTGCTTTTCTGTTGCTTATAGTTCTATCTGCTTATATTTTCTCTTTTCCTTTTTTTCTCTATTCTATTTATTACTCTGTTGTTTCAAATTACTATCACTATTACTATTACTATTATCATTGTTACCGTTATCTTTGCTATCTATTATTATCATCATTATTACTACTGTTACTACTATCATTATTATTGTCATTATTGTTGTTATATTATATATTATATATAATTTTACTTTTCCAACATACTCTTGTTTATATTTCTAAAGCAGAGTATTTGTTAATTTTCGTTTACGTTCTAACAAACTTTTAAAAGTAATTGACTAGTAAATTTGAAGAATCGCCATTATACTTTTTTTTAATATAATTACTTCACATCACATTGATTTCCACAACTTTTTTATAGGGAGAACCTGCATAAATGATTTATTAACAAAATAATATTAACTCTGGTTAGTAATCATTCCCATTCACTCAACGATGACATATTGGAAATTGTTACGTGTGATTAATTGTTCATCCGTAATTATTTGAAATCCATTCGAACACATCACTCACTTCAGCGTATCACAATGTAATAATCAGTCAACTATACGCTACAGCAAAGTATAATATTACAATTCAATAGAATCAAATCCTATTTATACGTAAGCATCATAGGAACAGATAATTTTGAAACCGTTCTTTTTTTAATAACATTACAACTATCAAGGCAATCCAAAAGGAGTGGTTGCAAATTTACTGTCAAAATTATACACATTAAAATCTCCGAATTTATCTTTATAATTTGTTAATGTGTATAAATATTTCTCATATTGTAATATCCACGTTATCATCTTTAGTAGACATAACAGTATTTCTAAATTTATATTTTTATAACAGTTTGTACTAATTATTTACTATTTCAAGTAACACGAATTATTTCTTATATTCCAAATCAGCCGTACATGAAGGCCAAACTACTGAAAGTGTTAAAATTGTTTCAGTGGTACCATTTATGAATATGTTTATTTCTCATGCATTGTTACAATGAAAAATGAAATGAAGAATGAAATGAAAAATGGACATTGTATAAACAATAATTTTTTTTTTATTATGTAAAGGTTAAATAAAATAGTTTAAACTCTTATGCGAACAGTGCATAGGGGTGAAATCGTACGTATCGATAATTCCTTAATCCTTCAATTTAAAATTATCTTCCATTCCCTTCAATTTCTAACATAATTCTATTCCCAGACAAGCTCGTAATACTTGTAAATCATTCTATTTTATCTATAATCCTTTTCTATCGGATGCAAAAAAAGAACTGTAACGAGAAAACTCGAAAGCAATAGAGATGTCGTTATTCGATTACCATCTATTTTCATTGGTAGGATTTATTCGTCGATGCCGGATACGTCCGATGCACTTAATATCCAGCTACGAATAGGGGTAAAATTCGAATAGTCTTTGTATACTTAAATCAAGCTGGCTATAATGTATCGTTGCGCATTGAACCCTCGACCGGGTATAATTCGCTGGCCTACGGAAATCCCGGTTATCCGGCGTGTGTGCGTGCTACTGTTGGATATCGGTTATTAATTATCCAAGTAATAGCCGCGTAATTGGAGGCCCCGGGAGGACACGAGGTTGGCCGCAGGGGCCAGAAACACTGGACATTGGTTCTACGCCACCGATCAGAACCTCTGTTCCACGCGTATTTGCATTTTTATGCCTTGTATGTATGTATAATGCGTGTCACGTTTTATTAGTTGCTTTATTGCTCGTACGAGAGGATAGAGGGGCATGCGAATGTGAAAGGAGATACTTTTTTCTCACCATTTTTCAGTGGTTAACAAACGCGTTTAGAATTGGGGAAAATACGCGTTTGTAGTTTCGAGAATTACTCGAAATTCTGTGATTAACATCGATAGGATCGAATAATTTATAAGATATGATATTTTCGCCGTAAATTCGATAATAAATTTTTGTATACTTTTTCCTCCCCGTTATTTGTAATTTACGTATTTTTCATGCAACGTGTGAAGAAGTTTAGATATTGGCTGTTTTTTTTTTTTCTGTAAAATAGAGCTATTTATATTGAGTGGAGTCAGAGCTGAGTGAAATACCATTTTAATTAGTAAATAATAAATAAATATTTTATTTTAGATCACACGTGTACTTTTAAAAGTAAAATAGTTTATTTGTTGGAAAAATTCTTTGAAATAGCATTTGAAATAGTACTTTGTTTGAAGAATACCGAAAATATTTGAGTTATAGTGTGGAATATTTTATTTCTTTAATTTATTATCGGCAAATGAAATATTTTTATCTTAGCAAACTGAAGTGTAAAAAAACTTAATTTGTTACTTGATGCTTAAAATGAACTACTCTTCTTTACACAGTATTTAGAAGGAAGCAAATTTTAATTTGCACATGCTGTCTCCTGTGTTATATATTTTCACAATATATTCTCAAATTAAGAACTCTTTTAAACAGGTATTTATAAAACAAAGATATAGTATTTTATTTTATGCTTTAGACTGTCAAAACGGAACATTCTATTTTACATTGTAGATTCCGAAAATAAAATATTTTATTTTCTGAAAGTTTGCTCCATATTTGAAATACTATTTTATTTGAATCGTAAATTACGTAAATGTATATTTTCACTGTAAATTTTACCTAGCCCTCGTATGTCTGCTTTCCACTGACAACACAATTTTAGAAGCGCTATTTGAAATTATATCATCGTTTACGCATACGCTATAATCGATAGTGAGCTATAAACGCTTCGATATATCGAAGACCGCAGAAGGTTACAGTTGACAGAGGACGTCTCTTAGCTCGTAAACTCTTTCTTTTCGGGAAATTGTTTCCTACGGGTGCGCGAAGTTGCCTTGACAATCTCTTACACAAACCTTGGAGCATTCAAGGGAAACAGTGCGAAATACATTTTTCTGCGGCAACATCTCGCAAATCGGCGACACTGTGCACGTGACGACACCTTCAAGTTCGCTGGTAGAGCGTTTTTATTGTCCTCCATTTACGAATCGAATCCGTGTCCCGGGTTCAATTTGTCGCTCTTCGTTTCGGAACGATTTCACGGATTTACGAAGCGTTCGCAACTTGGTTATGTGTTTTGTGAGTGTTGGTTTTATATATAGATGTATGAATGATGTTAAATGAGTATGAATGTTTTGTCCAGATCTGTATAGTCTATGGTGAAAATGAGATGAGTGAGAGTCCGATCTATTGTGTACGTTATTATGAGGAATGTTTGAAAAAGAGTCAGTAGTTACCGAACCAGTAGAGAGAGTACACTGAGTGAGAGAGCGAGTCCAGAGTGAGAACGAGAGAACTAAAGAGCGAGATAGAGATAGTCCTAATATATGTGTTATATCATTAAATTTAGACTCTAATAATAAATATATCATATTGTCTAATCGTCTAAGAAAGGAAGCACTATTATTCTACCCACATGTTTTTGTGAGCTCTTTTTTATTTCTAGTCAGATTTTAAGCATCAGGCAATTGGCACATTTTTCGCAACTGATTTCTGAAACAAAAATAACTGAAGAAGAAATGTTTCGAGATCCTCGGATTTAAATACAAAACTTGAGCGTCATATTTACTAAATTTAATTAATCTACAGAGTTTTCGTAATAGAATGACTGTATGGAAAATTAATAAGATATTGGAAAATAATTCCAAAAATTTAAAGTAAGTAAAAAGTGTTTTCAATCAAACAATTAATACAAAATTAATTTAGCTAGTGACTACAATTAGAATGCTCAAGTTCATAAACTTGTTCAGTGACAATTTGTCGCCTTGGTATAAAATGAAAGATCTAAGAATGAATCAATATGAAGAAAAGGTAAACAGAATTCATTCTTTTAATTTTTCTTATGAAAAATATAAGAATATATTTTCAGCAATAGTTTAAGCAACTGCAAAGATAAGTTGAACTTGTCGTTTCCTATTCTAAAATTTTAGTTGATCTCTATTACCTGTCCTTATCTTTCTGGCAATAAAAGGAATAATGATAATCCGTCCTCTTTAAACTGTCGATACATGTTGATAAATTGTTTGCTACGAAATTATCAGGTTGTGAAATGACACGTGAGATTGATACTGTACCCGACATGAGTACATGGACACGAAAGTTATCTCGTAAAATGCAGGAATACTGTTCCTGAAACGAATCTCGTATCTCATTGCGTTTATATTCCACGATTATTCTCGTTTCAAATCGTTCGAAGCTCACTGGAGAACAGCCAACGGAGATAAAAATTTAAATGAAGTGTGTTAGTTCGATGCTTATTTGAGTAAATAGTGTAATTTAGGTGAATTATACTGTGTATTGCGGCCATGTCCCATTGTTTTGTATCTAACCTTGCTATCTAGAAAACGATGGAGGCAAAATAAAACAGAAATGCAAGTTACTAACAGTAGATTTACGGACATTAATTGCATAATTTGACATGCATCTAAATATTCGAAATTAAAAGGTTGAGGATGAAGAGAATCAATTAGAATACATATTCGTACCATTGCATTAATTAAAGTTAACATAAAGTACTGAAAAATACTATTTATGGTCTCTATAATTTTAGGTATGAAATCTGAAATGCATCAACGTGACGAGTTCCGTAAACCTAGTGTTAATAATAATAATATAAAGAAATACAAACCTGACAATCTCACCTTTAACAAAGGTTGAGCTTTTATTTAGTATTTAATCAAGTAACTCTTTCTCATTCATGAAACTATTATTGACGATATCGAAAAGTATTTTATTAAATTAACGCGTAAATAGCGTCGATTTTTTCCGACGGATAGTGTTAGAGCTCTTTCACATTGTTAAGAATTCACCATCCGGTATTCAGAAATAAATGTAATGTCATACATAGTAGATCCTTGTTTATCCGAACACATACAATCCGAACTTTCTATTATCTGAATATTCTATTATCGGAATATTTTATTATCCATGCTGAATGTTTTATACCATGTGCACTTGTAATCCATGTATTTCTACTTACTGCTGTCGCAGTTCTCGAAACAAAATCTTATAACAATATTTCAGCGTGGCATTTAAATTCGAAACGTTCAGAACTACACTAACGTCGTTAAAAGCATTATTAAATAATTTTATTATTTCTGGAAGCTTATTTTCACTTTTGGGGACATTTTTACTAACTAATTTTGCTCTGTGTTTCCTATAACTTCTCTATTAGGTTTTACAGTTATACAATAGCACCTTGTATCACAAAAATATTAGCCTTTTTAGGTAATGTTATATTATCACGTTTGGCCGAAAACTTTTTCCCAGTAATAATATCCTTCACGTAATTCTAAAAAAATAAAGAAAAATAAATCAAGTTTTGTTAATAACCTAAAAGCGGGCATTGTTTCTTCTTCCTCTTCAAAAAATTAGATTTTTAGTGCTTACATTTCCTACAAAGCCTACTCAATTATATTGACTCACCGTCGTATATCAATACCCGCGATCAACTCACTATCCTCCACCGAAACATCAATTTCCCTTAAATAAATATATAAATAATTTTACTGTCGTCTGACTAACAATTGACGGACATTCCACCAAGCCCGTATTTTCACGTGGCGTGAAGCATAGCGTATACGCTTGTATATACATGCATACAGCCGTGTGTAGCTGTTTGAAAGAAAAGCTTGTTTGGAAATCAATTGTTTGATGGTAATCCTGTAAGCCAAGAACAACACAGGAACGCCAACAGAACGTTGCGCAATAATTCAGACAGGTGGGCCACCGGCTCGGTTGCTTTTTCGTGTCCCCCTTTTGCCCTCGAAAATTTTGTACAGGCGTACGCGCTATTGCGCGAGCGTGCAATATCCATTCCGCACGCTCGTGAAACATTAAATGCACCGTGAAAGCCCGCCGGATTATATTTGCATGTATTATCCCGTTGAGAGAGGAGCTACCGAGCATTTCCTGTCGCGGCCATTGAGTCTCTTGACCCGTGACATCAAAGTCGCCTGTCATCGCAAGAAAAATTAACGAATCTCGGTTGAACATCTTTTTGGATTTACTCTGTCGATATTATAATCCAACCTCTGCGTCGCCATTAGGAATTGCGAACTTACTAGACTTTTTCATGTATCGGTAATTATTCGGTAAAGCTTGCAATCATAACCGGTTTGCCGATATTTTGCAATGTATTGAAAATATCAGAATAAATATTGTGAAAAAGTGTTTCGAATTTTCGGTCGAATAAGGTTTTACGCAAGATCGGTCTCACGAGAGCCAAATTGAAATGTAAGTGTCTTTTGAGATATATTCAAGTTTGAATTAATGGAAAAAAATTGCCGCGAATATTTGGATTATTTAAGATAGAGGAAGTGGTGCAAATATGGGCTACCACTTCTATTTTAGTGTTTACCGCCTAACCTGTTGAAGATACCTAATTGTTTACATGTCAATGTATATCTATAACATATTAGCTTTCACATGTAGAATTGAAATACGTTCAACAAAAGTAATGTTTACTATAAATTACAAGTTTAAAGTAGCGGTGAGAATTTTCATTTTTGAAAGTGTGGTCCAAATATGGGCTACACATAAAATAATCTAAAAGAAAAATGAAAACTACTGTTCTTTTTTCTTCAGAAAATTGTTCTTTTTTTATTGAAAGTGGGTAAAAAAGCTTTCAATAATATCAATATTGTGTTCTTAGCAAATTATTAAATTATCCGATGTACCTTTACTTTATATAAAGAATGGAAAGAGGAAATTCCATAAGTGGAAAAAAATTGAACAGCGTATAATCCGAGGAAAAAGCCATATGAAAATGATCGAAAATATTCGAAGCAGCTCCCAGGAATTGCATGTGTTCGAATAGGTACGAAGACAAAGGGTCGGCCATTAAAAAAAAAAAAAAGTGAACAAACTGGATTGCAATGCGATTGATCGCCCGATACCAGCAGTGCAGGAACGATTTTCGGAATGAAATTTCAAAAATCCGAAATTTTCAAGCGATGGCGCCGGTATGCCTGCCTTTGGTCTCGCGCAGAGTATAGTCGACCGAGTGATTTAGCTGCGGGCATAAATAAACGCGAGTACAGGTTAAAAGAGCCAATGCCCGCGGCCCGTAATGCTTTATATCGCAACTTTCCATTGTAAAAAGTTTATACGCCGTTAATCTCGGCGTCTAAGGAAGCCAGGCTGCAACGATCAACCGCGATTTTACGATTAACTCCGCGTTTGAATCATACAGTGTATCGATCGTCTGACCTGTTTCTTGGATGTTATACATGGCGCAGCATGTAAGTAACGAAACTAGTATACGTAAAATTAAAAGATATAAGCACACAGAGTAAAGCTCCTTTTCATTTGTCGCCTAGAAAATAATCTTGAATATATTTGCAACGATCACAGAATTATTCACGAAGATTAGGAAATTCCTCTGACTTACAGTGGCTCACACTGAACGTCATCCGCCATTTTTATTTTTTCAATGTATCTATAGAAGATGGTATATAAATATGTAAGATTCGCAATCAGTGCAGAAACACTTCATCTACGGTGGCTACAAAAAGTATTCGAACAATACGGTATCTGTACATTTAAGTATTACTTAAATAAATTTAATTGTGGTAAATTTTGTATTGTTCGATAGAAGTTTATGTGACTGTATTTACGTTTAATGATAAAAAAGTCTAGTGTAGGTAAATTTAAGTAAATGGTACTTAAATGCAACGATACAGTGGTGTACGAATAGTTTTTGTAGCCACTGTATATCATTACTTCATTGAATGTAAAAAGTAATGTAAAATTTTGTAAAATAATAAATGAGAAGTTAATATATCTAATAACATGTAAGAAAACAAGCCTCACATTGAAAGTCGTCCATCTGTAGTATTCGGGAATTCTCTGAATTGAAAGATGCGTTGCTAATTGTTTGTTAATATTTCTTGTTCGTTTTAGAGCAAATCAGTTCGTCGGAACAGTATTATTTCGTTAAACTTGCATATTTATGGCCTTCTTAGGAAAATATAAATTCAAAGGAAGAAATTCACGAACGGAGAACTAAACTTGTAATTTTTTTAGCATTCACGATATACACTATATTTCAATAAACTTTAAAAACATTTAACAATTTTATATTTATGCTTGTTGGTTACGTTTCGCATTCATATCACTGTGTACTTTAAATACGATTTAACGAGCAAAATAAATATTTTTAGTGAAATTCAGATAGATTGAAGATGCTCTAAATTTTAGTTAGAATATAATCGCGTTTATATTAATTTAGAGTTAATGTTGTTATGTCATTGTGATTTTTTTTAGAATTCTTAAATGTACCTTACCGGCGAACGTGGATAGTTTTAAGCAATTTCTTTCTTTTACGTTATGCTAAGCGCGCCTAATAAACGGAAAAGGAATTATGAAAAATTAATAAAGTTCCAACTGCGGAGAGTAGGTGGCTTCCAAGGGTGTTAAAAAATTCTCAGAGTATTTTGAGTTTTATTGCTGCTGGGTGTCTCCGCGGCAGCGGCTGGTGTATCGCAAACGGGGCTCCTGAGAATTCTCCATAAATAAAAATCTAAAAGATTTAAGAACGTGTTTATGCCTCGCCGAAGAAGGGTTTCTGCTTTCATGCTTGTATAACCAGACATCCCGTTTAGTATAAGTAGAGTACTGTTAGTCTCGAATACTTAACCATTTTTAACGTGTACCATATTCCTATGGTTATCAAACTAAATATGTTACTAAAAAAACGTTGAAGATTTAACGGAAATGTCACGTTTTTAAACTAAATAGGGGAGCGTGAACGAAGAAATTCTTAAATATTAGATGGAGGCTCGGTAAACTATTAAGTTGTTGCATATGAAATGGTCGATTTTATGTAGTTCAAAGCTCTTGATATAGCCACTAGTTAATTAAGAACAATACCAAATGGCACTTACTTTCCACATATATAAAGTTTGAAACTTGCTGAATTTAACATTACTGCCAGATCGTTAATTAGTTCATTGGGAAATGGCATATAGTAGAAATAAAATGAACCACGAATAGAAGTTAAATTCGAATGTTATTCTTAGTTAAAACATTCATTCATATTAAACTAAAGTCGTAATGCAACGAAAGCTGCTTTATTATTAATGTTATTGAGGCGCGGAGAGATATAATTTAGAATGAACGATTTAACGTTAGTTTGAAAAATTGATAAAGTAGTGATTCGCAATGAATTAAAAATTTGTCCTGAATACGATATTTACCAACAAGAGATATTTTTAAAAAATAGGAATTTTACATATAATTACCTAATATATTTGCGAAGCGCCAAATATTAAATATTTTTAAGCTCTGCGACTAAATGGCAAGATTGAAATTATTACGTAGTGCGTACATAAATGCTTGCAAAATAGAAAATACCAATTCTTTTTGGCGAGATTAAAATGCAACTACTTGTATGTATATTTAGACTGCGGATTTTAATGCAACAGCTAGGTTATTAGCGACGCTATCATTAAATTATACTATTTAGTCGAACATTTTGGTTTTTTCATTGAACTGAAGGTGATCATAAATCTTGTTGATCTCGATGTTAACTTGTTTAGGTTCCTCTTCTTTAACTGTGTTTGCATACATATTAATTCGCATAAAACTCCACAATTTAACAATAATTCATTACTAATTGGATGAATGGAATTCCGTTTTCTCTGGAAAAATTAGACTGAACTCGCAGTACAAAAATAAATGGCGGACCGAATTTTACCCGCGGGTCGCAATTTCCCGATCCCTGTATTACATCATTAGCTGAAAGTAGTGGTAAAGTTCGTAACAGGCAATATTTGAGAAAGTTCAGAGCAAGTTTAAGAAAAATCACCATATTTTTGTCTGCCTCCTTTTTCCTAACTAAATGCTGATATTAGTAGTTTCAGTATGCAAGAAATAATGAATATGTGTTTAATTCGTGATGATCAATTGTAAAATTAACCCTACGACAATAAATTTTATATTTCTCTAAAGTTTTACATTCATTTTCGCCAGTTCAATATTCATCTCTTCCGAGGCAAACAAAATCGAAGGCAAATTTTTTCCTTTTCGCATAAATAAAGTTTCACAAAATGTGATATGTAATGTAATAGAATTAGTGGAAAATTATGATGTTAAGAAAGTTCGAAGTGCAAAGGGTTAACTAAAATCGCATGATTTTGCAGTGATTTTAGAATCGAATGAAACAATATTGAATTTATGCCAAACAAAATGTAGAACGTCACAAATGCTCCCAAAGAAATAACAAAGTACAAATATAGTTATAACAATAAGTTTTGCATACGTTAATATACATAGATAAATCTTTATTGCAACTCACATAGCCACGAAATGGATTTGGTTTACAACAGTTTTATCCTTATTGCTCTCATAGTTTACACACTCTCAACCACACCTTGCATATTTTTCATACCTTATTAATTTACATAAGATCTGATATACCTTATAAAACACATAAGTACCATGTAAAATGTGCTGTATAATATATTCTGTGTGTAACAGTAACGTATTGGAACTATGAAACCCTACTCTCTTTGTGTCTTGTAATTCTTAATCTTCGACTGATTAGTTTAAACAGTGTACTTATATATATGTATATATAAATAGATTTTCGTATATTTTTTATAAACAACTGGAAAAAATCTTACCACTTTCGAAGGATCTACAGTGACGAGTATATAAATACAGAAATCAATTTCTCATTAAATTAGATAAAAACGTTCACATAAAAGTTACAAAATTGAAAGTGTACAGCTGTTTAATCAATGAAAAAGGTACTCTGAAATGATATACTATAAACAATTTTAGATTGGTATAAGTAATTGAACTTGCTAATGTTTCTTCGTTTATGTAATCAGCATTGTATGTACCTTCGATTAGTAAATAAATTAATATTCGTAAAATGATCGAAACTCCTGTATTTATGTAAATATTTCAAATTTAGAACTGAATGTATATTTAACTCCTTACTCTGCAATAACGAGTCACATTCGCGTTATGAATTATGGCACAAATTCAACAAAAACGCATAGTAATGAGTACGAAATTTGATTTCAACTCTAATTCAAGCTTTGTGTCGCAAGATTCGAGATTATTAAATAAGTATTGTCCATAATATTGAAACGAATTGTACGCGACACGACGTGAAATCGTTGATCAACTGAAGCTAGCATATGTAGATAACAAAGTAATCGTAGGTGAAGGGGTTAAAACACATGGAGGAGATATTTCAATGCGCGGTTCAAACTGCAGGATTTCATCAATGCAAGTGTATCCTCTGTTGAAATGGTTCGTATTATGGAATATTAACGATGCATGGGTAGCGCAGGTAAAGCTATAAATTAAACCGAAGCAAGGCGTTGATGAGATAATCTATTCACTTTAATTCCATTATTAAGCAGATTTTAACTGAAAGCGTTCGATCGATTCTAGAGGTTTACCGTAGCCGAATACTGATTGATTATTAAACCGGAAGGTTGTATGAACGTTCACCGATTCTCCGATGTCATTCACACGTTTCACGCGCAAGACGTAGATTTTCAGTTATCTCGAATACATAATTAAATTAGCACGTTCTATAACTTCTTGATTATCCTGAGCTCACGAATTATTAATGGATTTTAGAAGCTTTACAAATTTACGTTCTCTCTTATGCTTTGGTGATATTTGGTGATATCAAATACAAAATCATCGTTATCACTAATATGATTTTCGTAATATAGTACAGCCATTTTTATCTGCAACGTCCTACAAGCGAACAATTCAAGATCTTTTATTTGGAGTATTGTGCAACTCATATTTATCAATGTTATGAAAAATTGATAATTCCAGGTTTAACATTGATAATTTCGTAAATAGATCTTGAACTAAAGCATCCGGATAAACGACAAAACTTTGCATTTTTATGATTTTTATTAATATAGCAGGATCTTGCAAAATACTGTGATTTCCTGAACTCGTTAATACATTTCTCTCATTTCTTGCAGATAAAAGGAAGTGTTCCAAACTTCTCTGAAATTAATGCATTCATCGAACAAAATATGTGTTTACCTACTAATTGCAAGATATAAAGATCAGAGAGGACTTTTAAATTTCCTCTGGATATTTCATGGAAACATTTCTCCGATGCATTGTAAACAGCGTTTAATAAAAATGGCAAACACGATGAAAGTAGTCGTAGGACGATAGCAGCACTGTCAAATTTTTCATATTCGGACTTGTATTAGATTTCGAACATTATTTGGTCCCTTAAAATCGACCCACAAGTAATTTACATTTCACAATACATCAAATTGGCTATGGAATTCTTGGAAAAATAAGCGAATAGCCTATATGCATATGAAATTATAGTCACGTATAGACTGAATCCCAGTCGAAGCAAGATTTTAATTAATCTTAGCGTTCGCCCAGCGATCTATACTAACTATTGCACGCTTCACGCAGACAGTGTCACGGCGCGGCGTTGTAGCTCAAACAGGGAATCACAATGGGAAATGGAATTCAAGAGATGAAGTGTTGATTGCGCACAAACTGCATTTCAATTAACAGAGATCGCTTTGTCTGTCCTCGGGAGGGAAGCCGCTTGCTTCCCTGCTATCTTCAACACGGCGCTTGTTCAATTTGTCGGCGAACGTATTACACGAAATGCGCAGACGTGCCTCTCTTCCTGTTCGTGGAATCAACCTTCCTTTTTCCTTATTATCTTTTTTTTTAAGGACAATAGAAAAATTGGTTAGCGTCGTTGGGACACTTGTCTTGGAGAGAGTTGAGTATTCCGTGCAACGCAGGCACGAAAACGCGTTTGTATCGTGTTCTTATCGCGAGATTAGTGAATAAACGAGGAAAGCAACTAGGTCCCCTTCGATGAATCGATCGATAAAATTTTGGTAAATTTGTGACTCCAATTTAAGGAGATTTGCTGGTATTTTGTAGAGCAGAAGTTTTGTTAACAGTTAACATACATTTTTGTTGTATTTATTTCATATAATTAAGACAAATTTTTATTATATCTACATTATATAATTGAGATAAACTTTTGTTATATGTATTGTATATAACTAAAATACATTTTTATTCTATTTATTTTATATAATTCAGATAAATTTCTGTTCTATCTATTTTATATAACTAAGATAAATTTCTATTATATTTCTTGTATATAATTACGGTAAATGTGTATTGTATTTATTTTATACAATCAAGATAAATTATCATTAGTTAATTAACATGATTTTGCTAAACCATCAGTTTAATTTATAAGATAAAGTGTATTTATACAATTTGATGATATTTGAAATAAATACTTGGTCAATAATTGCGGTATATTATTATTATTCAATACGCTGAACGTTGTGATAAATCGTTTTCTTTGCTTTTTTTCTGATACTTATTTTTGCAGTCCTATTAACCCTTTGATTGCGACGCGTTATTCGCATGATCGTCGCTGCAGAGCATTAGTATATTAAAAAATGCGAACATCCCTTACATCTGCAAAATAGTTATTTGTGAATAAATTAATGCGAAGTGTGAAATAATAAGGTCTTATATTGCTTTTAAAATAAACCTTCAAATCCTTTTATATAATGATAAGTTAGGAAATGTATGATTGTATTCTACAGAAACTACTCGATGCGTAGATGCAACTTTCGTAGATATTGATAGACATTTAGAGCGCGTATATATGCTTTCCGCGATCAAAGGGATAACATTATGAAACATCTTTCAAACATATGCAATAGCCGTAATAACGTAAAACATCGGTGTTACAAATTAAAAAAGTTAAAAAGTTATAAATTCGGCGCGGCCACTCAACGTATTAATTAAAAATATCGCAAAAATGCGTTTAACCCTGTAATTTAGCAAGTCACCGTTAAACGATAATTTTAATTGAAAATTTTTCGTTCGTGCTTTTGTAATGGATGTTTGATTAATAATTGGGGCATGTTTAAAGAATCACTTGTGGTTGTAACTTGAAATTTTTGTTCGGCATTTTTTTGCGATAGATACATATTTGGTTAATAATTAGGGCAAGTTTGATGAATCGATTGCAACTTTAATTTGAATTTTTTTTGTTTGGTATGCTTCTAGGATAGATAGGATATATATTTGGTTAGGGAGTGAATATAATTTTTTTTATTACTTCTCCTGTTAGATGTAAAAGCGGCTTCAAGATACTCACGTGCTTTTTGCGTAAAATATATAAATAGATTTTAAATATACGCTTCGATTTGCATAAAAATCCGCAGTCTATTAATTGGTTATTAAGAAATTAATAAAATAAGGTGCTGCTTCTGCGTTTGCTAGAAATACAACTAAAGGCATTAATGTTCTAATGGATCCAGAAAAGATCCATTTCTAAGAAAAAGGAGAATGGCCTGCCGAGAAAGAAGATCTTCGAAATGAGAAGAAACTCTAGAAGAATAGACGACAGGATGTAAGGATGATACGGCAGGATACGAACGGAAACGGGGAATCGCGTTTGGTTCTGAGCCAGCACGTAGCTTTACCAAGAATGCTATTTAGTAGACTTGCCTTTTAAATGTGTCAGGGAAGATAATCTATTTAAAAGAACCTTAAAACTTGCAAAAATTTCATTATACTCTACAAAATTTAATCCTCTTATTCCCACTGTAATTAAATTCTCCTCTATAGTGTGAGATTAAAGCAACGCTATTTTCTTACGATTTTTTGTGAAATAGCGAAACCTTTAATTCGGAGAAATACAATATCTGGTTGGATACCTTAGTTGCCACAATTAAAGAGGAACATCTGGAGCTACTCAAAAGAATATACGACGTTTCTTAATAAGACAACGCTTGGCCTGACGTAACGATAAAATGATGGGAAAAATTATTAAATCATAATTAGGATAGGTATTCTATCATTCACTCTAATTAATTATTAGAAATGAAAATTTTATTAATGATGAAAAATTTAATACAATACAGCAGCGGTGTCAAACACGCGGTTCTAGGCCCGGTGTTTGAAGAATACAATGGAATTCAAAGAAACTATAAAATATATTTTTAGAACAATATCGTTAAATAATTGTAGAATTAAATGTGTAGGAATATTTAACAAATTATATATGGTAAATTAGTATGAAAATATCTAGTAATAATTAATAATAATTCATCGTTTCATTGTAGTAATAATTTGTTTGTAATTGTATTTTATTATAGAATAGTTTATTAGTACATGGAAATAGTAGAAAGATAGTAAACAAGTTAATATAATAATTGAATGTTTCCAAAAAAGTAGCCAATTGTGAGTTACTTAAACTTGAATTACTTATTTACCCTATAGTATACAGAAAAATTATACAACATTTGGTTCATTATATAATATTTACAGCAATTCAATCTGCGATTCTAAGGCAAAAGAACATAAGTAAATTTTATAAAAAATTAAGCTCGAACATATATTCGATTAAACGTATGGAAAAATTCGAACGCTTGTATTTTATTACATTTAGCTATCTTTGAAGAAACTGTTCATAAAAATTAATTTTCGTTAATATCTGCTATTTTCTGAATTCTAAGTCCAGATGTAAAATTACAAGAATAATTGTCAATGAATTATGTAGCAGAATAATGTAGAATTGTTTCATGGAAGACACATGAACTTTCTGTTCAATTCAATAGAATCCAAGTATTTACCAGAAAGAAATATCTGAAAATAATTTTTTTTTCTGTTAAAAAAGAAGATGCAATCTGAACGAAGTCCAATATTTAATAATTCTGTTTATATCTTCAAGCGGCAATATTTGAGGAGTAAAAACATTGGCCGTTTGATCGAAAAAAATACTCATATCCCGCGAACATCTTTTTATTGACACTATACATATGCCTACACTTTATTTTATGCAACACCAAGCCAATCTTGAATAAATTAATCGACAAATCTTGGATAAGTTTCAGTTGAAAGCTAGATTCTTATGCGTTATTATCTGACTGCGGATCTTTATGCAAATTCATATTTTCGTAAATACAAGTAAAGAAATAGAACATAAATACAGATTGGTTTCACCTTCCACATATTTTAATATAAAATTTACTTTAAATATTTACGATACCATTGTATATTGCACTTTTGTATTTTGTATATTGCATGAAGATCCGCAGTCTAATTATTCTAGTTGTATTATATACCTTGGACTCTTTTTACACGGTATTTTTTTCTCACAATTCTAAAGTTACATGGTTTCCATTAACACGATTTATTCACAGTCACACGATTGCTGCTTTCTCACTTTACTTTAATTTATTAACTTTTCACACATCATTTTATTACTTCTATACTTTTCCTTCACTGTATTGAACTTGTTATACATATCATGTTTATTCAATAATATATATTAGTTTCTTTGCGCCAACATGTTGATTTTATTAGAAACAACAAATTCCTCTATTTTCGGCAAAGTTTTAAAATCACCTGTTCCATATTACCAACGTGTTCACCTTAGGTCGTCGTTTCGTCTTACAACCCCCCCCCCCCCCCCCCCCAAAAAAAAACAACAATCCACTATCGAAAGGATTAATATTCGCAATACACTTTCCACTACATTCTACCATCTAACAATCGTCAAACGTCGTCATCTAACTAAGAAAAATTACCACCAACGTGCATCATCTATCATATTAAACAACATGCCAACGAAGCAACTGATATTCTTCGCTGCTCGCATTTCCGCGGTCAATTTTTCTCGCAGGCTCAAGGAAAAATGCCATAGATAAAAACTACGATGCAAGAGGGTGGTCCAGTAAATCAGCTGGAAAATATTGCCAGTCGCTTCCTTGCCCGGACGAGCGGCTGTTTCGGGGCGTCAAAGCGAACGGGTTGATTTATTCGTGACCGACTTTTGTCACAGGCCATCCACTGGCCCGAAGTAGTACAGGTCGCGCGCTAGGCAGACTGTATTCTTACTGGCCAGTAGTCCCTCTTGCTAGACCGCCGTTTCGACCTCGTAACGTGGCATGGTAATAAAGAGTGTCATCGTTTAGTAGAGTTGGTGGTAAGGTCGGCGATAAAACCCACCACGCTGACTGTGTAAACGTAACTCAAGGCAGAGACGGGAGTTAAACCGTGGCTGAAGCACCTGGGTGATAAAAGTGTCAGCCATTCGTGGCCGATGTCACTCCTTTCGAATAGAAAGCAGCTTTTTAGTATGACTCGGGTCTGCTGCTTGCCGTGTGAATAAAGTTATTGTCAATTATAGAGATTTGTTGGTTGGCAGAATTGTTAATTATTTTGTACCGGATTGATTTTTAGGAAAAGAGATCAAGGATGAATTGAGACGTTAGACGCATGAAGGACATGAATGCAACAACCTTATCTCGAGAACGCGAAGTTTGAAGAATCAATATAATAGTAATACCTAAACGTTAATAACATTTTTTAATATGAGTTGGGTGTACTGCCTTGCCGTGTGAATAAAGTTATTGGCAATTATAGGGATTTGTTGGGAGAATTGTTAATTATTTTGAAATGTATTGATTTTTGCGGGGAAAAATGAGATCAAGGATGAACTAAGGCGTTAGCTGAGAGAAGGTCGTGAATGCAAAAATCTGGTTTCAAGAAAACGAGATTTGAAGAATTAAAAGTAGTAATACCTAAATGTTAATAACCCACTATATCTATTACTGTTATTTGTAGACTGCGGATCTTTATGCAAATTTATATTTTTATTAATAAAATTGAAGACGTGCATACTAAATGGAAAGTTGCTTTACCCTCAAAATACAATAATCTGTACTCTATTTTGGAGATTTTGTATGTTTTTACATATTACGCGATTTTGTGATTTTCTGATTATTTAAATTTCCCATAAATGCATAAAATTCCGCAGTCTAGTTATTTGTTTTATGTATTATTGTTGTTTATTATTTGCGTCTGTCAAGTTAGTAGAATATTAATCTACGTATCACAATATCCATGCCGCACTGCAAAAAACGATAAAACTTGTTTGCCAATGTAATGTTAATCAAATATAGAAGAAATATGTTAAAACTTTCTGTTAACAACATAAAACATTATTCTTGAGCCTGCAATGAGAATAGGTCAAAAATTTGCAATAAATTGTCCATTTTTTTTATTAAATATTGATTTTTTAATCCACTAGATTTATTCTCTGCTAAAAGCTGTTCAGTGTCACAGAATTGATGGTTGAAACCAATTGGATTATTTATTTCAAAGCTAGTGTTATCCAACTCGAGAAACACGCTTTAAAAAAATCATTTCAACAGCTCATAACTTCGTTAGTTCTTCGAACCTTAAAGTACCATTTTACAAAAACATTTTATCCACATGAAAGATGCAAAAGATGTACAAAAATTTTATATTTGTTTACTCCGGACGCCATAATTTCTCTGTAAATTTCTTCAAACCCAATAAAACATAAAAGAAAGACTTTTCAACGAGTTATTCAGCATTTGGGATTTTCAACGTATCAGGAGCAAAACGCCATATCAGAAATTGATATGGCAACGTAAATCCTCGTAAATCATGTCGTTGCTGCTTGCGAAGTTCTGGTTCGTGCGGCTAAGCCTCCGTTACAATCCACAATGCAAGGTTCCTCTTGCTTTTACGACTCATTTGCTGCTTCAATTTGAACGAGTTCTTCTCGTGCTTTCGTTTCGCGCGAAACGACTCTACATTCAGACGTTCTCGGTTTTTACGCGGCTCTAGACAGTGCCGGAATCGTTACGGTGAGACACATCAAATGGTTTTCTCAGATCATTTTCTCACCAATTCGACTCTTTTTATTGGACTTACAATTAGGGGCGTTAGAAATGCGTAATTTTCACGAAGAATGGAATGACAGTAGACGTAAAGTGGGAATACTATTAATTTGAGCGTGCTTATAAATTTTTATTAATTTTCATAATTTTATATTAAATTAACTGCTTCGTTATCTAGTTAGGTTATTAATTTTAGCATTTGTTTGTTTGGAATTTGGAATTTGAGGAATCTGATTATTTATTCATTTGTGCAGTACCTATTTTGCTTGAAATTTGCAATCAAGTTATATCAGAAAATTCAGTGTTCAGTTTACGTAATATTTAATAATTCCCCAAATCAGAAGCTTTTACTTCTTATCACGAAATATTCAATAATTCAATACGGTTGTAAGTTATAAGGTACCATATTTTTCAGTAATTCCGTAACTTAATAATTCAAGAAGATTTTAATATGTAAATAATTTTAACGTTACTCAACGTTACCAATTCAAGCAGTACATTGTAGGAAAACGATAAAAATGTTTGACCCATCTAATAGTATGCTATTGAAAATATTCGAAGATATCGAAATTAAATTCTACACCATTTTACTCCAAGTGGTTGTCGATATTCGCATTCAAACTTGACACTACATACATAGAGGTGGCGTCCAGTCAAATTTCAACGTACATCCGGGAATATCTGCATTTGATACGGGCGCGTTCAATTTCATCAGCGAATAACTCGTGAAATCGACGTGAAGGAAAACGACACGAAACCGATGGAACAATAATTCGATAGCTAATTTAGGAACGGCAGGTTTTATTTATTTACTGCATATGACACGTGTACGTAACGTTGCATGCAATTACGTGTTGCCTGTTCTAATTAACCTTATTAAATCGATTTCCCTCAACAATGCGAATTTCACTTATTTCCCCGTTTTAAGTACCGTTCATTGGTGCTCTGGTTGAGTATTATAAGCTCACAGTAGTTTGGGACTATTTTTCGTAACACCGTGAATATTAGATACACAAATTAATTCGATGCTCAGTTATGCAGACTGCGAATTTTTATACATTTATGGGAAATTCTGCTGAGCTAAAAAGAAGAAAATTCACGTAACACGTAAAAATAAACAAAATATACAAAGCGAACTGCATTTTAAAATACTTAGGGGTTGAAACAAATCTCTCCTTATACTCCATTTCTTTAATTGCATTCAGAAAAGTGTAAATTTACATAATGATCCGCAGTGTATTCAGAACAGCCATAACTATGCAGAATCAATTTTTTTCAATTACTCAATAAATGAGGAGAAGTCATGCAATATAATTAGGATCGTTATGAATAATACTGTACCTCCATTTCAATTTAACCATTGTACTTTTTTGTGTTGCTTTTAATTTATTTCTCTATGCGGACGAAATTATTACTAAATTTGGTACTGAATGATTATATAAATATAATATACTATTAATATTACTTTAGTAATTTGTAATTCAAATTATTATTAAATTAATTTTAGTTATTACTAAACTGCGAATGTTTATGCATTTATAGAAAATTGAAACGTCTAAAAAGGTGTAGAATTACCATTGCATATTATGATATACAAAATTTACAAAGTAAAATATATCTTATTATATTTGGAGGATAAAACAACCCTTTAGTTAGATTCTGTTTCTTTAGTTTCATTCACAAACATGTGAATTTGCATAAATATCTGCAGTTTAGCTATCACTAACACTAATTGCAGTGGAATAAAAATGTACAAAATTAAAATGTACATATATACCATTTTATTACATTTTCTTTCCTTAAAAATGTAATAAATGAACTTAGGTTACTAGGAATCGCAAGTACAACAAAATATTTATAGACAAACCGACTCATGTCCTCTATAACAATAAAGAATGTAACGCAATTTTTTTGTAAATTACCAAATGATTTAATATCATTCATAAACCTATTTTACCGATTGCAACATGAATCGATGTTTTCTCAAAATTAATTGGCCGTTTCTCTGCTCTATTAAAAATGAAAGGGACTTGGATTACTATTAAAATTATAGTACATGTTTTCGTAAATAGACAATGTATTTCGTGACAAAAGGTACCGAATTAACTCGCACGTTTAATAAAATTAACGTTCGTAATTGAATAACCAAAGTGCAGAGGAGAATTTAAAAGACCCGTTGATTAAATTCCATTAATTAAGCGTGTAACCTTTTGCTTGTTCAAATTAACTCGTACATACTCGGCGTCTTCTATTTCTGGGAAAGTAATTTCACCTTCAGAAGAATTGCCATAAACTAAGAAGGAACGGACGTGCGACAGTCGAAATAAAAAATGTTCGTCGATTAAAGGAAAATTAACGATTAGAAAATTGAAACATTTCGCGGTACAATTTCTATTCTAGTTCTACGATACCTCGTGGCTATGGATGAAAAATTTTGTTGAAAAGAGGCGTGTAGGTGAAGGGAACGAAAGTCTTTTACATGTATCCGAGGATTCTTATTTTGGCAAACTCTGACGGCAGTTTCGAATGTGGAGGATACCGAAACACGACAGAACAAAGTTAAGAATCGCGAGCTACAAGATTGGCCAACTTTTATTTGAAACCAGAAGCCTATATAGGTTCTATTGCCCTTTCCATAAGAAGATTCGCAGAAACACGTAGCTTTCAGATGTTCCCAACGTTTTGGCACACAGATGGTTGCAACAAGCTCCTACAAATCCGCAATCTCTTTCAAATTCATGAAACGAGGGATTTATTAGGTTAGCCAAAAAGTCTTATCGGGTTTTGCAGCGTTGCATCAGAAAGTTAAGTAGTACTAACTCCGAAATAAATAAATCAATCGATTTCTACAGTCAATCCTTTAAGACTGAACAGCTTTTAACAGGGAATAAATCTGATACAGTAATGGATTAAAAAATCAATATTTATTATTGGGAAATAAAGTGCAAATAGCAGGAGGCAAAAATGCGTATAATCTTATACCTATATGCGTATCTTATATACGTTTGTAATGCATATATAGTATTTTGTTATTCATTATATATTTTTATTACACACGGATGTAGGAAAACCGAAAAAGTACAAAGAAATTGGAAATAAATCTTACTTGAATTGATGCTTGGAGTCTCTAATGGCGGACTTTGACACCATTTTTCTAATTAATATCAAATTTTCCGAGCGAATGATTCTCATTTCAGTTATTAGAAAGTGGGATACTAAAATCTTAATACTAGGCCACTAAAATTGTTTTAAAACTAATCGCCCATCTGGGTATCCTGCCCAGTTCGTGATACACCTAATAGTGTAGTATTTGGCACATACAGCATTATCCATGGGAGCAATGAGCAATGTAAAAGATTATCCAAAATAGACTATAGTAACACCTAGCTTCACTTTTTTTCTTTCCCTTTCTGCTTTACCCTTTTCTAATCTGTCTTTTATTTCTATTATCTTCGTTCGTTCTCGTTTCAATTTTTATTTTTTTTCACCTCTATTTTACTAACAAACATGGCGTTTGACAAATATTCTCATTCAACATCCTAAAGGTACTTTTCGATAACCCTATATCATTAAAGTCATCATTTAGCCCATCTATAAACTACTATAAAAATGAAACTGCATTCAAATTACTAGGCTGCGAATTTTTATGCAAATTTGACGTTTTACCATGGAATATAAAGAAATGGAATTTAAGTACAAATTGGTGTTACCCTTTAAACACTATAAGATGTATTTTACTTTAGATATTTTAGTTACTTCTGTACATTGTGTGCATTTTGTAGCTTTTTGCACGTTTGAGTTTCCCATAAATGCATAAAGATCCGCAGTTTACAAATTAGGCCAGTGTATCTCAATCTTTTTACTCTCGTGGCACATTTTCCAAAGAATAAATGTCTAAATTAAATAAATAGAACGAAAAATAATATTAATAATATTAAGAATTTCAATTAGTCATAAAAAGATTCTTCGTGTACTTTATTCTTATTAATGGTATGTACTTGATTCTTATTAATGTTACAATAAAAACGACGCTAGTTTCTTGTAAGATTCCGCGGCATACTTGGAAAATTTTGCGGCACACTAACGTGTCGCGACACACCCTTTGAAAAACACTGAATTAGACATAAGGTTATCCAAAAGTACTTTTAGGATATTGAATGAGAATATTTATCAAACGCCATGTTTGTTAGTAAAATAGAGGTGAAAAAAAATAAAAATTGAAACGAGAACGAACGAAGATAATAGAAATAAAAACAAAAACAGATTATAAAAGGGTAAAGCAGAAAGGGAAAGAAAAAAAGTGAAGGTAGGTGTTCCTATAGTCTATTTTGGATAACCCTATACCACAATATTCCCATTGTCACACAGAACATTTTGTTATAAAAGAACGAAAAATTTCAATTTTCTTACTTTTCACAGGAACGCAACAATTACAAAATAACTGTTCAGTAAACTTGCCATAAAATAAATTGCCGTCGATTATTCGCCTAAATTATGTAACCACCGCACCGACCAAGTTTCTTAATGTCCCTGTTCTCCGCTAATCGTGAAATCGTGCTGGCTATTTTCCTACCCAATGCAAACATTTTTGTTTCAAGGGCCGAGAAACCGTGGCGTTCACCCGTACATCGTGCATTTTGAAAGAAAATGCAGACGAATAGCTTTCTCCTTTCCACTTCTCTTTACTTTCTTCTTTCTTCTCCCTGGTTCTGAAGTCCATTTCCTTCTTTTATTCGCCATGAAACAACGGAGACCCCCGTCTTTGCATCGCGTCGCAACTTCGTCCTCCTCTCGAGGAATAATCCTGGCCTCTGTAACCTCGTTAGCAAACAGTCGACAGGAATTATTATTTCAGGACCTCCTGTGCTAACAGTCGTCTCTGTCTAGCGGTGTGGCGCTTCATTGTGGACGAATTAATTCGACCCTCGGCGACGCCACTTTCCTCCTGTTTAATTATTATGCCGAACCGGCCCCGTTTCTCCTCCATGTTTTGTTTATTTAGTCACGACAACGATCCGTTCCCGTCGTCGATAGTAATTATTTCGCAATGCTTCGGCTATTATTGGCGACAAAATAGGGGATTTTCGGGGTCGAGGGTAGAAACGAGAACGAGGGATTCGTTGCATTCACGGTAAAATACTAATGCAACGACGGTGGACGGTGTGAAAGATAAATATAAGGTATTCCGCGAGTTGAAAGGGATATTTTGCAGGAAATTCGGAGATGTATTTATTAGATTTAGAGGCTGAAGCGAGTTTGATATGGGTCCAGAGGTTTCAATTTTAGTGGATGTTCGTTGGCATAATAAAGCAAATGTACAGAGTGGTTAGAAAAACTATTGGCACAGTAATATTTACGCACTATTAAGCTAGGTTTAGCCGAGTCAAATTTTTGAACATTTAGTAAAACCTTTGTGTAGCTATTGTTGGGATCTGGGCGAGAAATAGACACCGATTTTATGTTCGACTATAGAATATAATTCGGTGAACGTAACTTAGTACGATACGGATTTATAGTAATGCTTGTGCAAAGAGAACTTCGTAGAGCAGTACGTAGTTTAGAGCCCACAGTAGCAAGTTTAGATCAGATCTGCCAAAGGAACTCTAGTGAGGATGTGCAAGGTATGGCAGGACGTGTAATACAACCAGAAAAGGATGTTTTACGTGTAAAAATAAATGGAAAATAGAGGATAAGGTAGATGAACCAGTTACTGTCAGTGTCCCCATAACTATCGCTTGAATTATTTTATTTATTAGCGAACGAATGTATATAGAATCGAGACAAAAGAAATTTTAATACTAAATCTGGACTTCTTCTTTATGTATCAACACATGGACATTGCATATATGTTTATATTTAATATTTAAAAATAAATATTACGACGTGAATTGTGTCGTTTGAGCATAAAAACGAGACTAATGTACTGTAAGCAGAAAGTATGGAAATTTTTATAATGCAGTAAAGGCGATGCGTTTTGCGGTTTATCTTTTATCTGTCATACAAACTGACGTGCTAATATATGCATGGATCATTCCCATTTAAGTGACAACTTTCCAAATGACAGTACAAGGGACATTGGACTTGATTATATATTTTACACTGTTAATACTGGAACTATTCATAATCAGTCCTTTTCATTCATTCGTATTATTTAAACACCGTATTCTAAAAGGGAACTTTGTCCCTTATAATAAATTATTATTATTAAAATACATTTTGTAGTCACCGTACACAACTTTATCAATGCTTTAAATTCACTATTCATAAGAAATTTTTAAGTAAATATATCTCTACAGCGAAGCAGCTTTGGTTCATAGGGATATAACCAAATATTGCAACGCATTAATAAGTAGCAAACATTTTTGTTAAAAAAACAGCGCAATTAATCACTCCTTTTACTAGGTAAATCTGTTGTATAATGTATGAATCTGTACCTTTAACATTAATGTTAAACTGTCACTGAATTCCACGTTATCTTCCACATTTCAAACCGTGGTTTATTTTTGTCACGTTTGCAGAAAACTTTGTATGCAATTTCGCGATATCGTGGCGAAACTCTGCACACCGTGCATGGCAATTTCGTCTATTGTGGGCTTTAGTTATTTTTATACGAGACTACCTAAAAACCTCGTTTTTAAGTATTAATTTATTTCAACGTCAGGTGTGAATCTGAACTATATCACACTGTTCGAAAATTGATTAACCCTCTAACGGTCTCTGAAATTTGCGGACCTGATATTTACATTGGTGTTTCTTTAAAAAGGCTTTCTAATTTTGGGAAAAGCAAATCTTTAGTATAAAATTGGAGTTGGAAATTATATTAATTAATAGAGATTTGGTCGCGTTTCTGTTCCAATTAAGGAATTCCGTAAAAGAGAAAAGATAAGATTGAGTAAAAAACGTAGCAGGGTTAAATGAATATTTAAAAAATTGTGTAACAATTGAAAAATTAGCATAACGAAATTGTGCACACCTATTTTATCATTTTATCATATTTATATAAATTTGTTTAATAAGGTGTATATGTAGACGAAATTGAAAGTAAGCTTAAAAGTTTTACGTTGCTCCAGATAAGTTTATCCACTTAATACTGCTATCTTTCCTCGAAGGAAAAATTCATTAACACCAGAACAGCCAAAGTATGAGTAAAAGTATCAAAGTATTAAATAAGTATGAGTGAAAGTATAAAATGACCAATTTATGCTTTCTCATAAAAATATGTAAATTTATATCGATACCTTCTCGCAAGGATTGTTTATAAATGAAATGAATAAACATTTATTTCTGCTACATTATATTAGGTATATGCAAAAATTATAGTTTTTTTATTTTTACGAAATGCATTGTAGTTCTTTGGCACTTTTATCATTTTCCTTTGAATTTTTTATTTCTCCTTCCTCATCTCCATTTTATTTATCTATATTTTTTTGCAAAACTTTTAGTCTTGGCTTCACTATTTCATTGCTTTCAAAGCAACTTCATCCTTTCAAGCTTCTACGACAGAAATCCGAATCTTGGCAGAAAGTCATACAAAACGAAAAAGACTACTATGATTATTTTGTAATGCTTATGCTATATATTCATAAAATAAAAAGACTAAAACTTTTGCAGATATCCAATACATTTCTTCAGGTTCAATTTCTTCGATACAAATAAGTATTAGGTGTATGCAAAAGATTTAATAGATTGCGGGAGATTACGTAACTACGGTGTGCGATGAATATGCAAACTATACGCAAGATATATGGAAAATATATGTAGGACAGATTTAGTAAATACGCACTTGTATATGGATTAGAAAATTCGTACACGCGTGTGTTTAATCAATGTATTGTATTTAATATTGTATAATGTAAATTAATAACTTGACCGCATAAAATAGACCTACGTTGATAATAATTGGCATCGTGATACTGCAAATGTAAATCTTCTATTTGCAACAAGTTTATAAATTATTGTATTCGTCGACTATAATAAAATTAATAGAAATTAACACGTCACATTTTAAGAGCTACTCTATTTTGAATTGCCAATTAAACGTGCAAAGCGTAAATGAATAATTCGACCGTATAAAATAGACCTAATAGTATCGAACAACCTGAACAGATTATTTGAAAATACGATAAATTTAAAATATTTTATAATTTGTATAATTACTATTTATCAACTACTACACTACCTTTTAACAAAAGGTACATTTTATTGTATTGGCTGTTTGATTTTGAATTAACTTTTCCTCCTTCCTCTTTCATCAATAATTTTAATTTAAATTCAATTTAATTTAAATTAATTTAAAATATACAACGAGATGCTTTTGACCTACTATTAGTCTAAAGCTCAAATAAAATACCCAATGCGAAATTTCATACATATAGTTATGATGTTTGAAACGTTACTCGACATTGCAAACATCGCAAGTTACAAATGCCAATTAATGCTACTAGAAACTTGCACGATATAAATGAGGATAGTGAAGTTGCAAGTATTGTAACCCTTCTTCTATACAACGAGGTATATTTTCAGTGACGAAACTCAGTGCGACCCACAAATTTCGAAAGTACATTCGTTATGCCGCTCGGATTTGCAAGATCAAATTTTGCGGCATAATACCGACATGATTAAACTGCTGCGTTAACGAACTTCCCAATGGCGTGAATATGCATGAATATTTGGGAATGGTTAATTCCCTTTTAAACAACTCTGAGAAAGTCTTCCGTGGTGTGTAGCCTAAATACATGAAATTAGAATTTCTTACTTCATTGCCAGTGAATTTAGCGGTTGGCCAGAGGCAGTCACGCTTATTTAAAGTTTCGGGTGAAAATCAAGAGTGGAACTATTATAAATGAAAAATATTCTATCCTTTGTAGATACAGCAGAATCTCAATCATCGGAGCTCTCTATTATCCGAATATTCTATTATCGGAATGTTCTGTTATCCATACCGTTTCAGATTATGTACGCGTGTAATGCATATAGTATTTACTTTCTCTTATCAAAGTTATCAAGTCTAGCGATCAAAATTTAATCTCTTCACAATATTTCAGCATTGTATTTATATTCCAATCAGTCAGAACTGTAATAATGTCGTTAAAACAGAGACGAATAATGATATCAATTGAAACATCATAAAACATAAAATTATTAAGAAATTGAAAAATGGCGAGCACGCAACAATTTTAGCACAAGAATATAGTATTGGTAAAGTAAAAATATGAAACCCATAAGATTTTATGTATATCATTTGCCTTTATTTCATTTTTTGTTTATATCATATCACGATTAATGGTATGAAAATATATAATATTTAGCGTAGAAAAAATCGTCGTTCTATTATCTGAATATATTTGTCTCCCAATTAGTTCGGATAATCAAGATTCTACGGTACAGTAGAATCTAGTTATTATATTAGATCGTAACAACATTTGCTACTTTTTCCGGCGTCACTTTTCAAATCTCGAGAATCCTACAAGAGAAGAATTCTTCAGCTACCAAAAACATCAAAGACGATTATCGATCAAAATCATGCTCAAGTAGTTGATTAAACTTATTCCTGGATTAACAAATAAATGATTTAAAAAATAATAGCGAAACGGGACGAATATATATTCCAAGCTAATAATTACCGACAATGTTGTCAATCTGTTATTGTTATGATTAAACCGCATATGTTTATGCATTTATGCAAAATTCTAATGGGTTAAAAAATGTGGGATGCATGTAATATCCAAACACATATGAAACATCAAAGGTGAAATGTACATTACAATATTTAAAGAATGAAACAACCCCTTCTTTAAATCCTATTTAATTATTATAACTTTACTTACGAAAATATGAATTTTCACAAAGATACGCAGTCTACATACAAAATTAATTAATTAATAAAACACTCTACACAAAATTAGTTAGTTATCAACTGTGATAATTACACTTGGGGACAAACAATAATAATTCTCAACAAATTCGCATTAAATAAATCTTCTCTTTAAAAGTTACTTTGCGTAGGTATGGTGAAATTAGAAGAGGATTATTTTTTACAAATTTTCGTTCAACAATAAATCTTATTTATATTCTGAATTTATATATTCCACATTGCTTTTGAATATTCCTCAAACATCGCTACGAAATTTTCTAACAACCTAAAACATTATCAATAAAAGTTCCGAGACGAAATCGAAATCAAAATGTGTAATATCGTGATACATCGAAATCAAATTTGGAGATTCACAGATTTGTTGTGGTATAACGTTTATGTTTCAGGGGCTAATTTCATCTCTCAGCAATGAAAACGTCACTTCACGACCACAATGCGGTCAGCCTAAGAACACTACTATTGAAGGACGAATTTTTCGAGGTACGTCGTCGGGGATGTCAGTGGTATTTCACGTGGCGCCAAAGACGTCACGGCTAGGGCATTATCCGTGAATAAGGGGCGGTGAATGTGCGCGTAACACAGATCCTCGCTGCGATTATCGGAAAAACGATCTCTGTCTGACGTGTGATGGCTTTATGAGCTCTGCCTTCCTCTCTTTCCCTCCATTTTCTCCCTTCTTTCCTACCCTCGCCAGCTTGATCCTCTTGCTTTCTTTGATAAGATGGAACAGGATCCTGAGATGCTCGAGGAAAATTGCGGAGATTACAAATAACGTCCGAACTAACGTAAATACCATCCCGGCGAGAAGATGATCGGAAGTTTCACCGTGCTGGATTAATAGATCAGTTTTGCTCCTCCTAGTTAGATGCTGGGGGGCTCCACTGAATCAACAAGGCGAACGATTGCTCGCCAGACTCTTGAAAAATTTTAATTTGCTCCCTCTCGATGAAAACAGTTTCGGATATTACTCGTGGATGATATAAATAGGTACAGTCTCGTCATCCTAATCCCTAAACTGAACTTTTAACATAACGTTAAGGAGAGAGAAACAAAACATATTAATATAAACTTCATCGTAATTTTATCCATAGTTACATTGGTTTTTCAATAAACAAGGACGCTATGGGTTGAAAAAGGGCTCGAAAACTGCATAAGGGTTAAAAGTAGGATTTGTGATGCGAACAATACTGTTTGTTACTTTTTAAAGGTACCAGCGATGTCTAACACCTAATCAATTTATAACCATTGCTTGGCATCATTAATCCGCTGACCAACGCTTACCAGTGGCCGTGTAACGGTTTTCTGCCCCTCGCTTTTCCATTAACTAATTTTCAAACCCCCAAAATCGAGAGCGTCAAGGGAGACGGAAGTTACCCAACTCTAATTACCCAATTACAATCTCCGCCCTGGACATTTTGTATAAATAAACAGCGGGTGTATTGAAATACCAAAGACGTTAAAACAGGAAACACTTTAACATAGACGGGTGAGGCGATATCTTTATTACACATCACTTCATTAGAAATTTAACCCTTTGCGGTCGAGATATTTTTACACAATGCTATATAGTCTTACTAAACAGTAAGAATATATAGTTCTTGTCTAAAACGAGATTATGTTACGAGGTGTACTATAAATTGTTAAATAAAAAATATTTAGTTCAATATAGTTTATGACTTTATTAGGGAACAATAGTAAATCTATTTTTGTCATAGAAGTATAAACAGATTTGGTTTATATAATTTTTTGAAGTGTGACATTTTTCAAAACAATGGCCAACGTGTACATTAAGTTTTCTTTTTATGTATGACGTCAATAAAATCTTTTTCCTTATTTGCCGACATATGTACGTATTTTACCGTTAGAATACAAAGTAAAATTAATAAAATATTAATTTTTATTTGAAATGTAACATGTAAAATTTAATCTCTAATTAGAGCAAAAAGCAGTAATTGTACTAAAATAGAATTACTCGCACTGTATACGCTGTACTCTATGAACCTTATTATTATATAATTTATGGAAAATCAGTTCCGTAGTATTAAGATTCATAAATCTCTAATCGCTAAATATTTATATAGATTTGTAAGAATGTAGTATTGGCATATTATAGAACGAATTGATGGGACGACCTAAATATCATACTATATGTAGTGTTTGGTATAAGAATATATATAATTTATTAGGATTAAAGATTATATAAGGTTACAATGCTGTGTCTAAACTAAAACGCAACTACACTCTCTCGACTCATAACAACACTCTTGACTCTCTTTACAACTCTGCCCGCTTTTCGTCAGAGAAAAACCCTTGCGGGCCCTTTTCTTTTCTCCCACCACGCTCTTAGAAGCATCGGCGACGCATCGGCCGATCGCACAGTCGTTGAGTCTGGCTTTTGTCCGTCAACGCTCTCTCTCTTTTACGACACTCTTCCTGTTCTTGAAACTAAAGTCCTACAAAACTGTGATACTACATATATTTGTTTTAAATACAGTTTGCTGTTACCAATTATTAACTAGAACGTTGATACTGATACTATTAGGGTAAACAACAAGGTATCCCTTTGATGTCTTGTAATTTTGACAAAGTTCATACGTACATCTTTCATTTAAGCGAAATTTAGGTGCAAAGCTTCAAATTCCTACGCGCGGAGTTCAATAACCCATCGTCAAATTTCTAGCAAGCTCGAGGACACATTCTAGATGTTTCACGAGGAACTTTCCAAAGTATTCTTAATTACCAAAGATTAAAGGAGAGACGTAAGATGTGAGAATAGTTTTAATCTTAATTACAACTTTTGGAACATCACGTTGTACGTGCATATTTATTATTCTACTTTATTGTATCATTAAGTGTACCCAGGGACAAGTTTAAATTTTTTACACCTTAACCCTTTCGCTACGGCGGATTTTACACGAAGAGTATGAAAAAATCATAAGAACGTTAAACTGCAATGCGTTCATTTCATATTTTGTTTACGATTTTGTCATGTTATTCGTGTGGCAAACGATTGCAAATGCTTCAAGACGCTAATAATGTTGGATAATCGTAAAAAGGGTTAACAACATATGGAAGACACGAATTTTTTGAGCGCCTATAAGTGCCAGCAGTACTTGGAGGGATAATCGAATTAAATAAATTGATATATTTATATATCGATATATTGATATATTGATAAATTGATTTATTGATGTATTGATATATTGATGTATTGATATGTTGAAATAGTACAGCATGTGAAAGATAGTGAATATTTGTTCAATTTATGATGATCAATTGTAAAGTTAATTAAGACCGCATGATTTTGTACTGTGTAAACAAGAATTTAAAACGAAATTTTTCCTACAAACCGTAACCCAAAAATTTAAGGAGAAGATTATCCATTGATAGAATTGTGCAAAAATTTATTTGACGATTAAAGATTAAATATTTATTTCAATCATTAAATTCTTATTTTAACCGTTGATTGCACTTAACGATTAAAGATGCTACTTTAGTCGTTAACGATTAAAAATTTCATGTTAATCGTCAATTAGATAATTGGCAAATGATTAACTTCTGAAACACATTTTGTAATGAAATTAGAATCTCATATGAATGTTGTACAAACTTATTCAGATGATAAAAACAATTTGTAATTCGATTTTACCTATATCTAAATTTTATTTAAGTTCCATTTAGAAATTTAAAATTTATATTTGATTAATTTTTTCAATCAACGTTTAACAATTTTATAAATCGATTAAATAGATCGCTGATTTTTCGACGACTAATTTGCTTAATAAACGGTTGACTATTAACAAAGAATTTCAAGCGTTTCAAGATGCCAATAGTGTTTTTAATTAGCAATATTAATTGGTAAAAGTTACAAATAACACGCTACGCGCGAATTACCTTAATGATAGGGTTAGTTAAGCAAAAGAACTCAAAACATTGTAAACGAAAAATGATGAAAGTTCATAGTAGATGATTAAAATCTGTAATGAGTCGGAATGCAATTGTTGCCAATTTATTTTATCGCCAGAGAAAATTAACCGACACACGAATTCCAATGTGTAACAGCACGAATTCCAAAGTTCAAATCAACTCAATTAGTTTTTCATAATACACGTTTCCTGTCGGTTCGCTACATGGAAGCCCAAGTTTCCGCGCACTGAATTAGCAGGCTAATTATTAATTAACACACCGGATATACGTGCAACTTTGAACCGTAACTGTGGTCACCGATGAATTATGTTGTATTATAGATGTAAAATACTATCTGCGTATATCGGAGTTGCTTAGAATAAATTACCATTATTGCTATAAAATTCGGACTAAACGAAGTCCAATATTATATGAAGGAAATTAATAGAATATCAAAACATGTCTTACATATGAAAATCTACATACACATTTTAAATTTTAGATACTAGCATACAGAGTTGGACATTATGCGATTAACATTTCGAAGAAATTCTCCGAATAAATTACCGAATAAAATGTGATTCAAATAACATTAAATTAAGCAATATTTGCGTTTGCAAAACATTTTTAGTATAATTTTGACAGCCGCATCTTTTAAAAATCGAATCATATTATTTTGAAATAATAAAACTATCTTCTACTCTGCAAATTTTTCATCCAAGGTATTTCTAGAATATTAATAAGTATGACTTCTGGCTTTCGATAATAATGAAACAATAATTGATGACTATAATAATAGTACATGGAAGTTAAGAAACATTGTCACACAATTGAAAGTACGAACTTTCGCAGTAATAATAGAATTGTAACGGTATATAATAAATGTTATAAAAATTCAAAATTAAATGTTCTTCTACACTTTTGCAAATTTCTCCTATAATAATATGTTCGAGTTACATATTCTAATTCACTTACTCATTAATATAAAATAATTTCAGATATGTTAATTCGGATTAGTATCCGTAAATGCAAAGATAACATATTTCAGACGATATTTCCTTCGTGAAATTATTCTCTTCGCGTAATTCGATGTCTTTACGATTTAACGACCAAATTTTAGGAACATGTTTATCCCTCTTCCTCCATTCAAACTTTTATGGCGTTTAATTATTTTACGGTCAGATATGGTTCGTCATAAAACCAGGCGAATATTCGAATTATAGCGTTCATCGTTCGGCCGTTAGACGTTAATGAACCGGCTGCTTCGTCTGTAGAAGTGCATTACAATGACGTCATTACCTATTCACTTTCGAGATAATTGATTCCATTCACATCCAGAAGCGTGGATTCATCGTGAAATTTACTGGTGATCGTACAAAAGCGTGCCAAATGACTGTGTTTCATTTTCTCTTTGGTTATTCGAAAAACAAAACAGTAAAATTTATAATCATTAGACTTTACGTTCGCACCGTTATCAACATTAATTTACACGCATATTTTAGCTGATAATATGGACCGTCCATTTTGAAAGCGGTGTAAGCCCATTTTTTAAACGAAACGGAGAAGGCAGAATATCGAAATTACGGCTACAGTGAGTTACAAATTTTTCCCAACAAAATACTCCAAAATTCTTCTAGAAAATAAAAGAATACGTTAATTAGCGTAAAGTTCGTTCAATAAGGAAGGAATGCAAATTAACATTAGAAGGGTGTAGACTGTGAAATGTCAATTAATCTCGTCCTTGCCTTACCCTTCATCTCTAAGCATGTCAAGGATATAGCTGACCCAATTAGGGTACTGAATATTACATATTAGGGTATTTGAGGCTAACCTCAACTCTTAGTTATCAGGTAAGTTAAGTTCTGTATTTCAGATTTTCTGGTAGCAAATGAGGACAGTGAAGAGTAATGCTGCAGGGATATTCTAAAAGTAATTCCTGCAAAGGTTTCAACCGGTGGCGGTTGTATTAATTTAAAATTAATTGCGAGAGAATTTTAATTAGGAAAACCGCAGCCAGTATCCTATTTTTAAAATATACCCACCCTTTTCTTTTTACCAGTTTCTTTCCGTAAAAATGTATTCAAAATTGTATAAATATGTGCGGCAAATACCATTATAAATTTAACAGAAATATAGTTAAACCCAAAAATAGTTAGGAATTCAAGGATACTTCATTTAACTTACTTCGCACTGATTGAATTGTATGTTTATTTAATAATTGGATTCTATTTTTATTTTCTCTGTTTCCGTTTTATCGTCTGCGTGTTTCGAAACATCCTATGTAGGAATATAATATAAATATAATGTAACATAATATAAACACAAAAATATATGTATGAATCCTAACTTATTTTATACCCGTTAAAATAATGTTCTATTTAAAAATTGAATTATGTTTGCAATTTTGTATTTTTTTAAATTTTCTTTTTGTCAGTGAATAATCGGTGCATCAGAATGGATGGAATTAATTGTTTAGATTCTACATAGGAAACCAGATGGTTCGTTATTAGGAAAAAGTACGGTCCTATAAATTTTCCGCGAGTATTTCCGTAATTACAGAGATTTTTCTGCTGATCTGTCTTAACTAGACGCAGGCTTTTTAGTTCCTCAATCAAAGCGGTATCAACCACTAACTGGAAGTATCTTTTTAGGGCAAACTTTCTTCCCAGTTCAGGCAATCACTCCTTGGCATCTTTTAATCACGGTAAAGCTCCTCTCTCTCTCTCTCTCCCTCTGTCGGAAACTTCCGTGCTTTATAATTTTATTGCCTGTTCCTAGGATAATTTCTTAACGATTTTCTTCAATGAATAGATAAATTGACATTTATGCTTTCGAAACGTTTCACTTTCGATAAATTGAGAAATTTAAGAATATTTCGTGTCCCTTTTTATTACACTTCTTCATCTTATATTCATTGAATGCTAATTTTATCTTCTTTACATAAATAAATTATTATCTCTTTAACATTACAATTGCTCAGCGAAGGTGTAATTTTATTCTATCCTTGAAATAGAAGGTGTCCCAAAATACAAGAAATCATTACATGGGTAAAACACATACTTGAGAAACTTCAATTATTTAATGATCATTTATGTTCTAATTTAGTTTTAAAAATAAGGTTTCATAATGTTCTTAAAGTATGTTTTTCACCGATGTTAAAAATAGGTTTAGAGTTACTTTTATTAGTATACAAATACACAGAAAATTTATTGCATTACTGAAGTGACTGAATACTTCTGTGACTATTTAAAATAGTTTGTGACAAAATATTAAGAACCGAAATATTTCTACAAGCAAATACTATTTGGTAATACTATTTCACTTAGTACTTATATGAAATACTAATTGGAAATACTACTTATTGAATGCTCAAATCATGAACCAATAATATTTTCAGTTTAAACCTGGGATCGTTAAATACAGGATTGGACAAATAAACATTTTTTTAAATAGCAGTTATATAAAGAAATAGTATTTCAAATATATATTTTAATGTAAACTCATGCAAATATTACTTTAAAAATGAGTATTCCATTGAAACATAAGAGAATAGTATTTCAAATAACAACATTTCAAACAATAGCTGTGAACAGAAAAATAGCTTTGCAAATAAGCAGTGTTTAACTTGAATACAATAGGTACTTTTATTGATAAGCCAAGACATTTATTTGGGTTACAAGTACCTGTGAATATTGCACAAAAACAATTTGTACAAGTTGTCGATTCGTTTTATTTACATTAAACGGAGCACATCTTTCGAACATATTATCTTATAATGAATTTCGATAAAGTGTTAATATTAGCCGTGCAAAACTAATTAAACGCTGCGCAGGTGCAAATAATGGTGTTGCGATGTTATATTTTAGAAGCAGATTTTTCATTTCTATCTCCAGTTTTCCATTCCCTATCTTCTATATTCGAATCCGAGTTTAATAGAAAATAGTATTAGCTCATGATTTCAGCATTTAATAAATAGTGTTTATACTAAATGAAATGGTACTTACTGATAGAAATATTTCAGCGTTGAATACTTCATCGCAACCTATTTCAAATTTTATCCAATCCTGGAATCACGTTACATAATATTCAATATATGTCACGTATGGGTTAAGTATTAAAAAGTAATTTTTACCAAATATCAGTCGCGGTTCACTTCTTAAATTGCTTTACTTATTCATAAAATAAAGTTTAGGTCACATCAATTTTCCCAACTCTCACTTTCCAAACTATTATTCACGATCAAAAGATTAAATATTCATTTCACAGGGTGCCTATGAATAAATCTACCCCGATTAATGTAGAATTAGAACGTACTGGAAGCTGTATCAATGAATGATCCCTAGCTCCTGAATCGTTTGATCGAGCCACGGAATTGAAGGGTACGTGATTATTTAGTCAGACACACGTAACGTCAGTGCCATTGTTTTACATAAATATTTGAAATCTCCTGGAAGGCGATGAACTTGGGGTGCTCTAGAAGCATGGAATTCTGGGTCAGGCAAAATGGATTGGATTTCAGCCGGCCAAGCGAATTGTACTTACGAACCCACGTTGCTGATATTGGAAGGTCGCCAATATTGTACGACCCCGAAATGGGATTCAATCTGATTTCGGTTTTATTTATAGGGCGATTCGATCGACACGATCGGCATCGATTGTCCTCGCCAAAAGCCTTACAAAAGTTGCTGATAATCGTTCCACTTTCCTTCCAATTTTGCTTTCACTTAAGAAGTCCCTTGGGACCTCCTTCGTGGTGAAAGCATAAGGAGTTTTTCATGATTTTTGAACGAAAAACGTTTGAAGAATGTTTGGAAAATATTTCAAATATTTTAACTCCTTTTCTTAAGTCATTTTATACTAGAAATCGCTTGTTTAACATTTTAAGTAGTTTGCAGTAAATATATTTTATTAATAAAGTTTTCCAACCATTGTAAATTGGAATACTTTTATTTTTGCGAATTATTAATCTTTATTATTGAATTTTCAAAAAAGAAACTTGTTTCTTTTGCTAAGCTATCTTTATATTACGAATCATTTGTTTAAAATTTAAAATAGTTTGCAGTAAATATATTTTGTAAATACGGTTTGAGGGGAAAAATAAAAAACAAGATTTGTAATATTGTGACACAAAGAAGCAAAATTAGGAGACTTGTAAGTCTGTTGTTCAATAATGTTGTTGTTCTAGGGTTCAGAAGTATTTCAGATATTAATCAAACTTCTAACTGTTAATGCTTGTCTTTTTGTAATAAAAATGGCTTTATCCTTTTCATCAATACCAGAATATCCAGTAATCCGAATACTTTTTGTTCTGGAACAAAATATTCTGTCTCATCTTACGGTTAATACGGGGATATGCGTTTCTGTTTACAGTGTGCATACTGACTCACATGTTTGCCTTATAGCGACTGAAAGAGTTGTGAGAAAGTAGAAAAAGACAGAAGAGGAAGCAAGAGGGATGAAAGATATGCACTTCATCAATTTCTGTTTGTCTGCTACTAAAATTCGCGTGAAGTCCATTAATTGCACTAATTGCGTTTTAAATGCAAAGACATCCAGAAGTGGCTTTCATTATTGTTAATGATCTTACAGGAAGAAATAATACACTCGTGAACAAAATTAAAAGATCAAAAATTTCTTATGGAAATATTGTCAATCTTTGGCAGCAAAAAGTCGTACAACACCTTTGGTGAGTTTTTTGTAAAGAGAAGACTTTTCTCTATAAAAGTAATGCAAAAAAGAGTGGCACAAAAAAACGATTAAGGTCGCCATACTTTTTGGAAAAAAGATTATCTACAATTTTTCATTCTACTCTTTGATGCAAGACAGTTTTCGCAAAACGTATGTTAACCTATGTGGAAGTAGAAACTTCAAGCTTTAAAATGAGTCAAGTATGGTGTTTCTTTACAAAGTTACAGCAGTTTAAAGATCAACAATTTTTCGATCAACATTTTTTGATCCTATTATCCTGTTTTGATCATTTTTAACTCAATTGTGTTCTTATTATTCTAAAGTACTTTTCAGACTTGAAATAAATAGAAGAAAATTGCTTTCAACATTTGTAAATTCGAGTTTCAATTTCTATAATGAGAATTCCTTTATTCAAAATTATAAAACTTTCCAAAAGGAAAATTGTGATATGATTGAATTTAATAGAATTGAAAAGACTACAGCAAGGTTAAGTTTTCACATGAGTGTACATAGCTCTTTAAATACACACGTAAATACACAAAGTTTAAAGTAACTTTCGATAAGAAAATGAAAACGGAAATCCGTCGATTCAATATCCTTTCCTTATTTTCCGTAAACTTTACAAGAGTTACAAATTTAAAGATTTAATAGTTATTTAATAATTGATATAATACTTTTAAATATCGTTTAAGACTTAATTACCCTTTGAAGTTTAGCTTTAACTTATTATTTATTAACTCCTTGCCATACCATTTCTTTTTATTATTATTAATGCCACGTAAGTTATTCATTAGCTTTATTCAATATTACATATAAAGTATTCAAGTATTAGATATATATAATTTTAATTAGTGGTCCACAATCTTATGAACCGACACCACAAATCAAGTTAATATTTAACTTTGTTGCAAGCAGCATTCCTTCTTATTGAACCAACACCATGATTTGTGTCATGAGTATGACTCGTTATTGTATGGCAAGGGGTTGAATAAAAATTCAAAGTTTACCTTTCCAAGATATTCAGTTCTGTAAACTTGTTCAAGCCAGATATAGGTTCACGCTGTAAAAACGTTGAGAAACGCTGCCCTAAACTAGTAATCTAATAAAGAATGATACTTTAGAACATCCTGGATAACTAAATCAACAGTAAGGCTATTTTATGCATTGCAAGATCCGGGATCTAGGATACTTTCCTGGAAAATAACAAAAATTACCGTTCGTACCAGAAATGTATAGCCGTAAATCGATATTCCTCGGCAACTACGTATTCGGTCGGGCAGCAATTCGACCGGAAGTTGAAGGCGCGTATTTTACGGGGCGTCGAATTCACGAGTCGCGAAAAATCGTCCGAGAGAAGCTCATTGGCGCGTGGAATATCGGAAACAGCGGGTTCTCGCGGCGACAGCGCGGAAAGGTTGCGAAGAAAGTTTGTCACGGTTAAAGGAAACTTTTCTTCCTTTTCGGTTTCCCTTTGCCTCCAGATGAAATTCGTAACAGAACTTCGGCTTCGATTTCGAACGCCTCCGCAAACCAATGACACGTTTTCCGCGATACCTGTTACAGTTGATCTCGATTTACGATTGGTGATACGGAAAATACACATATCGTACGAGTAGAGTTTTTAATCAACGATTTAGAAAATTAATTGTTTCTTTCCTCGATTTGTACTTTTCGATGGAATGGATGGTATACCTGTTTAAAAGTATTGTGATAAAATTTTCAGAAAATTAGATAGACCTGCAAAATTATTAGAAAATTGTTAGAACTTTTAAAAATTGTTATCTACTTTGGAATTTTAATCTATGTAGGATTCATGTATTCAATTTTATACCAGAAATCTTATCAATCAATATAGAACAGGATGGTTTTGATGCTAAATTGAATCGTGGCTAAGAAATCACGAAAAGGTTAAACGTATCGCTTTCTGCGTACATTTTCATTGCAACTTTGCAGAAATTGGCGTCGCCACTGGATTTTTCAGCGTACTTATTTATTCAAGCGCCAAATACGTTTAACCTGTCTGGAGAATTTTTATCGAAAAATCTCGGGAGCGAAAGTTCGTTCCTCAGCGGAACCTCGGGGTTTGTATTTTTAAATTTTCACGAGGCTTAAGAAAACGTCTGCTCCGGAGAATTCTTCGTCTTTCTTTCCTCCTCTTTTCCCTCTGTTTCTCCTTCTTTGTCCTACTGTTTCGTTGCAACGAGCAGAGCAATGGAGTCAAAAAGAGCGACGCACGGAAAAAAGTCAGATCGAGGAAGCGAATTGTCAAGTAACGTCACCGCGTGAAATGCCATAAGTATTCTAGTATTCGAGTGGTAAGCCGCGCAGTACCATTTTCTTTGAGGGAATTATGCATTCAATTACGCAAAATCGTCGGGTCCAAACGAAATGCTAAAAGCAACGGCAACTGGAGCAGATAAGTAGATTAACTTTTCGTAAGTTGGAAAGTATCTACGGTCCGTTTGAACTCGTAAACTTGCTTCGTGTAAAGATAAAGAAATTTCCGGAAACTTCTCCGCATGAGATATAGAGAACTGCAGTGGTAAAAGGAAACCCTTTGTTCGTTGAATAATGTAACGAATATATTGGCAAATGGATCGATGAAAAATCACATGTTGAAAATTGAAGGGTTTATAAAACTAGCATCGCCAATTCTTTATCACAGACGAGGCACAAAGTAGATTTATCATTCAATACATTTTTCCGTCACACAGTTTTGAGTCAGAGTTGTGCATTATCCGAACCAATTTTTTGAATAACATTTTACTTGAATAATATTCGAAGAATCAATGAAACGTATTTGAAGCCAGAAAATAACCAAAGCTACGAAAAAGGTACCAAAATTTGTTCGTCTCTATAAGGCAAATTTGGGCATATTTTATTTGTATAAATTATTCGAATACATTCTTTAAATAACATTCCTTCATAATTTATTCGAGGTGTCGTCCGAAAAAAAGTTTATTTACAAAAGAAGTTTCGAAAATAGTGAAGTCACTATGTTGTAACAATTTTTACGTTTTAAAAATTGAAAAGTAAACTTGAAAGTTACATCTAAGAAAATTTATATTTTTGATTTAGTAATTACGTATAAAAGAGATTCCAGAACATCTATTTTTAAGTGTTGGGCTGGTGTAAATTAACTCTTATTCTTGTTAAAGAATATTTGTAATATAATCACAATTTTAAGTTTAAGTCAGCCTTATATAATTTTACTGTAATATATAAGTGGAATATTTGTAATAAAACAATTCATAGCGTACGTATGAGTACGAGGCTTTAAATGTTTCATCCAAATTGCGAAGGGTGCTCCAGACTTTCGCGCAGCATTGCACAGGATAGATCAATAATAAGTTCGGAAATATTCAAGTAAAAGAGAAATGGTGAATAAAATGTATTTGGAATAAAACAGTATTCTATGGCGCTAACGATTTTTTTTCTTTTGCAAAAAATATTAAATACTCTATATAATAGAACATCGATAATAATAATAATAATAATAATATAATGAGGGGATAAAGTTTTCTTTATGAATACAGTGTTTAAATAGTACAAATAAATGAAAATGAGAGAGCTGCATTAACATTATTAACGAAAGATCAATATTTTCAGAAGAAGTTTAATGATCTACAAAATTTGTTAATATTAATTGGCACGCGCTTTAGGCAGTTATGGTTGTCATAAGATGTACAGTCATATCTCAAACCTATGTATTGTATAATACTAATTGGCTTAAAAATTGCCGGTGTTATTCGAAGAAGACATAAGTTGGAGTAAATATGTACTTTCCTGGAGCAACTTTTACAAAATTTCCTCTTTTTTAATTCTAGAAGTTCTCAAGCTATCGTCAAAAGGTTTTAGGATATTCAACTATCTTTGCAAATTGACAATGTTTGTTATTCTTTCCATTAGAATACAAAGATAAAAGCAGCACTGATTTTGGTAATAAATGATTGTATAAATCTGCTTTTTTAAATTAATGACACTAACAATCTTCGATTTAAATGTATATTAACGAAATGATGCATGTGAACCACTAGAAACATTCAAGGTAGTATGTAATCCTTTTATTTTCCCACCTTCTATATTTTTTCTATCTATTTTATTATTTTATATTCCACGTATTTCATTCGTGAGAACACCTAAGGTGTCATAGAGAACGACGAAATATGTACGTAGAAGAAATGAGGGGTGAAAAATGCATCAGGCTGTTGGTTCTTCCTGGTTCGATGATGGCGTTCGTTAAGACGTCCATACAAAGAATTCCGTGTTGGCGTTGATTGCGCGGCCTAATTATAATTTCCGGGGACAGGCAGCAATTAGCATCCAGCAGCTGCCGCGGACAAGTGCACGGCTCATCGCGGCTGCACGTCTCATTATATTGTCTTTTGTCAGTAGCGTGTAAAATGGCCGTGTATTAATGCGCACTCAAATAACAAAGGTAATAACAAGTAGTTTGCCGTACAGATTTGCATCGTCTTCACTTGTTCTTCCATATCGTCTTCAATATCTGAGAAGCAGACGAAGTGGTCCAAATATGGTCTGCCATTTTTATTTTACCGTTTACTATCTAGCCTGTTGAAGATACCTAATCGTTTACATATCAGTGTACATCTATAACATGTTAGCTTTCCGATGTAGAGTGGAAATACGTTGAACGAAAGTAATGTTTGTTACAAACTGCAAATTTAAAGTAACAGTGAAAATTTTCATTTATGAATGTGTGGCCCAAACGTGGACCACTCGTAAAATAATCTAGAATAAAAATGAAAACTATTGTGCCTTCTTTCAGAAAACTGTTCTTTTTATTGAAAGTGGATGAAAAATGCTCTCAATGTTAACAATTTAATTCTTACTTCAACAGATAATTAGTAGAACAATGGAACAAGCATACCTGTGAAAACCTTTACCATTGGGAAATTCGTAAAAATGACACTGTTTGCAAAAGAACACGTTAACACTAGGTTTACGGACTGTGTCAATTTGACGCATTTCAGATTTCATATCTAAAATTATAGACACCAGAAATATTTTTTTTTTGTCCATTATTTTGTGTCGCATCAACCTCTTGGGTTATTAGCGACAACAGAGGGGGGAGATTTATAGGTCGTTGTAGAGCATGGATTGCTTTAGATACTGTAGGAGTCTTGATACTGTTCCACTGTCCTTTAGGTTGTCTTTTAGAGTAGGTTTGATGTTGAGTTGGTTTCTTAACGGAAGGAATATTTCACATTGCAGTACGAGGTGATCTACTGTTAGGGTCGTCTTGCATCGTTCGCAGAGTGGTTGGTCTTCTTTGTTGAGGATGTATTTATGGGTTATTTTCGTATGTCCAATTATGATTCTTGACAGTGTAACTTGGTCACGTCTTTTTAGGGTCGATGGTAACAGGTTCTTGTAAAAATCGCTTTTCATCGTTAGTACTCGTGGTTTCACTGTGGTTTTCCATTCGTCGTTCCAATGGTCTTTAATTTTACGTTTTAGGTGGGCAAGTAAAGAGTCGAGCGATAGGTTGGTATTATGATAGGGCATTATCGAGTTAGCTGCTTCCCTGGCAGCTTTGTCCGCTTTCTCGTTCATATCGATTCCTGTGTGGGATGGTATCCATATTATTACTATTGTGTTGTTTTTCTTTGTTGATTCGATATAGGCATTTTGGCAGTCATGGATAGTTGCCAGAAATATTATTTTTCAGTATTTGATGTTAACTTCAATTAATACAATAGTATGAATATGTGTTCTAATTGATTCCCTTCATCCTCACGCTTCTAATTTCGAATATTTATATGCAGTATACGTATTTTTCCGGAAGCCTGTCGAATTATACAATTAACGTCCGTAAACCTAGTGTTAATACAACAAACAATGGTTACTATTTCTTCTGCGCAACTTTATTTGTTCTTTAGTCCTAATTCTGCACCGTTGTTGATACAGGATTGCACTTAATAAAACGTATACTTTAACTAGCTCATATTTAGATCCTAGCTCATCTTTGGACCACTTTATTTGTTAAATTGGGATTGCCAATTGTTCAAATAAATTGTATTTTATTACATATTAGTACAGTCAAACCTCAATAATTTGAATCTCTACAAATTGAAATAAAACTCACCTTAAGTCGAATTATCTACTAAATATTTAGATGTGTTTTTACCTTCGAAATTTCGAATTTAGAATAGCCAGGTTTTTACAAGTGGAAGTTTACTTCTACAAGTCAAACTTTTGATGAATGCAGGGAAACATAAAACGACACTTGCCGTGTTTGTGGCTCTCGTAATTCCCTTGGGATTGGAGTAGTCGAAGTTCGACAGTGTTATGAAGAATTGAGTTACAAGGATAAGTAATTTTTGATTCGTAAGAACCAAGTTTGTAACACGTACATAAAACTACTATATTAAACAATACGACGTGTATTTTTATTAATAAAATAAAATATGTAATATTTTTATTCAGATGCGAGAGATAAATATTGAATATTCTTATTCAATATTTTGTGAGAATTTTGTTGTCAATTACAATGTATTACCATTTACATTAATATAACTTAATTATTATCTGTTCTACGATACTGAATTTAATTTGCGTTAATAGTTATAACAGATTTCTTACGGGGAAGTATAATATTTCACTTGCAAAGGGATCATCCATTTATGTCGTTTCAAAGTTCCATCAAGGGCGAATATATTACTCATTAGTACGGAGGTACAACTGTAACAAAGAGAATATAATGGTTTGTACCTCTGTACGAGATGAATTTAATGCCTAACGTTTGCATTCATTTCTTACAAAATCCGTATATTAGTATTTTTTTCTTTGAATAAAATCTCAAGCTTCTCAATCCATAAACTACATTCATAGTCGTGAAAAGGTTAATATATCTCTCTTCTTAAATAACCTCTACACAAAAAAATTTAATTAGATATCTTTTCACCATTTATTCACAATTCTAATCATTTAAAACATGAATTTTAGTCAAAAGAAAAGCTAACGTATTAAGTTATTATTTAAGAAAATATTATTTTATCGAATAGTGTTGCAATGATAGTACTGTAATAAGTAGTATTATTTAACACTGTAAAAAATGGACAAAATCTTTTAATGACACCATTTCCAATGATATCAAAATTCGATGCATTTCTAATTGAAAAATCAGACGATTTATACTACTTACGAGATTTAAGTAGTCTAAACTTCCTTCAAATGTAATGTTATTTTACAATATAAATGATGAACAGAATTCTTTTAAAACACCACCATTATTATAGTAGTTATATATTATAGTATTATATTATATAATACCATCGTTATAGTAAATGTACTATTAGGTTATCCCATAAACAACTTGATTTGCCTAAACAAGCGCATCCAAAATTATCTGAATCCAAAAATTGAAAAATATCTCCAGAAATCGGAAAAATTGTAGAAAGCAATATTCAATATATCGATGATTGAAAACGAGTGGAATTATTCATAATTCGTATTTAAAATTAAGTCCAGAATTCGGAAAGTTGTATGTTTTTTACTTTATTATATTTAGCTACATTGTTTCTGTAAAAAATAGTAGTAAAAATTATTTTCCATTAGCAGGTATTGTTTCTGCGAAACTCCAAAGCCCCTCCGATAAATATACCATTAGGACTTTGTTGAGAACCATTGCCAACGCGGTTTATGGTGCGGACGCGCACCGAGGGTTATTTTTGAGATAATGGACCTTTTCGTTACAGCTAGCTTGCTTTAGATTCACAATACGTCCTGGCGAAGGAAAACAAGCTACAACTCAGTTAATGAGTATTAGCGGGTCGCTTCTTTCGCCTCTCAATAACCATGGCCGTATCATAAACCGGGAAATTCTAAAGGACAGTTGACATCTGTTTCTAACGGTAAAACATATCCAAGGGTCGGCTAGCTGGAGGAATTTCCGCGACGTTGTCAAACGTCGTCACCCCCACAACACACTTCGGCACCCCTCTCCAAACGAACGCGCTGAGGGCGCAAAGGGGTGTGTCGAAATTCATATTAGGCTCGCTGATTGGTAACTGTCAAAAATGCAAGGGCACCAATCAGCGAGTCATTAAGAGGATCCGAGACTCCGCGATCGGCTTCATCGGTCGGGTCAGGAGTCGGCCAAAGACAGTCACTCACAAACCACCAAACATCACAGTTCAAGAGACATTCATTACATACATTAACCAACACAGTGCATGCACCAGTGCACAATCCATCAGAAAATTATAACTATCCTGATTGCGTTAATTCGCACTTCGGGAAGCGAAGTGCTCGAACTACAACACAAAACGAGTACGTCGCGACAGGTATTATTTTTTCAATATTACACGTAAATGTAAAAATAAGAAGATGACTACTAACAAATTATATAGGAGTATATTACAGAATTATCTCGTAGGAAACATATGAAACTTCCGTCCAACGCAGTACAAATGTGCAAGAATATTCAAACGCATAATTATCCGTATGCCAGTAATACAGATTTAAAATTTTAATTAACCAAAATATATGCCCCTTTAACTCTGCTGCAAGTCTCGGCTAACTTTTGATTCAAACGTGTTTTCGACTTCCTAAAATATTTCGCAATTTCGAGGCAAGTACAAAAAGGTAGATATTAATATCCATAAATTTAAGTTTCAATTTTTATGTTGAAGGCCCTCCTCAGAATTATGAATTTCTTCTAAGGAAGAAATATAGTGACTGAATTGAACGGAATGATGATTAATAGACATGAAAAGTTACTTTACGTTTTTACTTTTTATATTAGTTACTAAATGGAAGTCGCCAAAATCACTGAAAAATTATTTAACAATAAATTACATAAAATAATAAATAAATGGGAAAAAGAAAAATAATCGTTTGCTATCGAAAAGAAAATAGCGAGGAAAATAAATATACTTAATAATAAAACAATACTTTACCTAATATTTATATTAGTCAATATTTTCTAATGGTTCTGCGTCCACATATGATTACTTTGATGTATTGTAACATTGACACTACGAAATTTCTGCATCGTGTAAACGAACTTTCTTTTTTCAATAATTGCATCATCTCTCGAAGCTGATTTTCACTTTTGGTGACATTTTTATTAACTAATTTTGCTCCGTGCTGTCTATAAATTCTCTATTAAGTTTTATAGTTACACAATAGCACTCTGCATTAAAAGAAAAAACATTAGCATGTTCACCAAATTTTCTATTATCGCGTTTGGTCGAAAACTTTTTCCTAGGGGTAGTATTTGGGACTTACTGTGATTATATTTTCAAACGATATTCTGTTGCAAGCTGCAAGTCAGTCTATAATTTTCACCGACTCTCTCCTATCAAAACCTTAAAACAACGTTAGTACCTATACTGTGCATCCCAAAGGATTCCCTAAGTGTCTCAGTAGTACGGTAACTTCTTTTTACGTTCCCCGTGGGAGCGCGCGTAATTTGTTTTCGTCGCATACCCGCCAGGAGTCGCGTATTTTACGAATTCGATGCGATCGTCTTGGAATTCGCGAAATTTGCCAGCGGGAACAGTTCTTCTGGCACGCGCCAGTAGAATTCCTGGGGGTTGCGCTCGTGACGTTTCGCGGGATTCTTAGCCTCGTTGTGCTTCTAAAGCTCGGAGAAGCTTGGCGGTTCTTTGAGCAGAAACAGCCACGTCGGTGAGTCGTTAGAACTTAACTGCCCCTGAAATAACGACCTACTCCGTGTATGGGTTGATGCACTTTGTTTAGGTCGTCTCCTGTCTTACGCTTTGCTCCTTATATCTGATTATTATAAGGTTGAAATGGCTACCGCGGGGAAATGTTCCGCGGTAATGTTGCATTTTCCTGCTATCCCGGCTCTATGCTTTTCAACGGCGTATTTGCTATGTTTTACAGAACAAATTTTCCAGTATTCTCCTTTACATCGTAAACAGGCAAGGTACTTTGGTAAGAACTCAAAATTTCTTACGATTATGGAATTTATAAATATAGGTTTCTGCTAAGCATAGGATACTTGAAACCACGAATAATAAACAGCTATTGAAACCCTAAAAGTTTCGAGTTTCCAGGTTCAAGAATGTAAAACTTTGAGCTACTGTTATGATTCGAAACACCCGAAACCTAAGTAAATGATAATTTTGTATAAACAACGTGAATATTGTCATGATATGAATTTATATAACAAGAGTGACGCGTGAGCTATCAATGAACTACTCTGAATATTGTCTTCTTGCTAATACCTATTTTTGTAGTATTATTATTATTATAAGATATCCTATAGATATATACGGGTGAGTCACCTAAAGTATAATAAAATTGTTATTTCGAAACCATTGTAGATACATAGATACTTTTTTTTAAATTAAATGGAATTGAGGAGCTAATCATTTCAGATGTAAAAGACAGCCTTGCATCTGCAAGAGCGTAGTAAAGGAATAATGTATTAATTTTTTGTTATTTAGTTAGCTGTTATTAATCTTAATAATATTTACTTCAAATATTTTTTTTTCTATTCTGCCTAGTTAAAGAATCACAACGAAGAATATCCTACATAATGAAACTTCCGGTCGGTATCAAAAGGTACTAACGATAAAAGAAACGTATTCTGTATTGAAAATTATTTTATTAAATATTCAAAGTGTTGTTGTATATATGTACTAATATATTGCTATATTTCACGATCTAATCCTGGATAAATTGGTTATTTCTAGAGATACGAAGTAAAGTTTCAATCTAAATTGTTTAGTTGAAAGAGGCAAATGTTTTACATTTTCACAACATACCTATTCCACTCAATCTTTTTTTAATAAGATATGTTCTTATTAGCTGAAAAAACAAAGTAAATTCAATCAAATAAAGTACTTGGATCTGTAAATAACTTTGAAGTATGTAAAACACGTTTATATTGCAAAAATTGGAAAAATTATGTTGAAAAAGCTGTATAAATTTTATATGTTGTAATACAAATATGTTACTACTTATTTTAGGGGATTTTAAAATTAACAATTCAGTTTTTTTTACTTTTACACTGCTTGTCTCCCTTGAAGAGTGTAAATATTCTAAGTATTGAGATTGGGAAAACATAACATATAGTATTATAATAAAATATATATAATCATTTTTTCCCTCTATATTAAATATTCTAAGTACCTATTGGAATTAGAAAAACATAACATATAATATTATAATAAGATTTATACAATAATTTTTTTCTTATTTTAAATATTCTAAGTATTAAAGTTAAAAGAACACTTTATATAATAATGTTTTTCTTATTTTGAATATATTATTAGATTTATATTTAGTAGGAACCGCCACGTATCAAGGTTTAAAACAGCTTAACGTCGAATTGTAAACCTCAATGGATAGAACAGTCGTTCAGCAAACAAAAGATCTAGCCCAGAATTACGGTCCAACAATCCTATTCACGATTCCATCTTTTTGGGCACAGTTTCCACAATCGGTATTTGCCTCGTGTCTTTATGTGCCTTTTTCTTTCGACCCAAACTTTATGTTTATTGTGTGATCGAGACCTATCACACATGTCAAGCTGATCTCGAGTTATCGATGGGGTTTTTTTTTTTTTTTTAATATCGTGTTGAATAGAAATCCATGAAAAGCTTTTGAAATGAATTAAACGTTTCGATAAATCATGATATTAGATGTCATTATATGTAACTGCAGATTAAAGTTAAGTTTTAATTGTAATGAACCACAATAAAGAAGAAGAAATTAGCTGTAACACAAGTATGTGTGTATTGTAATAAAATTGTGAAAATTTCAGTGTTTGGCATCGTAGACAATCAGCATATTTATGCAATTTCTTATAGAAGTCTAAATTTAGCAAATATACCACAAAAACTATTGACACTAGGATTTGAAAAAGATTATATAAGCAAAGAAATAATTTAATATTGACCAGCAGAATTTAATGTTAGTAATTTTTCACCGGACAGAAAATCAAGAAGTTTAGACAATCCTGAAATCGGAGATTTTTATAAATATATAATAATGAAATTAATTAATTGCTAAAAAGAAGTCTATAGAATTATGTAAAAGTTGTTACGTACCTAAATATACATGTAGCGTCTTAAAAGATCTACTTATATTTAAACTTTTGTTTTCGAAAAAAACCAACATTTCATATGCACTAATAATTCTACACATATGCATGTACCATATTTTCATGATACATATATCCACACATATTCTATTTACATATTTTGACGTACTACACTTATAGTAAGTACCTATAATAATAATGCACTTGCATAAACATCCACAGCCTGATTATGACGCAATCACATAATCTATATTAATCGCTAACAGTTGCCGTGCTAAACAGACGATTTTCTTGATCAAACATTAGCCGATTTAACGGTATCAGGCGTGATATCTTGATAAATCGATTGCATATAGGGGATGATCCTCGTCTATCCGTCATCGTCATTCACTCGCTGCCACGAGCTGACATTTACGATAGTGCGAAAGGGTCCACTTGCCAATTAACGAACTTATAATTAGCGCATAGAGCTGACAACTTTCTCGGGTCGGGATTACAAGTTTCCCCCTGGTTGGAGGCGCATGCTTTGTTGCCACCGCCCGGACAATGACGATTATGTTCTTCCGAGGCTGCGTGTATGCGGGTGTGGCAGCTACTTCCGGTGCATCTACGCTTTATTTCAACGTCTATTTAACTCATTCAGCTTTAACATTATATTTCTACAGGCTCCACTTCTGTAGAATCTTAACCGTTTCGTTGCGGCGAATTTTAATAAAAAAATATGCTGAAGTCGTCAGAATACTGAGTTGCATTGCATTGAATTCGTAGTTCTCTTCTAACTCTTTCCTATTCCTTAGGTAACAAAAATTGCAAGTGTTTCAGGACGCCAAGCAGTGTTTTTAATTACTAGAATGAATCGGTAGAAGTCATCAATAACGCGCTACATACGAATTTGTTGAGCGCCTATAGACGAAAATAGTAACGAAAGAGTTAAAATTACAGTAGCACTACCAAAAGTTGACGGCCAATATATAATTGTATTTTAAAGCTTTCCCTGTAATAGTACATTCTATAGCGTTTATTTGAATTTAAATTTTGAAAAATCAATGTATACTTACTTTATTAATTACTCTACTTTCAGTTCTGTGGAGTTAGCTGATTTGGCAAGTAAGCGGTCCAATTAGGTACACGCGTACTCGACTATTATTTAAATTCAATTTTCTCGAGAACGAAACCTCCCACGCAATTTCATTATTCTTGGTTTCCATCTTATTTCGAGCCATAGAATCTCTCCGACCCAATTTGTACCATGAATTACGACTCACCCAGTACGCAGTAGCGAAAGATCCATTCACGTAAGGAAAGACCCAAGAGTAGGAATGTAAGAAATATATAGATAAATGAAACAAAGGAAATGGGGTGAGAGCATATGGTTTCCTCTTATCCTCATATTTTCTCTTCGTTATTTCTTTCTCCACAGTGCCAAATACTTTTAGCCAAGGATAAAATGATTAAATTGCTAACTGCACTATCAGATATATGACACAATTTATTTAACAAAATGCACTTCTCAAAATAAGATACAGTGAAATCCGGTTATTATAATCACGGATAATATTTTCAATCGGCTATTTTTATCATAATCAGTCAGTTCCAAAACACTTTAAGTAAAATTAATAAAAAATAATGCACCTATTATAATTAAACTCTGGTTATTGGTATCACGTGTGATAATTACACTTGGAGACAAACGATAAAAATTCTTAACGAATTGCTGCTAAATCAACCTTTCCTTTAAAATTTACTTTTACCCGAAGCATACTTTTTATCTTTTATGTGTAAAAATAGACCGAATGCAAGTGGCATTGGAAAATACAGAAAATGTTGAAAGTACAATACAAATTATGGCGTTTAGGGAGTAAAACAACTCCTGTATAGGTCTGGTTTCTTTAATTTCATTTGTAAAGACCTGAATTTGCATAAAGACCCGCAGCCTACTTATGACTATTTGCATGCTATTAGCAAAGATAGTGTACCCATTAAAATATGTACAACTGTGTTAAAAATTATTATTTCGAAAGTATTAATTTACAGGTTTTAAAAAATAATGTGGACTTTCAGTATTATGGATTAAGATAATGCAAGAAGTACATAAATATACAATTGAACATAAAGGAAAAGTGATAAATACATAAAATACTGATCCAGTAAAATCTAATGAAAAGAACGATAAAATATCGATACTTTCTTGTAGATATTAAATAAGTACGAGTATTTTCCTGTAAATTATTAAACAGATATCGATTGGTTATCAGCCGGTTATTCATGTAAACAAAATTGTAAGTCCTAAAGTGATCATTAGATTGCGGATATTTATGCAAATCCGTATGTTTATAAATAAGTTTGGAGAAAGAGAACCTAAATCGAAGAGTCGCTTCACCCTCTAAGCATCGTAATTTCTACTGTACTTCGGATATTTTGTATAATTTTACGGATCATAGTACCTTCTGTACTTTCTTGCACCTTTAAATTTCCAACAATTGCATCAAAATCCGCAGTCTAGTGATCACAATAAGCGAATTCCGCTATACTACCAAAAGGACCTCTCACGTTTACGAATTAAAATAATTAACACACCGTCGGGGAGAGTAATCAGATGCTTGAGGAGGCTGAGTAAGAACAATCGTAGTCCACAAAATCACGTCGTTAATCGTACGTCGCGATGTAATTCAAAATATATTGCCCCAGGGTGTTCTTTGGGTCACCAATTTCATTGATTATCGCCGAGTGTATCACCTTAGGGAGCGATTGCTGAGAATTAGGTAATTTCCTTAACGATCCTCGACACCGTAACTTCCGGTACTCCTAGTTAGCGATCCTCTTAATTACCACTGCGACTCGCCCTACGCGTTAGACATTTTCTTTGACAAACTTCCTTTTTGAGTTGTTTATTAATTCCGCCTCACTATGATCAATTACCAAATTCCTCCTAGACGTTCATGCGAATACACGTATCTGCAACTTTCTGTTGACGAGCCGGCGCTGGTTTCTTGAAAATGTTCAAACCGATGTGAAGCTCTTAACGAGACGAACACTGAAAATAAATAATTGTACCTACGATTAATCTTTCGGGAAATTCTTCGGCGAGATACACAAATTCAAAATCTAGGGACTGTTCAGGGATTTGGAGCTACGTTGTATCGCTGCGGTTACAATTGGGTATCATCAAGATAATTACAGTTAACCCCCGTATAACACGGTAGTTAAGTTCCTAAAAAAATGCCGTGTTATACGGAGCTAAATATTACTAAGAATAAGAAGCAAAAGTCGATTTAAAAAATTGGAAAATAGATCGAGTACTTTCATGTACATTCATATTTTTAAAAACACAATTAACCCCTTGCTTTGATTTATTTATTCGCAAGTAACTATTTTGCAGTTGTAAGCTTTTTATTATACCAATGCAACGCAGCGACGATTATGCAAATATCGTGTTGCAGTCAAAGGATTAACACTAGGTTTACGGACGTTAATTGCATAATTTGACAGGCTTCCGGAAAAATACGTATACTGCACATAAATATTCGAAATCAGAAGGTTGAGGATGAAGAGAATCAATTAGAATACATATTCATACCATCGTATTAGTTAAAGTTAACATAAAGTACTGAAAAATAATATTTATGGTCTCTATAATTTTAAATATGAAATCTGAAATGCGTCAACGTGAAGAGTTCCGTAAACCTAGTGTTAATAAGCCCAACTAGCCCATATTTGGACCACTTCCGCTTAATAATAATTATTTTATACCAGAAAAAGCGTTAATTAGAGCTAGCTCCATAGCTTTTAAAATATTCACGATGGCAATTTCTATTTTTCTATCCTGCGTAGAGTAGTTGAATGTGACTCACGTAAGTAGAACGTGGCCTTAGAAAATAAAAATAAATATGTCCGCCATATTTTCCGCGCTGTTGGAAGTGTTTTACACTCGCCTTGATATTCTTATAGTTATGGAAATTCACTGTGTGAAATGCAAATTAGGGAACGCGCTAGCGGACCCTGAATAATCGCCTAATTCGATTTTTTAGCGCGTTAAGCTTGCACGAAATTTCCACTTGCTTTGGGAAACTAGATTAACATCTCGTACAGATGCTACGAATCGTAAAAAACACTCCGAACGTATGCCTTCGTCGTCTACGTGTATTTTTCAAACAACTACCATTCAAACGAAATGTAAACTCATGAAAATCGTGATAAAGTTGAATCAAACGAATGGTACAATGATATTTCACTTCACTTCGTCTTCATACATTTTTCTGCCATAATATTTCGATTATATACCGCGCACACACGTATCTGAATTCATCGTTAATGTATCGCATTATTTTTTTTTTTTTTTTTGTATGTCGTTGTACTTTTGTGTAACGTACACATTTGTAAGATAAACAGTTTTGCTAAATTCTACGAGATAAATAATCATTGTGCGTAACACGGGTGATTTTCGGGTGAAATTCCATTCGAACGGTCCTCTCTGTTGTAAAAGCGTGCACGCGCTTTCGAGCGGAAAATTGTTTGTAATAAATTCACCTTACGATGAAATGAATGTTGACGTTGGCACATTGAATCAATTATTCCGGGCATATGTAATAAAAAGGAAACGAAATTGCTGGCTATTTGCGATTTTTTAGCGAAAACCATCGATGATTTAGTACAACGAAATACATATGTCGCGTTGCAACTGGTAAAAATTGTTTTAAACATACCGATCTTCGTAACAAGAATGCGTCTTTAATAAAATTACCGTAAAATAAACTTACATAAAAAGCAATACTTTGTAGCCTATAATTTACGAAAAAATTTGAACTTATAAGTAGACCGCAGATTTTTATGCATTTATGGGAAATTTAAATACGCCAAAATGTAGAAAACGCGCGTAATATGCAAAAATGTATAAAATATTTAAAGTACAAGTTATTTTATTTTTAAAGTAAATCAACTCTCCATTTACATTCTATTCTTTTAATTTTGTTAATAAAAGTATGAGTTTACACAAAGATCCGCAGTCTAGTTGTAACTTTTCTATTTTTTTAACTTCATTATTTTATTTCAAGTAGAGATTTTGATGAGAACAACGGGGGGAAATCCAATTATATTTCTGTTCCATTTTTTAAGGTTTCAGTTGTGTAAAATATTGAGGTAAAAGATTTTATTGAACAAAGTTACAGCACTGAAAAAATGTCACGTCGAAGCACGTAGAAAATTAACTCAAAGCTTTAAATACATTTTTCTCGAAACAATGTTTTTTGAAGTGGAACTCAGTAAATTTTCCATACTATTCATCCAATTAACTTTAAATTTTGAAACATTGCTCCTTATAAGATTATTTACTTACTAACTGGAACTTTCCTCTGGCTCTATTTTAAAACGTAGAAATTCATTTTTTGTTATTTTGTTTTTTTGTTTTTTATTGATTTCAAGTAATGTAAAAGCTAACGAACAATTGCCTATGTATCTACGAATATCTAGGGTATTGGATTCAGTACACTTAAATATGAATAAAAGTTCATATAAACATATGTCCCATATGACCTTATTTCCAAATTATAGCTGTTATGATATTATACTTGTTGTTTAATTACTTTCATAGAAACTATCGTTATTCTATAATATTATCATTAGGCTGCGGATGTTTATGCGTTTTCACGAAATTCCAACGTGCTAAAAAATGCAGGGTGCATATAATATGCAACAGTTCAAAAAATCTCAAAGCGAAGAATCGTGTTGTAATATTTAAAAAGTGAAACAGCTTCCTGTTTTTTTTTTGGTTTCTTTAGTTTTATTGACAAAGATGTGAATTTGCATAAAGATTCGCAGTCTAATTATCATATTATATATTATCATATAAGAGATAAAAAGCTTTATTTAGAAACAGTTAACAAAAAAAAACAGTCGATAGAATCATAGAAATTATTGGAAGACAAAAACAGGTATAATCTGAAAACGAAGTCATATCAGGCATATCTTTATATGAACTCTTTTTCTTATTTTAGTGTGCTGAATCCATCCCTCAAATTATACCCACATATTTTAAAATATCCTGTATAATGGAATGACCATAAAACATTATTGTATTAATTGGACTAATGCCCGTTAACAAACAAAGTCAATTAATAATAATGTTATTATATTACAGTGGCTACAAAAACTATTCGTACATCACTGTATCGTTGCAGTTAAATTTAATAACACTCAAGTTTTAACCATTAAACGTAAATGTAGTCAAATAATGTTCTATTAAACAATAACAAAATTTATCACAATTAAATCTATTTAAGCATTACTTAAATGGAAAAATACCGTAGTGTACGAATACTTTTTGTAGCCACTGTACGAGTTTTCTTTCATTTCAACGAATCGTAAGACACATCTGCCTGCTTAACCTATTGGAGAATAAACCACATTAACCCCAGCGACGGATATCTGAAAATGTTTGGACTGCGATAAGCCATGCGACCATTGGCATTCTGCAATGGTATAACAGTGACGTAACTTCCGTAATACGAAAGACTTTCTTCACGACGCTTCTAATGGAGCCTTAATGGATCTCTTTGAACGACAGCGACCAGAGCCTCCCTGTGTAACACGATAAATACGTGCACCTATTGTCTCGAGAGAAGTACTTCTTTTTCTCTGGACTGTCAGTCAACCAATCAACTGTGCCAGTTTTAATTCCAACTACAACTAGATGTTTATCATGATTAATTATGGTAGAGTAGCATTGTCTGATAATATAACTCTGCCCTTAGAGTCTTTTTAACCCTTTCAATAGTGTGGCTGTATGTAGTATGTACAGCCGAACACGAATACTTTTCAGAACTACTTTACAGAACTTGTGAATTCAAATCCTTTTGAACGGGAACTAATTTATAGAAAATAATAAATGTAGGATAGATGAATTAATAACTGGTATTTTAATTATTTTATTTAGTGGTGAAATAACGCATTTGGAGATTCAAATATGTTTTATATATTGATTATGATTATGAATTATATTTTAAATATGACGTACTGAAGATTCAAAATTAATTTGCATACCCGATATAAAAAATTGTGCACAAGAGAAATGTTAATATTAAATTTTAACTTTGATTTTACATAGACAGATAACGTTAGTTATTCTCTGAAACAATTGCATAAACCACCATGTATATGTAAGAATCATTTTCATTCAAGTGACAGTAATAGGGATCAATTAATAGTAATAGACAGTAATAATAACCAATTAGTAATCAATTTATTATATTCATAAACGAAGGAAATTTTAAGCAATGTTATACTCCAAATTGGAACGATTTTTAAATTACATAACATTTGGAATAATTCAATTAAAGTAATTTAGGCATCTATCCTACATGAACTTTGAATCATAGCAATGATTAATAAAAGTATCAATATTAATATTTTCACGGATAAATTCATGCGCCATATGGACACAACGAAAAGTAGGCATAAATTGTTAAACTGATGACGATATAATAGCAATAAAAACTATTCCAATCTTAAGAGTCGAGTTGCAAGATTGTTTATACCGTTCTAATTTGTATTGAAAAATGGTAGAATTCATAAATCCTTTTTCTAAATTTTAGGCAGCTTAGAACCGTTTACAATTATCGCGTACCATATTTTAATGAACACTGAAATAGTTAAAGAACGCATATAAGCATTGTCTACAAAATAAGTCCTGAAATATGCCGATTACATAAAAACTGATCACGATTCAAAGATTAATTATGATTCACATGTTTTAAAGTATTTGTTAATTTTTTAGACGAATATAAAAAAATTGATATCTGTTTTTCATCTCCGGCTGCCTTCGTCTCTTACTTAACTATCAATTTGAATTTCGGAATAGCCGGGGCTCGAGGAAACGGCGAAAATAAGAGGTGGAATAAGTAATGAATGGAAAGTGGACGGCGGAGTGCAAGCGTCGAGAAATTGACGAGCCCGGGAACGAACTTGCGCGAAAAATACGGAAAACGAAGGAAAATAGAATACGTAAGCAAGATACATAAAGAATGTGCGCTAATTATTCACACTACCGTCGAATTACTCTTTGAAAGGGAATGGACTTTTTTCCTTGGACTTATTACTCGCGAAAAAATGCTAATTAATAAGAACTAGATATTACAAATACACCTGCAACGCTACAAGCAAACGCCTCCAAGCTTTAATTTTAATATCTAGGGCTTCAACTCAAAAAAAAAGAGAAGAAAATGGTAAAATTTATAGTAGGTATTTATTTGGTTGTTCGAAAAGTTTGTAACAAAATTTGAGGAACAGTTAAGGCAAAATATATGAAATTATCATTTTGTTGAACAATTTCACAAGCGATATTTATTTTTTGATAATTCTACGACTATCAGGAACTATTATAATCCCATTTTCTGAAAAAGATTGTATCGTTCTCTGAAACAAACACTTGCAGGTAATTTTTCTAAGCTCCTACAGTATTCAAATTTTAGTTATTAATAATATTTTATTACACTAATGATTAGACTGTGGATTTTTATGCAAAATAAGATCTTTACAAATAAAATTGAAGAAATAAGATCTGAATAGGGAGTTGTTTTACCTACTAAATACTATAATTTGTATTTTGTTTTCAATAATTTCTGTACTTTTCAATAGCATTTGCATTCCGTATCTTTTTACATATTTCGATTTCCCACAAAAGTATGAAGATATAGTAATAATAGATATGGTATATGATATTAGAATACGAATAGAATTTTATTTACAAGATCGATGCATGTTTTCATTATTATTTATTTTCTAGTGCTTATGACGAACGCAGTAATTCTTGCATATGAATGGTTCCTTTATGTTACGTTTTTAAATAAAATTCGTACCTTCAGAGATCTTATATTTTAAGACAGCATAAGTAAATATCTAAGTTAAAGAATAATATAGTATAGGGTTATCCAAAAGTACCTTTAGAATGTTGAATGAGAATATCTGTCAAACGCCATGTTTGTTAGTAAAATAGTGGCGAAAAAAATAAAAATTGAAACGAGAAGGAACGAATGATAATATAAAATAAAAAACAGATTAGAAAAGAATAAAGCAGAAAGGAAAAGAAAAAAAGTGAAGATAGGTGTTCCTATAGTCTATTTTGGATAACCCTATACAACTTATCAATTTATTCGCCTAATAATCCTATTGTCTCAGTCAAAGTTCGCCTTCGTTGAAAAACCGCAATAACACCCGTATTTACCCTAATATATTCAACTATAAACTCGAATGATTAAAAATAAAGGCGTTGGCATTATACACAGATATTACTTGCTTCTTTTCTGGGAAACTTTCTAGGGAAGGGAAGGGAAGTTATGGTGGCAGAAACGCGTGGAAGATAAAATCACGGAACGGAAAGGGTCAGCTGAAAAACGGATATCGATCGAAAGTCGTTCGCGCCCAGCCCGTATTGCCGAAGGAAACGAACAAAAAGCACGATGTCAGGAACTCGTAAAACCGATTATCACCTTCAAGTAATTATCCAAGCAGCATACTCGAGGCAAGTATCCGGCCCACCTCTTACGCCCATGTAATTATTCTAAGTTGAACAGTGCAAGAGGTAAAAAGCAGAAAATGACAAGGAAACTCGGGAATCGGATTAAAGGCGATGCGTCGTGGAATTTAGTATCGACCAAAGGCATTGCTTGCTTGAAGTTTCTTCAGCAAATGGGGCAAAATAGTTCTTTAATGAAGATTATAATAATTAGACTGTGAATGTTTATGCAAATTTATTTATTTATTTATTAATGAAATTAACAGATGGTGCTTCTGACTTTGGATATAACAACGAGTGGTTTACTATGGATAGTTTACATTAGGCTGTTAAGTGTTAAATTTTAAAGGCAAGTAGATTATTCAAACACTATATAGTTAGTTAAAATAATTTCTATATGATTCTATATACTCTTACCAAGTAACTAGTCTCGATTCTCCGTATTTAAAAAGGTCGCCAGTTTTAGAATTTTTACATCTTCCGTTTGAGTTACCAACCAATAGAAAATCGTCGGTCTCGAATTTTGCAAATCAATATTCAATTATTCTGGCATTTATATAATCTTCTCAAAATATATGGTTTCCTCTAATCTTCTCTAATGCATACCACGTAGGTACATGATTATATTGATACAGTGTGTATCAATATAATCTATACATTAATGATTTAACAGATTAAATGACAATGATTGATTAATATTACTATTAATTGATGGTTACATAATAGGGATAAAAACGATAAAGTAAAGAAAGCAACTTTTGATGTCACAAAAATGGTCAAAGAGTTAAAACTTTTTAATAAACCTTCAAACCACCTATTTTTATAGGTTCCTTATCTGCATTCATAAAATATACAAATAAAGTTTAGCCAGAAAGATCTGAAGCACCGCCTATATTGATCCAAAATATTAAACTTAGTTACAATAGAATTCGAACAATTTTGTGACCAACTGTATATGTATAATCACTTCTTTTTGTTAGAGTAGAATATAAAAAAGTTAAAAATACTTCAAGAATTTGAAACGAAATTTCTCAACAATGTTGCTTGTATTTCTTGTAAAAATCTTGCAACGATAAAATAAGTTTCGTTTTATAAATTGAAAATTTTTATAATATCTCAATATGGAATTTCCAAAGAGTGTTTACATTTTGCAGAAATTTAAAGATTCTAAAGTATTTATTTACATACGTAGACTTTTGTGATATTGTATTTTCAATTTATGTATATTTTGTTATAAACAAAGAGGAAAACATCGTCACTTCTTGACAATCTCTCTAAGTTTAATTAATAAATAAATTACTATTAACACGATCGAAACTCTTGTGTTTTTCTAAATATTTGAAATTTAAAGATGCATGTTTGTGACTGACTGTATAAGAAGTGGTATATATGTATTATATATGTACATCTGATACTCTACAAATTTTATTATGTTTTGGAAATAGCCTCAAATAGCTCCAAGTGAATAAATAATATAATATTGTTTCCAATTATTACCCAAAGTTCGTATTTATCAAACTTTAAACGACTTATAAGTACATGTTTCATAATACTGTCAATATTTGTTAGTATTGAAATATTACTGACAGCGTCTGGTCGAGATTATAGTATAGATTGATGTTGAGATTAAAAATTTGCGAATATCTTAGTAACTTTGAAATCACAATCTCAATTCTGGCAAGTGATAGGGACATTGACATCAGCAAAAATGATTGGAAAATAATAAAAACAGCCGAACAAGATAAACCATTCAAGCAGATTGACAGTATTGATTACTATGTCAATAATACTGTCTATTGCCAATAATACTGAACGTGTGCAAACACCGGTTTAAATCTTTATTGGGTACCGGAAAAAGTTCGTACGGTTTTTCTGTCAGAAATGTATTCGAGTCGAATTTGTATAGCATTTCGCGAAGCTACTATAACAATGACGTAGTTAATAGAATCTATTGTGCATCTTTTATATTGTTAACTAGAATTAGGCATACTTGGCGGTAGTTTACAGGAATTGGGTGGGTATTGATTTAAATCTTTCGCACACATACTTGCTTCTTTTACATGACACAACCTCTTGAACTCATCGGTAAAAAGAACTTTTTCCCTAAAATCCATATAACGATTTAAGTATTGTTTAGCAAAAGCTAAACGCTTGCGAATTCGCAACTGGATTTTAGTTTCTTCAATAGGTAAACTTAATTCCGATTTTATTTTCTTTGCCGAAATAAAAGAGTTTATAGAAACTTTTCTCCGAATCAGGTGATCTTTTCGTTTTGTAGTGTTTCGAGGTTTTCCAATCGGTGACATGTTTTCTTGTTCTTCTGTACTTGCGAGTCGTTTTATTATCTTCCTGAAACCATCCGCTGAGATTCCAAAATCGGAGCAGCAATTTTGCGAAGTGTTTCTTCTCTTTTCCGTCTATTAAAAAGTTAAAGCGTATGCTGTCGAATCTTTGGCATTTTCGATATGTATTTTAACTAAATTTATCTTACATTCTTGTAACTTTGCACCAGAAAATATTATGTAAATGGTACATGATAAATTAATAGCTTCGTATTTTTAGTGAATTCTTAGCTATTAGATAATATTTATTATTTGTCAACTTTCCTTCCACGTGTCAAAATTAATACTTATGCAACGTTTTATTCTTTAACTCGCTAAGGCAGTCTTAAGGACGCATGTTTATTGCAAACAACACTTCGTTTCATATCTATAACGAGCACGCAAATTTTTAATTATTTTCAGCTAACAAGAGAACATCGTTCCAAATATAATCAATACACTGATCGATATTTATATTGGATTGAACGAAAAGTTCGTACTGTATTTCACAATGTTTTTTTAATTGTCCAACGATTAGATCTGAATGTACCTTAATTTAACTGTTCAAGTACAGTTTAAGAAAGGCCCTTGGAGTAGCAAAATGCTTCTATTATAACCATAAAACTAACTATAAAAATATAAACACAGTCACGTAAAAAAAACTTTAACAAAGAATTGACTTTTCGAAATTGTTTAAAATTCAGTCCTGTAATAATAATTTGTAATACTTGAAGGGTGTTTAGACCACTTCAACTTTGTAGTATAAATCCGCACGAACATTTTCCATCACCTACCAGAAGCACAGTAAACAACCTGTATTGAACGTAAGCAACGAAAGAATAGGAAGAGGACGAAGTGGTTGTCAAAAGCTGCACTTTACACTGAAAAGAATCGAAAACGCAGCAACAGCTTGCAACTTGTTAAGAAGGGAATGCGATCGGAGCAATAACAGTAAAATGACAAAGCAGCGAACGCAGCCCGTGCTCGTTTCAAATGCAGATCAACGAGGAAACGGTAGCGCGGCTTCATTTCCGGTTCCTACGAGCGATTCCGCGTGAACGCTAAAACCAACATCGGCCAGCGTTCGCCGCGTCCGCGTTTATCGGCGCCATTTTAAAGGGAAATGCGACCGAACTGCAGTGATGCTCTGAAAAAGCCTGCTCTGTGAAAAGTCTCACCGACTCGCTTCGTGAAATGAATCGTAAATTGCGTGGAAATAGTATTCACCTTTTTTTTTTCACCTGTCAGTGGAAAGTAGAAATATCTTTAGCAATAGTGATATAGAAGCAATTAAAACCATCACGGCTCGCGTATTATTTCAGAATAATATAAAGTACTTACTATATTCGTTTGATGATACATTAACGTAAAACTGACACGGTAACATAAAACCTTAAGTTTTATTGTGTTCGGATTAACCCTTTTGTTTTACGAACTTTACGAAAGTTATTCACTGGAATGTTAACTACTTTGTACTATAACATTGTTTCGAACACCAAAATATCATATACGTAATATAATACGTCATTTTTATTTAGTAATTGTCAATCTCACGAACGTACAAATTAAAATTTAGTTTATCATTGTTAGTCGTTTCTTTTAAGCGACTGTAAGATTTAGAAGGTTTTTGTAAAGTTTATATTTTCACTGTAAAATTTTTCAAATTAAAGTTGAGTTGTTCATTGCACATTATATCTGTCCATAAATAAATAATATTAATAACAAGGAAATTTCCACTGCATTGTAGCTTAATTTTAATCTTAAAGTGCATTTTAAAAAGAACATTCAAATTTCACTTGGATGCATAGTTCCACTTTACTTTATTATTTCCTATTCCCTGTTAAAACAATTAACGATCTATCAATAATGTTAAATTCAGCAAGCTACAAAACTTTATATTTCTGTACAGTAAATGTCATTTAATGTTACTTTTAATTAATCAGTGACTACAAAACTCTGAGCTACGTAAAATCGGCCATTTCATATGCAACAACCTAATAAGTATATACACATTATTATAGACCTGGAATTTAGAAATAAATTATGCCGAAAACAATATTTAGTTACAATTCCCATCGTTTTAATCTTTATCCTACTGTAAATTAGCGATGTCGCATGTGATACTAAAATGGTAAAGATATGATAATATCCAACAATGGTAATGAAATAGTTTATCCTATGTTACATCGGTGTTTAAACATTCCTTGAATATTTTCCAGTTGCAAAGCTGTGAAAACCACGTTGGCGTACATTGATCAAACCACCATGAAATTTCTCTGTAAACGCAGTATTTGTGAATCCACGACGCGACGTGAGAGAAAACGCAAAGAAGAAATCCATAAGTAAAACCACGAAATGGCAAGAAGATCTAAGCTTAGCCACGAAAAGCTGAACAGATTAGAGGCGGCGGCGCGGCGTGGCGCGTCGACGATAATGGAGGACGGTTTTGGAAGAAAAAGGAGCGATTAAAGCATAGCGGAGCATACTTCCTCGTCGTGCGACACTTTGTAACGAGAATGGATGCGGGCGGGTTGGAAACACGACGCTTAAAGTTGAAACAAAGTTCCGTGCCGTGGTCCGTGGTTGGGAAGCTGCTTGTTCGAGATGGAAAGACACGGAAAATGGAAATGTTCGGTGCGGTGTACTCTTTGAAGGGTGTACTCTGTAGAAACGGGGCCAAATAAAAGAACGCATAATTGAATAAATGTAACGATCCAGTCGGTGATGCTGCGTTACACAACAGTGGCATGCACCTGCAGTGGAAACAAATTAAGGAGAATCGTGTTTGCTTCGGCAACAGAAACGTTTTAAACGAGTTATGGGTCGTGAATATACTCATATTGAAGAGTATCCGAAAGTATTTAATAATACGATTCGGTAAAGTAATTTAAAAATGAAGACATTTTTAAAGATAATGCTGCTTTAGAAAATAAAGATGTATCTTTTTTTTTTAGATATTTTCAGTAAAAAAATGTTTAGTGAAAACGATGACAATATGGAATACCTGATTTTAAAACATTGCCAAAAGTAGAGGAATTTATCTTTTTTAATCGAATTAACGCGATGGGACAAAGAAACTAATACATATATAATTACTTAAGCGTAACGTGTGTCAAATAACGTAAATATTTCTCTAAAAATCTAGTTAATTGTTTAAAGTGTATCCTTAAAGGCGTTGAAGCATTCAAGGCATAAATCATGATAAAAATCTCTCGTACATTTTTAGAAAGTTGTTGAAGTTAAAAAGTAGATTGATGAGCTAAAAACTTGCGTGCGTATGCAACTTTACACTTTTAACATCAGCGCAATTGATTAAACCGAGAACAAATTTAATAAACAATATACGATACAATTCACCTACTAATATTTACTTTTAAATATTAATGAAGTCCAAATTTATTACTTGAAAACAAAGATGAAGACCAAATTTAGTATTGAAATTTTGTTAGTCCCGATTCTTCATACGCTATTTCGTTATTAAATGAGATAATTAAAGTGACGATTATAGGGACACTCACAGTAATTGGGACATCTACCCTATGGGAAATTTTGCTGAACCAAAAAGAAGAAAACTTTTCGCCAGGTGTAGCATATGTAATATTTCCTAAGATTGCAAATTATGTTAAAGATCGTCAGTTTCATACAATTGACAGCATTTAAAAGTTCATAGCCGATCAAGTGAACGCTGTAGAGGATGAAAACTTTCAACTTTACTTCAAGTAGCAGAAAAACATCTACCTTGGCGAGTCGTTTCACAAGGGAATTACTTTGAAGGAGGTTATTTTGATTTTTAAAGGTGTCCCAAAGAAAAATCGTTATAAACGTAGTTTCATTACTTTTGGATCGATCCACGTTATACATAGATCACATATTTCCCAAGAAACTTGTAGCATTTTTTTACAGACCGCCCTCTATATCGTTGAAACGTAATACATGTAAATTGTTATACGGCCCTAAAAAAAGAAACCGGCGTCGTTTGCCGAGGATACACTCCAATATTCTTTTTCATGGAGTTGCTTATTCCAAGAAAAACAAGGAAAATTTCTGTGCGAAGTCGGTGTCGTTGGCCAACGTATCGGGAAGAAATTGTCTAACCAATCGATAGTATCTGGCTAAGGCGTAGTTCGGCTCGGCCAACTTGAAAATTCGATTAAGAAACCCGGTATGGAGATGCTCCGAGAATGTTCCCGAATTTGAAACTGTTCGACGCAGGAAGGAAAGTTTCTCGCTGGTTTTCTGCGACTTTGGTGAGACCGATCGAAAAGAGTCTGGAAATTATAGTTGTTTTCGCAAAGAGAACGAAAGTCCGTGGTTTGCATAATGCAACGATTTATTTCTGAAGGTAATAACAAAGAATAGGTTCTCGCACTAGCATTGAAAGTAAAGTATTATAATTGATGGTTCAATACTAAAATAAGAATTATTAGATCCTCGAATTAATGCAGTTCCGAATTTATCGATTCATAATCGACTTTTCTTAAAGGGAAAATTCGTTAGGTGTTTGATAAACAATTGTGCAGAATAATTGGAAGATTAAAATTACGTGTGATTGTTTGTAATACAAATCGTTGAATATTGTGAAAAACGCAGCAAGCTTGACGCTTCATGGATTTGGATATTATTTCTGAATAAATTTTCGATTGACAAATATTCGCTTTGCTGTGAATTTCGTTGATTGGTCAAGTAAAGGAAATATACAATATTGACAGAAATACATTACTTACCAAATAGTGATTATCGTTATTTAAAATATTTATTTAGAAAATATTGTTTCAAATAAATTGCGTCCGGTGCTGATTTGTAAACGTAATATTGGTAAATAAGTATTAATAACTTTTTGTTTTTCTATCAAATTTTGAGTCGTAACACAAATACACTTAACATACTTAAAATCTTATATCAAAATTAATACATGCATTTAAAAGCAATCCGTCGAAACATTGAATTTCATTTAGATGAAATATAAAAGTGATAAATAATCTATATCGAAAACAACAACTTCGACTGCATAAATAAACATTTTTTAATTAATATATTATGTGTATGAGCGAATGAAGTATCCTTTCCACAAAATTCAAAGCTTATTTACACAAAAATCGAACCCAATTTTAATGTTGCATGATCATTGACATTTAGATGACTGTCTTGCATTTACAGCGCAACAGAAAAATTCTTATATTAAAATACAATGAAGGTTTTGAGTTGGCTAATTCAATGTAAAGGCACCGAATTAATTTCTACATCTAATATTTAACCTTCAACTAGTGACGCACCTCAAATTGACTCCGCATAATTATTGTAAATGTTTGCATTTTCTTCGCTACTCACTGAATTTCTTGTATTTTAATTGTATTTGTCATTGAATGCGAATATCGAATATATTTTACGTATATTTCTCTTACTATTCTTACTCTCATTGAATTAGAAGTTACCTCAATTCGATATCAAAAACTTGGTCACCACTTGAAGATTAAAAATTTAATATTGCCTTCATTGCGACCCGTATGAAATATTAGGTTTTCAATTTTTACCCACTAAACAACAAAAATTGTTCATCGCTGGTGTCCTATATTAAAATATATTAAATTTTATTGCGGTTGCCATGGCAAAGCGTACAAAACTCGCGCGGCGTTCGACGTGTTAAACAATATAGCGCGTATAAAATGTGCAAAATTCAAATAAATTTCCATGCAAATTCTAAAAGATACGACACTTACGCGATAGCTGCAGCAACGCCGTCGTCGGTGCGATTGAAACGCAGAGGAGTTGGGATTCCAAACTGGAATCAGACGCTTGATTCCGGCAGCAACTCGGGAATCAATTTGCATTCAATAATCCACGATCGTTAAGTCGGATATATTCGACGAAGCGTAGATCTCGAGACCGGAACCGGCGGCCCGGAAATCGGCACGCGGATTAGACGCTTTGTCGCCCGATAAGACGTCCTTCTCGGCTGCCCCCGTTTCCTGGTTTGCTTATGAATGGACCACGCTCCACGACCGGTTGAATGCGTGCCTGTAAACGACTGCATTCACCGGGCCATCTATGTGTCCATTCAGTCGTATTCGACGAACTTGTCGCCGCCTCGAACTTACCACGAACAAGTGCCGCGACCACATGTCCGAAGAACCTTCCTGAAACCCTTCGTGTTTCTTCCTGAGCAACCTTGTTACTGTGGGAGAATCGAGTGAGAAGTTGGAATTGGATGCTTTAGAGATGTGATCGGATAAAGGAACAATTTGTATTGGGTGGGAAAGAGAAAAAAGGTAGGATCAAAGTTAGGAGATACGTAGACACGCTATTGGACGAAAATAAAGTAAATCTATGTTATGGGATAGAGAGAAAAAAAGGTAGAGTGGAATTTTAGAAAATTCGAGTAACTTCTTAATGATTAGGTTAGCACCTTATTTATGTTTGGTGGTGTATAGTGAAGTTTCGTATGAGAATTATTACTAGAATGCGGATCTTTATGCAATTATAAGAAGTTTAAATATGTAAGAAATTTAATTTTATTATTGTTAACAAAAATAAAAGTAAACTTCGGCGTATAAAATTACGGTTGAAATTAAATTTCATCTACAATGTTACGCATTTTTGTTGAATCTAATGCCATAATTCATAGTACGAGTGAAACTTATTATAGTATGGCAAAGGGTTAAATGCACCAATAAATAATCCACTACTCCTTTAATAGAGTAAAGGTAAAAGCTATACTTTATACTTATAATATAATGGCAACCACCTTTTTCTTTATTTATATTTTATATATTTTATATATCTTATATATTTAATATATTTTATATATTTCATATATTATTTTATTATTATTTTGCAATTTGTGGCTTCATCCAAAATGTAAGCTAATCGATTTTAACCTGAAAAATCGATCAATTACGATGATAACGTAATCAGGAAAAAGTGGATTATTCATTGCTGCACCTAATAGGAACAAGAATTGGAAGAACACAGAAAACTGTACATTTTGAATGATTTATTCATACTTCGTGTTACAAGATAAGGCTAGCAGCAAGGCTTTGATCGTGTGCGTGTATTTGAGTTTCGTATGCGGATACAAGATGCGTGTCGTGTGTACCGAAGTGCGTATGCGAATACACACGAGTTACAATAAGAATGCGTAGGTATTCGAAAGGCCGCGAGCGAGACAAATGATTGCATTACAATTTCCTTAATTAATTAACAACTATTCTATTGCTACTTTCGAAGCATACGCGGTAAACACGCTCCGTTACTCGTTCGAATTTCTTATTCCTATTTTCATACTATTCGATTTAATGCGTTATACTTCTCAGCACTCTCTCTCCCTTTCTCACTTTCTTCTATTCTACGGGCAATCTTCATTCGTACGAACGAATTCTTTTCGTAAAATTCAATCACACAGGACACACGCGACCATACGTTCTCTACTGCATGTACTTACAAGTCACGACGAAGTATTAGAAACGACAGCGAAGACAATATGTACAGACTGATTTCGTAATCGATGCTAATTATTTAACAGAACAATTGTTTCGTTAGTACCTTAGCGAATATCGCGGTCAAATGATTGGAGACGATGAAACTGAGCCATTTATCAAATTTCATAAACATAAAAATACGGTTAGGACTCGGATAATAGAAAAGGACACGAAGATTTGATTATTTCCAGAGAAGGATCACCTCCAATTGTTTAACTCGCATTTAAAGGAGAAAGCTTCATCGAGTTTTGTGAGAATTTATTCCCTTTGTTCAAAGATTTCTTAGAAAAATGATCTCTGGTGATAGCGACAATAAAGTAAATCCTAATTAGACATTGAGGTGATACAATGCAATAAATTCCTTTTGTTGATTTAATGTAATAAATTAAAGTGCATGTAGCCAATTTGACGTTCTTTAATTACACGTATTCTGAGAAAAAATACCGAAGTAAATTTTCACATTAAATAAATTCTACTATCAAGTTAAAAAATATTTAACAGTAATTTCTACATATATATATGAAGAGTACCTATCGTTTAGTATGTTTCCATCATTTCGGTATGGATTTCGATTTGTAACAAATATGTAATCCAATTTTATTCTTGGAAAATGTAAGACTAATAATTTTGAATATGAGAAGCTGTTTCAAAATTTGAATGCTAACCTCATTAAAATAGTTATTGAATTAGAACAAATAATTAGAATTTACCAAATTGGTTGTTGAATTAAAATAAATAATTACAATTCACTAAAATAGTTATTGAATTAGAATAGATAATCAGAATTTACTAAGATAGTGATTAAACTATATTTGAATAAGATAATCCAAGATCTCATTTTGCGGTCTATTAACCCTTTTGCTACGAAGGACGTATACGTATATAAGCCCTCAAAAATTGGGCAATTATTTATTAAGAACATACGTATTGTTTTTCTGTAATAGATTATTATATCTGTTTTCATTTGCACAATAAAATTAGAATAACAATTCTGTACCTGAGAATCAGACTAAACCAAGTTCGTTTTTGTTAAAATTATATTATAAACACCACCTTATCGTTGTTTTTTAACTTTATCCGTATCACAATAATGTACATATGGTACGTAATACGTAAAGAAGATTTAATTGTGTGAATTACTTGAAATACAATGTTCTCTTATGTAGTTTTAATTTCGTTTTCGCTCTGCTGTAAATTTACAATACAGGACTTAGGCTAGTCTGGCACTGATGTACAGAATTAATAATATAAAGCGTTTAAATATAGTAAAGCTTCCATATCCGAACCTCTATTATCCGAATACTCTAACATCCGAACGTTCTATTATCCGGATATTCTGTTAACCGAACAGTGTTTCGTAGCGATGTTTGTAGACAATATATATATATATATATATATATATTTTCCTGTGGTCGGTCGATCAAATTCTAATCATTACAATTCAGTATGAAGCTGACAGAGTACGTATCATGATAAGAAACTCACGAAAACGTCTAGTTCTAACTACTGAAGTAAAATGCAAAATAATTTCAGATCTCGAAAGTAATGATAGTGCAAGATAATTGGCAAGAGTACATAGCGTCGGGAAATCTACAATCGAAAGATATGGGATCCTTAAACATTGAAATCAGGGCTTGAAAAGGTTCCGAAATGAACTGTTTCAAACCGTTATATAAAAGTTCTGGTCGGAACTGTTATGAAGAACTTTTATTCTGCGCAGTTGTTAGGAAGAATCTAAAAATCGAACTATATCGGTTTAAGTTAAAGTACTTGCATCAGCTCTCATATAAGTTCTATAGCCATTATTTCTTAGGTTCTATCACTTCTGAAACGGTTCCATATCTATATCGTTGTATTACAACGAATAAGAAGCCATTCGTTTTATAATTATGGACTTGGTAGCTACTTTAAATTTGCACATTGCAATAAAACAATTGCAAAGTGAACAGTAATACATTAACAAATGATATATGTTCAACTAAAAAGGATGAAACGGGAATATATATAAAAGAACGTAAATTGAAATGATCGATTAATAAATATATTACGTTCTTATTGATAATAGCAAGTTCGATATACAGAAACAATTGGTGGTTTTTTAATATCATGTTAAAATCAATATTCGGAATACGTTTTCTTTGTTACTTTGCAAATGCCTTGAAACGATAATCAACATCTGATCTGATCGTTTAAGAACAGTAGAGTTAGCAAACATATTTACATTATACACATTCGAAACCGTTTCAAAACCTATAAAGAACATAAAGAATAACGATTATAACACCTATATGAGAACTGATGCAAAAACTTTAACTTAAACTGATATAGTGCAAAACTTAATTTCTTTATAACAGTTATGCAGAATAAAAGTTCTTCTTAACTGTTTTAAGAACCTAAACCTACATTATAACAATTTTCGAACTCTGATTGAAATACATTAACAATTTTATTCATTTTTACTTAAACAAATTAAATAAATAAAGCCAAAGTGGCTCCTTATTAATTCGAATATTAGAGTCTCTACTACATTTACATTGATCTTCGTTTCCTATTAATAAAAACTATTCCTTAACTATGGCTTTAGTCTTGATTTACACGAAGTCGCAGCAAAAAGGATTATAAATTTAACACGATCCCGATATAAGTTGAGAAACGCTGCTCTGTATAAACTATTCACCAGAGACAAGAAAATCTGTTCAATGATTTTAATCTTCCAACAACTTGCTACTACAACTGGGAAGATTCTTCCCCAAGTTCGACGAAACTTTCCTTCGAGCGTATGATCCGCTATTAGGAGAAGTGTCGTAATATATTAATATTACTGGCAAATTTCTTACATCTCGCAATGCGACAAACCGCTCCGGGGTTTTCCACGGTGTCTCTAGCGCAAGACTACACACGTAACGACAAAAGGCGACAGAAACGACTCGTATATCACATTCACACCCACCCATTCGAACGACCTCATCCTCACGGAACGTTCTCTCGATTACAGGCAATATTGGAACACGACCGCACGAAAGAGTCCTGGTCAGCCGTTCTTTCAATGACCACCCACGGCGATGGCAAAAATAATATTTCAGAGCAAATTCTGCGAACCCTCCGACCCGATTATGGCAGAAAGATTCGTTCGAAATGGTTGTGACGCAGAGCTGAAAATCCTCCAACTTGAAACGTCAACTTTAATAGGATCTTTTATCAGCAATTGCAATTTGGAGAGTTTTAAACTTACTTCGAAAATAGAGTGAGTGTTGAATTAATATAACCTTCAAGTGATGATCACCTTTTTTAATATCGCTAGTGGTGACGTAACGTCCATTTGACGTTTCTTTAAATGGATGCGTACTTTATTAGCCCAGGAAAAAAGTTTTCGATTAAACGGGACAATAAAATAAATAATAACTAGGTATAAAATTAGCTAAAAATGCTAAGGTTTTTGTGGTATTATGTTACAAGTCAATTTTTGTCAACTATGTGTTTTTTACGTCACGTGATAGTTAAATCAGAATAATTTTACAGTACAAAGGTGAGAAAACGATAATTTTGGCTAGTTTTAAGATATGGCGATTTTTTAACCCTTTCGCAATATAATAAAATGACAAAGAATAGAAGGAAGACTATAAAAAATATTTATTGTCTCTATTGCAACATTTTCTGTGCCTTGATTTCATGATATACAAAATACTTAATTTCGCTCATTCACACATAATCCATTTTAATAATGATCGTATAATACAATTTAAAAACTGAAATTTACAGTGCTTATATTCGACAGCTGGCCTGAGTCTCGTATTAAACTGCGAAACGGTTAAATAAAAAAAAAATGACATATTCATATAAAACAATTTGACAAGTTCATGAAAAGTGAAACAAAATTAGTAGCTTCTTAAAATTTCATTAAAAAAACACTGGCTGCAACATGCAACCTAAAAACCGAATAACAAAACAGTTTTGTTAGTGTCAGATCAATTTAGAACGTCTCACACATTAAAATTATTCTGTAAAATTTAAAAAATATGGCTTATCAACATTTTCCTCTGTGGTCTTCGTGCAAAATATATATCTTTTTATCGTCTCTTTTTTAAAATATTTTTTCACACTAATTTCACACTCTTTTTACGCGATTTTCTTTCGCGTAAAAAATATCCAAGTAGAACGGATAATAATCCGCGTAAATCGATAAACGATTGTAGTTGCAAATTCACTATATATTTTCGAGAAATCCATTCTCTTTTTACTTTTAAGTTTACCCTGTCTTTTTTTGATTAGAAATTTTCAATTTGAAAACCAATCTTCCATGTCGGAGGTAGCATTTAATTTGCTGAAATATTATTTTGGTTCGCTTCACGTGAGAAACGATCGCTCGAAGCGTTCTATTCGACAGCTATTTACGAACGAGGATGATTTCGAGCGACTTCGAGCTTCGACGACTCACATTTCAGAGAACTTTCGAGCGCGCACCACTCAACACCTTTCTCATCACACGATGTATCGCTTCCTTTCGAGTGTTTCAACGACAACGTGCAAGAAAACAAGCTATTACAAGTTTCTCGCTGACCTCTTAGAAGCAAAGATTTCAAAAAGTCGAGATTCGCTGGAGTTCGAGGCAAGTTTTCAATGGAAGTGATTTTTGACGGGGAATAAAAACGATTAACGAGAAAAGCAATCGCATTTCACGAACGAACGCGAACCATTTGCGTTTCAACATTCCGATAGTTTTGGAGGAGAAAACGATTTCAGAAATCGATTTCACGCCGAACCTATCCGAACGTGAACTCCTCGCTTTGATTGAAATAAACGGCAGGAAGTTACATCGAAAAAATTGTAAAAAATAACTGAACAAAATTAAAATGTCAAATTTCTCCGTTAAAAAAAATAAAAATACAATTTTTTTCCAAGAGAGAAAATCGCAAAAATTTGCAACGAAAGATTTTCTAATTGGTGCACAAATAAATAATTCACTTCTCTTTTCTTGAACATGTCAAACTAGAGGGATTTACAAATGTTAAGTTTTCTAAACCTTTGGTAATGCAAACTGTTGGAATTTTATTATTTAAATGAGAACTTTTCAAGTGACAATATTAGGAACATTGGACTTTGTTGTACATTTTCAATTAATCGGTAATTAATTCATTATATTGAACATATAGAAAAAATGCTCATAAATAAAAGAAATATTGAACAATATTACGCTCCAAACTGGAACAATTTTCAAGTTAGATACGTTCTAAAATAGTTAAATAAAGTTACGCGCGAACCTTAAAGCGGCAGTACGTGGTACGTTTTACCCTATCTCTGCAAGTCACGAAATATCGGAAGAAATTTGACAGCATAGCGTGGAAGGGGATAAAAATGAACGAGGTGATCGAAGTCTGTGGACGACGTTCAAGCTCGTTGACCTGCGAACACGAACGTCGAAAGGGTACTGGATGCGCCGCAGGAAGTGGTCAGGTGCGATTCAGCGGGTTCCGCGGCATCCGGTTGGGAAAACGAGACACTTCCGGTAGCCCTGAATGCACTGGGTAGGGAAACCGGAAGCGCCGGCGGAATGGCTAGGCTGCTTTGGAAACCAAAACCGCGGAATCCCTATCGCGAGAATAAAATAGAAAAGTAACCGATAGCGTTCGATTGATCACCAAGGAAGCATCGAATGATAGTTTTATTGTTGCAAACTTTACCTTACACCATATGGAATTTATTGAGTCAAATTATTTTATGGAATAATGAATAGAATCAAAATATAATATAATAGGAGAAGTGAGGCATATCTGAAATATCAGTTTGTTTAAAATTGTACGTATAATATACATTATTCCTTAAAGTTACGTTATGCGCAACACAGGTAGCAAAACTTTAGTACTTTAAAACCAATTTACTTATAAAATTGTTCTTGCTTTGCATATCAATAATGATGGGCTCCAAGTTCGATTTCAGCATTGAACATTACACTGTAATTGAAAAATATTCAAAATGACGGACTCGTAAATTATGTAGAAAGGAAAATAGAGATTAATAAGTAATTATGAGCGGTCTCACGGACCGACAGTAGTAATTAAGGGTTAATTGCATGCATTTTATATTTTATACCAAATCTGTCAACTATTTCGTTTCCCATCACTTTGCAAGTGCAACTTTTATTAATTTATCTCACTGGCCACTAATAATGCTTTAGCAAGAATAAATTTGTAATAGGTAAAATCTATGGCATAATGATATTTTTCGCTATAGTTCAAAAAATTTTCAAGAAAGTAAGAACACAGTACTTGTACAGTACAGTTGGTCGTTTCACTTTTCCATTTAATTTAATCCAGCTACGGCCTTTGGGATTTTATTTTTATCCAGTGACACCTTTTCTGCTTTAAGAAGGTTGCATAATTTCGAGGGCAAAAATTGTTAAGTTAAAAATTGAGACGCGACATTACACATAGTAATGACAACTTTTTCAGATTTCTCTCAAATTTAGGTAATATTTGAAAAAGATAAGAATACAGTATCCGAGAATTGTAGCAGGATCAATGTAAAAAATATAAATTTAATTACTCACTTTTTAATTATTTGTTGATATACAACGAAACGACTAATCCGGAAAATGTTAACGGCACTGGCCAGGTGTTACCTCGCTTCCAGAATTAAATTGCAGCAAGAAATTCTAATAAGGAAAGTCGTCGTGTTTTAACTGTAAAGTTCATAGTGAACAAACTTCCAAAATTATTGTACTTGTTTATATTTATAATGGAAATAAAACTTCTAATGCACTGTAATTTATTATTCTTTAAATATATCAATAATACTATGCACCGTCATCGTTTTATTCTCTACAATTATCCCCTTTATATTCTTTTAATTTCTTTCTACTCTAATTACTCCTATAATTTCTTATTTTCCTTTTTATATTCTTTTCTAATCTGATTATTCCATAATTCTTTGAACATTTGATTTTCTGGACGTGCAAATTTAACCCTAATTTATAATACCTTTTAACTGGATGATAAAATTCTAAATCATGAATGCTTAGTTTCCTTCAACATGGAACGTGTCAAAAAATTGTATCTTCTTTGGAAATCTTTACCTAAGACTGCAACAGTCACAAATATATTTAGAGATGCTTTGGTTTCAAGAATCTTCAGAAAGAGAGGCTCGAACACACGAAAGCTTTCACAATCTTGATGCTTGCAGTGCTTTTAACGTGTGCGAATTTTTAGACAATTTTTTTACTTCGATCATTCAGTACTTCTCAGATTCATTAAAGATTCATAAAGCAATCAGCATTTTGTTTTCTTCCTAAAGTCATTTGAAACGTTTCAAGATCATAATTCTATTATCGCAGCCTTCTAAAACTTCCAAAATCTTAGGCGACATAAAAGATTAGTAACAATATTTCCAATATTTAATATATTTCTGAAGATATTTAATAAGAGATTTAAAAAGATATTGATCACCATTGCAATAATCATATCATTCAGTCTGGTAAAAATGATGCCATTTTGAATCAATTCGATGCTTCAAAACAGTTTTATAATTTGATTATTCCAAACCTTCGATCGTTCTAAACGCAGTACCCTTTATTTAATTATCGTTTATTCGCGAGCGAACGAACTTAAAAAGCGAGAAGATTTCTTTTTATATGAAATTGGTCTAAAATAGCTGCATTACTACCCATAAGTATTTGCCCATCCACTTCACTTTCTTCCACTTAACAAGTGACCACTTTAATTACGATAATCCAACCTCCTAGGAATCAAACTGATCAACCCCACATTTGTACATATTTATTAATTGTATTACCTGTGTCATGTAATCGCCAACTTTTCATCACTTGTCTCGCCCTTTATTTTTATTTATCACGTCGTGAAATTGATCAGTTTGTATTCTAAGCGATTCTAATATTGTTTAAATAAAATAATTATTTATCATGAATGTATTATAATAAATAGTAAAAATATAATAGAATTTCAGTGTAAACAATATGGTTACTAAACCTTTGCATTCGAGAATTATCAAAATTGGTTCATTTTGACGAGGAATTTCCTCTCGAATAGAAAGGGTTAAGAAAATACGCGAAGCTACTGCGATTTATTATTCTCTTTGTATTAGGAATTGAACATTTTTACATGTAAATAATAATGGCTCCATAGTTGGTTTCTCGAGTTTGTAAACACGTTTAAAATGGTGTCGTTTTGGAGTTCTCGAGTGCAAAGGGTTAATAATCCCCCGAGGGATTAATGTGACTTATGTGTTTTTGCATTGCAACCACAGAAATAATCAGCGAACAATATTTTCATTTTTCTTTATTTTAAATTTACTAAGTACCCGATAAATTATGAACGATGAAGTACACGTTAAAACTATTTTTTACTGTTGTAACTATTGTTTCGTAATGAATTAATTAACCTTTTAATGTTCGAATTTGTCCGTAATTTACCGGTGAATGGTGTCCAAATTCATGGCATAAATTCACAATTCGAAGGTACTGTATCGTGTAAAGGTGTACGAAATACATTTAACAAAATAGAGACAGACGATAGGCGAGATAGAACAGAAACGCAAATTATTAATAATGACAATAATAATAATAATAATATTAACAACAGGTCAGAGGAGTCCGCGACACTCACAGATTTATACATTAAAGGGATAATATTCATAACTGAGTTCTGCATTTCCTCATTAACTCTTCTTCGAATTATAGGGACTACAAAGGCCTCACAGTTTACACTCAGCTTGCTTCAATATGTAATGATACAGTTATTTGAAAATTTACTTAATCTCGTATTACTTCGCCAATTTGTTAATGTTGCAAAGCAATTACTTTGCATTTATTAACACGGTGATGCAGTTAAGAAGGAACTTAAACTATTAGGAGTACCAATGAATAATTCGCTATTATTTTATTAGGAAAAATGTAAAAATTGTAGTCTACACTTAGAAAGTAATACCTGATAGAAGAAAGATAAGCAAAAGTACAATGGAGGAAAGGAGAGTATGGAAGAAGAATGGTGAATAGTAGAAATAGAGCTACAGTGTATTATATGTAATCGAAAGATAAGATGCTAAGGATATATATATTTTTTCATATTACAATATTACGATTAAAACCAAAACAAATTAATTTGTATTATAGTGTATAGATTACATAGTTTTCAGTAGGTTAGTTTTTAGTGTAATTTATGCTTCGAAGCAAAGTATATACTGTGAAATGTATAGCAATGGATAATAAATAGGATTTAAGATGATGGGATTGTAAAAAAGGGAAATGCACTTGTAATCCAACAAGAAAACAACAGAGAAATATATATATATATACATATCAATATACCAATATATCAAAATATCAATATATCAATAGGTCAATATACCAATATATCAATATGTCAAAATATCAATACACCAATATATCAATTTGTCAGAATGTCAATATATCAATATATCAGTATATCAATACATCAATACATCAATATATATAAAATACCATCACCTGTTTCGTTTGTTGGCGGCAACTTATAGCTTCATTCAAAATATACACTGAAGGATTTCACCCCAAAAGAATAAGCCAATATTGCAACAACAAAGATGGCATATCAAGGGAAAGTGAACTATTTATTGGCACACCTAATACATAGCTAAAATTAGAAATTCGAAGAAGAGTTAATAAAATCGACGATTCCTATTTTAATTCTATCATGCCAGTGCTACACCGCGGCCCTCGTGAAGTTAAAAATAGAGATAAAATAAATAACAGTAAAAGTACCTTCTGCGAATGCGCAAATACCCATGAGAAGTAGCGTACATGCCGTTACATACTTCTATCTTACTATGAATATTACATTAGTCCGATTAAACGCATAGTCGTAAAAATTATTCTGAGACATCGTGGTCGTTAAGAAGGTCGTCGTCGTTGTAGAAGTTATGGTCGTGGGCGATCATCAGTGCGTGGCCCAGCCGGCGGTATAGTTGCGAGAAAATCTTCCCGTGCGCTTTAGACGATCTGTGGAAAAAAGTTGCCCATCGATGGCCTCGTATGAAAACCTGCACTAAGTTCCCAAATCCCTTTGGTCCATTGAATCGATCGATCAGATGACGAAGAACGTAGCTTTTGCCCTTTTTGTTTTCATTTTTTTATTAAAGAAAGTTTGGTTCATACTATGTTGCGATATCTGATTTGACGACGAGGAACGCGAGGATATCTTTTTGTTTGGATACACGATTTTGGGGCATTCAATTACACGGAATATTGCAAAACTTTATCAATATGTTTCATGATTATAAACGGAAAATGTTGTACAAACATAGATTGTTTGATGCCGTATTGAAAAGATATAACAAAAATAGAAAATACAAGGGGAAATATGTATAATGTAAAACGAGAATAAGTTGACAAATAATATAATCATTAATTATTGTAGGGTTTATGTTTACCGGCATACTAAAGGTATACACGAGTGCCATCCATAGTGTTAATAGAGAAATTAATATTAGTTTTTCATTGTCTTGCTATATGAAACTAAGTTTGTCTTGATTTCTTTTCACCATGTTTATAATCCTAATTAATTATAGAAATCCTACGCCATGACACAATAATTATTAATACCCCTTTTCACAACGTTCACTGTTCTCGTTAATATGATACCGACGGCGTTAAAAAGTTGAATTTGTGACTTTACGAAATTAATTACGATTTCACTTTATTTCAATGAATATACTGTATTTCAGTTTGTTGGAAGGAAATATCGGTTCTGAAACATGAAAGTACGTCGCCTTATCATACTACAAACACTTTGAAAACACTATTATTGTTATACGCAACACTACTAATATTGTGTGGTATATCTTGAAGTACCTTTTTGGAATTCTTTGTCACCTGAAGAATAGGAAAGAATCGAAAAAAGAATATAAATCTAACGAAATGAAATTTAGTTTTTGATGACTTCCCCCCTTTTTTTAGTAAAATTCGTTACAGTGAAACGATTCAAAGAAGATTTTATACAGCAGCATATGGTTCCATAAGAAAAAGTTATTTAATCTGCTAGTACAAACATTTCGAAAGGTGCACTGATTGTAAGTAACAGAAAGAGCTAAAATAAGATTGGTTTCTCTTGAAATTAAAACTTCTAGCAGCCTGCATCGTACGTGCTTGATTTCCTGTAACCCTTCAAAAGCATTTGCTTCTACCTAGCATACTTTTCGAAATATCTGCATTAAAATATGAATAAACAATTTTATTAAATTTTTCTGGATAGATATAATAGGTATGTGTACAAAATTTTGACGGATTCGATCATAAATGGGTAGATTGTATTTTATTTTCACCAATCGTTTACTTAATAAGTCAGACAGTCGTTATTATTTTCAATAACTTTAGTAAATTATTCTCTATTACAAGCAGCCCTTAATTTCTGCTTAAAGAAGAGAACACGTGGCTCATGACATAATCTATTGAAAAGAAATTAAAACTTCTGCATTTACCTAGGGCAGTAACTTTACTTTCATATTTTCATAATACTTAGCTATAAATCTCTCTGTTAGCCGAGTGCAAAAAGTTCGAGGATTTCGACGGTTTCGAGAGACCTCGTGAAGTTTCGGATTCGAGTTTCGCGAACCTAGAAATTGGATTTCGACCCATCGCTAATAAATACCTATTGTGAAGCTGTAGAGAGAGAAGAATGGGGAAAAGGAAGGGTGTTGCGTTTTGTCCTGGGCCTGCTAGTGGACTCATCAGTAAGGTTACCTAGCAGGCCCTGCCTTAGACACTGGGATATTGGAAGGAAGGTTAAAGGCGGTATATACATGGACGAGGTAGTTGGATCGAGTGCTTTCGAGAAAGTCCTATTTCGTATGTCCCTCTAGTGGTGGATGCAGGAGAGCCGCCGCACCTATTGTAAAAGATAAGTAGTGTAGAAGGCTAACTGGAGTTTTAGCCTATGAAGGACAGAGTACGGGGAAAACCCATGTGCCCGTAGCGTAGGCCGTTTCGTTTCCCACATAGGAGAAAAGAGAAAGCGGGGATGACGGGGCCAAGCAGATCAGGTCATAAAATAACGAGCCTCATGGCCAAGCGACGGAAAAATTCAGTTACAGCGTAGGCTCTGACGAGGATTGACTCGGACACCCGCGCGCGCCCTCCGATTATATATCTTTTTAAATATATAACATAGTTAGTAGGAGTTGGATGTGTTTTATTCCGGACTCCTGACCTATCTCTTCATCCTCTATATCCTCCTACAGTAGGTTGTCTATTCCGCGAGAAACACTTTGTATAATTCGTAATACAGAACGATGCATTGAGTACGAATATAAAGACAAATACAACTGCGTGCGTACTGAAATAAGTCTTGTAAATTTATGTAATTTCAGTAGCATTTGTTTATTTCGGAAGATACGTTATTTAAGGGATAGCAAATTAACTCAGATCTGTTAAATCAGCTGAAATATTCTAAATCATCGGATTGAACGCAGCGACGGGACGAAGACACGGTAATATGTTCGTTAATAATTCCCAAACATTATGTTATGGTATCAAATAGACAGGTATCAAAGCCATTGTCATTAATATTAGTATGATACGTTGATTGGCTTCATGCAATAGTAATGGAATACCATTACGAGGTATTCACAGCAGCTAACAAAATAGAAGACAATCTCAACGAAATCTATAACGAATATCTATCTAATATAGGATATTTCGTTTATCGTTGTCAACTGTATCTTGTTTTATTTCCGATCAGTTGTAATTTATAATCACATAGAGTAAATGTCCCAATTACAATTACGAATGAAAGAAGATTGAAGAATTTGAAAGTTTATGGAACTCGTTTAAACGGGTCCTTTGCTATAAAAAATGAAAATTCTGCAGGAATTAAATGACGAAACTGTCTGATAATAATATAAGGTAAAAGATTGTTAAAAAATCTCGGTAATACTTTGTTTAATAAAGTTTCTCTTTGTAATGTAGCAAATAATTGACGCAAAAATGTTGGTAAACTGTGTAAAATTGGATACGCCGTACAAATGCGCATTTCGATAAATATATACATTACGAAATTGTTCGTAGCGGTCCACGTTATTGTTCGATCGACCTCATTTAATTTGTAATACACTACAGGTGTTGATATAGACGGTAACAATTGCTCATAAAATTTCGTCAGTTAAACACACTAAAATTGTCACGATTGGGGGATGTTAATTAATATGCGGTAGCATTCAATACATAAAGAGCCGGATTGTGTTTACGCTTCAAACAATATTCTGCATAATAATGCGTTGCTTTTCGACAAAATCAATTTACTAACGCGACGTGAAAGCCTTTTTTGCTTATCGAGATCAGTGAAAATGACGGTGACACGTTAAAAATGCACCCGCCATGCTGCGCGTTCTAGATAGTAATTTCTGGCGAAGTCGTAATTTGTTCGCTGGTTTACATCGCCGTGGAGCATCGTCGATTTCCAGGTAGCGTGCAAGGAAAATTTGAAACTTCCATCCGCTCGCGAAGAAATTTTTCGACATGACAAATTACTTTTTAATTTGAATAACTTTTAAATTTATTACGATTTATCTTAAAATAAACCTTCCATATTCAGTTTACAAGTTTTAATTTAATCCTTGATTTATATTTGACGTAAATACAATTATAAAATGATTGATGGTATTTTATTGAAGGATTCAAGAGCTACAAAATATTTTGCAATCATTTGTTCTTATTTAATGGCGAAATAGTTAAAATGGAATTTTAAGTAAAATCATGGATATTTCAAGTTAAAATTATTTGTATAAAATTAATAAAAAAGGTATATTGATGTTTGTACGGATTAAAGAGTAGTTTCTTTTTTTACTCAATTTATGGATATTATTAAATCGCAAACTCAAGTCTTTCATTATATGATGTGACTTTCAAATTGAATTAAGCAAATTTTTAGTGTAAATCTTTTAATACTTCTTTCACGTGAAATAACGACCTCAATGGATTAATTTATTAAAAAATATTCGGTTTCATTTGAAGAAACAAATGTGTCTTTCTCCATATGGCCTTTACATGTAAATCCACAAAAAAAGTAATCACATCAAATTATGTCCCTTGGAAATTATTCAACTTCTGTCTGCAACATTTCTTCTTACAGCAAATAATTTGGACTAAGTAAGTTGGACAAATTATCCTGCATATTTTAATCGCGAATGATATATTACATATTTCAGGTTCTAAAATTGTGTATTATATATTTTAAATTAATGTAGTTCCAATTACATTACTTCATCATTCTACAGTTTTCTCATAACGAATACTAGATATACAGTGAGAGTCAAAAGTAATTATACACTTTACAAAAATGAAATTATACTATAATTTGTTCTGTAAATTATATCATAATTACTGTAGGGATTATTTTAAAGTAAACCCCACGTGGATGGTTTAAAGGTGCGAGAAGGGAAGAAAACTCAGTTTGAGTATAAATAATGGTGGTTTATTAATAATAAAACTAACGCACAATCTCACAGGAAAACTCTCGCTCTGTACTCGCAACGTCCTCTCGCACTCGACTCTTTTTCTCGACTCTCGTCATCCACGCATTCTCTACCCTTGCACGCATTCATTCTTTTTCCTTATCTCTCTCTGCTTCTCTCACTCGTCTCAGACATTCGTAGAACCCAAACAGTCACGTTCACACGAAACCTAGCGCGACCACGCACTCTTCGACCACACGTCAACTCAATTGCTCTATCCCAAACACTTCTCATTCACGCCTCAGTCAATCTTACCCAAATACAACACCGTTCGCTCAGCAATCGCTCTGGTCCAAACATTCACACGACATTCTGTCTCCCACATTACATTATAATTTATTTATCGTAAGTAATACTATGATTGTACCATTATTACACAATATTTATTTATATGCTATAAATAATATTATAATTATACTGTAACTGTTTTATTTGTACTATAATCAATACTATAATTATAATATAACTTCATTTTTGTGAGGTTTACACACACTTCTGATTTTTGTTGTAAACTTTTTATTGTAAAATACAGAAGCATACAAAATGTCCAACATAAGTAACCAATTCACAAAAACAGATTACGACACAATTCATTAACTGTAAATTGTACCGCAATTATATTATAATGCATTTTTTATAAGCAACACTATAATTATATTATTATTACACTATACTTATTTGTTTGCTATAAGTATTATTATGATCAGACTCTAATTACCCTCAATAATTTCACTTAATCTCACTTTTGTGATACGTATACTTATTTTTAACTCTCGCTGTATCTATCATACCAATATCCATCCCCAATCCCATGATTGAAGCAAGAAGCAAATACTTCTATTCTACAAGTGTAGATAACTCTTTCACCCAGTGAATTATCAACATAAGAAAAAAAGATGAATGAACTTCCAAGGTTAATGCTCCTTAAACCATGAAAAGCAAGCGTGTTCGCCAGCACTCAGCCGTTCGCGCGTTAATTACTGAAACTTTACGAGTCGCGTCGGTCGATAGAATAAAAGAGGATCCCGTGGATTATCCCTTCGAAAGATGCTGCCGGTGCAAACTGTCGGCCGACATTTTTCTCTGGTCTCGCTTTTTTTTTCCACGTTCCGCGATGCTTTGACTGCGACGCGACGCGACGCGACGCTTTGATCTTTCTCAACCCCTCCTCGCCGTCCATTTATATCACCGTGATCCATGATCGAGGGTGAACGTCAGCCAAGCGACAACGTTTGAATATAAATCATTCATTACACGGTACACTCGCCTGCTGTTTGCAACTTGGATCCTGGTTGATTATGATTTTGACGTATCCTTGGGATTGTTACATGTAGCGGCTATAAAAAGTATTCGTACATACAGTAGCTTAAAGTAAAACTCGGATAGTTAGAGTACCGCTCATAATTATTCGCAATATTGAAAAGTTGATGGGGACGGTGAAATAATAGTTGTTTATAGCTGCCATTAATTGTCATCTTGCACTGTTTTATTTAAATTTAACTCAATAAATATTGTAACAAATTCTAATTATTTATCCTAATTCAATAGCTATTTTAATAATGTCGTGTTCTGTTGTTAGCGAAAAGTGTTAACATATTTCTCCTATATCTGATTAGTAAAACAACAATGAATGAATAAACTGTATTCCTTATTGTGCATTAATTACAAAATGTAACCGTTTTCTTTGACACTTCGGCAAGTAGGGGGCAGCTTTAAATTTCAAAAATTCACTAAAAATTGAAATAAAAATTTATCAACTCAATATCTGCCAGTATTATGTAAATATATATATTTTTCCAATTAGTTTCTTCCTTGTAATGTAATGTCAAGGCAATAATTTTACAAAGAATTGTTCTTAATTTACTTGAAATTCGCAAAAGTGGTGTTACCCCATTCTTGCTGCAAGATCCTCAAGTACTGTCTTTTAAAGTTAAGAATTCTGTACGTGTTATGTTCTGTTATATGACAACAGATTTTAGCTATACTTAAAAAGGTGAAAAACGCGTGAAGTTGCAAATATTTGAAAAGTTGTACAATTTTTTTTAATCCCATCTTGATCCGATCTCTAACCGTAACAGGATAAAATGGAGCTTTATTTACAAAATTTTGTTTATGTAACAGTAATTCTTAGAATACTATGTTATATAGCATTTAAAACAAACTATGATTAGGGATGTTCGATTCTTGCAGGACAAATCGATTCGCGAATCGATCCTGAATCAAAACCTATTGATACCTAATAAAATCTGAATCAGTTCAAAAAATTGCTCGAGATACTAACTACTTGTTATAATCGAGATGCTAACGGTATCTCGCATAAACTTTGGAATCTTCAAATTAGATCTGTATATTTATATTTAAGACGTGACAAGGGTAAAAATTAACCAGAATTTGTTTAAGATCAATATGATAGATCAGGCTAACCAATCTTAACTAACTTAATCTGACTTCACTAACCGAAAAATGTCCTTGTTTAAACCTTCAAATCATTTCCGTTTTTTTTGTCATAGGATTAAATTAACTGAAATATTTCTTACTCTAAGTTAGAAACACATAACTGGTTGCAGTTAATTAATGACTGAATCAATTCACGACACTCGATAAATCAAAGATCGATGCGTGACTAGAAAAATCGATACGTGCCAGAATCAGACATTCAAGGATGGATTAAAAAAAATTGAAAATCGGTCCAGAAAGATCGACTCTCCAGAAAATCAATTCAGAATCGAACATCCCTAACTATGATATTCGAAAGGGATTTCAGCTCGATAACAAGTGACAGCGCCGATATGCGTATAACATTGATATTTGATATTTGTACAGCAAACTGTGGTCCGCGTATTACTTTTGCAAACACCGTTTTGATTTTACACCAGTGGAAATGAAACTGACGCATTTCATGAATAAACTATTTGTTATTCGACGACGATGAATGCATCAATTTTCAACATTTTACCTCAAAGTATATGTCACGGGACGTGATATTTTGCCAACTCATTTTTTTTTTTTTTTTACGAATACGTGACATTTTCTACCACGGGAAAATAAATTGCCCAAAATTTGGGATTATTTGCTTTAAACAGCTTTCAGCTCGGTTGCTTAATATTTTCAATTCTATTTTATTACTTTTCATGCAAAATAGACGTGGTCGAATTTTTCAAAAACTTCTAATAGTTCACAAATAATAATTTTAAACTGACAACGAGTAAAACTTTGCAGAAATCGTCCGCTAATGGAAGCACGACAATTTTTCCATCGATTAATCGCCTTTGCTACAATTATTTTATTACGTATGCTAGTGTTAAGTAGTCACTGTTTTTATATCATATTGTGTACAAATTATTTGAATGTTGTGGGCGATTTTTACTTAACAATATCCATTACTATCACAGGAAACCAAAATTAGAGATCAAATTAAATTTCACCGTCAATAGTAATGATTTTTATCGAAGGGTATAGCCGATTAAGGGGGTCAAATGTGCCCTTCAGCCGATTTTGATCGTGCATGGATCATTCGATGGGTTATCAAAAATAAACAGCTCACCTAAATTTTCAACCCTAAATCTCACTCAGGGGGGTAGTTACGGGGAAAATTCGATTTTTGAGTTTTTGGCCCGTTTTTCCCACATACTAACAGAAAAAATTTGAAACAGAAAAGTGAGCTGTTTATTTTTGATAACCTATCGAATGATCCATGCACGATCAAAATCGGCTGAAGGGCACATTTAACCTCCTTAATCGGCTATACCCTTTTCAACGTAATTCATGGAACGAGTGACACGTTATTGTTGTGCAACGGGTTAACGAAACATTTGCGTTTATTTCCTATCGAGAATTGCAAAGAGTAAAGGGTTACTGGTCGCTTACAGGGCGATGAAAAGAAGGGGGCCATTTTTTCACCACAAATCATGAGAAATCGTGAACGACCACCGTATGGAAAACTTTCGGTTGGAAATCAGATTTATTGGCGCGCAGTAATTTTTTTGCGGAATAGGAGCGGCTGTGTCTGCCAGCGAGAGATAAATGAAACGCAGCCACGAAAAGTTCTGCGATCGGAATGGCACGCCGAATTGTAGACAAAAAGTATTTCAGGTATCGATTCACGGCGTGTAGAATAGAATGAAATCAGGAATCGAGACGTGTGATTACTTTTGCTACACGAAATTTCATGGTTTAATTACTAGAGTTCTATGTAAACAGAAATAGAAGAATTTCGCAGGTTAACTTGGAAGCTGGCTGAGCAAAAGTAGTAGAATAATTGAAACCGAGAATGTTGCTTACTTAATGGATTATATTGGGTTGAATGGAAAGTTCGCGTCGAATTTTATATTGAAAAAGTATAGTCGAATATGCATAGTAAGAGCATCGCTAAATGAAATTCAATTCGTGACACGTTTCACAAGTAGGTCTTTCGAAATACAACTTTTTCAGTTAAGTTTCAACCCGTTATTCCTATTATTAGGGTAGTTACATTCGGAAACGAAATTTACAGTTTAAGCTCCGTCTTCTTTAATCTATCGCATAAAAAGTTGTACAAAAATCGGAGATACTTTATCCAGTAACATATACACGTTGAATTTTTTTAGATTTTTCAACCACAGAATCAAATTTTAAAAACACTTCGAAAAGCAAATTCTTTATTGAAGTTTTCACGTGACTGTATTTACAATTTTATAGTTAATTTTATAATAATAATAGAAGCATTTTTCTACCCCAAAAGCTTTTCTTAAACTAAACTTGAACAGCTAAATTAAGGTACATTCAGATCCAATCGTTGGATATTTAATAAACATTGTGAAATACAATATAAATATAGTGCGCCACGAACTTTCCGTTCAACCCAATATTTTACAAAATATTTAATAAGTCATTTATATCATAACCAATTGTAGTATTATTTATCTTGATAATTAGACTCCAGATCTTTCTGCAAAAGCATAGTTTTATAGAGATCAGAAAAATTAATAGGATCTGGACAAAAATAACGGTTGTCGAAAGAAAGCCTACTAATCAGCATCCGATAAATAATTAAATTATTGGTATTTCTAGCGTTAATATAATTTTCTTCGAGTTTTAAATACAGTCGAATCCGCATTATGATCGATTTGGGAGTTGCAATTTTTGACAAGAATAACCGGCTGATAACATTATCCATGATTATAGTAACCGTATTCCACTGTATTTGGTAAAATCTTAAAAATTGTACTCGAAACTGGGAAACTTGTTTGCAAAAATAAGAAAATCTGTAAAGCCAAATAATTACGATGAAGCTACACTATCTCGCACAATGTTCATTAGTTTGCGAAATTGCGAAATTCTACTTCTGAAAGTTGGAAAGCCTGAACACGCTCGAGTGCCGTGAAGTTACAAGGGTTTCAATTTGTACCATTCAAATCCAGACGATGCTTCCTTCCCTTACGATTAATCTAGTGTGGCGTCAAGATCGATCGATGAGCTCTTTCTCGTTCAGAGCTGGGTTAAGTCCGATCATCGACACACTAGCCTCAATTACTCTGCTCAGCAAGTTGCTCGTCAATCGGGCAAGCTTTCCGTTCGAACTATAAAGAAAAGTGATGAAGCACCGAGATAAGCGATTCCGTCTTAAAGACGTCCAAAGATGGTAGGTTACGCAATTCATTTTCCACTTACAGAAAAAGTAAACTGAATGAAGCTCCGATTGAATATTCAAACCGAATGCTGATTCAAGCATTGCAAACAATGTAAAGTATAATTCATTTGGCTTGAACTTCAATTAAAAGGAGCTGATTTAACCTTTTTCCTGGATTAAATGCAATGGAAATGTACATCGGTAGACTGCGGAAGTTTATGCAGTTACGATGTGCAGTGAATATGCAAATTATATGCAAGATATATGCATAAAGTGTATGCATGATAGATTTGGTAAATACGCACTTGCGTAGGGATGAGAAAAATAGTACAGGTGTGTCTAATTAATAGACAGCGGATTTTAATGTATTTATTGGAAATTTAACTATAAAACTATATAATTAACTAATTGCAAAACTATACAAAATATCCAAAATGTAATAGAAATTATTATATTTAAGGGGTGAAACAACTCCTTATTTAGGTCACAATTCTTCAAATTTATTTGCGAAAATATGAATTCGCATAAATATCCACAGTCTCCTAATTAATGCAATTAATACTGTACACAATAATACTATTTCTATTATTATGTACTAATAATAATATAAATGCTATTGTAATTAAAAAAGAAGTATTGGCATATTTTAACAACTAATTGTTAATGATTTCACGACGTATAATATACGTCCTTCGTAGCGAAAGGATTAATTATTCAGAATACAATGAATTCTACGATTCCCTTCATTTTTACATCAAACTGCAGCGAAGCATTTCACCAAAGTCATCATCTAAAATCCCAACATCATAAATCCTACCAAATCCAATTCCAATTCAACATCACGTCAAAAGAATTCTATTATTCTCGAAACTTCAACGAACGATGACCGCCGAAGGAAGCATTTTCGCAAAGAAAAATCGTCGTCGCAAACAGCGATCGAGACGAAATCGATGTTGCACGTAAGACGTGGACCGTCCTAGAAACATTCGAGAATCCAGGCAACGAGTTCCCGGTGACGTAATGGAAAGAAGAGGAGAAAAGTTCCCGAACCACGAAGCCGAACGTTTCACACTCGATTGACACGTCACTAGGTTTCATCCTCTTCGCAGCGAGAGAAAAGCTTTGACCAGTTTCCCAGCTATTTTCTCTTCATCCGTTTCTCCCAAGATGCAACAACCTTTTAAGAATATATTCCCCAGACTGGTGGCTCCATGACTAGCCACCAGCCCCGTTCGAATTTAATGTCCCGTGAAACGAGCCTTTCCTTTCGAACTCGCGACCTCGCCCATTTTATCATTACCCTCCCTGCAATTTCTATTGCGTAAAACGGCACTGGAGATTCGGTGCCAAATGCTCACTAATAGAATGTGCTCCAACCGCGGCTTTTCATGGAGAAATCTTGTTAACCCGTTTGCTCTCGAAAGCTTTATCAAGAGAGGTGCGACGCAAACGAGGTAATATACAGAATATACCTATCATCCGATGTATTTTTCTGTCACGTGTTTCTTGGGGGCCTCGAGATCCCCTTACTATTTTTATTTTTACCATCGACGAAGCATAGAATAGGTAGACTATCCATTCTTATTTTAGAAGTTATTTAACCTAATAATCGTTACGGTTTGGAGCTCAACATTAGTTAGTATCTCTTTTATCCATGATGATTCTTTTGTATGTTGCATTTGATGCATTAATTACTGATCCATTGAAAGTATATAACAAAGTCCAATGTCCCACGTATTGCCATTTGAAAAGTTGACAATTGAATGGAAATGATCCTCACATATATTAGCACGTCAGTTTGTATGACAAATAGCATTTACTGCATTATAAAAATTTCCATACTTTTTACTTACAGTACATTAATCGGTTTTTTATGCTCAAATGACACAATTCACCTCCTAATATTAACTTTTAAATATTAAATATAAACATGTATATATATATATATATATATATATATATATATAATGTCCATGTGTTGTTACATAAAAATCAAGTCCAAATTTATTATTAAAATCTTTTTAGTCTCGATTCTTCATACATTCGTTCGCTGTTAAATAAAATAATTAATGTGACAATTATAGGGACGGTAACAGTAATTTGGACATCTACCCTAGTTTAAACTAGAATAAAACAACAGCGTTTTTAAAACGGTGGGATTTATAAATAAGTACTGCGCGAATTAATTGTTACCGATATACGTGACCTATAACAGCCGGATCTATAACAACGTGTATATAAGTATATCTTCATATGTATCGGACTACTATCCTTTAATCTTCTACAATCCAAATTTAATTTACTTTCACGATTTGAGCAAACGTATAATTAAATGAAGCGTATCACTTTAACCTGGAAATCAGGAATTAATAATCGTACTGTATAAATGGCTGATCTTAATATAACCGAAATGGAACAAAATGGGAATCATACAATGATATGCTAATGAGACAAAATTCAACAACGTTAAATACATGGATAAAGGGTTAACTTTATCAACTTTGGTCATATTGAGTATAATTCTTATGATAACCATTCTAAATCGCAACGGGCGTAAAAAGCCTTCGCTTTTTTACACAATCCGAATGTTTCCTACAAATGGATGGTTTTAATCAACTACTCGTAATGAAATGAATTCAATAATAAATAATTCGTATCCTCTGCAAGGTTATGTATAAAAAAAAATGTAACTCCCAAACTGATTACAATAAACGCATTTCACTGTACCGATCTTCAACCGAAACGAAAATCATCCCTCCAAAAAATAAGAATATTTGAAACAATCTTCATACCCTTTCATACTCTTTTACTTTTATTTAAAGTGATTCGTAACTTGCGATGAAGGAGGGAAGATCGAAAAAGATCAGAGGGTGGGAAAATGGAGCACGTCATGGTATCATCTCCGCAAGACAATGGAGGCAGGAATGGCGACCATTACGTGTGCCAAAAAAACGTGGATCGATGGTCCGGTTTACGTAAACGTATCGACGTCACGTGAGTGCGGTCGTGTTATCGGATTGAGGCATTGCCGCGTCGTTACGTAACGCGTGAGCAGAAACGTTGAGTTCCACGACGACAGGATCGTTAATAACCTCGCATTACGGCTTTCGCCGCGATATACGGCCACCGGCGCCCTCAGCCGCCGGGGTAAAGGCCGCGTTCCCCATTTTACGGCAAATTAATTATCAAACGCGCGCGCGCGCGAGCGTACCTGTTGTGAAACGGAGACGAAACCTGTTTCACGGACCAACCGATGAAACTGCATCGGAAGTGCAACAGAATTACCGGCTCCTATAATCGTCAGCCTGATAAATAATTGCCCCAGTTATTCTGCGCCGTTTGGCGCACTCGGTCCCTACGAGTATCTCGATTGCTAAGAGACCAAAGGAATTTGGAGTATTCGTACGATACAAGAAATAGGGTAGATGTACCAATTACCGATGCTACATTAAAGTTATCGCGTGACTTTACTTAACTATTTTTTCGATCATTCAACCTAAAAATCGTTCAAGTTTAGAGCATGATATTGTTCAACCGCTTTTTTATTTATGAACACTTTTTTATATGTTGAATTTAATGAATTAATTACTGGTTAATTGAAATGGTACAACAAAGTTCAATGTTCTTATTACTGTCATCTGAAAAGTTGTCATTTAAATAGAAACACGTTTTTACATATATTAGCGATTCGGTTTATATATAAACTGTCATAATATATGACAGATAGAAGATAAATCGTAAAATCGTCGCCTTTGCTGCATTAGAAAAATTTCCATACTTTCTACTTGCAATACATTAGTCGTGTTTTTATGCTCAAACGATACAATCCACCTCCTAATATTTATTTTTAAATATTGAATATAAACATATATACAGCGTCCACGTGTTGCTACATAAAAATAAAGTCCAAATTTAGTATTGAAATTTGTTTAGTCTCGATTCTTCATACATTTGCTCGCTATTGAATAAAATAATTAAAGTGACGATTATTGCGACACTGACAGTAATTGGGTCATCTATCCTAGTAAAGTTGATCAGTCTGGACGTTGAGCAGTTCATATATGTTAGATTTGTTAGAAAGCTAGGATATGTTAGTGTCAGTTATTTCACTATTGAAATATATCTAATTCCACGCGATATCTAAGTGTTCCTGACACCGAATACGAAACTGAGAAACGTTCTGCCTCGGTGTAGGAAGTTTCAACAAGCTAGACAAGTTTCCAAGTTCAACAAAGAAAAGACCGGCAGAGCTATCTAAGAATATCAACGTAATAAGTGCGTTTAAATTGTCTTTTCTTTGCGAATCCGTGTTATTTATTTAATAATCGTACAAAGAAGTAACCAAATAGTTTGGTAAAAGTAAAATAAAATTAATAAAAAATTCGTTTTCTACTACAAACAAAATATAAGTTTATTCTGTATATTTTGATCCGTACAGAATTTTATCATCATGAAGATTGATAAAATGTGTTTTAAATGTTTTGTAAATTCCATCGCAAAAGTAGTAATTTAGTAAAAACCACGAAATTCTTCATATTCTAATCTATTAAAAATCTAATAATCTAATAGTCTAATAATCTAATATAAATAAAAGAAAGCTAATAATCTAATTTATTAGCATACACATAATGAAAATAATTGTAAAAGTTAAACGCAAGATTTAAATTTATTTCGTGTATTCTAATTCACGACGAGTGGTAACAAATTTGGAAAATCAATTTGTAACATTACACTTCTTCCATTCAAGTACTTTCATACGATTTTACAAACATTACAATCAATCATGGATATAATTAATTTTATTGACTCTTTACCGGAATAAAGTTATTAATTACCGTTCCTCTTTCTTTTAACCAACTCTAGACGCTGTTCCTTAATTATCGCATCTAAATGGCCCAACTGTGAATATTATTTGTTTAAATTAATAATGTTATCACTTAAGAAAGGCTCGTTAAGATAATTCCCATCTAATCCTATCAACTACACAACAGAACTTAATACTACCCCTGGCAAAAAGTTTACGGTCAAACATGATAATATAAACGTAGCTAAAAACGTTCAGGTTTTTGTAGTGCAAAGTACTATTGTATAACTATAAAGTCTAATAAAGAAGTTATAGACAACACGGAATACAATTAGTTAATAAAAATGTTCCCAAAAGTAAAAATCAGCTTCGAGATATAATCAAATTAATGTGGAAAGAAATTCCATTTACTGGTTGTGAAAATTTTTATAGTATGAATGCTTCAACGCTTCAAAGTAATGGTATATAGACGTAGAAATATTAGAAATCATTAGGTAATATAAATATTAAGTAAGGTATCGTTTCATTATTAAGTAGATTTATTTACCCCACTGTCTTCTTCGTTTTAATAATAAACGAATATTTTTATTCATTTCCTTTCCCCACTTATTTTATACCAGATTTATTTAATTTTTTTAGATGTTTTTTTTCTTATTTGTGGAACAGCATCTCGCACCTGAAAAACATTAATGCTCTTAATTACTTTCACGTTCTCGCGTTTGACCGAAAATTTTTTGCCACGGATAGAGTATTATCAGAAATATTGCGAACTTTCTGAACAACCCAATACCAGTTCTTTATTTCACAAAGAAAACTACAGTTTAATTGAAAGCAGGCACATAATAGCTTTCCAGCAACGCGATCGAATAGAAATAAAGGGGGAAAACGTCGAATTTCCGAAAACTATGAAAATTCTCGAGATGAATGCACCAGAGCGTTGATAGAGGAATTGACTTTAATATCTAGCGGAAAATCCGTTTACGGCTTGAAAGCGACAGAAAGAGACCGCCATACAGCTATATTAGAAAAAAAAAGAAAAGGGAGAAAGTGGGAACGTATCGGGGATAGCGTAAAATCTAAAATAGATGAGACAAAATGCTCGGTGATCCCTGAACGGAGGACAAAAACCGGGTGAAAACGAAAGACAAAAAGAGAGGCACAATGAAAGAAAAACTGAACCGATACGCAGACCGGTTGGAAAAGTAATTGAAGCTTCAATTGGCGAATAAATTGGCTCGAATTTCTATCGTGAGTCGTTCCATTTTGACCATTTTTAGCCGGACCTCGCGTTTATCCGTCAATTTCGCGGAACAAAGTAGCGCGGTGTGCATCAATCACGTGCAAACCTTGTGAATTTCCCGTTGCCCGTGTCTTTATGCGAGCGAGAATGGAACATGGGACAGGATGATTGTAATTAGTCGGACCATATCACTTTTCAACTATTTTTAATGGACTTTGGTTTCACTTTTAACTTCGTTCCGTCTATTGCTACCCATTTCTTATCTTCTATTTGCATTTATTTTTTATTATACAGAGTCGATCTTTTCTCTACGTGTTCTTTGCATTTCGAGTGATCTTTTTAGTTGGATCGATTACGAATTTATTAGGTTGCTCGAAAAGTTTGTAGAGATATTTTAGAAACACTGAAAAAGTAATATGTGCATATTAACATTTTAGTAAATAATTTTGCGTGCAGTATTTATTGTTCGATAACTGTGTGACTATCCAAAAGTATCATAATCCATTTTTCCAAAAAGTTTGCACTGTTTTCATACTATCTTCCTCCGAAATTAATTCATGCAAGCAATTCTTTTAGACATCTAATTTATTTATTTTCTGGCCATCAATAAAGTTATACAAACGTTACAATAAATGATGATAGTAGAATATCTTAGACGACAATTAACAATTCTTGCTAATTTATTATTGAAACATTTAGTGATGTCTAATTGAAAATGATGTTTTTGCTTTTAATAATGTATTGTCCATTACTTATTGGATTTTAAGTTGGTCAAATAGGCACATTATTTATTCGAATTAAGAGCGTTATTATTTAACTAAAGCTTATTAAATATAATTCCCTTTCAGATCCACCAATTGCACAACACAAGTGAATGTAATCACAGACATTACGAATTTTGCAAACAACCCAATAAATGTCGTATTTATTCCAGGTTTTATCGACTTAATAAATGATTTATGATATGCGAATAAATAAAATTGTAGTGAAAGAAATGAATTTGTTGAAGAAAAAATATATTGACTTTGAAGGAAAATTTATTAAGAAAGTGCGAATCAGAGATATAATATTTTTACGTTGTCACTTTCTTTTTATGGAACCATATGCTTTTGCCATTTTTTATTAGATAACGGTTCTGTAAAAATGTTGTAATAACATTTTTGCCAATTATGTATTTTAAAGGCATTTTACGTATAATCAAACTTTCACATTATTTGAAATATTAGATGCAGAAATTAATTCGGTGCCTTCGTTTTTTAAATCTTGACGACTTTACCGACTTAAAACCACTGTATTTGTTTAAAATGAGAATTCATAAATTGCTTGATAAATGAGAAGAAATGGTCAAATTTACTAAATCATAAAGAACATTGAACTTTTGGTTGCATTTTTGTAACTAAATAGAAAACATTGGAAAAAGGACACAGAAATAATTTGTACACCTGATAAATTTTGGTCTATTTTCTTTAAAATATTATTCACCAGCCTCCGTCTGCAAATTTCAACTTTTTATTGTTGTTGCTCGTAGCTTGATAAGATTGGCCTACAAAGCCATGCCAATTTTGAGCCCCAGCCTCGTAAAGTTTATTAGTAGTCGTACCAGCAAGCAACCCCTTCTCCTTTTCCCGCTCTTCTTTATTATTTCCTTTTAGTATGTTACATCAGTCGCAATTTATAATTAAAATTTTTATTTTGCACAGTTAAATTGCAGTCTGAACATTGGTAAAAATTTAAACACTCTATAAGGCAAATAAGTGCCAATCTAAATCCCAATTAGAATTTCAAAAACCAACTATGATTCTGCAATACGCTGTTTCAATTCATTTTTTTATATTAACATAACATAATATTATATAACTACCATCTCTAATTTCTAAATTTACTTCTATGAATTCCGTTTTTATTGCAATAAATAATCCCATCCCATACCAATATAGACTATAAGTTATCCATAAATATTACTATAACATATTTACCTTTATTAATAATAAATTCTCCGAACCTTACGTTATTAACCCAAATATTAACGTGATTCCTTATAAACAAGTAAGAAAAATATAAGGAATAAATTTTTTTCATTTTCAGCATAGTTTTCGAGATAATAAAATGTATGTATATTCAAAATCGAAACCTTTAGCCTCGATTTCCCCTACTCGTCAAAGTGTACAAAATATTGTACAGAAATTAGGAGACTAGGTAATTATTGCTTCGTTAACACTTTATTTACCGCTTAGCTATCGCTTTATCTATAAACATTATTTATTTACGTTATCTGCTCTTACTTCAGACAATAACAATATAAGATATTTCGGAAACAAAGCGGATGTAAGAGATAACACAGAGTCAATTTATATAGGGTTTCCAAAAAAAAAAGCCGATTAATAGACTTCCGGTAAATAAAGTGTTAATAACCAGAAAATTTCTAATTATGTAAAATCGACAATTTCATATACAACAACCTAATAAATTCATCTTCCACAAACAATTTACAACGCAACTAAAAACAATTTGCTTTCTCCAATTGGTCATCGTACGAAACAATATATTTTATATATCATCGTTGAGTGAAACCGGAAGTGGAGTAATGATGCGTAATCGCGTTTCTATATCGACGTTAGTCTTTGACCAGATGTTCAAATTCCACAATTCTAGAATTTAATGAGAACTCGCGACGTAGATATCAAGCAGGGACGAATTAGCAGTACGATTGAATATAAATGAGTTCATTTCACAATTGATTGCAAAAGAAAGAACAGAGAGTTGAACGAACAAACAATATGTCGAACCCTGTTATTATTCCTTCTTTCATTGGTTTCCTCGATCTTCGCCTGGTTTTCGACGCAAAATGAAATTATAATTGACTCGACTAGTCAAAAGGACAAAAGGCAATCGACATAAATTTAATTAGCACAAGGTATTAGGCGAGTATTGTTCTTTGAGAGCAAAAGAAAAGATGTTTCTCAATGGGACACCTTCGTCATCCGATCGTTCGTTCAGTGACCTGATTTAACCCCTTAACGCTTATATTATTCTTCAGTTTATCGGTCAAAAGTGACCAAATTTTATTGCGCAAATTCGTAATTCGGTGCTATTGTGTCATGGTTTCTCTGTTGTCAATGGCGTACGAAACACGGTCATCAAAATAGAGAGTGGCGAGGGCAAAAGTAGAACAGAAACACAAATTATTAACCATTTGCGCTGGCGCTGATTCACGGATACGCGTGACCAAATCGTTTCTAGTAATTCGAAGCGAGTCATAACTGGATTACGATTAACCATTTGCGGACGAGAAGTAATAACACTTATGGGAGTACTTTAGTTTTGAATTCTACGTCTTTGAATGTTCAAGCTTTCGAGTTTCAAACCATATAATTCCTAACGATTTCAAATGTTTATTATTGCGTTAAGTATTCATTACGTTAAGTTTTCTGCTTTAAAAGTCGACATAGGTTCAGAAAGCCGAAAAATGATTAGGCGACTATTTGTCGACACTCGTCCGCAAAGGGTTAAATATGCAGCGTGAGAAGAAAGGAAGGTTCGTAACTTTTCGAGCAGATACTAGGTCGCCGAGTGGAACAGAAAAATTCTAATAAACACGGATCAAAAAACTGTATGGTGAATTTTGCAAATATCTTCTACAATTTTTCTTGCAAATATCTTAAAAACTAAAGGTGATCGACAACTTTGTCAGAGAAAAAACTTGTTCAAAATACCGTTCTTTATAACGTATTTACAAATTTAAAAAATCGTTAAAAAAAGTTATGAACTTGTTGAACGAGTTAAGAGTTATGAATTATAAAAGTTATTGCAGTTTTTGAGATAACTGAAGATCGACGTTCATGTCGCGTAATTTCCAACTTCAACACTTAAACGTCCGGCTATTTATTTTGCAACCATACCTAAACTTCCGACAATAATTTGCATATTTTAAGAATTTTTTTTTCTTTATGAAAAAGTCAATGCAAATTTTTCCCATACATTGCGTATTACAAATTACAAAAATGTAACACACCACCAGACGTTTAGCGATAATCAAAAGATATTGCGTAAATGTAATGCTGAATATTTAAGTGTCAAGGCAACTTTAGACGTGCGTAACACGCGATTCCAACGCAGGTGGTTAATACTAATCATACAAAGAAACATAGAATTGGTGAGCTCGCGTCACACACGGACTCGTACGTTAAGAGGTTAATATTCCTACTGGTATTAATCACGGTAGATTAGTCACCATTTGATAATATCAACCTACTAACTTTTCTCAGTACACAGATTATACCAGTTAATGCTACTCGCAGTAAAGAATTATTTATTAACGTGGAACATTTGTAACGTTTGTTAAACACTTGATACCATGTAACGAATCCTCTACTGCAAACCAGGGCTATCAATCAAATTAACATCTAAAATCTCATCTCAATCTAATGTTTAATCACAATGTGTAGAAAAGATGCATAGGTGCAATAAATAAATTAGAATTAACGGGCTACGTGCAACTAGATTTTTCGAAAATACTTTCATTCAAAACCGCGTGAAATATATTTTGAAAATTTCACGTATCAGAATTCCTTAAAATAGCGAAGTTATGATTATTATGTGTATGGGCCATTTCACGACAAATAGATCATTTTTATACTCGATGTTTGCGATTTTGTTGAAATTTAAATATGTTATGATCTATGCGAAAATTATTTAAAAAATACAGGCCCTCGAAGTTGGCAAGTTTTGGCCATTTTTAGGAAAACTATCTTCACGAAAGAATTTTTATCTCCAAAACTACTAAAGATATTAACTTGGTTTTCTCGTTCGCAAATTCATTTTTGCAACAACGAAATTTTCAAAATATTTTTGTTTCGCAAATTCGATCCTTTGATCCGAGTTTCTAAAAAATTGAAAACACTGTGCCAATATTCTGTATTCTCTTATATTTATCCTATATTTCTGGCAGAATCATACTTCTTATTTAGACATCATTTGAATTATAGCTTTTATCTCTTTATTTATCGAATAACACTCGTAGTAGCAATTGCCAAGTCAAATAACTTAAAATGTTACAGAATCATTCTACGTGCAATTATCTACCATTTAACGTAAGATTTATATTACACTGATTTTAGTTCCTCTTATAAATAAAAAGAGAAATCGTAAAATCGATGTATTATAAAAACAATAGAATCGTTCATTTATCTTCAAATTCAATATTTCTTCCGTCTTCGTTAAAAAAATATATTTTGTAAAAATACCTATCTCGGTGATATTTTTCAATATTTTCTAATCAAACGATTACAAGATTTAAGCATTCCCTTTCATACTTTTATAATAAAAAATTTACAATCGCATTTACCTTCATCATAAAAAAATCTCAAAGATATGTTCTTTGGTCTTCTAGATGCATATAGCCCCTTAAACGGAAAGATGTAATAAAAAGAGAGAGAAAGAGCCTTGAAAGGTTCTACCTACGGTTTGGAAGGAACATTAACAAAAATTGTCAGTGCCACACTTGGATAAAATACATCAGAAAAAATGAAAAATTGTGTCAAAAATCTGAACAAAAATCATGCAATGCGATTTTCGTCAACTTTCGATGAACCTTTTAAATCAGGGCTTGAAAAGGTTCCGAAATGAACTGTTTCAAACCGTTCTATAAAAGTTCTGGTCGAAACTGTTATGAAGAATTTTTATTTTGAATAACAGTTACGAAGAAGCTAAAAATCGAACTGTAATGGTTTAAGTTAAAGTTCTTGCATCAGCTCTCATATAAATTCTATAGCCGTTATTTTTTAGGTTCTATCTCTTGCGAAACGGTTCAGAATCTGTATCGTTGTACTATTAGAACGAACAGGAAGTCATTTGTTCCATAATTATGGATTTAGTAGCCGCTTTAAATTTGCACATTGCAACAAAACAATTGCAAAGTAAACTATAATGCATTAACCATTTGGCTTACAACAACGAGCTACACTCGTGATTTAGTCTATGGACCAATTACAATAAAAACATGCTGTATTTTCTACTAAATTTTAATTCACTCCATTTCGATTTGCAGGTTTGAGAGATCGAAGATTACTAGGTACGAATTACGTATAATATTTTAGTGCTTTGCATTCGATATAGTGTTGCAATAAAAAATAGTAAAAATTCCAGTGAATACACTTCGTAAAATTCATAAGCTGAAGAGTTAACAAATGATATATGTTCAATTAAGAAGAATGAAACGAGAACATGTATAAAAGAACGTGGATTAGAAAGACCGATTAATAAATATATTACGTTCTTATTGATATTAGCAAGTTCGGTATACAGAAAGAATCGATATTTTTTTAATATAATGTTAAGATTAATATTTGGAACACGTTTTTTCTTTTTAGTTTGCGAATATATTGAAAAAATAATCAATATCTGCTCTGATTGTTAAGAACAGCAAAGTTAGCAAACATATTTACACTGTATACATTCGAAACCGTTTCAAAACCTAAAAAATAACGGTCAGAGCACCTACATATATGAAATCTGATGCAAGAACTTTAATTTCGATTGATATAGTCTAAAATGTAACTTCTTTATAACAGTTATTTGGGATAAAAGTTCTTCTTAATTGTTTCGAAAACCTAAACCTATATTATAACAGCTTTCGAGTGCTATTTTAAATACTTTCACAAACGTTCCCAGCAGAAATCGTGCTCCCATGTTACCTGATCGCAGAATATTAACTTACGTGGAAATTTTGTAAATTTGACGGACAGCTTATTAAATTTTTTATCGAAGATAATATTTCGCGGCTGTAATTCGTCAAATCAAAATAACTAGTGAAGAGCTAAAGACAAGTCAGTTTAAACTGACGAGAAAAGTTTCGAATTTCTTGAATAGCCTTCTGCTTGTTGCAAGTTTCCGAAAGCTTCAGCAACGTAATTACTTGAATAAATCTTGAGAGCATTGGAACGTTAAAGTTTTCCAAGAGAAGGCGAAGATTGCTTCATTATTTTGAGTAAGCAATAATTAAGTGATGGGAAAATTTAATAAACACTCGTGGAAATAATGAATTTAATTCGAGTTTGGTGTCAATGTAGATTCTTAGAATATTCTTAACTATTATTATTCATCGTCCGCAAATGGTTAAAGATGCAGAAATATTACGTATTTCGAGGAATTTCTATCGTCACACACGGCACATAGCAAGCATTCAGTAAGTAATGGGTCCTTCAGTTTGACGGTGGAAAAAATCAGTACTTTTTATTGCATTTTTTTTATAGTCCCTGGTCTTGAAGATACGTTCATAAAGTATTGATCTGGAATTCAGAAAATTCCCCAAGCTATAAAGCTTTAAAGGAACCAATAACCATACGGAATCGTTAAACCGTTTTCTAAAAATATCCCTGAAGTGCGAATACAATACAGAAATATTTAATGTAAAACGCTGAAGCTAATAAATTAAAATAATTGCAGATATTAATAAATTTTTCAATTTTACGAACACCCGTCCCTCGATTTACGCGAGTTTTCTTTTGTTGAATAGCGATACAAATTATCTCTCGATTTGCACGGTTCTTTTTGTGTTTTTCATTTTTGGTAATTACTCGGAAGAAACAAAGGTCTATGAGCATTTTCAGATACGGCTTTCGTCACCCGGTTGAAAACAAATGAAATGTCGTATTAGCTGTTTTGGTTGCTTTAAACTACAAAAACAAGGACGAATATACGATCGCAGCATTCATTTTCAACTGGGTGACGAAAACCGGACAATGTGATAATACTGTAACCCACAACAGTAAAATACCAAGAACTAATACTTACTAACGTACATACAATTCTCATTGGCACATTTGCAGAAAATATAAAAAAAAACTTTATGACAATTAGAAAAAAATGAGGTATTTAAAAAAAATTCTAAAAAATGTTCATACATAATTTGTTTTGAATTTCACCAAATAGAGAACGTAATAGACATGTTATTATATATATATACAATGCTACAAATTTTCCCAACAACCTAATAAATAATTTTTACGGTAAATTTGTAACCAATTATTTTTTCTGTCTCGGTAGTCCTACTGTTAAGAATCATTCTCAAAGCAATGGACCCTTTTTACACAATACAGAACACATAAAAAAACTGCCTGGAACGAATAATCCGCGTAAATCGAAGGACGAATGTATTTGTAGCGGCAGCTATTTAATAATCATTCGTACTGCACTCCGTAGCGATGAAAGGGTTAAATCCGTAATAACTTTCGTACAAGAAACTTCAAATGTTTGTAACTTCGAACACGACACAAAACATTCTAAAGTATTTTTCCTATAGGAGATTACAAAACAAACATATTTGGAGCGAACGACGAAACCAAATGGCGGGAGAAGTTCGCAAACAGAAGTTTGCGAGCGCTCATTAGCAGTCGTGGCGCGTTTGTAACCCCTCCGATTGTCCGGGAAAACGTGTATCAGAAGGGGGGGGCAGCTTTAAAAAAGTCACGGTGGATAGGTTTAAGCGTGCTATTATACGGAGTAACACGGGCCACGATACAAGCTGCATGTAGTTAACTAGTCGTTGCGAGCAGGGTGCAATCTCGAAATCGACCGGGTAACTTGGGAGCACGCACGCCGATAAAAAGGGCTCTAGCGTCATGTGATGTACGTGCACGCGCGTGGAAAAATATTTTCGTCGCTATCGCCAGCGAACTTTCGGCGAGCACCGGCTGTAATTGTGCGCATAGTGCACACATAGAGCTAGCGAATCATAGAATTCAACCCTTAAACCAAAAAGAGAAAACCTGGGGATGTATAGGGGGTAAATTGAAATTTAGAAAATATCTGGACGAACTGAATCGTTATGGGTTTCACATTTTACAGTCTCGTACATATACAATGGCTCAAATTAAAACTCGGACACTTACTGTATCGCTTACAATTATTCGAACGGGTTCAATGTTGATGGACGATCTCGTTAATACAAAAGCCTGAAATTGAAATGTTTGGAAATTGAAAGGATTGGGAATCGAAAAGCATGGGAATTGAAACACTTGGGAATCGAAAAGCTCAGTAATCCAAACGCTTGGAAATTGAAATATTTTTCGATAAAAAAGCTTGGAAATTTAAACGCTTCGTAATTCAAAAACTTAGGAATCCAAATGCTTGGAAATTCAAAAGCTTAGGAATCACAAGCCTGGAAACTCGAATGCTTAGAATTCTGAAGGGTTGAAAAATCGAACGTATGAAAAATCAAAAGCTTTGAAATTCAGCTGCTTATCAATAATTTGTAAAAAAATGGAAGTGTCCGAGTTTTACTGATCCGCTGTACCTTTTATTTGATTTCAACGTTATAGTTCAATTTTTCAGTGGCAGTCATAAAATTAAAGAAACGGACGATTGAAAAGAAGAAAAGTTCGCTGGATGACTACTCAATCAAATCGTTGTATGTAAAAGCTTTAAATTAACAGATTGAATAGTTTACTCTTGGAATTAAATGTTTCCGTAACTAGTTCTGTTTCTTTTTCAATTTTGAAAATTATACTGGAAAATATTAAAAGCTTCTACTACGTACACCCCCGTTCAAAAGTATTCGGACATTTGTTTATTTCTGAGGGATATAATGCTATTACTAGACTGCGGATGTTTATGCAACTTCATACTGTTATAGGCAAATTTCAGGAGGTGAAACCTAAGTAGAGATTAGTTTCACCGTGTAATTATTATAGTTTCGATCTTACTTTGGATATCTACTGTAATTTTACCTATTACATACATTCTGTACTTTCTTCAAATTTAAATTTTCCACAATTGCATAAACATTCGCAGTCTATTAATTACAAAATTGAAAAGACAGGCACTATAATAATTTTATTCTATGCTACTATAGCTATAGTATGTGCAGTAGAATGTTATGATACATTGTGGTACATTTTTAGAAATTAATATGCAATAAGAAAAGTTAGGTATCAAATCATATAAGATTACAACAATATTTGAAAAGCATTTTACTTTTAGATTGCGTAATTTCCTTCGCTTCGCTTGTTACTTAATTTAATTCTATTCCTGCCCAAGAGATTGTAGTAAATTCATAGTAAGATAAGTGCGATTAAAATCAAGTAGTGATAACTAAATTCGGCAACTGTATCGATAAACTAAATTTATATTTAATAAAACTAAAATTATATTTAACCCCGCAACGGTCTTCGTGATTTTATTCACTTCAACCGTATTCTGCTTACTTTAAAAATGTTTTATAATTTTAAGTAAAAGAAGCTTCAACGTAGATATCAGAACTCCAAATTGCACATTTTAATTACAATTCCTTTATGTTTCTCCGAAAATTAAGAAATTCTTCACAAAAATAGAAAAACATTTGGATAGTTGGAATGTTTTCCCCAAAATTGAAAAATTCGTTACAAAAAATGAACGCACGTTTGGTTCGAAAATAACCCAAGGACCGTTGCAGAGTTAATTTCAACATATTATTGACAATTTCTTTAAATAAATAATTGAAACATACAAGAAGATGATAAGCACCCGTCTTTGATAGTTAGTTACTCATTGCTTTGTAAATTCTAGTGATATTCCATGTATTGTTACTATAAATTCATTTAATCGTAAGTCCGAATACTTATGAGCGGTAATGCATATGGAAAAAATGAAGAATAACGAACGGATTCGTACGAAATTCCAAAAAACTGAACAATGATACTTCGGCATTTTACTACCGATACACGCATCCTTTAAAATCCCCAAAACCTTACTTAACCCCTTGGCATACAGTGACTGTCTTATTTTGTGTTGCGTTGTAGAAATTACCGTCTTCGAGGCGACAAGAATTATTTGTTGCTCTGCAACAAATTATTAACCCTTTTACTGCTATTGGCGCCTAAGAAATGTAGGCATAGTGTGCTATTGGTATTTTCTATAAACCAAACTCGATGATCAAAAACAGTATAGTAACTTCTCGAGTTACGGACCATTCGCACTTACAACGAAAAAATTTCATAAAAAAATTAAAACAATATATCTTTTTTTTTATAGTTTTCGTCAAATATATATCATATACATATATAATTATTTACATATATGTAGTTAACAATTAAAAATCAGAACGAAAAGCTATTAATTTTGATGTACATATGTCTATTATAATTATATTATTTATTTTTGTATGAAATTCGACTTACGACCATTTCTACTTACGTCTGAAGTTGCGGAACCGAACCCCGTCGTAAATCGAGAAGTGACTGTATTAGGGTTTTGAAGCACTTTGAATTCTGTACCATTTAAAGAACATAAAAGAATTAAAAAAAGGTTACGGATTCGATACAAAGAAATTAAATATTTTGACAATTTCTTCTTTCCCTTTGAGTAAAATCCATCGCAGTGAAAGAGTTCAATTATTAAATCAAGGCACATGGTCACTCGTGATCCATCCATCGATTCTGTTTAATAATGTTGCTTAATTATTGATTATTAATACTGCATACCAACTTCACTAAATGACATTTAGCAATGCAACTATTCCATTATGTTTCTAAGCTTAAATGAATCAGTTCAGTTGAGCCAAATAAGATAATATTTCTAGGACACATTGAATTTGTATGTCAAGGGGTTAAATTCACATACCTCATACATGTACATTACATACAACTATAATATTGTACTTACATTTTTGCTGAACACTTGACACATAATCATAAATAAAATAACATCACCCCCGATATCCCAAAAATCGTTTATTACTTATATATATATATATATAACATTCACCAATTAACCGAAGAAAAATGTTCCTTTAATCTAACGTAAAATACGGACATTACCAAAAGGATTATCGGACAAGAAAGGATCCACTGTAACCCACTGTGAGCATAGATCAAGGGAAAATCAATGGAACTGATTTAAGGGTTGAAGTTCGGATCGCTGCTCGCATAACCATAGAGAATTATCACTAGGGAGAGATCGCAATGATCGAGGTAAACAAACGGGGGACACAGTATATGCCAGAACGGTTTATTTGCGGTTTAATTTGCGCTAAAGTACAGATACTCATGCAAAACGAACAGTATATGTACAGCGTGGACGTGCTCGGCCTCAAACGAGGCAGAGAATCCGCACGTAAAGCGAAGATAATTAAAAAAAAAAAAAAGAAAAAAAAACAAAACGGAAAAAAGACAAGAAATTCTCGATGAGGACACCCCCTCCTCTTATTTGTTTTCGTTGGCTCGTTAGACGAATTTAAACACGGTCACTTTACGATAATTACTGGAATTGAGACAAACGCCGGAGAACGACAATGTTTATTCTTCGACACATATTGACAGAGGCATAATATTAATACATAAAATGGAAAAAAGCTTCGTCAAGAACTTCGTCCGCTTGTCGATCCTTGTTATACACGAGTTACAGGTAGCGAAATATCATTGCGTGAACGCCGCGCGATCGATGCGTGATAGTAAATGGTGTTTTTTTTTTTTTCTTTATATATATATATATGTATATATATATATCTTATATGTATATATATGTACGTATGTATAACATATGGTAAATAAATATATAATATATGTACAAATAATACCTAGGCGAACGCCACTTCGCGTTAAGATGTCGCCACCCCGAGCCGGGACTGCCGTACTGCAACAGACACCCGAAACACTGTCATCATATGCGTTTAGCATTTTAAAAGATAAAAGTCTTTACCGATCAGTTGCATGCCGGTAAAGAGAATGCAATGACTGTCAATTAGCAAACGACACACTTTTATTACAATGTCAGGGGTTGAAATTTTCTCGATGAAATTTTGTTACAAATGAGATTCAGGAGTGATTTAATGTAGGGCTTGTTGTGTCTTGTAATATAGGGGATGATTCTTCATGAAAGAAGGAGTTGAAGACGTCTTAATATAGTTTGCTAATTTTCTGCTGCTTATGGGGGACTTGATTGTTCTTCCTTGTTTCTTCAATTAAAGGAAACTACTGTAGTCTAGGTATGAAATGATAGATTTACAATTTCTGATTAAATACTTCAATGGAAACTTTACTTTTCTCATTATTTTGAAGGAATCAAAGTAACGTTTATCAGATCAAAGAATTAACCCCTTGACTTGAAATGCTGTCTTTAACCAGTCGTATATATAGGATGTCTCTATAATTTTGGTACAGCCGTGCAAATTTTATTAACTTCTTCACGGAATGCGTCACATTCGTATACATTTGGTTTCTGAGTTTCTTACGTTCAAAGACTACATATGTGGATATTGCTTTTCTTTAAGATATTTTTAATTCTTCTACTATATTTTTTGTCTTGCAACTATTGTTTAACCCTTTGAGTGCTAAGTAATTTTAGGAGATCGACGTGTTTCTAGATTTATTTTCACGGATCACGCGTATACATGATATTTAATATGAATATTGTGGTCTTTATAAATGAAAATTCATATCTGATATTTGAACATTTTACACTAATTATTCGTTGTGTTGAAAGACTCGAATTTGTAAACTGTATGTATCACATTTAAAATTGACCGCATATATGCGCCCATAGCACTCAAAGAGTTAATGTTTATCAAATTAAAATTAATTGTTAATAATAAGTTCTTATTTTAACGAAAAAATAGTCTATAAAGAAGTTAATACAGGAACGAATTTTTAAATTCGTTTTACTTGAAAACAAAGATACATATGCAAAAATTTCATTCTGCATTGTAAACTTGTTTCTTCATGAGAAATTACCGGTGGTACCATTATTACAGAAACCTGTTGTATGTATATTGTTTTCTATGTAAAATATACACTGATGAGCTTCATATATTATAATTTTTAAGACGTTATCAAATTTTAGCTGAAACAAATTTATAAATTGCACACTCGCTTGGAATAAGATTAAAACTAGTTACTGAACATATAAAAAGTAATGTGCAAAACTACCTTTATATAAATGTCAAGGAGTTAATGACCTGATTATGATTTAAAAACAGAATCTGTTTAAGTGTTTGCAAAAATGAGAAAATTAAATTCAAACGTTAAAAAGCTGTTGCGTAATCAGCTGCGCGAAAATAAATTAGTGAATTAATTCACAATTTTTCTACGTTACTTACATAATTTTTCTATGAAAATGATTAAAAGCTTAAAGATTAATCACAGTAAAAGATTCCTAACAATCAAATTTTAATTAAACACATATTGCAATTTTCTCCAAAAAAAATGTATTAAATTATCCTAACTTTCTACATAATTCTTTTACGAAGAATCGCCACCCTTATTAGCAATGGAACTGGAATTAAAGTAATTTCAACCCCTGCTTTAAGTAAATTCTTACCCCATCGTGCACGTTACAAAGAAAATATTTCATTTTTAATTAAAATTATATTTCTTCTAAGCAATTATGCTCGGAGGCTCACATAGTTGTCGATTTTATTTCTCTTTCTTCAAAGAGATTGTCATTGTTATTGAAATGTAAACAAGTATGTACGCAAAATTTTACCAAACAAAAACTCAAATTATTTGAAACGAAACGAAATCACATGTTATCGATAAGTTATATTGCGATTGAGTCATTAATAATTATACTTCTTTTGTCAAATTCAGCATTTGTTTTTAACACAATAAAATACCTGCTTTAAAAATCCCTACCAAAATGGAGGCTTGATTATTCGAAAAGATAAATTCATTAACCTGTTCTTATATCCGGGTAGTATATTTTAAATTGAAACTATATTTATTGATATATCTAATATTTTACTGTATCCACTATTAATACATATATTTTTTTCAATCAAGTATGTATTATTTTACATAACAGTAAATATTCACGTTTGTATTAATTGCACATTTAGTAACTTGTAATGTCATAAATACGCTAATGTAGATAATATTAACTATATAAAGTACAAAAAGATGAAAAGTAAAACCTTAGAATTTTGCAATACAAACAATGACTGAAAGAATTATTGGATTTTGTTGTTCGAAAAGTTTGTAGAATTGTTGATAATATAAAGCCGTTGTTAAGTGATAATATTATTAATTTAAGCAAATACCGTCCACAGTTATGCCGTTTAAATGCGATAATTAAAAAACAGCATCTGGTTTTGGTTAAAAGGAAAAGCAACGGTAATTAATAACTTTACTTCGGTAAAAAGGCAATAAATCTTATTATAATTTATTGCAATGTTTGTGAATCCTTATCAGTGACCCGAAATTAAATACATTAATGGCTGAGAAAAGTTACTTGAAAGAACTAATAATCAAAGAAAATATGCAAATTTATTCAATAAAATAATAATTGTCGACATAATGCCCTTGAATGGTTTTGAAATTACGAATTTTCCGAAAAACTTGATATATTTATTCTCGAAAATATCAGAAGTATGTTCCAATAAATGATCCATTATCTTCAAATAGATTAATGAATTTATTTAGTCAAGAAATAAAGTTTGCTTTCGAACAAAAACCTATTCAGCTTGCTTGAAACAAATGGCATAATGCGTTACAAAAATGGCAACAATTATGTTTCAAAACATGATATGTATTTAATTTTGTTAAAAACAAATGTTGAATTCAATTTAAAGAAATAAATTATTCATTGATACATCTAACACGACTCGAAAATTTCAATTTTTCATCACGTTACAAGTTGAATGTAACCACAAAACGAGAATTTTTGTACTTCAATTCAATTAAAATTTAATATTTTCTACACTATCCTAAGTGCAATTGCGTTTCATTTCTCATCCTCCCACTATGCAACAAGTTTCACTATCGTACAAGTTGAATATAACCACAAAACAAGAATTCTCGTACTTTAATCCTATCTCAATAGCTTCTAACTTTAATCTAATTAAAAAGTTCATGATTTTCACACGGTATCCAAAATGTGTTTGCACACTTTCTAATCATAAGAATCTAACTATAAATATAAGTAAATATATTTTGACCGCGAGAAAAGTTTTTCCGCAGAACTCGGCATTCAATACGAAAGGTAAATATTCGATTTACAGACAGCATAAGGGAAGCTTCCGACTGAATTATCAAAATTTCTGCACGATTAAAACGTGTTACACGATTAAAGCTTAAGAGAGTGGCCGGCCCTGGCCTCGTTTGGAACGTAATCCAGCCGAGAAAATTACAATTTCCAAGCGGGCCAGAAATAACCGGGCGACATAAAATATATATCAACATGCGTGCCTGACCACGGGGAGGGAGCTCGTTGCTTTTTAATTGTCTTTCGCTCATCCGAAATCGGACTTTCTATCATGAAAATTGCTGCCGCTTTTTCCTGTACCTCGCTGATACACATTCATCATGTCGGCGAATTAAACAACTTTCGTGGCCTGAGAACACAACTCGTTTGAACTTCGTTAGAACACCAGGAATCCCGATATGGAATTCAGATAGGTTTCACCGCAAAAATTTTCTCTTTGTAACGTTTCGATGCAGAATTAAATAGCTATCGGGTGAAACCGAAGGATTTTGCAATATTTCACTATGGTTAAATTCTATGCTCGCGCGTGATTGCGTAAAATTTCAAGACATGTATTTCGTTTTTGTAAAAATTTTAGTTTTGGAAAGCAAATTTTATAATTTATATATATATATACTTTTTTTTATTTGAATATACTTTCTATGATAATTTTGTTAATACTATAATTTCACTTTTGTCTACTTTTTTGTGAACTCGTTTTAATATTGTAATTATTTATAAATATAAGCATATTTTTACATTACGATTATTATAAAATACATGCATTGTTTTGTATTGAAAAATTCGTATCAGACTGGATTTAATTAACTTTAGCTCATAAAAGCAAAATCCTCCAAAGTTTAACCCACATACGAATTATTGGAACTTCTTTTCAACAGACTTTGGAAACTTTTTCGATTAAAACCTCGTATTTTAAATGCAACAAGTAGGCTGCGAATCTTTATGCAAATTTGTCTTTTTATAAATATAAATAATCAAATCGAAGCTAAATAAAAACTTGTTTCATACTTTAAATGATATAGTATGTACTTGAATTGGTATACTTTTGTTTGATTAGAATTTTTACCTTTCTGTACAAAAATGATATATTATGCGCATTTTGAATATTCGAATTTTCTAAGCATAAAAATTGTCGAAGTTATATATTTCCAAAATTTCGAATGTTGAAAGCATCGAATTTTCAAGCCGTAGAATATTCAAAACTTCGAAATTTCAAGACGTTATATTTGTAAAGCTCCGAATTTTTAAAACTCCAATTTTTAAAGCTTTAAATTCTCAAACCGTAAAATTAACAAAACTTCGATTCTTCAAGCCTTCAAATACTTAAACCTTTGAATTTTTAAAGCTACAATTTTTTAATGAATCGAATTCTCAAACCGTAGAATTAACAATGCTTCGATTTTTGAAGTTTTTAAATACTCGAAGCTTAAAATTGTTAACCCTTTGACTTTTTAAAGCTTCGAATTCTCAAGGTAAAAACTTTGCATAGTTTTCTATTTTCCAAAGTTTCAAATTCCTAAAATTGCGTTTACAAAAACATAAAATAATAATTAATAATAGTAGAACATAGATTTATTCTACTCCTTAAATATTACAACATACATATGTATACTTTACTTTGTATATTTTGCTTTGTGATGCAAAAATGCCATACTATGCGCATTTTGTACTTTTTTCGTACAATTCGAAATCTCCAACAACCACATAAACATCCGCAGTTTATAAAAAAAAAACGAGGTACAATCCATGCAAAAAAGGAAAGAAGCTCCAATCTTAATTGCTAAATCTGTTAGTAGATAAAAAAAAAAAGAACACCAGTCCAAAGAGAACTGCAAAGAAGAAAATCATGTTAATCTAGAGTAGATGACGTCACGCTGTTATTTTCAAAGACTTAGAGGAAACAAATTCACGTAGACATATACGTCGATGTACATACGTCACATTTGAAATATTGAAACATGGGGAAATGGAGGAAGTGTTACGCGGGAAATTTGCACGTCACAGCAATTTTTCAGCCTGGTAATAACGTGTCGATTACTTGTTATGACGTTCTGCTTGCAAATTCAGAACGTCGGAACACTTTGGAAAAGCTCCACGCTCGCTTGTTTGACGTTTAAAGCGTTAAATTCGGCTAATCGTGAAAACCGTTCGGTCACTGCGGCGTAATTTGTTCCCGCAAATAGTTATCCGAGAGGCGAAATAATCCCCACGCATAATCAATTGGTTATAGCTGAGGATTTGGTAATTCGCACATGTGTAAATTAGACTATTCAGGCTTGAATTACGATTTTCACGATTCTTGGCTTAGCATTCATTCAATTGGTTGTAACTTTTTTTTAATGAATTTATATTTGTACCTATTGATACTTGAAAGGCGGTTTTTCTTAATTAGTTTGCAAATACTGATTAGCTGTTAATGAAAATTAACATTTTAGCGTCTTGTAACACTTTTACAATAATGGGGTAATATTGTGAAATATAATATAATAAAATAGAAATGGAATAGCAAAAATTGAAATGATAGAAACTATGATAAAACTATGTCTATCTGTTTTAAATATTTATACACTTTATACTTATTTTTATGAGTTTCTCTATTTTTGCTATTTTATTTCCAATTTGTTATATTTCTTATTTATTCTTGTCTGTTGTTTATGGAAATAAAAACCGGTACTACGTAATTTCTAGCAAAAATGAATGAACTCTCGGAAAGTTAGAAATTTCTATGCGATTTAAGAAACCTCTCAAAATCCTCTAAATTAATATTTAACCCCTTGCGTAACCAATGAATTGTCTAGAACTTCACATGTCATATGTTCACTTAAATTTGCATATGGTAATTTATTTTAACAATATACACGTATCTACGCACGTATTTGAAATTTCTAGTGATACTGTTTGCCTTAGATCAGTTTTTCACTACAATACATTTAAATAGTTCAAAGGGAACATAGAATATGAGTTTGAATAAAAAGAAAAAATTCCATAGGAATTTTATAAGCTTTCGAACAATCCCAAATTATACTTCGACGCAGTCTCAGCTTTTAAAGCTTCAAAATGGAAAATTTAATTTTGACTGACGTCCATGAAATAGTCGAAGCAATTTTTTTTAAACAACCACTTCACTTTATTGCCAATTTCTGTGACTACAAGATAACGGAAAAGTTGCAAACGGCAATTAGTATGAAATTTGCAATTTTCATTTTGTTGAGTACATCATTACATATCGTTCAAAATACAAAGTATTCAATAGAAATTTTGAGAAATTGTCTAAAAAAAAAAAAAAAAAAAATCCTGCATAAACATTTTTCTGTTGTTTGGACTTTCTCCATTTCAATAATATTTTCAGATAGACTCATCGTAAAATTAAATAATGAACGATTTATCAATTTTATATTATATGCATCGATAATCTTGAACTCTTTCGAAGTATCCCTTTAATTTAACTTTCTTCAAACGACTTTTAAAATGAGTCGCCAAACCAACAATAACTTCAATAATAGCTTGAAACGCAAGGGGTTAACAATATGGGAAAAACGCAGAAACTTCTCGTTTTTCGACAAAAAACAATGTCGCATAGGTAAGTCGGAAAGTTATTCGCGTGACGAGAAGAAATTACTCCCATATTCCTACGCAAACAGCTAATCTGAACTGTAAAGCGGCGATCTGGCTACGAACTTTCCACCAAACGACCGGCTAATTGAGTTGTACCCTCGCGCAAGGGAAAAACTTTATCGAGGCAGTTCGCGGTTGATCCAACGAAGCAGTTTCAACGTGATCCAACCGACTACTATGTAGCAACGTGTGTATAATAGTTACACTATCGTTGAAATACAGTATCAACCTGATGCATGAAACTTAGGCTCTACATGAAAGCGTTGAAGGGATATTATACTGTAGCCGATTAAAATAATATTGAAGTAAATATTTATTTCGATACATCTAAATATTTAAATAAATATTTATTTCGATATTTTTTAATATCTTAATAAATATTTGTTTCAATATTGTTTAATATTTTAGTAAATATTTATTTCAATATTTTTTACTATTTTAATCAATATTTATTTCAATATTTTTCAGTATTTTAACAGCTATTTGTATTAATATTTTTTCCATGTTGCATTTTCCAATAGTGTAGGATTTCGGAAATGTCAAGGTGAAATTCGTAAAATTTCCAAAGAGTTAAATGTTTAAAAAAAATACGCTGCATACTTATGTCATTTGTAATTGCATTAGAAACTTCAAACATAATTTTTACTGAACGATACTTTTCAAATCGCGCGCATATGTATGTCTCTAATTAACTATGAAACAAATTGAGTTGAAATTGTACACGAGTGTAAAGTACATTCAAAAACATCGTTTGAACTTGCAAGTTTTTGGTACCTTCAAAGTTATAGTCATAAACCGCTTAATGATGGGAATACGTTCTGAGAAATCTGTCGTTATACGAATATATCGCACAGTGTAAGTACATATATATATACTTCTATAAAGACAAGGTAGTATAATATAGCACATTTTTATATGTAAACTATATTTTTCATTTGTATTCTATTTTTTAAAATATTTTTTGCTACTAGTTACTTACGCGGCATACTACACTACGCCTCAAACTAAAAGGATCACCACCAATTTTAGTCCGCAAAATTGTCGATATTTCAACTGTTATAACTTTGAAAGAAAAAAAAACGTACAGAAATGTACCTTTGCTCATTTTAAAGGGCAAAGCCATTACTTTTTCAACACTGAATTAAATCTGTTTGGAAGACATTTTTATATTCGGATATAGGGCGTGAGAATGAAGATATTTTCCTTTCCTTCAAAGTTTTCCAAATTCAAACGTCATCACGGAATTCAATAATATTTTTCGCGATTCGTTTTGCAATAAATTTACGGGGAGAAGCCTTCCCTTTAAAATGACCTTCTAAAAGTTGATGTGAGATCTTTTGTTGCCATTTGCAATTTTAACGATTCCTTAATTTTGGTGCGTAGTGTATTTTACACTCCGTCGTTAAACGACGCAAGACTATACTATTTTTTTCGACTCCGAAATGCAAAAATTGAGTAAAAATGCAAGTGTCTTTCTTGAAGCGCTATTGTCAATTCTTTTTCTTACATTATTTATTGAAAGATAAACAATGAACACATTTGTAGCAAACAAATACTTTTTTTCATTTAATTTATATAATTAAATAAGTTATATCATTTTTAATAAAATACCTTACAAGATTTTGCGTTGCTACTTTAAACATGTGTAAATATATACAGTCATACCACGAACTTACGTACTAATTGATTCCAAGGTAGCCGACGTATATAAATATGTAAATACTTTTCTGATGCAGCTTTTGCAAAACTGACTTTTTTACAAATTTTGAAAGTTTTCAGTCCATCATTGAAACACTTTATGACGTTCAATTTTGTTTGCAAATTAGCAGTATTTGCTTTTCTTCTGTTGAAATATGAAGACGAAGGCAGCTGTTATTTTGGTGCCTTATCGAAATTAATTATTTTAGACTGCGAATTTTTATACATTTATGAGAAAATTAAATGGGCAAAAAAGTACATAATATACGCAGCGTATAAAAATATATGAAATAGTCCCATAGGAGAAGATATTTTAATACTTAGAGGACGAAATTATCCTCTATTTATTTAGCTTCCACTTTTTTATTTTTGTTTATACAGAAGCGAATTTGTATTAAATCCGCAGTCTATTAATTACACTATTAATTTTCAATTTAAATATATATAAGCAATATTATAATTTATATATGTTTAATATGTTGGCGAAATTATGCATGTAGATGAAAAACTATATTTCTAAACCTAGATATGACGCTTCCCAAGTTTTGGAAAACGTAAATCGAGGTATTACTGTATGCAAAACAGCTTAGTTTAATTTCCAAAAACCACACTGAAATTGGTTGTCTACAGTAGAATATTCCCTTTAAGATCCAAGTTTACCATGCTTTCCAAATATCTAACGCAAAATTGGAATGTAAAAAATATTTTATAGTACTACATGAGAACATAGTAATTCGCGATATGCTTGATCCCATCGCTAAGCACGTCGTCACACGTTAAACTGCTCGCTGCTCGACATTTAACGTTGAGAGGACGTCACGCAAGGCGAACCAGAGCTTCTGGAGGCTTGCGTGGAAATTAACGCGTCACGACTTCATCGGGTTTGATAGGATGTGCACCTAAAACCCTGAAGCGAGGCCGTCGGCCAGAGTTAAAGCTCGTCTACAAACACCATTCGCAGTTAACGACGTGTCAGATCAAGCGCAAAACTCTGTTTTCGACTTTCATTACGGACTGCATGTCGTGATCCATTTCGAGAACGAGACACCAGACATGTAAAACTACCTATAAGTTTCTGATTTTATGAGATTTTGCTTCAAAGACTTCTAAATTCACTGACTCGCAACAGCAAAACTATTGCTATTAAATTTGTACGTAACGACAAGTATTGTTCATATGAATGATTAAAACTGGAAAGATTGATCAAAAGAATTGTAACATTCAGTCATTAATTTTGTTTCAATAAAAATCAATATAAATTTCATCCAAAATGCTTTTAAAGGTTTGATGATTTTACAAAAAACAAAATTTTAAATTCGACTTCATTTGAGACTTTTGGATGGGTTTGATAACTCGTATGTCATTATTAAAGTAAGTTGTTATTTATAATTGCAATTTCATTGATTGATGATTTCAAATCATCTTACACAATTAAAAAACTCTAATCATTTATCGTTGATTTATGTCATCTGTTTTATCTATGTTTGTATCTACATCTTATCCACGTTAAAAATACATTGCAAGTCACATTCTTTTGTTAATATATAATTTCAAATAAAAATTGCTGAATATTTCATGTAACACTTTTGCGACTATATATTTCTGAGAGAAAAATTCTTCCATTTTAGTAAAAAAAGCCAATATGGAAATATTAGAATCTTTTAACATTCTATATAATTTGAAAGACATACCACTACACTTAAATTTTATTAATTTTATCTTATCCTTTTATCACCATTCTATAGAATTTTACCACTATATTATTGCATTACTATCAGAATGATTAAGAAGAATGAAAGAATGATTAGAGCATATCTCTCCCAGTAGAATGAAAACTCATAATCTTTTATAACGGAAATTACTTTTATGGAAGAAATCTCGTACGATTAATGACTAATAAAAATGTTGACTGCTTCAGCGTATCACACTAGCATCATGTATGTACAAAAATCAGTATCACAGAATCTCATAAAATACAATTAAGAGTCATCTTTTTCACTCGTTATTTAGAAATAACGATTTTTAAATGACTCTAAAAATGCGTCAAATAACGCAAAAAGATTTCGAATACCCTATAAATCGTTCGTAGCCAGAAATACTTGTTCTATTAATCTGTAATAATTAGACTGCGAATCTTTATACAAATCCTTGTAGTTTTATAATTTAGATAATACGTAGTATATAATTTCTACTATACTTTATATGTTTTGTATATTTTAGCCTATTGCGTGCATTCCGTGCCTTTTTACATAGTTTAAATTTCCCATAAGCGCATAAAAATCCGCAAGTCTAGTAATCATTTTCTTTCACTCTGTCTTTCTCTCAAGCGCAAGAAGTTATTTCTGATCTATCTAAAAGCAAAGTTAGTGAAGCTGCAAAAAGTAATAATAGCGGTTAGATTTCGCGTAGTTTTACAAGAAACAAAACGCGCAGTATCACTCTGCTGATGGACCACCACTTAAAGGGTAGCTACCTTTCATTGAATCAAGGCAGGTTTCCTGTGGTTCATGTTAAAGAATCGGAACTGTAGCCGCAGCGTTAGGTCTTTCCGTACTGTTGGGAAAGAATAGAGGTGTCGTAAGTATACATCGCAGCTCTGACACTTTAGAGTCTCTCATCGGGTGGTAAAATCATATACTCTACTGTAGGATATCCTCGATGGCAAACAGAAAGGAATCGAAACGATGTAAAAATTATCTTTGCCTCGATGTTAACCCTTTCAACCTCAAATAGTACCGATAATACGTAAATCTATTCCAATTTTGTATCAAGGAAATATTCAGAACCATAACATTCGTACACAATACAAATGTATACGAAACATGTTTTCGCGAAAAGGATTTTATGGGTCAAACCTCGATTTTTGAGTTTTCACATTAGGTGATAATCTTTTCGATATAATACAATTTAATAATAATCTTTATAATCTTTGCAACTCTGAATGCTCTTCTTTCGAATAAAATTGGTCACATTTGACAATCTTGAAAATTCGCAGAGATATAAAGATGTTCGTAAAAGTCATCCCCATTTTTTTTATATTCTAGTAAAATCAAGTTACAGAAAAATAACTGTTGTTAAATCATTACGATTCTAATTTTAATAAAAAAAATTAAGATGTATCTCAAATTTCGTATTGCCAAAGTTGCATCAGCCATAAATATCCTTTTTTGAAAACAGGTCATCACATACGGTTTGTTAGTTCAAAGTGAATATATACTTCTGAAACTTATAAATTTATACATGTAGAGATATGTAAAAATAAGGGTTTATAATGGTGAAAGAGTTAATACGTAGTTTACGATTTCCGCAGGATTAATAAAACGATCGTTTCGATATCTTTTTGGCCAGCTAAGATAGGCGTGGCACATAATCCTTTTAGCTCGTCGTAATCACTATAATTGTTTCGCAACCTAAACGTTCTGTGACGAGCATCTACGCGATAATGAGACGGTAAATTGCAAAGTAGAGAGCGATCGATCACTGGTGCGCGTTGATATTGAAACTCCGCCTGGAAATTTAATCCGAGATATGTGTACTTATCGTGTCAATTGTTTGCCGCGGAGTCAAAGGTTGATTAGCGTGTGTTCGAATTGTCTTATTCCTCTTTGTGTGGTTTCTTATACTACGTGTTCTTCCTAACAAAAATTCTATGCAACATAATAAAGTGAGGGAAGGATTATGCAAGCAACTTAAAATAAAATCGTGCGATGGACGCATGAATGTGTTAATAATGGAAAATAATTTCTATCGCTACTAGTATATTATTAATAATGTCGGAAGTTAGTATTAGTGAACTAGTATTAGTTTGAAAATTAGTACTGACTCTATAGTTATTGTTAATTGACTGCTACTGATATTCTAATTGACATGTAATTAGTAAGTTTATTATATGTAATATGTATTCTAAATAATATGTTATACTAAACAAATTTTCTGTATTCTTTATTTTATATTAGTTCCACAGGTATCTTTACTGTAACTGATGCTAATTTTAATATTCATGAATGCCGGTACCAGTACTGTTATTTACTAAAAGTGGAGTTAAAACTGTTCTTCGTATATTACTTAATTTAGGCACGAATAGTATTATATATCACAATATTGCTGTAATACTAATAGTACTATTAAGGGTATATTTTGATCCAGAATTTTGAAAAAATCAAAGTTCAAGTTGTACATTCTTTAAATATTTATAGTCTTTTTCAATTTGAAGAAATAATAAAGTTATAGAGGTTTAAAGGAAACTGTGTAAAATCAAATTTCTAAAACATGAAAGACAGAAATGCTAATAACTTTTAAAATAATGCCAATAAATCACTAAACAAAATTATTTAGATAGCTATAATGTCAATAAACATGTGCATAAAGCACTAACGTTGTAGCATTATTAATTTCACGAATGTAAATTTCTAAGAATGACTTCAAAATTTCCAATACTCCCTTAATCATTCTTGTACTAATAATATTAATAGCATTTGTTTACAAATACAAAGGATGAACAAAGACTTCTTTATTGACTAAGACAATTCCAAGATTGATAACTGATGAACCAAGGTGGGAACAAATTAATCGGATCAAAATATTCCTAACAAGTAAACAATCACGAGCAAGTAATATTTTTTTATTGGACTCAGTTCGTTAATTTACGATTCATAGACATCACTTTATCGCGACATTCAACGTCATTCGGGATCATCATTGACAATGTACAAGAACAAAGAAAAAGTCAAGCACTAAAGACAAGTTTCCAAGACACCAGTGAGAACAGAAATTTTGTTCACATTAAATACTACTCACTGCGCTAATTAGCGCTACGCTTCGTTTCTTACACCACCTACTGGGATAGCAAAATTTTTGGAAGGTTCACCGGCCTCTAGCTGAGCGCGTCGCACACGACAGACTAGTAAAATAAATAATTCGTTAAAATCTAAATACTCTAAATACTAAATATTATCTAGGAGGGGGATAAATTTCTGGATAAGTTTAAATAGTCCAATGCAGGCGTTTAAATAAACGTTGCCTGTTTAAATAGTAATGTGATGAAGATCATGATGAAAATGATAAAACGAAAAAGATAAAAAGCTTACATTGGATCAAGTGATAAGCACAAGGGCATAAACATGCTGCAAGGTAAATATAAGGCAAGATTTGAACCTAGAATAATTTCTGTTGTTTAATGACTGTGTGTTTATCTTGGTTTTATCGAGATGTAATCTGAAAATGAAATAATACCTCTATATTATAAACTAATGTGTCATAAAATATCGTAACGAAAGGGATACTCGGGCTATTTATAAGATAATTTTATCATCAATCATGTTTTTTTATCAGATCAAACGAAGCAAAATTGCACAAAAGCATGAATTAGATTATGTCTGCTTCATTGATTATTGATGTTAAATAAGCTGTATGTAAGCAATAATGAAAAGGAACGTGACTTAAACAGACTCATACCGAAATGCTTATGTACTTTAACCTTTGGTTCTGTACTTGGCTGAAAATTGAAAATAGTCAATGAATTTTCTAGGTACAACATCTTTTTAGTGCATAGTGAAATTCGAACAGAACTTCGTTTGGAAATAATTGGATAAAAAGGGAAATTAAAATGCAGAGTGTTAGAGGTATGAAGGAAATACCAATGGGTGCACTCTAGGGTCTCATAATTACCTCTATGCCACTAGCTAGAAAAATAATAAATGAATTTAGCGGGATGAATGGATGAATGATGATGTGCTAATAAAGCGCTATGAAAGACTACGAAGCAGATTCGGAAGAGTTAGAAGCATTTCGTCATATGATCTCCATGGTCCCCCATACAATTGCTCCCATCTAAACGAAAAATTAAAAAGATAAATATCGCTAGAGCATGAACAAAAGGAAAAACGTGTCTCTTTAAAGTGTACGAATAAATGTACGAATTAAAAAATGTAAGATTCCAATGTGGCACATATCTCTGGATAAATAAATCATCTGTAAAAACCTTTTTTAATTATAAAATGAACGTTCGTGACATATGTACTGGCATCATTTCGAAACTAATGTACCTGGAAAAAATGATTAATCGACCTATCCAATAAACACCAATATCTTATGATGTAACTAAAATGTCATAGATAAAAAATCGATACTTAAGATAGACTTCATGAATTCACTTAAATGACAAACGATCAATTTATCTTATGTACTAAGTTCTGCATATAGAAACATATATACGTTCGCGAACTGATATCTTTTATCCTATTTGAATATATATATAATTTTTCAGAGGAAGATTTACCTTCTAAGAATTACTAACGCGTGAAATTAGGACTTTGATGGAAAAAAAATATATTTTCTACAAACGAATTGTTTTTACTTACTCCTGTCAATGTTGCGTTGCAAATGTGCAGCCACGCGATGTCTAGCATCGTTGAATTCCAAGTGAAGACCAAGTCGGAGCAATGTCGGATTTTGTTCCACCAACTGTGTAATTTCCATTTCAATTTTGTTTCCCAACACCTGTGACCTCTACGCATTAAACACGCAAACATAATACATTAGTTACTAAACTTTATTAAATTCAGCTTAGTAAAGTTTTATTAATATTAGTGAATAGAGCAATATAAATTCTGATTATATTTTACCTGATTCGAACATCGAAATTCTTCCATTGATTTCGTTTTAAGGAGTGCCCTAATGAGCCTCACTATCACAGCTGGGCTTATGAAGTTTGTTTCCACACTGAAAGACATTATAATATGTAACATTAAACAAAAATTTTGAATACAATATACAGCAGACGTAAAGTATTGTACTAACTTGAGTACTCTGAGTGTAGAATTTTTCTCTATGGCCTCTGCCAACCTTTGTGCAGTCTTATCAGTGAGTCCCACATTTGTTAAACTCAAGGATTCGAGATGCGTATTCATCTCCAGTCCTTCAAATAACTGAACAAACTTCTCGTCAGATATATTCTGAAAAACAGTAAATTATCATTATTGAATATGATACATTATTGTAAATACTGAACATTTTGTAAGTTTCAAGTTAATAATAAGTTTCGTATACCTACTTTAATATTATTCCAATTTAAGTCAATCAATGAAGCATCATCTTCTCGAACTTGTTTAATAGTGGCATCAATGTCTGTATCATTAGGTGGTTCCATTGGATAAGGTTTCGGTTGACTAGCTTTTGTAACACCATCCCAACCCAAACCAACGGGTTGGCCAGAGTTTAATAAAGAAGCATGATATTGGTCTTGGTTCATCATGGAATGAAATCCAAGAATAGCTGTGTGAAAAACAAATTATGATATTAGACATTGCATTAAATACATTAAATACTCTTATCATAAATAAAATTTATATTTACCAGCAAGATCAATAATTTCTTCTTGGGTAGCATTAGATAAGGCTTGCTCGTATTCTTCTCCAAGATCAATAGCAATTTGTTCATCTGCTTCTTTTTCTTTTGCACTTTCTTGAGGAGGTGGAACCCACTAAAAATTAATTTAACAAATATATATAAATATTGTCAATTCTAAATATGTCACATGTTAAAATTTTAATTTAAATTGGTACCTTTTTTCCTCTAATTACACCAGGTACATAAGGTTTTAATTCGGGTATATCTGGTGTCTCTAAGGCTTGTTTGTTGATGTGTTCAATAAGTTTCTTACGATTTAGCGGTCCTGTTGGACTCTTGTCACATTCATAGCTACAACGTTGTGATGGTGGCATAAAGCTGTCCTATAAAAATAACATGAGATACAGGTATATTAACTTTTGCATATCACTTTTAAGCAAAGTGTATTAATTATAAGATTCTTACATCAGGATCCACTTCTTTGGCTAGTATATTAATTTCTTCTGGGGTAAGTTGTGCCAATAATTCGTCCACATCCACATCATCATATTCACTCAAATCCTTGCCATACAGCTTTGCTGCAGTTGTCATAGTGGTTGTTTTGGTTGATGAAGAAGTCTGGAAAGGTTCCCATGGTTCTTGGTCAACAACAGAGTATCTCCGCGACATTTTATTAATTGAATTACTAATGTAATTATCAAATATTATAAAACTGACAGTAATTGGTAGCTCTTTATTAATATTAAACTATGTTAAATTTCTAACACATTACTAAAGGACACTACGTATCGTAAAAGAACACTATTTCATTGGATATGCAAAATAATGCTTCGATTTTTTCGGATAATTTTTAGTATATTTTAATAATACGATATTTCATTAATTTCACTTTCCTCAAATTCGCATGAACGAATACACGTGAAATTCACTGGAACAAATTAAAACAAATGAATGACGAGGGCAATAGCCTTCACAAAACCGAATCAGGAACGACAAATTGTATTTTTGCGAATGCAATATCAGTGATGAGGTATTCCGTCACGGAACACGTTCATCACTACGCGCAAGAGTAGACGCAGGCGATGTTCCTGATCGAACGATCAGCAAATCGACAACTTGCATTTAAATTCGGCAACTGTCCAATGCGGCTGATGCCCTTTGCCCCACATAATTCGGGATCGATTTTCATTGACAACTCATCTGCCAAATCAACAACCTACGCTAAACAAAGATTCGCGATCGTCTTTGAAATATTACCGACCAAACAACAATGAAACTTACTATTGACAAGTAATCACGACAATGGACTGCCACAATAATTTCACAATGCGGAATTAGGTGAACCGCTCGCAATCAAATACCTCACCCACTTCTGACGACAGACGCACACTTCACTGACCAGTTCACCGATTGCGGCTGATTGCGGCAGCGCCCTTTGACGCTTATACCATATTCGAACAAAGAACCGACGCAATGCGATGTCGCTCCGAAAGTATTTTAAAGAAATAAATTTCTTAACATTTGCCCAATATAGAAGGATTTCTAAGGTTTAAGGAGTACTTATATAGTTGTAATAAGTACTTTATATGACGAAGAAATTTTTCATTCAATTGTTAATTTAAGTTTGACGCTAACCTTGCGGAGTGTTAGTTTGAATGAAGTATAGGCGATGCTAATCCATGGAGAAAGTTTCTGCGCGTCTAGCGTCGCGCAGGTATTGACGTTGATGTGCTATCCATGGCGGTTGTTTCAAAATACATCCATATACGTACAAGAAGCGCAAGTTGCGAAAAGTTAAACATTCGTTATTTTCGCTTCTACTTAAACGGATTCGATGCATTCAAACTAATCGATAATTTAAAACTTTTTAACGATAAGATATATACGATACATTTTGCATACTAAAGTTAAGGTTAAAGTTCAAAATTTATGAAATCATATCGCAGACTCTGTATGATACGCGCATTAAATGAATTATTCATTTTAACGGGTAACGACGTCATCGCAACGTCACTGTACACAGATATTATGCGCACAGGGTTATAATTTCTTCGGTGCAATAATGAGGTATTAAATAATCGACAACAACGTTACAATTATGTGTCACGGTGATGCTACATAGTAGCCGTCTTCAACATGCCCAACGCATAATTAAAAACAATTTCATGAAACAGACGAATTGGACGTGGACTTTCGGCCGGGTCGCATAGGAGATAATTAACCCGATAAATCAATTCTGCCCAAGGTCACGCAAAGACCGGTAATCAGCGTGCGGTCTAGAGCAAAGAGTGGGGTAAATTGTGTGTGTGCAAGGTGGGAGCATGTGCGCAGACGCAAGATTCGCGGTCGGAAAAGACAGAACGGCCATCTCTGTCGTTCCTCGGCCGTGCAGTTTTGATTAGAGAGCGTCTATCGCGTGTTGTAGCGCTCGTAGCGGCGACAGCCTCAAAAATAGCTGAAGCCTCCTCGCAGGCTGGCACACTCCCAACGGTCTATACTTGGACATCCTCGCACCATGATTATTTATAGTGAGCGCGAGCGCGGCCACTGGCCTTCCCGCGAACTAACTAGCCGCCTCTAAAGACGATCCGTCGCCCGTGACCTAGGCCCGCATTAATAACGATTACACCCCTGCGCTCTCGGCAATACGGCAACTTAATCTTTCATTCCGTTTTTGCAGCCCCTGCATTGTCTTATTTAATTGTGTAACACGAGAATAATTCGTATGGACATGAAAAATGCGAAATTTACTACGGTCGAATGAATGGGTGTTAATTTAAATTGAATGAGAAAGCGTAAGCCAGGGTTGTAAACTTAGTGAACCCTGGAAGAACAACGGGATACTAGAAGAAACTTGTATTACTTGGTTACATTGTAATCTTCACTTTTCTTTTGTAATTAATAATGTTTTACTATTGCATAATAAAACTTTTGCAGTAATATAATGTTAGATGTATTATTTATAAAAATTGCATGAACGTTGTAATGAAGAAATTATATTAATGTTTAATGTTTTATGTTACACAATTTCAAATTTCTATGTTCAATTGTGTATTTGTAGTAATACATGCGTTTTTAAACTTCGTTATATTTGATGGATTTTAAAAATTTCCATTTACATAGTAGGGTTTTTTCAATTAAGTTAGGCTAATTTTAATTTTGAGAATGATATTAAGTCTACAAATACATTTGGTATTTCTTAACCAGAGTTCAAAGTATATTCTCGAAAACTCAACGCAATTTTAATGTTCAAAATAATTTCTATTACTTCTTTCTCAATTTATTCAGCGAGTTGTGAAATTCTCTTTTGAAAGATAGCGATAATATTTATTTACAAAATTATAAAAACAATAATTATATTTACAATAGCATAGTACATGATTTTACTAAAAATAAGTGTAAACTTTATTACGAAAAGTGGATTATTTATTGACACAATACTAAAATATTTTGATAATTATAGGGTAGTAATCTATTCGAATTTTCCTTAGAATTTATGTTGATTCAAAACAGAAGGAAAGAAAATACATAGGAATTGTATTTTCAGTTTTTCTTTTTTTTTGTTAAAGTTGTTCTTTCTTACAAGAACCTGTAACATGAAATTTGTAACTTTCGGATCTGCATATTCATCGACATTTGCGCTCCATACTTCCCCATTTTCTCATACGCAATCTAGTTATGCAATTTTCGAAGAGTATGCATGCTATATCAGATTATTAGCACACTCTTTCCCTGGATATGATGTAACACAGGGAACATCCCACTGAACGCACACACTCTTTCAATGCAAATATTATTCGCCATTGCAGCGATGAATAACAGGAGAAGACAATAGGCCAGAATAATCAATTAAAATCCATATGATACGCATACACATGACCCTTTGCTACCGCGATCATATTTAGAATGAAGCTTTCAGTGTTCCAAATAACGCACTTGCTCTCACTGGCCGCGAGAAATCTGACTGCTAATTAATTTGTACGGCTTCCTGTCAGGTTTATTTCTGCGTAAGCGAATGAAAACCGCTCGGCTTACTTTCACGGCCACGAAAAAAGGCGAATCGTTTTCCGTCTGGACGGATCATGCTGGTAATAATTTTACGCTACATAGCGGGCTTCTCTGTTGGATTCGCGAAAAGTTTCGCGAAAGCTCGTCAGGACGAAAAGGGGAAGAGAACAGCATGGGACTGTGATAACTTTCTGGTCCCGTGAAAAATTTATCCACCAGAAATTTGGATGCTAAGGCTGTCACTGTTTCTAATAATAACGGAAACAAAGCGAGCCGCTTGAAGCTCGCCCAGAAAACTATACATATTGCTCATCGTAAACGTTTTATTCGATGCGACAGAAGTTCTTCGTAATCCGTTGCTTTGGGAACTTTTATCATTTGGTTGGAGACCACCAAAGAAGAAAGCAAACGCGAACTATGGTCCGTCGGAAATATATGTTTAGGAGTTGTGAAGTCGAATAGAGCCATAAATCTATGGGAAATTTTTAAAACTGTAAACTCCTAACGGTTCAATGACGTTGGTTATGGTAATTTTGAAATACGATCGGTAAGCGTCTGCGAAATTCTTAAATGGACCATGTCGATATTCGATAAAAGTACGTATGGAATTCAGAAATCTTTTTAACTTGTAAGTAGACTGTATCTGCGCTCTTTAAACTGGAATAAAAGAAGAAAATAATTTAACGGTACAAAGGGGAAAAGAAGAAGTTACTGCGATAATAAATTCAATTTTTCATTACAATTAGACTGTAGATTATTATGCATTTATGGAAAATATGAATGTGCAAGAATGTAGCATGCCCATGATGCGTAAAAGTATGTAAAATATTTGAGAAAGAATGCCCATTAAAATATCCGAAGGTGGAATAAATCTCTATTAAAACTTCCACTTCTTTCATCGTATTTTTAAAAATACGAATTTGCATTAAAATCTGACGTAAACCCGTGACAACGTGCAATTTCAAAACTAACTGTAACTTTAGTTTGCTCAATTGTCGTCAAATTTTCGGATACATGTACACGTAACAATAAAAATTAATATTTAACTTATTTAAAAAGATACATTTATGATAACACTAAAGTCAGAAAAATAAAAAATCATAAAGCTTCTTGATAATAGTTTGAAAGCTTTTAAATCGGTAAAAAAGTAAATTTTACAAAAACCATTACTAGAGAAGTGAAATAAACTTTGTATTATGTTTTTTTCGATATACATCGGCTACTCTAAATCTAATTAACGTAATTAGAATATAAATCGCCGTCAGAAAGTTTGAAAGTACTACGGCTCTCAAAGAATAGACCGATAAAAAAATTAATACAGTGTTCATTTATGGTTTGTTTACGGTAATATGTTATTAAAGTAGTCCTATCTGCGTTTACTACTTGCTGTTAAAGATAAATTTGCGTAAGGGTTGAATGTATATAAAATATTACCTGAAGCACTGATAGTAAATTTCTAAAATGTATGAGTTATGGATTTGATTTAACAAATGATAATATATTTTTATAAATGTCTGTAAAATTATCTGTATAAAATTGTGAGAAAAAACGGGCCGCAGAATAAATGACAATTGATCTGCAGAATGTCAAAGGATTTTGTAATATAAAAATAGAAATATAACAATATAATTGAGGCGTTAGTTGCAAGGAAGGCGTGAATGCAAAATCTTGATTTCACGAAAACAACGTTTCAGTAATTAAAAGTAATAATACTTAAATATCAATGACCCACGCTTTCTACTATTACTGTTAATCGTAGAAAACATATTCTAATTTTTAGTTTCAATAACATAAAAGATACAACAGCACTGTAACACCGAAATATCAATCAGAATTAAAACAGTGTCTCGCGCCCTTTTTACGTGAAATCATTTTTTTTTACAGATTAATTTATTTTATCCGCTTTTAACGTTAAAGGACTATATTCTAGGTACGCTAATAAAGGTATACTAATTTACTATTAATAAATAATACACGATTTATTTGATTTCAAATAACAGTTACGTTTATAGTTCCGGAATATTTCATACCTTTGTTTCCAATATGAATATATTGTATTCTTTTCTTGACCATTCATTACGAGTGTAAAACTTGATAAAGAACTTCTGATTCAAAATATGAATAAGTAACATGTAAAGTTAGTCCAGTGTGGCCAAATTATACTTTGCAGTACTTTACTTTCGTCAGTTTTTAAGATATTGGAGTGAAACTTCAACGAAATGTACTCCTTTGAATGGAGACTGCATTTAACTAATGTCCGCAAAAAGGTTTTGAAATAACCTCACGCCCTTATTACACCTATGCCCTTAATTTGTACTGCAAGGTAACCCCGAATAAATCGATAATTTATAATACTGAATCTTTTATTATTTTTAACTATTAATCTTCGTTCATTATCGGTTAATTTATATTACAACAAAGAAAACGTAATATCCCAAGAAATGTTAATATTTCCAAACATTCTGTCGGTGATTTACGTAAGTCCGGGATACGACTGTAAAAATTTTAAAGTACACACTATTTCAGCGTTTTGTACTTGACACAGTGATAATGCACTAAATAGTTAAAATTACGATGCATAGTCGCTGAAATCAATCATAAAGTAAAGAGTTGAAATAATCTAACATATTCTAATCACTGCATTTAAAGTATCTTACTTAAGCGTAAGCTAATAGTATTGCAATTTACTTCACACAAAATTCATACCCAGTAGTTCTCCCCAATCCTTAATCACTTTTCCAATACTCTCACCCGAAGCTTATTAGCTATAAGTGTACTGGAGCCCAGGCAAACAGCGTTGCAGCATAACAGAAGGCTTCACGTTTCATCCTAACTGCCTGCCATCAATTTCGAAACTTCAGTTCCTGGTCTATAAGCTACTTTTCGCCTAGAGTCACCGATAGTGGTCCGAAATTAGGCCGATTTAAGTATCGGTAATGGGAGCAGAAGAAGCGTCACAATGGACGACGATCTGTTCTACGCGTTGGTAGCACACGCTAATGGTCCATGCACGCAATTAGGGGAACGTGTTTCCTCAAAAGCACGCCTAACGAGCCCACAAAGCTGGTATTTTAGTCGGAAAGAGATTCGCGACATCGTGCATAAAAGAATTCGAGAAGAAGCGGAGGATGGTTTCCGGGAAATGTGTTTCATACACTTTGGACCTGTTACCATCAATTAACGTGACTTTCCGCGAGACGTAAATGGCCTGCTGTGTTAACTGACATGGTTTTTAGTAAAACAACACGGGCATATCGAATGTTTGTAAAGCTGACATGATTTTAAGTTTGTCCTTTAGATTATAGTTGATTTTTTATTTAAATTCAATTGGAGTTCCCAGAATGAATTTTTAATTTTATTACTGCGAAATGGTTTGGGAACATTGTATTATTTTTATTAGAAAAGTGGTTTTGTAGATTCTTTAATGAATTGAAGTAAGTGCATTTAATTTTAAGTTTGAAAATTTGCATTGTTTAAATTTAAACAGATTTGAAACTTCTCGGTGAATTTCTTCTATTTAATTTCTTTTATTTAATTCGGTTTTTTAACAATTAAGTTGCTTTATCTTTTACCCTTACATCAAGTTAAGTAAGGATACACTGCACACTGTAAAAAAAATATGTAAGTTAATTCTACTTACAATTTTTCGATTTACTTTACGATTTTCCTAGAAACGTAATTCTCTATCTCGTAATTAATATAATATTTTAATGAAATTGGTTTGACAGAAAAGTGTCATATTTCGTTAAAACCGTGTTGCAAATCTGAATAATATTGAGTAAAAGGATCTAATTACAAATACTACAGAACAGCTCTAATAATTTTCCTATTAGTAAGGGAACATCTCATGAGAAAATCTTTTAAAAACAATATAACTATTCTCTCGGTGTATTGCATACTGGCTAAACTATGAAAAACTGATCATAACTACCTATAATTTATTACGAAATAATGTATTACTTAATAATGGTCCGCACTGTAGAAAGTTATGAACGAAAGACATTCACGGTAGCTCACGGTACGTCTTTTACACATATTAAAAAAGTAACAAAAACTGTATAATTAACAAAATATTAACGAAACAGAGACCACACGTCCTAGACATCAGCAGTTTGCTTTATGACCAGAACTTCTAAACACACGGAAAGCAAGTGTCGTTAACATAACACTTAATTAACAAAATTTATCGACAAGTTGCAACAAGCGGAGTGCAACAGGAGTTGGGGCAAAGGCCTTCTATGGTCAGACGAGAAGTTACGAAACTTCGTACTCTCGAGAATTCCGAAGTTAATCGAGAAGGTGCAGCAATCGTTGCTTAGGATGTCTGGATTTCTGTATTTACGTGATATTCCCTAGAGGCCTTTTAATACTATTCGCTTGCGTTATTGAGGATCAATGATATCCTTGGGAACGATCGCTAGTTACGATTATTCGCCACCCACGCTTAATCATATCTACAAGTCAATACGTTGTGCACTGAAATAGAATAACCTGTTTATATAGGCTGTTTCAAAACACGTGAGCTCAATTTCAGGGGTGGATTCATTAAAATAAGAAAAGATCTAAGAATCTAACATAAATATACATATGCCCAATATCACTTCGTTTCTGAATTACAGCTGTTTTTGTTTTCCAGTGGAAATTTGTAACCTCATCTTAAGAGTAATATGGAACTGTTGTGAGTTATTCCCTTCATCTGAATCAGACACATCGATCTCTTCGGATGATTCCATTCTCTCATTGTCAGAGTACGACGATAAATCTATGTTCGTCAAAGAGGATGTTGCCTACAAAGCTTGTTCTTTCAAGTATTCAGATGATCATCATGATAAGATATAAACCCGATGTTAGTCGTATGAATTATTGGTTCACAACGAATGCATTGCATGTGAGAATGAATTCCATATTCGTGACTTTTACAATTTCTATTATATTACATGTAACACCAATACTAAATTTACTAAATATTTTAGTGAATTTGTCCCCATAACCAGACTTCCATATGAAATGTAACAAATTAATTTTTTAAAACCAAAGTGAACTCCCTAATTAAATGTTCATTTAATTAAATGTTCATTTAAAAAGGAACGAATAAGGATTAGATTAACCCCTTGCCCTATTAATTGTTCAATTGCTGAAAAGTTCAAGTGCGACATTTACTACTTTAACGTCGTATCGGATATAAAACATTGATAAATTGCACGTAATTTGTATTCCATAAAAATTAACCTTATAGTTTCGTAATACATTTAGAGTTGAAATTATAATTTATTAGAAATGCAGCACACATTTGTTGTATTTAGACCATAATCTGCTTCACGAACTACACTCGTCATTATACAGCAAGAGGTTAAAGTAGTATTTAAGTTAATACATTTAGCGTCAAATCGTTTTTCCTCAACTTTCCATTTAGCTCATTTGACGTTTTGACTAAGGACTAAAGGCCATGATATATTATCTTATATTTCATTATATCATCGTTCATTAAGTAATTAGTATAAGCTACGAATTTTTCATGCAAATTCATGTCTTTATAAATGAAACTGAAGAAATGGAATTTAAATGGGGGGTTGTTGTTCCACATTCAAAATACAATAATTTGTGTTTGAATTTAAATATTATGTATATTGTTGCAAATTATATGAATTCTGTGCCTTTGTGCACATTTAAATTTTTCATAAATGCATAAAAGTCCGCAGTTTGGTGATTAGTTTAGTCGCTTTCTTTTGGTGCTAATATATTTTTCAGCCTTGAACTTCTTGTAACTTATACGTCTTATTTCTTTCTATGAACGCATTTAAGTAAATATACCATGCACCATCGATGGTACGCGCGGTCTGAGTAGAAAGTTTAATGTGTACCATTGATGGTTTATATGACACGGTTCAATAGGTTCAATAGTTTTTGAAATATATAGCATATATGTATATAATATATATTTGTTTTGAGTGCTGGAAATTGTTGACTACTTTTATGATTCAAAAATCTCGAAACTTGCAATTAGATAAGAAATAATATTGATACGATATAAATTTACTTCACTGATAGTTTAATTGGAATTGTGTTTAGAATTTAGACTCTTAGAATCTTGATTAATTACCTATATAATTAGTCATCCTATGCTATTTATATTGTATTATATTAGTTGTAGACTTATTATTTTACATTACTCTGTGAAGCGTAATAACATAATATATTTAAACTAAATTATGCATTATTTTTCTGTTATTATCTGAATTATCCGGCTATCGAAAGTATTCGGATATGTTTAACTACGGGGATTATTTGATTACTATTCTGAATATTTCGATTTTTTTGCAAAAATTGCCCATCCCTAGTTAATACTGTCCAGAAAGTCGTTTACACGTTTCGTTTCGCGACCTGCAATCGGCATGGTTTCTCCACGTGTTGCGTAGCCTACAACCGGATCGACTCGAATTTCCATGCGTAGAAATCGGAAATTCGACTCTGTGCGTGTCTTTTTCCCATAACGGATAGGTGGTACAAGTTCGCAATTACAATCCATCGTGGACGCTGACAACCCATTCACGTACAACTCGCGGGAAAAGTTGACTGAAGGAAACGAGATGTGACCAAATACAGAAAGAAGCCTCTCGTTTCCTGTTGATTGCATAACGTTCAGTTTCGAACGGTGCTTACTATACAGTGGCTCAAAGCAAGACTCGGACACTTACGTTCTCGTGTTTTAAGAAGCTATTGATAAGTGTTTAAATTTCCAAACTTTTGGATTCCCAAGCATTTACGTTTCCAAGCATTTCCAAGCAAAAACAAATGCTGAGTTTGACAACAAAGGCCAATTATTTATTGGTATATCCACCACTTTGTTCAGCGATGCTAAAACCAAACTTTAGTACATTTTTGTTTTTGTTAATACATATGCTACAATATAAGATTTGCCAAATATCTTTTGAGACACACTGTATCTAATCAATAAGTTTTCTTTCGAGACAAACTGTACCTAATCAATAAGTTATTAATCAGTCGTATCTCTTTCTAAACAAATATTATTTCATCAGAAATTAAATTCATAACACAACAGTCATATCTCTTTACAAATCAGATTTGAGCAACATGCTGTCGACAATATTGAAACAATGTTTACAAAAATTGAATAATCGCACAGAACAACAGATATTTCGTTGATGTAAATTTACTTTTTACTGGATTATCCTTCAGCCGGTAATTCAAGATTAATAAAAGGGGAGAGACTTAAAGTTTGATATAGGCGGATTAACCCTTTGAATGCTATGGATGCATATATGCGGTCAATTTTTAATACGATACATAAAGTTCTCAAAATCGGGTGTTTGAAGACAATAAATGATCAGTACAACATGTTTACTAAATATGAATTCAGAAACTTGTTAATAATTAATAAAATGACCGTAGTGATGTTAAAGGTAATGTGTACACGACATTCGTGAAATTTAATCCAGAAATTCACCGATCTTCCACAATTACTAAGCACTCAAAGGGTTAATTAACCATAAACTTTGCACCTGTTGATTAATGCAAATGTGACGCTATATTTAACCCTTCGCGAACCAAGTGAATCAAAGTCGCGCCGTCAAATATGAAGGGTTAATTTTACTCTGAACTTCGTCTATTTACAAAGATACCATTTGATACGAAGCGGAAACGCCTCAATACAACATTTTAAATGACAGTAATACGGACATTGGACTTTGTTATATATGTTCAATTACCTAATAATTAATACATCATATTTAGGATACAAAAAAATTATCATAAATGAGAGAGATGTTAACTGACGTTATGTTTCAAACCGGAACAATTATTAGGTTAAATAACTTAAAAAATAATTAAACGAAGTTGCGCGATACGCTTAAAGCGGCAATAATTCGGACATCTACCCTGTGCAACGAAACCAAGTAAATAGAAAAACAGAAATTCCGTAAAAATAAAAAAAAGGGGCGTGAACAAATGAAAGTTCCATTCGAAGGCGTCTAATTTCGAAGCGTCATTGATCATTGAGAATTTCGCGTTATGCAGGCTGAAAAGACGGCTGCGGTGATCGACATCGTGCTATACCTGTTGTTTTGCGAGACAGATAGCGACAGTCGCTGAAACTGTTGTTGCTCGTTTGGAAATAACTGATCCTGCAACAGGAACCGTTGCTGTAGCCGTCACAGTGCGTGGCTTTTAACGACCGTTACGTTGCAAACGAAGCTCGAAGATCGGTACACGCGTCCGAGGTTTCATCGAGCAGAGGGAGTTAATGATACAGGATGCGAGGTGACCGTGTATCGCCGCGTTTTTCGAGCCACAGGCCTCTCCTAATTAGTTTAACTTTGAAAAATTAATTGGCTCGTTACTATCGTCGGCCTCGTCCGTCTCTGATGCATCCAATTAATCGTGATGTGTAAATATCGAAGAGTAATGCCCCGATGACGAGGCTGAGGTATGAAACATGAAAACAGTATTTTTAGTTCTTCTTAGGTTGTTTTTTTCTTCTTCTTTTTTTCTTTGGTGTGAACGTTGGGCTCGTTGGAACAGAAAGGGTGACTGGCTAAGAATATTTACATTACGGACAAGATACGGTCACGATTGAATTGAAAAATATAGAAACCTGCGTAGCTGGTTTCTCATGCATTTTTGAGATATGCTTGAAGAAAAATGTTTATGCATATGTTATAAGCAGAATTTTATTTTTTAAAATGTGGAGGCTTAACATATTTCGAAAGGTTGATTCGAAAGTGAAAAATAATAAAAATTTGAATTACTTCTGCGAGTTGCATATCTTCGAATCGACATGTAGAAGGCGTATTCAATGCTGTGCAAGATACGAATTTGTACTACTGTCTACGTATAGGAATTTTATTTTAAATATCAATATTAAGAATTTGTATCACTGCTAATTCGTATACCTCAGTCTTGGCTTTTCTTACAAGTTCAATAGCTAGTTTTAAGAAAGATTTGTTTACAATTTCGTAAAATTTTTGTTTCTATCACATTCATTTGTTTTTATTACTTTCACTAATGGGGATTTCTCCGTGAAATAAATAAATAAATAAAAGTGAAAAATAATAACTGAAGTTGAAATTTCCAATATAATTAACTTAGTTCACCATTTTGTGTTCTGAGCTCTTTTTTGGACAAATCTTAAAATATCAAAATCTAACGTTATTTTCCTATCAACCCAATCGAATGCGACATTGAATGTATTTTGCAATTATTTATATGAATGCAACTTTCTCCTTTGTAGGTATTTTTACATCAGGTTACTATAAATTCTCTATAAGATTTTACAGTTATACAATAGTACTTTGCATCGCAAAAACATTAGCGTTTTTAGTTAATATTTATATTATCGCGTTTGGTCGAAAATTTGTTGCCAAGGGTAGTAGTGTGAATAAAGATTTATTTTCCTTGCATACATGGTTGCAAACATCCTATCATCTTAATTATCTTGATGCAAATACTTTAATAGCCGGTGGTTTTAGTGTTAAAACCGATACTTTGAAAAACGAAATGATGGATGTATCGTGAGGGTCGGTTTCCGGTTAAGCAGATCCTGATTGGCGACCGGCCAACACAGCTCCGATGAAGCACGTTTGGCCTGGACGTACGCAAAGGTCCCGTAATCGTGAAAGTGTATTGATTCGAGCTCCGTGATCTAGGTCATCGTGTCGACTTTTCAATCTGCTGGTGATCGGCTATTCGGAAAACAATCCTGGACGTATCTTTCTCTTTCAAACGCCAGATCTTTACAAGTGCCATTGCGCCACACAAGGAAACGTCGAATGTCTCTTTGAATTGGAAGCGTATCAATTAATGAATCCACTGGTTAAAGTTCGTATCAATGAATAGGAGCGATAGAGGAAGTGGTCCAAAAATGTTAGAAGCGTTGGACTTTAAGAAATTGCATTCAAATTGTGATGAAATTTTGTAATTTGGGAAAAGGTTATGGGAACTGGAGGTACTGATAAATGAGTATTAGATATGGAGGACATTTTGAAAATGCATGGTAGTTAGGGTGAAGATTAATTTTTTAGAGAAAAGGTAGGGTATTAGGAAACACTGAAAAATATTAGAAATGGCGAACGTTAGGAAATTGCATTGAAATCGTGATGAGATTTTGTATTTTGGGAAAACGTTGTGCGGATTAGGGATTCTGATTGACAAGTATTAGGAATGGAGGACATTCTGAAAATGCATGGTAATTAGGGTGAAGCTTAATTTTTTAATGAAAAGGTAGGGTAGAGGAAGTGATGCAAACAAGTTGTTAAATTTATGTACTTAGTGATTCTAATGGTCCACACCTTGTTCAATCAAAAGTGTTCCGTCGACTAAGCAGAAGACACTTTACAGATCTCATTTTGCGATCATAATATACATGTACACAATAAAATCATAACTATGAAATTTAATTAGCGCTCCTTCACACTGTTGAAATGAGCCTTATGTTATTCTTAAGCCAATCAATATATGTATATTTACTCATTGTCATCTAGACAGACTGTAAATAAAAACATGGAGATTTAAAAAAAAAAAAAAAAAAGTCTTCCGTGGCTTCGAAAAGATTAAGAACCACTGGATTAATAGTACTTTAATGTTTGCAAATTAGCATCGCTATCCCCTGTATCATCCTCAGTCATTCATAGCAAGAAATATACTCATGACCAAGTCGGTTGTCGTAGGTCAGCGATCCTCGACCGACGCGATCTTCCGGTATTTGTACGTGACTTACAATTATAGCATCAGGGCGTGTTCGTTTTATCAGCAATCGTAGAATACGTGATGCGGTGCGTATCGTGGCGCACCATAGAACACGGAAAATGCCCGTTTCGATAATAATAACACGAGCCGTCCGCCGCGGAAATTAAATCAACGAAATCGCCAGCATAGAGAAAGGTTCCGCGATGTGTTTGATCGATCGAAGCATTTGTACAATTAATTGACGCAGCTGTACCGCCCTGCACCCGAGTATTATGCCCTGTCGATCGCTACAATAACCGTTCCATGAAACCCGCCACACGACCAAACATTGGCCAGTGGTTAATTAATAGCACTTTTCTTCCACGACCGCTGAATGCAACCGCGGCGACCAATTATCGAGACGAATTAAGGGACGTCGCGTTATTTCGTCCGTGTGTCTAATGAGTGATTGAAATGGGAGAGTGGGGAGGGATTATAGACAACCATAGGAAGAGGGTTGGATATATTTGGTATTGTTTTTGGTGGAAGCAGTGAAATGGAAAAATTTCGGATGAATGAAATTTTTGTGCGCTGAACTTTTGTTTCTCTTCTTTTTTACTACATTTATATATCACGTTTGCGTATATTTTAAATTTATACATTGCGTACGTGCCAAATTAAGATACGTATCCTATCTCATATGTAATTGTTGTTATTCTATAATACTCGGTGTCATCTGTCAAGGATATCGTGGGTACCTATTTGTGTTTTTAATAAATTAAATTTGTTAACTCATTTATTGGTACACCTAATGCTATAATTTATTCAAACATTTGACTAATTATACATTTTTGTTTGCATATTCTATTGCTTATAGTTTCTATAATATTATCGTTCGTTAGCGTTCAATTAACGTTTCCCTATTATTAATACGTATAATGGGTATTCTATTACGAATATTGCGAATAGCCACGACAAAATTTCAACCCCCAGCATATGATGAATTTTGTGAATTGTCGTCTCGCTATAGATACATCGTAATAGAACAAATGAGTGTTCTGATAATGGAATAACGAATATTCCGAAACAGATTAAAGTGATACTGATTAGTAATAAAATGATCGATTTTTGATATTTGTTTCGGGAAAATAGAATTCTGAAACAATTGAATATTCACGTTCAATATTTCAACTATTTTATCTTTACTTTCATTTAACTTTTAATTTTGTGGTATGCCCCCATCCCCAGCCCACTCTTTTTAAATTAGTGATTATTAGACCGTGGATCTTTATGCAATTATGCATAACTTAAGTGTGTAAAAACGTTAAAATGCATAAAACATACAAAAGTATAGAAAATATTTAAAATACAATGTACCTTACAATATTTGATAGGCGAAACCAATCTGTATTTGTATTTAATTTCTTTATTTGCATTTACACGAACACAAATTTGTATAAAGCTATGCAGTCCAATCATAATAATCGATAAAAATCTGACTTCCATTTTATTGGTAATTTTTTAAGTATGGATAATATTAGAGTAAACATTGCAAACAATTGTTTTTTAATGAAATTGCAGTGTTGCGAAATTATGAATCGCAATATTTCAATTGGGAGAAAAAAGGAACATAAACGATCTTCGTTTTCTTCCTAGTTGAAACTTCATCTTTGCCACGGCGAGATCGCAAAAGTAAAGAAATGCGTCTCAATTTGCAATAACCAGCTGTACCCCACTACTAGATGGTGAATCTTCGAGCAACCTCGCATTTATCACGCCGACAATAAAGAAACTCGTTTACATTCGCATCTTTATCATTAAAATTAAGGAAACGCGACGAAATTTGGATTTTTGTTGCCAAAACTAAAGAAATACATTTAAATTCGCATAAACCGAACATATAAATCGCATATACTATATATGCACCCTATTATTATATATGCTATATCTAATTATCGGTAAAAAAAGAGGCGAATTACCGGTAAAATTTTTATGCTACATTTCGAAAATCGGTGATTTACATCGTATCACAATCCATTCTTCCGGTATACAGCGGTATCTGATCATAGTGATAACAAAAGTGTCGGACTACAGTACATATAAATATTCAATAATAATTCAAATCAGACATTATATTTTTTTACAGAAATTTCTTGTTCTCAAACACTGAAGTCAGCAATTGTTCTTATCGGACTAAATAATTTCTTGTATAACTTCATGTTTAAAATAAGAGTCGTGGCCTAATACATTCGCGCACCGCTATAAATGCATTCGAGATGCATTAAGGTTTTCATTTGTGTTTGTACAGAAAAAGATATTTTCAACAAAAGAACAGAATTCTGCAATCTGTATACACTTTTGAGTTACTATATCTTGTTCAATTTAATGCATTACTGTTTCAAGTTATTGACGTGAAAATTTTTATTAACATATGAAAAAAAGTAGTACTCGAGAGTACCACGTTTTTAAGAGAAATTAGTGCGGAATCGTGTATCGTAATTATTGTGTTGATACTGGGGCGTTAAATGCAATGTAACAGTGTGAAGTATCAAAATTAAACTCAATTCTCTACTCGGTCTACTGAGCCTATTAAAGCAACAACCTTCAATGAATAGACTGGAAAAAAACCACCAAATTATGTTTTATTTTTAAACATGATCGCAATGTCCAAGTGAGGGTTTCAGTTAAAAAACCCTTCAGTACTAAAAAGATATTTAAAAGATCCTTGTAAAATAAAATATTCCCAATTTAACAGTTATGCTACATCAAACACTATCTACTTCTGTAACCAATACAATATGATATACTGTACAAATATCTCAAGGTGATCCTTAAATTCATAAATCTCGTAGAACTTTAGAATTTAAAATTTTATGAAATTTAAATGGTCACAGAGAACATTTGGTATAACTCTAAATACACCTAAGATTCCTAAAATTCGAAAACCTTAGAGCCGAAAGTATTCTGAAACTTCCTAAAATTACCGTTTCCGTATTTACACAAAATTTTTATGTAATTAAAAATTGTTTAGTATCAAATAAAATTCTCCAAATATTCTTTTAACTTCTTTACTTAATACCTTCACAATTACTCGGTAACATTAAAATTATTACTGTCTCAATTCCTAAAGATTATAAAATTTTAAGCTCAAAAATGATCTGAAATTTGCTAAGATTTCTTTCCAATACATCATATCACCAAAGAGTCAAATATTTGCAAAGAACACGTGGAACAACCTTAAATACGTTTCAAGTCCCTAAATCTCAAAACTCAACATTTTTCGAAATTTCCTTAAATTGTTAAACTTTAAATTCTAAAATTGTCCGGCGTTTGTTGACCCCCCCCCCCCCCCACCCCCAAATATTTCATATCACCATAAATTTGAATGTTCACAGAGACCAAGTAGAGCAATCCTAAATCACCTACAAAATTTTAGATTCTTAAATTTTAGAAGTCAACATTCTTCGACGTTTCTTTTAAAATATCCTCTTTCTGCGTTACAATCAAAGTATCACGATAAATTCAAATACTTACAACGAAGACGTATTCCCAAAACGTGTATATCCCCGACTGCGGAACTTACAGTATCGACCGATATCTCGCAACCGAGAGTAAGGTGAACGAGATTAGAGGTTCGAGGAAGACACTGGAGGAGTGGCACGCGAACCAAGACGAGGCCTTTGGAGCTGGAGCGCTACTAAACAACTGACTTTTATGCTGGAAGCTCGATGAGAGGACGCCAGCACCAGTAGTAGTGGTATTGTACGACACGTTGGCTAGCAAAGTGTACGAACCATCAGCGATTTCGTTCAAAAACGACTTTCACTGAGCCGTGTATCGTGTCTCCGTATATAGACATGTTAGTTTTTCAGTGTTTTCACTCGGAAAAACGCAACTGTAATCGTTACCGGGCTCGCTAGCAATTAAGAACATCCGCTGGTGAGATCAACTTGACTCGTTTCGCGGTAATTTGCATTAATAGCGCCCTAGTAATTATCGTGAACACGATGCGACTGCGTGCGTATCTATTTTCAAATCGTGCAGCGTGAAACTATTGATGCGAAGGAGAATAATGCTTTTCAGATGGATAGATGAAAGTTGCGTTTACTTTGATCGTGCGTGTTGATGTATTGCGTAGACGAATTGTGGTCAATCGCAATGGACAAATGTGGTTTTCGTTATAGTGTGACGAAATCTTATAATGTTACTACTATTGCATCATTATTTTTGCAAAATACTATTAAAAAATTCGATTTGGATTGACCTCTCGCAGAAAAGCCGCGCGAAGCTTTTCTAGTACGTGATAATTAACATAATGCACCCAGTGCGTCGTTTAATGGAAAACATCTAAGGATCAACAGTTCTTTTTTAAGATGATGTGTAACATGAACGTAATTTGGAGTCTTTATTTGTATAGGAGCATTTGAGAAAATGCAATAAAGATGCCTTCAGTACTGATAAGCGCGGTACTAAATTTACTTTCCTCAACATTTCAACATTTTATTCAATGAAAAATAAAGGTCACTTTAATGTTTTCAATGAAATTGTATATTTTTGTGCATCTTTTCTCTTTTTAAGAACGTATTGCATACGGGTCTTAAGTCGAAAATTGAATAGATTAGAAATTACGAATATTGTCCCAAACGCCCATATATTTATGCCCTGTGCGGCATTGCGATTCTTTTTCTATTTAAATGTTGCTTTCAAATATTAGCAATACCATCGTTAACTCCCATTTCGATGATCGAAAAATAGTAAAAAGTTATAATCAGTGAAATATATTACGGTATTGATGAATTATAAGATAAAACTTAGGTTAATATTTCTTTCGTTTATTTGGTAATATTTTTTTTCCTATGATTTTTTAATGTTGTAATACATTTTACAATTTTGAAATATCACTGAATAGATAGCAAACAACTGGAAACGGCAATATATCTATTATAGTAATATCGTAGTACCGCTCCGTTAACGGAAAAGTATCGAAATTTCTGTTTAGTTTGGAGGCTGCGGATTTTTATACGAATTCATATTTTTAAAATTAAAAATGAAGAAGGTGGACACAATTTGAGGGTTGTTCCACTTTCTAAATACTGTAACGTCTACTATATTTCGTATATTTTGTATATCTTTTTGTATTGCGTGTATTTTGCACTCTTTTATACATTTAAATTCCCCATAAATCCACAAAAAATTCGCAGTCTGACTAATGACAATCCATAACTAACATAACATTTTGAAAATTATGATACGATAATTGTATTATTTAATTACGTAGTAAATTTATCGTAATGTTTGAGACGTTTGTACCATCAGCTACTTGAATGAATAGAGATGGACAGTTGTAGGTTGCTAAGCAGTGGCTGATAAAGTATGATGTCATGGGAAAGTTCGAGCGTGACCCTGGAAAGTGTACTTCTTTGGTAGGTCACTATTATCAAACGTTAAAATGGAAATATTTCGCGTTGTGACGATTATATTTAAAGTGCGGATGTCATGCATAATCATATATAACATATTATAAACACATGCCATTTATACTCATAAAATATACATATATGCATGAAACATGTAAACACATATGTAAGGAATACGTAACACGCATTTTATTGTATACTGGGTGTCTCAGTAATCGTGGTACAACCGAGAAGGGAATAATTGAGGCGTTGGATACAAAAACAACTTAATCCGCGGTTTAAGTTTGGAAAGGAAAAAAGACGAATCAATTATGTATTTATTGATTTTATGTCATATGTATAAATCAAATGATGTTTTCTAATCTAACCAAATATTTTCAGTACTTGACAATGAATTACGTGTAAAAGACAGTTATTTGAAATAGTACCAATTGTTAAATCACACAATATGCATAAACAGATTTAAGTTGTTTTTAATATTTTCGTACAGACGCAATATGAAGTTTATGCAAACAAATTTAAGCAAATTGGTTATTTGAAAAATAGAAAAGTAGCAATTTCGGATTGATAAAGATGCCAAGAGTTTAAGGATAAAGGCTCTGAATTAATTTGTACATTTTATATTTCTTCACATAAAATTGCTCACTTTCCGGGTGTAATATGATTATTGGGACACTCTGTATATAATATGTTTTAATCTACACTGACATTATAATTAGGATTATAATAAACAATAAACAATTTTTCTATACTTGCATCACTCAACTGCTGACATTTGTATAAATACAGCAGAACATAAAAGCTGCAGGCACAAAATATCCAATATGTTCGTACAAATGTTTTTAAATGTAAAATATGCAAAGCATATGTATTATGCAATTTATGCAAACTAAGAAACACATTTCTAAGTTCTACTAATGATAGAACAAATTTCTATCTAAGTTTCGCATCTTTATCTATAGTGAGAGTTAAAAGTGAGTATTAAGCTCAAAAATAGAATTGACTGAAATTATAGGATAATTAGAGTCTGATTTTAATAATACTTATAGCAAATAAATAAGAACTGTTTAATAATAATATAATTATAGTATTACTTATAAAAAATTCATTCTAGTATAATTGCGGTACAATTTACGATAAATAAATTATACCATAATGTTACTTTTGTAAATTGGATACTTAGTGTTGGATCTCATCGTATTTTGGATATTTTGTATACTTCTGCATCTTATATAGTTTACATTGAGAATAAAAAATGAGTATACACCTCACAAAAATGAATTATAGTATAATTACAATCTTAATTGTAGTAAAAATGAAATTACAGTATAATTATAGTATTACTTATAACAAGTAAATAAATATTGTATAATAGTAGTAAATAATAGTAAATAGTAGTAAACAGTAGTAAATAAATATTGTATAATAATGTTACATATGATAAATAAATTGTACTATAATTATAATATAATTTACAGTGAACAAATTCTAGCGTAATCTCATTTTTGTAAAGTGTATAAGTACTTATTTTTTACTTTCACTATATACTTTATCAACATATGCATTTGCATGAATGTAATACTACTTTTATCTACTTTTCGTTTTCATCGGAGCGAAATACATACTAATTTTTTGGATTGAAAGTATCGTTTAATGTAATATTATTTAATACGGTTCAAAATAAACTCTTTGTACGAAGATTATTTGTGTATATAATTACTAATTGTTGATAAAAGTGTGAGTAATAAAAGATTTAATTTATCGACTCTAACCTGCAATAATAAAAAGTTTCTTTATCTTTTATGGCGATTTATTTATTATATTGTGAATGGAAAAAAACGCGGTAGTACTAACGACTGTAAATTCAGTAAAGCAGACGGTTAAATAATCATGATGGATCTTTGACGTGAACTAACAGAGATATTAATGACATTAGCATTATCTAATGAGCTTTCACTTCTAACAAAAACGAAGTCATCCTAACGTCATGTCGCGATGATTAATAGTATAAGCTACTAACGCAATTTCATTAAAAATACAAAACTCGGTAATTCAGAGGTTTTCTTATTACTTTAAAATTTTTTTATATGCACAAAATTTCACTACTATTAGATAACGGTAAAATTTCATGTGGTTTTCTATCGGAAATATATTCAATTCGAATTTTTATACCGTTTAATAAAATTACTGTAACAATTGCGGTGTTATCAGAAAATTTTTGTCCATCTTTTATTAGATTTTAATTTACAAATTAATTTTTAGCCCTTAGGATTCCGTAAGATTTAATACTATATTAATAGCAAAAAATCAAATAGTAATTTGAAATTTCAAATCATAGAATAAAAGTATAGATTTATCAAACTTAATAACGAAACCGTGAATTTTTATCCATTTATCCATTACAAATATGTGCAAAATATCTGCAATAAAATACATTTTGCAACATTTATAAGATAAAACAAGCTATTTAGATTTCTTTATACCAATAATTTAAGTTTCATCTTTGTACGATGCTTACGATAATATAAATTAACATAAATATTCCCAGTCCATTAATAATTTATATAACAAAGAAAAAAGAATGATTAACAATCCAGCATCGCAGCCAACAAAGTTTCTATATTATGTAAATAATAAACGACTGAATAATAAAGCAGTGTATAGATAGATGACGCGTAAACATTCATCATTCATCGCAAGTGATGCAAGAAAACGGTAAGTGAAGTGCGTTAATCGTTCGAAAGAATGCCGCGGCCGAGCAAATGAGAGAAAATGACTGTCCGGCTGCAAGGAGAGATGCTTTTGCAAAAGATCTTGAGATTTCCGCGGTATTTCTACCTAAGTGCGAATATGTAGGTGCGATGAGGTCACTCGTCGAGTCTGTGAGATGATATCACTCGGATCTCTTCGAGCAACGATTTGTTTACCGGTGTGAAACAATTTCTCGTGATGTTATTGTTCCATGTTGCTCCTCTTACGCTGTCCACTAACAATATATCAATGATAACATTATTACGTTTCACACATGACCATTTATGCTCCCGTTTGCTTCAAGAAGGGAAATAAACATCGTATTTGATTTAATGTTTGCGTTTGGTCATCTTGATATCAATGGTTGCGTAAAAATGAAAGATTTCTTATACAGTTCCAACAGTTTCAACTGTTATGGTACATGCACCAATGAATAAACACGTAAAAATATAAATTAATAAGATTAATCTATTTAAAGGAATAATAGGACCAATTGATGATAAAGTATTTAAAAAATTGGTATATTTAAATAATAATATGGAATATGTGGAAAAGATGCAACATTCTCGATAATATTTGCTTATACTATTATAAATAAGTAATAAGATTTTTGAAGAAGAGTGCATTAACTCAATCGATTTATTATTAGTGCCTAATTGTGCAACATAAAACTGAATTTAAACATTTGAAGGATGGCCAAACGAAGGTATCACGTGCCTCTAATAACAAACAAACGTTCTGATCGATTCGCTAGTAAACAACAGAATAGATGTCAAAATATACACGATCTTCTTATAAATATAACAACTCGATTCATATTTGAATATCTATCAAATTATGCTGGGATTAATTGAATATATTAAAGGCTAGAGAGCTCTGAATATTTCAGTGGACAAAAACAGAAAAATCTGACTACTTCTAAGAAAATGTCGAAGGCATACTTAATTTTAATGATGCTAGTTTAAAGTTTAACAATATTCATTAAAACTTTGATGACGGAAGAAAATAAGCCCAAAAAAATTGCACGCTTAAGGAATTCTTCATCAACAATGCATTTCCTGTCTTCATAAGCATCATCCGCCGGTAGAAAGTTGTTGAACGATAAACAATTAGCTATAATCATGAGAATTAGGTTACCATGGCTGATTCTAAATAAACGGAAGAGGTGCGTCTAGGTGAATACCTGAATTACTAAAGCAGTCGAAATTATCAGTTCGCAATTTCTCGTAGAAATTCTAAATACTTCCACACAAACTCTGCGCATAGTGTTTAATGGTAAATAAGTTTGCTGTTCATAATTTTGCTAATTGTGATAGAAATTTTGCAGAAGTTCTGCAGAATATTTCATAGAGTTCAGTAAAAAATCTTTAAATATTGTAAAAATACTATTCTGGTGATACATGAGCTTGGTATGCAGAATTTTGTTAGTTTTCACATAAACTTTATAGCAATTCTATTGAGATTCTTGTAAAAATTCTATACATTTTCAAGAGTACAATTCTGAAGATTTATGTATAAGTTTGTTATAACGCATTGATCTTCATATAAACTTTATAAAAATTCTGTGGAATTAAATAGAAACTCATATAGCACATCTATAAATTTTTGAGAGTATAATTTTAATGATGTATAGGTTTGTTATACCCAGTTTTGTTAGAATGTATTAATTTTCATATAAACTTTATAGAAATTCTATAGCATTCCACAGAGATTCTGATAAAAATTCTATAAATTTTCAAGAGTACAATTCTGATGATGCATAAGTTTATCATGCAGAAGTTTGTTATAATGTGTTAATTTTCATATAACCATCACAGAAATTCTGTGAAATTCTATAAGAATTCTATTTTTCGAGAGTAACATTGCGATGATAAGTGACTTTGTTACGTGCAACTTTTTTTTAACATTTATAAAAACTTTATAGAAATTCTACATTACTTCTATAATATATAGACTGTTGATCTTTATACATTTATGGGAAATTTCAATATGCAAAAAAGGTAAACAACCGCACGATGTACGAAACTATATACAATATTCAAAACAAAGAACATTGGAAAAAGATAATCCAAGAGCTTGGATTTCCAAGCGTTCGGATTATTAAACTTTTGCATTCCCAAGCATTTCAATTCTCAAACCTTTGGATTTTCAAACTTTTCAATTTCAGCTTTTGTATTAACGCGATCGTCCATCAATTTTTGAAGTCGTTCGAATAATTATGAGTGGTATTCCAAGAGTCCGAGTTTTACTTTGAACCACTGTAGGTCTTGGGATAGCTTTGACGAGGTTTTATTTTTATTTCTCGTTAATACCTGCTTCCATCGATGGCAGGTTACCCTAAGTAAATTATACATTGGCTGAAATGTCACTTTAAATGCCACCGTTCAGTTATTTAGTCGCACATTTGCGTCATTACGTCGATAACTAATAATGTTGCTTTCGCAAGCAAACGCAGGCGCGTAAAGTTGGCATGAAAGAGTTTCATTGAAATTATGCAAGGAATAGGGAATGATTATCTTCTGAAGTGCAGTAGATTTTATGTCCTTCGATTAACGATAGAGAATAATCCTCCTTATTGAATACTTGCGTAAAAGTTTTAGAAAACCATTTATTATTGTTGGGAAAAAAATAAAAATTCGAACATCACTAAGTTAATTTATGAATTTATTCGTTTTCGTATTATTCATCCTATTACGTTATTTAATTAACATCTGGTGCATGGATTTAATGTTATGCGTCACTGACTATTCTTTGATATTTTCATAATACTTCATGATTGAATATGAATTTATAAACGTATTCCATAATTAAGCAGTATTCAATTGGCATTATTGTTGAAATTGTGGACGAAATTTATAGCTAATTAACCGAGTAAATTTATGTATTTATTCACAGTGAAATTTGTTCACTGAATGCATTTCATCTTTAATGCCTTTATCAATAGACAGTAAATCGTGTTCAGTTTCGCGTTGCTAATATCAAACATTGAATCATAAGAAGCATTAGTCTTTTGATTTACAAAAGTGTTAAAGAAACTAATTTGTGAAAACGTAGAAACGTTAAACTGGTTTTCTGAAAGAATTTAAATACTGTGCATAAATGAATTCCATGCATAATATACATTAATTATACACAAAATTTGAGCTACCAGTGAAATATCTCATATATACATTGTTCAATGAATCATCTACCGAAAGTTAATTAAATAACATTTTTGCAATCCTACAATGTCTTTCATTTTAAATGAGTGGTAAATAACAAAAAAATTTAATACTATTCTTTTTTACTACTATTGATATTTGATATATCTATTACTAGTAGTTACTTAGTTACTAAAGTGTAAATAAAAGTACTTCATTTTATAGTCCACGTGAAAAAAAAAGTAAAGATTTTTCACACTTCAGTTTATTAAAATAGTAATATTATATTTGCTGATAATAAATTAAATAAATAAAATATTTTCTACTATGATTCTAACATTTTCAGTAACCTTCAAATAAAATACTACTTCAAATACTATATTTTAAATTAAATACTACCCTTGACAAAAATTTTTCGGTCAAACGTCATAATATAACATTAACTAAAATCGTATAAATGTAAAAATTGATAAAGAATTTGTAGACTACACGGAGCAAAATAAGCAATGAAAATACACCTAGGAGTGAAAATGAGCTTCAAGAAGTAGTAAAATAATCGTAGAAAGAAATTTCATCTACAAATTGCAGAAATTTCATAGTATCAATGCCGCAACGTATCAAAACAATCATACGTGGACATAAAAGTAGTAGAAAATATCAGGTAATTTAAATATTAAATGGAGTATCGTTTATCTCTTTATAGACTTATATTGTTAAATAACTTTTCCAGCATTTATGCCAACCGAATACTCTTCTTTCTTTTCTCACTGACTTCATCTTGAATTTATTTCATTTTCCCATATACCTATTTTTTACATGTAAAGTAGCACTTGGCATTTCACAAATTTTACAGTTCATCGTTTTAATTGATTCCGTATTATCGCGTTCGACCGAAAACAATTTGCCGGAGGTAGTATTTATTTACTATTTCCAATTTAAAATAATATTTTACTCAGCTCTGCCCATAGTAGAATTACAAACAAATATGTTTCGTCACGCGACGAAAAGGTTGGGAAACACTGCTCTGTTGCCGTCCACTAAACATGTAACATTTGTTATCAAACAATTTTCCATTCACCTGCAGTACCATTAAGAATAATATCACCGTTTTCCCTGCTTGCATAGAAAGATACTCTGTTTTCCAATTTCGGATGCTTTTTTTAGACAACAGGCCAGACCAGCTCCGAGAGCCGGTTAATTAATTGCACGCGCTTCGTTCCAACGAAAACAACAATACGTCGTAACGAAAGCGGAGGGAAAAGTACACGAGAGTGACCTTTTCGCGAGTTAGTTTCCCACGCGTGGGTGGCAAACTGGTCCGACGATCGTGATCAGCCCGAGCAGACGCGTGCACCGGTTCAACGATGAAATTTATCGGAACCAACGAGCCCCGATTCGACCATACTAACTCGCTTGCTATCGTTTAATCGATTGGATTACTCAGTCTTTAGCAACAATGTTTGTTTGGTTCAATTTTTTTTTCAGGGAGAGAATATTCTAACGTAATTCGTTTGGTAGGTTTCCTCACTGATTTTGAAATAATTTTTCCTAATAGAGATTGATTTTAATTACACTCAATACTAACATACATCACCACAAAACTACACGAAGAAGATAGAAGAAGAATATAAAATTCATCATAGAGTGAAATATACAAGGCAATAAACGATAAAACACAACTAGAAAAAGCCAACTTCCTGGATTCAAAGATTTAAGTTTCTTAAAAGAAACAAACCTCCTTCACCAAATATAAAGTCATCAGAGAGATATATCTACCGTACATGTCTACAAACACTGTTTATATAAAATATTTTAATCATATAACTGTATACAAGGCAATTGTTAACCCTTTGCACTCGGTTGGCTCCGCTATAGAGACACGTGTAAAAAGTAAGATTTATGCTTCTTTAATTCTATTTTTGCTAATTCAATTTGCGGTCCCATGAAATCAAAGCGAATTTCTTCTTTTCGTAATACATAACATATTAAGTTTTCACAAGGATCGAAAAAGTGTGTTGGACTTACTGTTATATTATTAAAAAGGGTTTCGTGTACTAAGGGGTAATTGTAATTGAGGTCATTAATACCCTAACGAGGGGTGTGGCAGTAAATAAATAAATAAAAACAAAAGATTGGCAACGGGTAGCTTATTTGACAGTAGTGTACTTCTATTCATTTCAAATATGTATGCTGAGATATCTATGGTCATAAAAATGCGCTATGTTCACAGTGCGATCACAGGTCGTCATTTGAGTTTATGGCTTCGCAAGGACGTGACGAGCATCGGCTCGTCAAATCATGCGAATGGGTTCAATAGATGGATTTTGAGACACTATGAAATAGTTTGATGGATTTTTTTATGTAATTTTTAATTTATATTTGGATAAGATGAATTATAATATTGAATTGGTTCAAAACAAAAGGACGATCAAAATTCTAATGAAACGTATTAAAAATGTACTTAAAGGAAAATACTGATTTGCGAACCAAATACTATAGAAGATAAAATACAGAGAAACATTGATATCATTATTTACTAGTATTGCATCATTCTACATTCTTATCATCTGCTTGTTCGAAAAGCAGCGTAGAGCTAAATTTAATCACAATAACACTGTATTTTCAGATTACTTATCAGCTATATAAAAGTATATCAGAAGAAAAATGTGTTGGAAAGTTTTACTATTGATAACGATCTTTTGTTTACTCGCACAAGAGAAGAAAGTATGAGAAGTACCAATTGTTGTATTACTGCAAAAAAAAGAAGGTATGAACCAACATGCATCTGAATCACAATGAACGTTATCTTGATACTGAACGGCAAACCTCTTCTGATTAAATCCAGTAGGGAATTTTTAATCAAGTTTTTCTATTTCTATTCAAAATAAAACTTTATACACTCTTATTAGTAACACTTATCGTGACGCATACTTTAAAAATGAAAATTTGAATCACACTTGAACAACTGTCCACAAATTACATTCTACTTTCTTCAATTAATACATACAGTGACTGTCATAAGTTTCAGGCCAAAGTATAACATTATTATATCAATAAGATGAAGGATAGCTGATAACAAAAACATATTTTACAAATATATTGTTTTATTATAACTCATAAATTATCATCTTATATGTATGATATCATTTTATATAAATTGGAAGAGAATTATTGCCTGGGTAGAAACTTATGGCTAACCATTGTATAGTTCACCTGAATACGATAAATTCGTTAATTACATTAATTCATCTAATTTACGTACAAACAACAAAACTTTATTTCCTTAAAATTCCAGAAAATTTCCTTAACACTTTCGCTACGAAGAACGTACTATATATACCATAAAAAATTGGGCAATCATTTGTTAATAGTACAGATATTGTTTCCCTATAGTCGAGTGCTATGCCTGTTTTCATTCATATAATAATATTTGACATATTTGACATATTAATGAAAATTGTGATTATCTACGTTTTTAGTTATTAGTTCTAAGCAACCGCAGCGAAAAGGATAATACGTTCAGGAAAAAATACAGAAATTAATGTTTGCTCAACAAAAACAGGCAAATTCTCGATCAAAGTCGAATTATGCTAAAAGACACAACCATAAACTATCCTCTCTATCAGTACGTGTCTATATCACCACCAATAATTATTCGAACGACATTTTATACTTCGCTTCAACTTTATTGAAAGAAATAGGCAGGTAAATATGTAGATCATGTCATTGTTAGCACAGGTGACTCTTTATTGAAATAGTTAACATGTATTAGGTTGGTGCATATGAAATGTCGTCTCTATGATGTTTGAAAGTACGACATTGGATATTGGATAATGTCCCTTTAATTTTGTAAAATCGTTAATTGCAACAAATTACATTAAGGAGGAAGATAGTCTCTACAGTCTACATGTGTAAAATATTAACAGCAATTATAATAAAGTTATGAAATGCTAAATATTTGACATCATGGATATAATCAGTATATTTGCGTAACTCCTTATAGAAGTTTAAACTTATAAAATATACTGCGAAAACTATTGAAAATACAAATTTGGGGTTTAGAGAAGCTTATATACATTAGAATAGTTAAATGGTTATTTATATAATTGAAGACTGATAATTTTTCATTTTACAGTAAATCAGGAAGTAAACCAAAAAATTCTAGAATTGTCGAATTTTATGCATATAGAATAAGGAAATTAATTAATTGTTTCGACTGGTATATAAAATTATGTAGAAATTATTTGAATTAAATGCACATTATTTGAAAAATCTACTTGCGTTTGAAGTTTTACTTTACAAAACGACATTTCATATGAATCAACCTAATACCATTTTCATTAACTTCTTAACGCTCAAATTACTCTACAGTTTACCGATCAAGGGATACCAAATCTTATTGTATAAATTTATGATTTGTAGATATTTCACCATATTTCTTTTCTTTTTTTAATGCTATGCGAAATATGTCACCAAAATACAGAACGGTGAAGTCAAGATAGAATAAGATTACAAATTAATATAAAATGTATTACCACTATTATTATTACTATAAATAATAACAGTGCAGAGAAATGCAAGTGAGTCGAGGTCGTAACATTCGCGAACTTTTTCTTTGTTGTGCATTTCGAATCATTACAAATTTACTCAGTAACACATTTACAAATATACTGTGCTTTACGATTGCATTTACATAGTAGTACGATGCGTTCAAATTTACAGATGACAATTTTTTGAAAAAGGAGGGAATGCAATGACTATTAACATTCACGAATTTATGCGTTAAGAGTTTAATACGATAAAAATGATAATCATATGTATTTTAAGTCTAAATTACTGAAACTTCAATATTATATTGTTTTTTTTAAATTGTTCAGTTTGCAATTCTTGGAAAACGGGAGAATAGAATGGTTATTAACATTCATCAATTTATGCGTTAAAAGTTTAATACGATGAAAATGATAATCATATGTATTTTAAGTCTAAATTACTAAAGCTCCATTATTATATTGTTTTTTCTAAATTGTTCATTTTACTATTTTTGAAAAAGGAGAGAACGCAATGATTATTAACATTGATGAATTTATGCATTAAAAGTTTAATACAATAAAAAATTACGATCATACGTATTTTAAGACTAAATTACTGAAGCTCCAATATTATATTGTTTTTTCTAAATTGTTCATTTTACTATGTTTGAAAAGGAGAGAATGCAATGATTATTAACATTGTCGAATTTATGCATTAAAAATTTAGTACAGTAAAAAATTACAATCATACGTATTTTAAGTCTAAATTACTGAAGCTCCAATATCATATTGTTCTTTTTGTAAAAAATCGTTCGAATAATTACCAATGAAAATGTATTTTATCCAGCTCACCGAATAAACAAAAAAAGATTTATTCCTCCACTTCTATAACGAATGAACGTTTAAAAAGCACCGGTAGTAACTTCAAAACTATGAATAACTGGTATTGATCGTGACAAGCAATCGAATGATCCCTGTGATGAGAATCTGCCTGTCATTTAGCCCTGTCGACGATATTAGATACGCTGGCCAATGCATTCTCAGGGCCTATTAATTTCGTCTAGGAGAAGAGAGAGAGAGAGAGAGAGATGTCCACGTAGAACCGTATCGAATGCATCCGAGATGCGTTCCGAGATAGATTCAGCGACAGAATGCGGAGCAAGGCTTTTCACGAATGATACGCGTGTGCGTTCAATGCTAAGCGGAATGAAATGTGAAAATACTGCGACGGTGACGCGCCATTAACCCAAAAATTCAATCTTTGTAAACGTGAAAACGTGGATCCGCCTCGTCGAGTGGAAGGTGTATTATACAGTCAGTCGCAGAAATCTACATAGATATATTACATTTTTAACATTAATGTATTTTAGGACATATCTGAGAATAATCAAAATTGTTGCAGAGGTTTTGTTAAATGCTATAAAAGTTCTATTTGAATGCATTTCTAATAAACAAACCAGACGATTTATATTGCAAAACTTAAGCGTTCTAAACGCCCTTCAGACGTAATTTTATTTAACAATATGAAAGATGAATAAAACCTTCTCATGACATCACAATATTGTTACAGTTGTTTCGATAAATGCTAAAAAAATTCGATTCAAATATATTTTTAATAAAAAAAACGTACGAATTTTTACCAATACGTAATACAAATGATCAAAATATTGTCACGTTAAGTAGACTAAGGAATAGCTATGAATAATTAATGAATAATTAATTGAATTATTTAATTAAACCTCGCAATGTGATAAAATATGTAGAGGAAATTATACCGATGGATAAAATTCTATTGGCCCTGGAATATTATAGCGATTGAAATTTTATAAGATCAGTATTTAATACTGGCTAATAATATCGTGTTTAACTGTTAATAGGATGAAATATCACGAAACACCGACTACGGTGGAATAATGAACGGAATTGAACTGGGGAAACGGATTCCATTCGTGCGGTATCAGCGGTCCGAATCGAGCGGATTCCACGGATTTTTGGCTTCTACAACTTCAGTTAGATATTTACACGAACGATTCTTCGGTATTTCAATTCTCTCCGTATAGCTATATTTTCAACCACCTCATTGAAAATTCAATTGATCCACTTGCTTGAATATTTCAAATATTCGACAACCCTCTTAAAAAAGGGGTAGAAAAATCTTTCATGAAATAATTGTTACCCCTCGTTAAAATAAGGTGAAGATAATAAAGTAAGCAGATAAAATGGGAAAGCTTGTTAATCTCCTCGTTATCTCACGGTAATCGTATACTAACATGTTCCGAATTAGAAAGTAAAATATTGCTCCAACTATAACATTTTATTTCAAGTATAAAGAATCTTTAAACACTTCCAAACGTTAAAATTCTACGAATTATTTATTTATCCTTCAATGGACACGAAAATTATAGACAAATGGTTGCGACCGTTAAGTGATTTGAGATAGAAAGGATTAATAACAAGCCTAAAAAATCTGTGTTAAATTTATGTACTTGTAATCGAAATTTTGTTAGGGTAGTGCATATAAAATTGCTTTTTTAAGTCCGAAAGTGATCATAATAAGCGAATTCCACTGTATATTCTATATTATATTTTAAGACTATATTTATCATTATTTTTCTAACTTATGCTTCTACCTAGCAGCATATATGAACCCTGTTGCACTCTTCGAGTCTATATGACTTAATATGAAGATTATGTTCTATTTGGTATTACATTTCTAAATATTTCTTCTTGATATTAACTTCTTCTTGAGTGTTAACATATATTTATCATATATTTTATGTAACTATTTACATACACGTGAGCGAAAAGAAATGTATAAAAAAAAAGAGAACGAGATACGTAATAATATTTGAAAGACTGATACTCTTATTGAATGTTTTTCCTATACGCCATAAACTCTTTAAATATATGTTTAAATTTAAAATCATATATTTTACATTCATTATTTACACTCATGTCAAAGAAAACAAATATATATATATATATATATATATATATAGGAAAAAGAAAACGAGATACATAATAATATTTGTATCTTCAGTATACGACGATTTATTTATTACACAAATATAGCACGGTATTAAATCTGTCATTTATATGTATGAATCTTGCTTGGTAACTGTCGATAGTAGCTGGTTGATAGTGCGTGACTGCATCTCAAGAAGAACAGCAGGGTTAATGCACCAATTCATCAATGAATTTCGTCAATCGTTTTCAATACTACGTTAAAAATGTATAAGAAGTAAAACTGCAGAAATTATACCTATTACGCAGTATGAAAGGGAATATCTGCGGAGAGGCAAGAAAAATGGCTCGGCCTCGGCAGCCCAGGGCCAAAACTCGACAAAGAGTCACACGAAACCGTGTCCTCGCGTGGCTGCTTACAAAGCGTGCAAGAGTGATGCGCGAAGAATTTTATTTTACCCCTTTTGTCGAACGAAATTCATCGTCGTGTACAACGATACCTGGAAGCAGTTAGTCGTGGCTCTTCATAATGGAAGCAAACTTCCGGCAGTGAATAAGCAATCGAAAGAAAGAATGAGCGCCATTGTCAGCGCACGCGGCAACACCGCGATCGATCGTAACTTTTATTCTTTTCGAATCGACAGAACAGCGCGAAATGACGAGAATCTCGATGAGAGATGAGTCAGTCGATTGTGCGTGAATAGATTTATCGAATCTAATGGCGGAAGTATAAAAGTATAATTGCTATCGACAAATATACACGTGGACAAAGAGCCGCAATAAATACACCATTGCTCAAAATTTTGGGTTTATTTGTTGGATTATCATAGATTCATTAAAAGTAAAAATAAATTTTGTGTTGAGAGACACTGGGTCTGTAATAAAGGAAAGCCTTAACTCTGTTACCAGAGTCATGGGCCTCTGGCCGTATAAGTGTCTAAAGGCCTGTGTGGCAAACACGTTGCAGACCCAGGCGGTTGTTTTTCTTTCTGGAAGTGGGCGCCAGATTTTCACTGTGCTTTAGAAAAGCCCTCACTTTTAGTTCGATTCTTGTAACGTTCAGACGTCCTTCCTCGTTGCTAAAATAAAATCATAGACCAGAGAATATACCGAGTTTGAATTTAAATTAACCCCATATTCCAATACTATTCTTAACATTCAAGATTACCAAGGCGGTCAAAATAACTGGTTTCAAATTTACCACAAAAATTATATACATTTAAAACGGTTTTTAGGATATCCCATGATTTTTTTTTAGGTTTTTTAATATAATCAATCGGTTTCAAAACACTGTATGTGAAATTAAATAAAAATAATTCATATATTATAATTAAATTTCGGTTAAGGGTTATCCCGTGTAATAATTATATACTTGGAGACGAGCGATAAGAATTCTTAACAAATTCGTACTAAGTGAATCTCAATCTTTAAGATTTACTTTTAACTGATGCATACTTTTTATCTTTTATACGAGTGCAAAGCAAGAATTATTAGAAAATACGTACTTACATACATTGGAGGAGAAACTAGAGAGACAAGCTTATAACAATTGGCGTGTTTTTAGAAAGATAGTATACTCATTAAACTATGTACAAATGTGATAACTAGACTGCGGTTGTTTATTCAAATTCGTATCTCTTTAAGTGAAATTGAAACAGCGGAGTTTAATAAAGGTTTGTTTCACCCACTAAATGTTATAATTTGTACCTTACTTTACATATTTAGTATATTTTAATACAAATTTAAATTTGCCATAAATGCATAAAGATTTGCAATCTAGTCATAACTGCTTGTAATGAAATAATTTCAATAATAAAAAAAGTTTTATTTTTTGCGTAATGTTATCAGCCAGTTATTCTTACCAAAAATTGTAAGTTCCAATGAGATCATGATAAATAAACTCCACTGCGTTATAGTTAAATTTGCTTTTTATTCTTGTGTAATTATATTTTTATTTGGTAATTATACGGATCATCATTTGGCCGTTTCAATGATCCGATGTAAGAGTTATTTAAAATTAAAATTATACGCATTTGAGTAATAGAGGGGTTTGAGTTTAATTTGCCTATTATAATCTTTTAATCGAATCTTTTAGTAAATGTTAACATATTGAATTATATTCTATTATTGGCGATGCTAAAGCAATATTGGATTAAAGTTTAATGTATATCAGTTTTCTATTCGATAATCAGTCCGAAATAACTAAATTATCTTTATGGAGAAAACCACTAAATTACATGTAAATCCTATAAGCATAATTGCTAACAATAAGTAAACCAATTTAATGAAATCTGTTTCAATATCAAGTGAAATAACTTTAAAACTTTATTGAACCAAAATAATAATAAGGGTACAAGGATGTACAGTCAGCCACAAAAGTCTACATACACATTTTAAATTTTAAATATTCACATATTTTAGGACATGAACTTTGAAAATGTTACTTCGATCCGATACTCATCATTATGTACGAGGAATTTAACAAAAATTTAATAATTTTTGTTTAATATAAACAATACTAATTTCCTAATTTTCCATTGCATAAAATTATTCGGTGGTTTATTTTATCAGTAATGTAACATCTTAAAATTGTACACTTCAGGTTAATTTATTCACAATTAACTATTTCCTAGATGTATGCAAATGTCCACATTTTTCGTTATACCAATGATCCGCAACAACGATCGCGCGAATATTGCCAATAGGTTAATCAATTAGTAATTAGAAAACTTCAAGTTTCATGAAATCGGCCATTTCACATACAATGACTTAATAGTTCGCAACATACTTCCATTAAATTTTATAGATTTCTCTACAACAATTTGTTACAATTCAACAATTAACGCTCTAATTTTCTAATTGAAATTGCTTCAGCTGTTTTTATATCTAATTTACACAATTTTCCACCAAATAATATTTATTCCATTACCAATTTTATACGTATGCCTAAGTCCTTTACTAGTAATATTGCTCATTATTTTCTCAGATAAATTTTGGTTATATTTTGGTTATTAAGGAAAAGTAACACCTCTTTCAAACGTAGCTTTTACGGTATTGTGCTGTATAAATGTCAAAGAAGTAAATGTGCACGTGATGTACGCCAGAAATGAGAAACTTATGCAAATGCTCGAGCAATTGAATGTCAGTGATACAAAGCTAACCTACTGCTCTACATAGCGTTGTACTCGTTTACTTCTTTTACTAATCGTAAGAAAAGCTACTAAATATTCACGTATATGCTCATTACGAATAACACTTTCAAACAATCAGTTAGTTGCCTGATTTATACCAGAGATCGACAACCTTTCACTAATAAGAACAGCACTCTGAATGTGTGGCTTATGATTAGACTGCGTATTTATACACAATTATGGGAAATTTAAATTTGCAAAAGGATGCAAAAATGCACATAGTACGCAAAATTACGTGAAATATCTAAAACAAAGTGTATGCCATAATTAGATTGGATTTTTATGCATTTATGCGAAATATAAATGTGCAAAAGTATATTTTGTATAAAAGTATATTATAAGTATATTACAAGTATATTAAGACCGACATACAAAATTATTATATTTTAAAGATGAAGCAAAGACTTTTAATAAGTTCTGCATATAGGTAATAACACGATTCATTTCCGGTTAAAAATTCTTCTAATTACTATCAACATTCTTTGCATGCAAAATGTATTGTTTTGTCATACTTCTGTTAAGAAGCAGATGAATAAATATTTGGTTAATAGGTGACGCTAAATTCGAAGAAACTGTCATACCTAAAAATTCCGCAAGAAATAAAAAACATATAAAGAATTCGTAAGGTTCCAAGAATTTTTACACACTTAAAAGATTCTTCTGCTAACTGATATCAATGGAGTAGTTTCCTAAAAAAGAGGCACTTCCAATTTTATTAATAAATTCTTATTCCCAGAATCCCTTAAGCGCTTCTAACACGTTGCACTTCAAAATATTGTATACACATAAAATTCCCCGCAATAAATAAACATTTTAAAGAACCCAAGTGCAAAGCTGTTCCCTGAATTCATTGGAACGCTACGCCATGCGTAAGTGAAATTAATCGTAAACGTCGATACGTAAAAGCGAAACGTGGTTTTGTTTAGTTTCAATTGCTGCCTTTCAACGGATCCGTTTGATCCACAATCGATAATGGTAAATAAAAAGCGGCCAATTCCAGCACAGTATGATACCGCCGTTCCACAAATTTTCTCGCAAGCGAAGCTGAGTAAAAAAATATTTTCGAACAATCGCCTAGCCACCCATCGATACGATGCTCGTTCGAGCCATTTCCGTGTTAGAGTTACGGGCGCACGAGAGCTATATATAAATTAGATCGACACCCAAGATTATTTACGTGACAGTCAACCCAGATCAACGATAGAACTCTTGCACCCATTGCATTCGATTCGCTTCATTGCTGATCTCTTCTCATATATTTGGACTTCGAAATATTAGTGTAGATCTTAGTTCGTTTTATTGCTGCGTGAAGTTCTATCCCACGATTGCTTAATACGAAAAATATGATAGTATCTTGGTTTCTAAGAACCGCAAATATCGACGTTCTTTATATACTATAAAGAAAATTTGTGAAACATATGTTTGTAATTCTAATATCGACCAGGTATTCAGAATAATTTATGTAAGCACTTGATGAAATCACTTGTGGCGTAGCTCGTTTAAAACATTATTTGTTTAACTTTTTTTGCTACGAAAGATGTAGGACATATATATATACGATCTTAATCATTGAACTATTATTTACTAAGGTAATACATCTGGGATTCCTTTTACTACGCGTAAAAGAAAGTCAAGTAAATATCGATTTCTAATAAAGTATAAAACTCGTGTTAAAAAGGCGAATTACACAGTAATTTACATAGAAATAATCTAAAACGTAGGAATGCATTCACTAAATCACTTCATTTAATAAATTATAGTATGTGCATACATGAATGTATACATTATTGATAAACGTAATATCTATATAAAATTTCATATTACTTACAATACTTCCTTTACTACCCATAATACCTACTTACAGTGGCTCAAATTTTCATGCTTTACGAAGCGATTTATATGCGTTTAAATTTCTAAGCTTTTGAATTCCTAAGCGTTCGAATTTCCATAATTTTGGATTTCCAAGCCTTCGGATTCTCAAGCGTTCGAATTTCCAAGGCGTTAGAATCCTAAGCATTCGAATTCCGATGCTTTTCGATTCCACAGTTTTTCGATTCTCCCGCGTCTGAAATACCAAGCGTTTGGATTCCTAAGCTTTTGAATTTCAAAGCGTTTAAGTGTCCAAGCTTTCATATTTCGAAGCATTTGAATGTCCAAACTGTTCGAACCCCAAACATTTTAATTTCCAAGCCTTTAGATTTCCAAACTATACAATTTCAATCGTTTGTATTAAGGGTTGATCAAGTTTTGAAGTCGTTCGAATAATCACGAGCGGTACTCTATGCGTTCGAGTTTTACTTTGAGCCACTGTCTACGCCACACATTCCAAACTCACGTAATTCTTCTTTAACATTTCGACGAATGCAAAATATAAAAAGAGAAAAACGGAAAAAGATCTCGTGACAGAAGTCTACCAATTCTTTTTTTACACCCGAAGCGAGTGACATTCGTACGAGTAGGGAAGTACAGAGTATTCTCATCGCCCAAGGTCGTCTAGAATCTGAAAATACGCCCGTGAATCGATCGGACGAGTCGAAATAGCGGCGCTGTTCGCAGATGTATTTTTAAAAATGCCACTTGGGGGATGCGCGGGGGCATTTCTCGTAGGGTAAAGATCAAAGACCCGAGGAGATCTCCACGAAAATTTCTTTCTGTCACGTTAAAGAAGCTTCACGGGTTGCTTTACACGTGAACTTAACTCGCGTGTCTCTTCCGAGGACTATCACTGCGAATTACAGTCACTCGCGAAACTCTTTGTACTCCTTCCAAAATTCAAATATTTAAAAGGATACACTTGTTTTGAATTCCAGTGTCATTTTATTTAACCTTTTGAACTACAATAACGAGTCACACTCGTTTTATAAATTATGATTTAGCTTCGACAAAAATAACTATTTGTTGGATTCCGGATTGAGGAATTAAACGCAACTTCTTAGAGAGGCTCGAAGGTTTTTATTCGTAAGCGGTAAGTTCCGCACGCAAGTACGAACTACAGAGAATTGACCCGCGCTGGTTAAAAATGGTGATATATATACTATTGGAAATGGTCGGCATAAGGGCAGAGTGCAAAAGGGGCAAGATGAGTAATCGGGTGCGGGAAGCTAGCTGGTTAGGAATTTGGAATCTATGAGTCAAGATGTTTTTCGCAGGATGATTTGTCGTGTTTGTCGCGGGGCGATACAATATCTATGGTATCGGTGGGCTAGTCATGCAACATATTACTAAGGGTAAAATTTAAGTTCAACTCTAATATTAGCTTTACTTTATAAGATTGGGGGTTATTAAATGACAATGACCGATGATAATTCAATGATTTGTAACACGTGAAATGATATAAAAGCAGCAATCAGCTAATATTAACATATGTAGATAATAAAATAATCGTAAGGCAAGGGGTTAATTCGTGTCATTTAATTCGTTTGTTACATTGAGTTACAAAGTTTTTAAAGCAATAGCAACGTTTCTTTCATTTCTTTGAAAAAAGCATACACAAAAATTGAACATTCGATCTGACACAAATTTACACACGGTTACCAGGAATTAATTAATTAATTTGTAAACAATTTGTTGGTGTAATTATATTTTTGCCTTTGTTGAACCTTTGAAAGCATCTGTAAGATTCTCCAATTTATTCGACACAAATAAAGTAATATTTTGTTATAGGTTTAGTAATAATTCCTTCGTAAATATCTTTTACGAATGATTTATTCTTAGATTGTAATTATATATGTAATAATTCTTCGATCGTTTCTTCCAAAATATGTTCCATTGTCTACCATATCGAATAAGTATTATGCATTTTAAAGGAACTATTTTTTTAAAGTAGGGACCGAAAGTCTTCATTCATTAGAGCGCATAATTGGTCGGACGCGACTTTGTGAATGATTTCAATTCTATGAATATAACGAGCTTTAAGAAAATGTTTAATCTTGAGGGATAAAGAGAAGAGTAGACTACAGCACTATTACATTTTTTAACGCACTCACCAAACATGCTATTATCTATCTCTAGATTTTACTCAAAGAGTATAGATACATATATCATAAGAATAATAAATTGCATTAATTTCAGTCAAATTTACATTCGTCCCTGGATTTGTAATACAAATTGAGTACAATGATATAAGTGAGAAGGGGAGTCTCAAACTTACACAGATTTTCAATTACGCGACACATCGGTGTCCCAAACTCCAGTTATACTTCGAACGACAATCGTACAATTGTCCATCGAACAACGCGGCTTTTAACAACATGGATTTGGTTTTACGCGATTGTCTCGCGAGCCTTGAAGTATCGACTACTCGAATAAACCGAACCGAGTATTCGATCCTTTGGTGCAGCTCGAGACAACCGAGTAGCTCGAATAAACCGAGCGCTTCAATTGAAAGCGAGCGACTTCGAAGAAACCGAACATGTGTAACATATTCCTCTTGTCTCTTTGTCGCTGCGCTCTTCTACTTACCAGTTCGCTATAGGGTAAACGACCCAATTATTGTCACTGTTCCTATAACTGCCACTTTAATTCGTTTATTTAATAGCAAAGTAATGTATAAAGAATCGCTAGTAAACAAATTTTCACACTACTGTTGAACATTGAATCGTGACCAATGTAATTATAAAGTATGGAACGTGTCATAATTCAGTAAAGCGATACGTTTACTATATATCTTGTATGTGTTACACAAACTGACGTGCTAATATATGTAAAACGTGTTTCTATTTAAATGAGAACTTTTCAAGTGACAATAATAGGGTCATTGGACTTTGTTATATATTTTCAATGAATTAGTAATTAATACGTCATATTTAACATACAAAAAAATCATCATAGATGAAAGAGATGTTAACTAATGTTGTGCTCCAAACTGGATTGATTTTTAGGTGAAAAAATTTCTAAAATAGTTAAATCATGTTACGTGATAACCTTAAAGTGGCAGTAATTGGTACATTTACCCTAGTACGGTTGAACCAGGCATGTCAGACGAGCAGAACTTATCATAATTTCTCCTGTTGAAGCAAGGGAAAAGAAGTGAAAGTGAGAGAATAGTAAGGTAGTATCGTGCAATAACGCGACGCCACTGATGCGTCCAACTCGAACGGGATTCCACTCCTACTCCTATTCCTAGAACAAAGTCGTAAAAGTTTTGCTCGTCTAGCATGCCTGGTATGAACTCTCTGGTTTTTTCCAAGCTGCTCGATTTCAGTCGAGCTGCTCGGTTTATTCGAACTGCACCAAGGGATCGAGTATACTCGACTTATAATTAGTTCGATTCGAACATCGAGCTACTCGACAATTCGAGCATTCCGATACCTCTACTATAAAGTCGCCGTGGTGTCGCAGTGGTTTATTTTTTAAAACTACACGAACGAGAAGAGGATGATGATAAAAGCCTTTGCAATGATTCCCTTCCCATCACGTAATGAAGAGTGCAATTAATATGTATAAGTATATTCATACATATTATAAATGGAATGTAAAAATAAAGATCAACGTTTTTCTCTTCCCCTTTCCCAGGTGTTATTATGTATCTTTAGAATAAGATAAGTTTAAAATATTAGTTGGAAGATGAAGGTAATTAAGAAGAACATCGCATAGAAGAATAGAAACTCGGTTACCCGGGTCCCGTTTAATCACGATCTCGTATTATCCGAGAAACGAATTTCAAATATACGACAATGTCTCGGCTATTCGACTTGGTTCTGTACTATCCGAGCTGCGAATCATATACTGTATACTTAGACCAGCCGACCGCGACACGGTGACGTCGATTCGCGGCTGCTTTGATTTCATAGAACACTGCCGCTTTGTTCTTTGATTTTAAAAATGCCGCGAGCTTTAAAGAAAGAGGAAACGACAAAGTCAAGAAGGACATAGGCAGTCTGGCTATCATACGAACAGTTCAACAGTTATAACTTATTATTATTCATGATTTCATTTTTCGATTTTTATATATATATATATATACTGTCCATCGGTCCTTCCGTATTATCCGAGTTTTCAATAATTATCCGAAGTTGTCTCGGTTCACATTACCTCGGATAATCGAGGTTTCACTGTATTAAATCTACCAATCGTACCGATTCAGGTGGGACAGTCTCGAATTTCAATACTACGTTAATAAGTTACGTTATAAGTGCAAGTCTCGGAAACATCCCGCATTTTATACAATCTATTTATATAATATATCAATTTTTATAATATATATTTATTATATAATAAATTATTATATTATATTTTTTTTATATTATATAATAAGACGAGTTATCTCGTCATCCGCAGTTATCAGGTTAAAATTTATGTCTCTCGATAAGCAAACTGTATCCTGGAATTAGTCGTACTCTGTGCATATATATTAACATACTCTGCACTGCACAACACGCGGATTTAAGGATAGAATCCACTCCTAAGAAGGCAATAGCTAAACTATACTTCTATTGTTTTCAAGCATTGTTGAACAAAACTCTGTCGGGAATTCATTAGTCTTACAGTGTTACCAACAGTGTACGATTTTTACTAAAGAGATAGTTCTATACGTAACGACAAATATTATTTGTTATATTAACAATTACTGAAAGTTTTGTTCAATTTTTGTTATATATTAAATAAAGTAGCATTAAACTATATACCAATATATATTATATACCAATAATATAATATATAACTAATATACAATAATATAACTATATACCAATACAATTTCTACGTTTTATAAGTGAAAATCGGCTGAATCCTTAGGTGTACGATTTTAAGTAACAGTCACTATACGTAGTACTCGAATTCACTAGTAGCATCCCATCTCATTGGTTACTGCTATAAATACATATAATATGTGTTTATCTTAGTATACATATACAGTAGTCTATAGATAATTTATATAATACCAAAAAACAGTTTCTTTTAGACATCCTGCTTTTGTCACGTATCTATTTCTTAAGAAATGTGAAATGTCCTGCAATGCTGGCGTAAAAATCTCGCAGCTTTACACTGCGCGTACTACAGAATAAATCAAAACTTCCTTAGAAGCAAAAATCAAAATTTCCACCCCGAAGAGTAGAGTAACTCCGTCATCGTAATCACTGTATGCAATTTCCTTTTCGTCCGAAAAGGTGAAAAATCGTTTCCACATTATAACCATTTTTCGGACAAAAAAGTTTCATTGATGGACTGGAATACTTCGACCCATTTCCGGAGGTAGCTCGCGAAAATCCCGCGGATCAGCGAGTTCCTCCGAGCCAATAATAATATTGACGCTAGGCGGCGATGAAAAAATAAAGCGAGCCAGCTGCTGCCGGAGCTGTTGAACGTACGGGGCCACGTTTTCGAGCGTGTTCGCGTTAAAAATACGAGCCGTTTATCCCGGTAGTCGGAGCGAGGAACAATTTTTACTCCGTAACTTTCGTCGATTCAACCCGGCAAACGATTCCAGTAGCAAAGTGTTCTTCCTTCGCGAGATTCCCCTGCTCTTAACTCTTTCATTTTCTTCCGCGATGGGAAGCATCCGAGGGGATTAAGCTAGGTACAGAGGCATGAGCGGACTTCGCGATTCGAAAAGACGATTTTACGGTTATAATTCTTTTATCTGGCGCTACTTCAAATCCCCTAGCCCTTCACCCTGACTCGTGTTTCGACAAGGAATATTCCAGAGGAATACTGTTGCTCCGTTTATTTGCTCGAAAGCTCCTTCGGCTCTTCTGTTAATCTTCAACCAGTGCCAGGTTTGATGCACTCTTCGGATCTTTGTTACCCTTTGTTAGCCATTGCATTTAATTTTTACAAGCGTCGGTACGATGACTCTGTTTTAGGGGAGGCTTAGCGTGGGCTTGAATAAGAGGTTGCTCCAGAACACTTTAATGTTGGCTTCTGTTAGATTTTATATCGGATTAAACTTACATTTAGAGTTTTATTACAATCTCTTTTTATTTCTTTTTATGGGAATTAGATTCTTACGTTATATCAGGTTTACCAGAAATATCACCCAATTGAGATTTTAATAAATATTAAATGATGAAAGAACTTCGTGTGATCAAATCATCATTAATGAAAATTTTTGAGATTTATAAAAATTTTGGTATGAAAATAAGTAACTGCTTCTGTTGGCACATGTTATATCAGTAATTCTTATTTGAATTTTCAGAAATTTAAGAAGCAACGTTTGCCAACAATTGCCATGTTTATCATTAAACTGTTGAGCAATGTTGTGGATCGCATAATAAATTTCAGATTCTTGATGGAATTCGTCATTAATTTTCTTTGTGTACATCTGCGAACGCTATATTTGCTTCGATTATTTTAAAGCATCAGCCAGCATACCACAAGACTGTGACTGTACAGTTAAAATACTTCCTCTCTTGAATGAATCAACTGCTTTCAATGGTCATCAACAATGTTAATACGTTAGGACACCAATTTCCTAATTAAAATATATGATAGTAGATAAGATTTATATTATGTACAAGAATATAAGAAATAGTAATTTATTTTATAATAACGTCGAAGTAAAGGAACTTAACGACTCCATTTATCAAATATAATGTACTATTTATGCGAATTTAAATTATCAGGAGATTTATGTTTCTTTTATATTGAGGTACAGTGGTTAAGCGTATTATTAGTAAAGAATTATTTTGTGTCAGAAGGTAACTTGCTGCTGATTAGAATATATATCGTAAAATAGAACTAAAATAATGACAAAGAAAACAGAAAATTCGTTTTAATATTTCATTTATCGTAGCATTTATTTGTTGTAACATATGTACGTTGAAATATGGAGGGAAGTTGGACAGAACGAGACACTCAATTTTATGGGTTTTACACGTGCAGCTATTTTGTTGGGATTATCCTTACCTTATCGACAATCGTTTCACGTATGATATATTTTTTCTTCGCTACACGTTAGATGCATATCCAGATGCATTTTCTTGTATTAAAAAATAGCGATGCAAATGATATTGTAAAACATGAGTTGTTGTTAAATATTCGCAGTTCTACTTTACCACTATTATTTATAACATTTACAATAATACATTAAGTATACAAATTAATTCAGAGCCTTTATCTTTTAATTCGAAATCGCTACTTTACTATTCTTTAAGTGACGAATTTGCTTCACAAATGTGAAAATGCTGGAAATTGGGAATATTAAAAATGTATTTAATTTCGTGTGAATAAATATTGAAGTTTGCGAAATTATAAAGGCTTAAAATTAATTTGTACACCTAATAACTGAATACGTAACATAAATTATTACATATATTAAATTAATATAACTTTAATAAACGCATACCTAAACATAAATAATTAAACCGTTACATGTAGAACGTATGCACTAACACTTTCACAAAATTTATTTCTGTATATGGTTTCCTATTTGCTAAGATCCTTTGTACTTTTTCTTCTCTCATTCTATCTTTCCTTTTCTTTTTTACTAGCGGTTCACCACGTAATACCAGCTGAAGTGTATTTCCTATATAACTTGCTCCTTCTGTATTTCATTTATGATTTTAAACCTTTGCCATAAAACCACGAGGCACACTCGTCACGCAGATTATAGACAAAACAGAACAAATACTTGCGATATTTCTAACAAAATTTAATTTACCCCCATTAATTTCCTTCGCAATTTTTGTAATCGCTATACCAAAGTACTTCAAATAAAGTAAAAATCATTGTATTTTGAGAGTGAAACAACTTTCCATTTAAATCCCACTTTTTTAATTTTGTTAATAAAAATACGAATTTGCATAAAGATCCACAGTCTAACTATTATCGTTCTTAATACTATGATACCTATTAATATTTCTCTTCAATATCAATGCAAACGATTCACCATGAAATTGTCACAGTTAATATCAAAACACTCCAAAAACATGTTTGTCATTTTCACCTCTACCAACATTTCTTTTTATTTTCAGTACAAACATTGTATTCTGAAATTTTCGCGACTACTTTTTAGAAACACCAATGGCACATTTGCTGTTTTCATTCCGGCCATTACAATAGTAAGAATATAACCAGAAACATGGTTAGCCACGCATTTCCGAACAATGAGACGGAAGCCACCCAAGTCCAGTGCCATAAACCAGGAAATGAACCAGCGCACGATACTCGAAACTGTAGATTTCGAGGATTTTGGCTATCAAAGTGTCGCGTTTAGTTCATATCCAATGTGTTCCCACGTTGCGTTATCGAGTTTCCAGAAAGCTTGGACTTTGTTAAGGACGTAACATTGCAATGAAATGACTTGGAAAGACAATTCAACAGTATTCTTCCTACTTCAACATCCTTGAGAACAGTGGGATGGAGAATAGTCTACGTTAAAAAACACAAAGTTTGGCGAATGCGTTAGCCAGAGAGAAATTGAGAGTTAAGGTAGATGTACCAATTACTGCCACTTTATGCTTACCGCGTAAATTTATTTAACTATTTTAGAAATTACTTAACATAAAAATCGTTCCAGTTTAAAGGATAATATTGTTCAATCGCTCTTTTATTTACGAACATTTTTCTATATGTTGAATATAATGAATTAATTACTACATAAGTGAAAATATACAACAAAGTTCAATGTCCCTAATACTGTCACTTGAAAAATTGTCACTTAAATAGAAATACGCTTTACATATATTAGTAACTAAATTTGTGTAACAGATATTAAATATATAGTAAACGTATCGCCATTACTGAATTATAACACGTTCCATACTTTATAATTACATTGGTCACGTTTCAATGTTCAACAGCACATTTACCATCCACTATTTCTTTTTAAATATTAAGTACAAACGAATATACAATGTCTATCTGTTGTTACGTAAACCGAAGTCCAAATTTAGTATCGAAATTTACTTATTGACGATTCTTCGTACATTACTTTGCTATTAAATACAATAACTAAAGTTATAGGGACACTGACAGTTATCGAGACATCTATCCTATCGAGCATCAAACTATAAAATAAAGTGAGAATTTTTACCAATTCAAATACCATTTTATTCAACCCTTTGGGAGCAAACCTTTTCGGATCTGAAGGTTTTCTATGGACAGCACGCAGATCGTGCTAGCGATTGCTATAAGAAATAAATAAAATTCTATTTCATGTGAACGCTATAGCACCTATACGAATATATTAAGTATATGCGTTAAGGGGAAAGTGTCAACGTGCTAACTAAACAAAATGTTAAAAAATTTAACCAAATGTTCACTGAAACAAATTGTTAATTATAAAACGTGGTTATTAAAAAAAAAAAAGTATATGCGTCCATCTTAAACACTGATAATTTTTACTTTTATTGGCAGTATAAACTAATTCACTAGAGCCATGTAACAATTTTAGGTAGATATGTAGATTCGCAATATTCTGCATTTATTGTAGTAGTAGTAGCGGTAGTAACACTTTATTCGTTTTCCATATCGAAATACAAAGAGATCCGTTTCCTTTATCTAATTCTCTCACTGCATCCACATTCCTATTATTATTTTATCTATCTTCCATCCCTTACTATTTATACTTTTTGTCCACACGTGCTCAATGCTATGAAGTAAATTAATAAAGCAATTTTGCATTTATTGTATGCAAAGCTATTAATACAAACTTTTGGTTTTCCACGAGCAACGGAAATATTTTTAACTACTTGTTCCACAATGTTCTGATTCGATCCTGATGAATTCATACCATTGAATACGTACTTATGTACGCAGCAAGTCCGGAAGTGTGGCGTATAATGATAGAATGAATGCTGATTATTTTATGCACTAGGAGTCAACATCAATGAGTAAATGAAATAACTGCCGGTGAAATGAGTGTCGGTGGCACCAACGTTGGCAATGTATAGTTGATTGCCATGAAGCTTCATGATTTAAAATTATAAATGAAATAGAGGAAGAATATGTTGAAGTAGGAAATACACTTGAGCGAGTATTACATGGTGAACCACTGGTAAAAAAACGAAAGATAAAATAAGAGAAAGACAGAATACAGAGGATCTTACAATTAGAAAATAGGGAAACATATAGGTAGAGAAATCAATTTTGTCAAAGCATCAGCACATAACTTGTATATATGTAATGATTTAATTATGTATATTTATATATTTATTAAAGTTAGATTAATTTAATTTATGTAATAATTTATGTTATTTATATTATTATATTATTATAATTTATATTATTATAATTGCTACTAATATTGTGAATAAAGTAAAACTGTGACTATGTAATAATAACGTGTGTTTCACAATATCTATTTTTATAATATCTTTAATTATTATTATATATATATAATATATAGGTGTTTTTATATATTATTTATTTTGACAATATCTTATTTCTTTTTATATAAGGAAATGAATATGGAAATAATGATGCATCGTAGGCGATAACGTAGTGAAAAAAAGATACATCTTTCGTACTAGAAGTAGATATTGATAAGTAATCATTGTCAGTAATCTAAATCAATCGATGAATAAATAGCGTTTATGAAATATGAGCCGATGAAATAATTGTTAGTGAGGTAAAGGTAACTCATTTGGTTGATAGCGGTAGAAATGTCTTTTACAGGTAACACAAACGTATTGGAAACAATAGAAGTCAGTGAAACATTTCTACTAAAAAGCAAAAGCATTTGCAAAAGTTGTTATTGAAATCTACATACATGTTTCAAATTTTTAATATTAATATATTTTAGGATATATTTTAGAATAATTAAAATATGATGGAAATGTATAAAATATAAAGTTTCAAACGAATAAGGTTCCTAGAAGATATTTTACAACGGGAGTATCATCGATGACATGAATACAATTACTCCTAACAGCGTCCAGAATATAATTTTATCTATGCTAGAGACATTATAAAACACCACAGATGCATCAGAAGATCTAACAAAGCATAAGTAATAGTTAAAACAATCAGTTTTGTATACTTTAATGTACATACGTAGACGAGTTTTCGGTTTATGTATGTTTCATTGCGAAAGAATGGAAACAAAAATCACCATTGTTCGATAATATTCACAATTTTAATTAATAACTAATTTAACGTTCCCAAAATGATCGGCAACTCATGTGCTTGCTTGAATATTTGAAATTTCGATATGCACGATGTATTCCACTCTGCTAATGAAATGCAACCACGTGAAAAGTATTTCATCTCGAAATTCAAAACAAGTTTTCGAACCACTGCAGACAGCAGTACGAACCCGAGCCGGAGGAATCCATGGCAAAACGCGAAGAAAACATATGACTGGTATTAAATGGGATTTTAATCGTCCGCGAGAAGAAAAGCGTAACGCTTATGAGGATCAACGCCAAAGAACTTGTGCCAGATGACAAGCCATGCCAAGAAGCTTAAACTTTGTACTGGTGTCGAATCAACGAGAGTCTAACGACGATTTGTCTTGCTAAAAAGAGTCGCCTTCCCTTCGTCATTATCCGATATACGAGAAAATCATATTTTATAAAGGGGGAAAAAAAAGGAAGAAGGAGAAGAGAAGTTGTAGACTTCGTTGCGTAACATCTCGTTTCTTTCCCTCCATTTCTCTGATGTTATTTCTACACGAATTCCGTGCCAGATGTCCGCTACTTTGACATGTCTCAACGTCGCGGAAAACCGTGCGCACGTGTTGTATGCTTCTGTTTTTTTCAACAGAGAATTGAGAAGAGAATTCGTTCGAGGCGTGTTTAGGAAGATGTTGTGCAGACTTTTTGCGCGGCGATTTTTGCGAGGATTTATTTTAAAATCGGAGATGTTGTAGGTTTGGATATAGAGTAGTGAAAGACAAGATTGGAGAAGATTGTGCGACAACATCAACGTGGTAGCTTGAAAAATAGCTTATTTGGAAACGACGCTTGTATATAGGTATAAATTTAATCGTAAAGTATTTTGGAAGGGGTGGTAGGAAAAATCGAGACGCTAATTGTATGAATAAAATTTCGTATCTATGCAATTATGCATAATTTAAGTGTGTAAAACGGTACAAAATGCATAGAATATAGAAAAGTATAGAAAATATTCCAAATACACTGCACCTTATAATATTTGAGAGGTTAAGTCAATTTGTGTTTATATTCCATTTCTTTATTTGCATTTACAAAAATATGAATTTGCATAAAGATCAGCAGTCTACTTATATCGTTGACTTTATTGGTGTAAAACTAAAATTGCGATTCGAATTTATTGGAATCAACTCTTTATGAAACGATAGCGCACAGCTACTTTTTTAATAGAATGACAAATACAAAAAGATAAAAATTTAAAGTATGATTCGCTTTTACGGGTTTAGCCCGTGGCCTGAGTAAAATTGAGCACCATACTAAGTACTAGTCCTAACTCTTAAAAGATTGCACTTGTTTTGAATTTTAATGTTATTTTAGGTCCACTAATTTATTTATCAATTAAAATTATGACGATTTTTTAAATAATGACAACATTTCTTCCATTTGTTTGTAGGAAACATGCAAAAACTGAAAATTCAATCTTACAGGAATCTACGTATGTTTGCAATGGGTAAAGCGTGTGATTATATTTACGTTTCTATTTTTTTTTAAACCTTCTAAAACGTCTGTAAGATTCTTCAATTTATTTTACATCAACAAGATGAGATTTAGAAATAAAAAAAAAGTATAAAGAAATTTTTTTGTCGATATGACTTTTAAGAATAATTTGCTTCTTGTTTATAATTTTATATGTGATAATTTCTTAACTGTTTCCTCCAAAATAGATTCCATAGCCTACAAAATTAAGAAGTATGAAAAGTAAGTCAACTGATGGGATGCATTTTAACGGAATTATTGTTTCAAGCAATTGATAGTAATTGGTAGCATCCTGTATACTAAGATGTATCATGAATTCTCATCCATCTTATATACACAGTTTTATTTATTTTACAACAAATCATATAGAAAATTTTGCTCTTCCTCTCTTCTAAAATAATTCGTCTATAAAAGAAGTTAGAAGTCTTGTAATAAAAACGACATTGTCAGTATTTATCTTTTTCCAAAATAATGAACAAATATTGTCCTCTGGCATCATTAATTTTTGTTCAATATATTTAAATTTACTTTAACCCTTTCAGAGCCGATGTTGCATGTACGCAACATTATATTCTGCTTCTGTAAAAGCAGACGACAAATGTTTTTTTTTATTCAGCAAAACTAGTTGTAAATTTGAGTATTGAATCTTTTTTAACGAAGCCGCCGAAAATTTATTTTGTTCATTCCAAACATCCAGTTCAGTTTAAAATGTGATTGTAAATGTGTACGACAGTGGCACGAATTTTTCCATAATTACATATATTATACAAGTGTACGTAATGCATACATTACTATATGTTTAAGTAATAAACTAACTTCATACTTCGAATATTTAAAAAGATTTTATGTAAAGAAAAATTATAAGAAACGTATACAACTTTGTGTACTTATACGCAGAAGAATTTTTATAACACGAATATATACGTCATTTCGGCTGTGTATTGATTTTAGTCGTGACGTATATATACGACATAATCGCTTTACTCTTCGAGGCACAAGATGTTCCTTTTATTTTTAAATTTGTAAGTGGGTTTACAAAAATCCTACCGTGCAAGTTAGGTGTAAAAAAAGTGAGACAGTTTCCAGATTGCTGTGCTTTAAAGAGTTAACGGATTAAATATGTTTTGTACAGAAGGTATTTTTCACGAGACGAAAACGTTGGGTACTGAAAAGGTTAAAAGAAATCTGTATAACTTCACACAATTAGTGTGATAGTCTGTTTTAGTGTGATACTTAACCCCTTGGCCTACAATAACGAGTCACACTCGTTCTATGGATTATACCACAGATTTAACAAAAGTGTCTATCATTCCGAATGAAATTTACTTTAAACTCTAATTTTAGTTTTGTATTACAAGCTTGGAAGTTATTAAATAAGGATTACCTATGATATTCGAATGATTTCTACGTGACATGATATAAAAATAGTGGTCAACTAACGCTCACCTAACTAACTAATAAAATAATCGTAGGGCAAGGGGTTAATTATATAGCAGAAGAATTGTTTCTAAATCATGATTGTGGCTCACCTGATGACTAAAATTGTCAACTTCGACATGAATTATGTTTGTTATGAACCCTTCAATGTAAGATTCACCCTAATAAATATAAATTTTATTAATAAAGGATTAAATTCATATCCAGAGTTGGGCATATTTTATTCGTATAACATTTTAAATAAATTCTTCGAATCAAATTTTGTTGCCTTTTCATAGTTTTGGTTATTTCCTTACTTCAGATATGTTTCACTAATACTTCCTCTTCGAAATTTATTCGAAATATTGTTCGAAGAATTTATTCGAATAATGTCCAACTGTGTCTATATTACGCTTGGTGTAGAGCTCTACTATTAAAAATTGGAATTTTAGAAAGAAGCATTTCATTTTCCGTTGTATATTTCCCAAGAAAAATATCAAAGCATAATCTATGATATAATCAGAATAAAGAGAGCAAATAAACCGGCGTGGCTATAATTCTCGCGTTTAAAGAGGAACCGTAACAGCATAAAAGATTCGGTATCTCAAGTAGCGGCAAGTAAAAGAATTATAACCGTAAGATCGTTTCCTGACTCATAAATTCCATGTTCTGAACTCTCGGTTACTATTTCTCGAATTTGAACGTAAATGAAAATTAATTTTCTGTCTGGGTATTAAGTTTTTATCGCAACGTGATAGTGCAGTAATAGGATATTTTAAATGGCATTGCAACGAAGAACGAAGAAAATTCAGCTTCACTGCGAAACTAATGAAAGATAATAAACAGTTTAAAAGATAGTCGAGCAATTAAACCAGTATTCATTTTTGATCGTAGATCAAAGCACTATGGCAGATACGAAGGAATTATGAACATAAAATCGTTTTGTATAATATTTATCCTTGACCTGTGGTAAGCATAAATTTGTTTTAATACTACTTAAAATTGAATTCTCAATTTAGTGGAAACATACGAGGTGCGTCTAAAAAGTAATGAGACTGGTTTTATAAAAATGTTTATGTTTCAATTATTGATAAATTTATATTTCCTCCTTGAGAAGCTATAGCAGTAAACTAGTGATTGACCTTTTAAAAAAAATGTCATGTATCATGTTAATGAATTATAAATCCCGTTTACTAGAAAGTTTAAAGACAAGAGCAATTAAAGTAATTCTAAGAAAGTTTAAGAATCCAAAAGTAAACAAAAAATCTGCCCAGGAAATCGAATTCATGAAAAATGTTAAAAAAAGTATTTTACCTACGAAAGATATAGCTATTGGCCAAATTAATACAGTTATTAATCAAATAAAAGCAGTCATTTGTCACTTGTTCGATAAAAGTAATTTTCATTTAATATAAGAATATAGTATTCCATTTATTCGTCTTATCACACACAAAGATTTTACATTTAATTATAATAAGCACGTTTCAGCAAGCAGAGAAATATTAGTAGTATTTTAAGTGTCCCGCGATTAATAAAGTTTTCAGGTTAAACTAAAATATTTTATCTCGTAAATGCCAAAAGTTAAAATAGGCGACAGATACACAAAAAATACAGTAAGAGCTAAAATATTAACTGCATTGGAAGCATAAAAGTTTAAGTAATTTGATTACGTTCATAATAAAGGGGTAAAATAAGTTATTTCTTAATATCCTCTTGGTAGATCGCCAATAACTGTACCATTCTATTGAAACTGTTTTCAGTTGGTCGGTGACAACCATTTTAATGATAATTACGGTTCCAAAACGACGACCTTTGAGGTGATATTTTATTTTTGGAAAGAGAAAGAGGTCACGTGGACTGAAATCTGGGGAATATGCAGGCTGCGGAACCATAGAAATGCTTTTAATCGCATAACGCTGCTCTATAGAGCATATTTGCTGATGTTCCATTTTCATAACGCGTCACTAAAATGTACTTTTCTAAATTTCGCCGCCGAATCACTCGTGTTATTTCAATCGAACTGAAACTTATACCAGAAATAGAGTAAGGCTATACACGTCTCAAGTAGTAAAGCGGCATTTATACAATGTTGCCAGGTACCAAGAAGCGCAATCAGTTTCATTACCTTTTAAATACACGTCGTAATACAGCAGAATCTCCCGTATCCAAACTAATAAGGAGACATAAATGTTCCAATAATAGAACAATCCATTTTCTTGGATACCAAACTTCACTTATTTAAATTCATATTAAGAAAATTGCAGACAAAAGAAAATACGAGTCTAATGTTTTTGGCTGCTCTAGAATTGTGCAAAATTTCATCGAAATCAGCGATTCACACTTCGGTATGTTCCATTGTTAGAAGAATACATAATTCGAAGGTAATGAAAGGATCGATCGGCAACAGTAACATTGACCTGATTCATACTGAAACGCAAGTGCCATTCGCGATTATTAAGGCAGGGACACACTATTGTCAGGTCACGCGGAGTCACATTACTTCAGTTGACAATCATAGAGTGAGAGAAAAAGATGGCAACACAAATTATTGTTGCTATCCCTTTCTCTTACTTAAGGCCTGTTACACAAGTGTCCGGCATCCGACACCGGATACGTTCGTCTTCACAAATTCTCCGATTTGTACCCGTCGCATATTATTTCCTTCTCTTCGTCCTCGTTGTCTTTTGTCTTTACCATTAATCAAACATGCACACTAATATAATATATGTATATATAGTATCAGTGCAATACAAAGTAGAAATCACTGTGTGATAAGTGTATTGGTGTAATAAACGTGTAACTGATATATCGAAATACACGTGTATCGATAGAACGCTTGATGTATAGATGTAAGAATCTTCAACTCGTATTTACATTGACGTGTCTGCTACAAGTTCGTTTCATAACAAAATAGGCTGTCAATTGATTCGAGTTTATTGACAGAAATTATGATGTTTGTTCATTTTTGTAACTTATCAATTGATGCTTTGTGTATCGCACATTAATTGCGTACAACATTAATATTCGGATATTTTGTTGCAGAAAAATAATCATACAAAGAAACTATAGATACGTATAATATATTAACTCGTGTACATTTCAATGTACAACACGTGTACCCATGTATTTGAGCACACGTGAACTCGTGTATTTTAGTAGCCGTGTATTAAATAGTACACGGACTTCAGCACGTATATACAACATCGTATACCAGATATACATAGTACACGGATGTACTAATTACACGTGAATATGTGTGTTTTAACACTATTTTTACGGCACATTCGTAAATACCTACTTTTACCAAAAATGGTCAAATGACCCCTTTGCGTTTGAATGCACATAACTGTAGAAATAAACGTTCGAAATAATGACAAATGATTTTCTAAATTTTCGACTTTTTCAAGTTAATAATCAGAAACAAAATAACAAAAATTCAAATTTTAAAAGCAATCCACTGACCCTCTTGGTAAAAATAGTATTAAATACACATGAGATGGGTATCTCTAATGCAAACCATGTTCGCGAACGCTTTAATCCCTTGCCGTCCAAATTTCCCAACGGAAATTCTCTCAAACGGAAATAAAAAATTTCTCTCAAAAATTGATTCGTTTGCTGTTTTCTATTCTAATGCTGCGTCGAGTGCAAGCCACTAAAGTACCATAAGTAGTTTTTATTTAATAGTTTTCGTTCTTATAAGTTGGAGTTGTAATTGGAATTAAAATTATAGTTTATTAAAAAATACGGTATATTGTTATTGTAGTTAAACTATATTTTGCATCACGAGTGTAACTCGTCGTTATACGGCAAGGGGTTAATTGAATTCTATATACTTCGACGTGTTCGACGCTGGATATCCGGCGTCCGATACCGGAGATTTGTCGACATTTTGTCCGGCAGCAATCCGATATCCGCTAGTTAACCTTACACCTGTCACAAGGTGTCAATGTGATTATATAGAGTAGGATCTCAATTGTAGTATATGACAATGTCCTCTATATAATCGAGCATGATTAACCAACTGTGCTCTAAAGGTTGTTTCCCTCATTGCACAATTGATGCTTTCCTTTTTCAACCACCCATACCACATTTGATGCTTGTATTTAAATTCCTTAAAAGGCTAATCTAAATAATCCTTTCTTGTAATATAATTCCACGTACTGTGCAAGTGATTACTAAGCTTATTACCTGTTTTATATGTACACTTACTTATATATATTTCATATGTATACTTATACTCCGAAAATTGGTGCTAGTAATCCCTTAAGGGATTACAGTGTATTAAATAAAAGAAAAAACCGGTATCCGGTCATCAAACAAACGTGTGAACGCTCTCGTACTATCTCACGCATCTCACAACTGGGCTATCGACACCGGACCATTTTATCCGGCACGTGCGAAAAGGCTCTTATCCCATTTGCATCTACGGACCGAATAATCCGCGTACGATGGCCGATATTAATATTACTGGTGTTTGTGATGTACCACTCTATAGCGATCGTTTTAAAGATTATCATACTAATTAATAAAAAGTATAATATCTGTCCTACCATACATATGTATAATACTAACTTTTGATTTGATTATTACACGTAATTTCCAAGTAACACCGAAAGTCTCTGATTTATAAAGCTGGTCGTGTATTTAGAGTGCATATGATGCAAATGAGTTACGATTTTCAACTGAAATTATACCATTTTACGTGACGTGACAATAGCGCGTCCCTTCCTTTAATCAAGTTTCCTTCTCTCAGTTTTATGTAAAATTATGGAACTGTAAATACTAGTGAAGAATTATTATTATTATAACCTGAGTCTACCTCGGTGCAATTTTTTCACCCAAATGACCTCTGATTACGAAAGCCGTTTAGCGCAAGCAAATCATACTTAATGGTCGCAACGTAAACCAACGCTGAAGTTATACTAATGCCGTCCACAGTGAATGCTTTCCCAAAAAGGAACCGGCAGTTGTAATTGAAACCAAAGATGGGATTCTATTAAAAGGTTACGCGCATGAGTTAAGCAAAATTATCAGCCTATACAACCTTTGCCTTTTATCCTGATCTTCGATAGAAGAATATGCATTTTTCCAGCGATTAAACAAATCGCTGACAATTAAGGATATACGAAATTCCGGCTGGGACGGAAGTTTTTCTTGAGATTGGGAAGAGATCTTGAATATTTTCGCGATCTCGAACATTCTTGAGAATCTCGGATGTTTTCGAGATCCCAAGCATTCTCGGGTTTCCCGAATGTTTTCAGGAAGTCGAGGAAGATCCTCTAGGAAATCGAGGTTGTCGAGACTTTTGGGATCCTTGGAAATTATAAAATTAGAGGAAGTGATTCAAATATAGGCTAGGGTTTAAATATGAGTTTGTTCAAGTATAGGGCTTATTAAGTGCTGCCCTGTGTCAGAAACGGTGTAGAACTATGACTAAAGAACAAATAAAATGGTACAGAAGGAATAGTAACCATCGTTTGTTGTATTAACGTGTTTTGTTGCAAAAAGTGTCATTGTTACGAATATCGCGATCGTAACGAGTTCCACAGGTATGTTTATTTCACTGTTCTAATAATAATTATCCGTTGAAGTAAGAATTAATTTGCTGGAAGCTCTATATTGCTAATATTGAGAGCTTTTTTATCCACTTGCAATAAAAAGAACAGTTTTCTGAAAAAGAACAATACTTCTAGAATTAAATTGCTAAGAACATTATATTGTTAACATTGAGAGCTTTCCTTACCCATTTTTAATCAAAAGAACACTTTTTTTGGAAAAAACAATAATTTCCATTTTCATTTTAGATTATTTTATGAGTGGCCCATATTTGGACCACACTTTCAAAAATGCAAATTCTCGCTGTTACTTTGAAGTAATTTGTAGCAAACATTACCTTTATTCAACATATCTCTCTTCTACATTAGAAGGCTAACATGTTTTAGATATACATTAATATGTAAACGATTAGATATCTTCAACAGGTTAAGTAATTAACGCTAAAATATATGTGGCAGTCCATATTTGGACCACTTCGTCTATAAAAAATGAAGTGTGGACACATCGTTTAAGAAAATGCCATTCTGTTAAGAACATGCAACACACACAGCGCACACTTCATTCGAAATTTTACAACAGTTCAAATATTATATCATTATATTGGGTTGTTCGGAAAGTTCGTATCATTTTCGACAGTATCAATATTAAATTCGGTTGCGTATTGCAAAATTGGAGCAGGATTATTTCTTGCAAGTCTTTGTTAAATAATACAATTCTTAATTCGGATAAATGCCACTTACATTTTGAATTTATATAATTCGTATTGCTTTTGAATATTTGCAATACTTTGCAGAAACCTTGCAACTTTCGGAAATCCCGCCAATCTCAAATTACCAAAGACTACGATCTCGATATAAATTCTCAGCCCAATATTTTCGGGTTCTTGCAGACCTCTGGTAATAAATTATCACGTCATATATGAAATGCAATCACAATTTCAGTTGCTCAATTATCCGAAAAATTCGATTAATCAGTTTTCTTGACACTAGTTAGTCCAGTTAATCGAAGTCCTATTCTATTTATTTATTTATTTATTTATTTATAAACGGACCAAAGCCCTTTTGCATATGATGTTTACAAAGAGAAGAAAGGAAAAACTATACATAATATATCAAAGAAGGGACATACACAAAAACGCATGATACAAAAGGTATAGCATTATCCGATAATTCTACGTACGTGTCTTTTAAACGCACGTAAAGACCCACTAAAAAAATCAATACGATTATAGAGAGTGCTAGAGTCAGCAATAATATGATTAATTGGATTAATTAATCCATTTGAAGATGTGGACTTACATATTTGTAATCCTAGTCTAGATCTCAATACTCGTTCAGGTGCGTAGAAATTAATTTGCATAAGGAGAGAGGGGCAATCAATATGGTTATTAATTAAATTAAAAATAAAGCTATGATCGGATATTCTTCTTCGTGCAAAATTCTAATCAGTTCTTAATATGAAGCAAAATGTTACAATGGAATGTAAATGCCTTCGAGGCACAGATCGAGTTTCTGTTGAAGCTACTCCACGATTATCAGCCAAATATGTTATATTTACAGGAAGCAAACTTTGAACGGAATGAACTCATAACTATCGAAAGATTTAATGTAACGTTCAAAAACAGATCGGATGCCACGATCGCATATGGCGGAGTCGCAATTTATTTGAACGAAAATATAACCTATGCGGAAATATCACTTAAGAATCAACCTTGGTACAGTTGCTGTTTTAGTTACTCTACGCCAGCGGTTCTCAACCGTTTTTCATCGCGTAACACTTTGCAGCTAGACACGAACACATTTTTAACTAGAAAGTGCTTCACGTAAAATGCAAAAAAGTAACTTAACCCTTCCCTTTCCCTTCCCCAATCCACCCCAAATCTCTTTTCTCATTGGACATAATTTCAAAATTTAATATAATGCAATTTAGCTCGGGCACTACCTAAGAATATTCACGAAACGTACCACGTATGGTACATGTGGTATAGATTGAGAATCGCTGCTCTACATAAGGGTGAATTTAAATTTTTGCCGCCTTTGGCTATCAAATTTGCCCCCCCCCCCTGCTCGTTTCAATTGAATTAATACAATATATATAAAAAAATTATGAATGTTTGATTAATTCACGATAATTATTATAATTTTTACCATCATAATAAATATACCCTTCTTTAATATATTTTTACATGTTACATGCTCGGTGTGCCTTTTTACATATGTAAACTCTCCATAAACATCCGCAGTCTAATGACAATCAATTGTATAAAATCAATTAAAATCACATAGTTTTGTACTATGTATAGAAGAAGTTAAAACAAAACTTTCCGCCGTTCCCTAAGTATGCGTTTACAATATTTGTAGGGTAAATTAGGTATACGTGTGCCAATCGAAATCAAAACATCCACAGTCTACTAATTACACTAAAGTGTAGTATGAAGAGTTCTAAACGAGTTTCAAAATGATAGATGTAACTAAAAAAAAAATATATTTTTTGACATATCCCGTTTTGCAATTCAACTCCAGAATTATAGCATCTATGATCGGCAATTTCATATATGCATACCACTCTAATTTTATCTTTAGAATATTAATAGAGCTAATAAAATTCGAATGTTACTATATCTACTACCCTTGGCAAAAAGTTTTCAGCCAAACGCGATAATATAAACGTAGCTAAAAACGTTAACGTTTTTGTGATGCAAAGCGATATTGTATAACTATGAAACCTAATAGAGAATTTATAGACAATACAAAGCAACATTGGTTAATAAAAATGTCCCCAAAAGTGGAAATCAGTTTCGAGGAATAATACAATTATTACTACAGAAATTCTACTCACACGATGCGAAAATCTCGTAATCAATGTAATCATATATGGACGTAGAAATATTAAAAAATTTTAGGTAAATTTTAGGTAAAGTATCTTTTTATTATTAAGTGGATATATTTCCTTCGCTTTTTTCCTTTTCATGTCAAACGATTATTTTTATTCTTATCCTTTCCCCATTTATTTCATATTGTATTTATTTAATCTTCTCATAAGTTTTTCTTATTTGTAAAGCAGCATTTTGTACCTCAAAAATTTTACTATTCTAAGTTAGTTTCACATTCTAACGTTTGGCTGAATACTTTTTGACATGGGTAGTAGTGGTAACGTTTGTCATATTAATTTAGTAAACTATTTCTTACTACCGTGAAATATAAATTATTAATAAACCTTTGTTCCTCCTTAATTATCGTTTCCTTTATAAACGACGTTTGAAAGGGAATGATTCCGGAGATTTCAAGAGCCGTTCCTCTTAAAATACCATACACTGCGTCGGTTATTCTGACGCAGCTCGCAAGGCCGATCGCAATGAACATTTAACATACGGGCATGTGCATCTTGATGAAAGTTTGTAGGCCACCGTGCCAAAATACCACACCGGAGACAAATGACAAGCAACATCCGTCGTTGTCAATGCAGAGCATTTACTAACAAGCTCCCGCCACTACTGGAAATATCAATACATATACACGAAACAAATCCTTTAACGAAAATGATTCATGATTCATTGTCATACAATGATTCATGGTTCGTACAAAAGTTGAATTTGTTAGGAAACTACCCAAAGAGTTACTGAATCCTAATAAAAGTCTCCTGCTGTTTAACACTGAGATTACCAAAATAACCAAACTCACCCATTGAAAATTTCTCGTCAAAATTGTATTGCATTTGACAGTATCGACATTAAGTTTTGTTGCGCATTATATTCGACAGCATCGACATTCAATTTTGTTATACATTTTATTTGACAGCATCGACATTAAATTTTGTTGCACATTTTATTTGACAGTATCGACACTGGATTTGATTGTGTATTGTATTTGACAGTATCGATATTGAATTTTGTTGTATATTGTATTTGACAGTATCGACATTAAGTTTTGTTGTGTACTGCATTTAACAGTATAGATATTAAATTTTGTTGTGTATTGCATTTGACAGTATCGACATTAAATTTTGTTGCACATTTTATTTGACAGTATCGACACTGAATTTGATTGTGTATTGTATTTGACAGTATCGACATTGAATTTTGTTGTATATTGTATTTGACAGTATCAACATTAAGTTTTGTTGTATATTGTATTTGACAGTATCAACATTAAGTTTTGTTGTGTACTGCATTTAACAGTATAGATATTAAATTTTGTTGTGTATTGCATTTGACAGTATCGACATTAAATTTTGTTGCACATTTTATTTGACAGTATCGACACTGAATTTGATTGTGTATTGTATTTGACAGTATCGACATTGAATTTTGTTGTATATTGTATTTGACAGTATCGACATTAAGTTTTGTTGTGTACTGCATTTAACAGTATAGATATTAAATTTTGTTGTGTATTGCATTTGACAGTATCGAAATTAAATTTTGTTGTGTATCGTGGGGCTAAAGGCAAATCATTTCTTATGAATTGTTGTTAAACAGTGACATTCTCAAATCGAATAAATGCTGTGTCTGGTTGGATATGTTCAGAATTAATTGAAAAAGGATCACTTTTAAAGCAGATAGCGTTTAGCTTTATGGCTCGATGAATTATAAGGAAAGATTGTTAAATCTTTGCTGCAATTTTGTGAATAATCATTTATTTTAGTTGTTTACAAAGAAAATTTGATTAACCATAAAAAACTGAACATATGAGAGGAACAAAAGAATTGTTTGAAGGAATTCACTTTAGAAAAAGATGAGAATTTTTGGAGAAAATATCTACGAAGCTATACAGCCAAATTTCAACCAGATTAATACATTTATTAATCAAATGAATATTATATGCAACATTATTCAGTAATATTAAACATATTCATTATTCTGTATTGACTTTGGATTCTTTAAATATTGTTACGAACTTTCCAAAGAATCTAATATAAATTCACAACGATGCAAGCTCCAAAACTTTCTGCAGTATTTTTTATAAAGTATAAATAAAGATTTGCTTTTCTTTAGCTACATATTTCTCCAAATATCCGTTATTTGGGTATTGGACTTCTATCATTTAACCATTTTACTTGCATGGCGAACAAAATTATAATTGAGTGAAAATTTTCATTTCAACCTGGACATCAGGAATTAATAATTGTACTGTATCAACGACTAGTGTCAATATAATCGAAAAGGACAAAATGGGAGTCATATCATGATATGCTAATGAGATAAAATTCAACAAAGTTAAATACACGGATAGAGGGTTAATTTTATCAACTTTGATAGTCGGATTGAATATAATTCTTAAAATAACCATTATAAATCGCAAGAGACACAAAAAACCTGTTCTGTTTTACACAATCCGAACTTCAGTTTTAAATTTATACTGTTTCCTATAAATATGTGGTCACAGTTACATTCTCCACTTAAGAATACACAATTTTGCCATTTGAACCGTATTCCTATCTTAAATAGCTTCCGAAATATTCCATAAAATATGTTTTACCCTCCACTTTGAGAGCTATTTTCATTCCCTAAACACGTATCTCAGCCGGTAAAAAAAATAGGTGTCAAATATTTATCTAAAAACTATATCCCCTGTAAGTTTTATCAAAATCGCAAATCTTCTCTTCAGGATGTGCCCTTGTTAGTCAATGATAGAACCGAAAAGCGACGCAAAAAAAAAATGATCTCGACTGGTTAATACACATATTTAATCCTCGCTATAATAAAGACATTAAAAAATCAAACGAAAGACCATCATTTACTTCGTTTAGCTACGGATGCCGGTGTCAATTACAATCAGAATCTCTCCACCGTGTCTCAGAATGACGCGTCTTCATTTTTCAAGCTGTGCAACTCAAAGCTACACCAACAGCGCTGTCCAAACTTCCAAACCATATGATATCCCCGTGAAATTCCAACCGCAACTTCTTTCAGAGTTAGAATCGTTCCTTCTATTTCCAGATTCCTCAGTGGAGGACGTTTTATTCGACGAAGAAGTCTGCATGCCTTGTCCCATGTGTTCGTTTATCATCCACGCGGATGATGCATCGTCGAGGTGGAACGATGCATCACAACGCGACTTAATTATCACCGCGACTATGAATCTCGTGAAACGCCTTTTTCCGGCTGGGTTAAATGGCACAGAACGAGATCGCTCTTTATGGCCACCGACGAATTCTCTGCCAAAAGCACCGGCAAAGGGCACGGAGATTGTCTAGCTTTTCCCAGGAATTGTAAAGATAATATTGGCTGCTTCGTGGCAGGAACCACAGAACCAAATTGTACAGGATGAAGATTTCTGGTAAATTTTGCGTGCAAAATGGGTAACCAGAATGAAATAAGTGTTCGCTATTATAAATGAGAATTATAGTCCAATGCTAGGGTAGATGTACCAACTACTGCTACTTTAAGTTTCGCGCGCAACTTTATTTACATAAATATTTTAGAACGTATTTAACTTAAAAATCGTTCCGGTTTGGAGCATAACATTGTTCAACTGCTCTTTTACTTATGAACATTTTTTTTTATATGTTCAATTCAATAAATTCATTACTACGTAATTGAAAATGTACAACAAAGTCCACGGTCCTTCGTACTGTCACTTGGAAACTTTTCATTTAAATAGAAACACGTTTTTACATATATTCACACGTCAGCTTGTGTAGCAGATATAAGATATGTAGTAAACGTATCGTCTTACTAAATTATGACACGTTCTATACGTTATAATTACATTGGTCACGTTTTAATGGGCAACAGCACATTTACCTCCTAATATTTCGTTTTTAAATATCAAGTGTAAACGAATATACAATGTCTATGTGTCGTTACGTAAACAGAAAACCGAATTTAGTATCAAAATTTGTTTATTCACGATTCTTCGTATATTACTTCGCTATTAAGTAAAATAATTAGTGTTGGTTATAGGAACACTGACAGTAATTGGGGCATCTACCCTATGTGAAAAATCAATTATTTGGGTAATTTGCTGAGTTCAGGGTACTTTGTGTATCGTGTGAATTTTGATTCCAAAATTCGATAAATCCATTTTACCTATTCTATCGATAATAAATCCGTGCAATTATAATATTATTAGGTGTACCTATAAATGATCCACTATTTTTAAATGTGTCGATGAATTTGTTGGATCAAAAATTCAAGACCTCTTTTAAGCAGGAATGCATACCTTGCGCCAAAAGTAACGTTGAACATTATAGAATAAAAGAAATTATGGCCTAAATGTAAAGTTTAACACAAAAATGTGGTATACTTGCAGTATTTATTGGTACACTTAATAAGATAATTACACGTAATTAGTTACATATGATTAAGCTTGAAGAATCAATATACTGTTCCTTTATGCATATTGACGTAGACTTTAGCAATGAGCATATAAGTAGGGAGACACTTGTAAATTCAACTGGTTATACCATTATACATGTTTTTCTGTCTTTAACATCCAATAAAAAAATGAATAAATTCAAGAGTATATTATTATTCGAAATAATTTTTGGAATTTTCAATTTTAACGTTTTGCAACGTATTTAAGGGTGTTTATTTGTAATGTTTGTAATTCAAGCACTTGCTCAGTTAAGTTATTAAACATCGATGCAATAAAATTTCGAAATCGGTATTCTTAGGTAGCATTTAATTATTCAACATTAATTTAGAAAGTGTGATACGATTTGGTTCGATAGTATCATTCTCTTTTCATGGTTTAGTGGTAGTGGGATCAGGTGTTAGTGCAACAACCTGCAGTGCAAGGTTATTGGAGGCCATTCAAGGTATCCGTCATGCTCTAAAAGTTATTCGCTTCTATGTCTGACCACAAACGGTATCATTCTACTGTGTCACGACCCAGATGTTATGACTTGAATTAATGATTGTTCAGAAATTGTTCAATTTTTACTACGATTCCTAAAGGCGAGCACGTCTAAGTTAGCGTTCCCGTAATAGAAAAATAATTCACTATGCAGAAGATTGAAATAAACGATAAAATATGAATGCACGATATGTTTTGCTGTCTTGGTATGACAATCCACCTCGTATGTAACAAAATGCGAGGATTTATGCGACGTAAGCAGTGAAACACGCTTTCTGGCAAGATTTCCACATTTCATCTGTACGTTCAAGATAATAAAATCTAGTGAGAGTTTTTTGGTGTCCTTTAAACTTCAAGATGATTGTAAAACAGTCCCAACACGAAGGCACAGCGCAATCGTATAGAAAAATGTATAAATATCAAATGCAAAGCTGTGTTGGAAATAACTGAATGGTTTATGGACATTAGTAGGATCATATTTTGCATCTCAGATCTTATTTTTAAATGCAGTCAGTCTTAAACCGTGCACTTGCGATATCTTCGAAAAGCCGACGTGTAGAATGAAAACAAATGGTACTAATTTCAAAATATATAGTGTTTCGAAATACGCTTTTGTTTTAGGATCCTTCTTATCGTTTTTTCTGCTCGAAACTATGAATCGCTTTTGAAATGAGTAATATTAAGAACTCACAAGCTAATTATTGAGTTAGTACCCGAAAAACTAAACATTGACTTTAACCCTTTCATTACTATTGGCGCCTATAGGCGCCTAAGAAATTTACGCGTAGCTCATAATTTATTACCTCTGTCGATTAATTTTGGCAATTAAAAACGCTCTATTGGCGTCTTAAAACACTTGTATTTCTTTATTATTCGAAGAATAGGAAAGAATTGGAAGAAAATATGAATTTAACGCGATCCAATTCGGCCTTTCGATGATTTCTGCATATTTCTTGATTAAAATCCGCCGTGGCGAAAGGGTAAATAGATAAAACACATTTCCATTGTCTATCAAAGTACGTTTAAAGCTAGAAAAAGCAAAATATGCTGAGAGTCCATTTATACCGAACGTACACGTTTTAGTGTTATCTTTTGATGCACTATTTTGACGTAAAAATTGTCTTTCCGCGTGTGATATGTGTAGCCTATATTTGGACTACCTTCTCTACAGTTTCATGGACGCATTAGGTGCCTCCATGAATCAAACTTTCTCACGGTAACCTAACTAACTAGATGTATGAAACTTTTTACGGGGTTGTAACGAAGTACATAATTCTCACGAACATATCTCTGACTCTTGTGAGGACAACATTAAATCTGAGAACATTCTCCCTGATTCTAACAGGATGGATAGCAACGTCGAACGTTCTCCGAAAATTTGCGGAACGTAATGGAAGGACCCTGTTCGCGTTCACAATTCTGAAGTGAACACGTGTAAACGTTGTAACGCATAATTCGTAGACGGCCTCCTCTATTTCCATCGGTGGAGCCTTCGCGAGAGGCAGTATTCGCGTCGACGTTGCTCCTATTTAAAATAAGCAACTTTACAGTGCATCCATGGCTCGCACGCTGCAGGCCTTCACTCTTGTGTCACTCTTCTATTTCCAGAGGCCTCGACTGCACGTCTTTCGCCGTCGCGATTTCCCGTCCACTCGAAATAGGCGTTTATGTCTGACGGCGTTACCCTCTTGCAATAAGCCGCGCATTCCCCTTCAGAGAGTTGCCGTAGTCCTTACGCATTGGCCGAAGCAACTCTCTCGCCTTGATTCAACTTCATTTTTGAATGGACTATCTTGTTTTATAAATATCTTGGTGCACCTTCGATATCTTTTTTTGCGATGTTATTCCACATGTTACATTGCTGTATTTTTGAGACAAGTTAGGGATTCGAGGTTGAAAGAAACTTTAACAGATTCGAAACGGAAAATAAATTTGTCAATCCTTTAAAAACTAGTGGATTACTGATTGGTACTCCTAATAGTTACAGTTAAAATTACAATTTATTACGAGTGCAACATGTATTTGTCACATTTAAACCATAAACTGTACCACGAGTTATACTCGTTATTATAAGGCAAGATGTCAATAATTCTGTTTTAGCATTTCTTTGTTTTGATATTTTAACAGACGAGGAATATCCTGTATTGTGCTTACTAGGTCCGAATTTATAAACGGAGACTAAATTTCGTCACGAGTGCCGAAAATTGTCAATGTCACATGTGAATCGCCCATATATGCCATCTGAAACTGACTTCTTATTGGAAACACAGCTAAAAATTGTTTCATATAACCTATTTTACACAACAATTCATTCGCTAATATTTCTGTTGACAGGATAATGGAACGTTAACGAATCATTCATTTTTAAGTGCAATAAATATCCAAAATAACTCGATAAATGTCATTAAAATTTATCCACGCGAATAGTCAGGATATTTTAGCGTCAAACGATAAAGAGACCGTTATCTATCCAACCGGATTAAAATCGCTGAATTTAATGATATCACTTGTATGAGAAAAAAGGTCCACCAACTTGGCAGGAATGATGCGAGTCTGTCACGAACTTTAATATCATACAGGAAACACGGCGTACATTGATAAATAAAGCCACGTCAAGATATCTTCTGCAGATTCTACACAAGTTGCGTCACAAGATTAAGGATAAGGCTAGAATGGCACTTTGCCGTGAACGTGGCGCACCGTTTTAATTCGTTTCTCTTTTGCGCAAGAAACTGCGATCAAAGTAAATTCTGCATTTCGTGTGCATTTACGTTCAACCTTTAGTGATTCATCTCAAGTTGAACAATTTCGATTACAATAATAATGCTATACCCTGGCTAAAAGCTTTCGGCCAAACCGCGATAATATAAAATTAATTAAAAACGCTAGCGTTTTTGTGATGCAAAGTGCTGTTGCATAACTATAAAACCTAATAGAAGATTTTTAGAATTAGTTAATAAAAGTGTCCCCAAAAGTGGAAACCAGCTTCGAGGAATAATAAAATTATTGTAAGAAGAAAAAAAAGAAAAAAAAGTCTCGTAGTATTAATCAAATACCTGGGAATAGTTAAGTGCACGCATACTTCATAAATATTAAGTTCAATTTTCTCGAACACCAAGCTTCTCATGAAAGAATTTTACGATACATTTTCATTTTAACTTTCCACATAAATTTAGTCCCATTTAGGTTGTACTATAATTACTGGCACACCCTGTATAATTATTAGGCGCTTGAATTGATTTGTTGCCATTTTAAACAAAATTTAAATTCTATTTAATTTATCAAAATGGTCTCCATTATTTTTCATAACTTTTAAGATATCATATCTACCTTTTCATAAAAGAGAAAGAAAAATCCTAAAATATTTTCTTGGTCTTCAAGAAAAAGGTAAAGAGGAAAAGAAAGGAAGAAAGGTTATGAAGCCTTCGTACTTTCGTACAGTATTCTGTAAAAATTTTAGACTATCTAACAAAAAATATATTTTGTGACTTCACAAATGTATTTAAGGATAATTCGTACTACTTCAATTGATTCCTTATGTTTTAAAAAGTACATATTAATTATATTAACCATTTGTACTCCGCTGGTGTTGCTATGAAGATACGCATAAATTTCCTCAAAAATTTAAATTTAAGATCCTTATCTACTTTCGGTAGTTCAACTCTCATTCTTTCAAAACAAAGCAAATCAAAGACTTAAGGAAATACGAAACGCTTTAAATTCTCACAAGAGTCATAAAGGTGCGTTAAAATTGCCGCTAGATCATACTGATAAAAATGTATTGGGAAGGGTTAAAGAATATCCATTAATTCGGAGTAGTCAATATTTTCCGTAACACTTCTTTACATCATATACAATGATAATTCTTTTAGGAATGATGGAATTGAAAGATTTGAAGATAAAATTGAAAACTTCGAAATGGCATTCAAACTGATTCGGAATAACAAATCGAGCTACACGCAATAATAAAGTAGATGTAGTGTTACAAGACAAATAGAAGAGAATCACTTCTGCTCGACACAATCACAGCAAACACATATAACTCACGGAAAACCATCCAAGAGAACCACCAAATGTACACAAGAGTTAAAACTGAAATAGAAAGAACGTGGAACACCAGCGGATTTCTTATAGTTACCATGATATTCTCTGTCACGGGATAAAATTAATAGGTTTAGATTGGAACATCTGTACGAATCTTCGTACGAGATTATTTATTGACATTCCTACTTTAATATTTGCAAATGAGAATATTTATTAAGATTCCTATTATTAGATTATATTTATTTTACTTTTATGGTATAATTATTATTATACTATTTTAGGAATAGTATAATGGAGAGAACGACATGAAAGATATAATGAAACGTAGTAAGTTGTATAATACTAAAGATTCGTCATGTTTGCAGAAATTGAGATTATTTATTGACATTCCTACTTTAATATTTGCAAATGAGAATATTTATTAGGATTTCTATTATTAGATTATATTCATACTATTTTAGGAATAGTATAATGGAGAGAATGATATGAAAGATATAATGAAACGTAGTAAGTTGTAGAATACTAAAGATTCGTCATGTTTGCAGAAATTGAGATTATTTATTGGCATTCCTACTTTAATATTTGCAAATGAGAATATTTATTAGGATTTCTATTATTAGATTCTATTTATACTATTTTATAGTATAATTATTATTATATCGTTTTAGGAATAGTATAATGGAGAGAATGTCATGAAAGATATAAAAAACGTATAATAGGTTGTATAATGACTGTGAATCTGTTTCCTCGCTATGAATCATCAAGGTTGCTCGGGCAATAACGTTGCTCCAACAGTTATTTTGCAGAAGTGTTATTCATCATTGTTTTCTTTTTTTACTTCGCAGACTAAATTTGTACGGTAGATAAATTTATTTGTCTAGTGACTAAAAATCATAAATTAAACGATAGGATGGGTGAAAGATATTCATATCGCGATTTCATAATTTCATTCATGCAGAGATTTAATTTTTATCGACAATAATTTGCATATATTTCGGCTGAAAGTTAGATGCTTTTTCATTGGTATAAATCGTTTTTATGCATTTGCGGAGAATCAAAATGCGTGAAAAGGCAGAGAATGCATGTGATATGCAGAAATATACGAAATAAAGTTCAAATTTTTGTATTTTGAGGGTAAAGTAATTTAGGCTGCACTTCCTTAATCTCGTTAATAAAACTATGAATTTGCATAAAGATTTGCAATCTAGTTATAATATAAAAAGGTTTTAATTACTCGTTGCTCTAAACAAGATAATTTCAGTGGAAGTAAAGAATTTACTGCTCATGAATACTTTTTTCCAGTAGCTTCACATTCCTATTTTCTAAAAGTTATTCACTGTAGTCAAAGTAAGTATTGCCAGTTCATTAAATAGACTTTTAAATAATACTTAATTCTGTATTGTCATAAAACAAGTAGTGATATAAAATACTTTACCATAGAATATAGAAGAATATTTTAAAAACTCGATCAACTAAGAGAAATAGTGATTCAAATTTCAAAGCTGAATCTGTAATTGATTTTTTTCTTTTAGTTTCCTATATTTCGAGTTTCTAATCGCATACAATACAATTAATTATACTTTTTAGATCATTAAGAGAAATTGAGAGGATTGTAAATTAACGTCTTTGCGGACGTTTATAACAAATAGTTGCCTAAACTATTTGAATTTCTTCGACGCATATCAATTTTTAAAGTATGAAACTCAACTTAACATCATTAATAGATTCGGCCAAAAATTCGCTAAATTCCGCCCTCAAAGGGTTAATAATTAGTCAAAAATTAGTAAAATATTATTTTGTTCCGTCCGCAAAAAATTAATATTAGTAAACAAATAAAAGGACAGTGAAGAATACATCTGAAATGAAATTCCATTTGAAGAAATTTTATTCTCTCCCCGAAGAGTTAATATTAGGAAACGGATAAAAAGACAGCGAAAGAAATCATCTAAAATAAAATTTCAATTCAAGAAATTTTAAAAATTTTAACGTGTTAACATTTGCTTTGCTAACTAATTCGCTTATTCTCGTATGAATGTTAAATTTTCTAAATGATATTTGCTTTAATTAATATGCGACTATTAATATTTCCGCTGACGACTACAATAGTCCAAAGGTTACTTGTCCACGTGTCTGACCAACAATGGCATCGTTCCACTGCTCCAAATACCGTCCGTTCATTATGATTAAATTACTGTGTATATCACCCAACAGCATTAATAACTATCAAATTTACGATGCTGTTTAAAACTGACCTCGAAATTGGCAACGACGGTACAAGCAACCGGGACTTCGATGCCACGTATGATGTACATTGTCGAAACAATGTTCCGAGCGCATCATAAATAATAACGATCCTTACAAAATATTTTCACACGTCATTTTATTGCCAGCCATTACTGATGCTTTGTGGAGTTACGTAATCACAGTTTCATACGAAATAGAAATGAGTTCAAGTAACCCTCTAGACGTACAAATCAATTCGTTGCCTTTGTCTTCGAAGTGCAGATGGGTTGAATTGAGGCTTACAAACCTGTTATAATATAGGTTTAGGTTCTTGAAATAGTTAAGGGGGAACTTTTATTCTAAATAACTGTTATAAAGGACTTAAATTTCCGATTATATCGGTTTAAGTTAAAGTTTTTGCATCAATTCTCATATATGTAGGTGCTACAACTGTTATTTTTTAAGTTTTATATAGGTTCTAAAACGATTTCAAATGTATATAATGTAAATGTTTGCCAACTTTGCTGTTCTTAACGATCAGATCAGATGTTGATTATCTTTACAAGGTATTCGTAAAGTAAAAAGGAGAAACGTGTTCCAATTATTGATTGTAACATTATGTTAAAAAAACATTGATTCTTTTTGTGTTTCGAACTTGCTAATATTAATAAGGATATGATATATTTATTAATCGATCTTTTCAATCCATGTTCTTTTATACATCTTCCCATTTCATTCTTCTTAATTGAACGTATATCAGTTGTTAATGTATCATTGTTCACTTTGCAATAGTTTTGTTACAGTGTGCAAATTTAAAGCAGTTACTAAGTCCATAATTATGAAACAAGTGGATTCCTATTCGTTGTAATAGTACAACGACATAAATTCGGAACCGTTTTAGAAGAGATTGAACTTAAAAAATAACGGCTATGGGACCTATATGGGAGCTGATACGAGAACTTTAACTTCAACCGATATAGTAAGTTTTAATTCTTTCTCTACTCTGTATAGAAATACGTAAATAACAGTGCAATCATTAGAATCATCTCCTAATTATTGACACCTAAAAACTTAGAAAAAGCTCCCAACCCATTAATAAAAATTCAGAATAATTTGCCAACTCTTCGACAACTTCATCTATAATTCAAATCATCGCACATTCTAAAACAAAACTTCTTTATTATTGACGAAGTATTTCAAGATTTTGTAAGCTTCTTCCACGTGAAAGTAAACAAGCGAATAAATCAGTGAATAAATCAACGTTAAAGAAATATAAAATAAGAAGATCTAGCCGTTCTTCCTCGACAAGTTTTTAAAAAAAACCCCTCGAGTATTCTATTCTCGCGAATTTCCCTGCTACTTTTCAGCAATTCTAATACAAAACTTAGAACGAAGACTCCAAAAATATTGATAATTTTTCACTATCAGTCTTAATTCTTCGGAGATTCCATTCTTATTAACATTAGAATTATTGACGATTTAAGTGTACTCACATCTATGAACAAAATTAGAACGATAGATAGTTAAAGATTTGTCTTGCCTTTCATATAATTCTAGAAATAATTGTTTGTAAAAAATCATGGTAAATTTGCAAAAATTCATATAGGTATAAATTTATACAATTGAGGCATTGTATGGAAAATGGACACAAACGCAAAAATGTCATTTCGATAAAATCAATCTCAAAGTTTTCATTAAGGCATTATTTAATAAACAGTAATACAATAATAAAAATCGAGTTTTTAAAGATACAGTAATATTATTTTTCATTAAATATTGCCTTAATGAAAAGTTTGAAGTTGATTTCCTCGAAATGACATTTTAGCATATGCGTCTTTCTTCCATTTAATACCTCAATTCTTACAAGAAATTATGAATAGGTAATTTTGTCCAGCTCGGTAGTTCTAGTGTTTTTATTCCTGCAATGTTTAAAGGATTCTAATATAAAATTCAATGTGGCTCGTCGAGACGAACCATAATTGGAGAAGATTGTACAGAGACTTAGGTAGCCAGCAAAAGTCGAGTTTATTCATCGCGTTCAACATTGTCACGAGTGTTTATCGCGATTTTAAACGATCCTTGGATCCTGACAACGCTTCTATAAACGCAGGAGCATCGCAAAGAACACCATTTCCAAAAGCTTGTATTACGCAGACAATCGTGTGAATTGTTCCGTCATGATTTGTTGTTGTTATTGGCATTATCATTATTATTATTATTCGTGGTTTGTCGATCATGTGTTACGATTTTTAGGAGTACAGAATAAAACAATGATCCACTGCATTTTTCTGTCACACGGTTTTCATTTTAATCTTTTTTAATGCATAAAATCGGTAGCTTTTGCGTTTGTTCTCACATGTTTGCAAATTAAAATACTTTAAAAGTGTTTACATTCCCTTTGAAATAATAAAAAGGAATATATTCTTCCAAAAATTCTGATTTTTGTTAGATGCCTGTATTTTAAATCATGTAACACCCGCTTTACCGTAAAACTTTGTCAGAATGTTCTACGATTATAAATAAGCAAGAAATATTATACAAGAATAAGTCGTTTGATGTGTTATTAAAAAGTTATAACAGAAATATGAAATACCAAAGAAAATATGATAGGAGACGAAAATAAATTGACAACCGATATAATCAATAGCTATTAATACTGCATTTTAAGACACTGGCTCAAACGACGTTGCCAATATAACACTGATAGTATTAAAAAATTAAATTTCTTAGTTTATTATACGAAATTCATTTTGATTTCATTTTACTTCAAAATTTAGATTTGTGGGATAGCAATGCCGTTCTGAAACCTGAAAGCAAATTTACTTATGATCATTGATTTTCCACAATATGGCTTTAGGCATAGTTTGTCCAACAAAACGAGACACTAAACAAAAGCAAACGTCAAAATGACGAAACAAATCGAATGTCAATATTAACAGTCAATGAGTAAAGACAGAATTATCCGTTTACTATCTCGTCTTGCTGGACAAGGTAAAGTTCAACGCCTTCAGAGCTTATTAACCCTTTGAGCGCTATGGACGCGCATATGCGGACAATTTTAAATACGATGCACAGAGTTTACAAATTCGTGTCTTTCAACGCAAAAAAAAAATTAGTGTAAAATATTCACCAAATACGAATTTAGAAGCATCTAGATAGAGATAGAATTCAGAAATCTAGTAACGTGTCGATCACCTAAAATTACTTGGAACTCAATGGGTTAGGTTTCATAGAAACGTGAACAACTTTAAAAATATCAAAATATTACTTTCCCACTGTGGCGGCTCTCCTGCACCCACCACTGGAGGGACATACGAAATAGGCTTTCTCCGAAGTACTCGCTCCAACTACCTTGTCCATATATATACCGCCTTTAACCTTCCTTCCAATATCCCAAGTCTAAGGCAGGGCCTGCTAGGTAGCCTTACTGATGAGTCCACCAGCAGGCCCAGGACGAAACGCAACACCCTTCCTTTTCCCTATTCTATCCCCTCTCTACAGCTCCACACCCACTAACCCAACATTTTTATCATAACTAGACTGCGGATTTCTATGAATTTCTAAGCAAGTTCGACATGCTAAAAATCCACATAATACGTAGAAATATACTAAGTAACGTACATTTTAAAATACTTAAGAGGTGAAACGAATTTCTACTTATATCCTATTCCTTTAATTGTGTTTAGAAAATTATGAATTTGCATAAAGATCCACAGTCTAATCATAACATTCTAATGAAGCTTTAAATGACCTATGGTTGCATAACGTTTTCGATTTATTTATAACCATAGAATATACTGACAAAGTTTTGCGGAAAATGTCTGGGACACCCGGTATTTTCCTGTTATTATTATACCTATACTTTCTAATTATTGCTGGTGTTTTCAGTATGATATTATTTTATATGCTCGAAAGAAATATTTTAAGGTCATTCAGGAAATTATTATTATTATTATGGTAATAGTTCCACTATATTGGATTAGGTGGGAAGTAATGTGGATACGAAAGCAAATAAACATATCCTAGTATCATCTATTTGCTACTTGATTTTCATTATAATACTATTACTGTACATACATAAATTATTTTTTAATCGGATAATCCATCATCCGCATAACCGTAATTCGAATAATCGACGTTCTACTGTATTCTTAAGTATCCCAATATTCAAAAATACTTCAACTTTTAATCACTCAAATCAGGCAGCCTGCTTATTAACTCTCACCAATCGTATAATATCCTCGTATAATCGCAATTTTATGCATCGTTTACTAGTCAACGAACCGTCAAATTACTTTTCACCAGCATATATTTTCCGGAAATACAAACTTTATGCGTCTACAACTCAGCTATATGTATCTCATTGTCAGTGTTCTTTCCTCGCGAAAACTATTCGAGGACAACAGAGAACAGGAAGTTAATCTGCGTTGCGTATTGTGATGACCAGTAAACAGAAACACGCGCTATTTTGATACTGCGTTTTAGGCAATGCACCCCGTCCCACACTTAGGCGTTCGAGTATAATTTATTGGATTATATCAAGATCGGTTATGTAACGTGGCTAGATGTTGTCCGCCTATACGATCTTCCGACATTCTTGACGGAGCGAGGCGATGAGTTGTACGAAGATCGTGCAATGTTATTTGGAATTTTCCGAGAATCAGATTAGTTGTGTTTGATCGTGGAGGCTTCTAATTTTAGGCTGGACTCATAGCATCGATTCAGAATTTGTATATGCATGTAGACTTTTAGGATACGGTGATACTCTATTGGGTCGAACGGAAAGTTCGCGCTGTTTTCTAATAAGTCGAAGGACGATGCTTTTTATTTAGATGTAACTTTATTCATGATTCATCGTTTTTTTTTTTTTCTTTCAACTAAGTCCATGACGCCATTTCATCGGAGCCATTCCATCAATATTTTGGGTGGAAAACAGTTTATTGTTAATAAAAAACAATAAGAAATTTTTCGTTCTATGCAATGTGAATTAATTAACTCGTTAAACGGGTTGTTTTTTAATGAAAAACTCCTTCAATCTCGAAATTAAATATTTACGCTAGGATTACCAAATTGGTCAAAATAACCATAAGTGGTCTTTTATAAAAATTGTGTAAATTAACGCGGATATATTTTTGCAAATTTGCCATGATTTTCTATAAAAGAAGACGAATAAAGATTTATTTTCATTGCACTATATTTTATTTATTTCTTCAGATATTTACAATCCTAATTTTTTTAATGAAAATAAGTAAACCATAATTGTTGGTAATTCTAGTATTAATAAACGGGGAATAATTGTTCAGGGTCTTATGAAAATGGCCTAAGTGGCTTAAGTGGAAAAAAGAATACTTTCATATCGATGTAACGCAATGCAAATGGTAAACTCAACTTCTTTTAGATCTTTTACTAACAGTAGCTAAAATTGCATTTCTGCACTGCTGTATTTATTTTAGCATTTCAGTGTTAATGTAATGCAAGTGTGTTAAATTTGCTATCATTAAATAGAAACCTTATGTAATCACAAAAATCTAGTAGGCATCATGAAAATAAAACATACAGTCTAATAAGTAATTTCCTGTTAGAATATGAGCTTGTAATCATATAATTACATATTCTTGTAAATATAGGTATGGTATGTAGACTGCGGATTTCTATGCAGATTCATGTTTTGAAAATTGAAGATTGAGAAGGGAGACATTTTTTATTATTGTGTATATTTCTGTGTCTTGTGCGTATTTTGCCATTCTTGTACATTTAAAGTTCCTACAAATTCCTACAAATCCGCAGTCTAGTTTTAATGCAATTGTAATGAGATAACAAAGATTAAAGGATATTTGTAAAAATATATTGCTATGTTCGAGTTAAGAAATTAGTAGTTAATAGTTTCAATACTTGTGGATAATTCAATACATTATTCATAAAACAGTCGCAGGATTGCGATAAATGTAACAATCATGTATCTTTCACAAAAATTTTCGTATTTTTAACCCTTTGCTGACGATTATCACAAATAGTTGTCCAAACATTTTTTATGTTTCGGACACACGTGAATTTTTAAAGAAACCAATCCAAATTAATATGATTAATAAACACTGCTGGTTGTAATTGAACGAGAATTCGCCAAGTCCCGCTCACAAAGGGTTAATAAATGGGCGCTAAAATTCGTTAAATATTATTTTGTTCCATCCGCAAAGGGTGAATGCAGTTCACTAAATGGTAGTTGATGATTTCAGAGAATACCTCTGTATAGAGCACAATCTTTATTATTAACCAAATTTGAAAGACTTTGAAGGTGAAGACGAAATAAAAATGTCCACTTCCTCTAACAAAGGAAATACGCCTCTAAATCAGTTTTAACTCTGGCAGAACTGTTCACCAAAGTATTCCAAATTTCATTTCTGGAGACGTTTATGCGTCACAATTAGTAACCTACGCCAGCAATAACAGCTTGCACCGCGTAGTCAACCAGAAACACGCATACGACAGTAAACAGCTGGCTAACCAGCTTCCAAACTTATTCTGCGACTCAAATAAATTCTCGCTTACCCCACTTTGCAACCTAAACTATCCTGTTAAACCAATAGAAATCGAGGAACACAAAGATCTAGACTCTAGATCTGTAGACTGCTCGGAAATTATTTCTTCAATGATAATCCTCAACATCCTTTTGTATTTTCTTAACGTGTTCGCTGCTAATAATGTCACTTAGCGATTTTGTTTGTTTAAAAATATACAGAAGACGCTGTTCGACGTTTAATGAAAACAGGCATTTTATAAATATTTAGAAAAGGGTTTGGCGAAGGTGGAAATACAAAAAGGAAAAGAAAAACATGAAATAGATTATTGTGGAGAATTTAGTATTCCAATTATTTGATTGGCAGAATTCGTACACTCTTGTCCATAAATCATTGGACGCTTGTTAATTTTTAACAAAATATTTGTTAAATTACACCTCTAGTAATTTATATATGTATGACCCCATATGAAGATTATGTTTTATTTGCTATTATATTTCGAAATATTTCTTCTTGATATTCAATATATTTGAAATTTCATAAAAACGATAATATTCCTAAAGTGTTGTATATTCGTTCATCGTTTCAGTGTAAATCGAAAAAGTATAAATGTGAAAAGTGAGTAAGGAGAGCAGCAAAGTTATCCCTATGCACTCCGTTGGCTCCATTATGGCAACAAATTTTAATTTCTTTAAAAGTTTTATTTTTACCAATTAAACTTTTATTTCTGTCGAAACAAACGAAATTGAAGGTAAGCTTACAATAAAATCTTACAAGAGTGTGCTGAAATTAATATTGGGTTAAACGGAAAGTTCGTGTCAAATTTTATATACAAATTGTATAGTCGAATAAGCATAGTAAGAATATCACTACATGAAATTCAATTTGTGACACGTTAATAAATAGGTCTTCCAAATAAAACATTTTCAGTTAAGTTTCAACACCTTATCCTTATTATTAGGGTAGTTACGGGCGGAAACGTAATTTACAGTTTACACTTCATTTTCTTTGATCTACCGCATAAAAAGTTGCAAGAAAAATCGGAGATACTTTATCCAGTGACATAAACATCTCGACATTTTTTCGGATTTTTTAACCACAGAACCGAATTTTAAAAAATTTCGAAAGTCCAATTCTTTATTGAAATTTTTACGTGACTATGTATATATTTTTCTAGTTATAATAGAAGCATTTTGCTACCCCAAATGCCTTTTCTAAACTGAAATTGAACAGCTAATTTAAGGTGCATTCAGATCTAATCGTTGGATATTTAAAAAACATTGTGAAATACAAGATAAATATAATGCGGCACGAGGTTTCCGTTCCACCCAATTCCGATCAAACTACTAAAGAAACTTGCAAAGTGCAAAGGGTTAATGTTCTTGCTGGAGTAAACAATTAGCGAATAACAACTTCGTTTTCCAACCATAACATCGATTTTTCTTTATTCCAAACGTATCCGACGAATTATGGACCGGAATGTAAGTCTTCCTTGAACCCCTTTCATAGAGTCCACAGTGAATGTGTTAAACGGTGCCATTTTTCCAACGATATTCTTCGTCATCTTTTCTTACCTCTCGCCTGGTCGTAGTAGTAGTGGTGGTGGTTTTACGACTGCTTGTCCTGGACATGGAACTGAGGGGCGAGTCCCAGTCCTGGAAGACCTGCGTGGTCGCCATGACGACTACTCCTGATCCTTTTTGTGGTCACTATTTAAACTTCACTGAGATCGTGATGAGGATCCGTTGAGAAGAAAAATTATAATCCCTTCACTGACTCACGATAGGCACTCGAACGGTCTTGCTCCTTGAACGATAATCCTCTACGGGTGATTCTACCGTAGGTATCGATTACGTGATCGAGGAACACTTTTAATAACCCTGATAAAGTACTCTACGTACTCTGATTAAAGTATTCTACTTCTGGGTTGCAAATCGCCGCTATTGCAATCACTTCCATATCATTTCTTTTATTAGTTTTGATTTCAGAGCAGCGGTACGGTATTCACTTGCAACTTTTGATAGAGAAACTTATATATATATATATATATATATATATATATATATATATATAAATGTGTAAAAAGTGTCTACACAAACTTTAACTCTGGGTAAAACATAAAGCTACGATACTCATATCAACGTTATTACTTTTAGAAACTTTGATTTCAGATCAAAGATATGCCATTCTTTTCCATATGTTATATTTATTTCGATTTCAAAATACTTCCTTTCTTTACTAAAGGCATTGTTGTCGTTTGCTATAACTTTTCCATACAATAATATAAAGATAAGTTCAAAAGCGGAGTAAAAATATAGCAAAGCCTCCAGTGAAGCTTAACTGTTAAGTTGAAGTGTGAAATAGGATGAGTTTAGAGAATGTTCCTCGATTAAGGGGATGAACGATCGATCGATATTGGGGCGTAGATCGATACCTACGTGGTCGCCCCCCATCGGACGAGCTCGGTTGCTACGAAGGCGCGACGAAGTGGATCACGAAAGTGGCTTCTTCGTGGAGGATGTATGCGCGATTCGAGGTGGATCACGCGCGACTGAGCTTCAGAAACACGCCTCCGCTTCAACGCGAGAGTCAACCGCACCGCGCCCCATCCACAGTCTAATTCCAGAAATACGGAGAAACACGTATAATTAGGACGACGACGGCCACCGCGACGTCGTGGCAACACTAAACGATCAGATCTACGCGACTACCCTAAGACACAACGTAGCCACTCGAGGACGGATCTCTGGAATGCGCAATGTCAAGGGATTATCGAGGGAAGGCTGAGTGAAAGTTCCAGTAGCAAATCAGCCGATTTAGGGTCCATTTAAGGTAAATGACCCACGTACTGTCACTGTTCCCGTAGCTGCAATTTTAATTCGTTTATTTAACACCGAAGAAATGTACAAAGAATCGTAAGTAAACTAATTTTCATACTACATTTGGACTTCGGTTTACGTAACAACACGTAGACATCGCATATTCGTGTACACTTAATATTTGTAAATAAATATTAACAGGTAAATGTGCTGTTGAACATTAAAACGTGGTCAGTATAATTATAAAGTATGGAACGTGTCATAATTTAGCAAGGCGCGACGTTTACTATATATCGTATAACTATTACACAAACTGACGTGTTAATATATGCAAAACGTGTTTCTATTTAAATGAAATGTTTTCGAGTGGCAGTACGAAGGACATTGGACTTTGTTGTACATTTTCAATTACGTAGTAATGAATTTATTATATTGAACATATAAAAAGAATGTTCATAAATGAAAGAGCGGTGGAACAATATTATGCTCCAAACTGGAACGATCTTTATGTTAACGACGTTCTAAAATAGTTAAAGTTACGCGCGAACCTCAAAGTGGCAGTAATTGGTTCGTCTACCCTATACCGACGGGCCGAGCGAGAAAGAAATGAAACATGTATTGCCAATTAAAAGAAGTGAGAGGTGAAACAAACAATATACTGTCGCCATTTTGCCAATGATTAGTGATCAGATCGATACCGATACTAGGATAGATGTCCTAATTACTGTCAGTGTCCCTAAATGCATGAAAATAAATCAAAGATTTAATTAAGGATTTTTTAAATGTTTGTTATCTATAGTTAATAAGAGATAAGCAACGGTAACCTCATTTTTCGTTCGTTTATTGTAATTTAATATTCGAAAATTATTGGAAGCGTTTGTCACAATAAAATATGAGTAATGGCAACTCTAAACATCTACTTAAAAGATGCTTACACTTCTGTTATTATCCAATTTTTAAATTGTTCAAGAAAATTTCATTAAAAAGTATTCTTATATTTCGTTATGTCTTTGTCTGAAATTAAAAGTTAAATTTCCGTATATAACAAAAATATTAAGTCCTTTAACTAAAAATCAAGCTTTAAATTATTTTAATTAAATTTTACCAATAATTAAATTAAATTACTATTTCTACTTTCTCTTATATCTCATTTAATTCCTTTTGCATCACGAAATTCTTATTATCTTTTACCCCTAAATAATACTATACAATATTCTACGTAAATGATCCAACAATAATTCTTCCAAATTCTTTGAAATATCTTCCTATATCTTCAACCACGACTAATTAGAATATCCGTTTTTTTCGTTTGGAACCAATCCGTTGCGTGCAAATCAATTTCCACAGTGTTCATACAGATGATCACATCTGCATCGATATAAAGTTCGATCAAAATTTATCACTAGGTATTATTTTTCGCGTTCTCATCAATGGTTCTCATCAAAAGACTCGTGAAGCGTTTGCAAACGCTGTTGGAACTTAAGGGAGACAAAGAGCGTTGATTGCAAGCGGAGCTCGCGAACAAAGAGCTTCCAGTTGAAAAACGAAACAACTATGGAAGACAAGGAGAGATCGTGACGCGAATCGAACGCGCAAAAAGAATAATGGAAGAATGTGGATCTCTGTTTCGACCATGCGGACCCAGCCGAATAAATCAAATATCGACGTTGCGTGCCTGTAAATCGAATTGCTGTGGAAAACTGGCTCGTTGACAGCGACGACAGCGTGAATGAACTCGAAAGACATTCCCGCGTTTACATTTGTCGGCGACACCAAATTTGCGACGATTACACGCCGAGGTAGCGAAAAGAATTCTTTTAGAGAAATTCCACCCGTAGCGGGGAAAATTATGAAATAACAATGCGAATGGAAAAAAATGAGACCGCGTAACAAAATCTTTAAATGTTTTGTACTCTGATCAATTTGCGAAATAAGGGAAGTGGTAATTTATTAGTTAACGCACTGGTTCCCAATCATTTAACATTAGATTTAGAGACCTTATTAGTGTTAAATTGTCCGAAAATAAATTGCGGTTTTCTGCAGTCTCATATTTAGGCCTTTACCGCAAATACTTAATTTATACTTATCATGTATCATACCATTTTAAAGCGTAAACGTCACGTTACTATTTAATAGTTTTGCTTTTCGCAGTTCATTTGTTATTATTTTACTCTATAAAGTTGCACACAATAGGAAAAGAAACAAATTCATACATTTTTTCTTACATGTGTCCAAATGGGACGTAAAGCAGCGAGAACCGCTGGAAATATCAATTATGTATTTAGTAAAGGCACAATTACTGAAGCTACAGTGCAACGTTGATTACACACAAGTGTAAGTAAAATAGTAGTCACTAATTAATTTTCTGAGAAAAATTTAGAAAGTAAAAATTCCGTAAATATATATTACTTTTTACGTACTATATTATTTATTAGGCGTTGGTAGAAATTGCACATTTAATACGCTTATAGATCTTCGCTTATTTTAGAAGTAACTCTATTATTTTTGCAATACAAAATTTTCTAATTTTAAAATAACTATATGAAGCTATTTGAAGCCGTAACTAATGCGTAACAAAAGAAAAAAGTAAAGATTAAAAAAAAAACACGCTAAGGGAAAGAATTTTCTTGCGAGAATTTGTTTCTATTTTATTGTGAGCTATAATTTCAAAGTATTCGAGATACAAATTTCAGAAAATAATTTAATTCGCGCTATAATTTTTGTTTTCTATTTTTTAGTATTTAAATTTTCTCTGTGACCATTCAGAACTATTGTTGAGTGTGTAATGTGTACGCTGCTACAGTGACTTCACGTTGCTAATTTCCGCAACTGTTTTATACGTTCTTTATACATTGATTTATTCACTATTGTCGTTACAATTTATTTCAATACCCATTTTGAAACAGAGTTTGCTTTAACGCTCAGATAAATTCTTATAATGTGACGTATTGCATTTATGCGCCAGCAACATGGATGTAAGATTAAAAATATTAACTATTATAAATCTGTATATGAACGGGTAAAATAAACAAGCTTAACAATCATCTATTTACCATGAAATATTACGATTCCCGTAAGAAAATATTACCCCTCAACTCCTTTTATTTACGATAGTTTTCTAAAAAAAGAGTATTATATTAAAACTACTACTAGAACTAGTGTCGTTGAAACGAAAAATAAAAACCTGGAAATAGATACAGATTTATTCCGTACTTTAATAGCATACAATTATATTTACGAAACGCTTTAAAATTATATTAATCCTTAAAGTACGGAGCCTATTTTTTAAACATAAACTACAAAGTGGGATCACTAAGATCGCCCAACTAAAAATTCAATAAAACGATATTTAATTTAAATTTTCTGGTATTTTAGTATTCTACAATATTATACTGTACTAATTGTTTCAGTACGAAACATTTATTTATATAAATACAATGCAAAACACATTTATTTTAGCATTGCTTTGTTTTAGTTTAGCAAATTTTGAGGGAGCTAAAATCCCTTTGGCCTTACTCTAAGGGTTACTATTATACTTAGCTATATTTAATACCGGTACTAATCGTAAACGTTGGCAACGATCTAATTAAAACGTGATTAGTAGTAACCGTGGTATGATAAAATGATAAATTATTAACATGTAATTTCACGTTTATGTAACACTTATACATTCATAAACCAATTCTGTTCTAATTGAATTTTTTAGTTCCCATCATAGGTTATTAAATAAATTACTGCTGCTTCCTCTCCAGCATTTTGATTAAGCCATTTTATATTATTATTAGTTAATTCGGTAGATATTTATTCTTATTGAGATAAATGTCGCATATCAATTTCCATGATAATTAAATTCGATTTAACCGACTGCGAATTTAATTGTTAATTGTAACATGATTGTGTTAATCCTACACATGTTTCGTGTTTGACTTCTGACACGAGCAATTAGAGCTCTCATTAAACGTTTTAAATACCTTAGTCCAATTAACTCTTAACAATGAACTGACGCGGTAGAATGGAAGTAATCTATTTAATTAGGATAACACTTATTAATTGCATTTCCCAATAACTTCTTCTCTAATTGTATTATTTTTAGCACAAATATTATTCCGATGCTTCAAGCTAGAAGTGAAAAATAGGATATCTAAGTTAAAAAGAAATTAAAAAAGTTATATCTGTATATTCATCTATATTTCACAATGATAATTTAAATTATCCTAATAATATTTACCAATATTAACTGCTCCAAGTTATTCTAACAATTCTCCTGAAAGAAAAAATATCGAAAACTTGAATAAAAGATATTTTCTAGGACACCCTGCATAATTAATAATTGTTACGTATCACTGATCTGTGAATGATTATACAATTGAATATTTTAATGAAACGCATTCAATTCAATTAAATCGTTGATTAAATTTTTGTCCAAATCTGGGTCAACGTAATGCCAAAATTGCACAAAAAAATGTATACAAGTGCATAATTGTATCTGTAAATAATAATAAAAAACGAACCTAATTGTGGTCAGCACTTAACAAAGTTGGGATTAATAAGGTATTAATGCATCGATGTCATCGGGATAGCAGATCTCACATCACGAGCCAACCTCGTTTAACTCTCCACACAAGCGTTCCTCTTCCTTGCTATTCAATTTGGCTACTATCTTAGGACATAATTTATTCCTTCGTCTTACGTCTTTGCATTAAGAGGAACAACCGAATTTCACGTTTGCTAGTTAATTGAATCTTATCACACTTAAATAATCAAATATGATTATGTAGTAATTTTGTTGTCCCATCGCGTTAATTTTATTAAAAAAGATAAATTCCTCTATATTTGACAAGGTGTTTAATAAATATTGCTGTAATAACGTATAGTATTCCTTCTGATTGTAACATACAAAATAAAATACAGGAAAGGAATATAAAACGGAAGAGGTGGTGATAAAATTCACGGTATTGGAAAAAGAAATTTTCTTCCAATTTATATCTTATATCTTATATCTTATTTCCTGAGCGGTGCCAAGAATCTATGTCAATTCTTTTCTTTCTCTTTTTGTCTGGACTTTCCCGCGGAAAATTCTATTTCATTTTTCATCTATTTTCTGACTCGATGCCTCCAACCCTCTCTCGCTTCGCTGAATCCACCCTTCGTACGTTTCCATTTTCTTGTCTCTTTTCAAGCTTTCTTTCCGCGATAGCCCAGTTATCCTTTCTTCTGGTTTAATGGCTGGGGTTTTTATCTTCAACCTCTTCGCGGCTTGCCTTTTCTCTTTTTCTTTCCAAATAAATAACAACAGACCTTTGTTTGTCTGCTGCTTTGTGCTTCTGTAAGTTGACGCTTTTTGTTTGCCCCTTGGATCTTTATTAGTTTATGTCTTTCTTACTTTACAGTTTGCCACTATCGACGTAATTTCTTTTTGCAGCTAATGTATAAATTATCGCATTCATTGGTACAGCAAATTGTCCAAAACATATCGTCGTAATAAAAGAGTTAAAATTAATAAATTCGTATTGCAATAGCTACAATCAGGAACGGATTTAATATTAAAACTACCAAAGCAGTTGAAATGACTGATTACAAATTAACCATAAAAATTATGTATTTTTTAGAATATTCCATGATTTTCTGTACAAAAATAAAGGTGAAACTTTATTGTACTTCAATCATATGCGCCTTGTAAATATCCACAATTTAAATTTTTTAATATAAGTATACTTTAATCGCGGTAATTCTAGCATGAAGCTTGTAGCCTTACTACGTGCTCATTTATATTGCTAAGATTCAATGCCTTTTTTATCCACTTTCAATCAAACGAACAGTTTTCTAAAAAGAACAATAGTTTTCATTTTTCGTTTAAATTATTTTATGAGTGAGCCCATGTTTGAATCGCACTTTCGAAAATAAAAAGTTTCACCGTTACTTTAAATATATGTAATTTGGAGCAAATACTACTTTTCCTCGGCATATTTCAATTCGGCAATAAACGCTAAAATAAAAATGTTAACCTATATCCGGACAATCTCCTTTAACATTTTTTCAGTTCTCGTAATTGTTTCAAGGACCGAAACCGATCTAACTGTTTTCAACCCCTGATTTATACGTAATATAAACTTCGCGCTTGAACTAGACAAGGATTTAAGATAGCTCCTGTCAGCACACTCGATATAACAACGAAAAAGAGATTACGAAAGACGATATTCTTCATCTGTGCCGTGTTTTAAAAGGCCTGACCGGCGACGATACGTTGGAAATGATGGAGCTCAAGAGAATCAAAGCAAACTTGCGAGGTAGAGCTAGCCAGATGCAAATCCCCTTCGTAAATCGCCTGAAGCTTCTTTGGCAAGAACAAGTGAATGTATGTGTACAGTCCTGTTATAGTTGATCTAACAATTCGAGACGAGTAAGGACAGCTGGGATGGATACGTGAGAAGTAGAGGATTCTTTCGGAATGATCAAGCGCTTCAAACAGCATGTTAGTTGGTTAAGTGCTTTTGTTGAGTAAATTGCTATTTATAACGAATTGGTGCGAGTTTACCAAGGTATTAGGCTATAACAGCTTATACGATCTGTTTCGTTTATTTCCTTTGGTGTCTGAAATGATCTGTTAAAATGCGAGGTATACACGTTTGCGTATTTGACTGGAAATTTATTTGTCACCTATGGCTACAATAGTAAATTTTAGGGGATGCAATTGAGTCGTTCGCAGGGAAAAATGATTAACTTCACTTTCTAATTTTTTTAAAATCCTAGTGCTAAAGAATTTGATTGAAGTTTAAAATTGTATATTTCAAATATATTTCCTTAATAATTGGGCTTAACACTACATAATGAGAAAAATGTTTTTGGTTATGGAATAATAAACGATTTATGAAAATAATAACGATTATTCGGAGGATATATTATGTGCACTATACCATTTTTTGCAAACGTAATTTTCCCCTAAATGCGTAAAAATCCGCAGTCTAGTTACAATTAACGATCGGACAAGCTTAGAAGAGTAATATTCATCTCCTAATGAGGAGCATCACAGAAACAACATTTCATAAGCACGAATCTAGCGGAAATATACTACATATTAACCCCTTAAGCGGCTATGTCATATGTATGCTCCACGAGCAAAGTCAATACACAGCGGAAATGAATATATTTGCATTATGAAATTCTCGTTTAGGTAAAACAATTAGTTTCCGTACATTTATCAGTACAGTGAAATCCGCTTATTATGATCACATTGGAACTTGCAATTTTTCATAAGACTACCCGGCTGGTAACATAACGCGGGGGATAAAAAAAATGTTCATTATTGAACTCATTTTACTGCAAACATTTATGACTGGACTGTGGATCTTTGTGCATTTATGGCAAATTTAAATTTGCAAAAAAGAACAGATTCCATATGATGGTGGCGCAATAACAAAAAATCTTCATTTATTCCCATTATAAAAAGACACGGAAAATTTGGAAGAAAGCATTGATGTAAATTTATACAATCTTTATTAATAATTACCAATGGGTCATTCTAATTTCTGTGGTACTTCTAGTGTTAACCCTTTGAGTGCTGTGGGCGCATATATGCGTCTAACTAATCAATTTATATTTCAGTTTATGCTCCTAACAAATGTAAAAGTTATCTGTGTTTAAAATGAACACATATACTTAACGTATTCTTGTAATTATTATAATTACCACAATAAACGAAATTTGACTAATTTCGCATAGTGATTGCTACCGCGAACCAGATGCTAGCTATAGAGTGTCTTTAGATCTAAAGAGCTTCGCAATCAAAGGATTAATTTTAAAAAGAGTTTTATTCTCAGAACAATTTTTCGCAGTGCATTATTTAGTTATCTATTTATTTATTTATTTCTAAATGGGTTAAAACCGTTTGGTACATGAAAATACAAATGAGATAAATTATACAGTGCTGTCTGAAACGGCCAACAGTCGCGTAACATTACTTCTAAAAGTGACAGAGAAAGCAAAAAAGTTTAGAAAACAGCTAAATCTATTGACATTAATAAAAATCCTATTGAGGCTATTGAACTGACCGTAAACTGTTCTATGAAGTTCAGGACGTATTATTAAATTATGAATAAAATACAATAAAAAGCACAATCATGCATACTTTTAGTTAACTAATTATCGTGGTGTACTTTTAAATCGAATGCCCTCTATTTGAAAAATTATTAGTGCAAGTGTTTCATAAAAAAAGAAAAAACAGAATCAGTTAAATTCCTCTTCATTGCTTTCAATCATTTCTATTTTCTTGTCAAGGTATTTTCCCGTCTACTTTCTTTCACATTTTTATAGAAAATTCCTTATAAAACACACTCTTAGCTCGTAAATCCATATAAATGGTTCACCATAGATTCAGAAACAAAGGTCATCATTCTAACGCAAGAAGAAGTGAAAAGAAACCTGAGTGAACTCACAATCAGTTTCAAAGAAGTCAAAGACGAGAAAGTTGAAACTCTGATGCGAAGTTAATATACGAGTATCATATGGGGCCAATGGACGTTCGGCATTAAACGATGGCAATTGCCAGTAACCAACCGCAAAATGAGATATTTATTCTTAAACATTATTCCTGTTCATCGAGCTTCGACCAGATGGCAACACCAGCTGAAAGCTTTCGCGGGAAGTTAAAAGCTCGTAAGCTTTTCTGACGCAGCCGCCAGATGGAGATAAGCTTACTATAAAAGAGACGCCGTTGAGATATAATGCAGGTTTAACATCTTATACAATTTCCTGTTACGTGAAATACTTAAACGCTGATTTTAAACAAAGAGTCGAAGGATTTATTATGCTTTCTGAAATTTAGAATGGTAAATTTAGAAGTAAAATTTGACCTACGAATATGCACGGTGTTTCGAAACACGTGGGCATAATTTAAGGGGTGAATTCAGTACACTAAAATAAAGAAAAAGTTCTTATAAACGTATGCTCGATATGATCTATGTTTCGAATTACAGCTGTTTTTATCTTCCAGTCATTTTTATGACTCTATCGACTGCTTCCTTCAACTGTTTCTAAATCAGGTTTCTTATCTCATGTACGATGTTCTTATCTTTTATGTAAATGCTAATACAATATAACATAATGTAGTAATTAAACTGCGGACCTTTATGCAGATGCATACCTTCATAAATAAAACTAAAGAAATCAAAGAAAAATAGGAAACTGTTTCACATTCTAAATATTATAACATGTTTCTTATTTTTTATATTGTGTGTAATGTTGCATACTATATGCACCCTGCAGTTTTTAGTCCATTGGAATTTCGCGTGAATACTTAAACATCCGCAGTCTACTAATAACATAATATAATATGAATGGTTTCTATGGAAATAATTAAACAACAGGAATAATACAAAAACGACTATAATTCGGAAACAAGGTCATGACCTATTATATAACATTTTATATTTAATTATAGTTATAAAATATACTGACAAAGTTTTGCAAAAAACATCTTTGATACCCTGTATCTATATAATAAATATATCACGATATAGTTAATTTACAAACATTATTATGTATTTTCTTTACTTTATACAGTTTTTTTTCGTTGACATGAATCTAAATATTTACGTAAAATATGTGATAACCTATATGTTAGTACGGTTTGATATGAAGCAGAGCCGAATTAAGACTTTCAGAGGCCTTAAGCACTTAAAATATTTTGTGATCACCTTATGTAAGGAATTTACTTCAACGCGGCACACAATTTCTTAATCACTTCTGCAAAATAAAATTCTATTCCTCGAAATTAAAATAACTTATAATAAAGAATTCTTTAATCATGGTTGTATACGCGGTCACTTACTAAGATTTTACGCGTGTTGCACTTCACAATTAATTCGAAAACAATATAGAAGGAAAAACTAATTATATTTTTATGAATGAAATTAAGAAAGATTAATTCTAACTTCAATTTCCCCAGTCATTTTATTAATTGAACATTATTTCCAACTTAAAACGTGCATAAATTCAACAATTCTGTCATTCACTTGTTGGTCCATCCTATTTACACTTAACAAGTAATTGTTTATAATCAGTAGTTTTTCATTACGTTCAAAATACCACAAACTGTCGACCGGCGTGCGTGAATGACATTCACCGTTCGGTGGACACAGCGTGACCGCATTTATTAATTTTGGTGATCGATCGATAGCATTTGATGATGGTCGATAGTAATCAATGGATGGTGCATGAATGCATCCTTAATTTAAATTAATCGCGTCTATTATTCCTACTAAAAGACAAATTTGAAACTTAACTAACCTTAATCCGCGAGTGGACCTGAATTCATTTTGAATCGAGTGCAAAGTAAAGTTTATAAAAACGCACTACTTCATCCTTATCATCCAGAAAAAGATTCTAAAGCTCATATTTATTTTTGCAACCGTAAAAAGTCCAATTAACGCATACCGTACGTCAACGTGACGACAATGAACAAGAGGAGGATTTATTTATCAAGAATAAGACAAGTCTTTGAACTGCAATACATCAAACCTGCCAAATTACGAGGAACCACTCTTTCGGCAGATCAAACACTAGAATATAAAAATATTTGTAACACGTCCAAGAACATATACAAGCACGCGAATGTATTATTATTAGATTGCGAATTTTTATGCAAATTTATAGTTTTACGAATATAATTAACCATCTATCACCACAAAGCTAGAAAATTTACACACTTCAGGATTCAAATGCTTCGGAATCTAAACGCTTGAAAATCCGAAAGCTTAGAAATTCGAATGCTTAGGATTCTAAAGCCTTGAAAATTCCGGCGCTTGGGAATTCAAACGCACGGAAATTTGAACGCTCAGAAACCTAAAATTTTGGAAATTCGAACGCTTGGAAATCCAATAGCTAGGAATTCGAATGCTTAGAAATATAAAAGCTTGCAAATTTAAATACTTCTGAATTAAAAAATTTAAGAATCTAAACGCTTGGAAATTCAGTTGCTTGAGAATCCAAAATCATGGAAATTCGAATGCTCGAGAATCCAAAAGCTTGGAAATTCGAGCGCTTAGAAAGCCAAAATTTTGGAAATTCGAACACTTGGAAATCCAAAAGCTAGGAATTGGAATGCTTGAAAATATGAAAGCTTGCAAAATGCTTCTGAATTCAAAAATGTAAGAAGCTAAACGCTTAGAAATTCAGTTGCTTGAGAATCCGAAAGCATGGAAATTCGAATGCTCGAGAATCCAAAAGCTTGGAAATTCGAGCGCTTAGAAATAAAAAATTTTGGAAATTCGAACGCCTGGTGATTCAAACGCTTATCGATCGCTTCTTGAGCATGAAAATATAAGTATCCAAGTTTTACTTTTAGCCACTGTTCCTGCGTAAAGCAAATTTTCTGAAAACATTTGTAGAAAGAGTGGATGGCTCGTGTTACTTTCATAACGCAGTTACTTTTGTCCACGTTCTCCCTTACTGTGACGCTAAACGATGTCCGTTAAATAAATTCGTACTAATATTAACGTGATGTATGAAAGAATGGTAATTATTCTGCTTGCAGAAGGATATCGTGAATATTTCAACAAACGAATCGTCGTTAACGTACGCAACCGCAATTAGTTAAACAAAGAAGACGCATGCATGTCCTCGGTTGCAATTTCGTCGACGTCCATTCCGTGAGTAATTAATTCCACTCTCTAATTAGCTTCGCATTCTCTGGATTATTCTGGGTTCTCGGGTTCAAAACGGTCGAGGAACTTCTCGTTGTACAATTGTTAGTTTGAAACGTTTCTGATGTTCCAAAGCGCGCAACCGATCTTTCCATATTTCATCCTCTAACTGAATATTATCAACGTTTTATTCGGTAGTAATTACATCATTCTATAGTAATTTTTTATGACAACTATCGTGTGTTTATTTTCACAAAAATAATGTTCGTTCATCTGTAGGTACTCTTACCATCGTATAATAAACTGCAAGAAATTTATTTGCATATTTCTATGGGAATTAATCTGTATATATTTTCGTAAAAATTCTTTTGACCGACTCGTAAATGTTATTATTATTATTATTAATGTACAATAAACTAAAAGAAATTATTTGAGTACTTTAAACTTTTCTTATTTAATTAATACCTAGATGGAATTGTGTGGTTTTGATTTTACTACATTTATAAAATGACTTCAAAACCGAGACATCTTGGGTTTATAGAATCAAAAAATGAAAAAATTCACTAACAAAAATGAAGAATGTTTCGACAACTAATTTTAACTCCTTTATAAATATAGATCAAATTTTGTCAAAGGAAGCAGAAAAGTTTTTCCTGTGCCTGAAAATCTAAATATACTAAATGGAATTTTTTGTGGATTTCAATATTTTTCTTGTTAACCAATTTCTAACCTACAAGAATATCCATTAGATTGTTATTGTATAATATATTAAAAAAAATTCTTAGCATGTTTTAATTATTTTTGTTATACGTATAACAAACTCAAACAACTCTAACAACAGTCTGCCTACTAACTAAGCAAAATGAATTCTTGTTCTCTTTTCTTTCAGAAGTAACTTGAAGCTTCATTTAATTAATATTTTATGAAATTTCTTTTTCCTTACAATTAGTAAAATTGATGTATGATGCATCCTTGCATTTATTCGACGAGCTCTCTCAATTTTTGACATCCAGTAAAATTTTTCATTTTTTTTTATATTTCAAGAAATGCAAAAAAAATTTAACTAGAAAATACTACGTCACACACGAAAATAAACGACTCACAAAAAGATATTTGTCAATACGCATACTCAAAATACACGAGAACAATGTCACTTATTTTAGATGCTGAAATGCCATGAATATATTGAGCTATAATCATTCTAAGTTCTATCATGAAATTTTAATAACTATCTTCCGAAAATATATGCGATACTGATACTTTCGGTTCCTTAACAAAATTTATTAAATTACGACAATATTAGCAAATAATAAGCATGTATAATGGTGTGCAAATCGTAATACACAAGAATATTAAATAAAAATAAAAATTGTTCATTATTAGGCTGCGAATTTTTATGCAGCTATAAAAAATTGAAATGTTCCAAAAAATTCAGAATACATATAATATGAGAAACTATAAAAAATATCAAAAATGAAATATACCATATAATATCTTTTATATATGATATAACTTTCCCCATTAAATTTTTTTCATATGGTTCAATTTTGTTTTCGAAAACAAGGATTTGTACGGAAACTCGTAGTTTAATCATTTTATCCTTGTCAAAAATTTATTGCGTCTACACATTACTTATTTTAAGTTAGATCATTTTTTATACTGCTGCAAATTTAAAATGTATTAGAAAGGAGTCATTGTCCAATATTTTCTGTTCAAATTTTTTTACAAGTCAGTGCATATTAGTGAAAATTGTAACGAATTCGTGGCTTAAAGAACACACAGTCGGAAATATTCAATGAAGTCTTTCACAAATCTGTTCGCATCTTCACAGGTCGCTGGCAAATCGAGGAAACTTTCCATCCACGCAGCTGTTTCGAGTAGCATGATATTTTTAAGACCCCCTCCACCACTTGCCGATGTTGGTAGCCCTTACGTCAGAGACATCACGGTCAATACGATTGTTTTCCTTTGTGTTATATCAAAAAAAAGCCAAGTATTTTCGAACACAGACCTTCCGTGACCGTCCTTCAATTCTTTGGGTCTTTATTAAAATATAGTAATTGATAAATTATTAGAATTCCAAGACGAACAGTTGAATATCATAAAAGACGAAAAGCTTCGAATGCGCATAATTTCGAAAGAAGTACATATAGTCAGTTGCAAAATTCTAGACTTAAAATACTTAAAATATACTAGTTGATAAATTAAAATATAGTAAGCGATAAATTATTAGGATTCCAAGACGAACAGTTGAATATCATAAAAGACGAAAAGCTTCGAATCCGCATAATTTCGAAACAAGTACATACAGTCAGTTTGCAAAAGTCTAAATTTCAAATATTTAAAACAATGCTAGAATTTCGATTACTTTGAGAACATTAATTTAGTTATTAATTAGGGTTGTGCACATTATGAAAAATAGTGTTATCTTTTTCATTTTTTCTCAACGAAGCATACAGAAACTGAAAACTCGAATTCATAAAAATTTAATCGTTAATCGTTAATTAAACTTTTTCCCAACTCTGATTTTAAAGCATTTATTCCTGAATATAACTATTTCTGTGCATTATGCAATAAATCTTAAAGGATTTTTAATATTAGGAACCAAACTCTAAGTTACTAGTTGAACTTGCTGGTCGCAGAAGAAATATGTAAAATACCAGGTAACTTTGTAATACTGTGTAAGCTCATTACATCTTCAACTCAAACTTTTTCACTTCCTGACGCTGGTAAGCCCCCACCCCGCCTCCATGTGTTCTCTAGAACTTTTAAATGAATCCAAGGTTCAACAAAATCCTTATTGCAAACATTCTCGAACCTCATAAGAAACATTTTGTCATTCATTACACTTATTTACCATTGTTCGCAAATATTATAGTTATTCTATTATTCTTGCACAAAATTCCTTTCAGCATGCAATTATTATTTACTACATTAAATAAAAATGATAATAATAATAAAATATAGTTGTGGATCGTCTTATATATTAGAATCATTCCATTAATGACATCAAAAACATTTTCGATATTTCAAGAGTTCCACAAAAGTTTCTCTATTTAGACAAATATTTCTTTATAGAAAAAGCAAGAAAGATATTGTATAAAATTAGATCGATTATCTGCGAGGAGTGTTTCAAATATTAAAATTAATCGACGGATATCACAAAAGATTACTTATGACTTTTCTAAAATCCCATAAAATCTTTGCAACTTATTCATAAAATGAAGACTCATTAAAAGGGGAAAATTAAATCAACTTTCTATACGAAATATTTCATCGTCAAACATGAAAATAAAATAAAAAGCCACCTTCTATGTTTAAAAAATACTACGAAATCTGAGCGACTCGTCAATAGTCTAATTATTCATAACAGAATAAACAAATTTGTATTTACAAAAGATCTCAAATACTAAAATAATTAAATCAACAACACAAAAAAAAATCATTTTCGATATTACAAAAATGCAGGATAACAACGAATCTAGACGATAATATTTCGAAGAAAGAAAAAAGAAATAAAAAAATATATATATTAAAAATTGTATGTGGTGAAGGCACGTGCGCATCATTACATAACGTAACGAGTCTTTTTATCGGGAACACGTTATTTCTGTCACGAGGCTATTTTGCGCGATCACTTTCGACGAAATCGAGGAAAGTGTACGCTCTCGGTCTGATGGCGTGGCCTTTGATTAAAAATACGGACATTCAGGCAAAAGGGAACCTTTATTTTTATTCAACTGTAGACTCAGACATCACAGGAGGCCACCTTACGGAGCACTGACTCCAATGTTTACGACACGTGCAATGATTCTACTTTTCATGAAGTTTGATTCAGGTTTGATTAGAATTTGCCACCAAATAAATTTGAGAACCTTGCAGCAGGAGTTTTTAACCATAAAACATAATGGCATGTATACATCATACAAAAAGTGCAAAATAAAAAATACATTTTTGGAATTCTGTAGTTGTAAAACGTAATTCTATCCAGATCTTAACGCTCTACCTGTTCTCTATAAAAATATGCATTTACATAAACATTCGAAGTCTAGTGATGAAGCTCCTTTAAATCCCCTACAAGTTTCAATTTCATGTCAGATTTCCGTTATCTCGTGTTTACATCGTTCCACTTTATCAGTTTTTACGGAAAAACTGAGTAAGCTAGTATAATACAATAAACGATGTATTTATCGAACCCATTACAATTGATGAAGGAGAAAGCTGCTTGGAAATTCCTAGCTAACGAATTGCAACTGGCAATAATAATATCTATCATAATACGCGGATCGTATTAGTTAGTTTGATGTGATAAAGAGTCGCGGATGTACGCGAATTCTGGTGGCGTAAATCAAGCCGCGGAATGCTTGCACGCTTTCGTCACGAAGAGGGCAAGAAAACCTTCAAAGAGGAACGTAAATCTTATCCGCGAGGTGTAAGTATCCACTAAGCTCAGTTGGCCGTTTTATAAGCGAGCTCGAGTGACCACGGTAAAGAAAATGAGCCCTTGTATGAAGACGAACGGCGGAAAAAGGAAACATTCGAAGTGCGAGTTCTAAAGAAAATAACGCGAAACGTATCAAAGTAATTGTAAATAATGTAAACTATAATGTAACAAAGAATCATTCCTGTACACACGAAGAAAGTCGCCAGTTTAACTTTTATTATCAGTGTATGTATTATAATTTACGATTTTTTCATTTTTTATGTAGAATAATGTACGTATAACATGTACGAATTGATAAACAGGAAATTCGCATTGTTTAAGATTAATTCTGGAATAATTGTAAGTTCGAGAAATAATGAAGTTATTTTGCAATGAATTTTAATTACGAGAATACTCTATATTATTGCAGAGAAATATTCTATCATAGAGAATAATGAAAATAATAATAAAAATTCTATTGTAGAGAATACTCTATATTATAATGTTTTATAATATTTAAAATAACTTTTAATGTTTTAACTCTCCATTGCATTCTGTTTCTTATTGAGAACTTAATTTCAAGTGTGTCATAATTTAGTCAGTTAAGAACCACTAAGAATTGAATATATACGAAGTTCCCATTTGGAAATAGTCGTAACATTCAATAAATAACATTGTTCATCAAATAAAAGAAGGAAAGGAATAGTATAAGCTTTATTATAAAAAAAAAATGAGCTTAGATTGACTTAGATTGAGATAAAAATACAAATACGGGAACAGCGACTATAAATATCTGATTTTATTAAAAATAAATATCGAATATAACAAATAAAATAAATTATCCATTGGTACACGTAACAAAATTCGTGTACATTAGTATAAAGTACCAGTGTTTTGGGATATTGTATCAGATTTGAATATTTTCCAAGTACCAGCTGAATAAGTGGTTTCATTTACAAATGATTTACAGCAGTCTATAAATCTTCATCTTGAATCACAGCTGCAGCGTTAATCTTTAATTAAAATCACCAAAAATATCAGACGAGCAATAAAAATTATAATGAATAATTAAAACTCGTGGATATCCTCTTCAAATGCAAACTAGTCTCACAAAGTTTAGTTAGATCTCCTTTTACAACATGTCACGCACTAAAAATGTGTAATACAGTATATCGTATTATAAATTCAGCGAAATTTTATACATATATCTATTTAAACGTAAATAAACGCTACTTCAAACAACAATTACTATATCCACTGGTCGTTTCAACTCGAAAATGGACGAATAAAATTTATTTTCGACTGGACAGACAAGCCTCGGATCGAATATATGAATACTTAACTACACAAATAGCTTCGAGTTACAATCGAAGCCAGATATTCGCTTGCAACAATGTGTCTCTGCATTAATTTCCTGCAATGTGTGTGTTCATGGACCGAAATATGTTTCCGGAGGATTTTAAGTGTACACTATATATTTATAAAAAAAAGCCGAGTGTCAGAAATAAAATAAATGTTTGCATACATAATAACCTAGTAAATTCTTGTGACATTTTTACTGAATATTTTATTAAATGTGGAAGCTGCATACAGCTGTTATGGCTTTCAGAATAGCTTTCAGAATAACAAATATGGTCCTCTAGCTTTTCGAAACCTACATTTTTTAACTACATTAAACGGCTACTGTTATTTTCTAATAATAGTTTACTTCTAGTAACTATAATTTATTTCTTTAGTAGTTTTAGTGCAATTTGTGTAAAATGAATTTAAATAATTTGGACCTAACTTGTTTTCTAAAACACACTATGCATTTATACCAGTAAATTATAGGCTTCAATTTAGCGTACCACAATAGACAGTAATCAGTAATTCTAATTGATAAAAGCAAAACCGAATTTGTCAACATACAGTGAATTGAAAGTAATTGTTTAAGCGTGAGTGCCTAGCAACTGGGGAATGTAATGAAAAAAAACACGTGAGAAATTGTTTAGAATGCAATGGTAGAACAGTTTAACATTTACTGTAGATATCAAGAAAAAGTTGAATATCTTGAAGAGTATTCATTTTTTCTATATTATACCCCAATACCTTTTTATGCAGGATGATACGAAAAACCGAAATACAAAAAAGGAATGGTAGAGTTTCATTTAAAAAACAAGTACAATTGCACATTGGAACTGCACCGATGCACTCTTGAAAAAAATTGATAAAATAAAGCTTGTTAAACAATACAAAATTGTGTTCTACCACAGTTTTCTATCTTCAATATGAATTATTTAATAATAATAAGTAATGATAAATAATAATAATAATAAAATCCTATCTGTAATAACATTATCGAAACTGGATGTAGATAAAATGAAGAAAATAAAGATGCATAGCATTTAGTTGATTTCGATCAGCATTACACTCATATATTTGCATCCATTTTTAACAACTTTCCCACTGTTTCTCGACAAAGTGATACGGACATTTTTTGTTCTTTGGGTGTCACTGTAAATGGTCCTGCAAAAATTTTTCATTTTCAGGTGGAGCCAAAAATTACCATTTTATAACACCTTTTGTAATTTGTAGCAAACATTACTTTTATTTAACATATTTTAATTTTACGTCAGAAAGCTAACATGTTACAAATATACATTGATATATAAGCGAGTAAGTATTTCCAACAGGTTAAGCAATAAACGTCTAAAATAAAAGTGGTAACTTATTTATGGACCACTTCCTCAAATAATTAAAAAACTGTCAAAAGTAAAGTTGCCTCTCTCTAACCGCAAAATCCCTAATTATTAATTCCTATTTTTCAAATTAAACTGTAAATTGTAACAAACTATAATTTCTATAATATTTATAAGTATTTCGCATGTTTATGTTAGAAAATTTCGATTTTTCATATTTATAAAATTCGAAAACTTCTTCACGTTTATTAGCATTTTTATTTTCTAACATTCTTGCTTATTTTTGACTTGTGTACTATAATCAAGAGAAGGATCTTGTATTTCCAGTCGAGAGTCAACACATAGGACAATGCTAGGTATTCGTTGAACGCGATGGCAATGATCCGACGCGACCAGCTGACGACGATTCGTCACACGATATATTGGCGCTTGAGACCCATTAAAATTGACCAAAGATTTTCTGTCACGAGTACGGAATCGTCGGTGCCACTTACTATCATATTTCCGTCCCGATTTCAAGCTCGAATCGTAGAACCTCGAACTAAGTTTAGAAGTACACGATTAGTTTACTCGCATCTATCGATGAGTTAAATGAAACACTTTAGAATTTACAGCTACAAATACACTAATCGTAGGCCATTTAATTGCATTAAATATAATTTATAACAGATCATTATAATTAATTGCTAATATGATTTGTAACGGTTATTGAATTATAATAACTCATCATGCGAAAAAATGAAAAATATACCCTCATCGCCAAATCCTCTATATTACATTTAAGTACTAATATTTCAGAATGGATTTGTGAATATGTACATCGTGTGTTAATATACATGTAGTGGCTGCATCATTCAGGTGGCTACATTGATCCGATATGAATATACGTGCAATTTTATCAGATTTTATCGTATTCACTATAATATGTTGAAATCGATTCTTCAATTTTTACAAGCCGACAATATTACGCTATTTTTAAAGGAAAGAGTGACTTTTTACGTAAAAATTACACCTTTATTGATGAATGAAATCTTACGAAGTTATTAAATGAAAAAAGTGGCTCGAAGACTAAAGATAATTTTATCAGTAGACTACGTATCTTTATGTAGTTATAGGAAATTTGCAAAATGTACAAAATGCTAATGGTATTATAAAATATGAAAAAAGTAAAGATACGGACTATAGTAATTGGTGAATAAAACAATCCACTACGTAGATCTCCTTCCTCTAATTTTATTTGCATATTTGCTGCATAATTGCATATTTGTTTCTGAACTTACATAAAGATCTGCAGTCTACTTATCAGTTATGTGCGTAATAAACTTTGTACAAAAATATTGAAAACAAAGTTATTTTTTATTCAAGTTTATTAAGTAATTATTTTAGTTTTTTAAGTTTTCAGAAATATAAACTTTAAAACATTCTGTAAAATAATGAATTGGCAAATAAAACATTTGAGTTAAGGAAAGGAGAATTTATTAATCAGTCAGATTTATTGATAAGCAAATAAAAATTTATAAATGCCAAACAAAATTGCACACTTTCGATACTAATTTTACATATTCGTTAGGTTGCACAATAAATTTTGTCTCCAAGATAAATGGTTACAGTAAATATACAAAATTGTTCCAAAATTATCATTTTTCATTAAAAAAAGAAGTATTTGAATTAATGCATTATTAGCAATGCGTCGAAAGTCAATTTTGTCGAATGCTTTAGAATTCAAAAATGGCTCAAGCGAATTCTCATCCAAAAGCAACACAGAGAATAGAAATGAATAAATAATCCCGGAACAACTGCTTATCGTCTTCTTTAATTTAATATTTCTATTGGTGCAGATAGTCTGCATGAAAAGAGAAGTAGAAAGAAATAGAAGGGGAGACAGTAAGAAAGTTCTAAGTGAAACAAATAACGCTGTGAGTGTCCGGAGCTTTATAACCTATAGTTCCACGAAACTAGCGTGAACGAACGTCCGTGCTCGAATTAGTTTCCATCCAATGAATACCTTTAAAAATATTACCCTCCATAAATAATACTTTTCACATTGTAGCGCGGCGTTTTATTAATATTCTAAGCATTAGTATCCATCAAGAAACGGGAAACGAGGAAATAAACACGGATTCGTGTGTAATGCGACGATTCGGTCGCGTAATTGTGTCTCGCTGCACTCTAAAAATATTTACGGGCTCCTGTGGACGATAACAAACTGTACGAATTAATCAGCTGAATAAGATTATTATCATACGCATATTCGCAAAACAGACAGCACGCAAAAGATTTACGGTTAACTTTCGGTGGGAAACAGTTAAATTTCATGACAGTTATTCTATAATACAATTGACAATAAACTGACGATTTCTTTCTCTGTTGATGCAAATGTAATAAATAGACTGCAAAATCTTTATGCATTTATAGAAAATTTAAATACGTCCAAAGATACGGAATGCGAGTGGTACTGAAAAATATAGAATATATTGAAAGTAAAATACAAATTATAATATTTAGGGAGTAAAACAACACCCTATTCAGATCTCATTTCATTAATTTTATTTGCGAAGATTTGAATTTGCATATAGATTCGCAATATAGTAACAATATTTGGTATATTTAGAACATCAGTTTTAGATTGATAAACCATAAAATTAATTAGATAAATAATTTCTGTCATCCTACGTAAACATATAATTAGTTAAAATGAAATGCGCTTTGTTAAGAACTATTATGAAAGTATTATTTAATGGAAAAGTCATGAGTTCATATGAAATATTTGTTACATTTATAGCAATGTTAATTTTGTTACAATTTGTATTTATTTATTATAATTATGCATTTCTGAGAAATTGGAATGTACATGATATGCAAAAATATGCAAAACGTCAAAAGTAAAATACTCATTATAATACTTAAGTGAGGACATGAATCCCTACTTACTTAGATTTCATTTCTTTAACTGTATTTGCAAAAGTAGTACTTGATTTGCATAAAAATACGCACCCTAATTGTAATGCTATAATTATTTCGTTATAAACGTGTATTTTCTAAGTAAAAATCTCCAAATGAGATTTTAAAAATGCAATTAATTCACACAATAAAGGTGCAGTGAATAATTAATAACAAATTGTTAGGCATTACGTTTTAGAATTGCTAGGAAGTTAATAGACAAGTGAAATGGAATTTAATTAGGTTAGCCAAGAAACTTTCCATAAATGTGTTCTATTAAAATCCTCTTAACTAAATTCTTTAGCCTTCCTGTAAAATTTTCTTTATAAACTCATTGTCTCAATAACGCCGACCTTCTCTCTAAAATTCCCTCGTAAAACTTCTTCCTAAACTCTCCTTCTAAACTTTCGCTCATTATGCATTACTTATCCCCGCACAGCTACACACAACTAGGTCATTTGACCCTCTAAAGCTATGTACGTATACATAAAATTGTCAGTTTCGAAACATCACACTTATCATACCCTCTCTAGTAAACTTTTATACCCCTGCAAAGCTTATGATTATCTGCTGTCTAATAGAATATAATTAATTGGAATAAAAAGTGCCTTTCTAGAAATAATTTGGAAAGGAAGTGTATTTAAAAAAAACTGGCTAATAGTAATATATAAATAATAATCACTGATATTTATTTGTATTTATGAACTTCGATGTTTTTATCCGCAACGTCGTTTACATTTATAATAAATTTGTCGCTGAACAGTTATGTACGGATTTATTTACAGGTTCAAAACACAGTCGGTAAATATGTGCAAATTTGTTAAAATAATTTGCATAAACGTTACTTAAAGTATCTTAAATAATGCAATTTACGCAACTCTATCCAAGTCAAAAAGATACTAGTTTAATAATAAAACACAGGTGATCTTTTGAATTAATTGTACTCTTAAGTTCAATTAATTTTTTGTGAACAATTAGTAACACGAATACATGTCTTCTTTTATTAAGAAGAAGAAAATTTTTAAGTAAATAAATTGTTACATCGAAAACATTCCCCATGAATAATTTCTCGCGTAACAATTCAAGAGTGGGCGTAAGAAAGGTTATAATACGGAGTTGAAACTCTTCTAAAATATAGAATTTTCTGTTCATTGCCTTCTTAATATAATTTGAAACTATAATTTGAAACTAAGATAATACAATACATTTAAAAACTACGATTGCATGTATCTCGTTAATATTTCGATCAATACAAAACTAATTGTGATAACTATAAAAATGCAGCATTTTTTTAATATCCAGTTTTCAATTTAACTAAGCACACGCGTAAAACGTACAAAAATGTTCACCGAAATTTAAGCAAACAACAACCCCGTAAACCTTCCACATAAATTTTTACACTGTTTCTAAATAAGGCCGCAATTGTTGAAAAATTTAGAACCCAAAGTCTCGTTTTCCTCTATCTTCAATAATTCCAACAGCCATCACGTGGCACCCCCTAAATCAAACCTAATCTCCACATTTCACCATACTCAAGACCATCATAAGTGTTCGGACCGTCTAAAGTGTGAAGATACGAAAGGAGCCCAAAGAAGACTCGTGCAACATGAGACCGATCAATTCGCGAAGCAACTGGTATTAAGTAGATTCATGGTCCGAAGGAAGGCGGGATCGAGGAAAGGATCAGCGAGCAAAGCGAGGACGGACAACGAAGAGAATCTATTTCGAGAATCGGCCACGAATCGGCCTCGGTGCGTCGAGCATGACCGAGCACCCAACGATAGACAGAGAAAGAGGAGAAAGGGAAAGCAAGAGAGAGATAGTGTTCGCTAATTGAGACGCCAGAGGCATCGACCAGAAACCAAAACGGAAGCCACATAGCCTCTCTACCCTCGTCACGAATGTTCATACTTTCTCTCTGTCTCTCTATATCTTGGGTCTCTCGACGAAATTGCCCCTGGATCCCAGAGCTAGAAGCTGTTCCATGCGATCTTGGTTCTCGATCAACGATGCGAGACTACGAATTTGTTCGATGTCTACGCGTCGCTTACTTCTACCGGCTTCCTTAAGATTTTTAGTTCAAAGGGTGTCTGTCAGTTGATGTCTCAACACCTGACGAGGTAACTCGAAAATTCGAAAAGATCTAGAACTTTGCACACACGTTGTTCAAGTGATCCTATTAATGTATCCATTTTTTTGTTTTGGCAGAGAAGCGATTCTAGGGTTAAAAACACCCCCTTAAAGGAAATATAAGTTTTCATATTATTGTCAATATCTTCCAAACCATAGATGATAAGGGAAAAAAGTTAAATTGAAAGTTTTATGGCATTTGATGCCCCACAGTATAAAATATTTCTCTTTCAATATTTGTCCATTCTACCCCTTAAAGTTGTTCAAGTTCTATCTGCGATACTGTGGGACGTCAAATGTCATAAAACTTCGAATTCACTTCTTTTCTCCACATCGTATATGATTTTGAAGATTTTTACTATAATATGAAAATTTAGTATCGCTTCTTTGTAAAAACAAAAAATGGATCCATTAATAGGATCACGTGAACAACGTTTGTACAAAATGTTAGACTTTTTGGAATTTTCGAGTTGCTGAACGTTCCTTGTGAGACATGTTTGATACTATTCATACGTTTATTAATCTTTTTTTTTTTAATGAGTAGTTTAACGTTGCATCAACAATCAGGCTATTAGCGACGGTATCATTAAATTATGCTCTTTGGTCGGCGGTTTTGGTCTCTTTAATGAACTCAAAGAGATCATGAATCTTGTTGATTTCGATGTTAACTTTAAAATTTCATTCCTTGAAGAAATAAGAATGAAAGAGTTTATTACTTGATACTAATTTCAATTTTTCTTTTAAGAATCGACGTGCGCCCAAAGGAAGAAACTTAGTCGAACACTTATTCGCCGATATCCGGCCACAAATGGTTAATTGATTGAAAAATCTGAGGTTTGGAATTCATTATACTTTATGACCTTCTCTGATCCATGATCTTCCATTCAACAATGTAAATCATAGCCGCGGAACCACGTGTGTTTTCACGCTAAAATTTCCCAGGTTAGCGTTCCGGTGTGCAATGTTGCGTTTCCGCGTTTGATCTTGCTTCATCTTCAAACGAGCACGGTACATCTTATGACGTACCGGTGTTACTTGGCTTGCCAAGTGGCGCATTTCATTCAAGATTGCTCGCTCTCTGAATAAAGGCCGTCCTATTTGCTCGATCCTCCTCCATTTCCGTCCCATTATTCGCCACGGTTGTAGTTTGCTTCAATAATCGTGTATAGAATTCGACGTAGTATCGCGAAGCGCCGCTACTTTGAATCGCTTTTCGCTTCAGGGTTCAAAAGGCAAATTCCATCGTTAAATTCGATGGAATTGTTGTTGCGAAGCAAGATTGTTCATTGCATTTTAATTCTTTGGTATGTTTTCTAATTTTCTAGACCTGGTCTCATCAATCGATGTTCATTATTACTTTATAATTTATTGGTAATTGTTAAAGCAACGCGGTGTGGAGGCGCATAAAATAAGGTAGAAGAAGATAATATGATTTGTTGAATCTATTTGGATTCGACACCTTGTAAATCTAGAGAATTATTTACTTAATATTGGAACTTACAAGAAATGAATAAAAATCAATGAGGATGGATGATAGTATTTGGAATATTAGGTTATAGATTTTAGAGTTTAGATATTAAATTATACAGTTTAGGCTAATAAGAAACGGCAAGAGGCTTAGTTTAAGTTATGCTATGGCGTATAGTTAAATTATATACTTGTTTCATTCTGTTTACTTAGTTTTTGTTTTATTATATTTTCTATGAAGATATTATTATTTTTGTTTTATTATATTTTATCCTCCCTACTTTAATATAAAAGTTTACAAAGAAAACTGTTCCGTTTAGTAGAGATTATGCATTATATTTATCAATAGTAATAATAGCAGCTTTTGCCAATGATTAAGAATAGGTAAAGAATTAAAATGATTTATTACGGGTTATTTTTCAGTTACTCTACTAATAGTAAGTGCACTTAACCTGTTAACTGGAGATGACGAGTTAACTCGTTCTACGAATTACCAATGTTTTAGACGTAATACTCTATTTTCTCAGAGAGTCTTCACTTTCTAAGGCATCTTTATACTTGTATCAAAAACGTCGTATCTTATGTTTGCATTTGCAGCAATTAAAGATCCTCTAATCACTATTAGTTACGGTTTATTAATTTATAGTTCTATGTGTGAAGAGAATTCCTACCAGCAAATTACCCAGTTAACAGGTTAAACACTTATGAGATGACGTTGTAGAGAAGATAGATTATTATGTGTCCAACGCGTGTCATTAGACAATAAATAATACACTTTAAACACATTTTGCTTGACGAACCAAGTGCTCGGAGATGTTCCGCTTTAATTAATAGGAAAGAAAAAGGACGTGGTCGGGGCAGAAAATTCCAGATCGTGGCCAACGTCAATATTTGAATTTGCTGCAGCTTCCTAGTGTAAACTGACATTTCATCCAGGTTGTATGTAGGCTCAAGCTTAGAAGAAATATTAAGGATTGAGGATAAATATTTTACATAAACTCGTTATTTATACCTCTGCTGGCTGTTACAATTAGACACCCAGTAGGTCAGTGTATCAGGAAGAAAAGAAAAATGAAAAAGTGCAAAATTGATTGACACAATGTATTTTTAACACTAAAATCACCGACAACCAAAATATACTTATTTGTACCGAAGAAATAAAAATGATAGACGATTGAAGGAAATATATGATGCAACTGAAATAAATCTTTATTCATATTTTATACGGAAAATTACGAAACGTGCTTAAAAATGCGTTGCTGCAAGTTTATGAAAATATTCGGTCAATTTTGTAAGTCACTGTACATAGATAAATACATTATTCCATCCAATATGCTAGTAATACATCGAGTGGCCATTCGATCTAATTCAGAAAACCCTAATGTAAATGTCTGAATAAATCCTAAATTAAATATCAGAACAGAAAATCCTACAATAAACATCGCAACAGAAAATGCTAAATTAAATATCAGATGAGAAGATCTTATATTAGATAACACAATAGAAGATCCTAAATTATGTATCAGTATAGAAACTCCTAAATTAAAAATCCGAATAAAAAATGTTAAATTACATATTCGAATAGTAATTCATAAATAAAATATCAGAACAGTAAATTCTAAGTTAAGTTTCAAAATGGGAGGTCTTAAGTCATATATATAGTATATGCATATTAGTATAGAAATTCCTAGATTGAAACTTCGAATAAAGAATGCTAAATTAAATACTATAATCAAGATTTTTAAATAAACGTCATAAATTGCTAAGTTCAAGACATAGGGTCACTTACAGTAACGAATTAACTCGTTTCCCCTACGTTGTAAGATTAAAAATACAATCGTTTACTCTGTCTATAAGTATTCCAACAATCATTTCAAAAATTTGTTCCCACATTTCCACAACTCCTCCCACGAAGAAACCTACAAAGAAAATTACGCCAACGTGACGAACATACGCTCACTAAATGCAGTTCTTACTCATATGTATGCATAAAACAACATCACTGACCTAACGTTTTCGTTACTACACAACCAATAACGTAACTTACTATGCTTTTCCAACAAATCTGGCAAACGTTGTCCGAATAGAACGAAATTAATACGTCGGATGCCAGATGAATTTTATATTTCTTACGTGTGATGATAACGCAGGTTCACTGATTTCAACGCGATGTACTATAATATTTTTATTTATTTAATTCTTTATTTCATACCTTTCGGTTTTGAAAAACTTCCGGTTATATTAAACATTCTCCTTTCTACATGATGCATGAGCTTATAACTCTGGATACTATTCACGTATAGTACAATGTTCAGTTACTGAAATCGAATTTAGGCACTTTTATTATTGAAGTGCAAAGCAAGAACAAATGATTTCGACTTTTTATTCGCCACTTTTATGTCAATGATAACACAATCAACATTATCGATCTCACACACCGCTAATAGTGGTTACGTAAGTTTTAAATGGTGTAGCAGTTACGGGTTAAATTAAATTTTTCGATAAACTGCACGATAGATCGATATCAAACTTAAAAGTTACGCATAAAATATATGTAACTTCAAGATGTGTAAGCAAAATTTGAACAAAATCACTACTTTTGGGTGGAGCGGCGAACTTTTCAAATGACCTTCGTATATGAGATCCAACGTTCATGCAGTGCAAATTCTTTTAGAAATACAGTAGGTAGAAAAAATACTTCTTGGAAGACTGCAAGGAGAAGTTTGCTAGATGGAAATATTAAAGGACGAACTTTTATAACTTTCATTTCTCATCCTTACTAACAAGTCATTTGCAAGTACTCCGAAAGCAATCAACATGTTACATAGAATATTTTTTCTTGAAGTAGAACCTAACATTGTTTCAAGAGAGTAAATTATTCACTAAGGATTTTGCAAAGAAGATTACTAAAAATACTTGCAATTGCATTTATTTATAATCTCCATTATGTCACCAAGAAGTAAAGTAGTAATTAACATCGGCATATCTTTTCTTAAAGTACAAGTCAACATTGTTTCAAGAGAGTAAATTATCCACTAAGAATTTTACAAAGGGGATTACTAAAAATATTCGCAATTGCATTTATTTATAATTTCCATTATGCCACCAATAAATAAAGTACTAATTAACGTCGGCATATCATTTCTTAAAGTACAACTTGACATTGCTTCACGGGAGTAAATTATTCACTAAGAATTTTATTAATAGGATTGCCAAAAATATTTACAAATGCATTTATCATTGATTCTCATGTTGCCATTGACAAATGGAACGTCAATCACAGATCATCCTCATGACAGTCAACATATTAACATCCTTGGCGTAGCTTCTTTCAATCTAACTTGGTACCATCTAACCTTATATTTCAGGAGGTTCGTTATTTCGCAAAGGGGATCGCCAAGAATATACGCAAATGCGTTTATCTGTGATCTCTATGGTGTCTCCAACAACTTGAGTGCTGATCATCAATGTGTTAACGTTAACATATCCTCCCTCGAGATACAACCTAACATTGTTTCAAAGGTATATATTATTTACGCGGAATTTCGCTAAGAGGATCGCCGAAAATATTCACGAATGCATTTATCTGTGATTTCTATGTTGCCACTAACAAGTCAAGTACCGATCACCAGTAACCATCGTGACAATCAACATGTTAACGCTGGTATATTTTCTCCCAAAGTACAATTTAGGATTGTATCGAGGAAGTAAATTATTTGCTAAGAGATTTCACTAAGAGGATCGCCGAAAATACTCGCAAGTGCATGTAAATATGTATGATCCCCATAATGCCACCAAGTCGAGCGTCGCGCACAGATTATTCTCATGGCGTCAATAATAGGTTGTTGCGTATGAAATAACCGACTTTATATCGCTTGAAGCTTTCTAGTCCACAAAACACTGAAAAATACATTGCTAATTTATGTGGAACGTCTTGTGCACTTTATTATTTTTAAAAAGAGCGGTAGTTCGTGTATATATATATATATATATATACATATATATTTTTTAAACATTTCTGTTTATCAAATTATTTCAGCAATCTTGCTTTCTGATTTTCGTGTAAACAATAAAGATATGTAGTCTTATTGTATAATTATTATTATCATTATTCGTTAAGTTTACATTTTATTCATAACAATGTAATTAACCTCGACGAAATTATGCACGTGAATACGAAATCAAGATGTGACGTCACTGTTAGAAACCACTGTAAGTGCGGAACAACGCGCGTTCAGATAAATACACATCCCTGATGTATCTTCTTTGAACCTAACGTTGCAACGTCTAATATTGTTTTCAGTGGAGTAAATTATTCTAATAACAGGTTCGCCGAAAATATTCACGGAATGCGTATTATCTTATAACCTCCATGATGCTACTGACAAGTAGAGCACCGGCCAGCGATCATCCCCATGGCAGCTAATGTATTAATATCTCTGGAGCATTATCTCTATACCTAACATCGCGTCATTAAACATTATTCCCGAAGAAATAAATTATCTTACTAAGGGGGGATTGTCCAAAATGTTCACGAAGCCGTCTAAGTGTTTCGGTTTGGCGACGCCATCAACGTTGTAATTCACATTGGGAAAGACGTTGCCAAGGAAGCGGCCACCGAGAGCCGGCCAGCCGAATCTGCAACGGGAATTCCAATTCCGACTGCAACAGGTCTAAATAGTAGCGAGCGCCTACCGTACCGGTGAATATAAATAAGTCAGCCGGCAAGCAATGACGTGGATCGCCGCTGAAACAGACGCTATCGACGTCACGGCGCGCCGTTATCGCGCCATCGACAGCCCCTCTGTAAACGACGCCTCGAAATATCCGTCAAATCGCCGCCGGCTCACGCTAACGCGACACTCACCAACAATGATCGTTTCGATAAATTGTAGAATTTTTATTAGGATGTTGAAACCCATCACCAAGGGTTGAAAACAGTTATAATATTGGTTTCGGTTCTTGAAACAGTTACCGAGAAACAGAACCGAAAGAATAATATAACTGTTACAGATATATCGGTTCTGGCTTATTTCGGTTTTGGTTACGGTTCTTTAGAACCGATATTATTATATCGGTTCTGCAACTGTTATTTTTGGGTTCTGTATGGATTAAGGTTCGGTTCTACAATATATAGTATTAGTACGTACATATATTCTTATTCGAAGCAGACGATTTCATTTGACAATAATATGCACTGGTGTTGGTGACTCTTGTGTGCGAAATTTCTCTCCCATCCTCTATGATACGATTTTGGAATAAGACAAAGTATTTTTGATTATATAATATTGGGTAAAAAACAAATGATTTCAGTTTTGTTATTAGTTTATCATCTGATTAGTTTCGTAGTTTAATCTGTAATATAAAATTAACCCCTTAGCCTGCAATAACGAGTCAAACTCGTTCTATGATTTATAGCGCAGATTCGACAAAAATAAATTTTACCAAGGGTAACATTTCATTTGAACTTTAATCTTAGCTTCGTTATACAAGCTTAAGTGCTGGAAAATAAAAGTTGCCTTGAATACACCCACGATTTGTACTTAACACGATATAAAAGTATTGAGCAATTTACACTAGCATGTGTAGGTAATAAAATAATTGTAGGGCAAGGGGTTAATAGGAAAGATAAAGGTGAAAACAAAATGTGTTGTATTTTGCATGCGGAATTCTTGAAATTGCATTATTAGCTATCTGGCTAATAATTCAAAAAGAAAAAGGAAAGTCGAAAGTAATTTAACTGAAGAAACCACGGAAATTGAATCCCACCCTAGGATAAAAAAAATTGAAAAACTGTGACAAATAGTATCAAGTTTCTGCTGACGTTTTCACTTAAAATGCGAAGAGAAAATTACGACCAAGTTAGAAGTCGTTTCTAAAAGCATATGACCGGTTGCACGCGGAGTGGACATCCTGAAATTATTCGTGACAGCATCGGTGATGCTGTCACGACCTTGTGTAGCTTCTATCCAGGATGATGTCATCGTATGCGATTAATGTTTCCGCCAAAATCGTCGACCCAGACTTCATCGGCCTCGCAAACGGCCATCGATCTCGTAATTGCACCGATTTACAGCCGTTTTCGCTTTCAAAACTGCGCTAAATTACAAACTGAGAACTCGAACGTCGTACACATAGACATTTATCAACGATGAATTACATTGCAAAACATCTATTTTTTTCTTTTTTTTTTTTATAATCAAAAGGCAAATTTAGTTAGAAGATTAGATTTAAATAAAATGCAGTATGTATGTAGTTTTCAATGTCAACTGATTTCTTACCAAGCATTAATATTTTTATTATTAGAATTATTTGTGGGCTTTATTTCAAGTTTCTTCTTACGAAAATATTAACTGATTATAAAAAGGAAGATTTATAAGAATTATTTTAAAACTAATTTTTCAATATGTAACAAGAGAAGAGTACGAATATCTTTAAACTATGTTTTTAAGTGTTGCTAAATATTATATTTAATTTTATAATTCAATTTTATCTATGTTCATAATTTCAGAATACAATGAAGTAAAACCTTAAAAGAATTTGGAAATATCTTATCCTACTCATAGGAGGCAATAATTCCATGGAATATTGTCCTTTAGATCAACATTAGCTGCTGCTTTCGATCATGTGATCTTGTATAGAATTTATTTACTACTCCGACATGAATATAACAAAAATTTGCAGCTGACAAAAAACGAGTACAACTGTTAGAACCTTTAATCAGTCCTATTTTTCTTATACATCGATATGTAAATGATTAGGTATCTTCAACAAGTTAAGCAATAAACCCTAAAATACTTCCTCTACCCCTTTTTTAACTATATTTTTTGTTAAATTTTTATTTTAATATACACATATATAAATGACACGTTTCCCTGATTTACCTACATATATTTTCGTCGAAGAACATACATATGTACCTCGCTAAATTAAAATTACAATTATCCCTTTCTCAACTTAATGTAGAGCAATCTTTCTGCAAATTTCGATCACAAATCCGTCAACCAAAGTTCTAACGAAAACTCTAACATCGTTTATTCGTTCAAATCATGGATATGGTCTAAGAAACATACAAAAGAAGTCGTCTATTGGAGTTAACAGTTGCTACACAGCACTTAGCTTGCTCGTTGCCAGAAGATCTTACGAATGCTTAGAATTTTATCGAAGGTGTGAATTGCAGAGGCCGTGATGTCGTCACCCTACGCTGCTCGAGGCGCAAGGTCGGACGACCTAAACGCGAGACGAGATTTTTGTCAAGACACCTTGCTCGTGCCAAGAATGTCACGAACTGCGGGATGCGTATTCCAACTGCACACTGTTCTTTCTGTACATACGAACACGCGTTTTCTTACTGCCCACATACTGTTTTAAGTACATTAAACGAGTTAGTGGCTGTTACAGTACAATTCGCTTTAAAAATTCTGAAATTCTCAATTCAAATTCTATACCAATAATAAAACATCTTTTGTGTAACATTGCATTGCGGTCTGGTAGCTTTATTACGAGATTCGTTGTTGCAATTATTTATTTGCTTTGTTTACTTCTCCTGTCTTGCTCCTTGTCGGAAAGAAGCATTAAACAGTTTATTGTAAGCTTTAAAGAATCATTTTCAAATTTATAGTGGTTTTGTTAAATTGCTGAGCTGCTGTAGGAATTTAAGAGATCTGTAATTAGAAAATTGTGCGCGTGTTTCTTTAAAAGACAGGAACCATAATTATATTCTTGAATGATGTTCATCTTATATACTATAGGTTTAAAAACCAATTTCATCGTAATGTCCAAAATACGAACATAACTTTATAACTAATGACATCCGTAATGAGTAGTTCATCCAACGTTAAAACCATATACGAAAAATTTATATATTGCAATTTCAATGTGTTCTTTTTAGAATGTTTGAAATTTTTTAAGTAATTGCGAGTTTTAGTAAGCAATCAGAAATAAATTTCATATGGAATAACAAATTTCATGTACAATAACATACAGAAACGTGTAAAAGAGATTAAAATACGAGAGAACAGCGAGTAAGTAGATGTGGTTCGACTGTAGTCAGACACATTCCAAACACAGTTTCCTCTACACTCGCGCTGATTTTCTTAATTTACTGTTTGTACGATTCGCTAACTCTCAACTATATAGATCTCACTATAAAGCGCACGTACAATATTTCAAAATACAAATTACAAATAAAAATGATTCCATTTGTAATTTTTTTATTGAAAAATCCTGAACCTTTACTTCTGCATGTCCAACTTTATATCATTTGTTCTACTGTTTCCTTTCGATTCACTGTTTTAGAATATTAGCTTATGTCTTATTTTAACTTAAATTATAATTACTGAGACGCGGACTGCGGATCTTTATGCATTTATAGGATTCTTGAATATATAAAAAATTACAGAATCCAGATGATATTCAGAAATACAGAAAACATTGACAGTAGAATACAAATTATTAGTATTTGAAGAGTGAAAACAACCCTTTATTTATATCTCGTTTCTTTAATTTTATTTGTGAAAATCTGAATTTGCATAAAGTTTCGCAATCTATTGATACGTAAACATCTGAAAGTATTTATAACATTGTTTAATTTCATTCTAAAGTTTATTCTATTCTTTTTATTTACGTTTCCTTGTGAGATATTTACCTAATTTTTTTAATTTACTATGCCACTTTTCTCAATTAATTTAAAAAATAATTATTAATAAGTAAACACCTGAAAGTATTTATAACATTGTTTGGTTCTTTTATAAAATTCATTCTACTCTTTTTATTTATCTATTTTTGTAAGATAGTACCTAATTTGTTTATTCACCGTGCTACTTTTCTAAATTAACTTAAAGGACAATTATTAGTATGAAAACACTTGCAAATATTTATAACACTGTTTGGTTCCTTTATAAAGTTTATTCTACTCTTTTCAATTACCTTTTCTTGCAGGATACTATCATATTTCTATTATTTATTATGCTACTTTTCTAAATTAATGTGGAGGATAATTATTAATAATTAAACACGTCAAAGTAGCCTATAAAATTGTTTGCCTCGTTAAAAGAAATTTCAAGTTTCCTTTTCCATATGATATACAAAGAAATCGTGTCGCAGGATCTGTAACCTGAACCTTTAAGGCTTTCGGGTTCTTGCAGTTAATACTCTTTAAGGCTTCCGGAGTGTAAGCCTCGTTTTTTTAAGAGGTTTCCAACATCCTACTTAAACTTGCACCGTCAGTGGTTTGAAAACGTACAAGTACTCTGTACCCTTTGCTTCAAATTTAATTTAATTCTCGCGCCGCAGTTACTCGAACGACAAATAATTATTTCTTAATTTTAACAGAATCTTATCTGAATTAGGAAACTAAATTTGTTGAATATCTTAATTATATTATATTAGATTGAATGGAAAATCCGTGCCGAATTTTATATTGAAAAGGTACAGTCGAATAAGTAAGAGTAGCACTAAATGAAATTTAGTTTGTGAGATGTCAATAAATAGGTCTTCCAAACAAAATCTTTTCAGGTAAGTTTCAACCTCCTATCCCTATTATTAGGCTAGTTACAGACGGAAACGTAATTTACTGTTTAAACCCTATTTTCTTTGATCTATCGCGTAAAAAGTTGTAAGAAAAATCGGAGATACTTTATCCAGTGATATCTTGACATATTTTCAGATTTTTTAATTACAGAACCGAATTTTAAAAAATTTCGATAGGCTAATCCTTCATTGAAGTTTCTACATGTCTGCGTTTATATTCTTATAATTAACTTTAGAATTATAATAGAAGCATTTTGCTATCCCAAAGACCTTTCTTAAACTGAACTTGAATAGCTGAATTAAAGTACATTTAGATCTAATCGTTGGATATTTAAGAAATATTGTGATATACAATATAAATATAATTCGGCACAAACGTTCTGTTCAACTCAATATTATTATTCAACTCAATAACACGTGGAAATATAATAAAATATTAATAACATTATGATCGGAAACTTTATTCCATTTAACACTTACATTTCTCTCTTGTTTCGTTTTGACAATAAATGGAAGTTTATAGTATCTTATACTTATTTACTTTATTCAGATTCTACTTACGTATAACAATATTTTATAATCTTAAAACATGAATGTTTTTCGTAAATTTTATATTAGTATATATGGTTGGAAACATTTTGCTAGACGTTGCATTATATGTATAAATTAATTCGGGGCTTTTAATACAAGATTTTAATCTCATTCATGGGTCACCTAATGTAAACTTTATTATTAAAATCTTTTTACTATTCTCAATAGTTATTGTCTAGCTTTTTATTATCATAATATGAGATGATATTTGAATTTAAAATGATCGTTCGAAATGGCGATTTATTACCCAATACATTCGATATCTGAATTTCTGATGCTAATACCATTTTAAGATTTGACAAGTTATCGAAATTTACAACTGAATGCAACATTTTTAACATTTACGTGCTTTAAAAACTTCGTTTTCTTCCCGGTTCTTGAAATCTTCAACAGAGAATAGTTTTCCTTCAAACATAAATGTAATTATCGGATAGTAATTCTTTTACTGCGCTCTTATAAAATATTGAATCTAATTTTACTCGAAAAATAGAAACTTCTATATTCATGATTTTGTTGATAAGCGAAGCAATGCTTAACTTAACTTAACTTTTAATGCATGTTAGTATTAATTTATCATCATTACCTCGTTTAATGTAGTCTATTCATTTACCACTAATTTAGTTTAATTTATGTATCACCATTCTCTAGAATGAAACCATCCCAGAAATTAATTCCTATAATATAAAGTACTTCCTCTTTACTCTAAAAATTAATTTATTTCTAATTAATAAAAGCAACTTGCATACAAAAGTTTGTAATATTATTTTTACAGTGAAACCTTATTTTAAAAGACATTGAGAGTGAAATGTAATTTGTCATTAATAATACGCATCGAATTTCAATGTAAAGTTACATCATTATGACAACCTACTAAACGTTGCAGAGTAACTATCTTCCACCATAAATCTCGCAGCTCACTGTCATATCCAAGCCACAAATTAATCCCGCAGAACAATTAGTCACGCGAAGATTGGATTCGTCTCCATAAATCCTATAACTAACCCTACAGACTAAATTCTCCGACGATCTTCCTTCCAGAAGAACTTTATCCTTCTTTACCGTTTTTTCTCCCCATCTTCTTTTTTATTTCTTTCTCCGCCTGCTGCAGCGTATCGATTTGATTCACTTTGCTTAATTGCGAGCCGTGAAAAAAAAAAAATAATAATAAAAGGGATGGGAAAGTTTGAAATCGCGTTAAATGGTGAAAGAAACGTCGTAACGAAAGTTTCGATGTAATTAAGAGGAAGAATGAGGAGTAAACGATAAGAAATAGAACGGAAACGTCTACACGTAAACTGGACGGCTCTTTCGTAGTTTGCGAAATTCATCGCGCAAATTACTCGCCGTGCTCCTGACGTCCAATTAATCATCGTAATTTTCAGTTACTTGTCCGCCTGGCAACTGTTGAATTATTCCTTGGCGCGACCGTCAACGATTTTCCTTCCCTTTCGTTTACATCCGGGTTTACATAACTGTACGAATTTTTTCAGGATATATTCAATGTTATAATTTTATTGCATATTATATTTCTTTCTTTATTTAAAGAAAACTGTGAGTGAAGTTAAATTTTCATAGAAACAGACGTAGTGTATGCTTTCAAATTTTGTTATACTATACTGTCATTAAAAAATACAGTGGGAATGAAAAGTAAATATACACTTCACCAAAATAAAGTTATACTATAATTTATTCATTGTAAATTGCGTCGTAATTATATTATAATTTATTTATTTTAAGTAATAATATAATTGTACTACTATCATACAATATCTATTTATTTTTATGATATGGAAATATGATATAAAATTCAACATTTTGAGAAACTTTTTCTGATACGTATAACCGATATTGAACAATAGAGTTCTGGAAGTTCTTGAACAACACATTCATTCACTAAACATGCATGTTTTGTTTTAAAATATAATATGCACACTTATTAACGAAAGTAAAGAAACAACGTAATCATTTGCAAATTTTTGTATATCCTTTATCTCCTGAGATACATGCGTTACAGTTAAAAATAGGATAGCTAATTGTTTATTGATGCATGTAATGTTTTCTTTTCATGCTATTTCTAATTCTAAGCTATAGACCTTTGAAAATAGAAAATACACAGAAATTCGCAAACGATTATTTTATTTCTTAACTTTTATCAGCAAGTGTATGTCTATATAATAAATATTTTTATTATATTTTAATATAGATGATATATATACACGTATATATTTTTTATTATATATATATATATATATATATATATATATATATATATATATATATATATAATATAGAAATACACTTATGACAAAATCTAAGAAACAGAAAAAATCGTTTGCGAATTCCTGTATATTCTTTATCTTCCAATATCTATAATTTAGAATGAAAAATAACATGAAAAGATAACATAGCATATATCAATAAACAATATATATATATATATTTATATACATATATATGTATAATAGAACATATAGTTAACGTTTCGGGATAACAGAATGTAACTATGTATGTAATACAAATTTGTGGTAGGAGCGGAAACGGGAATCTGGAAATTACCCGGATTTCTAATTACGCGATACGTCGATGTCCCCAACCCCCGCATACTTCAAGGTATAACTGTGCCTTGTAAAACATTTTGGATTTTATGCTTGGGAAATTAGTTCACTGCACTAGGATGTAAAAAAAACTTGTTAAAAATAGTGAAACGATTAAATAACAAATTATTTTATATTAGGTGTACCAACGAATAATCCATCTCTTTTATATAACCCAGCATTTATTTTTAACGTAATAAGGTACTTATTTGATCTTAAATATAATTGCTATTGTTTATTATATTTCTCGGGTAAGCTATAAATTTCTACTCAAGAGGAAGCTTGTCCTTTTGATAAAATAAATTCATGAACCCATTTAAAATTAATGGATTACCTTTTAATGGACATAATATTCGGTTTGAAAGAAAATTCGTGTTAAAATAATGGTGTTGAAATAAAATTAAAGAAACCAGTCGACATTCGCATCTTTATCGACAAAATGAAGGAAACGCGTCGAAATTTGGATTTTTCATCGCCAAAACTAAAGAAATGTGTCTAAATTCGTGATAACTGAATAGTTTATTTAAACTATTATTGTTATATGTTTATTAACCGAATAGTTTTCTCTAACTACACAGTCGTTCACTATTCGTCAACTATGCCTCATTAAAACATGAACGATACTGTATATATAATTCGTCTCCACATGCATTTTATCATTATATTTTGTTTAAAAAACTCTATGAACTTTCCTTCCAACACAATATTAATATAGTGTCTAGAACTGAATGACATTTTACTGTCTACGTATTAAACATAACATTTTATTTTTTAGTAAAATAATTCTACAAATATAATAGAATAAGAGGGTAATGAAAATCAGTTAGTAACAATTATCGTTCTAATTTCATTCTCTTCAATTTTGAATTTCTCTTATTTAATACATTTAGATTTATTTTTACTTTTGAATAGTAAATGATGTGAACAACTTTTACAAAGATTAAAACTTGCATTTTTTTTTAAAAAAAAAGAGAAAAATCAATATACTCATAAAAGTAATAATAATTTATCGTTAATAAGCAGATTTTTAAATGAACGCAACGTTTGTTTAAACCGTGAAAAGGAGATACCGAAAGTACGAACAATAATTTTTGTTTCATTAGTATCTATTTTGAAGAGACGAATCTAGGATATCAAAACACATCAGTCCACCGATGTGGATGTTACAAAACCTCTGGCTGAAACTCCAACATTTCGACGATGACCTTTCAAATGGATGGACCGTGGTCCGCGGACCACGCGCTTAGTACTTACTTGTATCCCAAACTTTCTGTTTAAACAATTGTACGGTGTCCCATATTGTCATAGAAAGGTAAAGATGATAACATCCACATTGGACGAATGAAACAGTTGCCGCAGTCAAATATTTAGGTGATTATAGTACTCTATTATAATTAAACTGCGAACGTTTAAGCAAATTCATAATTTTATAAGGGTAGCTGAAGATATGAAACCTAAATAAAAATTAGTTTCGCCCTCCAAATGTTGTATGTCCACTTTTGGTCAAATTTGGGTTACGATATATATCTTGATCGTCTCTTATGTTGTATAAATGTTAAATACATCTATTTATTTTGCAAAATATGTTAAAATAGAAATTGTATTTACTGTATGTCCTTGCATCCGTCATTTCTAATGCACAGGGCACGTAGGACATGTGCTCTTGCTATGAAAATTTAAACGCCAATATTTGCTATTTTATTTCCTTTACGTCAGTTTATATATAAAAATTTACCTTCATTCCCACTAGAAATAAATTTAAATGTTACAGTTTATTTTTGTTAATACTATGTAGCTTTCAAAATACCAGTTTGTTACTAAACTGAAAAAGACGTCGTCTTTTGTTAATAATGTGTGGAATTGTACTTAATAACTAAACTAATGCCCTTAAAATGATCGAAACTTTTTTTAAGTATTTAAAATCTTGAAGTGTATGTAGACTTCTACGATTGATTTTAGAATAATCAACGTATCAATGTTATAAACCGCCACTTCACGTGAACCACGTTACTTTCTAATATTTCCGATCGCCGGTTCTCTGATGATACTATTATATTATCGATCTGAAAGTACCTAATTAGGTAAATTATACACCGAAACTTCTCTACTGGGGAAATTTTCTAATACCATTACAAAAGCGGTTTTTTGTACCAATAATAGTCTAATAATAGCTACATGATTTATTAGAAAGCTTGCGATTAAATAAAAAAGTAATCGCTTAGATTAGATTAAATTTGATTAAAAAGTAATAATAAAATGTAAAAACTTATCGATTTGTATCGAAAAGATTTTCTGCAAGACAATTAATAATGACTTGAAAAACATTAATTAAACTTCTCATAAATAAGGAACCGGAAATTAAATTTTTTTAGTACTAAATGTTTCGTACTATCAATAACAATTGGAATATTTCTAATTGATTAACTATACAGAATATAATGTAATCGATTAAATTCGACATTAAAATATCTAGCAGAGGAGAAATTAACAGAAAAACTTTACAAGAAAATTAATGACTACCCGAAGCAAGTTAATTAAACTCTTCGTTAAATATAATCAAGAGATTCAATAGCTTCATTATGCTTTTCAGCTATAAGCTAGGTAGCATTTATAACAAAATTGACGTACAAAAATACACCAAAAAGATGAGGAGTTTTCTACATTCGAAACAGAAAGAAGATGAATTTCTTTAAGATTTGTTTCGTAAAAATCATGAAGACAATATCTTTAAAAAAGACATAAATAATTTTTAGTCAAAGTTATTTCTCCTTATAATCAATTTATATAAGATAACTAACGAATTTTGGTTACAAAAGTTTCCTCAATACAAAATTATAAACACAGTGCAAACACCTAACGAAAAGACAACGAACTGTTCCGGTTTACGTTCACCAGACTCAAAATCCGCCGATTTACACGTTGTAAAGTTCGCATACCACAAATATACACCACAGTTTCACATGATTACACTTCGACGAGAGTTCTAACGCTGCCAGTAATCTAAATTTCCGTGTTCTCGTTTACGCGACGACACACGCCTCGTTTCGCGATTTCCTGAAAATTTCTCTCGAATGGGTACACGTTGTAAATACCTATATCTGTACCACAGAACTGCAGTGCATTAAATCCACTTTATTTCGTAAATGACATTTTACATGTTTCCCACTAAAAATTGTTCACTCTTTCCAATGATAAAGAATATTAATAAAGTATTATATATATAAAGTCTTTCAACGCAATGAATAAGTGACATGAAATGTTCCCCCAAATATAAATGTAGAAGCATCGTAATGATTAACAAGAATCACAATATTCATATTAAATATAATTGGTATGATGTATACGCGTCATTCGCGAAAATAAGGGTCATCGCTCACTTACCAGCATAACGCGTGAACATTATCAAACCATCATCGACAAATACACAACATCACGTTATATTCTAATGGAAATGCGTTCGCTTAACGACAACAGCACACCATCGATACTCTTTCTAATCGTCTCGATAACGAAACGAAAGTTTCGCTGATTAAACAGCTATCGCATACCGTTTGCATGATGATCATACGTTAGAAACTATTCTTTTATAATCAAATTGAATTACAATGATCCATTAGTTCTGATAAATGAGATATACGTAGTTGTGAAAATGTCAATATCGGTTTGATGTGTTGAGCTGATAAGTGAGCGATGATCTTTAATCTAGAAACGCGCCGATCACCTAAAATTACTTAACACTCGAAGGGTTAAAGATACATACTCGGTTCCGAGTCAAACAATGCAATGGGTTGTTGGTATTGATTTGATACCACTTTGTAAAAATCTTCAGAGTCAAACAATAAAATTGTAAGTCCACTCGTAGATTAGGATTACTTTGTACTTGACACCTACTTCAAAAGACACTGCACAACCATATCATTTTACGCCCAGGTTTATGACATCATGTCAAACAAAAATACATACAAAATTGAACAAACAGTATTAACACGTTCACTGTCCCATGCATCATATGCAATACATAAGTACGTATTATCAGTGCGAAATGAATTTCATCAAACCACATGTGTAATAAAATTTATTTATCGAATTTAACTGATGACCTATATACAAGAAAGCAATTACTATGACGGAATTATGATACATTGTATTTACAAATAAAAAGGCGAATGGAAATTTCACCGTGTGTATTAATGGCGTCTACATTAGAGGTCCGACAAAGTTAAGTCATGTTGGTAACTTCTGGTATTAACTCACTTCAATATTAAGTCCATCGTCACAGCCAGATAGTATGAAATCCAATTTGCTTTTTATTTCTGAAAGCAACAATATCCGTACTTTCAAACAATGAAATGATACATTTCTTGTTCGCATTGAAATATTACGTATGTATATATTTCTAATGGTTGCAAAGTTAAAAGGTTCGACTTATGCTCTTGTAAACTTTGAAATGTTACCTTAGGACAGTTTGGCTTCGGCGTACAGACACAGTCAGTAGCAAAAGTCTAGATACATCTCAAAATTTCAAATATTTTATAGTAATACGGGAGTTTCGATCATTTTAACAACAGTAATTTATTTAATAATTGAAATTAGATAGATTATCAAAAGTAGTGGTGTCTTTCCTATTCGTTTCGAACAAAATATACAGGAAGTGGCCCAAACATGGGCTAGCTAAAGTATGGGGCTTATTAAGTGCTGCGCTGTAATAAATAAAGTTACATCCTACATAATTTTAGGAGCAATTTTATCCTTGTAATCTATGGTATTTGCCTTATAAAATATCATCTAAGAATCTTTCTCACTCGTAATTTTATATTTTATGAATCTTCACACCACTTTTATTGTTCTAAAATACGTAAATATTCGAAGTTAAAAATATATATTTAGACTTTTGTGATTGATTGTATATTTTTCCTAGGAGTGCGTAAAATTTGCGAACCATTGAATCAGGAGACGAATGAAGTAGAACAGGAAAATTGCAGAAAAAAATGACAGTGTATAGCAAGTTGTTTGTGAAGAGACCTCTTCGTAGCCTAGCATCACCTCGTAAATCCACTGTATTTTACCTTAAGACGAGATTAATAACCAAGCCGGCATCGTATTTGCATCTAAACGCGGCGCTTCAACTAAATTGCCGAGTATTTTGTCCCAGGCAGCACGTGCCCGTATAAATTTCCTCGGGCAATCTGCTCCTCGCAGACCACAGGATTTGTCGCTATCATGGAAATCACTTTTCGACCGAGATGCACTCTCAAACTGCGACAAATAGAAGAGAAAAGAGAAAAATATCGAACTTAAAAGGATTGATGGAATAGTGGAAAACAATTTTCGATAGAAAGACCTTCAAGAGAACCCACAGCTGAAGAATATTCGAAAATTTTTTTGTTAGATTTACCGCTTATTAATAATGCGACAAATAGAAGAAAAAAGAGAAATATATCGAACTTAAAAGGATTGATGGAATAGTGGAAAACAATTTTCGATAGAAAGACCTTCAAGAGAATCCACAGCTGAAGAATGTTCGAACGAATTTTTGTGAGATTTACAGCTTATTAATAATGTTATCACACTCAAATGGTATTTAATTAAAAATTTCAATTACTGGTATTGACAAACGGGATTTCGTCACTTTTCAAAGAAATGCAACATTGATGCATATTTCAGGAACTAAAAAGATAGATTCAACCAAACTTTTGATGACGTTTCTTCACAAGTTGAACATAACAATGATCATTCACCAAATTTTATACAACTCTTCACCGATCACGAAACTTGTCTTTTAAAAGATTTCTGAAAGCACCGTAAGTGTAATTTATTTAACACTATCAATAGAATGCCCAGTTCAAGTTCGGTTAAAATTGATTCTGCGATTTTAGAAGAAATGGGATACAAAGTTTGAGAACTTCACATACGGATAAAGCTAGATTGTAAATTCCCTCAAGAAATAAAAAAACACGTTTTACATTTAAGAAGCTTATTAATATGTCAATTAATAATAATGTTTAGTATTTTATGAGCTGAATTAAAAGATGAATTGTGTAAGTGTTGATGGAGATATGTTGTAATTTCGAAAAGAAAAAAAATGAATAGTTAAGCATAGAAATCATTTTTTAGTTAAAAATACTTAGAATTACCGATTACTATTAATTGCTCCATTGTAAAGATTATGACGGTACGTAAAAACAAGATTCATAAAATATTTTTATACCACGTAAATACAATGTACTTGTCAACGTGTATTAACTAACATTTTAAATTACACTTCAATATATCTATTACAATCATTCGTAGAACATTGTTGCTGCTAACAATAAGTACACTAACAAAATCAGCCTCATTATTTTCTTGCCACACTATTCATGTATTTTTAAAATTTTCTTATACATTCAATTATACCGTTTCTTCTACTAGAAAGATATTATTCTATTGGCATAATTTCAGTTTACAAGTAACCGAAATATACAACTGCGAGTAAAATTATCCCAACGAACAGAAATTACTGTTTCAATCAATTTTACACACCTCGTGTACGCAAAAACAAAATTATTAAAATACTATGCTATTAATCTCTGCAATCTACATGGATAGAAATGCGGAAACAATTACAAAGAACAAACGTGAAGCCGCGCAGTCGGCGGGTTGTCGCAATTTGCGCCTTCAATCTTCGTCTTAGAGCAAATGAGGGCAGATAATCGTCTTTTTGTTGCGCAGATGAAACTGTTTAAGTCGAGTAAACAGGAGCATCATCTAAGTCGACGATTGCTTCGCGAACAAGCAGCCAGAGGAAAAAAGAAAATCGTTTACTTCGTCCTTGGTGCTCGCCTTATCGATTATCGACTTAAAAGTTGCAACTCTATTTGAAAAGGGTGGATAAAACGATAAATCGTCGTTTGTTCGGTTCCTTGCTACCGGGAACATGGATTCGAGAGATCGAACACTCGCACTGACGTGCTTTTAAAATAGCACCAAGGTCTGGGCGAGGCTTCGATCAGCCCTCGAGTTTTGTGGACCCCGAACATCTGTTAAAAAATATGTTTCATTCGAACTCCATCAGTTTTTAAACCTGACTTTTAGTCGTACTTTCTACTGTCTTGATTTAATAAACGAATTGGTATATTGCTTCGATAACGTTCTGCTGCCTAACTAGAAAAGGATTTCCCCGAATTTGTTGGTATTATTCTTAATTGTAGAGTTAAAATGGCAAACAATATATGTAGCAGAAGTAAAAATTTCCAATAGAAACCAAAAACATGAGAGAGAAGGATAAAAATGATTAATTATTAAATAGTAATTCAATAATTGGTGCTTCTCAGTTAGCGTATTATATTCAACGTAAAATCTACATACTTCTTTACCGAACAAAATAAGTTTTAATTTTGGTAGCACTTACATCGTTTCGAGAGATTAACGTTTCAGTTAAAATAGCGAAGAAAGAAATGAAGAAAAAGAGGTAATAAAAATTTGAAAGTAAATTAACTTTTAGATTAATTGGTGTACATATGTTTTAATTGGTATAGGAAGATTCTAATTTACATTTCTTTCAGGACATCTGCGGTTATCGTACGATAACTATTTCACATTCATAAGGTTAGAAAGTGACAAAATGGAGGCTAAACGCTGGTACTGATTAAACAAAGGGATTAAACAATACATTTCTAGATTTAATTAATTATATTGGTACAGTTAATTTTTCTTCGTTGGACATAAGTTATTTTCTAGTAAATTGTTTTATAATTCCATTTTCATTATTTCTGTTTTAAATAATTATATCCAATTGTATTATGTACTTCTGTAATATGAAAAATAGTTACGCTTTTCGATTAACATAGAAGAATTAAAAATCATAATTAGAAGCTTAGTGTATCATGCATTACAACACGGTATTTCAAACTGCACCAGCGAAAACTTCTTTTTTTACGATATCACGTAATACCAAAAAGTTTAAAACCCCAGCTTATAGATTTCGAGACAATTCCGTGTACGTCATTCATATCGCAAAAACTACATACCCTGAAAAAATCTACTTTATCCCCCGTTGCCAACAAATTACAAATCTCTATCTTCATTTACTCCAACGCAAATGTCTGCCCATTACTTTGTCTCCAAATTTAAACCCAGCAGAAATGCCCCAAGCTGCTCGCAAAATACCTGCCGTACGAAAAAAAATCCGCATGCAAAAACCGGAAGCAATCCTAACGATCGGTATTGAAGCGGGGCTAATGTTAATTCGTTCTCCGATTTCAGTGTTCAGTTTCGTTCGTTCTCCGATTTCAGCTTTCACAGAAAGCCGACGGCTTCCCCCGTGCACAGTGAAATTTATGCTGGTGATAATTCAACGTCTGCCTTCGCGACACGACAATGATAATAATGATGAGAATGATTTAGTTGAATTATCTGCGGCTTCGGGTAGCCAGCCCCGCGCGCACAGCCGAGGTGCACGTGTATTTCAGGAATTAATGCTTTCAAGACGGCCAAAACTATGTCTATCTTCGACACGTCTATATGGAACGTCCGGCCGAGAGAGACAAGCAGCTGAAATTATCCTCTTGCCAAGCCCAACTGATCCCAACGCGAGTTATTATTGAAATCTTCCGAGCGATTCCGGTCGACGCGCACGACGATGGACTTTAATTAAGTAAACATTTATCTACGAGATAAAGGTTCATGGAACCTACAACGATCAATCGGTAAGATCTTATTGTCCTTTCGATCGACTGGAAAATCTTCCATTGGCAACTTTTTATAACGGAAAAAGAATTTTCTATCGTATGAGGTGGTACAGTGGAATACGATTATTATAATCACGGTTAATGTTATTAATCAGGTATTGTCATCGTAATCAATCGGTCCTAAAATACTGTATATAAAACTGATTAAAAATTCGGTTATTAGTGTCACGTGTAATAATTACATTTGGAGACAAACGATAAGAATTCTTAAGAAATTCGTAATAAATGAACTTTTTCCTAAACTATCGTTTCTGTGAGTGTATTGAAAAAATTATTATAAAATACGGAAATAGAGTAACGGAGAAGCTAGAGAGACAAGCTTATGACAATTTGAACGTTCTTAATAAAAGATAGTATATCCATTAAACTATGTACAAATGTGACAACTAGTTTTCTGCAGTATTATATTTTCAATGGCTGCCATGATTCCCATTGTTATATCGATCTGAGATTAAAATTTCAAAGACGATAGATTGATCCATAGATTAATCGCTATCTTTTGAACCAAAATGAAATAAAAAATTTCTTTTGTCAAAGTAACGCTCGTTTATGATAAAAGGTTACAAAACTTTCTACATTTTTAGGTGATAAAAAAACTGTTGATGATATTGACATAATTTTTGTTCACGTGATAAAGGAACATGCATTTAACTCTTTCATTAGCATCGACGACTATAGCCGCTCAAGTTAACGCATGTAACGCGTTATTGACGACTTTCGTCGATTAATTTTGGTAATTAAAGACATTACTGATGTCTTGAAACACTTAAAATTCTTTGTTATTTGAAGAATAGAAAAGAATTAGAAAAAGAATATGAATTCAGAGCAATGCTATTTAGTATTTTAACGACTTCTGTATGTTTTTGGATTAAAATCCGTCGTAGCGAAATATTTAATATGTGTGTAAAATTTAAGAAAGATTCACCAACCCCCTTATTGAGATACCGTGGCAGCTTGTTTGAAAAACACGATTTTTAGAATAAAGCGTTTGAAGATTATCGTATGTTATCTCAGCGTCGTCCATCGTTTTCTGAAAACTATTACACCTTCGTCATTCCATTGAATTTAAATATAATATTTTAGAAATAAACGTTCTTTAAGAATATACAATACAAACAAAAATCGATATTTTTACCTTGGTGAAAGAAAAACATCCATTTCATTAATTAACATCTTGCCCTACAATAACGAGTCACACTCGTGCTACGAATTATAAATACAGATTCAACAAAAATGCATAGTACTGAGGATGGAATTCAATTTGAACCCTAATTTTGGCTTTGTTTTATACGATTGGAGATTATTAAACAAATATCGTCTAGAATATTCAAATGATTTGTACGTGACATGAAATGAAATCGGTGATCAGCTAATACCAGCATATTGTAGGGCAAAGGGTTAGTTAACCATCCGTAACACCATAAAACTTGAAAGTTATCCATATTCGTAGATTTCTTAAAAATATTTTACTTTGTTATTATTGCATTGTTGTACTTTATCAGATTCACCAAGATATATATTAACCTTTGCGTAGGCAACCGAATAGCTGGGTATCCATTTTTATAGTTTTCTATAATAATTTCATTATGTCCTTTGCGAATCTCTCTTCTTTGTGTACGTCGAATCACGTTTTCTAAACAAAATATTATGAAAAATATTTGTAATACTCAAGCTTCCAGCAACTGTAAATATTGGATTAGAATGAAAGTTCGCAGCATTTTTTAAACTTAAATAAAACTTGATGATAAAATTCACATAATTGTACATAATTTTATTCTACCATACATTTGCCATTTTCTTGAACTACTTTTTGCCATCTACATATTTGGTATCCTAAAGATAGAATCCTTCTCTCATCTTTTTAAGCGATGAACTTGCCCATCTGGTTCCCGCAAGCTAACATGTTTTTCCAACCCCAGCCAGTGAAAAACGCTACGAGCTTTCCTTCCAACCCAATATTTTGGTTGACCGTACAAAGGATTAATAACAATTATTATTTCCTAATTTCCCCGTCAATATACAAAAATCTGCAATGTGTTATAATTCTTTTCTCCTAAATAAAGGAAACTTCTAATTACGGAAGGTTAACGGAAACCAAACACGTCCGCAGATAAACCATTGCCATACAACAAATTGCACGCGAATCGTGTTAACGCCTCTTAGAATCGCATTAGAACCACATTTGAAACAGAAGGCGATTATCGTTAATCGGAAGTCCCAATCGCTCGCGAAGCTCGTCGGGCATTCATCGGCCGGATTTACGTCGCCCCCTTCTTCGTATTCTCCGTTCAAACGGAGTCCGTTGCCAGATCTAAAACCGTCGTACCGACAATGACGTAGAATCTGAGTAAATCGCGCTCGTTGTCCGCTCATTTTGCATTAAACGCCGCCCGACTAATCTTTCTTATTCCGCGTCGCGGCGCGGCGTGTCGCTTCGTCGCCTCGACTCGAGTCGATTTAATTTCGTGCCCGAACTTCTCTTTTGTCTTTTAAAAGCTCCACAGCCTCGATGAATCGAACAACTTTACGGAAGTTGCCTTTTCGCGGCCTGTTCCCTTCCTTTATTCAAAACGAGAAAGCAAGAAGCTACCGAGGGAGTTTTAATGAATCGCCTGAGATACTTTGTAGGTACGCGCATACCATTGCTTTCTATTTTCGTGTTCCTTGATGGTATTCGGAAAGAAGGTGTAGTGTACGTCCAGGAAACGTTTTGGTTTATTGTTGGAAAAAATGTTTCTTGTTTGGTTTGCAAGGCGTGGGCTGCTCTAACTTTTAGTGGTAGGTTGTAAATGTAAAAGAAAGTCAGGGTTTCTTTTTTCTGTATGTCAATGTTACGTGTTCTGTGTGGAAAGAGGGAAATGCAGAAAACTATTGGGTTAGCCTGACAATTTATACAGACAGAAAGACATAGAAATCTTAGTAGTTCTTTAATTTCATTGACGTGGATATCCTAATTTTAAACAAATAAATTCATTCGTATCGCGTTGGTGAAATGTGTTAAATTTAATGTAGCTTCCTTTTGACATAATTGTTGAAATTTACCTTCTTTTAAAACTGCGGAAACTATTACGAAGACTCAATAGTTTTATAGCTGAAGGTAGCTGAGTACAGTAATTGATTTTTGTATAAAGAATTAAATATTTATATAGAAAATTGAAAAGGGAAACATTAAGTATTTACAATTAAACGATTCACGTTAATTAAAAGGACTATTTAAATAATCGGTCGGCAGTACCTTTAACTTGAACAAGAGAAGCTGAATACTTGCAGAAATTATTTTAAACTGTTATGAAGTTTACCAGTATCTCAAAAAGATATGAAGGAAAGTATAAAAAAACTCTGTCAAAATTATACTTCATTAAAAAATTGTAACATTTACTTAACTTCATTGAAATTCACAATAAATATTATCAAACTTAATGATGAATTCCTAGTTCCACCTAAAGTGAATTTCCACTTCTGACTAAACCTGATTCGAATTTCAATTACCCCAAATTAATTATAATCACAACACCTAATTTAAGATTAAATTAAAAAATAGGTGTAAATGAAGCCTGCGTTAGATTGGATTTCGACTACGAATTGAAAAAAGCCACGCGTGAGTTAGGATTAATTGATGTTTGGTTTAGAATTGAAGTTTATATTTTCTTTGAATCGGCAATTTTATGTGTTAGCATCGGGTAAACTGAGTTTAGGTTCGAATCGTATCATCACGTGTAATGAAATACCGGATCGTTCCAAATGTTATCAAATAACGACGAAAATTTATAAAATCACTAACAGACTAGCTGTCGCACTACATTCTCCAATATCGAATCATTTTAACCAACGAACATTAACAAGTAATAAAACGTATAGAATTAAAGAAATATTGGAAAATTCTTCTGATACATAAAAATAATAAACCAATAAAAATGAAGGCTGTAATTCCGAAAAGCCCCAATTGATCGGCGTCAAATTCTAAGAGGGAGGAGGGAAGGAGGGGTAGATTCTAAATATAAAATTTTAGCTTCGAGTATTTAATAGTTTCCGAAATAATAAGAAACTTTCCGCACAATACATTGAATTCTGCTTATACTGACGTCATTAATGCATCCGCTGCCGTTTTAGAAGTCGTCGTTGCCGAAACATTCTGTAATTGTCATTAGTGTTTATGGAATGGGTTAAAGTTGAGCTAGTTTTCTCATTTAATGTATTCTACAAAAAGTTTTTTGTTAATATCTTGGAATCTAATATATATCCGAAGTTAAAGTTTTATATTTAACATTTACTTCCCCTCCCACCTTTTTCTCCCCAAAATTTTGTGCCGTTCAGCCACTGGCGCTTTCCAGACGAATATTAAAAATGAATAAGATTTCGTAACTAATAACTTCAAATTGATTTTATTATGCTAAATGTTACAATGAAAACTGTCACTAATTAATTTCGCACATTGAAGACATAAATTAATTCAGCTTGGACTAATCTATGCATTTCATAACTGCTCAATTTATGGCATCTTTGATCCGCCCACAATTCGATAATATTTTCGATCTTCATTCATTACATAACTAATAAATATAGTGAAATTTCTTAATCGTACATAAAATTAGTTCGCCGATCTTAATAGCCAAATATAAATCGCCAATAATTAACGGCTGTATCAATGAACGTACTATTATTATAAAATAAAGTACTGTTATAGTATAAAAGTCGTATAAATTTGTCATGCAAATTGCACGCGGAAGGGGCAAGTGAGTAGAAGCCAGCGAAAGCTCGGAATTTTGTTCTCGCGTACGTACGCTCTATTCATTGTTGCCGCGGGCATAATGCCCGATTTTCATCCAGACCGAATAAAGCTACGCGCCAAATAAAGTTGGTAAATGCCACCGAAATTCGCAGATCGAAATAAGTTCGCTTATCCTTGACGAATATCAGAATGAACGGAAATTCTTAAACAGAGAACTCTCCTCGTTTATTTTTGGCATTTCGTATGTACACGAATCGTACCCTCGAAAAACCGCGTTTATTCTACGCCCGACTTTCTACAACGCGTTCCATTAACCCCTCTTCGTATTATGGGGCCGCGAAGATCTCGCATATATATTTAAACTTAGCATGCTTCAATGGATGTCCGTACAGTTATTTGGAAATTTACTTAATCTTACATTATCTCATCAGTTCGTTAACTCTGCAAAGCAATTGCTTCGCACTTATTAACACAATGATGCAGTTAATAAGAAACTTGAACTATAGAGCTAGAAATGGAAATCTCTAGAAAGGGTTAATTATCCAATTGATTATCCATACATCGATGCACCGGGACCTATATCATCGCATTAACTGCAAACGCGGAGTACTATAATTCGAGATTTAAGGTGGTACACGAAGCGTTTGTACTAAACGCCCACGTCGCGATGCGTCAGGACGCCAACGACGAATTTTCGTTACCGTAATCGCACGTGTCACTTATGCTTGTCGTCACTTACTTCTTGGATCTTGTAGCTGGTCCGAATGGTCTTGCGCTTCGTAGTTGTGACCTCGTAACTCTCCTCCACGGTAGGCGCCTCATCGTCCTCATTGTTGTCGTTGACATTATTATTGCTACTCAGAACACCCTCATCGTTTCCTGACTCGGCGTCAGGAACGAGGACGTCCGTGGCATCCATCCCCGTGTTCTCCGTATCGGCTTCCAGGTTGTCAACGAACGAACCGATCGAGGACAATACGAAACGTGCTATCGATTATCGTTCGATTCACTCGCGAGGGAGGACTATGTACGCGACGTGGAACTCGCGAACGAACACGCTCCAAACGACTGCGAATTGGCCCGTGTAACGCGAGAAAAACTTCGAGCAACGCACGAAACTATTCCGGGATCGACGAAGTTCTGCACGAAGCGAAGAGACTGGCTGTACTAAAGCACCGCGGTTCGAGAAACCCGCCGCGAACACGTTCCCGCGCGCCTTTCAACGGCGAAAATAGATCCTCGCTTTCCCGAAGGAACTCTGCACGCGTCGTGCCTCTGGTCGCTGTCGAACCCGTCGTTCACTGCCGCAATAAATACTCGCCGCGGATCGCATCCAATATCACTATTCACTTCGATTCAACTCCATTCGAGCTTCCCGTCTAAAATCGTGCTTCGCGAATGAACTCGAACGCGTTTACTGGAAATGGCGCCAAGAAGCCGCATGACTGACACCCGCGAAACATATCGATTGGGGGAGAAATCGATTCTTACGATACATCATGGCTTCCCTCGGTAGTGGGTGTAACAAGTGCTTTCAACTTGTCACTTTGTTTTCATATCTTTGTTCTTTTTTTTATGGCTGTGAGAAATATTTTAAATTAAGAAATGTGTGAATGTCTGAATGAATGAAGAAAAATGCTACTTCAAAGTGAACACGTTTCAAGGTGGGAATTTGTGAAGCTTTGGTTTTACTTAAAGGTAACTTTAGAAACCGTATTTAAATATACCTTGTTTTGCACATTCCGTTGGTAAAAATACACACGCCTTCAAATGTTTACGCGCGTGTGATAAAGAACTCGTTTTGTGATAAAATTAAATTGTTTACCCGTTTGAAAAGCTGAAAGCTGCTAATCGCGCGCACGGCACTTTCTCGCACTCTGTGCGCCATCTGATAGTATGCGGGGAAATTAAAATCACATAAAAACACACACGATTAAAAAGTACTTTCGATTATTTTGTATTTCATAATCACAATCCGTGCGACCTTTTTTCAATACCAATACAACTATTCCAGATATTCATCACTATAAATATATTTGTAAAAATCACAGCGAAGTTAATAAGGCATTTTTAAACGCAACACGTATATCCACGGTACATTTTGCTCTGCATCTCATCAGGCTTAACGTGTTCAAATAAGCGTAATCTGCCAACAATTTTATTGTAACACGAAGTTTTTAAATAAACAAGACCTGACAACAATTTTCTCGTAACATCGAAATCACCGATTAGTTCGTATAAATGCATCCAGAAGCTTCTTTGCTCGTAATCGATCGTTACATTATGAGTTCTCATAATTTTTCAACTGTACCAAGTTTTCGGGTCTGTACACCCCAACTTCCGTAATGATGCCCTTAATAAGAATAGCTGGGGTTACATCAAAGGCTGGATTCCAGCATTGTATTCCAGCCGCCGCGATTCGATGCTCATTTATGTGTGTCAATTCCCTTTCTGGCCTTTCTTCGATAACAATATGGTCACCACTAGGGATACTAAAGTCTATAGAGGTCCGTGGAGCCGCGACGTAGAAAGGAACATTATGATACTTAGCGACTATCGCGATCTGAAAATATATAAAAGAGAATGCATTATAAACAGATATCAAACGTGTTAAAAATTTTAATCATAGTAATTTTTATGAGCTATTACTTGATAGGTTCCAATTTTATTTGCCGTATCGCCATTCGCGGCAACTCTATCCGCACCAACTACTACTGCAGAAATATTTCTTGATTTCATCAATGCTGCTACCATATCATCACAAATAAGGGTGGCAGGAATTTTTTCATACACTAATTCATATGCAGTCAATCGTGCCCCCTGATTATATGGCCTAGTTTCAGTACAATATGCATGTTCTGTAAGGGTAATTGGTACTGTATAACTTTATCAAACCTTGCTAATCTGTGAAAACTAGAGACATGCAAACGTTACCAAGACTATTTTTCTTATGAAGGGATCTAATAACACCTAAAGCTGTGCCATAACCTGCTGTTGCAAGGCTTCCAGTGTTACAATGCGTCAAGACCCTAACAAAATTGTCTCCAGATATATTCTTCAGGATTTCTTGTGCTCCAAAGTCACCAATAGCTTTATTATCAGCAATATCCTTTTCCAGCATGGCTTCTATGGCTTCAATAAATCTACAATCATTATCATTAATAGTATTAATGTTGAAAACAAATTGATTAATTCGCTTTAAGCTAACCCTTATACCTTTCTTTCATTTCTGTTACATTAACAGTCTCATCCTTACTAAGTCTATTAGCTAATTGAATTAATTCATCTGCTGCAATTTTCATATTGACAGCTGTTGGACGAGCAGAGACCAAGTAATTCAATTTGCCTTCTACATCCCTTCGAAGGCTTTTTTTGTCCATGTATTCTTCATTCTTGATTTCTGTTGCTAAACTTAGACAGCCCACAATAGCTATAGCTGGTGCGCCTCGAACCTGTGACAATCACAGAAAAGCAACTACAATAAAACACAATAATTCTCAAATATCTTCAATTCTCTCCATTGACACAGCCAGCAGTATCCATGCACAACAAGCAATTTAAATCAACTAACTCCTCCAATTAAAATTGCGTTCGCGCGAATCATTTCAAATTGCTGCAGCTTCTTTTACTGCGATTTAACTGCCCCAACGTTTCTACTCTTATTGTTCCTCAATTAGAGCATTCCAGTATAATATCGCTTATAATTTTGTTCGTATACAATTGACGTTTCACGTGTACAAAATGAATTATAGAAGAAAGGACATTTATATTTTTTATTTACACGTAACGTACCTGCATGTTATTAATGACTTTCCAGCCATCCTCCACGCCTTTGACAGGTATGTACCGGGAGATAGCCGGCAACAATATCTGATCCAGTATCTCCAGCTTCCCGTTTTCCCATTTAATTGCCTGCAGCGTCATTTCGATCCGTCAAACCAGCACGTGCCCCGTATGAAACTGGCTGACGATATACGTGCAGATCCGAGACGCGGCTAGCAGAACCGCGGCTTACTAGTTTCTGAATGAAACGAGATCCCGTTCATTTGAAGCTCACGTGCACTTCGAACGACCGTGACTCGAGGCCTATCGTAACGACGTATCGTGAAGCTATCACGTGTACATGCGTGCCTGCATCTATGTATGAATTAGCCCCGTTTACTGCCATCTGTCGATCGCTAGGCAAACTACTCACCCTCTTAGGCGGAAGTCCTGTTGCGCGAATCGTTCAAATTATTTCGTATTCATGACAGTTCTGCGAAAAATTCACAGCGAAGGAATCTCGAAAGAATCCGCGGCATCTCTAATAATGTCAAACGAAATTCTCAACTAAACGAGCCACGTTCTTCCCGTATTTCGTTAAGTAGCCGTTGATATTGATAATGAAACTCCCGATACCATTTGCTATACTCATTTGGACTGATTTTGGGGGACGTTCATTCTTCGACGCGGTAATACAGTTTGATTTTATCGAGAAGAGAATTTAAAAGCAAGAAAAAGGAATGGAAATTAATATATATATAATAAAAACGTAGAACAAAATAATTTAATTGGCGGAAAGGAGAAATTAATTGTTTAGTTTCCATTCGCTTCTAACTGGATTTTAACAGTAAAATTGTAGCAACATTAAAATAAGGGCGAAAGAAAATTGATAAAATTATAAAACTAATTTCTTTAATAATCTACAACGCAGTACGGTGTTCTTATGCACTATAGTTTAAAAGTTTTATAAAAAGGTGCGCTGCGAAGTTTTTCTATCAGCTGATAGAAGTGTTTCAAACATTTCCTGTTCATAAATCTGCCATATCCAGCCTTTCAACACTGCACCGCTTGTGTACAAAGATTACAGTCGATAAAAGTTCAGTTTTTAATCAATACACCAAACAACGTCCTTTTTCATCCCTCTATGATAATTAATTTTTATCAAATAACACAAAGGTTTGTACCTACCTAAAATCTCACATTCAAATGGTCATTATCATATTATGAACAGCTTTCTATTCGTAACATATCACGGACACACAAAATTCATGCTTATCATATCGAACCATAAACACATGCAAGTAATCTTTCTTCAATTGTGTTCTATGTATATTGCAAGATAAATGGAGCACACTTTGTCAGCAATATCGATGCAAACCGTATTATAAACAATGCCGCAGTAAAATTAGTATTGTGACTGACTGCATTTGTTGCTTGGTGTTGTTTATCGCAAAATGTAAAAGAAAATTGTAAAAAATGAATATGTATTCTGGCTGCTAGTCTAATTGAGTATTGATCTTTCTGGTATAACAATTTAATATTCTGAGCATATTTATGACCTGTGTAATACCGGTTTTAAAATTTTTTTCAAATTACTAATCATCTGCTTGTCTCGGCGACAATGTCAGCTATCATATATTTGATATTAAATATCAATATGATTAACAATTCAATAAATAAAAACAAAATTTTAGTATATACAATTTATCTCATATAGATTATTCCACTTTCATATACTACGATTTTATTACACAATTTTTTAAGGCACAAATTTTTAGTGTTTTACTATAAAAGCTATTCTCGATATACTCGATATAATATTCATTGAAAAATATCGACATTTTTTTTAGAAGAACTGTCTCATTGACAATATTTTTCGAATTATAACTAATCGATGAATACATGTAAACTAAAATATATATGCAAATATATACCTACAAGCATAAGTGAAATTCAAACAAAATAGTTCAAATCTGTTACATACATAGCTTTCTCAACAAAAATTATTTCTAAAATTTACTTAGTTTGTAGCACGCTGTAGCAAAAAGACCCTTTAAAGATGCAAAAGTCATTCGTTTGCTATCAACGTAATAATCTTCAAAATTTCCCCTCTAAAAGTTGTCTCATAATCATTTAACAAACACGAAGACCGATAACACGCGAAAGGCAATGATAAGGATCAGCAAAATAGTCACGCGAATTCTTTTCAATAGCGCGTGACTTAAGTCAAACTTGCGTGAGAAGGCACACGTTTCGACACAAAGAAAATTGCTCTCATTTCCGATGCAATTCGTCGCTTTGATCCTTTACATGATTCCAGCCTGCTACGTATGGCCGTGTGTTCACTCGTGACCGAATACTAGCAACATATTTCGAGTGCAAACTATCCCATTTACTTGCCGCGTTTTAAAAAAAACCTTTGCATTTCAAAATAGACTGCACTTTTCGCCCAACCTCGTCGCGCGTTTCGCGTTGAAAGCGTAATGTCACCAGGTGAATTCCGATCGTTTTCCGTGGGCCTTTCGTCTTTTGCGAGCTACGCTCCTCATTGTTCATAGGAATTGAACATATTGAAGAAGTCACGTGAGAGTTTAATGAGCTCCCTTCAGTTTGACGTTTGGAAGATTTCCTAGAAAATTGGATAATAAAGAAAATTTAACGCTTAAGTGTTAAGTAGGGGAAAAGAAAATCATGTTAATGTTATTATTAGACTATGAATCCTTGTGCAAATTCATATTTTTACAAACGCAAACAAAGAAGTGGAAACTAAATGCATATTATGTACCCTCTATAGTTTTTTTTTGCATACTCATTCCTATAAATGCATTGAAATCCGCAGTCTACTTATTATAATGTATGCTTTGTCTTTAATATTTTTTACATTTTTTTGTGCATTTCTTTGCACATTTAAATTTCGCATAAATGTATAAACATCCGTAGTCTAGTTATTATGAATCCTCATACATCTTTTAGTTTGAGAAACAACAACAAAAATAAATACAATTAAAATTTAATATTATGATTTAGGTATATTACAGTGATTAAAAATACCGTTGTGATAGTTACGTTTGCATTACACTGCATTCCACTCCATATTTCTTACTTTAACTTGGGTTAAAGTCTTACCCAAACTTCTAGAATCCCTTTAAGAGGTAATTAAGTAAAGTTCGTTCAAATTTTGTAGAATTATAAAGTAATTCCATAAATATCTTATTGGATAAAATGAGGAATTTTTAAATATTGAATTATGAAACGAATCAGACCTTTTTTTTGAGAAACGCATACTCATTCTTTGTTTAGAATTATGTACGAGTGATTTATAGCTTGCGTTATTTTTGATGCTCACATTTTATTTAGAAAGCCAAAGGCACAGGTCTTTCTTTATTTGTGTAATCATTAAAAGACTCGAGAGGAACGTGAATTGTACTTTTTTAATCTTTCGTGAATCCACCCTGAAAGTAATTCTTGAATGGCGCAATCTGATTTCTACGCATCATCACTTTTTCGATAATATATTGTACAATATTAGAGGTGACATTATCAAGGATTAATTTATTTATGATAGAAATCGGGTACTCGTAGAATCACATATTTTAAACATGAGTATTCAAGTTCTAGGTCATGTTAGGTTTACAAAGTTGCTTAGAGAATTGTAAGGAAATATTAGATTTCGCGTTAAAACGATAAAATTGGCGTTGGAATCTAACAAACTCAAAAATTTAAACAAACATATGATAGAAAATTAAAATAATATTTGCGTCAATTGTACGCTATAATCATAAAATTGGCATTAAAATGGTAAAAATTGTGCAACTTCGGTAAAAAAGTTATAAAAAAATCAATAGCTTAAACTATACAATACTATAAACCTGAAATAGAGTTGCTTTAGTTATGCAATATCTGCTGTAGGAAAAGATTATCACCTTCTATGTATTTTCTTGTGATTTTAAAAGCAAAAAACGTTTATTATTTTAGACATTGAATTTCTAATCTATATCAACTAATGTTTATCTTGTTACTTTATATGATATAGCATTTATTATCTTACTGCAGTATCTTATGCTATAATGTTTTCTTAACCCTACTACTATCTTTAAAACTCTTTGACCTAATTATACTCTTTCTTCTTTAAGAAAGTTTCCTAATTTTGAAAAAGGCAAATCTTCAGCATACGGGAAAGCTAAGAAGCCAAACGGTGTATGTATTAACACTAACTCCTTTATATTCGCTTCAAACTTAACAAATTATTTAAAAAGAATAATTAAGTACAAAAAAAACGAAGGAAAGAAAAAAAACGAAAATTATTGTTTAAGAAATATAATTACGACAAAACGGACCAAAGGTACATAACTACTTGTTGAAAAGAATTTTCGAGACAGCAAAAATAATAACAAATGGTGTAAAATGAATATGAAAATCACTGTGGATACGATGAAATGTCACATTTGAGTTGATTCAATTTGTGAGCGACACACACGAAGCACGTGTAAAAGGATTGTCACGATGAAGGATAGGACCCTTTCTATTAATCAATGTAGCTTGTGTCCCGCTAATTTTTAGCGGAAAAATGTCTGCTGTACGCAGCATGACTCGTCAGTGATTGATTTGCCTGACCGTATGACGCATAATGAATAATACGAGCCATGAATAATCAAATACTTTCATACCGTTAAATTACTATATTTAAATTGCATTTATTTAAATTATTACATAATTAACATTAAGTCATAATGAAAGTTTACAATGAAGAATCTCATGAAACGTGAAGCTTTCAATTTTTGATCATGCATCCCGAAACGGTATAAAATTGACTGTTAATTTCCATACAGAATGAACAAATAATATTGTTTCATAAATTTCATCTAACATAATGTTCCTTATTGTTAATCACGAATCTTCAAACAGGAAACAATTAAAAATTAATTTCCGTACAGAATAAACAAAAGTATCCTCTCAAAACTCAAATTACAATAAAGTGGAGTTTGAGCTGTTGGAATTTCGAATTAAATTTTCTCATTTGGAAATTGGTATAACTAATATGTCAATCCGTTTTCAACATTAGAAATTTATCGATATCGGATTCATATACTTATTGATAATTTCTTTTTTTGTTTCTATCGTAGAAAGTACAACTTCTTGGGGGGGAATTTTATTTTTATTACCATTTCTTGAGATCATTATGAATGAGAATCGTTAAAAAAATATATAAATGAATATAAAAATAACCGAATGAGATAAATCGACGATCGTTGATAACGTGATTGATATATAAATGAATAGACACTATATAAATGAATATAAAAATAACGAAATAAGATAAATCGACAATCGTTGATAACGCGATTGACATCTTTCTATTCGAACTTTGGGTTATCGTTCGAATTTAGAAGCTGAATTTTCCTTTATATTTTTGTTCGAATTTCGACTGGTTCGAAGTTTCGTAAAAGAAGTTCACTGTATTTCCAAATTCCATTTAACATAAAGAATTTTCAATCACGTATCTCCTGTATTCCAAACTGTAAGAAATGTACTATTAATTTTCAGAATTTATACATTTCTTATCTATTCCAGTTATTATTACACTCCAAAAATAACGTAATCTTCGGCATTGATAAACCAGAGACTGTCTATTTTATATCTCCAACTCTAATTCTCGCTGTATGATTCTCCCATTTTTAACTAAACTGGTGACACAACTTGGTTCAATTATACGATTTACATCATACCAGCTGATCTAAAAGTGGAATCAAGAAATCGCAATTAGCGAAGCTAATTCTGTTGAAGGTACACAAAAACAAAATAGCAAGCAGAATATTCCAAATCAATTCCATTTTATTTTAATACAAGTAACGCGCTTCCCTTCATTTAGATATGGGGCAAAGAGGTCATCGGAGAAATATATAGGTATATTTATAACATTGCTGCACGATACGATGATAAAACGTTATGTGAAAACAATAATTGCAAAAACAGAAATTTACAAGATAAATAATCCTGACGTAACCATGTAAGATTAACAATCTTCTCTCGTTTAGTATAATATTGGATGAATAAAGGATTGTCGCTTACGTCACCGCGATGCAAAATCTGGGTCCATTTTCTGACCTACATTACGGAAAGTTTGGAAACAGAGTGACTTGTAAAAGACATGCGTGTCAGTAGAGAATAAGGAAAATGATCATTTATAATTCGAGTTTATGATATGCATGATACGTGCTTCAATTTTAACATTATCTACTTAGGTACGTTTAATAGGTGAACAGAAATAGATGTGGTTAAAGAATTGCTAATTTTATCGCTAGACTATTTTTAGGATGAATTGGATAAAGGAGTGAAAAAAAGATGTTCGTAGAATAAAACACAAATTTGGAATTGGAAGGCATAGTGTTGGTGGAAAAAGGGCGCATGTCACATTTACATAGATATTTTGTATCCCCAAATAGTTTCCGCTATCATTTTTTCCTAAAACTTGTTTTTCTGTAAATTGATCGTATCGCGTAATAAAAAATGACGAATAGCTTCGATTTCTGTATTATTCGTCAATAATATATTTAATTTTATTTACGAATGTTAACTAAATCAAACTTATTCGGCATTTTTCATTCGTTATTTAGAATGAAAGTTTCCCAACACTGATTACAATTATTAACCCTTTACGGACGAGTGATCCTAAATCGACGGTCAAATATTTTCGATTTCTTGCATAAATGTCGATTTTTAAATCAAGAAATTTGGATTGGTAGCACTAATAGACACTTTTATTAATAATTAGGCGAAAATTCGTTAAATGTTAGACGAATTGGTCCAAATATGATCCAGTAAAAAACAAATCACGGTAACAAAATTAGTAAAACAGAAGTAAACGGGATTGTCAAATTCGCCTGACCTATTGTCTGTATCTAATCCAGATCGAACAAAATTTGTCATATAGAAAGAACCAAAAATTTCGAAAAACAACTATCGCTTATTTTTGTCCATACTTCACACATATAAAGTTACATAAAAATTGATTAAATTTCAACAAGAGACCCGGTAAAAAGAAGTAGTCCTTTTAATATATTTTTTGAAACAAATTCTTTTTCTTATAAATTTCATTGTTGGTCCACTAGATGAGATTAGTAAGATCAGGCAGATCCACTAGATTCCGAGATATTTCCAAAAATTTGTTTTTGACCCCTAGCTTTGGGGGCTGTTCTCACCCTCTTACCATGGTTGATGGTCGATGAAAAATAGGCGTCAAATATATTTCTGAGAACTATCTACCCCATAAATTTCAGTTAAATTGGCGTCTGTCATTTGCATATGTTCCCTTGTGAGTTACCATTTATTGATCGTCCTGTAACAGAAACTCGATCCCATTGCTGGTGATAATAATTTAAGCAGCTCGTCATTGTGCTCGTTTAGAACATAGTAAATAACTTGGGTTTCGTCCTTCAGTCAGTCAACGAAATGACGTAGGAAATTTTCAACGATCACGCTGTGTTATCTCAAGCTGCATAGCTGCGTTTTCCTTGATCAAGCCTTTTCAAAATTACAGTTTTAAAAAGCCAACGCACAGAAAGTAATTGTGTATTTTTATGTATAAGGAAAGTTAATGGTCGTAAGCAGACCTAATTTAGAGTAGCAGCTGTTAAGAAAATCTTTTGTTTCGCAGCATTATTCAAGTAAAAATGAGTCATTGTTCGAATGATTCAGGAAGATTCTTTAAACGATCGTTCGATTTTTATGCACTTATTCTGGGGTGTTATTTAAAAGATTTTCTTCGTCGAAAAGAAGTTAACGAAAAAATAAACAAATGGACTCTTTTAAACAATGCTTTCCACACCCCAATTGTTTAAAAGGCAATACTATATTTCGATGATTTTCATGCTCGATGTGTATATTAAATGAAAAATGAGCAATTCACAAAAACATTATATTTTGAACTGTTGATTAATAAAACTAATTTGTAATGTTTTACAATTAGCATTCGAGAGTAATAATATTCTACTTTGTAACTTTAAATATGTATTTATATGCTTATTGTAGGAACTAAAGGGTTAAATTAAAATTTAAGAATAATTTTAATAGATACACGGTATGTATTGCAAATGAATTTACTAATAGAATAATAGAATGATAAGCTTTCTTTTTAAGTTTATTCAAAATTTATTACCATATAATATATTCACAAAATAAATTAATGTCAAATTTTGAAAAATTTCTTTCAGAAATTAGAATTCCCGCTTTTTAAGTTTCTTTGTGCTACAAAATTACTGTTCTAAATTTAATCAGAATTTATTATAAATTATATTGATAAAATATAACTTTGAAAGTGTAACAATTTAATCAGGATTTTCTTCTTCTAGTTATCTGTATGCAAGGAAATCTACATGTTATAGACCGTGATGCTAAGTGTTGACTAAAAGAATACGATCTATTTTAATACACGAACACGTATTTGCTCACATCTGTTCGCATATTTGCACAAAACGTTCGCTGAAAAAGATTCAGATGGCCCTCTGAAACATTCAAACATTTCTAATCTTTGAACTAACGTAAAATTACCGATAAGATAAGGACCAACGTGGCTGTGACTAATTTTAGTCTAATTTTCGTTATCTTCGAGAAAGAAAAAATATAAACTACAGGAAAAAATCGTTAATAAAGATAAACTGCTTTAACACTAGAAACAACATTATTAAAAAAGCGAATTTCGTATTCTTCTTTCAAATTTTAAAAATTATTAAGGCGCCTTTACCGAATTTTTTGCTGACCTTTATCTAAAGAAAAAAAATAACTGCTCAGGTTTTTCTACTTAAAGCGAGTTATTTAGTCACCTTTTTCAGTTACAATACATCAAAGAAGTATTCTATTAAGTGTACTAATGAATAATCTACCTTTTGGTTCAATTCAACATTTATTTTTAATAAAATTAAGTATCTAATCTGTCTTAAATGTAGTTTGTTATTGTTCTATAATACTTTGTTGCATTTTTCAGACAAATCATGGATTCGTGATTGAAAGAAAATTTGACCATTTGATAAAATAAGTTCGTTAATACGTTAAAAATGTAGTAGATTACTTATTGGTACACCTAATATTTATAATTTAAATAATGTCGAAGAACAAGTACACAGAAAATTTTAAATTGCCATGCAAGTGCACAAAATAACAGCTCATTAGGTATCTTGTTTTAGATGGGATATTTTGAATATGCCAATTTATTTTCCACAATATTATCTGCACTTTTTACTTAAGCAACAAAACGCTACAAATGTTGTTAAAGCTACGTATAATACACTGGATGTTGTAGTATTAATTGGATTACATTATGTTGTATGAAAATAATGGGAGATACTATTATAATTAATTTTTATATTATTTAATTTAATTTAATTTTTTTTATTCACGAAATAAAACACTCAGTATTCAATACAGTCCAAGATAGATTTATGAAGTACGGATTAAAACAATATAAATTCTACGCTTGAAAGTGTCAATTGAACCACAAATAGTCAGCATAATTATATTTGTCGATGTGAATAATGACACGGTTAACGTAATTGTAATACCAATATGTGGTATTGTGGTTTTCCTGCACTAATAACTCTTGGTGTCTGGTGTCTATTTGTGACCTACGAAGTATAAAGCAATGCAAGAGATCAGAGGATTTAGTTATACCATGTAGAATTTCATATTCAAATAGGTGGTTCTAAAAATTATTATTATTATTACATTACTATATTTCATATAATATTATTTGTATAATTTTATTATTATAATAACGAACGTTTTTATACTGTATAACTAATTTTGATTTAACATTTATTTACTCAAAATGATAATACATAAATGACAGCAAATGATTAGAATTTCATGTCCAAATAGGAGATTCGAACAATTATTATTATTATATTATCGTATTTTATATTATATTATTTTTATAATTTTATTATTATAATAACGAACACTTTTATACTGCATAACTAATTTTTCTCCAACTTTTTCTTGCCCAAAAAGATAATGCATAAATGACAGCAAACGATTTTAATAAAAGCAATCCGATTTAATTCGGGCACAAAAGCTGTATGAAAATGTACAACGTCGACGACATTATTATTTAAAATAAACAAGACGTATATCGTAGGCTATTTGCGTAATAAAAGTTTAAATCGAAATTGTTGCGTTCAACTGCTATATTCGCAACAATCAGAGTGCAAAATGTATATCGTTGAAAATATTTATAATCTTTCGCCCCATAAATTGTGTTAAATCGCGTTTAAATGGAAATGACGCCGGCAAAGCGATCGCGCGCATTCGAATGCGAATCTGCTCTCGCAAATCTGCCCGTTTTTCCTCCACTTAAACGAACAACGTTCGTTTTAGCTAACTTTCTGCCAAATACTATTTTCCGAAGCAACTTTTACACCCTCGCAAGTATCAACTACCTACCTTTTCCGTGTCCTACTTGTAGGTTCTTAAGAAGACATACAACTTTCTCAAGACCTTTTGGTTTTCTTCTTTACTGGAGGGCACTTTTGCTTGTGTTACAGTTGTCAGACTTTACTTTAGAACGGGGAAAATTTAGGATGCAGGTGAATTGTAGGAACTTTCGTGTGGTAGCTAAGGTTTAATAGTGGTACAATTAAAGACAAAAATAGTAATTCTTAATTCGTTAAGTAAATTATGATTATTTAGATTAAATATTAAATTCGGAATACACAGATGAATTTAAAGAACGTTTTAGTACTAGACAGAAGCGAATTTTTGCCGCTCTAGGCTATCATATTTTTGCCATTCCACATTATGTCACTCCGTAAGTAACGTCGCATATTAGATTTCCTTAAACAAGTGCATGCAAAATTTTTTACAGAAGAAACCACAAAATTTTCTGGGAAATCGGGAAATCATAAAAAAGCAACGTCTAATAAAGCGATGACCAAAAAGAAATGTAAATACATATTAATAATATACACGCTAAATGAAGTCAAGAAAGGACATTATTTATAGGATGATTTAACCTTTTTGAGGTCAAAATGCGGAATATTGTCGACAAAGCTCTCTTACCATTGTTGGATACTCACCCGATTATTTTTACCGTAAATATGTACAGTTGATTACCAGATATCACTTAGCGCAATGTCCCTTCACAAATACCCTCAGTCATCCTATGCATCATCCTACGACCCTTAGTCATCCTATGGATCATCCTAAGATCCCTAGACCCATAGACTCTTACCTATTTCCACGCTATCCCTTCTCCGGCTCTCTTACAAATACTCCAACCCTATATATATTTCCTCAGCAGTTCACAAAAACAGCCTAGTTAGCAACTACGTTCAACTGAAAACCGTCTCGACGACACTCTGTCCAGCGATCAACGAAACTATTGTAAAAATTTCGAATAAACTTCTTCGCGGCTAATAGTTATACTCGATACCTTTACCCGGAATCCAACACCATTCCTTTTGTAGACCGGCAAAAATATTAGTTTTTTTATAAAAACACAATAATCCAAGTAAATGGAATGAATTTAAGTACAATTTATAATTTTTTTAAGTAATAATTCATAGCTTACAATTTCCGATGTCTAGGCAAAGGTAACTTTGATAAACCGTGAAATTTATAGGAAAAATATTACGAACGCTAAGAGTTAATGTTTTAGTTTTAGAACGCAAGTTTTAATGAAGGGATTAAATAGAAAACAAAGAATGTACACAAATTCATAGTCACTTTAATTAAATATATCTATGTACATTATAGGTACATCATAATACATTCACCATATGACGACTGTACAGCTTAGTAGCACTTTCAATACTGTTCACAAAAATACATCGCATATAAACGAGCAATCGGTTTATACGCAAGGTCGGCCCAGGACTTGCGACTACACCGAGCGCCTTTACATATTTCTCTCTTTTCCTGTTCCGGGTCGTGGCCGCGAAACGCAGGCTTTATGTACAAAAAAGATTTTTTTCGGCTCGAGTCGCAGGTCGGGCCAAAAAAGGAAGGAACGTGCCACGAGAAAGTACGATTTTCATCAGGAGTCGAAACTGCTTATGACGATGCTTCCTTTAAAATTCGTTTACCAAAGCCTTCTCTTTCGAAATCGTTACGAGGAATTAATACTACAGAGTATTGAAAGCTTACGAAAAAAATAGATAAAAAATGTGGGGTATAATTTGTAGATAAAAGTCTTCGCGCTGGAGATGACTGATTTTGAAATTCTTTATGGGGTGTGCGTGCAGTTAATTAATATACAGTTACTGAAAAGTATCTTTGTTAAGGTAGTCAATAAGAATTATCGCAGAAAGGTTTTTGAAAGTAAAGTATATTGCATCGAAAGTTTAGAAATCTAAAAAATGTATAGAATTCTGAAAGTGACGTATAAAATCAATTAAAGGATATAAATGCGTTTAATTAAAATCTGTTTCCATACGTTTCACTATACTACAACTGAAAATACTGTTTTTTTTTTTTGATAAAGATATTGAAAACCCTTTCAACCTATTCTCAACTAAAAGAACAAAAGATTTATAAAAATAAATATTTAAAAGGTCATAAAAATGTCTACAATCCGAATAGGTCTGCACCACAGATCTTCAAGCTGAATATTCAACAAATTCAAAACCTTCTACAAAGAGAAAATAGCATACCACATTTTCTACCCATTTTTATTACAAACACTCACTCCATACGAGCCTCGGGAAAATAAATCGATAAAAATACATGAAAGGACATCTTCAACAATTTCATACTACACAGAAACGTACGGAAGATGTGTGAAATACTAAGTAGCATCGATGTATGCGATTCAAACATATTCCACCAACATGGAAATGTTTTCGAAACCTGTCTCGAGGAGCTGAATCGCAGCTTTTGCCGGTATAGCAGTTTTCAACCCCTGGATCTTACGGAAGTATTATCAACAAACAGCCGGCGGCCCGAGTGGGCTGCGGATTTATCTTAAGTACCATCGAGAAACACGAGATATTGACACTTTTGATACCGATGATATTTATACAATTACATAGAGTTGTGGTGCAATGAATCCGGCCTTTAGCTATCGCGACGAGAACGTGTCGGTTCTGCAACCTCGGGGATCGAACCTTGGTCTAAGGCGAATTTCCACAGTTCACTTTCATAAAACAACACCATTGATTCAATAAAATTTCAAACAAATCGAGCACAGTGTACTATGTTACCATTCAATTAAAAGGTCCAATCGAATTCGAACAGATCGAACGAAGTTGAAAGGAAATTTTTAGTAGACATTCAAAGTACACGTTTTACTTTAAAAAGGTGTTTGAACAGTGACACGAGTAAAGTTTACTGATACCATTTTTAATTGACTCTGTTTGAACAATTTTATTGAAATGTGTAAACATTCGCCTTTCAATTTTAATTCAATTAGGCCTAATGACAGTAAGGCACATTTACACGATTCATTTTAACCGAGCAATACAGTTGATTCGGAAAAAATCCAACAGAAATCGAAACTTCTTACAACGTTTAACGTTTCAATTGAACACTGTGATTGGATATCGAAACTTACACTGTGATCATTTAGCCTTGAATTCTTGTATCGTTCAACTAAAGTGAACCGTGTAAATTCGCCTTCGTCTATGATAACTTAGAAGCTCGCAAAACTTACTTGCGAAAGGGACAGAGCCGACTTTCGTTCTCCGAACACGTTATCACAATTTTTTATAATCCAATCTCGCTCACTCACACCCCTTTTCCTTGTTCTCTCTCATACTCTTACATTCTCACACGCAGTGTCACAATGTGCTCCAGGAGAATCGTATGCGTTTGCAATTCACGATTACTATGTACAGAAAGAATTTTCGCGAAACAACTTAAGGAACATTTGGTATCGAGGGCAATAATTCGGTCGGATGGCAACGGCCTGCCGCGAGAAATCCAACTTCCCATCCCTCTCAAGCGCGTATAATCGCGTAGGAACGTTTTCTCTTTCTTCTACCGGAAGTCGTGTTGTCACTCCGGTACCGCGTACCGTCACTGATCTATACAGTGGTAAAATAGAACGCAGGCTTTGTAAACCGATCGCTACTGTATAGAAGAGGATGAATTCCCTTATTTTGAAGTATATTTGAGTTGCGGGAACGTGTTCTAAAATTTAGAAGCATGTGGTACTTGCCGAAATTCGTTGATACGAGGCAGACAAATTTACGAGGATTTAGAATTAAAGGTAAAATTTGCTTGAGAGAAGCTACAGTGGCCGAAAGTAAAACACGGACAATTACATTTGACAAGCGTTTGAAGTTCCAAGCATTTGAATCCTCAAGCGTCCGAATTTTCAAGATGTTGGACTTCCACGTGTTCGAATTTCTATGCTTTTTGATTCTCAAGCGTTCGAATTTTCAAAACTTTAGAATTCTAAGCAATCGAATTTTCAAGCTTTTGGATTTACAGTTGATTGAATTTCCACGCTTTTCGATTCTTAAGCTTTTTAATTTCCAAGCAGTTTGGATTCCTAAGCTTTTGAATTCCGAAACGTTTAAGTTTCTAAGCTTTTATATTTCTAAGCGTTTGTATTACTAAACTTTTTGATTCCCAAGCATTTGAAGTTTCATGCTTTTAGATTCCCAAGCATTTTAATTCCCAATCCTTTGGGTTTCCAAACTTTTAAGTTTCAAGCTTTTCTATTAATCGGAGCGTCTATCAGATCAGCTTGTGAAGTCGTTCGAATAATTATGAGTAAGTGACCGAGTTTTACTTTGAGCCACTGTATACAGGATAATAGGAAATTATTTTAGTCAATCTTAGATTTTATCATTGGAACATTTTAAAAATACGAGCACAATATTGAAAATATTATGTAACACAGGTTCTTTAAATTTGTGTTGGAATTCTGGCGTTCCGCCGACAAAGTTTGGCATTTTCCAATAAAATTAGTTATTGAACATTAATGAAGACCTAACATTATTAATATTTAAAAAATAAAAAGACTTGCGTATGAATTCTAAGTTCCAAAAATTATTATCAATGTGAACAGGGTGAAAAGGCTCGGAATATATTTAATGTTTAATATTCGATTGGTTCACATGAAATGTCGTTTCTCAAAATAAGTCTTTACTGTTACTTGAAAGTTATTACTTAATTCAAATGATCTCTACGCAATTTTATATATTTTTCACAACTGGTTTCGTTACTCTACAATTATAAAATTGATTTGTCCTTCTCTTGATTCGCCTTTTAATGGAAAATTGATAGCTTTGAATTTTATAAATCACTACTAAACTATTCTTATATTTATACCAGCATCTGTGAATAATAAATTTATACTTTCAATATCTTTTATTGTATATTTCACAAGTTTACGCTTCTGTTTTCAATATTTTTTTTGCGGTTGATGCGACATTGAAGCTTATTAATAATAACAATAGATAATAACACGTTTCAAGGCAAATAACGTGAATCTCAAACAATTTAATGGTTATATAATTCACAGGACGTTGGAAATATTGCACAAATAGGGAAACAAAAAAGTAGTTGAAATGAAAGATTTTTTGATCGTCTCAAGCGGTGAATAAAATTCATTCGAAAATTCATTATTGTTCCCGTAATGTCGAGCGATATTAAATTCAGACGACAAGAAACGTGGATGAAACGCGAAGTTGCAGTCTCCTAATTTAAATTCTCCACGCGTTGCTACTCGCGGGATTATTTAAAAATTTTATATGGCCATCTTTTATTGCAATAAAAGATTTATTAGGTTCATAAAGATAAAGTGGGAAAGCCGCGGATTTATTCAAAAATATGAAACATAGTAAAATAAGCGAACAATGTACAGAATAATTTTTATAAAAGGAAAATGACAAATATTCTACTAAAATAAGCTTAGTATTCAAAATTGTTACAATACATCCTTACATTATTTACAAATACCACGTGCTACTAAATTTTTAAACACATTTTCTCTAAAACTTTCTACTCCTTTTCCTACAAAATGACCAATTTTTCAGTATTTACTAAATAATTTTTAAAACATATTACTTCATTAATCCAGAATAAAGTAGTAATCCAAAATATGTTGCGTTTATTCCCATTTCCTTCAAACCTAAGAATATTTGAGTAAAATCCATTTTAATATTTCAATAGTTCGATCTACACATATAAAGAAATATATTCTCTCCCCTTTGAAATTTATTAAGTGTTTTCAGAATTGTTGTTTCCACCTTTTAAAACGAAAAGTTTGATGGTACTAATTTTTGCGACGAAAGTGATGTGCATAGAAATATTTCACGAATACCACAACGAGGCACAAGCATCGACATCGATGGAAAACGTTTATATAATGCGTTACAAATACTGACTCGGTGAATTTCTAAAAGCATCCGTCATGTGCAGGGTGCGTGTGCGTTGATGGAAATCCGACGCGAGCCAAAAATTAAAACATGTATGGTGTCGATACTACTAAATGTCTCTACTAGAAAAAGTGAAATTTAAAGTTGAAATAACGTGACGTACTCTATTCACTGGAACAAGGGGAACGAAATTGTTAATACATATAAAACAAAATAGTTATCGAATGAATCCGGTGACTCGTTTTCATTTTTTAATAAAATATAAAATTAAAAATAAATATGAATTTGAGAATAGGAAAAAGTTAATTGATTCCTTTTTGTCCTCATTCTTCATACTTTCATTCGTTTTATTTTATTGAATTTTTCGGGTGAATATAGAGACCGTATTTTTGTTGATGAATTGCTATTTTTCAATAGTATTTCCTGTTTGTTAAAAATATTTCATACTTTCTTTGAACGCTTATATTTTCATTTTATCGATTTATAAAAAAAAATGTTATATATATTTCTATTGGTGAATACTGAGAGATGAAAAATCTATAACAAAAAATTGTATAATAGTTGAACTATAAAAGAAATTGTTTTGTTTATCGAAATTTGGACTGCAAATTACAACCACTGTTTGCTAAAATCCGTAAAAGTCGATCCAAAGAGAGTAAAATAAGAAAGAATTGCGACATTATCTTTTACTAATTTAAATACTCATAACTTCATAAAAAAAAATATCTACAATTTTATCAAAGAAGTTATTGTACAATTCGATGAAAAAAATGATACAAAGTGAAAACTTCTAATCTTGGCACCACCACTAATCATAAAAAAAGATTCAAAGCAACCAAACGAAAATTTGCGAGATCGAATGGAAAACCACAGTCTCGTTTGCTATAGATGCATAAAGATCGCGATAGAGGATAAAAGCTGAGGGTAAAAAGGTAAAAGATGTGGTAATACACGTTCAATGATGATGGAAGAAATTCATTTAATTCTTTGTGTCTAATTTGGGAACATAAAAAAGTGTTTGATGAAAAGCACCCGTTAAATTGTAAGTTAATAAATTGCTCGACATAATGGCGGCGATGCATCACGCATAATGTACACAGCAACATGAAACTTCTTGCCACTTAACATTTTCGTGGATTAAGAGTATTTCAAAAGTTTATATTGCACATAATTTGATTCCTGTGGATGTTCGTAGAAAATAACGATCCCATAGATTTTATTTGATTCTTTAATCGTTGTCAAAATATGTTTGAATATATGGTAGATATATTGGGTTGAACGGAAAGTTCGAAACAATTTACATTGAAAAGGTATAGTTGAATAAGTATAGTAAGAGTATCGCTAAATGGAATTCAATTCGTAACGTGTTAATAAATAGGTCTTGCAAATAAAACCTTTTCAAGTAAGTTTAACCCCATATCCCTAATATTAGGGTAGTTATAAGCGGAAACGTAATTCACATAGCTAATTTAAGCTCCATTTTCTTTGATCTATTGCATAAAATGTCGTAAGAAAAATCAGAGATGCTTTATTCAATGATATAGACATTTTGAAATATTTTCAGATTTTTGAACCACAGAACCAAATTTTAAAAAACTTTGAAAAGCCAATTCTTTATTGAAGTTTTTACGTGACTGCGTTTATACCTTTATATTTATAATAGAAGCATTTTGCCACCTCAAGAGCCGTTCTTAAACCGAACTTGAGCTAAATTAAGGTACATTCAGATCTAATAGTTGGATATTTAAAAAACGTTGTGAAATACAATATAAATATAATGCGCCACGAATTTTCCTTTCAACCCAATAATTTATTCGCCATTTTGGAATTCGAGTTAGTAGTTAAGAATAGGGTTCTTATTCTCTGTGCTTGCAAAATGGTTTATTAAGAGTTTCATTATTCGAATTCGATTTGAAATAAATTCCGTTACTTAATTACAAGGTGTAATTGCAATAATTATGGTACAAATCAAATGATTATGTGATAATATCAAAAAGGAATACCACGTATAATGAAAACTATAAATTGTAATCGAAATAGAAGGAATAAATAATAGAAAATTTCAATACGGAAGTTTCTATTTTCAAGTAATATATAATTCTCTTCAGTAAGATGTCCTTTTAACGAAATTATAGAACTTTTCTTAATTTTACGAAATTAGTTGTAATTTTACAATTATCTAATGGTGGAATTTTAAATATCAAAGGTTGAAGTTCAGATTTATTTATGATACGCGAATTCCTTTTATTGAAATGCAAAACGAAGTTCAAGTTTTAATTAAGAGTCCAGAATTCTTCGAGCCATAGATGAAAACAGCAGAAAAATTAAAGAGGGTACAAAAATACTTAATTTTGAATATTCAATGTAATAAAAGAAAAAAAGAATAAATACTGCAAAGAAATAATAAGTTTATATAAAATCGTCACATTCGGGAGATATTTGAGAAAGTTATTTCAGAGATTATTCGAAAATCTATCGATACAAAATTCCCATTTGGCAAACATAAAGGAAAGTGACGATGAAGGTATTAAATGGAAATTTCATAAAATGAACACGTCATGTTTTTTGTTTATCAAGAATGGAGTCATCGTTCAGCATGGAAATTTAAAAAAACAATGCAAGAACAAGTGAACCATCATCCGCAAAAGCCACACCCATTTTTCACCATGCAAAACGTTATCAATTTTAGCACGAGCAGGAACAAAAGGAAAATTCGCAAATATCGCCGAAATAAAGTTTCAATTAAGTTGTCACCGACTGATCGTTTGAAAATTCAACGTGTCAAGAAAAATTCTCCGTTTAATCGAGACAAAGCTGAAATTTAACATCCTACAGATATTTTAATATTCTCTGCTAAAGAGCGCCACCGAAAAAAAAAACATTTCGACAAGAAAACAACAATTACTATAGATTTTCGAAATAATGCAAAAAGTTTGATTGGAAACTGAGTCTAAAACGCTGTTTGGTAATAAACAACAAAAGGCTTTATGAAAGATTAAGATAGATGAATTTGTAGCCGGAATAAAGAGGCAAAGGAATATTCCGAGGATAAAGGGAATTTCCTTACCGCGAGTATCTTGGATTCTGTTAATAAGAGACTGTTAATAATAAATGCTGGGGAAAAAGTTGCAACAAAAAAGAGGAGGTAGTAATAAAATAGTCTTATTTAGGGAGGCAAAGTTTCTGGGTTGGGGGAATAAAGGTAAATTACCTTTATGAATTTGCCTCTGATGAATTACTGGTAATAAAATGGAATTTCTCCTACTTTTAACCCTCCCCCATCTTCCATCTCCCCCTTTGTTGACATTCCTTGCCTACTAAAATAAAGTCCATTTAGTTTAAACCTCCATACACATAACATCTGCTATTTTATTAATATTTTACAATAACCTTCTTTTTCAAAACGTGCCACAGATATTAAGAATTTAAAAAAGAAAAATTAAAGTAGAAGCTACTGTGAGAATTTCCAAATGGAATTTTTTTATTCTTCTTTTTCTAAATATTATGAAATAACTGTTTATAGTTATTTGTATTACATTTGTTGGTATTTAAGATCACTCGAAAGTGATGCCTCATTAAACATATTCAATTGTATTTTTTTATCCGCTTTAAAATGCAATAAAAAAGAATATACACTTTTTTGACAAAAGAATACGATGACCTTGAAAAAAAAGATTTTACGCAAAAGATTTTCATGTCATTAAAAATGGAAAACATATTTAAACTCCTCATTTGCCAAGTATGTAGATTAACTCCACAAAACGAAAAGTGGGGAAATTGATGAAATAATGTACACCCTGTTTTAAAATTTCCCTTGAAATTTAAATTCAAATAAACGCTGTAGAATTTACTTTGAAGTTTTCATCTAGGAACATGTAAAATGCATAGGGTAATATAATCCTAAAGTACCCGTTATTATTATTATAAATTGTTTATTATTCTAAAAACATATTTCTCATTTCGTGGTGTTAAGCCCAAATGTTGTAAAAAAAAAATTATTTTAAATGTACAAAGTTATGTATTAATCAACTGCTTCGGCAATCAAATAAAAAATTTAAAAAAAGTGGAGTTAATAACTTTGGCTTGTAAACGACTCATTAGGTGATCTTCAGTTTGGACATCATATATACATATGTATGAAAGAAAAAATAATCAAAGTATCAAGTTTGTCTATAGCTTTCATATTTTCTACTAAAATTTGTAAAAATATTTTTGAACCAATTTTATTGTATTTCGCCAATTACTGACAAAGAAAGAAAGCGTATAAAAAAATACGTGTGATGAGAATAAACTGCAGGCACTCAGATTTGAATCAATAATTGGATAATAATTATCGTACGAATTTGTCAATATAAAATATCACGAATATAAAAATACAAGAAAATTGCTGTACATGCTTAAATCAAAATAAGCTAAATCAAAAATACTAATTTTAAATTACTCTTTGATTAACTACTGTTATAAGATAATTATCGCATAAAATTTCCATAAAACAATGACTTCAAAATACACCACCGCCCGTCATATAGTCAAACTTAAGCCAATCCATCAGCCTTTAATTCAAAAACATGTAACAATTTATCTTTCAAAAGCTACTTTTGAAGCATACTAATGCGAGCACACTATCATCGATCATTATCTACTAACTTTTAATTAAAGAGTGCTATACAACAACATTGTAGAGTTACAAAATAAGAGTGATCTTCGGGAGGTTGAACTCGGACCAATCCATCAATTTCTAACTCAAAAACTAGTACAGCCTTCTGCAACTACATTGGTCCTCTAACGTTCCTATTATAAATAAATACTGTTAATCATTATGCTCAATTTTAATTCAGAAGAAAAATATATAAATATAATTATATAAAAATCAAAGTAAGTATTTCGATAATTAATACAGTAAAATAATTCCTCTGCCCTTTTTCAGAAACTTATATGTAGAACTTTTAAAATCAAACTGATAATAATTTGCAATTACTAGTATTAATATTGGCAGCTATGTCTTCATATTTATTTTAATTGGGAAAGTATATATAGAAACACTAGAGAGCTACTCAAATTCTGTTTAAAATGATCACATACACCGACTTCCTATCTTAAAATCACAAACAATTCCTTTAAAGGCAAATACATGAGTTGAAGATACAAATATTAGTATTATATATTTAACATTATGTTTAAATTTGACGCGAAAGAAAGATCTACATAAAAATTACAAAATTATTGAAATAAATTTGTGCCCAAAATTTTAGAAAGCAATTTCTGTTGAATTTAAAATTATTAAACACCCGACGACTTCAAGTCTCACAAAAATTTTGCGAAGTCAATGGACTTAATACTAATATCATTATTATTAACAATCAAATTCAATTTTAATCCAGAGAAAAAATTAACGTAACCTATTGATTTCTAATCACAAACTTGAATACTTTTTAAAATCAAAATGATAACAATCTACAGCTGCTAGCTTTGCTACTGCTATCAACATTGGCAATTATATCTTCAGATAAATTTTAATCTGAGCTATATAAGCACAAGAATGTGGTCCCACTTCAATTTAAAATTCATAATTCATCTTCCTTTGATTTTAAAATTACGAACGAACTTCTAAATCCGAAACAATTTACAGATATCGACATAAGGATTATTAATTGTTACTGAATTTAATTTTTAGCCCATAAAAGATTTATCTACGCACTAAAATAGAATTCCAGTTCGGTATTCAACATTTTTAAATCTAATTTTAAAGAATCGGCTTTTAATGTTAAATTCACAAATGTTAATTTCAAAACCAAAATAATTTATTAATACTAATATCAATATTAACCAAAAAGCCCAAGCATATCCCAGAAAGTACTATTAATTATTAACTCTCTATAATTAGAATTTTGTTTATCGATAATAAAAAAAAAATATAATTACAAGTCCATAGATTGACCTATAAATTAGAAACTAATAATTGCTACTGATAGAACAGGTTACTTTTTATAAAATCGCAGCAGTATAATAAATAAAATAGTACAATATGCGCGCATAAAGCAATATTTAAAGCATAGCAATAAATATTTATACAATTTCTCAATCTCGTAATATTATAGAGGGCTAAGCCAAATTTTAACTTATTAAAATCTCTTCATAACAAAAAAAAAAAGATAAAAAAAATAAAAACAAATTTTATACGCGTTTTAAACCTGGCAAAAATCTATGTAAGTTTATGTAACGTTAGTATTTGAACTATGTAAACATAATGCATCCAGAAATTGTTCAGACTTTACCCAGTTTGTGCAGCAGAGCAAAAGTAAACGCTTCTCGAGTCTCCAGTTACCCCTTTCCCCCGTAGTCGTAGGACGAAACAGCGATATTTGCTTCTCGACACCTCGCCTCTGTGGTATCGATCTTTGGAGTCGTCGATATAGCCATGGGGAAGTCAAACAGAGTCTTGCATGAACTCACGATTTCTGCGCCAGGCCGTCGACACGTGGATGTGTACACGTATATATCTATCTATCTATCTATATATAGATCCATATTTATATTTATGCGTTATAGGTAATGGTGTCTGCCTGTGTACGTGTTTGAGTGTAGGTGTGTATCATATGCATGTATATTCTACTTCCATTTTGGTCGTGTGCAGGAGTTCCACTCGATGAGTCCATGCTGATCGAACACGTCACAGCTCCCATTTTTTTGTCATATGACAGCTTGTCTCGATCGGAGGATTTTTTATTTACAGTGAATGTAAAACACAGATAGGTACGATCTCGATCAGCTGAAAGCGTCATCGAGCCAGGAACTCTTTGAGTCGAGCGCTCATTTCGACTTCCAAGCGGAAATGCCACGTGTCGCCATATTATATCAACGGGCATTTAAATAAATTCTTCGGAACAATTGTTTTATACCTATATGTAAAGGAAAATTGGAAGAATTAGGAAGATTTGGAAGATGGAAAAATTTCGTAATGATAAAGGCAGTTAATGGTTGTGCATAGGAATAAAAAGAAGTATAATATAGTACCGGGAATATTTGCTGAAACACTCTCAAATTTTGGCAAGTCAGGTTACAATAACTTACGACTATGCTTCACTCTTACGTGTTAAAAAATCTATATTTCAATCGTATATACAATAAAAATGTAAATAAATAAATAAATAAACAACTTTTCAAAGTATTAATGATTGGTAAACTTCTTGTTTTGATCAAGCTAATGCGCATTACGTTACCAAAAATTAGCCAATAATATATTTTTGTTATAATATTAGTAATAAGAAAAATGTACACGATAACATGTTTTATATTCGAGTAATGCAACAAATATGTCCGATACACAAGGGAAATGAATTTCTTACTTAAGAAAGTACGCGTGACTTCCGCTTTAAAAGTCGCTAAAAACGTCAACGACGTACAGCATGCCGACGCTTCAATGAACCGGCGTTTTCTCCCACATCGTAACACGCAACACGCAAAAGTAAAAGCTTAATTTATCGGCCCTATACGGTATCACATAAGTTTCCACGCTGACTTGACTCGAGCTTCGCTCGACCCTCTACGAGTTAACTTAGGAACCACACGCTCGAAGATCCTTAATACCAACGAGAGACTTGTGTGTATTTGTTTCTTCTTTTAGGTACTTTAACGAGCCTCGACAACGATTACGTTTAATAGACGAAGAGTATTGGTCCAAAGAGAAATGTAATTACACGTATCGGTGGAGAGGATACCAGCGTCGTCGGTTCGAGTATTCAATCGAGACAAATCCTCTAGCATTAGATGGTTTTCAGAAACCGAACGAACCGGAAAAACCAATCAATTGCCACGAACGATACACCTAATCCTCTCCAAAGTTATTATGTACAGCTCCGTATTTCTTACTCATGGACATCGCACACACCGTACGCAAATACTGTCGACACTTAATAACACCCGAGAAGAGACTTCAGGCTGCCCTCTCGTAAATCTTGTCGCTTGATTGTAGAACCGAGCTAGCTGGCCCAAAAAACGAAACGAACATCGTTACGATACACGTAACAGCGATTTGACGGACCGCGATTATAATTCGTAGTACCCTTTGAGTTTTCGGTGTTCAATAATCACAGCGCGCGTTTCAGCCTTCCATTGCGTAAAGAATTAGACCGTTTATAGTTTGGAGCTCGCTGGACAACCCATTCGCCGCGCCCTTTCTTCTTCCCCCTTCCCTTCTCCTCTTTCCAAGCTTTTCCTGCGAAATTTTCATCGATACTCGATAGAGGGAAAGAGGAAAATTAATAACGGAAGGGAAGAAGAATCCAAAGCGACTCGGAGGATTCAGAAATCGTGGACCAATAGAAGGGATCGATCGATTAATCGATCCGCAAACCACCACCGCGTCCAAACGAGCCAGTCTACAGAAACTTCGTTACTATTTACACGAATCCTAGCGAGTTTCGGTGCCTACCGATTTGTACGATCGTTTACACGCGAAGAGGTACAATCGATACCATCCATGAAATAACACCGCACTTTCTTTCAGAGGAGACCTTCGAGACGCTACTATCGATCGATTGTCCTCGCAAAATTCGGACTCTGTGCCAGCTAAGTTTAATACAGCACTATATTCTTCCTGCATCTTCTTTGCTTCTTCTTCTTTCTAGTTGTTCGTTTTTTCTTCGAAGTTCAGTCTCCTCTTCGATTTCTCACGATCGATTGTGAAACTAACGAAGTGTTCATAAATACCTACCAGAGGCCATTCGTTGCATACACCCCGCGAACCACGTCTTGTTTTGCGTTTTTTAATTGGAAACTGTCCCTAACACGAACATCAATGTCTCGAGGAAAAATTGTTTGGGTGTCCAGACACTTGACGTGGTAACTTTCATTAAAATTAGCATTAAAAACTGATTCAAGACTATTGCAAATGTGAATTTCTTGTGTAATATATGTTCGGCGTTCATGAGATTCAAATTTCAAATTTCAAGAAATTTGTGAAACCCTCAAAACTATAAAGGTGCTGTTATTTCGTAAGAAACTTTACTTAAGATACTTTAACGTGTTCTTAAGAATTTTTTGAAGTTCAGTCTCAAAGGATTTGAACCATAAAAATTATAAATAGAAGGAACTGATAATGGGACGAAGCGCCTTAGTTTTCTGTAGATTTCTTGGAGATATTCGAACTTTACCACATATTTAATTGTAATTATTAAAAAAATTGTAAACGTAAAACATTATAATAATATTTACATTGGTGTGAAAGAAACATTCTAGGCATTGTTATAATCGTTAGATTTTAAGGTTCTCCTCGTTCATTTCTGTTTATGAATAATGAGTTACACTTATAAATAATGTAATACTAAGGCTGCGAATATTTGTGCACATTTATATTTTTACGAACACTAACAAAAAGTAGGACCTAATAAAGATTTATTCCACCCTAGCAATATTATGCAGCATAGCCAACAAGAATTATCACAATGAATAGAATTATACGGAATAAGAAAAAAGTTTATTGGATATAAGTTATTTACTATCTTTTACAAAAAGGGGAATCCCTGTAACTGTATGCTAGATTTTAGATTGTAGATAGAATGGTTAAGTTTTACTTCAAATTTCACTTTCACTTCCATAATTTAGAAAATATTCAACGCGATCATTTTTATTGGCTCGCCTTCTGTCCTAACATGTATTTTACTGTGGACATTTTTACACACGATATGCATTCTGTATTTTCCTGCACATTTAAATTTTTCGTAAACGCACAAGCATCAGCAGTCTCAAAAAACGTTTATCAGAATAAGTACATAAAGTTCGAATCTACCCCAAGAAAATCGGATCTGATTTTCTATCATCCGAAATATTTATGCTTGATTAAATCTTAACAGTATTTATCGGTATCCTTTATCCCACTACCAGTGATAATAGCAGCACACACATCATGAAATTAATCGCTAAAAATAGTATTAGTACTAGATTTTGGTACTCGAATACTGTTGCATTGGCAGCCACTTAAGGATCCTAACGTTTCGAGTTTCTTTAAACGTTTTATCCCCTTTTGAAAGTCTTGAAACGGGAGAATCCTCCGAGTAGCATTAACCAGTCATCCTCACGCTTCCACTCATTCCACAAACTTATAATTCCAACATACTATCATATTTGTACTTGCTTGGCTCGAAGACTCCCACGAGAAGTCCAGTATACATCGAAGTCCCCAAAACTCCAAAAATCCTTCGAGACGTCTTCACACGACGACCAAACACGAATTATATCGAGAAGTCAAAATTAAAAGGCAACAGAATAGAACAAAATTATCGAAACGAACCTTTGATAGTTTCACTTTGTAGAATTGCTGTAAAGCAGTCTCTACACGATAAACTGCACAACGAAGTTGAACTCACGGCCAGCAATGGCTTCAAGTTGCAATCTTAATGTTTATAAGTCACTGAATACAAGTTTATTTTCGTTGCGATGAAAACCGTTCAACCATTCGACATTTGCTCATTTCAGCAAACGGTATCAATAGTACGAGCATTTCACACGGGTCAAAAAAGACATCGTATATTATCTTGCATATATTGGGACTTTGAACGCAGTAACTTGAACCCATTGCTTGCCGCGAATCCAACCTTGCCACTGGCCTCATCGTGTAACGGCTACTCTACTTTGCGGAAGCTTCTTGTTGACCAAATGCAACCGAGAACATTGATCAAAGATCTATGAACGTCCGACAGTCAAAAGAAAATAAAAAATATTCGTCGATAAATTCTGGCAATCAAATAAAATGTAGAATATTCGTCTTGGGTCTGGCACAAGTTGTGTTCTATAAGTCTAAGGGTTCTCCTCGTAAACAGGGGTTCGCTGAACGTTTAGGATCGGTCAGGGCAGTCCAAATCCGAAGAAAGGCGCGATGAGCCTATCGTCGAAGAGACGGGGAGGCGGAAGAGGCGGTAGCTTCTTCCGTCGCGGGGTAATTAGCGTCCTCTACAAGGCGCCCTTCGCATAAGCTATCTCCTTGTGCTTTGAACGTATATGCGCGCGAAGGGTGTCGATCCTGCTGTACGTGGCCGGGCAATAGGGGCACAGGGACCTTTGGGCGGTGTGTATGTGGAAGTGGTGCCAACGGTTGGTCACCTGTTTGCCGCAGGCTCGGCATCTCCACAGTGCTGGCGAACACGGCGACACGGCGAACATCTCGTGATAAGAAAGACCGACTGGCACACTGGGCATTGTACCTGCAACCCAACACGCCTTCATGCGATTTTTCCCCTAATTATCAATCTTCTTTTATATTGTTTTTAATGGTCAACTTTGCCTAACTTCTTTGCCACTCTTTCTGTTTAGTCTGTATTTGTCTGTAATCTGGAGTTCGTACACGATGCTTGCTTTCTCGGTTGTGTTCATTGTTTTGCGGAGATTTCGCGAAAATTTGTGAACTTTGTTATGCGTTATTTATTCATTTGTTACTGATGAATAGACTGCGAATTTTTATATATTTATGGGAAATTTAAATATGTAAAAAGGCGTAGAATGTATTTAATAATTTAATAAAAGGTACAAAATATTTAATGTGAAATTAAAGTTAGTGTATTTTGAGGTTGAAACAATTCTCCATTTGAAGCAGCCTATTTATACTAGTTTTCTAAGAAGGAAAACATTTTTGGTATGTTATTGATATCGCTAAGATTTCCATTTAGAATTGCCTTAATTTAGAGCTTAAAACCGGACGCTACATACTTAAGGCAGTTTAAAAGAATGCAATTAACGATGATTTGACAATTGCACACAAGAACTTACAAAAAAAACAGGGCAGCAGTCAAAGTGTTAAGGATGTTTATACAAATATTATCGTAACATATAATAGCAACAAATTTGTAAATTAGCGAATTCATACTTGCGAGTACTATACCACACTCAATAAATAATTTAATTCCTTTGTGCATCGCAACTAAAGAGATAAGATCTCAATTACAAATCGGATAAAACCTCTGTTCTTTCGTCAAAATCTTCAATCCCATCGAGAGAGCAAAGAACGTGATACGTGTATGTGTATGTGTGAAAATGGGCAGGTGTGGAAGCAACAAACAAAGAAGCTCTCAACACTTCATTCACTCGCGCACGAGCGTCATCCCTCTCGCATCATCTCTCCATCAGGATACAGAAACCACGGCAAACGTGCCGGGATACTCACGTTCCATGACGACGAAACCGTGGATGCAGACGGTGAGAAAAATGCTCGAACGTTTGCCGATATTATCAAGGGATTACCTGAGAACGAGCTCCACTCTGAACGCCTCTAATCCTTCTGACGAGGATGTGGCGAAGTTATGATTGCGTTAGGTGGTGATCGATACCGAAAGAAGCTTACGTATCGGTCGCATGATCGCTCAGCTATGCTTGGTAAGTCCTCCTTGAATGCCTCCAGATCTTCGATGTGATACTAGTAACTTGGATTTTCTTGCATCTCTTTTATTCTCTTTCTTTTTTATTCGTCCGCTTCTTGTGTTTCTTGGGTGACTCACGGGATGATTCTATTTGTAGAGTATATTTTAGGGAACAGATTTTGGGAAAGGAAAATATTGTACTTATTTCAATTCGTTAAAACACCTTTGAGATGTTGAGAGGAGAGGCTAGCTTCAAATGGGTAAAAGATCGATTATCTTTGTTACATCACTTGAAAGTACTTAAAACGTCTGAAGAGTACGGTCCTATAATATTAAAGACAAACACGCGAAAATAATACAGCTGTATAAAATAAAATTTGTTCTTTAAAGTCCACTTGTGACTGAGTACAATAACAGTATGGAATTTTGTTGTTAATAGACTGCTTAATAATAACTGTCCCCAAACTCAATGTTTGTATTAATGATCGGTGAGAATGTCCTGATAATCATTAACACAACGTTTGCTAACAATCTTGTTAATTTACACGTGCATAATTGTACGATTCTTTTAAAAAAGGTTAATTAAGTTCCCGATTTATATAGGAAAGATTTTCATGGAATTATGTAACCGTAAATTAATAAAATGGTTAGTGAATGCACTACTAGTCTTATCCTTAAATTATTAGCACCCATTGATGCAGGTATAAAGTCCGCAAGAAGTTAATTGCAAACGTACTCGAAGAATATATAGAAACAAAGTCTCATGTGGAAAAATTTTACTGTTCATTTTCGATTTACTCTTTCACGTAGAATAACTCCTTTCACGGTTCTGCTACGATTACTGGCAAATCCTGTAAAATGTTGATAATATAATTTCACTTTAATGTAAGAAAAGACGAAAGCCACCAGCTTTCACGTCCTAATGAACCAATAATAGTAAACTGTAAAATTCAATTCAATTGATTCAATAATTCGCTCAACGCTACGAAGAAGTAAACTTTATCAAAGCGCGCCATTTAGCTACTTTATATCCTTTGTTCCTCCACTCAGCATTTGCTCTATCTCAATATTTATTTTACAGTTAGAGAAGGCAAACTTGTTGACATGTTGTGCCTTAAGTACACGTAACTAAAGTTGATGCATACAACCTAATTTACACAAGACTATCATGATCCAATCATTTACATAATCTTCAGCGACTAACTGACCTATTCAACCTAATAACATTGCAGTGAAATTCGAATCACTCATTAACTTATTATGACATTTAGCATTCTTTTGACCTAATCACTGCTTCATATCTGTAACCCTTTACAGCAACCTCTAAGTAGATTAATAGACATATTAATATTAGCTATTTGCTATTTAAATATTACGCTAAATGAAGATTTTTATATATTTTTTCATAATTGATATTTAATAGAATTCAATATATATATATATATATATATATATATATATATATATATATCGAGTAAGATTAAAGTTAGAGTTGAAATTATGTTTAATTGTAAATATAGACCAACTTTGCTATACTTGAGTTATTATATCTTATAATTACAAATTATATACATATAAAATTATAAGAGAAATAGTAGAAAGAAAATATGGAATTGAGAAAGGTGTAAGAAATCTATTTCTATCGTATCCATCTTTCCATCCTCAACATTGTTTAAGAAAGATTCATTAATCTTTCAGATAGACTTTAAAATGGAATTTCCAAACAACTAAATCAAATACTTTATTAATGGAGACGGCGAGAAGATACCACTCATTAAAATATATATTTTTATAAAAACTAAAATATGGAACCTAAATAAGAATTAGCTACATTCTTTAAATATCATTATGTAACTAATATGTATTTTACTTTGGATATTTTAGCATATCGTACACAGTGGCTACAAAAAGCATTTGCACATCGCTGTATTTATTCCTGCATTAATTAATTAAGTCTAAGTATATTAAGTTCCCTGTCATTATATAGCACTATTATGCGACTATACAAATTTATCCCTTTATATATAAAGGAAATATAGAATTTAATAAAATATCTCCTGGTTAAAAAGTTGAGGTACACTGCCGACCAAAAGTTTGGGATCGCTACGCATACTAAGAAATGTAAAAATTTAAAAATAAGAGAATTTAGAAATCTGCATCTTAACAAAATTTCCAGTCAAAAATCTATGAATGTGAAATAAATTATTACTAACATCTAGAACATCCATTTTGGATTAATAAAAATGTTATTAGTAAATTGTGTATAGGTATAAACCGGAAAGTGATTCAAAAATTTTGGCTGATAGTGTGCGTGTGAATACTTTTTGTAGCCACTACATATTCTGCATATTTCTATACATTTAAATTTCCCATAAATGCATAACCGTTTGCAGTCTTCTCATGAATGATTTAGAACTACAATAAATTTGTGCCATTCATTTTAAATATATGTACTACCCCTGGTAAAAAGTTTTCGGCCAAACGTGAGAACGTGGAACTAAGAACACTAACATTTTTGAGGTGCGAAATGTTGCTTCACAAATAAAAAAAAACATATGGGAAGGTTAAATAAATATAATATAAAATAAATGGGGAAAGGGAAAGGATAAAATGAATCTATTTACTAATAAAACGATACTTTACTTAATACTTATATTACCTAATATCTTCGAATATTTCTACGTCTACATATGATTACTTTGATGTGTTGTAGCATTGATAATACGAGATATTTGCATCGTATAAATGGAATTTCTTTTTACAACAATTGTATTATTTCTCGAACCTGATTTTTCACTTTCGGGAACATTTTTCTTAACTAATGTTGCTCCGTGCTGTCTATAAATTCTCTATTCTATTCGGATTTATAGTTATACAATAGCACTTTGCACCGCAAAAAACATTAACGTTTTCAGCTATGTTTATATTATCGCATTTGGCCGAAAACATTTTCCCAGGGGTAGTATAATTAATACTTTGTGCCCTGTGTATTTGTGGCACCTCCAGGTAGTTTACTCCCAGGATTGTCATGTGATATTTTGTAAATCGCAATACTTAATATCTTTATTCATACTATATTATTTTAAACTTTTACATAAAAATATATTAAAATGTTAAAACTTATTCAACGGTAATTTTATTTTGACTTATATGTACAGTGAAAAGCATCAAATACCGATTTCAGTATTAATGTCGTTTTGCACAGATTGTGTTTAGTCCTGCCGTAGCTAAAAGGTTAAAAGTTTTTTCGTACAACTCAATGCTTAAGTAGGGTAAACCGCACAGTAACTGACCGCATATCAGTGAGTGACCATTAAGCAAACAAAAAAAAGATAAAAACTTATTAAATATTTATACATAAATTTTATTCGCATTCTTAATAAAATAGATTTGTATTTGGAAACAAAGAAGAAATTTTAGCCAAACCTTGAATTATGGTTGTACGCAGTCATTTACTAGACTTTTACGCATATTTCAGTTAATAATTAATTGAAAAATAATATAGAGAGAGAAAGTAATAACATTTCATGATTATCTAAAGAAAAATTAATTCTGAGTTCAATTTCAATAGTTGTTTTATCGTTATAAATAACTTTATTCAAATATTAACCTAAAACGTACATAAATTCAACAATTCGGTCATTCACTGGCTGGTTTACCCTATATATGAGAAGATAGGAATATGAGATAGAATAGAAGTATGAGATATCACGGTTTTGGTCTATACAGAGTATTGGCGTTTTCAATAATGATTGAAAATTAAGAATTAAGAAGATTATAATAGCCTTCTACGACAGTCGTTCTTTCGTTGGTGTTCCTTTGTTGAATGGACATTTTTAGTTTGGACCGCAGCACGAAGTTTTCGCGTGTTCATATTGAAGTGAAATTTACTTCAGTTTACTTTGTCATTTTCAATGAAACAAAGACAGTAAGGTATTCTATAATAATCGTAGCTTCGGAATATCAGTAAGAATTTAAAATAGATTGTGTTTCTGATTGTAATATAATGACAAAAAGTAAAATGGTGGGTTTGCGGTAGTATGACACAGTTGACTTATAGTTATAATACAATAGCATTTATTGTACGTGTTTACTATTGGATATGTATCGAATCTTGTCGAGTCACGAAAAAATGAAGAAAACCGCATATACGACTGTCTCACTATAATAATTCGGCAAGCCTACAAAACGAAATTTATATATACCATTATGATAGAATTAAGTAAATCATGATTCTTCTACTGTTATATTTCACACTTATATATCATTAAAATTTCTTTATTAATACCTTAACACCGGTTCATGACTTATTTTTCTCAAAAGCAATACTGTCTCATATTACTACCCGAATTTGTCTTAAACTGTCTGTTACTGGTCCGATGTTGCCTTAATTTGATAAAAAGAGAAAATTAAACAACTCTATAAGGTGTACAATATTTACGTTTATACATCATATTTCACATGAAATTCTCTAAACTTATTCGCCTGATTTTCTCATTCATAAGTACTCTAAGACTTTCACGGTCAAAAAAATAAAATGAGTATCTCACATTCCTACCTTCTCTTGTACTATCGAAATAAACCCTAGCTGTTCAAATAAAATCATCCACAATTTATCTCGTGCTACTTCGACAGACTAAACTCCAACCTATAAACTCCAACCTCTAGATCCCCGGTCTATAATACCAATCGCCTATAAACTACAAGCAACTTCTTTTCCCGCCTTGTGTCTATTCCTCGCCTTGGCTAATCTCCATCGAGCAAGGGCGTTAGTCGCGAGGAAAAATGCAAGTAAACCGCAAACGCCTGTTAACGAGGGTTACAGAGTTACGATGTACACAAGGTGTACAACAAGGAGAGTATCGAAGCCGGTAAATATTTCACTAGTGCCGGGGTTACTCGAAGGCGCCCCGTTCTACAGACGCCGCCGCTTCTGATAATCCACGCTGCGGGAACACAACTATACCGTCATGGTTATGCCGTCTGGTTATCGACATCGTGTACGGAGAAGTTTGCACACGATCTATCGGGCAACGCGCCGCGAGTAATCCTATTTGAGTCTGATCGCTAAGCCTCGCCTACACGCGCTCCTGAAATTACTTTCTCGATACAGTGCACAGCCCTTACCAACCAACAACTTTTGGATATCATGCGAAATTTCGCAACAAAGCAATCGTTTAAAGGTTTTTTCTTTTTTTGGTAAATTTGGTTATTGGTTCGAAATAGGTTTGAGTTAGGTTCGGCGTAGATTGGGCTTAGGTTCCTTTTGGTTTTTTAAACCCTTTCTGAAGTTTCCTGCAAAAGCATTCGTAGTCAAAGGCTATATACTTGTTTGGCAAATTTGGTTGTTGACTCGGGTTAATGCATTATTTGCACTTCAAAAATTATTTGTATAGTTACTTATGTATTGCAATTCAAGCGTCACATTATAAAAAAAACAGCAGAATTTTTTAGCTGACCTAATAATTTATTTATTCAAAGATTCCTTGCTTTCCAAAGCATCATTCCATTTATACTAAAACAACGCGTTATTTTGTACTTGAATTCGCAACAACTAAAATTTCCCTAACCAATATTAATTCAATTTTATCTATTTTCAATTTTCTGTGCGAAGAAGACTCTGACTAAGAAACAACCCGATTAATAGGTTAATAATATATATACCTTATGTTTTATTATACGATTGTATGATGAATGTACGTACCATCATGTGAGTCAGTAAATTTGAATGTACTGAATATATCTGATGCAATTACTTTACAATCACGTAATACTTTTTTGTATGTACAAAACTGAGCTAATAAGACATTAAATTAATGTGGTAATTACGATATGAAAATTGAAAGATTCATTTTTATCAGGTGATTTTTTTTAAAGTTGTAGTGAGAATTTTTTTATAGAGTTCATCGTGTTTTTTTTTGGACTCTTTTTAGTTTTTCATTTTCGATGGTAAACAATGGATTTCCATTCGGTTCATAGCACTGCTTATTCTAAATTAAATTGTAAATTCTACTTTCAACTTTTCTTTGCGGCCTTCGATGAGATCTTAAATATAATTTTCAATTTTCATGCTGGGAATTTCTAAAATTTTCTAAACGTAATATTTATTTTCAGTTCGATAGTTTTCGATAGAATTTTCTCGTAAGAAATATAATGTTTTATTTCGTTCAATAATACTGAGAAATTTCCAAATGTAACATTTATTGTTATCCATTCCTCTTAAATAGAATTCCAAACTTATTAATTATTAATTTTATAATTCATTATAAAATTTATAATTTTGTTACAGAATTTATTTATCTATAATCTATTAATACTAATTTTGTATTAACAGTTTTAAAAAATAATTGGAATTTTCAATGCAATTTTCTTATCTTCGTTCGAAAATTCTCGATGAAATATTAAATTTAATTTTCAATACTTTCTTAATTATCAGAATTGCATTTTGTGTAGGTACATAGGAATTGATCATTTGTAGAAGATTAATAAAGTGTCTGAAATATCTTTAGCTATTTTTAAACTTTAACTTGAGCTATTTCTCAGGTGAAAATCATTTATTTCGTAAACACGTTTTTATATAACTGTTAAACCACAGATATGTATACATTTATACAATTTAAGTTGCTCTATGTTCGCCTTATAAACCTAACGCGGTTACCGATACAAAACTCTGAAAATGGAAAACATTGTATATCCCCTAAGTTTTTTATAGTACAAACTTTCAAATACTCGAAGATGGAAGTACCAAAAAAGTACAGTTAAGCATAGTTCGATTACCTTGAACCATCTGATTCGTAACTTCTTCCAATACACTTAACAATTTTCTTTTTAGAATTCTTTGATAAATTTTAATAACAAATTGGCAAATCTTGCGAATTATAAAAACGTGCAAAATTGGAAAGTTTCGAAGTCTACGAGTTTAGTTTCCAAACCGTGTCTCCTGTTTTTAAACCTCGCAGTTGAAACTATAGACGAAGTGAATCGCAAAAAGCGATCGTATAATCGTGTTTTCACGATTTTAGATTTCGTACGAGTGACGCTGGTTTTAAAAGGCCGTAATGGAAACGTCGCTAATCGACGAAGGTTTACGAGCAGAATTGCAGAGTAAACGACATCATCAGATGAGAATATTAAAGCAGAAGCTCGTGGAAGTTTCGTGTGATATAAGGCCGGAATTCACTGCAGCTGCAGTTTTAAAGATATGGTCTTCGCCAAATTATATTCAGCACCAGAACTTCATTAATTATATTAAGGGGTCCTTCCGCTTTAGAGAGGCAAAAAGAGCAAATTACGTTTTTTTATCTCCAAAAATTACGGAACATGTAAAACATGTCTGCGAAATTTCGTCAAAAAATGACGGTCGTTTTTCTTCCAACTAGGTATATTCTCCAAGTTAGAATGCATAATACCTAAATTACTACTAAGCGAATTAAGTGGAAGCGATACAGTGGAATCTGGTTATTGTAATCATGGATAATGTTATCAATTGGCTATTGTTGTCACAATCAGTCGGCCCCAAAACATTGTTTATATAAAATTGATTAAAAATAATCCACCTATTATAATCAAACTTTGATTATTGGTATCACGTGCGACAATTACATTTGAACACAAACGATAAGAGTTCTTAACAAAGTCGTACTAAACGAACCTTTTCTTTAAAACTTACTTTTAACTGAAGCATACATACTTTTTTATCTTTTATAAAATGATTAGAAAATACGTAAATAAAATAAAGGAGTAGCTAAAGAGACAAGGTTATGACGATTTGAATGTTCTTAAAAAAGATAGTACACCCATTAAACTATGTACAACTGTAATAACCAGACTGCGAATAGTTATGCAAATTCATATCTTCTTAAGTAAAATTGCAAGAATGGACTTTAATAAAGATTTGATTGACCCTCTAAACGTTGTAATTTGTACTTTACTTTCAATATTTTGTATACTTTTATTCGTCACATGGAATCTGTTCTAATTACAAATTTAAATTTGCCATAAGTACATAAAGGCCCGCAGTCTAATTAAAACTCTGTTTGCAATAAAATAAGTTCAATAATGAACATTTTTTGTCCTACGCATAATGATATCAGCCGGGAATTCTTATCAAAGATATCAAGTCCCAAAGTGATCGCAACAAGTGGATTCCACTGTATTTTAAAGTTTTATATGTCTCAAACATTGTCTTCAAAGGATTCATTAAATTGATATTCTAATAATTGATAAAACTACGACACGTTATGTCATATGAAATTGAAATTTAACACGTTATTTAGCAGTAGCTGATTAACCGTTTGAGTGCTAAACAATTTTAAAAACTCGGCGCATTTCTGGATTTATCTTACGACTCACGTGTGTATGCATATATGGTTTTTAATATAAATATCGACGTATTTATTAATCATTTGATTGATTCTAAATTCGTGTTTGACGAATATTTTGTATTAATCCTTTATTGTTTTAAATGGCCCGAATTTATAAACTCTGTGTGTCATATTTAAAATCGATTGCGGATATGCGACCATAGCACTCAAAGGGTTAATAGGTTTTTCATCGATAATCGTTATCGAGCGATGGCTTACAAATCGGCTTTTCACTATCTATATCAATAATTCCCAAAGTTTTTAGGCTCGCAAACCACTTTTGAAAGCGGTCATTTCTCGCGACCCGCTCGACTATCATGAATATTTTACCATGAAGATGTACTGCACCCAACAATTTCCAATAGATACACGTGTTCCGGTGATCAGGCTAATTACTCTCACGTTTTAATATTTGACGGGATCCAGGATAAAATCATCTCGCGACTCATAGCTTAAGAACCGTTGTTTTGTATGATTAATAATAATTCAAGCAGCAAACAAAATGATGCTTTAAATGCTTCTTTTACATCGCACATTTCTATACGATAACCAAAATCGGCTGCTACACCGAAGAATCTAATTGTAAGCTTGAATTGCGCGCATCGCTTTCATTCCTAACTGGTAGATAACGTGTTAAAATTATAGTCGTGTCTTTCTCGAAATTATGTTTTTTATCCTGGCACCTAGCAGATCTCCGAAACTATTCTTTCGATTACCTTAAAATTTTAGTATATTTTATAAATTATAGAAATAGCTACAACATAGTATACGGTTTTGTTCATAGCTTAATTGAAGAAAATGTTCCGAGAATTTAAAGTTAAATATTCTCAGCGGAAACAAGTTTTTTTCTTCAGAAATCTGTCACCGTACAGTGTGTTCATTTTATCAATTTTTGCTCCCCTTTTTCATAAAAATTGTTTCGATATCTATTCAATATTCCACATCATACTGAATATAGGTTACATTATAGTACAGATTCAGTATTCCACTATATTTATTAAGTTTCAGGTCGTTTCTCGCGAAGTATCAGTACACGTCGTGTTATCTTTTCTCATTAGGTTGCTCATAATTTCATATATAATAATTATATAATTAAATAATTTCCTCTGTACAAAAACTGTAAAATTGTGTTAAGTGGTAGATACAAATACGTGTGTAATATGAGAAAATTCTGTGCCCTAGTTTCCTCAATGAAAATTCTTAAAGTTCATCTATTTTTTAAAGCGCTTAAGCGAAAAGACCCCTTAGCTAAATAGTTCCTCATTTATGCTTTTCTTTACCGAAGTTTCCATTATGAATACTCAGTTGTGACGTTGATAATATATTATATTGTTTCCCCTTTTTCTTACACTCTAAACTTTTATATTACATTATATCGTTAAATATTCAACATGATTTATAATACATAAATCGAAAGTTCAACTTTCTCGAATTAATAGCAATAATTTGTATTACAATCGTTCATTTACAATGTCGATTCATCGAAAAGTATGTTCGAGAGATGCAGATACTTTGTAATGAAAGCTTCCGAACGAAGCTGAAAGGAAACTAAACGAATGATTAGCTTTCGAGAGCTTCTCAAAGATTCGTTTCACCTGTCTTCACAAACATAGGGATGCTTAATAGTGGTTGGTGCAATCAAAACGTGTTTATATTGGTTCTTTCTATCTAAAGGCAGCTTCTCAAATAAAGAGAGGGGAACACGATTTAACGTAAGTCTTTTTGGAAATCTATGTGCAGACACTTAAAATTATCGATTCGAGTCTGGATGCAAGCCAAACATAGTAAATTCTAAAGGTTCTTGGTAAAAACAGTTTGTCACATTTCTTTAGAAGTTTTATGTTTTTCGGAATGCGGAAGATTTAACCGAACTTTGAGATAAAAATAAAATAAGAAATTCCCGAAAATTCTCTATTATATTACGTTGGCACACATGAAATGTCGTTTTTCTGTAGTTTTGAACTAAACGAATGGACACTATTCTCGTAATTTTGTAAAGTGATCAACTATAATGAATCACATTAAAGAACAAGAAATTAGCTGTAATATAGATATGTGTGTATTTTAATAAGATTGTAAAAACTGCAGTATTTAACATCGTGAATAATCGGAATATTTAAGCAACACTTTATAAAAATCCAAATATGGCAAATACATCATGAAAATTATTGAAACTAGGATTTGATGAAAATTATATAAATTGAGAAATAGTTGAACATTGATCTGAAAAATTTAAAATTAGTACTTTTTCATTATTAGATAGTCAGAAGGAAAATGAAACAATCCCGGAATTGGTTTTTATAAATATATAATAACGAAACTAGTTAATTGCTAGAAAAAAGTGTACAGAATTATGAATAATTATTTGAACTAAATATGTGCGTTGTATTTTAAAGAATTCACATGTTTCTTTATTCGAAAGCACTACATTTCATATGGCCCAACATAATATATTCGTAAAATTGTTGTATCCCGAAATGACGAAGATTTAACAAAACTTTGAAATATTGCAAGAATAAATAATATGATCGATTTAATAAACGTTTATAATTGTAATAAAATTTTTATAATTGAAAAGTTAAAACGGTAAATGAAGTAAGTTCCAAAAGTGGAATATAAAGATAAAAGAAATTAAAGAAATCACCAGCTATTAAACAATAATTTGATTATTTATTCCTTTTTAATTAGTGAAAGTAGCACTTATAGCATTTTCTTACTTAAAATATAATTATTTTTAACCTTTTAGTACTTACATCGTTTCCTGTTTAAACTCTACAATTATAATTAGTAATATAATATTACGGAATTAGAATAATTTGGTATATTAATAGTATCATTATTCTGAATACAATAATATCTCTTCTGTGGAGATCTTGATAAATTATTTGATTAGTTGCAATGGTATTTTCTTATTTTTCGTAGTTCTGATGATTTCCATTAATTTTCTTATGTCGTAGAAAATTTTGACTAAATATTCGAATTTGTGATTATTATAATTTGTTGTCATTACTTTAAGCTGTTATTCTTTTCCAATATTTCGATAACTTTAATCAGCCACTCCAGCTACTGGAACATGTGTTTCGTTTTGATAATAATTCACTACCGTATTTCTTTCTGTCATTTTGTACACTCTGAAACATCTTCCTGTGATAATGGATGTCGGAAGTCGAATCCACAATCTCGCTGAATACCTTATTTAAATCCTACAGACTTCCCTTTTTCCTGGAGCCTTAAGATCGCCATTTATTCGACCGCAACTAACGACGTTCTTGATTTAAAATGAAATAGAGACTCCATTTTAAGTTACTCCTATTATATTTCTGTGAATAGTAATAAAAAAGCTAGATATCTCTATATCCTTTAATTGAATCGTTATTTAGAAATCTCGATGCATTCATTATAAAGTAAATAACAACAAATAAAACATCCCGTTACCTTTTCTAAACATTTCGACTTGCAATTTATTTGGGTTTCAAATTATACAATCCATAAATTCCTGATTTCCAAATTGCAATATATAGATAGAACAATTTTTGAAAATTAAATTATTATGGATGCATTAATTCTTCAAAACTTCCCGTACTATCCAGGACAAAAGGCTGAGCAGAAGCTCAAAATGATTAAATAGCAAACTGAATTTTCAAAATTTATGTATCTTTTGCCAATCGAATTGGCAAAAATCGAACTCCATTAACGCCAATTTCTTTTTCAAAGTAAATAATTACTATATTCCTCGAACGATGTATCTTCCAACTCATTGGTCAGATAACAATTCTCTCAAATTATTCTAAAACGATTCCGAAACAATTTCTCCAACTGACTGACCCTATAATACGGAATACCTACGATCGTAAGTTCTTAGGTTTGGATTAGCTTCCTTAACCCTTTGTCTTATAATGACTAGCATAGCTCGTGAAGCAAATTTTGGCCTAAATACAACAAATGCACGCCACATTTCTAATAAATTATAAATCTAATTCCCAATGTATTACGAAACTATTAGATTAATGTTTATGGAATGCAAATTACGCGTAATATATCAATGTATCATCCGATACGATATTAAAGTAGTAAATATCCAACATAAACTTCTCAGCAATTGGAAAGTTAATAGGGCAAGAGGTTAAACATCGACACGCGTGTCAAAATTGTCCTGCACACGCGAAACCCCGCCCTTCGAAAACGAGGGCGCGAAGCAACCGGAAGATCGAGGAGCGTGAAACACGAAAGGACCAATATTTGCACGAATCACACAGTTGCTACGGTCTCTCTACTGGATTCATCATCGACAAGGAGAGAAATACTTGGAGGAACATTGAAACTCAACGTGGTAATTTCCATAGTATTCTTCGCAGATTCGCCTACATGACTTCTGTATTCTCTAAAATTGCAGCTCCTATACCTACTCCATTTTTATGATTATCTTCAATTGAACGGTTCAATGAACAGACGGACACATGCCACGTGTAGAGGAAGTGGTCCAAATACGGGTTACCACTTTTATTTTAGCGTTCACTGTCTAACCTATTGAAGATATCTAATCGTTTATATATAAATGTAATCAAAAAGACTTTCATTTTTGAAAGTGTTGTCCAAATACGAGCCATTCTTAGAATAATCTAAAATTAAAATGAAAACTATTGTATTCTTTTAATGTAAAATTTAATAGAAAATGTAATAATAAAATGAATTTAACAACTAAAACATAAAAGCAACTGTCATTTGCTATCTAATTTATATATCGCTTAAAATGAACATGATCCCGTACTGCATTTTCTATGAAAATTAAATGTTCCTCAATGTGCTCTCTAATATTATAAAATTGTGGCATGTGTCTGTTTTATAGTGAGCCTCCCAAATGTGTATTGATATAAATTTTATTGAACCCTTTAATGATGGGGCGCTTATCTATTCCGCTCATTCAGATGTGGGAGGAATTACATAAACGATGAAAGTGGATTGCTAATAAATAGAACTCCCTTTCTATTAAATAATTATTCACTGATTTCCACGCTCGGTTTAACCCTTTCACTGCATTAACTGCATGCTTAAAATTTGGACAATCATTCTGTTATCATTCCTATGTAAATCGTGATTAATTATGCAGAGTATATATTATAAAGTATGCATATACCATTTCTGTAATAATGATGTGTATAATAATAATAAAAAGTAATATACGTCTATACTAATAAATAATAACAAAATATAATTTCTGTAATAATCTTGTGCTATGTATTGACCTTTTGGCTACGGTTCCCCAAAACTAAACCTAAAAAATACAGCTGGACTGCTTTTGCCGATATGAGAATGATATGATTATGTAAAAGTATTTAAATACTCAATATCAACGTTTCTCAATCTGTTTGTAATGGTACCACGGTCCGAATGTTTATAATGTAAAAATTATAAAAGCCTGATTGACTGGAGTCATATTATACAGATGAAAAAAATTATATATATTTTACAGTACTTTTTATACATGTGAAAAATAACATTCGGTACATTTCTATTGAGAACGGCTCAGACGAATTTCGATTTGTAACAACTACAGCAATTTCATATTTAACTACGGAAACATGTAAGACTAATGATATTAGGTAAGGCAAGCTTTATCAAAATTATAGAAATCAGTAAAATAGTTTGCACTATATTTATTAAAAACTGATATATAAATAGTGAACGAAGTAAAACAAAATAAACTAAACAAAACAATGATAGATTTAAGCAACTATTCTTTTGCGGCCCATTAAAAACTTAATGAGTCACAATATTTGGCCGCGGCACATAGGTTGAGAAACGCTACTTTATATGATTAATTACCATGCGATATCGACGCATAGATTAAAACAAAAATATTATTTTATACAGAAAGCAAATGTACACTTTTACCAAATAATCGCCCAATTTTTGGGGTCATATATATTGTATATATACATGGTGTTTAAAAAAATGTGGAAAATATTTGACAGGCAGATTTTACACATTAAGACGATGAAGGAAGTTGTTGTAAAAAAATGTCGATTTCGTCTTATTTTTAAGTTATAAGCGATTATATTTTGCAGTAGAAACGGTGGGAAAATCGAAAACGAAACATTCCGCAACACATAACAAATGACGAACCTTTCCTTGCTTCACTTACACCCAACTGAGTCATCTTTTTCTTTATTTCCGGTTACTGACATTCCGAATATCGATTTTCTACTTTCTTTCGGTTCGTTGGCATCGCCTGCATCGGAAAGAACGAGAAATATTTACGATTAGTGCGAGTAAAACACGGAGAGGTTTCTACTGCAAAGTTGAATTGCTTATAACTGAAAAAATAAAAAGAAATCGGCATTTTAGTACATGAGCTTTCTTCATTACCTGGACATATAGAATCCATCTTTAAAATATCCCCTACTTTTGTTTAAACACCCGGTATATATAGGGTGTCCCAGATTTTTTTCACAAAACTTCATTAATATGTTCTGCGATCAGAGATAAACGATAGATGTTATACAAACATAGGTCGTTTGCTGCGGCATTAAAAAGTTCTAACAAAAATATGAAATATAATACGAGACACAAATAAGTTGACAACTAGTATAATCAATAGTTATTAATGTTCCATTTTAAAATGTTCACTGTTCTTGCCAATATAACGCTGATGACGTTAAAAGGTTGAATTCGCTACTTACGAAATTCATTTTGATTTCACTTTACTTCAGTGAATATGTCGACTTATCATACTACTATTATTTTATTTAGTAAAGTCTAACTTTTTTAACGTATGACTCTAATTCAATGTTTTAAGAGTGTATTAATGTTATTTTCATAGGAACGTGAATAACTTTAAAATTTACCAAGAGTTCATCAGAATTATTAACAATTATTACTCTCCCATCGATTCAGTATTTTTATCATAACTTTTTAATGAAGCTTCAAATGACCTGTAGGTATATAACACTGTCTGCTTGTTTATAGTTATAAAATATATTGCCAAAGTTTTGCGGGAAAAAATCAATTTAATCTGCGGGTTGTGCATTTAATAAACGTCTGAAAAATAGTATGAATTTAATAGGAATTTCTCTCATGGCTAAATTTCCGTAATAACATATATTACATTTTTCTCTTCATTCCAGTTTAATAATTTCGAGTGTCGTGAATAGTGAATCCTTTAATGAAACCTTTTCGACAGTTTGGCAGAAATACGTGGCGATACAGTGTAACTCTTCTGCTCAATGTACCGAAATATCTTGTATATCATTCTAATTTTACGATAGAAATGTATACGATACATGAAACGTTTGCTTTTAAAGAACAAACACACGTGGAACGTCCATTTTCATTCTATAGAGGAATGTGTTATCGATTTCGCCTTAACTTCCTATTTTCTGTTGTTTCTGGACAGTTTGACATGTACGATGCTTAATAAAATATATATGTATGTCAAACAAACCAAAGGCTTTGCTACCACTTTTGAAAGTTTCTGTGAGAAGTTGGCATTTTCTGCATATTTTTCACATAACTCGAAAGAATCGTAGATAAAGTTATCGCGCATTACGTATTTAATGTCTTATCTAGGTATTTAAAATTTGTAATATTTCTATTTGATAGTGGAACTATATCATACGTGAAGTATGAACTTCCGAAAATATGGGATAGGTTGAAACGTAATCCATTTTCAGCCTATCAAGCAACGAGCTATCGATTTCACACCGACTACCTGTCCCTTTTTCCTTTAGAAAGCTTCTGGGCCCAAAATTTAATAAAATAGGTTTTACAAGTGCTGCAGTTCTCTTTTTAAACGTAAAATAGGTTACAATGATGTACGTGAAGAACAAAGCATTACGGTAAAAATTGTCGAAAGTAAAATAGGCAGCATTCTATCAAATAATACACCATTCAAATCTCCATATTTCTATAATTTAACACCTACACCGTTTCTCATTTTACGCCTAAAAATTAAAAATTGGAAGACGTTTACTATAATCGATTCAATTATTTATTTCCTACTTTGGTAAAACTGCAGTTTGGTGATTTTGCCCTAAATCAATTTATTTCTTTAAAACAAGGCTTTATTTTAGCATTAAAAAGAAATATACGCTTGTGCTATTTTTTGGCAAAGAATAGAGAATATAGAAAAACAGCGGGATGCGTGGACTGATCCCGATGATTTTGAAGTATGTTATACAGGACGAAATTCTGAACAACTTTTGTTTGAACGATAATTACCGCGCGGCTTTAGTTTTCGAGATATCTGCAAAAATTGTTAGCGTTACTACGTTAACGCTTTGACGAGAGTGGCCAAAAATTGTTGGTCTGAAATGGGTAATTCTTTACATCTGCATTACATCTTATGTTACGTACTGAAGCTACGTTTCTGTGCTCTATTTGGTGGAAACGGCTTCTACAATGTTCCGTTACTATCTTTATTATGTGCTTTCATCTTCCATATCAATACATGTAATCAAATGTATATATATACATATGCAATAAAAACATTTTTATATCGTGAAACAAAATTCTATAGCTGTCAAAGGGTTAAACTCTGCTTGCACGTGTGTCATACACGCGTTACATCTACTATTATAAACGATTTCCTTAACCCTTTCGCTACGAAAACAGAATCGCAGAAAATTTGCAGAATTATTTGTTAACAGCACAAATATTATTTCTCTGTGGCACATTATTGCATCTGTTTTCATTCGTATAATAAAATTAAGACTATAATTGATAATACAAAGCATTTAAATGCTTCCACTTTCATAGCAATAAAAACTATTTCTTATTTATGGTTTTAGTTCTCAATCCCAGGGAGCCGTAGCGAAGGGGTTAAAAAGAAGTAGGTGATTGGCCACTTTTTATACTTTTAATAAGCACTCGAAGAGTTAAGGATGATATTACAGCAAAACCATGAAACAAGTTACAATCAATCCGCCAGCGGTCTCACCAAAGTATAAAGGATCGTCATACCATCAAACGACGCCACATAAAACTCAGCATAGCTTTATCAAATTTTCCATTATCAAAATCGCTTCGTTTTACAGCGTCGCGATACCAAGCACGAAACGTTTAACTCGCGGTGGCGAGCCAGGCAATATCTCTGTGCACAGAAGATCCTTCGTTGCCGGTCTGCCGTTTCCACCTTGTAATAACGTTGGAAACTAAGAGTACCGAGGCTATCAGAAGCTAGGCGTCGAAGCTGGAGACACGAAATCCGTGCACACCGGTGCCACTGAGGAATTCGTTGGCTTTAGGGCCGCGTAAAACGTTTAAGTGTGGCCATCAAATTTTCCACTGGCACGTTTATGGTGTTGGAAACGCGTTCGCCTGGCGAGAAGTCAAGTCGAATCGAATCGCCACGTTTCAGGATTAATACCCCCTACCGGGAATGCTGCCGCGACCGGGGAGTAGTTGATCGAGAAATCTCGATCTCCAGCCCTCGTCAAGGGACCATATATGTGTACTAGAAGTTACATGCACATATATCTGAGTGATCCAGACGCTATGACGATAGTGAGGAACGTTTCGAATTGTCCACTGAAAGTTCGTAGACTTTAACCCCCTGGGTGACAATTACGTTCGGAATTTATTACATTTATTATTGGAGTTTATTTAGCATTACTACTTTCATTCACAGATCTTATCGAATACGAATTAATCATGACTCCCTTATGCTCTTTAAAATGTTCACTGTCCCATGCATCATGTGTGATGCACAATCGGAACTAAATGAATTTTACTAAAATAAAGTTTATTAAAGCTCAGTTAGGTATTGCTGACTGTTATCCTATAATTGAAGAAAGTAACCGCTGTGAAGAAGTTACTGCAAATTGTATTTGTATAGCAAATGGAAAGCAGGATTTTTGTGTTGAACATTTTTTGCCTTCCTGAAAGTACAAATGGTAGCTACGCTAGATGTCTGGGCAGTGAACGTGTCAATTTAATCGAGACGATGAATGAAATATGTGAATTAAAAAAGGAATAACGTCATAAGAACTACTAAGAAATTAACCCTTACGCAGTGTTCCAAGATAATCCGATCAATGACTAAAATTGGACATTTAATAAATTTTTGTCAAACTACACAATGCATGTGGAATTTATTGACTTTTTTAGACTACGCGAAAAATATATCCACATATTATGCTACTAAGTGACTAAAAATTATTATTACTTTGATATCGTTCTTAACGCAGTCTCTTTAACTCAAGACTGATTCAGACAATACAAGGAGGTTAATCCCTTGTGCTACGATTATTTTATTACCTACGTATGCTAGCGTTACCTAATCTCTACTCTCATATCATTCTATCATACATACAAATAATTTTAATATTATGGGCAATTTTTATTTAAGGACTCCCAATATTATACTACAAAGGTGAAATTAGAGTTCAAAATAAATTTCATCATCAATAGTATTCATTTTTGTCGAATCTATACCATAATTCATAGAACGTGTATGATTTAGTTATTGTAGCGTAAAGGGTTAACAGTAATTTGAGAACCTAACGCTAGTATAACCAATTCCAATCTTGAGTTTACAATAAGAATTCCAAGGGAACTATAAGAGAAAATCAATCAATCTCAGATTTTAAGATCACGAAACCTTTTAGAAGCTCTCCAAAACAACAAATCCTAAATATTTGAAAAAATATTAGATGCATTATAACGAAAGCTTAAAAACTCTTCCTGAAATACAAAACTTTGCCAATTTTTATTGAAATTGTTAGGAAGAAGTCTCTTCCTATTGAATCGACGTGATGGATTTTACATTCTTGAAACCGAGTAGAAGCATCCGGTACCTATAATGGGTGACTTCAGTCACCCATCGATCGCATTCATTGCTTAATGGACGTTCCCAGTAACCCTTAATACTTCAAAAGGATTACGTCCACGAAACCTTTCGGGATCTCTCCAGGAATACAAACCTAAAATATCTAAATAAGAAGCAACTATTCGAAAGTTAAAAATTCTTCCTAAAACACGAATCATGTGCAATTGCAACAAAGAAATACCGTTTTCAATGACGAAAATGAAGTTCTTTGATCACTTCTAAATGATGAATCTTGTTAATGAGTAACTTTTGTCACTGCTTTGGCTCTAAACAATACTCGGCAGTGAATAACCATAATTACTCTTGGCGCTTCGACGAGGTTTAGAGTAGAAAACCTTTCAGAAACCTTCCAAGGCTACAAATTAAAATATTTGGGTAACAAGAAGCTGCAACACGGCGAAACATGAAAATTCTTTCCGGAATTTAAATTGAGTGTATTTACTTAAGCAGGAGTACCATGTTTAAGTGGTAAAAGTAGAAGGAAATGAAAAAGGTAACGGGCATATTTTTTTAATATTCTTCAAATCCAGTAAAGAATTAGTTCCACTAAAGGTAATATTAATCACCAGACTGCGGATGTTTATGCAAGTTCGTATTTTTGAAAGAATGGCCAACGAAATGGAAGCGAAACAGAAAATAGTTTCATCCTCCAAATATAATAATGCATGTTTTACTTTCAATGTCTTATACAATTTTACACATTATGTGCGTTCCGTACTTTTTATCATAGTAAACTTACTCATAAATGCATAAAAATCCACAGTCTATTAATCATCCTTCTGTTATATCAACTTCTTATCGATATGTATCTCCATGATCACTCTTCCTACCAAAAGAGTTAAGATTACAAGCCTTTCAAAAATCCTCTCAAGATATTAATCGGAAATATTTAAACCTAACATCACTGTGTCTATTTGAAACCTGAAAATTCATCTTAGAACCCGAATTATATATAATTGCAATGTGAAGGTTCCATTTCCAAATGGTAAGATGGAAAAAGAAGAGTTCACTAAAAGAGATCACTACTACGCTAGTATTGAAATCTATCGAATACTGAACACTACTACTGAGTGATTTCAGTCACCTTTCGATCTCAAGGAGTATTCGCGGTGGATGATCAAAATCACTCTAGGATTCAAGGGTCTAAGTCCACAAAACATTCCAGAATTCCTTCGAACATACAAATGTGAAATATTTCGGTAAGAAGTAACAGCATCTTCGCGCGGCATGCAAATTTTTCCTCAAACGCGAATTATGTGTATTCCCGGTGTAAAGGTAGCATTTTTAGTCCATCAAAGATGTTCGTGCATGGTACGAACCCTAGTACCGTTCCATGAGTCTAAAATTACCGCACGAATCCATCGTGTAGATCAATGGTGTCAAGCTCATACATGATAACGGGCCACCAAATACAGTTTTAGGGAGTTTGCAGGCCTCAAACAAAGAGAGGTCCCCTAACAACATTTTAACCCACTATAACTCGAATTTTATTTACTTGTACGACGAAAGAAATTATAATTTCAATGCAACTTTCAGTTCGATTTAAAAACTGGCAATTAATAATTACTGTGCAAAGAAGTAAAGCATAATAGTAAAATAATAGGCAAATAAAATAATGTTGGACAAACAAAAGTTGGTTATAGAAGGTTAATGCATAAAACGTCGAATTGTACAGGTGGCCATAAAACAACGTTGTGTACAATACACTTCTATAATTTGCAATGTTTCGAGGAATAAATTGGCCAGAGTTCTCCAATCAAATCAAACTGGTTATTACATCATTTTTCAAACTTAGAGGATAATAATAAAGCCCCTAATGGCAGACTTTAGTCACCCTTCGATCTGATCAAGCATTTGGTAGCAGATCACCATAATAACCCTTGATACTTTCACAAAATTAGACCATGAAGTTTTCCAGAAATTTTTCAAATGTACAAATTAGAAATATTTAAATAAAAAAACAGCTGCATCTTATGGAAACCTAAAAATTCTTCCTAGCACGTGAATTACGTGCAATTACGACACGAAAGTATCATTTCGAATGGTGAAACGGAAGATCCTCCGATGAATTCCGAATGATCGAGGTTACTACTGAGAGACCTTAGTCTCCCTTTGACCTGATCAAGCGTTTGGTAGTGGGTCACCACAACTACCGCTGATACTTCGAAAGGGTTAAGACCGCAAAACCTTTCAGAAGCTCTCTACAGACACAAATCTGATACATTTGACCTAAAAGTAGCTGCATCTTCTCGAAACCTAAAAATTCCTCCTAAAATTCGAATTTCGGCGTAAGAAACGCGCTGATTGAGACGCGAAGATACCAATTTTAATGGTAATAGAATAGTTTCTTGGATCAATGGAAAGTGATCGTAGCGCTAAATCCGCAGCTATCAGCACGCGTGCGTGCGCTATTGCGCGTGCGCGTGTTTGGTACGCGTGTGCGTGAGCAGGGTGTCGCTACGCGTGTAAACTGCAGGGCAGAGCGGGCAAGCGTACTTTCCCGGGAAATGCACGTAATAGTGATTGCGCACGTTCGACACGACCTTACCGCACAACGAGCACCGCCTCCTCTCGTCGCTGTTACTCTGTCTCTCAAATATTTGCGATATCCGCCAATTTTTCAGCTCTGCAACAACAGAAACCACAGTGTCAGCAAGCCTGCCGTCACGAAAATGCGTCGTCCGCGTCATCTCTCTATTTCTGGCTCTCTTTTATCACTGTTTCAATTTTGTTTCGTTACCCGCGTTCTCTCTTCCCAAGCGTGTGCACGTGTGCGCGTAAGGCTGCGTGTTATCTCGGAGGCAATAGATTCAATCGCTGGCTGGTATTAATTCTTTTAATCTATTAACGATCTCTACGGTAGTTTCGCCTACAAAAGTCTCCACGAAATTTGAATTTGTTTTAACCCTTTCATTACTGACGGCGCCTATAGAAATGTGCACGTAGCACGTTATCGATGACTTCTGCCGATTAATTTTCGTAATTAAAAACACTATTGGCGTCTCGAAATACTGGAAGTTCTTTGCTATCCGAAGAATAGAAATGAATTCGAAGAATAATACGAATTTAACGCAATGCAATTCAGTATATTTACGAGTATTGCATAGTCTTTTACTAAAACTTGTCCAATAACAAATTATGGGAAAAACCAAAATGGGATAATCCTTTAAGGCGAACTTTAGTGATACCGTTGACTAACTACGGGATAAACCACTCATTTATAGGAAACATTATAAATTGCTCATCTGGTTAGTCTCGGATCAAACTTATACGAAAAAATTGTATAGAATTTTATCAAATTGAATGATTGAAGTGGTACAAAATAAAGGGGGGTCTATTTATTATTAACATTCGGAAAAAAGTGATCCTTTTGATTATGTATATTTTTTTAAATACCAAAGATAATGTCTCGTAATTTTGTCCAAGTGAAATTGTATTATTTTGATTTAAATTGGATATTTGTTGTGATACTTGTAATGAATAAATAGTTTTATTTCACGTGCGACGCTCTTTAATATAAATATAAAATTAAACTCTCATTCCAGAAATGTTCAAGGCGTCTTATAATTTTGCCCACCAGTATATATACACATTATAATAGATTTGGATTTTAGAGATCAATTACGTTGAAAGTAATTGATTAGTGCAATATATAGTTGCAATTTTCATCGTTTTAAAAACGCTGTTGTCTCATTCTAACTAGTATTGTCACATTTAACACTCAAATGGTGATGATTCTATATGAGAACAAACAGTCTATCTTATCCAAACTGAATTTTCAACAATTCTTTCTCAATTTTCTAAATATCGGGGAGCGCGAATATATATGCTGCTTATGATGACTCAACTTGTGCATTAATTTCAATAGTTTAATTTAATTTGAAGTTTCTGTAAAGTATTTCAAATTATTGTATATTGAATCTCCATACCACGTTTGTATCATTCTAATGCATTTACCTGAAACCTCGATATAGCAAAATTCGTGATAATTCTTTCTAATTTTAGCCCGCTTAAGGGATTAATTCTTTAAAAATGAAAAGCTTGAACTCAAGCGCTTCCTATAGGAAATTATTACTGAGAACGCAATATTTATTCCTACTTCGCATATTATACAAGATATCAGTTAACCAACATACATACATTTAAGCTATTACTTGAACATTTTATTATATAGATTAGTCAAATAAATAGCGAATTTCAATGTTCGCAAATGAAGTCGGGTTTCTCACTGGGCACCCAATAGATGTTTAAACCTTTGAAAAGCCTAAGCTCAAACGCCTATGATAAATGTTTAACACTACGAGTGTAATATTTGCTCCTATTCACGTATACGTTAATTACTATTCCTATTATTGAAATTAATGAACATTAGTCAAAATAGATAACGAATGTTCATTTACACTACTGACACGTGATTGAATTTGCATATGCATTCGTAATATTTAAAGAGATTTTTTACTACAAAACATGTTATTTTAAGCCCTTATCGACATTCTTTCACAAAGAAACAATAAAAATAATCGCCGGTGTTTTGCACATCATATATATCTATTCATGTTTCAATAACATTCACGAATTCTATTAAAGAGAAGGAATCGAAACTTAGAATTACACACTGAGAAAAGGCATTTTCACATGGCTTTCACGATTTCGGCCATTCCGTTCATCCACAATAAAAAAAAACAAATAAATTTTTAATACAAACAAGTTTGGCTATAACTTGGGCTAAAGTGAAAGGGAAATGGTGGTCAATTTGAAGTCCGATTATCGATTTTGTATTATTTTATTATTATTTTTTGTAGACTTAAAAACCTATTGGAATAATAAGCTTGAAGCCGATCCTAAGACATTATGAAAGTCATTTTGAAAAACTTGGTTTTGCGAAAAACAGATTTAAAATTCATACCGCGCTCTACCCTGCCACGAATTAAATAATTTTAAGAATTCAAGTATGTACGAGATTTTACGGATATATTTCTGAAACTTCATCTTTTTAAGAAAATGTAAGACGATCAACTTTTTTGAGGCTAAAATAAAAAATTCCAGTAAAAGACCTTCTTTAGGAGATTATTCAGACTAATCGTCGAAAACCGCCGCACAATTGTATTCGCATACGAGACATGCATAGGTTACACCCACACGTAAACATGAAGAAGCATTATTTATGCACGCCTGTTATATGAAACTTGTCGGCAAATTAAATTAGTCCGAACACGACAGAACGTTGTACCCTTAATGTGTTTGTACGATTATCAGAGGACAGATCGGAGGAACCATCAGGGAGATACGAAAGAGAAATGGTCTTCCGTCGTAACCCATTCGACTTTGACATTCTTGGTGACTTGAATCATGCGACCACTTGCTGTTGGATTAGAGCGTTAGCAACTTGTTGCGCGATATTAATGTTCAAACGAAACGAAACAACTACTGAAGACATTTCCCAAATTTCCGATCTGGAAATCCGAGGCTTTCCATGTTTTTGCGATTTATTTATAAAAAAAAAGAAGAAAAAAAAGAAAAAATTGCAAGCAGAATTATTTTATAATATTGAATATGGTTATAATTATTGTGAGTAGAATGTTAATTTGTGTTGGAAGATTGACAGAAGAATGATATTCTGATAGACGTGGGAACGGACAGGAATTGTATGCTTATTTTTATAACTATAAAATTGTTATCAAATAACGTAGTTTTCTTATATTTAACTATCCACAAATGATTTATAGTTGATATATATGTGCTTAAAAAATTGTAATTCTTATTTTTAACCTCAAGTAATGAAGACACATTAAAAATTATAGATCTGACATGACAATTGTTGAGAAAAATTCAAAAGATAAGAATTATAATAATATATATTCTTAGTATCAATTTCATATAGTTTAACCAATAGCAATAACCTACATGAATTCATAATTACAAGTATAGCCTATATAATGCTACTACATTTCTAAAATAACCAAATCTATCACCTTTAAAAAGAATTGCATATTACAAAATAACGGCTAATAACTGATCTATTATACGAATAATCTTATTTTATTCCTCAATAAAAATTACAACCAAAACAACCCTTTTTCCCCAATCCCATTTTTGTTACTAAAACTCTCTATGTGTTCACAAGAAATCCTCTAAATCCATAAGTCACAACCACAACTGCCTCGCCGTTTTGTCTCATCTTCGAAAGCTTCAGCGTTGAAATGGAAAAAGCAAGCGAAATAAAAGGATCTACACTCGACAAAGAAAAATTGATCAGCGTCGCCCACGATCGCGAGCGTCAGAAATGGTAGAAAATGGCTCCGGTTCAGACGAATTATCGGACGTTTGAACACGCACCGATACTCTAGTTTTTCCGACAGCGATACGTCCGACTGCCGGATCCGACGACAGCTGCCGGAAGTATCGGCAGACGCGGAGGAACGGTAGCAGCAGCGTCGTGACGCCTCTGTCTGAAACTGACGATCGATCGACATACTGGGATCTGAAACGAAACACGTTTCAAACGGAATGAAACTGTTGCCGTCGACCATTCGAGACGTGTTCCCTTTAAACAGGTATCAATAGCTGGCAGAAATTACGATGATTCGGTGTACGTTCGATGGTTGCTTTTTAAGCCCCGCTGCGTTGCGTTAACCTCCGTACGATGATCGATGATCGATGATCGTTTCTCATTTGCCATTTCTACTGCAATGAAGTCTGTATTAATGATTTTATGATTAACATTCGATTAACCCTTTCTATTAGCCACTATTAAACGAAAAGTGATCTTCTTCAATCGATAAAAGTAACTTTTAAAAAGAACAGGAGCTTTAACATAATTTTACTTAACACTTTGAGTGCCGCGTTTCGGTACCACTTTGCGATTCCTCTTCCCGCAAAAATGGGAAACGGGTTTATTTACTCGTATAAAAACTTCATTGTTTGAACATAACGAGTATGCGTATAGTTTATTTTAAAAAAAATTATTACAAATTACGGTGAAACTCGAAAAAACAATCTATGCATAATTGAGCCGTCCATTTGCTAAATCGACTAACTCCACAAAAGAAAAAGTAAAGAAATTGATAAAATAAATATACGGTCGTTTTTAAAATTCCTTTTGAGATTTGATTTCAAACAAACACGGTCGAATGTATTATTACTGGTGCTGCTTTTATGTAACGACATATAAAATTCGTAGAATAATATATCCCTGGAATAATCAGTACTATTTTTATGAATTTTTTATTATTCCATGATCAAAAACATTTTTCCCATTTCTTGGTGCTAAGACCAATTGTTAAGAAAACTTATTTTAGATACCAAAAGATAAACATCGGTGAAGTGCTTTGGTACTGAAATTTGGAAAAGTTCAATAATTGGAATTAATCACTTAGGCTTGTGAACGGCTCATTTGTCCGACTACGTCACAACTCTGGTTGGATTTTTCCAAAGGCTAGTGAAAGTGCAAAGAAACATCGAGCGGATACGTATTGACTAATTTGGTTTAGAACAGCGTTTCTCAACCTATCGTCCGCGGTCCAATATTGAAATTATTGATATGATCGTGAAATTTTTAATTGGCCGCGAAATGATAGTTACTTGAAGCTGATATTGAATGTTATCTTGTATTATTTTATTCAAATATAACTCAATAACTATTTTAGTGGATTTTAATTATTTGTTCTAATTCAATGACTGTTTTAATAAGTTTAATAACTCAAACACAACTCAACTCAATCTATTTTAGTAATTTTTATAATTTTGAAGCAGCTTCTCTTATTGAAAGTGATTAATCTTACATTTTAAATATGAAATTGGAGTACTTGTTGCAAATTCAAATACTGTAGTAATTGTTAGAAATTACTATTAAATATATGTGATTTTTCTCATCTACATAATATGTTTTCAGTCAATCAGGTTTTTAAAGTTTTTATGTTATAAATATTTGAGACGCGGCAAAAAGGTTAAGAATCGTTGGTTTTTAATACGTACAGTAATTTTGTTTTAATAACTTACAATTAGCCATAGCGTCCACCATCCATAAGCAGCCATTCGAGGAATCGCATAAAACACTCGAAATACGCTTAACGCTCAAATCGTTAATGGCGGTTAATTTTTTATTAAATAAGAATGAAAAATAGTATCTTATAATTTTACTTTTATGTACTGAAGATTTCGATTTAAAGTCAACTTATGTATTAAGAATGATAAAATATTGCGAGTCTGACAAGTGACTATAAGTACCCACAGTATACTACGATGGGTACTCAACAATGGGAGCTTCCAGTCACTTGCAGCAATGAAAGGGTTAAAACTGGATATGTTTAATGAAGAATCCATAGTAAGTATATTCGCTTATTTGCTGCAACAATAATATAACTTCTAATTCCCCCTTTCTGAATTATTAGTACAAAAAAGAACGATAAATGAAAATTTATGCCATTAAATGGCGATATTATAATTCTAGGATGCTGCATAGTAAATGTCGCTTTCCGAAGAGATCCCGTTTCATTCATTTTAGAAACATCAAACATTCATAAATTGATTTACGATGGCAACACTAAAAAATGTTAATGTAATGCGATAGTGCTCCGTTTGATTACCAATTTTCATTTTAAAATAAGTTAATTTATTAAAAGGTTTTATTTAATTAAAAATTACATTTATTATGAAACAACCTAGTGTTTTTGTTCCAGTTTAGTATCTCATTGTACTAATTTGGCTCATTTCAGTATGATGCACTTCTAAAATCATAATGATTTGAAACATTTAAACTGGTTGTAGGACAATGATTTTTGTGGCAGCATTATGTTATTATTGAAGCAAATGAGCGACGTATGTTCGATGTCGAGCAGCGTACGGACGTTAACGGGCGAGGGAGAACAAAGATCTGGAAGAAAAAAAGAAAGATAGACGGCTCGGTTAACACACAATTATGTTTAATCAAAAAATTAGTATGAAATACATTAAATGCACATGTGATTAATTCTTCCATAGTTTTTTTGCTGGATTTTTTTTTTGCAAATTTTTGTAATGTTTGCTTTCATTTATCCTCATCATCCATATATTATCTATACACTATATAATAATTAAAGGTGTATATAATAATTGCAATCGTAACATAACACTTGCAATGTTAGAATAACCATAAGAATAAGAATATAATCGTAGTAACAATAAGAAGTAGTAAGAATAATCATCTTTTTTCCCATTTTTATTTTCACGGTTTCTTTCTCGGTAATAAAATCGATTACGCCCTATGATCGTTAGTCCTTGTTTGTATCGGCATGGTCTGCGGTTTTTTCGCATTTCATGTGTACTCGTACACACAATAATATTTCTTTCTTTCTTTCTTTTTTTTTTATTTTTTTTTGTGTTTTTTTACGTCTTTCTCTGTTTCGTTTGTCGATAGTGCGCCTATTGTACGTTCGTCGGAGAGCCAAAATTAAATGATTACGCAATGATCCGATCTATAGGAGGACGATGCAAACTAACGCGTTCGTCGCCATATGTTAAATCTTGGTCCGCCACCGTTCGATCATCTTCTTCGTCATCAGCGACAATGTTAATCGAGACAACAACGAAGACGATCGCCGCGAGAATACGTCTTGAATGGGAACGATGGATAGACAGCACGATGATCGTAACTGGCTGGCCTCGTTCCCATCATCGACATGCTCCTCGTGGTAGACGTCCGGTCGACGATGCGACAGTAGGCTCTCACCGTGGCAAAGCTATCGCGTCTGATCAGATATATATATACCGCACCCCTGTTTAGCTACATTAGGCTAGCGGAGTTGAACTCTGTATGTTCCGATCTCACCTTGTACGTGTGCATATAGAGTGTCGCAACGAAGTATAAACGAAGGAACGGAAAAGAAAAGGAAGAGAAAGAAGCAAGGTGGTGTTGAAGGATGCTCCACGGACCGTAACCAAAGTAGAAAAGAAGGAAAGGTGAACGAGATTTCTTTTTCGGGATCAGAGAGGGTGAGGGGTGAGGGGTGAGTGGTGAGGGTAAAGGTAAGGAAGGTTCGCGCGTCGATTTGGTTCCTTCTTCTTGTGTTTCCCTTGTTTCTTTTGTTTCTCTCTCGACATGCATACACATATATTCATTCTCGTCACTCTTATTAGTTTCTCTCTCATACGCATGAATGCTCTCCCTCTCTCTTGTTCTCTCTTGCTTTCGTTCCGGTTCATTCTCACACTTGTTCTTCTGCTCTTACACACGAAAATGCAACGGTTTAACGATTCTTTTTTTTTACCCTTCTCGCCTTTCTCACCTATACATTGAATCTATATATATATATATATGTATAGATATATATGTATAGATATATATATATATATATATATATATATATATATATATATATATGTATAGATACATATATATAGATAGATATATATATAGAGGCTCTTTTCGTTCGTTCCTTTTTTTTCTTGTTTTTTTCCCTATATATACACGTGTTGCGTGTGTACGTGTCTGTGTATGTGCAAAATCACAACTTTCAGTCTGACAATCGCACCGATTTTTTGTTTCTCCTCAATTCTTGATAGTATCTTTCTCACGCTTGCTTTCACAAATTTTGTTTACCTACTACCATTATTATTTATTACTTTTTTTCTTGTTCCGCTTCGAATGACGAGTAGAACACACGCTTAGTAGCGAGCGGGGGACCACGATTTCCCCGCCTTGACCACGATTTACAATTATTACAGTATTTTTTGTTAATATATATATATATATATATTATCCCCCGAGAAAAATAACAAAATGTATATATATATATTTATATTTATATTTATATTCATATTTATATTCATACGAAGATAGATATATACATATACCGTGTGTATATACATATATATCCATGATTAATCCGTATTTTGTATATATTAATATATAAAGAGATATTAATAATAGTACTTTTTTGTTGTTATTTAGTTCGGTAATGTACAAGGGCGAACGGGCAGCTGTCACTCGCCGAGATGAAAACAAAACGCCTAAACGTGCTCCTTATCCTACGATCAGCTAAGCCTAGACCCTAGGTAACACCTACACCTATGTATGTAACTACACTCATAATGTTCACTTGCACAGCCATAGTTTCTTTTCTTTTCGTCGCCTCTATCGCGCCCTTATCGATTCTCTTCCATTCCTTTTCCTGTCGCTTAACCCCTGTTCGTTTCCCCCTTTTCCTCGTTTATAACTGAAAAGTTCCTAAGTCAAATTTTTGCTTCCATTACACTTGATGTTTCGAGTGCCATTTGATCGAGTACTCCACGTAACACGTGTTGCTCGAACCTTTCGATTCAGAAAGGTGCGATATTGTTTCGAGTAGTTTCGAGTGCAGCGAATAAAATCTGGAAAGCTTTCGCGGCAAATGAAAGGGGTTTGATATTGGTTCACGGTTTGATAAACTAGTTGCCATCAAAGCAACGCAACTACAAGTTTCAATACAAAAAAAAAGCAGCGAATAAAAATTAAAAAAGCTTGTAATGACTAATATAATACTTATATTGCCACCAAAGTAGCGCAACTAAAAGTTGAAATTGGAGAAGTTTATGTGATAATGGAAACGGGTTAAATTAAACCATAATTTGATATAATATTTGCAGAGTATTGGTATGCTGCGTGACTTTTAAGTATCCCAGGATTGAGTGATATGAAAGCAACCATAAGCTTCGGCGTCTGAAGGAAGGATACTTTGAAAAGAGTAGAATAATTTAACAGTTTTTAATAGAACTTTTGAATTCTAGCGATGCATTTTTCCACATAACTTTCATTACAAAAGTTTCAAATTTTAAGCTGCATTTCTTTGTGACATCCAATAAAACTTTCACAAGAGACCAAGTATCCAAAGAAATTTTTGTTTCCCTTTGGAAGATTCAAAGTGAGAAGAAACGAACTCTAAAAGTTATTCCCATTAATATTTAAATATCTTTGTTCGCTACTATGTACACAAAATTACGTATTTTCTTTAACTTACTAACACCTCAAAAGTCCTAATTGTTCCAGCGACACATCGAAACACCAAAATCCCGACAGAAATCACGGAAAATGCGTATTAATCTTCAAATACGTGGAAATCAATTTTAACAAAATTCTAGCCAATATTATCAACGATTTTTAATATTTCCAAATTTTTCTATTCGTTCAAACAGGAATAATTTTGCAGAATCTTTCAAGATACTTTTCCGAAAATAAATGTTTACAAGTGAGCTGAATAATTCTTCCGACAGTATCTTTTTTACAAACAGAAAAAGAGTAAATAAACAGGGAAAACGATTGGAAAAAGAGATTTCGATTCCAAAGACGAACCAAATAATCGATGATAAACCGTTTACCATTTTATGTGAACGGATCGGCCATATTTGCAAATGTCGCGACGCGGCGACTTTGAAAAGTGAACGGAAACGTGATTTTCATTCGTTTTGTGCCTCGCTCCATTCTCCCGCCACGGTTTTAAACCACGGAAAACTTAACGCGCGCGTTTTCGGCCAGTGACAGCTGCGCGGCCCGCATTTTTCCCTATCGCAATATTGCACGATTTTTTTTTTCATTTCATTAAATTCTTCTTCAATTTCAATAAGGTGTTAGCACCAATCTATTATATCACAAAGTTCCACTCCACACCACGCAATTGTAAATATATAAATACCTATATGTAGTAGTAGTAGTAGTAATAGTAGTAGTAGTAGTAGTAGTAGTAGTAATAGTAGTAGTAGTAGTAGTAATAGTTGTAGTAGTAGTAGTAGTAGTAATAGTTGTAGTAGTAGTAGTAGTAGTAGTAGTAGTAGTAGTAGTAGTAGTAGTAGTAGTAGTAGTAGTAGTAGTAGTAGTAGTAGCAGTAGTAGTAGCAATAGTAGTAGTAGTGGTAGTAATAGTAGCAATAGCAGTAGCAATAATAGTAGTGTAGTCATAGTAATAATAGTACATAGTAGAGATTTCCGTTTAATTAATAAAGGTTTTCGATATAACAGCCAGACAATCCGCAACTAATATGTTTTTCTAACATGTTAGTTCGGATCGGTTCGATATCTTTGTGAAATTCTGTGCCGAGTATTTCTCTCTTTCACGACTCTTCGCCAGTATCCTTCTCTCTTTCGACTAGTCGATATATGTACGTGTATATTCGTGTTTCTCCGTGTGCTTTCAACGCGTTTCCCCAGAAATAAGTTCGTACAGATATGTTTTCTGTTCCTCGCATGTCTCTGTACTTCCGTGTCCGAGTATAATCGTCTGTCTGTGTGTGTGTGTGTGTGTGTGTGTGTGTGTGTGTGTGTGTGTGTGTGTGTGTGTGTGTACTCTGCTGTATTCGTACAATGTTACCAGTTCGTATAAATGTGTATGCGTACGTGTTTGTTTCTTTTTTATCTCATCCAAGAGCGCCAAAAAATCGTGGCGGAGAAAGAAACTGGAATTCTCAAACCGAAATGGAAGCTCTCGCGACAGGAACCGCCACTGAACCTCCTTACTTCCGTCCTCCTCCGCTTCCGGCCATCGAAGAAACCTTTCATCGCAAAACATTTCAAAGTTGAGAACTCGTAAAAACCCTATTGAAGCGCTATTAATGTTTCTTTCGCAAAGAAATACAATAAGACAGAATAATACACATGGCTGTGTGTAATCCAAGATATTCTGACAAGAAACTTTTTATATTCCATAAAAGGGAAAGAATTGTTAAACGCGACTCGTCGACTCGACTCGTCAGACCTGAGCTCGGGCGTCGTTTAAACCACTCAAAATCTTCCACCAGTCTGTATCTATTAACCTGAAAGCCCATTAGAGAATTAAAGCTCGAACTAGCGGCGGACAAAAAGGATAGCTGCCACTCGACGCCAAGAATTCGCCTGCAAATTGGCAAAACGTTGGAAACCGTGATTGACCATTTTCAAGTGGATACGTATAGACTCTCGAGTGTTTAGCGTAAATTGAGACCGTAACAAAAATATTCTCCAACCATTAATTCAATTGCTATCGATGACTAATCTAACGATTAGGTAAATCTGTTTACTGTAAAGCAAAATAAACGTTGAAGAATTTAACCTTCTATAATAACCCTCTGCTATACGAACTTATAAATTCATTGTTATCTGCACTTTTTAAATCTCGTTACTGGGTTCTAACACTGGATTACAATACTAATGATCAACCCATATTGCAGCAGTACTTTTAATCAATTCATTAATTTGACCATGATTTAAGATTACGTTTGAAAACTGGATAAGGGAGACCGGTATAAGTTGTTACAGGGGCAATTTGTTATCGAACAGTTTATATTTTTTCTGATTAATGTGATATTTGGAAATTGAAATGAATAGTATGACGCGTTATACGATATCGTGTTATATTAGACTAAAGGTTACTAAGAACAAGAAGCAAAAATAGGTTCCAAAAATGAATAAAGCTATTATTTTATTTTGGTAATTATAACGGATTACTAAAAAAAAAGGAAAAAATAATCAACACGTGGCGTGTTTACGAGGGTTCTTCAATAATTTAACCGTGTTAAGAGTGAATTCTAGTTGTAAGACTGCCGTGTTATTCTTTAATCAAACAATTCTTTAATCGTGTCAGAGTGAAATCGTGTTGCAGAAGTACCGTGTTATACGGAGATTGGCTGTATGTACTTTAAATGGGTGTCACTGACAATATTGGAAATGGAATATAAAAAAAGAAAATTAAAAATAGAAAACCAAAAAGTGTAACACCTTACTCCGATCTCCCCTACTTGCTAAACCTCATCCTTAAATATCCTTTCGTTTCCCTATCATGTTTCCTGTGTTTGTCCTGTATTCTTTATAATGCAAAGCATTGCTTTTTTCCCGTGTACGAAAATCTGATTGCAGAGAGTTAACATAAGGCTTAAAGAAGAGGAATTTGTTTGAAGTTGATGTACAGGATAATTTTCATTGATCTCAGGATTTTGCCGTAGCCCCCTAGTGCAGAGATCCTCTTGCAGGATGCTCCTGGCGTCATTCGCCATCCCTTCCATGTTTTTCGTCCCGTCAGCTCGGAATACACGACGCGCCTCGAGTGATTCGCATACCTATCGAATACTGAAGGCGTAACGAGCAGCCCTATCCGCCGATATCCGCGAATGCCTCCGGAAATATTTACCTAACTGTATGGGTACGTTAGTGTGCCAATGCGAGACACCATACAGGTGTGCTTTTCTTAGAAACGGGCTTAACTCTTTGCGATAAATTAGGTAAATTTGTGTAACAATTAATGGGGGCAATAGTCAATTAAATATTGATCTTTTACAATTACTTTAGCGGCACGAATCAAGGAATTTCTGATGAAATTCAGCATTTGAAAATTTTACGTTGATTAACGTAATCGTTGCAACGGACGGATTCTTTTAAATATATTTTATAGAAACAATTATAACGATAGATTATTAAGTAACACGTAAATAACACGTTTAGCAACAATTTAATTATTTCTGCACCAATGTAAAATCGATTATATTAATCCACAGAGGGATTGCAGTGCACCACTAATAACGATGCCATCGAGTAACTAAAACATTGCTCTCATTATCGACCAAAGGAGTTATTAAAATTTTTAATAGGATGAAAGCTTTCCGTACTGAACTAAAGTCGCATTTAAAACAATTCGAAGAATGATGAATGTAATCTTCAATTCGTATCTAAGAATCGGAATAAGCTATGCGAAAACACCGTCCTAGTTCTTAAAAATAGATCGAAATCATGCCTCGAAAATTAAAATCACTGTATTCAACGTATTTCATTTCTTTTAACGCTAACCGTACCGACGTTTTACAGATACCTATTCAAGAAATTTTTCTGAGTGGGAAAAGGAGCAAAAAGAAAAACATAATGTGAGACAGTGGCCAATAGGAAGATAAAAGAATTGTCATAAAGTTAATTAAACGCAAGAAATAACAGTGAATGTAGAATCTTAAATCAAATATTTCAGAATAATTATTGTTAATCAACCACCCCATTATTCAAACATCAAACACTTAACCTGCAGACTGCACAAGTCACACGAAAAGCCAATCACAAATCGATCACAAATGAGAAAGGTACACAGTGTACCTCCTATTTAAAACAAATCACCATCAACGTTTCCTAAATTCAACCCCCATAAAAACCCTATTCCCATACTAACAAACCTTAAAGAAGTTAATATATACAATAAATCGAGCTTAAAACGAGGATGCATCCAGCGAATCTCCCATTTAAACCAAATCATCAACAAACCTTTCTAAATTCTTAAAGTCTCTCTTAAATTCAACCCTTATTTTAATTCCGCTCCTAATTGGAAGTTAAAGAAGCTAATTCGCAATGAATCGATCTCAATCCTCATTTAACCAGCAAAAAACCTGCTACTTAAACTAGATCACCGATAAGTCTTCCTAAATCCGATCCTTACCCCAATTCCTTTCCCCTTATCCTAACACCAAATTCCTACTTCCAACTAATTCAAAGAAGCTAATATACAATGAATCAATCTCAATCTAAGTTCAGCTACTAGCAAAAACCTTCATCGATCACTTACTCGTTCTATCCCCCCCCCCCCCCCTTTTCGCTGAACGTTTAGCGTTGGCGTTTACGCTTCCCTAAGTCAACCACGTACACCTCTCATACTCGACTGTTAGAAGAAGTAATGCCGCGAGTGCGTAACAACAGGGCTGCCACGGTACGACAAGCACACTATGTTCGTGTAAACGTGAAACGCCTAGCTGCTTGACGATGCTCGTCGTCTGGATGGCGGTTAACGATCCCCGCCGTGTTTTTCCGTGGCTGGTTCCCGAGGGTCGCCCAAAGTGCCGTATTTAACTCGCGAATTTTAGTTGCCAAGTATATGTACATCGATCCCGACTTTCCCACCAAACTATATATCCTAAGCTTCAAATTCGGACATTCTTCCAGACATCTATACACGGAAAACAATCACGCGTGATCGATGTATCGACGCGTGATCCTGTATTGTCGGCATCGTAGACACGGAATGCGTTTTGATCGATAGGACCGTTCGATATTACGAAGGTACGCAACGTGGCATCTATACGTGAACCATTCCTAGCCATTCCTGTGTTTGGTTATGAAAGGCTGTGTAAATGTAGGTGCAAGTAAACGTGTATTATGGTGTGAACGTCTACGTGTTATAGCGTAAACGTTTGCGTGCATCTGAACGCGATCATCGCCGACGACTCGCGCGATTAACGATCGATCGTTTTGACGACTTGTGCGCGCGGACAATTCCGGAAATTGGCAGTGCTCGAAACCGACGAACATGTCCAGCCGTATTAGCGAGATTCAAAAAGGGGACGACGACGTCGAGAGCGTGCGATCGATACGCTTGGCCGCGGGGCTAATTATATATCGTGTCGATGCGGTTCTTGTAATAAAAAGCCCGTCCAGCCGCGACGACACGCGCTCGTCACTCCGTGAAACTGTCCGCCGGATGGATCTACCCGACTAATCCCTCTCAAGCCCTCTGTCGCCCTGAAAATCTTTCATTAAACGCTGCGGAGATGGCAAATGCAAAAGGATAACTTCATTTACCAGAATTTCCGCTAATGGTAACAAAAGAATAACTTTTTCTTTTCGGATTCTTTAAGAGCCCTAATCGGTTTCCTTTTTGGGGATAATTGAATGCGTGAAATCTGTAATTTTATATCTGGAATAGTAATCCTTCGCCTTATGATTTTTGTACTAGTTACACATGTCAAGAAAAGTTGAACTTAAACAACACCCAATTTCAACACTACGTCAAATACAAAATATCGAAATATTACAAAGTATTTGAATTTTTGTAATAGGTAATTCTTAATGTTGTAAACGAAGCTAATGAAATTAAATTACACTTCATTTTATAAATACAATATGTATTTCTGTTGTCAGATGGCAAAATATATGTCTAAGTTTCGTCAAAATTGAGACATGTGCTCTTCCTAGTGTTAATTTGCTTAAAAAATAGTATGAATAAATTAACTAAACTTGAAATAACAACCATTTTCTACCACCACTAATTAAAGAAATTCTATTTTCAAGAGTATTATTATTTTTCATAGCTAACCTCTAAAATTACTATACTGTAAAATTAAGAAAACTGCAACGTGCCAGGTTTTACCATTTGACCACGGATTTATTCTATTTGGACCACGTGTGACTCGCGATTATAAGAGCAAAGGGTTAATATTTGAAACTTTTGATCATGAGTCAATTCCATTTTATGACTTCTGTGTGAGATACTGTTCAAGCATTCAAACTTTTCATTTGAGAGATTCAAATATTAAGAAATATTAAAGAATTCCTTTGTGCAAAAGTGAATCGAAAATGGGATCAGGTCAGAAATTCTTGAACTTCCGTAAGTAGTTGATTTCGCTTAATACGAAGCCCCATTATAATTTTAAAGTAACTTTCTGGTAACGAAATATCTTAAAGAACCCCACTTTGATGAAAATTTAACATACAAATTGCTATCTATGTGCAAAATTTTCTTTTTCTTCAAGAAAATTAGGTCATTCTGTAAGTAATGTCGCTTTTCTTAATTCATCTTCACTGCACCGAAATGATATTACTCTGCTAGTTAGATTTAAATGATGAAATGCTACTGTAATTCAAATTTGATATTTTTTGTACTTTTTTTGAACTTGAATTTGCTTCTGTTTCATTTTTCGAAAATTTAGAGATCCCATAGGAAATGAACGAGCAAGTAGTCTTATTCTAGTTGAAACGCATGGAATTTATAGATTTTGTTCTCTAAGTTTTACACTACTAAGAACCAACCATTAGGGCAGCACATCGTCGGTTTAATCGACAGTGAAAGGGTTGAAATTATAGTTTGCAAAATTTGAAAGCTATTACTGACATCTTCTCTGTTCTAACCGATTTACTATACACTATATATGCTACAAATGCACTGCAATTTCTCATTTGAACTTACGTAATAATCAGTATTACAATTGTGGAATGTAAATGGTAAACAATATAAATACGAGAAGAATCAAATATTATAATAATAATAATAATGTTACAAATATTTAATATTATAATATTATTTTCTAGTAGAAAAGGTTGTAAATTCCATGCTGAATAGGATGTTACACATAAGTAACACAATAATTTAAAAGTATAAATGTTACTGAATTAATATTTGATAACTTATACGCTTCTTTTAGTTTCCGTTGCGTTTTTGTTTTACACTGAGAATTACTTTCAGCACTTACATCATTTACCATTTTAACTCCTCAATTAGGTCTCACTTACATTTGTTATCTATTTTGTTTTAGATAAATGATATCATTCTAACATTTTTAATTAAGATTAATTTGATTTAGACTATTTCCAAAGCAGATCAGAAAATTTGCATATATATGTTAAATAAATAAGATATTGATGCTCATTTAACTCTTCTTCGGCTTACGTTTATATCTTCTCATAAGTTCAAATTCAGAACATTTTAATGGGTATTGCAACTATTTGAAAATCTATTTAATTCCGTATCGTTTCAACAAATTTCGAATACTGCTACGCAGCATTATTGTATATTAATTTTCGCTTATCAACGTGCTGGTAGAATTAAAGAGAAAAGTAAACTGTGAACTAAATTTGAAAATCCAAAGCGTTAGTGTAGCGGAGAAAATAACGTTACTTATGGAATGACCTGATTTTTACTATACAATATAGCTACCATAAAAAAAAAGCTATCCAGACTTTCGATCTACCATTCCATAAAATAATTGCCATCTTTGAGCGCGTAGATCGGCGGTCGAATGACAAAATGTACGAAGCCACGCGACGCGTGTATAAAAGATAGAAATCGGCGAGAGAACGTTGCGGAAACACGAAAACTTTGTTCCGGTCTACTAACTAACACCCCGAATGATACTCCACACCGCGTGAAATTTCGCCCCCAAGCCGGTTAATCGAGTACCGGCCGGATAAAAGACAGAAAATCGAATTTCACCGTGTAACCGAGATTAATCCGTGATCAAGTGGAAAACACACGTACACGGAGAAATTGCTTCGCGAGACGAAAATCGTTGGGGAAAGTTTCGAGTCTTCCTGTTCGAGATGTCGTCTTAATAAATCCTGGAAGGTCTTACGAAACGGCAAGACCTTTTTAAGTAGCTCGGGCTACGAATCGTGGATGCGATATAACTATAACTTTTTATTCGCGCGGAAAGCAATTTTAATCCTTCCAGGTCTTTTGTCCAAGCTTCGCCATAATCGTCTTTATTTCAACCGAACAACGATATGAAAGTGTTTGAAGAATAAGAGCAAAGAGGATATACCACCGGTAATGAACGCTCGAATATTATTTCTGGTTTGAATTAACCCCCAACGAGTGTCGGAACGATTTAAAAATCTTTTGCATCATATATTTAACATCTATTGCAGTATTTATGTGAAAGATTTAAATTTCTCGTAAAAGAAATTTGTAGAATTTATGTAGAAACGAAATTCAGATGAAGATCTCGACCATTTCTAAGATTTCAGATTTAATGCAACAAAATTAGTTAATACTTTTTTAATTTAAAACAGCTTTGACTAAATCCTAATAAAGAACCAGATTTAAATTGCACTGAAGAAGAATTTTAATATTCTGATACGAATTGAATTGAAACAAAAATTTTGACAAATTTAAAACTTCGAAATGATACGTAACGAGGTTATTCGATTTTTTTCATTTCAAAGTAAATTTGAATTGACTGCTTTAATGTATCAAGTCGATTTAAAAATTTCTCAGATTATAGGTTCAACATTTGTTACGTAATTTTCGCCAATTTCATTGCAGAAACTCTAAATTGTTTTTAACGACAACTTTCAAATTGACCTCTTCTACTATGAACTTTACTAGAATCAGATTTCATTTACCCCCTGTAGTTTTATACATATTTTATGATAATCGAATGAACATTGCTGTAAATTTATCCAAAAAGCACACGCAATTAAAGTAAATTTTACGCGATAGGGGAAATTAAATATAACTGATGGTCTTAACCATTACTAGTTTTCTATATCTAAAGCAACAAAGTCGTTCAATTTTCTAGACTTTCAAATCGTTTCGAAGTTCCATGACCCACCAAATTATCGGGAAACTTTCAGCAAAGAGGGCGATAGAATATCGAATGAATGTACCACGAGAGATCGTCGCCTGTAATTGAGCTGCAATTTCGCAGCGACGATAAGGGTTCGCGTAAATTCGTTCTAAGGGCCTTGTAACGGCAAGATAGCGGATAAAAATCAAAGTTCCACGTGAAACTCGGACGTCGTTAACTGGCAATTACGTGTAACCGTAGCCTAACCATACTCGGGCACAATTTCATGTGCTGCCCATCGATCTACCAGGAAAGTTAGCCGATGACTGGTGGAGCGACCTAGCTGTAAGTATGTACATAAGTACACGTATCGACGAAAAGGAGAGGTGTCCGTAAATGGTCAGACACGCGAATCCTGTGCCGTACGATCATAAAGCGGACGCGTTCACCTCGGAATATTGATTATAAAATTTTGAAAATTTCCAAAACTAGCTGTAATGTATCACGATCACGAATAAGACGCGTTCACTTTGTAATATTAATGAATAAAATTCTGAAAATTTCCAAAATTAGTTACAATATATTACGATCACGAATAAGACGCGTTCATTTTGAGATATTATCTAATTGTGACATTCGGAAATTTTAAAAGAACAATCATAATGCACGCTACCGTTCATAAGTATACGGACATTTTTACATTATTAGAAATACATGAAATATACTTGAAGCAATACTTTAAAATGTAATTTTCGCTACTGTTCTTATTTCGTACGATCTTATAAGGTTCATAATGATGAATGAAAACAATATTTAACATCAATTAGTATAAATAACAAAGCAGTAACTGAAGTTTGACTGGTCTTGCACAAACCTTGATACAAATTGTGTAAAATTTCAACTGTTCGCTGTGGATAAACATGGCATTAGTTAGATTTTTCATTGTTTCAGTTAGAATTTAGTAATTTCATCCGTCTGTTGATTAGGTTGTTAACGTATAATGCATCTTAGTCCTTCTGCGTGTTAATTTGCACGATGATTAATGTTGATCTTATTTGGGGATATTCACAATACATTCAAAGTCGAACGTTTTGATCGGGTTGCGTCAAATGTCCGAATAGTTATGGACGGTAGAGTACGTACACACAAAAATAGAATTCATTTTGAAACATTAATTATGAAACTTTAGAAAAGTAGTTCTAAAGACTGTCAACCCTTTATAAGAGGTTATTATAACCCTTTATAAGAGGAAAGTATATAATCGTATTTGCGTACACTTTAATATATTTATTACAATTTCTATTTAGGTGAATCTTGCGTGATAAGTAATATTTTCTTTTTATAAAATATTCTAAGAAATTGTTAATCCTTTCATTACAGCAATGGTTACAAGCCAAGTACATACGTTACGTTATTGTTTAAAATCGCCTATATTATTATATTACAAAATACGTATACTTCTTTTCACAAAATTTTATTTGCAATTATGCACTAGTACCACAGATGGGTATTGAAAGCCATCAAATATCAATGATGATAAAATACTACGAATTTTGATCGATAACTACGGTCACCCCTAGTATAAAGCAAATGCTTACCGATGGGTGATTAAAATCATCCATAGTAATAAAAGGATTAACTATTTAAACAGAATTAACACCTCGAAAAATACCTTGAAGAATATATATTTTCAGACAAATATATTAAGCTCCATTTTCAAGTTTCATATGAATTATTTCGATAGCAATTCCAAGAATTATTAGAGCTCCTCGATACTTTGTTTTAATCCTTATGCACTGTTCGAATAAGTGCTACGTTAAAACCGTTGGGATTAATATTAAGTTAATAAACATTTTTCATCGTTACTTAGCAGTATAATATGTGTTTTTGCGCATGGAATATATTCTTCAAATAATCCTTAAAAAACTATGATTTTCATATGAATTGTATATTTCGGAAAGAAATTATTTAATGTCCATTTCTTTATTTCGGATCAAATTGACCCGTAACAGTACGCGAGGGTTAAAAAATCATGGAAAATTGAATTTGTGCAGTTAATGTATTCGGTTTAATTTTAGATATTTAACGTCGTGTACTATCCTAGTAAACGTAAATATTATTATTAGCTGCTGTATTTTCACGCTGTAGGAAGAAACTATAATTAACTTTCTTCCATAAATAAACAAAAACCCGCTTATAGAGGGTTCATACCAATAAAACTACCAATCTTTGCAACGGTACTGCTTCCAATAATAACTTTAAGTTTGAAAAGTTATAAAATTTCGTTCCATCTAGGATGAGCGAATTATAAAATTTGAGCGAATGACAGACCGCGTCGCGTTAAAGATTCCTGAGAAAGTCCTCCGCGACCTAAAATTTTATCTCGCTGTCCCATCTATTAAAGGAGCCGTAAAATTTCAAATTACAGAACTCGCTGTCCACCAGGAACTTAGTTATACGTACGACCCCCTCCCCCTTCGAAAAATGTTATCTCACCGATCTATTAAGAAACTTGTGAAATTTCTACCTTGAACTAGTATAGACCCATATCTATCGGCAATCATAAATCGAACACACCCAGTTCATCGTCGCAAAAATAATTCCTAGGGCACGACATTCTTATAAATTCCTAGAAACAAAGGAAAAATGGAAATATCGACGAGCTGGAATCGCAGATGGAGGACGGAGAAAATGTCGACGGAAATTTTATGTTACATCCTCTCCCTGAAGCTCTAAATTCTAACGCGATTTGGTTCATCTAGCGGGTGATTTTCTCTTTGACCAGCGCTCGGAACACTCGGCTATTTGGTGTAAGATAAAACAAAAGGGAAAACAAAAATAGGCGCAAACGTAGGAGAAGTGATTAGGTTCTCGACGAAACCCAATGTGTGGGAAAAGCAAAACGAAACAACAAGAAAAGAGAGGTCGAAAAAAATAGGTCTACAAAGTATACCTAGAACCCTCCCCGCCCCGTCCAATAATAAATAATGAATTCTGCGTATACTGTGTAAGTTACTGTAATGATATATGCGTGTACATATACGTGTCTCTGTGTGTGTGTGTGTGTATATTTCCCCGTGTGTCTGTTGCGTGGTAATATAATAAACAGTGAATAACACATATATAAAATCATTAAAACGATAAAACAAAATAAAATAAATTATCCAATATATTAATTAATATACTTAATCATCTGCGTAATATATTAATATTCTGGTTATCATATATATATATATATTATTAAATTATATATTTATATGTAGGTGTATGCGTATGCTCGGTTTGTAGCCTTAACTATGCAAAGTGCCCCTTTCTGCAAAAGAGAGAAGATCGACGGTAATATCATTTGATCACAATGTAGCGGTTTGGCTCTTTGAATAGCTAGCGGACTCGATGTACCACACGTTTTGTGTCCACGTGATATTGCGAGTGTACACGATTTTTTCTAGCTTCGAAACACACGTACATTCTCGTCCGTCCGTCCGTCGTTTAAATGTTTTATCATAGTTATATGTACGCGTTAATCCAAGCGTGCACGTGTAATCAAGTCGTACGTGCACGCGTGGACGTCTTCGCGACACGGCTGTATCCTTTTCTTCCATTAAACCTTTATATTCCGTTAATATATTAAAAATAATAAGGTGTAAGGAAGTAAATATGTATATAGATATATAAATTTCCTCGCGTAAAAACAAACAAAGAAGAAAGGTAGAACAAACAGATTGCACCCCAACCAATTAAATATCAACGATATTGTGTAACGATGTAGCGGTGAATATCGTAACCAGCCCTCTTGAATAAAAATTGACACCGTTATTTTAAAACGTAACACTATTCCACCGATGCCGATTTTACCATGACAACGGCCGTTTAACCATAATAACGTAATAACGTATATAAATGTATAATATATAATATGTATAGAGTACTACAAATGAATCCGATTACAGATAAAAGATCCTTATTTCTGGATGCGTTCGCCTATGCACTTAAGTCCCGAATTCGTGGAATGTCTCGCGTGATTTCCACTATCATCTGCTGCAGTATTGCATATATCCGCGGAGGTGTGTTAAATCGTAAATATAAACTTTTAGGTGTTCATGTTAACAAATAACGCGTTTTATAGTTCAGAGCTCATATTAGAACTGCAAAGCGCCACTTCTTTTTTTTTTCTTTGTTTCTTCTACTTTTTTCTCTATCAAAAAAGACCATTAGAAACGATGCATAGGACTAAAAGATTTCGTTGTTAGTCGATTAATATTGCGTGTCATCGCACTTCCGCCGGTTCCGGAAGTACGCGAGGGTGTCGTGTGGCTGTGTATTTCGTAGAGTGTGTATATGTGTGAGTGTGCGTATCCGTGTGGTATATCAAACGGCTGCCTCCCTCAAAGTGTGTATCCTCTGTATATCTATGATTGTTTCCCTGTGAGTGTACGTGTATCTATATATCGGATATTCCCCGAAATCCCAATAACTCCCACTGCCCGAGCTAAAAGCTCGCGAACTGGACCTACACGTATGTGGGCGTAATATATTGCCAACGATTCCCGAACGCCGATGAAACTCACGATTACACTCTAATATGAAGTCCAACTATAAACTCTTCAACAACTATACGACTCACCCTGCGTATCGAATGAATTACTTCCAGTAAATCCGTATTAATAATTAATAATTAATTAATTAATCGGTTAATAATAATTCTTTCCTGGCTGCCGAACGGCGCGTATCGGCCGCTAGACAGCAGCAACTACGGGAGGAATTGGCACCACGTTTGCTCCCACTTTATGTAGATATATATATATGTATATATATATATATGTATATAATCATATATACATATAATATGTAATTCCATTAAATCTCCCATTATTAATATTTATATTTATATAATAGCAATAATGCGCGAATCGTGAACTCTCCCGAACTAACTCTCTTTAGTATCGTCGATCGGCGCAGCGCTCGTTCACCACAAAAAAAATAAAGCTGCCCGGTCTTTGGACAATGTTCGAAACAACGTTTCGCACAACAGTCGCCACTGACACGCGTTTACGCGCGCACAAGTTCGAAACGCGATCACGTGCGCGCATGCGTCGCGTGTTCCCGATCGGCTCAAAGGTAACGCGCGAGACCCGCAAACGTAACACAGCCGAGATACAAAAAAAAGCGACCCGCGCCAACTTCGATTCGTCTCGGACTCTCCGCGCTCTACCTCTCTCCGTCTCGGATGCGCCGATCGTCACAATAAAAAAAACAACAACAAACAACAAACGGCCAGAGCTTGCCAGCAATCGAGAAGGAACTTTGTCGTCGCATCGTTCGTAAAAAACCCGGCTCGGCTCGAGTTGAGTTCGAGACAAATCGAACTTTAAATCGGCTTGTCATAGAATGTTCCCGCGGTAGCAGTGACGACCACGCGCATTCGCGTGCGCCGTTTAACCTCATAAGCCGATCGCTCTCGCGCGTGCACATCGTGATGCTTGCCTGCTCTTTTACAATAAAGGACATGCGCGCACACGCGCGCGCGTAACTCTCCGTGTGTGGCACTCGGCTCGCTCGCTTTTACTCCTCATAACGTTTCCGTAACAAACACGACAAGCCCACCCGAAAAAACGTTGCACACTAAACATCGTACACACCATGTGTTTACAAAAAGAACCCCCCCGCGATAGGAGAATCTTGTCGATTTCTTAAGCGTAGAACCTATAAAAGATTTGGTGTTTTCGAAAAAGAAAAAAGCCGAGAGAGACCGGCCTTTACGTGGCCATGACACCAGGGCCGTATCGTATTTAGATCTACAGTGCGACAATACCCCCCTGCCGGCGCAGCCACCCGCGCTCTCTGTATATTATTATTTTTTCTTTTATGTATATATATAATATGTATAATATATATTATTCATTGTTACTTTTTTTCTGGTTTTCTTGCTTTCGGGGCGCGTACGTACGTGTAAATATATATATGTATATTGTATGTATAAGATATATACAGACGCGTGTGCACGGTCCTTCCGCGTTTTAGGACAGCGTGTTCATGGTATCGTTAGTCATCGCGGAGAGCGCCAAGGTGCCCGTCACGAAATCGTTTAGATCGATCTTTCTTGCCTCGGGGTGTTTGAATTTAAAGTGCGTGCGCAGGTTGTCGCTACGTGTGTACGTGGCACGACAGAGAGGACACTCAAACCTGCCGGGGAAGTGGACGTGGTAGTGGTTCCTGATGTGCGTCACGACCTTGCCGCACAGCTTGCACCTGTGAAGGTTGCAGCCGCCTGGCACCCGGTCAAAGGTCAGCCGCATGTGCCAGGCTTTTGAACCTGCAACATCAACACAAGACAAGTCACTTTCAACTGTTGGCCTCCCAACACGACCTACGACGAGCCGCCCGCGGCCCAGTCTGTGTCGACGGCGGCTCGGCTCGATCGCTTCTTTCTCTCTCTCTTTTTCTTTCCTCATGTATACTATATATATATCTATCTCTCTCTCGTTCTCTCAGTCTCAGTTTCTCTCTTTGCTTGCCTCTCTAGCCTCCAACTCCTCCTTTTCATCCTCTGCCTTCGCCTTAGCCTTTCCTTTTTTCCCCACAGTTCACCTTTGCCTCTTCTTTTACTTCCCCACGCTAATTTCCCCCTCGTTTACCCTCCTACTTACGAATCAAGCATCGTGCGACCGTGCCACACGTATCTACATGTTTTCTCTTCCCTTTACTGAAGAGATCTTTCCTTAGCCTCGCCTTAGAATCTTTTTTCTCCACCCCAGCTAGTGAGGTCGGTCCGCGTGTTACTCTTTTCGACGTGTCGTGCAGCGTTTAAGAGAGACGGTCAAAAGATGGTAATTCATCGATTAAAGTCACGGAACCACGAACGAGAAAAGGGAGGAATTCACGAACAAAGAAAGAAAAAGAGAAACGAGACGCGATGTTCCGTCAGAATTGGTTGATGCACGGTGATTCACAAGCAAGCAAACTGACCAAGAAGAGGATTCAACCGGAAATGCCGTTTCGATGTTTGACCTCGCAATTAATGTCCCTTGACGCATAAACTGTGCAACCGCATAATCACGGTTACTGGTAGGATCAAGCTTAACATACGAGGCTTTAAATGTCAACCGTGAAGCTAATTAGTATTGTTTTAGTCAAATTGAATACTTGTAGCGATAAGTGTTTCGATAAATATTCTTGCGAAATTATTGCTAACATTGCTGCTAAAATGTTTGCCATGTTTCGTTAACTTTTACGTTATTTCACTCATAGAATGCTGATCATGTTTTAGTTCTACATATATGAATAACAAAACTGAAACAATGGTAATAGAAATGACTTAGAAATATGTTAAAATTGAAAAAAGAGAATTAAGAGGTCTTTTTACTTTCCATTGAATTTTGTCTTTATTTCCTAAAAGTATAGAATGTTTAGAATATGTTTATAAAACTTTATCGAAAAATTCCCAAAATTGTAAAACTTTGAATACAATAATGGATAAAAAATTAGTTGTTTTAATTCCAAATGCATTTATTTCCAAACCACATTTTAAAAAATGGTATGCATCATATATAGAAGACTGTTAAGGCAATCAACTTTCTAGTATTACTGAAGCAAATATCTTTTCTGAGATACTGAAGCTGATTTAAGTTAAAAAATTGGGTAAGATTGAAACTTTTACTTTTCAGTACGTTTTACTTTTGTTACAAAAATTCTGAAGTGCTGATAAATAATGCATATAAATATATGTAAAATTTGAGTAAAATCCAGTTCGTAGCTTTTTCAACAAAAATTTCCGAACTTTATCTATTTTTCGGAGCGCTAAAATAGAAAAACCTCTTAAATTCCAATGGCACAATTATTTTGCAAAAGCAAATTCATTTGAAATTTATTTAAAATTATTATCAATGTAGCAATCAAAATGGGATGAAAAATTGTATATTCATTTTCAAAGATACCAAATACGTTCGATAATGGTTTAACAAAATATATACATTTTAAATTAAAATTCAATTCTACTTATGGTACCCTCAAATATATGCTATTTAAATATGTTTTAGCAAAATTTGGTTATTACTTACGGTAAATTTGATCCCACCATTAGTCACGATCCTGTTTCTTTACTTTTTACAATTACAGGCTCTTTTAAAAATCATATATGTTATGTACTATTTTAATAAACTATCAATGCAAATACAAGTATTTTTTCTAACGCCCATCGTATTACATTCATCAACTATTTTCTTCAATGTATCACTTTTAAGCAAAAGAATTAGCCTCTTCTTGGTCAACATCGTTGTATCCCGTTAACTCAACCAATTAATTTCATTTATTTGAAAAATTTGCTCGGTTAAATCGTTCTAAGCCTTAGAGAACACTCCATTATGTTTACAAAACGAAGCCAATCTTTTCCAAAGCAAATCTAGCTCGTGTTAAAAATTTGAATTTCGCGAAGTTTCTTAATGTAAATGTTAATTACCACGATGTTTGCTCTAACTTATAACTTAAATATAAAAATAAACAAAGTGGGAGGAGACAATCATGTCGTATATGTAATAAGACACTCTGTACATCAGGATTAAGTGCAACACACATTTACTTTTGCGTAAAAAGTCCTCTGTAAAAGAAAAAAAAGAAACGATCGTTCAAACTTTCAAACCAGTGCAATTAACAAGAAAAATGCATATGAATGGGTGAAGTGTACAAGTTTGCTACAAGTTCTGTGCGTAGGCAAAGCGAGCTCTTCCAAATATCATATTAAATTCAGACCGGCTATTGCTTTGTTAAGAAAATTAATCATGAACACTCCCCATTCGAGGAGAACCAAAATTAAGAAAACCGAACAAAATAATAAAATAAAAAAGAAAAACCAGAGGAAAGAAAAGAATGCCACCAAATAATCGATTAGCTGTCCACGAAAGAGCATTCTATGGGGGGCCACCATGAAATATATACAAGTATACGTGGTACCCTGTGGTTTCAAACAAAGTCAGGATTGGCCTAACGCGTAATGGAGTACTCTCTAAGCGGCTGAACAAACTGGCTCAATACAGTTACGAACTCCCCAACCTGATAGCACACAGAACACCTCCGAGTGTTAGCCTCGTTCGTCTCCATTTTGCGTTTTCGTAGACTTGGCGAGATTTATCGACAGAATCTTTTCAGCGCGATGTTTGCCCCAAGCTGCAGCTACTTATTGCGTGCATGTCGGCGGAAAGAAAATTATTATTCGCCGATTGCATCCACTTGAAGGTAGTAGCGATGGGACTGAGCTCCTCGTGAATTGTTTCATTAATCATTTGCGGACGGAACGAAATAACGTATAAGGAATTTTCGTCCAATTATTAATCCTTTGAGAACAAGATTTAAAAAATTCTTGTCCCATTATTTACAGCAGCAACTATTGATGATATTAATTTTGGAATTACACTTTCTTACTTTAAAAATTGGCATGTATCCAAAAAATCAAGACAAATATGGGTAGCTATTTGCGACACCCGCCTGCAAAGGGTCAAATACTTTTTAGGTATTAACAATAGTTACGGATTTTCTGAATCGAATAAAAATAATTGCTGGTACACGTTCGAACCTTGTAGTTTTTGAAAACAAATAATGACACAAATGAAACTTGTAAATTAAATAAAAATTGCTGATTTATATTCAAATCTAGTGCTATGGGGAGAAGTAATGGTACTTGCAAACAAAACTTATGAATCGAATAAAAAATCGGTGGTTTTTGACAAAGAATAAAAGTACTTACAAATGAAACGTATGCGTTGCATTAATAATGGCGGTATGTGTTCGAACCTCATATCTTGAAAGAGGAGACTGACATTTATAAGCGAAATGTATAAATTGAATAAGAAATTGATAACGCGTGTTCAAACCTATCTCGAGAAAGAAGAATCATATTTACAAATGAATCACGTGAAATGAACGGAAAATTGATGATATGCGTTCAATTCTGGTATTTTGGAAAAAATAATAGCACTTACAAATGAAATTTATAAGCTGGGTAAAATAATTGGGGATTTATATTTAAATTTTGCATTTTGGGAAGAATAGTAGTACTCACAAATGAAGCTTGTAAATCCAATGAAGAATTGGTAACGTGTCCGAACTCTATATTTATATACAGTGATGTGCAAAAATATCTGTCCACAACACATAAATATTCAATAATAATTTAAATCAGACATTAATTTTTTTTTCAGAAATTTGTTGTTCCTTTATACTGATGCATTAATTTCAACTATTCTTATCGGACTAAGCAATTTCTTACATAGCTTCATGTTTAAAATATATTCCAATTAAGATTCGTGGCCAGATACTTTTGCACGCCATTGTATATATTTTGAGCAAACATAGCAGTAGTTACAAATGAAACTTTAAGTTCTAAATAGTGTTACCTACTTGTACTTCATGAATAACGATACACTGGTAAAATAGCGTTACGTATAAATAACATTTTACTTTGTTCCATATCATTCGTTAATTGACAGATCAAATTCATAGTTATTACTAAACATTGATCATCAACTATATTTATTACCTTCTGTCACAGAGATTTGTGATATAAATTGAAAGACGTCCTCAATAACAATATCTATTCAATAAATTCATAATCGTTTCATATCGTATCGTTAATAAAATAATATTCGTAAACGTGATGTTTAAAACTAATATTACACACGATGTGCATCTTAAATTTTGCAATTTATTCTCCATTCAGGAGTCACTGAGCCTCTTACAAGAACTTTACCAATAACTATCAAATAACCGTGTTTTGTGGCAAGGTTCGAACATTACCAGCTCATTGATCTCAGCAAGTACTTCTAGGGAACATTTACTTTTGAAACATTACTCGGTAGTATCACACTAACGCTTCAGACGTTAAATTGATTGATGCAACTGCATATATCGAGCTCGTACCCATCGCTAACCAGCGAAGCTTCGATCGAGATATTCTATGATCTGTAAAAATGGAGTCCCACGAAGACCCAGACAACAGAGAGAAAGAGAGAGTGAGAGAGAAAGGGGAATCTCATCCGAGAAACTGATCAATGTTTCCTCAAAGACTTAAATACGGTTCGCGCTGCGTGCACGTGGTTCAAGGTGCGTGTACCGATGTCGATAACGGGAACGGTGATCTTTTTATTCTCGCCTCTCCAGGGGATCAGACTTCCGCGATTCCGGGTTCAATGAGTGCGTACAGACTCCATTTTAGTAGCCCCCAAAAGCACGAGCGTGTCAGTATGTCCGAAGTCTCATTTTCGTGTACCACAGCAGATGAATACATACATGTACACATATACACGTGTAAATGTACATTGCCACTGAAAAGTTTGGAGCAAGAATTTTCCGAACTGTGACTATCTTTAGAATTATTTAAATATCTCATACATTGAAAATAACAGATTTGTGTTTGTAAATTAATAAACAAAACTTTTTTAAACTTTACAGTACCTGAAGGATGATGATCGATCATTATGAGGAAGGATAGTAAATCCATAACCTTATAACAAATTTTACTTAAAGTTACATTCATTTTGACGAAAAAAATGAAAAGTTTCCATTTGGTAATTATTTGAGAAGATACTTCCCAAATTTTACCTATTTTTAGACACCCTAATAACACAAATTAGCCGTTTTTCTTTTCTAAAGAATATTCCGTGCTATAATAAATTCATCAAAACGTAATGTATGAATTTTCCAGTAAAGGGCAGTAATATTTTTCTGTTAAACATAGGAAACATTATTACGTAACACTGTATATTCAACTAAAACCAATGCTTCATAGAATTAATGGTTTCATTAGATAGTCGGAGCTCGTAATAGGGTGCCTGTTTAACAGACAAATCAGTATCATTTATTATGGAAATCCGACATTCCTTTTGGTTAACCAAACAATTACAATCCCAATTTTACGTCACACTTACGCACTATTATTCTAATATATGTATAAGTGTATTCTAAGGCGTACGAACGCAATACTTCGAACATTATATTCGTATAGCGGAAGGTGCTCCAAAATGTTTAAGCGGCAATGTATATATGTTTATATAATACACGTGTGCATAGACATATAGGAGTGTAATGCACGTGTACGTATATATAATCATACGTGTGCGCGCGCGCGTGTATTTACTCCTGATAAAACGATTCCACGGCGAGTCGACGTATCGATCTACTGCATTCACGCTACAAGCTCTGTTCCCGATTAACGTACAATTTAAATAATATTTGCGTGATAGGCTAGATAGCGGACGTTTATGGGAAAAGGTAAAAGGTCATTTCGTTGAACTCCGATCGATCAGTACTGAGGGGAAGGGCGTTAAAGGGAAGAAAGGAAGAAAAGGGGAGGAAAAGCGAGAGGGACAGAGAGTAGTGGGGAATAAAAGGGGAAGGGTGAAAACGTTAGACGAAAGGGGAATCGAGAGCGTTCAAAGATGTTAAAACTTTTGACGTTCCGCAGCTGGTTCGATTTTCAATAAAATCTGATTTCCGGCGAGCACACCAAGGCGCGTTTTCATTTCGCGAGATGCTCAAAGGTAGCAGGACCAGTTTGCCAGCGGAATACAGTTCTAGCGTCGATCTGTCGACGACGTCGCTCTTGCTCTGCAAGAGAACTTTGCACAACCTTGTTCCTTTACACATTTATGTACATACATATATATTAGCTAGCTCTTCACGGTAACAGGTGGCGTGCATGGGGAAAAAACGCATAACTCTTTCAGGGAAATATATCGAAAATGTGAAATGAGATCTTTTAAACTCATGGACTATCAGGAAAAACCTTTGCTTTTCCTTTTTCTATACTTTTTATGTATTACATGGAAAATTGGTATAAATGCATAAGAAGATTCGTTAAAGCACAGTTGAAATTGAAAAATTTGTACTCGACAATTATATATACTTATTGCTACCGTAACCGGTAAACGAGTCAGACAGTAAATCGTTTTCAGTGAAAGAAGAAGCAAAATTGTATTAATCGGACTATATAAGAATTGTCATAATAGTAAATGAACGAAAGAAATAACAATGAATGCAGAACGTAAAATTAAATTTTAAAACCAGTCATTTGTCCGGACCTGGTACGGTTAGTGCTAATGCAATAATGATATTAACAAAATAGTCATATGCAGGTGTAATAAATTTGAAGATACCTAAATATTGATCTTTAATAGCAAATTCATAGTTATTCAAACTTAGGGCAAATAACTTAAGTGACATTTATTTTAAAATACAAATGACTGAAAATTATGTAATCCAATTAACTGCATAATATTCGGTTTAAAGAGTATAAGTATGTAGATGAAATATTAACATGAATCTTTATTCTTCCTTGAACATTCTGTTGGTAATATTTTGTAAAATAAACAATTTAAAACCAAACTTAAGTTCAGTCTGGATGATGCCCTAAAGCAAAATGCTTCTTCGTCGATTTTGTTTGGACTGAAAATGATAACACATTCACTGTTAATTCATCTCAATATTCAGTAACATTTGTTTACATTATATTATTCGTAAGAACAGTTTTCTACATCTGTTTCTTTGCAACAAATCTATCGCATTTAAGTTGCTAACTGGGAGACAATTCCTAACAGAAAACTGTTAAAGTTGTGAAATTAAAAGTAAACAATGTGAATCATAAATGTAAATATAACAATCTGTCAAAGAAAATTGAATTTCTGAATAAATAGTTTGACAAGTTCAAAGTTTGCTTTCAAGTCAACAGTTCAAATAACTTCTGCAATTTAATTAACCCTGTATAATTGCATAAAAAATAAAAATCACTGGACAATGAACGTGTTTGCAGTATTCTTGAAGATCTCACTACACAATTTCAAAATACTTTCTCACAGAAGCTGTTTACCTTCTTCTAAATTCACTCGACGCAACCTGTTACCATTTATGAGTAGTCTACGCAGAGCCGATAACGAGTAATACGGTACGCTTTTGTTAGTGTAGGATATCCTCTCGGTTAGACTTTGTTAGACTCTCTGCTGGTAATATGCGTTAGCGTGAGTTGCTGGTTACACGGTTACATTGCGTGTTCCTCTCTTGGATGAACGACAAAGGCATGATGTACAACAGTTGTCCCGAGTACACAGAGAGTAAGAAGTAAAGAAAGAGAGAGAGAGAGAGAGAGAGAGAGAAAGATAGAGAGAAACAGAGAGACGCATGTATAATGAGCAGGAGAAAGATAGATATGAAAAGTGAGAGAGACTTGTGAGATTAATAGACACTGAAAACGGGAGAAGCAGCTGTGTATGTTCGAGAAGAGACGATAATATACTCTCTGTCCTCCGACCGAAACGAGAATCTCCTCTTTTTCCAGAGAGACAAAAAAAGAAAAATAAAAGACCGGTGGCTTTTTCTTCCGTAAAAATCGTTTCGCCGAAAGAACAACTCTCGCGTGTATCAGAGCACAGCGCGTCGAAGCGCACCGACCACGAAGCACACATCCCCCTCTTTTGCATGTCTCCTTTTATCAGTCTTTTATTATATTATTTTTCCCTTCCCTCCCTCCTCTTTTCCTCTTCCAGCCCTTCCCCCAAAATAGCGGCCGACTCGAGGTGTTTTTGCAACGGTATCGAGCAATAATCCCCGGCGTAAAGTACACACCCGTGGTCCACGGTACATGGAATTGGCTTTCAATCATTATTTATTTCACAAATCTGTTCAGTACAAAAATATTACAGTATATATATATTCTTGTAAATATATATATATATATATATAAATATTGTATATATAATTTTCGTTCATTTGTTTCGAATTCTTATTATTACGAGCTAGTATACACTAGTTTAGGAATTCTAATTGCTAGGTACATCGAGTGTTAAGTTAATTATTCTCCACAGCGGGATTTAAATACTTATGGTTAGTAATGTACGCTGGTGCCGACGAACGTATGGCACATCTCTCGTGTTTATTATTAGGAACGAGAGAAGTTTATTGTATTAGTGTGACAATGAGTACGCGTGATTCGTGATGCGGTATAGTCTGTCGAACTTAATGACCTTGAATAAATGTTAACAGAAGGAAAAGTCGTTCACATACATAAAATAGTAAGATAGTAAAATAACATCAGTGTATACTTGTACGATCCACAGTGACTGAAGAAAATGTTCATACACTGTAAACTTTTAATTTCTACGGAAGATATCTTTTCAGAACAACTTCAAGCTAAAGCTTACTTTTATCGTAACGATCTGGAGTGATTCACACACAATCGCTCAATTGCAAATATTATATAAACTAATATGAATTAATAATTTACTATCAAACAAATAAATACTCTTTGTGAAAAGAAAACACAAAATATTGGTAGCATTTTACAAAACATTTGATCGAATATGTGAATCACTGCATAAAAGTTGTAGAGTTACTTGCACGAAACTAATGTACAATATGCTACACAGTTTCCAGTCAAAATATCGATATATCCAAGATACATCAAGGTTTTAACTTGTTATTGCACAAAAAAAATATCGCTAATAGAAATCGAAAGTCCATTGTATGAAAATATCTTTTTCTCAATCATTGTACAGTACATCGATGTACTATAAATTCCTCCAGGTACACGGCAATGATTTACAGAAGCAAGGACCAACATTTTACACGTCAATCTAGCTGAAACCCTGAACGCGTCATCGTGAGAACATCATAAATCAACGTCACGGCTCGTTCGGTCCACGTGTAATTGTGTTTCATTCACGCGTCGAACGCAAGTTGGATCCGATAATACCGTCTCGACGAAACAAATTGAACGCGAAAATAGCCAAGATCAGACTGAGATTTAAACTGACCAATGAGCCTCACCCATCTGTGTATACTTCCACCTCTATATATAAAACCTATATAAAAGTGTACATACGGGTTACGAATGCTTTCCAGAAGGTGGAGGGTTCATTAAAGCAGCAATACGAGCATTTAAAACTAGCAAAGTCTCTTTTAACCTGAACTATCAAAGTCTAGCAACACAGATGATGGAAACGTGTGAATGGATTGATCGATCAGAAGAACACCTAAAAGAAATTACAGAGCTGCAAAACGTGTTGAAAAAGGAAAGGTGGAACAACCGGGGCCCAGTGAGACCAGAGAGCCCAGGGTGCGCTGGTCAGAGCGATATGTTTCCAGCGAGGGAGCTCCCGAGGTGGCTATCGCGACTTTTGCCAGCTGCATTAGCTAATCAAGCGAAGCGAGAGAGAAAGAGTAGCTTGGTGAAACGTTTCGATTGAACAGCGCGCGTAGGTGTGCGGTTTTCCACGAGATCGCCGTGCAGGGAGATGAAGTCATTCAAACTCCGCCTTTTGTTTCACCCTTTATTTTCGCGAAACGTTTCCCACCATGGCTACAAGCGGAAAATAGAGAGAACTCGATTGAGAAGAGCAGAGCAGATCCGCCTCTCTTTGCCTCGATTCGATCATGCACGTACTTTGAAAGCTCGGCGAAAACTTATCGTGTACACTGAGTGAATTTACCTACAATGAAATTGAAAGAACGTAAAATGGTCCATTTTTTTTTTTTTTTTTTTTTCTTGGGGATGATGCATTTGTTAAGCGAGCACATCTCTATTGTATATTAAGTGGTTTATAATTATACGCCTTGCGAAAGCGTAAAGACTACAGCATCATACACGAAAATAGAAAAAGTAATAATTTTCCTCGAAATCGAAAGCGAAAAAGAACAAGGCCTTTCAAGGACTCCTACTAGAAGTTTTTCAGACTCGAACCTATCTTCTGCAGTGATATCGATTGCATATTTTGATGAGCACCAGTAATTTTACAAAAAATCTGAACCTAAAGAACGTATGTAAAACCTAGAAAGCCTATATGGGCCTAGAAATGTCTATCTCGTGTTGCTTGCACGATGATCCTGAACGGTTAGACTGGTTGCCTTCGAATTACCACAGTATAATACTGTATACGTGGAGCAAAACACACTGTGACAGTGAAGAGGGGAGCAGAGGGACAATATTCCGCGACGACGAGGCGATCTTACGGGGTGCCATCGGTTAGTGACCGACTTGCCACAATGGAGGCAGCTGCACGCAGTTGGGAACGACAAGCGTCGGCTATCCGGACAAACATATCACACCGATGGCCAACGGCACAGCCAGTACCACCACCGACAAACACCACCGCCCGTCACCCTCTTGTACGAGAGAATTCCTCGTCTCGGAGGGTTGCAAGGGCGGAGGCATATCCAGCAGGACAGCTGGAACTCTGACCTTGCGGGGCAACCCCTCTCTCTCTTCTCAGTGAGAGACCACTGGCCAACACTGTAACAGAGAGAGAGAAAGAGAGAGAGAGAAAGAGAGTGTATGTATGCGTGTGTGTGTGTGGGCGCGCGTGCGTGTGGGCGCGCGCGAGAAAGAGAGAGAGGGAAATTGTGAGAAGGAAAACAGGCTTGGAAGAGTTGATTAGCGCGCAAGGGAAAAACGTGAGGAACAGGAGGAATCCCTTTTTCAAGGCTATAATAACGGGACGATCTTTGCAACACGAAACGCGACATTTGCATACGCTGACATCGATCACCGCGTTACATATTCCTGGGCAACTCTGTTGTGCTGAATTAGAGAACAAAAGAGAGAGAAAGGAAGAGAAGTGAAGGAATACACGTGAAATATAAGGACGGTAGAAACTAGGATAAAGAAGGTCGACAAGTACCGCTATATCTCTCAGCCTCTCTCTCGTATCTCTCCGGCAGTGCATACGAGTTACACACGGTGTAACTGTGTATGTTCTGTTTCTGGTTGCATGTATGCAGGGAAACTCAGCTTCCGTGTGTTATATGTATGTGAACTCAATGGAACAACCGTGCAACTGTCATAGAAACTGTTTCGGGACACCAGTTTTCTCTCTCCCGGCGACGATTCTCACCCGACCCTCGAATACGATTTCCCCCTCGTTTTCAACCAGGTGATACTCGCGCGGAAAGATTTGACACAATGGAGAGGCGACTATTAGCTACTGTCGAGAAAAAAGTACGAAAATTCATGGCTAGGATAATCGTCGACTTATTTCAACAACTGTGCGACAATTTTAAAGCATACTTAAGAGTTGCACTACTAAGTATTACCTATTTAGAGCTGTGAAAGGATTCAGCATGTTCTAAGCGATGAAATTGACAGGATTAAGATATTAAGCTTCAAGCTGACCTAACTTGGAGAATTCCAACAGCGAAAGCTTGCTTAAAAGCTTTCCTGGCAAGTGTTTCATTTTTAATGTCGTCGAAATATCTTGCCGCAAGAGTGTTCCTTGTTTTATCTAACGCGAAACTCGTAATGGATGGCGATAGGTTAAAAATAATTCTTCTTTCTCATGCAGGGTATCCATAAATTCCATGTGGCGCATCCGAATGCTGCTAGCCTCGCATAACGTATCGGTTCGCCTAGGTTAGAGGAATACTGCTCGTGGGATACAGCCAATAACTAACGCTGATTGATCGTGCCATCTCCCAGAACGAAAATAATGACACGCTCGAGGCGCTGGACGAATGCAAACAAAAGGGGCACCAAAGCGAAGAATGGAGGTTTAAATGCAATAACCAATTCGGATGTACGATACATCCTGCTACGAATTGCTACCGATCGTCTATAAAAAAAAAATGTATATCTATAGAAAAAAGACGTGGAATGAATGTTTTTCGCGTAGGAAGTTCGTTTGAGGAAATAACAATTTTAATCCAAACTTGTCAGGATCCGACTAAACCTTGATCTCACAGTGATTATCAACGCGGTTCTTTACAATTTTTCCCAAAATCACAGGATTCTGTGTATTTTCTATCGTGCAATTTTATTACCACCATGTATCTTCTTTATTAAGTAATGAGTATTAAATAAAGTAGCTTAATTAACACTTTCAGCTCAAATAACCCGCAGCAGGAAAAGTCAGCGAAGAAATTCTGTCCATTGGCAATGACTAGCACCGTTACAATTGCATACGACCGACTGAACAGTTATCTATAATATAGATAATCAAAATACCAGCTTGATATGCTTCAATTATTTTTTTATAATTTAATCCCTCAAAATCACATCGGAAACGGATATTTACAATAAAATACTTCCTTAATAACAGTATAATACTTTTGCATCGACTATTGTCATTTTGTGGCTTAAGATATCATTCGGGCTGAACGTATTAATTTACAATTAACTGTCCCAAAATATGTATAAAAAAAGGTTGATTCTCGGATACAATAAAAGGATTAAATAGAATATTCTATTTCATTCTATAATATTCTACAATTGACGTTTTGTAATTCTTAATAATATTTTATTTAATTCTCGTTTATAAAAGAATCTTAACTGCTATAATATATCATAATTATTAATTCTGTATTAAAGTACTACATTACGTGATTTAATCTGCCACGAAAAAATCGTAACCATTTAGACTAAACCGGCAGCTTAATGGAACACTTTTTTATAACACAATTTCACGTTGCAGTGGAACACGTGGTCATAATGACGGGGCTAAAGGAGAAAAGCGTTTCTCAGAGGATTTGAATCGTTTAAATCTGAATCTCATATTATCCGAACGTTTTAGCGCGCAAACATTTCGTTTAGACAAACCGTACAAATACTACCAGAGTACGCGAGTAATACCCGCTATTTGAATAATTCGTGATTCAAATATGACGCGGTATTCTAAAGAGATTAGCCTTCATTAAGTATTGCATTAGGTCTGGCTAAATTATTATCGGAAACCAGGCGTTTTGAAAACGAAACAATTTCATATCACAAATATTTTGCATCTATTTCGATTAAATTAAGTCATAAATATTACAAATATCGCCCATCCGGAGGAACAACATTTTCGAAGATGAGAACACCAATTTCACTTCATAGCGAACACAGTTAATATTCCAATAAGAACTAATTATATGTACAACTGTTTCCTAATACCCTATAGTTACATTGAAACGATTAAGTATTTTTCAGACCAGTATCATATTCCATTAAAAGTTGTGTCACTGTTCATCCGGATCGACGATACGTTAAAAGTAATACATAAGTTCCTCTATCGTTCACTTTATACAGAGAACAATTCCAAGAAGGAGCAATTCTTGAAAGAGGTTACTATAAGGCAGTAGATTCAGAAAAAGCATATTTCACGCACACGAGGAGAAAGTCTGGGAAAACTTCTAGGTGGCGGAAAAATCCGCACGATATACGCGCGAAGCAACTTCGCGGAATAATTCTCGCAAGGGGCTCCCGAGGAGTCGCGACCGGAAGTAAAACGTAGCTGCTGCGCATACCTACACCAACTCCTTAATGCTTCAAAAAACCATTCCACCAGTGCACCGTGTAGAATTCATTAACACTATACCACCTTGCCTGTTCTCTGAGTGAAAACGAGAACATGCAAACCTGAAGACCCCTCTGAGACCTTGAGAAATTCACCAAGGCGACAATCATTCGAGCTGTCTGTGTGTCGCGGTATTTTCGATAGATCAAAAGACGCAGCGTCTAAGAGTTTCTGCAACTTCTCTGTGTTTGTGATCAGTTTCGAAGACTCTTCTCCTTCATTGGCTAAGCTAGGAGAGTTTAAAGGGAGGAACGAAAGGCAAAAGCCTCTTGTCGCGTGCTCGAGAAAACGAAACTCTTTACAGTAGGTGCACACCCCCTGGGTGATCCTCTTATCGAACAGCCCCGTCGACTCCTACCCGACCGTTCATCCGTGAAGTACGGCCCTGTAATAAGGGCGAGAAGATATGCCTTTAAGGAGCTTATCGCGAAAAGGACCTCCCCCTACTCTGCCTTGAGTTTCTTGGTGTACTGCATCACCCCTTTCGTTCTGCAGACTGCATCTTCTCTCTGCGGAACTCTCCTCCACGAGGATATTAAACAACCGATAGTCCCGCGAACCGTTGACAGCTATAATACGCCGTTTCGTCCTCGGAACTGCTTTGTTCGGGATCGATGAACGGACGAGTATTGGTCGCCCCTAGATCGGCTGATTTTCCAGGTGGAAATAACGGTATCCAGAAGAACGAAAAGAGACAAAAAAAAAAGGCAGACTGTGGATCGAAGAGGAAAATGCAAATCGACAGGAGTGAGAATGTTTAACGAACAGCGGCTTAATTAGCAAGCAATTAGAGCTGGATTAATATTGCCGATCTTCCCGCTTGTTTTAAAAGCTTCTTGTGTAAGTAGACTTTATTAACTGAATTGTTAAATTCGGTTATATAAACTAGGCACATCGATTACTGATTGTATTTCTAAGTATCGAGAATGAAATCACTTCGAATTGGGAACAACATTTTTTTTAACCATTTGAGTACACCGACGGTAAAAGGTTTAGAAACACTTTCTAAGTTAAACCCATATCAAGTCTTCTGCTAATTTTGTTATTAACCTTTTCGCTACTAAAAACGTATACATGGTGAGTTACCTAAGGCTAGAAGTTGAAATATTTTCAAAACTAGTGATTATATCGAAAAAAGCTTCAGGCAAAACTTGTATAGTTTCGAAGGAATTATTACACGATATTGTTGGTATTTTTGTAAGTGCGTGTGCAGAAGATATATGAAGGTCAAGTCTGTTTTTTTTTTAAATAGAATCATATGTTTTATTTATTACATCACTCAATTTAGCTCGCTGTTTTCAATAAAAACGTATATGCATTCAAAGAAAGAAGTTTGGATTGGAACACTTGCTTTTTTAATAATTTTCAATTCATCTATGATTTAATTATATATAATATTATCAAGTTGGAGCAAATGAATGTATTTTAATAAATGTACCCATTCGTCACTCTGTACGAAACCACAATGTTTACTACTTCTATTTCTGCTCTGCATTGCGTTGTTCCATAAAAAAAAACGTTTCAGTTTCGACAGAATCGATTATTGTTTGCAAAAGGTGAATATTGTGACAGGTAACTGATGACATTTTCAAGTTGAGTCGGTATCTAATGAGTATTTTTACAATATGGAATTTCAAATTCGGGATTAGCACACGACAAGTGAACCGTGAATGTTTATACAAGTGCGAATTTTTGTAGGAAATTGGCACAAATGTGGGACCTGGATAGACGTTTTCTTAAAATTTTCTTAAAATTTTAACCACTGTACTATTTGTTTTGCATACTTTTGTTAACAATATATGCAAAGATATATTGCATATTTTATGAACAGTTATCATATTTATTTTGTAAAATCTGATAATATTTACTGAACTATTGACTCGAGTAAGCGCATAAACATCCACAGTCCAATTAAAAATAAGCGCGTTTTATGAAATCTTACTTCAAGAGAAATGATATATTTTAGAGAAATTCTTGTGAGAATATTCAGCTCATTTTTAGAATAATTTTAAATGTAAGAACAATATGATAATAAATAGTATTTGAGTATTTCAACAACATGAAATATTAACCCTTTCACAGTGTAAGAATGTAACGAATAACTGTGAGAAGTCGACATAAACAATATTTCTTTCACTTATTACAGCATTTTCCTTTTTTTAATTGGCGGATACGGAAGATATATAATTTCAACTATTTACATGTAACACTTTTCAATAGTAATATTACGTGTAATATAATTTAAAATATTAAATTTAACATTGTGATATCGGACAATTTACCGTAGTCTCCCTCGTATTAAACTGCGAAAGAGTTAAACACAGGATGAGACACTGTAAACTACAATACTTTCTGAAACTTTTTTCTTGTGAAAAATGTAGGCTCTTCCGAAAATTTTCAGTTAACACTGGAAATTCTTTTAAATGCAAGAACAATACGATACTAAACTGCCACTTCCAAATTATCTGACTAAACGACACAATAAAAACTAAAGTCATCGGAACTTCCTTAGCCGCGAGATTACGCGGAAGAAACCATCCAGCCCCGTTTAACCAAATTAAGACGACTCAGGAGCTACGTAACAAACGCGGCATTTACAAGGACATTTTTTGCAAAGAGAAGGGAACAAAGAAGTTATTTAAGCTGCTAATTTACACCGACTCGGCCTGCATAGTTAACCAACCAGCCAGACGACAGGCTGAGAAAATAAAACAGAGGAGGAAGTGGCGAAGGAGATCGATCGGAGGACGACGCAAGACGAGCGCAAAAAGAATAATTACGCTAATGAAGGGAGTGCGATGTAATTAAATGCAACGGCGACCGAACCGATGGACCGTATCGTCGTGACAGCCGGACGCAAAACGACGAAACGCTTTTTATCGCTAACCGTGAAACGCCCTTTGACCAAGAAGCGAGCAGCAGAGCAAGGCTTCAAGGGGGAAAGTCGCGTAATACTAATTTCCATTTCGCCTCTCCCGTTGCTCTACTAATGCATGGGAAACCCACCGATTCTCTGCACCGGAGTCTGTTAAAGGTCGACAGAGTTGTGACACGAGGAGCAGGATCCTTGTACCCGAGACGTGACAACGTGTCTCATCCGATGACACCGAGTTCCACCAACGATTCTCTCTCTACTGAGTACCACACGAGAAATTCATGGAATTAATCAAGATGTCTAGCAAATGATCAATAATTGACCTCAAACGAACGTATACCGCATACCGTCTTTAATTCTCCGACTGCTATATCAATTTTTCATTAATACTTTTTTTCTCTGAGAACGACTTTTCCTTATTATTAGCTTTCGGCTGCAAGCAGAGAACAATCTTGGACTAGACGAATATACAACACGTGTCGAATGCTCGTCAATCGCAAAATCCGTTTATCCATCACGATACTGGCGCCGATACGAGAACGGTTGTACATTGTTGCTCGAGATACGGTTGTTTCTGCGAATACCGTGATCTACCGATTTGATAAGTACAGAATTACGAGCCGATACGCCACGCTTCTCATCTCGTTCCGTCGTTAAAGTCTCGTATAATTCCGACCATCTTGCGTGACTAGCATATCACCGTTTTCGAGCTAGAACGCTTCGCGCGCCTACTTTTCGCTGAACACATAACGCCACCGTCATATGCGATTAAGAGCCTATCGAACGAAAGAACGGGTCGGTGAAACGGCTCTTGACGTTAACTGACGAGACACGAAAGAAGGAAACGGAAACACCAAATGACCTTCGCCCGCGTGAGACGTCATTAGTAGGGGGTGTTAAGTGGAAACAGCGAGCGTTCGAGGATTTAGGATCTACTACGGTGTTCGCTGAAATTAGCAGAGAAACAAAAATTAACTATTCTGTTTCTATAATACACTGCAGAGAAGCATCCACTGTATAGTAGAAATGAATATCGTAACACTTATAAAGATGTTTAAAGTCCTCAAAGTTCTTCTAAACTAATAACTGCTGGGAACGTGGCTAGAAGTCACAGCTCCACTTTTTGGCAATTTAAATAAATGAATAAAATAACAGCATTTAATACTAAGCTAAAGATGATCAAAGTTGCCAGTTCACAATTCATAAACTAGCTCATAAAAATTGAATAAATTTACAGCGGCACATTTATGGAAAATTTGCTTGATTTTCTATGAAAGGCATTGATAAAGTTTTTTTCCCTTCACACTACATATTTTTTCAAATATCTATCATTGCGGTTTTTTGAGAAATAAATAATTATAGTTTTGTAATTGGTGGTTCTAATGTTAAAAATCAATTCCTTTAGTATTACAAATTCATATTGAATTAACATTGATAGAAATAAATTTTTAATGTTAACAGTTTCGCGCCGGAAGACGCATTTTTGCGTCAAATCGAAAAGTGCTGTTTGTTACGGATGACGCACTATTGCGAAAAATCGAAAAGGACCGCTCACTACGGATCACGCTTTTTCCTCCAATCGAAAACTTCTGCTTGTTACAGATGACGCATGTTTGCGTCAAACAAAAAAATCCCACTTATTACGAATGGCGCGTTTTTGCCGAAATCGAAAATGACATTCCATCATGACACGAAGATGTTTTATTAAATCCTTTCTGTTCTTCTAAACTGTTACAAATTTTATGATACAGTAGAATGCTAGTTATCCGGACCAAAATTTAAAATAAACAGAACTGGAAATGAGAACACAACTAGTTTTAATTACATACTATATTTCATTATATTTAACTTGTACTATTATACAAATATACAAAATTGATCATCAGAAAGAAATTCTACTGTCACATAATAACCGGATAATCGATGTTCTACTGTCATAAAAATTCTGCAAAGAAAATTCTGAATCTATTAAATGGAAAATTCAGCTAATACCTTGAATATAATATTAAACTACCTCATGAATTTTTGCGTTGCCTTGTGTATGTGTGTAACTGATAAAATAAAAATAAAATACATAAGTAGACTTCGATCACTTATATAGCAACCATTAGATCAATTATCTGTAATTTCCAAATTAATTTATGAAGGCTACCTTTATGAAAAAAAAGCAAAATATATTTGTATTAATATTGTAGAGCATTTGAATACGCAAAAACCTGCGTAATAACCCAATACTTTATTTACCAAATAATCTCCCGTTCATTAATGTGTTGGCATAACTTTATTAAAGATTCATTATATTATATTTTAGTTAGGACCAAATTGATCTAACCCTTTGATTTCAAACGAATTGTCTTGATTTCAGGTTTTCTTTTAATCTAAAATCTACGAAGACGAACTTTGTATGTCACGATGAGATAAAATAAACGATAATTACTTTGTAATGGCACAGATGACAGCAGAATGATTCTACATGAAAAAATAAATCAAAAATGCAAAATATTTTGTCGACTGAAACTTCGTTTTTGAGAAAATCGAGTTTTCGAATTTATGAAATATCCATGGACTAAGTTTCTACTTAATCAATTTCACCTCACACTGCTGTATTCCTTCAGAGCGCACTACAAGACAAAATTTATATATTTTTAATGTAGAATAGTGAAACTCGTAAAACCAGTATGCCTATCTACTGAATCTTCAAACTTGATTTTCTCCAAAACGAACATTCTAACCAACAAAGATTATTCTACATTCTTAATTCACTTTTTCAGGAAGAATTTGCAGACATTTGCCATCACTAGTTACACCCTGTATAAAGAGTAAAAATAAATTGAATATTATAGATACGAACAATTATATTTATTTAACCTTTTCAAAACGAATTTTTTTCAATAACCCACGCAATAATTATTTCTATTATACTTGTCCTATTTATGACATATTTGAAAAACATACAATACGCTCAAAATTAAAAAAAAAAAATTGATTTTATGTAATTAGTCGCATGTTATATTTGCAAAGGGATGTCATGTCAGTCTTGAGTGGGTTAAGTAATATGTCATGGGGATACTCTGATTAGTTCCTAAGTTCGTATAAAAATGTGTGTTTAAAAAATGACCCCCTATTAATAGCTTAAAAGAATTCGTGAATAGAAAGACAATCAAGCCACACCTACTCATAATTTCACCGAATACCGGACCGTGTAATAAATGCTCGAACGCTCGATACCTCGTGTGTACAGAGACACTATTACGTATAGAATGACAAGAGATTGGGGGTTTAAGTTTGCACACTGGACTTCTGCAGAATCTGTATTTCAGGGTGTTTCTGTTTAATGTGACCTTTCAAGTTATCCAGGCGAGTTCTACGGCAGCCGCAGAGCGGACACACGTAATTCCCTGGATTGTGCGTCAAATAATGATTCTTTAGATTCGACACGACCCGACCGCATAGTTTGCATTTGCTAGTGTACGTGTACGGCAGCTTTTCGAAAAAATCCGACAGATTAACTCTCTCAATGTACGTAATCGGCGCGCACTCAGTGCCCTGAGGGGTTAAAAGTGTCGTATCTGCAAATAGAGAAAAGTCGTGTGTGAAAAACGGCCATCGACGTGATTCGATCCGGAGAGACCGCTCACTCCGTTACCCCGAGCTCTTTTCTTTGATCAGATTCACTCTACTAGGGAAGAAGGGTTACATAGGTACTTGTACGTGTATATGAGCGCATGTATGTATATTTGTCTTGCAGTGTGTGTAGGGGTCTCTTTTGTATGTCGTGCACGCGAGCACAGAGAAAGATCGATGCTCGATTATTAGATGTCATGCAACGTCGATAAAAGAGACTTGGTGTGTGTCGTTACATATTACACACATGGTGATATCGTAAATGTTTATTATATTATATATAGATATATCGTTATCGATTATTGATTATTGTACTTTAAATGGAAAGGCACCATAAAAAAACCTCTATAGAAAGTCTTTGCAACAGCCTTCGGGCCTCAGAGACTAGTTCATCATGACTATTTTATCGAGCCACGCCGGCCCACGAGAATCAGCGTTCCTTTCTTTTTCAGTCTTCGACGTCTTTCTCACAACCTACTATGTGTATAAATATATATATAATATAATATAGGATCTATAAATAGGCGTATAAATAGTTACTTAATACTGATCTCCTCTCTCCACTTGCGGAACAAGCCATATTACGAGATACAAAGTTGTAACACCATCATACTGCACATGGCACTGAATAAAACAACCTAGGACGACCTAGGAAAGCAATTCGTTAACGTTTCGTTCGCCGGTTTCACGTTAGCAACTTCAAGAAGTATTTTCTTGAGGTTTGTAAACCTTCACATCGGGAAAAGCAACGTTTTGCCAGTCAAAGTATCGTTCTTATGCAAATCTAATCAAAGGCAATATCTCACTACGTTTCGTCGATGAAATTCGGAAAAAATGAACGGGAAGCATCTGCACTACAAGCTCAGTTCTATACGCCGCGCGCATATAGAAGTGGTAGGAATTTTCACGCGATAGAAGGGGTGAAACCGGTGTTCGGAACGTAAACATACAAACGTGGAATTTTCTTACTTGCTCCAGAGGAAAAGTTTCAAATCGCGTGTATCTACGAGGTAGTATCTACGAAATTAGTAGAGACACTTTCACACTTTGTACTCGAATTGACTCAGAACTTGAGATCGGTTCTACGAACACTGGTAGAAAATATTGGCGATTCCTTTGGGAATCAGCCAATCTTACTTTCCTTAATGATAATTCTTAAATATAGCTAGGAAATATAGACGTACGACAATAAATAATTGGATTTCCTTAAGAGATTTAAAAAGAACACGATTAAAATGACCGAGCAATATTTTCAAATCATTGCTCGTTGATTAGAAAATAATAATTGCCGAGATTACAAAGAAGTTTCGCGACCAATAGCGTTTGTACGCGTTCTAATTGTGTCATAAACGTACGTGACATGGGAATAACACGACAATCTCAGATTCTTACTCTACGTCCGATGTCCACTTACTGCGCCTATCTCTTCCTATGCGAATGTGTATAAATATAATCGAAAACACACGAGTGTGTTTAAACACATGAGCATTTTCTTCATGCGTACTCTCCGTATTTCGCGTGCGTAACGTGTGTGTGAAATTCTAAGTAAGATAAGCGGGTTCCGATTTCGCTAAAAAGTGTTTATGCTCTAAGCGCATGAACGGCGATATCAAAGATCCCTCTCGTATCCCGTGCTTCAACTTAATATGCCTTTTCAGATTGTCGGATCTCGTTAACGATATCATGCAGATTTGGCACTGATATTTATCGGGGAAATGCGATTTCATGTGCTTTTTTATGTTCGCTACGCTCTTGCCGCAAAGCTTACAACACTCCGTACCGAGGTTGGAGTGTTCTAGCTTCGACTGACTGTCTTTACTTATATCCTTCTCTTTTTTGCAAGTTCCTGATGTTCCTGCAATTACAAGATCCCGTATTTCAATTATGTTGCTTAAGCTCACTAATTACCGACAATCTCTACCAGACTCATGATAAGATACGGATATACAAGCTGCCGTATTACTGGCGGTAATATGATCATTCTATATGGAAAAATGAATAAAAAATAGTCACAATAAAATTTGTATAATTTAAGGCTTCATTTTCAAAGAAACTGCAGCTTAAACATGCTGTGGATATACGCGCACTGGGCAATAAATATTTCTGTTTCATCAATTTCACTGTCTATTACTCAAAATTGCTGTATTTATAAAATAAAACAAATACACACTTTTTAAATAATTTATTTAATTAACAGGTAGTGTATACAAGTAAGCAAAAATCGTCAAGTATGGCTGGAAAATGCACGTATATGCAACAAACCTGCAAATTTAATTTTCTCAAAAATGAAACTTTAAACTTGACAAAATTTTATCGTATATATTTTACTTGCTTTTTCATGTAGAATCAATCTCTGAGTTGTACCATTAATTACGTGACACCCAGTATATACCTCTCATAAAGTCACACTTCTACGATCAAGTCAAAGAGGTTGCAGAAAAGAGGGGATTCTCTTAATTACGTTCTCCAATCAATATTACGATGATATCATTACGAAACACCACACTCGTATAATAGTACGCATGTAACACATGTCTATAGATGCCTCCTACTCAGAACTAAAAGATATATATCAGAAAAAAGAAAAGAAAAGAATACGTCCATATCACGTAAAAGAAAATAAAAAAGCACACACCTACGGTCTTATATCATTGTCAAGAGTAACAAAACGCAAAGCTAGCCACAACACGTCGTCACACGAAGAGAACAAACCAACATCGAAGAAGAAAAGATAAAGAAACAAAGAAAAAGAAAAAGAGAAAATAAAGAACTAGAAAAGGTGAAAAAAATACTCGGATATGAAATGAAGATAAAAGAAGAGAATTCTGTTTAAAAGATCAACGCAAGCAGAAGAGAACCCCATACAATAATATTCCAAGATAAGTGCTCAGCATTATTTTCAAAAAAAGGGGTTCAACTTTGTCCAAAAATTACATTCCACGCTGTTTTCTTAGATCGGCATTGTTAGATGCCCCGCAGAAATCGATACACGCGATGCATTGCGGAGATTAGTAAAGGTTTATTAAATTCGTTTGTAATATTTCCATTATAGAAACATTGTAAGAAACTATGTATTATCCTTTGCCACTTAGCAACCATACGAGTTATCACTCACAACTTTCAACAACGAAGACGATAATGACGAAAACGACGATGACGACGACGACGACAACGATGATCTGCAAGATCGAGCGCCAACAGGTTTCAAAAAAAGGTAAACGGAGCGTTACTTTAGCAACAGAATCTTTGGACCGTTCGATTTCTATCATGCAAAGTCTTCTGAGAATATAAAAAAAGAATGTCTCCAGAATAATCACGATGTCACCGCAAACGATCGAGTTACGTATCTCGGTTTTGCTACCGAATCGGTGACGTTCTTCGATTGATCACTTACATAACACACATAGTACGCGTGCCTTCAATTTTGTTGCTAATATTTCCGTTTACTCGTGTACAGGTTAAAACAAACAGCGCAAGAGAGACACACGTGAGAATGTAAGATTAAGATCGCTAGTTACGGTGACGTAAGACGTGGCAAAAGGTATTTGTAAGAGGATAGAGAAAACACAGTGTGTAAAAGGACATGCACAGAGAATCCCGCCGTATACGTATATATATATGTACATACATACACACACGTACATATACATACATGTGTATATATGCGTTATTGGTTTATAAATAAATTTATAGCTATACATAACGCACACGTATATATACATTTCACACACTCTTTTTCACATTGGCATTCACTCTCACGTTTATACTGGAATCCGTTACTTTGCCATACATACAATGAAACGTATAAATATGTAGGCCTGTGAATGTGTGTGTATGAATATGTATACATGTACGCGCGCGCGCGCGCGTGTGTGTGTGTGTGTGTGAAAATCACAGAAAAACATACACCAACAACAGGATCATGTATTCAACACCTTCTCAAGAGATTCAAACATAGGAGTACGGTCCATTTGCTGATACCAACAGAAGAAATATGTCCACTTTACCACTTCCCAAAAAACCCAACTGTGTTTTGTTAGATATACTTCCTATTATTAACACACGGATTTGTAACTACCACATAGTGACATAGCAAATGCACGATACCATCACCACAACACCAAGGATGAATATATTGTGTCATCTATACCCCCATATGTATATACATATATATAGTACACGCACACACAATTGTCCATGTATGCATATATATATACACATACACATATACAGGATAATGTCGTAGCAAAGAATTGTTCGTGTTTTCTAAAAAGAGGTTTACCACTCACTACGCTTGCCAGACTTGGAAATAGAGGGATGCTCGCTTCGTACGCCTATGTACGACTCGACGCGCAAAAATTCTTGCAAACGTGCATGCACATCTCCCTCGATTTCTTAGATCTCACATATTTCTCTCGCTCATTGTCATTACTTGTTTTTTAACTTCTACCCACGCCAGTTTTGTTAACAAAAAGCTCTAATTTATGAATTATTTTTATCGGAAAATAAAATTGTTTCGGGAAATTACCGCGAAGGTAATCATGTTTGCAAACGAGCTAAGAGAAATGCGTGAAATCTAAATGTAATTTTGATCGTAATGATAGATATTGGTAGATCTTACCATCGAGTCCGTCGAGCATTTCTGGGGGATTATGGTGTTCAGACGATTCAATTGCCGACACGCCATCGCTTAGCGCGCCTGTTGTAGTTCCTCCTTCTTCTAGCAGTCCAACTGGATGACCCTGCACACACCACACGATCGTATATTATAAATATGAGTGCGAAACGGCCTTTATTGACGAATTCCTTCGTCAAATATCCGATCTTTTGTTGCTTAATTATACCACGATTAAATAGGAAAAAAATGAAATCAAAATTTTTAAAAGTTTAATTCGCAAACGTAAAAGTTACTTTTATTTTGAAGTATACAACGTTCAAACTTTGTTTACAAAAATTCGAACACATTTGAATATTCCAAACAGTTTACATTATTAGCCTAAAGCCACATGAACGTTTTTTCGGCGGACGTTTATACGTGTTTCTGTTTCTCATTAGACTGAAAGAAAAAGGAAAAATATTTGAACGTCCGTCAAAATGACGCTCGTGTGACTCCACTTTTAGACTACGGATGTTTACGTAAATTTATACTTTTATAGAAAACAAACGAATAGACTGTGAATTTTTATGCAATTATGGAAAATTTAAATATGCAGAAATGCATAGAATGCGTATAATACCTAAAAATATACAAAATATTCAAAGTAAAATATAAATTACTGTATTTTGAGGATAAAACAACCCTCAACTTAAATTCCATTTCTTTAATTTTGATAATAAAAATATGAATTTGCATAAAGATCTGCAGTCTACAAATAAAAAAAAAACAGGATTTAAATAGAAATTTATTTTGTGTTGCAAGTGTTTGTCACCCAAGGATCACCTATATTTATTATACAAAACGTTTATGAAAAATACCCTAATTATGTTTTCAATACACATATTTCAATGTAGCATTTTGCGTAAGTATCCGCAGTCTGTCTATTACTTCAGATGCGATTTTCTCGTTTAAAAAACGAATCTATTTACGCATTTTGAATCCCGAAAAAATAGCAACTTTAAATCCATAAAATCGTCTGATTCAATGTAAAGGTACCGAATTAATACACTTAAAATATTCTTTTGAAAATCGAATATTTGAAATTGCGTCTCTTAATTATCTACATTATTTTTTAATATATATATGCGTGTGACGCAATCTGAATAATTAAATCTTTTTTATTTTCTTTTCTTATAAAATTTCCTAGGCATATATAAAGTATAAAAATGATAAAACAGAGTATGTAACAGTGTTTTTTTATTTGCTATTTACATAGTTAATAACAAGCAAACAGAAGATAAATGGTCGATTTTATGAAAGACAGTGCATAGTAATTCATCGAAATCTTAGCTCCATGCTTATTCGTACATTTTATACGACAAAATCAGCATTCTATAATAAAAAATAGTCGGCATTACGTTCCACGCCACGAAATATTCATCACAGAAGCGCATCACCACAAAAATGCACATGCTTTGGCAATTCGTTTCTTTTTAATAATATTCAGATATTAACAACTCTGCAAACGTTACTACATAAAAATATCAGGTGCGAAAACCTGTGAATATAAATTTGAATATTATGTTCAATCACTCTATAAAAATACAAATTTACTTTTACGTTAAAAATTGAAACTGAAATCGACAAATTTACGATTCATTTAAATATATACCTTTAAACACGCCATTACCTTCATAATTTTTTTAAACAACTGGGAGTTACGTTTTGACGCGATATTAAAAACAAATGTGATAAAATCTTTTACCGTGTAACACTCGTTAAAACATCTAATATTTTAAACAGCAACTTTCCTGTAGCCGAACAATTTTGCATACCGGTTGTGTGCATTACAATTAAAATAAAAAAGACGTTTACATAAGATAACAGAAAATTAATTACACTAACATAAAATATAAAAATGTTACAAGTAACGTTAAAATTACAATTCGTAATTGAATCGAAACGTATGTATAACACTGAATACTAAGTGCATCACTATTTTCTAAACTTAATTTGTTGTTGTAAAAACCTCATAAAAGAGGTAAAAAAGTATATTGAATAATCGAACTTTTTTGGATAATGGCGATTTTAAAAGAACAATTTATAAAGTATGTTCATATACCCAAAATTCCACAAATCCTATTTTAATATTTTACCGTTTAAAATTGAGTATAATGAAGGAAGAAAGAGTATATTAAGCGGCTTTCAAAATACTATGGCATGAACAAGCTTTTTAATGGGGAAAAATACGCGTTCGTATTTCATGAAACTAAATTATGATTTCTACAGTGTGTCGCAGTCTTAATTATGAATATACATGCAGATATGGCTGTATAATAACAAAAAAAAATAAAGACATTTATGAACCTTTTTACATGAAAAATGTACTCGGGTAATGAGCAAAAGTAATCACAACTCAATTGCGATTAAAAAATGCAATTATAATGCAAAATCAACAGGTTTCCATAATATAGGTGTAACTTCCTTTTGCTTCAGTTTCTTTAGCAACACATAAATTATGTGCTTTACACTTATCATGATGATTCACAATCTCAAGTCTAAAATTACCATTCCCTGCAGCAAATGAAGTACGTATTTCAGGGATTGAATCACTCCACTTCCTACAGTATTTGCAAAACATCAGATTCGACCTATCATCATACTGAAGCCAAGAGTACATATCCAACCACCCAACTTTAAATCTACCAGTCTTTCTACTTTGAGGAATGGAGCGTTGTGAAATATTGCACAAAGTTGGCTGAATTACTGACATATTTTGCTGTGGATTTACAATTATTGATTTATGTACATCATTGTTATTTTGGGATATTTTAACATTCGTATTGCTTTCCGGAAATGAACCAAACAGGGAATTCAGTTCTGCATTATTGTTTTTGTACAAATTAGATTTATGAGATATAGAGTGATTTTTTAAAGGTTTGTAAGTAGTCTTATAACATTCAGATGTGGTCCCTGACATATTGATAGACATAGAACCTCCAGCCATGATAGTGCTTTCACAAGAAACTTGTATCACAGCGGAATCTGGTTGATTTTGGGTCATGCTCTGTACATCCATAGTTTCGTCACTCTTCCCATCTCTTTGAACCTCCCACTCCACACTAGTCTGTCAACAGAGAAGGAAAGGATATGTGTTTAATCAACACATCTTCAATTTTGTCTTTTAGCATATAAGAAGCCAATTTTGTATCTTTATTTAGACATCCCTTCCTTCCCATCTTTGTTTGGACTAAGTAGTTGTAGGAAAGTAGTAGAAAATCATTAATTACGGGAACAGTAACGAAACTTTATATTTTTCATATATTCTTTTTGATATATCGCATGGCATCATGAATAGCTTGGAAGCTATGCATGAAAGAGTAATTACTTTTGGTAAGATATAGATTGATTATAGTACAGCAGCAAAAACTGAGTAAAACAACATGCTGAAATAAAAGCAACACGTAACACAAAGAATAAAAATAATCAAAATATATTAATGCCAAAATTTACACCATAGTGAAACCACTTTTAGTTGTCACAAATACTAAAAATGAAGTACTAAAATAATAACTGATTTATTGTACATTCAATATAAAAGGTATTGATAATAAAGGTTATAGAAATTGTATACAAAGAGACTTGAATATTGTATTAAGTATTACATCTTTATATATAACAAAAAAGAAAAAATCAGTATTTTTAGAATATAAGAAAAGACTCTAAATATGATGGAATTATTTATCTCTAACTGAATAAATAAGTTAACATAAAATAAAAATGTTTACGAATTTCATACTAAAGGGTACCATATTCATCTTATTAACACACATCTACAAATTACTACATACCACAAACTATTTACATGCTGCAACCCATATCATCAACATGCATCTTGTAACAACATTTTTGTTACAAACATCTAAAAAAAACTTATAACAATAAAATTACTCACTGGGAGGGAAATGTTGTCATGGAAATCTGGTAGATGATGATCCAACTCTTGCTTGATCGAAGGTTGCGGTTGTGATGCAGGAGACATAGGTCGACCACCATCTTCCATATCAGCTCCCATGGCATTATTTAACTTTGGAATCACGGGAGGGCTTGATTTGTAACTACATTGTGATGATGCCTGGAAAACAATAAAATACAAGATTATGTATTTGGGAAGAATAAAAAATATCCGTACAATTATGATTTTATAATATTTAAACTTCTTTTATTTACATTTATTATTAACAGAAAGAAAGATTTTTATGGCTAACAAAAATTCTGAACCATTTTCAATCTTATATCTTGTATTATTAACAGAAGGAAAGATTTTTATGACATAAATATTCGGAATCATTTTCGATCTTATATTTTGTTGGATAACATTTTTATTTGATTTATTTGATTTAAAGAAAGACATTATTATGCAGAAGAATTATTCGGAATATTATTATTATTGCTAAGGGATTTTAATCTGTGACAAGAATGATATTTTAAGATTAGCATTTGCTACATACTTCAAGGTTATAAGTACACATATTTGAAAAGCTGTGCAATCACGTTCATATATACAATTCAATGATAATAAAACACGATCATTATCTTCCGAATTTTAAGCGCTACCTGTAAGAAAACTTTGTACGTATTTACGTGACTGCACGTGTATACGTGTACGCATGCATGCAACGCACGCGCACTACATCGCGGGAGCATATGTTTTGAAACTGATTCCCACAAAAATGATAAATTTGCTTCCATCTAATTGTACAACAAAAATATGCGAAAAAATAATGACGAATAACATACGTGAAAAATTTGTAAAAAAAAAGGTTAATAAAAAATAATGAACATGTATTTTACATACTACATTTTCGAGAATATACAATGTATTTCGTTATTTTAGTATTATTAGAATTAATCTTATTAAAACATATCATTGTGCTATTATTTTGATAATAAATTACTCTCTAAACATAGTACACAGAATATTGATTATCTGAAAGTGAAGCAACTGGTGTTTACAGTTACTGAAATGCACAAAAACCTTAAAAATCATAGTATTCAGAAAAATCAGTCACATTATCTTACATTCTGTATTTTCTCTTTATAAAAAACATTTACATGAATCTATTTAATTATACATTGTAAAAAAATATATGCCAATATCTTTGTAACCATAGAAAACTTTTAAATATACTCTATCATTATTATTTTAAAATGTTATGTTTTTCTAAACTTTTTTTACTAAATAATTATTTGCTATACACATGTATGTGAATGGTAAGAAAAAAACATACTACAAAAAAAGTTACACAATATATGAATTATTTAGCAACAAAAATATAAATCTACAAATTTTTACATACATAAAATAACAGTATTGATATACAATATTTAGAGTTACATACCTGAGAATCTGACATGAACCGTTCACTGGGTGGACCACTAAGCGAAACATCATAGCTTCCAGAAGCCTTTCGTTTCCTCTTGTCAGGAAGTGCCTGAAGGTTAGGCGATTCAGTATGCCTAACACCAGGTTGTGTTTCTGGTTCTGGTGATGGACTTTTCTCTTCTGTCTTGTTATTTACACTATTATCAGTGAGGCCTCTAATCTGTAATGCCTCAGCTGTTTTAAGGAACATCGGTAGCAGATGCTGACTAACGTTAACTTCTCCCTTATACATAAAGTGCAGCAATGCCTTCATTTCCGAGTCATTGACATCCTTCAGGAATATAATTGGATGGGGATGGGTATTTTGGAGGAAAATGCTCTCAAAATATGGACTGCATGCAGAGAGTATCGTCTGGTGTGCCTTGAAAGTCTCTCCAACACACGCCAGGGTAACGTCGCAGAGTGCCTCTCTGGCAAGTAAAGAGCTGAGAACATCTGTGAGGTTGGCTGGATGATTGTTCCACCGTAGGCAATACTGTTGGTCCATCTTGTCTATCGCCAATCCCGACCCTACAACCAAACTAGCTGCCCTGAACTGTCCACACTAAAGACTTTGATCACCCTGACTACAGAATGACTCCCTAACCCTTAAAACGTTAACTCACACGCCTTCTTCACGCACACTCTCCTATATCGGCCTGACGATATCTCCTCGGAGATTATATCGCAACTCTAGACCCACACAACTTCCTCCGTGCTTCTGCAAATGTGCCACATTGCAGTATAACTGTAAAACCCTTCAGGGTTCACGCGTCGCTACTATACGTGCCGAAAACATTTTTTCGCATAACCTCAGCAACCGACAAATTACTCTGTACGCGATTTCACTTCGAGAAATGTAACGCGAATTAAAAGAAGGTTAGAGTATTAATTGCGACGCAGTATGTGTCACCCACGGATATGATAATATCCTACGTTCGAAGATAATGTTTTCGGCAATGTCAATATTCGCGAGGCTTGGGCGCCATTGTCGGTCGTACTCGTCTAGCCACGAGCCTTCTCGCGAAAACTCGATTTGTTGATGCTCGATTTCTAACCATTCAAACACGCTTCACACGCGGCTTTATTTACCTAAACCCAGCGCCAGCTAACTAACGCACCGTATACACTAACGACCCGAGTTTGTTTATCGTCCCGATGATTACTCACCTTTCGCAAACTTTTTGCCATTACAACGCCACCCGACCCTTAACGTCCACTACCATACCAATCTGCCAATGCCTACGGCCTTATTTTTAAAATACTTTTGACCTTCGTGCATCTGCCGGGGGGAATGGCGCGAAGGGCGCTCGAATTCAAACGTTACTGGTCACGCAACAGAACTTCTCTCTACAGTTTTAACCTTACTAAACGTTTTCCCTCGTTTAAATTCAAGTAATTTTATAGTAACATTTGCATAAATACCATTCACATATCGAATATAACGACAGATTGCCATAAATATCGTTATTATTTAATAAACGTTTATTCGTTTCTTGGATGATAGAAAATCATAAATTAAATACCGTTCTTTTTAATTTCCGAGCAATTATTGATGATAAAACGATGAATAATTAATTATTAAACTATTACAAAAGAATAATACCAGTATAAAGTCAGAAAATAACCAATATATACCATATCCAAATAAAGCTATCTGTCGAAATGCATATACTGTAGAACACGTAACCGTTAAAGTTAAAACAAATATATAAATGTTTAATTATCTTTTAAACGAATGCCGAGATAAACGCAGTTATCTTATTGACTGCCCGAGGCGCGATAATTTAACAGAAATTATGCTTTGTTCAATGGGCTCTTTTCTCTCACCGGCGCAAAATTCCTATCATGTGTCATCGAAAATATAAATAATTTCAATTGCTATATTCAGTGTTGAAGTTCATCCAAATACTTGAAACATTTTCACAATAACCATCATAAAGGAAACAATTTCTATTCATATATTAAAAAGCTTATCATCGTAAATGAAAGAATTATTGCAGTTAAATTCTTTTTTTTTTTTTTTTTTTTTTTTTTTTTAATGTTTCGCGGAAAAGAACTTCGATACTTTGGAAGGTGTTACACGGAAGTTTGACCTCTTGTGAAACGTGACAATGCCTTGTTATTGTAATGCGCGTAATGCATGTAAAATTCATAGATCCTTGAAAGAGGTGCTATAAAAAGAAAGTCTTGGAACCCGTTTCCTCCTTAGTAATTCCAAAAAACAGAGCTGAGTAATCAGAGATTGTTCGTGTACTCGTTATTTCGTAACTACCTACTTGGATTTTTCTCATTTTTTTTCTATATCTCCTTACTCTTTTGTTCTTTCTTTGGTTAAAGCGGAGGGGTTTGCGCGGTTATCCGAGAAGGGATTACATTCCGCGGAAAATCATGCAGTGCAAAGGGGTCGTTCGGCTTCATTTGACTGCAATAAACGGTAATTCACGCAAATTGTGAGCTTTCTGATATTAATTTCGGCCGTCTGCGGGCCAAACGATAATCGCGTTAACCATACGAAATCAATAGGTAGTGGGAAAATTGGAAAATCTCCTTAATCGGTTTTCGAATATGGATTTACAAGCTTTGCCCGACCATTAACAGATTTAATCCGCGCTTTGATTGGCACTGCGCAAAATTACTATTCGCGTGCTTGTCCCCGGACCCGAAGATACGACCGTGTTGGTAAATAGGAATTCGGTGTATTAAGCGGATAACGCAATGAGTATAATTGGATTTATCTCGAGCGTGTTTCTGAGGATTTAAAATGTTAGTCCGGAGAGAACAATAACGCCGCCATTAGGGCGTGCCGCGATATTTTTAATGGCAAACTAACTGGAAACGTTTAAAATGATAGCTCTTTCTCTTTTTTTTTACATCGTGATCCAGAGCGTCGTCATAAATTATGACAGACATTATCCCTGACGAAAACTCGTCTCGTTTAACAGAGAGACGTATACGTACGTAAGAGAGAAAGAGAATATCAACCGTATCAAGAATTACAATGGACTCGAAATCCTCTGCCATAGAGAAAATTTAAATGATTTCGCTTGAATCTGTTCACGTCTCGCGTAACTCGATTTTCGCAAAAATTCTTGCGATACTTCTTTTCCCATTATTTTCCCCTTATCCGACAGTGTTGTATAAAAAGAAACGAGTAATCGTATACGGTGACATTAGGTCGGATTTGCTCGTTTCGCAGAGGAATAATTACTGGAAGGGTTACGGTAGTTAACTGTTAGCACGTTTACGTTCTTTTAATTGTCACCGGGACCGATTTTAACGCGTCAAGGAAGAACAAACCTCGCGCTAACAAAGAGTCTGCACGTTTGCTAGACATTAGCAACATCATCCTGGGTCAAATGGTTACGCAATTAATTGTGCGAACCGGTTCCTCGAGCGGGTCTACATGTGTATACTGTTCGAGAAAAGAATCTACCTCTAAAGTAATGTTTCATAAGCGTAGATGAACATGCGAACATGTAATAGTGATTGTCTATAGTAGTCGAACAAATGAAAATCAACTGAATATTTGATGTTCGTGTACACGTGTGTGTGTGTGTGTGTGTGTGTAAGAGATCAAAGATCAACAACGTTAAGGACGGAGACATACAGTGAAAAGAGTAAAGCTTATCTTTAGGCAAGGAACGGACCTGTAGATCCTCCATGCAGGTGGGATACCGGCGAGCATCACCGTTATCTGCATAATTATCTCGCGGTGGCCTTGACTGTTCCACGAGGAAAACAAGTGGAAGCATCGCGACGTATCGTGGTTTGATACGTCGCCATTTCTCGCCCTAGCGCGAACAGAACTCGCTCTACGAGCTGATGTTGCTCGACGATGAAAAAATATCATTTCTTCCGTGTGTTTGGCAGATCTTCAGGGACGATCTTCGCGCGGTGCACACCGGAAGTGCAGCGGTGCCACGCGGCTTGTGCGATTTTCTCGCACAGCGCATGCTCGCGCGCTAACTGCGCGCGCAACGATTTAGCGACGCGAATAACGCGATTCGCGGTAATTACGTGGTGCAGCATTTTGCCGTTAAATTTACGTAGCATCCTTTGTTCATACGTGAGAAATAATTACGTACGCGATATTCCCGATGAATCGAATACTATGAATCTTAATGTATTTAGTTTGATCGTATGGAAAGAAATTCACAGGGAAAGTCGTACGTGAAGGTGTACATATATATATATATATATATATATATATATATATATATATATATATACACATATGTATATATATACACATATATACATACATATATACATATATATATATATATATATATATGCAAGTCGTACTCGAATAAAAAGAAGAACAGATTCGTGGTGATCGAGTAAATTTAAATGCTGTGGTAAGGAACACTGCATAAAATACGCTATCCCGATAAAAGACGCACGCTGCTGCGCTCGGCCATACGTTTTCCTTGCGACAATGCGGTAGTTGCAGCTTAGGTTGAGAAAAAGCTTTGAAACGTACGATCTTCAAACGAATGGTGGGTTTGTCGTAGAAATCGAGGGTCCGTATTGAACTTCCTTACGCGTCTCATAGGTATACTCTATGCATGAATAAAAATCGCGATCATGATCGGTACGCCGCAATTTTCCTCCCTTTCTAGCAACGTTTCCCGCGATCGAAAGATCCGTCCGATAGTGCGTCATCCTAACGACACGATACGCTTGAGAAACGAACAGCAAAAAAGGAAAGAGACGAAAGTATTTTCTTTCTGTTTCCTTCTGTCGTCTTTTTCAGAAACGATCGAGTGTAAACACGTTGTTTGGCATCGATTTATGTACGAATCTTCGGCCAGCTCGTTTAATAGAAGCAGCGTCTGGCGCTCAAAGCTACAGAGAATGAACGATAACAGTTCGTCGGCTTGTAAACGAGTTTTTTTATTTTTTTGTTGCTTGCGATAATTTTCTTCATCGTTTTTTTTTTCGCCTTGATCTATGCGTAACTCGATGTGCCGGAGAGGTGTACGTGCATACGATAAATTATGGATCCACCACCGCCCATCGCGGCAGATTAAAAATTAATCTTGATATACCGTTATTGCAATATTTGTCCACCGTGTACTGTCTAAGGAGTTACGACATTTTGTATTTACATACGGAAAGAACACCAGCGAAATATCGCGCAAATAATCCCGCAGAAATTCTAATATACAACGACGGTTCGCCTTTTATTCGAACCATTAACACCGAAATTCTTACCGCGTTTTATTTCCAACCGGCTTCTATTTTTCAACCGCGGTTAGTAGGTATTTCCATTTTGAAGAAATTTGCATGGCGAAGTTTTTAAAAAAACTCGTCCTTGACGCCGCTTTTAAATTGCATTTTAAGGAATATTTAGATTTTCGTCCAAACAGAAACTTTATGGAGCTCGAATAAATGTATTTCGATCCGAGAATATCACTTCGCGTATTTCGAATTCTGAACCGCGGGAAATAAATTTTGTTTATACCATCTCACAAAAAATATGAGATTTAATACTCATCAAATTGCTAGATATAAACTAGGCAATGAATAGCACTTTGCTGTACATTTATTCATTATATATTTTCACTAATTACAGAGTTTAAATGGAAACACCAAAATGCAATTTCCTCGTTATGGAATATAAATTCAAGGTATTAAATTTACGATTTTCATAAAAGTCTCTACTAGTAACCTTATTCATTAATGTTAGCTATGGATTTATCAAAATATATTTAATATCGTTTTCTATTATTTAATTGAGCAAAAGTCAGTCTTTGCGCCGTTTGACTTTTAGACGTTTCGATAAATCTCATTACCGAGATTTCATCGTCTGCAAAATTTTGTCTACTTGAACTTTTCTCGATTCTTTAGTAAAACAAAATACTATTTATTTCACTCTACGATTTATAAAAATAGAAAGTGTGCAGTTATAGAAATCAGAAATCGCCCACGATTCTCGAATATATCGCCTAAAATTGACAATCGCTTTATCGTGTGTTTTTGTTCGCACTGGGCCAGTTTATGTTTCAATCGGACGCTAAACCAATAAATGGAGTCTAGTTTACAGAGTACATTATTGAAATCCGTTAAACTATCCGGTTTCGCGATCAGTTACGGAATTTAACGGTGAATTCTCATCCCCCTATGCTGGCATTCCACATGTTTTCTGCGATCAATGATAGAATTCTCTTATTTTCTTATCCGATTATTGAATTGCGCAAAACAAAGAACATAATTGAAAGAATCGAGTGAGCAGAGGGTATTGATAAAGGTTGGCCAAACAAACGTGTTTCAATCGTGCCGCGTGTGACGAGAAATCCGCGTTGAATTTGATCGGTGGTGAAACGTTTCTCCGTCGTCTCTGTTCGTGTCTTAGTCTCTCGAAGGGAGATTGACGAAGCAAGAGAGGGAGGAACACGCGACGCATGCCTCTAGATCTCGCGATCGATGAGTTCTGTTTTGGTAGGCTGTTTGCGGGCCGCAGAATAGGCGCGTATCCGCTGGCCTCCCCTCTAAACGAACCACCGCGTGTCAGAAGAAGGCCGAGCGCGCAAATCGAATATATTCTTTTGAAAGAGGTAACGGCGCGAGGATGTCTCTCGAAGGAAAATCTGAAAATCGACGCGCCGATTCCGTATAGGCGGGATTGGCGCATCGTTACCTGGTTTAATGAAATTCGTGGACATGAAATCCTATCGGCCTGGCGTAGCCGCACCACGCAGATTAGAGGAAGGATCCCTTTTGATCCTCCTACAGGAGATCTTCCGCGACGATCTTCCGGAGACGATCTTCCACGGTAGTGACGATCCTCTTCCCGTTCACGGAATTCGTCCTCTTCTCTATTCACGATGGAAACTGCGATCTCTGTCTTCGTGGACAGTACATTCGCGCACACGAGGAACACTCGTAAAATCGTTCGCACCGAGTATATAGTATGCAGTATCTTCAACTCGCCTCGGTGGTCATGATCGCGCTGGACCGACCGAACCAAGAAAGTATCAAATGGAAAACGAGACACAGGTGAGATGTTCAGATTATTCTCGTTCAATCGACGATCAATCGACACGACGATCGAAGCGAAATATTTCGCGTAGCACGATTATCTCGCGACGCGACGTCGATGACGTACAAATGCGGACGAAACTCCGTGAGGGAGAAACAACAAAGTGGCGTGTGTACCAAGTTGGCCGCGGAGCGCGACTGAGGCCAGGGGTGGCGCCGAGAGAGAGAGAGGGTGGCGTGGATGCAGGTCGACGTGTACGCTGCACGGACACATCCCCCCTAATGAATGCACCAGGCATGTGCGAGGGATTTTATGTTCGCCGCCGCCGCCGCCGCCGCCGCCACCTCTCTCACCCCTTCAGTCTTCGCCGCCACTACCACCAACCGAGAATCGGCCGCCACCCCCGTCCAACCTCCGCCAGCTCTAACCCCTCTAACCCCCTGCCCAAACCCCCAACGCTGCCACCCTTCTTCCTTCTCTCCCTCCTCCTCTTCCTCATCCTCTTCCGTTCTTCACCCTTCCTCCTTTACGCATCCCTCTCTTTTCACCCTCATCCCTCTCGCTCCTCTTGTACCTCCTTGTCTCGCCTTTTCTCTTCGACGAGTGAACAGCGGGCCACCACCCAACCGAGTCGCGTTGAAGCCCGTTTTCGCGCGCGGTACTCAATGTGTTGCACTCGTCGCAGCGCGAGCAGACGCGCGCCGGTCCCCGGGAAGCAGCGTGGGCGGTTTTGCCCCGTTTGCCAGAACCCTCCGCTCCTGGGGCTGTGCCCGGTTTTCGCCTCCTCCTGCGTGCCTGCGGACGTACCCTGCACCCGCGATTGGTACGCACAACTCACCCGCCCGTACGCGAATCCTCTCCTGCACCTGCCACATCTCTATCTCTCTCTATTAGTCTATCTGTTTCTCTTTTACCTCTCTTCGCGCGCCTGCCTCCCTTTTCCATCTTCCTCCTTCGATTTCTCTTTCTCTTTTCCACTTCTGCCCTCTATCACCCTCTTCGTCTATTCCTTCTCGCGTCTATTTACCCCCATTCCGCCTGCGCGTATTCCGTTCATCTTCGTCCACAGGCTCTCGCTATCCTCCGGACCATTGTCCTATCTGTGTTCGAAGTTGACCACTGAGAACGTCGCCGAGGTTCGGCTGCGGTTTTCGTCCTCGAGTTCCTCGCACGCTCGTGGCCGAACGAAGCGCAGCCGATATTATCGCACTATCCTCCGGCACCCCTTCCTTTGGTACCATCATACTTACTTGCGTGGATCATGTGGATGTTACAACGCACTGCCTCCATGTATTTCTAGCGGAGAGATCCGAATTACGCTTCAAGTGTTACACGATTTAGGTATTATCATCCTTTCCGGATGTGCCTAATCCTCTACGTTCAACATCAGCATTATACCTGTATACAAACGAACTGTATGCTTGCTTCTTCCAAAAATGTGGTACCAGCACTAGTTTCTCTTGAATGAATGGTGGCTACTATGCACGCGTTTCTTCTAGTCCGCTGTGCACATCGTTCAGACACTTTTTCTACGTGTTCTTGTACTTCTGGTGTGAGTGTGCAACGTTGCTTGTCCTAGATCAAGGTTCTCAGCGGCGGCACGCGAAGGGTAACTAACTACTAATAGCCTCACGAGCCGCGCCGTTACTCTAATATTAACGCAGGGCGACGGGGCTGTTGAAGGCTCGTTAGCGTTCGATTCACCGTTAAACGCGCTACCGGCACGACAGTCTTTTGGAGAACAAGCCAGTCTACCGTCATATATCGATTTCAGATCGCTACCAACAAGCTTACATAAGTTTTACAAGGACCTTACTCATATAAATTACCGATAAGAATTTCTAATATTCTCGAGAATTCCGTTAAAAGTCGTAACATCCTGGTGCAAGTTCCAGGCTGCCAGTTGGACAACTCGGTTCTACATCAACCATAATCTTTAGGATGTTTGAGTAGCTCTTCAGGATTTGCGTGACTGGAAAAAGGAATTTTCGTATTATCCTGGTCCATTTTTTGGAGATCGCGTGTATTCTCTTTAATTTGTATTCCGGTCCGGTTCAGGAGAATCTTAAACGTCGTAACGTGCTTGAAGCTACCCGTAAGGTACATTAATTTCAGGTTATATCAAAAGTTACCAAGAATGGCTCTTTCAACGTACGTTTCACAATTAAATATCTCGTAAACCACCGAGTGTCCGCGTTTAAAATTAAACATGGTCGTACATCGTTTGATCCTTTGTCGATCTATTATAAACTCATCGAAATCATAAAGTTACACTTGAGAGGCTGTTCTTGCTAAATTGCCTGAGTTCTCAGAATTCGTTAACATCAAGAGTGGATTAAGGAATAGCCCTCGCATTTACATACTCGACGAACAAGATTCTTCCATCTTGAATATACACTGCTGCATCTCTGCAGGAATATACCTACTTTATCCGATTGAAAAGATCGCATTGTGATCTTCTTCCCTTCTAGATGAGAGACGCGGGAACTCTAAAGATTGAAATAAAGTATTTACTCCGTTCTTCATCCTAAATCCCCCAGTAAAACCACAGCCAGCGACGTTGCATGTCTTATTTAAAGTATATATTTGTGGTCGTTAACTGGCCGTATTACAACGTTGCCGCCGTCGGTTCGAGAAATAAAAATCGTGGACAAAAGGAAGCCGGATGAGAGAACAGAGAGAAAAGAATGGAATAAAGAAGAAGACGCCTAGGAAAGATGACAGGGGGAGGTATTCAGATGAAATTTTTCGTTTTCCATGCTAGCGAAGCTTGGGTTTTAATAAACTTCCTGAGCTTTCGCGCGCCTCGTTCAACTAACTGTTACCTATTAGCTGTCAAATGCACGCTTACAAGTTTCACAAGTTCTGCATGAGTGCGTGTAACGTTGGACTAGGGCTGAGGTGTAGAACAAAGGGCAAAGAACGAGCAAGATGGAACAACATTGAAGAGAAGCAATGGGATCTCTTTAAACGAAGACAGTTATTGCCAATTCAACTCTGTGCAAATAAATCTTTAAAAAACAAAATTTATTAAAATAATTCATGCACGATAAGTTCAACATACGGTAATTTTGAACAGTATTACTCAAACTAAATCATTAATTATAGTTATTTGTAACATGAAACGTGAAGATAAGAAAGAAGCGTTGTATGATATTCGACTGTTAACGGTATATTTGAAAGTTATAAGCAGGTGTTGAACGCAAACTTAGATATTATACGTTTACGTTAGAAAACATAAAAGATCAGCTGTGTTTACTTTATTTGCACGTGTAAGTAATGTTTCATATCTTAGAATGATTCAGCATAATCACTTGTTAATGTTACTCTTTTAATACACTCAATTTCTAATTTTATAATATCATCCTGATACGTTGGTATGAACTTAACGTCAATGTAGTGTGGAATTTATTACACCGCGGACATTCTGAGAATTTTTATGAATATCAGTAAACGAGTTACTACTCCGATGCACTAGCGTTTCACGTATTGTTACTTCTGTACCTTAAATTTCTTGCTCTTGACTTCTTCATAAGCAGAAGTCAAGAAGTGCGTTTGCTTGTAGCTGGATAATGAAACATTTACAGTTAAACTTCGTATAATATTTAGTTTGACAAGAAAAATTGGAAGCTCTCCGTGTAATTTGCGCTACTATCAGCTATTCCTACTTAAAAGTTTTAGACATCCGGCTGAAACGCTATTCGCTTTAGAAATCCTTAGAACCGCAATGTTCTTTAAACTTCGTGTCCAGCATAATGTTCGCTGCCGCGTTTGGAATAGTTGCACATATATTTTACATCACCTAACACTTCTTTTTTTATTCATTTTTCTTCTTTTTTCTTTTTTTGGCGATCGTTGCGTGATTCCGGGATGCAGTCTGCCGGCAACTTCATGGTTCGCTGGGATTCGCCACAAAGTCCGAGGCTTTGGAAAAAAAGGCGATACGCCATGAGGGAAAAAAGTGGGAAAACGAAGACAGTTGTGATGTTTCTCTGGGGGCGTCGGAACACACCGAGGGGGCATGTCGGTGTCATTAACGAAGCGCGGTGGCATGAAGCGTCCTACAGTGTATCATCAACGTCGATGAACAATAGCTGGCCGGGCTCCGGCGTGTTATTCGAGCATCTAGTTATACACGGTTATTCAGAAAATTGTGCTTGAATGAAGTGTGCATCGCTGATTAAATAATACCGGACTGTGCAATAACGATTTCATCAATTTATTGCGCATCATCGATTGAACCTAACGCTGGCTCTATTAATTTACCGACATTGGGCCCAGAGGGCATCAATTTGTAGCCGTCGGTTTGCTAACAGCACGCGCTACGCCAAATTGCGAGGCCACGATGAATCGACGTCAAACCGTGATACCAAAAATTATAAATTCAATCAGGTCGAGTGTAAAAAAAATAGGCTTTCTCCGTCAACCATCGACGATTGTTCTTCTCTACGAAACCAGTTTGCTATTTCATTCGAATCATATTTTGCAATGAAACGTCTGGAAAGCGTATCGAATGAAATATCACGGAGACCTTTCGTGTTGCAGGAACTTGGAAGGAAAACCTCGTTGATGTTCGCAAGCAAGGAGATACAGTCAGGACAACAAGATGTGATAAATATTTCGCAGCTTGTAAAGAAAAGAAACAGATGGTATTCGCGCGAGTACACTAAGGCACGAATTGGATGTCGAAATATGAAACATTTTCACTCACTTCGATGCGAAAAGCGTGCGCTAATGAATTTGGGAAAGGGCCTGCAAACATTCGCTGATTGCTCGACTCGTACCCGCACGGACAAACATTGCGCTCGCGGCACGCTAGGAATACGGTAACCGGAAGCTGTCCCTATTCCAGACTTCGACCTGCTGCACTTTCGATTTTTTTAAAATGATTTTTACCTCGTTGCATGGATATTTCATCCTTTTCTTTTTTTTTGGTTGTTTAAAGGCGAGCATCAGCGAAGCAAAGGAACTTATATTCAGGATAAATATATCTGGGCGAGCTTCACTTTGCATATAGGAATTCGAAGTTTGTATTTTGCATCTGGTGATTTGCTTCACTGCGTTTTACTCTGCTGGAATTCGCTGTAACAAACTGGAAAATTGTATGAAATATTTGGAGAGTAAAGCTTTTAAAAGAAGCTGTGCTGTTTCCTGTAACACGTCTTGGTCTGATGAAATATTTCAGAAATATTTCCTCGACGAATCTCCTCTTTCAGCTACAGGAAAATGTAATTATTAGTGTATAGTTTTCCTGTGTACATACTAGAACTTCCTGATTAAAAGTGTGTAGCAATATTTGCGGAAATATGTTTCTAAGATTTATACAAACTAATGCAATATTTAAACATGGGATAATAATGATTATAATCGTTGGAAATTAGAAAAGATGACATGATGAAAATGAAATTGCTAAGCAGATTATTTAAAGTGGGATATACTACTATTAATGATCAAGAACATCGGAGCCGCAGAATAACAGGAAATCTGCAGGCATTGATTAATTCGATAAATAACATTGTTTGTAAAACAGAGATTACGTTAAAGTACTACTTTTGTAATTTAAACTTTCTGTTTGCTTTAGAAGCTTGGAAAAACGAATTACATTTTTTATTTCGGAGTGTATAACGTGTAGAATATTTGCGTAAAATTCTATCGAAAAATTTGTAAAATTGACGAAGTTGTAAGAGTTCAAATGTGTCCACTGAACGAAAAGTCGGTCGTTCTAACTTTAAGTGCGTTTTTCTCCAAACCACATTTTCGAAGTTGGCGTGCACCATATCTCAATAACTTTTAAACGAATCAACTTTTTGATATTATCTACTAAAAAGAAAATACTTTTTTTAGAATAGAGAACCTGATTTGAATTAATAATTTTAAAAACAAATATTCCTTTTGCATCCGAAAGTGTCAAAAAATATACGTAACACTTAAACATCTTTAAAGTAGCATGATTTTGTTAATTTTTACTGGTATTTCAGAAAAAAGGAAAAAATAGGTTCAGTATCCAGAGAAATCCCTGCTGATTATAATTTCGCATTAATGAATGGTTTTAGGCCATTCCCAAGAAATATCGATACATGCCGTATAAGCCTTTCTCATCATGGTCCTAATTAGATTGTATATACGCCATTATACCTTGATTTTCTAGCTATAGGAATTGTGAAATATTGCTGAATAATAGATACGAGTATGTGTGAAATTAGTAGTAAATTCGGTTCATAATTTGCTCAAGAAAAATCTCTAAAACTCATTTCCCTTTGGATCAGTGAAGTATAAAGATTCCTTAAAATCGTAACGACTCAGTTCCTGCTCTGTAATCTTATAGCAATTTTATCACAAATGAATAGTTCACCTTTTGCCAAATTCTGTACTTACTATTAACAAAGTCAAACACCTGTTTTGTCTTATAATATGAATATAGTTGGTATTGTCCCGCAATACTTTGTGTCATCTTCCTGACCATCTATAGTTCCCTGCTCGAAAGAAAATGTAATATTTCGATAATGTACATTTGTTAGCCCATTTAAAAATAATTGATTATTTATTGGTGAACGTCACATAATATCTTTTCTATTTTGTGGATTATCAGTATAACTGCTAGCAGCCAAGGCTTTTTGCAGTAATACTGCACCATTACCAATTCCTGGAATATTATATCCCTTATTGCCTAACTAATTCGCAATAATTGGAAGATTTCGTTGCCCAGCGTAGTCGACTCTTTGAAAGAGGTAGCCCATTTCCTGGTATCAGTGGAGGAAGAGGGGCGGAAAGAAGGGGCTGAAGCAGAGAGGGACGTGGGGCAGGAAAAACAAGTCGTCGTCATTGTTGCTGTCGACAATCTAGCTGTACGGTTGCATCGAAACACGTATCGCAACGAACTCGTATAGATGCTGCGTTAAACTGCGAAGAAAGCGAAGCACGGGGCCGTCGTTCGCATGGAAACTGGAGTGAGTTCGCGGAGGAGCACTGGAAAGGAAAGGCTGAAGGGGATGAGAGAAGCGGAATACTGGAAAGAGCGACGTGCAGCTATCGACCACTCTCACTTCGTCATCTTCTTCGCTGTGTGTACTGGCACATCTTGGTCTTTGGAGTAGATTCTGGGCAATCAACCAGCAAGGATGAATCTGCCTACTGGAGGCGAGAAGTCGCAATAAAATTGACGATCGGAGAAAAGAGAAGTTGTTAATTTCCTTCCTCCCCTCTGGTCTCTCCACCCTGCGTTACGACGACTTCGATCCCGATGCTAATCTTCCACTGCACCACCATCGTCCATCGTGCACGCGTTTCTTACTTGGAGAAAAAGAAGCGTTGAGAATATTAAAAGTTGCTGAGATATTAGGTGCCAGTGTATCACGAGGACACGATGCTCTCTTTGCTTCGATTATGCAGCGAAGATTAATCGATGACAGTTAATTAATACGTCGGATATCTCCGGATAAACTTTTTTTCTTACCATCAAACGTATCTTACGGAATCGAAGACATTGCCGAACTGATTTCGTTAACAATCAGGAATATCAATGAAATAAGAGTACCACTTGTATACAACAAAGGAGGAAGGAAATTTAGTTTTTAATCGATTCCATCGATAGAGTCGATTATTAATTGTTGCGGGAGTTGTTCGCCACAGTTGTCTCATTGACTTTCCGCGGTAGTTTTTTCCCTCGATGGGGTAGGCGCTTGTAGATATAGGGAATAAAGATCAGCTGTGCGTCAGCGGGAAGTAGAATGGGGACTAGGAGGAAGCCGAGGAGTCGCGTGCCAGACAATCGTCTGTCTCGTGCATCGAAAAACAAAAGTTGGACGTAGCTGTAGGAGAACGGGGCGGTCTACACGGGCGTGCGCCTCTTCCTTCCCTCAATTCCCTGGAAAGTAAGTAGAGGAAATCGTGCCATAGAAAAAGAGGCAACGAAGGTAGTTAGTAATGATGGCTGTGAGAACGGTCTGAAAATAAGGGGTTGAAAGGGACCACGTAGTAGCGAACCAACCGAGTAAACGCCTCCTGAAGCGGGATAGTTGTGTCTTCCTCCTTTTGTGCTCACGTGCGAGAGGAAACGGTTTGGCCAGCCAGGGTAGAGCTACAAGTGGCGATAAACGAGGCCGAATCCTCGTTATTGCCCGTTGGGGAAGCCTCGAAAATTCCTGTGGAATTCATCCAGCTGACTCGGCCAGAACTTGCCCACCTGCTTTTATTATGGTTCTTCGTACTGCGAATGCAGATTCGTCGTGCAAAATGCACGCGTGAACGCTTCCTGCATAGAATAAAGGGGCGACTTCGTAAAGGTCTCCTTTATGGCTGAATCATAAAATGGAAATAACTGAGAATGCTATCTTAATTTACACGAACGTCGTGGTGAAATTCTGTTTCTGATGAATGGAGTGAATAATTGATTGATCTCATAGCACAATGAAGAATGGGCTCCAGGTGTCCAAAGAATACTCTATAATACTATTCTAGATCCTCTGCTACAGCAAAAAGATGCATTAAAACCTGTTTCTAGCAATGTTTGTAATAAAAAGATTTGGTTGGCCATGCTACATACAGTTTGATAAACACGTCGTGATGGGTTGTCACTGACGATACATTGCTACTCCGGCTTCTGAAAGTATTTTCGAACTGTATTGTGCTCAAAGGAAACGCCTAGCATCCTAGCTGTGCGCTCCGCTATAGGATATACTTGTTCCAAAGGAGGACAAGAGAAGCGGTGATCGCGCAAAACCGTTCACCGTGCGGCGAATTTCACTCGGGAGCATTCCTCTGGCTCTTTCTCAGAGAAATCTCTGGTCCTATGACGGAAAATGAAATCCGATATTGTAATTCCACGCGCTTGTGTAACGCGACCTGCCGTTGGAAACGTCGAGAACGACATGTGCGTCGCCCTTTTTCAAACCCGACGCTGCTGCACTTCGTGAAATGAATTTAAAACGTGGGTGCACGCTGATGCGAACGTGGACGCCGCGATATTAAAACACAAACCGGCTGAATGTCAACCTGAAATTCACTAGAAAACCACTGGCTACGCTTTATACGGATACAGACACCTAATAATAACGTGACGTGACCACGTGCTCGTTTAAATTCGATACATGAACGACCAATATGAAATTAGCTTCCTTGTCGGTCGGAAGAAATAGTACACAGCAGGATTAACTTCGAATCTTTGGAAACTTTCCATAACACCTAAAATCGTTTCAGATTTTGTCTCTTTTCCCTTCTTCTCTCTTTACTTTTTTTCTTTTTCGTCGACGAATCCGCAGCGTTCGCTCGTTTGCTCGCCAACCAGACGTCTGCTTGTCCGTTCGTTATTCCGTGAATAAATAATTGAGCGAACATGCGCGTGCGAAAGCATGATGAAAATTTCAATCGATGGCTTTTCGTCCGTTCACTACTTCAAAATTATTCATTGATCTCTTTCTCGCGGCTTGGGCCGTTCCACTATTTCACACTACCTCCTTCTGTCTCTCTTGTCTTTACCTCTTTCTCTCTCTATCTCTCCCTGTGGGAGCGGCAACTAGTCCTGCGACAAGGAATTCTCTGCTTTCGCAGCTTCGATATTAGCCTGCTCAGAAACCTCGTTTCACTTTGCATTTTTACCTTGCTAACGCGTGTTTGCCATATTACAGGACTCGTTTCTCGGTTGTAAAACGCGCTCCGATGTATTTATTTCTTTTTACAGTGCAGAAAAGGAACAGGGACCTGTGAAATTCTGGCGCTTCTAGTACCTAATCTAGGTCAACGGAATCGAATAGAGGACCGAGACTAGATTCTGTGACTATAGTAACGAGATGTATTCAGAGCAATACACAAATTTGTCGGAATAAGACTGAATAATGACATCTACACTTGCCAGTGTATTGCGTAACAATTTCCATGATTCAATATTTAATATGTTTTATGGTACAATGTGAAATAACTTCTAACTTATATATTAAGTTCAACTTTATTTTGTTTATAATATTTCTTGCTGGTACATTATCTATAATAGTTTCATTTTTGCTTCTGAAAGAGCCGGGAAAGTATAAGAGAAATATTGTGCATTATTATTATGGAACTTATCAAATACAGTCGAATCTCAATAACACGAATCTCTTTAACGCAAAAACCTCTATAACACGAAAATGTTGTTCATTCCTTTCCGCTCCACTGCGAAAATTTTAACTCGAATTATTTGCCATATATTTAAAAGCATTTGTTTACCTCTGTAACTCAAATGTAGAATAGCCAAATCTCTACCAATTGAAATTTTCCTCTAGAAGTCAAACTTTTATTATTGCTTGTATGACTGCAACTTAAGGCTAAGTATGTATGTCTGATAACTTGTCAAACAAATGAATGCTATAAATGAATGACAAGTTGAAACTTCTATAATTCAAGGATTTACCTCTTCCCTTGAGATTCGAGTTATCGAGATTCGACTGTATTGTTCTTCCCAGAGTAATAGGAACTACTCTATATTTATAGCCAGATTCCCCTAGACTGCTATCTTTTAACTCCTTATGCAATAAGCGGATTCAACAGTATGATATCAAGAATTTAACAAGTCTATTAAAAGGTTTATTTCCACGCTTATCATTCAATTCTACTGACGTAGCGTAGACCGAATCGATTAACATTTGTAACTACAGGCTGAACTCGACCTGTGACTAATTACAATTACATTCTTAAACAAACTGTTTATCGCGGCATGAGAAAACAGTTTTCAGAAAATTGTCTTATCGTTATTATTTTATGTATAGATATTAGTTTGCAAGAGGCGAAAGAGATCCAGACAATTGGTTCCCGCGGGTTTGAGATTGCGTTTCTTGACTTCTCTCCTAAGCACATCCACGTTCCTCTCTATCTAACTGGCAAGTTGCGCGTGGCAATAATATACGTGGCCAACCGCGTAGCATGCACGAGGAGGCATGTAAATAAGCGATCTCAGGCAATGCCATGCACGCTGCTGCTACTGAATTATCCCGCGGATCGATCATGCTTTTGTTGCGTATTACAACGGTGAATCCGGGAGCGAGAGACGCTGAACACCAGCCAGGAAGTAATAGACGAGTGATAGAGTTGAGCGCGGGGAATTTTTATGGGTAAATCGATGTTGCACGCGGAAAGGGCAAAACAGAGAGAGGGGAACGGTCGGGAGAGGGGCAGAAAAAGGGGAATAGAGAAAGATAGCGCGAAGAAAATAGGAGGAAAGGAGATTGAGCTTGGAGAAGGAGTGAGAAAAGGTTCGATTGGCAGAGGAGAAGGGTGATGCAACGAAAGAGTGAAAGAGAGGAGTTGGTGAAATGTGTATACATGCGCGGCAGAGCGACAGAGAAGGCTCGAGGTAAAGGGCGCTAGAAATCTGGGGCGGGGATAGATCCGGGGGCTTTTGCGCTGTGCACGCGACCTTGAATGCCAGCCAGCCTAGACCTTGCCACAGCTCTTTCGCTCGGCTTGCCTAGTCCAGAGACCGCTTCGCCTGTACATACATACTGTTGTTTCGAGCGGCGGCCTAAATCCGATATCTCGCTTCCTCTTTCTTCGCGCCTCGCCTATCCTACGGCTTGTGGCAAGCCGCGCGCGATCACACCGATTACGTAAAGATGAAAACTCGAATTATCGCCGGCTGGATCTTGGATAATTTTACTTAGAGGTAGAATATACTCGGGTCGCTCGTTGCAATTATGTATTTCTGGAATACAACGATGTTGCATTAGAGGACAGGCACGTGCCGGAGAAAAAACGTCAATTGTGTTATAAGAACTTGCAGTCTTGGTACTGATAACATGATGATGAAATCTAAACAGGTTTTGCTTTAACTAAAGAATGTACTACAAAGTATAGATTTTGAAGCAATAAATTTACATATCACTTGTATAACTTTGTACATTTGTTATTTAAAGCAAACAGCAAGAGGAAGATTTTGGAGCAGATAAACTGAAAACTTGAGAAGTTTAAAATGCAAAAGAATACCGCTATACATTTACTACGTGCAAACATCGAAAGATACCAGATTGCAGCTTGACTTTCTATTTATACACTTCTAAAGATGTACTCTTACATTCTTTCCTAGACACAACCGGGTTATCGCATCTTTATCGCAAATATATAAACATACCAAACTTACAACTAAAACGCAACCAGATAGATACTATTCGCGACGTAAACGTTTAAAAATATTCGTAGTTTTATTTTTATTTCGGTGACATTTCATTTTCTTATTCCTGTTTTTAAATAGTAGTAAATAAAGGACATCGTTCCGGGCTGATAATATAAATAAATACTAACCATGTAAAATAATATTTTACAATGTAAGATAAATAGTTCGTCTATAAAAAATTTGTATTCAAGCAGCACGATGTAAAATTTGCAATATTACAGAAATAATACTTAAAATATGCTGTTCGATGTTCACGATCCTTTTGCTCGCTGGAGCGATCGCGCTAGGTGGGATCATAACGGATCTTTGGTCGCGACCGCGCCTAGAATCCAATGGATCCAACATAACTTTGCCTCTTCTTATCCACCTGACTTTTTATGTTTTTGCCAAATTGTGCAGTTCTCGAGATCGCGGCGGCATCTGTCTTGAGAATCGTGAGATGCTCATAATCACGTGACTACTATTGCACCGGTTTTATGTTAAGAACCGATCACATGATCTATCGAGATTCATGGCAAACATTTCAAAAGTTTCCGGCTAACTTCACTTAGAACACATTAAAAAGTTTATGCTAATCTTAAGCACTTACGAAACTTGCATTTCTGATAGATAAGTAATATTATTACTGTATTTTAGTTTCATTTCGAATAGTTACGACGTGTACAGTAAGAAAAAGGGAGGAAATTTTTGCAAATAAAATTTAGTACTTATTAGAATAAGAATTTAGGTAATTTTCACATTGTTACATTATTGCCAGTAATATTATCCTATCGATATTTTGTAATTAGTACGTTTACAATATAAAGCAAATATTCTAAAAATATAAATTATAGTGAAAGTAATATAAAAATTTGATTTCAAAGTATTACTATTTTAACTCAAGTGAATTCAAATATGGCTGAAGTTTGTTACTTCAGTAGAGTATAGCTACGTGTTGTTAATACGTAACGAAAATTTTTATTTTTAGTCATCTATTAGATTACACTTAATTTTCGAATAAATAATAGAATGTAGAAAATAATTTTAAATTTTAACGTCAGGTTCATAAAAAATTAATGTGATGCAAAAATGATTGTTGAAAAATGTATGAAACCGGTTTCGCGGTTTATAAATGTCCTGTCTGGCGCTGACATAGAAGCATGCACACGATTTACACGATTTACAGTTATCATATTCAAATCTAATATAATATTTAAAGTGTACATTACGTCTGACTTTGTATTTCTGGTTCACTTAATTTGAATTCACCCTATCAGCTGCTTAGCGAGTATCTGACGCTAAGCTTTTAAGTGTGTGGGTACGAAGATCGTGTGCCGGCACTGGGCTAGCATTCAAATGTGTGCCGCTTGAGTATCCGCGCGGTCGTGTCGTGACGTGTGAGCTTCAAATAGTACGTTGTTTCTAAATAGTGCGCGTTCAAAATTTGTGATTGTACGAGTTATTAACCAACGTGGGTAAAAATGATGGCTAGACGTAAAAATGTCAAGTACATGCATAATATTAATCTTCCAGCAACAAAACTTCGCAATGTATTTTGTGTACAGTGCAAACATCAGTTTTTTCTTCGAGGTAATTATCAAATACTTTGAGCCATGTGTTTACCGGCTTCTTTTGACCACTGTTTTATGCAATTTATATATTGTCTAATAAGCGGAACACTTATTCGTAACGTTTACTAGCTTTGTTTCAATCATTGTTTTGGGAATTTTTTTCAAACTTATATCAATAAGTTTATATTTTTGTTAATGATATTCGGTTACGAGTTAATAGCAAGGATTGGCTTGTAGTTTGTTTCCTTTTTTGCGAATGGAAAGGGCGTCAATGTAAATATTCTAGAGGTTAGAATGGTATATATATATACATATATATATGTAATCAGGACTAGTTCTTTGAATTACACGTGTTGATTCGTGAAATAAATACAATGTATTTTTCGGAAAAGATGTTGAGAAAGGACGTTTATTTTGTATGTTTCAGAATTTGTTCCTTTAAATGGTATAATTCCTTTATTATTAAATTGTGGACATGTGATATGTGACAAGTGCTCAAAATCATTATTTAACAAACCTTGTCCTTTATGCAATTTAATTACACAATATGAAGATGATCAGACATATTCATTACCAATAAATATATATGCTCTGGGATTAATGGTCATGTCACATAATCGACCAATTAATACAGATGATTCAGATATTACTTTTCCTAAGCTGGTCAATCAAAAATCAAAACAACAGTCTATTAAAGGTTTGTATTGCTTTAGAAGAGGACAAATAATTTTAAACTATATTTCAAATTAAAATAAAGGATTTATCCTTTCAGGCCTTTGTCAGGAATGTGGAATACAAGCAGCTGTAAAGTGCCAGCAATGCATCGCTGTATTTTGCCATATTTGCTATTCTAAGGTATATTCCTTATTATGAAATATATTCTTGTTACGCTATTACTTGTTTTTGTTTAAGAATACAACGTTAGCTATGTTCTCTTAAGTAATTCAATAAATTATAAAGAAGGATACAATATGTAGGGTAAGAATGCAATAGTTACTCATTTTTATATTTATGTTCTATTAGATTCATGGAAGAGCATTACAAAATCATAGAAAAATTATTTTATCAGAGGGCAATAATGAAAATTCTTTTACAATACGAAACACTTGTTCAGAACGATGTAACGAACCACTAGGATATTATTGTCAAAATTGCGAAATAGCTGGATGTTCTCATTGCATGTTACGATTACATAAAAAACATAATTATCAACCATTACAAAAAAAGGTTTGTATCATAATTGAGAAGAAATTTATTAATGCATCATTTAGTAGAATTAATGTATTTGTGTTTTTCTGTCTACCAGAATGAAGAGTTATTGTCAGAGTTTCACAAGGTATTCAAGTGTGTGTCGGAGAACTTCCAGAGAATTCAACTGGCGCAAAAGGTAAGTGCAAGTCAATTTTATATTGTTGTTAGAGAAAATATATTGCATGTACAATGATAAGATATGAGTATTAAATGATAAATAAATAATTTTATTTCCTATTTGTAACAAAGTATTAAGTACAAATACAAAATTAGAGAGTTGATTTGTCGCAATGTAACAAATGTATAAACCATTCCCTCAAAATTGGGAAATTTTCAAATTAATTTATTGCCATACTTGTTTCTCATTGCATTGCATAAGATATGTTGTATATGTGATATCTCTACAAAATACAAGACTATTGATTTTCTGTAGTGCATGTATAAATGCAATAGTTCTAACAATGTAGTAAAGTATATTCTGTTATAAATAATTACACAGTACAAATATGACTAGAGGGAAAGAGAAATACTTATTGACATTATCAGTTATTACATCTGTGTGCATATCTGACATTTCTAATTGTTTCAAATGTTCGATAATTAGATTTCAAATAATAGTTACATATTCCATTTAGATAATTTGATCTTTTCAACTTAGAGATCTTATACCAAATATTTCTTATAAAATACGCTAAACGTAAAAAAATCACACGCAAACCTACATGATAAAAATATTGCACATTTTTGAGTTTCACAAAAATTACATCCAGTGACGTATAAAATAACCTATATAATTGTTGCTATTTATAACAAATAATGGCAACAAGTTCAATACGCGCTACAGTTGAATTAGTAAAATTACAATAATTTAACTACAACCTAAATACAAGTTCAATTATTCGTCTTTTTTTTGTTATTGCTTATCCTTGAGCTTTTCTTTCTCTTTCTCCTTTTCTTTTTCCTTTTCTTCTTGCTGTTTTTTTAGTTTTTTCTCCTTCAATTTCGCCTCCATTTCTTTGAATTTGAGCTCCAAATACCGATCAACTTCGGGCCCGGTGAAGTCCTCCGGGAACTTTGGCATTATCGGTAGAATATACTTGTAGAGTCGTTCGTTCAACACGTATAATTGAGTCGTGGTTTCACACTTCACGTTGAACCACCAGTCGCATGTTAAAGCTACTTGGCTGAATATTGTACCATTCGGGCATAAAAAGGACGATTTACCACCGTTGAGATCGCAATAATGCCATACCTGTGGGAATAGTATTAGTATTATTAAAATTGTAAAGTAAATTCGAAATATAATTGAGGAGCTTTCTGGAAAAGGGTCCATAGATCTACAGGTTTTTTTTTCAGTAAATTATCTTTAATCATCGGAAGCTCGCGGTTCTAAAAGTTACGTCAGAGATCGCGGTGTATCTGAGAGATAGAAATATTTGAAATTAGTTCTCGTTATGCAAAATAGACTAATTAAATATCATAATGTATCATATAATAGCTACTCTTTGTCAACAATCTCAACGGTATATCTATTTAAAAAATTGTATAAAAATATATTTTTATGTTTTAACCGCGACCTCTGAAGGGATAATTAACCCCTTAGCGCACAATTCCGCGTTTGTGACGGGTTTGTCAGTCGTGTGTTTGTCCCTACAATTATTATTAATAATTTTTGTTTCTGTTGTATTTTGCCTCCCACCACTTTCTATGATGGTAACTGTATTCTGTACACTATTGAAAATATAGGAAATGTAACGCAATACTCTCAAATTGTGAATCTGGCCAATGAAATTTGGTCACATGTGACTTCTAAGTTGGAAAATAATATGCGCATTAAGGGGTTAAGCATCATGCCCCTATAACTAATACTTTCACGAAATTTCCTTTCAATATTGCACCAATTAAGTTTAGGACAACATTTATTGTTAACTTGTGTACCACGTGAATTTCCGCTGCGATTTACTCGATTCGTCACTTTATCGTTTAGGCTCTTTTCTTAGAAGGCTCCTCAATCATAGTTGTTTGAAATGAGTGGTACCTGGCATCCAGTGGCTGGATCGCCAAAGAATCCCTTGTAACGTTGTTCCTTGCAACTGAAATTTGTCCGGGGTATACTAGAATAGGCCGGATAGTCCACATTAGCTTTTCCTCTTGTAGCACCATACTTTAGCGATGTCCGCGGGACAGTTTTCGGGGTCGAAATTTTGTTAGGTTCTGTGTAACTATAAACTCCGGGGCTCTCTGTTGTGGCCACTGGAAGGGTAAATCGTTCCTCCTGCAACACATCGTCGCTAAGATCCTCCGTGATCGCGTAAGAATGATCCGTTAGGCCTTCATTAGAGTGTGGTCTAATCGTTGGTAAAAAGTGTTCTTCGTTTTTCGTTGGAATTTCTTGCACCACAGGAACATAATATTCCACCTTATTATTGGTCAAACTGTTGGTATTGTAACTTGGCTGAGGCGACAGCTTTGGCTGCGTTTCTTCCTCGTAGGATATTAGTTTGTAACGTTCGGGATCATCTGTCAAATATAATGGATTAGGCGTCGCTTGGAATCGCGTTTCAGTTATTACTTTCGGTCTCGTCTGTGGTCGCTTGAAATTTGTTGTCTTTTGGGGCGCCCTGGGTGCTGGAGGTATTGGCGCCAAGGGCGTCAACGGAGGTGCTTGAATCTGTGGGAATTCTTCCTTCTTCGTATTGTGAAGAATATTCAATATCTCCACGAGTGTCTTTAGACTGTTGTCTATGTTATCTTTGTTCAACGATTCAGGCAAGCGTTCACTCAGATGAAAGCTTTCCACTATTTGTTGTAAGTTTATATTTGGATTTCGAGGTAGTTGGGAAAGCACAGGGGATTTTCCTCCCGCCACAGGTTCTAACACATTCGAATAAGACGGTGCAATTGGCCTAAGCCCTTGAAAATCCTTTACAGGGTAATTAAGGGCAACATTAGCAGCCGGTCTCACATTATAATCATATAAGTAGTCGTCTCGAAGGTTTCCATGAATCGGTTTCGTCGGCTGTTTTCTAGGCAGGTGATCTCTGCCATTTGTCGTGTAAGGTCGTAATGGTCTCACGTTACTATAGTATCTGTTCTCTTTATGGGAGTTCTGGTTGGGTATCGTCGTTATTTCAGGATACACCTTTTGATCCTGATACAGCTGGTACGGAGTCGAATACTCGTCGTAATTGATTTTCGAACCGTATCTCACGGGTGTGAAATACTCGCTATCTGCTCCTACGATCCTAGGATCGTACTGTAAGGAAGGAACGAATTTCTTGTCTTGATTTTGTGCGACATTTATACGGTGATTGTTTCCTCTTCGTGGCACAGTTAGTCGGGTGAACGGTTGGGGTACCTCTCTCACCAAAGAGCTACTTTGAGCCTCTTTTGCGGAAACAGCAGCGATTTGTGGGGTTTGTAGTAGCGGTGTCTGGTTGTTCACGTAGTTGTTGGCTACGTAGAAGGTCATGTACGGTATCAGTCTTCTGTATCTCTCTTTGAACTCCTCCAGCGTGATTTCTGGCAGTTCATCATCTTCTTCTTCCACCACGACTTTGGTTGAGTTTGAATCCGAGGATCCTGCGCTGCTTCTGCTGGACAACACTGAAAGCGAAGTAAATTTAGATGAGTAATCGGTATGAGTATCTTTGGAAAGTGTAATTATATATTTCGTCAAATATACGTTACGAATATTTTAATATGTTTAGTAAATTCATCTTTCGAATGTTAAATTTTCCTACTTTATTTACCATCTTCTAAAAACCGTAAGAGATACTAAATTAAAATTTGAACTGATGCCTTTTATGAAAATTCAAATTGATATGCGGGTTTTGCTATATCTTGTTTCAATCATTAGTAGCAACGTATTGTTATTGAAAATGGTAGAAAAATGTAAGCACGCTTTAAAAAAAATGATATCTTTGCTTCTATACAATGTTTTTATATTCCAAGATAGATATAAATATACACAAGGAAGTTCAAGAAATATGAGTTTACAATTTAGTTCCAATACTTCTTACGGGTTTAAAAAAAAAGTTTGCAAATTTAATATGGAAAAATAACTTTTTCCATCTTCTCTTAAGATACGAAATGGCGACGGGCTACACACAAGTATTGTTCATCATTAGCGCAATACTGCGAACGGACCATACTTTTGTGTCGATTTTACCTTGTCAGAAAGAAAAGAAATATTAACCTTCATTTAAAGCAAACGTACATGTTTACAATTTCAAAAGTAGTCTAGAATAATGAGTTATGGGAAAGAGCATTTCTTTAGCCAAATAAATTGATCGAGCTGCCTTGGAAATTACAACCTAGATTCGGGCGGACGTTTCAGAAACAGGCTGTATAAAATATGTGCCTGAATGGTTTAACCGTTTTGAAGTGACGGAGGGTAGAGCACGTCTGGTTAAATGTACCGTGTGTTCCTCTAAAATTCAAGTGTTTTGGAATGTCGTGGAAGCGTGTCGACGAGAGAAAGACAGTAAGCGTGGTACGATCTCGTAATCAGTGGGCTCTAATTATTACGATGTCCTGCCGCGGGGTTGAAATAAAAAAAAACAAACATACACATGAACGAAAGGAGGAGAAGGAAGAGGAGAAAAAAATCAATTCGACATGATGATGCTTCCTTATAGCAGCGGCGTGATACCTTCCTAATCGGCCTTTTAAAAAGCCACCAGCGTGCATCGTTATACCGTGACGCGCGTACTTCTTCCCTCTTCTCAATCTCAATCTGTTCCCTCTCGCTGGGATACGTGCGAAGTAATGCGTACGCTGCACTTCGGCCTGGTGAAATTAAATTAGAAGGAAAATATTCGGAGAGCCGGCCAACGCTTTTGCACGTGCACCGAGATAGCAAGAATAAAGGCTGCGTGTATGTACATATGTATGTGTATGCATACGCGCATACATACAAATACATATGATATACGCAGGCACACACGTATGCTCGCATGTGTGTATGCACTCGTGCAGGATATATTCGCTCTGGCACGTTCGAGTGCTGCAACCACTAAAAACGTACCAATCCTCCGGCTTCACTCTCCTCTGGCTTCAACCCTCAACCCTCAATCCTACGCGTACGACTACCTTTTCCCGTTATTCTCGTCTTCCTCGATCGTACACGATGGTTCAATCTTTCGGCTTGCTAGACTAACTGGTTTTGCCGAATTTCCTTCGTAAATGGAGTTGGTTCGATCGATTCTTTTGCCAATTATAGTATGTTAAGCCAATTATATGGCTCATCATGTTTTTTGTAAGGTGGGTATTTATGATTCTCCTTGATGCCTGTATTGGAAACAGTTTATTAGAGTTCTTTAATCCCGAAACCTTTGGGTCTTGGGTGTTTGCGAATACAATAGGATAATGTGGTATAGATACATTTTGGGAGCAATTAATTTTTGGGGAAGAATTTCGGAATTTTTAAAAAGTAAAATTTTTGAAGTTTGAACAAAGATAACTGAGATTTCAGTGAAGAATGAGTATATTAATGGTTCTTGAAGAACTATTATGGAGTTTTCGTAACATTCTTGTGAGTAAAATTTAGTGACATTGATTTCCAACTATATATTATAGTAACAACTCAACCCCTTGCTTTACAACAATGGGTATAAATTATAGTGTAGACTGTGGTTTGAATGTAATCAAGAAACACCATATTTGTAATAAACCTCAATGTCAACATACTTATGCAACATTTCACTAGTAAATGAAATTAGGTAAAACAAGAAATAACGACGAAAGGAATAATCTAACCCCTAAAATGACCTATCATTATTGTACTGTTAAACAACAGAATTCATTAATATAAATTACTTAAGGAAACGTGGGAAGCAAAATGTTATTTCTAAATTGTTAACATACATTAATACGTAATAAGTTTATTTTAACTAGTGTTTACAATGTTTCCATAATTCGTATGTGATATGCTATTAAATAGGGATGGTTGAAAACCTAATTTTCGGTTTCGCGAAACTCGAATTCGAAACTCCACAAGGCTTCGAAACCCTCGAAACTCTCGAAATTCAAATCTTTCGAAACCCTTGAATGCTTATTTGTTTCCGTTTTGTTTCTGAAATGTACCCATCTTGTTGGGGATCAAAATCTTAATAAATCTCATTTTAAAAAATCAAATTATTTATTGGAGATGATTAAATGAAACTTAAAGGTAGTTATAATGTAAATAAATGAATCAGTAAACAAAACTGTGCGAGGTAATTACATCCTTATTTTTATATGTTCCTTTTTCCTTAGTATAAGCGACTGTAATGGGTTGACAAAATTGTATCAATTAAAACAAATCTAAAGTGTAAACACAAACTTAATTCGATTATTAGTGAAGTAAATTCATATCATGCCAGTATTCTCATTATTTATACAAATTATTATTTACCTAAGTTTCTATTGTTTCGAATCATAAAAGTAGCACAAAGTTTCGAGTTTCTAGAACACGAAACATTTTGAGTTTCAAAGGGTTCCGAGGTTTCGAAGTTTCGAGTATCCCATCTCTAATATTATAGCAATATGCTAGCACCGAAGCTGTAGTAAGGTAAAGGGTTAATTTGCTCATCTGTACAATTTCATCTCCGTTTAACTTTCAACCCTTAATCCTTCAAAAGCTACACAGTTCGTAGTCCAATACGTAGGTTATAATCTTCACAGCTTTATAATCCCTACATATGGTACCCTATATAGTTTCAACTTCGATATTTCCCATATCGAACACATGTTAACACATTATTTACCGTGAGCCGATTAATAGGTTTTTCATCGACAACCATTATTCACTGGTAGCCTGTAAATTAGCTTTTCATTCTATATATCAATAATTTCTAAATTTTTTGCGACTCACTCGCTGTAATGCATATTTTAAAGGGAAAGTGTATTGCACTCAACAATTTTCAATATCAAATTTACTCTTGCATTTTAATATTAAACGCGATCCACTTAAAGCCATCTCGCAATCCATAGTTTAAGAAGAACCATTGTTTTATATCATTAATAATAATTTAACCATCAAGCAAACTGATGCTTTAAATCAGCATGCGGATCTCCAAATATTTATCTGCGGCCCGTTTTTCATTTAACTGAAATGTAAGAGTGATAATTAGGTTGCGAATTTTTATGCACTTATGAAAAATTTAATTGTGCAAAGATGTACAACATGCACATAATATGCAAAAAATTATACTGTATACTAAAAATTACAATATTTAGGGGATGAAACAACTACCTATTTATGTCTCCCTACTCCATTCTTAATTTTAAAAATATGAATTTACATAAAATTTCGCAGTTTAACGATAATAATCTATGTGGAAACTAATAAATTCGACTCCATACATATATTTGAGTATTTAGTATTACATTCATTGCGGCTCATGTGTAATATCAGGTTAACAATTTTAGCCCGCAAACGAATAAATGTTGCTCATCTCTGCTTTAAATCCTTGTTTTACTTCACACAGTTTTATACAGGAATCAAAACCAGATATACTCAAGAACCTAAGTTTGACTTTACCGATATTTTATGTGCATCCGCTTAATTCCTAATCGATAGATAATGTGTTAATATACACGATAAAATACTTCATCGTTCATTGCTTTATGTTTTGCAGCAATCTATATAGAGATCATCTTCATTGAGTCTTTTGTAATTGGTCATAGAGCTTATCGTATCCTTTACACGACGTGTGCGGGAATCTGTGGGAGATCATAAACCCGTTAGATCGCCAGGCTCGCCATGAATTTTTATAAACCGATTATTTAGTGGCGATGTAACAAAGTGCCATGCTAGGATGTATCGTTTTCACGCGCGAGACGGAGAGGGATTGCTGGATAGTATCCGAGCGTGGCACATCAAAGGGACCAAGTCTCTCAGTTGCACACAGATACACACCGGCTCGACCTGGAAATCCAATTCGATTCTGCATGAAATGAGTCTGGAAACTCTCCGCGTAGCGCGCGTCGCTTTATTAATCCTGTCAGTACGGAACGTGATTGAAAAATCCGCAAAGCGCGTGTGCCACGACCACCTCCCATTCCTACACTCGGCCCTCTCTAAAGAGGTGCTCGCCCTGAAAATTTACAAAGCATCCTGTGTCTGTATCTACATAAAGATGTACACGATCCTTCAGGCTAACTGGACTCTCGACCTCTCCATTCCCCTTTGCTTTCCCCCATTCGCGTCAATTCGATTCCGTCCCGAGTTAAGGCGGTGTTTAGACCTGTGCTAGCCACATCACAGGCTCTCAAGCCTGGAGAAACGTCGTTTCCGAGGCTTTTAGAAAAATATTTAGAATGCGTTAAGGTTTGCGCAATGTCCCGAGACTCTTTATATGTATGTGCGGAAATATGTAATTTTTTGTTCAGTTTGTTTCGTTATGTATCCACTTCTGATGGGATTGGCTTGGATTCTCGACGAGCGATGAGTGCTCTGTTGTTGGGATAGGGCAGGGAACCTTGGTCGATAAAATTGGTGCAAATGTGCCATCAAAGACAAGGTACAGAATAGACCTATCATCCTATGTATTTTTCTGTCACATGGTTTTGGAATCTCGAGACCTCATTGCGTAGAATTTAAAGCCTTTGCGTTTGCTTTTACATTTTGCATATTAAAATACTTTAGAAGTGTTTACGTTCCCTTTTATGTAATAAAGATGTAGATATTCTTTCGAAAATTCTGATTCTTTTGGATATCGGTATGTTAGATCATGTGAAACGAAGTTTCATAAGATGATAGGTCTATTTTGTACCTTGTGAGTGAAGATATATTAATTGTAGGGTCGTCATGTAGCTTATAGTAAAACTCTTGTACATTACTGGTTCTTAATATGTGAATGAACGACCACTTAGAGGGTCGCGAAGTATCTTATGGGATGGTCGCCGCGATTATTTTTATAGAAAATTTCATCAAAAAGATTTCCAACACTTTTTTATTTTTGTAATATTCCCCTATAGAAAATTTCTTCTTATGCAAATATAAGGAATCGCAAGGTTATTATATTAAAAAAGGACTAAAAAAGGGTCGCGACTTGAAAAAGTTTAGAAAACTATTTTAGAGCTTTAAGGATGTTGTACTATTTCCGATAAGAATTTTCTAGTTACTAATAATGATAGTGAACAATAGTATAACGAAGCACAGTTTAAGCAAGTCCGTTAGTATCGCGGACTTGCGTGTTAAGAGGTTTAAATAATTTCCATTTACGTTCCATTACTTTAATTCTGTTTATAAAAATTCGTAGCCTATTCATTACATATGCGGTGTGCGACTCACCACGTGCCCATTAGCCCAACACAAATATTGCAAATTGTCGATCACCAGACCAGAAATTTCATTTCCCAAAATTTACAGTGTGCTCACAACGCCCCTAATGAACATACTCGTGCTGTTCAATTTTTTATCATTTGATTACCTTGTTCTCGCAATTTCCTTTTGTTTTGTCAGCCTTTTTTTTTCCAGTTCTCGTAGAGAGAGAGTATATTCACAGCGAGACTGGTATTAATTTCGTACCCGATCCACGAGTACGTGTATATTTGCAGCAAAGGCGCGTACGGTAGTTTTTCACTCGTTAAGGAACTTTCGTTTTCCGCACAGGAAAAATGAGAAACGGCTTTATTTGGTCGGATGTGCCGCTTGTATTGCTTCGCTTTTTGACACAGCCCTTCGTCTCTTGGTCTGTACAATAAATAAACCGGTGGTCGCAGTAATTTTCCCCGGCGCGCGATTGGGAGTATCGACGTTACTCTTGTTTTCCATAGGCGATATCAATTGCCCGTAGCAGTTGTTCCCTCTTCTGTCGGCTCGTGTCTCTGAATTACGGTTGTAACGATTGCCTTGTATTACGCGGACGGCATCGATGGACTTTTGTTTATTTTATGCCGTCGAACCCGCGAAAAAGACAGCATAGAACGGTGGAATTTTTATTCTCCAACGAATGCCACTATCGAATGAATTTTTCTGCTTTTTCAATTGTAGATCCTATAATAAATTGCGGTGTATTTCACGCCGAATCCCACTCTTTGCTATTCTGGCGTTTGTTTGGAACTTCGTGACACTTGTTTTGTTATTTATTTATTCCTGTAGGGAGAATTAAGAGCTCTGAAGAATAAAATATATAAAATAAATAGAAGTTTCTTGTGTGTTATTATGGGAATTGAAAAATGAGGTATCTTTAATTAATTTGTAATTTGACTGTTGAATTTAATTTTATTTAAGGGGGTACATGAAATTTTAATAATCGAAATGATCCTTATCAATTTTTGTCTTTTTTTTTTAGAAGGGAAATGGATACTCTGGCATCTTTAATTTCTATTCAATAGACTTCGATTTTTGTTAACAAAATATTTGTCATATTGCACAGTTGCTGCAAGTGTTATTTAGAATTGTATTGGAAAGGGATGGTACCCAATCTAATCATGAAGATGTGTATCTTATGATTAACGTTGTGAACTTTCACAAGGATTGTTTTTGTTGTAAATTCCTGAATGGCACCATTTATCTTTAGAGTTAATTCGAAATTTGCATTTTCGAATAATATCTATTCTCAATGCCAAAATATAGATTCTTTAAAGACTCAAAGCATTTCGCAACTAGTAATAGATAATTGAACGAATTTTTTTGTGAAAAGTTAAGTAATATTTTGAGATAAAATCCACTTTTTTAACATAAATTTATAACTATCTTTTCATAATTTTACCCTGTAAAACATATAGAATTTCCAAGAATGGAATTGTTTATCTTATCAGATTCACAGAATGATTTGTCTTCACTCCAAATACAGTTCAGCTTAAATGTAATGGATATTTATCGTTTTCTTTATATCCAAATTGGTTTCTTGTATGCATTTTATGTAAACTTAATCTATGAACATTGAACACAATTTTTCCTTTCGAAGCACATGAAAATATCCAAGAACTGAATTTTTTTATATTTTCAAATTCACAAAGTGTTCCTACTTAAAATTTGTCTGTACTGCAAATACAGTCCAAAATATTTCTTAAAAGGAGAACATTTTTAAAATTCTCTGCGCAACGTTCAGAGCTTTCATTTTCTTATTTGAAAGTAACAATTACCGATTTCTAGCTGGCCTCCGCGGATTGATTACCGTGTCTGTGTTTCTCTTTCTCTTGTACGGACACATTCGTAGTGAATCGGGGTTGGATTTCTACGTTTGCGCAACATATTGTGTCGCGGTCGCGCTACGAAAACTCGACGTGTCCGGCAGAATGTCGTGCCGATTCATCGGTATCTCGATGCGGAATATTAATTGGAGGCTATTGGTCTCTCGGATTACGTTATTTCGAACGCACGTGATATGGAAGCGTGACGGACAGAGTTTCATGGCGAGACAACTACAAAGTAGTAGCAAACGGAATTCAGAAGCTCTCTCCACCTTTGGTGTCAAACCATGTTACTCTATCTTCGCCAACAGATATTGGACAATGACGGGAGCTAATTAAACTTGTCGGAAACATCTTCCTATGTATCGGAAGATTTGTCTCCTTTTTTCTGAATACGTTTTGGTGATCTTATATTGTGGATATATAAATCGGAATTGTGGATCGAAGTGTTTGCAATCAAGCGTAATATTCTCGTTCCCTATAGCTCGCTCCTCCTTTTTGTCCCCTTTTTTACTTTAAGTTGGGTTGGTTTGTTTACTGTTCCGGTTGTCAATAAAGTTCTGTGGTACAGTGTTTTGTGTCATTGCAGTTGTTATTGTCCTTTTCTTTTAGTGCGGTTGTGGTATTGTATTAAAAAAGAAGAATGTAGGCTTGGGGGGACCTCTTACAGATTCATGCAACATTTTAAATAAAGCTGGATCTAAATTATTAGGTGTATCAATAAGTAATTCGCTAAGTTTAAATGAGTTAACAAATTTATTTCATCGAAAATTCAAATAGGCACCTATGATTTCCTCGAAAGATAATTTCAAGCATTACAGGATAAAATAGAATAAGTATCTGATTTTGTTTAAAATAAATGTTGACATAATTAAAAAAGGTGGTTTATTATATAAGGTACGGGAGAACTTTCCCTTCATTTTTTTTTTCTTTAGTCCCTTGCTTTATATTCTTTTAACGTATTCTAACGCAAGTTTATTATAAAAATTGCTGCAGACTCCCTATATACCAGCAGTTCTTAGCTTATCTTAACCCTTTGACGGGTAGAAGAGAAAAAAAAGTTAACGCGGAACTAAACTACATGGTATGCTATGAATAATGAAAAAACGACGTGTCTCTAAGAATATGAAAGAAACAATATCGTAAATCTTTCAGTGCCTGAATTTTAGATTGATAAATTGTGAAATTAATTATAGGAGTGCAGTTAGTTGCAAGAGTCTAGACGCATTTTTACATTTTAAATATATAAATTATTACCAAAGTTTTAATCATTTTACAAGTATTTATTTATTTACTAATTAAAGTTACATAGATCGTTGAAAAGTGGGGAATGTTTTTCTGTTTGATTATAACAAAATATACACAAACTGAAAGTACAATTTTGAACTATACGTGTAATATGTTATATCTTCAAGTACATATATGACTTTCTATAATCTGTTTAGCATAAATAAAATAACATCTTCTGCGTTTTGGAAGCACTTGTACAATGATCCTCCCCTTATGAATTATCTGTTAGAAGTCTTTCTACCTTCCAATTTTATATTTTCCGAATATTCACATCATTTTTGTCGTTCTCAAAGTATGTAAATATTTGAAATTTAGAATTGTGTACGTAGACCTTCGTGACTAACCGTAATTTATGATTGTACATAAGTACAGTGCAAGCTACGAGGTCTGATTTTGAAAGGGTTAATCACGGAACCCTTTTCTCCTTGATAAAAGTCTCTCCTGATATTCCAGAAATCCCTCTTTCTCCATGTAATATTAGTAATTTGAAAAACTTTATTTCAGTAGAATTTTCATTCATACATGTAATTTAAGTTATTCATCAGATCTCAAAAACTAATTTTATTGCGGTATTCAAAAATTGGCTGTTTCGTAACCAATACAATTTTCTGTATTATGTACATACATGTAAGCTAAACATGCTTAAAGTGAAACAATTTGGAACGAATCCAAGTTTAAACTATCGAATACGGGAAAGGGGCAGTTGAATAACACTATAAAAAGTTGAAACACGATTCTGTGCATGATCCTCCGTGAGTAGCGGTAAGTTTCACAAAAAACTGAAAGGGGTTGAGATTGTAAACTGTATTTTGCCGTGTCGAGTGGACGTGTAATGACCCTTTCGCTTTCGTATCGCGTGCATGTAATTACCTTCGTTACGAGCGCACACGACCGCATGAAACGGGTGTATTTTCGCTTTTCCTTCGCCACGCGTCCCCTGTGCGTCAAGATGAGAGAATACGCGTTATAATTGCGCGTTATAAAAGCCCCCATTTAAAATTTCGGATTCGGTATAGCATATCGAAAAAGGTGAGCAGAACGGGATAACGCGATTAGCCCCGGTAAATGAGGTTTTAATGATGTGATCATTTTAGTAACGTTTCTACGTTGAGTGTCATCGATAATTAATCATTGTTGTTCCTTTTTTCACCTCATTTACATTCACGATCCTTATTGCCACGAATCAGTGTTAATATTATTGCAATTAACGTGCGTTTTATTGCGTTAATGATCTACGAGAAGAGCTTGATGAAGTAGCGTTATGTAAAATGTTAATATAGGTTTGATTTGTTCTTTAGCTCTTTGCGGTCATAATATTTTTTAGCGTAAGTTTCACATTTATCAAAATTATCTTTGCTTATATAGCGAAGGTTGTAGGTTCAACGAATTATTAATTTAAAAAACTTAAAAGTATACTTAAATGACATCATTTTATTAATTTGAACGGAATGTTCGTGTTGTATTTTATATCGAAAAGGTGTAGTCGAATAAGCATAGTAAGAGTATCACTAAATGAAATTCAATTTGTGACATGTTAATAAATAGGCTTTCGAAACAAAACCTTTTCAGGTATGTACATATGTTAGAATTTTTAAGATTTTACGCTATCCTTTTTTTGAGGTTCTGAGATGCTGTCTCCAGTGTGAGATATACATTTTGAAATTTTGTCAGATTTTTTTAACCACAAAACCGAGTTTTAAACAATTTCGAAAAGCCAATCCTTTATTGAAGTTTTCACGTGACTAAGTTTATATCTTTATAACTAATTTTATAGTTATAATAGAAACATTTTGCTACCTCAAAGGTTGTTTTGAAACCGAACTTGAATAGCTAAATTAGGGTATATTCAGATCTAATCGTTGGACAATTAAACAACATTGTGAAATGTAATAGAAATATAATGCGACATGAACTATACGTTTAGGTCAATATTTATGTGGATTATTGTATTTTTATAAAAAGCAATATTTTACCCGACCTACGATAAGAATAGCAAAATTGCTTTACTGGGAATATCCCGTACTTCGACCGCAAAGAGTTAAAAAAACGTTCATTAATGTGGAAGATTTTCCTTTATCTTATTAAAGTAGAATGATTCATCCCAAAGGACTTACCCATGATGTTACAGTAGAACTCATTGTATTTTTGTCTCATTATTCTTTCTACTAAATCTGATGATGAATAAAATCGTGAGTTTCGTTTGTTAGAAATTTACTCTCAATTAAAACGTCCCTTCTACTAATTCTTCGCCTTTTTTGAATATTCTAAAATATTTGAAAAATTTTTTTTTATATGTTTTTCACCTTGTAGACATAGCTAGAATACTCTGTACTTTTTAGGAATCTAGGAATATTGTAATTTACAGTACTGTTCAAAAATTTTAGACCACCTGTGTTACATGTTTTATGACGCCAATTAAATGTACTCTTGGGAAGTATTTTCAAATGTTATCAAATGGAAACGAAATTTTAAATGTTACCTTTATTATGTTAGCCCTTCGTGTTTTTATTTTATTAAAATATTTTTTAAACATTTTACGATAAAGAGTGCCGTGGTTGAAATATTATAAAACATGTGTTGAATTATGTTGAATAGCTCCAGAAAGCAAAAAAAGTCAAGAAGAGAAAATAAGTTTCTTGAATGAACAAAAATGGAGTGGCAGTAAATATCAAGTAAATTTTTTTAAAAATACATTCAATACTTTACTCTAAAGAACAGTTGCTGTAGAAAAAGCAAAATGGGGTTACACAAAATATTAATTATTCAAAATTAAACAATATTCCTTATTGCAATTAATGATTCTTTAATTAAATGTTTCTTAAAAAGTACGAAATAATCGAAATGGTACTAATTATGCTGAAATTTATTTATAAAAGAAGAAAGCCTAGTTTTCAGGGTTTATAGGTTGTCTTAAATTTTTGCACGGTACTGTATCTGTTTTAATTGTTTTACAAATAATTTTATTAGTTTAAAGTTTCATTTTTCGGATACTCAATAAATGCCAGTTACGGTGCTTTAACTAAAGATAGTAGAAATGTTCATTTAATATTTTATGTTATGTTTTATGTTTGCTTCTTACTGTATTCTAAGTTTCTGTTGATAGTATAGTTCTATCAATTATTAATAGTCGTAAAAAAAACCATGCACAATGTTTCGAAGTGATCCCATCTTAATACATTATGGGTTAAAGCGTTTACCCGATAGACTGAATCAATTTTTGTCTCGATTTGCATAATTTACAACTTGGTATGGTTAATTGTATATAGGTTTATTTGAACTGTTTGCACAGTTGAAAACATCGATAATGAATTTAAGTTAGATTCGGTGCAGCGCTATTCGTGTTTTGCAGCTGCAAACGTGAAACGAGCTGCTTTAATAAAAAGTTCAGCAACTGTTATTGGCGGCAGCTTATGTGGAATTTTTGCAACGTATTCTGCTATGCTATGTGTTGAAATGTGAAATGTAGTTGGTATATGAAGAGAATGGAAAATAATGAAGAGAGAAAAAAAAGAAGGAAATTTGTACGACGATGTAATCGGGAAATAATTAATTTATGAATACCACTGCGACTACTTTAATGTAATAAAGACCAGCTTGCATTATAATTACAAAAATATCTTCTTGAGTACTACATCATTTTAGAATAATAGCTATAAATTCATTTTAACTAGAAGTTTTGTGTACAACATATGAGGGATTACATAAACTCTTTTGCAACTGTATTCTTGCAAAAGATACCTGTGTCTCTCAATTATACAGGTTCCAGATTGCATCCCTGGACATAAATTAATGTATAATATTTAATTTCGTTAAAATTTAATTACAGCCAAAATTTGTCGAATATTTTGAATAGAAGTTTAAGTACTTTCTTTCAAAAGTAAAAAATAATTCATTAGTAAATCATCTGATTAAAATTAAATATTCCTATACCTGTTACTTGAAAAGTTCTCATTTAAATAGAAACACGTTTTACATATAGTAGTAGTTCAGTTTGTGTAACAAATATAAGATATGTGGTAAACTTATATTGCCTTCAGTAAATTATGACACGTCCCGTACATTATAATTACATTGGTCACTATTGGAAATGGGATAAATAAATTATAGTCTCGTTCTTAGGTTTAATTTATATACTTTATTTCGCGGCTTGGAAGGACGTCTTTACTGTTTGAAAAACGGTAGAGAAGTGAAGCGACGCTAAGCCTTCAAATGGAAAATTCTAGCGTCCACTTAAAAAAGGGAAACTATGTCTACAATGTGTTTATTGCCCTTGCCTTCGGTGACAAACAGTCAGGGGCCCTTAGACCTGATGGTGGCAGTACGGTCCCGCAATGCAGTGTCACTCAATGTTAGATTCATTTTTGTTATTGCTTATGTATAAATAATCCAACAGTCACGTTTTAATGTTCAACAGCACATTTATCTCCTAATATTTCGTTTTAAATATTACGTGTAAACGAATATACAATGTCTATGTGTTGTTACGTGAACCGAAGTCCAAATTTAGTATCAAATTTTGTTTATTTACGATTCTTCGTACATGAATTTGCTATTAAATAAACGAATTCAAGTGTCGATTATAGGGACACCAACAGTTATTGTTAACATCTACCCTATTTATCTACTGTGCCATAGTATTCTTCTCAAACCTCTTTCTCCAATACTTTCACAGAATTTCTCCCCTGCAAAACATTTTCGTCCTCGCATTTCATCGACAGGTTGAAGTTTCTGCATCATTGAAGGGTCAATATGCGGATGCTAGTACGTATTTCTGGTTTACGATTGACTCGTCTCAGTACAGGCTTCCGGAAAGTTGGAAAAGCGATTCCGTACCGCGCATTTTGCACGTCATTTAATTAAAGCCGGAAAATGAACCGCGTAACGACACTCGCTTCAGTGGCGATTCGCACGAGGAGGCATCGGCATAGTCGGGTCTCGTGAGATCTCACGCTGGATCCTAGTCAGCCATGGATCCACTTTGCTTGTACGCATCTTTCCACGAGGCTTGTACCAAACCTTGGACCTTAAGGGGATACAAAGCTGCGAAATTAGACGGAACAAGAACGGCTTGTGTGTAGGTTTCCTAGAGGGTTTCCGCGTGCGCTGCAGCAACAGCTTCCTATCGAAATGGGTGGCTGCTGCTGTTCAATGGGATTTGGTTGAACTGTAATGATCATTGGATACAAGCGCACAGGTTAATTTCCTTAGCGATTCGAAGAAACTTGTGTTATCGTACCGCCTGTCTTGGCTTTTCCTTCCTCTTGTTTTCAGCTAATGTTGCATTTTGGTAATAACGGAGTAGATGCGACGAAAGAAAATGGTTCCGGTGTTTAATTTCGTTGTCACATGTCGTTTTGGTTTTAATCTCGAAACTTGGTGTTTATCCAGATGGCAAGATAAGTCTTTGGCAATTTAGTGGTCTTTGAGATTTCTTTAGATCCTAAAATTTGAGTTCTTGAGGATTCGATGAATTTTGAAATTTATCAAGATCCTAAGACGGGAATTTGTGCTAATTTCAAAAGCAGATTAGATAGAGAGTTAAATATAGGGTTGTTTCTGAATACAAGCTTGAATTTCATACGTGTATTCAGATTTTTGTTTAACCCTTAGGCATTATTGTAATTAGTGGCATTAGGCAAAGGGTTAATTAGTCATACATGTTTCATTTCTTTTTGTTTTGGCTCTTGCTCAGCCTGTTAGTATAAATAAATCCTTCCGTTTCTTCGTTAATTTGCTCATTCAACGTCCTCGAGAGAATCAAGGACGTAGTGTCTATAGAGGAAATACTTTTGAAGATTTTAAACAATCTCACTATTTTTGTGAGATGAATCCAAAAACAGCACGTTAATCGTCGCGATGAGAGTCATTAATGGTTGGCAATCGATAACACATGATCAATGGTACTACAGAGATAGAGCATCGGTCACTGGTGGCGTTGGAATTAATTAGAGTACTTGGATCTAATCAGTATTATTTGTAAAACTTTGTATAGGATTGATATCAAGTAGGGTGGGAAATAAATAGGAAAGTAGAATATCAGTCAGTCGCTGAAGTTTACATATATTTCTAAATTTTAAATATTTAAAATATTACAAGTGCTTGAATCATCTTAAAAACATTAATTTGTTTGTTAATCAGAATTATATACTTTAATGAATTATGTTTCTTTCCAATTTTTTTTACAGCAAAACGTGCATAAACCGAAAACTCGATTTTATAAAAATCTACGTACGTGCATTAAAGTATACAAAATTGATTGTTATAACTGTATTTATACTTCGTTAAACCCTTTGATGCATTTGTGACGACTTATAATTTGGTTAGTATAAATAAAATTGTAGCTTACATACTTTTAGGAGCAGCTTTATTCATGTAATCAATAATGTTCTTTTTTGCAATTTCTTTTAGGAATCTTTCTCGCTTGTAGTTTCATATTTTATGAGTTTTCATACCATTTTTATTATATTGCAATACGCCTTAAAATATGTAAATATTTGAAAGTTAGAATACGTATGTAAACGTTTATGACTGACTGTATATTTGAACTTGCAACAATGCAATGGTGACGATTTATTATTTTTGATCATTTTTACGTCGTAGAAGAGATCTATCACAGAATAGCTACGTTCATATATTATATTTTTACGTAAATTCAGATTATCATATTTTTAAATATTTGAAAAATACTTTCAAGCGAAAGAACATTGTTACACAAATTGTTGTGACTACGTGAAAATTACAAGAATTTTTTGAAAGAGGTAAATGAGCTTTTATCGTATCCGTAAAAATTTGTAAATTGCAGTGGATCTAGTATAAGAGTGTATAAATAAAATTATAGTTAGTAATTAGGATATGTATAAGTATATATTATACTATACTTGTTAGTAGTTAGCATAAAATATACTGGAAATGTAGATAGAATAGGATGGCAATAAGAATAAATTGCAGTTTATACATGTAAATATTGATGATTAGACCGTGGATCTTTATGCAAATTTATACATTTATCAACAAAATTTAGAGAATGAAACTTAAATGGAGGGTTGCTTTATCCTCAAGATACAATAATTTTTACTATACTTCGAATACTATTTATCTTTTTGCATATTAAATACATTTTGCATATTTAAATTTCCCATAAATGCATAAAGATCCGCTGTCTACAGATGACCGTTTAATTCATATTCGTCTAACATAATAACGATGTAAATTACTAAATACAGCCCACAATGTGTTTAAACGATTCTGTTTTTCATTTAAATGCAATGTTACACGTGTATCGTGTATTGTATTTTATTGAAACCATCAAAATTTCACTCTGGTTTCATTGGCAAGATGTGCAAAATCCGAATGGTAATCAACGTGTTGGAGTTTTAAGTGCGGAATGGTTTCAATTGCTCTAGCCACGTTTTGGTATAGGTTGCTCAATTAGCCAGACAAAATCAGATCGTGGTGGATAGCGATTAAATAGAGATCTCGGACAGGGCTTTCTATCGAGATATCGCGGTAGGCAAACGGTTGCGCTCGAACAGCTCGGCGGAAAGTGTGCAAACGTCCGAATGTCAATAAATAATCGATCAGTTTGGATTTCGGTTGGTCGTAATGGACTGGCATATTTGTGATTCCAACGATAGCTCGTTGATAGGCTGGAAATGTGAACATCGCTTCTATTAAAGGATTTATACAAAGTGTTCCGCAATCAATAACGTTATTAAGTATCAGACGTTTCTACATTGTAAAGTAATGAGAAAATGCGGGGAATAAAATTTGTACGTGCAGAGGTCCGTTTTTAGGAAATTTTAAGTTTTTACTTAAAATGCTTTCAGCCTGTTATCAGTTTAATCAGTCAACCTTAATTCTTGTAAGTTTTTCAATTTCATTACAACGTTTTACAAGTCAATTCGATTTATTTTATGTATCCGTCCGGTTTTTCTGTAGATTACAGCTGTGGTTGTAAGGCAAAACAATGTAAGTTACATGTTTTTATTTTCGTCATGTTGCCACTTGTTGAGTTTTGAATACAATTGTTAAACGTCGGACTTCGGTCGGATTGCATTTATTTTTTGAGCACAACAAATTTACTTTCATGCATTTTTATGTGACAAACACATAATTTCTATGTTCTGGAGCATATTTAATGCACAAATTTGAATTTTTTGAAACTGTGACTTATGTTGTTTTGTCTTACAATCACAGATATATTGTACACAGATAGATGTGTTGATGATATGATTACATGATGACAAATACTCACTGTTGTATTTAATATTTATATTAGGTTTTTCGAAAAATTCGTAGAGATATTTGGGAGATCCTCAAAAGTGATTTGTGTACATACATTAATATTTTAATCTAAATTAAACTGTGAACAAATGTCATAATTGTTTATAATAAAATGAGTATTATAATGGATATTTTTTATTCTCTTTGAAATGTTACCAGCCGGTTACTCTTATAAAAAATTGCAAATTTGAAAATGATCATAATAAGCGAATTCCGCTATGCTGATTGTTGCTTCTAAGGTCACTAATTGTAGCAAATGTGTTAAATAACTCGTATAATGGAAGCATTACGGATTGCTTTTCATACCATTAAATTATATTCCATATTTTCTCCTGTACTTATTTTTACACACAAAATCAGTTTTTATTCCGTGGTACTAATTCTGAAATGTTCTGTATCAATGGTCTGCGAGGTTGTACAATACATATACATATTTTTTCTTTTTTTTTTTCACTTTCCATTCGATTGTTCGGACGCCATTTGTGAGTGACACCGTGGCGGGACAATGGAAAAAATCGTTCCTTTCAGATGGACAATTGCGATAGAGATTTATTGTGTTTCATATTTAATTACATCGGCGAACCTTTTAATTTAAATTTAATTATTCGCCTCTACTGCTGAGGGGTAGGTATCGCTTTGTTCGTTTTAGAAAAGTGAACGACTCGTAGGAGAAACGCTCGAATCTATTGAAACACATAATCGTGGCGCAAATGCGCTGCTATTATTTGAATTTTCAGCCGACTCGTTCATTTGCCCGAATAATTTCAACTATTCGGTCCAGGTATTCCGCAAATTTAAATCGATTCTATGCGCCCGATCTTATTGGCTCGTCGGCCGGGCACACGTAATATAAAATTAGCGATGAAACGCTTTGATAATTGGGTATTAAAATCTTGCGATAACCGCACTTTGTGCACCGCGTATCGGCACAACGCGTGTCCTTTCCTTTTGCAAATATTTATGCACCCGCGAATTTGCCATCTACGTTGTTTCATGCACCGTTTGGTCCAATACGTTGTTGCTGCCTCATCACGAACAAATTAACCCCATCTTGTTGTAAATTGCCTGTTTGTTAAATTAATGAGTATTGTGCGCCCGCGGCATTATTCTTGGATAATTCAGGTTGGATTCTTTTAAGTAATCGCGTAAACGTGGATTTCAATGAGTATCGAGTTAACCCTTCTACCTATTTTCAACTTTAATTCGTTAGCCTAGTTATCTTCCTTTCTCCTTCAATAAATTGAAAACTGCAGACCAATTTACTTTGCAGTATTTAACAACTTAATGAGATAGCAATGGTGTATATGAAATTTTAAATAATTAGATTAACACGCATTAAAATGTGTTTGGTTTAATGTTATATTGGGCAGAGCTGCATCTTAATAATTCAAAAATGAGTTAACGAGAATTCTTCTTTTTTGATACTTTATCTTGCTTCTTGTAGTTTAAGATTAAAGACTTTTATTGCGATTATAAGATAAAATATCTGCTTCTTTTTTCAATTATTTTGAAGCGGCTTTTTGTTACTAATTTTGGTAAGATCATTTTTTTTGCTCTTCGTTATATTTCCTTCCTTTTCTTTTCTTTAATATCGGGGTGCAACGATAAGATTGTAGAAACATTAGGTTGCATTACGTTAGATTGATACTCTATGTTTTACAATTTAACGTTTCTAAATCTTGAAAATTGCATGGGATAAGAAAAATTCAAATAATTGTATAAGATGAATCCTTTCAAGCCATGCAATATTCGTTCGATCCAATTTTCCTTTGCGTCGGCATTCGCCAAGTTATTCAGGTAGTTTCGCTGAGAAGTACGATAAACAAGATAATCCATTCTTGAACGACACGTAAGACTGCTATGAGAAACTCCACATATTGCAACGAAGAAACAAAATTTTATGGAATTGTGGCACGAATAACGCCCTCCAATATTTCCTTGTTTGTTTTGCATAACTGCAAAATTATTCCAAGACCATGAAACTGAAGAATGAACTTTATTAGGTTTTTAGAAATTTAGAATTTTTAAAACGGTAGTTGTAAAAATTAGGTGAACTTAATTTTCCTTGGTACTTTTACGTAGGCCACTTTTTAAGAGGTGATTAGACTAGACTACCAAAAATTGAATCTTCTTTGTGAATTTCTTTTTAAGATACACAAACAATTTGCAATATGTTTATTAACATATGTAGTATCCAATCTCCTCTTTTTTTACCTATACAAAATTTAATTCGTGTTGTCCTAAACAGTTTTAGTTAACTGGAACTTAATCCTTTAACCCATTTCTAACGCGACATTTTATTCGTAGCTCTGTCAAGCTTCATAAAATTGTATAACCGTATGTGGAAGCAGAAATAATAATGAAAAAATTGTCACACAAACTGCTAGGATACTTTTACAAAATACATTAACGAAAAACGGAATATAGCCATGCAAGTTGGTTAGAAAACAAAATTGCAAATGAAATACTGCGAAAAACACGTTGGTCCTTAATGGGTTACGATAATGTGACAATGTAATGTGACAAAAAATTGTCGAAAGCAAGTTGACGATATATTGTTTATTAAAGTTTTGTTTAAAATACGTAAGGACTTGCTGGCCAACTCAATAACTTGTATAATTTTTTATGTTTCATTTTTATAGCGTCCTTTAAAGATTTTTCGCCATTCTGCGAATTTGTTTTCACACCGTTATATCTCGTGGAACGTTTCCACCCCCAATTGCCCCAGTTTCTGGCGCAATTCCCTCGATTATGGCGCAACACAGTTATTCCCGTTAATCCCTTCACAGTGATCAAACTATCCTCGACTGCTTGCCGTCTCTCTGCACGAGTTCTTCGCCGAACGCGATATGGAGATGACTTTCAAAGCATATTCTCTAGCTCGAAGCAAAGGGTATCACGGTCAAAGGATAGACAAATCGCCATCGTGGCGATGTTTGGGGACTCGGCCGGAATCAGCAAAGGTTCGAGAATGGATACAAATTGGAAATATTCGACGGGACGGAAAATGATTCTACAAGATTTAATACGATTTATACGAACTTGATCGGAAATTTAATTTGGCTCTTATGAAGCTGCATCCGTTGATGATGTTAATTGAATAGGTATTATTCATTATAAGTAAGCATACCTGGAAACACCACAGGTCTCGCGCGTTTATTATCCAGCCTGTGCTTTTAACGAAAGACGATTCTGAAATCGCGAAATTAACTCTCGCTGTGCGGCTAAATTCGTAATTATCTTCCATTAAGCTATTTTGCAAATTTTTCCACGCGAAGTCGAGCAAGAAAATGATGGTAACAAGTAGAAATTATGTAAATATAGTGATTGAACCAGTATTCGTACATCGTGGATTTATGATATCCATAGATATTTTTTTTTTATACAATGGATACACTTGTTATACATTTTTGGATACAATTTGAAAACTAGATTCCTGTGAGTTATCACTAGACTGCGGATGCTTATGCAAATTCATACATTTACAAACAAATTTTGAGAAATGGAACCTAAACAGGGATTAGTTTCATCCTTTAATTACTATACTTTACACCTTTCAATGTAATTTTACCGATTATAGGTATGCGTTCTGTACTTTTTTGGAAACTTCACTTTTATAAGGTCACTGATATTACTACTACATTTTCATTGCACATTACGTGCAATTTTACAAGTAATTAAAATATTTTAACTTACCAGAATATTGAAATGTTTTACGTAAATTTTGCTTTGGGTCACTTTTGGAAGACAGTTAATTTCTCTCACGAAACTGTTAATATTTTTGACTAATGATTACTGAATTTTTATGGGTAATTATTATCGATCATTTTCTCTGTTCATTTTAAAGTAGTAAATTTCCTCACACAACAACCGTCGCCTTCCACCATTAATTCTTTGAATGTTCTTTACAAATTCCAAAAAAGTTTCATACTATACAAGGTGCCTCAATAATCGTGACACAACCGGGAAGGGATTAATTCTACACGGAAAAGTAAACCAAAAATATAGAATGAAAATTTTTTATATGAAGTTAGGTTTCGAGAATATTGATTTTCAAGATTTGTAAAGTACCCATGTATTTAACTGTTCTCAAGCTTAATGTTTGCACTAGCGATCGGTGATAATGTCATGGTAAACATCAACACTACATTTACTAATGATCTTATTAATCTACATTTACATAATTGCACGAAACTTTGAAAAAAAGGAACAATTAATTCATCAAAACACTGTTGTGTCATTTTGCGACTTCCTGATTCATAAAGCAGATTTCCACGCGTCAAGTAGAATGTAACTTGCAACACGTCGTTAAATAACGCGATTGTAAATTAATAAAATAATTGGTAAATATTTTAATAGTTCCTTTTCTCAAATTGACATCGCTTATTAGCGCAAATATGAAGCTTGGAAAAAGTCGGCACCCTGAGAATATTCAAAGTCAATTTTCTTGAAAACGTAATCTCATATGCAACAAATTTATTGTATATTTTTTATTTATTTTTTCATATAGAATAACTTGACGGTTGTATCACGACTATTGGGACGCCTTGTATATTCCTAATCTGTAATTTCATAGTAAACGAAAACGCTAACTGTAATGTGTCACTAAAATTTTCTGTACATTTTACATAAAATTGCTCATTAGTCATGTTGCCAACAATAAAGAAACATCATAGCCTATAGTTTGTACATTTTAACGGACCATTAGATAGCAGTTAAAAAGGTTTGAGTTATCCAGCTATTTGCAATTTAATCGAGTGTCATAAAAGCGCTATCAGGGTAAGAAGGAGCCGCTCAGGAGAGAATAATTGTAGTGTTTTATCTCTTAATAACGAATACAAAAGGAAGTTTCACGGCCATCGTGCGACTCACGTACAATATTAAAGGAAAGTTTCGAATGCACGAGCTGGTGTTCTTTTAGCAGTTTAATTATTTCACTCTGATCAATACTGCACAACCACAATTGCGCAGACGTTAAGAGTTTTCGAGTACCTTTTTCTTTTAAGAACATGTGTTTACATTTTCTTTTGAAACGTTCAACATCGCGGCAGCGGTTCTGGTTAATTAGGAGCGTGAATTTCTGAGCATAGTTCTTCTCAAAATTTTATATTCGGAAAACGGAACCTGAATGGCGCTTTTAAATATTTCACTTCTTTTCAAGATGGAGTTTCTGATGATTTTACTTGCGTGTTAGAACGCTAAGAGACCATTGCTGTACTTTAGTAAAGGTTCGAGGATAAACAGCGTTTACTTGTGAATTTATCACAGTGATTCATTTGGGGAAATAGCGAATAATTTTTCACAGAAAGATCCGTCTTATCTTTTAATTTGTCCATTGCAATGTTAAACTGTTCTTTCACGCTATACAGGAAATTCAACTTCTCTAGGAAAAGGTAATCTAATTTTTAATTTCTTCCATTTTACTCGCAGTTTACGATCCTGTTTTCGACTCCATGTAGGAAATCTAACATCTCGAAAAAAGCAACCTAGTTTTTAAATTCTGCTACATGAATTTTTTGTGTCCGTATATAATAGTTCAATTTGTCGAAGACGCGTCATTTAATTTTTAATTACTTCTAGTCAAATTGCACCCGAACCAAATATATTAGTTATACCAATAAGTAATCCACTATTTTCGCAATAAGTTTAAATTCAAAATACACTATCAAGATACGAAAATGAATCGATGAATTTACTTTATAATGCGTAAATATTAGAGGACAGCATCAATTGTATTTATGACTGAGCAGATATTTGATTAAATATAAATATTAAATTTATAAATAAATTTATAAAGTAAATATTGAATTTGGCACAGAAAGTGGATTATTCATTGGTACATTTAATAAATCTAAGTTATCAAAGGATAACTACCAAGTTTTCGAAGCGATTTTCGATTCTTTTTAATCTATTCTTAGGTATTCGATTTTTAAACGGATCGATCCTCGATTCAAAGTCGCCAAAGTCGCCAGAAATAAATACACAAATATAATTTAAAAGTTTATATGCAGTATCTCATCGTGAGGTATTATTGGTATCTCGATAGTATTATAAATGTTATACATTTAGTATCGAGTTATTTTTTTCATTGAAGAACTTGATTTTATAAATCGGCTCTAAAGTGTCATAAGAATCAAAGCATTGCATTTAAGGTCTGATTTACAAAATCGGGTCCCCCGATAAAGCAATGAGTCATGCAGTATGCACATGGATAGAAATAGTATTTCGATCGATTTTCAAATGTTCGATTTCTCAAAGTTCGATTTTCTAGTGAAATCGATCTTTGTCGCTGCGATTGAGAATCGAATTTTCTAGATGAGTCTCCCATCCTTCTTGTACATCGATTCCATCATCCCGAAAAAAATATCTCTAATCCAAGATACACATATAGTTTCCTAATAGAATTTAACGAGTGTAGAGTTATTTGCATTAATTCTTGTAGCCCGACGCGTTTCATAATCGAGTTGCTTTAGAAGGAGCAAGTAGTAGAAAGGTGTGTTCCCCTTAGTGGCGCATACAGTGTCCTCCTATACATGGAAACGCAACAGGGAGGAGAAAGAAGAGAGTGTGCACGAGACACGTTGGTGTATCGGTAGCCTAGCGACATTTCACGTGAAACTTCTTGCACTCGAACGAACAGTTTCCCACTCGACACCGAGAGGATGGCGAATACTGTCTTCGGGCGTTGAAATTACAAACGCGACGACGGCCTGTCCTCTCTCGTTACGATCTTCGCGACCAGTTCGTGTCGCCTAGACACGTCGGAAGTTGAACTTCGCGACGTGAAAATCCGCGAGAGACGCACTGGCTCTCGAGTTACAAATAACGAAAGTATTCTCTCCCCTCTGGCTGCTAGACGCGTTTATCTTTCTCTTTCTCTCCCCTTGTTGGAAGTTTTACATGGTAATTCGTGGGGAAGAGGGAAGCATGAACGAGCAGAATAACACGGCGACCCCTTTATCCTAGCGAGTGTGCACGCAAAGGGGCACGAAGGGAAACGGTGATTCCACGAGAAACTTGTAGATCGCGAAGGATTGTACTACTTGCGATTACGTTAGCGAGTCTTTTTATTTCAAATTATTTATTCATTTGATAAGCGGGATTAACCCTTTGCGGGCGAGAAAAAAGAATACGTAACAAATTTCCACTCAATTACAAATCCATCACGGACATATTTAATAACGCTAAACGAATTTTCGCTGAATTATTATCGAAAGTGCATATTAGTGTCACTAATCCAAATTTGCTGTTTTGACAACCGAATATTTATCCATAGAATCGAAAAAGTTTCGGCGGCTATTTGTCGACGCTCGTCCGCAAAGGATTAAAGGGAACCCTTTGGTGTATAAAGCATTTAATCGTCGGCAGACACGTCGCGAATCAATTGACGATTAAGACAATTGAACGATGGAAATATATCTACTGCTGTACAATGTAGGTTAATATTAATAATTACGCGATTTATACAATTAAATTCGCCATATTGTGTGCGGTGAAATTCCTGTCTAAGGAGGATGTTATTTCTAATGGACGCCGGTGAGAAGTTTATATGAAATAGAGCCAAGATTTCAGGACATATAATAATACCATGTAGGACTTTATATGCAAATACAATATTAAGCATTGTACGTCCTTTTTTCTAGGGTTAACAGATTTAGTTTGGTTTGAAGCGGTGAATAGTTCTGGTCTAATAATGTCATGGGATATTCCATACGTGGGGAAGCTAAGCGCAGAAAGCGATGTTGAACTCTTTCAATCTGTTTTGAAAGGTAGCAGTGATACGGAGACCATATTAAAAAGGCGTACTCTAAATTACATCGGACAAGTGATATATATACATATATTAAACGCAAAGTTTACTATATTATTAGTCAATGAATATTATGAGATTTGATCGAAAAGTTCGTGCAATTTTTTAATTCCCCGTGATAGAAACATCATTCGATTGAAAAATTATTATTTTGTGATGTTGTTACATTTGTTTAAATGTGTAGCCACATTGAATGCGTAGTTTAGATTTGGCAGCTAATCGAGTAAATTATGCTTTAGTGTATTCGACAATTTTCTAAATTACTCCATGATAATGCAACTGCTCACGTGTCGCTGTTCGAGAATTTTTGTCGGAAAGTAACACGATAATGATACCACAATCATCGTATTCGCCAGGTAAAATAACATCTCGCGTCTTTTTTCTCTCCCAAGAATCAAAAATCATTATGGGACACTGTTTTCCGATTATTGAAGACATACGATAGAAATCGCTGAATGAATTGAAGGCTATACCGCAAAATGTATTTCAAAAATGTTTCGAAAACTGGAAAATAATTTGGAATAAGTGTGTTTGCTTCAATGAAAATTATTTTAAAGAAAGCAGCATAAATGCTCACGATTAAAGACGTACCTTTTCAAATAAACAAAAATTGCACGAATTTTCTTCCTTTTTTTTTTACTAACGTTTTCAATCATTTTCGAATATCAAATTACAAGAAACGAATGAAAAATGAGGTTACTGTTACTTATCTCTTAATTGTCAATCACGAACATTTAAAAAATCGTTTGATTTATTTTCAAGCAGTTATATATCGTATGTTACTAATTTTATAAGTTACAGCAATAATAATTAGTACCACCACAGTAATGCCTACTCTTACTTTAATCATAAGTCTTACTGAAGCACAATTTTTAATCGTGTTTGCAAAATGAGTCTCGGAGAAAGTAAGCACTAAAAGTTTTAACCTAAGACCCATTCTGTGGACGGAGGGTTAATTACGATTGTAGAAATCTTATTGTGCGTTGCACCTAGCGTGCGTTTAATCACTCCAACATCACTATACCGTTGAACACGCAGAACCTTTACAAAGAGTCATTACGTTTTCGCGAAATTACTCTTCCTTATCCAATGTTTCTTCCGCGTGTCGTTTCTCGTCGATACGATTCGGCTTTTCCACTGCGAGCATAGTGTTCATCGACGCAGCCTTTATCCGTGGTATACGCTGACCGTAACCGGTATATACGAGTATCAGAGGAACGAAGTTAGTATATAATCGCAACAGAGAAGCGATGAATAATGTGCTTAGCATAATACCCAACCTGGGATTTTGTATAGACAAGCAGAACGTGGAAAGAGATCAGAACCTCGATCTATCGACGAAACGTACGAGGACCAGAGACTCACGATTTCGAATTAGTAATTCGTGCATGTTCCTCGCGAATATACACCTGCAGGATGTGTTCTAGCTTCTAATAGAAGAACGTACGAGTACCTGTACCGATTCTGTGTACGTGTAGACGGTGAACTAAGTTAGTCGATTCCCCATGGTCACTCACCTATAGAGTTTCGACCGGGCGAAGCTCCGAGCTTTCGTTGTTCCATACTGTGGCTAAGCCTGCTACTCCATGGGGGTTCGTTGTTGTCTTGTTTCGCGAACATCACCCCATAACAAAATGTAGATTGGTAACGAGCTGTTCTTAGGTACGTTGTAGAGGTTACTGCGCGGAAGTGGTAAATATCTTTTTTTAGCAAATTTTTCTTGTTCACGTTACAATTCTTCTTAATTTATCAGCAACGGCGCGGTTTCTTGTTCCGCTCACGTAAATGGAAGAGAATTTTCTATTTCGACAAATTCATTCTCACTCGTCTTCGTCTGTATCACGATTAAATTATTTAATTACACGCATTTGCATATTGCATGCTAAATCTGTCAGCTAGTTCGTTCTCCAATCACTTGCCGATTACCGTGCAAGTGTAAATTTTATTGGAAATTTTGTCACTTATGCGAGGAAGATATGAAACGCATATACTATATGCGCACTCTATTATTATATTTACTTTATTTAATTATCGGTTAAAAAAGAAGTGAATTGCTAGAGAAACTTCGAGGCTATTTTTCAAGATTTATCGATTTACCGGTGGTACAGTCATTAATACAGTGGAATCCAGTTATTATAATCACAGTTATCGTTATCATAATTAGTCGGCCCAAAAAAAGGTCATTAGTATTATGTGTGATAATTATACTTGGGGACGAACGACGAGAATTCTTAATAAATTTGTACCAAATTAAACTTTGCTTCAAGAATTGCTTTTAACCGAAGCATACCTTTTTATCTTTTATGTGAGTCCATGGCACGAATTATTAGAAAATACATAAATACAACAGAGGAAAAGTGAGAGAAACAAACTTATGACAATTTGCGTGTTCTTAACAAATATAGGGTATCCATTAAATTATATAGAAATGTGATAACTAGACTGCGGATGTTTATGCGAATTCAAATCTCTTTAGATAAATGCTGAAAGAGTGAACTTTAGCAGAGATCTGTTTAATTCTCTAAATGTTGTAAGTTTGATTGTACCTTAAATAATTTGTACATTTTTATATACCATTCTATATTTGTTCCTTCTTGCAAATATAAATTTGCCATAAATGCATAAAGATCCGCTGTCTAGTTATATCTGTTTGTAATAAAATGAGTTCAATAATCAAAATTTTGCATCTTCCGGTTATTCTTATTAAAAATTACAACTCCCAAATTGATCATAATAAGAGGATTTCACTGAATGAACCAAATGTAAGCAGTGGATACCTTGATAGCGTCCACATATTACACAGCTATGGACGACGTGACTGTGAAGCTGCTGCAATAGAAGACTTTTAAACTACTTGACATTCCATTCATTAAAATTTAAATTCATTATAAATTCCCGAGGAAAATGGACCTATTCCCGAGTTCCACCACCTGTTTAAGCTACCCTTAACTATGACCCGGAGACGTGACACCGCTACATTCCCCTTCAGGTACGTCACTGTCGTTCACGTAAACAATTATAGAGAAGCAGAAAGAAAGAGGGCAAGGAAAGTATTACTTATTCGAAAGAAAGGCACAGAGTAACGCGCACAATGACCGCTCCTTCAGAATGGAATTTGAAGTTCGAGAGCAGCCTCTCCAAAGAAACATTCATGGTGGATGGATCGCGGAAACATTTGTTTTTCACGATGAAACGACTACGTCGAACAGAAGAAAAGGCAACCACCGTTAAGGCAACGAAGACATTGTCGCGAATAGGGGTAGCGGCAGGATATGGAGGGAGAAGGCAAGCGTTTTCTAATTGCATTATAAACTGTCAAAGGATCCGGCCATCATAATTGGCTTCCGGTTCCCGTGCAATTTGCATGGCTGTCGGTGCGCGCTTTGTGCTAATGATCGCATCGGCCGTGTGCACTCTTAGAAATCGAAAACCATCTCTCTCTTATATTTGTGTCGCTTGTTTCCGCGCCGGTGAATTGACTCGCGCTAAAGGGTACCAACAGCGGCCCAGGTAGATCAGGGAAATGGAAAAGAGGGAAAATGCCTAATAGAGGAAGAGAAAGAGAGGCGGGTGGCAGCCAGTCGAGCAAAAACGAAATGCCTCCGTGTCGTTAATTAAAGATCGCCTCGAACTATTTGCATTGCTTCGCGAACCATTTTGTTGCCGGTGCATCTGCTAAATTACAACCGAGACCGGTGATTATGCGTACGCTGTGCGCCGTATTTTAACCCTTTCGGTACGATTCTATTTTTCGGCACCATGCCTAAGCTCTACGGACAGTCGAATTTGTATATTCTTTATGGCAAATAGTTCTACTTTCAAAAGGATAGGTGGCTGGAAATTCATTAAACCTTTGTGTTCGGAAACTAATTCGGGAGTATTATGTTTTACCAAATCGGATATTGGAAATAGTATTTGCGAATGATACTGTTAATTAATTTGTAATATTACTTGTAAATCTGTGCAGTAGAAAATCGGTATTAACTGCGCAACTCAGTTGAAAATGTGCTTGTCTAAAGAGAACGCACGTTTACATATTAATTGGTTGACTTTTAGTAGTAACGAGCGATCGGTTATTTTATTGTCCTGCGTTAATACTCATTTAATATTAACAACCCTTGTAATTAAAGTTATTGATATATGTACAGTGTCATTTATGACCGTATAACACGTCTAAATCACGTGAGAGAGTTTCCATTTCGAAAGTTCGCACAGTTAATTACACATTTTTTTATTCCACGTGCAGTCAATGCATCTAACGCATTAAGCTAACATTAACTATGCATACGCTTAAAAATACCATACCATATACAATTATGCAACCCTTTTTAGATTAATTAGAACGCTTTCTATGCCCCAAACTATCTAAATTATCATTCCGTTCCACAACAAGAACATAATATCAGTTGTACATCAACTACACTTACGATTAAATGTTTACGTTCGTGGAAATCGGTGCTAGATCTTTGAAAGTTACTTTCAATTCCTGTACTGCGTTCAGGAAAATTGACGATAATTTTGTATGAAAAGTATGATTGTGTACCACTAGATATATTTAGAGAAACTTTCAATAACGTGCACTGAAATGTGTATAAATATTAATAAAGTAAAATCCGATTCTAGTTGATTTCGAAACAAAAAGTAGAGTGAAACGTTACATATTCTATTTCAAAATGTAACATCTCCGTAAAAGAGAAGCAAAAAGTTAAGCACACTGTGTACCATACGTCATCTTTAATATCATGTAATTTTTGTTTCAAACAATTTTTCACGTGATAAACAGTTCGTGAGTAATTCTTGGTGGTCGAATTACATTCTCCAGAAGCACCTTGAGACAACCTCTGCGTATTCTGCAACTTTACTGTATCTTTTGCGTTACGTTGGTACTTATGAAATTGTCACTCACGAATAGCACAGTTTGTTTGTTCATCGTGGGTAGATTATGGATTTTTATGCAAATTCGTATTTATAAAATTATGAATGAAAAAGAGCGACATAAATAGGTGTCCGTTTCATCCTCTAGATATCGTAATTTCTCGTACACTGTGTTTACTTTGTATATTTTTGCATATTATGCGAATTTCGCACTTAGTTGTATACTTAATTTTCCCATAAATGCATGAAAATCTGCAATTTAATCATGGTGATATGTTAGGTCGTTTCGAAAGTTCATAGCGATATTTGAGAATAATTCAATATCGCTATGTAAGCAATGGTCATTTCATTGGATAATTACGCATGTTTTGTTTGTGATTCTATGATTATTAGGAGGTTTCATAATCGAAAGGATGGTTTAGCCAAGAACGAGTTATTAGTCAACTGCGGATCTTTATGCAAACTCATATTTTTATTAACAAAATTAAAAGAATAGAAGTTAATAAGAAGAAGGATAGAACAGTTTGCGTTATCCTCAAAATACAATAACTTATACTTTACTTTAAATGATTTATACATTTTTGCGTGTTATGCGCTTTGTCTACTTTTTGGCGTATTTAAATTTCCCATAAATACATAAAAATCCGCAGTCTAATCAGTAGGAAGTTTTATAATTGTAAGAAAGTTTCCATCTTTTTCAAGAACGAATTCTTTCAAGTAATTTCATTCAGCCACCAGAGTATTTAATTTCTGGTCATTGATACGATTTTACAAGGGTTGCAATAAATTATAGTAAGATGTATTAGATATAACAAATTTCAGTGCCTCTTTACTGAAATAAAGTTATTAATTACCGTTTCTTTTAACCAACTCTAGACGCTGTTTCATAATTATCGTATTTAAGTGGCCGAATTGTGAACAGTAATTGTTTAAATCAATAATATCATCACCTAACGAATAGGTTGAGAAAAATGATTTAATGGCCCAGATATTTCTTGGAAAATATGTGTACAAACTAATCGAAATTATATCAGTTAAATAGAATATTTAAAAAGCTAAGAATGTAATTTAAAAGTTTGAAAATGGAGGCTAGAAAGCTTAAAGGCATTGCAAAGCCGAAACTTTGAAAATTCTAAGACTTGTAGTTTGAAATCTTGAAAATTCAGAGGATCAGGATTTAAAGGTTCGGATATCTGAAAGCTTAGAGATTCAAAGATGTGGAAGTTAGATTGTTTCAAAATTTGGAGATTTACAAATTAAAATTTAGGAAAGTTCATAGGCTTAACAATTTGAAAGTTTGGAAACTATTTTAATGAAGCAAAACAATTTTAAAGTAATTTAAAATTGTTTATTAATTCAAATTTAACTAAAATAAACCTTTGCATATACACATTTTAAACTTCAAATATTTACATACCTTAGGACATGCTTTGGAATAATAAAAATGTCATGAAAATTCATGAAATTTAAAATTACAAGTGAGAAAGGCTTCTAGAAGACGTTTCATAAAGGGAACATCAGTGATTGCATGAATAAAATTGCCCCCGAAATTATACAAGATGTAATTTTATTTATGCTAAACAAATTATAGGATGCAACAAACGCATCAGAGGATCTAATAAAGTATAAGTACAATTATAACAATAAGTTTTCTATACCTTAATACACGTGTACATAATCTCCCATGAAATCATATTTTCGATTTATGTATACTTCGTTCTAAACAAATACGAAAAACATCACTATTATTTGATAAGCTGTCTAATTTTAATGAATGAATATATCGTTAGTATGAAAATGATCGAATTGCCTGTACTTTTTAATATATATGAAATTTAACACTAGGTTTACGGACATTACGCGCATAATTTGACAGGCTTCCGGAAAAATATGTATACTGCATATGAATATTCGAAATTAGAAGCGTGAGGATGAAGAGAGTCAATTAGAATACATATTCATACCATTGCATTAATTGGAGTTAACATAAAGTACTGAAAAATACTATTTATGGTCTCTATAATTTTAGTGAACCTAGTGTTAAAGGTGTACGTAGACTTTTGCGACTGACTGTGTCTTTAATTAATACATTCAAAAGTATACATAATCCTTCACCCACTTTTATTACGCTGTACGATTTGCGATTAACGTATGCTCTTGAAAACAGTTTCTCTTAGAAAGCGCGCATTAATTCGATTATACCTTTTTTTTTGCGCGCGTTACGCCGCATTCGTTAACATTGCTTTGTTATCGCGAACAAAGTCGGCATGATAATTCCGGGCAGGAATTTGAAGCGTGGAAGATTGGTGCGCGATCACGGGGCTTATTAGCGCGTCCCAGTCGTAATGCATAATTGTCTCGGCTTGGCTGGGACAATGACGCGGATGAAATTCGCGTAGACTGGTCCTCTACACGCAGCTACGAATCTTAGCAACAATAAGACGAGAACTCAAATAGAATTTAAGCGACGGGTACAAAGTGGATGTTGACTTGATGATAATGAATAAAACGATACGCCGCCGGTAAAAGGGTCCCCGGGTATTTATACCGTTTCATCTGCGTTTCTATCAACACACACCATAAATTACGAATTTTTTTTCGGTAAGTATTAGCCTATCAACTATAATTTTTTGCAATTTTATATATTTATATAATTATCATTTTTTAATTTTTCCTTTTCTAATTGAATAGAATCGGTGATATATTAGATGTGCACTACCGTTAACCCTTTCGTTAAGTAGGACGCGTATATACGTCCTCAAAAACTGGGCCATCGTTTGTAATAACGCGACCATACTTTGTTTTGCATTGTAATAATATTTAAATTCTTATTCGTATTATTTTACAATTCAATGAATAATATCAAATGTCTAAATGTTTATCCTTACACTATTCCTAGATTAATAAAAATTATCCTCATCTGTGCATTAGAAACCGTTTTGAATCTTAAGCTGTTGTAGTTGAAAGGATTAGTAAGTATTAGGATACTTAACGCAATCTGGTCGAATGGTTTACGTCTTTGTATGTACAGCAGACTCCCGTATAACGCGAGTTCCTACAACGTGAATTCCTATTACGCGCCAAAGATATTGCAACTATTATTTTTATATAATGCGATTCTCGTACAACGCGCTATATAATAACATTGCTATTATCATTGCTACCGATTTCTTCTGACTCGTTACATTATCTTTGTAGATTTTATATGGAATAAGAAAGTTTTGTTGACATATATTAGTAATATTATTATCTATTTATTATAATCCTTTGCTTTGCGGCTTAGGATGGCTTTCAGTTACACTACATCTTCCTGATGCTACTTAATTGCACTTATGTTGCTTATTATGCACTTACATTACGTCCATACTACCTACTTGTACTCTAACGATAATAAGCTATAAGAAACTAATATCTTAACTGAGGATAAATTAACATAATCCATGGTAACAAAATTGGATAGAATACTGTATTTTCACTAACATAATACATATATTAGTAATATGCATTCTTTTTAATTAATGGGATATATATGTTATTTATTTAAACAGAACTGGTCCCCTTGGTAAAATATAGAAAAAAAGAGTCGATGTGACGATAATCATTCCAAACATGTTACTGTATATTAAAAGATAAAGAAATTTGCTCGTATAACACAATTCCCCATACCGCAAATTCGTGAAACGCGTAATGTATTAACCGCGCTATACGGGAGTTTACTGTATTGTTAATATCATCAAATAAGATCAATGTTAATCAACATGCAAATTGACACGCAGAAGAACCAAGATTAATAACCTAATTAACAAACGGAGATGAAATTGCTAAATTCTAACTGAAACAATGAGAATTGCTAACTATGCTTCAACGCCATATTTTATGTATCTACAACGAAGAGTTGAAATTTAACAGGGTTTGTACAAACTTCAAGAACGTAGCGAAAAATACACATTTCAATGGTTCAGCAATATTGATAATTACAAATAATTATTAATTATAAAAATAATAAAATTAATGTAACATTAACGAATTAAGTTTAAAGACACTTGGAATCGCGACGTGTGTAAGATCAGTCAAACTTCAACTATTGCTTTGGTATTTACACTGATTGATGTTAAATATTCTTATTATTCATCATTATCAACTTTATAAGATAATACAAAATAAGAACAGTAATGAAAATTACATTTTAAAGTATTGCTTAACACGTTGTTCACCAATTACGAGTCTTCTTGTAAAGGATTACGTTGGGAGTTTGTACAAGGTTCGTATGATAATGTATCGTCATCACAACCATCAAGTTATGAAATAATGGTAAAAATATATAAAACAAAGTGATTTAAACGATTTGACATTTTTGGCCAATCCCCCGTGACAGTCAATGTGTTCAAGTAAATTTCATGTATTCGTAATAATGTAAAGATGTCCAAATACTTATAAACTGTATTGTACACAAGAAATTTCTAGAGCTATCAACAAAATAGCAGCAAGTGCAAAACCTATAAAACTGAGCACTCCGTTTTATCAAGCTACTTCAGTTTGTCCAACAATCCTCTATAGCGATCCGAATTGCTCACTTAACTGTTCCTCTGTCCCATTTGTCCGCTTAGTTGTCCCAACTACTTCTTTGTAGCAGCTGTGGTTTGACATATAATTTGAAAATGGCAACGATGGGCGGAAAATTGGGCATTACCGTTCTGGTGCTTTGTTCTCAAATGGACGATAACATTGAATCTGTGGGCGACGACTTTTCTTATTTATAGACGTAACGGAGGAGCGTTAGAGAAAGCGAAGGTACGACTAAGCTGGTTCGGTCTTGGTCCGTTGATTTTACGGTGTCCACAGTTCCCGTTGTACTTTCGAGCGAGTCACATTTTTCGTGCCGCTCGACGATCGATACTTTACGCGTTAAACGTGTCGGGAATGCCGCGTTATGTAATTTCCGGGCGTTTTCCTTTTCGCCGTGTATCGGATTCGATCGTTTTACTGGTAACTCGAGGACTTTAGGGAAATGTAGCGATACGTATCTCTCTGCTCTCTCCTTAGAACGAATCTGCCAGTGATTACTTCCAATTCGGAATCACTTGTATTGATTTCATTGATGTTTCTGTCGCGGCTGTGGAATACTAATAGTATTCATTGGAATTCATTGGTACTTTCCACCTTCAGATGTCCATTATTTCCTTTTTCTTTTTCACCCTTTCTCGACGACGATGAAGTGTGACACCCACTATCTTGCAAACTATTGATTTTTTAACAAATTAATATTTAATGAATACTAATCTAACTACTAGTCTAGGAACGCCGATGTATACTACTATACTTGGCCAGATTTTTTAACTAATGTGAAATTTCGATGGGTGACTATAGATAGTCACTTGTACTTTCCGTATCTAGTATTCCGAGACATCCGAGAAAATTGCAGTTTAATTATTTTCTTTGTGCCATCCTGCGTATTTCTGCTTTTAGTTGAAACATTGAATCACTATTTTCTAACAGCCTAAATCATTTTTTTAAACAGAAATTGTACAGAAATATTGCATTATTAACGTGGTAATTAATTAAATGTCTTACATACGACATTTTTACTTTTTGAAGAAATTAATATATGACAATTTATTATATCAAACACTTGGAATTGTACTTATTTCATACCTTTAAATAGACAATTAAAACATAAATATTATTGACATAAATCCGATGTACAATTAGAACTATTTAACTTGATAAATGATACATAGAACATTTTAAATTAGAAACACCACTTAAAATGCAGTTAGAACAAATGAATTATATCGTTTTTAAATCTCTACAAAGCAATTAACTTTAACTGTACTTAAAAGGCAAAAAACGCATCGAACTTCATATATTTCTATATATTTTGAAAAATGTGAAAAGTGCGAGATAGGACATTCTAACTTGGGACGAAAATTTAGTATACAAGAAGTGCTTCGTGATGGATAACTATAGATACCCATAGTATCGAAAGGTTTAATCTGTTATATTACTGTATCATCAATTATTGATATAATTGTCGTAAAATCCAGATAACCCTCTTTACTACAGGAGCATGAAATGTACCGTGGAGTAAAAAAACGTAATACAAATACATAGGTACAAGTCCAATTATGTAACGTTAAATGCTTGAGGAAATCTAGGGAATGATGGAGAGTTAACTTTCCTCGAATAATTCATGGCAATTATTTCACCATTGTATTTATTCTAGCCGCTGTTACTTCAGTTGAAATAGATAACGGAAATGCCTTAAACATTTAAGTAACGCGCACGTGAAGTCCGATTAAACACAGTGCAATTAGGAAACGAATTATTCTAAAAAATTAATCGAAAACAGTATGTAGAATAACGTACCACCTCACATTTTATCGTAAACGTTGTGAATTAGTCTAAATTGAGGATATACTTGTTTTATGAGTGGAAACTAACATTAAGTATCCATTTTCATGAAATGTTACATGAGTTCATTTTTATAACATCTCTACTTGAGAAATTCTAAAGAACTGTGTACAAAATTTTTCTTTTCTAAGTTAAACCCGTTTTGGTGTCATTTAATGTTTTTATACAAAATAGTGAAGACGATAGAGAAACATATTTTGTAAACATACGCTCATAACCCTTTTGTATCCAATGGGACAACTAAGTTCCACAGAAACACTTAGATGTCCACTACATATCTAGTAATTGGTAAATTACAACAACAAAATCCACAAGAAAGAATATGTGGGTAACGAAGAATTGAGGATTCAAAATCTACAGAAGGTCTTGTAACTTGATCATCTCAAATAACGTATGCATTATTTGTTATAGAAAAAAATGTTTCAAATAGATGTTGCATGGTATCAAGAGGGACACACGGTATCGTGATCAATTTTTAGATACTTTGTTTTTTATTCAGACATTTTTTTCTATAATAAATGTTGCACAACTTGTTTGAAGTGACTAAGTTGCTAATTATGAATGTTCAATAATAAATGATAAAACAAGTCCTTCGCCATTTTTCTACGAGTACAGAAATTCATGAAACCACAAAATATCTGCAAGCAACCATATTCTATGTAACGACCAGTCCGCGGATTATTACGCAAATTCATATTTTTAAAGACACGCACAGAGGAGTGGAATTTCCAGTGGTGAGCATATAAACAGGGAATATCAATACACGAAATTTAATATCATTTACATTTATAGGTGACGAATCGCAATAATGTCTATAGTTTTTTAATCTACGAAATAAGTGCTTTGAAATAGCATATTGCAGAAGCAAACAGGATCGCAATTTATAATCCTATAATTGATTGAATTTACCAGCGTTTCTCTATTTATATTCTCGCCACTGTAGATAGAAATTAGTTTCATATCCTAAATATAATAATACGTCTTTTATTTTGTATATTTTACAATATTTTTATACATTTTATGAATTCTCTATTTTTCTCGCAATAGATAAATTCCTCATAGACGCATAAAAATTCGCAGTCTAGTAATGATATCAACAATCACCAAGATCCAAGATCATCACCGAAAGAGTTCCGCGCCAAAACTTCCCATTAGAAACCGCTTTAACCGCGAACGCTACTAATTTTCTCTTACGTCCCCGATTTCAGCAAAAACGATTCCCTTCATGCGAAACACGTTGTCGGGTGGACAAGGTCACCCATTCCGAAATCACGTGGAACGAGGGTGCCTTAGGGAGAGCATAGGAAAGCATAGAAGCGAGAGAAAGAACGACAGGACACGGGTAGACAAAGCACGAGGGAGAAAGTGTTGCCGTATAGCCGTTGAACTTTGAGAGTTTCGGACTAACGGGTGTCTTTATGCACGCCTCTATGTACAGTCGTATACGAGTGGTTCGTATTATGCAAACACGTTGACACGTTGAATAGGAATTCTCGAGGAAGGCATCCACATCGCGTTTTCCATCGCAACGGGACGAGCGTTACGAGCACTGGCCGACTGTGGTTTCTAAATGCCCAACTTCGTTTGACTTGCCAATTAATGGCATCCACATTCCCGCGAGGAGTTGTTAATTAACGCCTTCCACTAAATCTTTCCTTCCTCCTCGTCACCTTCCCTCCTCCCGTCTTTTACCTCTCTCTTTCCTTTATCCTGGCTTCCTCTGTATCTCTTTCTCGTCTATCTCGCTTCAGGTCTTTCCTGTCATCCTACTCCCACGCCTCCTACCCCTTATTGTTCCGTCGGTGGACTAGTATCGTTATTATTTTCGCGACAGGAATCACGGGGCTAGACTTTGCCGTCGCCGTGAGTTTCTGGTCCAGCGTCGTGCTGGCAATTCGTCGCGAAACATTTCCATTCCGATGACTTGCTCTCCGTAATTGCGTTATTCGATATAGACGAGTCGTTGGACTTTCCTTTGCTCTGGGTCCCTGCGTATCTTGGGTGACGGTCTCCTTTGGATACGCATTTTTATGTTCGAAGAATATCGGCAGTAGGACCAGACAGGTAATAAACGATCGGATGGGAGTAATTATCATCGACTCTGGATTATTTGAACAAGATTTATTGTCTCGAAGAGGGAGAGACTGTGTTTGGAGTGCATTGAAGGATGCTAATGGTTGATTATGATGAAGTGTAAAGGTAATGTGAATCTAATAGAGGAGCTGCATAAAGTTTCAAAATAGATTCATTATTAGATATCAGGATATTAGCGCGACGTTGAGAATAATAATTAATATTTAATCTTCCTTTTTTTTTAGAAATTGTGCAATTTAAGCTAATGAGTAATGGTTTAATTTTGTTTCAAGTGCACTACAATATTACTCCTAGCAAAAAGTTTTCTATCATATGCCATAATATGGAAGTAACTAAAAATGCTAATGTTTTTGAGATGAAAATCGTATGGGTAAATTAAATAAATCTAATATGGAATAAGTGCAAAAAGGAAAATGATAAAATATGATATGATATGACATGACGTTCCAATATTTCTACGATCATCTATGGTTGCATTGATTCGTTGTAGCATTCGTACTCCGAGATTTCAACAATCTATAGATGGAATCTATTTTCACGGTCATTTTATTATGCGGTTCACATAACCCATTTTTACTTATAGACACTTTTTCGTTAACTAATTTTGCTCCATGCTGTCTACAAATTCTCGATTAGGTTCTATATTTATACAGTAGCATTTTGCACTACAAACTTAACGTTTGTAGTTAATTTTATATCATCGCATTTGACCGAAAACTTTTTACCAAGGGTAGTATTAACAAGCTACACAATTTCAATACAACCATATTTTATTCCAGTCATAAAAGGTACACTGTTTTTCGTTGATAACTGTATTAATAGTATGTGAATATCTCCCTATATGATATAGCATTCGCTTTATTAGTTTCTTGTCAATGTGATACTTGAAATGTAAGTCACAGACAAGATAAGTTCTAGTAAAAATCAATTAAAAAAATTGCACACGTATCTATTGATAAACTGTACTGTAGATCTATCAAATTTCCTAATATGTGGTATACAAAATTTTATATAAATTCCAGTTTATCAGAACCCTGTTTGAAGCCCTAACAATCCCCAAAGGTCATTTTCACATTTCTTCCAATTTAAATTTCCCTTTGCACTGTATTTCTACCCTCTGGTTGAATCGCGTCCCTTTCGGATTCCCAAACGTTGAGTTCGAAGCATCATCTTTGGATTTTCTGAACCGATTCAACGAATGTGTGGAAATCGCACATTTTTTACGGTTCTCCACCGTTCTAAACAGCTTTTCCTCTTTGCACGGTGGCGATGCAGAGTTCAGAGCTCCTTCAAATTTTCCCCATCGCGTCATATTGAACAGCCCGTCATCGACGACGACTAGACGCGACGTGGATGCGTTTGCATGGGCCAGAGCCAGTGTAGAGATCGATGGAGATCCGTACACATACCTCCAGTCTCGTTGCACGCCCCTTCGAACGAGAGAAGTTAAGTTCTCGTTCTGGAAAATTTCAATTATTCGCATCGTCTCATCCCTGGCTCTCAGTACTATCCTTTCGTTTCCTTCTCCTTGTCGACCATTTCCTACTTCAGCGTTCTTCTTCCTCTCTCATCGTCTTCTTCTTCTTCTTCTTCTTCTTCTTCGTTTTCTTCGTGTTTTTCGTCTTTCTTGCATCCCTCTCCACGGCGATTCTTCGTCTTGTTCCTTTTTTTATCTCGCCCGGTGCTTTCGCCTTTCATATCTGTCTATTTGTCGCGCGAAGCACTTGTACTCCCGACTGAAATACATTTCCGCTCGTTTATAAGGGGCGCAACTGGCTGAAGTTTCGCTAATTTTGATGCCACTCGTTGCGCAACCATCTGTTCGCCTTTGATCCAAACTGCCGCGCCAATGATCTCTCCCAGACTGTTTCTTTTCACCTCCATTTGTAGAATTTCGCGGAGAAGGAGGAAACGGTGGGGTGCTAGTTACGTGTGGAATTCTCGGGAAAGAGCTCGTTGCGAAAATTTAAGGAGGTTATAAATTCCGAAAGGGTTACAGGGGTTACGACGAAGAGTAAAATCGAAATTAGAGTTGAAGCGTAAGGGGGAAACGAGCGATGTGACAAAACAGCTTCGTTATGGAAATCAGCCTTGAATATTTAGTTCGCTAGCGACAGAAAACAAGGTTTAATGAAGTTAACTAGATTCTTCGTAACATGAAGTTTATACTCTAATTAGTAGACTGCGGATTTTTATGGAAATTTATATTTTTATAAACAAGTTTGAGGAAATAGCACTTGGATTGATGGTTGCTCCATCCTCTGATTATCATAATTTCTACTGTACTTTAGATATTTTATATAACTTTGCAATTTATATGTAGTCTGCACTTTTTTGCAACTTTAAATTTCCAATAATTGCATGAAAGTCCTCAGTTTACTAATTAGGTATCAGAAAATAAGTGAACTGAATTCTAATTGTTTTATATTGGACATTACCTACTTTCCTCTTCGCTTCTATTTTTGTATTTTGGAAATTGTTTTCTAGCCTATGTTCTTCTGCAGAAATTCAAAATTTGAAATTATGATCAAGTTAGAAGCAAATCATTATAGAAGTTGAATGCTTGAAATACTTTTCTTGCGACTTAATCTGTAGACTATGAATTTTTCTGCATGTTACATTGAAATATGTAAAAAATTATTCTATCTAAGAGATACTCTTATAAGTATCTTTTATAATAAATACAAAAGATCTTCAGTTGATAAGTACTAAACGAATTTCTATTTATGTTTCGTTTCTCAATTTTTGCCTGTAAAGATATGACTTGAAACGTCTGCAGTCTAGTAATTAATTATTGAGTTTCACGTTATTCTAAAATGGAACTTTATCTGGTCAATAAATTATGATTATCATTATTTTCATTATTATTAATTATTTTAACCCATAATCGCAGACGTGTGCAGCCTTGTAAAATGTTTAAAAGGTGTAAGGTTACCCATTTTATGATAGTACATGCATAATAACATTCACCAATTTATAAATATAATTACTTGCAATTATAGTGACTCGCTGTAAGAATTCAATTATAGTACTTTCGTGTCGTAGCGGAAGTTAGAAATAAAGTAAAAGAAGTGTGTATAGAGTTTTAATTGGTAAATTAACGCAACAGTTTCCGAAATCGCATATCTGTGCTGAAACAACAATACGTTCACGTCAGTGATTACGGGTTAAGCCTCCCATTATTATACTCACTGTTGAACCCTATGAACCCTTTGTCCTACGAATATGCTAACATTAGCTGATCACTGATTTCATATCACGTCACGTACAAATCATTCAAATGTTACAGGCAATATTTGTTTCATAACCTACGATCTTACAAAACAAAGCCAAAATTAGGGTTGAAGTTGAATTTCATCCTCAATATTATGCATTTTTATTGAATCTGTGCCATAATTCATAGCACGAGTGTGGTTCGTTATTGTAGAACAAAGGGTTAATTTGTACAATTTTTTAAACCAATCGTTTTGATGCATTCTGTGTATAAGTAATAGAAGAACCAAATCCGTAAAAATGATGGATTTTGGATTTCTTATTTTAAACGTAGTTTGGTTTTTAATTTCATTTTAAGAATGGAAAAATTAACGTGTGTAATATTAAATATTCTATTAACTGAATGTTATTTTTCTTGATTACGAGGGTTAAAAAGTAATACACACTCGCGTATATCTCCAGAACGAAAATACATAGGTATTTAGTAGCAATGGGAAATCCATCGAAACAAAAAGTTTCGAGTTTCGAGATCTCGATGCTTTGTGCTACTTTTATGGTTGAAAATTCTCGGTATCCTAGATAAATAATTATTTGTATAAATAAATATATTATCATGATACGAATTTATTTATTTAACAATCGAATTAAGCTTCTGTTTATATTTTAGATTCATTTTAATTGAAATGCTCCCAACAATTCATTACAATCGTATGAAAAAGTAGAACATACAGAAATTAATAATATCTCACGAAAAGACGCTTATTTAAATTATAAGTAAATCTAAGTTTCATTTAATTAGATTCAATAAATAATTTGACTTTCTAAAAGGGATTTATTAATATTTTAATTCCTGCTACAATGGATACTGCTTGGAAACAAAAGAAAGAAAATACGTACGTATTTGGAGTTGCAAAAGAATCGAGGAATTCGAGTTCTCATTCAGTCATTAAAGTACTCCGGAGGTCGATTCTCGATCCACGATTGAATTACCTTTTTCAGTTCATTGTCCGTCACGAATTGAATGCGCTTAAGGTCTCCTTTGAGGGATGGGAAAAGGGTACGAATCATAAAGTACCAAATCAAGCGAGTATCACTTGGATTAACGTTTTCAATCACTGCTCTCTATTTTACTCGCGATGGCAGCGTATGTACGCGTCTCATTTGCGAAATGTATTAATAACAAATGACTAAAGCAAACAAAGCGAATTTTTGTACATCTGTAGAAGAAAAGTGTGGATACTTTTCGGTTGGTCTTGTGTCTTGTTTTCGAGTTGTAAGCGAGTTTACATCACCTTTCAACCGATCCAATTAATTACTCGAATATTAATATTAATATTAACCCCTATTAGCACCATAAGGCCACTCGAACGGTAAAATTTGCTCGGTATATTGACGAAAAATTTGAGTGTTAAGGGGTTAAAGAAATGAAAATAAATAACATAATAAAATGCTTTTTTAACATCGGTACTTTAAAATTGTCAAATTTATTATATTTATTTATTTATTAGAATGACCTTTAGTATACCGCATGTGACATAAGATTACAACTTTACAAGAATAATATATAACGCGATGTCAAAATTAGATAATGAGATATTACAAATAACTTATAACGATAGATGATGGTCAACACCTATGCATTATTTCAAACACTTCGAATTTGTTGTTTAAATGATTCAATCGGGTTAAAAAAAGGTCACCGTGTCGCACTATTTATTTACGTTTTCTTATTTAGTTTTATTACGATCAAACAATTAAATAAATACAGTAAAAGTAAGTTTAAAAATAAATAAATAAATTAATAAAAGAAATAAACTGACAAATGGGGTAAAAGTAGATATACATTCAGTTCCGGTTTTTCTAGTGTTCATTTTTAATATTTCCATTGTCATGTTTAGGCTCGGTAATGCGCATTAAATTTTTACTTGCGTGTCACATGCATTACCAACGATGCACGATGTAAATTTATTTTACCTAGTAGATCATTTCTTGTTTTTAAAGCAAAATTTTAAAGTCTATAACTTTTTGTTTATTCCTTCGGTAAATCATTTGCGGTAATCGGTGTAACTTATTATGTAAGTTTTGCGTGGCACTTAATGAAGTACTGTAGCACTCCTATGATGGCAGCAAACGTGTTTATACATTGAAGCATGGAACACCTATAATTATATGCTGTAAGCTTCATTAGCTATAAAACAACATCTTTAACGTGATTGATTAAAAAAACTTGTATTTACGTTTTCTTATGAGATCCATTAACTAGTTACCTTTCCAAGCTATCACATCAAGTAATACGATTTTAATTTTTCACAGCACTTCACGTTTCAATTAATATTATTTCCCCATAAGTAAATTATCTTACTTTTCCGTGTATCGCGAATCCTTTTTCCCTTAATAAATTTTCATCTCAGCAATTTACGAAAGTGCAAATCTGTATGCGAAATAAATACAAATATTTGCCAACGTAACGTCGTAACGGCCAAAAAAGAATCGTGTTACATCTACAGTCTCTGTGGTTCTGGCTTTTTAAATAGGAACTTCTCTCTTAATCGCCGCGAACGAGCGGCCAGTTTCTCCCCGTAAATACCATTGTGATTCTGGCGATGTTTTTATACTGTTAGAGAATTTCTCTGCCTGCGTTTGGAACGCTTCCAACATTTACAAAACGAACGAATTGCTAGGGAAAGTCATTTCCTATATTTTCTCACGTCGTAAAGCTTACATTTCTGTAGCCGCAGCAGAAGGCAAGTTTCTGTAAAAAATTCGGGACAGAAGTAGAAGATAGACACGGATTTATAAAATATCGTCGCTTCTCGTCGATTGACAAAGTATAATACAGAATTAAAAATAATCCTTCACGAACGGCATCCGTACGATGTACGGACCCTAGTTTCTCTTTACGATTAGTATAAAATGATTAATATTTATTTAAAGTATAGAGAACTATTTATTGGCGTAGTTAGCAGTCTCTATATTTTATAAATAGTGAACTAAAGAAGTAGTATAATGGGATAAATTTGTTGAAATAGAAAAATCTTTGCTGTTCGCGTGAGAAGAACAGAAAACGCGTCGTCCCTGAGGGGTTAATAAAGTACTTAGTTCTATCTAGCCGATTTCAAAAGACACGCATCGCTGATTTATTGCAAAAATAGCATAATTCACAGATCATGGTTTTTCGAAATAATTGTAGCGCTTTGAATCGTTATGACTAGATTGCGTATTTTTATACAAATTCATATTTTTAAAATTAACCTTCATATGGTGATCACATTTCTAATATCACTAGTAGTGACGTAACGTTAAATTGACATAATTTCTACTTCAACGATAGTGAGAGAAATAAGAGAAATATAGAGGAGAGGGTAGAAATGTGAGGTACCGAATTTTAAAAAATTTCTAAATGCCAATTCTTTATTGAAGCTTTCACGTGACTGTGTTTATATTTTTATAGTTAATTTTATAGTTATAGTAGAAGAATTTTGCTACCCCAAAGACCTTTCTTAAATTGAACTTGAACGGTTAAATTAAGGTACATTCAGATCTAATCGTTGGACATTTAAAACACGCATTGTGGAACACAATATAAACATAATGCGGTACAAACTTTCCGTTTAACCCATTAATATCTAGCATTTGATGCTGTTTTACTTAATTTTACATAGGTGCACGTGCAACGATCTGTGGGGGAAATGTATTTTATCTTCATATTATTTTATTATTTTAACATATTTAATTGAATATTGAATATAACAAATTTATAACATAATGCGAAGAAGACGCTAAACCACACATTTTCGGATCGCATTCACTCTTGGTTACTTCATTAAAAGCTCCAACCTCAAAAAACTTCATTCTTACCTACCTCAATCTCACAACATTCTTACCAACTTAACCCCTAGCGTAAAAACAACTTCACACGATCGAGAGAGGGAAAAAATCGGAAAATCCCAAGTTAGCGTATCTGTTTTGTCCACCCGTCGACTATGTTTCTACTATGCAAACAAAGTAAAATATCTAGAAAAAAAGTATGGCGAGAAATTGTAGAAAGTTGAACCAAAGTAGTTCTAAAACTCGTAGCTTTAAATCATTCTGCCGATAATAGGGAACGCTTTCAATCATATATCGTCTAATTCGTGTTCAAGTTCCAGTTAGCAGCCTGTTAAAGTTTAATCCGCAAATGATTTGTTTCGCCATTATTGCGGTTAGAAATTGAATCGCTAACTATGCCGTATTGTTATGCACTCGGTTGGCGGCTGGCAGCGAGTTCGGAGGGTTGGAAAATACAAATTTTCTAGCGAATGCAGTAACAACGGCGGCCTTTTGTGAGCACACCCACAGCGAGGTGCAGCCACGTGCGCACGCGGGCGCACTCTAGGTAGAGTTAGCGTTGTCGGTTTCGAGTTAGTGTGCAGGGGAAATTCCTAATATAAAGCCGTCGGTATAATTAATTGTTACCGTGTACCGTTTTAACATAATTATACAAGGCAGCCAATGGTACTGCTAATTGCGAAAGTTTGCCCGTTCCGCGGCCAGCTACACTCTCGCCCGACAATTAACTGACGTCACGACCTAATTGTTCTCCGTTTTTATAAGTTTTCGTAGGTTGAAATCCCGTACGCGATTGTTAACATTGGTTTCAATTTTATGGGTGTGCTTCACAAGTGGTAAGGGTAAATCAGCTGGTTTAACGATTGATAATGTTTACAGTGGGTTTGGACTTGGGCTTGATTTTTTGTACGATTATTAATTCGTGGTCTTAATATGAAGAAGAATCACATCCGTGGCGTAAATTGTGGTCCAAATAAAATAAATGGTGGCAATATTTCAGTTATCTCTTTTAACTGTCCTTAAAGCTTTTACAATTGTTATAATAAATGCAACTAACGTATAATATTTAAATATTTTTAACTTGAGAAAGTAGTGAAAGAGTAAATGGTTTTCGCTGAAATGTGCAGCTGTTAAGAATATCGTAAGTCAACGGGTTATGGGATAGGCTGCTTTATATGGAAATAATGAAGGGAAAATGGATACGAATCACAGCTTGAATTAATTGTAGAATGTAGAAAATAGCGTAGATATTGATAAGTATAGGTATGAAAGGAATTAGATTGTCTGATTAATTACTTTAATCTACTTCTGAATCCGGAATTCTGGAAATTTAAGTTTAGGTAACGTACTAATCATTTCTCAGTAAAAATGTGTAATAACCAGATGTATAACATATACGATGATTGATTTATTTGATTGCGGAAAGTGGCAATTTTTAAACAATAAATTAGGCATACTTATTTTTAATCTTTTGCCTTACAATCACGAGTTACTTTCGTGATAAATATTGTGATCTAAATACAATAAAGATACGTGATATTTGTAGCAAAATACCATTTTCATTTCAATTATAGCTTTTGATTATAAGAGTGAAAATTAGCAAATAAAAATTACGTATAATACTTCGCTATGTCGCGTTCAATGCAACGTTAAAACTGATAGTAACTAGTAGTACAATGAACAGTGATTGAAAAAAATCGTAAGTAATGCAAATAAATAGACATTTAATTCTCTGTATCCTTCCAAAGTTTCATCATGGTATTTAGGTTTCTTAATATAAAAATATCATCCTTCTAAATTTCTATTTATTCTATATAACATGATACGTAATTTACAATCCTTACAACCCCAAAAGCCAATTACTATAACTTTTTAAATTTCAATACTTCATCGATTCATTTCATCATTACATCCTTTACTAATATTAGGTGCACCAATATATAATTCACTTTTTCGGTTAAACTTAACATTTATTTCCTCCAAAATCAAATACTGATTCTGTCTTAAACACAATCCTTGTTGTTGCGTAATATTTTAAACTTGGTTTACACTTGCTTTATAATCTAAAGTCCAATCTTTTGATAAAATAAATTCATCAACCCGTTTGAAAATAATAGTACCTATACTAATAAATACTAATAAAATACCTATTAGTACACCATATATATTACTCTGTTACACTCCCGTTCATAATTCATGGGACGCTAAATAAATTTACAATAAACAAAAGTTGATTGTACGGTACGAAAACAAAGCTGCTATTCGCTAATTATTTATTTCACGAAGAACGCTAAATAATTCCTGTGTTTTTAAAATTCTGTTACAATTCTAATCCAACAAATATTCTGTTAGAAACCGATCAGCATCGGGTGATTTACTACTTCCATTCAGAAGTAAGTCTTCGACACCAACAGGTCCTCGATGCCCCCAAAAAATCTTGGGAACAACTTCTACCCACGCTATGCTTAAGTTGAGCCCCCAACGAGCCATGGAGCGAAATTCATCCCCTAGTATACTTTATCGGTATCCAATAGCACGAGCAGGGTGCAGAGACGTCGTGGGTGAAACGGAGATTGACCTTCTGACACGGTTTCACAGGCTTCCTCGAGCGGGACGCCGAAAATCCGACCCTAAACTGGCGCGTGGTGGTCTCTTTCTTTCACAATGACCTACCTCCACCCTCGGGAACGGCCTCTTGAACGGCGCCGTAGTTTCGCGCCGACGAGCGATTCGGCGGCTCTCGTGCAACAGGTAGACGTGGCTACGGGCCAGCTGCTACCCCTATTATGCATAATTGTTCGAGAGGGAACGAGGAGGAGTGGAAGACTCCTCTCATGGCAATCGAACACGCGTTCTCCCGCGCTTTGTTTCCCCATTTCTTTCCCTTCTCCATTCCTTATACTCCATTCATTCTTTTCTCCATTCCCTTCTTTCCACCCTCTTTGTCTGCTACCCTTTTCCTGTTCAATGGCTATTTGCTGTGCGGCGATTTAGGGGATGATCGAGTCTTTTAGAAATAGCGAATAAGACAGACGGTTAGGTGTTACGATTATAGAGATGGGATGGGATGGTTTAATCGGATAGAGGGCGATTCTATTAGGTTGTAACATATATTCGTTCCGTTTTCTTATGTCGGTTTTTTCTAATACTGAGAATTTTACGGGGAAAGAATGATTCAGCTACTGGGAAGATTAAAGACCATTGATAAAAATCATACACAGATTATTGTGAGATTGAGTGGAGAAGTGGTCTAAGTGACAACATGTTCATTTTGTTAAGACAATGCGTAAGGTTGCACTTCGTTGTAAAAAATCCGCGTATTTCTAAGGAACGAAACAAATTACAAAACATACTCAGAAATAGTTCGAAAATGTAATCATGAACTTTTTTTATGTAACATATTTCCTTCATCTACGCTTTTCACTTTTCCTTTAACCGATAGTTTTGTTTTCTTTAGATCTTAATAACAATAAAATATACTTACGTTATTTTTTGTATATGTATCGCTTACAATTAGTAACATGAAATTCGTAGATGCTCGAGTGCGCACGTATGAAACGTATCTGTAGCAGTTTGGTGAGTGCCACTGCATTTTATGTATCGCATGTATCGCGTTACTATATATAAAATATAGGTCTATGCAAAATGTCATATGTCGAATTTTTGTGGAATAAATTAGTTACAAAAGCTCTCAAAGTTAAGCAATTAAGTTTACATTCTATAATTTCGGTGATTAAGCGGTAAAATTGAACTTTATCGAATAACTTATGAACAAAGGAAGATGTGAAAAAATGGCCGAGTTTTGCCCAAGAGGAATGAAGTGAAATTCAAATGGTGTTTTACAGAATTTTTAGCGTACCTACAATAATTAGGTGTAATCAGTTCAAGATCATTTATTTGGAGTCTTGAAAAATCGTGCAACTCATAGTTATCAGTCCTTTTATCAACATTTAATTCGTTCGTAGTATATAATTCCATAGCATACATTAATTGTAAGACAAATATGATTGAATACTTTATTCTACTTTATATATAATTGTCACTGTGTAATGCTTGACGTCATCTTTTGAAGAAATCATAGGTGTCTACTGAACTTTGTGATAAAATAAATTTGTTAACTCATTTAAAAGTAGTGGATTACTTGTTGGTACACCTGCTAAATCTAAATAGATCTTGAAAAAGAAATGGAAGACAGAAATCTGCATTTTTCATGGTTTTATCAATATTTTCATATTTTCATGCACACTTTACGGAAAAACTGATTACAGCTCGTTATTGCACGCCAATAATTCTATAAGACTCCACTTGAATTTATATTTCCCGTTTCTTAGGCAAGAATAGGCCGTTTATTAACTTCTTTTAACTTCAACGACGACCTCCATATGCCGTATAAACCTTAATTTCTTTGTATGAGAACTAATCAATAATATAATTATTTAAAACAGAATAACCATCTATTTGTGATTATAGCTACACGGTTTCAATCTTTATATGTTAAGACACAGGATACTGAATTAAATTACTAAATTCATGAACCTCTCAAATGCATAATAGAGACAGGAAGCAGCTCTATCGCCGAGAGATAACGTCTTCCTTCCATTCTACGTACATTTTCGATTTATTTTTCCACACTGAATCGTTACCCTTTGTACCATTTACCATTTCGTCTAGTAAAGATTCTAATTGTTATTACGACGATTCATAATTTGTCAGAAATGGAATCAAGTGTTATGAACGATTCACGGTCGAGAACATCGAGAAGCGTATTAAAAGTTGTTTAATTTTTCAACTCTGCCGGAGATGCAGTTTTCTGGGCGCATTTTAAACAGATTGTTAGCTGAAGTTCGGGGATGCGCCTTGCCCGGATGTTCGCGTACTTTGCTCTTGGGGAAAGTTTAATTGACTGGAATTATCATTATAAACAGGCTTTTCTTGTCGGGTATACCTGTCTCACTTCACTCACTGTTCCTCGGTGTGTTGGATATATTATTAGCTTGCTTTTCGAAGCCGTCGAGAGGAATTTCGATGGTAGAACGGGCACTTCAATATGTCCCGTCGTCAATCAAATGCCGTCGATGGATTCTAGTGCGTTTGAAATATAATAATGCGTCCGTCGATCCGTCCTCTGTGTCACGATGCCGAGATATGAAATGACGTATACTTCCGTCGAATATCCGCGGTCGCTCGATCGTCGATCGCCCAAGAATTAACGATAGAATTACCAGTTTTCGGTAGAAAAATTGACATTCGAGTGTTTGCTTGTATATGCGTGCGCGTGTGTGGCGGTAGGGTAGGTGCTTTCTTCGACATGTGAATTAAAGTAATCGATACGACTCGTCAGGGATGACAAATTGGAATAATATTTCCGTCAGAGGTTGAGAAATTATATTTTTACGGCCGTATAAATTGCGTTCGTTCAATGAATGTTGCAGAGATATGGAAATGCGAATGCACGTGAGTGATTGAGGGTAGGAAAACGTATCTGCGAGCTTGTTTGGGATAGTTAATGACAATTGATAGTGTAGAGTCGAAGTTGATGGGCCTGTAGATTTTAATATTTTAGAATTTTTAGAATATCAGGATGGCTACATTTTTAAGATCGTTGACATTTTTTAATACTTATAGCTTCGGATACTTGAGATAATTAATTTGGAAAATATTAGGGATTTTTAATTTTTTTTTTGTCATTCAATATATTGAGAGATAATTGTTGGACCCTTTTTAGTTCTGCTGTTTATGTACTTCGTTATATAACAGTAGGATTGGTCTGTTATGAGTAGCTGGTTTCCTAGAGGAAAGAAGTAAGAGATTTCTTGGAAAATAGGCACGTACTCCAGGAAGAAAATGACTGTAATCATATAGGAACTCGCAACTGTGTACATTTGAGCCTGATTGCTGAAGACAGAACCAAAGTATGGTAGTTTCCGAGTAATAGGTTAATAAGATTGAATTTACAGTAGTTGGCTCACTTCAAATACTAACTGAATCTAAAATCAACACCAAAAGAAACTTGATCATGATTAAAGTTTTTTTTCTTGGAATCAGAAGCATATCTTGAAACAATCGAAGTGGAAAGATACTTTATTTTAAAACTGTCTTAACTTCCTTTTTCCTATCGTCAATCTAATAACATTAATAAGATCAAGATTTTTTCCAACTTATTGCTAAATTCTCTGCTGCATTTTTGATTTCCCATTTTTCAATTTATCATTAACACTAACCCTACCGACACTTTACATACATTTATTCAAGAAATCTTCCTCGGTGAAAAAAAGAAACAGCAGAAAGAAATCGAAAATGTGGGAAACTTAATAGTTGGACAATATAAAACGAAAGAAATACAAAGTAACGAATGTAGAATCTTAAATCAAATATTTCAAGACCGGTCGAGGGACGGTTAGTGTTAAATACTTCAAAACTGAACAAAATTCCATTGAAAAGGAATAATTACGCGTAGGTACTGTCGTCCAACTTTCCTTGTACGTTCTTCTTCAAAATCGATATCAAATTAATTCCCAAACGCAAAAAAAACGCGGCCATTAATTCGCGTTTTCTAGCGACGAATTCAACTCACGACGCCGGACGATGATCGTGGCTTTGATCGATTTCCTATCAACGATTTGCCCACGTGTGCACGGTCGTTCGTAGCCGATACTCAACGCGTTCCTCGTCTACCTGCAGCAGCGCACTGCAAAAGGGAAAAGGGATAAACAGGGTACGGTGCAGTTATCCCTAGCTGGTTTTACGAGCGGCACTCAACGCGTTCGAAACAGGCGCCTCTCCCTGGATGCAGGGCCGTAAAACTTAATTGCCGTTGCAATCCGTACATACATACGTATATGTATTTTACCTCCATGTACTGTTCCGTCTATGTATACCCCTATCCGTCCTGCTACTAGCATGCTCGTCATATACGCTTCCTGTATTTCTTTGCTGCGTCGTTAAAATTATATAATGTATAATATTCTTGAATACTCTTTCGCTTTTTAAGAATTGGGTTCAGAAGAGTTATAACAAAATGACCTAAGACTTCTTTTTTTTTCATACAATCTTTCGTTGGTATAGAATTGTTTCGTAGTAATAAAATAATTTTTCTAGTTTCTATTATATTTGAATGATTTATTTAAAAATTATTTATTTTCCTTTTTACGAATTACCTCGCCTTATGTTACTGATTTTAGTTTCATTCTGTAGAAGTAATGTTACTATACACGTGCACATAGTTAATTCCTTAAGTAAAGAGAGAATTTTAGAGGATTTTATTGTACCGTTGATATCTACTAATCAAAGTATATTAGAATGATTTAAATAATTTATTAGTAATTATTATTATAATAATTTATTAATGATTAAACTACATTGTTGCAGTTCACGTACAATTTGAATTAATATAAGCACTGAATAGATCAAATGTCTACGTTTAGAGGATTAATAAATATGTTTGTAACTGGAATTTTTAGAAACCAAAATATATTGAACAAGATTTTGTCTCTAGTACACCAATTAACCATTTTTTTATCTATATAACAAACACAATTTGACATAGTGATACGTTCACATTCTTATACACGAAAATAACATTCCTACCCTTAATTATTCCTTAACCTTTTGAAGCTGACGGGACAATGCATCCCAATTACAAAGACTGCTGGGTTATTTACTTCCAAATTCAATTGTTTATCTCTAGTTCTGTATTCAGAATATTATTTGTTTGATTCTAGTTCTATATTCAAAATATTATTCTATATTCAGTATTTCAGAATATGTTAAAGTTCGGTTACATCAGGTTTTCTTAAATAACATAACAGAACTGTATGAATAAGTAGTGTACTTACGTTCAACTTGTAGAGTTGAACTCTGTAATAAATCTTCTACACTTTATTATTTAAATGATGGCAATTGATTAAACCTTACATTGTCAATTGTTTAACTATCTTAGTCGTTGTAACAGTTTTAAGTAAATAAAATTTTAAAAACTGTAAACATAAAGGCGCCGAATTAATTTGTACACCTAATATATATCCCATTTTGTAAGTTCCGCTTAATTTTGTTCTTTCTTTCAAATTCGTATGTATTATAGACTCTATTTACCATTTAAGGGGCTACACCACCCAGATGGTTTCAAAAAATTGAATCTTTTTTAGTACGTTTTATGAAAGTTTCATATGGGTAGAATATTGTTTTCAAAGGATTTTTTGAAATTCTAATAGTTGACAAAGTTATAGCACTGATAGAACCCAAACGTTATATCGCGTCAAATAAGAATTCGAATCTTTAATCGCATTTTTCTTGAAACTATATTTTTTTGCCTGGCACTCAGCAGATCTGCGAAACTATTCATCCGATTAATTTGAAATTTCAATATGTTAGAAATTATAGGATTATCTACATTGCAGCTTGTGATTTTCCTTATATCTTAACTTGAAAAAATGTTTCAGACACTTAAAGTTGAATTTTCTTAGTAAAAACAAGTTCTTTGCCTTCGGAAGGTCGCAATTTCCTTATCCTTCAAAATTACTGACAAATTTTACGCTACATTTTAGATGCATTTATAAGGAATAATGTGTACAAAATTCAAGTCAATCAAATGAATAGTTTCTGAGATTTGCTGGGTGCCATTTAACAAGGTTTTACCAAACACATCCGTAGATGACGTTACATAATTCCCTCATTTCTTAAGTTAAAGTAGTAAATCTTTCATCAAAATAAAGGTAAGATGTTGCTTAACATTACCCGAAAACACTTCGTTATTCTACTTAACAGTAGGTTTTCGGACATTATAATAGGTATATTATACATAAATACTGAAAGTTACAATGTTGGGGAGGGTCGGAATAAATTACGATGTGTTTTCGTGTTATTGCACCAATTAAAGTCAACATAAATTGCTAAAAAAAAATAATATTTTTTATTTTTCTAACGTTATGAATAAAATTCGATTTTCGTCAAATCGACGAGTTTCGTAAATCTAATGTTAATACTTGTCTCACGAATACTTGCAGGTCGCCCGGGTGGTGTACCGACTTAATATCACAAAAAAGAATCCGTTTTGAAAGGGTTAAAGTATATATGTATATATATATATATATATATATATATATATATATATATATATAAATCAAAGAATCGTTGAAGTATTCGTTTCTATAATGGATCGAGTGATTAAACTGTGCTCCATTATCGAGGTCGTTGATATTTGTTCCTCCTTTCCCACCTCTGTTCCCTCGTTTTCGGTCGTGCTTTTATTTCCCGCCAGCCATTCCTCTAGACCAAATTCCGAGCGAAAGAGTGGCTCCATAGTGTGTACGTGCCATGGTTCCCAGTGAGATTTGTTCTCGCAGATCCACACTTCCTGTTCCGTTATCGAAGAATCACCTATGTCCGGGGTTATTCAGCAGCGTTGGCTAACAAACTCGAACAGTCGTTTAAAAAGCGTAGCCAGAGCGTAGTCAGGCCGTTGTAGAATAGGATTTGGTTCCTCTGTTTCCTTCCAATTTCACCTGCATGCTGCATAAGCGTGTTCAAGCACCCTACTCACCCTCTGTTTATGCCACTTCTTCTGATACACCCGTTTCGTGTGCAACAACCAAGAGATTTTACGAGGTAAACGCAATTCTCGTATTTTAACGGGATATTCTGCTTCAGACACCCGTTTTCAGTGTGATATTGGGGAATTAAATCGAGACTACCTATTACACTTGCTAAGTTGCACCTTTGCATACATATTTATAGAATATAAATGTCTAAAATAGCAGTACAAAGTTTCATGAGACATTTTATTAAAGATAGTGCAAGTTATAGATGGACATGAAGTTGTCGCGAAATAGGCGTCCAATCAGGTGCATTTATTATGCGCTTTAATTATCCGAATTAAACAAATCGAATTCTGTTTTTCTACGTGTTTATGAAACTACGTGTTTATAAATTTATGAATACTTGTATTCTATTTTTTATACTTTCTTAAAATCAATATTTTTATAATATATATGGTTTGTTATGTTATCCTCTCAAGTGAGACCTACCAAATTTCCAAATAGTAATAATTCTATTCAAATTTCGAATTATTAACAAGTCTATATCTATAAATTTATGAATATTTATATTCCATTTTTTGTACTTGCCAATACCCTGTTAATTTAATCGCTATATTATTTACATATATCTCTATATGTAAATTTTGATAAATAATGTATTAGGTGTACTAATAAGTAATCCACTATTTTCAAATGGATTAATGAATTTATTTTATCAAAGGAATAAACTTCCCTTCGAATAGGAATTTATACCTTGTCCGAAAAAATGCAGTAAATAAGAGCAGATGTATCTATGCTGAAATAATTATCTAATTTTGTTAGGAATAAATGTTGAATTAGACAAAGGAAGTGAATTATTCATTGGTACACTTAATAAAAAAATTGATAAAAGAAAAATATTAGAAAAAATTACTCCAATTGTAGTTAAAAAATTGTTACCTTTCGTATCCGGGAAAAAATAGTATTTTTAAAGATACGAAAAAGTCATAGTCGCGCATGGTATTCTGAAATATATTTTAAACGTATGCAAAATTTCAACTCAATTCGCTTCGAAGCTTCTGAGAAAAATATCCGTCCAACTTGAAAAATATCGTTTAAAGTTTCTCTGGTGCAGTTAAAAATCATTTATAGACGCCACCTTTAAAACTTTACAGTTCTCGAAATTTTACGATTCTATTTTTCAAGAGCCCAGACTATAATAAAATGTAATAAACGAAATCAATTTTTTGACCAGCTATAGTAGATTATCCTTAATTGCGTTCGCCTGTTTTGATAATTCCGCTTCTTCTTTGTTGTTCGCGTTGTTTCTCTACCGCCGAATCGGTGAATTTGATTAAACGAACCTGGTCCTGCTGTCTGTTTCATCATAGAGGCTCGCATAGTCCGCACAGGCTGCAAGCATCCTGATTAATCGTGCCTTCCGGTACGTCGTCATCCCTCGTGCTGCACACCGTGGAAAGTGCATTTAACGCTGTGTTGTGTGTTCCACTAGCGTCTATCTCTCTTTTGCCTGTTCATTGGCTGATTCTGTTGTGGTTACCAGTTATCGCGGTCAGGGAAAAGAAACTAGTTTCAGAATCCATGGAATTCCACGAGCGCTGAAGTTTCCGTGGTGTGTACATTTTATATCCGGTCAGTTGCTCGCGATTATATTGTAGACGATTCTATGCTGAGAATTTCTATTAATAATCTGCAACTATGCGTAACGAATTTTCCGTGAGTACAGAATTGCGAATCTCCTTTGCTTGTCGGTGTTATGTGAATGAATTTGGGATTAATAAATTGTTTTCAGGATTTCCCATGGTATTCGATATTGATTTCTTGGTTTAAGATGGAAGAAAGTTTTGGTTAGAAGTTTTACGAGGAATGACCGACGTCTGGTCTGGGGGAAATTTCTTACGGGGGGTAGAGCTTTTACGAGTGCCGAGTAATTTATTCGAATCGCTGGAGGATTTGTGATTTAGTCGTTTAAGTTGAAGGGTTATGACAAATTTTGCTGGGAAATTCCGGTTCGCTGATCTTGCACAGTGCTCATAAGTTCGAGTTGGGTTTCGCATAGTATTTCGCACAGATAATGCGACAACAGTAGTATCATTAGAAAACTTCGTCCAATTATAATTTTGTTAGTGTGTATCATATGTTATTCATTATGAACACTGTAAGTAACTTCAGATTACTTGAAGTTTGCAGTATAAATTTGCACGAGCTTTCTCTGACACCTAGTAAATAGCGAATCTTTATGCAAATTCACACTTTTGTAAAGATAAACAAAGAAACGAAGCATAAATAAAGATTGATTCTGACTTCCAAATACCATAAGATACATTTTACTTTGGATATTTTCTATACTTTTGTATATTATGTAGATTCTGTACGCTTTCACAAGTTCCATTCTTCTGTAACCGCATAAAAATCCGCAGTCTACTAATAAATGTACGATGTTATGTTTTAAACTAAATTACCGACAATTTAGCTACAATTCCATCTGTAACAAAATAAGAAACTTTTAATAACGTAACTAAAATATTTTATTAGGTGTACGCAAAAGTTTTAGCCTACATATAAAGTAGGTGTAACAAATCAATCGTAGAAGTATTTTCTCCTAACATATATCGTATAAATTTCTGCCACCTTCCTTCCTAATTTCCAATTCAGTTGCAAAGGAATTTTCGTTTGAAGTCGTCAAAGCAAGATTAAAAACCTTTGCACACGTTTAACATAGAGAACCATTTTCAAAGAAAATTTCTGTCACCCTTCCACCATCGATAACACAAAACAAAAAGATTTGCTAGAAGCTCGTCGCGAATACTCCTTAATTTGCTAATCCTAAAGACGCAGCTCTGGAGTTCGAAAGAAACTCAGCGAAGGGTTTCGCGGTCGATTTTTCTGCGAGTGCAGAGCGGAACGACAGCGATTAATCTTGGTTGGAGAGCGGCTTCGGGATTTCGAGTTAATTGCGCGCTCTAACACGTGTTAATGGGACTGGCAATAGGGCTGTCAGGTATTTTGTGCCCGCGAGGTAAGCAGGGACGCGCAACGGTGAACGAGGGTGCGACAGGCGGTGGTGTCAGGGCGCATACACGTCCGTCGATTGGGCGAGCCACGTTCATTGGAACGAGATAACAGACGGCTAGGCGAAGAAAGGGAGAGAACAGACAGAGATGTGCAAACCTGGATAGAAGCAGAGTGAGAAGGGGAGTTGCAATCTGTTCCCGATGGCTCCCGCACCGTGCTCTGTGGTTACCACTTTACAGTCCCTCGCCTGTAAAGCCATCCTTGCTTCACCCCTCTCTGCGTTCTCTCTCTCTCTCTCTCTCTCTCCCTCCCTTCTCTCTCCGTCACCCTTCTCCTCTTTATCTCTCTGTTTATCTCTGTCTTCGTCTCTACATCTCTTTCTCTATATCTATCTCCATCGCATTTTGTTTCTCTTTCTCCTTCTCCGTTGCTCTAACCAGCGTGGCTCCTCTTGGTTTCACCCCTTGGTCGGGCCATCATTCTCTCTTCTGCTCCCACCCAGGAACCTATCAACGTCAGGGCAACCTCATCTGCCCGGCTGTCCGCAGGACATTAACCGAACTCAACGTTTGGTTTCCGTTTATCCGCGTCCACTTACGCACTGCCGCGCCGCGCGCGCTGCACATACCTCCGCGCCATCGGCTTGCATCCTTTACGCTGTCATTTCGTTCGATATTCCAATTGAAGTTGGATCGGCTCGAGAAATTCGCTCTACTGCGGCCAGGCCACCTCATCCGGCCTGTAACGTAATATACTTCGTTCGTCTACGATGTAAAGTAATTTCCATTGGTTTCTCGTTATTTTCGTTTAGCATCCTCTCCGAAGCTTTTTCGTTCGGATCCCTTTGAGCGTCGCGGGTGTTGAGATGGGATGGTTAGTTTGCTACGGGGAATTGTTAATTCTCATCGATGGTGGGGCACCATGAGGGGAATATGGATATAATGCGCGTAGGTTTTAATTGAATAGGAGGGGATAGATTTTAGCTTTTCCATGGAACGTTTAAGTGGAATTGAGTGGTAAAATGAGCTCTGTGGGAATTTAACTCTGCGTATCCGAATACCGATTTCAGGACCCCACCAGAATGCTGATTTTTCTTACCGTACGAAATAAAAGAAACGCAGAATAGCTGAAATCTGTTAGGAATAAGCAATAAATGCGACACTTTTTTATTGAAATCCAACACCACGTTACTAATTTTTCACGTGATTAGCATAATTTCGTTTGTGCTCATACGCACAACCCACCAGATCCCAACAAAATCTTTACGCTCGTTAAAAAGATTCTCCGTTAGTAGTAGTAATCTAAGATTTGGAGAGTATATAGTATTTTCCTCTAAACGATAACTTATAAGAGCTACTGTAATGGTAGCGAAGAACAACGTATTCTAGTGAAAAACAATTATCGCGTAAAATACTTTCAGTTTTTCTTTATGTTTTTACATCGATTTCTCTATGTGGAATTGGACGTGATTTATGGCTCGACGCAACAGCTACGTGCCGTTGTAAGGAACTGTCGATGAGTATTTTTCATCGGCACCCGGTTACCGCTAAAATCATAGCATGTAGACGGAAACGTTTTACGCACGGGCGAGAGCATATTCGTGGGGTTCATAAAAGGCGGGCACCATGTGCCCCGTTCGACCGACAAATGGCCGTAAAAGTCCATCCAGCCGTTTGAAATTATAGTAATTCAGTGATATACGAGGAGTTCCTGTAACGATCTCTAAACACTGAGAAAACCATGGTCATTTATATTGAGTGCACACGATACCTGCAAAGACAACCATATCGGTTTTTGTCGGCCTAGCTAGCAGATAATTGATTTATCGATCAATCGTTTCGGAAAAGCTACGATCTACGTATTATGGCTTTCTTATTTTCCGTATTGTTCGGGTATATGGTAGTTTTACTCAGAACATGTACGGAGTTGAATGATCTTTATCTGAAATTAATTAGTTGATTACGTCCTGAGTTATCCTGCACTTTAACTCCAATAACATTATTTCGGGAGAAACACGTCTGAAGTAACTCTATAGATACTGGTAACTTTATGGTTTCCGTGAATTCGTTTTTAATATTGCGTCAAATTGATGCATATGAAATGTCGGTTTTTCAAAGGAAAAAAGGTTAAATATGAGTAAATTTTTCAAAATACTATTCATATATTAAGTTAAAATAATTTGTACAGAATTCTACATACTTTTATCCAGCAATTAGCTAGTTTCATTATTACACATTTATAAAAATTACCAATTTTAAAATTGCCTGATTTTCTGTGCAGTGAAAAAAATTAAATTTTAAATTTTGCAAGACTATCTTGATCTATTCCTCTATTCATATAATCGTCTTCGAATCCTAATTTCAATAGCTTTTATAGTATATTTTCCAAGTTTGATCTTCCATAAAAAATTCCTCAATTATTCCGATTATTCATTATCTTAAACGCAGAAGTTTTCACAGTTTTATTATAGTACACACATAATCACGTTATGGCTACTGACTTCTTTTTAAACGTGCTTCATTACAACGTACGATTTTACCAAATTAAAAGAATAGTATTAACTTATTAATATTATCTACCGCTTGCGAATAAAATGCATACGCATCACCGATCGTTTTATTCGACCGCGGAAAACTAATACCGCTTGGAACGTGGTCTAAACATTGTTTATTTGCATTATCTGCACTCATTTCAGACACTGATAATATAAGGTTTTTCAGAAACAAAGCAGATGTAAGAAATAAAACACAGTTAATTAAAAAAGAAAGAAAACCGAATAATAGGTTTTCGGTAAATAAAGTGTTAACTTCAAGCTACGGAAGAACGACATTTTTTGGATTGCTTTTTCCATAGAGATAGAATATTAATATGTGAAACAATATTAGCGGTTAATGAGTGCATGTAACTGTATGAATGTATGATGGCACGAGAGTCGAATGTAAATATTGTGGTTCCTAGAATAGTTGCGCGGAATAAGTGTAATTACCAATAAGAAAATAGAACAAAAGTAATTAGAGTGTGAGACCTCTTTAGGCGAACTGAGGGATTTGTATGTGACCGTTAGTGTTCGAAATATCTATGTACATATGTACCTTCAGTACGACTAAGCGAGAGTAAGAAAGCAGATGTGTAGAGAGAGCGAAGAATAACGAGTTAAGAGTGCAAACATTCGTATCGTTACATTTGTATTAATCTGTATACTTCTTCAAATATAATTTGGTTGTTTTGTAGTTTAGAATCACGATCCACTGACACATTTCACATGCATCAACCTAATAGAACGACATTTTTGAAACGTACTTTCAGTTCGTGCATTCGGAAAAATTCATCTATTGTCGCATTTAGATTCGACTTTCCCCCGTTAGAAAAGCGCCAAGCTAATCAGCCACCTCAGTAGTTTACGCAACAAGAATAGCATTCGCGAACTGTCATCAAAAACTCTTTTCTCGATTATTCTCTCCGTCGCGAGAATGCAGCGGTAAGAACGAAGGATCGTCATCGGTTTCGCGACCCATCATGATGCGCTTTTTCCATAAACGGCGTGAATATGCGGCTGCATCGGGTACGACGCAGCCGTCTTGCACGTATTTGCTCGGCGTCGATTGGCCAGACCATATAGCGTGGCTGTTTTACGATCCGCGGTAAAATTTTCTACGCTACAAAGTTATGAATTCGTTCCGCTGGCGAATCCCTCCTTTTCCGCTCTGATCTCCCGCGGGCGGCCTCTTCATCTTTCGCCCTCTTATTCTTTTGCCTTCCAACCAACCCCCAACCCCTATCCGCCGCCACCTTTGTCTCTCTCGTCCACGTTTCACGAGCAGTAGCCGAGCTCGACGTCGTCCTCCTCCCCGTTTGATGACTACACCACGCTTTATGACACGCGATATCCTTCATCCGAAATATTATGCCTTGCTGAACCTCGTTGGCTCTCACCGCTTCGCGATACACGCACGCGCTACCGGAAATCCTGCATAGTCGGTCTCTGCAAATGGATATACACACGGAAGAGAGGAGGGAATATGTAGATACGTGGAAGTGCGTACTGTATGGCAACGACTGAGAGATTATATTGAAACCGTAGTAAACTTTAATTTTGTCCACCCCCGGCCTGAGGGGAATCTAAGAAGCAGAAACGAGACTCGTACAAAGAGAGTGTATGTCAAAGGACCAGCCGGAAACAGGTCTGATGAAGAACTGCTTGCTACTACTGTCGCTGCTAGGTGTTCTTTCGCTACTTCAATGACGACGCTGTCGAAATACGACAGCTTATTAAATCGCAAATTGAGAATCATAATGGTGTAAGTCATTCCGATGTTACCTTTTATAAAATTGGGGTTTCTTTTCGTCATTAAATTGGGTTGGGATTAGCTGTATGCTGTGGATTTTTTGATTATACGAACAATCTGGATATTCGAATGCACTGGAATTTGGTTATTATAATCATGACTAATATGTTAGCAATCGGTTATTGTTATTATAATTTGTCACTCTCAGAGCATTGTATATAAAATTGGTTAAAAATAATCCGCCTATTATAATCAAGCTTCGTTTATTGGTATCACGTGTGACAATTATATTTAAAGACAAATTATTGGAATTTTTAACAAATTCGTGCTAAATAGAATTTAGCTATTCTTTAAAATTTACTTTTAACCGAAGCATATCTTTTATCTTTTATATAAGTGCATTGCAAGAATGATGACAAAATACATAAATAAAATAAAGAGAAGTTAGAGATACAAGCTTATGACAACTTGAATGTTCTTAAAAAGGATAGTATATCCATTAAACTAAGTACAAATGTGATAAGTAGACCGCGGACGTTTCTGCAAATTTAAATTTGCCATAAGTGCATAAAGTCTACTTATAATTGTTTTCAATAAAATGAGTTCAATAATGAACATTTTTTATCCTTCGTATAATGTTATTACGCGATTATTCTTATGAAAAAATGCAAGCGCCAAAGTGATCATAATAAGCGCATTTCACTATATTAGAAAAATCCAAATAGTTATAAATATCCGGATAATTCGGATAGTTCAGATAATAATAAGAAAAGAAAATAAAATACGTAGAACTACGGCTTAAATCTACTGCGATAATGTAATTCTTAAAATAATAAAATTGTAAAAGGAGCTATGTTTTGTTTTTATAATTTTTAAAGGATGTTTCATTTCTCAAAACGCGTTTGTATAATTTTGATTTTATATACAAATTTGCAATCTACTAATAACTTCTTAGATTTGTGTCTAATGTTGTAACCATCGAATCACGTTGCGCTTCAAGGTTTCAGAATAACTTTTGTTTATCGTTTGCTTTAAATTCTAAACTATATATCTTGCTTCTATGCACTTTTACCAGGATATTCCCTGGAGAGGCGGTGTCATAATTGACAAATCATTGGCTGGGAAATTGAGAAGGAAAAACTTAACGAATGAGTTGATCATTCGTGCACCAGCCTTGTTTTCCCGCGATGTAAGAGAATAAGATTAAGACAAATAGTTACGACAAATAATTAGTTAAAGAACAAAAAAAAGATGATAGAAAAAAGTGAATGTATGAGTTGGCAATCTATCAATGTCTTCTTGACAGTAGTTTTCTAAACTAGAAAGTGATTAATAGAAACAGAGAAAACACCGTGGAATGTTTGAGTTGGACAAGTGGAAATGATACGTCGATGCACTAGAACACAGCTTCTCTATCGTTTTCGCGATTATCGATCCTAAAAGGATTGCGATAGCCTGACAAAGACAATGCCAAAACATTCCTATTCTCTTTGCGTTATTCACGAAATACAGTCGCTTACGAAAGTCTTCGTACACCTATCCGTGTCAAAATGTATGAGTTCTGAACATTTTATAGGCATTGATTTTGTTTATTAATCCCTTGGCTTTCAATGACGATTCACACTTGTGACGCGAATTATAGATAGATTTATTAAAGATAAGCTTTGTTTGCGACGCAGTGTTACTTTTATTTTAGTTTTAGTTTCACTTCGGAAGATTAAGGATTGCTAAATACAAATTATGCAAAATATTTGAATATCTTGAACCAATGTGAGAATTGCAATCTGTTAATGACAGCTTACGTACGTGCAGTGGTCAAAAAATTGTAGGACAAGGGGTTAAACTAAAATCGTACTCTTTATGGTCATTATTACACTGGGGATTTTTATGCGAATTCATATTTTTGCAGAGTTTACAAAATGGAATACGAATAGAAACTTGTTTCATCTTTTAAATAATATAATGTCTTTCAGTTTGGGTATATTGTATATTTTTGCACATCGCGCGTATTTTGCAGTATTTTGTACACTTAGGTTTCTAATAATTGCATAGAAATTTAAATGGCAACCTGCTTCTGTTCTCATTTAGGTTTCTTCAATAGCTCTCTAAATTCATTCATAGCATCTGTCAATGACGTGATAAGAAATACAGAAAATCTGCAGTCCTTTGTAAATATGTAATCCTTCATTTTAATCTTCGATGTCCATGTAAGAGTAATCTTCTATGCAATTTCTTAATTGTTTTCTTTTTCTCGGTATTTCTAGCGTTCATTTGTATTTCCGTTACTTTGTTACTATGTAACCTCATTATTCTCTATTTATTCAATTGTACGACATCTCATTTCTTTTGCGCCAAAGTCTTTATACTCGTTGGTGGTATTAAATAACAATAAAATTAAACTCAGAGAAAATAAAAGTAACTATTTCTACTAACAATTTTATATTTATCCAGTGATACGAGGCTATAGTATAAAGGACAGCTCACATAATTCGAGGTGTGATACGAATGAGTTAAAATCAGCACATGTTTGGAACTTTGAATCTTTTGCCTTTCTTCCTTCCTCTTCTTTCTTTCTTTCGTATCGATCTTAACTGTAAAAGCTCGTAACGTTTTTACAACCTTTCGCGGATCGTCTATGGGAACATTGTAGATCCTCAAGGGTCCGTGAACTATAGTGCAAGAATCACAGCACTCGAAAAATTCAGAATCTTGTTAGTCAAGAGGCTTGCTGAAAGTTTTCTGGTAGTAAATCAATTTCTGCAGGCTTGACTCTTTTTGTGCTTGCAAATAGGAGCATTCTTATGTATGTACAGGTATTTTCTTCGAGAACTTTTACGAACGTAATAAGTTCGAGCATCCGTTTCATAAATCCCAATGTAGCGAACTTTTAACAAGGATCGAACATTCTATAATACGATGATCGGCGCTGCACTGACCCTATTAACCAGTTTCATGCATAAATTTGTAAGTGACTGTATTGAAATCTGCCTCATTGGATTTGTAGTAGTAGGTCAAGAATTTATGTTCGAATTCCACTGCGTTAAAAAGTGTATTTCAGTTTGATGAAATTTTTAAACTTACTGTTATAATAATATACGATTGGATACAATAGCCATTGCATTGCATACATATTTTAAATTTCAAATAACTACATATTTTATGACATATTCTTAAATAATAAAAGTGGCGTAGATGTTCATAAAATGTTAAATTACAAACGAGAAAGATTCCTAGATGACGTTTTGGAAAGTGAGCATCATTCATTATACGAGTGAAATTGCTACTAAAAGTTTAAGTTGTAGCGTAATTCGATCATGCTATACAAATTATAACATGTCAGGGATTTTTGATTATTGAATGTTCCACATGCGGTGCTCATGCCAATATCGTGCCACAATCAAAGGGTTAATGCTTTTAAAATTGTCGAAACTTGTGTTTCTTTAAATACTTGAAATTTAGAAGCTTATGTTGACTTCTGCATCTGACTACACAACTATAATTATGATTAAATTCAATTTGTGAGAATACATTTCTCTTCTAAATCGACTAATATACTTTTTAGCTACTAGCCTCTAATAAAGCAAACTGATCACGTTTTTAATTTCTCCATTTTATTGTCCAAGTATATGATTAGTTTCAATTTCTCAAAAGTTATTTTCATTCATTTTGCAGAGCTGACCAGTTCGTCATTATGTGGCGCATATCAGATCTGGGTACTTCTGAAATAACATTATTTGAAATAATATTTCAAATAATATATTGTTTTAATTCATAATTATTTAAAATGATTATTTGAGGTAACTGTGAAATTGTTTTACACACTTTTTCGTACTGTCACTGTTTATTTGCATACTATTTTGAGAATGATTTCTTTTGCCAAATTTGAAGCAAAGAAATAACGAAATAATTCATTGTTTGAGATATCTTTACTAGAAATGAATTGATGTAATTTTTATTTTCAAATAACTGTGTTGAAATAAATGATTTCAAATAGTTATTTCTTATTTTCATTTCAAATAAAATTTACCTAAGTCTGGCGCATATAAAAGTTTGTGATGGAATATGTAAATTCTGATGTACCCAACAATAGCATTTAACAAAACAATATTTGGTTTGGATGTACTTTTAAATTGAAAATTAAACGTCACTCAATTCAAATTCTTCGTCGCGCATACCTGTTATAGTTTTCTAAATTCTCCTTCAGAACATTTAGACACGGAATTAGACAAATTCCAATTCGCACAAATCATCAATTACACCTATTTTAAAAACCTGCACAGCCTGTTGGCGATGGTCTCCAACATCGATCACTACTTCCATTCTCTTACGTTTTTCACCAATGCTAATTGCTCGTACAGAAAAACCGGGTAAAGAGAAATAAACGAAAGGAATGTAAAATAGAGAAAGAAGTGTCAGTGTCGGAATCCGTTTAGGTCCACTACTGTAAAAGATTTCCCATTCTCTGAAGCTCTAGCCCAGTCAGTTATGCGGGTAAAAGTTATCTGGAGAAGAGATACCGAGAAGCCAGAACCAGATGTAGGAAGCCAGCGGCCGACGTGTGTCGCGTTGGAAAAATGTCAGCGTGATTTTGTAGTCACGTAACGGTAGAACCGGTTCGTGAAAATTTCATTGTACGTTCAATCCTGCATTCCTGTAATTGTTGAGATTTGTTCTGGCACGCTCGCGATGAATATGCATGGCCCCCCGGCCGTGTTAATGCTTTTCAGCCCGGAACGCAGTCGCGCTAGGAGAAATTTCTAACAGACCTTTCGAAAATAAACTCGTTCGGAAAGGTGTCGAAAAACAAAGTGCGCGCTCGCGTACACCCCCCCCCCCCTCTTCTCCATGTTTGTGCATGGATTCGCGATTTTGTTGCTCGCTTGTTTCTCACGTGGAATATCAATGATCTTCGTGCACCGATTGAGAAAGCCGCGATAGGACAGCAAAAGAAAAATTTGCCAAATTATTTTTCTTTCGAGATTGCTTTGCTGATTTTATTTTTGTTATCCTTGAATTTAATTTTTCAATTTGTTAACGTGTGCAGAGGTTCTTTATATTGTAGTATTAACATTGCCATCTTTAATATTCACAACAATAAATTATCCTTGAATTTATTTGTATAATTTTTGTTAACTTGTACATATGTTTCTTATATTGTAGTATTAACATTGCCATCTTTGGTATTCACAACAACATTTCTAAACGTATATTTCTGTAACATTTTGTTGTATAAGTATTGTGTAAACAGTAATTATTTACTATTTTAAGTAACGTGAATTATTTATTATATCAGATCTGCTGTAAATTTACGGCCGTATCACTATATAGGGTTAAGCATTTCAACTAGTTCTTCTAACTTAGAGGAAAGTAGTATTTATTTAGTATGGGTATTTGCAAAGAAGATATATAATGGCGCACACATAAATATGTAGTGAAAATTAACCCTTAACTTCTACTTCGGACCTTTTAGAACAATGAATAATCAGTACAAAAAATTCACGAAATATGAATTCAGAAATATTGTAATAACTAGATTGCAGATTTTTATGCAGATTTGTATTTTTAGGGACACATTTATAGAAATGGGATTTCAATAGAAAATTGTTTTAGTCATAAAATATAATAACGTGAACTTTAAGTGCATATTTGGTATATTTTTATGCATTAGTTGCATTCTGTAATTTTTTGCGTATTTACATTTTCCTTAAATGTATAAAAATCTGCAGTCTAGTAGTAATTAATACGATGACGATAGCTGCATTAAAGATCATCATCCGGAAACTCGCCGATCTTTCAAAATTACTTAGCACTGAAAGGGTTAACTATTAACACCAAATTTCATCGAAACTACTACGGACATGAAGTTTGTCAGATTCTGATTAATATCTACTACTATTAAATATCCGTGAAATTAATGTGACATTAATTGTTATACAGATAGACGAAACTAATTTGTATTAGAAAATATTTTATAATTACATAACGAGAATTTGAAAAACTATAAGGAAAACAGCAGAATAGCGTATGCAAATGTATTGCGCGTAGTCTATGAGACTCAGCGTAGCGTCAGTAATTAAATGTTAATATTCAAAAGTTGTTATAGTTCGATTCGTATCTATAGCTTGACCAAATAAAGCTGAAGCTTTTGATGCACTATGACCAAGCATATAGACAGCAAGAAGGCGGATACATTGGACTCTACCATTCTAGTATCTCCCATAAGATTTTCAGTTACGGTAGCCTCTGTTTCCCGTTTCCTGAATGATCGAATTACTTGCACTGCAGGAGTCTCATATGACAATTGACAGATTGACGACTGAAGATATCTTTTAACACCAGTTTTACCACCCTTTTGTGTAAATACCTATTTTTACCAAAAGGGGTCAAATGAACCCTTTGCATTTGGATACAGATAACTGTGGAAATAAATGTTCGAAATAATAAAAAACGATTTTTAATGTCTTTGGTTTTTTTAATTTAATACTTAATACATAAACAAAGTAACAAAAATTCAAATCGTAAAAGGGGCCATTTGGCGTTCTTGGTAAAACTAGTGTTACATCTGTTTATCTCTCACTTTTTTATTCTAAATCCCACCCAAGTCGTTAATTTTGCTGGGTCAAGCAATATGTATAACAGTAATGTTTAAAGTTCATTAACCCCTACATTGTAAATGCTTTTTGACTCACTTCAGACTGCAAACTGGGGTCGTATTGACCCATGAGTTTTTCATTAAGTAAAAACACTATAATTTTGCTCCAGGTGCTGATTCTTTTTGAAAATCATGCCGCTAATCCTTATTTACATACTTTATATCTGTACCTCAGAGCCAAACTGAGCCAAGTCTTATATTGTAGATTTACAATAGACCGGAAACAAAAATAAAAGCTGCACAAGAAAATATTGTGTTTGAAGTACTTCACCCAATTAAATTTTCTTTACGTATTATGTAACATATGTACATTCTTGTGGTTCGGATAATGTTAAAAAAGAACAACGAGATAACGTATATAGCACAATTTGAACAAAAACGGACTTGGGTTAGTTTGGCTCTCAGGTACAGATATAAAACAAAGAAAAACAACAAAAGATTCTTCACTACGGTTAGGCAAACAAACCTGAAAAATACCCTTAAACGAATCTAAAACAATGCTGCTCGCCAGCCGTCAGGAACTTACGATCTGCTCGGCGTTCAATCCGCATCAAACGAAAACTTCCTCCCTTTCGAACCCGTCTTTTTCCGCCCCCTCGGTCCATCTGTCCGTCGAAAGATAAAACGTTTATCCAAAGGCGCGGAAGCCCGGCAATAAAAACTTGCTGCGCCTGGCTCTGTGATAAGTTAAGCAGAAAAGGAACCGTTGCTGACCCGATACGCTTTTTCACCAGGCAAAACCGTTCTCTCCGTTTGTACAACGAAGGCTCCCCAAAGGAAAGAACGTAGCTCGGGATTCGACAAAAGTTATTTCTGGAAATCACTTTGCCGGGTCTAGCTTTTGAGTTGGACGTCATGCTAATAGCGCGTGTATCGTTGAAAGGTAAAAATTCTCTGGGAAACGGATAGATAGCGGCATTTTTGCGCGGATATTTGCGCGATACACGGTCTGCTTTTTCGCTACAACCCCCGTTCACCTTTCGCCTCTATTTTTACCTGCCCCTCTACCCTCGAACCAACCCCTCGACCCACCCTTGTCCGCGTCCTCATCCCTCGTTTAGTATTTTATCGCCAAACGTAGCCGCGAGCTGTTTCCTTTTTGCTATCGATATCTCTTCCAGTCTCGACGAAATTAACGACGGTATAAACGACACCACTTTGAAGCGAGCTTCGATCACAGCGTTCGTTCGTTCGTTTCGTTCGGTTCGCTCGATCGATCGATTGGTACCGACCTTCGGGCTAAAGTAAGTCGTCGATCGGCGGTCTCCCTCTTTGTCTGCTTTCTCTCTCTCTCTCTCTCTCTCTCTCTCTCTCTCTCTCTTTCTGCTCTGTCGCAATGTCCAGGGGAGGAAAAGAAACACGCGACCCTAAGCCGCGGCGTTTTTACGCGTTTCGCTTGCCAAATACCCCTTCCAGGCCTCGTTGTTGCAATATGCGTCGCTCAGAGAGAATTTTTATGGGATCGCCTCGATGCCATTCGCTTGCTCTCACGATTCTACGATTCGTACGATTGTACATACGATTTCTGTATAATGCAATTCTGAAAGTCGCCGAGAGAAGTTGAAATTAACTGCAGTTCCAGTTTGAAATTTTAAGGGAGGAGTCTCGTGGCCTTTTTCATTTGGAAAGTTAAGAGTATTGTACTTTTATGTTGATTCGTTTAATTATGCGGGATTGTCTCTGAATTAAATTGTATTTGTGGTGGAATTAGTATAGTGAATTCATAAGAACATTACGCGCCTAAGTAGATGCAGTGACTCAAAGCAAAACTCGGACACTTAACAGTACTGCTGATAACTATTCGAGCGACTTCAAAAGTTGATGGAAGCCCCTGTTAATACGTAAGCTTGAAATTGGAAAGTACGGAAATGCAAAGGCTTGGGAATTTAAATGCTTGGGAATCCAAAAGCAAGGAAATTCGAAGCCTTATAAATCGCTTCTTAAACCATAGAAATTTAAATTGCTTACCTTCACTTTGAGCAACTGTACAAGTATTCGAAGGAAATTCAAGAGAACATACTCGAGTCTTGTTAATCCTTTAATACTGTTAAGCGTTCACAAAAGTTTTAGTCTCAACTTGGTGTCTTTATGCACATTGAAACAAAATTCATTTGCGACTGAAACCCAGATTCGGCAAAAATCCGTGGCAGAAATTTATACAAAATGAGAGAAAAAATACTTCCAAGATTAAGCTGTAATACCGATCTTGTATGTAAATAAAAGAAACCTTAAAGTCTAAAACTTTTGCATACATCTAATAAATACTCGGCAACGAATATTTTACGTAGATTAACTAAAATATTACAACTTGTCCCTCTATTAGTATCAGTGAAACGATATTCGAAATATTTCAGTATTCCAAGTTTAGATTGGTAACTCATGTAATTAATTATACAACCAGTTTATGTTAATGTGTGTAAACGCATGATCAATATAAAGTACGGAGTCCAGCATGCAGAAAAGGACAATTTATTTTCGGACAACCCAATAAAAGTCGATTTTAGGACTATCTTAGGATTACCTCAAAATTAGTTCTTTCTTTATAGGGTATGTAAGGTGATAGGGCTTTTTTTAGAGAAATGTGCCCCGTCTTGGATGAATGAGTTTCCATGAATGGGTGTTCAATTACCATGGTGGCTTTAAAGGATTTTGTTCGTCTTTTACATTGTTAAACCCCTGTCCTACGATTGTTTTATTATCTACGTATACTAGTGAATTAGTTAACTACTAAATTCATATCATGTCGCATATAAATCATTTGGATATTATAAGCAATATTTGTTTAATAACCTCCATCCTTATAACACAAAGTCAAATTTAGAATTCAAGTAAAATTTTATCCTTAATACTCTGCATTTTTGTTGCACATGTGCTATATAATTCATAGCACCTGTGTGACTCGTCGTTGTAAGGCAAAGGGTTAAATCAAAGTTCATTTGATGGAATTTTACTTCACTTAAATTTTGCAGTATGTATCCACACGAATTTCTTCCGCCACCTAATCACAATTTCATTTCCAGCAAAATTAAGATAAGATGCTCTTTATCATTATCCAGTCATTCTTGGTGTTCTCTTTAGTTAAAAGGTTGCCGACCTCTGGTTTAAGGAAATGAGATACCTAATAACTTGAAAAAGAATTTAATATCTAACAGCTTTTTTGTATTACAATTTCTACGATAGAAATTTCCTATTTAACCAAGAAATAAATTCAATTAAAGCTATTCCATAGCTCGTTATTAATCCCTTGAAAGTTCAGCCAATTCGACGAAATTGGTCCGTGAACTGCTTCCTCGTTTCTTTTTATAAATTAGTTGGATGTGTTTCTGTTTTTCATAAACGAAATCTATTTATTTATGTATTCCATATATTCTTTGTTACAAAGATTATAAAAGTGATGTGGGAAATATACATACATACGAGTTTACTTTGATTTGTCCGTGACCGCCACGGGCTGGAATGGAAAGGTGTTGATTACCGAAAATTTCTTGTAATCTCATAATCTCAAATCCGCCAAACATCGCCACAGATCAATGGATTTCAACCACCCCGATTCCCAGGATATCACAAGAGTTCCATAGCGGGCATTTGTCCAATCGTTTTAGAACTTTTCACTTATTTAAAGGCTAGAACAAACGTTTTTTGGCACGATCGAACGCACGGAGCCATGGTGGAAGCCAGCGGGGTGGGGGACGCAGCGAGTAAAAATGATTTTGATGGATACGGAAAGGAAGAGTTGCAAAATGCGACGGCAAACACACACGGTGTGTGTTCGTCCATACAAATATTATCGGGCCTCGGGCTCGAAATCGAGGCGGCACTATCATCTGGCTGCTATCCCAATGGAGCAGTACTTAATCCCAGCAAATATAGTCGGAATTTCAAAGCATTGTTGCGCATACGACAGCCAGATTCGAATATCGCTACTGCGCATGTCCTACTAATCGCTCTGTCGTTCATCCATACGCCGATTAATTATCGGTCGACTGTGTAATCCCAGCCCGCTCGAATCACACGCAGATCCTGCCGGTGTCCTGTTACGGAATTTTCATCAGAATTCTTCCATATCAATCCAAGCCAGTTCGTAACACGGTCATTTCAGTTTTGAAATATTGCCGACGTGGATGAGTTACAGTCGAGAAAAAACGCGTCCTTTGGATTCTTTATTGGATAGTTGCTTTTCATTAAATTTTCTTGTTACTTCTGCTGTCATTGTGCGAACTTTAATGGAGTTTATAAAGTTAAGATCAGAGCTGGGAAATGTTTGAATTAAGTAGGCTGGTTGAAATAGTGACACTTGACATTTTCTTCACCCATGTCGAAACAACAATAAAAGAGGATTGGAATAGGAAATGGAATTTAACGAAATGCCCAACATTTAATAAATGTAATTGGGAAATTTAAAATCTATTTGCTTTTAACAACGTGCATCGGAACGATGTATGTATCTGTTAATACTGCAGTCCTACGTACTACTAAGCAGAATTTGAAACAAATTACGAAGAGTAAGCAGTTGTTTGGTCGAAAAAGTTTCACGGGAATAATTTCACATACGATGAAGGAAATATTTATTTCAATTAAATATATTAGGTTCATGCTGTAATATATATAGGTAGTTGAAATACTTCTTATATATTCGTAAAATCAATTAAGTATTTCGAATAGTATTTCATTTAATGTAGAAATAAATTACTATTTCAAAATAAGCATACATGTATATGACAGATGAGAGAAATAGCATTTGCAAATATTTGTATTTCTTATTTGGAAAATTTTTATATCCAGGTCTGAAAATAACGATGAAATAGAAGAAGAAGAAAAAATATTTCTCTTATCAAATACTATTTCACTGGATTATTTTCAATACATTGATGGTATAGCAGCTGAAATGTATCTTTACTATCTTAACTCTGATTCGGTGCAAATGATATATATATATATATTTCGTAAAACAAGCGAATACATAGACATTAGAAATAAAAATATTCTTCTATTGCTTATTTCATCTTTCATATTTTTTGACTTTTTATTACAGTAATAACAGAGTTTGTCGCCTGTCCTTCCGTATTTACTCTTACTTTATCTCAGACGTTATCCCTTTCTTCTATAGCTAAGTTAATTTTTCTCATTCAGTCTCGCTCTTGTTTATATTGTCATCCTTATTACTTCATTATTACCATTTCAAAACGGAATTTAAATAGGTTACTTTCTTATAAACTAGTATTTCCACGTTTCACAAACAAAATAATTATTTCAAATACTATCTCAATAAGTTTTTTATTGAAACAACTATTTGAAACTCTACTTGTTTCAGTCACAACTGCCCGAAGAAAATATGTTATTTACAATAGCATGTATCATTTCATGAAACGGAAGTATTTATTTCAGTTTTTTATTTTAAATAGCTATCTTGCTTAGCTCTGGTTAAGATAGAAGTATAAACAGGGAAGCTGTATTTAACCCTTTCACAGTGAAATGATATAATAAGAGTTGATAAATAAATGATACAAAGAATATTCATTTTTATATGAACAAAATTCTTTGTGTTTGCGATTTCAAATTCAAAAAAATTATATAAATTCAGATATTTATGTGTAATAAAATTGTTCAATTATGCTACGTGCAATACAAGTTAATGGTATTTTTATAATACTGTATTTGATGATTTACTTGAGTCTCTCCTATTACATTGTGAAAGGGTTAATTGTTGAAGTGAATTCGTATGTGCAAATGTGAAAATAGGAGTTGAGGGTACGAATATTTCTTGAATTAAAATAAAATATCGTTAAATAAATGACTGCGAAACTGGGATAATTCGTGATGCCTTAAACGTGCGGAAATATTTAACTATTTCATAAAATATGATATTGCAGGGAATTCTAGTATTGATGAAATATTGGTAAAATTCTGTATTGGTAGGAATATACTCCAATATTAATAGATAAAATTCCAATATTGCAGATAGATTTTAACTTCGTGTATATAGTATGCATTGTTAAATACGTATACAGGGTGTTCGCGGTAATTTGTACCAGCGTTTTTTTCGTAAACGGTAAACATTGGAAAAAAGCGAAAGAGGAGGAAGTTATACTATATTTTACTGGCAATATGATAGTGTATCCCAATTTTTTATATTTTTAATATCTTTCGAGAAACAAAGGTGACCATCATTTTTTTAAACGGAATGCTACATATTTTTTTACATCGTATGGGAGCGTGCATTAAGACGAGTTCAACCATGTAGTATACTGTTGTCTTCAAGGTCATATAAGGGCAGAAATAAAAGAAATACCTTTAACATTTCGTATTATTGTATTTATTAGTATGTTGTAGTGATAAGACTGCATAGCGTGTTCAATGTGACGTCCATTAGCAAGAATGCATTTCTGAGTCCTGCTGACCACACTTCTGGTAGTTTTTGCCAATGTTGCATTAGATATGGATGCACACGCTACTTTTATCTTAGTTTGCAAGTCAGCCAAACTTCTCGGTGGTGTAGTGTAAATGATATCTTTAATGTATCCCCACAAAAAAAAGTCTAGCGGTGACAAATCGGGGGATCTTGCAGGCCATTTTATAGGTCCGTATGTTCTGATCCATTTATTGTCAAACATATTATGCAAAAAATTGTTTACCGATCTACAATTATGAGGAGGAGCCCCATCTTGTTGGAAGTACATGTCTTGCACAAGAAACAATGGCAGTGATTCCCAATAATTTTGAAATTCACAATTCAGAAAATGTAAATACCTATTTCCATGTAGAATTCCAGTATAAATATATGGGCCTATTAATAGAACTCGTCTTAATGAACGCTTCCATACGATGTAACAAAATATGTAGCATTCCATTTAAAAAAATGAAGGTCACATTTGTTTCTCGAAAGATATTAAAAATATAAAAAATTGGGATACACTATCATATTGCCAGTAAAATATATTATAACTTCCTCCTCTTCCTCTTTTTTCTAATGTTTACCGTTTACGAAAAAAACGCTGGTACAAATTACCGCGAACACCCTGTATATCGTTACTTTAATATTGACAAACATATTGTAGATGTTTATGTAAATCTGTTACGTCAAAATATACAAAAAGTAATAGAAACACTTGTTGTGAATATTTTTTTTATAATAATTGTAAGCGATGATCAGATGAGTATTTAACCTGTTAACTGCAAATGACGAGTTAACTCGTTTTATGGGTTACCAATGTTTTGGAGATAGTATTTTACTTTCTCAGAAATTCTTTATGTTTTAAAGTATCTTTTCATTCGTATCAAAAACACGTTATTTTACGTTTATGTTTGCAGCAACTAAAACTGTCTTAAACAATATCGATTCCCGTTTATTTAATTTTCATTTCTTCGTATAAACAAGATTCTGACTGAAAAATTCCATAGTTAAAAGTTACTTAAAACCCAACAAATTTCATTTCATCTCTGTTTATTTATTTAATATAAAAACGTAATTTTGCATAAACATTCATAGTCTACTAAAAAGATAGTGCAAGATTCAAAGAATCGCACATATTTTAGTTTCAAATTTTTTATTTTTACTAAAGGGTTATCCAAAGGTACATTTAGGATGTTGAATGATCTGTCAAACGCCATGTTTGTTAGTAAAATAGAGGCGAAAAAAATAAAAATTGAAACGGGAACGAACGAAGATAATAGAAATAAAAACAGATTAGAAAAGGGTAAAGCCGAAAGGGAAAGAAAAAAGTGAAGGTAGGTGTTCCTATAGTCTATTTTGGATAACCCTGTATATCTGATTTTTTTTTAGGAATCTGTTTGTCATTCTATTTCGAAATATTTTATCGTTTAATGCAACAAATTTTGCAGCTATCGGATCATCTTATCATTTGTAATATTCAAGGTTCTAAATACAATAAAGCTATAAAGGGCATAGCCGGATAAGGGGGTCAAAAGTGCCCTTAAACCAAATTAGACTTGTGATGCACCATTCGATAGGGTATCCAAAAAAACCCCTTCACACAAAGTTTCAACCCCCTAGCTCGATCTGGGGGGTAGTAATGGCGAAAAAACGAAATATCAGTTTTTGGCATATTTCTCCCACTTAGTGGCGAGTAAAAATTCTAAAAAAAATCTGGCATATTAAGTATATTGTGCCACATGTTCGAGAATTTTTTCGTATTTTTTTTATGTAAAGCTTGGGTACGAAAGATGAAAAACCCCCAAAAAATCAATAAAATGCAGATTTCATAGTGAACTAGGAAGAGCACCACTTTTATATTTTGACCGTAACAACATTATAACATAAATATTATCCTCAAAAAGTTTCATATTTTTTTGAAATCAGCAACATACTCGGAAAAATGAAAAACCGATTCTGTCGACGTATTTTGCACGAAAAACTAGTTTTTACATTGAATATTTGTATCCTCTTTATTCAGTATGTATATTAAATGTTTCTAAACATTTCTGCATTCGTCCAAATGGTGTACAATGGAAAGAAATTGAATTAATTCAATTAATTGATTTTTTACCGTGTCCGAGATCATATGGAACAGGTAAAGAATTTCCAACAAGTTCGGTGGTGGAGTGGTCTAGGGCGCAGTTTTAGTTGTGGAACTGCTGCGTACTTTTTTGGTGTCAGTTCGAATCTCGCCTAAGATAATTTTTTTTTTATTACATTAACGATTTTTTTTTATCCTAACTGTATAATATATGTAAATAGTATGTATCGTAAAACATTTTACAAACATCTCAACAATATTTTAACTCTAAATATACATATAAATAATTAAATAATAATTGCGAGCCACTTTTAATTCCATTGTTTATCTAACCTCGTATTCTCTGAGTTAAACTTAGGTAAGCTTTAAAAATCTCTGTAACAACGATAAGTGAAGGGAAAGAAATTCTTCCTCATTCAAAGATTTATTTTTTGCATTTCCTATCACCTTTTCAATACACAAGACTTACTAACAGGCAATGAGTCGAAAGAATATAAGTATTTGCCATCGTATATTATTAATAATGTTATGAAGGTGATGTTTATGACGCGGATAATTGGAACCATTTAAGAAATAATGGACGAAGACAACAATGTCCTTTGTTTGAAGGATACAAACAATATTGTTCCATATGAAGTCAGATCGCGCTGCATTAATAGCAAATCTTACCGGTGCTTTATTCATTATAAATCAAATTCAGTTGGATTTTCGGCAATAGAACGCTACTGTTGTGAATGTGCAAATAGTAATCGTACCATAGGATGCTGCTTACACGTAGCAACAATAATTTATTACTTATCGCACGCATGGTACCTATCCACAATTGTCAGACCTACTGAAATATTATGTAAAATATTTAACAAAGGAAATATAATACCAGTGATTAATGACAATAATAACGAAGACTGAAGATACTACATGCGGTTCTTGTTCCAAACTGCGAAAAAATAGAGATAATTATCTTTAATACAAAACCGATTATATACAAGCAGAAAAGGATAAGCAATTTATTAACCAACAGAACATGCGAAAACAGAAATGGTGAAAAGAAGAAGTGCTTAGGATGTATCGTCTTTGCTGCAAATCACACACATTTAGTAAAGATAAGTATCTTTAATACAAAATTGATAAATGTAGCAATTGAAAGTGCCTCACAATTGTTACTTAATTATTTATATGTATGTTTGGAGTTAAAATATTGTTGAGATGTTTGTAAAATGTTTTACGATACATACTATTTACATATATTATACAGTTCGGATAAAAAAAAATCGTTAATGTAATAAAAAAAAAATTATCTTAGGCGAGATTCGAACTGTCACCAAAAAAGTACGCAGCGGTTCCACAACTAAAACTGCGCCCTAGACCACTCCACCACCGAACTTGTTAGAAATTCTTTACCTGTTCCACATGATCTCGGACACGGTAAAAAATCAATTAATTGAATTAATTCAATTTCTTTCCATTGTACACCATTTGGACGAATGCAGAAATGTTTAGAAACATTTAATATACATACTGAATAAAGAGGATACAAATATACAATGTAAAAACTAGTTTTTCGTGCAAAATACGTCGACAGAATCGGTTTTTCATTTTTCCGAGTATGTTGCTGATTTCAAAAAAATATGAAACTTTTTGAGGATAATAGTTATGTTATAATGTTGTTACGGTCAAAATATAAAAGTGGTGCTCTTCCTAGTTCACTATGAAATCTGCATTTTTCTGATTTTTTGGGGGTTTTTCATCTTTCGTACCCAAGCTTTACATCAAAAAAATACGAAAAAATTCTCGAACATGTGGCACAATATACTTAATATGCCAGATTTTTTTTAGAATTTTTACTCGCCACTAAGTGGGAGAAATATGCCAAAAACTGATATTTCGTTTTTTCGCCATTACTACCCCCCAGATCGAGCTAGGGGTTTGAAACTTTGTGTGAAGGGGGTTTTTTGGATACCCTATCGAATGGTGCATCACAAGTCTAAATTGGTTTAAGGGCATTTTTGACCCCCTTATCCGGCTATGCCCTTTATATATCCTTGAATAATTATATCGGCATGGAGCATTTATTTGCTATCTGATTATCTCGGAAACGAGGAAAATGCAATGTTGGAACCGCAGATCAATCGATAGAATCTTTCCACGTTTCAGTCTGACGCTCTGCAATAAATTAGCCTTTTCCACCAATTATTAAGCGGTATCCGTAAGAGAGCAAACATTCCGCGGCCAAACGAGCACGTAATTCCTAATTAGGCATGCGTCCTGCAGGGTCAGCTTGATTAATACAACCGTACATGTAACGAAACTAGTTTAATCCATCCTGGCTAACGACTGACAAAGGGATTACCTTTAATGCGTTCAGTCGTAACAATTTCCAACCTTCGTACTAACCCTGATCTGTGTGCTTCTACTCTTCTCACTTTTCCATTTCTTTCAAACACTTCCAATTATAATAACAACACTAACAAATCTCAGCGCGTATGCAATGAAATTAGCTTACTAATTAAATCGTACAATACGAAGCATCAGATATCTAATTATTTGCAAATTGATCGCTCAAGTGATAACAGACTGCGTATTTGTACGTGAATATACAACGTTAGAATAAGCTGAAAATAATTAAGCTGTCCATTATAAATATTGTTTATCTTCAAAAACTATACAAACAACAACTACACTACCAATTTTACAAACAACTCGAATACAATATCGAAAGATGATCTGAAAAAAGCTGAACGATTTGAGCTACGACATCTGCGCAAGGTTTCGTTTAAAGACAACCTTTTCCGTATTTAGGAGCATTAGATACAAAATAAAACATTTCGTAATGTGACTGAAGTCGAAATAAGTTTCATTAATTTTCTGTCTTCCAAAGATCAAAGCTTCTTCAATAGAGAAATTTTTGTTCCAATCGTGATCGGAAAAGGTTCATAAAATTCTACCGCTTTTGATGCGTCAAATAACCATTTGAATTTAAAAAAAAGCTATCACTATTTTACCGCGAAAGCTGAAATATTTAATATTACACAAATTCGTCGTTTGAATCAACAGCATTTCCAGCATTAAAGGATTTGAATATCGATCTGAAATTCACTGTGGCGGTACTTTTGTTGCTCACACTCGGCAATACATACGTTGCTCATAACATTTGTTACAATTACCACACACTGGTCTGGTCGAAAAAAAAAGCACGCAAAAAAAGAGCGAGACGAAAAAAGGAGATAAAAAAGGAGGGGTGGAAAAAAAGCGAAGAAAAAACAAACAGGAACGAAAATTTGTTCCCGTGTTTTACTGTCACCTGTCACTTTTTATCCCTGCGCGTAAAAAAGCGACGATGTCCCGCGATGCATGTTGATTTCACGTTTAAATATCCAGAGCAGCGCGCGCGCGCGTACGAGGATAGGCGGGAAAAAATATAAATGCAAATAATACCATAAATTTCGGCTTTAATTTATTTGGACGTTTTAAAAGTGCCTTTTTCATCGGAATATGACGCTATAAATGTTATTGGCCGTCGGAAAAAATGACACCAGACGCTTCCAGTTGTCTGCTGCACGCGTGAAATTTTCTAATCATGCGACCCGTGTTTCCACTACTGAAACGCGCTTGAAAAAAAATGTTCACGACTATCTTTTGTAATAACACATGTGTTACTGGATTCGTTGTTTACATTTACTTGATTCTTTTAGTAGCAACTAACGTAGCATGTGTTAGTTGTAAAATTTATTTGGGAATGGGTTAAAGAGGGAAACTAAAGCTGGGTGTTTTGAAAACTGCTGAAAATACATTATTTTAGAATAAGTTTTCAGTGTTATTTGAAGAATAATCTATTTTCGAAATTATATAGTTATTTCATATAGTATTTTATATGGATAATGAATTAATATATGTATTTTCAATTATTTTATTACCAATACCAATTATTATTGGTGTTTCAGATAATGAATTATTTATTATTTGATATCGTAATTTGTCAGTTGTTATTTATTAGTTATTATTTCGCTTTGATCAAAATAACGAGTTTCTTAATAGGTTTTATCTTCCTTTATATTACAGTGGAATCCAGTTATGATGACGGATAATGTTATCAGTCGACTATTATTATCATAATCACTCCTAAAACACTCTACATAAAGTTAGTTAAAAATAGTCCGTCTATTGTAATCAAACTTCGGTTATTAGTATAAATTGTAATAATTTCATTTGGAGGCAAACGAAAGAGCAAAAGAATTCTTAACAAAATTGTACTAAATTAACCTGTTCTTTAAAACTTACTTTTAACCGAAGAATACTTTTTATCTTTTATACGAGTGCACAGGAGTCTTTTATATCAGTGCATATCTATAACATGTTAGTTTCGTGAAGTAGAATTGAAATACGTTGACTAAAAGTAATGTTTGCTACAAATTACAAATTTAAAGTAAGAATGAAAATTTCCATTTCTGAAAGTGTAGTCCAAATATGGGCCACACATAAAATAATCTAAAATAAAAATGAAAACTATTGTTTTTTTTCAAAAAAGTGTTCTTTTGGTTGAAATTGGGTAAGAAAATCTCTCAATATTAACAATATAATGTTCTTAGCAAATTAATTCTTACTTCAACAGATAATTATTGGAACAACGAAAGAAACATATCTATTAAAACATTTACGATCGCGAAATTCGTAACAATGACACTATTTGCAACACAATACGTTAATACAACAAACGATGGTTGCAATTTCTTCTGTACAACTTTATTTGTTCTTTAATCGCAATTCTGCACCGTCCTTGAAAAAGGGCAGCACTTGATAAGCCCTATACTTTTAACTAGCCCATATTTGGACCACTTGCTCTACGATCCTTTACGCAGCAATACCCGCAATCGTATACGGGCTATTTCTTATTCGGAAAAAGACCATAATGAAAGATCGTGAAAAATCGCTCTTGCTTCAAGATGGTGGCGTAAAAACAGAAACGAATCCCCCTCATCAATTTTTCCCTACATTCTCTGCCTCTATGCAGAGAGATCCGGCATTCTTTGCGTTTTACGAGGCTTTCCCCGGCGCGAAGAGAACAACGCAGTGATCAGAATTTGTTGATAGCGGCTCATTTGCATGCGGAATCGATCCTGGGAGTGAATTCCGGAGGAAAGCGGGACCAGAGGGAAGATTATCCCCTAACGCGAGCAGAGTTTACTTTCTCGAGTTGATCTCGATAACACGGAGCAACAGAGTTCCAGCAGGAGCGGTGTTATTTTGAATTGACCAAGTGCACGCGGACCTGGACGAGTAAGTGAAAGCTAAAGAGCGGTGAATGGGAAGGTGTATCAATTTGCATCGGGGCCTTTTACCAGAAGAGGTCTCGCGACCAAAGCATGTTGCAGAGCAGCATGTGCTGCTTTGGAAAAAAGCGAAAGTATCAGGGTAATACGCACGAACGAATTCTGTTTAAAGTTTAATTTCTTTTTATGGATGAGATACAGTTAGTGACGAAAGTTTCCGTACATCTTTAAATCTTAAGCATTTTGTTCTTTTAACCCCTTGAGTGCGGAGCTCATCTGTGGACGGAACACTTTTATGTAATACGCAATCTATTGAGGTACCAATTGACTATATAAAGTGTTAATTAAATATTAATTATTAATATTAATATTTTTTATATTTAATATTAATATTAATGTTATAATTATTTATTTAGCTACTATTATGACCATTTATTTACACAACGTTAAACAAAATATTCTTATTTTACCGCTACACATGTGTTTACTTCAAATGGGTCCATAATTAGCACGAATCATTTTCAACTGGAAGGGTGAAAATGCATTATATCAGTTAATTTAACCTTTACATTTATTAGTAGATTTTGGATTTTTATGCAAATTCACATTTTTGGAGACACGATTAAAGAAGTGGGATCGTAATAGATATTCGTTTCACTCTTTGAATATCATAATTGATACTATATCTTGGATATTTAATGGAATTATGCAAATTGTATACATTTCATGTGTTTCTGCTTTTTTAAATTACCCATAAATGCATAAATATCCGCTGTTTAGTAGGCTATGTAACATATTTTAGAGTAAGAAACTTGAAAGGCGTTTCGACGAAGAAATGACTTCGAAGCATATAAAAAATATTACTTCATTTAAATCGAAGAAATGGGAGAATTTTTACCCGTACTTTAGACGGTTTAACAAAGGTAGAAATATAATTATAACAACACACTTAAATTAATTAAAACAATTCTGATAGGGTTTACGTAGCTTGTAGGCGTATTTATAAGCTTAAATACGTGTAAGTTAATTAATCACTGGCCGATGTTTGATAATAATAGTCGGATTATTTTTAACTAATGTTATGTAAAATGTTTTCGGTCTGACTCATTATGACAATAGTAACCAGTTTATAACATTATTCGTAACTATATTTCCCGGATTTCATTGTAGTTAAAAAAAAGTGAAGTTAATAAATTTAGACTCTGAAATAGCTAGGTGATGACCTAAGGTGTAGTCATTATCTTATTATACATATAATCGTTACCCTAATTATTGAAATAAATATTGAAATATATCGAGAGGTTCATAGCAGCACGAACCTCGTTAAACCTTAGAAGCTGAATCACGGGATCTGCAACCTTATGATTTCAATTCGATACAGTTTTTCTTCCATACGACTACAGATTTTACCCTAATCAATTGTGTAATACAGCCAATATCTTACTAAAGGCATTGAAATACATTAAACAAGAATTTAAGGCACTAGAGTATTTTTTGCTTTTTCGGAAAAAAATTGCTAAAGATCGTTTCTGATACGAACGCTTCAATTTGTCTAACGAGATAATCGATATTTCATTCATAAATGAACGGTACACATGTAGATTGTATCAAAAGCGTGGGTTGCAATACCTACCTTAATGACTAGAGTAATAATAGATCTCGTCAGATATTCTTGTACAGACCAATTTAGCAGCTTTGTGAATGGATGTATATACGAAAGTGCATTGGATTCTACTTTTAGAAAAATCTATGAAATCTCATCGGCTGGATGCTTTTACAATTTACATAACGTTGTGTAAGAAGTTAAAACATTCGGAATACAGATGTTTTATAACACGCATGCGTCGAACAGCTGTTATACATATATGTAATTTTACGTTTATTACAATTCCGAACAATCTCGTGATTGAACTTTCTCCACCTACCTAACGCTCTATATTTATTACATATTTTCTGCTACCTACATTCTTCATCGAGTCTATCAAAAGTGTTCACTAGTACAAACATTTTCCTATGTTTCAACATATAGAAAGTGCAAGCTAACCGCAAAATTAAGATTATAGATTAAAGTTACGATTCAAAGGTTTGACGAAGAATATCGAGTATATGTTACATTCTTATAAACGAAATGAACATTTTTGAGAAATTAGTGCTTAATGCGTTAACGAAGCATGTTGTCTCCACTCGTGAATAGATCTCAGATTTCTGAGAAATTAAACTTTGAAGGATTAAAGGAAAATATTGCATCTACTGGTAACTGAAGTTGAAATTTTTGGGAAATTAGAATTTAGGTTAACGAAGAATATTATTCATTATATTACTCGTAAACAAAATTAAAATTTTTAAGAAATTGGACTTCGAAGGATTAAAGATAAAATTTTGGCTACTTACAGAGAACCAATTTAGAGAATCAATTTATCTTACTTAATATGTTATAATTATCTTTATACAAATTCAAATTTTTACTAACAAAATTAAAGAAATGGGACTTAAATGGAAAATTGTTTCACCCTAAAAATATTCGAATTTTTATTGAATTGCTTTGCATATTATATGCATTCTGTGCTGCCTTTTCACACATTTTGATTTCCGATAATTGCATAAATATCCGCAATCTGGTTAGAGTATTTCTTACTGTGCGAATGTTACGATCTAAAAGATTCATAGCTTTGTTTTATACGAGAGTAAAAAACGGGTGACTTAATCTACTGCAACTGTAAATAATTTTTTTTTCACCAATGCATCTTCACTTTTATTTTTTTAAATTGGAACCCATAATTTTAAACGTAAATTGGACCATACCAGCTATACCAAAGTCAAGTGTTGCTTTTGCAAGATTTGTTTCCACACTTTTCAGCAGTGGTGAATGTTCACACAAAGCTTGATGAAGTGCGCTTCAGACGTGCATAAAATACTTCAAATTATGCTTGGTCTAAAGATTAAGTACGCGTACACGGAAACAAATTTAACTTGCTCGTTTGAATCATCTGTAAAGCAGCTGGATTTTAAGCTTGAAGAATCTTTACTCTACACGACGTCTGTATTTATTTTAAAGGATGCAAAATTTTACTGTTCGTATGAAACTAGATAAGAAAAACCAAATGTAGTCAAGTGTAGTTTTTTACATTAACAAAGTATTTAATTGCACTATGTTTATGATTCTATAATTATGTTTTGTTTATTCCAAAAATAATGAAATTTTATTCGTTGTTGTCTATACCTATTATCGAGTTTAATCATAGCGATCGTGATATCTGTGAGATAAAAGATGAAAACATTATTTCTCTTTCTATTATTCAAAAAATATATCTAAAAATTATACCAGTAGTAAATACCATTACTTTTCGTAATGATTTTCTTTATTTTTTCTTTTAAGTTCGCAGAATTATTATAACAGTTGATTGTGTAAAACTAAATATTATAACTACATTATAAGATTATAGTTTTCCCATTACACCCTCAAAATAATTAATTTCACGTTTATGGAAATTCTTAGTTTTTTAAGGGGAGAAATATTCTATTATTACTTAAATTCTATGCATGCTTATCACATTTAATAATTAACTATACCAAATCGAAAGCCAAAAATATGCATCTGTAATATTTTTTACTTTTTCTACTATATTTTGTGTATTTTGTATATTTTTGTGTATTATGTGCACTTTGCACCGTTTTGTTCATTTCAATTTTCCATAAATGCATATCATGTGTAAAAATACATTAAATATCCGAAATAAGGCAGACGTTACAATATTTAAAGAGTGCAATTAATCTAGCAATTTTTATTTCATTCCTTTAGCACTAGGTTTGCGGAACGCGTCAATTTGGCGCATTTCAGATTTCATACCTAAAATTATAGAGACCATAAATATTATTCTCCAGTACTTCATGTTAACTTTAATTAATACATTGTTATGAATATGTATTCTAATTGATTCTCTTCATCCTCACGCTTCTAATTTCAAATATTTATATGCAATATACGTATTTTTCCGGAAGCCTGTCGAATTATACAATTAACGCCCGTAAACCTACTGTTAATTATGATTGTAGTAATATGAACTCGCGTAAACATCCGCGGTTATGAAATTATTCGTTACATAGTATTTCACTGCATAATAAACTTCGCGCAAGTATCTCGCCACCACATTCTCCGAAAGTAACCCCAAAAAAAGTCCACAGTCCAAAGTTGCAAACCCAAATCCTTGTCAATATACCAGGCGTTCAATGGGTACACCGAAACCGCGCGAAACATAATAAGAATTGCCAGACACGTAAAGCAATGTTCATTACGCAGCCGCGAGTGGCGGTGAAGATTCCCGCGGGAGTCCTCCGAGGTCTACGGGGCCACAATTCAAGTAATTTACAACGCGAGTAATTTAGCCGTGGCCAACGCGAAAAGAGGACACTTTATTGCTAACATTTTTTCCGCCCTCAACCCCATGTTGCCGGCTCTTTTATGGAGAGGCTCCCATAAGCCCGGAAAATTCAAGAGCCGTGGCCTGCGCACACTTCCGGCTCTGTTTCTGCGGTGGAAAGAAGGGATGGATGGTGTGCAAGAGGTTGACGGGAGGGTGAAAACAGAAAGGGGTGGCGGTAGGTGACGAGAGGGTTGTATGGGAACGAGAAGAGCCCGACGGTATGCATTCGATAATACAATTTACGGTCGCGAACGATGGCGTATAAATTTTTATGGTGATCAGGTAGTACACCGGTTGATATACCCATAGCCGACGTCCACGTATGCGCTGTGAATTGTGAACGTTTCACGATTACGGGGGTGGTGATGCTGGCCGATACGATGGCACGTTGTGGAACACCAAGGGAGTAGCTGCTCGGTTACGCTGTGGATCAATCGAACAAACAATGCTAACTCGCGTTTCTGAAAACCTACAGTTTACGTATTTTCTTCTGCTCTTTCTGCTTTGTGTTAGATCATGTTAGGAATACGAAGGTGGAAAGACGTTAACCGTTTCGCATCGTATGGCGATGCCCGTCATGTTATTTTTCAGCTATTTATGACATTTTTTCTGAGACTAATTTTTATCTACGTGTAATGAACAGTCTTCTGTATTATCTATTGTATTGTATGCCTTTTCCAAACGAATTTGAGAATGATATTTGGGGAAATTGTATAGCATACTGACATAAAGTGGAAGCATTTTTGCCCTATTTTTGAAGGCACATATTCGCATTTGTCATAGCGAAATGGTTAAAACGGTAAAGGAACATTCCCAATAATTGCGTACCGTTACGGTAAAACTAACTTATTTTTCAATAGTTTCGTCTTGCTCTTTATATGAAATACGCTTAGTTTTGGAGTTTCTTTATTGATACCGTATAGCATCAAAGAATAGATCAGTTTTTGCACTGAGCCTTTCAGTTCGATAAGAGAAATCATTTTTCAGCAGAATCGTATACGTAGTAAAACGACATCAAAGGTTCATGTATCGATTCAAATACAGTACTCTGTCCCCTGCAACGTCTGTAAATAGATTCATTTCGACGAATCGGATAAAGTAACGAAGACGAACGGTGCCCGAAAATTCTTATCGCATTCGCTTCGAACTGTAGAAACAATTGCACCGGAAGTGGCGCGTTTCAGCGTAAAAATCGGCGACAGGAAAGCATATTCCGTCGGAGTAGCCGAGTGATCGTCCACGCGTGGATACTCGTAGACACTGAGCGGAAACGCGGAGAAAATAGCGGTTGGAGATAAAAAAAAGTGGCGTGCATAAGAGAATACGTACGGTATTCCACGAGTAACACATTGTCGCATGAATGAGGCTCTTCAAAGGTCACTCTTTCACTATGCTAGTAGCTGTCTGGTTAAGCGAAAACAATGACGTATGTAGTCGTTAGATAGAATAGAAATTTTCGTGACTGTGATACCGTCACGTTGCATGAATTAATTGAAACTGAAAGTAAATTACTTCGTATGTGTAGGAATGAAAGTAAAGGCATTGAACCAGTTTGTATGGGAGATCGAAAAATGTATAAAATTCAGCTTATTATCTCGTATGAGTGTACAAAATAATAAGACCAGCTCTCTAAAAATATTTAGTAGTGACTGCGTCACAAATGGACAGTTTTTTTTCGAGATTTTCTTTGTTTGAGCTTCATCTCCATTGGCTAGTTTCAATTTATTAAATGTTTGCAAGTTTGGCACACACTTTTATGGCAGAACGCAACTCAATACTTAGTTCTTCCATTTTCGTGATATGTGTCTAGTATAATATACATATGTACATATACGTTTACGTAAATAGTTTGTGATTTGTCTGCTCGTTTTTCGATCCCCGTTTCAATATATTTTTCTGTTTCATTCTCGATTTCCTAGAATATTCGCATTATCTGCTTCCTGTACCTGGTATACAGTATTAGTGTAATTTTACTATACTAGTAAAATACAGAATATTTGACAGTAGAACCTTCCTGATAGTAGTAGAAGTACCAAAAAAAAAACAAATCCTATATGTAAACTTATACAACAAGATGACAATTGTGAACATGTTGCTTTTGAGCGTTGTAAATGTCGTTAATAAAATCAATTCTTTATCGGGTGTATCACTAATTACATGGTAGACTGTATGATTAAAATTGATATGGAATACAGTTTGGTCGAAAACTTTGGCAGCCATTCTCATTCATTTTAACCCTTTGCGGACGAGAAAACAATAACACTTAACAAATTTCCATTCAGTTATGAATTAATCACGGACAGAACTTAATAACACTTAACCAATTTTCGCCCAATTATTATCAAAAGTGCTTATTAGTGTCACTAGTTTCTTATATTTATTATGTCATTTCTATTAGTGTCACAAATTTCTTGTTTTGAAAATCAACATTTATACAGAAAAATTGACAGTTTCGGCGGCTATCTGCCGACACTCGTCCGCAAAGGGTTAAATATTGAAAGACGATTTTACGTCCACTTTCGAGGACAGAGGCATTTTCCTGATATCAAAACGGTGAGAAAAAAAAGCAGTACATACGTATTCCAGCGCCTGTTTTAGATTGAATAACCGAGTGGCGGGATTATTATCGGTAGAAATATAATTCGCACGAATCAATAGCGTTTCCATCATGCTCTGTGTCTTTCCTGTTACGCGTCAGCTTCTGTTTTGTCGCGTCCCGACATGGGTGGCGTCGACAATGAGGATGATTCGTTTTCACCGTGTTTTCAACGCGCAACGACAATGATCGCATCGATAATAACGAAATTGAAGTAATGCGGCCACGATATTCGCCGACGCGGCGATTCGTCCATACGTATTTTGTTCTATATCGCATTTACTTTCTTGCGTTTTCATTCCGTTCCGATGGAAATTCGATTCCTATGGAAACGTCTTTTTATCCATGCTTTGGTATTCGACACGCCAATCATCGGCCGTTGGATTTTCTTCGTAATACTTTCGATTGTTTGCTATCTTTTGTATTTAAAGGGAAATTACTTCATACCTTCTGTTGACTAAAATAGGATGAGATTAATCTTGGATTATTGATTTTACGATATGAAAAAATTATTGGGTGTAGCAGTAAGAATTTCGCTATTTATTAAATAAATATAGTTTCAATTTAAAATATGCTGCCCGGTTATGAAAATAGATTAATGAATTTATTTGGTCGAATAATCAAGCTTCCATATTTTGGTAGGAATTTTTAAGGCAGGTGTTTTAGTGTGTTGAAGCTAAATGCTGAATGTAACAAAAGATGTGGATTATTTTTGGTACTCCTAATACAACGTCTCCAATATTGCTGTGTCACATAGCGTAATATGTAACATTGCTACATTATAGTATTATTCAGCATATTTCGTATATACATAAATAAAACGTTGGTAGTATGACCTTTACGATGCAATAAAATATTTCAAGTGGAAAAATCTTAGAATTCGTGGAACTGGTCATGCATGAATTAAAGGAGAAAAAAAGGCAATAGATCATTACTGTGTATATTTCAGATATTTCAGTTCACAACGATTTCTGAGACTGTGAAAAGAATGAAAATAAATTTGGAACTGTTACGAACGAATCAATAGAACAAAATTTGATATAAAATTCTCCAACCAACCAGTTGTTATAGTTCGAACTCAGAAGTGATTATAAAGTGAAGTCTGAGTCTGAGAAAAGGGCAAAGAGCTCGAAGAAGCAAAGAGCGAAATTGGAAAGGAGACTTAATAGAATCGTAGCAAGTTAAAGCGTACAAAGACTTCGAGATATGTAATAACTTTAATTTAAAGTATCCTCCGTATCCTCCGTATCCTTCAACTTGAAATTCGAACGAGAGTTTCTACGTATTACAGGATCCCTTTGGTTCTTTGTCGACTGTAACGTTTGAGATATTTATTCCGAGTTTTTTCCACTTCTATTTGTGATTGCTTTATTTTCTACGAACATTTTCATTTATTTATTCTCGTTGAATATTATATTTATTCTTATATTCATATTCATTATATATCGATTCTTTTATCTTATAAAAATCAAAAAGATATGACATATTTGATTTTGTGCAATTATCGATTAAGGAGAAGTAACAAGATTATGGGATACTTTGTGCGTGTTAGCTTCATTGCTTGGAAAATGAGGTAAAGAAGAAGAAAAAATATAGATAAAGTAGAACGTAATAGTATTTGAATAGAAAATTGTGATCGATTGCAATGCAAGTGATCTAAACTATCCGTTAATATGTTCTGCTCGAAGTGTCTAGATAAAGACGGATCGCTTTGTGGCTCATGTTTGATCAAGATTTGTGGCTATCGAACTTTAAACGTTTCGTAAAAAGTAGCAAAGACGAAAGAATTTACGTCACATTATCATAAATATTGCTAAACTTTTATATTAATCGTTGAAAATTTTGTTTTGTTCGTTCTGATAATTAAAAATATAGATTCATGAATTTTGTCAAAATTTTATATGGAAAAATACTCAAATAATTGGTTCTTTTAAGCAAGGAATTTATTTGTTCAATCTCTTTTATGATATAGTGATTTTTGTCAGTAATAATTGTTAAGCCAGGATAAATTGATTATTCTATCTTTCTCACTATTTCCTCGACACCTTGGAAAATCCTCTTTCATAATCATAACCAGTAATACTGAACAATAAAATTGTTCCATTCTTTCACCATGTCCAAATCATAGCCAAAGCCAAGGGATATTTTTCCAGAAAATACAGAGAATCCCCAGAAAATACTGAGAAAAATGCAGACCCTTAAAATTCACAAAGTAAGTTCTCATGTTTTTCTTTTATGAGGCTTTTATTTCCGCAGAAATCGGCGAAAGTCAAATGTCAATTCTGAGGGTTTATGTTTTTTAAATAATTTGGAAACCAACAGAATGATGATTTAAACCTCCCTTATTTTCAAATGAATCCCAATGTATTTCAGTTTAAACGAAACACCAGAAATCGAGTGTAAAAGCAATTGATTTGAAATTGATCTAAACTCAGTAACTGAATTTTTCTATTTTTAAATTTCCAACTAACTAAACAAAATAATTATTATACACAAACAAGAGCATGTAATAACATAAGAATAACAGAAATAATAATAGTTGCACTTAGAAAAAGGGAAGATAAAAAACACTATCTCGGAGAACGATTAGATTGAGCCAGTATTCGGTAAAGATTACATTTAAACTAGGCAACATTTCAAATAAACAAAATACACTGTCAACTCCAAATTTCTAACTTTCTCCCAGCAAATGCATCTTATTTTTTTGCAATCCTTTCGTATATCCAGGCTTCTAAGAGGAAACATTTGATACGTAGAAGCTTCGTTGTCCAAGATGCTTTCTGGCCAGGCGCAAAATTAACGTCGTTACGTTTTACTGCCGCCTCGTCGGCAGAAACTGATTCGTTGTAAGGAGAAAAACGAGTGAGGACAGCACGTAACGCGACGAAACACCGTATCACGATCACCGAGGATCGTTTCGACAGGAAACAGCAACCTCGAAGGGGTTCAGCAAAAAGGAGCGGGAGGGGTGGAAGGGGTAGAAGACGCAAATAGAGCTTTTCGAAGACCTTTGTCAGCATTTAGTACTTCGCTCGATCGTAAGAATTTCACGTCAGCGTTGCACCATGTCTTTTAATGCCTCTGCATTTGGAAATTCTCTTCTACTCCTTCTAGCCGTACCTGTTCCAAAAATACGGATCATTTCTTGCATTCTCTGTCTTAAGTATTGCGCTGCGGACATTGCAATTCGTACTCGTAAAGCAAAATTCTGTAAACTAGTTCTTGTATATTTGAATTTCTGAGCATTCTGTACGTTTCAGCTACTTACAATATTGTTGTTAACCCTTTGACATACGAATAAAACGAAATCCGATGTGTTATGAAAGTACTGTTTAATTTGGCTCGACATACGGTAAAACTTAGAATCAGAATGGAATACTTACGTTGCTAAATATCATTTAATAAGATTAGTATAGCTTATTAACAGACGATGATTAAGTAACATTTATTGAATAATAAATTAGGTGCCCAAAATTTAATAATTTAGCCATTTTTTGCGGATCTTTATGCAAATTCATGTTTATGTTAATGCAAATAAAGAAATGCCACAACGGTTCAAATTAATTATATGTGAACGTAGAAATATTAGAAAATATCAGATAATATAAATATTAAGTAAAGTATCATTTATCTCATTGTAGGTTTATTTTTTTCGCTGTCTTCTTTTTAATAATAAACCAATATATTTCTTTTCTTTTCCGTTTCCCATTTATTTCGCATTAGATTTCTTTAATTTTACCAAATGGTTTATTATTTGTAAAGCAGCACTTTGCATCTCAGAAACATTAGTGTTTTTAATTAGTTCCACGTTTCATCGAAAATTGTTTGCCAAGGATTGTATTAATTCCTGTTGTTACTTTAACTTTGCAACACCTGACCCACTATCTTACCCCTTGCAATCCCCAACGAAATCTCATTTTTAACGAAACGTTCCATACAAACACAAGTATATTAGAAACCTTCGAGCACTTCAGTACAATATCCGAATAACAAACTCGAAAACAAACACATTCGCAATCAAACTCCGGAAACCGCCATGAGACCAAGATGAATCGAACTGGATGAGAAGACCAACGCTCTACCCTTACGCAGGAAACAAATGTGGCCAGGGGATGGCGACCGGGAAATCGGATCACGCGTTAGTTCGAAAATCTCCTCGGCCGTGGGAAATTCCGCGGGAAAATGTCCGACTGCCCCGTTCTTTAATTTGCATCTACTTGCGGACTTAATGATCGGAGACGCGAGTTGTTCCCGCGGAGTCGTAGCGCCATGGGGCCACTGCGTAATGAAATTCGAGAGGAAAATCAGCGCTCACGCGAGCCACGAGCGCGAGAGGCCGACGTTTCGAACGTGACATGGCCAGTCCCATCATTTTATGCAAATAAAAGCGGAGAACGCTTGATTTCCCTTGGTGTTCGCCGACGACGTCGTCGACGTCGTTGAAGCGTGCCAGACGCCGACCGGAAACGCGAACATCGCGTTCCGCCTGCCTTTTTTTTCGAATTATTCGCGCTCGATGAGGGGACGCCGGAAGAGCATGTGAAAACAAGCCGAAAATCTGCGATACATTCCTTCCCGCCAAAGGTTCTCGCTTCTGAAGGAAATGCTGGTGAAAATTTAACATCTGATTGTTAAGTTCTACTTGATGCATTTTAGGTGATGAATACTACCCCTGGCAACAAGTTTTCGGTCGAACGCGATAATATAAACGTGGCTAAAACCGTTAGGTTTTTATGATGCAAAGTGCTATTGTATAACTATAAAACCTAACAGAGCATTTATAGACACGGAGCAGAATTAGTTGATAAAATTCTCTCGAAAAATGAAAACTAGCTTCGAGATGTAATAAAATCATTGTAAAAAGAAATTCTATTTACACGTTACGAAAATCTCAAGTCAAAGTAATCACATGTGGACGTAGAAAAATTAGAAAGTATTAGGTAACATAAATATTAGGTAAAGTATCGCTTATCTTTTTGTGGATTTATTTTTCTCGCTGTTTCTGGCAAGGTTTTAAAATCGGGTGTTCCATATTACCAACGTTTACCTTACATACCTCTCTTGTCACAAATTGATAAAAAAAATATAGTATGTTTCTCCCTGGTATGTCGCAGAAATTTAGTGATTGATTTATGTGTACCGCGAAATAAAGACGGTTGGAAATAGCTGTTCTAATAAACGTCCTAAAATGGAATCCGTATCTGGTTCCCTTAAAAAATTATGAACAATTGAAATCTGTCAGTACTCTGTAAATCACTTTGTGTTTTCTTCTGTAAACTGTTAATGTTAGAAATAATACCAAAAGTTTGAGCAATAGTGATTAAACACTTCGTAACCAAGCCACGGACGAAATATCTCGCGATACTCTATACAGGACAAAAAATATGCTGTCCTTAGCGTTCGATGGGCGGCATTCAGCTGTAAACGTAGATGAACAGACTCGCGAGATACCTCGTCCGTAGTTTTGCACGAACAATATTGCGTAGCGAGATATCTCGTCCGCGATTGCGACGCGGTTAATATCTTTGCGATCTCTTGTGTAGTTTTTCTTTGAAACAAAGCGTTAACCTCAAAACATTGTAGATGCTGCCTTCATTTCCGCCCATTTTTTTGCGAAAATTACCCTATGCTATCACGATACTCTTCGGGCGAAAACGACACTTGCACCTAACCAGTTCGCATCTATTCCCGTGGGAGGACAGAGGAGCACGTGTCAGGGAATACATACGTGTTTACACCGACCTGCGACTCGCTTAACACCGCTCTACTATGCATTCTGCATTCGTAACGTACCGCCTCGATTAGTTTACATTGGCACCGCGATTTTGCTTTTCCTTCGACTTCCTGCTCCAATCGAAGGTTTCAACTGTCAGAGTTTCGTACTGCACGTACAGTTAGCCACGAAAGTATCCGGCTGTCTTACGAAATTGAAAAAAAACTATATCCATATTTATTATTTATCATACCTATGGATGTTACGAACCATGATTATAGCCGAGTAACGTGCTGGGCTGAATTTAAAATCTCTTGACGCTCGGAGAACTGTTACCGACTTTAATTTTTTGTTCAAGATTATTAATGGTCTAATTGATTGTAAACAACTTTTATCAAGAGTAATTTCTATGCTCCTTTAAGATCCTTTAGATTTCATGTCAAAGAGCTATAACATCTCGTTTTTCTTAATTCCGATATTATTGCTCGCATTATTACTGCTACTAATAAATAGTCTGTATCTGTTGACTTTTTTAATGTATCTTTCGAGAAATTTCGAGGTCAGATAAACAATCTTTTGTAATTTTGTAATTTATGCACGACGATCAAAAGTTCTGTAGATCAATGGGTTTGTTGCCCGTAAATAAAATAAAATAAAATTATGATTTATTATTCATGTTATTTAAGTTATATGTTTGACAGTAAAGTTATCGACGGCTAAAGTATACTTATTTGTAGCGAAGAAATAAGAATGCTAAACATTTGCAAAGCGTATACGATTGAAGCACAATAAATCTTCATTTATATTTTGTACAGAGAATTACGGAATATTCTAAAAATTGTATGGTTGCAAAATTACGTAATTTTAATGGTAAATTTGTAATCAATCATTTTGACTGTCTGGGTTTCGTAATTTTATTAAATTAACTTTTCATCTGTATTAATAATAGACTTCGAATTATTTTTTTCTTTGTTGACACATAATTTTATAGTGATACGATTTAAAATCATAAGCTGGACGATTTGCCTTATTTCTATTTGATAAAGCTTTCATTTGAAGTCTTAATCCCTTGCCTTACGAATTTTTCTGCAGTCACACACGTCAACGAAAACAATTCACTGTTTCAACTCTTTGCGTCAGACACACGATATTCAAATATTACACGTTACGTGCATTTGTTATACTAATTTTTGTAGATCTAAGAGTAATGAATAGAGTCAAATCAAACTTTGTTATGAATATTACATATATTCATTCTGTTTAGAATAAACTGACTTAGTGTCACTTAGTGACTCGTAGTTAAATGGCAAGGGATTAAGAAGTAACTTCCTATGTATATGTAACCGTTGGAAAAAGTATTCATGCACCACCGAGCATGGATTTTTGTCGACAATAGCCCTCTATGTAACACTGTCTCGAAACCTTGGTACAAAACCTTCGTTATGTATAAGTAAGTTACCTTGGTGCTGACAACCTTGAATATATTTCGATTGAAAGCCTGATTCTTTCTAATTGTGTTACAAATTGCTTCCAATTAGGTAATAGGTGCACTGAAAAAGATACTTTCACAAACACTCAAGAGTTTGCGATGATTAGATTACGGATCTTTATGCATTTATGGAAAATGTAAATGCAAAAAATTAGGGAAGAATGCACGAAATCAAGAATATAGAAGGTACCTAGAGTACAATACGTATGATTTCATTAGATTCCCATTAATTATGTTATTAAAAATAGATATTTGTATAGAAGTCCGCAATTTAGTGACGATATTTCATATCAGAATTATTTGGTATGTAAAAAAAATTACAAAAGTCCTCATCGTTATCATGATTCCAACAAAACTTAGTAATGCTTTAATTCTTTAAATTTTGATACGAAGAATTTGACTCGAAGAATATGAAGGATTCGTAACAATGTTGAATTGCATTGCGTTCGATTCATATTCTTCTTTCGGCTGTTTCATATTATTCAGCCTGCAAAAGATTGCAAAGGCTTGAAGACGCCAACAGCGTTGAATAATTTTGGTTAATCGACAGAAAGTGTCAACAGCACACGCAAAACACGAACTTATCGCAATACGCGTCAGCATTTCTGAAAGGGTTAAACCATTGACTAACTACAGGATAGACCATCCGTATATAGGAAACATCGTCAATTTCAAACTGAAATTCGGATTGTGTAAAAAGGCAAAGGTCTTCCGCCCCCTTTACGATTTAAAATCATGACTTTAAAAATTATATTCAATTCAACCATCGAAGTTGATAAAGTTAATTCTCAAAATACCACGTGGCTTAAAAGACATATGTCCATTTATATAAAATTATTGAATTTTATCTTATTTGTTTATCACTGTATTACTCTACATTTTTTCTTTGCCGTTTGTATTGATGCCAATCAGTTTGGTTTCTGGTCGAAACGAAACTTTTGACTTAATTAGAATGCCTTTTACTGTAATGATAAATAAAATATAGATTATAGAAGGATAAACAATAGAATTCCAATACAAATTTAGAGATCAATTATGTTGAATATAGTTGATTGTTGCAACGATTAGTTATAATTTCCCTAGTTTTGAAACCGTTATTGGCTTATTCTACTCTAAACTAGTAATTTTATATGTGGCACTAAAATGGTAAGAGACCTTGAAAAACGATTTCGGTCAAACGTGAGAACGTGGAACTAACTAAGAACACTAAAGTTTTTGAAGTGCCACATGGTGCTCCATAAATAAAAAAAAAACATATGAGAAGATTAAATAAATGTAATATGAAACAAACGGGCAAAGGAAAGGAATAAAAATATTCGTTTATTATCAAACAGAAAACAGCGAGAAAAATAAATCTACTTAACAATGAAACGATACATTACCTAATATTTTTTAATATTTCTACGACCACATATGATTACTTTGACTTGTTGTAGTGTTGACACTACAAGATGTTCCCAACGTGTAAATGGAATTTCTTTTTACAATACGTATATTACTTCTCGAAGCTGATTTTCACTTTCTATTAACTAATTTTTCTCCGTGTTGTCTATGAATTCTCTAGTAGGTTTTATAATTCTACAATTGCATTTGGCATCACAAAAACATTAGCATTTTTAATTAATATTACATTATCGCATTTAGCCGAAAACTTTTGGCCATGGGTATACGAGAATAAATAGTTTATCCTATGCTTTGTCGTTGGTTAAACGCAAGCCCTTTCTTCAGGCCCTACTGTTGTATCCTACTTAAGAACTCTCTCACCAATCCGAAGGCAAATTCATCCCACGGATACTATCGTATTTACGCGAACTTCTTTGTATTTCCTCCAATATCCATCTTCGCATTCACAGCAACAACAACACGCACACACACACAATCGTAAAGAAGTAGAACCGTTCGTAAGAGTATTCCAAAATACACTGGCTGAAGATGAATCCTCATCTTGTTACTCACCCAGAGCGCACAGGAGGACGTGAACGAAGCGCACAGGGACATTGGGTGACCGCATTTTCCTGCGAGATATACCGTTCACAAAGGGAAACGCGATCGTTTTGTGGATCACACACGGAGAGAAGAGGACGCGCGCGCGATCGAGGTTTACTTGTTGCGATGAAGTCCACGCGGAAACTGACGATTCTCGATAGCACCGGTCTCTAGTATTCACGACACACTTGGAGCAGAACGGAACGTGCACGTTCGTCGACTTTTGCTTATGCTAACGGTGTATAGACGGGGCCTCTGCCACCGGCTTCTTCCCAACCTGCGGTGGTGGGAAAGAAAGAAAGGAAGCGGCGGTCCGAGGCGCGCTTACATCCTCTCGCAGAACCGTGTACGCCTTCCACGTGATCGGTTCTATCTTTTTAGCTGCTGATGGGATAAAGTGTAGCACGAATGACGATAGAAGTAGAGTAGATTGTCTCAATTGCTCTCGGTGTTCCCTATAACCGACAATTGAATTATTTTATTCAGTAGCAAAATAATATATGAAAAATCGTAAATAAACAAATTCTTATACTAAATTTGGACTTTGGTTTACGCGATAACACATAGATATTGTATATTCATTTACACTTAATATTTGAAAAGAAATATTTGGAGGCAAATGTGCTGTTGAATATTAAAACGTGACCAATTTAATTATAAAGTATGGTACACTTTATAATTCAGTAAAGGCGATACGTTTACTATACATTTTATATCCGTTACACAAACTGACGTGTTAATATATGTAAATACGTGTTCCTATTTAAATGACAACTTTTCAAGTGACAGAATTAGGGATATTGGACTTTGTTGTATATTTTCAATTAATTAGTAGCTAATTCATTATACTTAATATATAACAAAAAATTTATAAATAAAAAAGATGTTAAACAATATTATGCTCCAAACTGGAACAATTTTCGGGTTAAATACGTTCTAAAATAGTTAAGCAAAGTTACGCAATAACATTAAGGTGACAGTAATTGGTACATCTATCCTAGTATTATATTGGGTTGAACAGAAAGTTCGTGCTGCATTATATTTATATTATATTTCACAATGTTTTTTTAAATATTCAACGATTAGGTTTGAATGTACATTAATTTTGCTGTTCAAGTTCAGTTTCAGAAAGGCTTTTGGGATTGCAAAATGCTTCTATTATAACTATAAAACTAACTACGAAGATATAAACACAGTCACGTGAAAACTTCAACAAAGAATTGGCTTTTTTGACATTTTTTAAAATTGGTTTCTGTGGTTAAAAAATCTGAAAATATTTCAAAATGTGTACGCCACTGGATAAAGCATCTCCTATTTTTCTTATAACTTTTTATGCGATAGATCGAAGAATATGGTGCTTAAACTGTTAATTATGTTTCTGCCTGTAACTATTATAATAATAGGGATAGGGGATTGAAACTTACCCAAATAGGTTTTATTTGCAGGACCTATTTATTACCATGTCACAAATTGAATTTTATTTAGTGATACCCTTACTATGCATATTCCATTGCACTTTTTCAATATAAAATTCGGTACAAACTTTCGGTTCAATCCAATGCAATGTACAAAAATGTTAAATGAGACTTGTCCTGTTAATACTGATACAATTGGCTTTCGAATGGAAAACTCGTAACATCTAATATCTACAAAAAACCACATTTCTTGCAAATTGAAACTAGATCTGCTTTTATAGAAAGTAGTATTTAATAATGCATGCTTAAACTTTATCAATTTATAAATACAGTCAACTTCAATTGAGTGTAACCCGCTATAAGAATATAATTAGAATACTTTCGTATTACGAAAGGAATGAAAAACACAGCAAGAATAACATCTGTGATTACGGGTTGAAGTTGAAGTTGTTGTAATATTTTTCCACTTATAAGCTTTCAAGTTGTATAACTGCCTTGGAACAGTTTACGAGAAGTTTTTAACGTTTTGAGATATTTCAAGGTAGGAACAATGCTCGACAGAATTTGCAGGAAGGCTCGCAAGTGTCGGAATTGTGTATTCATACTGGCATTGGATACCTTGCTCCTTCGTTGAAACCTTGCCAATGCAGTTCCTTTGTTGCTTCCTTTCGTGACGTAATTTTTCTACCACCGATAACTTTCGAACGTTCTTGCATAAGTGTTTCACGATCAAATTTCTATTCGCGTACTAAATAACTTGAAAAAAGTCTATCTGATCAAATGCTACTAAAAATGTTGGCTCGAATTGTGCCTAATGCATAATACTTAATGTGCAGTGTAACATGCGTACGATTAATCATTGCTTGTGACTTTCTCTCATTGTTCAAACAACTTTCTATTGAACTTGGTAAAAATTCTATGTTTTTTAGGCTAAAAGAGAGGACCTATTTGTATGATTCTTCATGTTAGAAAATACTTTACAGAAAGCTTCGAAACGAAATAAACAGGGAAATATGATTCTATTGGTAGAGAATAGTTTAAGAGTTTCTTAATTTCTCAATACAATTTTTAGTTTATTTTTCTTCCACTTTAAAATTCAAATTTTCTGTTTTAATCCTTATTGATGTAATCCTGCAGTTGTGTAATTTGTTATTGCAGTTTTTCTTCATTTTCGTTTGATATTAAAATGCAAACGTTCTGTGGTATTCCGTGATGTAATAGTGCGATGCAATCCAAAGATTGTTTAATTTCACGTTTATTTTAAAATTCAATTTTTCTGTTCAATAATGCAATTGTTTTTGTAAAGTATACGTGTGGCTAATCGTAGTACTAATGGAAAACGTATATTTTTGTTTCAGGTACGTACTATCCAATTACCAATCGATGTGTGACCATGATTATCTATATTTATGTAGCTGTCACTGTAAGTAATTTTTTATTTTTCACTAATTATCCAAATAATAATTCGACAGTAAATACTAGTTGGGGGGTACAGTTGTATTTTTGGCTCATTGTCAGTCAATCACTATTTTTGCATCTATACTGAACGTTAAAAGCACGTAAGTTTCTGTTTGGGTTTCTTTTATAGTTTACAAATGGTCTTTGAAAGTTAATTTACAATTATTAAATATTATTAGGTTGAGTAACGAGTTCGTTCGCATTTTATTAAAATAGCGTCAAGTATTATTATTAGACTATAGATGTCTATGCATTTGCGAAAAATTTAAATATCCAAAAAGTTGCAGAATAAAATATTCCTGAAGTAAATTACAGATTATCTTATATCACTTGGTGAAACAACTCTTCATTTTTGGTTCCATTTCTGTAATTTTCGAAGATTCAAAATTAAGCTTTCTTTTATTTTTCACAATTTTGTTGCTGCAACGAAGAATTTCAAGAGTATAGATTCTCCTCAACAAACCTTGGAATTATATGGCGCTTATTTACCATTGAGAATCTTTTATTTAGTATATTTTGAGCGGAACAAATCAGTGTTGCTGAATTTTTTATACTGTTTCAGGTTTTGGTCATTTTTTTCGATTTATAATATTCACAATATTGATAATATTTCTCAAAAAGTAACGTGACCGCGAGTCGAACGAATTTATTACTCAACATAACATTTCATATACTTGAAAGAATACATGCTCCTTTAAACTAAAACCATTTGCAAACAATTAGGGGGTTCGTAACAAAAATAACCCTTGTAAAAATGAATAACTTTAACCATGATGTCTACATTTCATAATTTAATTAGATTGGTTTTTTCTGCAATATAAATACATATATCAGCCATGGAAATTAGACGATGTGATGAATATTTTCTGAAAAAGATATTAAAATTTATTAGACAAGAATTAAACACGTTAGAATACTTTCTTTCCTTTTTTTGTCTTGGAGGGAAAACTATTCTGACTAAACGAAAGAAGAAAATTATTTTCCTTGTCGTAGAAGAGAAACTGAAATTGATAAATATTGTTTTTGTTATTAACTCTTCGCATATATTTATTCTTAATAAAAATCCAACAATTACAATGTTCCGCATTAACTTCGCGTAAACAAAATCAATTATCTGTATAACAATTTAGCGTGTATTTTACTTTGATATGATTAAATCAGTATAAAAACTATTGGTGCATGATTAAAGGCAAGCTACGCGATTTACACGCCCTCCTTTTCCTTTTTTTCGGTACTCACTTGATTCGAAAGTGACTCGACCACTTTCCATCGCTTACACAGTACCATTTTTCACATTTAACATTAATCCGGCACTTTTCAAGAAACTGCTACGGTGACGTAAATAAAAGTGTAGTACAGTGGAGTACCCTATAACGAACAACGTTACGCCGAACGAATGCTATAGCCAGACTTACAATTAGCCATAAAGTTCTAAAATTAGCCATTCGAATAAAGTTGTACTCGAATAAAATTTCGATTAAATTCGTGAAACAAAATATATTCGTATAACATAAATAATGTTATCGCAATAAATCTTTCGACTCAAATGTTATTAAAAGAATTTATTCGAAGTGTTATTTGTGTACAATTTAATTCGAAGAATTTATTCGAATAATGTCCAACTCTGACTGTAGTAAACAGTTTCCCTCATTAAATTAAAACACTGTAACGAACGAATATTCTACAATGAACACATGGAAATACAGTCGGTCGTGTATTTTTACTTACATTTTCTATTTTCTATTAAATTTATTTTGTTTGAATTATTGTATTGCATGGTAACTTTGCTGTAAAGAGTGGGCTCGGAATTAACTAGCTCTAAACATATACGCTACCAGCCAAAATGTTGTGATCACTATGCAATTTAATTATTTACGGTCCGAATTAATTTTTCTCATTCCCAGTGGTTTGGTCTAAATTAATTTTTTAGTTTCATGAATTCATTGTAAGCCTAATAACTTCAACTAAGTTTTCATATATTTATATGCACGATAAAATATAAAGAATAATCTGAAATACAATTCAGGAGCTTTATTGATTATTTTTATCAGAAATTAATAGAAATTTTTCATAGTGTCATGAAATTTTATATAATATCTGTTGTACTCGACCCATATTTTGAATTATAATTGCTTATTTGAAAACTATATACATGGGATAGGAAATTAAAACTGTATTGTATTATGAAATAAAATTGATAAAAATCCAAACGGAAGGGGTTTACGAGATGTTTTCAAACTTTTATCGCCTCACTATGGTAAATGCTAGGATTGACTAGTAAAACTTAGGATTTTTCAATTTTTCGGGCTTTCACAGTAGCATGTATAAAAGGTGAATTTTCAAACTCGATTTTATCGAAAACTAAGCCCCAAACGAGAAAAAGTTATTCCAGTTTTTTTTCATATTCTTCAAAAAGTAACTAGAAATTACCAGGTGTTCGCTTGTACACTGTAATTCAATGTATGTTACGACGAACGAAGTTTCAGAATGAATTATTTCGATATAGGATTCTCCACTGTATAGTAATAATAATAATCCTGTCAGCGGGTCAAATTTTCTTCGGAAACACGGATTGCGTTTTCTTCCGTGTTTAGCTTCGTTAATTTAACACACAATATTAAGTTAGCATACAGCGGACAAACAAACGGGCCACTCGAGTGTCTTGCACGCCGTTTCCAGCCCGTCATCTTTATTCCGCTCGTCGGCGTTGATTCGTTCACCCATTGAACCGCGTTTCTAGCGAAACGTCACGCCTTTCGAAAGCAAAACTACTAGCATAATTACGATTAATTACACGCTTTTAATTAAACCGGTTGTACCCTTTTCTTCGCCATTTATTTATTTTTTTTTTTTTTTTTTTTTTTCTTTCAGTGCTCTTACTTTTGCTTACTCATCTATTTACTTATCTGTGCAGAGCGTACCTCAGGGAAAAACTGAACTTCCCTGCAACCTGTTTACGTATACCTTTTGAACAACTTTTTGCTGTTGATGATTTCATTTAGATCATTTTTTGGGAGACACAATTTCGTGCTATAATTTCGGAGAAACTATATTAAAAATGTTGAAAACGTGTATATTTCTTTAAATTCATTTTCTTCTTTTGGTTCCTTAACGTTTCGATTGTTATCAAATTCTTTCATAACATTATTAGCATTTCTCATAATTGTTTTTACTAAATTTCTTACAAGCATTTAACACACAAATAACTTTATTCATTTGTATCGTAACTTCTATATCTAATATCTGTCTTTAATTTCTTAATTAATTTGTGAAGGCTAGCTTTACAGTACTTTGATTTATAAAGACTTTAGGAGAGTTGATTGACAAAGAAGTTATGAAATAAGTCAATATTTTGCACATTTAAACTATAAGTGATCATTCGATAGCTAAATATTTTTGTTTTAAGTCAGTATTACTCTTCGAAGCCTTATTTAAATTAATTTTCTGTTATTTTTTATTCCTTTTACGAATGAATTACTTTTCTACAAATCCTGGTTAATCTTATGAAATCTCATTAACTTCGAAATTCTCGTTTCTCATCTACTTTCAAATAGCATGTGTTTACTTGTTCAAATAAAGTTTTCCAATAAATAATTTTAATAACTTCGAAGCATCGATTTTGTAGTATTAACGTGGAGCTGGAATAGGTAAATAGATTTGTGGCTTCTAACATATACAGTCATAGATTAAATTTCTCTAGAAATGTAGCGTGTTTAGCATAAAAGTATTATAATAAAAAGCACCTTGCATCACTTTTGCGTTACGTCCCACACGGAGATAGAGATGCGATATGGAAATGGTTATGCAATGTAACGTTAAGAATTCTAATTAGACATTTTTTCGTGCTAATGTTGTCACGTTCGAGTGCCATTCAGTTCCTCGGAATTGTTTAATTTTTGCTGCTTAAACGTTCAAATAAACTAGTTTCATATCTGATCATTAACCAACGTCTAGCTCTAAACGTTCTCTAATTGCTAACACTTTACCCTAACTCTTCTGAAACTCTCTTTCCTTGTATACAGGATGTTTCAAAAGTGCCGTCTGGAAAGTAAAAGAAAGATTCACGCCACTTAAATTAAATTTTTTAACACCAGAACTACCAGCGACAAAAATATAGAGGAAGTGGTCCAAATATGGGCTAGTTAAAGTATGTGGCTTATTAAGTGCTGTCCTGCGTCAGGAATGGTGCAGAACTACGATTAAAGTATAAATAAAGTTGTACAGAAGAAATAGTAACAATCGTTTGTTGTATTAACGTGTTCTGTTGCAAACAATGTCATTGTTACGAATTTCGCGATCGTAAAAGCTTTCACAGGTATATCTGTTCCATTGTTCTAATAATTATCCGTTGAAGTAAGATTTAATTTCCTAAGAGCACTATATTGCTAACATTGAGAGCTTTCTTTACCCACTTTCAGTAAAAAGAACAGTTTTCTGAACTGGAACAATAGTTCTCATTTTTATTTTAGATTATTTTATGAGTACCCCGTATTTGGTTCCCGTTTTCAAAAATGAAAATTTTCACTGTTACTTTAAATTTGTAACTTGTAGCGAACGTTACTATTGTTGAACATCTTTCGATTCTACTTCAGGATGCTAACAAGTTATAGATATACGTTGGTATGTAGGCGATTAGGTATCTTCAACGTGTTAGGCAATAAACGCTGAAATAAATTTGGTAACCCATATTTGGACCACTTCCGCTAATTATTGGTACGAACGAAGTAAAAATGCCACTCGATTGCAAAAAAATGTATGATGCAACTAAAATAAATCTTTATTCATATTTTGTACAGGCAATTACGGAACGTTTTCAAAAATGTAACGTTGCAAATTTACAGAATTTTTGTGGTAAATTAGTGACACGTCATTTTGACGGTCTTAGTATAGTTCTAGTGTTGAATAACTCACAAGAAAAAAGTGTAGGAAGCTGACGTTAAGAAATCGGACGGGTGAGTGCATTTTATGGTGCGCTGTATGAAGAAATTCGTTAACTTTTTGACGAGTACGACCGAAAATTGTTGGGCCCAAACAAGTAACTCCGTACATATACGGCTTATGTTACGTAACTGCAGCTATGTTTTTGTGCTCTGTTTGACGGAAACGACTTTTACAATGTTCCGTTATTATCTTTATTATGTTTTTTCATCTTCCATATCGGTACATGGAATCGAATATACAGTTGCGGACAAAATTGAGTGGACGGGTAGAGGAAATAGGTATGAATTAAATTTAACCGAAGTAATATGAATACTATACACTTCAGTTTGATATATTATATATCTTTATGGTACATAGATCATTTAACGAATAATTGAAAGTAATATTTTCACTTATATTGAAATAAGGTATATTTAACCAAAATGTTGCTATTGCGTATTATTTTTTATCTACATGGAAGCTCAAATAGCACAAATATTTTATATACAATTGCCCTCGAAGTACGCGGGGGTTCGGGACAATAATGAACCGCGTAATTGACAATCCGCGTAATTTTGAGACTCCCTGTCCCACTCGTACTGCAAATTTGTATTGCATACATAATTACATACTGTTGACTCTAAACTTTAACTATACATTGTATATATACTAAAATATAATAGATATACATATATACTATAAGTATATTATATATAATATAATTATATAAATATACTTACAAAGATAATAATGTACAAGTGTAAGCTATCGATTTTAGTATTGGTGTAAATAAAAAATTTGCGGTTTTCAATGTTTAATGGGAATTACGGGAGGAATGGAAGATCGATGCGGGAAACGGGAGAATGTAAAAAAATTAGCATAAAATACTCGGGGAAAAACGAGAGAGTTGGTCACCCTTAAATTGTTATCGATATTTTTGAAACGTCCTATATTAATGAACTTACGTTGGTGAAAATCCAATTGAAAGGTGAATAATTGCTTCTGCACACGTCGATTCGAAGCGACTTATAATTTCATAGGATACAACAGCTGGGAACGTGTAATAATATAACCGGTGAGAATTTTCAACTGAAAATTATGTGCGTTCGCAATTAACATCGTAGTTAACGTCGTAAACGATCGCGTATAGTCGCGTGTGTAATTAGGTGTTACGTAATTAAATCAAGCATTCACGTTTTCCTTCGTCTTTCCAACATGCGTTTCCACGCGCTTTCGTCGAGGTACACGCTCGTCGAGTCTTGTTTTAAGCGGATTAATCGTTGCAAGTCTATTTGCATTTTGTATGTTCCTCTCCTGTTCTCCGGTTCGACCAATCGCGCCGCGTGTTGTTGCAAATTTTATTTCTTCCTTGTCCCAATTAATTCACCAGTCGAATTTAGCGTGAGCTCGACGAACGCGATAAACGAGAATGCATAAATTATCAGTCTACTTATCTGTATGACTCGGCAATTATGTGTGGATCAATATATTTGGAAGATGGATTTAAAAAGTAGCTGATATTGAAAATTTCTTATTCCTTTTTAATTTAGGAAAATATTATTGTAACATATTGTTTTGGAAACTTAATTAGAACGGAAAAATTCACTTTTAAGGACTATTTTTATACCTTTACAAAAGGTAGGGTTTGAACAATTCTATTCAGTGATTTAGAATTTGAATTTTACTGTACCATCAATTTTAACTAGAGAATATTATTATTGAAATTGTTTAAGTTTGAATATCTTTTTAAATAATCATTGAAAGTTCTCCTTAGTGTTCGCGGCAAAATCTTAAATTGTTTTTTTATGTCAATGACTTAGAACAGTCATTTTATTATATTTACTTACTATGTACATTAAGGATTTTTCAATTTAATTACTTATACTTTCTGTTTCTTTTAAACGTTTTCTTTGTATGTCCTGTATAAAAGTACAAACATTAGAGAATCTGGTTTAACCCTTTGCGGACGACGAATAATAAAACTTCAAAGAGTATTTTGACTTTGAATTCCAAGCCTTTAAATTTCTAAGCTTTCGAATTCCAGATCAACAAATTCCCAAAACTTTTTAAAGCGTTTATCAACGATATCAATTTAAACTTTCTGCTTTAACAGTGAACGTGCGTCCACGAAAACCAAGAAAATGGCGATTATTTGCAGACACTCATCTGCAAAGTGTTAAATCATGAAAATGCTCATTGATGCTACTAATCCCTGAGATTCAACCTAAAGGGTCAACGATTTTCCTAAGTGTTCATTCCTTGGTACATCTATCCTACATTCTAACTACATTATTTTATGCCAATTCCTTATTGTCTTTACTTTTGTCTTAACGATAATATAAGTTTCTTCTAAGTAGCCTTAACGACATTTTACCTATGTAAGAGCTAGAAGGTACGAGTGTTGGGACAATGGATTATCGAAGAGTAGCGATGGCGTTGGCCAAGGCTACCTTCGGCAACCCTGTCATAAATCAAGGACAAGAGTCCCAACACTCGTAGCCGTGACACAGCGAGCACTGTCGCTGAGGCCGTACGAGACCTGGCCACTTCCACCCCCTCGCAAGGGTGACGTAATCCAGTCCCAAGCTTGTGGCAGCGTGGGGCTTTTTCCCAAGAAGAGAGGGAACCGACGCCTTGTTTTTAACCCCTTGCACTACGCCGAAACTCTGAAAAAGCGGTGCCAAACTTGTCCGCCGGAATCGTCACGGGAGGAGCCGAGCGGCGGTGCTCGAGTGGCGCAATTTGAAACACGACACCTTACGACTGAGTTACATAGTCCCGCTCGTATTTACTTCACGCGATGGAGCTCTTTGGAAATTCAAATGAATTTTAATAAAAAACTTGCGAAAAATACTTTAATTATTGCATATCATAAGAAATAAATGTTGTATAAGTAATAATAATATGATTAAATAATAGCGGGGTAAATATAAGTGAAAGCAAATCCACGGTAGTAATATTTTAAGTGAAATCAATGTCATTTATCACCAGATCTAAAAATGAAAAACAAAATATAAATAAACAATTAAATATTAACAAACTATTAAGTTAAAAAATATATGGGGACACAGAATGCCATTCGAGATAATCATACTTGGCCCGAGATTAGGACAACGAGTCAAACTTGTGATATTCATGTTTGGCATGGAATTGTAGCAACGAGTCAAACTCGTGATATTCATGTTTGGCATTGAATTGTAGCAACGAGTCAAACTCGTGATATTCAGTTTTGGCACAAAATTTTCATCACGAGTCAGACTCGTCAAAGTAGTGCAAGGGGTTAGGGACGGGAAAACAGTGCGAGGACAGAGATTCCTTTGGTACGGAGAGAAGCGGTGATGGCGAAGCGCGCGTTAATAAAGTATTTGTTTTCCCGAACTGTCCAAGTAAGTTCGGCCCCTATCCATACACCGATATTATCGATATATCAAAGTGTCAATAACATTCCGATGTTATCGATATCTTCATTAATAGTCTCATCTTAACCTAAAAGCTTGGGTGCCTCGCACCTTTTGTTCGCGCGATAAATTCAGATACTGTGGTTCAAACAGCACTCGTTGCGTATCCTTATCACTAGGTTTACAGACATCGATAGAATAATTGTACAGGTTCGCCGAAAAATAGGTGTATTATACATAAATACTCGAAGTTAAACAATCAGAGAAGGACGGAATGAATTGTGATATGTATTCATGTCATTGCGTCAAAATTAACATAAATTGTTAAAAAAAAACGAAATAGTAAGGGAGGATAGGTGGCTCCCGGATGATTCTGCATAAGAATGGATACTTTATCGTATGTTTCATCAATGGCTTAACTTTTTGGACCAAACGTCCTTGAATCAGGCTTGGAACTCTAACGCACTCAGATTCACGATACTCTAAATTGCAACTCCCGTATAAATTTTAAATATTGATTCCTCTTGTTTATACGCTTGCTGCCCCCCCCCCCCCCCCGAATAGCAGCGTACCCGAAAAAATGTATGGAAAATGTATCGCGTAGCTTCGTCGACGTTATCGAAGTACAAAAGTCAACTGCAATAACACGCGTAGCAACGAGGTATCTCCTCGGGGTTTCGTAATGATTAAAGTTAATTATTCGATAATTGGTTTGACGAGTTTCCAGGGTGAATCGTCAATTGGCCGTGCGCTGTGAGTTCCGCGGCGCATATATAGTCACTTGCACACCGTGCACACAGGTGCAGAAGGCATAACAGTATCGTAGATTTCCACCGAAATAGCTTGGTCGTAACATTCGTTTAATTCACAATATCGACGCCAAATAAATAATATGTATAGCGCCTACATAAATAGTTGTCGAGCAACGAGTCGCTGCTTCCACAACACCCTCAACCCTTCCCTTTCACCCTCTCTCTATCGCGTAGTTTTTTGTGCTCTCATTACGAATGGAAATTTTCACGCTCGTGTTTTATCCGGGATATCCTTGCTGAAAAAATAGCAACGATAACGAACACATCAGCGGCCGTGGCCAGTAATTGTGCCGCGCGAAAACTGTTGCTTGTCGAAAAAAAGCTTTTTTCGTCTGTTCTCCCAGCCCCCATTCGCCGACTAATTTTCGTTCTCCGTTGCAAGTCGATGCGAAATCGCCAGCGTGATGCTAGATGGTCGTTTGTGGACAGTTTTAGGATCGCTGGAACCGGTTAGAGATGTTATCTTGAGAAACTGAAATTGGCACAGTGCCTGCGAAAGACGTATGGATTGGTGTTGGGAAAATTCGAGTTGGAATGGTCGACTTTCTTTAACGAAACGAAGAGCTTTGAATGCTTGATAAACGTTTAATTTGCTTTAGAATCAAGGAAACATTTGGAAGGATTAGGACACTTGCAGAAGAGAACGATTAAGATATTACTAGAAAATTTAACAATTAATATCTGCTTTAGAATTTGAGACAATAAAGGGTACGTGTATTAATTTTACCAATTGCGAATACAATTTTGGTACATGAACATTCAAATTTGGTAGCTTAAGTTTCTCAATCATTGACTTAACTAATTTTGGCATTCCTAGTATTAGTTCTTGTATTTTATCTGACATTATTTATACCTCATAGATGTTGCAAATAATTGCACGAATCAGATTTAGATTTCGAATAGATTTCTCGAATGATTTCTAAATTTCACAGCAAACTTTTACCCTTTGTGAACGAAGAATAGTATGTAATACTTAAGTATAGTACTCTTCCGAATTCTAAGCCTTTGAATTTCTAAACTTTCGAATGCCAGATCTTTGAATTTTCAAGCTTTCGAATTCTATCCCATTGTGTTCTCAAGGCTTTGAAGTGTACATTAACTATATTAAATTAAATTTTTTTCTTTAAAAATCGACATGCGTTTAAAGGATCAAAAATGATTGGCTGGCTATTTGCAATTTATAATTTTTTATATATAAATAGTAAATAGTAAATATAATGCACATTTCTGTATTATGATGTAGAACTAGTCAAAATTATATAAGCTAGATAAACCATCTCGTTTTATATACGACTGGTAGGTGTCCGAATACGTATTTATGAACAGGAGTGTATTTCATATAACATGGTCATATGTACCGTGAACGTTTTTATATTAAAGTGCTGCCGGAAAAGGATTAAATTCGTTTTCAAAGGATAAAAATGAGGGATTAAAACGGAAGCGTCCTACCAAAGAAGAACTTCATTTCACATTTTCGCTATATATTTTTCGTACTACGCTCTTCGAGATTTAATTGAATTCGATTGGATCCATTTTTCCTTAGAAATGTATAGTCAATAACAAAAGTCTACACACACACTTCCGAATTACAAATCATTAAAAAATCACAAGAGTCTCGACCTTCTCAAGAAGGCTGATTTATTGATTAATTAATACTAACAAAGAACACTGTCACGCGTCCACATCAAAAACACAATATAATTTAAATTCTCACCGATATTTCGAAGCTACGATTACTATGGAATATCTTACTGTCTTTGTTTCATTGAATATTATAAAGTACGCTGAAGTAAATTTCACTTTAATATGAACACGCGAAAACTTTGTGCTGCCACCCAAATTAAAAATGTGTCCATTACACAAAGGAACACCAACGAAAAGCAACGGCTGCTGTGGAAGACCATTATAATCTTCTTAATTCTTAATTTTCAATCATTCTTAAAAATGCCAGTACTCTCTATAGATCAAAATAGTGATATCTCATATTTCCACCCTAACTAGTATTCTTACCTTCTCTTCTATTAATCCCAGTTCCCTTATATTTTTCAAAACTAGGGGATATTTTTAGAAAAAAACAGGAACACACACAGACACCCCAAGGCCATAGCGGAGTTAAAACACTCGCTTATGACGAAATACACTATCTTCTCTCCTCGAAGGAAGGTTATGCGAACATGGAGTTAATCCATCTCGAAGGAGAAACAAATGGAGAGTGCTTCTGTCTTGAAACTCTTTCCGCCGTGGAGTTTCTGTACATTCTCGAAATCAAAGTCTCTCAAATTGTAGGAGCTAGGATATATTATTAAGTATTCAGCAAGTAGAGACAAATTACTGAAGGCTGCCGCGCGGAATTTGAAACTTTTCTCATGAAACAAGTTCGCGCGCGAATCGTTCCGCCACGTCGGAACGTGGGATTTCCGTAGTGGAATTTTCGAGAATCTTTAGCGCTTCCGAACGACTATTAATTCTCCACCTTTTTAGCATCTTCTTCGGTGCAAATATATATTGGAAGATAAAATGGAGAAATTTGAAGAAATTGGGTAGATGTATCAATTACTGCCACTTTAAGGTTTTCGCGTAACTTTATTTAACTATTTTAGAACGTATTTAACCTAAACATCGTACCAGCTTGGAGTATAATATTGTTTAACATCTCTTTTATTTATGGACATTTTTTTATGCGTTGAATATAATGAATTAATTACTACGTAATTGAAACTGTACAACAAAGTCCAATGTCCCTATTTACTGTCACTTGAAAAGTACTCATTTAAATAGAAATAATTCTTACACATATTAGCACGTCAGTTTGTGTAACCGATACAAGATGTATAGTAAATGTATCGCCATTACTGAATTATGACATGTCCCATACTGTATAATTAAATTGGTCACGTTTTAATGATCAACAGTACATTTACCCCCTAATATTTCGTTCTAAGTATTAAGTGTAAATGTATGTACAATGTCTATGTGTTGTTACGTAAACCGATGTTCAAATTTGCTGTAAAAATTTCTTTATTTATGATTCTTCATACATTACATTCCAATTAAATAAAATAATTAAAGTGTCGGTTATAGGGACACTGACGGTACGTGAGACATCTATCTTGGTGTGCTTGAATCAAAAAGCTTTTATAGCAGGGTAAAGTTTGTTAAAATATCGTAACTTTCGATTAAGGACACTTTTCTTAAAATTAGATACACCTTTTGCAAATAAAATAATTACTCTTTTACAGACTATTGAAAAATAGATTAAAAAATCGGTTTCTTTGTAATAAAATGAAAAGTAAAATTATGCAAATACTTTACAAGCGTAAATCGTCAGAGAAATATCAAAACAGTAGGAATTTAGAACAATGTTTGTATGTATTTGCAAGGACATATAAAATTGTTAAAGGAAATTATGAAAAGGGTATCTAGGTATTCGGTTGGGTATTTAAATCATTTTTCACAATTTTATGAATTTAAAATATTTATAAAATCGTTCTTGAATATCGAATATGACCCAATATCCTCCTGTTAAAAATAAAAATTCCAGTATGCGAATAATTTCAATTAAGAATTGAAGATTGAGATGAAGTGATGTATGAAATTAGTGGATAATTGTGTCTTTTTATAATAAAGATTTTAAAAGTAATAAGTGGGAGAATAATTGATTTAGTCGTGAAAAGATCAGTATAACAGTTTCAGAAAATGTACCATGCAGCTGGTTATCTGCTAGCAAAGAAGTAATCCCATAAACAGGAGCATGACTTTATAATCAGACCATGTAATCCTTGAACATTGCTTCTACGTGTTCATCCTTTGATGAATCTAATATCTTTCAATTAAAAATGAAGAAGAGGGCGGAATACTCTTCGATTAACCACTTGCGCTGGCAATTATTTAACGAGTACCTATGTTAAATCAATCTATAGCAATTTGCAGCGATTAGGCACTTGAAATTATTTCTATAAAATTTTCAAACTGTCTTTTAGAATTAATGCCTAAAACGTACTCGCGACAATTTTTAATTCACTGCATGTTTATTAATTTGCGAAATTTCACAGTTTTCGGTAAATCTAATAATTACTAATACGTTATTCCAACGCAAGTGGTTAAGAATAAAGATCGCGCTATTTTAGTCATCTCGGTTAAACAGTTTATGCTATCTCTGCTTTGAAGAATTTTGAAGAAATGTGCTTTGATTTAAAGGAAAAAACATCGCTAGTTAGATCATCTGAATGAAAGAAAAAGATTCACAAATTCGTCCGTCGAAAACTTTAATCCCGTGATTCGTGATTTATGCGTTCCGGATTCGCGATTCCTATGTTTCCGGAAAATCTGGGGGGAAATGTAGTGTAACAGCTCTAAGGATTAAGTTTTTGCGCAATCTAGGAGGAGGTCTGGATTACGCGTGAGAAGTCTGGGATCCAACAAAGCCTGCTTGACGTAAGAAATTGCGAGCGCGTGCTGCCACCAAGGCTTTGTGCTCCACTGGCGTGATGCATTGCGTTGTACCCGCTAATGAAACGAACTTAGAACGATTAGTGGAGAATGCCACCGTTCCTCCAGAACGCTACTTCTTCATTTATTAACCCGCAAATTTTTCTATTAACGAAAAATGAATTCTTAGGTGGTTGCTGACTGATTACTTACTCGGAGATGTTGAATTTGTTCATTTTTTCGAGTTTTCCATTTTATAATTAACATTAGAACAGGTGGGAATTATAACTACGATAAGTGACGATTATATGCTCTATTTCATATTTATAAACCACCTGTAAATTTACATGTATTTCTGATCAGAACAAAGACTAGATTTTTTTTCACAAATTTAGTTCAACGTTATGAAAATATGTAACGAAAATTATTCTTTATAAATATGTAACTAAATATTTTGAAAATCAGCGACCTTTTCAAACAAATATACAATTGATAGAGGAAGGTGGTCCAAATATGGGCTGCCACTTTTATTTTAGTCTTTATTGCTTAATCTTTTTTGGAGATATCTAATCGCTTACATATCAGTGTATATTTATAACATATTAGCTTTCTGATGTAGAATCGAAATACGTTGAACAAAATTAATGTTTGTTACAAGTTACAAATTTAAAGTAACAGTGAATATTTTCATTTTTAAAAGTGTGGTCTAAATATAGGCCACTGATAAGATAATTCAAAATAAAAATGAGAACTATTGTTTCATTTCAAAAAATTGTTCATTTCATTTAAAGTGGGTAAAAAAAGCTTTCAATGTTAGCATTATATATTATTCTTAGAAAATTAATTCTTACTTTAACAGATATAATTAATAGAATAATGAAACAAACGTACCTGTGAAATCCTTTACGGTCACGAAATTCGTAACAATCGCATTGTTTGCAACAGAACACGTTAATACAACCAACGATGGTTACTATTTCTTCTATACAACTTTATTTATACTTTATTCACAGTTCTACACCATTCCTGACGCAGGACAGCACTTAATAAGCCATATACTTTAACTAGCCCATATTTGGACCATTTCTACCATCTTCGGTTGGTTTGATATGTGTAACACATGTAACATAAAATTACTTTCAACACTGGATACATCTTATGAGTGCACATACCGGCAACTCGGAACAATATTAGGACTTGTTAACAAATTAATATATAACATTAAAATAAACACAACAGATAGTAATAAACTAGGTTTATTAAAAACTTAGATTTTATTATCACAATATAAGGTCACAATCCACTGTAATTATAAACATTGAACTTTTGTAGTTTTCCACGGTATGGAATTTTTCAAAACAATTTCCGACGTGCATATCATTATTGAAACATGTATCGCAATAAAACTACGTTTTCTTCCGTTCTCCTTTTATTTCTCTATTGGAACATACTACGCAATCTCTAGTATTTCTAGTCTCTCTTTAGCATTTATTTCTAATTGTAAGTTTTGATAATACAACCGAACGCGTTTTAATTACGCAAAGCTATAATAATATGCTAATGTACCCGAAAAGTGCCCGACGAGCGTTAACGGTTAAAATATTAATCACGAAAGAAGTGTTCTGAATTTTCGTTTAAAAAAATAGTATATGTACTATTAAGTACGTGTACTATATGTGTATTAAATACTTTTTCAAAGAATATTGCTCTTGGTACTTTTAGTGTCACGCAACAATTTACATAGTTAATCAATGTGTATACGAGCAATCCCCGAAATTTTCTCGAAACGGAGAGTGAAGCAGAGAGGGAGATTCACTATATGGTATCCATTTATTTTTTCGCGGAATATCACCCCTTTATGAAACGCGCAGTAGAACGAGTATTATAACGGCCATTTCTCCCGAGCTTGGAATATTCGTCCAATCGAGGGGTAACACGTGAAAACACTGTTATAATATTGATAACGCGAAGAAAATGGTCGCTTTCCGACTAGTTTTTCTCTCGCTCGAATAAATTTTTATCTTTCCCTCGCGATGAGAGGTAAAAAAAAACACGGGGGAAAGGGGGGTGGGGAAAAAGGCAAAACCGTATAATCGCTACATAATCGGATCAAAACCGGGCATTCCAAAAGCCGATTACCGACTAATAGCATAATGAATTTTCATACGCATCGAAAGAATCGGTGTAAAGTAAATTACTGCTCGACCAGTGATTCGAACACGTACGGAATAAGTTGATTCTTCCGATCTTACATCCGAATACCTTCGATTAGCCGTGTGAAGTTCCTAGCCTAAAGTCGTACAAATCTTTTGAGCGATTAACTTACAAGGAAGGTTTCTCAAGTGTTAGTAGCCACTTTTAGTGAAATTTGGTGAGAAGGTAGTTTTTGGAAAAAATGTTTGACAGGTGTTTCTTTTTATCGGCCATCATCCATATGTGATAATTATTATGAATAAATTGGTTAGTATCGATATCGTGGACGATTTCTTTTACTTTGATTTGGAAACTAAGAAGTAATAATTCTTATAAATAAATTGCTTAACATCGATACGATGGTATCATAATAAAATACAATGGTACAGTAATAACAAAATAGATTTGAAAAATATATGTAGTGTTAGATATAAGAATATATAATTTATTAGGATTAAAGATTATATTATGTTACAAAACTGTGCCTAGACTAAAACGCAACTACTCTCTTTCGACTCGTAACAACACTCTTGACTCTCCTACAACTCTGCCCGCTTTTCGCCAGAGAAAAATCCTTGTTGGCCCTTTTCTTTTCTCCCACCATGCTCTTAGAAGCATCGGCTACGCATCGGCCGATCGCCCGGTCGTTGGGTCTGGCTTTTTTCTGTCAACGCTCTCTCTCTTTTACGACACTCTTCCTGTTCTTAAAACTAAAGTCCTACAAAACTATGATACTACATATAGATAATATGGTTATGTAATTTCCAAACTGTATGCTAGTATAGATAGTTAAACAGGATTTACAATTTGATTTTTTATAAAACTTTTGACAAATTTTCCTCATGAAATTGTCCCCTTTTTTTCTCTTAAATATTTGGGGGCGAAATAAAGTAATGTGTAACGAGTTTTTGCACAATTTTTAACTCTTTGAGGACGGGACTTAACAAATTTTTGTGAACTTATTAACAGCATTGGCTAAGAAGAATGTTAAGTTGAATTTCTTACTATAAAAATTGACATGTAATCAAAAAAATTACAAAAGTTTGGACGCCTATTTGCGACAATCACCCGCAAAGTGTTAATAAATATCTTAATTATAGGGGCCATCCAAAATTTCAGATTTGAATTTGGGGAATTTAAACATTAGATTTCAACTTATCCCTTTTATAATTATTTATTATATTAAATTATTTTTTAAAGGTATACAGATTTTCGGTATAAGTTCAATATATTATTGTTAGAAGATATTTAATATTCTAAAATTCTACATCAGCAGTATTAAGAATACAATAATAATTTTCAAACATTTTATATTTTGTATTCTATGTTTTGATGCTAAAAAATGTATCAGTTTTTATTAGAATAATTTAGAAGATCTAACTATTCAATATATATATGTATCTGCAATGTTATGCCCTTTTACAATTTTTTCTCACTAAATTTTCTGAATAGTATAAATTACCAAATATTATAGTTTGGTTATATAATTGCGATCTATGATTTATATTGATTACTATTACTATTATTACTATCTATGATTACTATTCTTTCCACTCTCTAATACTGTACAAAATATTTGTATATTTTCATTGTTCAGAACAAATTTACTTCTTGTATAGAGAAAGCATTTTTAATGTAGAACTCGTTAATTGATATGCATTCCTGGAAACATTGCGCATTTTTTATTAAAGAGCGCGTTTTGTCGAGCAATTTCCATCGATTGTTACACCTAATCGATTGAATTATGAGCAGTATTTGCTTTCATAGAGTGGTAATCAAGGGCTTGAAAGGCTGACCGTTTAAACGAACCGGGTGAATTGCAACCTGATGCAATTTGCATATTGATGTAAATACCGATGAAATGAATCATTTTTATTCTACAACGTGATGCGATTTGTAACGTAAAAACATTGGCACGAAGTAATTGACTAATTGTGTTACAGTACTGGTGAACAAATATAGTTACAATTAAAATGTGGATCATCACGTGAATATATATTTTTATTAACAAAATTAAAGAAATGGAATGTAAATTGAGGATTGCTTTGCCTTAAAAATACAACAAATAGTAAGTACTCTACTTTGAATACTTTGTACATTTTTATATAATAGACACGTTCCGTGTCTTTTTGCACATTAAAATGTCCCATAATAGCATAAAAATGTAAAAACAAAAATCTACTTACGACGTGTGACAACTACAATTTAACCACGTTGAAAACGTAAATGAAGGTAATACCCATTGAAAAATGTAAAAATATAACAATAATCAGTCTGTTAACCACAGTAACAAAAATATATGTGCAGGATACTTTTTATTGCTATAGAGCTCTTTAATATCACGTAATATAGTACGATCTTTTGAAATTTAACACATTTCTCTGATTTGTTGCAGATAATGAAAGTATTTCAAACGTTTCTGAAATTAATACATTCGTTATTCCTCTGGCTTCCAGCATATTAGAATCGGAAACTAAAACCGTAGATTAGGGTAACATTCATTAGTATAGAAACAATATAGGTATAAATATTTGGACACTTTACATATCTAATTGCATCGTAATATTGATATACGAATAATACCAAAAATTATATTGTGTTATAAAGAAAAACTGTATAAGCTTTTAATAAATGTTAGTTCAATTCTTGACGTATATATACGTTCATGGCAGTGAAGGGTTAAACAAAACATGTGTTTACCTGCTAAGAATAAAATAAAAAGTTCAAATGGGACTTTTAAATTTCTCCTGGATTTTTCATTAAAATAATTATCAGGTACATTTAATTTTAATTAGTGCGTAATAAAAATGACGAACATGATAAAAGTAGTCATAGAACTGATGACAGCATTGTCAACTTTGTTATGTTCCGGCCTGTATACTAAAGAAGGCCATGATACACGTCATCCGTGAAATTAAGCTCAAAAACTTTCCAATCTCCCGAAATTACTTAGCACTCAAAGGGTTATGGCACGCAGTAATCGAGTACACGTAATAAATTGATCAGTATCATAGTTCATCTTGTTATCTCCACGATACGAATTTACAGCAAAGTTTCTTCTCTCCGGCGCATCTAATTTTACGTAACAAATTTAATAAGTTCCCGATATGGGTGGTCGCGAACGTAACAAGTTTCGTGCGTACCAAGCAATTTCATTGTTGCACTTGTGATTCCCATTGAGCTCCTGGTCACGGGAGATTGTTTTCACTATTCGAAGGTGGGGGATCCATTGTTCGATTCGGCGACAGGACAACATTTTTAGGGACTGGAGGAAATCGATAATGAAATACAGTGGCTCGAAGTAAAACTTGGACACTTACAGCAGCGTTCATAATTGTTTTTTCAACAAAAGCTTGAAATTGATAAGTTTGGATACCCAAAAACTTGGGAATCCAAGAGCATGGAAATTCAAACGCTTGGTAAGCGAAGAGCTTAGTAATCCAAACGCTTGGGAATCCAAAAGATTAGAAATTCGAATGCTTAGAAATATAAAAGCTTGGAAACTTAAACGTTTCGGAGTTCAAAGCTTAGGAATCCAAACGTTTGGAAATTCAAAAGTTTCGAAATTCAAATGCTTGGTAATCGAAAAGCTTATTAGTAATCCATACGCTTCGGAATCCAAAAGATTAGAAATTCGAATGGTTAGAAATATAAAAGCTTGGAAACTTAAACGCTTCGGAGTTCAAAAGCTTAGGAATCCAAACGTTTGGAAATTCAAAAGCTTTGAAATTCAAATGCTTGGTAATCGAAAAGCTTATTAGTAATCCAAACGCTTGGGAATCAAAAAGATTAGAAATTCGAATGTTTCAAAATATAAAAGCTTGGAAACTTAAACGCTTCGGAGTTCAAAAGCTTAGGAATCCAAACGTTTGGAAATTCATGAGCTTTAAAATTCAAACGCTTAGTAATCGAAAAGCTTATTAGTAATTCAAACGCTTGGGAATCAAAAAGATTAGAAATTCGAATGCTTAAAAATATAAAAGCTTGGAAACTTAAACGCTTCGGAGTTCAAAAGCTTAGGAATCCAAACGTTTGGAAATTCAGGCGCTTGTGAATCGATGAGCTTAGGAGTTGGAAAACTAAGAAATTCAAACGTCTGAAAATCCACAAGCTTGGAAATTCGAATGCTTAGAAGTATAAAGTCTTGGAAATTCGAACGTTTGGGAATTAAAAAGCTTGAAAAGTTTAAACGCTTATCAATCGCTTCTTGAAGCATGAAAATGTAAGTGTCCAAGTTTCATTTTGAGCCACTATTTATCGGTCCCATCGAGAGATCGTATACCAGAGTGTTTATGTTCCTGATTTGTAGAAAGCCATGGAATTTGGTTTCCTTGGGCTGTATCTGCTTCCTCGGCCTTGAAAACGATATAATTGGAATTCGACGAACGGTGAAAGTAGCTCAATCTTGTATTAACCAGAGGATGGACGGGTTTCCAACAGGTGAACTTCTTTTGGTCATGATTCCATTCGCCAATCATGAGTTATAATTAGATTGCGAATTTTTATGCAAATTCATATTTTTTCTAGCTAAATTAGTACTTCGACTGCGACGCGATTTTTGCATGATTCGTTAATCAAAAGTGTGCTTATAGTTTTCGTGTGCAAAAACAGTTACTTGTGAATAAATTAATCTGAAGTTTAAGATAACGAAATGTTAGATTGTTGTTAACTTGTACTTTTAACTATTGTTATGAAATTCGTCTACATATGTTGTATTATACAAAATCTATGGGGCGTATATATGCGCCTTTCTTAGTCGGAGTTAAAGAAATGGAGCCGTAATAGAGATTTGTTTCATCTTCTATGTACAGTGAAATCCGATCATTATAATTACGGATAATGTTATCACGTGGCTATTGTTATCATAATCAGTTGCTCCCAGAATACTCTATATAAAATTGATTAAAAATAATCCGTCTATTTTAATATAAATTCGGTTATTAGTATCACGTGTGATAGTTACATTTGTAGACAAACGATAAGAATTCTTCACAAATTCGTACTGAAAATGAAACTTTTCTTTAAAACTTATTTTTAACCGAAGTATACTTTTCATTTTTTATATAAGTGTATTGCAAGAGTGATTTGAAAATACGTAAATAAAATGAAGGAGAAGCTAGAGGGACAAATTTATTACAATTTCAATGTTCTTAAAATCGATACTTTATCCATTAAACTATGTACAAATGTGATAACTAGACAGCGAATGTTTATGCAAATTTATATCTCCTTTAGTAAAATTGAAAGAGTAGTCTATAATAGAGATTTGTTTGATCCCCTAAATGTTGTAATTTGTGCTTTATTTTAAATATTTTTTATATTTTTATGTATCATACGAAATCTGTACTTTTTCGCAAATTTAAATTTGCCAGAAGTGCTTAAAAATCCGCAGTCTAGCCATAAGTGTTCGCAATAAAATGAGTTCAATAATGCATATTTTTTGTCTTCCGCGTAAAGTTATCATCCAGTTATTTTTATCAAAAATTACAAGTCCCAAAGTGATCATAATAAACGGATTCCACTGTATAAGAATGTGTCGTTTACTTTACATATTTTACAGTGGCTACAAAAAGTATTCGTACGACATTATATCTTCACATTTCAGTGCTGCTTAATCGGGTTTAATTATGATAAATTTTCTATTGCTTACTAGTAACTTATGTGACTACATTTACGTCCAATGCTAAAAAAAATGGCATAGCTAAATCTAACTAACAATAAGTGGTACTTGAATGCAAAGATACAGTGGTGTACGAATACTTTTTGTAGCCACTGGAGGATATATTTTTGCATACCACGTGCATTGCACAATTTTTGGCAAACTTAATTTTTTCATAAATACATAAAAAATCCGCAGACTTGTTGTAATAAATTGAATGGGTAAAAAATGGTTCGCGTATACTTCGCACAATTTTTCAATAGATCCGGGAACATTGAAAATTTATTCGTTACAAAAAGCGAGGAATAAGTTGATAGTTTTCTGGAGGAAAAGAAGTTAGCAGACCATGAAGTGTGCTGGAATTCACGCGAAGCGGAAGCATTTGCCATAAAAAAAATAAACGATGAATATGCCGCGTAAGCAAGTTTAAGTGCACTGATTTCCTACGATAGATGCTTGAACCGTGATCGCTGGCACCATTTTTTGTTAGACTTTCTTCGTTAAATGGCTATTATGAACCGTTATTAGAGGCGTTCCAGTGTTATGTTAGAATATTACAGAGATGTTTTTTGTCGCGTAGAGAAGTGGGCAAAAATAAATCTGGGACGTGCATGTAACACAAACAAGGTTTATTTATATTCTTCTAGCTAAATTAAATCTTCGCTTTTTTCACTGAAACAATTTATTCTATTAACTTTTTACAAATGGTAAGCACTTAAAATTGTTATATAATTAGTAGATATGAATTTTTGTTAGCACAACGGAAAGCTTTAAAATGATTTCTGTAAACGAATACATCCTAAAGTTTTTCCGATATAAAATATTCGCATGAACTATTTGTGATCTTTTTGTTTATTCATTTTCTCTTGTATTCTAAGAAAACAAGCTTCGTCTTCTTTTTACGCGAAATTTTTCTCGTATATAACATTTTCTTAATGTTTTTATATTGCTACGATTATAAAATGAATTTTGTTTCGGGAGATAGAAACATTATTTGATTCATAGATTCAATATGTTTTAAATATCTGATTTTCATAATTTTGAGATTTCACTTACAGATATTTTCCGTGTGTACTTGAGTAATATTTATAATAGATGCTTACTAAAAGTACAGTTGAGCAAATTTCAAAAAAATACTGTATGTGTATAAAAGTAGTAATAAAAAATGGCCTTTAAATTAGCGTTGTTAGATCAAAATGTTGTAAAGTTCCGGAGAATTCTAATATTATCCAAATACGCAAAAAGAATTGGCAATTTAATTTGGTCGACTTGAAATTAAACAATCAACGATAAACGGATAGTTAAGATACATAAGTTTTCGGATAAATAGATTTTTGAATAATAGAACAATCGCTTTTCTCATTCCCAATTTCACTCCCTTTATCTTTCGTTTTACAATTTTTTGGCTACTTACATACTTTAAGTAAGCTGTGCATTACTTTCCTATTGTATTACGCATAAAATATTAAAACATTATACGTATGTAGAGCTAGTTATTTAGTTATTCAGTTATTCAGTTATTCAGTTATTCAGTTATTTAGTTATTTAGTTATTTAGTTATTTAGTTATTTAGTTATTTAGTTATTTAATTATTTAGTTATTTAGTTATTTAGTTATTTAGTTATTTAGTTATTTAGTTATTTAGTTATTTAGTTATTTAGTTATTTAGTTATTTAGTTATTTAGTTATTTAGTTATTTAGTTATTTAGTTATTTAGTTATTTAGTTATTTAGTTATTTAGTTATTTAGTTATTTAGTTATTTAGTTATTTAGTTATTTAGTTATTTAGTTATTTAGTTATTTAGTTATTTAGTTATTTAGTTATTTAGTTATTTAGTTATTTAGTTATTTAGTTATTTAGTTATTTAGTTATTTCGTTATCTAGTTATTTAGTTATTTAGTTATTTAGTTATTTAGTTATTTAGTTATTTAGTTATTTAGTTATTTAGTTATTTAGTTATTTAGTTATTTAGTTATTTAGTTATTTAGTTATTTAGTTATTTAGTTATTTAGTTATTTAGTTATTTAGTTATTTAGTTATTTAGTTATTTAGTTATTTAGTTATTTAGTTATTTAGTTATTTAGTTATTTAGTTATTTAGTTATTTAGTTATTTAGTTATTTAGTTATTTAGTTATTTAGTTATTTAGTTATTTAGTTATTTAGTTATTTAGTTATTTAGTTATTTAGTTACTTAGTTATTTAGTTATTGGGTTATTTAGCTATTTAGTTATTTAGTTATTCGGTTAATTGCTTATTTGGTTATGTAGTTATTTATTTATTTAGTTATTTAGTTATTTAGTTATTTAGTTATTTAGTTATTTAGTTATTTAGTTATTTAGTTATTTAGTTATTTAGTTATTTAGTTATTTAGTTATTTAGTTATTTAGTTATTTAGTTATTTAGTTATTTAGTTATTTAGTTATTTAGTTATTTAGTTATTTAGTTATTTAGTTATTTAGTTATTTAGTTATTTAGTTATTTAGTTATTTAGTTATTTAGTTACTTAGTTATTTAGTTATTTAGAGCTGGGTATAATTTACAGAAGAAATATTGCAAATACTATTTTAACGTATAATAAATTCTTTTCACCAGAAGGAAACGTTAGCGTTCTTAGTTAATTTTATATTATTGGCCGAAAACTTTTTGATAGGGGTAGTATAATCCATACCACGAGTACGATTTGTTACGGCGAAGCAATAACACCGCCATTTCATGCGCAACGTCTGATAATATTGCAAACTATAACACAGTATTCCACGAAACCTCACGAAGATGACGAAGGTGCAGGACTTTGCCAGTTTTCGCAACGCATGAAACCCATTCAGGTTTCTTTCTTCGCGTGAAATCCCGCGAGCGATAGGATACCACTAACGTGTACCGCTAACCGAGAAATCGTATCGAGACGTTTGCCCTGGCGCACTAGGAAGCCGGAACATCGATATTTCCTATTCATCGCGGTGTTTCTCCGACTAGACGTGCGAGAGGAGCAAAATTCATATTATTCGACTGTCATTACTCTCTAATTAGGCTTTTCCGTGTTCACTTTTGCTTGAAGTCGATGACAGATGACGTTAATTGTCTGGTAAATAACTTTAATTATCGGTGTACGTCCATAATTTGGAGAACTGTAAATGTTAACAGTAATTCGTAACAAAGTAATAGGTATTAAACTTTTTGTTTATCTATTTTATTTACAGGATCAAGGTTTGTTGTATTTTTCATTTACTTGTAACATTAGTATTTTTGAATTTAGTTGTAGAGTCGTTGTTGGATCTTTAGCTTATTTTTAGGTATAAAGATAAGTGTTATAAAAGTAATAGAAAAATTAACAATCACGCTTCAATGTGCCACCGCGTTTTTAATTGTCGATTTTTTTTTTCTCCCACTCTTTTATTGGCCATAGCAAAGGTGATTACAAATATTTAAATTCTTAACTTATTCTTAGCATTAGTGCTGGAATTTAATTTATTTTTATAGTCGTCATCGTTTCAGTATTATGTGCGATTTGACAATTTTCAGTTTTGCAAATGTGTGAAAGGTTTCGAATTCCAGAAGAGAAAAGTTTTAACAAATGTTTCTTAAATATTTTATGATTATCTCGAGTAATCAAATAAACCAATTTTTCGTCTCCCTTTCGTAACAAAACAGAAATCGATAAGATAGTGTCTGATAAACGTAAAACTTGCAGAAAAAGGTGAGTTTCATTGACTAAACTTGCTTCATTCAGCCGGAATCATTTGTTTAAACACGTTTTCCTAATATGAAACACGAACTCTCCATGCAAACTCTCTGTTATGTAGGCCAGACAGGTATGCAATTTCGAGGACGCTATCGTTAACTTGATTTCGAAAAACCGGTTCGCAATTCAATACCCGATTTTGCATATTCGAGACATCGTCATTCACGTAGGATCCGAAAGAAATTTCAAGGTTTCCCGTTCGTAATTAAAATACGTGGGACTCGTAGTAACGTTTATTTTTAACTTACTCGATCAATCATTTATCGAACAAGATATCTGTACGTGTTAGAAAATGTATATATTTTTTCTTCTGTACTGTCTACTCTACGACTTACTTTAATTACCTTTGTATTGTCAAAAGTTTATCCCTTAAATAAATAAATATGTAGATTTGGATCTTCCAGGAAAATAATATAGAAGTTTTCGTTGCTTTAAAATTTCGAAGAATTCCATGTTGTATCATGCGTTTGAGTTGCTTTTTCAAATAATTAGTAATTTCTTGCAGTGAAGAAATTTCGATAACGTCTTGAAAAAGTAGTAGAGGTAAAGGTAGGGATACGCGATAGGTTAAAAATATGAAATATCATAGTTTTGATCTATACAGAGTGTTGATATGTGGAGCTGTAAAGAGGGGATAGGATAGGAAAAGGAAGGGTGTTGCGTTTCGTCCTGGGCCTGCTAGTGGACTCATCAGTAAGGCTACCTAGCAAGCCCTGCCTTAGACTTGGGATATTGGAAGGAAGGTTAAAGGCGGTATATATATGGACGAGGTAGTTGGAGCGAGTACTTTCGAGAAAGTCCTATTTCATATGTCCCTCTAGTGGTGGGTGCAGGAGAGCCGCCACAGATATTTTCAATACTGATTGAAAATTAAGAATTATGAATGTTATAATGGCCTTTCACAATAGTTGTTGTTTTTCGTTTGCATTCCTTTGTTTAATGGACATTTTTAATTTTGATCACAGCACAAAGTTTTCACGTGTTCATATTGAGGTGAAATTTACTTCAGTTTATTTTATGATCTTTAATGAAACAAAAACAGTAAGGTATCCTATAATAATCTTAGCTTCGAAATATCAGTGTGAATTTAAAGTGTTTTGTGTTTTTCATTACGATGTAATGACAAAAAGTGAAATGACAAGTTGATAGTAATATGAGACACTTGTTCGATAGTTATAATATAATAGTTTTGATTATAATTCTTTACATTTAGATATGTGTCGAATCTTGTCGCGTCACTAAAAAATAAAGAAAATCGCATATGGGATTGTTTCACCATAATGATTGAGCAAGCATACAGAACGAGCATAGAATTAAATAAATTCTGATTCTATTGTTATATTTCACACTTATATATAATTAAAACTTCTGTATTAATACTTTAACGTAGTTTCATGGTTTATTTTTCTCAATAGCAATACCGTCTCATATTGCTACCCGAATAATACTTGTCCGATTTTGTCTTAATCTGATAAAATGAGAAAATTAAACAATTCTGTAAGATCTACAATATATTACATATATATTACAAGTTATTCGTCTGATTTGCTCGTTTACAGCTATTCTACTACTTCCTAAGTCAAAAAATAACATGTTTATCTCACATTCCCTCCCTCTCCTCTACCTATTCAATATCACGTGTCTCTTGAATACAATTCAACGTGTTCGATGAAATCAACTGTAATTAAGAGTACTGTAACATTTTAAATTACTGAAAACACATCCAAATTTATTTAGAATAAACCCAAAGAGACTAAGGAAACATGCTATAGCATGTAGGATAATCTCGTTGGTCATATATTAACACCGAATAGTGATTAAACTGTTTCGTAAATAAGTAGCGAAGCTGCTTCAAAGTCCGAAGATCCTCGAATAAATGATGATACCGTGCCAGGTAGTCAGTTCTTGTGTTCCCTCCAAAGAGATTAAAATTATTCAGAAGACGTTCAACATACTTTTTACTTCACTATGGCTTATCTTCAATTTTTGCCCCGTATTTACAAGATAATATAAAAATAATTGTATTTTATTATATACTTGAAATTCTTTTTTTATGCGAAACTTCCTCTCATTTATCGTTTATTTTCATATTACTTGACATTCTTAATTTTGGGTTGGATGTACTGATCACTCTTTTATTGAAAGATCTGAAAAGGAAATTGCAAGACTTTCGGGCCACCAATTTAACTGAAACTTAGTACACTGCATAACAGATTTCAACGTCTTCTTTATGAAAATATATCATTATATGATCAGACAGTCAATATTTTGTCAGTTATTCATGTTTAAAGGTTTGAATGCCATTAAGAACTTTATCGATGAGAGGAAAGGACAAATTGAAATGATAGCATAGTCTTACTAATTTTAACAAATGAATGCAAGAATAGAGAAAGGAATGGAAAAAAACTTCAACTACTTTTATTAACGTCACTCTTATCAGAGTATTCAAGAAGGTTTAAAGTTCTACTTGGGTCATTTCATGCCAAATTGATCACTTTTTCCCTCGATGTCTTGGATTTTGTTCAAATTGAAATACGTTGTAGTCTATGCGAAATTATGGGGGGGGGGGGGGTTAATATTAGATTATGGAAGGTTTCAGGAATTAGAAATAACAAGATATTTCTTTATTTTAATTATATGCTTTATTCAGCACAAGGAAGGCTCGCTCTGCTGTGTTACCAGCACGGATTCTTTACTGCAACTAAACTACGAACGCAACGTTCGAAAATTGCCTGCGACACCATTTGGGACCGAAGTCCCTTTTATCGCGTGTCGTAAATATTTAGGTCTAAACTAACCAGATGTGAAAAGGGAAACGCATTTCTACGAACGTACGAAAAGCAACGCATACCTCTGAGTAGAGCTGTAGATTTAATTTTCGTTACTTTTCGCAAACTATAGTATATAAATCTAACACGCCCCTTCAAAAATTGAATCGAATAATATGCACTAACCTAATATCTTTATAACTTAATTTCTAATTATACGCTTCCTTGTGCTTTCTGGGGAAGATACAAATGGTTCAGCATTCGCTGCTAAGGATCAGGGAAACCCAGACAAAACCTGATCAAACCATGTGGACCATTATTACATTCTTAACTACAGAAAACTTATATTAGGCCCATTCCTGATCTGAGTTCGGTGAACTTGGCTGCAGGTAGTGGCTTCGTCAGGGCATCCGCCAGTTGCCTCTCTGTTGGAATATAATTTAATTTAATTATATTTTTCTCAATTTGTTCCCTTGAGAAATGGTATTTAATGTCGATATGCTTTGATCGCTTGTGGTTTACTGGATTGTTTGCAATAGCAATACAACCATTATTATCTTCATAAACTACGATTGGTTCTGATATATTTATATTAATACTAATAGCTAAGGATCTTAACCACAAGGCCTCTTTTATCGCTTCGAAGAGGGCCATATATTCAGCCTCTGTTGACGAAGCTGCCACAGACAGTTGTCTTTTTGTATTCCAAGAGACTAAGCAACGCTCAAATAACTTGAATAGATAACCGGTAGTACTTTTTCTATCAGTACCATCATTACCTCCCCAATCAGAATCAACGTAGCCTACTAAGATGTCTTTATAATCCCCCTTAACGTAGGTTAATTTAATATCGACCGAACCCTTCAAATACCTCAATATCCTCTTAAAACATTTCCAAAGTTCTTTGTTATTTTTATTTGTATACCTGCTCAATATATTAACAGCTGTACACAAATCTGGTCGTGTACACACCATCACATACATCAAGCAGCCTATAACACTGCGACAGGGTGCGACGTATTCTACGTCTGAGTTTAAGGCAAGGTAATCTAATTTATTCTCAAGAGGAGTTGTTACCGCTTTACAGTCTTGCATATTGAACTTATTCAAAATCGTTTTAATGTATGCACTTTGATCTAATGTTATTCTATTATTAGTTCTATTAATCTTGATTCCTAGGAACAATTTAATATCCTTTAAGTCTGCCATTCGAAATTTATTCATCAAGTAACTTTTCAAGCTGTTCATCGCATTGACGTCAGCTGTAGCTATTACTAAGTCGTCGACATATAACACTAAATAGATGTTTTTATGGATGCTCCTCCTATTTAAAGTATAGATGCATCGATCAACTTGAGAATTCTGAAAACCCTTTTCTTTTAGTGCATTTTCGAACTCTTCAAACCAACATCTTGCTGCTTACTTTAATCCGTATAAAGCTTTGTTCAATTTGCAAACTTGATTGCTATCATTTTTAATTCCGTCAGGTATAGTCATGTAAATCTTCTCCTTTAATGTTCCATTTAAGAAGGCTGTCTTTACGTCCATATGATGTATTAATAAGTTAAACTGATTCGCGAAAGCTATCAGAAATCTAAAACTCGAGATTCTGGCTACAGGGGCAAAAGTTTCATTATAATCAACTAAATACTTTTGACTAAAACCTTTTGCGACTAAACGTGCTTTATATTTTGATGGATTTCCAAACTCATCATTTTTAATTGTAAACACCCATCTGCACGCTACAATATTTCTGTTTTCTGGCCTTGATACCAAAGTCCATGTATTATTGATTAAAAGGGAATCTATTTCCTCTTTAATGGCTTGTTTCCACTTATCTCTGTCATGTCTATCTTTAATTTCCTGATATGAAACAGGAATTTTACATAAAACCGATTGGGCACACATAAGATAGTCGTCCGGCATCTCTTCATTGTATGAAACATGTGGACACCTTTTGATTCTATTACTCCTTCTCGGTTCTGAAAACTCTCGTTTATCGCATCGATTGTCTTGAGATGAAGGTTCATTTGTTTGTGCATTCTTTTCAGTTTCCTTGGCGAAAACACCCCCTTTCTGGATTGAGCTTTTAGGACTCGATTTATCTGATTTCTCATTATCAGAATTGTCAGGCTCGACTACTGATTTTGACTGTGTGTCAGTAACATCAGTTTTATCACAAGAAGTTTCAAAACTTATTACATCTGATTTCTCACTATCAGATTTTTGCGACTCTGTTATTGATTTTGACAATTTGTCAGATGCATCAATTTTGTTTTGAGGTTTCTCGGAAGTAACCCCTTCAGATCTTACCAGAGGCCTAGATTCTAAGAAATTAATCTCATCTACAATTACATCTCTCACTATGAGATGTTTTTCTGACTCAACATTCCAAAGTTTATAACCGTTTGGTTTATATCCCACCAGTATCCCTTTCCATGACCTCTCGTCAAATTTAGTTTTACTGGTTTTATCGTGCACGTGAACGGTTGAACCAAACACTCTTAAGTATTTAATTTGTGGCTTTTTACCATGCCACAATTCGTATGGTGTTTTATTTTGTTTCAGACCTTTAGTAGGAATTTTTTTAAGTAAATACGTGGCAGTAAGAACTGCATCACCCCAAAAGACTTTTTCCAATCCTGCACCGGATATTATAGATCGAGCCTTTTCAGTAATCGTTCGGTTCATACGTTCCGCTACGCCATTTAACTGCGGGGTTCGAGGGACGGTCAAATGGTAACTGATACGTCTTTGCACACAATAATCCTTCATCTCTTTCGACAAGTATTCTCCACCATTATCGCAATATAAATTGACCACCTTTAAATTGAAATGTGCCTCACTTTTTGCAACGTAGTCTTGAAACATTACGAATAAATCTGATTTGTATGTCAATAAATATGTGGTACAATAGTGGGTGTATTGGTCAATGAATGTTGCGAAATAGTTTTTATTGTTTAAACCAGAAGGAGTGATTGGACCGCAAACATCAGAATGTATTATGAACAATGGCCTTTCAACATGACTTTTGTCTTTAATTTTATTAAATGGCAATCGTGTCTGTTTGCCTTTTATGCAGGCTTCGCATAAATTGTCGTTAGGAATTACTTGGTCAATCAATTCAGTGTCATCTATCATTCGCTTATTTTTCAATTCTAAAAATTTATTTTGACCAATATGACCTAACCGTTGGTGCCATAGTTCATAGTTCATTCTTTTTATATTATATGCTTGAATATTATAATTTCTGCTATCAATGTCAATGTCCAAAACTACGGTAATGAGATTATTCATTGACTTACCCATCATGATGGTCTTACCACCTTTGTATATTTTCACACCATCTTGGTCAAAAATGGTTGTTATACCGGCCTTCTGCATTTTCGCCACGGACAACAAATTGTATGGCACGTCGGGGGAATATAGGAAGTCACGCAGTTCTCCTTTGATCGGTGATTACACTCAATGTGCCCTTATTCGTCGCCATTATAAAGGTACCGCTATTCGCCACTGAAATTCTTATCGGTGACCTTAATTCTTCAAAATTCTTGGTCAGTTCTTTCTTGTTAATTATGTGGTCTGATGCTACGGAATTCAATATGAAGGCTAGCTTATTATTGTCGTTTGTGGAAGGTTGTCGGTTTCCAGTCATAAACGCGAAACTTGGGTTGTCGGTGTTCGATCCTGATGGTTCAGTTGTTTGCAGTGTATGTAAGGTTCTGTGCGTTTCATAATTTTTATTTTTATTTTTATATTCTAGTTCCTTTTTATAATAGAAACATTCTCTTTTAACATGTCCTTTTCGACCACATTGATGACATTTTATCGTGCCGGAATTTTTATTGAATTTAGGTTTATAGTTTTTATTATACTGACGATTTTCTTGTTGTGTCGATGAATTAAAATTCACCCTTTTCATTTTATTATTTCTTCGTTTCACATGAAGTATTTTAGCACTTGTGCCATGACTTTCAGTTACTAATTTTACTTCGTGGTCCAAGAGTCGTATTTTCACAAACGCTAAACTTAGGTTGTTTTCGGATAGTGTCTGTATTGCAGTTATTACGCCATCATAGTAGTATGGCAAGGTTAGTAGTAAGTGAGCTATTTTGTCCATTTCTTCTAGTTTCGCACCCGCTGCTGATAATTCAGCGATTAAATCATCAAACACAGCAAAATGTCTCATTAATTTTGTATCACTCTGTAGTTTTAATGCCATCAACTAATTGAGTGGCGAGACTTCTGCGTTCGTAGAGGCCGTCGAAATCTTTAAAAATGTCTTTTACGGATTTTCCTGGTGTCACAAAACCGAGGAGGGAGTCCGATAAATACTCCACGATGACACCCTTAGCAACACGCTCTGCTCTCTTCCATTCTTCATTCTGATCTTCAGGAGTTTCTTCGTCGAGCACTTTGATTACGTCAAGTTCAGTCAGTACAGCACGGATTCTGAACTTCCATATGCTATACCTTTCACCGTCAAAAACTTTAATGTTGCGTTTCACTTTTGTGTTTTCCATTTTTTTGTATTTAAAACAGTCACTTATTTCACTGTGGAGCTGTAGAGAGGGGATAGAATAGGAAAAGGAAGGGTGTTGCGTTTCGTCCTGGGCCTGCTAGTGGACTCATCAGTAAGGCTACCTAGCAGGCCCTGCCTTAGACTTGGGATATTGGAAGGAAGGTTAAAGGCGGTATATATATGGACGAGGTAGTTGGAGCGAGTACTTTCGAGAAAGCCTATTTCGTATGTCCCTCTAGTGGTGGGTGCAGGAGAGCCGCCACAACACTAATACACTTAATATACGTATAAATGTTGTAGTTCACTTCAAACGTCGTTTTTAGTTCTTGTTATAGTTAGTTGCTGTTCACAATGAAACGCACTTCTGAGTTCTCCTATTTAATTTTTTTTTTAGAAGAAAATAAACTCACGTTCTATTAGCGATTATTATGCGGCGTAACCTGGGCCCATAACCTATTAGATTATGGAAGGTTTCAGGAATTAGAAATAACAAGATATTTCTTTGTTTTAATTATATGCTTTATTCGGCACAAGGAAGGCTCGCTCTGCTGTGTTACCAGCACGGATTCTTTACTGCAACTAAACTACGAACGCAACGTTCGAAAATTGCCTGCGACACCACTTGGGACCGAAGGCCCTTTTATCGCGTGTCGTAAATATTTAGGTCTAAACTAACCAGATGTGAAAAGGGAAACGCATTTCTACGAACGTACGAAAAGTAACGCATACCTCTGAGTAGAGCTGTAGATTTAATTTTTGTTACTTTTCGCAAACTATAGTATATAAATCTAACAGTTAAGTCATCATTTTGCCAATAATGAAATTGTTGAAAAATTGCAGGCCATTGAAGTTTGCAAATATCAGCGCGTTTCACGAAAAGTACCTTCACAACAGATGAATTAGATGTTGAATTAAACATCGGTAAAAATTGAAAGTAGATATTTATAATATATCAGTAGTATTATATATAATTAATTAAAAATTTTTATTTAATAACTCCCAGTATTATAATGCAAAGCCAAGATTATAGTTCAAATTAAATTTCACCATCAATATTATCCATTTTTGTCGAATCTACAGCATAATCCATAGAACGAGTGTAACTTATTATTCTAATGCAAGGGGTTAACTTTCGACCGTTTTTTCTCTTTTCTTTTGTAATTTGCGATCTAATTTTTGACGTTTAGGCGAATCTGACTAAACAACAAATCCAAGATTGACACATTAATTCTTTTTACATTACGATATTATGTGACGCAAACAGAAAGATTGTCAAAATTCTTTATTTAGTCCTCAGTAAATTCTTCATCTAAATCCTTCTTTGTACTAAGTATATTGACTTTACCGTTCGCCGTTTTACCAAAAGATCTAAGAAAGATTAAGCTTCTGGAGTCCAATTAGTATTCATTAAATATTAGTTAATTAAAATTATTAGTATTGGGTTATTATGAAACTTTCCACGGTATTACAAGAACATAGATTTTTACATAACTATTTTAGAAATTATTTATCCTACAAATTGTTCCAGTTTGAAGTATAATATTGTTCAAAGTCTCTTTTATTTATGAACATTTTTTGTAGGTTGAATATAATGAATTAATTGAACTGATTAACCCTTTGCGGACGAGAAGTAATGGCACTTGTGAGTGTACTTTAAGCTTTGATTCCACGACATTGAGTTTTCATGCTTTTCAGTTCGAAACAATTTAATTTCCAACGATTTCAAATGTTTATTATTACATTAAGTATTCATTGCATTAAGTTCTGTGCTTTAAAAGTCGACATGGGTTCGGAAAGCCAAAAAATGATTAGTCGACTATTTGTCGACGCTCGTCCGCAAAGGGTTAATTGAAAATGTACAACAAAGTTGAATGTTTCTATTACTGTCACTTGAAAAGTTGTCATTTGAATAGAAACACGTTTTTACATATATTAGCAAGTCAGTTTGTGTAACAGATATAAGATGTATAATAAAATTATCGCTTTTATTGAATTATGGCACATCCCATACTTTACAATTACATTTGTCACGTTTTAATGTTCAACAACACATGTACTTCCTAATATTTCTTCTTAATTATTAAGTGTAAACGAATATACAATATTTGTGTGTTGTTACGTAAACCGAAGCCCAAAGTTGGTATAAAAATTTGTTTAATTACGATTCTTCGTACATTACTTTGCTATTATATAAAATAATTAAAGTGTTGCTTATAGGGTCACTAATAATTATTTGTACATCTACCCTAGTGTAACATATTTCGTTAATGTGGTCGTACTCTTTATCCTTCTTTAGGTTGTTTAGTTAGTTCAAAGTTTCCAGACCTTTGTGATACTTCCTGGATAGTGGCCTTGTAACGTAGCTAAGATTTTTGTTTTATAACCCAATTCAATATATATTTTGCAATTATGATCCAACTTAATATCTTAGCGACGTCTTCATATTCTTTGATAAAAATCCGTCGCAGCGAAAGGGTTAACCTGCTATCCGCTACTATTATTCAAAAGTTCGGATTAGAAAAGAGAAAGCACGCGTGCAAGAGGTGTGCGTTCGTTACGCGAACGTCTTGCACGTTCCTCGTTCGACGCCCGTGGCGCAACTGCTCGAATTATGTGTCTTCCTCGTTTGAATATGCTTTATACGGAGCCTCTTATTCGCGACAAGGAACGGGGGGTCATTTAACTACAACTGCACGTGCACCATTGCCCCGGTATGACGAACGCTTATGCGTGCGAATAAATTAGCTTCATTGTCCCGATTTATCCGGAAAGCAATGTCATCGCACCCCCCGTAGTTTGCGTGCGTCTTCTACCCACGATTTTGTTGATGTACCGAGGATAAAAATACTGCGGAAACTTGATTTTTGTGCCTCGGATAGATATATTGATTGCAGGATACTTGGGATTGAAATCGCGTTTGCAAGATTGCACTTTTTGGGGTTTCAACCCTTGGAACTGCTTTGTGTCATTCTTCGAGTAGTACTGTTAAGCCGCGGCAGAGGGAACTGGATGAAGAACTACTCGTAGTTGCTTCTGTTCGAGTTTTATTATTCTCAGGTTCAGGATCACGTACAGAGCACCGTGTCACAGACTAATTGTTACTGAACTGTTTTGGCAAGATGTCCGGGGTTTTTATGTATTTGGGAGGCAAAGAGTGACGATATGACGCATAGAGGATGACGGCGGTGTTCCTTCTGGTTATCGGTGCCCTTTGGAAGTCTACGATGACTCCGAAGGGTGAGTCGTTGGCGGCGATGTGTCATTCCATAACAGTACGATGCGTACAGTCTAGGTCACGGATGGCAAATACATAAGTGGCACGCGTGCCAAGCTTGGTACACGAAAGATTTTCGACGGCACCCTAAATTTATCTTGAATAAATATTATTAACCTGTCTTGGATATTATATCGAGTTGAACGGAAAGTTCGTGCCGCATTATATTTATTTTGTATTTCACAGCGTTTTTTAAATATCTTCCGATTTGACCTGAATGTACCTTAATTTAGCTGTTCAAGTTGAGTTTAAAGAAGGCCTCTCGGGTAGCAAAATGCTTCTATTGTGACTATAAAACTAACTGTAACAATATGAACACAATCACGTAAAAACTTCAATAAAAAAATTGGCTTTTCAAAATTTATTAAAATTCGGTTCTGTAGTTAAAAAATCTAAAAAAAATTTGAGATGTATATGTCACTGGATAAAGCGTCTCCGATTTTTCTTACAACTTTTCGTGCGATAGATAAAAGAAAGTGGAGCTTAAACTATGAATTATGTTTCCGCCTGTAACTACCCTAATAATAGGGATATGGGGTTGAAACTTACCTGAAAAGGTTTTGTTTGAAAGACCTATTTATTAACACGTCAGAAATTGAATTTCATTTAGTGATACTCTTACTCATTCGATTATACCTTTTCAATATAAAATTTGGCACGATCTTTCTGTTCATCCATCGTTTCTCTAAATATAAAAAGAGGTAAAGTACTTTATTTTCAGCTTTAGATTATCAAAATAAAATATTTAATTTTCAGCTTTAGATTATCAAAATAAAATATTTAATTTTCCAATTTAGATTGTCAAAATAGAATATTTTATTTCATATTATTGACTCGAAAAGTAAAGATATTTTATCCTCTGAAATTTTACTTCTTATTTGAAACACCATTTTATTTGACTTGTACAGAATTTATTATATAAAGTAGTATTTGGAATATTTATCCCGTCGATTTTACCCAGCTCTGTGTATCGCGCATGTTACATACTTACAAGTTACATGTTACAAGATATTTAAATATTTTTCTGGCAAAAGAATTTGTGTCAAGGCTTTTCAAGTACGCTTCGCGTTACCGATGACAGCGTAGGTAGACATTGTGGGCCATCATTTTACGCACGCGAATGATCGTCACGCGGTGCAGATATAATCGGTATTCGAGTACGTGGATGTGAGACTGGGTGCCTGCATCCGATCGGTCTTTTCTTCCTTCGCGAAAGTGAAAGGATGTCAAGAGACCCGATTCAGCGTGCCTTCTCGTGAAAGCAACACGCTGAAACCGTCTAGGTGGAGTAAAATTCCCAAGTCTCGTGAAAAAGACGAGTACTTAGTAAACAATCTTATTTTGTTTTTTTTATTTCTCCAACTTTTTTTCTTAGATAATTGAGGGTCTCGGTGGAAAAGTGGTCTAACAAGGAAGGGTTTTTTAGGCGTTCGCCTTCGATTGCTTTGGTTCTTAGGTATGTTATAGAGGACCACAAAAGAAGAGATACAAAGGGTTAATAATAATAGATTAGTCTTTGGTGGTCAATTTTGAAACATGAAAAAGGCACGTTGAAAAAGATCAAATGGAGTTTCTAGTCCTTCTGACATATTTTTAAACATTTTATTCTTAATAATCAGCGAAGCACTGAGTGGAAATTGTGTTATTTTTAAGAAAACTGGTACGTTTAATATATACCTGTGCTTCGTATGTGAATAAAATGGTTGGACGAAATATAAAGTTAATTAAATTCGTGTCTGCACGTGCATCGGCGTCAAATGAACTGCATCAAATTAATTTAAATGAAAATTGTGAAATTTGTTCTAAAAATTGACAGTAAATGATAAAATCATTTCATCGTTTCTTATTTCGCTTATTACCAAAGAACAAATTGCTTGCTACTGTAAATAAACCAGATAATAGGACAGACGTGGGCGTTTGTTTACAGCTTGGATATTTAATAACTTCGCGAGTGAAATCTCCACTGTTTACACAAAAAAATAAGACATTTAAATTGCAAAGATACGAAATACCTATAATGCGTACCACTTTAAGTATTATCAGTTTGGAGGTGAAGTAATATCAGCTTTGCAGTCGTGAAAGTTAATCGACATATCGTGGTTCAAGTACTTCATTAAATAAATTGTATAAATAATTTCTATCATTATTATTAGACTGTAGATTTTTATGCAAATTCACGCGTTTAAAGGCGCACATAGCGGAGTGGAACTTAAATAGAAATTAGATTCACCCTCCAAATATAATAATTAGTAATTTACTTTGGACATTTCACATATGTTTGCCTATTATTTGTTTTGTTTGCCAGTTAAATTTCTTATAAATGCATAAAAATCCACAGTCTAATTATTATTGTTATCCTTAGTAATTTTAGTTCAATATTTAGAAAGAATAATAACGCTGTTTTCTTAAACGTTTGAACGATTTTAGTATAAAGGAAAGTAAAAGCATAATTATTCCACACTGTTTAATAAACTGCTGCATGAAATTTTCTACACTTAATATTAAGTAAGAAAACGAAAAGAACTTATTGGTCAACTTAATACATTTACAAGGGAAGGACCCAACTGTTCGACTTTGATTTTATTCAATAATATACTGATATTAGGCGTAGTTACTTAATGGTTTTAAAGTAACATAGCGTTTGAAATACCATTAGTGAGGCGTACCTGTTAAGTTTAGAGGTGTTTTTTTAATTTTAGCGTCAGAAATGCGAAGTTGCACGAAAATTCGCAATCTATTAGCGAGGCATAGCTGGCGAATAGACGACTAATTAATACTTCCTACTAACTAATCACTTAGTTAATATTTTCGACTACCTAATTAGTGGACCTAATATTTCACGCATGTTACGAGGAATCGGTATGCTATCATCATAGAAAAACACGTTAAAATCAAAGTCGAACAGTCAAGGTCCTTTCCTTGTTAAAGTGGTCGGTAATGGCGAACCTTCCTCTAAGTTCTTTGTGAAGTCGCACCAACCCCATCGATTTTCTTACCTATTTTATGTTCACAACTGCACCAGTTAATTGCTCCAACGGAAATAAAATGAATATCTATTGATTTTCTCCGCTAATATTCACCTAATCCCCAATATCAGCGAATATTACGCTTTCATCCCGTGTCTCTCTAAATAAATGAAAATTACTGATATCGAGCCCTGGAAATTTCATAGAAATATCAACATTTGCAATTATCGGAATGGTAGAATGAAAATCGCAGGAACGTGGGGCGTTCTTAACGAGTAAAACACGCGATCGATCATCGGCGCGCGGATAATCAGATTATACTGACATCGGTATGTAATAATACGAACGTACGGGAGTAATGAGCGCTAAACGAGAGGCGAAAGGGAGAAAGATACAAGTGAACAGGTGGGAAACGAATTCTCGATCAACTTTGAGCGTTCCATTAAACGGTATCCACCGACGTTATTAACCATCAATATTTGCGAAATAGTTGACGCGAAATTCGAGATTCACTCGCTCGCTCGCTCGTTCAGCCATACCGCGCTGCCCTCGCCAGATTGATTCTCTCCTCCTCCTATCGTTGGTAATTTCCATGTTATCTAATCGAACGTGTGTGTTTCATGGTGCATGGTTAAAAAAAAAAAAAAAAAAAAAAAAAAAAAATAAATAATATTCCCTCGTACGGCGACTTTATTAAACGAATGCATTATAAGTGCAGTAAGGTATTTTCTATAACGAATCGATTCGTTCTAAAAGCTCGTTCGTTATAGCGTTGACTAAGTACAGGATAGACTATCCATTTTTAGAAAACATAAGAAATTTCGAAGCGAAATTCGGATTGCGTACGAAAGCATAGGTTTTTTACGTCCCTTGTGACTTAGAATGGTAAATTTAAGAATTATATTCAATCCGACCATCGAAGTTGATAAAGTTATCCCTCCATCCATGTATTAAATATAATGATACGTTTCTTCGTATCATAAAAGGAACTGAAATTCGGGTTATAAAAGATTAAACGATAGAAGTCCAACACATGTGACAAATACATAACCAACAAATTGTTTCAGTTTGAAGCACAGTATTGTTCAACATCTCTTTTATTTATGAACATTTTCTTTTGTATGTTGAATATAGTGAATGAATTATTGATTAATTGAAAATGTACAACAAAGTTCAATGTCTCTATTATTGTCACTTGCAAATCATGTTGGTAATTAAAAACACTATCCGCATCTCCAGACATTAGAAATTCTTTCTTATCCGAAGAATAGAAAGGAACAGCAAGAAAAATATGAATTAAACGCAATTCGATTGAGTATTCTGGCGACTTCTGCGTATTCTTTGATTCAAATTCGTCATAGCGAAAGGATTAAAGGAAACTTAACTAATAGCGAAAACAGTAGAAAAAGAAAATAATGGTTTACGTAACACACAAAGATGGTCGAAGTGGGGGTTGCGTTGGGTATAAGCAGAGGGTGCGAGGCTCGAAATCGAGGAAATTCAAAGCGTTGCCGATTGTGATAGCAGTACGATCCGCTTTGAGCTGTATTCATGTAAATTTCAGCAAGATTTCGGACCAAATGTTTCGTGCAGCGCGCATGACGCGGCTGCGAGAAAATCCGTTCGTCGCTGCCGGATAATTCGCTGATGGCTAATGGCCGTCCAACCGAACGGGTGTACGTGGAACGTGAATTTAATTCGATGTAGCTGAATATTGGCGTGCTCGACGAGTAAGAGACCATATCGAACTGCTACTGAAGGCCTGTCTGTTAAAAGAGGTGGTCTTGCCGAATAACCGGTCGCTCTCCCTTCAAGCACCGTAAAAAGCGTCTGTAGATGGAAATAAAAACTTATGGAAAGCTTTTCTTCATTATTATTTCTTTTTGTGATGTTAGGTATAAGCACAGGGTGACCATTGAATGACTGAATGATATAAAACATAAGTAACTTCCACAAACACACGTTTTCTTAATTTTTCATTATTTTATTTGGAAATATAATTAATGGATATTTTTCAGTATTATGTGTGAAGAACAACATCCTTCAAATCACCACTGTCTTCCTGCTCACAAATACGGACTCTTTTCACAGTATTTTCCATGACTTTACCGATGTAACTCCCTTGGATTCTCAATACCCCAACATCTAAAAGAGGAGAGTTAAATCTAGAGTTTTAACACGTAATCTTTCACTGTAATAGAAAATGTCAATGACTGTTACTCGTTGCTGAACATCATGCGTATCCATTTTAATCTCCAAGGGATGCTTTGTAACCTACAAAAAAAGGAAATAAGACATATTGAAGATGAACAAGTTATCACTTCAGATAAATGAAATTCGAAGAATCGATGTTCTATTATACCTTTATGAATCTTGCTGCTTTCGTGAAAAGTAAATAATGTGACAAGCTGATTTATACTATAAAACTATTTTAATTCATAGTGACACAAGAAACTTCCTTGAAAATAAACTTCCTTTAGGCCGAAAGAGTCAATATAGGTTTTCAAGTACTCTAACTGAATGAAAACTTCAAACCCTTCAGTCTTTCAGTGGCCACCCTGTAGAATAAGAAATTTGAACGATATTAATGGAAATATTGATATCGTGCTGTGGTTAGATAAATTAAAATTAATCTTCAAGCGCTGATCACCTTGTAACCCCTTCGACATGTTACGACGTATATAAATACGTCGTGACTGAAGTCGATACACACCGGGATTGACGTATATATTCGTATTACAAATCATCATGTTATTGTTTCCAGATTTATAAAAAATATAATAACTGTTTCGAAACTTTTATGCGGGAGTACATCGACTTACATACATTACAAAGAGTAGCACGTTTCATCTTTCTTGCAAAGACCAGCACGTCAGACTTTATAACCACGAAAATAGTCACATTTCGATTTTCACGACGAAGACTAACATATTTTCATACATCACGATGAAGAGTAGCACGTTGTACTTTTTCGCGGCGAAAACTAGCATCTTTCAGCAGTCTGCCGCGAAGACTAGTATGAATCGCTTCTAGTCGTAAAAACCGCCACGTGAAAACAGGTTCTTTAAGATTATATTGCAAAACTAAAACGACGAATTTTTCTTCTTTTAACTGAAATACTGTTTTTAATAAAATAAGTGATATTATAATAATAATCAAACACTTTAGTTAATATTCGTATAAAATTCGGTATGCCCTCTTAGGATAAGAGATTTCTTTTAATGTGAATGGTATTTTATTGTTTTAAGCATTTTGTAATATATATGCCATAATATCTCACGCACTCTTCGTGAGATAAATGAAAAACGTGTTACTTTTCACCCCGGTGTTCTAACTATGCTATTGTTCGTGGCACTCTGTGAATCATGCTGATACTCGTGAATAAGTATAAAGTATGCTAGTTTTCGACGGGAACGATGACACATACTCTTTTTCTCTGTTACACAAACTGACGTGCTAATATAATATGTAAAACGTGTTTCTATTTAAATCAGAACTTTTTATGTGACGGTAATAGTGACATTGGACTTTGTTGTACATTTTCAATTACGTAGTAATTAGTTCATTATATTCGACGTATAAAAAAATGTTCATAAATAAAGGAGCGGTTGAACAATATTATGCCCCAAACTGGAACGATTTTTAGGTTAAATACGTTCTAAAATAGTGAAATATAGTTACGCGATAACTTTAAGGTGGCAGTAATCGGTACATCTACCATATACCTGCATAAACTTCCGCAATCTAATAATAAGTTAAATGATTTTAATTGTTAATATAAAAATCTACCAGAGCGTTCGCATTGTTTTTCTAAAAATTGTAGTAGATGAATGTTGGAAATCGAATTACTTCCAAAAATAAAGCCTCTGAAATCCTCTGAAAGCAGAAAACACAAATCTCATTGTTCAGAACTCCTCGTGTACGTCACAATATATATATGTACAGACAGCTCTTTTCTCTCGTTCAAACACACGAAGGAAACATACGGGGAGTTCGAAAGTGTTAATCGGGTTCCCATAGGTTTCTCTTAGCCTGTCGGACATACAGTGGTCGAGCAGAGCTCCCTGTGGCCGCTTGAAGGCGAAGGAAACTTCGTTTTCCGATTCTGCTTGGCGCGAGACGCAAATCGGTTTATGACGCATCTTAGGATTAGCGAAATCCTCTTGGGCCGTCGCTCGACAGACGTTGGCGAGGTTCGATCAAAATTTCAGCAACTCGTCACCTTTCCACCGTTTATGTTTATTTTACTAATTTCTCACAGTCGATGGTCTGTGCATTAATCTTCAATTTGTTCTCTATTTAACTCGTTCCGACGCGATGCAGCTTGAGTCACTCTTATAGCCGTATTTTACAGTTTTAATTCTATTTTCTTAACCGTCGGAAGTCGAATGGTTTTAGGATCACTTTGCAAACTAGTTTTGGAAAGGAACTATATATAGAGTATCGCTTATAATTATTCGAACGACGTATAAAGTTAGCATAAAATTTTGCAAATTCAAAGGCTTGGAAATTTTATAGATTGGAATTTGATAGCTTGAAAATTGAAGCCTATGGAAATCGAAGAACTTGACAATTCAAAAGCATAGAAGTTCAAAACTTGAAAAATTCAAAGGCTTGGTAATTTCGAAGAGTTGAAAATCGAAAAGCTTGGAAATCCAAATATTTGACAATTCAAACACATAGATATCTAATATTTGAAAAATTCAAAGACTTGAAAATTGAAACGCTTGGAAATTTAAATATTTGACAATTTAAAGGCATAGAAATCCTAACCCTTCATAATTTAAATACTTAGTAATTTCGATGGCTTGGAATTCGAAAAGATTGACAATTCAAATCCAAAGCTTGGAAATCCAAATAATCTATAATTTCAAGGCGTAGAAATCCAAAACTGACCACTCACTAGTCAAAATGACTCTGTATTCGTCGTGCAAGGGTTAATATAACTTAACACATATCGTTTATGAACAATGTAGCAATAATAGTTTGCATTCAATATTGTTTTAGGTAAAATGAATAAGTATCTTATTTTGTTTTCAAACACATTTATCATTCAATCACACGTTACTTTTCGAAATACAGCTATTTGTCGAAGGTGAGCACAAAATGTCCTCGTGTTGGGATTTCGTGTTTCAAAAAATACTTCGTCGATGCGAATGTTAATCGTCTATAAATCCTACTATGTAGTTTCTAATACTTCCTACTTTAATGATTTTAATATTGTTTAACCCTTTACCGACGAAGAATGGTCACACTTAGGAGAATATTTTACTTATGAATTCAAAGCTTTAAATTTGCAACCTTACGAATTCCAAGCTTTAAATTTGCAACCTTACGAATTCCAAGCTTTAAATTTGCAACCTTACGAATTACAAGCTTTAAATTTGCAACCTTACGAATTCCAAGCTTTAAATTTGCAACCTTACGAATTCCAAGCTTTAAATTTGCAACCTTACGAATTCCAAGCTTTAAATTTGCAACCTTACGAATTCCAAGCTTTAAATTTGCAACCTTACGAATTCCAAGCTTTAAATTTGCAACCTTACGAATTCCAAGCTTTAAATTTGCAACCTTACGAATTACAAGTTTTAAATTTGCAACCTTACGAATTCCAAGCTTTAAATTTGCAACCTTACGAATTCCAAGCTTTAAACTTGCAACCTTACGAATTCCAAGTTGTTAAATTTTAAAGGTTTCGAAGTGTCTGTTAACGATATTAACACTAGGTTTACAGACGTTAATTACGTAATTTGACAGGCTTCCAGAAAAATACGTATACTGCATATAAATATTCGAAATTAGAAGCGTGAGAATGAGGAGAATCAATTGGAATACATATTCATACCATTGTATTCATTGAAGTTAACATAAAGTACTGAAAATCAATATTTATGATCTCTATAATTGTAGGTATGAAATCTGAAATGCGTCAACGTGACGAGTTCCGTAAATCTAGTGTTAATTTAATTTTATTGCTTTAAAAGTCGACGTGTATTTGGAAAACCAAAAATGATTGGGCGACTATTTGCAGTCATCCGTCTGCGAAGGGTTAAGGGTACACCGAGTATTTCGCTTTGTTCTTGTGCTTCTTCGTGAGTTCTTCAATTGATTTTCGTGACGCGTTTGACGAGGAAAAGCAGCTTTCAGGGTTGTTAACTCGAAATTGGAACGAAGCTTACAATTGGGGTTTGAAACAACTAACCAGGTTTTAACTTGAAGGAGCATTTAGTATCGCGCTAGTGTCAGATGCACTTAGGAGTAGTTCAGCCGTTAGGCTAAAACTCCAAATCAACTTTCAACCCTAGCTTCATCTCCAGAGAATTGATGAACAGGAATAACTATTTAGCACTGGTGTCGTTCAATCATTTCATTCAGTTAGAGTACTTGAAAACCTATCTTCACTCTTTCGGTCTAAAGGAAGTTTATTTTCAAGGAAATTTTTTGTGTCACTATGCATTAAAATAGTTTTATAGTATAAATCAGCTTGTCACATTATTTACTTTTCACGAAAGCAGCAAGATTCATAAAAGTATAATAGAACATCGATTCTTCGAATTTCATTTATCTGAATGCCGGATTATCCAAATATAAAATAATTCATATAGTTACTGGCATTAACCCCTTGTCTTACAACGAGTTATACTCGTTTTGTGAAATCTGATGTAATTACAACAAGAACAAGTGCTGTTGGCAGTAAAACTTAATTTTAACCCTCACTTTAGCCTTGGGTCATGAAATTGGGGTTCATAAAGTAAAAATTGCCTAGAATACTTAAATAATGTGTACCTCGCATAATATAAATGCAGTGATTAGTTAAGCGGAACATTCCTAGATAGTAAAATAGCTGTAAGGCGAAGAATTAGAGAAGGTAGGAATACAAGATAGCGTAGAAATATGAGATATCACTGTTTTGATCTTGTAGAGAGTACTTGCATTTTCAATAATGATTGAAAATTAAGAATTAAGAAGATTATAATGGCCTTCCACAACAGCCGTTGCTTTTCTTTGTTCGTTTCTATAAATGGACATTTTTAGTTTGGGTCGTGGCACAAAGTTTTCACGTGTTCATATTGAAGTGAAACTTACTTTAGCTTCTTTTATGATTTTCAACGAAGCAAAGAGAATAAGTTAATCTACAATAATCGTAGTTTCGGAATATCAGCGAGAATTTAAATTATGTTGCGTTTTTGATTGTGATATACTGAAAAAAAGTAAAATGGCAAATTGTTGGTAATAGGATACACTTGACTGATAGTTATAATATAATACTTTTGATTATAATTGTTTACTCTTGAGTATGTCTCGAATTTCTTTTTCGAATCACGAGAAAAGCAAGAAAACCGCATATTAGATTGACCATAATATTTCAGCAAGTTTAGAGAACGAAATTAATGTGCACGATTATGATAGAACTAAGTAAATTATGATTCTATTGTTATATTACACGTTCGTAGGGATAGCAATTATTATACAGTACGAGTTTAGATTATCTAAGCAATGTTATATAGTTAGGATAAAAATTCGATGTAACTGGAAGTCTTTCAAAAGCGAAAGGTACGACATAAAGAATTAATAATAATCAAACATTTGCGGCTTAAATTGCTAGAAAAGTCCAGATAGATAGACTCGTCAAGCCGTTTGACATTGATCAATAAAATCAGCTACGTACAAATAGAAACATGCAGGGCGATAACTAAAACGACAGGACAGGGTGCAAGAGGGTGCGAGAAGTGGGTGGTCGCCGTTGGATGGGTGTCCTCTCCGAGTGTCGGGACGCATTGCCAAAAGCAGAAGCAGTCCCGGTTATGGCGGTCGTAAACTCTAAATTACAGGTGCACGCCGTGGAAGCCTTGGCTATTTTGCATCCCACCGGCCGTTATTCCCTCGCTCTCTCGTTTTCTCCTGTTCTTTCTCGTTTCTATCCCCTTTCTACCGCGTTGTAATATTCGCACGATGTCATGGAAAAACGGGCGAAGGTACCTTAGGTCGCCTAGAATTAAAATAATGCATAATTAATGGAAGGAAAGTGTACGGATACGGAGGAAGGCTATTTTCAGAAGAATCATGAATTTCGTGGATCGTAAGGGGGGGTTGATATAAAATTGTTGACGAATGTTTCGATGCTACACTTTCTTCTTTATTTCGTAACTTCTTTTTTTTGGTACAATTTTAACGTTGCGCGTGAAATGTTTGGATGAACAGCGCTGGATTAATTAATAAGCAATATTAGCACGTGCTTAGGGCATCAAGTAAGGAGATAAATAAGTGAAATAAAATTATGTATATAGAGTGGAATCCGATTGATATGATCACTTTGGGATTTGTAATTTTTTTATGACAGTAACCGGCTGATAACATTACGCGGAGGATAAAAAACGTTCATTATTGAACTCGTTCTATTGCAAACAGTTATGATTAAACCGCGGATTTTTATGCACTTATGACAAATTTGAATTTGTAAAAATGAACAGATTCTATATGATACATAAAAATATACAAAATATTTAAAGTAAAGTACAAATTACAACGTTTAAAGGATCAAACAAATCTCTATTAAAGTCCACTGCTTTCAATTTTAATTAAGGAGACACGAATTTGCATAAACATCCGCAGTCTAGTTATAACATTTGTACGTAATGTAATGGATATACTTTCCTTTTTAAAAACATTCAAATTGTCATAAGTTTGTCTCTTTAGACTTCTTCTTTATTCTATTCACGTATTTTGTAATAATTCTTCTAACGCTCTCATGTAAAAGATAAAAAATATGCTTCGGTTAAAAGTAAGTTTCAAAGAAAAGGTTCAATTTAGTACGAATTTGTTAAGAATTCTTATCGTTTGTCTCCAAATGTAATTATAACACGCGATACCAATAACTGAAATTTGTTTAGCAGAAAGTTGGCAAATGGAATATTTATGATGAAATTTTTGGTGATTTGTTTGAGTGGATCTTGAAATATTTGCCCTAATTTTAATTTCCATGTTTTAAAATTACTTTAAAAAATGTTTAATATTAGCAGAAAATTGAAGAATGGAATATTTATGATGAGATCTTCTATTTGTTTGAATAGAGCTAGAAATAGTCCTAATTTTAATTTCCCTGTATTAAAATTACTTAAAAAATGTTTAATATTAGGATAAAATTAAAAAATGGAATATTTGTAATGAGATTTTTGGTGATTTGTTGAGTGGAAGTTGAAATAGTAGTCCCAGTTTTAGTTTCCCTGTTTTAAAATTACTTAAAAAAATTGTAGTAACATCATAGGTAAGTGAAGCAATTTTTACATATTGAAACTTAGGACGTTTTAATTCTATTTATTAAAATCATCTTTTTAAAACTATTTTGCTCTATTTTTTTTTTCTTTCTTATTACTTTTGAATCAAAAATTTCAAAATAGATATTCTTGGGAATTTTCGTAATTCTCGCTTACCTTTTATCGCCAATACTTCCGAAGCATTGTTGAATATTTGCACAACATTGGCAGACGTTGGAATAATTTTCCATTTTCCCTTCTAGAATGGGAAAATTCGCTGCGCCGTGATAAAATATTGACACTTTGCGTTTTACACGAAAGTAAAATGTGCAAGTAACGATACAGCTGAACCTTCATATCAACGAATAAACGTCGGCCGGCGAAACCATTGGCCACGTAACACGACGTAACTAACCTTCAACTGGAAAAGAAATTACGAACCTTAAAAAGCGGAACACGATTGTAAATACGTTGCTCTTGTTAGCCTCCTGAACGGTTCTCCGTGGAAACGGGGTCGAAAAATAATTGAAATGTAAATTTTAAGCACGTTTATATACGACCTTAAGAAGTGGTTCTCCACTTTTTGCGGTCAAATGGTTCTATATTTTTAAAGGGTCGTAAGTTCATTGTAACTTTAAGTAACAATATCTTTGCGAACACTTTCATTTGCTTCGGAGAAAATTTGGCAAGTCCTGGTTTTGGTTTCTGCTCCATATTCACGTTTAAATTATTACACATTAACTCTAAAAGCACCAAAGTGATCAAAGGGAGCCATTCGTAATATTTCATACGAATTGTATAAATTTATACGTGTACATTTTTATGCAAATTTACCATAATTTTCTATCAAGGGAATGAATAAATATTCATTTCCATTGTTTTATATATTTCTTCAAGTATCTATCGTTTTAATTTCTCTGGTACAAATAATTAGGTTAATTGTTGGTTCTAGTGCTGATATTGTCACGAAATAAAAATTAGAATTTGTTTTTGGCAGATGGACCAAGTAAATTATAAAAGAAGGGATTTCGAGTAATTACTCTGACAATATTATTTGGGGTAGTCCTTCAAACTTGAGTGTTTCGTTTTGAAATTATTGAAAAACATCGTTTTATATTAAAATAAATGAAGCAGTATATTATATCTCATTGAAACTATAAAACTTCTACAATTTTCTTGTTGAAAGTGTTTTATTGAACAAGTAAATTATAAATAAAATGGTTTTCAGTGGCGTTTAGAATGGCCATTTAGATGTGAGATTTTCGTTTCGGAATTACTAAAAACCTTCGTTTAATATGAAAGTCATTGACATAATTCATTAATAAAACTGTAGAATTTCTAAGACATTCTTGTTAAAAATGCTTTTTTCTCATAGCACTAAAACTATCAAATGTTTCAGAATCTACATATTAACTTAAAAAGTAAAAGTCATATCACCTATATGAGAACTGATACAAGAACATTAACTTAAGCAGATATAATTCATTTTTATGTTCTTTATAAAAGTTATTTAGAATAAATGTCCTTCTCAACTAGTTCAAATACCTAAACCTATATTGTAACTGTTTTCAAGCCTTGGTTAAAGAACTTCTTTTCTTACTAAAGGGTTAACGCGTGTTTCATCCTTGCCTTTAAATGAAAATTCAAAAGTAAATAGTTCTGCATGCACCATTAAAGAATTAAAATTAATTATCAGTTATCGATCTGTGATGAATGAAAGATAAATGGTGAAATTCTCGATATAAAGATTTCGAATTTTGCAACAGGGTGTATACGGTATCAAAGAGGAAGAAATAATCAGCAAGGGTATTTTGTTAGCGTTTAAAAGACCAGACTCGTTGACAAAAGCAATTATTTGCGCGCAGTAGCCGTTGAATTGTGTCGAGAGTCGGTGCATCGATGTTTCGTCAACAGTATCCGTAGCGAACCGACACGGACAACCGCGAAACGTAATAACGAGACCACGAGCGAACTCGTGTCCCTTTGCGGCCAGCTTTACTTTCCACTATTGTCCACCTCATTGATGCTCGATCCTCTTCAGCAGGGCACTCGTTTGATGGTTAAGCTTTGCCGAAAGAAATCTATTGATAATCCATTACGATATTTACAAAGAAAACTGTTTAGCTTGGATAACTAATTCATGTGTGTAATTTAAAATGAAAATAATACAAGATTTTAAAGACTGTTCGTATAAGGATGAGTGTTTAGTATTCTGGTATAAAATTTCGATGCGGATGATAAATACACGGTGTGGATATCGAATAGAATTTTTTGTTTCAACGCCTGATTTTTAATTTTTAAATACAAGATGGAATTTTTATGATTTTCGTTGCACCTTGCGCTTTTAATATTTGAGGATACGTTTTCTTATATTTGCTTAGTTGTAGGTGACGAGTATGGAATATGGAAAGTTTACGCAGTTTAAGGAAGTACGACGTTCTTCAAGGAAATTTACAACAACTTTTAAATAGCAGAACATATTTTTAGGGAAGGCATAACGTAGATATTTAAAACAAGTTTTTAAAATATTGCTAATATATGTAAGGATCGTTTCCATTTAAGTGACACCTCTTCAAATGACAATACGAGAGACATTGAACTTTGTTATATATTTTCAGCCAATTAGTAATTAATACATCATACTTAACGTACAAAAAAATCATCATAAATAAAAGAGATGTTAACTAATGTTGTGCTCGAAACCGGATCGATTCGTAGGTTAAATAGGTTCTAAAATAATTAAATAAAGTGGCGCGATAAGCTTGAAGTGGCAGCAGTTTGGACATTTACCCTAATCAGCGAAACATTCGCTTCGTTATCGAGGCGATGGGAAAGAGTGTCGATGCTGTGCTGTTGTCGTTAAGTGGACTCATTCCCATTAAAATATACGTGATATTATGAATAATTTGTCGATGGTGATTCGATGATGTTCATGCGTTGTGCTGTCAAGTGTGCAATGACTTTAATAAGTTGCATCTCCGTCGCTGATCGATTAAACGTTAATAAAAAAGAAATATCAAATGTCGATGTTTTAAACATGTCATCCCTACTAATAACCCTCGTCAGACTAACAAGTAACACGTAACACTTATTACTTACAACGTTCGCAACCCTTAATAAGCAATTCTCATGCACCCCAACAAAGCATGCTTCTTTCAAACTTCACTCGAAAGAGCGGAAGCGATGTCGAAGTTTCGTATCTCGTCGAACGTATCTCACTGACACGTAGAAGTACATAGCTAGGTTTCACGTTCCGGGTCGCACTCTCCCGTTCACCCTTCTGGCATATGTACCTCTGAGGGAAAGTAAATGGTACGTGTACCGGTGTAATTGAGAATTGAGCACCCGAGAGTGAACGAGGACAAGAATGAGACAAGAAAACACGTTCTTCATCACAAAAAAAAAACGGCTGGAGTCGCGTCATCTCCGGCAGATAAATGTAATTAAAAGTTTCACGTTACAGCTCTGCCTTCGTTGCAACAGAACTTTCATATTGCTCACTGAACCTCTTTTTTTTCCCCTCCATCTGACTCTCTTCTTCCTTCGTGTTATTTCTTTCGCCGTCGTTTGCGTGTAACAAGCATCCGGTCTTTGTCGTTGGAGGGTAACGCGAGAGCTCTATATGGAAATTATCGTGTTTCGCGAGCAAAATACGATTGGAAGTTTTATTAGTGAGCGGTTTGTGCAACCGCGTACACCGTTGTTCTATTCCTTTTTTCCCCCCCATTTTTCGTTTCTGTTTTTTTCTTTGTTTGCCTCTACTTTCTTTTTTTGGAGGGGTTGCTTCTCCTTTTTTTTGTGCCGTTTCGCTCTGCGCTTTTCCGTTCGTTTTCATGTGCATCGCGTGTAATCACTCGAGAGGACTGCTTGCGAGCGAATTTTACGTTGCAACTTTTGTGTACAAGTGGAGTTGCTTCCATTCGAACGCGCGCATGAAATTCTTGTTATTTTGTAACTTGAGGGGGACAATCTGGTTTCTTTGATTCGTGTACTATTAACTTCTTGTAGAGGTGTTCAGAACATTCATAGCATTTTCGATAGTACTCACTTTTGTTCTGTATTTGGTGCAACGGAAAAGGGTTTATTTTTGTATGAGCTTTAGCGAAATACTAGCATTCGTGATCTGAACAAATACTGTTCCCATTTGGACTATTTGGAATCTAATAATTAACGAAGGACACCGAGTCGAATACAAAGGCAACTTTTTTCATTAGACAAGACTAAACAGTCTAATGTTCCGATAACAAGCCAGCAAAAATTGTTAGACGTTAGCTGGGATATTCTGCTATTATCGTTTCTTAATAAATAAGAATAATAATTTATTACCAATTTATATATATATATATTTTTGTATTATATTTTTATATTATATTTATGTATATTTTTTAATTTATTTGTACATAATTTATAATATAATAATAAACTCTATTAGTGGCTAGAAATGGAATAAATTAAAAATTCAGGTCAGAGTCATGGATTCATTTTGGAGGAAAAAAATGTGCAAACAGTGCAAACTTTTTGGAAAAGGGGATTATGAAACTTTCTAATAGCCATATAGTTACCAACACGAAATACTACACGTGGAATTATTTAGTAACATGTTAGTATGCATTTATTAACTTTTAGTGTACCCAAAATATCTCTATGAACTTTCAGTTATATTTTCGCATAATTGAGGCTTTATTTCGCTAATGTTGGCTACAATGTTGTTTTTTAATTCTTGGGTTGTTTGAGGATTATTAGCAAAAGCTTTACTCTTTATTATATAACGCCGCAGAAAGTGATCTAAGAGTGTTAGATCCTAACATCTTGGTGGAAAGTTCATGCCTCCTCCCTGTGGATTTGCTAAGTGCTGCTAAGTTATTGGTGCATATATGCACCATGAACTTTCGAAGCCGTTTTTTCTTGAAAACGAAGTCTCATACGGAAAATCTCGATTTCGCAACTTCGACTTACTTTTTCCACAAGGGATTACTCCTACATCATTGATACCATTATTGCCGAGACACCGTGCATAAAAATGTTAATCGTTCCAAAGTTGAACAAACTTAACGATACTTACTTTTCTTATAAGGAATCTACGTAAATTGAACGCTATAAATATTGGAACATATTTTGGTTTAATTAGTATACATATATCAATGGGTCATATATCGTCATTCTCGCCAATCTTTTTCACCTTTCATAAATATCAGCTTACAACGATGTTTTAAAAAGTCCGACGAAAAAATGTCGTTTCACAATTTTCCAACGTGGTCCGCAATTCTTCCCCATCTATTTCGCCTATTCTCGTTCGTTCGATTATTTTCTTGAGTTCCACGGGCAGACATAGCAGCCACGAGCAGAGACATTATTCAAATAGGAACAGACGCAATTTTTGCGCCGCTCGGCCCAGACGATACTCATTTTTAATAACCGTTGCACTGCGTCTCCCACTCTCTGCCATTCGTTCCCACATGCAGCCGCATGCACATTCGTCTGCTCGTTTCGCGTGCATACGAACGACCGTTTACATAGACGCGGACCACGAGTCGCTGCCTCGATCCCATGAAACTTAAATTTCCTTCGAAACGGCCACGGAGTTACGTTCTCTCGCGAGTGACGCTTCTGAAATTCCTAAGGCAGATATATCTCTCTTTCTCCTCGTTCTCTTTCATCCCCGTACCCTTCGCACTCTCTTTCCTCGTTTTACTCGCAGTCACCCTTTCTCCCATCAGTGTGTTGCCTGGTTCACGTGAAACTGCCGGAATTACCGGCTCTACGGCATAAACTCGCGCGCGTATATCGGGTGACGTAAAACTCGCGCCACAAGAGGAACAGAGCGACGTTAGTGGGAGGATAGAACGGGGACAGGGGCACACAACTAAAGTGTGGGAGAAAGGGTGTACCAAGAAGGTTGCAACCAGGGCGAGGGTAAGAGGGATGAAGGTGGCGATAAAGAGGAGTGAGCAGGAAGGAAGCGGAAAGGGTGGTAGAGTTCTGAATTTAGCGTTTAAATCCCCGCTACAGCTGCACCCTCTGCACCCCTTACCCTACTGCAATCCCGCGTTTGCGTCTCCGTTGCACCGCACGCACACGTTTCAAGCGCCGCGAAATGGCGGCTGTTCATTCTCGCCTGCGGGAGAGATACCTCTCTTGCGCTGCTCCCTTCTATGTATAAATGCACGCGTTTGTATGCGCGCGTGGGTGCGTGCTGGCCAAACCGAGAAAGGTCCAGAGGCACGGGGGAGAAGGAGACAAGCAGAGAAAGGGGAATCGACGTGTGCGTTATTGAAATTTCGAAATCGATAGCCGATGACGCCTCCGGTGCAATCGATGCAGCCTCCTACAACTAGCTTAAGGGGCTACGTGTTTTGAGAATTTTTTTTTTTCATTTAACACTTAGGCTTCGTGTTGATAGGCGCTTGGTAATCGAGGTTTAGGTGAGTTTTGTTTGGTTGCGAGGGTGTAATCCAGGGTTTCTCAATGTTTTTGCCGTATGGCTACCTTTTTGAACCGCGGAATTCTCTATGACCACCCCTTCCCCTTTTTCCCCTTCGTATCCGTTAAAAGTTTGAATTTATAAAAAGTATACATAGATGTTTGTATTATACTATTATTTATTTGTATGAATCAATTAAAAACGATTACTAATCACACGGTACGTTTGGTCCACGCATAACTCTGAACATTTTTACATTATTCGGCCAGCTGCTATTGTTTTCTTTGTCAAACATTAGGATAATGTATATACCTACATGTATATATACGACACTATACACGTACACACGTAAAATAAAATTAATTAAACAAGGTAAACGTGGCCCACTCTTTAAGTTTGTCGCCCCTCAATTCTTCCACTTTTTTGCATAGTTTAGAAACCCTGGTTTTAGGCTACGGTTACGGTGGATGCGTTTTTTGACGAATTATCGTTCTGACGAATAAAGATCGTAGGTCACTTATCAGCACAACGCAAACACGACGTTTGATCGACATCAACACTTTCGCACCTATCGCTCATTTATCAGTAAAACGCCGAAACGACTATGTTCAGATATCTACGCAACAGCGATGTCACGTGTCGAGAACACAATTGGCGTTGTAAATACGTCGAAATTCACGACCAAAAAATGACTGTAGTAGCAATACTACTAGATGGAGAGGAAAATAATAGAAAAGGGCGAAAAAGACGCTGGGTACACGAAACTCTAGAATCAAGAAAGAGCGAGGGTGGATTTTATATATTTATAGATGATTATGAACACGTTACCAATAAGCAAACTTGTTATCAACGCATGATTATCATGCAAACAGAATATACGTGCTTTCGTTGTTTTTAAGTAAAAGAACAAGGATCGCAATATTCTTTTTCAACCAGATGTCGAAAACTGGATAATGTAAAAAAGCTTTTGCATTGGACTCTTGTTTTACCGAATTATCGTTCTGACGAACAACTAAACACGAAATATTCTTCGGTATATACATTCCTGTAAGAACTTTGTTGTGATAGCCTTGTCCCATCGTCTGTTCAGTGATTGTTCATCAAACGTTTACAGCACGATTCGGCGTAGACAAATGTTGGTCGTCGTACTTACGAAATGCATCGCGTCTGAACAGATTTGCGACGCTATATATAAATATTCATATGTTTTTCCCTACAAAAATATTTGACTAAATCGAATTATACCATAAATGTTTCGTGCCTGAACCGAATCGTACTGTTGCATGACTAGCCCACCGATATCATAGATATTGTATCGCCCCGCGACAAACACGACAAATCATCCTGCGAAAAACATCTTGACTCATAGATTCCAAATTCCTAACCAGCTAGCTTCCCGCACCCGATTACTCATCTTGCCCCTTTTGCACTCTGCCCTTATGCCGACCATTTCCAATAGTATATATATCACCATTTTTAACCAGCGCGGAGAAATTCTCTGTAGTTCGTACTTGCGTGCGGAACTTACCGCTTACGAATAAAAACCTTCGAGCCTCTCTAAGAAGTTGCGTTTAATTCCTCAATCCGGAATCCAACAGTACCCTAAACGTTTTGTGCCTGAACCAAATCATGCCGCGAACGTTTCGTGTCTGAGCGGATAATATATATCAAGCTTAATGTGCTCTGACGGATTCATGAATCATTTGACGAACAAGACGTGTGAAGTACATCTAATCATTTTCATACGAATTCATTTATTTGATTGTTCCGACGTATTCGTCGGGAAACGTATTCGCTGTAACCGTAGTCTTAAGTATGGCAAGGCATGCGTAAGAGAATGGGAATGATTTTCTAAAATGTGGAGGGATTATTTTAAAGTAAATCCCTCGTGTGTTGTTGTAAGGTGCGAGAAGGGAAAGTAAAAAAGAAACTCAGCCTTTGCAATAATTGCTAGTTTATTACTAATACTGTTAACGCACAATCTCACAGAAAAAACTCTCGCTCTGCACTCGCAACGTCCTCTCGCACTCGACTCTTTCTCTCGACTCCCTCACCCATGCATTCTCTACCCTTGCACGCATTCATTCTTTCTCCTTATCTCTCTCTGCTTCTCTCACTCGTCCCAGGCATTCGTAGAACCCAAACAGTCACGTTCACACGAAACCTAGCGCAACCACGCACTCTTCGACCACACGTCAACTCAATCGCTCTATCCCAAACACTTCTCATTCACGCCTCAGCCAATCTTACCCAAATACAACACCGTTCGCTCAGCAATCGCTCTGGTCCAAACATTCACACGACATTCTGTCTTCCACAAATGTAAAGATATTTTTGGGCACGTAATGGGCCAATTGGGCACTTAATTTGAGAAGGATAGTAGTTGAAGAGAAGGAGGGAGGTTTTATAAAATGTGAAGGTATTGTTGGATTCCGAGCGAAGGGAATTGACAACACCGTTTTTAGAGAAACTCTTAAAGGTTTTTATTCGTGCAACTATGGTCTGCACTCTGGCAGTGAATACTCAATTCTGTTTCGTTCGGAAGTATTTCCGAGCTTTTATGTTGTGTTTTTAAGGATGAGTAATGGTAAGGACAGCGGTCAAGGGAGAGGGTGACTAAGGAAAGGTACGGAGTACAGGATGACTAGGAACTGCGATTAGGGTGTTTGTCGGATGAATTTGGTTCAGGATGCGTCTATGGTGTTTACAGTGTGAGCGGTCGTGTTGGTCATCCAACAGTATCTTTGCGTTAAAGATACTTGTTGAAGGAACGAAGGAAGGTTTTCTACAATACGAGGATATGTTTAGTACGAAAAGCTTGGGTAAAGAATCCGAAAAATGTATGGTTTCGATGGAATAGTAGTAGAGGTCTAGTGAAGTACAACATATGTGAAGCTTGTATAAAGAAAGGTTTTTGATTTAGAAGAAGTGATAATTCAATGGTAGAAAAGTTTTCTTAGAATACCAGAGTATTTTGGATAAGAAAAGGTTGGACAGAGATGGAGAAAAAGTTTTGTGAAATATAAAGGTATTGGGTAAGAGAAGGGATATGGAAATGTTTTGTGGAATTTGAGAATGTTTTTTTAAGTTACAGAAGCTTGAATAAGGGTTGGGGAAAGACTTCTTGTCTGTAAAGGAAGGTTGCTGGGAAATGGAAAGGTATTTTGGTATTCGGAAGTAACTTTGGGAAGAAAAAGTTGGATAAAGTACGAGGAAGTGCTTTGATTTCGAAGGGGTGGAACGTAGTTGAAGTTCTGTGAGATTTGTACCTGTTTGTGGGTGGATGAAACTTAGATAAACGATGGAAAAGGACTTTTTGTCTGAATGGAATGGTATATGCTTCAAGAATTGGGAGGTTTCTTGAGGTTTATCTTTGGATTTAGCTGAGGAAATCTTGGCGACGGGAAGGGGGATGATTTTTAGAATTGGGGTGAGCACTTTTATTAATCCTTTGCCTTATGAATTTTTCGTGAAGACTTCAACTTTGTGCTGGATGCAAAATATTCAAATATGACACGTTATGTGCATTTGTTATACCAATGTTTAATAATGTAGGAGAAGTTAAAGGAATTAAATCAATCTTTGTTGTAACTGTTGAGTATATTTATTCTATTTGGACCACAATTTACGCTGCGAGTGGGATTCGTGATTATAAGACAAAGGGTTAACTTGCTTAAGAATGTCATCACCATCATTACCATCTTAGGAACAATTTTCTTCTCTAAAATTATTAATTTGCCTTGCAGCTTTTGAACGTTACTGGAGCTTCTTTATGACTGGAAATATTAGGTATACCAATGCGTAATCCATTACTTTTTTAATAGCAGAAAGGTACAAACTATAGTTTCTACTTAGAATATAATACCACCCCCTTCTTTATTTATTGACAGCAACGTATGGCTTCATTCAAAATGTAAGTTGATCGATTTTAACCCAGAAAGTTAGCAAATACAGCAATAACGGAGATGGTAATCCAGGTAAAAGTGAAGTATTCATTAGTACACCTCATGATATCAATTTCACGAAGGCTAATCAGTCCCTCAATTTATTATTGGGTTGTCTGGAAAATTTGTGCTGATTTTTATAGTGAAAAGGTATAGTCGAATAAACATACCAACAATCTCACTAAATGGAATTCAATTTGTAACTGTTAATAAATATTTCTCTCAAATAAAACCTTTTCAGGTAACTTTCATCCCCCTATCTTTAGTATTAGGCTAATTATACACGGAAACGTAATTTACAGTTTAAGCTCCATCTTGTTATCTGTCGCATAAAAAGTTCTAAGAAAAACCAGAGATATTTTACTCAGTGAGATATACGTATACAAATTTTTTCAGATTTTTTAACCACAGAACTGAAAATTCTAAAAATCTATTGTAAAAGAATAGAAAGGGTCAATTTGTTCGGGAAACATAGAGTGGTGCTGCAGATTTATGGCTTGGCGACGGGAAGCTACGCTATTTTTGACAATGAAGCCAGCAGGAAGGCAAAATCTTTTGCTGGCAGGCCGGAACCAGATGGTGACCACTTCTGGTCCAGCGTGAGAGTCAATAGCGAATAGCGAGCCATAAAACATTTGGCAGCCACTCGTCGGAGAAAGTTGGAGTTTCTCCGCACAGAATTTCCGACGCTTGGAAAATCCGTCTTCCCGCCGAAATGGTCGCCCCCACTTTAGCGAGAAGACAAACGCGAAGGGATGGAAAGGGAAGCGTCCGAGCGTGGAGGCTTTCCATCCGCTCGCGGAAAAGGGCAGAGCATCTTTGGAGAGCGTCTTGAGACGACGAAGTAGAGTGAGTGTCAACTCAGCCGATTCGAGCCTTAAAACTGGCTGTGCGGAACCTAGGATTTCTCCCATAAGCCGCAGGTGTTAAAGCGTGAAACGACTGCGAAGGGTTTCGCATGTAGGTGAAATATGCGGTGGAGCTTGGAAACGACGAAGTAGAAACGTGAACTTCGTAAAGATCGCTAGCACCAAGAAGGCACCGTCCCCTTGGTAGAAACACTAGAACTAAAGATTGTGGTCCAATCGCCGGACACGATAGTAAAGCCTTGAGATAGAAGGGACCGTTCCTTAACCTCTTAGGCACTATGCGCCACTATAGTGGCTTTCGCGGATGTCATCTTTCTGTACGACGCACCACTATAGTGGCTTTAATTGTTAAAGTATTTATAAATTGTTAAAGTTAAAATGCGTGTATCATATCTTTAAGAAAAATTATAATTTAATCATCAAACACTTCATTCCAATGTACTCGTGTAAAGAACAGCATTATCCGTCACACATTGCAGTGCCGTATCATTTACACGTAATTCGCGTTGAAATCTGCCGTACAGAGAAACAGCCCCGCGCAAAATTCAGCCGTGCCTAAGAGGTTAATAATCAAGCGTCCGAACAACATTTATACAGTCCACTAATATTATCAAAGATTCCGAATTGCAACATTATCACGGGCACGCGCAATTCATCGATCGAGCACTCCGGGCGCGAACACAATTCTTTATTGAAGTTTTCCCGTAACAATGTTTATATTTTCATAGCTAGTTTTATAGTCATAATAGAAGCCATAATTTTGGAACCCCAAAGGGCTTTAATTAAATTGAACTTGAACAACTAAATTATGGTATATTGAGGAGTTCTAATCTTCCGATATTTATAAAATATTGTGAAACACAATATAAATATAATGCGGCACGAATTTTCCAGGCAACCGAATATTTATCACAGTACGTTCAATTTAATTCTCCTTACACGGTTCTCTAAAAATACGAACAAAAAATGGCACCCTAAAAAACAAACCTTCACCCGTAAATAGCCATCAAAAAGTACTCCATCCAGATTAATAAGAATTATTCGCGACTTTATAGGCGGGTGTCAAGCGAGAGAGATGGTTTTCTCAACTCGTTCGCGTTACTTCCCGACAATTAACGGCGCGAGAGCGCGGGAATTTTAGTTTCAGAGATCTCGAGTGCGCCAGCGAAGAGGGCGAATGGAAAAAAAAGGAAGAAATCCGCGTGGCGCTTACCAGGACTCGTTGCTTTAACGAGAGAACCGCACCGGTTTTCCGGCCTACGGTAATTGAAATCCGAACACACCCTTGCACGCCCACCCCCCGGTTTACCTTTGTTTCTCCTTTTTCCCTCTTCGTTTTTCCTTTTTTTTTTGTCTTTTCCTTCCTTCCACCGTTGGAGGATCGTCATGCAGCTTCCCTCGATTTACCAGCTTCGTGATTTCCAATCGATCCCTCGCCGAGTATTTCGTCTTCTCCCTGTTCACAGAAATCGAGACGAGGTCACGGAGCTCTCGAAAAACAGTACAAAAGCATCATTACACGTCTAGCTGGCAGGGACTACGTCCTTTCCTAGCTACGCTCGAAAATCGTTTGCAATTATGACGAGAATCGCGTGCTGCTCGCCGACGACGCGTTCCCATAGAAATAAACCCTGTGCCGCTGTTAATGACCTGCTATTATTGTCCCGGTTTTCGCGGCGTGCACTCGTGCCTGCAGTCCAATCAGCGCCGGGTTTATTGGCTTTTAATTGATTACAAATGACGGTTTGATTGGCCCTCTCGCTTCCTCGTACGCGTATGCAATCCTTGTCGGATATGTTTCTATCTTTATCTCTCTTTCGCCTTCTCTCCCTCTTTCTACGCTAGTCGACTCGATTCATGCCGCGCGTGAATTTCTCAAATAGTGCACCCTCCACAACATTTTCTCGCCGTCTCTCTTGCTAGGGGTTATCTTGGGTAGTCTTTGTTCGGTGCGCCGTGTAGGGTGACAGACTGCATGATCGGTGGCTGTCGGTTCTGTATATGTGTTTTCGTAAGCAAGAGAACGGGAAAGGGGTTGATGATTTGGGGTAACTGGTGGTGACTTTGTTCAGAGAACGAGTTCGTGAAGTTAGGGTTCAAGTGCTTATTAATCTTTCGCGAACCATATGGGGCTAAATTCTGTGGTTGTAGGGCAAAACGACGCAGGACACATTTTCAAAAAATTCTATATCGATGTATTGATATATTGTTATGTTGATATATTGATATATTGTCATATTGATATATTGTTATGTTGATATATTGTCATATTGATATATTTATATATTGACATATTTATATACTGTTATATTTATGATATGTTAATATATTGATATGTTGATGTATTGATATATTGATATGTTGATGTATTGATATATTGATATATTGTCATATTGATATATTTATATATTGACATATTTATATACTGTTATATTTATGATATGTTAATATATCGATATACTGATATATTGTCATATTAATATATTTATATATTGACATATTTATATACTGTTATATTTATGACATGTTAATATATTGATATGTTGATGTATTGATATATGTATATATTAAGATATTGATATATTTATATATTGACATATTTATATACTGTTATATTTATGATATGTTAATATATTGATATATTGTCATATTGATATATTTATATATTGATATATCGATATATTGATTGTATTAATATATTGATATATTTATATAGTGATATGTTGTTATATTGATGTATTAATATATTGATATATTGATATATTGATTGATTTATATATTGATATGGTGATATATTGATATATTGATGTATTAATCTATTCATTTAGTGACACTTTTATCATACTTATACGACTATACTCTTTCGGTATAAAATTCGACACAAACGTATCAGACGACCTAATATTATTGCAATTTAAGGCAGATTATTATTTATGCTGTTCAGAAGCTATAAAATAAATTGGATTGAACTTTAAGAAGTTGGACATTCGTCATACAACACGGCTAATCAAATTGAATAATTTGTAAAGAATAGAATTAATCGGGTTGACTTAATAATTCATGCAAATAACAAGAATATTATCGTGATACGAATCTATTAAACTAATATTTTAATAGAGTTTATGTTTCGATTTTAGATTCATTTTAATCGATACAATTTTATCACAGTCGCTTACACAGAGAAAAGATAAAACATAAAAATACAAATTTTAAAAAATTATAACTGAGTTTAAGCTTTGTTTAAGTAGATTCAATAAATAATTTGCTTTTCCAAACGGGGGTTGTTAGTATTTTAATTTCTGACAAAATGGTTACTCCTTACAAACAGAAGGAGAAAAATAAGGATTCAGGCTTTCGAAAACTTTGAGTTTCAAAAGTTCCGAGGGTTTCGAGGGTTTGGAAAGCTTCGAGGGTTTTGGGACGACAAAAGTTTCAGATTCGAGTTTCGCGAATGTAAATCTCTACTTAAAAACCTTAAGGTTTCACGCTTTCGTCTCGCTAATTAGTCGACTACGGATTTGTACGCATTTATTGGAAATTTAAAATCGTAAAAAATGCAAAAAGCATATGATCTGCAAAATTATACAAAGTATCCAAAGTATGGTAAAAATTATAATACATAGACGATGAAGCATACCCTAATTTGGGTCGTACTTCTTTAAACTTACTTGTAAACATCTAAATTTGAGTAAAAATCCGCAGCAACCTATTAATTAGTAGATTGCGAATTTTAAGTTAAATACGCAAAGAGGACACAAAATACTTGTAATATACAAAGCTATAAAACATATTTCAAATAAAGTACTAATTATTATATTTTTTAGTTTTGCATGTTTTGTTTTGCATATTACCCCTTGAAATGGTAAGACAGAGGGAAATCAAGATATAGAATTCATTCCGACATATATGTAAAAACATATCAGCTGGTATTGCGTCGAAACATGTTTTATATGCACAATAACTGCCTTCAATTACTACAGTTTGAATCATACAATTTGTTTCATACATTAGAAAGTTATAAGCTCGTAATATTAAATTATGGTTTCGGTAAACCTTCGTCTACTTGTGGAATGTCAGTTACTCGTTGAAACGTTACAAAATGTACATTTACATTGATATGTCGATGTATAAACAATAATGTAATATTTTGAGTAAATAATTATAATTTTGACATCGAAGATTCGGTTTTTAACTACCATATTGGTAGAATTCAACATTCTCGAATAGCCTATCGAGTGCAAAGGGTTAAAAGGAATTTTAGAAAAGACTGCGTATTTATTTTATCAATTTCCCTACACTTTGTTTCGCGCAGTTGATCGATTTGTCAAATGAGTGGCTCATACCGTATTCCGCCGCTTCTTTCGCCTCATTCCTAATGAAAGGGGTTAGTGTCTTGTTAGCCTTTCGTGCCTAAATGGCGGCTTGCGTTGCCGAAGCTTTCGCTTATTAGTACGCAGGTGTTGGGAGCGGTATGCCACTACGAAGGGTTACACGTGTAGATGTTATACGCGGCGGGCTTGGAAAAACCCCTCCTTCGCCACTTAAGTATCATCAGGAGGGTAGACAATGAAAGGGGTAAGAATGCTTCAATTGTCGCAGGTTATTTCACGAGAGATAAAAGTAGCGGCACGCGTGCCATAGCGAGGCGTTCGATATTAAAACGCCGCCTTTCACTCGAGGCAATAATTTGAATAAAAACCGCGGAATCTCTTTTACAGCGCGGAAAATCGCACGAGTTGCACGAACGTGAAAGAGAAATAAGGGGTTGGGCGCGCTTTTATGGGATTACGCGTCGTTAGAATTCTACACGTTATATCTGTCCGGTTTTGCCATCCGCTAATTACGATTTAACCCTTTGCCCGTCGCCAAGCGGCTCTCCCCATTCTCTTTCTCTCTCTCTTTCACAAAGCAGAAATTTACAATTCCGTTAATGCGACGCATTAAACCGGAATCAATTATTCGAGTGATTTTATATTATATTTGATTGCGCCGTTCTTTTCACGACCAAATATATACATATTCGGTTATTCTCGGCTGTTCCAGCGAATGAATGAAAAATACCGTGGATATAATATCCCCTTTTCGATTCTGCTGCTCTCTTTATTTCTTTTCAAAGTAATTGGAATGTTTAGTTTTTGTTTTTATTCAAGCATTTTTAAACGATGCTCCGTTTTGAGTTCCTTTCATCATTTTTTTTGGCAAAAAGGGAAAATTACACTAGGTTAGTAGATTGCGAATTTTTATGCATTTCTAAGATGTTTAACTATGCCAAAGAGAACAAAATCCACATAATACGTAAATATATGCAAACTATATAGAGTAAAATACGTTTTAAAGTACTTAGCGGGTAAAGCAAATCTCTGATTGTGTTTTGTTCCTTTAGCTGTGCTCATTTGCATAAAGATCCACGGTGCAGTATTTATTAGCACGTATGAATACATTAAGAGTAATATTTTGTTGGCAGTTTTTTAAAACGAACTTTTTTCTATCAAACGTTGACAATTTTTCACGCTGTTCTCAGTCACACTTTGTATTGCAAACACGTTATATTCTGTATATAACATTATATATATATATATATATATATATATATATATATATATATATATATTCATTAATCCATCAACTGTGAAGCAATGTATATTGGATGTCCTATTCACAGTTTATAAAATGATATTTTCGTAATTAACCTTTTCGCTACGAAAGGTGGTATACACGCGCTCTTCAAAATTGGACAATTATATTTTAAGAGTATCCATATCGTTTCTCTATAATGCGGTATTATTTCTGTTCTCATTCATACAATAATATTAAACTATAATCAATGATGTAAAGCACCTAAGTATTTATATTTGTCCGAGTCTTGTACTTATAAAAACTATTCCGTATGTATGGTTTTAGTATTCACTTTTAAGTAGCCGTAGTGAAAGGGTTAAAGATTCTTTTATGTTTAATTTTTTGTCTTAATCCAAGTACCTTACAATTCCACCTAAGTCCATCAAATACCAGTTTCTTACTTGATTATAAAGTAATATCATTTTTTTTTTCTTAGTATTCCAGTAAAAAATGTATGTATATACATTTCATAAAGGAAACAAGGAATAATTACCAATTATTCCACACAAAAATGAATGAAGTCCACAGGAAAAAACTTGACAAGTCGCATTTTGTAAATTTTATAGGAGAGCAATTTTAATGTTCGAAATGTTCTGAATCAATTTGACACTAATAAAATTGTTTTATTACTTGGCAAACCAATCAACCAGCGCAACCAATGTTCTTTGAATAAAATCATAAAAAAGCTACTAATTTTTTCATATCTTCTCCCATTTCACATAGACTTGTTGTTTTAAAAAAAATGACCAAATCTTAGAACCAATTAAGACACCAGCTGTCATAAAAACTATAAAATTAACAAAAATGGACTTACAATGTTTTCCTTCTGTAGTCTTCAACTGAAACCTGTCTAGATTATTTATACGTAAGATATGCAAACCAGTTCGAAGAACGTTTTCAACAGAAATGAAAGTGGAGAGCTTTAATTTGCCTAAAAAATAAAACTGTGAAGCAGGCAAACCGTTTCACCTGCATTTGTCCAACAATATTCTCTCCAATCGTCAAACTTTCATCGAAATAATTATGCATTTTCGCCGGAATTATATATTCGCACTTTCTAAATTCTAGCATCCACCGTGTTGTTGTCACCGCGTCCGTTGATCTCCACGGAAAGTCGCTCTCCAGTGTAATCCGTGAATCTTTCCGTAGAATTTATTACCGTGACATATTAAACTGGTCTCTTGGTTAACCTTCCCGCCTAGACATTCAGCAAACTGCGCCGTTCTCACGACTCGATGTTGCAAAAGGGACTTACGTGGGATTATATTGAATCCTAAGCAGCTAAGAAGGTTATGTGTCTATCAAGTCTAGAATCCACGAAGATGCGCACTAATTACACTAACGAACTTAACAGATTACAAGTCGCATTCCCTGCGTATGACGTTAATCGTGTAATCATGTTCCGTTGATCATTGCTGTGCGGTTTATTCAGATAGCAGACTGTTGGTTATCAAATTGTTTCAGTTGACCTTTGTTCTTGCGTAGGCGCGATGCGAGTATTTTGAATGCTTTAGAAAATATTAAATACGCTCCGGCTAAATGTTTGAAAATAGTGCGTATTTTAAGGACAGTAGAAATGAAAGAAACAGTACGTATTTAAAGGACTGTAAAAATAAAAAGATAAAAGGATTTAGGAATGCGTTATCTTAGAAAATGTTTCAATTAACATTTTATTATTATTATTATTAGTTTACAATTAACTTTCGCTGAAATGTTGAAAACAATTCATTGCTTTAAGGTAGATTTATTCAAATAAATCGCCACTATTTATTCGAATGATGTATTCGAATAAATAGAGAATAATTTGCTACGGACAATAATTAATTATTCTGCGAATAAAAGAACTGACTAAGCAGAATTTATTTGCATAATTATCTTAGATGAATTTTCATTCGAAACGATTCGAATAATACCCAACTCTGATCTAGTAAGTGATTCCAATCGTTTTTTAAGTGTTACGTTTTTTATTTTCAGAGATTTTTGAAACGGACATTTTTATTAGAGTAAAAATCACATATTGAATTGTGCTTCGAAAAGGTATATAATATTAGACATGTTTTGTTCCTTCAAAAAAATCTAGTCGTGGATTTAGAGCCTTGAATATCTCTGATATATTTTTACACCCTCATTGTGATGTTATCAATGAATAAAATAAATTATATTTCGTGAAAATTACGTTTTCTTAGTTCACAAATTTTCATTAAATTTAAATTTAATTTCACCTTTTCACGAATGTACCTTTTAAAAACATTGAATATTTTGTAACTTGTTTCTAGTCTAGAGGAGACTTTCTATTCTTGTGCACACAAATTTTATTTTTTGAATCTTATTTTTTGTAAGGTAGAAAAGTAATTGTGTTCAAGATTGAATAAAGGTTTCGCCCCGTTTTGGGTAGAAAATCCCATTAAAAAGTAACAAAACATTGTATAATTAGTGGTGTACAATAACTGAAGGAAAGTTCATTCAGCTTGATGAAGATTGCTTCTCCTAATTGTGCCTTAATGTAATTTTACCATCAGAAAGTAGATTTCGCTGCAACTCAGTTAACACGAAAGCTTGTCTATGTATTATTACAAGGTAGATGAAATAATTGTAATATGGAATTAAATGAACGCTATTTATCGCGAAATAAATAGCTCAACTATTGAGCTACTGCACGCATAAAGTAAATCGCTTTAAACTTGCGTTACCTTTTACAAAATGTTTCAAGTGAAATTGCTTTTGCTTAATGAACCACTTCAAATGTGCAGAAACTAATTTCTTTATAAATCTCGTGCTGTTTTCAGATTTTAAATATTCCTAATTTAAAAGAAGTTTATTTAAAATATAATATTCAAATTCAGAAGAAATTTATTTATGTTACAACGCTTAAAAATAAAAAAAAACAGATCAACAGTTTTGGTGGATTTTGTTAGAAACGAGTAACTGTTACTTTATAAAAAGTGATTTATGTAATTGATTAATCTTTAGATTCATCTTTATTATTCTATTCATTATTATATTCATTATTAATCTACAGTTTCCGGTTAATCTATAAAGTCACAATTATGCTGTAATCACTTCAGTGGAAATTCTAAAATTTACGTTCATTGAATTATATGAAATGTTGGGTTGACTTAAAAGTAAAGTCAGAACTTTCAATAAGAAACAACAGTAAGTTTACTTTTTAAATCTAAGAAATAATAAGTAACACAATAAGTTACGTTGAAAAATGATTTTTATTTCGGGAGTATGTATTTGTTACTACGTAGTAATTATATGAAAAAAATGCAACGTAGAACCTTACGATTTATAAGAAATGTAATTTTTCTTAAAAAGTTTCACTTACGTTAAATGTGCTCCCAGAAATGTTTAGAATTTAATCTATATACTCATCTGACTCATGATTTATCAATGTGGTTTTCGAAATGCTTTTTATTGGAGCTTGTTCAATTTATATAATACGGTTGATATTGTCAAGGTATAAATTTCGTAAGATCGAACATGTTGTTTTTAATATCCTTTACAGATCTGCAGTCTATACAACATTTGACAAATTTGAAGGTTCCCTCTTTGACGCTTTTGCAAATATTTATTTCATACAATATAATATATGTTAATTTATAGATAGAAGGATAATGTAAAGGTAGAGCATGGAAAAGGGAACATCGTAATCCTTCGAAGGAAATCAATAAATCATACTACTACTATATACTTATTTGCTTCTGAGTCTTCCAATAAAATTGATACATTTATTCCACCACAAAATTTACATTGCGAATCCAGGAAAACTTTTACACTCGTTGAATGAATCTCAAGGGTCGCATTGTGCTCCGTCGTCTTCCATCTATCGTATTCCAAGCCCGATTGCCCCTGCCACGGAAGGAGAGAAAAATTTGCGGAGAAGCGGTGGTGACGGTTGTGAATGGAAACTGCTGGACGGGCGTATAGACACAGGTTGCAGGAAGAGAAGGAGAGGGAGCACACTGTTGCTTGGCGAGCCGGCAGCACGCTTTCGGGCCTCTACATAGCCACGATTCGTGTAATCGCGCACTTCACCCCGTTTCTCGCTATAGAATGCAACACGCGACTCCTGCACCCGCTCACGTGCCTGTTCCGTGCGCCACAAGTGGCTGCGAACACATCGTTTACCAGCCCTCCGCTCTCTCACTTTGCCTCTCTCGTTCGCGTTCGTTGTAACCACCGCCAATGACCCACCCCTTTCACTTCATTCTCCCTCCATTGTATTTCGTTCGTTCGAATAATTGTTCTAGTCGCGGGTGCCCTGTTTGGATCATTTGGGCGGATTTTACAGGACTGGTTGGAATTCTTTGCGGGTTTTGAAAATTAATAATATACTGGGTTTCGTAAAGTTTGGGATCAACTTGTGAAAACGGCACAGTTCCGGTTTGGCTGAAACCTTTGCACAGAGGTTCTATTTCAGTAGAGAAGAATATTCTCGAAGGGATTTCTGGTGGATATAACCTGAAACTAATCTATCGATTAAGGAACGTTAGGTTAGGTTAGGTCACATTAATATTTCGGCTAACCACGTAATTCGTATAAAATAAGAACAGTGGCGAAATGCAGTGGAATCTGCTTACTATGATCACTTAGGGATTTGCAGTTTTTGATACGGGTAATCGAATGATAACGTTACGCGGAGGATAATAAATGTTCATTATTGAACTCATTTTATAGCAAACAGTTATGACTAGACTGTGGATTTTTATGCATTTATGGCAAATTTAAATTTGCAAACGGGCAGATTTCGTAATCTGTAACGAAATAAATATACGTAACGAGATTAGTACAATGTAACGAAATAGATACACGTAAATAGAAATACGTAACGCATTAAGTTCTCACGAAAGCCAGAAAAGTATACGGGAGTTGCTATTATATCGTTTTATTTAAAAAACCGTTTGGAGAGCAGGGGGTTAAAATTTTAGGATTTTTCGACGGAGAACGTGCACCAGAAAATTCTGAAAGCACAAAATTATTGAACCGTACGCGTTTTCGTGTGCACCAGTACACGAGCAAATGCAATCCACCGAGATCATCATGGAATGGATAATGTTAATTTAATAAAGTTATGAGGGGGAGCAGGACATTCATTTGGCTCCAATTTTGCGCATAGTTGCTACACGTCATGTTGTATTAAGTGCATAGGACGCATTACTAAAAGTTTCATGCGAAAGCCTCGTTAAAGGTTTGCATTCCACATACATTACACTCATAACTAGCATGTTTTCGTCGGGTAAATTAAAACTGAACGCAGACATTTATAACTATGTCATGCTTCTTTTAAACCTACTATTGTGGTCACAAAAATTAGTTAACAATTATAAATGTGCTGTACCTTGTCGGCATAACTATCGTATAAATTGATTTATGCATCTGAAAATATCTGCAAAAAATATATATACATATCTATAAATTTCATTTCACGAATGTTTAAAATAATAAAACAGTTTTTACGTTACTTTAGATTAATTTAAAGAATACGATTTTGGTTACACAGATCCGAACACAGGGAAAGGTTTTAACACCCATTGTTTGATTTATTTTAATATTAATTACATTTTTCTTATTAACCTCGTATTGCTTTCATGAATTATTTGAATCCCTTGAGTTATTACAAATCTTTCAGAAACCATAAATTGTAGCATTAACTATTTATTATTTTAATTCCGTGTAAAATACTGATGTACTACATGTAATTTGTACCTGGTAGTCTTCAATTTTACACGTTAAAACTGCAATTGGAATTAAAATTAGACTTTATTGTAGATATAACATGTTTTGAATATATTAAGATCATAATATGTGTTACGAAGAAGATTCGTGGTTATAAAACAAATCGTTAATATTCTAATTATTTATATATGTAAATAATCGAAAGAAGCATATAAATTTACTAAATTGTATTTAATGGTTTTGTCATTTATATTGGTGTAAATAGTAACTGTGGTTGCTAATGACCTGTCAAGGTTGAAACAACCTTAAAAAAAAATCAAAATCCAATAATTTTCACCCTCTTCTGTTTTTAGTAGGTAGCAATAAAAATTCAAGTAACAAAATTATCATTTAATAGAATACTTTTAAACTTCTATTCTTCTTATTAAATTACTAATTATTTTAAAATTCTGTTGTTTCAATATCTATCCTCAGTCAGTCAAATAATTAAGAGAATCGCATTTCGCTCTATCTAATTTTAACCCTCGCGTGCAGTTCCCGGATAATTTAATCCGAACTGAAACATGGGTATTTAATAATTCCGTTTTAAACTGTATTATATCTGTAAAATTGACCAATTTGTTCTCGATTATTTGGAGAACATATTTTATGTGTCATATTGCATACTGCACTATTATGTTTCGATAAAACATATTTAAACGGTTGTTCCAATAGTACACAAGTATCGAACTCGAATATTACAAAATAACATGAAACAAAATTAACCAAAACGATTACATTTCTCTTTATCTTAAGCTTCTATTTTTCTCGCTAATTATTTTCAAATCCCTTTTTATAATCTCGCTAATTATATTTCAATTCATACAGGTTACTCGAGTAATCCGAAGGGTTTTTTCTCGTTTAATTTTAATTTTCAGCGATAAAATTGCATCGAACAAAAATAAACAATAATAATTGTCTACTAAAATTTGCCCGTTCGTATTTTTATTTCAGTATTCTTATCCATTGATTCGTTACACTGTCGCGGGCAGGCGTAATCCTCTTGCCACGCGGAATTGTGAAATTCGCAGCGGATTATAACGAAGGATTGCGCGGGGGGATCGGTGAATTTACGATTAACGGGAATACGAAATGACAGTCGTTAGCCCTTTGATTAATATTGAATCTGCAGGATATTGTAAATAATTGCACATAGTCGATTAACGACGCGCTCGAACGTACAAACGCGAGCGCTCCAAAAACCGGTCGCGTCGAGACTCGATTATGAATGCTGCAGGCTACGCCGCGAAATGTATCTCGCCATATTGCTATAGTTAACATTGCGATAGAAGCAGTTGACCCCACGGTTTATCCTTTAATTTCAACCGGAGATTCAAAGCATCGTAATATTAGGCTAGAAGAAACTTTCTACTAAGGATTAACCCTTTTCCTACTAAAGACATATATGGATACATTCCCAAAAATTGAACAATTGTTTGATAAAAATATACGTCTCCGTTTTCCGTGACACGATACTATTTTTACTATAATTCATACTTATTCTACTATAAATAATTATACGAATTATGAAAATATTTATAGCCGTACTGCTTTTGTAATAATAGAAATAGTCCCATTTCTATGCATTGAGAATATTTTCTTAATTTTAGAGTGCTGTAGCGAAAGGGTTAAAATCGTCAGTTTGCTTCCTTTCCGATGAAACAATCAAAACTCTTAGAAAATATCGAAAAGATTGCCAGAGTAAGTTTTTCTTTCGCAATTATTATCGCACTATGTTAAGTGTTAGATTGCTATTCTTTTCTCATTAATAAATATAAAATCCACTGATTGTAAGCGAAGCAAAATTAAATTTTGATATAGAAAATTGATGAAATGTTTCAAATTATTAAATGGAATATGTTCTAGTATTTGTAAAGTGACAGATTGAAAATTCATACGAAGATCACAAATCAAAAATGCAAAACAATTTGTAAATATAACACTAGATAAACCTTTACGAATATCTTGTTTTTAGATGGCACATGAAATAACGCAAACATGGAAAATTAAACTAATTCGTAAAGCTAGTTAAAAATTTTGTTTCAATATTTTCAAGAATTCCTCTATAGACTATATTTCCCTTTACCCTTGTGTCGCACAAGATAATCAACCTCGACAATTTTCCGACCGACATCCAATTGAATCTAATCGTACGAGCTGTGTAGCTTCTCAGCTGATCCACCGCGATATTTCCTCGGACCAGGATCTATGTTCTTGCGAAGCAACCGCGCGACGATAGCGGTAAGACGAGGCGATAGCAAAGCACCGCGACGCAACCTCAAGAACCAGTGAAACAGAGACGAAGGATAGATCGAATCGCTACGTGGACGAGATAGAAACGAGGATGAAACGTGGTCGCCAGGCTGCACGGTGAACTATGTAGGAGGGTGCAACGAAAGAGGTGCGAGGGTGATGGAAACGCGCGGAGCGGCCAGGTCGATTTGATATGGGGCTCCATATAATCAACCAGCTAGCGTATTTATGGTCGAGAGCCACCCACTATACTTGGTGTGTACCCATTCCTCATTCCTGCGTCCTGCTCGACACACAGGGCTATTAAATTTGGAAACTCTATATTCCCGGTTGCATGCATACACGTAATACGTGCATGCACACGCTCGAACCTACTGCGTTTTATAAGCGCATCAAAGTTAATGGCGGAGGCGCTCCCTGCAATTCCGTCTAAAGCGCATCCCCTGTTCTCCGTTTCTCATCCCCCCTCTCCCTCCCTCCCTCCCTCTTCCAAAGCTGGTGAAACAGCGGACGTGGACGCGTGGTATACAGGGTGGCTTTTAATATGTGTCCCCTCCCCCCTCCCCGGCTATCCCCTGGTTCGCTGTAAAGATGAATTCATCGGGGGGTGGAAGTGTCACAAAGCTGGCGTAAACGTGGGCTTTTGGGGTGGACATACGGGAATTGTAAGTTGCGACGTGTTAGGACGTTTCTAGGGGTAGTAGAGTGTAGTGGCGGATGATTCGGTAGTGATGGACGTTGATATTTTGCGTAAGGGCAGTTTGTTTTTGGAGATTTTATGGTTCCCTTGAGGATGAAGTAGAAGAAAAACGGCGAATACCGTATAAAGTAATGGGAAGTAAAATTTGGACGCTTGCAGTGCTGTTTATAGTTATTCGAACGACTTTAGAAGTTGATGGACGCTCTTTGTTAATACGAAAGCTTGAAATTGAAAAGTTTGGAAATCCAAAAGCTTGGAAATTCAAACGCCTGGCAATTCGAACGCTTAGAATTCTAAAGCCTTGGTAAATCGAACGCATGAGTATCGAAAAGCTTGGCAATTCAAATGCTTGGGAATTGAAAAGCTTATTAATCCAAACGCTTGGAAATCCAAAAGCTTGTAAACTCAAATGCTTCGAAAGATGAAAGCTTGGAAACTTAAACGTTTAGAAATTCAAAAGCTTAGGAACACAAACGCTTCGGAATCGAAAAGCTTAGGAATTCAAGAGCTTGAAAATTCAAATGCTTAGAAATATAAAAGCTTGGTAACTTAAACGCTTCGAAATTCAAAAGATTAGAAATCGAAACACTTGTAAATTCAGACGCTTGGGAATCCAAAATCTTACGGATTGAGAAGCTTACAAATTCAAACGCGACAAAATCCGAAAGCTTGAAAATTCAAATGCTTAGAAATATAAAAGCTTGGTAACTTAAACGCTTCGAAATTCAAAAGATTAGAAATCCAAACACCTGGAAATTCAAACGCTTGGGAATCTAAAATCTTAGGGATTGAAATGCTTGGAAATTCAAACGCTTCAAAATCCTAAAGCTTGAAAATTCAAATGCTTAGAAATATAAAAGCTTGTTAACTTAAACGCTTCGAAATTCAAAAGCTTAGAAATCCAAACACCTGGAAATTCAAACGCTTGGGAATCTAAAATCTTAGGAATTGAAATGCTTGGAAATTCAAACGCTTCAAAATCCTAAAGCTTGAAAATTCAAATGCTTAGAAATATAAAAGCTTGGTAACTTAAACGCTTCGAAATTCCAAAGCTTAGGAATCTAAATTCATACGCTTAAACGCTTCACAATCCAGATGCTTTTGGGGATTACAATAAGAAAACAAGTGACACAAACCTTGGATCTAATATTTTCGTTGGGGTTCAAAACAAACAATTCATGCGTCTGTAGAATATGCGCGGTCGAAATAGGGAAGAGCTGTTCATAGATGTTTTGGTCATCGAAAGGTTAACATGTGACTGATACACGCGGTGAACGTGGTTCGGTTTTGTAGTGCCGAGAATATTCGAGGAATAATCGGTTAACCTGTAATTCGTGGTATATTGAGTATATAGAAGACGGCGAAGGTGATATAACATGCAACTTCTAATTCAATCTACGTATTATGTGAGTACTAATTCATTTTTATCTTTTCCTATGGAGAATATTCTATTTTTTAACTCTTCGCGGTCGAAGCACGAATGAGGACGGATTCCAAAATAGACACAAACCAAATCCAATTTATGTGTTACAACTAGACCTGAACAAATTTTATTTGAAATGAAAATAAGGAATAGCTGTTTGAAATAATTTATTTCAGACTGTTATTTGGGAATAAAAATAATATCGATTCAGTTGAAATGAGGATACATCAAGTAATGGTACTATTTTAAGTGATCAATAATGCTTCAAAAAATAATCCTCAAAATAATATCAGAAGGGCAGCATGTTATGAATACCAGTTTGTTCAAGATGAATAAAAAATTAGAACAGGCGATGGGAATAAATAGAACTACATAATATCACAGGTAAATTAGAAAACTTTTATATTTCAAACTCTAAATAATTTATATTAAAAACTAGAATGTGTATTCTCGTATTAACAGCAATAATAGACACCGTGAGTTATTAACATTTAAGTGTTACTACTTTTAGTTCTTTAGACTAAATATCGTCAGGTTCTTCTTGCAGCTAGGGTAGATGTACCAATTACTGCCACTTTAAGCTTACCACGTAACTTTAATTAACTATTTTAGAACGTATTTAACCTATAAATCGTTCCACTTTGGAGCATATTGTTCAAAGCCTCTTTTATTTATGGACATCTTTTATATGTTGAATATAATGAATTAATTACTACCTAATTGAAAATGTACAACAAAGTCCAATGCCTCCATTACTGTCACTTGAAAAGTTCTCATTTAAACAGAAACACTTTTTACATATATATTAACATGTCAGTTTGTGTAACAGATATAAGATGCATAGTAAACGTATCGCCTTTACTGAATTACGACACGTCCCATACTTTATAATTACATTGGTCACGTTTTAATGTTCAACAACACATTTACCTTCTAATATTTATTTTGAAATATTAAGTGTAAACGTATGTACAATGTGTAAGGGTTGTTACGTAAATCGAAGTCCGAATGGAGTATAAAAATTTGTTTATTTACGATTCTTCATACATTACTTTGCTATTAAATAAACGAATTCAAGTATCGGTTATAGGGACACTGACAGTAATTGAGACATCTACTCTAACACCTAAATTATTTCAAATAATTATACGGTAAAATAATATCTTATTGGAAATAATATCTCACATAATGTTACTTCAAAAGTGTTCACAGGTCTGGAAATAATTATCGAATTAAATAGCGTATAACTCGAAATAATGCCATTTCAGAAGTCTGATTACAACTTCTTCTTCGCGTTTCGAAAGGAAACGAAACCATAGCGAACACCCTTAACGTTTCTCCGCCTCTATTGAATCTCTCATCGTATAAAAAGTTGCCATACTGTTGCTCGTTCGAATCGCACCCGCGATTCTACAAGAAAAGAGCTGCATCAGATGTGGGCATAATGGAACCGATCGTGAACGTTTCGAATACGGAAGAAATTAAGTATAAGCCATTAAGAAGGTACGTCTGTAGCGCGGAACAGGCGGGTATCGTTGCAGATGGCAAGATCGTATTTTTGTTTACAATCCCCGGCGAATCTGTAGCCGGGAACGAGGCAGAATATGGCCTCGGGTACCGCCCCAGGAGTTTTCCGGTAACGATACAGCTTTCATGCTACACCTCCGCCGCGACCGACGTATAAACGTGTCGCAATAAAAGATCGGTGTAATTTAGCTCGTTCTAGTCGACCCAACTTTACTACCTCGCGTCAAGGAAAAGGGGTGACTGCGTTTCAAACTTCCTGCTGGATTATAATGAACTATATAATGCATAGCAAAATCCTAAATTAACGTTTTCATGAACATTCATCATGATGAAATTAGTACGGATTATATTTAGGTTGTCTCGGAAATAAATTGCCATTTTTACGGCTTCTTTGCTTCCTAAATTTCTCTTAAGCACTCTGTAGTATTTATTTAATCCAATATTATTGTACAAAGTATCTCACCTAAAACAGACTAGATAATTACCTTCTGTTAAGTTGTCCAATAAATTCGTGTCGTTTCCATTATTAAAGAGGGGTTTACTTTTTTCTTTGATTCAAAAAGTAAATGTAAATTGATCGATAATGTATTTGCTTTCACGGTTTGCAGTCTCTTTCCGTTCTTCGATAAGCTCCTTTTTGTTTCCCCTTCCACTTTGAATCGGCCTTCATCGTCAGAAATAAGAAATTCAGAGGTATCATTATCGAAGCTTGCAAAACCATTTTCAAGCCGTTCTTTCTGCAATGGAGTGTTCTCCAGAAATATGATACATATTTCTCAAACAGTTTTGGCCACAGTACAATTTTAGCAAACTCGAATAATAGAAGATATCGAAAATGTTCGTATTTATATACTTGATAGCAGTGTTTCCCGACCAGTGTGTCGTGATAATTTCATTAAAATTTTACTTGTAGTAAGAATATTTAACATTTTTGGAAATATGATCCGCGTAGTAGTCATCGATATTGATCACTTGCAGAGCGTAGCCTTTAGTAATATTGCATAGTTATTTTTAGACTATAGAAGTTTATGCAGGTATAGTATGCAACGGATATGCAAAATCTATGCAAGATATATGCAAGGCAAATATTAATAATACACGCATCGCAGGGATGAAAAAATTCTGTATTGTAGTATCATGAAAATCATAGTCATCTAAAGTGAAAGTGACCTGCAGGTAAAAAGGGATGGGGAAAACAAATGGGTCAGCGGGCCCAGCAACGCTCTCGAGGTTCTATTGGAAAAGGGGGTGCGAAGCGTAGGCGAAAGCGCATATGACCATATTTGGGCATAGACGCGCCCGAAGAAAGATTGCGTGGTGGGGAAATAGAAACTCATAAAAAGGGACGTTTTCAGCCGAAAGGGAAGAGAAATTGATAAGACGTGGTAGTGAGAAGTTGTTTGAAGTTGTTTTAAGTTGTTTGAAGTTGTTTTAAGTTGTTAAGTTGTATAGCCATATCTAGCGTTAAGAGATAATTCATCGAATAGTCTAGCTTAATTAGTTCCTAACCACTGTAGTAGTAATAAACTTTAAATAATCTATGATAATCCTATATTATTATTCTTAGTTAATCCTTTATTCGCAAAAAGAGATAAATAAGAATAGATCAAAGGAAAATGTTGGTTAAAGTAAACAAGATTTTTGTATACTATAATAATAACAGTTTGGTTGTCAATTCTATATTAGAAAACTAACATGTTATAGATAGAATAATTGTCCCAATTACTGTCAGTGTTCCTATAACCAACACTTGAATTCGTTTATTTAGTAGCAAAGTAATTGTATGAAGAATCGTAAGTAAACAAGTATTGATACTAAATTTGGACATCGATTTGCGTAACAGCACATAGACATTGTTTATTCGTTTACACTTAATATTTAAAACGAAATATTAGGGGGTAAATGTGCTGTTGAATATTAAAACGTGAGCAATGTAATTATAAAGTATGGGACGTGTCGTAATTCAATAAAGGCGATACGTTTACTATGCATCTTATATCTGTTACACAAACTGACGTGCTAATATATGTACGTAAAAATTTATTCTATTTAAACGAGAACTTTTCAAGTGACAATAATGGTGACATTGGTCTTTGTTGTACATTCTCAATTACGTAGTAATTAATTCATGATATTTAACATATAAAAATATCTTCGTAAATAAAAGACACGTTAAACAATATTATACTCCAAACTGGAACGATTGTTAGGTTAAATACGTTCTAAAATAGTTAAACAAAGTTAGGCGCGAACTTTAAAGTGGCAGTACGTGGTACATCTATCCTATACATTGATATGTAAACGATTAAGTATTTTCAACAGATCAGTCAATGAACGCTAAAATAAAAATGGTAGCCCATATTCGGACCACTTCCTCTGTTGATTCATCGACGAAAGTGAAGAAAATTAGGAAGATCAGGAAAAAAGTGCACATGTTTCAAATGGTTGATCATCGCCATTCGAATTAATTGTCCGACCTCGAGTCAGACTGACGAGAATTTATATTCAGGCATTTGTCGGCATAATTCCGTGTACGGCCGCGCGAATATTAAACGCTATGTTGCCTGTAAATGGGCTGCATAATTAGGGACCACGAGATTGCCGGGAAACACCGCTCGTCACCCTTTCTGTATTTTGCATATTTTACACGCGTTTATATTTCTCTCAAGTGCCGCAAAGGGTTGATTAAAAAGTGATGATCGCGACACGAGCGAAACTCGTTTTCCATGGCTAAAGGGATTCCCTTTTGTGGGTTAACGTCGGCCTCGTCGCTTCGTAGGTCGACAGCGGGTTTGCGAAATGCGATTTGTGCTCTTGTGACATCGATTATAGTCCGGTATTGCGAAATATGGGATTTATACAGCTTCTACGATCGTAATATTCGTATTTTCAGTAGTGTGCGAACTATGTGTAGCGATGGGACTGAGACACGTTTCATACCATTTAATACGTTTATGTTTAGAGTTGATATTTGCGTATGAATCTCATGTACGATACGTTTTCAAACGATTTTTGGTGTATTAAAACAATTAACTATCGTATCGATACGTATCACTTGTATCATGTTTGATACCTAGGTATATAAATGTAATTACGAAGACCCGAATACTATTCATACAAAATCTATATCGTGAAACATGTGTGGCGGCTCTCCTGCACCCACCACTAGAGGGACATATATGAAATAGGACTTTCTCGAAAGTACTCGCTCCAACTACCTCGTCCATATATATACCGCCTTTAATCTTCCTTCCAATATCCCAACGTCTAAGGCAGGGCCTGCTATGTAGGTAGCCTTACTGATGAGTCCACTAGCAGGCCCAGGACGAAACGCACAACACCCTTCCTTTTCCTATTCTATCCCCTCTCTACAGCTCCACACATGTAATAAGATCAGCCAGTAATGATCAACCTTTTATCCTCTACTGTCGATTATATCACTTCTATCGTACTTATTATTTCAACAGAAATTATACGATTTTTTCGAAAATTAATTCTTAGATTCATGTCGGTGAGAGGCGGGAAAATTATTTTATATTAACTTTTGAAATTAGTTGAACAATTACGGCAAGCAGCAGATCATTACTGATATACACTTTCCTTTGTCTTGTTGATATCTCCATGAATACCACGTAATTGTTTTGGATCGATATTGCATGAGACGACATGAAACATATTTTACCAATACAAATTATTTTGATACGCGCGCGAAACCATATCAAGGTATTCGGGAATTGATATGTATTGGTATTCATAAGTATCTCTTTGAATTTGTCCGACCATTAGCTGCAACTAAACGGATAATCGAATATCCGAATATCCGGATAATGACGTTACAGATTATTATTAACCTGGATTTCGAATATCCGAATTTTTCCCCCACGAATCCGCATATTCGAATATCGGTTGGATTTACATACTAATTACGTGTTTATGCAAAGATACGAATGCGTAAATTCTATTCGACAATGTAAACTGCTTGATTTCGCACTGCGACTTATAATCATGCACAAATTTATGTTCTGTCTTTGTTCTTGTCTTAAACAAAATATGTTTTTAAAAAAATATCTACTACATAGGTATATGATATTAAAAACTTTATCAGAATAGTCTATGAGCGTAAATAAGCAGAAAATGTTACACAAACGTAGTTGTTCGATATCTTATTGAAAAGTTATCACAAAAATATGAAATGCGAAGAGAAATATGACGGAAAACAAGAATAAATTGACAGCCAATATAATAATTAGTTGTCAATACTCCATTTTAAGACGTTCGCTTAACAACGTTGTCAGTATTATACTGATAGCACTAAAAAGTTGAACTTGTTACTTTACGAAATTCATTTTAATTTCATTTTATTTCAATGAATATTGAAATCTGAAGGCAAATCGACTTATCTTATTGCCATTATTTTACTTAATCTATTGTATAACGTTCAGTTTTTTCTCTATTATGACTCGAGTTCATTGCCTTGAGAACTTATTAATACTATTTTCATAAAAATTCTACTAATTTGAAAATTATCAAGAGCTAACATTACTTTTCCATCTTATTTTATTATAACTTTCTAATGAAGCTTCAAATGACCTATGACTATATATATCAATCGTTTGCTTATTTATACGTGTAGAAAATTGACAAAACTTTTCGTAAAAAGTCTCAAACACCCTGTGGCTAAACAATGGAAAATTACACGCTACAATTTTCATATTTTTAGTATCCTACGAACGCATTCTACAATAAAAATCCGGGAACATTTTGAACGCACTTTGCAAAATGTTTCAAAAAAATGATGCTAATATAAAACATGAAAAATAATTGATGAATAGGCTGGATACGGTTTCAATGTTTCTCTCAACAAACCGATCGATGCAAACACATTTCGTTGAACAACGTGTGCGTGGCGGTTAGACGTTAGGTTGGTTGTAATGTGGCGCGATTATTGCGGTTAACTTCACGAGATAGCTCGTGTTCCACTCGTATTACACTATCCAATATCCTCTGCACGTGCGAACACTTGCTTCTACGGCTGCACAACATCGCTCTCCATCGTTAATCGCTCGCGTGTGCCTGAGAAAATTTATTGCTACGACGCCTTCCCGTTTTATATTTTTCACGTTGTATTTTAGACAAATTTTGACGATAAAATATCAAAAAGAAACACTGTAACTTAACTCTTTCAGTGGTAACCCTTTCACAGTGTAATAAAATAACGAACAAATAGCAAAGAAGGCAAAATACGACGAATGTTTAGTTTCCCCATTGCAACATTTTTTCTGCTTCAATTGCCCGATACAAAAATATAAAATTTCACTTATTCGCACGTAATATGCCTTTATAATTGTATTACGTATGTATAATATAATTTGAGATCTGAAATTTGTAGCGGCGTAATTCGACAGGTTTTTCCCGAGTCTCTCTCGTACTAAACTGCGGAAGGGTTAAACCGCTGTATGTTCAGAACCTTGTGATTAGAATTTCGTTCTTTGTTTCCTTCCCTTCCTTTCATTTATTTTGTTTACCGTGGCTGTAAATGCTCCTGACATTTTTCCAATCCTTCATAGTTTTGACAGAACATTGCGGCTTTCTAGAAATCAACGGATTGTAGGTTAAGAATCGCGGTTCTAAAGTGATCAGAATTGTAACGTTCGCGTACCAAGGTTGGCCAAAGTTTTGTCTAAGGACTTTATTGTTCGAATCTTAAACCACTAGAATTACTATAGTTACAGATAATATTATAATACTACTATTATAGTTTATCTGCTTATAACCACGTTTGCAATGGATGCTAAATTGAGAGCAATCTTTGGGACTTTTAGAAGTCAATGTAATTGGGACTTGAACAATTAGTTCTGAGCCATTACTAGTTTAACATTCAAAATTTTTAGCAATTTTACATTTATGGAGCCAATTTGTCACTTGAAGAATAGAAAAGTAACGATATCGAATTGAGAAACGTGCCAAAAGTTAACAAAATAGAGGATCTGAATTAATTTGTACACTTGATATCAATATTGATGAAACTTTTTATAAGGTTGAATAATAATTCAACCAGTAGACAAAATGATGCATCAAATTTTTATTTTACTTCACATGTTTCTACAAGATTAAAACCATCCCGTGTAACCGAATTATAAGCTTAAATTGACCGGTCTTTTATTAGCCTAAATTCCTAACCGGTTGGTAATCTGTTAAATATCGAAGCATGCAGACGCGACACGCGTGTTACGTCACCGCGCGACACATATACGTATGAGTTAAAGCGAAAAAGACCCGTTAAATCGCCAGGGAAATAGAGAAGTATACACGGTCAGTAGTAACAAAGCCATGATCCCTTTGGAGCCACCAACAGGGCCGGTGATAATGCGCGCACTGGGACACCGAATACTTTGAAAGCACAAGACAAACTCGAAACGATGATTAGCCAACGAGCCGGATGGGCAAACGGACGAGTTTACCTAGTAGCCAAGTCAAATAATAGAACGCGACATTTGTAAGCAGGCCACAAGCTTTAAAATCGCGATTCCGTTTGATATCCCAAATCTTGTCGGTGTAAATTCGCGCGTCGTCGAGGGAGCTTTTACAAGCTTCAGCCCTATGATTCCTGTTTTTGTGGGTCTCGTTGTACCGGTGAAGCAGAAAGGATTTCTAGTTTTATGGGTGTAGGGTAGATTTCCTAATAACTGTCAGGAGCGGTGGAATAATATCGATGTTTCTCGATAGTCTCGAATAAACTATCGATAGTTTATCGATGATCTTTGATAGTGGTTTACTTAACACTAGAACTACAGACAATTACGGTTGTTCTGTACGGTATGGCTGCGAGATCGTTTGTGCTTCTTTCTCGAAAGCGTTCCGTGATTCTCGTCGCGTTGGGTAGTGAGACGGAATTAGTGAGGTGGTGAAGTCAACGGGATTCTTCTGGATGTTTTTGTAAAACTTAACAGTTTAATATAATTGAAGACACCGTAGTACAGATTGCTTGTATGTATAGAGCGAGGTTGTTCCGCGTGTCAACGTGTCGGTTTGCTGGTTTTCGTGTATCTGTTTTCTCGTTACATTTTCGCCGTATTTATACCGTTTTCGTGAGCACGTTTTAGACGGAATAGCCAATCAGGGTTGGTTTGTAATTTGTCGGAGAAAGGGGCATTGCACGACGCTCACCCATCGTGGGTCCGCGCGGACGGCGCAGGTAGGCAAGGGGCTGTTGTTGCCTATGAGCCGCGACAACGGTGTACTTATTTATACGAAACCAATTAAAGCATTAGATATTTGAAGAAGCATATAATTCACTGGAAATAAATCTTTATTTACCCCCTATATATAAAATCACGGTAAATTTGTGTGAATGAAGTACTGTAAGTTTATATAACCCTTGTAAGGAATTGCAGACAAGCCATTTTAACCACTTTGGTAGTTCTAGTGTTAAATTTGTAGAAAATTAACGGGATCAGTGATTTAAGATATGATTCATTTGTAAATAGCCAGCTATTTTTATCCGCAAATTGGAAAAGAATATGAATATTTTTATGTTTTTGAATGGGCTCCCGTTTTCGTTGTTATTTGACCTACCGTATTGAAATTTCATAATCAGAATTATGTACGCGAGTCGAACCAAGCGATGTTGCCGCTAAAATGAGAAGCAATACAATATTATAACATGCAAATATTAGATTACGTCAACCAAAGCAGGCGAGTTTAAGAAAAAGATAATATAACATTTATTTTCGACTACGAAGAGATCTTCTTCGTACAAACTTTTCCATTTCACTTTAAAAGGGCAGCAAAACTGTACAATGTATTAATACAAAAAAGTATGGAAAACGGATTTTACATCGGGAAATAATGGAGAACAAATGAAGAATGAATTTTCGACTATCGAAAATGATCGATAAGAGAGATTGACTATCGATACTCGTTCGATAGTCCAAAACCATCGATGCCATCGATGGTATTATCGATAGTTTTCCACTTTTAGTTTAGTATCTTTATAACTGCAACTTTAATTATTTCATTTGCAGTATTTACAATTAAGCAATACAATATTACATTATCATTAACACAACAATTAATTAAGTAAAGGTATCAATATACGCTATCAATTTATACGATTTATTCAGTATATTATAAAAAATTCGATCTTTTGGCAATAGTTTAGAACAGGATTTTGTTGACAATGAAAATTATCAATTGTGGTTTCTCATTAAATTTAAAAATAACTTATACAACTTCGAATTGTTCTCGCATAATATTTTAATATTGTAACAATTATAACTTCTATTGAAAATAAGCCCAGAATAAAGGAAGATTATTTTATAAGCCGGTATACATCTGCATCTGCGTCCCATGATTCTAGACACCATGAAATCGCATGGAAGGGTCTATTGTGAGAGGATTCTATTCTATACGCTGTCCACCAATTCGAATCTTTTGATCGTTTTTTTGTGCATCGAATCTAATAGTTTCGTTCATTCAAATTTAATTTAAACATTTCCCTGCAACTTTATCGAGAACTTGATTCGTCCTTTACTCTCTTCTACGATGAGATGCCTTTTCCCAGATGAGGATTTTCAAATCCTATTTTCATTTTAACCCACGTAATCACAGATGCACGGTTTATGAGACATTTAACCCCTTGGCATACAATAACGAGTCATACTCGTGACACGAATTATGATGTTGATTCAATAAAAAGGGATTCTACTTGCAGCAATGTTAAATATTAATTTGATTTTTAATTTTAATTCATAAGATTGATAATCACTAATTTGTAGACCCGTAGGCTTAATTATATGGTCGCGTAGCGAGTGTTAGAGGGTAAGAGCCTGCCGTAGCAACAATAAAGCCCAAGGAACCAGTACTTGTTAATTTTGCAGCTGGTCAGCACGTGAACCCAAGATTTGGGATAGTTGTAATTTCGTCATTTTCGCATGTGATTTCAAAGTCGAGGCGATCCTTGGTTTTTATTGCTGGCTGCCGAGTTCCGGGTAGGTAACGGGAAAGACCGAGTGACCGTTGACGGGGAAGTAGGAAATTCTAAGGGGCAACATACCCCTTAGCTCTCTCCATTGGGACTCTTCCCCACCATTCGAATATTGAAAAATATAAAATGGTACGCCAGGCAACGGAAGGTCTGTCTGCGTCTATCGCTCGTCGAAAGAATAAAGTAACGTTAAACGAATTGAATTGTATCTTCCTCGCCTCCCCGAGTTCCGGTCTACAAATTAAAAATTACATATAACATTTGAACACCTTGCATACAATATGGTGTAAAGTTAATGAATAACTTAGGTGACATGCATGGATAATGAAAAAATTAAGTGAAAAAGTTAAGCGATACAGAATCAACCATCCTGTAATAATACGTACATACTTAAAATTGATCGATCTACAAATATAGTTAGCTCCAATTTAAAGTAACCCGCTATAAGAATATAATTATAATACTTTTATATCACGGAAAAAAATAGAAACGTAGCAAGAAAAATCCTGTAACATTAACGCAACGATTTTTGAGACCGCACGTGTGTTTTGACGTAACAGTATTGTCACATCTATGAGAACGGGTTAAAATCATCTTTTCTCGTCTGGAAAAAATATTTACATACATTTTCAGTAGCTTAGATTAAAATTACTGGTATAAAATTATGCATATGATAACGAAAATTTTTCACTTGGGAACAAAAACATTTAGTATTATTAACCCTTTCACTTTCGGCACCTTCGAACTTCAAACTAAAAGCGTAGGTAAGAATAGCATTTATTAATACGGAAATAATACAGCTATAAATATTTGGATACTCTACAAGATTAATTTTACCGTAGTATTAATGCACGAATGATATTAGAAATTATATTGTATTATAGGAAAAATATATCTACGTATGCTTTTAACAAATGTCAGTTCAATTCTTGAAGACGTATATATACGTCCATGATAGCGAAAGGGTTAAAAAGGCAAATATGCATGCACAATATGTGTTTCCATATCTAATGTTTGAAATTTGAAATTTTTAGTTCTAAATTCAAAATATTGTAGGTTAAATAGCTCCTTATTCTTCTATGGGTGTCCAGTCCTGTTTCCATAAAAATTTCAACACAAATCCACAAATAATTCAAGATCAAAGTGAAATGTACAAGATTGTCAGTAAAATAATATTGAAAGTTGTAATATTATTTTAGTATCTTTCACTACCATCTCTCACTGTAGATAGCACCTAAGGTAGTTGTTTTTACTGTCTGGTGAAGGAAGTTTGGTTAATAAGCTAGAATAGAATCCCTTAATCATTGTCTTCTTCATCAGCGGGGTGGTATTTTTGCACGAGACACGTCTGTCAACGGTATTAACATTCGATATGCGTAGCCTGTCGTGCACGTCGAGTTAAGGACGTTACTTCGATCGAGTCGATCAATAATAAGCCATCGCCTGCGCTTCCAGCTAGAAATATTACCGGATTTCCGCACAGGGGATCCCATGATCTTGTTCTCTCGTCTGAGCTTCCGCTGATTTCCAGTTTGCAACAGTAAAAGGTGAAACTTCACGTATCTGTGTAATTAACTTCGCGTTACTTTCAAATTTCAGCAGTTATTTTCACGTTATCAAATTACTTGGAAGAGAATTCTCGAACTTGCGTGCTACAGTAAATCCTCCGTTTTATGAACACCCATTACATGAATGCTGTATCATTTGAACGTTGTATTATGTAAACGGTATTCCTACTATAGTATTGTATATAAACAGTGCTAATTAATTGTCGTTGTAGAACGAAATTTATGATAATGATTCAGTTTGAAAGTGACATACGCACATTCTTCCGATGACGTTATTTTAGAAAATGTTTTGAATAATAGCCAAGAAGTGTATAGCCAAACGAAATCGGTGATAGCAATGACGAAGATGTACCATCTCACTTTTAAACATTTCAAGCCATGGAAACTGATCCCCCCCCCCCCCCCTCCACCCCAATACAGTCAGTTATGCGTTAATGTAAGAATTTATCCAACTTCTAAATTTAGCAACAAGTTATCAAATTTCTGTTCTAGATTTATTTAGAACCTTAAGTTTAACTGTTTAGCTGAGCTAACTTTAACCAAGAAAGTTGTATACAACTTGCCTGTAATTGGAAACTTTAGCTATATAATAACTCGAAGCACAAGATCATATCTTAACGAAAGTGCAAAACATTAATCTACGAAGACTTAGGAACCTTAATCAAACACTAGTTTATAGGCTTCTGTACCTTCCCGAACTACGTTGAGTTTAGAACACTAAAAATCACCTATAGTTTCTGTAGCTTGGTGCCTGATTGGACCAACTTTTGTAGAGGAATTGATCCAGATACGGGCTAGTATCTAAATATGGGCTAATTGAAGCGTAAGGCTTAGTAACCCTTCGCCTGCATTTATGACACGGGCAAAATTCTCACTGTTCGTTATCATCGGCACGAAAGAGGCCATTTCTTGCAAAATGATTTCAATACTTTTGCTTAAGCATCAATTGTACATTAAATTGAAGACTTCAAAATGTACTTCAGAATTTTTACAGATTTTTTTCACTGTCTAAAACTATGGAAAAGAAACCGAAACAGAAGTGAGCCAAGTTGCAGGGCGCATTAGTAAAAAACAGCTTGCAAGCAAAGGGTTAAGCGGTGCCCTTAAAGTTGACTTGCAATACGACATTAATCGTCAACCACGAAACAGAGCAATCGCTATGAATTTCTTTATTCCTATGTAAATTAAGTCTCAAATGTGAGAAACAATTTTTCCACGAATGTTATTGATTAACGGGCGATTCACATTTACTATTTGTAATATGACAAACTAGATAACGTTCGTATTGGATTGAATGGAAAGTTCGTGCCGCATTATGTTCATATTGCATTTCGCAATATTTTTTAACTATCCAACGATTAGATCTGAATGTACATTAATTTAACTGTTCAAGTTCACTTTAAGAAAGGTCTTTGGGGTAGCAAAATGATTCTATCATAACTATAAAGCTAACTATCAAAATATTTATAAACACAACTTCAATAAAGAATTGGTTTTTCGACATTTCTTAAAATTCGGTTCCGCGGTTAAAAAATTTGAAAATATTTCAAGATGTATATATTGAGGCTGTGGAGAGGGGATAGAATAGGAAAAAGGAAGGGTGTCGCGTTTCGTCCTGGGCCTGCTAAGTGGACTCATCAGTAAGGCTACCTAGCAGGTCCTGCCTTAGACGTTGGGATATTGGAAGGAAGGGTAATGGCGGTATATATATGGACGAGGTAGTTGGAGCGAGTGCTTTAGAGAAAGTCCTATTTCGTATGTTCCTCTAGTGGTAGGTGCAGGAGAGCCGCCACAGTATATATCACTGGATAAAGTATCTCCGATCTTTCTTACAACTTTTTATGCGATAGATCAAAGAAAATGGAGCTTCAACTGTAAATTACGCTTCCTCTAATTACCCTAATAATAGGGATAGGAGGTTGAAACATACCTGAAAAGGTTTTATTTGGAAGACCTATTTATCAACACATTACCATCGGGAGACATAAAAATATGTTTTTTTTCTTGACTGCTCGTAAAATGCCGGAGACATATAAATAGGGTTTTACACATTGTGCATTAAATGTCGGCGACGTATAAATATGTGTTACAACAATTATCAGAGTTCTATGTCAGTACATCGGTAGCTTCCCTTATAGTCGTTACTTATTGCTTTTACATACTTATTCGGCTACACGCAAAAGTTTTCGCGCAAACAGCCCGGATCGTAATGTGTTAACATATTGCAAGATGAATTTGATTTAGCGATACTCTTCCTATAGTCAGTCGTCTAAACCTTTTCCGTATAAAATTCGACACGAACTTTCCGTTTACACCAAGTTGTTTAGATACCACGGTATTCCAAATCACCCGCAGTATTCCAAATACGCTGTATTTCCTATGCTTCTAATTTTTCTCAATTTTTCGCGTACAAATGTAGCAATCTCGCAACAAATGTGTATCGGTAAGTTTACTGAAGCGTAGCAGAATTTTCGATCGGGCTCGCGGCATTTGCGCGGCGATTAAAACACGTCCGATCATAACCCCTGTTGGACCATTTCGTTCGACTTTTAATAGAGCAGCGTTCTATTTGATTTTCCTTTGGATCGTGTCGCACGCGTGTACGCGCGTGTTTACCGGCGTTGATACTCGCTCGCTCGCGCACGCTAGATGAACGCGCGCGAGTAAACAGGCCACGCACAGCCAGAGAGGAGCATCCGTTCTCTTCCTTTTACGGTTTTTATTATTCTATCTAGACGCGGAGATTCAGGCAAATTCTCTTGGCCAGAGTTGCCGCACGCGACTGTTTCAATTCGTCCTGTTTGTTTGATGTGCTCCTACGATCCCTGGTTTTTCACGGCGTTTGAAGTGGAATGGCGTACTAAAATGAAATTGAATGGTCTGTTTGTGTAATTCTTAGAGATCGATGTCGCTGCAAATTGGATATTTGGTAAGAATATGGGAGAAAGCATTTGAAATGCAAAGGGAAATACGAGGAATGTCGCGAAAGATTAATGAGAAAATTCATTTTTAATACCTACACCACTGTGTAGTGAAAAGATGCATATAATCTGGATTGTTTCGAATGAACCTGGAAACTTTGGAAATGATACTGTTAAAACATTATTTCAAACGACATGTTATTTTACTTTATAATTACTTGGAATACTTGTTGGAGATTATTGTGAAATTTTTTCAAATCTTGGAAATTATGGGCGTGTTGAGAAAAGGAAGCGATCCACGTATGGGCTAATTAAAGTATAGAGCTTATTAAGTGCTGCCCTGTGTCAGGAAATGTTCAGAATTATGGCTGAAGAACAAATAAAGTTGTATAGAGGAAATAGTACCCTCGTTTGTTGTATCAACGTGTTCTGTTGCAAAAAGTGTCATTGTTAGGAATTTCACTAACGTAAAGGCTTCCACAGGTATGTTTGTTTCATTATTCTTATAATTATCCGTTGAAGTAAGAACTAATTTGCTAAAAGCACTATGTTGCTAATATTGAGAGCTTTCTTTACCCACTTTCAGTAAAAAAAAAAAACAGTTTCCTGAACTGAAACAATAGTTCTCATTTTTATTTTAGATTATTTTATGAGTTGGTCCCCGCTTTCAAAAATGAAAATTTTCACTGTTACTTGAAATTTGTAACTTGTAGCAAACATTACTTTTGTTGAACATATTTCGATTCTACTTCAGGATGCTAACATGTTATAGATATACACTGGTATGTAAACGATTAGGTATCTCCAACGTGTTAGGCAATAAAAAGACCACGTTCAATAAAAAGGGCAGTTTTCTGAAAAAAAACAATGGTTTTCATGTTTATTTTGGATTATTTAATGAGTGATCGATATTTCGACCACAGTTTCAAAAATGAAAATGTTCACTGTTACTTTACAGTGTCATGTCCGTTGGCTATTACATAAAATGTAAGAAAAGAAGAAAGGCACTGTGAAAATATGGAAATGAGTGAAAGCGAAGAATAATTTGATGTTTAATCATATACGGATAATTTAAGCTTCCCTGTAAAAGTTTAATTATTGTAGCTACTGGTAGGTAATATCAAAAAACGTTCGGAGCGCGAAGGGTTATTATTTATGCCTATTGAATGCATTGTGCAATTTGTTTCATATTTAAATTTTCCGCAAACGCATAATGATCCGTAGTTCAGCTACTACACGTTTCTTGCGGCAAAGGAAGTGATCCAAATACGGGCTATCACTTTTACTTTAACATTTATTACCTAACCTGTTGAAGATATCTAATCGTTTTCATATCATTGTATATCTATAACACGTTAGCTTTCCGATGTAGAATTGAAATATGTTGAACAAAAGTAATGTTTACTACGAATTACAAATTTAAAATAACAGTGAAAATTTCCATTTCTGAAAGTGTGATCCAAATATGGGGGCCGCTCGTGAAATAATCTAGAATGAAAATGAAACCTATTGTTTCTTTTTTTTTTTCAGAAAACTGTTCTTTTTATTGAAGGTGGGTTAAGAAACTCTGAATGCTAGCAATAACGTACTCTTAGTAAATTAATTCTTACTTCAACATATAGTTATTAGAACAACGGAACTGCGGCGGCTCTCCTGCACCTACCACTTAGAGGGACATACGAAATAGGACTTTCTCGAAAGCACTCGCTCCAACTACCTCGTCCATATATGTACAGTACTGCCTGGATATTGGCCGGGGTTTTGCCTTGGATATTAGCCGGCCGCTATCCCTATCAGTTCTTGGAACTGACTTCGAAACTGTCCCGGTGACCAAGTACATATGTTTTCACACCTACCGTGAATTGTCGACGAGCCCTGCTGTGTATCTCTATCTTACTCGCTCTCTATGAACAAGGAGACACTCAGGATTTCCTGAAAGATCTACGTCCCTTCAACTTTGGCCAGATTCGGTCCCGAACTTCAACCAATATCCAAGGCAACACTGTATATACCGCCTTTAACCTTCCTTCCAATATGCCAACGTCTAAGGCAGGGCCTGCTAGGTAGCCTTACTGATGAGTCCACTAGCAGTCCCAGGACGAAACGCAACACCCTTCCTTTTTCCTATCCCCTCTCCACAGCTCCACAGAACAAACATACCAGTGAAAATCTTTACGATTGCCGAAATTCTTAACAATGACACTGTTTGCAATATGACACGTTAATACAAAAACGATGGTTACTATTTCCTCTGTACAACTATATTTGTCCTTTAATCGTAGTTTCGTTCCATCCCTGACACAGAACAGCACTTAATAAGCCCTAATCTTTAACTAGCCCATATTTATATCCGAGTCTATATTAGTACCATTTCCTGGTTAAGTAGTTATAGATAGTAATTATAATAATATTATAGGAAAAAATGACGTAGATTAAATATAGACAATAGGTATGTAGACACATAGATATATACACAGATAGATAATAGGTAATAATATGCATGATGCTATGGAGGACAGAATTTATTTTTGTTAAGATAACGGGACCATTGTAATTCTAACAGGAAACCAATAAAGTCTCTAACAAGAAACCAATAAATAATATATATATATATTGGTATCCTCTACTTCAAATTACTTAATAATTTTAACTAAAGAAAATTTTATGAAAGTGTCCAACAATCCAATAATATCACTTACACGTAACGATTTCATTCACGGAAGCATTCGTGTCGACGAGCGAATTTTTGCCCGAAAGCCGGTCCATTCGGTTATCATTATCCACGTAATTACGTTAATGTTGTACGGGAGCCGTGGTAGATGAATTCGCTTATTAAATCGCCCCTCATAATCGCGGCCGATAAATGCACGACCGGGAGCCGTCAAAACTCCACCACCTTTCCCTTTTTTGTCGTCCTCTTTTTCTTTCTCAGTTAATCACGTCGACCCGGCAACGATTATGCAAACGCTACTGCACCCCCGATGCCTTTGAATCAGTCAGAGAAATGTGGAAAAAATGGTTCTTCCCTGGAGGAACGCGATGATGATGGCTCGGTAATTGAAGCGCGGTTTCTCGTGGCGGGAAACGTATTAAAATTCAAACCGCGTGTGTGCGGCGAAATTTCGCGCCACGCGTGGTTTTTTTTTTTTTGGAAAATTCGTCCAGCGTGAAACGTTCTCGTCAAAATAACGGCCCTGTTCGTCGATATAAAAGTCCCAGAGCGCGTTCATTCGAGAGTGAGTATCATTGGCGATGAATTATAGAGCAGAGAATAGTAAAGTAACTGAAATGACTTTCGAAATTGAGTGAATTTTGGTTATTAGCACCTGGTTTATTGGTATCGCTCGTGTAATTAGGACAAGCTTTTGAAACGTCGATGTTAATCGTGCTTTTTTGCAGTAATTGTTTTTTAAACGTTGCAAAAACCTTCCCCTGACGAGGAACGTTGTTTTATTTCGATGTGTTTGGTCCCAGCGGATAGCTTGGAGCACGCTTGTTACTTTGCGACTGGAGCGCTTAATGGTTTTACTTTGGATTCTTTTGGTACGCGCATTTTAACTGTTTTTTATGGAAAATTAATGGCTGGATTATTACGGGGATAGACGGAAGAAGAATAGAGAGTGAAAGAACGTAGGATTCCTTTGTGGCAAAAGGCGCTAGAGAATACATGGGCAGATTTGTCGTAGAAAGTGAGTTTCAATTTTTAAGTACTAACACGTTGACTGCCACGCCAGTTTTGTATGCTTTGTCCTAAAGACCATAATATTGGGTTGATGTATAAATAATTTCGGGAAATTAAGGACAAATTCGAAGGCATGCTTTCTCTTCGTGTACCGTACGTATCATTTTTAAGTTTGTGTTGCGTTTTTTTTCGTTTCGGTAGTGAGAAGAGACATTAAGCATCGAAAATCCTGCTTACTTTGTTCCATTTCTTTAATAACGTTGCACAGTGGTAAGAATGCTATTTCTAGCTGGACAAAATTATTATAGAATAACTAATGGCTCTTTATGTCTTAATAATTACAATTTCGTTGTCCAAATAGAATTTTTTCTTTGGTAATAGAGAATGGGAGTTGAAAATTATACCAGAAAAGCTATTATTTTCGTTAAATTTCTTTATTTATTGGTTTGAAGGAATGAAAAGTAAATCTTCGAATATTAGATGTTTTAGGATTATCGTTACATATGCGTAAAGAAAGAAATGAAGGAAATAAGATATATTATTTAAAATCGATTTATTTTAATCTGTATATCAACAAGATTTTTCAAATTACCTGGGATTAAAAGTTTTGAAAAAAATCGTTTTTTGTCTAGCTAGAATCAACATTTTTACGACTGTGTGTCGTAAAGTTGTTACTCAACTAATCTCAATCAATAACGACTTGAAATAAGCGTTGGACTGGCAACTCTCACAATACTATAGTTTTGTTTTGTTTAGGGCAATAATAGACATGATTGCTGATACTTAAGAGCCTTTTCACATTATCCGGACTTCGCCGTCTGGTTTTTGTCATCCGGTTGAAAATGAATATTGCGGCCCTTGTTCTTTTCGTTAAAAACAACGAAAACAAGTATATAGATTTTTATTTATTTTCGAAAACCGGACGGTGAAATCCGAATAATGTGAAAAAGCTCTAACACCATCCGTCGGAAAAAACAGACATTATTTGTACATCAACTTAATAAAATTTAACATGTTTCAGTACGATACACCCTAGTATTTAATTTGTATAAAATATTATATTTTAATAAAAATGTTTAAATTTTTAATAGTGCACTTTCAATTTCATAAGATTATCTAGTTATTTATAATCTTATTTTAATATATATTTTGTTTCAATATATATTTATATATATCAAAGTGATTCAACATTTTGTAATCGACGATATTCATTTTATTAAGTGTACCAATTAAAAAACATTTATTTTATCATCAATTTAAATAGGTACCTATAATTTATTTGAAAGATGGCGCCAATCATTACAGAAAGGCAACAATTACATATAAAATAGAATAAGTACTTAATTTTGTTCAAAATAATCGCTGATTGGAATAAAAATTGTAGATTATTTATTGTTACACCTAATACTTTAATTAGTCCAATTAATGTGGCAGTCAGCGTGTTAAGTATTTTCTTGTTTCGAAATTTTCAGGTTTAAAAAATGTCTAATTTCTTGAGTTCAGGATTTTCGACGCCTCGGACTTTAACGTCTCGAATTTTTAAAAATTCGGATTCTCAAACGTTCGAATCCTCGAAACTTCGAATTCTCGAATGTTTCAATTTTCAAAACTCCGAAATTTCAAACATTCGACTTCTCAAAGTTTCGAGTTCTCCACGTTCCGAATTGTGAAAACTGTTAATCCCCAAAGTTGTGAATCCCCCATGCATTAAATTCCCAAAATGTCGTATTCGCAAAGCATCAAATTCTAGGCGCTTCGAATTCCCAAAATATTGAATTCTCAAAATTTTAAGGTTTCCAAAGCATCAATTTCCAAAATTTAAAATTCCCAAAGCTTCGAATTCACGAACCTCTGAATTATCAAAACTTCCAACTTTGAGCTTCCAACTTTTAAAGCTTCTAATTCACCAATCGTGCAAGTTTCGAATTCCAAAAATTCATTTTTTCATTCAAATTTTCTAATCTTCTCCACTCTCAACCACCCTTAAACTTACTTCGATACTAATATTCCATAAATCTAAAATTCCATGTAGCATTTTCACCGTAGAATTTCAACTTCCTTAAAATTCCAGTCTCTCCACCAAACTTACGAAACGCGATGGAAAGTAATACCCAAGTATTGAAGTACCATTTCATCAGCAAACGCTTAACCTCGAAACCGTTGCAATTGCCAGGTTTATCACGCTCTCAGAAACTCGCTTACGGACAGAAACCGACTTCCTTTTCGTCACAGCATTCACCGATTGTTCCTTTTATTCACGGAACAAAAGCCTTTGGGTGATTTCGTTACTCTTGACCAAGATACGATATCCTTTTTCCGGCATGCTCGATCCTTTCTCCCGCCTCCGGTTCGTCCATTTGCGCCGCAAACTAACTTAATCGCTCGCTTGCTCGGGCGCACCGTCTCGATCCGCCTCGTAAATAGAGCGGCCGCTTTCCACGACCGCTTTTGCATCCGTCGCTCGAATCTAGCCTCGGTGAATGGGAAAAGCCACGTAATCCCACCTGCCACGTGGGGATCCCTTTCGATGGAGCAAGAATTCTTCGATCGAGTGCGTTGCGTCACGTGTGTACGATCGATGATCTGCGTGATTTATGTCGTTCCAGTTGTCATTGAGTTATGTTCACCACCGCATAAAAGTATCGAAACGCTTACTTATCGTAACCCCTTCTTGCCCTACGATTATTTTATTACCTAGGGTAGATGTACCCACGTACTGCCACTTTAAAGTTCGCGCGTAACTTTATTTAACTATTTTAGTAGGTCGTTAAGATAAAGATCGTTCCAATTTGGAACATACGATTGTTCAACCGCTCCTTTATTTACTATGAACATCCTTTTTATATGTTCAATATAATAAATTCATTACTACGTAATTTGAAAATCTACAACAAAGTCTAATGTCCGTATTACTGTCACTTGAAAATTTTTCATTCAAATAGAAACACGTTTTACATATTATTAACACGTCTGTTTGTGTAACAGATATAAGATATATAACAAACGTATCGCCTTGCTGAATTATCACACGTTCTATACTTTATAATTATATTGGTCACGTTTTAATGTTCAACAGCACATTTACCTCCTAATATTTGTTTATAAATATTAAGTATAAAGGAATATACAATGTCTACGTGTTGTCACGTAAATCGAAGTCCAAGTTTAACATGAAAATTTGTTTACTTACGATTCTTTATACAGTACTTTGCTATTAAATAAACGAATTCAAGTGGCAGTTATTGGAACAGTGACAGTACGTGGGTCATTTACCCTGGAAGTTTTGCAGGGTTCACTATCGATGAGCATAGCTAGGAATCTACTAGTGATGTATCGAATGTTGGAATATTTATTAAATATTTGGACTACTTTTTTGCAAGAAGTCCAGCGAAACTAACCGGACCATCTTGTAAAATTATAAAAACACGGAGATAGTATGGTGTATTAAATGAAACCAGTGGCCATGGCGAAATGTGAAACTGTTCTCCTTCCGGTACAGGTATTCGCAGTAATATCCGCGAACGCTATAAAGAAAAACGTAACAATCCCCGCGGTTTCAGGTAATTGCCTATCCATCCATAGATGCATGCGAAAGATCGCGGTCTTCTTTCTCGTTGCGTAGCTCGCGAAATTAAGTTAATGAACGTTTGTGATTTCTCGGAATCGCTCGGAATCAGTCACTGTTTACGGAAACGGTATTTGCAATTCCCTCGTAACGAGCCTTGATATCCTTCTTTCTCTTCTTTTAACAGAAAAAAAAATGGCAAATGAAACCTCTCGAGGAAGAATTACGAACGGTAATTTCGCTTGAAGTGTAATTTTATCTTTAATTGAGAAACTTGATTAGTAGAAACTAATGATTATAAAACCGATAGAAAATATTAGGTTACTTTGTGAATTTCTGCGTTTCCGTAAATGTTACATAATAAAAATAGAATCATATAACGTGATAGTTACCGTGGCTTATGAAATTGGTCAAATATAATTAAGTGTAATTTAATGTTTCAAAATTGTATGCCTATGTTGGAGTTAAGATTACATTTTTTCTATAACATTTTTGAGGTTTAATATGTATAACTCGTCGAGGTATTCCGATTATCTTAATGCATATTTTTTATTTAAATGCTTCGTCTTCGATTGAATCAATTATTTACCTTAATTCATATTATTTTAGAAGGGTTAATTACAAAACGAGTAATTTTATTTAATTTTCTTCAATCTTCTTTAGAATAATTAAATAATACACCTTCGTTTGATCATTCGTATAACGAATCAATCAACCTTATTAAAGATCCGCCGTCCATACGTAGCTCTCAACCCTTTCACTGTGAAAGGCATATACATATATGCACCCTATAGATGCTGTATAATATAACATATGTAGATTAATTTTCTAACTTATTGCATGACAATATCTGGAAGTTCTAATAGTCTAACATTTTATTATTTTAAATTTCTGATTAATTAATTCGAAAGTAACTGTTTTGCATACGTAAACTATGCGCGTATTTTTGATTAGCCAATCATGCAAATATCGCGCCGCAGTGAAAGAGTTAATCCTTCGATATCGGGACCGTACAAAAACGAATCAATACAAAATGGAAGACAAAAGAAAGAATAGTTTCATCCTCGTAATCTGGTCACTGTCAGGCATAATTCAACCGATATTCGTATCGTATTCTTAATTTTTTATCAGCAAATATTTCTATGAAATAATTAAATAATTCCTGTGCTCTGAAGTCGAAACCTATTTCACTCACATGTAATCCCGCGCGAGTAAAGGCAGTAAGAGAAAATCGATGCAGTTTCCTTGAATGTTACACCTCGAACCTACATACGAAACGTTGTGTTTCACTGGGATCGGCCAGTCCGCATCGCGTGGCGATTAAATTAAGTTTCGGCTCGGTCTGCGAGTGGCGTGTTCCTTAAGGCTGTTGTCTGGCATCTTGCTCACCAACTAAACTTCGTTCACCGCAAGGATGAAGTACCGTTGATTAGACGCGTACCCAGTATCCTATATAGCGGGGTCTATAGAAGTAAATTCGCAGTGGCACACAATGTATTGGTATCGGTTCTGAAACGATATATGCTACGAGTTTCTCTTTGCAGAGCTTCTTGAGGATGTTATCTTGCGGACGTCGATTGAAATGGATCTTGAGATATCATTGGGTAGTTTTGAAAGACAAGTGGTAGATTAAAAAAATTGTAGTAGCGTGGAAGATGATATCGCGTTCTTCGTGCGTCGAGAAATATCGGATGGTTATCAGATTAATCGGAGGGGAAGTGGTTACGTTGAGGGTTGTTAGGTGGAGGGTGAAGAGGGTGTAGTGGATTCTGAGGAATTTCAATGAAAAATTATTAAAAGCTGAACTAATGTTCAGAAGATTCTAGCAACTACAGTTCTCGCTTTTAGTAAAAATCGTACCTGAACGAAAAGTGCCGAACCAAATTGACGTTGTTTGGTAAGAGTTTTTACTTTTTCTACGGTGTAAAGTCTATAACTTTTGTGTTTACTTTTACATTTTTTATACTAAAATACTTTAGAAGTGTTTGCATCCCTTTTCGGGTAATAAAAGGAAAGATATTTTTCCGTAAATTCTGACTTTTTTTTAGATGTTGGTATTTCAGATCGTGTGACACGAAATTCCATAAAATTATAGGTCTATTCTGTACCTCGTCTGTGTCCTGGAATTGAATCGATATTGCAAATCAAAACACAATTGAATGCAAAGTATATGGTAATAAACAATAACGACTTTTCCGTTTCTTTGTCTTTTTTCATCTTTCTTTAAATATTTTTGTTTTATTATTTCTGCATTTAAACATTAATAGTATTAATTATATAGATGTGCCGAGCGAAAGAAAAGTTGAGGAGATAGAAAACTGGTTAGGGATGGTAAAGGAAAGGAGAAAAATAGTTAAGGACAATAGGCAATAAAAATATCAAGGAATAGGGTACAGTATAAAGGTAGAATAGTTAAACGAAAGTACAGACTGAGGGAATGAGAGAAAAGCAAATGAAATAATTTAAAAAAATGTAAACCAAGTCCACATTTCTTAGCTGTGGAGTCAAAATAAAGATCTTATATATGTATATAGTATTAATTCTATCACCCATTGCAAAAAGTTCTCCGAAATTAGCTAAAAATCTAAGGTTCTTGTGGCACAAATAGCTATTATTTGAATATAAGACTTAATAAAGAATCAATAGAGTGCTTGGAGGAAAATTAGTTAATGGAAATGTGTCTAAAAGTGAAAATGAGCTTTAAGAAATAGTAGAATTATCATGGAGAGAAATTCTATCCATAGATTGCGGAAATGTTATAATATCAATGCCATTCATTCGAATGAACTAACAGCTTTCGGAAAAAGAAAACACTCTCATTCATTTTAATACATTCCTAAAACAATATTTTTCGTACTTTCCAATTTGTTATTCCTTTTTCTTTCTACCAGAATATTTACCACTACTTTATCGGGATTCGTAATATCATTTCAAAAAAAGAGAACAATTAAACGAATCTCAATTCTGAACATTCCAAAGAAACATCGTAGCAGACGGCGTTTAAACGTTCTCGGGCGCAGCCCGTGGGAAAGGAACTCCATATAGTTGGCGAGGTAAGTTGGCAACGGTGGAAGCCAACCGAAGCAAGTAAGTAAGCAGAGGCAAGCAACACCAGTAGCAGCCTTACCTTTTCCACCTTGGACGGCCCTGCGGTGAGCAGTTTGATCGACTAAATTGCCGGCGGGCTATCAGTAACACCGAGTGTGTTCTTTGCATCCTCTCGCCAACGCGCGAAAACCACCTCTCAGAACAAGTCCGATTTCCACCGTAGCTTGCCTCGAGATCTCGAACACGACGACGAGGGATGTAGATGGTGTAGAACGTTCGCGTCCGAGTGCGTTCGAGATCTCAACGTTTCAACCTCCGTGTTGAGGATAGAAGGGGGTGGGGGTGGGGGAGTACTTGGGCCGCGTTGAAATTCGGATTTGCCTGTTTCGAGGCCCCGATAAACGTTTTCGACAAACTCCCTTCCACCTTGTTTCACCCGTTCCTCACCCTTCTTGGTTTGTTGGTCCGGGGAAAATTAGTTTACAGACATTTGGAACGGGGAAAGGGGTGGATGGTAGGGTGAACGTTTCACGTTTTATAACGGTAATTCGCTGCGAATTCCGTTCATTATACCGCAACGTTTACGCGTAGTCCTCTTTATCGATGCCACCACCATTCTCCCTGGCTACGTTGTTTAGAGTAACTGCAGCAGAGTTATGGTTACTACTGGCGGTGGTGTTATAATTGTTCGCCGTTGTCGGTTTTGTTGCTCTTTCCTTTCTTTGCATTCTTTTTAAGAACGTTTCTTTTGTTACGTTTCCCTTTCTTTTCTGTTTTGTTTTTACAGGGGTTTCTTTTATGATTCCTTTTAGAGAATAGTTGCTTGGGATGGTTGGATATTTGGGAAATTGAGGCTGCGAACTCTGGTTGCTTAATTAACTTCTGCTTTTGTAATTTATTTTAAAGCAAGGGTGCTTGGTCAGAACGGAATAGAATATCGTTTAAAGTTGGGTTATTTAATTCCTCCAGCTTTTTTCAACATTTACACTGTGAACCGGGATCAAATTCACCCAGGCGTTTTTAATTAAAAATCATACACTTCGTTTTACACCTCATTGAAAAAATAATGTACTTCGATAAATTGTTGCTCATTTTCTTTTCTCATGCTCAATTTAGAATATTTGAATATGCTACCGGAATTTTTTTAGATATTTTCAGATGGTTTTATCCACTCAAAATCTCAAGGAGTACAATATGGCCCTCATTCATAGTATGGGATGAATAAAAAAACATTTACAGTGTAAGAGTTAATTATTGAGTAGTTTTAAGGGGTTTTACTTACACTAAGGAGCAAAATTATTTCTACATATGCAATAATTACAGAAAATATTTGTATGTACCTTAATTTTTCAATGAGTCGTTTTTTGAACAGGTTTTATATTTCATTTCTGCAGCAGTAAATGTTTATAATTGCGTAATGCTACAGTTGCAACTATTAAATGATAAGAAAATTAATACATTCGATCTTAATTAATTAGTATCTAAATACAAAAATAAATACAGTGCTGTAATAGTCGCCAGTTTGTAAATTCCTACTTCTCGAAATATTAGATTGATGCATATGTATGTATTATCGTTCTACAAAGTAAAATTTCAAGCGCAAGTAAATTTTTCAAGTCAATATGCTCCTAGTTCAAATAATTTGTATATAATTCTGCATACTTTTTGGTACTCATAAGAATCGCCAATTTTAAAATATTTTCGTCCACTTGTTGATTTATTGTCCAGTGGAAAATCATAATTCTTGAAGATTATAAATAAATATTCAACTATTCTAGTATTCATATAAGCTTCTTCAAATATCAAACTTATATTGTCGGTAGTTCTTATAACATATTTTACAAGTTTAGATTTCTACAAGGGATTACACAAATATTTCGATTATTCATCTTGTATTATATATAATATTGTGAGAAATATATGCATTGATCGCAATCGATACATTGGGCACTCCTGGCCTGTTCAACGCAGCGTGAGCGGCGCGCGTGCGTGAATGTGTGAGTAGGGGCGACGCTGGGTCTCCTTGCAGAGGACGCGTGTAACGAGTGTATTTCAGAAGTTTTTTTTTTGTGGCCGCACCTAATCGTATCTCTATTTTTTTATTTCATACCGTTAGATTCTTTCGTGCAACGTATCTGCTATTTTCGTTTCGTTTCGTCAAATATTAAGGATCTCATAATTTTATTATAGTTATTCTCGATATTCTACAAACGTAGATTACAGAAACTTTCTTCTTCCTTAGTTTAATTTCCCTCGGTTAACAGTTGGGCAAAATGAAAAGAATAGAATTCATCGACTAATGATTAAAAATTTACAAGACTTGGATATAGTATTTCAAGTTTGAGCTTTTATAATAAATACCTGATGGTTATTAATTAGTTTTGATGATTATTCATTATTTTCCTACTTTTGAAGTATTATTTTAATATATTATCCAGCTTTATCTTCTTGTTTTCTTGTCTTATTTTTTCGACTCTTTTCGCTGTAGTGTCTCTGTGTGTACACACGTGTGCTTGAGGTTTTCTGAGATGGAATAGAGTAAAAAGATTCTGAAGGAGCAGCGAGGTGTCAAAAGGTGTGATATAATTTACTCTCAGCAGCCCTGAAAGGCCAAAAGTTGCTTCCTTTACTTTACTCTGCCAGCAATGTCATGGAAAAAAAAACCCACTGATTTTGTATCCTAGTAAATACACTTACTCTTTAGTTACTTTATTTTCTCTCACAAATATCGCAAATGTCGTTTTCAATGAAGGAACAATTATTTACCAAGGTAAAATACTTAAATTTTAATTTCGATAATTTCATAACGTAACGAAAGGTATTCATTGCACACAAGTGGTTGATTGAAATTCATTTTAATTACAAAAGTAATGACAATGGGATGAAATTTGGGGAGTTTATCAGTAGCAAGGAAATGAATTTGCGTGGAGGGAATGTAAAAGCATTGGAATCGAATATCTAAATGAATAATCTGCAAGAGAAAATTAGCCGACTTGTTGCCTTACTCACGATCGAAGTGGTAATGCTATCCGGTGGCCATTTTAATTACTCGCGTTTCATAATTCTTGAACATTCCTGACGTTTTGCCTGCAGTAATTTGCATTCCGATACGCTTAAAAACATCGTTCTCAATTTTAACGTATAATATTAATGTAAAATTAAAACTTTACATTGTGTAATTAAATTGGTATTTTCATTTTAATCGTGTCATTAATTGTATGTTAAATAAGTGAATTCTTCCTTTGGCAATGAACTGGCCTTAAATATTCTGAAAAATGTAATGATTATGGCACAGAATTTGCAACAAATTATAGACATTGCAATTATATTAAAAGGATATCAGCTTGCCACTAAAAATTCGAATATAATTAATTACATAGACTTTTGGCCCTGGAATAAAAACCGGAAGTTATCAAAATGAATCATTAAGCGAAATCATTTATATATTTAATCTTCTTAAATATTGTTAAATTATTAGGTGTACAAATTAATTCTGAGCCTTTATCTTTAAACTCTTGGCGTCTTTACCAAATGAAAATTGCTGCTTTACTATTTTTCAAGTGACGAATTTGCTTCATAAATGCGAAAATGCGGAAAGTGTTGAATATTAAAACTGTATTTGTTCTTCTTTATGTATAAATATTAAATCTTATAAAATCCTGAAGGCTCAGAATTAATTTGTACACCTGATATTAAATTCTACCTAACTAATTGAATCCTAATATATTAAATACTACATATTGATCAAACATAGTAATATTCATCAAAATTGAATATATATCTAATCTTTCTCTTAATAATTACAACATTTCGTCAGATATCACTAGAATATTTCTCAATATTTTAAAGAAACGTATTTCGCGTGTTTCCACTGAATATTTGACATTTTTGATCAAACAGAGTTTACGTTATTCGTGAATGGAAATTATTTTTGATACGTATATTTTCCATAGCTTATCACAATTAAAATACACGCATTACCACGCGGAAGTTCGAAATTACCTATCGTTATAAACTCATGAATTTTTCGCTGGCGTTCACCAAAACGCATATACCTTGTGAACGAAACTGTATATATGGATATAACGTTGGATTTACATATGATTTGTATTTATTCAAATATGCAACATTTCACTTTTATCGCGCGCACTTCGCGTTTCCACGCCGCCTTTCCAATTGCCTTCGGAACATCGAGTTACGTGGTTGCACTTACTATAGTACCGATTCGGCAAATTTTCCTTATACCGCCATATTTTTGTAAAAATATATCGCTTTCAAATTTCAGCGAATGTTTTCCGGTGGAAGCATTTTTCAATATCTAGATACGAGCCGTTCGTAGGTCAAAGTGATTAACTCCACCTTTTTAAATATTGTACTGTATTATTTTTTAATCTGAAATTTCTCGGATGACTTCTACAAAATTATCAATATTTTAGAATCGAATACCTATGAACGGTAGTGTAGGTATATGCATCACGCTCGTTATCTACGCATGATGTGTTTTGTCGTCGCCGTAGTTCGCCGCGTCGACCAATTAAAAGTTCCGTCTTCGATGCGATCGGAGCCTTTGCTTCGACTGCCGGCGTCGGAATGATCCGATGACAAGGCAGAAGTTTTTCCTTGTCATTGGAGAAGCAGAGGACGATTCCATGCTGTGACAGACTTCGAAGAGTGCGTTCTGTTAAGTCGCGAACAGAAAGTACGACTTGCGAGTAGATGGGAGTTGTTAAAGAACGAAATTAATGTTTGGGGGTGAAAAGTTAGAGTTTGGAATCTTCTTTTATATATTTTGTGTGTCTGCTCGTGGAGTGATTTTATTGAGTTATTTTTATTCTGATGTGTTTGTTAATCGTCAAGTAATGACCAAGATTTCAATATCAAAATTGATCTAACTTATAATTCAATGACAATAAGAGAAGTAAAAGAAATATACGTAAAATATGTTCGATCTTTTGACATATTATTTACGAAATTTTTTACTTTTATTGCATTTTTACTTTTACAGTAGAAATTAACACAGTGTGTCGAAAATGCAAATATCATTTTTGTTACACTTCAAATCTATGTTAACCATAATAAGTGTAACCAATCATTACGGTTTTTCTTTCCAGAAAATAGATTGAAATATTTACTTTCAGCTCTTATTTGCGATTTTAAAATTGTTGGCATATTTACTCATGCGTGTCGCAGTTTAAATGCACACTGGGAAAAAACGAAAAGAAATAAAACGTATTTATTGAATAAATTTACGTCTTACATTAATTTGTTTTTTTAATCTGAAAACATCAAATATCATTTGAAATACGCCGTGGGATGAATCTGACGCAGAACCGCGACAGAAAATTTGATGCCGGATGAATTGGAAAATTTATGGAGTGCGAATGAGGATCGGAAAAAGTTAATACACGTTCAGAAGCGTGGTATTAGTATAAATAGTGTATGAATGGTGAGATATAATTGATAAATTTCTATTATAAGTGACAACATATAGGAACCCATATAAAGAACATTATTTGCAATTATCCTTTTTACCATCTTCATAAAAATTCACATCGGTTGTGCAACAATTATAATCGTTAGATTGCTAATTTTTATGCATTTATGGGAAATTTCGATGGGCCAAAAAAGACAAAATCCATATATATAACACGTAAAAGTATACAAAATATACAAAGTAAAGAGAATTTTTAAATAAATTTGGGGTTAAACAAATCTCTGCATATATTTTATACCTTTAATAATGCGTATAAAATTATGAATTTGCATACAGATTCTCAGTCTCATAATCGTGTACGTTCCTAAGAAATTCTTCACAGTATTCATTCGTGTATTTTAAAATATTAGATTGTAACATTTATTCGCCCCGTTTCTCTATAACTTTTAAAATCGTTTATTCAGAATCGAGAAAATTCAGAAATATGTTTAATCAATTGCCTATCTATCATTTTGATCGATGTTCTTTTTCAACCTTTCTCTGAAAGGTAGCTGAAAAATTTCTCCATTATAAATTTATTGGAATTTGAGAAACGGAATGAGAAAAGTGAACGAATACATGTTACAACACAATGCAATACACGCGTAAAATTATACAAAACTAAGAAAGTCTGATTCTAGTGACTTCCAAACGAATTTTATGATTTCGACTGATTCTAATTAAATTAATAAATTTTATTTGCCTTCGATTAATTATATCTTGCAATTGCACATATAGCCTTGGCAGTGTTCATATATTTATGCTAAATATTTAAATTCGTATTTCTGTATTCAATCTAGAAGTAATCTAGTCTTGTGAGTAATTTTCATTTTTAATAGTTCTGTGGAGCTGTAGAGAGGGGATAGGATAGGAAAAGGAAGGGTGTTGCGTTTCGTCCTGAGCCTGCTAGTGGACTCATCAAGTAAGGCTACCTAGCAGGCCCTGTCTTAGACTTGGGATATTGGAAGGAAGGTTAAAGGCGGTATATATATGGTCGAGGTAGTTGGAGCGAGTACTTTCGAGAAAGCCTATTTCGTATGTCCCTCTAGTGGTGGGTGCAGGAGAGCCGCCACAGTTCCATGATTCTTAAAACCTGGAATAATATCTGGAATTATTTTACCGTATAGAAAGAATTCTTTTGAGAAAACATACTTCAATGACTACTTATTCTATCGGATAAACGCCATTCATTTAGAAACGTTTCAACGTCTCCAACTGTATTTCGACATTCGAATCCTTGAGCTCAATTACACTATCCCTTTCCGTATTTCTCTTTGTGTAACATCATTCTATTTTTGTGTTTCTTTTGTCGAAAAGTTAATGTAGCGTGACCAGTCGAATTCCGAAGTTGCGTTTCGCGTAACAATTCGACTTCCTCTTCTCGATCTAATGGTACACTTAATGTAAGCTTCAGGAAAGTAGCGTTGCGTGAAACGACCACGATATTCCAACAAAAATGAACCTATAAACCGTGACGGCAATGAAATGATCGCTTTTTTTTATGCCTCTTATGGTATAATCAACGAAATTAAATTATCTAACGATTTTTTTATATATTTACACAAAGTGCGTCCAATAATTTAAGATCAATGAAAGTTAAATTTCGTAGAGAACTGGGAAATCTTAAAAGTATGTAACAGCACCTTCTTAAAAAAAAATAATGGGAACGTGTGTTACATATTTTAAAACAGAAGTTATGTAACAAATGCTGTAATATATTGGGTTGAACGGAAAGTTCGTACCGTATTTTATTTATATTGTTTTTCACGATGTTTTTTTAAATATCCAACGATTAGATCTGAATGTAGCTTAATTTAGCCGTTCAAGTTCAGTTTAAGAAATGCCTTTGGTGTAGCGAAATGCTTCTATTATAACTATAAAGCTAACTATGAAGATATAAACGTAGTCACGTGAAAACGTCAATAAAGAATTGGTTTTTCGAAATTTTTTTAAAATTCGGTTCTGTGGTTGAAAATTTGAAAAAAATTTCAAGATCCATATGTCACTGGATAAAGCATCTCCGATTTTTGTTACAACTTTTTATGCGATAGATCAAAGGGAATGGAGCGTAAACGTAAGAAGATTTACTCTAAATAGAAGAACTCTAAGAAGATTTTATTTGGAAGACATATTTATCATCACGTCACAAATTGCATTTAATTTAGTGATACTATTACTATGCTTATTCGACTATACCTTTTCAATGTAAAATTTACGACAAATTTTCCGTTCAACTCAATAATCCTAAAACCTAAGATAATCGAATTTTAGAATATAGACTTCATTTTGTTATACATCGGTTATAATGAATTTTTATTTATGAAATAACGATTTATCAAATTATTCAGGTCTCCCAAATGATGGTTTTATTAGTGAAATAATTTTAATATAGAAGAATTATTTGGCAGTTCCTGAATTGGATTCAATATTAGAAAAGTTCAAACCGGAAGGTCCGTCGTGCTTTAAGGTCTACGGAAGTAGAGAGCTTCGAGCGTTTAATTAAAGTCGTTCCTTAGAAGGGCTGGCAACTGTATTGTTGTCCTTGCATTATTCATGCTCTTTCACCATTAAACATCTAAATTTCACGAAAACTTTCTCATGGCTGCTTTCGAAATTTCTTATTTTACTAACAACGAAGCCAGAGTAACCATTTAGAATACACTCCAATGATTATTAACACAATTCAGTATCTAAAAAGTGAATTTTTTTTCGTCGTAAGTATTGCAAACATATCTTCTAAAAGATATTAACGCAATTTTGCTGTAAATATTTGATAATCTACCGCTGTAGAATTAATGTCATTCTGCCAAAAATATTTGAAATATATTCTAGTAAATAGCAACGATATTACATTATACATGTATGGTGTACACTTTTAGAAAAGCTAATTTTTTTACGTCAACAGAATTTAAAATATATTCTAAAAGATATTAACCCAATTTTGCCGTATATATTTAACAATTTACTGCTATAAAATTAATGTCATTTAGTCAAAAATATCTAAAATATATTGGAATAAATGGTAACAGTATTTAACATTTTACATGTGTGATTTCAAAAAGGCTAATCTTCTTGTGTCAAAAGTATTGAGAATATATTCAGAATAATAGTAACCTAATTTTACTTGAAATGTATAATAATACAATTTCATAAAACTGGTTTTCTTTCAGTGATATTACTTAAAATACGTTATGGACGATACGAACACAGTTATAGCACATAAAACAGTATTTTTTAACGTAATAATTTTCTTCCATCGAACATATCGGTTTCTAGCCAACAAAATAAATTGCATTTTACCGTTATTTATATTAGATATTGGTACACTTAAGATGGATATTTTTGAGCGGTGTGTGTTTAAATTTAAAAATCAAAAAAAAAAGAAAGGGAATGGTGAAATATTCACATTTAACGGCACACGTTTTGCGTAACGGAACACGATTGCAGATGAAATATATTTTCGCAATCAGTTCTTCATTATACTAAAAATTCGTAGACAGAAAGCTTCTTTTTATATGCCACCGGAAATTGAAAGTCGTTAAAATTATCAACCGACAAAAAGAAGTAAGGTAATTGGAAAATCAGTTTATCTAATAACTCTTTCCCACGAATGATATTAAATGAAAATATTTTAAATCTATTCGATATGTAGAAATTCAGTTTCAGGCATTTACGTAAAGTTAACATAAAGTTCGTTCAATCTAATATACGTAAAAATTGTTTCTATTTAAATGCCAACTTTTCAAATGACAGTAACAGGGACATTGGACTTTGTTGTATATTTTCCATGAATTTGTGAGTAATTCATTATATTCAACATACAAAAAAAAGTTCATAAATAAAAGAGATCCAGATTGGAACGATTTTTAGGTTAAATACGTTCTAAAATAGTTGAATAAAGTTACGCGATAACATTAAAGTGGCAGTAATTGGTACACCTACCCTATGTGAATTATAATGTAATAGAATGGGATTTCGTCAGATCGTTTAAGAATGTCCAAGCGAACGGACGTGTTATTTTCCTCACAATTATACATACATACATGCATACATACATATATATATATATATATATATATATATATATATATATATTTTTAACCATTGTAATTTATAATCATTTACTAGTTCATTAAAATATATTTTGTTTCGACGTATTAAATGTGGGTTATTATTATATTTAAAAACGTAACTCTACAGATTATAACTAGGAAAGTACTCATTAAACTGGTTAAAGTAGGGAATGCTTTGTATAAGAAAAACTATGAACTTTTGCGTATATTAGATATGAACATTTTAAATGTTCTAAACGTAGTCTAATCCACGGAAACAGAGATTTCGAAACGCGTTCAGCAATAACGGGGGTTCACCCATTTTCATATTGTATTCCGGCCGCGCGCCTTTTTAGGGCAAGTTTGCATAATTGCCAGGGGTAATTGCGCACGCGACAGAGCCACTCGTCGTGCTTCCTTTTAGTGCGCGATTTCAGCCGAGCGAGCTCTCTTCAGTTCAATGCCGCATTCCCCGGGTTTCGAAGGAATTTCCCGTGAACCTGTTTAGACACGGCGTGAAAATATTTCACCTTCTACGCGATTTCCAAGCGAATTTACGCAAATTTTTCGCCTGCTGTTTTGTTCAGTAAAACAAGTCAATCGAGCAAGGTACCAAAAATCGTGTAAATTTTCACGATGTAAGATGCAAAATGAATACCAAACCATTGGATATTCTCTTTTTACTTATAAAAAAAAAAAAAATCACTTATATAATTTAATTGCAACTAATACTTATAAGATTTTCTGTATCTCATCATTGATTTCTAAAACTTTTGTTTGTAATTTATAATTTATATAATGGTGTACCTTATATAAATCATAAGTATTAACATCACTTTCTGTTTTTTTTTGTTTCAGGTATGTATTTCAATAATTCACGAGGAATGTAGATTGTAAGATTGTGCAACTTACGGTGAGAAAAGTTTCTATCCAATTCATTTGCATGTTGTACATATCATTCTTTACTTGTATCTTATGTACGCCGTATTTCATCTATCTTTGACAAAAATATTTCGTTGGGTAATATAGCTTCGTTCGTATTTTATTGAAATAATGCCAGGTGTTATTAAACATCGGGTGTTTTTTGTATTTATAGAAAATTTAAATATACAAAGAGGCACAAAATGAACGTAATATGCAAAAATATACAAAATATCAAGAGTACAAATTATTGATTAGTGATTTCAATTAGAAATAAATCGATACAAGAATCGATTCTAGATCCGTTTCAGAACTGATATAGAGTAAATGTCATAATTATTGTCAGCTTACCTGACATGTATATAATATATATAATCGTCACTTTAATTATTTGTTGATTATAATAGCGAACGAATGTACGAAAAATCGACGCTAAATAAATTTCGATACTAAATTTGGACTTGATTTTTACGTAGCAACACATGGTCGTTGCATATATGTTTATATTTAATATTTAAAAATAAATATTTGAAGGTGAATTGTATCGTTCGTGCATAAAAACGCGATTAATGTACTGTAAGCAGAAATTATGGAAAATTTTCTAATGCAGTAAAAGCAATGCGTTTCCGATTTATCTTCTATCTGCCCTTCAAACTGATGTGCTAATATTATATATGTAAGGAATATCTCCATTTAAGTGACAACTTTTCAAACGACAGTACGAGGGACATTGGACTTTGTTATATATTTTCGATGAATTAGTAATTAATATATCGTATTTAACATACGAAAAAGTCATCATAAATAAAAAAAGATGTTAAATAATGTTGTGCTCCAAACTGGAACGATTATTAAATTAAATAATTTCTAAGATAATTAAATGAAGTTGCGCTATAAGCTTAAAGTGTCAGTAATTAGGACATCTATCCTAGAACCGGAAAAATAATAGTTACAAAATCGATACAATATCGGGTCTAATGCTTCTGAACGACTAGAACTGAAACCGATGTATTAACCCTTTGCGGACGAACATCGACAAATAGTCGCCTAATCATTTTTTCGCTTTCCGAGCCTATGTCGACTTTTAGAGCAGAAAACTGAACGTAATAGAATACTTAACGCAATAATAAACAATTGAAATCGTTAGGAATTATATGGTTTAGAACTCGAAAGACTGAAAATTCAAAGACGTAGAATTCGAAACTAAAGTACTTTCCATTGGTGTTATTACTTCTCGTCCGCAAAGGGTTAAAAGAAACTTCGTTTTCTTGCAACAGTTTTCAAATGCTGGTTTTAAATATTTTTCTATGTTTTCTGTATTTTGTCAACAAAACGGAAGTTCTCCTATCTTATAAACAGTAGAACCTTTTTATTTCCCCGAAAGTGCTTCCAACAAAAGTTTACACGAATTTCGTCGCAGTTTTAGAAGCATATAATCGTCTTGAGTTATGCGAAGTATAAACACGTGCTGTAGTACGGGCGAGAATACAACCCCTTAGAATTTCATCCGACCCCTTAGAGTTGCACACAGTTATCCGCCATTTGTCAGGCGTCATTCAAACATGTCGATGAGTTCAGAAGTTCAGTCGAAACAGTATCCTCGGTCTTAGTTATTCTATCTTAGAACTTGTATGCATTTTAGCTGCAATTTTGCTTGAAAGTTTTGTGTCACTTTTCAAGAAAATTGCAGAAGTTAGCACTTTCGATCCTTTGAAATTTCAAGGGTTCGGAAGTTGAAAATTTGAGGACCATCATGCCTATGAAATTTCAAATTCCATAAACTTCTAATTTAAGAATCTCTGAGACTTGGGAATTTATAACTGTTACATATACACATATATTCGAAAGCTTTGTGGAGCTGTAGAGAGGGGATAGGATAGGAAAAGGAAGGGTGTGCGTTTCGTCCTGGGCCTGCTAGTGGACTCATCAGTAAGGCTACCTAGCAGGCCCTGCCTTAGACTTGGGATATTGGAAAGAAGGTTAAAGGCGGTATATATATGGACGAGGTAGTTGGAGCGAGTACTTTCGAGAAAGCCTATTTCGTATGTCCCTCTAGTGGTAGGTGCAGGAGAGCCGCCACAGCTTATTAGGTACTAAATGATGTATATTCATTACATCATTTTAACTGTAATATTGTACTGTCTCGCTAATGTGGATCCATTTTCGCCCATCTGAAATATTTTAATTATTTTTTGTTTCGTTCTCATAGTTAGTGTCGTACATTATCGTTACGATAATATTATGCTACATTTCGACTGGTTGTATAACTAAATTGACAATTAAATTGAATGGTGTACATATAAAATGTGTTTGGATAATAGAGTGTTCGAATAACAGAATGTTTGGATAATAGAGAATTCGGATAATGGAGGTTCCACTGTAATTAAGTTAAATTCAAGTAGGAGTAGAAACTGGAGACTAGAGAAGTAAGGAAAAGTAGTATAAGTCACGTTTGAAAGGACATAGAGATGAGTATTAATGAGACAATGTATAATAATGCATATATTATGATTAGACCGCGAATATTTATGCATTTATAGGAAATTTAAATGTACAAAATACTGTAGAGAAAATTATAACAACAGTGACCCAAAAATACCAACTGAAAGTTAACAGAATAGTAGATCACTTAACTTGTTACTAGAATTACAACCAGGAATGTATTACGTTATTACAAGAAACAATATTACCTGTTATCCACTCATAGAATTATTTGTCACTACAACTAAGACAGTACATAACGTACACAAAAGTTTCTTCAAAAATCACTAAAATTTCGTTTGCTTTCGAAATTTACATCGATAAGAGAATGTTAGAACATTTTGATAATCGGTTCTAATAATAAAAGACAATTTTAAGTAATCCATTGCTGGATAAAAAAAGGCGTAGAATACTTTGAAGAACATTAGCGTAATCTTTTAATCCCGGAAAGATTTGGACATTTCGAAAATAAAAGTTCATGATTTTCGTGTCTCAGGATAAATACCTCGTAGACGCCACTCTGTGTCTCGTACATTATACACCGATTTACTGTACTTGGAAGATGTACCTCTTAATCAACGATAGTGGATGTGGTTTATGCACGACGCTGCACTGCCACACTTTCTTCACGCTTTCCGACTGCGCTTGAATATAACCGTTCTCATAAAAATTGTATCGAATGAAAAGGCTCGGTTCAGTGGTTTCCACCATCTAAAAATCCCACCGTTACTTTTTAACCTTAGCCATTCCTATGAATTTTGCTCGATATGCTGCTATTAATCGAATTTTATGGGAAATATTTAATTCAAAAGTAACGCAAACAATTTTCGGCATTTGAATAGAAATCGATAGAAAATAATTTAACTCCTTGCACTCGAGTGGCGACTCTTATTCGCCATTTAGTTTCACGCGAAATAATCGAGACTTTTCAAACAGTGAGTCGAATACAAATCTTCATAGATATTAGAAGGAATTGTTAAACCTCAAATTGATAAAAGCAATTTTGTAGAGCTTTCACATAACAAGATAATCTTTTCAGTGGTAATGAAGATGAATTTGCTGGAACACAAAGTTGATAATATTATAAATGAAGTATTTGAACGCAGTGAAACAAGCAATGGTAATTGAGACAGTAATCAAATGATTGATTCAATAGGCCAAAAAATTGAACTGATAGAAATTAAAAGTTAAATTGTTACTGATACTACTCTGGAAGATTACAAGACTTGACATTCGATATTACATTTTGTGCAATAGACAATTACATTAGACGTTGAAATGCAACAATTATATTCGTCGATATATGTTCGTTTAAGAAATTACCAATTTTCTAATAAATCTACTTCTAGCAGCTCCATATATGAAAATTATTTTAATTACAATCATTTCGTGACATGTTCGAAAATTTGTTTTTTCTTTCAGATCGATTGTCCAAACAAATTTGTCTTCCTATTAGTTCGAATAATCAGTGTTTATACTACTATCCTTGGCAAAAAGTTTTCGGTCAAACGCGATAATATAAACGTAGATAAAAACGCCAATGTTTATGTGGTGCAAAGTGCTATTGTATAACTATAAAACCTAATAGAGAATTTATAGACAACACGGAGTAAAATTAGTTAATAAAAACGTCCACAAAAGTGAAATTCTGCTTCGTGAAATAATAAACGTATTGCAAAAAGAAATTCCATTTACACGTTCTCAATCTCGTAGTATCAATACTGTAACATATCAAAATAATCGTGTGTAAATCTAGAAATATTATAAAATATTAGGTAATATAAATAAGTAATTAGGTAAAGTATCCCTTTATTGTTAAATAGATTTATTGTCCTTGCTGTTTTCTTTTTGATAGTAAACGATTATTTTTATTCTTCTCCTTTTTCCATTTATTTCACGTTGTATTTATGTAATTTTCTCATATGTTTTCTCTTTGTTTGTAGTATTAGGAGCAGTATTTCGCACCTCAAAAATTTGTGTGTTCTTAATTAGTTGCACGTTCTCACGTTTGACCGAAAATATTTTGCCAGAAGTATTCGTTTACAAATTTCTTTTTTATTACAAATTTGAAGGAAAGATGCCAAATAGAATAATATTCCAAGAACATCGACCAACTTCAATTTTAATTTAAGAAGGAATTAATTAAATCCCTTTTCCTTAATTAACTCTCTCATAAATGTCTCGCTTTAACATTCACCATAAAGAATTCCCGATCTTTACAGTTGAACAAGTATTTCTATCGATGAATTGTGCACAGTCAAAGTTCTGAGTCCGGATTAACGAATTCGCTTGTAAAATTCGTCTGGCTTTGGGAAAGTTTTCAACCTTTTTCCTCCTCGCTTTCGCGGTTTTCTCAAACAGCTTTCACCCACACGCTCAAATGTTTCGAAAAGAGACTCGTCTTCTAGATGATTCTAATATTTTCCGGATCTCCTTCTACAGTTGGACTCAGTTTTACGTAACTAATATCGAAGATTTTTGTGAAAAAATGAATGATTCCCTTTAATATTATTATTATTATTATTATTATTATTATTATTATTATTAACGGGCGAAAGCCCACTAAGTACAAGAGAAAAATAATATACATTAGCGTTGTCACAAAGTCAAATACGTAGAACATATTTACTAAAGGGTTCTTATACCCATCGATTCACAATCAAATTAAATTAAGTAAATTTTATTGATAGTTTTGCAATTATATTTATCGACACTTACAATATTTATTGATAGTTTTTTATTACGGTTTACGTGCAGCAACTTTTTATTGGATACGTTATAATTAGACTGCGGATTTTTATGCAAATTCATCTATTTGGATAGGTCAATAGATCTTTATTTGTTTCTACATAGATATGCAAATAATTCCGTTTCTTTTCAATTACATTTTTACACGTACATCTACTTATATGATTGAAATTAAATGTGAACCTAACTCATCCACTCTATATCATTCTAAACATTTCAACGACAAGGAAATAAAAGTAAAACGTAAAATACAATGTAACAAGAAAACAATGAAACAGGACAAACACGATCCTCGCAAATTATTCTGCAAACACGTATACACCTCATCTAAACTATAAAATACAATTGTGCCTATTGTAATTATCAAAATGGCGTAATTAAAAAAGGTAAAGTATTTTAGCATCCCACTTATTTCGCGTTACATTGGTTTATATTACAATAATATGGAAACTTTCTTTTTCTTTTTGACTCACACCACTTTCATAATTACTGCCACAATTATAAAATACACGAGATTTAAAATACATTTAATACTTTTCCACGTAACGTACAACTGAAATTTTAAATCCTAAGGCTACAATTTACACTGAATCATATTCTCATTGCTGCCTTATTCTTTAGTTTTCTCTAATCCTATTTGATTTCCGTTTCCTTTATTATCTTCTTTATCCTGAATATTCTTATCCCTTTTTTCTATCTAACTCTATTAACCATGGCCTTTCTTCTTTTTCCTCTTCCAAAATTTTTCTTACATTCTCTTACCAATTTTCTATTTCTTCCATTACAAAAATCCGCAGTCTAATTATCGTTAATAATATACTCCATTTGTAAAAATTTCGCGAACAACATTCCAGCAACAAAACATGCGGAAATGACTATTCGAAATCAGAAACCAATTCGATTAATTCTGTTTGATATCCGGGCACTCTTCTGAACTATTAAGAAAAGGGATGAAACATTTATCTCTTGAGGCCTCGCATCCCCAATATTCCAGTGGAGGGTGAAACGCATCAATGATCGTTATTTTCAACGATCAGTTGCCACTCGTCGCTTGTTTTGCTCGTTAAAAAATATCAAATCGAACCCTCCATAAGGGAAAATTTCAGCTTTTACATTCGAAAGCTCGAGAGGGCTAAAGTATCGTAATAATTGCTTTGAGCACGTTAAGTGGAAATTTTACGCTGGGGGCATACGATATCGTTCATCACTATCGCGATCATTTGAATTCGCGGAAAATGCCAATTGTATTTATAAAAAGCACAATATTTCTATGTTTAGTGATTTTTATTCGTTAGTTAAATTGTGGAATAATATTTCCATTCCTTTTCTTTTTTTGTTGTTTTCGTTATTAACGGTTGTCCGAGTTTACGATTCACTTTAGGTATCATTTAATATTTGTAGGTAGGTAATTGATTCTAAATAACTTAGTAGCAGTAATTTCTTTATTTAACTCCTTTTAGAGATTGGATGACTTCTATAATATTCTATAAAATATAGAAACTTTAAATTGACCCTAAGACTTCGTTTAACTTTATGTAACTATAATCTTTACATATAAACTGCTGAAAAATAATATTTATGATCCCGGTAACTTTAAACGTGAAACCTGAAATTCGTCAAATTGACGAGCTCCGTAAATCTAGTACTAAACGTGTAGATGTTCATTATACGTTTTACAAATTTTACGTTTTCCCAACCCGAACAGAAATTCTTATATAGTCAGGATGATTAGGGTGCTCTACGGTGAAAGAAACTTTTGCCATACTTAAAAAAACTTGTCCGTTGGGAAGAATATTTGTCGTCGACTCGTCGAAGAAGTCGCGGAACACTGTTAGATACTTTTATGTTCTTAAACAAGTGAAAGTCAACACTCATGTTGTATTTTTAATTAACTCACAGACGAAGAGTCATTTAATTTCTTTTCATGTTTGCTTCCATTTAAAGAGTACAAGTTATTTTTCGAAAGTCCATTTCCAGTGAAATTAATGAATGTATTAGGTTGCATAAGAAATTCGTTCATCTCACGGCGATGTTACTTTCTGAGGAATATTATGAATAAAAAACACATTTGCGAAATAATATTATCAACTTTCGCCAAAAATCGTACATGGAAATTTTCTAGTGAATCCAATATAAGGTAGACGTTGGTAATATGAAACACCTGGCTTTAAAATCTTGCCAAAAATAGAGGAATTTATATTTTTTAATCAAGTCAGCACACAGTGACAAATAAACTAATGCATGATCATATTTAATTAATCACGTGTGAAACAATTGAAATGATTTGCTATTACAGTGAAAGAACTAACAAATATAAAATTCGGCAGTTTGAAAAAATGGTATCTCGTATGCAACACTTGGGAGATTTGTAAAGAGAACTCAATAAACCGTATTTTGGTTACGAAAAATGAATATTTATTTGTATTGTTTTCGAATAATCATAGCTAATGATAAACCACACAAAAGTAATACTTTTTATCTTACCTTCGCTAAAATATTAATTATAGTGAAAGAACTAACAAATATAAAATTCGGCAGATTGAAAAAATGGTATCTCGTATGCAACACTTGAGAGATTTGTAAAGAAAACTCAATAAACCGTATTTTGGTTATGAAAAATGAATATTTATTTGTATTGTTTTCGAATAATCATAGCTAATGATAAACCACACAAAAGTAATACTTTTTAACTTTCCTTCGCTAAGATATTTAACTATTTGGGGCGTCTTTCAGAAATTTTTGGACACCGTGAAAGAGAGAAACCTTTCCCTTTCAATAATGGATATTTAATTGACGCTTATCAGTACGATCCATTATTGTTTATAAGGAACTCAAATATGGTTGTTGGTACGAATGATCGAGATTTTACAAATTTTCATATTACCTGCTGTTCCGTATTACCTACGTTTACCTTACTATAAAATTATAGAAATGCAAAATCACAAAGATGCAAGTAAAAGAAGAGAAAAACATGGAAAATCGTCTGAGAAAATTATCAGACCATTTATCGTTAGAACTTCAAACGAAAATTTATTCAGAATAAATGATTGAAAATAAAAAATCTCTAGTTCGAATTGTTCCGAGCTTTTCGAGCTTATTTTGGGGCTTTTCGCGGGACAGACTCGGCAATTTTCAAGCGTGTTTGATCGCATCCGTCGTATTACCGTGGCGAAGCAAATCCGCTTTCGAAACTCGCGGCAATTATTAATGTTCTCCATTAGGTGTTATCCCGTCACGGACGGGGCAAAAAAATCCTCGGGCTTTGCTCTCGCCGCATCATCGCGCGCTCGCTATTGCATAATTCCAGAAAAAGCGTATTCCAATCTAGATTTACTGCAAAGCGCACCCAAGTATTTATTTTACGCACTATTAACTTCTTCTGAGAAGCAAAAATGAACGTTGAGTCCGTAGCTAGTAGTTACCTATAATAATTTAGAGACAAAATAATTTTTCCAAAAACGAAGCTTCAAACGAACAAATTTTATTTATTTTTTACGCGATATGTTGTCGCTTTCTTCGCGTGTTTACACTGGTAATACGATTACAATATCATGATTTGGTAATTGACTTCTTAAAGATGTGTTCTGGACTAGATGGGCATTTTTCAAGCCTTCTTTATGATTTTTTTTTTTAAGAAAAATGGTAAACTGTTATTACGATATTTATTGACATTTATAAAAATTCTATTCAGAGAATTGAATTTACCGTAGCTAGTGCTGTGCTATACCACTTGTAAAAGAGGGGGACTTTTTATTGTAAGTGCTGAATAAGGCATATTTAAGCAAAATTTAGAAAATATATCAGAAGAAGGAATAAATCCGTTTAAAACCTTAAAAGGAAAATGTGAATCATATATAATACGTTGATATTCAAGGGACGCTGAATGTTCATAAGAGTAGAAATAGAAACATACGCAAAAAATTGATATAGGATACTTTCAATTTCTTAACCTTTTAATGTCAAAATACAAAACCCTTTCTGGAGTTTCCATTAAAAAACAAATAAATTACGTCTCGTCTGTTGTAAAGTTAACGATTCACAAATTTCGAAGGTATTCCGAAGACATCGAAGAGATTTCGTTAACGAAACGCAAATACAAGTTAAATGTTGCTACCGAGAGGAGATAACACGATTTAGTGTTTAAATGGGATTTTTCGTAGAAATTAGACCCGAAGTCTTTACAATCCTGTCGCGATATTGAGAAGGAAGACTGGGAACGAAAATCGTGACCGTCTAACCGCTAATTAGCCCAAGCACCCTGTGTAAAACGCAAAGTGGGAAGTTCGCTCGGGTAGAAATGTGAGGGGTGTCTCCATCGAGTTTCAAGAAGCACAGCGGTTCTTCACGAAATTCAGAAATAATCCATTTCCTGTAGTAACGTGTCGTTGAACGTTGATTAAACTTATCTACAACTTCCCCAATGTATAGACTTTCGTGAAAAGTAGAAAAGAGTTGTAAAGAAAAATAGAAAGGGGAATTAAAAGACTAGAAATTAAAAAAATAAAAGAGCAGAGAGAAATGTAAGGAAAAATAGAAAGGAAAATTAAAAGAGTAGAAATTTAGATAAAAAAAAAGAAAAGAAGAAAAGAAAGATCAGAGAGAAATATAGGATAAAGTAGTTGCACACCGGGTTAATTAAAAGTGTTTGAATTCGGTTCCAAGAAGGTGTTACAAAAGTTGAAGACAATTAAAATAAAGCAAAAGAAAAGGAATATTTAAGTAGAACGAGAAGAAGGATTTATAAATTTTGTAGAAGGAAATTGTTAATTATTTTGTTCAAAGTGTATACGTTGGATTAAAATGTTTAAACTGTACTCCATGAGCACAGTATAATTTTACGTTGACATAAGGTGCTTAAACCATTTTAGAAAAATAAAAATAAGGAAGAATAATTAAGAAAAATTGGAGAAGAAATTACAAATATTTGCACGAGGAAACGAAAAAAAAGATAATAAGGTGCGCAGGTTTGGTTAAAGAGTTTAAATTGTGTTCAATGAACGCAATATGAGCAAAATGAGGAAAAGAATAATTTAGAAAAATTAATAAATTACACAATGAAGAATTGAACGAATATTAATCAAATGAACACTTTTGATTAGAAATAGTTGAAAGTGTTCAAACTATAGTCTGTGAGTACAGAATAGTTTCACATTAAGATACAACCTCTACAATATGTAAGCCGTGAAAACGTTTTCAGAGGAAAAGGGATGGAAAAACGAACGAAGAGAGGAAAAAGTTTGAAAAGAAGGAATGGAAAAAATAACTAGTAAAATACACACTTGCGATGATTAGAAGTGTTCGAACAGTGTTGCATGAGTAGGGAACAGTTTCATGTCGATATTTCCGCGGCCATGTTTTCCCTCGGACTTATTAATTCGTGAACTCGGCCGCAGTTTGCAGAGCTTGGGCTTTTAATCTTCGCCCCATCAATTATTAATCCGGCCGCTAATTAAAGACTCGAAAAACAAACGCACCGTTTTCGCGAACCGAAGAAAGTAATTTAAAAATCTACACATTATTTCCGTTTTCCCCGAACTCTTTCAAAATGTTTTTCTTCATTTTTTTAGTATGTCAACTATATTTTTACACCTATTTGTCGTTAACAATCTTCCCCATTGAATATTGATGAAATTAAAAATTAATTTAAGAATTACTCGTTATGGTCGTAATTCGTAATAACATGTAATAAAGTTACAAAAATATTTTAACCATAGGAATGAAAATATTTCATTGCATTAATTTCAAGTTAACGTTATTGAAATTAAAAATAAAAGAACGAAATGTGCAACATTATCATGATATGATCTTAAATTAACATTAAACTTTTTTATACTTTTTTAAAGGAACCTTAAGTGGCCTCTATTAACGAAGGCAGTAAAGATTTGTGGAATAACTTTTAGAAGAACTGCAAAATAATTGGCAATGCTCACATGTATAGTTATCTGAACGTTTCAGAGTATCGAGACACGTGTTGAAATCCCGTCCTTTGCAATTTGAGCACTGAATCCAATCTTCATCGTTGTTCAGTCTCACTGAACAAAGAAGGGCAATTTGCACTGTAATGCGAAAGTAAACTCATAGAACCCACGGATATACCAGTAGTTCAGTCCTACTTTTTCTTTTCCAATAATTCTAACAACCCATCAATAAAACAATAATATTCTAAAAATCTGTCCTAAACGTTTTTACAACCATGTTTACTAGATCCGTATGATCGATGAGTTTATTAGTCGTAATATCCCCAGGCCATGTAATGAGCTTGGGGATTCCAGCACCTTCAACGATGGTCAATCGCGTGCCGACCGTGCCGTCGCCCGAATCATAAAAATACAAACAATAGCCCTAAGCCTGTCATCGGCTGTATCCATAAGGCGTGAGTTGACTTGCGACTCTGTCCAAGGCATGCCCGGTCGATGCAGGTAATTTTGTCTACACTACCCCACCATTAACAAACTCTCCTTAAATACTACGCACCTCTCCATCAGTCGACGGTCAAAACAAGATAATCAACCAACTACCATCCAACGCGAGTTTTGTATCTAAAGCATTGTGAACAAGTGAACTATATTTTGTTAATAAAATAATTATTAAAATTGCACATCACAGCTACATATATCCCTTAAAACCGCTGTAGTACATTAGTTTGGCTACAGTAGTACCGTCAAGGTGTTACTGAATAAAAAGGGTAAGATTTGGGTCGGTACAATCGTACTTTTATAACCTACGAAAATTCAATACCGTGAGTGAATTTTTCCGCAACACATTGAATGTCCAAGATTGTTAACACAAGATTATTACATTAGTATCAACAAAGATTACTTCATAGATGCAAACTTTTGTACTTTTCAGTCTACTGTCTTCTTTTGCAAACTGTATATGACTATTGTCCGATATTAGCTATCTCTCAGAAATAGACGATCTCCATTCATAAGGCAATGAAAACGAATCTTTATTGATTCTCTTTATAGTAAAGCTCGGCAATTTTTACGAGAAATTACGAACGGGTCGTTTCTCGCTTTGATAGTTCTAATATTAAGCACCAGCGCATTCAACCGTTATCTGGTGCATTACAGAGAATCACGCTTTCTTCATCCACAAAGGGTTAATTACATTCGTCCGCGAGCAGAGTACGTTGCAAGGAATTCATCTGGTTATATCCATCGACGAGCCGTTAAAACGACCGTGGAATCGTGCTCTCCGCCACTTCATATCGCTCCATCAACGACGCTCGAAAACTAATTACCCGGACAGCGATCGTTTCCGATTAATCACCCATAAAACACGCTGGCGCTCGCGCGAGCTCGACATTTTTTATGACACTTTTCTGCCATTCACTGCACGTTTAAAAACCGGATGGTCCCTCTCGCGGTGACCACCTCCTAGTTTCGCCGCTTTTCGAAACAAAAAGAGATAATAAAAAAATTAAAAACCAAAAATGAACAGGAAAGAATAACACGCATAGAGACAGAGAGGGGGGGAGGGGGGAGAAAAAACCAGAAGAGGATGGGTGCGATTGCGTAGCAACGGATGATCCGTTAAAACTGCTACATGACGAGCCATAATTCTGACTGATTAAACATGCATGGCATTTACTATACACCACGATTTCGTGACGTGGCAATAACGCGGTCTGCACTACCCTCTTCCCCCTCTCTGCAATCCACCCCATACTACTCTACCTATCGTATTTGCTTCAATTCGCTGTTTATCCGCTAAATGCACGATAAACAATGGATCTGCACAGGCACGACCAATAATGGCGGCCTTAGCGGCCAGACCTCGGCACAAGCCATCGATTCGTGCTTGTTTCGTTACGAAAATAAAGCCCTTGCGCGTTTAACGAGCGCAATCGAACCTCCAGGCCTTATGCTAAACGGAAAAATAACCGATCTATTGGTAATTGGGCTCTTGATTAGGTAGGTTGCGATCGGGGGGATCGTTCGTGAATTGACTAAGAATCACCTTTTTGAAGCGAATTTTTGATTCGGGAGTTTTGGACAATCGAAGGTGAAATTGAACCCTTAACCCTTTAACTTGTAACAACGAGCTACACTCGTGGTTTAGTTTAGGGACCACGTATAATTAAAACACGCAGCATTTCGTAATGAATTTGAATTTATTTTATTTCAATTTGTAAGATTGCGAGATCGAGGATTACTACGTAAGAACTGCGTATAATATTTCAGTGTTTTGCATTCGACGTAGTGTTATAGTAACAAATAGTCAATATTTCAGTGGATAATCTTTGAAAAATTCGTAAGCCAAGGGGTTAAGTGGGGTAGAGTTAGAAAGAATTATAGTAGATTTCCGATTGTCCAGCATACTTCGGACCGATGCGGTGTCGGATGATTGAACTATAAAGTACATAGGATGTGATAAAAGGAATATAATTAAAGAAACAATTATGAATGATATTCTAATGCAATTTATTAACACAAATAAGATATACAAAATATGGTCCATGTCATTGATGTAGAATATACAAAATATATGTTAAATTGTAATGTACATATCTATTTCCACTACCTAAACATTATCGGCGGAGTATGTCGATGCAGCAAAAGGAGAATTGAATACTGCGCGACAGCTGTCTAATCCTCTGTAACCAGAATTTTGTTCGATTGGGAGACAAAAGTTTCAATTAAATTCAATCCTTTTTATTACGATTTGCAAACTAGGAAGCAATAATTGTTACAGATAAATCACTTGACGTTGCTGTAATAGTATATTATTAAAATATAACCATACAACATTGACATAATCAGATACGTTAAAAGAATATAAAAATTTACTATTTGATTGTAAAATACGAAAAGACTTTTTGCTCAACCCAATAAATTTATTAGATTGATACAAGCATGATATAGAAGATCAATATATAATACAGTTGTCCCCCGAACAACAGTGATGTGGTTTTACATTATTTTCTCGCAGTTACGCGGTTTCTTTTTTCTCCTTCTAAGTAAGCCTACTCAACAAGAAGTGGACGAAGACCTTTATAATGATCCACTTTCTATTATGTAATGAAAAGTGCAATTAATACGTATAAGCATAAACATACGTATTACAACTACCATGTAAAAATAGAGATACATATTTTTCCCTCTTTCTTATGTTTGATGTAAAATAGAAAATATTTTCTTATGTAAAAATACATAACAACACCTATAAATACGTGGTATATATTACAAGATTGAGACAGCCTCAAAAGAATAAATTCTTTGTCCATTAAGATAATTCTGAAACAATCTGATGGTACAATATCAGAAGAATATGGTGGATGACTAAGAACTTCCCATCCAAACTGAGCAAATTTTTGTTGCGTCACCATTGCGTTCTATGGTCTAGCATTGTCATGTTGGAGCACAATTCCTTTCCTATTCGCCAATGTTGGCCTTTTGGCCTTAAGAGCCGCAATGAATTTATCAAGTTGATTTCAATAGATGCTCGCATTGATGGTTTGTCCCTGCTTAAGTACTTCATAATACACTGGACCTCTTCTATCGCACCACAAACAGAGCATGATGAAGTTTCGGTTTTGCAACAACTTGGGCAAATATTTCAAATTTGCAGTAAGCTTTTTTTTCTTTATATTCTGGTAAAGAGTTCACTTTTCATCCCCCGTAATCAACCTATCTAGAAACGACTCCAAAGTGTGTCTAATGAGGAGGGATGAACAAATCCTGACACGATCAAATAAGTTTTTCCCCGTCAATTCATGCGCCAGCCAAATACTTTGCTTCAAGACAAATCCAAAATGTTTGATGTGTTTCTCAGCAGGTGAATGGTGGATGCTAAACTTCTTTGCAATTTCTCTAGTTGTTTGGTGCGTAAATAAAGTAAATTTTATACTAAATTTCGACTTCGGTTTATGTAACGACACATACACGTTGTATATTCGTTTACAGTTAATATTTAAAAGTAAATATTAGGAGGCAAATGTGCTGTTAAATATTAAAGCGTGACCAATGTAATAATAAAGTATGAGGATTGTTATAATGCAGTAAAGGCGATATGTTTACTATATATCTTATATCTGTTGCACAAACTGACGTGTTAATATATGTAAAACGTGTTCCTATTTAAATGACAATTTTTCAAATAACAGTAATAGGGACATTAGACTTTGTTATACATTTTCGATTCATCAGTAATTAATTCGTTATATTCAACACATAAAAAAATGTTCATAAATAAAAGAGACGTTGAATAATATTATGCTCCAAACTGGAATATCTTTTAGGTTAAATGATTTCTAAAATAGTTAAATAAAGTTACGCGATAAGCTTAAAGTAGCAGTACGTGGTACATCTACCCTAATGACGAAACAAATTTCTGTTCAGGTTTCGCTTTCTTATCCGCTACATTTTATCAGCATATGCATTTGCATAATAATTTGCAGTATACTGATAACTTTAAAAAGGTACGATAGTTTCGACGATGAGCTCTGGGTGGTAGAATTTACTCTTCTATAATTGCGACTGTGGGCGGGGATGTTCAGGAAGATGTCATGGGTGGAGTTTTCATTTGGTTATTTGAATTTAATTGGTCGTATGAAAATTCCCCCCTCGCTGTCTGCTCCAGCAGAGTGGTGGAAACATTTCTCTAAAAATTCCAAAACAATCGATAAAGAATTTTCCTTAGAAGGAGAAGAACAAAAAATTCTACTCGATTACATTTTATAACGTCAGCCAAGAAAGTGACCTATTTTCAAGAAATCTTTTTTTCAAAGATTAATGAACGAATTTTTATGGTTATTTTAAACATAGAATGAAGAATGAAGTTTAGAACTTTCTAATGTAATAAGGTAAACCTTTTGTCTTCAGTGGAAAACTTGCTGCCATGATTTTTCTAAACCAGAGCTGTCCTCGTTTTGTTTCAACCACTCTCGGGCTCCTTTAATTTCCATTTTTAATTAGTAAATTCACCGAACCGTTTACCTCATCTGCCCTCTGGGCCTCTTTTCTCTCTCTCTCTCTCTCTCTCTCTGTCTCGTTCCTTCTCTCTTTCGATGTTTCGCGTTTTTGCGGTGGCGAAACGCATACTAGGCACGAGTCTGTTTTCGAAAACCGACCAGCTTCGATAGCCGGGTATCATTTAATCAAAAACTGAACCAAAAAACGGAGAGAAAAACGATATTTCGCGTTTTGGTGGAACGTTCCGCGGTTTCCGCGAAAATTGAATTTTCTTATTTGAAACCGCGTAACTTTGTATTGTTAAACGTGCAACGTTTAACAATGTTGTTCTCTGTTTTGTATGCGAAATAGTTTATAACTGAAAGAAGAGTTAATTGTTGGAGTATATTTTTGGCGTACATAATTTTTATTTGCACTGCAAATTTGAACACAGAGAAGATTAAATTGAAACTGCAATATGAAAAGCGGTAGTTTTAATTGAGTTTTTGCGTTTGTTTTATGTAAGTCAATCTTTTATAACGTTTTATAATGCAGTTTTATAAATTCAGCTTTTTATACTAGGTCGCCCGATAAGTTCGTACCGAATTTTAAACAGTCGTATAAGCATTGTAAAAGTACTATTACCCTTGGCAAAAAGTTTTCGGTTAAACGCGAGAACGTAAAACTAACTACGAACAGTAAAATTTTTCAAGTGCGAAATCCTGCTCCACAAATAAAAAAAACATAAATATAGTATGAAATAAATGGGGAAAGGAAAAGGATAAAAATAATCGTTTACTATCAAAAAGAAAACAGCGAGGACAATAAATTGGAATTGAACAGCTAAATTAAGGTACATCGAGTTATAATCGTTCGATACTTAACAAATATTTTATGCACTTACTCTGCTTTCGTCGAATATACTCGATATCGTTTAAAAATAATTAAGCACACAGTTGCACGCTTTCAAAATTAAGTAAAACAGCCAAAGGGTTAAGGGTTGACCAATCTTAGCTTTAAACATTAAATTAGTTAAAATAGAATAGAATAGAATAGATACTTCATTGGTTTCTATTTCGGAATACAAGAGTTGCGTCTCGATTCTCACATTGCACACCATAATCTTAAATTGCAACTAATGCTACCGAATTTTTTGCTTATTACTAATCTTTAACCAAAACTACTATTATTACTACTACTAAATATATGAAATATAATAAAACAAATTAAAGTAAGGTGTATGTCCCAATTAGTATCAGCGTGCCTATAACCGACACTTTAATTATTTTTTTTAATAGCAACGTAATGTACGAAGAATCATAAATAAACAAATTTTTATACTAAATTTAGGCTTCGATTTACGTAACAACACATCGACATTGTCTATTCGTTTACACTTAATATTTAAAACGAAATATTGGGAGGTAAATTGTGCTGCGGAACATTAAAACGTGACCAATGTAATTATAAAGTAAGGGACGTGTCATAATTTAGTAAAAACGGTACATTTACTAGGCATCTTATATTTGTTACGCAAACTGACGTGCTGATATATGTAAAAACGTGTTTCTATTTAAATGAACATTTTTCAAGCGACGCTATTAAGGATATTGGACTTATTTGTATATTTTCAATGAAGTAGTAATTAATTCATTATATTCCACATACAAAGAAAATGTTCATGAATAAAAGATATGTTGAACAATATTATGCTTCAAACCGGAACGATTTTTAGGATAAATACGTTCTAAAATAGTTAAATAAAGTTACGCGATAACTTTAAAGTGGCAGTACGTGGTACATCTCTATCCTAAACGGAACAAAAACAGCTATAGAACGTTAAATTAATTAAACACCGTCTAATTTTTCTAAAATTCGTACCGTCTTACAAATTCCTATCAAACTTTGAAAAATATCGGCAAATATGAGACAATCATGGGAAGCGTCGTTTTTCCGATGCTCCATTTCATCGTTACCCCCGAAATTCCCCTCCCCCCCCCCCATTTCACTCGCCACGAGGCTACACACGCGCGCACACGTTTTATTTCATACATACGGCGCGAGAATAAGCGTATCGCGAGCCAGCTTCGCAAAACATGATGTTCCCTCGAAGCGGTGTGTGCGTATCATTTCGACGGCGACGCAACGAAAAAGAGAACAAAAAATCGCTAGTAAAACGGGATTGCCTCTGCCAGCTGGACACACGCACGATTACATACGTACGTACATACACGTGGATACCTATACGTAAACACATAGGAATCCTGTGAATCCGTCGCTTATCCCCGAAGATTTTGTAAACGTGCAAAGCATCCGCGAGAGAAGATAAAAATTCCACTCGATGGGATTATCGGTCTACCCCCCCCGAGCTTCAGATCGATCTAGGAAGCTTTGGAAAGCTTTTCTCGGTTTCGTTGGTTCTCGACTCTGTGTCTTTGCCGATTTTACCTTTTTTCTTTTTTTTCTCTCTCTCTCTCTCTTTTTTCATTTGCAGAGATATTCACTTTTGTGACTAGGATTCATTGGGTCAAATTATCATTTTCAGCGATTCACGGAATCATTTGCATGTGTTTAGAGCTTAACGATGCACGTTTTTAACCCCTTCCGCAACGAAGGATCGTCTTTTTATACTTACGAATACACAAGTAGAAAACATTCTTCTTATTTTTACTTAATTTTTCTTTTCCCTGTTTTAAAATTTATGCTCTTTTATACGCTTCGTTTTGTAGTGCTTTCTTTATTTCACCTTTTCGTAAAATTGTTAAATTACTCAAGTAGAACCAACTAAATATTTACATTTCAATTTTTTTTAAATAAATAGCTTTCTTTAGCTATCGTCAAATGAAAAAGTAAAGTGTTTCACTTGGAAGTTGAGGCGAATGCAGTTGCTTTACTTGTTGCTTCAACCGCAAAAACAGTTCCATCGAAGCGGCTGTAATTTCTCAAGTAGTTTTCCAATTCGTGTCTAGGCGACCGATGGACCCTGCTAAGAACTTGAGTTAATCCGTGGAGATTGCGGAGTCTGGACATAGGGTGTATCCTCCACAGATTCTAGTTATGTAGATTTCGATATGGATGTTCTCTTAGCCGATTGGACAGAACCATTCTCGTGTAAATTTCAAGTGTAAACATGTACGTCGTCTGGACAGTTGGAATATAATCTTGGTTGGAGCTTAAAGAATGAATGAACTCTTCTGAAGATTCAAAGAATGATTAAATAATTTAGTAGCAATTTAGTTAAAATTGGAAGCTAAGATAAAAAATGAAGAGTAACATTCTTAATGGGATGACGAATCAAAGATTAATTTCATAATTTAGTAGTAGTTTAATTTAAATTAGGAGCTAGCATAAAAGTTCAAGAATATTCTTAATGGGTTTTGAATAATAAATGATCAAATCATCTTGCATAAGGAATTGCCCAAGACGACTTTCGTTCATAATTTTATTGTCAACGTTAAATACTTGGGTTTCTATAACTTTTAATTGAAGCAAGATATCGAAATACGAACTCTCGGCAAAAAGTTACAAGAGGAGCTTCATATTTTTAATTATGTAAAATTTCAGATTGTTGTAAAGAATTTTCGAGAAACCTTCCTTGTTCAAAATTTGTTTACCCTACCCTCTAAATTTTTTTAAATTCCACCTGCTATAATATGGAACATCAAATGCCATAAAACTTTGAATTGAATTTTTTTCCCGTATCATATATGATTTTGAAGATATTGACAATAATACGAAAACTTATATTTTCTTTGAGGAGGTGTTTTCACTCTTAAAATCGCTTCTTTTCCAAAACAGAAATGGATCCATTAATAGGATTACGTGAACAAAGTTTTAGATTTTTGTTAGTTAAGATTTAACTTGTTAGTTAGATCTAGCTATACCTAATTTGTTATCATTGAACGTAAATATAGCCACATAAGGTACTATTAAGCAATAGAAAATTTACCACAATCACATCTAATTAACCAGTGCTTAAATCTAAAGATACGGTGGTGTACAAATACTTTTTGTAACCATTGTTACGTGCACAGTAGCGAAAAGGTTTATAATTTACACTCGATGAATCTAATAATTGCAGTTTCAAGTTGACTTATTAGCAGTAGCTTATCATGAGCTCTGTCAAACTTTATTCCCGGGAAAAACACGGGGTGTTCAGAAAGTGTTTCAGTCGTGTACAGTTTATCCAACGATAATGGTGGGTTGCTTCCGGCAAGGTGGATCAGCTTGGTCGGAATTCCAGCCTTGACTCGATGGTAAAGTCTCTAATTAACTGTCCATCACTTGACTCTCGTGCGTGATGAAGGGACGTCTGAACTTATTCTTCAAACTCCGCAGTTGTGGCCTTCGCAACGTTGGATTTTAAGTCCAGCATATTATCCCGTAATTTAATAAATCGCCTAGAGTTAAGTTTAGAGATTAAGATTATATAAAGTTTGTATATCGGATATCATCCAATACCGAAAGGTGCGGATTACAATAAATAATAATAAAAAAATAAATCGTCTAGAAAGCCGTTATCCCTATTTGCATAGCGTAATTCAAGATAAAAATGTACGAACATTAAGTTAATTAAGTTCTCAATGTTTTTCTTTAATATTGTATGCAAATAAACTTGTTTACATTGAATGAAAAAAATAGTTGCCAATTTAAAAAATGTAGCCTCCATTAAATACTTCAGTCCATTGCAGAAAATAATAATATCTAATTTTTGAAGTATTTCTGAACAATACACAGCTTCGATTAGATAATAGATTATACAATAACTAACAATTAGACTAATTAATAACTAGCAATTAGACTTTATCTCAGTATACAATTCGGCAATTTTACTTTCTTTAAATTATATTCCACCTTAGTTGTCAATATTAGAATTTGAGTATGCTTTAGTATGAAAATACATCTTGCAGAAAAAGTCTTTATTCGAAATACGTGTGTGGTATACTTTTGCCGTTAATTCCTCGAAACTTAGAGACGTATTCTTTGCATTGGCAGATATAAAATGTGCCCGTTGAAATGTGTACGATAATGGAAAAAAAAACATGGATATTACTTTCATCATGGACGTTCACCACATGTAACGTCATTCCATTAACGTTCTTACTGTTTGCCGTGTCCGTTAAAGCGAAAAAGCCGGTGTCCATGAAACGGGTAGCAGATTAATTCAACTCGCCGGGAAACCTTGTTTCAACCGTGTCTCGGACGTGCCGAAATTAGACAAAACTATGTTTGAACAAACATTTTAACGGAACGTTGCTCGTACTTTGGGGGTGCGGGCAAAACTGTTAAGCGATTCAATTGAATTCGAGATAATGGCCGCGTGCGTGAAGTATAATTTACATAACATGAGAACACCGTTAAATCCTTTCTTCCACTTTCAAGTTATTAAGAATTAGTCTATAATACAGTGCAAACTATAAATTTGCTCTTTAAATAGGAAGTATATTAATAAATAAATAAACAATATATTAACGTAAAATTCTATCCGAGTTTTTGCATCGTTCTGAGGGCCAATACGATTACTAAAAAAAGTAGTTATTATTGTTAAATAAATAAAACGAAGAGAATTTTAATGATTGTAAAATTTTCCGGTAAGTGACTCTAAATTCTAAATCCAGAATTCGAAGATTAACAGAATGACGGATTTTTAAAGTTAGGTCACCATTTTTATTTTGAAACGATTTGGTAATATATACATACATACAAATATATACATCTTGAAATTTTGTAACCACAGAACCAAATTTTAAAAAATGTCGAAAAGCCAATTCTTTATTGAAGTTTTTGCGTGACTGTGTTTATATTTTTATAATTAATTTTATAATAGAAGCATTTTGCTACCCTAAAGGCGTTTCTTAAACTAAACTCGAACAGCTAAATTAAGTTACATTCAGGCTTAATCATTGGATGTTTAAAAAATTCATTGTGAAATATAACATAAATATAATGCGGCACGAACATTCCGTTCAACCCAATAATTCGCAACGGAATAACATGGATGTAGGATGATATCTAGAGTTTATAGTCAAGAATGATCTGAAAGGCAGGTTGCTTCGAAATCAGAGTCACGTCTGCTCTGGGATCAAAATCCCTTTCGAATTTTCCTTAGCTCAACGCGAAGGTGGCCCTAATTAACCACCCGTCACCCTTATAACAGGCAACAGTGCAGTACCTTACAAGTTCACGTAGTTGTTCAACTACTCCAACCCTTGCTGTTATAATCTTACCGATGCCAAACTTGTAAATCCGCGCATTCCTGTCACGGTGACAACATCCAGATTCCATGCTTGCTCAGCAGTATCTGTTAGGAATTTTAAGAAAAATTAGCCTTTAGGTGCGAAATTCCTGTACAACATTTGACAAATTTGGGGGGTTTTCTTTTCACTTTTTTGCAATATTTGTTTCATAAAATGGAAAGGTATTTTCTAAAGTTTCTTAGAAGATAAAGTTAATCTGTATTTAAATTCCATTCCCTTATTTTGGTTTACAAAAAGTTGAATTTACACGAAGATCCGCGGTTTAATTATAAGTATAAAAATAATAAATGAACCTAGAAATAGGATTATTCCAGAATTTGTTGCGATAAGAAACGGATAATTCTATCAGAACGCTATAGCGCTTAAGAATTATCGGTGAAGATAATAATTAGGCGAAAGTTGATTATCTGTTATTAACCTCTTAATGCATAAGCCCGTCTGCGTTACGGGCTCGCCAGTTCTGCGTTTCTTCACATTATTATCTCTCATTAATAATTAACGTTTCTATTCTACTTTGCTCTCGCCGTTTTGTATCTTTTCGAAACGTACTTCATGCGTTATGAAATTTTGCAATGAAACATCGTCAGTTTCGACAAATAAACCGAAGAACAATCTGAGCGTTAAGAGATTAATTAATAATCTCTGTACTTGCCTGAAATATTACTTTGTAATATTCTTTATTACATTAATTAAATATGATTAATTAATTCTCTATTGTGTTAATTACAAATTTACCGACAACAATTTCTACCACGTTTTTGCAACGAACTTGAAAACACTTTGAATCAGAACACGCAATATTAGAATTGGAATATTAATGAGAATATCAATTATTGCAATTTGAATTTAAATTTTAGTACGAAATAGTGGAATTTTTTATAGTATTACATTCTGCTGTATAATTGGTGATATTCGAAGGGGATTATATTTTACGAATTTTTGTTAAATAATACCATATTTAATTCGAACAAATACTGTTCGGGATTAGACCATTTAACTATAATAATTAAAGGACTATGTCTAGAGATGGTTAAAAGAAACGATTACTTTTTATTTCAGATAATTTTAGACCTCATATTTCAATGAGAAGCCATAAAAAATGATTGTACGCTGCCTAGGATTTCGTTCTACGTATTACTTTTATTTATTGCAATGTTTGTGAAACTTTGCTACAGACTAGAGATTGAATGACAAAAGTTAATTACCAGAAAATTACTCGGAAGTATTTAGTTTGAAGAAAGACACGAATTTCTTAAGATAGGGAATTATGAAACTTCCTAATAGTGCTAAAATTACTAGAAACGAATCGCTACACACAAAATTACTTAATGAAACGGTAATTATATATAAATTGACTTTGAATGGTTCTCAAATATCGCTACGAACTTTTCGAATAATCAAATACAAAACAAGATACAGTGAATCAGAGAATAAATTCTAGGGTGTCTTCGTTTTGGATCTAACGTAGTAATTCAAAAGTATTGACTATTCTACACTTTCTTATTATTATAATAATATCATTACGAGTAACGCAACTCCCTGACAACAGTTTTAATTAAACAAAGTCACCATCTGACAAACAACGATCCAACAACAATGAAATTACAAAAATAAAGGAATTGCAAATGGCAAAGGGTAAAAAATAGAGGTAAAATGGTTGAAGTAGCAGGTTCTAAAATGGCGGACGATAAATGGGATCATAACGAAACGTTTGGACGCTTTTTCTAAGAATTTTACGCTATCAGGTTGGAAATTAGCTTGCTCGAGATATAGGCTGAGTGAAAGCAGAATCTGTTACCACTCTCCTTTAATCTTTTATGCGCACTCGCGTCGGTTTTAATAATTTTTTTCGCGGACAAACGTTTCACACTGCGTCACGCTGTCTTTCCCACGTTCATTTTGCTCGCAGAAGAAGTTAATTGAACGGTATGTGGCGATACGAATAAATCGAAAACGGAAATTCGATGGTGTGCGGAAGTGAAACTGTCAGATATTGCGTTGAACGCCCACTGAAATACGATTTGTCACCTTGTTCCTACCGCTGATATCAACTCTTAGGCATATTCTCACGAGTAACTGCTGACTTTTTCCATTTATTTGTCCAATCTTGGCAATAAATAGCAATTACAACTAAGTGCAACTATTAGATTGAGCCATAAATAACTTCCGCTTTCTGTCATTTATGGTTTTGCTGTTAACTAAGGCACCTTAAAGTTTAACCAATCTATTACACAGCACCTCTCATTATTGCTGCCCTTTTGCCATTTATGTGACATCTTTGTGATCGTATTTTTTTATGAATCTGTTGTTACGATACAAAGGGTAACAATCGACACGGTGCATTGGCGAAGAGGGTAATTTTGCGTGAAAAAGTAAGTCGAATATATACAGTAAAATCGTTTCATACTAGACTTTGATTATGAAAAAAAATGACGTTGAATATTAACTGCGTCAAAATTAATTCGCATTGATGGGCGATGCTAATTTCAGGATAAGAATTATTAATATATTTACTAAGACATGATTCACATGTTTCAACGGATTGTTGTAAGTTATTTGTTGCATGGTCCAAGAAGTTGTAAATTAACGCTACAATGTTTCAATATTTTACTTGTTCTTTATCTCTCGCAAATTCATACAACAATACGAAAGTCCCTTATCCATGGAAAATCTCATCAGGGACCCAAAAGATCACCTAATGCCCAAATGTGACTCAATATGGAAACAATCTGCCCCCTTCCCCCGTAGAAATATCAATGATTCGTTTTTCGACACACAAAAGATTTCTTCTTTCCTATACAGATCAGTTCAAGTTAGTATTAACCGCATGACAATTGGCCACGTCAAATTCTCCCACATACTTGATAAAAAATTGGTCCCAATGTGTGAATTATGTCAAATACCAACATTAATAAACCGTTTGATTCTATCGTGACTTAAATTTAATGTCCATCGTAACAGATACAATATTGGAACTGCAATTACGGTTAACATCGAAATCAACGAGATTCACGATCTCATTGAGTTGGTTAAAAAAAAAAAACACAAAATTGCCAAGTAAATAGTATAATTTAATGATACCGTAGCTAGTAACCTAAACTCTCCATGAAAATGAAAGAAACGTATACACATAAATGACTATTACGTTTATTTGTGTATTTTATAATATCGATCACAAGTGCAATCATTTTCACGTGGAAACGTAACGCGATAGCACGTGATATAAATGCGTCCGTTACCTTTAACTTCCCAATATCTTCTACCTCTAATTTGCGCGCGAATAATTCAGTTTCTCCACCGATCCTGTATATTGTATATTAATTCGTCCTCGCTTCGATAGTGTTCCCCGATAAACTGTAAACTCTTGCCGGTAAACTCTCCTTGCCTGGATATTTTATCGAAAAGGCTTAAACTCTCGCTAGCTTAAACTCGCGCGCGTGTATCGCGCACATCCCCCCCCCCCCCACCCACACACGTTTCTCGCTGGGTTTTACGTCAAAGGAAGCGGGAAGATGACGCGGTAGCGCGTGCATGAAAGAATAACAGGTTTAAGAACTTCTGCCTGGAGTCCTTAATGTAATTACCCCGACGGAACCTGGGATACATTATTAATAGGCGCGAAAGCGTCCCGGTGGCTGAGCATCGTGGAGGGCTGGTTGCGATAAAAATTACCCCTGCGGAACCTAAATGTCGCTCCCTCAACCCTTCGCCATCCGGGAGATATTTTCTCCGTTTTCTACACATAACTATGCAGTAGAATTTTTTTTCACCACGGAGTTGCGCTTCTTCTTTTTTCGTAGAGAAATTACGCGTGCATCCGCTGTATGTTACGATGGCACTGTAGGGGTTGGCCTTTTTGAAATAAAAGTTGCAGGAACGGGTAAAGGGTTAATGATGCGGAACCGGTGATTGCAACTTTGTGTTTATTATTAGGAACGCTTCGTGCAAGTTTGCGGGGTGTTGGAAAGATAGAAGAATTTTCGTTGCTTAAATATCGCATAGTGTGTCTCGTTTGTAAACATTAATAAATCACGGATGACTAGTTACTTCTTTTGAATACTTTGATTTTATCATTTACGCGCGACTCGCTCAAAGCAAGTCGCCTTATTATTTCTTGCATGACGCAGTTAACGAAAGCTTGAAACTTTCTGAGAACTGTCTTTGAAATAATAATATTCTTTGCAGTGTAGTTGACTTTTGTTATAATTCAAATCATATTGGATACATTTTTCGTATCATTATTAATAAAGAAATTAAATAAGTGGTTCTATGGGGGGAGGCATAATAAAAAATATACATTCTTTTGTTTTTGGGTGTAATAAAAACGAAAAATATAAACGGTAATAAAATATTAAATGTACCCGTAAGTTATCCACTATTTTTTTTTTAATAAATATAGCTTAATTTTAAAATATCCCGCCCAGATATAAAATTAGGTTGATGAATTTATTTTATTGAACAATTAAGCTTCCATTTTAATAGGAATTATTAAGAGTGCTGGATTTAACAGAATAAGTGGATTATTCATTGATAGACGTAATAATTAACTGCTATGGTATTTATGTAACTCATTTATGCATTTTGCAGTCTTTAATGTAACACATATTTGAATTGACTCATCAATTAGTTCAATCTATATGCAGTAATATAATATTGTTAACACAGAGCGAAATTGTCTGTAAATTTATTCAGATATTTTGCTTCCGTTTTCGTGCTTCTTTTATGACTTGGATATCGTTAAGGGAGAAAGGTATAATTGCAAAAGGGAAAAATGTACCCGAGGTCGTTTTACTTCGAGGCTGCAAGGCTGTCGGATTTTTTCTAGCAAAACCACCCCTGATATTTATCTGCACTCTTTTTTATAACACGATATGTATGTAGATATATCTTTATGTTGCAAAAATGGAAACAAAACACGTGATAAATGATGCACCCAAGTTTTGCTTTAAATATAAATTGGCAACACAGTGTAAAATCAAAAAAGAAATCAATAAGAGATATCGGAGAATAAAAATACTGTACTGTTAAATATTATTCAAAACAGAGGCACGCGTGTTAAATATTTTTTTCAATTGAAACGCCTCCACTTTAAAAGTCAAACCTATTCCATTAAATTAAACATAGTACTGATAAAATAAAAACTGTAATAGTATTTAACCGTACGAGGTACATAAGCGCCATCAATTTTGTCCGAAAAAGCAAATCAAAATTCTAAAATCATGCTCGCCGTAAATACTATCTTTCAAATCTTCAGCCGAATCATATTTTACACGATTCTCCTCCGTTTGAATCGTATTTTTAAATGTTATATATACGAGCGAGGGTCAAAGTGATGCTCTTATTTCAATATGAGTGATAAGCAGAAATGGTGGCGATTATACGTGAAATAATAATCGCAAGAGTTCGAAAATTCGCGTTATCTCGTCTTGCATTTTACGTTCCGCGTATCGCAGGGCAAAAATATTTTATATCAATCGCGGCATGGGCTAAGCGGGGTCTGGTTATTCGATTTAATGTACGATCCTTCTCGGTTATTATTTGTCAATGTTGCCTGCGCGTGTAATAAACTTTAAACACCGGCGGCTTATCGCGGCCGTGCCGTTTTTACGTTATTTTTTACGGCTTATACCCGTGCGCGTATTGCGGATCGATCTGGCTTCAGAAACTGTCGTATTTTTTACGCTAATACTAGGATCGATCGATGGAACAGCGAAAATTCCAGTCGAAAATACGTGCGTGTATTTGCGAATTTTAACGTATGGGGAAAAAGGTGGAGATTGAAAGCTAGATACGTTGGAAGAAGGGACTTTTATGCCGCTGTCACGCGTACTGTCATCGATTCTTTGTATTTTTGTCTAAAATTAACTAACTCGAAACCTGAATTCGCTACTCATTAATAGAGGAGAATGTAGGAAATCGAGGTAGGGTAGAAATACGAAATATCACGATTTTCATCTATACAGAGTATTAGCATTTTCAATGATAATTGAAAATTAAGAATTAAGAAAATTATATTGGTTTTTCATGATAGCTGTTGTTTTTCGTTGATGTTCCTTTGTCTAATGGAGACCTTTGGTTTGGGCTGCAGTACAAAGTTATCGCATGTTCATAGTATTCAAGTGAAATACACTTCAGCTTCGTTTGTGATTTTCAATGAAACAGAAGCAGTAAGGTATTCTATAGTAATCGAAGTTTCGGAATATCAGTCAGAATTTAAAGTATATCGTGTTTTCGATTCTTATTTAATGGCAAAAAGTAAAATGGCGAGTTGGTAGTAATGTGAGACACTTGATTGGTAGTTATAATATAGTAGTTTGGGTTGTACGTGTTTACTTTTGGATATGTTTCGAATTTCGTCGAGTCGTGAAAAATCAAGAAATCTGCATATGAGATTATCTCACTATAATGATTGGGCATGGCTATAAAATGAAATTTGTGTATACGATTATAGTAAAATTAAATAAGGTATGATTCTGTTGTGTTTCACAACTTGTACATCATTAAAACTTCTATATTGATATGTCAATGCATGTTTCATTACTTATTTATCTCAAAACTAATACTGTCTGGTGTTGCTACCAGAATTTCTATTTTCCCGATTTTGCCTTTATTTGAAAGAAGCAAGGAATTCGATAGTTCTGTTAGATGCACAATATTTATATTTATGCAGCAAATTGTATCAAAGCTACGACACATTAATGTAACCATATGTAGACGTAGAAATATTATAAAATATTAGGTAATATAAACATTAGCTAAGGTATCGTTTTATAATTAACTGGACTTATTTTCCTCGCTGTTTTCTTTTTTATAGTAAAAGATTGCTTTTATCCTTTTCCTTATCCCACTTATTTCATATATATTTTATATGAAAGATATTTATACATTTATTTAATCTTCCCATATGTTTCTTTTTTTTTTACTTTGTGGAGCAGTACTTCGCACCTCAAAAATGTTAGTGTTCTTAGTTCCACCTTCTCACGTTTGACCGAAAACTTTTATCCAGTGGTAGTATTTCTTCTGTAAAATTTTATTTGTTCTTTAGTTATAATTCTGCACCGTTACTGACGCCGGGCAGCAATTAATTTACTTTACCTTTACTTTAACTAGCCCATGTTTAGACCCTAGCCCATATTTGGACCACTTCCTCTACTATTCAACTGTAAACTCGCTATTTAACATCCACGAATAACTGCAATTCACTTTACGAAATTTTTTCCTATCACATGAACCAATATAACCGGTTCGCACCACGGAGAACCCGCGTCGGCGAACTATTTTGCCAGAAATTCACTCGAATTCAATAGCCGACATACAAACTTTCTGGTAGCTACCGCTGTCGACCAATTAATTCGAGGCTGATCCTCAGCCTCCGTGGGCAAAGCGGCTTATCGTGGCCATTAACGCTACGGGACCTTTGAGAACCCGTGAAACAACGTTATAAACACCACTTTATAGAAAAAAAATCGCAAAAACATAGGAAAAAACGGACGTTACGCCGTGGTGACAGATGTTATTGTTCTCGTCGTTAGTTAAATACCGTTTTTATCGTGCACGATAAAGAGCTAGCGCGTCTTTTTCATAATAATAGAATTTCAGTTCGCTGTCACTAGCTCAGGCACGCTCCGGGTTATCCTATAAGTAGTGCAAGTATGCGAAAACCTCGACAAGCAATACCGCAGAAATTTACTAAAAAAACAAAGAGATTATGGCGGATTGTCGAGCGTTCTAAAGGAAAGTCCCAGGGTTTTGGTTTTCCGAAGGATCGCACGTTGCGTGCGACCGAACTCAAGTGTAAGGAATAAAAGTGCAATTTGCCAGAACCTCGGTTCGGAGGAAAGGACAGTTTTGAGGAGCACGAAAACGACAGAACGTTCCGAGCAGTCGCCACGTTAACTTCGCGCGTTACGAAACACCGTTATAAGCTAATTGTTAAGAGCAATAAGTATCAATGTTTATTACTGTTCACCAGTACAATTAATAAACCGCACCCACGTCACATCCCAAAAGATTGAGAAATTAGTAGGCGAAGGGGAAATTGTTAGATTGAAAAATGAAAACGATTGAACCCTTTGGCGACCAGAAAGGGTGCATATTGTATTGTAGTGTTGGATGTTGTTTCAATAAAAATTTATTCGAATAACGAATAACACTTTTATTTTTATTCGTTATTCGATTACAATTCCTTCATCGTTTATTCGTTATTCGTTCACTATTATTCCTTACTCATTTACTCATCATGATAAATGGACGATCGTGTGGTACTTCCATCTTTTTGTCGTCTATCGCAGTGTTACCATCGACTAGGTATAAAAGTAGAGTAATCATTATTAGACTGCGGATCTTTATATAAATTCAGGTATTTACAAATACAGTTAAATAAACGAGGTCTAAATAGGCGGTTGTGTTAACTCCTAAATACTATAATTTGTATTTTACTTTGTATATGTTCATATCCATATACGCGTATATGCGGTCAATTTTAAATATGGTGCATTAAGTTGACAAATTCGTGTCTTTCAAATATTCTGTTCACCAAATGTGAATTTAGAAGCATCGTAATGATTAATAAAGATTACAATATACATATTAAATATCACATGTATATGTGACACGTAAAAATAAACATAGACGTGCGCCGATCTCCTAAAATTACTTAGCACTTAAAGGGTTAATATTGCAACGTGTAAAAGAAAACGCGAAACTTATAGATTTTACGCGATCGAAAAGATAAAAATGAAAATGGCGATGGGATCTCGAGATCCAAAACCGTGTGACAGAAAAATACAGTGGATAATAAATAGGTCCATTCTGTACCTCGTCAGTGTCATTGTTTTAGATAAATGTCAACAACGCATTTTACCACAGACGAAGTTGTAAAATAGATTAACTCATCCAATGTTATTTTCTGTTATCCGGATTTGGGGCTCATGAATCCTATTACCATTTTCATTAATATGAATGAAAGTTTATTCGAACAATATTTCGAATAACATTGTATTCGAGATTGTTATTCGAATAAAATTGCAATATTTACCTATATTAGAGACCAGAAAATTTTGTTACACTTTTCCTAACTTTGGTTATTTTCCTACTTCAAATATTTTTCATTGACACTTCTCCTTTGAAAATTACTCGAATAATTTAATTGAAATATTCGAGTAATTTATTCGGGATGTTATTCGAAAAAATTTTATTCGAATAATGCCTAACTCTGCTTTCAGGTAATAAAGAGTAAAATGTTCATCGAAAAATTTTAACTTTTTTAGATGCCAGTATTTCAGACCATACAATACAAAGTCATTTCGTCATTTCAAAATCTGTGACTGAGCATCGAAAATGTAATTCTACCCTGTATTTTTTCGTATTCGCAACCAGTTATATACATTTTGCAATGACTAGAACTTTGCTATCTATTGCAAGGAATGGAAAACGTACAGATTTTACGTTTATTCGCAGATTCTGTCAAGTATTGCTGTGCGAAGACAATTGTTTTACCAAATATCATACTAAATAACAGCATTATTGATTGATCACTCACGAATGCTAAAAAATTGAATTACTGCAATTTTTCTTTTCACACATTTTCAAATGCTAGTAAATTGCAGTATTTTACCTTTTTCAAGCAGAGAAAAATATTAGTATTATTTATGAGATGACCTAATAAATAACTTCGCGTATACAATGGAGAATTGTGTAGGCAATCTAACACTAAGGATCACCATGTATTGAAACCAGAATATTTCTCATACTACGTGCTGCTGTTCACCATCCATGGGCTTACACTTTACTGTCGGCAGCCCTCGTAAATTTTCACGAATGAGAATACAATCCCCCAGAAAACGACACAGACAGATAAATAATGTCTGAAGAATTTTAATTTTCTTCTGAGAGGCAAGCTTTGACGTGGAACAAAATTTTAACAAACATGCACAGTATAAATTCGCAATTTTATTTAACCCTTTGGCATCTTCATATCTATTCTTGGCACCTATAGGTATTTGATGCGAATATTTATTACGTGTTATACGCTCTTTCTACTTTCTACTTTCAATATTTAATTTAGAAAATGGCATGGAAAGATAGAAAGGGGTAAAATAGACTAAAGTAAAACTAAACTAAACTAATTTCGAGTTTTCGAAGTTTTAAATGTTTCATCCCCAAATTACGAGTATGACTAGTCTTTAGAAAGCAAACGGTTAAATACCTATTTTACATGTTTGTAGTCGTATGGATTAACACCTCGTTCATCCTTTCCTTTCCTTTCTTTCCTTTTCGCATCTACTCTTTCTCATTTTCTTCTTATTTTAATTGCAACAGGAATTATGGACCAGAAGTTTAAAAACGACTGCTATAGGTCATTCTCTGCTTGGTTCAGCCGCAAACTTTTCAGCTCCCCTCGCGTAATTCATTAAGAAGCTTCTCATACTTGAAGAATTAGTCCTGGCCCTCAACGATTACCCTAAATAATCCAATTACTCCTACCATCGAAATAACGTCCCAAAACTGCTACTGATTTTAATCAGATAATTAATTACTGTACCATTCCACTGGAACTGATTGTTTACGCCCAATTGATTCGAAATTGATAGTTGCCACATTCGCAGTAAACTACGCATGCTTACAAATTACCGAGAAACATACGCCAGGTAAATTGTACGGTACACGAAGGCAGAGCATCACGGAACTTTTTGTCACCGAAGCACAATGTGCACTCCATTTTCCTCGATGCGGTAGCTGATAGAGACTGTACACGACCTGTTTTCAATTGCCAGGATCGCGTGTCGAATGAAATGACGCCCCAGCATGACGAAAAAAAAAAAGAAAAAAAAGGAAAAAATTAAAAAGAAAATATGGCGGGAACGGTGTGCTACGTCAAACCTGGCAATCGAAGCTGCTTCTCTATGCACCATGCATAGGGGATCGTCCATCGATGAACTCTTCGTTGTGCAGCGCTATGCGAATGTGTCTCGTTGAATTGTGTGAGAGATGAGTTCCAAGAAATTAATGTCCAGCGTTTGATTTGTTAGTTGGGATTATATTTTACGTTAACGTGGAATTTTATTGTTACAGTGGAACCCGGTTATTATAATCACGGTTAATGCTATCAGTTGGCTATTGTTACTATAATCAGTCGGTCCCAAAACAGTCTATATAAAATTAATTAACAATAATCCGCCTATTGTAATGTAACTTTGGTTATTGGTATCACGTGTTGTTAAGGCTCCGATGGTATGGTTTATGACACGGTCAGGTCAATAGCTATTTTAACTGAATTTTAACGCTTCGACCATCTGCGTGCCATCACTCAGGTGGTACGTGACTCGTAGCAATGTAGTAGATTGAAGGTATGTATTTTAGTTTCTTAACTTTGCCTACCATACCTCGATAGCAACGACCCTGTCATAAACCAGGGAGTTCCGAATGTGTCGACCGAAGACGAAGGTTCACCTAACGGTATCCGCGGCCAGCACAAGCCCGCGGAAACCTCGTCAGGGTTGACCAAAACTCTGGTCCACCCTCGTAGGGGAAGACCTCTGTTCCCCTTCCAGAAACATAGCGCGCTAAGGGCGAAATGGAAGGGAGGACACGAGGTCTTAAAAACTTGCGCAATTAGAATTTCGAACGAGATTCTCGCTTCTTGTCGGACTGCCATTGTAAATACTAGAGTCCACTACATTATCATTGGAAATATACAAGTTTTGTTGAAATACCAGTGCAGTTATACAAATCAATTAACGTCGGTTCCCAAGTCCGAAACTTGGGTGGTCCTTCGGAATCAATTAGTCGGCACACCACGTGCAAACGCCAACAAAGCCCGAAAGATCATTTGGATCAACCGCGAGCGTAAACACGTGTGATAAATACACTTGGGGACATACGATAAGAGTTTGTAACAAATTCGTACTGGATGAATCTTTTCTTTGAAACTTACTTCTAACCGAAGCATATTTGTTATCTTTTCCACAAGTGCACGTTAGAAAGTATTAGAAAATATGCAAATACAATGGAGGTGAAGCTAAAGAGTCAAATTTACGATAATTTTCATGTTCTTAACAAAGGTAGTATACTCGTTGAGCTACGTTTAAACGTGATAACTAGACTGCGAATATTTATACAAATTCGTATCTTCTTAAGTAACATTGAAAGAGAGAACTTTAATAGAGATTTGTTTGGTCTTCTATTGTTTATAGTAGCAGAAGATTTTCGGTGTATATACATAACATTACTTATATCTTTCTTACTATGACTGAAATGACTAAATTGAAGCCTTCTTGCTTTCTTACATTTTAGTGGAATAATGTCACTATCATCAGAATCAGGGAAGTTTCAAAACGATCAGTACTTAAATAATTTTCATATGTTGATCACAAACAAATTCATCATCACTAGTATCTTTTCCGATTACATTTATTACCATTATGAATGGAACATTTTTAGATTTTGTCAATCAGAAGAATGGCAGAATATTGGTCATCCAATAAAACGCCTAATAAAATGGGATATGAATTTAAACTATATAAGTAACGTTACTTTTATTCCTATACGTCAACTGCAGCGTGAAATATTGTCAGTGCCTGGGAGCTGTACTTGGAGTGCAAAGGGTTAATATTTCACTTGATATTAACCCATTGTACTCCGCTGGCGCTGTTATGAAGACACGCATGAACTTCCTCGAAAGTTAAAATGTAAGATTTTTATTTATTTTTGCCGGTTCAATACTTATTTCTTTCAAAACAAAGCAATTTAAAGACACCGTTTCCCGTTTCCGAAATACGTGACGCTTTAAATTCTCACAACAGCCACAAAAATGTGTCAGAATTATCGCTAGATTATACAGTAAAAATGGTTTCGGAGTGGGAAGAGTTAATAGAAGAAATAGCCCAAATATGATTTATGCTCTGAATATGGACTAGTTAAAGTATAGGGCCTATTAAGCGCTGCTCTATATCAGAAACTGTGCAGATATACGACTAAAGGACAAATAAAGTTGTACAGAAGTAATAGTAACCGTCGTTTGTTGTATTAACGTGTTCTATTGCAAACAGTGTCATTGTTACGAATTTCGCGATCGAAAAAGGTTTTCACGTATATATTATTTGTTTCGTTATTCTAATAATTATCTGTTGAAATAAGAATTAATTTTCTAAGAACACTATACGGCTAACATTGAGAGCTTTTTTTTTACGCACTTATTAATAAAAAGAACAGTTTTCTGAAAGATTTCATTTTTACTTTAGATTATTTTATGAGTGGCTCATATTTGGGCCACGCTTTCAAAAATGGAAATTTTCACTGTTACCTTTAATTTGTTATTTGTAGCAAACATAACTTTTGTTCAACATACATATTTCAATCATACATCAGAGAGTTAACATAGTATAGATATACATTGATATAGAAATGTTTAGATTAAACAATAAACGTTAAAGTGAAAGTTATAGCCTATATTTGGATCACTTCCTCTATTTAGTGGACGTCCTGTTTTTTCTCCGCCTTTATCAGTTACTCTAAATGAAATTTAACAACCAAATATTAATAAAATTGTGATAAATATTATTTATACGCATGCGGTAGAAAGTAGTAAAACTTCTTAAAAAGTGAAAAACATGTTAGGTTGATTAACCTGAATGTAGAACGATGTAAAGGAGGTTTGAAAACAACAAAAATTGCGTTTTTGACGGTGAGTAATGTGTGTTCGAATGAAGCTTGACGTTCTGTCGTCTTTTTTAAACAAAAACCCGATAACATAGCGATGTTATTAATTGCGATTTTCGTGGACTGTTTACGGTATGGAAATATCGCGGATAAATGTCGCGACGCGGTTGTCATCTTTCGCGATGTACGTGTTTTTGAAACGTTTCACCTCGACACATGTTAGATATGGTAAATTATTTTTTTTTTTTTTTCGAAACGTTTAAAATCAATCCGTATTTTACATAAAAACAAAAAATGGGGATCTATATAGTATATCGAGATCACATACAGTATTGAACAAAATTGTAGCAACTTGAAAGAAATAATTATCTACAGAATAATTCCTTCAGAATTTACTTTATTAACAAAAAGATACCATATGTTTCACAAATATTATTGAAAAATTATGTAATGTCCCTTATTCGTTAAGCACAGTATTTATTAATCGATTGATGCAAAGATTATCTTGCTAAAGTTGTGATACTTTTGTCCAGTACTGTATAATATATTGAGAACATAACTTCTAAAAAATAATATGATTCTGTAACGACATATACCGAAAAGTTATCAACTTTTAATTTCTTGAATCATTATCTAATCTTTCAATTTTCTAACAGCCCTCGCGACAAATTAAATCACAATAACAAATTAGATAACAATACTTGTATCAGCTTATCATATAGGATGGACAATATAAATGTGATCATATTCTCGATAAATATATATCAGCATTTAAACGTTAACTGGGATATTCTAAACGTAACGATATTGTACTACTGTTATTAACAATGAAAGTCTTGTTAAATATTCCGCAAATATCGCTACGAGCTTTCCAAATAACCTAATACGACATTATAAAATAGTACAAAATATAGGTACTCGTTATTCTGTATTGCCTTTAAATATTCCTTAAATACTGCTATCTTTACTTACTTATGTTAAGTTACTTATGTTAAGTTACGAACTTTCCACGTAACTTAACATCCAATTTTAAATCGCACCCAAGAGCATCCCAAAGTAGTCCCCGCAAAGCACGAAACAATCCATGCATACGTTCTCCTTCGTTGAACCGTATCGATACCCGCGTTCCACTCGAACTCGAGCACGACTGCCTGTTCCTTGATTAAAATGACGAAAATAAAAAGATGCGGCAAATTAATAGGGAACAGGGTGCGAGGAAAATGATATCCGGGCATGGTGTCGCGGATCCCGTAAACGAGAGGCGCGTGTAATTTGGCTGAAAATGGATTTGCTTTCCATCGACACGCAAGGGACGAGGCAGACGCTGTCGGTTGCGTATCGAGTGTCATATGAAGCGTGTACAACAAAACATAAAAAAAAAAGTGAAATGGGAGAAAAAAAACAGAGAAAAAATCACCCGGAATTACAATGGTATTTGTTTTCTAGCGTTTCACGCGCGCAAGTGCCGATAATACGAAGCTTGTGCGAGCGAGCGAGCGACAAAAGGCCGCGCGTCGAAACTTTTCTACCCCCCTGTTGACGGGGGTAGGTTTCTCTCACCCCTGGCTATCCCACGATGAACGGAACTGCTGCGTTCATAGCGTTCTCGTCGATTTTCTGATACGATAAGGGGCTACCGTTGCGTGGTTCGGTGCACGAGATATCATTTTAATAACCGTGAGTGGCTAAAACCCAAGAAATGGTTTAGCAGTGAATTATTGACTTCCGTGGAAGACCGCAACCTAGGGAAACTTTGGCAAATTTTTCTACCGTTTTGTCGTGTAAAATAAGAAGCAAACCTACTTTATGTTTCTTTTAAATGTCTTATTATAACGTTACACTTTTGTTGTTGTTTACCGAAGGTTTTTACAATTTGTATCGCTTACTTTCTTTATCTTTCTATAATAGTTTTACTACTGTTTCGTTTGTATATCTATTATACCGAAATACGTCTGTACTTGTATAACATCATATTTATGACATCGTATCGGTATTCGAAACATTCGGTTCCATTACCCCTTTTTCAGACTTTCAAATTTACTTTTAAATTTACAATTTACTTTTATCTCCAATTTTATTACCATGTTAATAAGTGCAAAGTAAATACGCAGCCGATTCATACATATATATATATATTCATATACATACATATTCAACATTTGCCGAGGCAATACAAAATGAAGTCAATTTTCAAATAACCATACCCAATACCCATTAAATTTGTGCGAGGCGTCTGTGGTACCCTTAATGCAAAGAAGGGTTAAAGGTAATAAAATGACTATCGAAAAGTACGGTATTTGATCGATACTTGTAACACCGATTCAACCTCTGGTCTGAACATGCTGTAACCAAGAGAAATCTTCGCGTGCTCGCGGAAAACGCGAACGTTCAAGTTGCAAACCAACCTTTCAACCAACATTACATACTCTCCAACAAAAACCAAGTTCTGCTTTTACTTTGATTGCAATTATATTATTATTATTTTATTGATTTACAAGATTGCATTTGTATGGCGAACGATGCATGGAAAAAATGGCTGTTCTTGATATACTACTCTTAATACATATGAAGATACGATGGGATGTAATACTAGCTCATATAGTATTCCAACGTATAGAGAAGTATCTAAAAACCTTTAACTTATTTTTTATTCCGTATTTCTCTTATTAGATCTACATATATTCTGTTACGTAAAAACTACCACCGTTTGAAAATTTCTAGTCGATCTATGACATCGTCAAGAATTTGATTCTTTCGGACCTATTATCCGATAACAGATTTGTCCCCCAATTAATTCGATAATCGATAATCGACGTTCTGCTGTAACGGGTTTTAACATATTTTAAATGAATACATTTTGAGACATAAAATAACTCTTATAGGTCTTCAAAAATTCGTCCCTCAAAGGGTTAAATTAACGATCTCCAAATCCCCGGTGGAGAAAAAGAAAAAGATTCACTGTAACTTGATGCAAATCGATCCATCATCTTCGAGCCAGCGCTGCAACGTCCACGCATCGAAGCAGATTTCGAAGATCTCCGCGGGGTTTCAGAGTAGGAGGTTGTCAATTTCATGCTGAATAATGTGACAGTTGCGCGGCGGGAATACGATTAACGGGTTTGGAAACGTGGCTGTTTCTACGAAAATTGCCGGCGTTGTGGCTTTGACAGCCGCGTATAACGCGTTTTCGGCCCCGAACACTCTGGTAATTCCCGCGTTTTTCTCTAACCGATGAAACCTCTACAAATATTCTCTCTGTGCCTCCGTGTATTCGCATGTATACACGTATCGATGCGTGCACACGTGCATACGTATAAACGCGTACATGCCTGTGTATATGCGAGCAACCGTATGTATTTTGTCGTATTCGTTTTATCCCTACTTTTTTCAGAGGTTTCGCGATTCGTTTTTTCCCTTTAGCCTGGTTGTTTCGCGTGTATGCGCGGGGACAATCGAAAACGCACGGAGAATTAATATTTCGCGTGGCAAGCGGCCTGTATGTATCTGTATCGTTTACAGGCTGGTCCAGTGGCGCGAAAACTCGCTATGATACGATCCTTTTGCGCGAGCATCGCGAATAATATACTGTGCGTGCAATGTAACGCGGTAATAACCCCGCAATGCGCTGTTAATTTAGCTGGCATTCTAGTGAAATTTTATTTATAATTTCGACCGATAATTTAGTTATTTATTTAGTTATTAATTAAAGGGGTAACATACAAAAGGAGATGAAATAACGTGAGAGAGGTACAGTCGCTCAAAGTAAAATTCGGACACTTACATTTTCGTGCTTTAGGAAGCGATTCAATTTCCAAGAGTTTGGATTTCCAAGCTATTGGATTCTGAATCGTTCGAATTTCCAAGACTTTGAAATTCTAAACCTCGAATTTCCAAGCCTTTGAATTTCCAAGATTTTCGATTCCCAAGCGTCTGAATTTCCATGCGTTTGGATTCCGAAGCGTTTAAATTTCCAAGCTTCTTTAATTCTAAGCATTTGAATTTCCTAGCTCATGGATTTCCAAGCGTTTGGATTACTACACTTTTGGAGTTCCCAGCATTTGAATTCCCATGCTTTCGGATTCCCAATAATTTGAATTTCCAAGCCTTTGAATTTCCAAACTTTTCAATTTTACACTTCTATATTAACGGGAGCATCCATCAACTTTTCAAAGCCTTCGAATAGTTACAAGAGGCACTGTAGGTGTCCGAGTTTTTCTTTGACCCACTGTAGTTACAATTAATCCTTCAACTCTAAATAACATATCGGGTTGTTTGAAAAATTCGTTGCACCTTTGATAATATTCACTTCTTTTGTGTAATTGATGAACTTGAATGGGATTGTTTTTATGTACTTTATTTAAATAATAGCATTCTTAATCTGAACAAATGCTGTTAATATTTGAGCCACTTAAAATCCAATAATTAATGAACGATGCATAGTTGCATAGTTAAAAGCAAAGGCAACTTTTTTCATTGGGAAACATTAAACAACTTAATGTTTCAGCAATGAGGTACCAAGAATTGTTAATCGTTGTCTAGGATATTCTACTATTATCATTTAAGCCGTTCATTTTGAAAGTGGCTTAAGTCCATTTATTTTTGAATTGAGATGTTTAAAGGCTTGCGTTTGAATTAATTTGAAAATATTGGTAACTGATAAGTGATAAATGATAACATGATACTATAATATTTTTGTGTTTCTAAAAGTGTGCGATTCACTAATCCAATCACCTTATTTATTAATTATCATTATTTAAAAAGTAAGATGCTGTTGGCGGTTATAAATGGACTTAGGCCACTTTCAAAATAAACGGTTCTTTTATTGTAATATTAGTAGAACTTTATTAATGACCAGAAATGGAATAAATTAGAAGCCTAGAAGAATTTCTTGCATGGGTTCATTTTGAAGAAACAAAGTGTGCAAACTGTGTACATTTTTTTAAAAAGGGGATTATAAATCTTTCCGAGTCACACAATTATAAAACGATAAAAAATAGTATAAAACCGCAAAAAAATAATTTTTATATAAACTATCTGTGAAGATATTAAGAATGCTGTGTTTTAAAATATATCCATGAAAGATGTCTATGAAAGTGAAGGCCTTTTATGAAAATAAAAAGATGGAAAAACGATAAGGTTTCAGATGTACCATTTCAGAAAGGTGAAACTCACGCTTTACCTTTATAAATGCATAAATATCGATTGTTCGGAGATATTTCTTGATAATCTAGATTTTTATGTCCTCTACTGATAAGAGCATCTCAGAGTAATCTGAAATTAATGATATAATGGAAAAAGTATCACTACTTTTAGGGAATATAAGTTCAGATTTTAGGATAAGGTTTCTTCACCTGAAATTCCATTTTTTATAGAAATACCCTTAAATATGTGTCCTCGTAAAGCTGTCTCTGCATAAATTTGCCTGTTCAAACAGACTGTGAATCTCGTTTGCCGTATATGAAATAAGAATTACATATTTGCATTGTGTTGTTTGATATACTCGTAGCGCCATTAACCCCTTGCTTTACAATTTGGTAACCACTATACTTACATAAGTTATCGTCAACTGATCACACTTCTCATATTTATTGAAGATTATTGAGGATCTTTAGATTAGGAAATGAAGATCACCCAACCACTAATGCAGAAAAGAACTGTTTAATGAAAATAAAAGTTGAAAAAATATACAATACAATGGAGGCGACAAACCTTACAAGAAAACTGCTTGTTCTAGTCGCTATGGTTTTCGCTCGACTGCCTTCTGCCCAGGAAAAAACCTTATTATATAGGGGTCAGCGGACCCATGGGTTTTATGGCCCGGCCTGGGCCGACGTCCAGACGCGGAAAACTCGCAGAAGACATTACAAATACTTTCATTCTCAACAAAGATATTAATATATTCTGCATAATCTGTGCTTATCAGGTTGTCTCTCGCCCTGATGAAGTAAACTGCAATGTTTACGAAACGTCGGCAACAAACCGTCATCCAACGCGGCTCCATCCCGGAAGCCAAGTCTTATTCAGAATCTTACCACGGAAGCCTCAAAGACCTTAATCTGTGCTTAGTTATTCTTAACCTTCCGAAGCAAAACTAAAGCTAGAATAAAAGTAACGCTGTATTGCAAACGGAACTTATGTTTAATGAATTTATCTATACGACATTCCACGAGTGTGACTCGTTATTGTAAACCAAGGGGTTAAGTAAGGCGATACGTTTACTATATATCTTATCTGTCACACAAACTGACGTGTTAATATATATATAAAAACGTGTTTCTATTTAAATGAAATGTTTTCAAGTGACAGTACGAAGGACATTTTGTTGTACATTTGTACATTTGCAATTACGTAATAATGAATTTATTATATTAAACATATAAAAAAAATGTTCATAAATAAAAGAGCGGTTGAACAATAATCGTATGCTCCAAACTGGAACGATCCGTATGTTAACGACATTTTAAAATAATTAAATAAATTTACGCGCGAACCTTAAAATGGCAGTAACTGGTACATCTACCCTATTCGTAGAATCTACATAGCCGGTACGTAAGTCGAAATCTCCAAGTATCATCCGCAGAATCTATATAGCACCATGTAAGTTGAAATTTCATGCCTGAAACCGAGCACTGCCGAAAAAGAATATGAAAAAAGCAAGCAAAGGGTATGAATTATCGTTGCTCCACTGACGTAATCGCGTTTAAACGGCCGCGAGCGCGAATCGAGTTGCCCCTGTGTGCCCGTGGAACACGTGTTCCTCTGATTTCAACCGATGTGTTACCAGCGTGTTCCACCCTCGCTTCGACACCGCCCTCCGCTATATATCCACAGTACTACCACCCACATCTATATATGCGCCTATAACAGAGAGAGAGAGAGAGAGAGAGAGAGGGGTGGAGAAACGGTAACTGTACATGTGCACGTTTGGTGGAAAACGGATCGGAAATGCGCGGAAACGTTTGTATCCTGCTCGCATGGGCCGAAGGCAGACAGAGGAGAGGCCTGTTCTGGATCGGTGGATCGCCTGCTCGGCAAAGGATACTCAATCGCATTGCTGTCTCTTCGCACGACCACTCCCCCGTGTTCACGTTCTGTGTTACTACCCCTCTGTCGTGTATCCTTCGCCGAAACGAACCACCGACACGCATCGATGCGGCTGCCGATTGTTACTCCGCGACCCAGGGTATCGATCTCCAGCTTTTGCACGCGATCGGCATTTTCTCTGTTGGTATTTTATTCGAAGAATTCAGAGGAATGTTGGAGAAATACGGAGGAATTGGTGTGGAGAAATTCGGGATAGGGAAGAAATTTAATAGGGGGCTGGGGAGGGGGATTATTTAGAAGAGAATTGTGGAATGTTAACAGGTTGAAAATTGGCGATTTTAAAATTTAACTTTTTATATCTCAACTCCTCGAAGTATAATAACGAGTCGCAGTCGTGCTGTTAATTACAGTTGACCCCTGTATAACACTGTACCTCTGCAACACGATTTCGTTGTAACACGATTGATTTAATTGAGGAATATAATAGTAGTTTTATTAGTAGACGAAGGATTTTGATGCATTTATGGGAAATTTAGATGAGCAAAGAGGCACAGAATGCAAATCATATGCAAAAATAAAATTAAATATTTAAAGTGAAGCACACGGTGTTATACAGTATTTCGAAGGGGAATCAAATCTCTACCGAAGCTCCGTTTCTTTAATTGTACTTCTGGAAATAAGAATTTGCATAAAAATCCGCAGTCTAATCCACGTTTTATGCCCTCAACATTAGAATGAATGTATTCTATGTTCTACTATGTTCTATTACTATACCTCGGAGGGCATTAAATTTAGTTACACTACGTATAACAAACCCCGTAAGAAGAGTCAGAAAAGTCGGAATTTTAGAAACATTTTCTAGGATCTCATAATTTTCGAGAATCTCGCAATTTTGAAAATTCTCGAACATTTTCGAGATTTTCGTCATTTTTTATTGGTGATATATGTACTCATCATGATCTCGTCTGGATCTTGAAGAAAATTTTCGTCTCGTCTCGACTCGAAAAAAATTAGAGATGCTTTAGTTAGCGAGATACGCGGCTGAGAATTTGTTCAAATTGTTACGACTATTGAGACGAATTTTAAAAAAATGTTACATTGCCGATTTTTCGCTGAAGTTATTAGATGACTATATTTGCATTTATGCTTCTATTAAATTCAACTTGAACTGATAAATTAAAATGCATTATGCTTTAACCACACAATATTTTAAAAATACTATCAAGTGCAGCGTGAACGTATTGCGTCACGAATTTATCGCATAACTTAATACATTACTTCATAATATTGAAATGAAAACACATGTTAAACTAGTGGTATTTTGATACAAGTAGTTTAATAACTTTTTATGCAGAACAATTAGTTGCATTGAATAACACATTAAAACATATATGATTCGATTTACTAACGATGATTATTAAGATGGTCTGCATCTTTTTTTTTTAATATAAAAGTATATTTTGGAAGTTTTAATTGTTGTCATTTATTGCCGAAAAAAGAATCTATTTAATTTTATACCTGAACATATTTTTTGACAAATTGCGTGAAGCGATTGAAAAATCGTGTATCTCTAAACTCTGCGTGTACATTTATCGGATCGAGAAGAATGCTTCAGTTAATACGAATTAAAGGCACCTAGTAAAAGTTGTGAAAATTATTCACGTATTTTTTGATTCATACGATACTATTTTAGCGTGCTTCAACAGTAATGTGACGAGAAGAAAGTGAAAAAGATTGCAATTGACAGTCGTGTAATTTAGGAAATACCAGTGTCAGGCAACAGACAAGCGAGCCACGATGAAGCGCTATTTTTCAACGGGAAACGTAATTTTACGCGGTAGCATGTAATGTCACGCGGTTTCCACGGGACAATGCGGATAACAAGTTCCAAATGTAATTTTCACCGCACGTTTCTGTGCGTGCGTTCACGAGTTGGACGCGCCGAACGTTCCTCGAATTCGCAACCAAAGGATCACGCTACGATTTCCTCCAAGTCGATTGTTTAAATTTATAGCGAATCGTTAATTTTATAATTTATAGGTTGTTAATTTTACCACGTTAAACGTTAATAATTTGTATGCTGCAAATTAGCGAAGCTTTAACGTATTGTATATGTAGTTGATTGGATATGAAATTGATTATTTATGTAGTGTTCTAACAAAATTCTAATTAGTTAGCTAGTTTATATTAATATTTATGTTTGCCATACACTTTGGAGTTATATTTTAGCGGAGAATTTCAATTCCACTGCTGTTAAATTGAACTTCTGTCACCATTTTATATGGAAATTGTGTAATACCTTGTTACTAGACTGCGGATGTTTATGCAGCTGCATATTTTTACAGGAAATAGATGTTCTAGCTTTAAAACCTCGCTAAAAATAGAGAAATTTATCTTTCTTAATAAAATCAACACAGTGTGACAAATAAACTCATACATAATCATATTTAATTAATTAAGCGTGAAACACTTGTGTGTGTTATTTCGTAAATAACTGTATATTTACTAAAAACGTTTATATAAGCTATGAACAAAATAATACAAGATAATATTCACTCCCAGCTGTGGAGCTGTGGAGTGGGGATAGGAATGGGAAAAAGGAAGGGGTGTTGCGTTTCGTCCTGGGCCTGCTAGTGGACTCATCAGTAAGGCTATCTATCAGGCCCTGCCTTAAAAGTTGCGATATTGGAAGGATTTTTTTTTTTTCGGTTTTGCCATGTGTAGAGGCAAGCCGTTCCTGGGAGCAAGGTCGCAGGTCCCCTTACCGGCGGTGCGTGAGAGATAGAGATTGTCGTTACCGAACTGGAGTTTAGAAAAGTTTATATGAGATGAGTGAGGGGACAAATTTTCAAAAAACCCCCAGCACTTGAAAGACTTGTCGAAGCAAAAGAAAGAAACGGGGAGGACGAGACGGAAAGTGACCACAGGACGGTGTTGTATCCGACCCGCGAGGGAGGTGAGAGTGTCGAGGTCGTGGAAGACCTAGGAGGAAGAATCAAGAGGTTTGAGGGGTGGGGGGAGGGAGAATTTAGGGTTTGGCGATTTAAGATGGCAGCGTTTAGAGAACGCGCCCAGAGAGGAAAGGACGTTGGGATATTGGAAGAAAGGTTAAAGGCGGTATATACATATATGGGCGAGGTAATTGGAGCGAGTGCTTTCGAGAAAGTCCTATTTCGTATGTCCCTCTAGCGGTAGGCGCAGGAGAGCCACCACACCAGCTTGAAGCAACTATCATTTCACGGCTCATTAAAAATTTAATTTTTATTAAAAATTTTATTCGTTGGGATGATAGGTTGAGAATCGCTGTTTTTGGCTGCTTTATTAACGTCAATTCTTTATCTCGTTTTCAAAAGATTAGTTAATTGCTTGATAAATGAAAAATAATCATTCAAACTAATAAAAATTATCTTTCATATTGAAACTATAGGTATCTATTTGATTTTTTTGCAAGTAAATATAATATTGGATTTCGTGAGACAAGACACATCGAATGAATTTGTAAAAATAATACACGATATTTCACAGCTCTTATTATATATTTTTCATCGGTATAAAATTGAACTATACTTCATAGAATACGTGTACTTGTTTCCGAGTAGAAATATTATCGAATTGTGAAATTGCAAAGTATTCAGCGTTCTTGTAAATTGTTGTAAATTGAATGAAATGAGCGACGTTGAGCCGATTTACTTGATATAGTATAATTACGGTAGCTAGGTGGAAATATGATTGGGCAAAAAGTACAACAAACCGTAGAATATGATGATTGATCGAAGCTGGAATGTGAATGAAATATTTCATCGAGGCTATTTTGTATTTCTGGTATGTGAGCTGCAAGCATCGACGGAAATATTTCAAAATTACAGCGTTCCACTAATGGGATAATAAATTGGACACGGGAATTCGTTCGAGATGGTTTTACAAAGATGAAATGAATTAAACGTTAATAGTAAATTTCCATTATTGCGTAACTAAATATGGTTCGATGCAATGGAAAAAGGAAATACAGCTTCGGATGCATGAAGATTAAAATAGACTCATGTGTCGATATATTTTACAATTTCATTCAGTAAAATTACATTCAATAACGTAAAATCGAAAGGATCGGTACAAAAACGGGTCAACTTGACTTTTGTCGAAAAACGCAGCTTTTTCATTGAATTTTAAATGTGCTCTATCTCACGTAGCTTAATAATATAAGAAGTCACGAGTTGCAACAGTTAGATATAATAGTTAATTGAATAATTCTTATCTCAAATTATTTGTTACTGTATTTCAGTAAAGCAATTGAAATAAAAAACTATTTGAAAATAATTTATTTAAACTGAACACAAAATATAGTCAGTTTTCTATATTATTTGTGAAATCAAAATAATCAAGTATTTGAAATAATCAAATCATTTCAAATGACTGTTTGTTATCTTGTTTCAATTAAGATGTGCTCAGGTCTGCTTAGGAACATTTCGAGTTTCGAAAGTTTCAAAATTGTACAAAATTTCGGGTTCGAAGTTCAAAGATGTAAAATTTAGTTTCAACCGCAGCCCGAAATAACAATTTTTAAGTCTAACCAGAAATATAATCTTTCTATATTCTTCCTTATTACCACATTTGTATCTTTCGAACTGTTACAATAATTTCACCCAGTTTTTATCAATATTATTCGTACTAACAAAAGTAGTACAATTTAATGCGATTAAAAAGCAAAAATAATTCTGGATATATCAAGGGTAGCTTTTGGTATAGCAGGTTAAAAAAATTCGGTTTTTCGATTCCTGCATAAATCAACATAATAGTGTGTCAAAAATGTGTTGTGTACATTGTTTAGTCATATTTAAAAAAAAGTAACGAAGTTACAGCCCGTTATGTAGCCAATATCGTAATATCTTGAAGCCTAATTAAAAACTTTCAACACGTTTTTCTCAATATTGTGTTGTTTATATTGGCAGGCAGGATAACTCAAAAACTAGTCGACTAATCGGCTTGAGACAAAGCTTACTCTCTTCGTTGCAACTTTCTACATCGACTGAACTTAAAATTGGATTTTATTTTTCATTTATAATACTTACGAATAAAGCTTTTAAGCTGAAATTGTACGCCAAAAACACAAAACTATCTTGCGAACGCTAGAATTTTTTTAATTTCTCAGATTTTTTTATTTCTAACAGGTTTAATCCCAGCTTAAATTATGTAACTTTCAGAAACGTTTGTGTTTATTGCTTTCTGATGTCTGTTACAGATACATTGGTAACTACAGTATTGAAGAGAATTACATAACTCGATCATTACTTAATAAGACATAACAAGAATTCGACCAAAAAATTTTGTTCGTACAATTTAGGGATCTCTCTCTTTATGTCCCCAAAATTTTAGTACGATATGACTTTTAGTTCTGTGCATACAAAAATTCGGAGAAGCCATTTAATTTTAATGTTGTTACACGAAAAAATCCCCTTAACCCTTTGGCTTATAATGACGAGTGTAGCTCGTGAAACCGATTATGGCCTTAATACGGCAAATACACGCTGCATTTCTGATAAATGCTAATTTTCTCTAAATATGTTTAAAAATTATAAGATTAACGTTTCTGGAATGCAAATTTGTATCCGACAGAGTGTTAGAGCAGTAAATGTTTAAGTTAAACTTCTCAGCAACTGAAAAATTAATAGGACAAGGAGTAAAATCCCTATATCACATAATTCAAATTTTTAGGAAACCACGCGTTACTCTTCGTTTACGTCCGAATTGTTTCCACTTTCTACGACCGACTCATCAAACGGTAGCATTTCATAGTCATCAGTAGCCTCTTCTACTCTTCGACGCTCCATTCTCAAAGTTAAATGCTCCAAACAACTGTATAAATCACATTTAATCACTTGCCATAATTCCCCAGCACGTGACACGTCGGTGAACGATCCTTTTCGCATAAATTAAGAGCTGAACTTAGGCGTTATCGGACACGCTTTCACCGCGTATAGGTTATTTCTGATAGCTCGCATCGATAGTGTAGAGGTCGCAACGAATTTGTGTCATTAACGAACAAGCCGATGTCGGCCAATGTCAAGTTTCGGTTGAGAGGCTTTCTCCTCGAGTCTCTTGGAAGATTCAAAGTTACGATACTCGTCTCCATTGAGGTCGTTTCCTCTTCTTTTCACCCGTGAATCTTTCGCCGCGGTCACTGACATAGGATCGGTTGTCTCCAAAGCGATTTTCATCGTTAGTATATGTTACACTAAATGTTACGTACAGTGACTAACGAAAATATACGAATTACCGTAACAGAACATTTATGAATGTAATGTGAGTCGTTCACGGGTCAAAATGATCAATTCCAGCACTTTACGTATTTTCAAAATTTCAATTCCAAAACACTCGATTGATGCTTCACTTTTTATATTTAAAATAAATTTGCTCGACACGTGGGCTGATCACCACGAAATGAGAAAAATGTTTTTGGTTGTGGAATGATAAACAATTTATAAAAATAATAACGATTACTCTAAGAATATATTACTTTGTGCATTTTATATGTCGTTAGATGAAAGCTTCGGCCGTAATAAATACATTCCACAGTGTTTATTTGAAATGAAATTTTCATGGAAATGTTAAAAAAAAAGTGTTGTATATTGTTTACTCGATTTCTCTACTTTTCGTTTTGCGGAATTAATCAACTTGGCAAATGAACGACTCATGTGTGTGTCGCATAAAAGTTTTTGAAATGTCATTAGTCATTAGCACTGTAATGAAACAATTGAGGACCGTGCAGCAAAAGGGGGGCAACTTCTCTTTCGACAGTTTCAAATAAAGTAAAGAAGAGTGTTGATAAAATTATTGGACGAAAATGTAGGAATACGAGATAGGGTAGAAATACGAAATATTACGGTTTTCATCTATACAAAGCATTAATATTTTTAGTGACGATTGAAAATTAAAAATTAAGAAGATTATAATGACCTTCCACAACTGTCGTTGCTTTTTTGCTTGTTCCTTTGTTTAATGGACATTTTTAGTTTGAGCTTCAGCGCAAAGTTTTCGCGTGTTCATATTGAAGTGAAATTTACTTCAGCTTCGTTTGTGATTCTCAATGAAACACAGATAGTACGGTATTATATAATAGTCGTAGCTTCGGAATATCAGTGAGAATTTAAAGTATATTGTGCTTTTTTTCTGATACAATGTAAAAATTTCGATAGTTGAAAAGGTTGATAGTTTTCATTATAATCGTTTACTTTTGGATATGTCTCGAATCTTGTCGAGTTACGAGAAGATTAAGAAAACCGCATATGAAATTGTCTCACCGTAATGATTGGGCGGATCTACAGAACGAAATTTATGTATACGTCTGTAATTTCCTTAAATTATGGCGTCAAGTATTACAGAATAAGAACAATTATATATTAAATAGAGTAACTATTTGCTTTTGTTAAAAATAAACGCTGATTTGAACAAAAAAGGTGTATTATTCATTGATACACCTAATATTTTGAGCAGTTTATTGTTTTTCTTGTGTATTTTAACCCTTTGCGGACGAGCGTCGACAAATAGTCGCCTAATCATTTTTTTGGCTTTGCGAACCCATGTCGACTTTTAAAGCACAAAACTTAACGCAACGAATACTTAACGTAATAATAAACATATGAAATCGTTGGCAATTAAATGGTTTCGAACTGAAAAGCGTGAAAACTCAAAGTCGTGGAATTCAAAAACTAAAGTACTCTCACAAGTGTCATTACTTCTCGTCCGCAAAGGGTTAAATCACTTCGTCTCTGCAACTATTAATGACAGAAATGGGTTTCTATCACCCTTTTCTAAGGAAATTTATCGTGTACCTTACGCAGTCGTGGACTGTGAAGGCTGCGCCTAGGTTTACGCCAAATTTCTGTCTTTTTGGTCCACTTCTTTTGCACTCACATACATAAATAACTGTTGAGTCATAAATAATTTCCGCTGTACGTAGACATGCCTCATTCTTTTGCAAAAACTTAGGTAATACTTTTTACAGTTCTCTTGAGTAAGTATTCCCTATTTTCTAACCAGGAGTTACAAGCTAAATATCATGCTTGAGACTAACTGTAGACTAAAGAAGCGGAGAACTTGAAAGTGGACATTCGTCACGTTATGCTCTGAGAATTCAAGCAAGTGAATAAATCAATCATGACGGTAAAGAGGATAGGTGACGTGTTTAGATTAGTGTAAAATTGATTTACAGTGTTTTGTTTGAAATATTTGTGAATAATAATAAGTAACTACTGTAGCTCGTCGAAAACGTTTTTGTATACGTCGCTAATTTGCATGCACAAGAGATCGACAAATTGTCAAATAAATGCGAAAAGATAGCCAATAACAAGGGGAAAGTATTGAGTTGTATTAGTCCCATTTTATTAGTACCTTTAAGATTGTTTATTTGTGAATTTAGAAGTGAATTTAATCAACGCACAAACGTAACAAATGTACGTATGTTTTAAATAAACATTAAGATCCAACTTATTTTCAAATTGCATTTCAATAGCAGACATTTGACACATTTTCCTCGACATCGAAGGATGTTTTTTTTTTCTTTTTCACTTCTCGTGAATTCTATAATGACGCTATTAATCAAAATCAGCTGTCGTAAAACTTTCGAGTTGTAAATTATTGACAAGGCTACAGGGGACTCGAATGCCTGGTAGCAGAGATCCACTTCCGGCGAGCTGTCGGGCGTCGAAGTCTCCGTGTTCAAGTCGCTCCCTCCTATTTGTTCGTTTCTTCGGATACACTTAAAATATTACTGCGATACCCTTTAATAATAATTTGACGTATTAGTAGCTGATTCGTAGCTAATAAATTAATAAATTGGTAACTCCAATAAATAGCTTTGTATCATAATATTTCTCCTTCTTCTCGTTGAAATCATCTTTTTACATAATTCGGTTTCCCCTTGTGATTGGGGATCATCAAATCCCCTTGATTTTCTATTATATTCAAACAAGTAAGTAGATTTATATAATTCTCTTCTCTAAGAAAATTTCAATCGGTATTTCAAATGAATTTTTGCTCCTTAATTTTTAAATATGTTATAATTAAATATTTACAATTACTTTCTGTCGGAGAATTCTATGAAGAATTTAAATCAATTTCTTTTGTATAGTTTCAAACATACCTTGCAGAATTCGAATTAGCTGTTGCCAACCAGTGTATTTAACATTGTGTACAATGTGTAATAGATCAAAATGTGTTTAATACTAAACAAACTGTTCTAAATAATAATATTACGCATATCATATTGTGTATCGTTAAATTATTAAACTTTGTAAAATAAAAAACCAAGTGTAACATTAATATTAAATTTTTGAATATGTTTACAACTATTTATAATATTAAACTCTATTAACTGTTTATTTATTAAACTATTTAAGTATTATACTGCGTATATAATGCTACTTTATATTAGGTTTTTTATGCATAGTTTAGGTTACAATTAACAACAATCATTTATTCTAAATTGTCAATTGAATACTGGTGCATTCTTTCGGAAGAAATAAATTCGTTCTATGCAGAACATGCAATTTGTATGCAGGACATGCAAGATATATACAATACGTGAAACACGCAAAATAGAAAAATATATTTTGAAAATCCTCAAGAAACAAAACGTATGACTGTCAAAATTCAATTTGTCTAATGCGGTTCTCTAAAATATTCATTTGCAGAAACTTCCACAGTCTAATAATTACCGTAATATGAAGACATAATTCGTTTTTTATTCTCTGCTAACATTTCACTGTAGTTCATCAATACTAAACACCCAAGAAAATTAATCAGACCTATTGAAGCAAAAACGAGACGTAGCCGTTTTCAAAGCCCCTTTTTCCATCGAATCAATCGATCTGACTCGCGTTTTGCGATTCTTGTGAAAGTGGCGATAAAAGATACACGAGAAGAGACACGTTTAAGAGAAAACAAAAATGACCCCCATTCGAGGGACCAGTTTACGTATTTTCTCGAGCATTCGAAACGAGAGAAACCAGCTTTATGTTTAAATCATTCGTAGCTGCCTTTAGATTGATAGTAGGCTCCTTAGCCGGTCGAAAACAGGTGATACCTACTTTTCTCAATAACCGTAGAATAACTAATGAGGAGAGGAAGATTGAGTTCCTTTCGTTTTTTTTATGGAGATGATTACTTCTTTCTAATGTTGTGTAGTGACGCTTTTAGAAAATATGAGAATCTTTTGACGGTTCAATTCGTTGGTTTAATCCAACTATTTTACGTCTCACAATCAGCGGAGTTAAGAACGTAAATCTTTAGGTGATTTGTGTAATTAACGTAATCTTATTGGTTGGGATATAATACGTGTAAGCGACGAGTCTTGGATTTTAACCCTTTGATCGTGGAACTGTTTTGATTTTAAAGCAGTACTTTTACATAAAATGCTATTCACTTATTTAATTGAAGTTATTATTATACATATTTATTTATGCACCGATAGATAAAACATTTACACTCCTTCCAAACGCGTTTATTTCAAACGTAGATAACTTTTATTCATGTCGCGTTTATAAAATAGAAACATTCACTAACGCATATATGCGCCCATAGCACTCAAAGGGTTGAAACATTGTATTAGGATTGTTCTTTATGTTTGTGCAAAGCACTAATTGTAAGAATAGTTGGCCTGTAGAAGAAACATCGACAAAATTAGAATTCAAATTTTTCCGAGAGTGGAACCACATATTCTGATAATTGATTCAAGTTGTTTCTTCGCTAATTAATCGAATTTGATGAGACGTAATATTTTTTTATTTAATTTATTCTTTTATTTGATGAGACGTAAGTTTTCGGATAATGGAACAATAACTTTTTTGATACGAAACTTCATTTATGTAAATGAATGTTGATCTTTTTGCGATCGAATTTTTTTATTTCTACTAAGAATCTTTTCGTTACAATCTACTCATTATTAGGACTATAATGGGTGCGGTACTACGATTAGTCACGAAAGAGTTTGGAAAGTTGACGCTTTATTTAAATATTTACGATTCTATATTAGCAGAGAAAAATAATAGTTATTATTATTATTATTATATACAGGTCAAAAAACCCTTTGATATATACATAAATTAATACAATGATTAACCGTAGGAAGCTAAAAGTTGTCGAACGCTTCGTCTAATAGTAGAAATAGAATTCAAGAAATCTAGAACGGTATCGTAGTTGTTGACACTAATAATATAATAATTCTATTTATACTGTTATGTTGACCATACTAAGTGACATGTTATTCTTCAGGTAGAAATAATCGGTGTTTTAAGATGAAGGATGAGATGCATTAAAGCAAAATTTGTAAAGAATTTCAGGACAAGAAATAATTCCGTTTAAAACTTTGTACGCCGTTAATAAGGTCCAGCATAAGTCTGCGGTTTTCCACGGTCATAATATTAAGATGGGATAAAAGTGGATGGTAGTTGTGATCGAAACGCGACATAGGGCAATTTAGCTTACGAGATGCTACACTTAAGAGTTGATGTTGAACTCTCTCGAGTTTTGTACACGGATAGCGGTGGTATGGAGCCGATATTATATATTTCTAATATTATAAAACGTTCTCCTAACTATTTCAGCTATTTCTCCTAACTCTCATCCAACAGTATACATTTTTCCTTTGCACAAGCTGGAATACATTCATCGAAGGACCATCTTGCACTTTGAACAAGCTCAGACGCGAAATAGAAAACGAAGTTGGGGAATGAAACCCGAAAACAAGCAGGAATAGTGTATAAACGCGTGCATTCGATAGAGCATTTTAACGTGCGCGCACCCTTCGCACACTGTTGGCCGCGAAAATATCATCGACGTCTGTGGCCCGCGGGCGTGCCGCGTCATTGGTCGCCGAAAATTAACATGCGAACGACCAGGAAATATCGAACGAATTAAAAACCGAGCGAAATGGGCGAAAAAAGGAGAGGGAGAACGAGTTGCCGGTCGACGGAGATAGCAATTCGTTGGAAATAAAAAAAAAATACACCCCTGCATGTGGAAAAAATAAATATCGAAGGGGCTCCAGGCGGTCTATCCTGTGCTTTCCCTTCTTCCTACCCCGATCATCCCCGTTGCGTTGCTCGTCCTGTGTCTTTCTCGCTCACCCTGCGAACTCGATGTTTGTCCCTGTCCTTCGCTAGCCCTCTTCGAAATCCCGTTCATCATCCGCGTCTTTCGGCCAGCGTGCAACTGGTTGCGTGAATGAGAGATGTGCAGCTTGGGGAATAGCTACGTTTTTAGGCTGATGGAATATACTTTTGTGTGGGGGAGATTTGTATAAGAGAGATTCACGAGGGCGTGGATTCGTGCAACAGGCAATATTGGTCTTTGTATGGGGAAGTTTAGCTGAGGCGTGGGTACTAGTTCTAGAGGCAATGTTTTATTTACAGAAGGTTGTCTCTGTAATTTATTGGGTTGTACGGAAAGTTCGTGCTATGTTATATTCATATTGTATTTCACAATGTTTTCTTTTTTTTTTTTAATGCGCAACGATTAAATTTGAACGCAGATTAATTTAGCTGTTCAAGTTTAGTTTAAGAAAAGCCTTTGTGAAAGCTATGAATGTATATATATATATATATAATAATTAAAACATTGATATTTGTTGATGCGATCTCTCTTACAGCGTTTTTGTTTTTTGTTTCAGGTAAGTCAAAAATTCTTTTTGATCTGATTGGATGTCCCGCTTAGTGGTAAGTCAAAAGCCAACGAATTTTTAATAGTCAGCAGTGAAGGATTTAATTCTGCTCCGTGTTCAGAAAAATAACAAAAACTATGTTTTTAGTGTTTCGTTTTGAATGTGCTTTATCTTGAAAATACTATATTCCCACAATCTTTTAAAAATCATTAAATTAATCGTATATTAAGACATAGGTAAAAACATTTTGTTCTAGTTAAATGTAGATCTTATATAAAGTTGAATACTTTCGATTAATTGTCCTATTTGTTTGCAAAAATGTACACACGCTTTTGTTTATGTAACCTTCTGCCAAGTTGGATCAGAGATTATTAACAAAATTCCTGTACAACATAACTTTTTTTCAATCTCCGTATATCAAGAATTAAATTAATTTCCAAGATTTAAAGATATGATGCAATTTGTGTTTTAGCGCGTGTTACAAGTACTAATTAATTCTACAGTTGTAACAACACTTTCTATGCTGACGAAATGCTAACACATTCATTTGTAAAAGCCATTTTGGTAAGGCGAATGTATTATTTATCTTCTCGAAATCAACTCATCCAACATTCATTAAACCATCTAATTTATATTAGCCTACATTCCAGTGTAATACGCTGGCGTAACTGAGGTATTAAATATTGTTAATGATGCATCAGAAAACTGTACCGATGCTTAACCACATAACGGTCACTTTTACTGCTCTGGTAGCGCACAAACTCGGCACAGAAACCTATTAATTCCAGTGGTCTGTCATTCGTGATGTATTAGCGTATAAGCTCATATTAATTCGAGCATTTCCTGGTTACGAAATAGTAGAGTACGGTTTCTTCTTTCTCGTGCTCTGCACCTAGACTTTCACTCATACGCAACTGTATACCAGCAACCCTGTACGAGTAAACTTTTCATTATTTAGTCGCCAAGAACTCATACCACCGTACGTTATGTACCCTATTATCTCCGCTTTCGCTTGCGTCACCCTGTCTGACTCGGCTTCTGTCAAAACAAGCGCCCCCGCATTTCGTTCCTCATACATTTTCGTTTTGTCTAACATTTTCTTCCAATTAAATTTGATATGTATGGATGTACACACTGCGACTCACGAAATTGATCGAATGTCTTCGTTTATTACTAGACTGCGGATTTTTGTGCATTTATGCGAAACCTTGACGCGCAAAAAAGCGCATAAAAGTGCACAAAATATACAAAGTGAAGTGCATATTAAAATACTTAGGGGGTGAAATGAACTTCTACTTACGTGTTCTATTCCTTTGGTTGTGTTTATAAAATTATAAATTTGCATAAAAGATCCGCAGTCTATTTATTATATATCTATAGTTTTAAATTTTGTTTAATTTTTCTAATTTTAGTAGTTTTATCTACATATTTTAAATTTGAAATATTTGCATATTTTAGGACAGACTTTAAAAGAATAAAAATAATATGAACATTTGTGAAATATAAAATGGCAGATTTTTAGAAGACGTTTCATAAAGGGAGGATAGCTTAGTATATGAATAAAATCACTCCTAAAATTAATTAAATATTACTTTATTTATGTTAAACAAATTCTAGAAACTAGATACAATTTTTATAAGAACCTACCAATAAGTCATTTTGACCAACTTGGTAATTCTTGGGTCAGGTAATCAAAATGCGTATGATGCATTTTATGCAGATTATCTTGCAAAATCATCTTTCAGTGAAATTGTCAAGAAGATGTTAGCTTTTCTACTGGGAATTTTCATAAACATTTAGTTTTTTAATAAAACATTTTCTATATATTTAACTTACGACGTTAGTAAGTCTTTAACTTCAGTAATTAAAATTAGAATTTCAGTTTTCATTTAGAAAGCAGGAAAATTGGAATAATTAGTTTAGAATAGCTGACAATGCAAAATTAATCCATAGTGTACTGTCGCAAAGAATTTAGATATTTTTGCTCAGAACTTTGTTAAAATTCCCATCATTTTCTGGCATGATTTTGTCTTAGATTTTAACTAGATAATTTGGCGTTGAAAAGTTAACAAGTCCATAGAAATAAATAAACTAAAAAAATCGACTATTAGTGGAATTCTCGCAATATTAGATCTTTTTACTGGAAAACTTTTTGAGTGCCTATTCTATTTATATTTGGTTATATATATTTTCTTAGAATTTCATTTGGTGCTGCTAGAATTTATACATCTAGATAAATGAAAGCTTGAAATAATTGAAGGGCTGATAGCAGAAACCACCCTTATCAAACTTAACAACCTTAATGAGGAGGTCCGCAAGTTTACGATTTAATTGGCTACAATTTCTCTGCAATATAATTACGGATAACACCCTCAACAGTTGTGTAATATTATAAATATTTTGTTAGATAACATTGAATTCTCTTGAACCAACATTAATGATATTAGAGCATTCTTTTGCTTTTCCGGAAAGAGACAACAATTGACTAGTGTTATTTTTTTGTTGTTAACCCCTGAATTATCTTACAATAAACACAATTGCAAAATTATCTTTTCTCTCTTGTTTCATCAACTAATTTAAGTTAATAGTGTGTTTAGTACAGTTTTCCAATTTTAAATTGTAATCCTTAAATTTTTGGTATATTGATTTAGGATGAGTAACGTTCTAACACCCAACTACTATTGTCGGTCTGTAAGACCCCTTAATAATTACTTATTCATCTCTACTTTCCCGTCTGCATGATGTACGAGCTTGTCACTCTGTATACTTTTCAATTACAGTGTAATATTTAATTACTGAGGTCGAACTTGGACCCCTTCTTCACTATTGATATACACAGAGTAGGAGCATTTGATTTTAATTTTTTATTCGTCACTTTTGTATGAATGATAACGCAATACACATTAGCGGCTTAATAGTGGTTCCGTAAATTTTAATAGGTGTAATAGTTAAGGATTAAAAGCCCACATTATTGTAAAACCAAATGTGCTTAAGGCCAAATTCAACGGGTTAGATTAAAACTATCATGAAACATTGCTATGCTACTCTTCTGTATTAAACATCCATCTATTCAGAAACTAGTTCCACGTTTGCACAGTACACAAGACTCCATTCCCCATATAAAATTACTCCTCCGTAAAATCTTTATCTCCATCATTTCGAGCCCTCCGCCTTACCTCTGTTCCCATGAATCTACAGAGTACTCTGTATTCTTACAAACCTGAGTACTACCCCGTCATCAAGCAAACTCTATCTCAAATACACCTGTTTATTCTTACCATGTACGATGACCAGGCAGTAGAAAAATAAAGAACCACGGTATATCGTCGAGAGTGGAAGTGAGACAAGTAGAAAGAGGGAGAGAGAGAGAGAGATGGCTCAGCTCGCCAGCGAATTATTTTCGTTCGCATAAACAAAGTCACGACTTGAAAGGGGAGTTTAAATTGTTCGCTAGTTTTACGTGCCCGCGGCTCTCTGTACCCCCTCTTTCACTCTTTCCCTCTCTTGCGGCAACGAGTCCAGCTTTCCGTCTCTGTCTGACCACCCCTGTCCATCTTCGTCTATCTCATAGCGACCAGCATCCCGGCGTTGTTACTGGTGCTGTTGCCGCTGTCCATCAGGAAAGATCCCGGGATGCGAGCCTGCGCTTGAAGCCCATTGATTAACCGTTGTCTGCTGCATGTTGCGAACGCTCGCGTAAGCGAGTAAAACAGAGAGGGATGAAGCAGTTTATGAGGGTAAGAGAGGGACGGAGGGACGGAGAACGCTACAGGAAAGAAAGAGACCGAAACACGGTGGCCACGAGCAACATTTATGAAAACTTTCTGCATCGACTGCACCGCAGCCACGAATAAAATAACGCCGTGGATTATTCCAACCCCCTCCCGGGCTCGCCACTTCCCACCGAGCGACCTCCCCCCTCTCTTTCTTCGCTAGCGGATGCAGTACTCTTCTTTCCTTCTGGCAAGCAGCGACCAACTTCCGCATGAATTATCGGCGTTTTTCCAGTTGGATGTGAGATACTTGTGTTAGGTGTCGTTTTTAGTGAGACGCGAAAGTATTGGCCGATGTTAGGGGTTGTTGAATGAGAGTTGCTGGTCTGATGATGATAAATGAATCGTTGGTGGTAGCTAGGGTGACCAACTGTCAGTAAGATGTTTAAGGGAGCGTAACCAAATGTTTTGAAATTTCTTCGTATTAACTAGGATTGGAATTTCTGGAAGAAATCGGTTTTATCCAGCTGGTATTAACATTTTTCCGATTATACGAATCGGAAAATGTTTTTGAAAACGTTGAATTTTACAACGTATCTCAATTTCATAGAAATCAAGTAGGCAATCCTAAGATAAATAAATATCCCACTGTCGCCTAAATAGAATTTTGTTTGTCCTTTAAATGTGATCCAATATACTTCACTTTGGATATTTTAAACGATGAATAAATAAATGGCTATAAAATGGCGCTCAAATTCAGAACAAGTATATTCTTTTAAATATTTGAATTTTCGGGAAGATACGAAAACTTTCGTGAGTATGTCGTTTTGCCTTACAATCGCGGATTTATGTTAGGAATTTGATTTTTAGGAAGAAACGAAGATATTAGCCAATGTTACAGTTTGTATGATAGAAATGGATGAGTTTTAGCAGGGATAGAGAATCGTTGGTGGCTTCAATGATTTTAAATAATTAAACGGAATGAGTTCCTAAATTAGGTTCTATTTGCGTTTTGAATTAAATATTTATTCATTCAGGGCTGAATTTCTGTTTAAATTCAATTGCAAATCAGTTAACAGTATAAGATTGCTTTGCTGGATTTAAGTCCATGAGATATTTAATGTTAGGTGTTTTTTTAGGTGATTTGTATATTGTATAAGTAGACTATAGCTTAAAACGGCTGCTTTTAAGAGGCGTCGATTTTTTTAGCAAAATTTCACTTTAGGTTTGTTTATACACGGTAAAAAATCATGCAATTTTAATTAAGCCTTTTAACGAGGAAAGAATTATTGCAGATTCTACTGTGCTGAGATTCATATTTAACAAGTAAAATGTATTGGAATAATATAAACACGATGTGAAAGTTTATATAGATCGTGATTTGTTGCCTTTATACAAAAAAGTGAACTTAAACTGGATCAAGTTAACTCCTCGCCTTATAACAACGAGTTTCACTCGTGGTGCAAATTATGCTCTAATCACAATAAGACACACTATACTTTTTGAAGGGATTTACTCTTCCCGCCTCACAGAGCTTCCAATATATTCTGATATGTGTATTAGCGTCTTCCGTTAGTGTCCGTTAGTCTAGTAGCTTCCGATCCATTGCATAGAAAATACGTACGAAATGTATTAATTTAATTATTACTATTCTTTTATATTCTTGTTTAATATAAGAGCATTTAATTATAATAAATACTCTTTTGATATGTATCTATGTGGTCTGTTGTGTTTTATGCTCCCCCCTTTTTCACCTTTCAATAAGCTTGAATTTTAATCCCAAGTGTAGTTGAAGTTTATAAGATTAGGGATTGCCATTTACAAATTACGTATGATATTTAAAAGTTTCGAATTTTGCGTAGTGTAAAGTAGTAAATAGCTGGCAATGTATTGAATAGTCTTTCAAAAATTCCTAATTTATGGGGTTGATAGTTATACAAATTGCACTATAATAAATTCGCTCTTCCCGCTTCAAAGGTTAATTTTACAATAATTGATCATCACGAGTTCAACAAATATTCATTATGTCTTACATACTGTATTATTTCAACTAAAATCAACATTTAATTTTGCGGCGGAAAAAATACGATAGCCTAGGGCGGTAGAAACTTAAATCCGCCTCTGCTTTTAGGGAGAAGCAAAGATATTGAAAAATGTTATATATGGGAATGCGTGGCTTTTGATGAAGATAATTAATCATCGACAATCTTTCAAGCTTAAATGGTTAAGCGGGATGCATTTCTAGATTGTTTTATGTGTGGCTTGAATTCAGCATTTATTCATTATGAGTTGAATTTTTATTCAAATCCAATCGCAGGTAAATTGATAGTTAGAGATTGATTTATTGAATTCGATTCCATGAGATATTTCTCCTATGTGTATTTCACAACGAAAGGAAGATATTAGTCGATGTTGTAATTTATACGATGAGGATGGATGGGTGTTTAGATTAGGTTAAATGGGGTCATTTGGGGCTGCGGTTTATTTATGTTTCAGTTTAACTTCTTTATTAGGCAACATTAGATCTCATGTTTCGATAAAGAGGCAGGAAAAATTGTTACACATTGCCTGAGATATTCTGCTGCTAACATTTGAGCCATTCACAGGCCAAACTGATTAACTCCACTTTTGGATTTTTTACAGTTTCGATGTCGGAGCACTTAGTTAATACGTAACTTCGTATATTTCACATAAAGTTCCTTAACAGTTAGGTTGAACGCCGTGAAATGAGAAAAATGAGTTTGGCCGTGGAACGCTAAACAATTTGTAGAAATAATAATGAGTATTCCATGCATATTTTATCTTATGAATTTCATGTGTCGTTGGATAGAAGTTTCATCTATAATAATATATTCTACAGTGTTTATTTGAATTTAAACTTTAAGAAGAATCTTAGAAAGAAATGTAAATTTACATGATCAATTTCTCCACTTTTTAGCTTTTAAGTTAATCGATTTCGTAAATCGACGACTCTTCTACTGAATTTTTTAATTCAGAATATTATTGCGTTGAACGAAAAGTTGGGTAACTTTTTACCGAATTGTGTTTTTTACTTTCGTAAAATATTCCACACTTTTGTGACAGATATAAAGAATGTCTAATTGGTATGCACAATTTTAAGTTTCAATTTTTTACAGTGAAGACACTTCTTCTCGAAACTATAAAATGTTTCTAAAACAAACAGGATGCGATTGAATTGAATCAAATTTCGAGGACAGTTGCAACGTTGATGATGTCAATTTAAGTTTCTTATATTAAAAATCGACACGCGGTCCAAAGATAATCGGACGGCTGCAACTTTGCAACTTTGCGTTTAATCCAATAATTGCGAATTATCAAGCAACGCTCAAAATTACTGCTTAAATGATAGTAAACTAAAAAGCTATTGTCTATTACTATTGCAAATTGTATTTTCTGTATTGAGATTTTGCGTGGTTGTGAGTGACTGTTTAATGCATCTTCGTGATTCAAGTAGCGCTTGTTAGAGCATCGTTCGTCTCGAAGACGAGCCTTCTGTGTTGCATTGCATGGTGGAGCAATGGAAAGTGGTGCTGACGAGTTGAAGGGAGTTGATTGTAATGATCATCCTATTAGCAGCCAGTTCTGCGCATAGTGCGTCTGTGTAGAAATGTTCCGATTCGTTGTACAGTGGCTCGAAATAAAACTCGGGACACTTACGGAGTACTCGTCATAATTATTCGAACGACTTCGAAAGTTGTTGGATGCTTCTGCAACAGTTTGAAATTGAAAAGTTTAGAAATCCAAAGGTTCGGGAATTGAAATGCTTGGGAATCTAAAAGCATGGAAATTGAAACGCTTGGGAATCGAAAAGTTTAGTAATTCAAAGGCTTGATAATTCAAATGCATAGAACTATATAAAAGCTTGGAAACTTAAACGCTTCGGAATCCAAAAGCTTAGGAATCGAAATGTTTGGAAATTTGAAAGCTTAGAAATTCAGACGCTTGGGAATCGAAAAGTTTAGTAATTCAAAGGCTTGGTAATTCAAATGCATAGAACTATAAAAGCTTGGAAACTTAAACGCTTCGGAATTGAAAAGCTTAGGAATCGAAATGCTTGGAAATTTGAAAGCTTAGAAATGCAGACGCTTGGGAATCGAAAAGTTTAGTAATTCAAAGGCTTGGTAATTCAAATGCATAGAACTATAAAAGCTTCGGAATTGAAAAGCTTAGGAATCGAAATGTTTGGAAATTTGAAAGCTTAGAAATTCAGACGCTTGGGAATCGAAAAGTTTAGTAATTCAAAGGCTTGGTAATTCAAATGCATAGAACTATAAGAGCTTGCAAACTTAAACGCTACGGAATTGAAAAGCTTAGAAATCGAAGTGCTTGGAAATTTGAAAGCTTAGAAATTCAGACGCTTGGGAATCGAAATGTTTAGTAATTCAAAGGCTTGGTAATTCAAATGCATAGAACTATAAAAGCTTGGAAACTTAAACGCTTCGGAATTGAAAAGCTTAGGAATCGAAATGCTTGGAAATTTGAAAGCTTAGAAATTCAGACGCTTGGGAATCGAAAAGTTTGGAAACCGAAAAGCTTGGAAATTCAAACGTCTGAAAAACCAAAAGCTTGAAAATTCGAATGCTTAGAATTCTATAGCTTTAGAAATTCGAACGCTTGACAATCCAAAAGCTTAGAAATTTGAGCGCTTGGAAATGAGAAATCTTGGAAATTCGAACGCTTGTGAATCGCTTCTTAAGCATGAAAGTGTAAGTGCCTCTAAGTATAATGTTATCAGGTGCTTATTCTTACTAAAAATTCCATGTCTTAAAGTGACCACAGTAGCAAGATTTTTGGTACATCTACAATAACACTGCGAAGCACTAACTGGAGAAATATCATTTAGTGCATGATCATATATATTATCAATTATCAGATTGCAAAGTAAAAAGAGGAAATATTTGGGTAATTTATTTCGTTTCTATAAAAACAAGTTCATAAGAAATTGGGAATTGCAGATTATAAACGAGAATCCCAGCCAGCATAAATCTCCTCTGTTCGTAAGAACAGATCGAAATCTTTAGTTGCCGAGGGGTTAATTAAGGTGAAGAAAAGGACGAAGTTAGGGAAATTAAGTAGAAGCAAGCGAAGAGAAAGACGCTGGGTTCGATTAGTTGGACTCTCAATGAATTAATTTCACTCGAAGATTCAGTTTACTCTTCTAAATGCAAAAACGTCATGTTTACTAATTTATATTTTACGTAAATGTAATTAACATTGGCTGCAATTGTTTATTTCATTAAGAATATTCACTCCCGGAAACTTGTTTACAAAACCTTGACAGTAAAATTGTAATATTCAAATATAAATTTAAATGTTCTTTCGATATTTTCGCTTGTATCTCTTTTCGCACGCTACTATGAACAACTAAAACGAATTGCCAGATATTTTTTTTACTCATACTTGCCGTTTCACTAAAAGACCGAAACATTTCATCAAAAGGCCGGGAAGAAATTGGACAAATCGATCATCACAGAAAATGTTCACCTAACAATAAGGATAGAAATTGACAAAATCCATCAAAAGACCCAACCCAAATATCGGTTTCCTGACATTTTCGGATTCTTGTACGCCTCTAGTCTCTTCCACAGACGAGGTATAGGATAGACCTATCATCTTATAGGACTTCGTGTCACACGGTTTGAAATACCGATTACCTAAAAAAATCAGAGTTTTCGGAAGATTATGTTTCGTTTTATTATCCGACGAAGAATGTAAGTACTTCTAATGTATTTTAATATACAAAATGTAAAAGCAAACCGTAAAAGTTATACATATTAGACAATCGAAAAGGTAAAACTAAAACTAGTAAGGGGGTCTCCAGATCCCTGTATCATATGACAGAAAAACGCATTGGATGGATAGGTTTATTTGATACCCCGTCCGTGTCTCTGCTCAAAGATTTACGCGCTACCAGGATGGATTCCTTGGGTGAGCTAAAAGGAATCGGTGCGATCGGTAAGAAAGCCAATGTACTGGAGTGTCTCACGCGTTCACCTCGAGGAAGTTAAGGACGGCATCGCAGCCTGTCGGTCTCACCGCCAACTAAAGAGAATTACTTTCGAACTCTCGTAGACCGATAAAACAGGCCCTCTCGTTCGCCGCGCGCCGCCCCTGCGAACCTAAAAACTTTCCGCGCTCGTAAATGAGCCGGCCTGTCGGAGCCAGCGAGTTTTATGGGCCATTTGCATCCGGCTTTAAAAGTGCCGCGAGTCCTGCAATTAAAGGCGCGCCCGCTGCATCCTGCCGCGCTCTGGATCCTCCTCAGTTGGCGGTTGGTTAGACCCTCCGCGTTTTTTGACGCCCTCCGCCCGCTTCGTTGCTTTTCCACAATTTCAGACTTTACGCTCACTCTACGCTGGAAAAACCACTCGCGTCTGAAACGACCGACCGGAGCCCTCCTATAAGCTCGGAGACATGGTTGCTCTCTTAGTTTTGCTTCTTTCACGATCCTCCTTGGTACTCTTCTTCGACAGGTCAATGCCGGCTGATTGTCTCTTTTCGGAAGGCTCCTTCGGAGACTGGTTTTGTTGGTGTACGATGCCTTGAGATGAGAATAAAGGCCATCGGTCACTTATCAGCGCAACGCGAACACCAAATCGGATCCACATTGACATTTTTACACCTGTTTCTTAATTTATCAGAACGAATGGATCATTGTATTTGAATTTTATCGTAAAAGAGTAGTTTCTAATGTATAATCATCATGCAAACGGCATGCGATAGCCGTTTAATCAGCGAGATATACTTTTACTTAAATGTATATAGTCTATCGGGAATATTCTATAAAAATTTTACTAGACTGTTCGAAAAATTGACGAAGTTGCAGCCGATATTTCTAATGCGTGTATGACGATGTTTTCTGATAACTGGTGGTATAATAATCCAATCAATTTTCGATATTTCTTTATTAAATTTGGCACATATGTTGATAATAGGATTGCCTATGGTATGTCGACTCATTCTTTTATGTTTCAATTTTGCATGTTTTTATTAGCAAAAAAAAGACAAGCAAATTTTTACATAAAGTGTCACTTTCTCATTTAAGGTGGCACAACTTTGTCTTTCAAAATTTAAAAATCCAACATGGTGTACGATAATTAGTACTACTGCTTTGAACAATAGCATAATTAATTTCTATGTTTCCTTTGGATAAAAAAAAAGAAACAAGATTATCTCTTCTTTTTAATTTTTTTCAATGTTGCTGTAACCTTAAAAGGTCATTAGAAACCATAGAAACCATACTATTTACATATATATATATAGATTACAAAATTATTAAATACAATTTAGTAAATTAATATGCTTCAAAAAGTTTACTACATGAAAACGATTTGAGGGCTCCTTTAGGGCACCTATTTATTTAATACATTTAATTAAATTCCTCTCTCGTTGATATTTCCCGCATCTTTTACCAGTTATGAATTATTTTTATCTATCAATACGCTGTGGCCCGCAATTTATGTCGTCCCCCCTTAAGAAAACTGAGAGTTTCTAGATTTTTCGGTAATAGTACTGAAACATCATAGGGAGAATCGACTTTAGGAATGGGGTAATATGATTATCTTAGTTCAAGGGTTCATACATGGAGAGATTCTAAAATTGAGATAAAATAATTGTCAGAGTTCAAGGGTTAATAGGTGGCTTAGTAATATTGGGTGATCTCTTAATGGTAGAATCTAGAATTGGGGAAGCCTTTTCTGGAATAAGTAATGAAGGTAAGAATAAACGAGGATTTTCAGGTTTATCGTTAATAATGTGAAATAATGATAATGGAATCTAGGACTAGGATGAGGTGATTTTCTTAACACTAGGTTTACGAACGTTACGTGCATAATTTGACAGGCTTCCGGAAACATACGTATACTGCATATAAATATTCGAAATTATAAGATTGAGGATGAAGAGAATCAATTAGAGTACACATTCATACCATTGTATTAATTAAAGTTAATATACAGTACTAAAAAATAATATTTATGGTCTCTATAATTTTAGGTATGAAATCTGAAATGCGTCAACATGACGAGTTCCGTAAACCTAGTGTTAATTTATGTTATACACGATGAAAAGGTTAATAGGTGAAAATTGGGGATTGGTATTGTTGGGAATGACAGAGATTGGAATTTGGAAAGTCTAGCCTAAAACCTTTACTACCCCTGGCAAGAAGTTTTCGGTGAAACGTGACCACGTGAAACTAACTAGGAACACTGAAATTTGTTGGGTGCGATATGTTGCCCCACAAATAAAAAAACACATATGAATATTACATAAATATAACATGAAGTGAATGGGGAAAGGGAAAGAACAAAAATAATCGTTTACTATCAAAAAGAAAACAGGGAGAGAAATAAATTTACTTAATAATAAAACGATACTTTACCTAATATTTATATTACTTAATATTTTCTATTATTTCTATGTTCACATATGATTACTTTAAAAGATAAACTCTAGAATTGGCTGAGTCTAAACTAAGATAAGAAATAATACATAATATTAATACTATTAATTATTATATTATAGTTTTAACATTAATATAATTATACTTACTATATAAGTATAATATAATTATAGTATTAACAGTATTAAGTAATGAATAGTAAAATCTAGAATTAGAAGATTCTAGACTAGGGTAAAGAATAAAGTTAAGATTGGATAACATGGATGGTGAGATTGTATTACAGTATTGGAAGTGTAAATGATTAATAGCTGTTGCCAGTGAGAAATATATGATTGTTCTATAATTGGAGAAAGTGGCAGAATAATATTTTTAATCCGTTAGATGAAACTAGTTGATACTGTCCAATTAACTGATGTATCTTCGCTACTTAATTCTCAACGACGCATTAGCAGCCTTAATAATATTATTGACACGCTTTCCCTCAAACTGTAATAATTGAAATTGTTCATTCAGTCATCTTTCAATCCTACAACATCCATCGCGAAACTTAAAAAAACTCTGTAGCCATCAGACTAATCACTTAAATCGTCATTCTTCAAAATACATTTCAATCAGGATATTAGTTTTAGTAGCTGTTTGTTACTTGAATATTTGCACGACTATTTGAATGTTTAATCATATGTACGTAGTGGTGGGACAAATTTAGAGACACACTTATGAATACCGATACATCTCAATTCCCGATATCCTAATATGATATCAGACGCGTTCCAAAATAAGACCAACTTAAGTATTAAACCCAACTTTTAACGAAATTTATTTTAAATATAAAAAGCTAAGTATCAGTCAAATGCTTTGGTACTAAAATTTTAAAAAATTTGAAAAGTGGAGTTAATCACTTTGGTCTGTGAACGGTTCATCTACTACTAATATCTAATACTACTATCTAAACTAATATTCAAGTGATCTTTTGTGTAACCAAACATCCTTCATCGATTCGATTCGATGAAAAGATCAATGAATCCTTCTTGGATTCATGAGAAGAGGCAAGAAAATCTTTTCCAGTATCGTTTCTGTCAATGTTCCGAAGAGTTATTCTTCCACGCGACGTGGAGAACTTTTTAATCAGCCAGTTAAACTCCGAAAACTCGCAGTTTCTTGCATAACGACGGGCCTATTTATCTCGCCCGTCGTTTCACGATCTTCACACGAATCTTCTGACGACGCAAGACGAGCGCTTGCGCGCACGGAAACGGAAGCAACGGAAAAGAAATAGAATAAGGGGGACATATCAGAGGGGACGAGGGTAAAAATGCCAGACGAGATTGGATCCTTGAAAGTGGCTCGTGCGAGCCCCACCTGATTACCAGTTTCGTTGATGGATTCTTAGTCCAACCCTCTGCCCTCTTCACCCGACCGTTTCGCCAATCCACATCCACCGCCTCCGCGACAATCGTCGTTCCTCGACGTATTTCTAGCTCCGTTTTATGACCGTTTTGGATAAACGATTGTCTGGTATTTGTGTGTGCATAATACTGGCAGAGATCGGTTGGTTTCCTGCAACGATCCAACTTGGACACGCACCTGAGACTGGTTATATAGCTGCTCCTGTGATTGCTTCCAAATGGAATCGGTTTTTTGAGCATTCTTTTTTGCTTGAGAAAGGGTTAGGGTTACTAGATTTTATGAACAGAACAATTGGGATGGTTTGGGTAATTTGAGAAATAGCGACAATGAGCTATGGTGTAAGATAGGATGGTAAAAGTGTTAAGAGTGAGATTTAAGCTTCTATTGGATTACAAAGATTGCCATTAAAAAGGCGTATATTATACGCCCCGTAAATTGTGCACAATACAATATAGATTCATTCCCCCACTTATCATTACATAGCAATATTTGAAGATTCATTTTAACCATTTGCCTTACGAAACTTTCGAAGATCATTCAGTAGAACGTTGGCTATTTTCTACTTTAACGTAGTGTCGAATGCAAAATACTAAAATATTATACGTAATTTGTACTTATTGTTAGTAGTCTTCAGTCTTACAATCTTACGAATTGAAACAGACCGAATTATTTAATTAGCTCATTAGTTAGGTTACAGTACGAGCTCGTTGTTATAAGACAAGTGGTTAACAACTATCTGATATTCAATTATTTTAAATTTCACATTAATTTATTCACAAATAACTATTTTGCATACGCGAACTACGTGCATGTTTCTAATTATCGATGCTCCGCATGTGAATATCGCGTCGCAATCAAAGGGTTAACATATTCGAGACCGGTAACGTAATACGACGTAATTTCAAATTCTTTAGCCGAATGCTGGAAACGTAGTCTTAGGTTTTTTTAAATTTCATGGCTGAATACGGGCAACGCAGTTCTATGTCACTTCAAAATCTGTAGCTGAATATTTACAGCGTAGTTCAACCATACATTTTTTCATATTCACAACGATTTATATGCATTTTATAACGACTAGGATTATTTGTTGTTGCATATCTGTAAAATAAATCTATAAACATGTTTATTAAGTTTTACGTTGCAGTAAATCCATTCAATTGGTCTCCAAAAAATATATTTAATGAATTTAATCAACAATAATACTGCCAGTAATTTCTTATCAGTTTCAACGGGTGTTTGTAATAATCATTTCTTTTTTTATATCAGTTTTAAACAACAAATGATTGTAAGCATTTCATATGAAGAAGCAATATTTTTTTTATTATATACATTTAAATAGCAGATTCTTGCGGTATTCAGCTATAGACTTTTGGAAATTATATGCGGCGTTCAGTTAAGCATCTCGCTCGACAATCGCTAGTCGCGAATGTGTTAAACACATTATCTACCAATTAGAAATTAAGCGGATGCAAATGAAATGTCCGGTCAGTTCAAGTTTAGATTCTACGTTATAGCGATCCGTTTTGTTTATCGTATAAAGACGTGTGAAGTAAAATAAGGATTTTAAACATCATTTTATATGCTGGTTGAATTATTGTTAATAATATGGAACAACGATTTTTTAAATTACAGGCCATGAAATGATTTTAGGCGGGTTGCGTTAAATATTAAAATATGGGAGTAAACAGCGTTTTTCTTAGAAGAATTTTACCTATTGAAAATTATCGGGTGCAGTACATCTTCTTTTTAAAATATAGATAACATACGTATTTGTATATGCATATATAGTAGAATCTCGATTATCGAAACATCCATTATCCGAATGTTCTATTATCAAAGTGTTCCATTATCCATACTGTATGTTTCATGCCACTTCATGTGGTATGTATGTACGTACTTCATCCTACTAAAATTATCAAGTGCAGCGATCAAAATAAAATCGCTTCACAATATTTCAGTATGGTATTTACATATGAAATGTTCAGAATTATGATAATGTCATCAAAACGGTAACGGATAAAGTTATCAGTTGAAACAAAACGTGAAATTATTAAGTTGAAGAATAGTAATTAAGTGCAATAAACTTAGCACAAGAACATGATATTGACAAAATCAAAATATGGGAATTTATAAGATTTTATTTACTTTGTCTTTATTTCATTGTTTCTTTATGTCATTATTATTTGTTTACGTTATTTATACTGTGTCATTGTAAACTTCTATTATTTATTTATATAATATCATATCATCGTTTGTGTCATGTTTAGTAGTATAAAAATATACGAAATTTAGCATAAGGTAAACCGTCCTATTATCCAAAAATTCTATTATCCGAATACAATTGTCTTCCAATTAGTTCCGTTAATCGAAGTATCACTGTATGCGAAAAGTTCGGAAGCCACTGTTCTAAGGATTAATAATTATATTCCAAATTTAATGTACTGTAGCAGAACACCTAAGACATAATTAAAATATCTTTTATAGATAACGACGTGGCCAAATCGTATTCTAGAATAAAAAACAAATTTCTCATTAGGTCCATTTTTTTATTTCCTTCCGTGTCAGAATATGAATTTGTATAAGTAGCCTAGATCTAATTATGTATAACGGAAGGGTAAATTGCATTTCATTTCTTTTATGTTTCTCTTGTCTTTTATGTTAGTTGGTTAGGTAGTGCTATAAATTTTTCACGATAGGACAACTATAGCAAGGGGTAGAGCGTAATTCTTAATAAGGATAGTAAGTTTTGTTTTAAACTCGAGTTTAACGAGCAACTGTTACATGTAATGCCCTCTTAGGCGAAACTTCTTTCTAGGAGGAAGTTTTAAGGCTCATGAAACAATAAGGGGAATTCGCATTTTAAGAAACTTTACGCCCATGTTGATTCCTTTGCTAATCAGGATGCTTTTATGTACTGCTATAATTACACTAATATACTAGCATGAGATCTTTACAAATTTTCCTTTTCATTACTTTTGTTTGTGTGTTTTTTTTTTGCAATTCTTTTTGTGCATTGAGGATCAGGAAACGAAAATATGACAGAAATTAACTTTGTTAGAAATTAGAAATTAACATATTTGTTATATACTTTAATTATTCATGCATATTCGGAATCTTCTCTTACAATTTCCAAAATGTTTCAAACTTCTATACTTTCTGTTACTTTCAACATTACTAAGCATTATTCTACGGTGTTCAATTTAAAAGAAAAAGCAATGCGAAATAATTATTCTTTACTCATCCTTTTGTAATGCCTAACTGGAGTATAAAGTTTTTTCTATAAACAATACAGTTAAATTTACTTAACCTTGTATTTAAAAATGTGAAAAATATTTAGTTGCCCTTGTGTAAACGAACACCTTGTACGATCAAATAATTTTAAAAAAAGGAACATCAGAAATTTGTTAGCGGATATCTGGTTTCACTTTACATTTAAATTCAACAACAAGATAATCTTTGATCGTCTCTTCTCCTTTCATTTCATGTCTTCACTTGAAAGATAAAAATTTGCATATTCATAATTTTGGTAAACAGAGAGCGATATGTGATGAACAGTGTGCTCGTCGTCTCGGTTGAATCCTAGAAAATGAAACTACAAAGAGTCAATTTTATTTCAGCCCCGATTGCGTTTGACACACACGACGAAAATGCATGAAATATTTATCTCGGATGGTAAATAATATATATCTCTGACTCGTTGGCGAATTTTCGCGATTCGAATCAGCATAATTTCAACGCGTCCGGCGCATCCATGTATTTAATTAGCAGCAAAAAGCGGTCGATCGATGAAATGCCGTCAAAGTAATAGGAAAATTGTTAAAAACCGAGGAATACTATGCCCACGGGATTGCATGGTTCCCCCCTTCCTCTACCCTTCTCCACACCCTCTTCGAATTTCCGGCTATCCGAATTGTCAAATGAGCCGGAAGCTGCAGACCGCGGAATAATTCGCGTCTCACGCGTTCTGAAATCCGCACCATTTAAACACGCTATAAAAGGTTTAAGTCTCGTTTCAAACACTTTTATGTGAAATAATAGTAATACAGGAAATAGTGATTCATAGACTGCTTATGGATGTTTATTCAAAATTTATACTTCAAAATATACAGAATATATGGAAGATATATTAAAAAATATGAGAGATAGAATATGCAATTCGCTTTGTTATTTTTCTGCGTTATACATTGTAGTTTGCATTGCAGCATATTCGTACTTTTTCTAATATTATGCTTATACTTCGTCTAGAGTTTCGGTAGCTTTATTTATTTATATATTTACTGCTTAGGATGTTACTAACTAATCGCAATTTAGGATTTTTCTGCGGGAAATATTTACATTACGATTTCACCAATTTATGATAATATTTTATGCTGAGAAAAAATAAAACACAAAAATAGAACTTTTGTAAGCTAAAAAGATGACTATTGTCACAACTGAATTGTTTACATTCCCGTTATTTCTGGCAACGTTGAATATATTGCAAATAATATTTTAAATTATAACTATATTTAAACTTCGCTTAATTGTATTCAATAATTTCATTTTCGACAAGAAATTCGTTAAGATTTTAATTCCTGGCAACGTATTTAAAACCAAGGGTGGAAAAATAAGCATTCAGAGTTTCAGAAGTTTCGAGTTTCGAGAGTTTCGAGACCTCGCAAAGTTTTGGATTCGAGTTTTGCGAATCTAGAAATTGGATTTCGACCCATCTCTAGAAAAAAAATGTTATCTCAATAGCGATGCGCATTTTGATATCAGTCGTAATATTAATCAGTATTTTCTGCACGCCACCATATAATTACATCGTCCGGGTTGAAAGAGTTTTAGAACAAATTGCATCACTTGCGCAGCTGGAAATTATACACCGTCAGAATATTTTATTATTAATTTCCCGGCACCCAGTTAGCTCGTCCTTTAAACGAAGCGCAATTAACAGTACCAACTTCAACTTTATTTATTTATTCCCTATTTTTCTTTTCTTTTTTATCTCTTCTCTTTCTTTGAAATTCGTTTCCTTTTGTATATGCGTGTTGTTTAATTGTTGGTGATTCTATAAAAAGATACATGATTGCTCTGGTTCACAAGTTATTGCATAATTTGGTAGAGGAGAACGTAGAAATACGAGATAGTGTAGAAATGTGAGACATCGCCGTTTTGATCTATACAGAGTATTAACATTTTCAATAATGATTGAAGATTAAGTATTAAGAAGATTATAAATAGCCGTTGTTTCTTTATTGCTGTTTCTTTGTTTGACGGACATTTTTGGTTCGGGCCGCAGCATAAATTTTTCGCGTGTTCATATTGAAGTGAAATTTACTTCAGCTTACTTTGTGATTTTCAATGAAACAAAGATAGTAAGGTATTCTATAATAATCGTAGCTTCGAAATATCAGTAAGAATTTAAAGTATATTGTGTTTTTGATTGTGATGTAATGACAAAAGTAAAATTGTCGATTGGTAGTAATATGAAACACTTGATCGATAGTTATAATATAATAGTTTTGATTATAATCGTTTACTTTCGGATATGCTTCGAATTTGGTCGAGTCGCGGAAAAATTACGAAAGCCGCATTTAAAATTGTTTCACCATAATGATTAGGCAGATGTACAGAACGAAATTTATGTATACGATTATGGTAGAACTAAATAAATTTCACACTTTTATATCATTAAAATTTTATTGACACTTCCACTTTTTCTCAAAAGTAATACTGCCTAATATTGCTACTCGACTTTTTATTTCCCTAATTTTGCCTTAATTTGAGAAAATGAGAAAATTCGGAAGTTTTATAAGGTGTACAATATCTATGTTTATGGATAACATTTCACATGAAATTTCCAACAGTTATTCGTCTTATTTTTCCGTTTACAACTATTCCGAAGCTTCCTAGATCAAAGAATAAAGTGAGTATTTCACATTCCTATCTTCTCCTCTATGTTTCAGGTAATTTAGGAGTTCTTCAGTTAATTTAGAATTGAATAATAAATTGTTTTCTTCCCTGCTCGACTGAAAGACAATCGAAAAAGTGAACTTTTTATGGTGTTTATAGGTAGACAGATTTCACGAGTTTAATGAAACTTCATTAGTTTTTCCAGGGTGACGCGTGCCAACCGAGGGAATCGCGCAATTTTCAACAAAAGCAACTTTTAATTATTCAGCAATTTTCTTCGTTAACCGTTCCTCATTAGCGAATGGCTACTAAAGGGCGACCCACCCCCCTTCTGTCTCTTTTTCTCTCATTAAAGATACATTCCATCGGGAACTTTTGAAACTAATTTACTTTAATTTCGCGTAAGGTCCATCGTTCCGCTATATTAAACTCAAATTTTGAGAAGCGGGAACCTTATGTAACAGCTGAGTGGCAAAATTACATATAGGAATCTACAAAAACAATTTTACATTTCTTCCTGTTACAGATTTTCTAAAAATTCCATCGTATTCGTTAAATCTTTGCAATAAAAGAATGTCCAAGTATCGTAAAACAGATGGAAGTTGTCGGTGAAATTTAAATTACGATAATTGTCATACAGTTTGGCAATTATTTTTGTATTATATCGATAAAGGTATTATTAAGCTTTGTAAGTGGTCGCATCTGTCATTTTGTTTTAAATAAAGCTTAGGTAAATGTTCAAGACTACGTATAAACAATGATAACGAATAAAATTTGATTTGTAAATTGTCATAGAGTAGTTTGCAAAATTATTTTTATCAGAATAATTAATAATTGTAGGAGGAAGTTTCTTCGATCCTTCATATCGGCAGATCTTTGTAATTTACTCTTCCTCTTATTGTAATTCGATTGTGGCATTGGAATTTGACAAAGATGTACTTTAAATTAGGCAAAGAAAGTATTAACCAAACATTAAGTAAAATTTAGAAATGGAATTACGAAAACTACAGACTTAGTTTTATTATTATTATTATTATTATTAATAGTAGCTATATTGCACCTCTTTTAAATTTATTATTACGTAAAATTTTATAGTACATATTAGGTTGTTACATATGAAATGTCCGATAATATGTAGCTTACAATATCTGTACAATAGTTCGAACATATTAGTGATTATCAGATTCAAGTAAAGTTTTTAGTTTATCATTGTCGATCGCTTCTTTTAGACGATTATAAGATATGTATTCAAGATTTATATTTTCAGCATAAAATGTTTCAAACTAATGTTGAGTTGTTCATTGACAAATATAAAATAAATAAAATATCTAAAATAAGAAAAAATAAAATCTCTCTGTTCATAAGTAATATTAATAATAAAAGTATTTCCACTGCATTGTAGTTAAACTTTAACCTTGAAGAACATTCTAAAAAGAAGATTCGCATTAGACTAGTGTTGACTTTAGTTCATTATTTGCCATTCCTTTTTAAAGAATTTGACAATCCATCAATAGCGTTAAATTGAACAAGTTCCAGGCTTTATCTTTATGTACATGAAATGTCATTTAATTAATTAATGACTGAAAATCGTTGAACTACATAATCTGTCATTTCATATGGAACAATCCAATAGACATTTGAAAGTAGATAATTCTGTTAGTAGCTACGTATATTTAATCCTTATTATTCGTTAAAAATTATAATTTTTCAAAATTCTTCTGATAACAAATAAGGTAAATATTTTCATTTGAATGAAAAATTCGACGAGCAGCAATAAATTAATATGCGTTCAAATACCTTAAGCACTGATACGGAAAAAATAATACACAAAGGGGTTATACTCACGCATACATCTTTATTTTCAGGGTTCTAAAACATATCTCTAGATCACATATCTGGTTGAATTATTTTTTAATAATCACGATAATTCGTTCGGTTAATTATATAGTACGTGGTATACACAGTCCTTAACACATGGCTATCGATTCGACATAAAAAAATATGTATTTATATTATGTACAAGATATTTTTTATTGGCTCGTGCACGCAGTATTTTTTCTTTCCACTCCATTTTTTTTTTTTTTTTATAATTATATGCAAATCATAAGAGGTACACTTTGAGCGGCGTACTTTACTAAAAAAATAAAAAAACCGTACATTAACATGTACCTCCCGCTAGCACTCATTTTAATAATGCCCCGATTTTATCGAAAATTAAATTCGATTTAAGTAATAACGTCATAATGTGTTGTACGGTCATCTAGCCTCGAATTTTATTCTCGTTTTCGTGTTCTATCGTAAAAAAATTTCAGCCTGATAACATTTTTTACTCGAACGTATTTTTTTCATCGTGTTAAGTTGGACTTAGTTTGTGGCAATAAATAGGGTGTGAAATAATATGAAATTAAAACTTCCATCGAGAATTAGTAAAAATTTAATTTGTTAATATATATAAGAAGAATCAAAATCAATATATAATCAAAAGTTAAATAATTAAACCTAACCGCAACTCTCAAAGTTATAACTGATCTATGATCTATCCAAGATCACCTTTTTTGCCAAACTTGTCTTGCGTATCCTTATTATTAGGGTGCTTTTAGACCAAAATGTCACGTACGGTTTAAGTTCGATTTCTTTTATTCTATAGCATAAAAAGTTACCCAAAAATTGGGAAATACTTTAGTCAGCAAAATACATGTCTGAGAATTTTCTCAAGTTTTTTGGCAAACGAAGCAATTTTTAAAAAATTCGAAAATGTCGATCTGTTATTGAAACTTCCAAGCGACTATGTTTACATTTCTATAGTTAGTTTTGTAGTTACAGCTGGAACAGTTTGCTGTCTCAAATGCATTTCTTGTTTACTAAACTCTTGCGCTGAAATGACGTGCGACGTTTGTTAATTGTTTCTAAGATGGTAATAACGTGTTATAAAAAGAAGTACGTTGGCGTTGTTGATAATAAAATTTAATTTCTTTTATAAAGGTATGTTGAATTATGGTAAAATAATCTTACTTTATTTTGCAACATTTTATTTTATATTAGTTTTACATTAAATAAATTTAAATCAATATCCAAAATTAGGTTTAACTACTTGGGAGTGTAAGTAATGTCTGGTTACATTGTATGTTGCACACTGCTGTCAAATATATCGTATTGTACAAAATTATTAATAAACATCTTGAATACGCTGATAATCTTGTGTATATTTATCGAAGTAGTTAGTGTGACTATTCGTATTTTATACATACAATATATTTAAAATTTGCATCGAAACGATGTCAAGTAAGAGACTGTTTCGGACAGATTCGTCACGAGCAACGTTTAATTAATTTCTAGCGCAAGAGGTTAATTGTGCCCTAACTCTTTACAGTCATAATATTTTTGTTATAAGTTTCACGTTTATCAAAATTACCTTCGCTTACAAATCGGAAGTTGAAGGCTTTCAATTATTACTAAAAAAAAAAATTATAAATTGTACTTAATAAATAAATTCACTCCACTTACATGGATTATTGTGTTCTTATAAAAAATAATATTTTTCCCTGCGTACAAGAAGAATAGTAAAAGTGTTTTGCCGGAAATATTTCACGATAACCCAAACACAAATTCTTTTTCTTCTTTCGTAACTTTGTCTTCTTCTTCTTCTTCTTCTTCTTCGTCTTCGGCGATAAATTTCGTTCGTATCGTTGTGTTATTCGAGAAAAATATTACGATGAAACATACACGGACAAGAATGAACACAAATGTGCATATTTTGAACGAAGGAGTCGGTGAAACGAGAAATTGGTCGCGCTTTCGACGATCGCTTTCAGGCGACAGGCCGTGCACACAATTGTATATCGAACGACACGCCATTACTAATTGCCGGCAAACCTGCCGTTGTCGTATTTTGTTCGGTTCGCGGTGCGTGCACAATTCTATTAGCGGATATCGATTCTTGAAAGCGTTGACTTTTGGCCATACTGCCGCGTGAACAACGTTACTCCGCTTTTGTATTCCTCTTTTCCTCTCTTTCCGTTTGCCTCTATCCTGCTGTAATTCCTGTGCATCGACAACGGTTCGTGTCCAAATCGGAGATCGATGATTGGCCGACGAACACACTGAGAATTTCCCTTTTCGTCCACGGAATGCATATTTTTCTCTTCTTCTTTGGAATTTTTCAACTTTCGCTTGTTTAAAATATCTCTAGTTTCCTCCGTTTTAAAATTTGTAACATTTCGGTTGATTTTGGTTGGTTGATAGAATTGGGACTGGATTTCAATTGAGGAAGAAATATCTTGAATTCAGGGCTGGAAAATTGTTATAATATAGGTTTAGGTTCTTGAAACAGTTAAAAAGAACTTTTATGCTGAATATGTAACAATTATGAAGAATTTAAATTTTCGATTTTATTGGCTTAAGTTAAAGTTTATGCATCAGCTCTCGTATAGGTGCTATAATCGTTATTTTTTAGGCTCTATATACGTTCTGAAGCGGTTTCGAATGTCTATAATGCAAATATGTTTGCTATAGAACCTATATGAGAACCGGTGCAAAAACATTAACTTAAACCAATATAGTTCAATTTTTAGGATCTTCATAACAGTTATTCAGAATGGAAGTTCATTTTAACCGTTTCAAGAACATAAACCATTAATATAACAGTTTTCGAGCTCTACTTGACGGTTTAATTTAAGATTTATCCTCCAGAGGAACCTTAATTATTCCTTCAAATCCAAGTCATTATTCACCGAAGAATCAAATCAAATACAGATAACCGATCAAAGGGTCGAAGATTGCTCATTCAATAGAAGAATAGAGGAACGAAGATTCTTGAATCAATAGAGAATCAGAGTAATCCTCAGGCGGTAAGGGATCAGAGGAATAACGCTTGATCGCGTCTCCGCTCAAACGACTTAATATAATCCAAGAATTGTCCACCAAGGAAACCGTAATTCTTCTAATTGAATGATTCGTAATAGGAACAACTCGTGTCAAACTTCGGAAACATAATCATGAGATCCGCAACTTCACGTTTTAACCGGGTCTAGTTCCTTTGGAATGTAATTATAAATGACATCCACAGAAACTCATTCGAGTTGTGCTATTTCATTGTTATCTAGATTCTAGACAGACTTAATTAGTTAATTACTAATTAATTGAATATGTACCACTAAGTCTAATGTCCGTATTACCGTCATATGAAAAATTGTCATTTAAATAGAAACACGTTTTACATGTATTAGCACGTCATTTTGTGTGTAACAGATATAAGATGTACAGTTAACGTATCTTTACTGAATTATGACACGTCCCATACTTTATAATTACATTGGTCACGTTTTAATGTTCAACAGCACATTCGTTTTAAATATTAAGTGTAAACGAATATACAATGTTTGTGTGCTGTTATGTAAACCGAAATTCAAATTTAGTATAAAAATTTGTTTATCTACGCGTCTTTATACAGTACTTCGCTATTAAATACACGAATTAAAGTGTCGGTTATAAGGACACTGACAGTAATTGGGACATCTAGCTTATCCAAAACAATGTAACAGCAGATATGTAGATTTTTAGAGAATGCCTTAATAATAACTACTTATTCATCTCTGTTTTACCTTCTGCATGATTTACGAGCTTGCCACTTTGGATACTTTTCAATTATAATACAATAATTAATTACTGAAATCTAGCCTGGAAAATACAGATAAACGAGTAATTATTAGCGATCTTACACACGTAAGTTTTCATACGCATAGTAGTTAAGGGTTAAACTTGGAAAACTTCGACTTACTCCACTCTGAACCGTTCAATTTCGAGCCATTTTAACCAGGTAATCATAAATCAAGCAATCGGGGATCATAGAAAACCTTGGTGAAAAGCATCCTGCCAGGGTGTTTCGCAGCTCCCAGTTTCCGTGTTCAATAGCATTTTCGCGATGGCGCAGAACGAGAGAGAGTGAGAGAGAGGAAGTGAGTGAAAGGGGATGGGAAGGGAGAGAGAGAGAGAGAGAGAGCGAGTGCAGAGTTGTTTGCCATGGCACAACAATTTCCCGGCTCCATTATTGCGCGTATAATCGCGATCGTTCCACGTGTAATCGCAATTGTTGCACGTATGACCGATCGTCAATTGGTTCGTTGCTAAGCGAAGCGTCAGGCCTTCGGGCAAACGCGAAGCAATTATGCAATAGCCGGCCGCGATTGTAAGACATAAGCTGATCGAATGGATGCGCGTGCGTGTACTCATCTATGTGCTTGTTGTTTAAGCGAATAATCACGATGGATTTGTTCGAGTTCCACGTTCCATACCTACAGTGACTCGCACCGAAAATTGTCCGCCACTTTTACTTTACCGATTCTATCCATGAAATATAGTATATTGTAAATATGTAGGTAACGTTCGCGATCGGTGTCAGAACATTTCGGTCTGTGTGTTTACTCGCGAGGAACGTTCGGCAATGCGAAAATTCAAAAACACCTGATACTTTGCACAAACGTTGTTCAAGTGATCTTATTAATGGATCCATTTTTTTTAATTTGGCAACGAAGCGATCGTAGGGATGAAAACATCTTAAAGGAAATATAAGGTTTTATGTTAATGTCAATATCTTCAAAATCATATAGATATGATACGAAAAAAAGTTAAATTCAAAGTTTTATGGCATTTTATGTTCCACGGTATGACAGATAGAAATTGACAATATTTTGAGGGGACGGTGGACAAATTTTGAAGAAGGAAGGTTTTTCGACAATTCTTTGGAACAATACTGTGGGACATCAAATGCCATCAAATTTTGAATTCAACTTTCTTTTCATATCATATATGATTTGACATATATGATTATGAAATTGACATTGATATGAACACTTATATTTTTTTTGAGGAGATGTTTTCACACCTAGGATCGCTTTTTTGCCAAAACAAAAAATGGATCCATAAATAGGATCACTTGAACAACGTTTGTGCAAAGTTACAGATTTTTTTTTTAATTTTCATGTTGCCGAACGTTTCTTGTTAGTTGAGCGTAAAAAATAATGTAAAATAAGAAGTTAGTGAATCCAGTGACATGTATGAGAATAAGCTCACACGGAAAGTAGTCCACTTGAAGTATTCAAGGATTCACTGAATTTAAAAGATGCACTACACCAATTATTTGTTACTATTTCTATTCGTTAACCCCTTGGCCTACAATAACGAGTCACACTCGTTCTATGAATTATACCACAGATTTAACAAAAGTATCTATCATTCCGAATGAAATTTACTTTAAACTCTAATTTTAGTTTTGTATTACAAGCTTGGAAGTTATTAAATAAGGATTACCTATGATATTCGAATGATTTCTACGTGACATGATATAAAAATAGTGGTCAACTAACGCTCACCTAACTAACTAATAAAATAGTCGTAGGGCAAGGGGTTAAAGGGCGGAATAGTTCGTTGGAATACAGGTTTTGCAACCCAACTTCAACCTTTTGCAAATTAAGTTATTCAAAAAGAAATTTCTTTCTTAAGCGTTAATAATAAAGATAAAATCGAATGTAAATCTACTGTTGAAAAATTCGTAACGGGATTGTAATGCAAAGATGCGCATAGAAATACCTTTTTTAATAGAAATTATGTCAATTCGCTATGTGGAATTTATAGTTACGAGTATGTATATGGAAACTGTGCGTAGATACTTAATACATAAATTATTGTGATGTAAGGATTTGTAAACTATTTTTCCTTTTCGTGGCGCCAGATATTAGATATTTTTAGGCTTCGCGGGCCAAATAATAAGATCGAGATTATTATGTATATATGTCTCCACAAGTCTTTTATTCATTCAATTAGAGTTCATGTAAAAACATTTGGCGGGCTGAAAATCATAGTGTTGTAGATTCAGAACTTTAGTAATATAAATTGATCGAGTTTTTCAATCCGTAAAAGTATCGTTCGATTTGTTTCATAATCAGCTAACAATAATTCACTAATTTTTTGAGCCATTATATTCATCTTCGTACCTTCAAAACATTTATGGATCTTTTTGCGATAACAAACGCAAAACAGTAAATTGACTTACATCATTACAATTCTCTGAACTTTCCTGTGTCTTTTTTTCAAAGCGTGAGTTAGTATAAAAATTCGCACTCCAATGGTAGGTTTTATATTAATGATGATTGTGTCAGAAAAGGAACGAAGAATTGAGAGATTAACCCTTTGTAACTGGTTCCTGGAAATGTAACGTTTTAAAACCCTTTTAATGCGATTTTCATAAATATTCGAACAATTTTAGTATTGTTGGAAGAAAAATCTTCTCACCGATCCCTTATTAAAATTCCACCAATGAAAACGCCTGTAGGATTAACCTTTGTTCCAACTTCCGAGTCCTCATCTTTTCAATCCCTTATCGTAATCCTCAACGCACCACATTTTCAATTTACATTCCTCAGCGTACCGAGGAATCGAAACGTATATTTCTGATATCAAAAATGACAAACCGAAGCATTACCATAAAAATAAAACTGTGAACAGAGAAATACTTATTATAGCTATTAAATAAACGAATTCAAGTGGCAGTTATAGGAACAGTGACAGTACGTGGATCATTTACTCTAGTCGTCTTTAGTATCGAAAGGGTTAACCGAACTATCTTTCCAATTCTGAACCTGCAAAATCTGTAACGCGTTACATTCTCGCTAAAGCCGAAGAAACCTCGTCAGCGTATGAAACACAAGTATCTCGCCGAAAGAACTCCCAGAAGCCCATCCACGACTCGTGAACTTGCGTTTATAATGACGTTGCCGTCTGTTTACGATACGAGGCATCCCAGAGCGTCTCGATTCGCCGATCGATCAGCACGGTTCGTTGATTCTCGCACAGGTGCGCTCGTGGCGCGTATTACCTGGCTGGGAAACTCAGCTACTTCCGTCCGTAAAGATCGACTAGCGGCACTCTTTATTTTCATGGCGACGAGAAGGAAGAGGAAGGAAGGAAGGAAGATGAGGGAGGAGAATGAGAAACGGTTCCTCTTCGTCCCGAATGCGATCTCATCAACGATTAAGAACCGCACTGAGGGTGTAGCACGTCTTCTTCCGCGTCGAGTTAGTCGAAGGGAAGGAAGATCGCGACGGACGGATGTCCTCCTCCAAAGACTCTTTGCTTTTACTGGCTCAGTGGCGCTCATCTTGCCTTTCTTTCCTTCTTATACAGTTCCTCTTCTTCTTTCCAATGTTTTGCCCCTTCTTTCTAGAATTCCTCCTTCTTCTTTGCGGAGTTCTTTCTTCTGAGTGGAAAACGTTTTTATTTCGCTATTGGTTCGAGTGGTCTTTCAGGCTCGAATCGGCACGATTAATTTCCACGTCGGATGTTTCGTTTTGAGGTATATTATACGGGTTGGTTTGGGTAAAAGTTGTTGAGTTTTTTTTTTTTTTTTTATAGGGAAGTACTGGATTTTTGTAGGACTAAAGTTAGGGGAAAATATGGTCTCGCATGTGATTTTTTGGAGATGTATAGAATTTATAAAAGAATCCAACAGATTGAATAGGGAATTCCTTAGGTTTGGAAATCGAATATAAAAAGTTATTCCTGGAACAATATTACAGAATCGGTGGAATTTCTTGAAATTTAAAGTATAAGTCTATCCTCCCTAACCCTTTCGCTATGAAAGATTCCTATATGTATTATCTGTCTCAAAAATTGGATCATTATATGCTAAAAGTATATATGTTTGGATGTAGCATTGCGCTATTTCTAATATCGTCCTTAGGGAAAAGTTGGATAAAACGAGGCAGCTTGACAAAATGCAACAGGGATATTCAATTGCACGTGCTACGATTTTGTTGATGACAGTGTAAATGTCTACTATACATAACATGAATTTATTGGAAATCATTGAAAACAATAAGACATTTCTATTAAAGAGGAAAAATACATGCAAAAGTTTTGATATTCAGTACTCCATTTTGTCTAATTTTCCTTTATACTTATACGGTTTCCACGTTAACAAATATTTCCCTCATATGCATTAAGAATGTTCTCATTTTTAAAGCATTGTAGCGAAAGGATTAATTAAAGTGTTTTATGTCTATCAATTTCACATGTTTTGAAATATATAAAAATATCTACAGGTCCACGTGTTTTTCACTTTTTAAACATAACTAAGATATTCTATGTGTTTTATAGTGTTCCAAGAATAACCTGATTCATAATTTATACTATTATTATTTTAAAATCTCACTTTTCAGAGTTTCAAAAATGTTAGTTGGCAAAATTAAGGTAATTAACCCAGAATTATTGATTCCTTGATTTCTTGAAGGAATTCGATATTAAATAGTTGATTTCTCAAATATGAAAATCACATCTGTGTACATGACCACTTTAGTAACCGAATTATAGGAATGGTAGAATTTTATCAATGTAAAAATACAATTTGACATACAATGCTGTACGAATGTATCGACACAGCTTGATTGCTACGATACAAATGTTTTCTAATTGTTGAAAAAATGATTCACGAAAGAAATTATACAACGTATCCATATAGTATCTTTTCTAGTTTATTGTAAAATAAGGAATAACGAAATACAATCGAGAATTGTTAAAAAGTACAACGTTACATTGTGTACTATATGCTGTGCGAATATTTTTCTCCTACATTAACATACACAAGAAACGTGTATTTATTATTATTTTCAAAATCATTCTATTTGTAATATTCTCCCCTGCTATACTAGAATAAACTGGAATTGATAATATATGGCTACGTTGAATACTTTCTTCCCTAAATCATTTTTTTAGTTTATCGTGTAACAATCCAGCTGTGCTGATGTAATAAAATTTTGTGTAGCACTGTATGATTGCAGGTATGTAAGTAATTATTTGTAGAGATTGGAGTTCCACGCAGCACGATCGTACTGTTGAGATTTTACGTCAAAAAGACCCACTATATTTGATCGTTGTGGACAACTGACGGTTTACAGCGATTCTGCTGAAGTCAGCGCATTCAACTTTATTGATGCATGTCAGTTGCATTGTCACTTTTTTTTTTTTTCTTTCACGTAAACCATATGAGTAAGAGTGCAGTCACGCGCCAACTATTGACTACTATCGACTATCATCGAATGCTATAGATCGATCACCAAAATTATTACACGTGGTCACGCAGCGTCCACCGAACGATGAATATAGCTTAGTTGCAACTATTAACAATCTATTTTTATAAATTCCACGCATGACGGTCGACATTTTATGGTTATTTCGAGAGTAGTAGAAAAAGTAATGATTATAAACACGTAGTTGTTAAATGTAAATATGAGAGATATTATAATAACGGCACATTAATAACAACAAAATCCGGCGAATATCATGCGTTACCACATTTATCATCGGGCATCTATGACGGTAAATGTGGTAACACTGATTTATAAAGCAGTTAGAGATGGTTGATTGTGGACGAGATGGTCACACCGTGACCACAGCTATTTCACATCAAAACGTATTAACACATACATTTATCATATATTTTATGTAAATATTTACATTCATGTCAACGAAAGAAATTTATAATGAAAAGAGAACAAAGTACATTAATAATGTTTGCAACTTAACTATATGACGATTTACTTATTACGTATATATAATGCGGTATTGAATCTATTTTACATTTCTGTGTTTGAAACTTGGTTGACTATCGATGGTAGTTAGTAGATGGTGCGTAACCTAATACAATTAGTGTCTTTGTTCATTTTTTTCAATCACTTTTATTAAATTATTCTACCAGATTTTGTAAAAAGATCGTAACAGTTTCTGGTCCAATAAAGTTTAATCAAGACAAGCGTTTTCCGACATGAATATAAAATAAGTGTTGCTGCGCCGTTTGTTAGACAGTACATTTATTATTGCTTTTGTAGCAGAATTATAGTTTGCCTGTAAAAAGTGATGGTCGATAAACTGATTCCGTGTCGTTGGTAATTTCTTAGAATTTTTTCGAAACATTTGTTGTATTCATGTGGTTTATAAGTTTATGAGGTCTTTTCCTAGGGATGAACAAGGTAAAGTTCACGTGCACGTCACCTAATTGTTGAAGATAAAAGTTATCCAGTTGCTCTGTGAAACAGATTTTTACCGCGAACGGATTTTACTATAGTAATTAGCTAACATGCGTGTTTCACACTTAAAGTACGCCCGTGTTTAAACTCCAAACTTTTCACCTAACTGGCGCATATCTTTTTAGGACCCAGTATGCTTCTGTAGAATGGTAGCAATTTTTTGATTAACTTAAACGCTGTAAATTCAAGTAATTTTTATAGATTTTTATATCTTTCTTTTCTTATTCAATGCGTGAAATATTCGCTGCTGCCTTTTTCTTCTTTTTTCATTTGTTATTTTAAATTTTATTTTGATAATAAAGATATCAATACATAATTATATACATTATATACCTACTAACATTATATTATCATATTAGTAATACTTATTTTAAATTATGTTCTTTCTCGTCTTATTTATATCTCTAAAATTATTAAACAACTTCACCTGAAATTTTACATACACGAAAAATTGATCTGGCGTGCTACCATCCTGCAAAAGCAGATTCTGCGTAAAATTCGTGGCACTTAAACTGTCAATCATTATTTAGATACATTTTCATTCGTCACGCAAGCAAGTTCTCTCTCGACGCTTATGAACTGCTGTTAAAAAATTGTTCTTTTTTTTTTTCAAACAAATTTCATTCGAATATTCGTCAAGCGAGCTAGCCTACAAACCAACATAGTGGCACTTCGAGCAAGTTCCATTATACTCAAGCAAACATCCTATTTTCACGTTCGTATCTTATTTAAACTATATTATTATCTCTACATTAGTAACATTCACAATGTCTATATCGATAACCTACATTAACATTCACCACTACTCACTCGCACACAATTATATACAGTGGAGAGCATATATATAGAGAAACACTTAATCATAAATTCCACTGATTATATCAGTGTATATCATGCTCGTAGTTGTTCTTCTTATGTATTGGGTCGACGCATAAATTCGTGTCCCAATTTGTTAATGTTACATTCTTAACATTATGTTAAAATACCGTTGATCCTTTTTGTATTCTAAACTTGCTAACATCAATGAGAACGTAATATATTTATTAATCGACCTTTTCAATCTATGTTCTTTTATATATTCTCCAGTTTCATTCTTCTTAGTTGAACATTTTTGATTTTTTAATGTATTGCTGTTCAGTTTGCAATGTGCAAATTTAAAGCAGTCACTATGTCCATAATTATGAAACAAATGACATTCTATACGTTGTAGTAGTACGACGATATAGATTCGGAACCGTTTCAGAAGAGATAGTACTTAAAGAATAACAGCTATAGAAGTTATATGAGAGCTGATGCAAAAACATTAACTTAAACCAATATAGTTCAATTTTTAGGATCTTCATTGCATAGCACGCGTTGCCAATTTGGACCAATTTGGATCATAGAATGTCCTATTTTTCTTTTTTATCCTGTCGATCGGACGGTCGGATTTGTCGCTATGCGACATGCAATTAGAACGCAGCCTAATGGCGACTAAAAGTACTGTGTAACTTAATTTGCCTCGCTAACAAGTCATATTTGCACGGTACATTCCTCCCAGTTTATACATATGAAGTGTTGAGAGTAGAAAGGCTAACCCAACATTTTCAGATCTTATCCAAAAATTGTTTATGGCACCTAAAACACATTCCTGTTAATCTGTTTTGTGGATTTCATCCTTCTTCTCCGTGTAAATATTAACTCTTTTACAGGAAAAGATTTGTCACAGCGTTTATGGTGCTGGTAAGAAGCATTTGTTTCGAAACACTTATTTGTTGAGTTCGCTTTTACTACCTTCAACGCCTCATACTATTATTCTATCCATACTAAAGTGAAACTAAATTTCATACATTAATTTGCTCTACTTATGTGCTCGCCACTGTGTACCGAATCGAAGCAAGTTTCGCTTCTTCCTTTAACCGGTCAAATCGTCTTCGTCAACGAATAAGGAATTCTTCAAAGGAATGCACATGTCCATTGTCATCTATTGCGTGTATATCTCTATGAACGGAAAGCCTGGACAACGTCAGAAGTCTTCTTTTTCCCGTTCACCAGAATAAATCGAACAGCAAATCAGCTTCGTTAAGTAAACGAGAGCACAGTTCTCTCCTTTCATTTCCGCCTGACAAAGATATTTTCGAGCAGTTCCTTGGTGATGAGACGATGGGGTCTAGTTGGACTCTCCGTAGGCCTGCCATAAAGACGGCTGTTGATGGCGTATAGCTTAGGGCTGAGCTCACATCTGACGTTGAACCACCAGTCACAGACGAATACTGCCTGGCTGAATTGCGTGCCATTCGGGCAGAGAAACGTTGCCTGACGACCGTCTATGTCGCAATAATGCCACGCCTGGCATCTCGTCTCCACGTCGGCGAAGAAACCTGGATAGGGTTGATCGTCGCAGTAGAAATTTGTGTACGGCACCTTGCCCAATACTGGATAATCGGTGCCTGCTCGACCTGCGAATTGAAGGTAGAACTTTGTTAACGTTCGTTTCCATTAGCGTTTCTTTTTACGACGGGACGAATTATTGGGTTGTAACTATGGCTTGAAAAGTTCCCGAAATTAACTTAAAGTTTCGAACCGTTGTGTAAAAGTTTTGCTCGAAACTGTTGTGAAAAATTTTCATTCCGAATAATTGTTGCGAAGAACCTAAAAATCGAATTAATATCGGTTTAAGTTAATGATGTTCTCTTCGCTTGCTTTTTCCATTTGTATTTCTTGGATTTACAGGGAAACGATGAATGAATATAAAACATTTTAGGAATATTATCGTTTGTATGATGCTTATGAGAATTTCAAAGAAATTGAATATCAAGAAAAAGATACTTAGAAATAGAATATCGAATAAAACATAATATCATATTGGGTCATGTAGACCCAATGAAAACAGCAGGGTTAATTTTGTTAAAAGTAAATGCTAAATTAAGCAAAAGAAATGTATTACTCATTGGTACACCTAATATTTTAACCACAAGTTACGCCACGACTGCGACTCGTGGTTATAAATAGACTGCGGATCTTTATGCAAAATTCAGTTTTTAATAATCGAAAATAGAGAAAGAAAATCGAAGTACAAATTAGTTTCACCCTTTAAATATTATAATGCGCATTCTACTTTGGATATTTCACATCCTTTTACAAAGCAGAAACATTCTCTACTTTTTTGCAAATTTAAGTTTCCTATAATTGCATATAGATCCTCCGTAGTCTAGATATAATACAAAGGATTAAAATTCCCGCCACCACAAATTCTACAAATCCTAAAGTAAGTAAACAAGAATCCCTCGATTATTCCATTCCAAAAAATTCCCTCTAAAACCCCACCCGTTAAAACATTTTATAATCTCACTGCGAGGATAACGATCATGCAGAACGGGGGATGTATGGTTAGATGATGTCACATTTCAGACGGAAATCTCATTAACCAATATAACAGGGTACAGGACGATTTCGTGGGCAATAGTTGCCAAAGACAAAGATGGGGATCCTGGGATCTGGATAGGGTCCCTTCGCTAGATCCACTTCTCGCTGCGTGCTTTCAAAGCCCTCTGCTGTGTCGGGGGTGTATCCTCGATTAATCGGTGGAAATGCCGCGAGGCCGAGATGCACCGCGCGTGTTCGGGCCGGCTGACACCTGTATTACCCGCACAAAGCAGCCACGCCGGCAGGTATCGACGTGTGCACGTCGACGTCTGCCAACCACCCTCCAACCCCGAGTCTACTGCTTAACGATGCGTGCACCGTGCGGCTTGTTCCACGAGCTGTTTACAGCGCTGCGAGTAAAGATCTGCCGCCCGTTTAATCCACGGGATTACCGTTCCGTGTTTGACCGTCTCCGAACATGATTCTGTTTGCCGAGATTTCGTATGGTTTAAGATGAACGGATCTATGACCGCGGTGGGTGATACATTGGACGACGAACAGTGTTGCGTCACCGTATCGGCCGTGATGGATACCTTGGCAACGCTGCCCTTACTTCAACTTAATGAGGTAACGGGTGGCTTTGGAAATAAAATGACACTCGCGAACGTTTAAGATGCCTTGATTTAATATCACAACTGTTCAGATTGAGTGTCGGTGTATTTGAACGAACGTGTGTTATGTATGACGCAGTGATGTGCTTGACTCGTGTTTGTGAACTGCTCTGTGTGACTTGTGGTGGCGAACTGAACTTTGTGAGGGTTAGTGACGAAACATTTGGGTAAAAATTAGGTTTAGGAGAAGGGATGACAGTGGTGGAACCGTGGAGAGCGGAGTCTCTGTCTTGGGCCTGCTAAAAGATACCGTTTTCCTGGCAACGGTATTTTTGCCTACGCACGTGGTCAGCAGGCCGCGTATTGTTCTCTGGTCGCAGGCTAAGCTTTAAAAACGGCTTCGCAGCCCCTTTGGTGTGCTACGCCTAAAGTCGCGTCGCGACAAATAGAATAGGGGAATGAGTGAATGTGGCTTATAAATATATGGGCTAACACTTTTATTTTACCGAGTGTTGCCTAACTTGATGAAGATACCTAATAATTGTTTACGTATCAATGTATGTCTATAGCATGTTAGCTTTCTGATGTAGAATTGAAATATGTTGAGCAAAAGTAATGTTTACTACAAATTACAAATATAAAGTAACAGTGAAAATTACTATTTCTAAAATTGAGGTCCAAATATGAGCCACTCATACAATAATTTAAAATAAAAATGAAAATTATTGATATTTTTTTTCAGAAAACTGTTCTTTTTGTTGAAAGTGGGTAAAAGAAGCTTTGAATGTTAGCAATATAGGGCGCTTATCTAATTAATTCTCACTTCAATGGCTAATTATTAGGACAATGAAACAAGCGTACCTGTGAAAACCTTTTATAATGGCGAAATTCGTAACAATGACAGAACATGTAAATACAACAGACGATAGTTACTATTTCTTCTGTACAATATTATCCATTCTTTAGTGGCAGTTCTGCACTGTTTCAGACACACGGCAGCACTTAATAAGTCCTATACTATAACTACCCCATATTTAGATCCTAATCCATATTTCGATCACTTTCTCTATATGTTAAACTTTTTGTACATATGTGTAAAGGACTACATACTCGTTTACATATAAATAATAATACTAATCATAATAATCACCTAGATGCGTAGCTTCACGTAGAATGTTGCTTTTAATCAGTATCGCTCACCCTTTCCCAATCATTCCATTACCAATCAGTAAACACTGCAGATCTACCGACTTCAAGCTCTCAATTTCCTTTAACATCGATACCAATTTCCCAGTTCTTTAAGAATTTCTTAGAAAAATCTTCCCTCTTCTATTTCCAGCTAGCATCCAATATAGATCCACAATTTTCCACCTATTCCTTATCATCCCCCCTTTTCCTACGAATCGTCACTATAGATCCGTTAATTTCAAATTCTCAATTTCCTCCTATACCGTTCCAATTTTCCGAATCTACGAGAATTTTTTTAGATTAACCTTTCCCCTTCTGTACCTAGCTAGCATCCAAGCCACACCCACAGGTTTTTAACTATTTTCCCTATGCTTCTCATTTTCGCCTCCTCTTTTTCTTTCATCTGAAATCACCAATTACCACATATTCGTTCACTTTAACCTCATGCTTTACGAATTTTTCCAAGATTATTCACTGGAACTATGTATTCTTTACTTTCACTCTTATGCACTAGTACGAGTCAGTCCGACCCAAAATGAAAGATGGACGTTAAATAATTTCTTTCTAAAATATACAATGCATCTAAAGTTCATAGATTTTTTAGGTTTATTTAAAGAATATGTCGCACACGAAAAAATACATATTATACTATTAAGTTGTGATGGCTTTAACATAATACTTATTTGAACAGTGCATAAGGGTTAATACCGCGTGGATTCGAACGCTAGTTAAACTGTCAAACGTAATTTGTACTTACAATTAGTAGTCCTCAATCTTACAATCTTACAAATTCAAATAAAGCGAATTAAGCTTTATTTACAGTGGGTTTTTATTGTAATTACCCCATAGGTTACACCACGACTGTATTTCATCGTTATAAGGCAAGGATTTAAACAATATCAGAAATGTTCCCTTCGCTATTCTTTCCTAGATTGATTCGTGTCGCGTTAATTGGCTCGATTCGTAAAAAGTAGATGAACGTAAGAAAGTAAGTCACTCAGTTAAGATGTAAGCTATTATTGTGTTCGCATCGAGTATCTCATTGCTTTCTCGTTTAGCGATATATAGTAATTGCAAAATACAGTAAAATGAAATAAACAATTTTGAACATAACAGAAATATTTCATCACATTAAGGACCAACCACGTGAAACAGTCTTGCTTGAAATAATCACATTCCAAGTGTAAATATAATTAAATCTTACATTATTAGCCACAAGGACCAGCTTACATACAAAACTACAAGTTTTAATATACTGTAGGGATTATTTTAAGGTAAATCCCTCGTGTGTTGTTGTAAGGTGCGAGAAGGGAAAGAAAAAAGAAACTCAGCCTTTGCAATAATTGCTAGTTTATTACTAATACTGAGTTCGCACAATCTCACAGGAAAAACTCTCGCTCTGCACTCGCAACGTCCTCTCGCACTCGACTCTTTCTCTCGACTCCCTCACCCACGCATTCTCTACCCTTGCACGCATTCATTCTTTCTCCTTATCTCTCTCTGCTTCTCTCACTCGTCTCAGACATTCGTAGAACCCAAACAGTCACGTCCACACGAAACCTAGCGCGACCACGCACTCTTCGACCACACGTCAACTCAATCGCTCTATCCCAAACACTTCTCATTCACGCCTCAGCCAATCTTACCCAAATACAACACCGTTCGCTCAGCAATCGCTCTGGTCCAAACATTCACACGACATTCTGTCTTCCACAATACATTACATCATCAATAGAAACTGTTTAATTTAGTTTTGACGTACCAGTACGTCACCTGCGGAAATGGACCAGTACCAATTTGACGTAGCAATACGCAATCGGTTGCAAATGGGTTAATCGACACCTTTACTTCATCTAAAACAACCTGCACACGACACCCCAACAACGAAATGACAAATATCCCAACGTTACTTAACTCTTCTCCAAACCTACTCAACCAAATACAATAGAAGCACGTATTCCAGTCAGTACTTTTCCTTTAAAATAACTCATTCCTCGCGAAGGTTAAGAGAAATCACAGCTGGAAGTTGTGAACGGCAACTAACTCAACGGAAAGGATCCCTATAAAAATGCAAGGAAAGGAGCGTCTCCTCGTGAAGATTGGCTCTAATTTCGTTGCACGGTTGGACGGTTCGAAATGAAATTTCGCACGCAACCGAAGCGAACCAGTCGGCCAGCACGCGGAAAACACAGCCGCGCTTTTTACGAGAGAACAAAGTTTTCTGGCTGGGGGTAGAGAGTACTCTTTACGCTCGTATTTACGGGGCAGGCTGTCGTAAATCCGCGCCAACACCGAGCATCCGGCCTGATTAACCCTTTGGTAGCTGAGAGACATGTAATTATCCGACGACTTAGCCGACGAAATAGCTAGATCGTTAATTCGAAGCTTGCGAGCCTCCACCTTCCCGTGATTTCGCTCTTTAGATTTGTATACAATGACTCACGCAATTAATCAAATGCAAATGTAAATAAGAAGCTACGCTACTGAAAATATTCGTTGGATCGTCCGTTACATGTAGAACACAAACGTTCGTTATTTTCGTGATTGGCAAACTTCATGGCAATCATTTTAGTGTGATTTATTATAGAGATACAGTGGCTGAAAGTAAAACTCGGAAACTTACATTTCCACGTTTCAAGAAGCGATTAATAACCGTTCGAGTTTCCAAATGTTTAAGTTCACAAGCGTTCGAATTTTCAAGACTTTAGAAACCGAAGCATTCGAATTTTCAAGACTTTAGAAATCGAAGCATTCGAATTTCTAAGCTTTTGGATTTTGAGGGGTTTGAATTTCTAAACTTTCGAATTGCTATGTTCTTGGATTTCCAAGCGTTTGAATTGCCAAGCTTTTGTATTTCCAAGCGTTTGGGTTTCCATGCTATTATATTTTTAAGCATTCGAATTTCCAAGCTTTTGAATTTTCAGTCATTCGGACTTCCAAAATTTAATTTCAAAATCGATGAAGAAACTACTTTAATAAGATTATGAAGTATTATTTTTAAAGCGATAGCGATAAAAGCGATTATAAAATAAAAGAATAACAAACGGATGAAGATGTCTGCGTATGTCCAGGTGACCGAATACTTTTGTAAGCAACTACATGTTTCATATAAAAATAAACGAATTTTACCAATAAAGTTTTAAGAACAGAATCAGAAATAGAATTTGCGATATTGTGACAAACAAACAATGTCTCATATTTTTCTCAAATTATCACGTGTCATAGACCAATTGACTTCAGTTTCTTAACTCTTGTGAAATTTCTTAGAAAAATTCCCTTACGAATTATCCAACGTTACAAATTTAACGACTTTAATTCTTCAATTCTCCAAGAATAAATTCTTTTCTTCCTATCTCAACGTAGAACCTAATCATTACTCATAATTTTTCGTGTATTCTACCTCGCCTAATTTTTTCTATTTTTCTCTCGTGAATTAGCATACGCCACAGATCCGCCATATTTAATTTCCCAACTCCCCAAACGTTCTTACAAAAATTCCTTTCCTACACCTCATCCATCACTCAATGCAACTTCTTCTCTATAATTTTCCACCCATTCGTCCTTGAGAGCTTTTTTTACCCACTTTCAATAAAAAGAACAGTTTTCTGAAAACAACAATAGTTTTAATTTTTATTTTAGATTATTTTACGATTTATCTTCTATCCGTCATACAAACGGACGTGTTAATATATGTAAGAATCATTTACATTTAAGTGACAACTTTTCAAATGTCGGTGCGAGGGACACTGGACTTTGTTATATATTTTCAATGAATTAGTAATTCATACATCGTATTTAATATATATAAAAAAAAGAATCACAATGAATAAAAGAGATGTTAACTAATGGTGTGCTCTAAACCGGAACGATTCCTAGGTTAAATAATTTCTAAAATAATGAAATGAAGTTGCGCGGTAAGATTAAAGTGACAGAAATTGGGACATCTACCCTATCTAACAATAAGTTTGTTTCGCCTAATATTGTAGAGTAGTAATGGTCGTTGAATGCCATTGGACGATCAAATACACGCGCAAAAGCAAAGGAATCTCTGTTATGCTCACTTAATTAACATTTCGTGATTAATAATCCTTGTTCGCGCCCGGAATATTCGCTGGTCGAAACGCGCGTGCCCGTGAGAAAGTTGCGATTCGATAACTCTTTGATATTATTAGTGGACTGTATATGATGGACGCTTGACTATTAAGAGAAAACTCTTCTGATTAAAGCTCCTTGCGTTCGTGTCCGGCGGTCGGATCACGATCTTTTTTCTTCTTCGATATTCTACCAAGGGGACGGGGTCCCTTCTTGGTCTTGGCAATGCTTATCGAAGTTCTTACTTAGTTGTCCAAAAACCATCTGATCTCCTCGCGAGCGGATGGAAAACCTTCACGCTCGGACGCTTCCCTTTCCATACATTTCGGCTAAGGTGAGGCGAAAATTTAGGCGGGAAAATTTAGTTTCTTCACGCGGGAAATCAACTTTCTCCGACGAGTGGCTGCCAAATGTTTTATGGCTCGCTGTCCGCTACTCACTCTCGCGCTGGACCAGAACCTTCAAGTGGTCACCATCTGGTTCCGGCCTGCCAGCAAGGGATTTTGCCTTCCTGCTGGCTTCATTGTCAAAAATAACGTAACTTCGCGTATAACAAGCCGTAAATCTGCAGCACCACTCGATGTTTCCCGAACAATCCTTAAAAACCATATAATTGATTAGTGATGATACGAAGGGAATTATCTCTATAAGAAATTGCTCTTGATTTTTTGATAAGCGTAAGTGTTTTCCAACCGGTGTGTCGCAAGAATGTCATTAAAATTTCACTTATGCTAAAAGTATTCAATATTTCGAGAAATATGATTCGTGTACTGTTTATCATCATTGGATACCTGTTGATCTTGGATATCTACTGATATCACATAGCTATTACATTCAACGCACTGTTTATTTCTAATAATTATGGTGTGACGCGAATACCACCTAATTGGCTTTAAATCGTATCGTTACATCAAAAGGGTTGGGAAACACTGGCGACAAGGGATATGTACAGAGTGCTTGGGATATATAAATCTGTCAAACAATAGTTATCGGTTGCTAATAAGATTCGATAAATCGCGAACATAGTTGGTACACACAGCTGCTGACTCGTGTTCTGGAACGAAGAAGGAGGAAGGGGGGGGGGGGGCAAAATCGGCAGACGATTTAGAGGCATCATCAACGAGACGGAAGCGAAGCCTCAAAGTCTCGCGTTGTCGCAGCATCTGGTCCCGAAACGATTGATGCCCTATTATGTGCATCTCGAATCGATGAAATCCCTTGGTATTATTCGTTAATGGATGTCTCTCGTAACGAGAAACATTATTGGCAGCCGCATTACACCCAGGAAGATGTGATCCTGGAAGAAGAGACGCACGAAGCTCTGTCTCTCTCTCTCTCTCTCTCTCTCTCTCTCTCTCCCTCTTTTCGCTGTCTGAATGTGTTCCAAAGAAAGAAAGCAATAACCGAACAAAAGCACACATGCAAGGAAAAGAAGTCAGAGAAAAAAAACGTAGTAAAAAGGAGAGAGAAACATTCACACACGTTTAGAAGAGAGAGAGAGAAAGAGTGAGGGGGAAGAGAAATAGATAATGAAAAGGGAGAAAGAAGAAGAAGGAGAAGCGACTCACGTGTATTTCCATGCGAGTTCACAATTATGCAGGACGATCGCGAGGACGAAAGAGGCAAAAGGTGTCTATTATCGACGAGACTCTCTCGTTAGGAGGAATTTGTTCGACGAGGAGGCAATGAGCGCTGGACAAAGGGGTGGAGAATGAGGGTAAGAGAGGGTAGTAGTACCGCGCCAGGAAAACGCGCGCGCTTTGATTCGCGTGCACCACGAGTTTTGCTTATTTATTCCGGCCCAGCAATTCGAGACTAAAGACTCTTAGAGCAATTTCCTTCTTTATGCGGGTCACTCGTTGTGTTCCTGAGATATTTGCCCGATGCTTCCTCCGTTTTCCACCCACCAACCCTCCGTTGCTTCAGTGCTTCTTGCGTTCTAGTCGTGCAATCTAGCGTCTTTACAAATTCGCAGCGCATTCTTCGGATTTTAATTATCATCCCTCTGTTCGCCTTAGTAGCTGCTGTTGGAGACATATGTATGATTCTTCTTGCAGTTCAGTTAGCTATTGCTTTTGGTAGCTGAGCTGGAATTTGGAATAGGTCGTGTAGGGGTAGATTGAAAATTCTTACAATTTTTCGCGCTTCTGTTCATCTTATTCATTAAGATGCGTCAGATGAAATTGCCATGTTTATAGTTGGAAGTGAAAACGATGTATTGTTAAAATAATAATCTTTATTGGATCAAAACGTGCATTGTTACGATTGATAGCTCCTTTCTAAGGGAAAATCAGTTAACATATTCAATTTTTGTGGAAAATAATGCTGTTCAATTCGATTAGTTATTTAAATGCCCTGCTTTCATATTACTGCTTTTCAAATACGGATTTGTTAGAAACCGTTGCAAATATCTGGATGAATGGTAAACCATTGGAGATAAGTCTATCAACTATTATGGATATGCTAGGACTTTATATTTTAATTGATCTAATTTTACAATAATTATTTGTAATATTCACAAATTAATGTTCTCGTGTAAATTTATGAGTCCATGTTTATCAGTGATGGTTGGCTTTGAAACCAGTTTTGCAGTACACGTAATATGATGCTATTGTTATTTTTTCACCAGGGTTTAAAAAGGAATTTAGTGGAATTGGTCCAAATATAGGCTACCACTTTTATGTTAGCATTTATTGCCTAACCTGTTGAAGATACCTGAATGTTTAAATATCAGTGTATATCTATAACATGTTAATTTTCTGATGTAGAATTGAGATATGTTGAACGAAAGTAATGTTTCCTACAAATTACAAATTTAAAAGAATTCGTGCTACTGGCATGCAAAATTTAGTAAAGAATGAAGCAAGTATCTAATTATTATACAAGGGATTTATGTCGAAGAATAACTAAATGTATTGAAACAGCAGTCATGTGTCTCTTTATTTATTGAATGACCATCGTATATTCTTAATCATATAATACTCCTGGTTTTCCTTATTTTGAACTCAACTTTACTTGCAAGGAAGTAAATAACTGATAACATCAATAATCACATTTTCCATTGGAAAAAAAGATCGTTACATTGTTGGTATTCTGGGACACAGAGTTGGCAGAGAATTCTATGAATGCAAATCGAAGATTCCCTTGAGAATACAAATTGTAGGGAGGAAAAGGGATCATATCCGCACGGTTTGCCAGATTTAGCTTTGATCCAGGAACATCCTTCCGCAGATACTCATTGCATTATCCAGATCAAGTTTTTTGTTTCCTTTACATATTGTGCTAAATAAAATGTTCATTGTTATATGTATTATATTAGTAATAGTATAAAACTGATTTCGCAATCAGAAATGAAATGAGGAGCTTATAGCAAAAACAACCCTTGTCAATCCCTAGCACCTCTTAATCATAAAATTCACAACTTCATTATTTTATTGAATGTAATTTTTCTGCTATATAATTGCAATTAAACCCCACGGCGATTATGTAACATGACGAATGGTTTGTTAACATTTTGCGAACAAATGTTTTTATTTTGTTATCACGTTTCAATTATTAAAGTAAGAAATTTAAATTGATATCATTGGCAGACACCGTTGTAAACAGTTGGACAAGAATTCGTTAAATGGTCAATAATTGAACAAAAATTTGGTAAATATTTTTTTGGTAGGTTCACAAAGAATTAAAAAGGAATTGAAATCAATAGAATTCCCATAGAACAAACATTACAGATGTTAGACTATTTTTTGCTCTATTAGAAAGAAAGAAAAATTGGCAGGGTTCGATTTCACTATAAACCCTTCAATTTGCAAAGAAGCTGTTTAGAATTAAAAGAAAGGGTGAACATTTTTGGGACTGTTATCCAGATTCTGAGTTGGTATAATAACAGCTTCCTGTTCTTTTGAAGGTAATTCAATAATGTCCAACGTTAATGCTTGAAGATTCATAGTACACATCGTAATAATAAAAATAAGTTCATGAAGTTAATGAACGTATGTATACAAATTTCAGAAATCACGATTTTCGCTTACTTCCGTAAAATCTCTATTCTAAATTATTTTTACGCGTAAAATAAACTTAATAGTTATTGTAATTTGTGAAAACCTTCAAATATTGCAAGTATTGTTTACATATTTAATCTGTAAGTACAAAAAAATACAGGCACATCATTACGTATATTTATGAAACTCATAGTGACTGCTATAAATTTTCGACCAGCCTATAATTCTGTTTCAATTTAAATTACACATTAATAAAGTTCTTTTCACAATCAATTTAATATGAACTGTAATTTTACCTTCGTATTACAATACTAGATGTTATTAAATATAAAAATTGCCCATAATATTTCAATAATTTGTACATAACATGTCGTAGTCCCATTTTCTCATATCATTTTTGAAATTCCAAAAATTCTATAAGAGACGAATCTTTCAGCTATCAAAGACAGATTGAAGAAATGCATCAATCCAGATGATACATGGACAATTTGATTAGACATTCTTTCTGAATGTACAAATAACTGTTTTTATAAATTATAGAGAAACAGTACGAATATACAATATTGCAACTCAATTTATTACACGATACGAAAGCAGTGATTATCAAATGCTGGCACACGTAGGTAATAAAATAATTATAGCGCACGGGGTTAAACGAGGAACATAATAAACAAAAATATAAAATCAATTCCCTAAAAATCTTCACATTTATTAATTAAAAAATCTTATTCATTATCTTCTCTATAAAAGAAGAACAGCAATAGGATAAACGCACGCGTAAAGGAATTATTGCAAGCAGAGCACGATCAGAGAGCTCGAAACAGAATCACAATGGCGAACGTACTATGGCAAAGCTTCTTAGCGAATTATAACCAACCGTGCGAGCTTTTCTTCCTCTCTGTTGTCCGTCTAAACAACTTTGCATCACTATGAGGCCAGGCCCTATTGCCTCCCCTCTCAGCCTCCTTTCTCTCTCTATTTCCCCCCCCCCCCCCCCCCCATAGCTATTCGAATCTCATTCGACGAGCAGCATAGTTTCAGGTGGCACATCTCGCCGATCTCTCGCCCAGGATAGTTGCTGTTGCCGCGAATATAGACGAGGACAGAGAACAAACTACCAGACGTCGTTAGACAGAGAGAAAGGTAGATGATACAGAATGAAGGAATGAGACAAATAGATGGCCTATAGAGACGGAACGTGCACTTTCCAGGGTGGGTCGCAAACTCGTCCGTATCGCAGTGACATCCATACGAAATTCGCACCTTCCACCGCTTGTCCGACCTGTTTTGTCACCGGAAGAGATTCCGTGTACCCGCACGGAATAAACGTGCACCCCTCTGCCATACCTTCTCTCTTTCTCGCACCTGATCCCTCCCTTTTCAATCGCCCCCTACTTCCACCGACCTTTGTTCTGTCCCTCTTTCGCGAACGATTCACCGTCTCTGTCTGGATTTAACTGTCTCTCGTTGCGGTGTTCTCGACGAGAGAACGCTGTGTCGTCCAGGTAATTATAACTTCGCTGGTTCATGCGAAACGTATTCTCGTCCTCCGGCTTTTCATCCCTTGCTGAACCGCGACGCCGCGACGATCGTTCTAATTATTTCGTTCCTTCGACGTGGCGTCGCGAGTGAAACACTGAGGGAGCGCGTTCCGGAGGGTAATTTTTAGGGGTGAGTTTTAAACTGGTGTGCGTGGGATTATAGAATGTGTGGATTCGTTTCACGCTGACAATTTGTTGGATAGGGTGTTTACTGATTCACCTTCCTTTACCGGTGTAACTGAAAAAGGGTAATGCTTATAGGAAAAATGTCCTATTTACACGTTAATATGGTAATGAAACAAACAATAAAATATTGATAAACGATGTTATTTGTTGAATTTTATGACTGTTCCCAAGTGGGAACTTCCTATGTGGTGGCTCTCCTGCACCCACCACTAGAGGGACATACGAAATAGGACTTTCTCGAAAGCACTCGCTCCAACTACCTCGTCCAATATATACCGCTATCAACCTTCCTTCCAATATCCCAACGTCTAAGGCAGGGCCTGCTAGGTAGCCTTACCTATGAGTCCACTAGCAGGCCCAGGACGAAACGCAACACCCTTTCTTTTTCCCATTCTATCCCCTCTCCATAGCACTACACCTACGTATACAAATATAAAAATGTGCATTCATTAAGCTATGGAACATTTGAAATTTAAGTTCCCAATCGCGAACGGAATGCAATAGTAGATTAATTAATCGTTATTAGGTAGTAAATTTGCATTTAATTAACATTAGATTCACGGAACTCATCAATTTGATGAATTTTTAGGTTTCATGCATAAAGATACAAAGATCGTAAATATTATTTTGCAGCAATTTATATTGACTTTAATTGAGATAATGATATGAATACGTATTGTACTTCACTTCCCTCCTCTTCAACCTTCTAATTTCGAATATTTGTATACGATATACTTATTTTTGGACACTGCGATCTAGTAATGACTAACACATGAGAGATATTATCACAAATATCCATATTGTGTTTGTTATATGCTAGCTCTTATCTAAGTTTAAATTATACGAGAGTAAATTAACAATTATCCAACATGTTTATAAAATTGATTAAAACAGTAAGCGGTATAAATTTTTGTACTATTTTTTGCAACAGACTTTCCATAATTTTCAATCAGCTTTACGCTTTCTGAATAAAATGTCTTTGACTGACAATGAGAGATAAACCAACCATGCACCACTTGTCTCAGTTAGTCAGCTACGGTAAAAAATCTTGTTTTTGATTTTCAATTCTAGCTCGATAGTTTAAGTTTCTTTTTATATTTTATCGTCGTGTTAATAAGTGCAAGGTAATTCTTTAACAGCATTAACGAATTGATACGTGGTAATACAAGAGTAAGTAAACTATCAAACAATTGTATCGATACCTATTGAAGCATGCTTAGTTTTGATTTATGTGAGGTCTCTACAGCCCCCATAATCCGATGAAAAGTTGATAGACACTGTTTTGAAATTGTATACTATTCTCACACTGGGCTATAAGTCTTCGATAGACTCCAGCTTCTGATTTACCTTCGGACCATAAGAATCGGATCATAACTCACAGTTCTTCTTTGGTACACGCTGATAATAGAACGGGGGCTACTTTAATGTCTCCAAACAAACGACAGGAGTGAGCTATTAAACTGAACTTTCAAATGGAAAACCAAGAGAGTGCATGATATCTGACGGGACAAACACGATTTGCAACGTAATTCGAGTAAAAAGTTGTAGACATATTGTGGATAATTATTGAGTCGCCCTCGTAAATAAAAACGTCTGATACATTCGTTACGTCTAACATTTACTTAAATTTCGTTATTTGGGAAAATATTTAAACAAATACTGAAATTTACCATTGTAAAAAATTGTAGTTATGAAGTTGAAAAATTATTTGAAATCCTCAGTTTTTATGCGTACGTAACGGTGGTTCTCGCTCGAAAGTATCCGAAAACTGGAAAAGGCTTACATAACTTTTCTTTTGTACATCGGTTTATTAACATTTTACCAACATTTTCACGCCGTCACATTAAACAGTGACAAATATTTACTGAACTACACATAGCAATGTGCGATTACGTTCGTTATAATTAGGTTGCAGATCTTTATGCAAAATTCAAATGTTTGTAACCTCAGCTGAAAAAATGGAGTAAAAATGAAAAATTAATTTCATCTTCTGAGTTCCCTAGTTTTAATATTTGTTGTATTTTTCCACGTCGTGTGCATCGCGTTGCATTTTGCAGCATCAAATTTTCTATAAATGCATAAACATCCACAATCTAGTTATAATTGTCTAAAATAAAAGAAATGGATTTACTTTAATTTTCAAACTTGCCTCTATCGTCCTTACCTCAATTATTCATTGAAATCGAAGGGAAACAAAATGGCGATGAATTGAAGGAAAACGTTCCATTTCAAACACAATTTGTCTAATTTAATTCGTTGTAAAATATATAAATATCGTTGAAATCTTTTTAATTCTGGTAGGGATGATAGAGGCAAGTTTACTGATTAAAATAAACCCATTTCTGATTTTATTGTAGACGATTACAATGAACGTAATTGTGTCAACCGCCAAGAAGAAATTTTTCGAAGCAATCGCTCATTGATATGATTAGCTCGATAAATATTTGTCACTGTTTAATTTAACGATGTGAAAATGTTTGTACAGTGTTGATAAACAAATGTATAAAACGAGAATTCTGTAAACCTTTTCGTAAGGAAGAATAAAATTCGTAAAAACTGTTTATTTTTCGGATACTTTAGAGAAAATACCGTCTTAAATTGTAAGTAAGAGTCTTACAATTAGTTGAAAATTTTGATAACATTCATTATGCGCACATTAGTCTGCGAAGCTTCAGAAGGGACATCTCATTGTCGGTTGGAGACATCATGCGTTTCTGTCCCCCACAAATATCGGATTTTAGAATTATTTATGATATCAAGGTAAGGGGAGCGCGATTTTAGAAGATGGTCCGGAAAATCGAAGTACCGTCGACAAACGCACCGGAATTATAACCGCCTATGTCGTTGCCAGAGATCTTTGGTTCGTCGCCAAAGCTGAAAATAAAAAAAAATCACTGAAACAATAGTAAAAAGAACAGAATAGCCGCAATCCCTTTAAAAATTTCCACGGTTTGTGCACAGAGAACGCGCCATTTGCTAACGGGCCGCCATCTTAACCGGAGTTCCGCTATTTGAATAGCAAATTCTACGGGTTCGCATAATGGAAGTGAATTTACTTTGTAACGCAAAACGCTATAATATACTATCCTACTTAAAATGCATCAAAATATTTTGTTTCAAAGCTACTTCTACTGTGTAAAAATTCCATTTTATACTTTCTCTGTATAAAAGTTAGGTTAGGTTAGTAATACGAAAGCATTGACTAGATACAGGATAGATTACCTCATTTATAGGAAATATCATAACGTGCGTGCCTGTTGTGGTCAGACTTGGACCAAACTTGTATAAAAAAAATTGAAAATAGTTTACCAAATCGAATGATTGAAATAGTACAAAATAAATGCTGATCTATTCATTAGTGACATTATGAAAAAAAGTGATACTTTTAATTAATTATATATATTTGTTTAATTATCAAAGATAATGTCTTATAATTTGGTCCAAGTGAAATTGTATTAATTTGATTTAAATTGGATATTTATTGCAATGGTTGTATTTTAATATTACAATATTATTACAATAATATTACAATATTTTAATTTACCGAGGTATTGTGGTTAATACAATAAATGATTTTATCCACACACGTGACGCTCTTCAGTATAAATATAAAATTAGAAATTTTCAAAGCATCTTATGATTTTGTCCACTTGAACATATACACATTATTATATACATATTTGGATTTTATAGGTCAATTACATCGAAAACAATTGATTATCGCAATATTTAGTTACAATACCCAACGTTTTAAAAGCGTTGTTGTCTTATGCTACTGTAACATAATAATGTCGCATGCGACACTAAAATGGTAAGCGGGCCACTAAAATAGTAACAGCACTGAAATTTTCGTGGCGCGAAATGCTGCTCCATAAATGAAAACACGTATGGAAAGTTTAAATAAATATAATATGATATAAATGGGGAAAGGAAACGAATAAAAATCATCGTTTGTTATCAAAAAAAAAAAAATAGCGAGGAAAATAAATCTACTTAATAATAACACGGTACTCTACTTAATATTTGTATTATCTAATATTTTCTAATATTTCTATGTCCACATATAATAACTTTGATCTATTGTAGCATCGATACTACGAGATTTTCGCAACGCGTAAATGGAATTTCGTTTTACAATACGTTTATTATTTCTCGAAGCTGATTTTTTTACTTTTGGGGGACATTTTTATTAACTAATGTTGCTCCGTGTATATAATAAATTCTCTACTACGTTTTATAGTTCTACAATATCAGTTTACGTCACAAAAATATGAGCGTTTTTGTAGCTGCGTTTATATATATATACATTTTATAAAAATACTTTATTTTTGTATTAAGATGCGAATAGTGTTAAATTAATATGGTTAGATCTAGATAGTTTAAGATGGAAGTTGTAACCGGAAGTCATCCTAAGCCGAAAGTTAAGGATTATGTGTAATAATTAAATAAATATATTATCGCGTTTGGTCGAAATCTTTTTACCAGGGGCAGTAGTCTGTCCTCTGCTTCGACGATGATGAAAGAATTATATACTCTCATCCATAAGTGATCGAACACTTAGAATGAGGATAATTTTAAGGTATGGCTAACTTCATGTTACAATTGCATAATAAACCGAATAATATCATTCTAACCAAAATATAATTTTTATGAAGGAAATTAAATTATACTGTCTTTTTAACCCTTCGGATTATAGGAGCCTCATAAAGTTCGTCACAAATTCAAATTCAGTACGATTTAAGGGATGTTGATAGAATATTTTGAAAATTTATTTAATTCTGTATTTTGCCTCGTCAAATTTTTAATACTTCTACGTAGTTACTTTGCACTTGTTAACGTAGTGATTAAAGAGAAAAGTGAACTTTGAACTAGATTTGGAAATTCGAAGAAGGCTTACAGTTTCTAAAAACATTTTACTTGCACTTAACTAAGTATGTGATAATCTATGAATGGTATTAGTTCGAAAGTTTGAAATTTGTAGAAGATTAAATGTTGGATTAGGGTTGGAATTATTGTTTAATCAATCGTGTATCACCGATCTACTACGTCTGCGGCAATATTATCTGTTTAATCATCTGCTGATCGATGGAATCAGTAACAATACCAATTCAATTATCCAATTAATGGCCAATAGGAATAATAATATTCACATTGTTGGTTTACGTTGTTGACACCCTGAGTTGGATACCAGCTGTTTCCTTGTTTGTCTTTGTTCTTTTACACTATTAATTAACTTACTTTGTAATTAAACAAATTCACTGTTGGTGCTGTGTAAAATAAATATATAAACTGAATTAGCTATAATAATTCTCTCACACTGTAACTTAGTTCGTACAGAATTTATCACGGTTCTACATTAAGTTCTACATATTTTAATATAAAATTTGTCTAATCAATTTTTATCAAAACACGCATAAATTAAATGAATTAAAATTCTTCAGACTGAAATCTCCAACTTTTTAACCGATACACATTTCGGAAGGCAACTTTCTTTTGAAAGATACATTCTTGAACATCTTAAACTTCAACTTCACCTTATCCTCATTCATTTTTACCCGGTACCAACTGAAACACCAGTCCACGTCTTCCTCGTCTCGCCCAACAAACCGTACAAATTAAAAATTACAAATTTACGATGATCCAACGACGACGAAGTTTCGCAAATCGATTCCCTGTTCCGTTTCATTTGCCTTGAAGTCTTCGTCCCTGTAGTCCCTTCCCGCCTGGAATTCCGCCAGGGAGAGTCTCGCCGAGACTAAAGCCGAGTAAAGCGGCCAAGTAGAAAGGGACTGCAGAGGATATCTTCCCGAGTAAAGGGAGAAAAGGGTGGAAAATAGCTAGAAGGGTGAAGGAACTTTGCCGATCCGTGATCGTTTCTCACGGAGGGTGGAAAGCTATCCTACTGTTTGGCAAATGAAGGACGAACTCCCGGGAAATGCATCAGCCAGAGAACTGCGTCTGTTCTTTCCCTCTTTCTCTCTTTTATGTCCTCCCGTGGCAGCCATCGTCATAAAGTCAGTCAGCCGAACGGGACGAGGTTTGTCGCTGCCCCTTCCCTCTATCTCGTATCATTTCGCCTCTTTTTCCCACCCTATCTCCCTCTCTCTCACTCTCTCTATCTTTTCTACCCTCTTTCTTTAACACACGTTTCACTCCCCTCCCCCTTTCTCTAACACATGTTTCATCCCTGTTGGTCCCCCGTTCGCGCGTGCTCGCTCGTCGTACGTCGTGAAACGCACGAGACCTATGCTTAGAGGTTCGACCGGGAAACGCGGAAGGAGAATCGCGATCAGACGAAGCGAAACATGGTGGTCGAAGAGAGATAGAACCGGTGGTTTTGTCCTCGTTGCACCTTGTCGCTCTGTTCTTCCGCGATACTGCAGCCCCCGGAATGCTTCTGCAGGATCTACTGCCTTTGGTGGTGCAGAGGTCGCGTCCCGGGCTCGGCTATTTCATTATCCTATCCCAGAGTGCGATGGGGAGAGGCTAAGTGGGGGCGCATGAACGTGGGGGTAGGTCGGTTCCGTCGCACCCCGACCCTTCGAGAGATTGAGAGGAACGTTAAGTCAATGAGATAAGTTTACGCTGCGTTCCATATTGATTCTACATAGAATTTGCTTTTTATGATAGTTTCTTTCTGATTCTTTTACGGGCCTTAGATATGTCTGCGCGGATTTGATTTCGGTGGATTTTCGATGTGAATTTAGGGCTGGTTGGGAGATTTAGAGGCGCTGAATGTTCGAATAATCGATGAGTTCGAAGAGATCGAAATGTCGATTTCTGAATTGGACAGAGAACTCGAAAAAAGTGAACGGTTCGACATGAACTTACAATTAGATAAGATAACAAAAGGAGCAGTCGTTACAAATTATAACGTTATAGGTAGACTATGGATTTTTATGGAAATTCAAATGATTAAAATTAAAAATAAAGGAAGGAGACATAAATAGGTGTTTGTTTCATCCCCTAAATATTGTAATATCTACTATATTTGGTATATTTTGTACACTCTTGCGTATTAAGTGCACTTTGCACTATTTTGAACATTTAAATTTCCAATAATTGCATAAAGATCCGTAGTCTAGATATAGGTTACTGCAAATACCATTGAAGAGTTAACACGAGTTCTCGATTCCTTTCAATTCGATTTTTAGAATTTACCAATACCAATAAATAAAAGTCCCTTTGGCCTGATTGTAATTGTACTATTTAAGTGAGAGTGGGTTTCTTAGATTTTTAATTATTTTTCGAGCACGAAAGTTTCAAAGTATTCTAATAATTATTTATCTTGCATAGCTTTATGAAAGTCAAATTTAATATAATACCTGTTTCACTGGATCCATATTTGTAATTATAGTGGCTTATTTAAACTCTATATCTATGGGATAAGAAATTAAAACAGTATTGTATTATGAGGTAAAATTGATAAAAGTCCGAAATGAAAAAGTTCACCAGATGTTTTCGGACTTTTGCCATCTCACTGTGGTAGGATTGATTAGTAAAAACGTAGGATTTACCAATTTTGGAGTTTTTACAGTAACATACACATATTTCACGAATCATTTTCAATGTTGTATTTTCCATTGCCAGCCGGTCTACTGTAGAGAATCATAAATCAGCTGGTCTCATATATCTGACCATTGTGTATATGTACACGTGTACTTCATTGTCGTATTAAAGAATTACACGATGCTTTATGGTAATTCTGGGTAATACTTGAATTTATCAGTACATTTTAGGAAAAAACACTCTGCAATGCTGAACCCGGAGTATTTTCTAAAATAATAATTTATACATTTAGAGGCAGTGGTTCATAATTTTTGTGCAACATGAAGGATGGCAAGGTTTCATAAAATTCCAATATTCCGTTTAAAAGGGAACTCCACTCATAAATTTTTATACCGTTGCTACAAAGTGAAAAGTAACATTTATTTACAGGTTCCCACCTAGCGAAGAACACGAATCTGAAATGTTTGTAATCTCTGTAGTACAATAATTGTGCAATAAAAAGTAGCATTTATATCTTCAATTTTCACAGGTGATATTGTGATTCAATATGGACACTTTTGTTTAATTTCTATCTTTGGTGATGTCAACGAGTGGTTCCAACAGTTTATTGTAAGAAAGCTTGATTTTTCTCAAGAAAACAATTAAATTTAAACTGTGTATATAAATTTAAATATCAATAAAATAATGTTAAATATCTTAGTGCATGGATTGATTGTAAGAATATTATATAACGATGTAAACTCAAGATATAAGATATATTCATCTTGTTCTTAATATTATATCTGGAAAAACATTGCAATAAGAAAAGACGTTCTTTTTTTTAGTAGAATAGCAAATAACAATCGCGAAAGCTCTTAGTTTAATTATCCTACCTAATGTCTTTGGACATCCAAAAAATTAAGTATCAATCGGTTAAAATAAATAAATTACGTCGCCTACTATTGTTAGAAGCAACTTTATTCATGCAATCGATGATGCACCCTTTATGAAACGTCGTTTAGAAATCTTCCTTTGTAATTAAAATTCTTTAATTAACGCAGAATAAGCACTTTTGATCGAGTAAAGGTATTATTTAATAAACTTCCGATTTCTCAGCTCGAAGCCTCATTTATTTTTTTTGACACTAATAATTTTACTGGAAGATAAATATAACATTTACGATTCACAATTTAAAACCGGCAGGCGTCTTAAAACTTTTTCAAACGAGAGGGAACACGTGAAATATATCTTCGAAAATGATTTTACGTTCCGTCACAATTTCTCTATGCCACAACTCAAAATAACGCACGAGTGTAATATCCGGCACAAAGCGTGCGCCCATAAAATAAAAACGGGATTAGACTAGCCGTTAAAATCAGTTTTCTTTGGCGTAGGATTTACGGAAAACTGTTACCCGCGATAACATTCGCCGCGTGACAATGGATGTTACGTGGTTCCAGGGGCTGGTGTGCCGATTTGTGGTGAAGCTGGCACTACGCTAAAACACCCCTATTGTCCCAGAATCCGAGATCAATAATCGACGTAATTCGAAACCCGCTACTCGGTCAAGCGAATCTTCCAAACGTTTAATTCCGTCTTTGAATATATGTATAATATTGATCGGATCGGAACGAAAAATAATTACAACTGATTAAACGTCTATCAGCGCATTATATGGTAGATGTCCCAATTACTGGCAGTGTCCCTATAACCGACACTTTAATTTTTAAACTAAATTTGGACTTCGGTTTACGTAACGACACGTAGACATTTTATATTCGTTTACACTTAATATTTAAAAGTAGATATTAGAAGGTAAATGTGCTGTTGAAGATTAAAACGTGACCAATGTAATTATAAAATATGGGACGTATCATAATTCAATGTCATTCATTGTCGTTCAGTGTCATATTCAAATGTGTATTCATGTTGCACATATACTGGACATCGTTAAGTTATTCAATTTTGTAGTGTAAGCAACAAAATGTAGCATTAATATTAAACTTCTGAACACGTATGCAACTATATTATTAAACTCTATTAACATTTCAATTATGAAATTATTAACTGTTATACTGTAAATCTATATTTATGAATAATGTAAGTTACAATAAACGGCAATAATTTATTGTAAATTGTTAATTGAAAACTGATTTTTCTTTTTCAAACATGCAAAATAAAAGAAATATACTTTTCAAATCCTCCAGTGATGAAATATATTTTTATCAAAGTTCCACTTGTTGTTTAATGCGTTTCTCTAAACTACGCATCTGCATAAACTTCCACAGCCTAATCATGGCACATTTTCTATGCACTTTCTGGTCCGGAATTTTTCCTCATTGTTGCACTGTTGAACAGTCTCATACCTTGCTTCCACGTTTGAACGATCATGCAAAATATACCTTTAGCTGCGAACGAGTTAACGCCATACCCATCTCGCTATCTTCTGAAGCACACTTTAAGAAGCTGGTATCAGCTGCGCGCCAGAAGAAAGGCGTGTCTCTTCCATCGAATAACATTTAATTTTTCGCGTAAATTCTATAATCGCCCGTATTACACGCGTGTTCGTATAAATCCTGTTCTACGACAATGTTCTTACTTTCTTCCTCTAGCGCCCGTTCGCTGCAAAATAGTCTCGTGTATATATATATATGTGTGTATAGGGGGTTGGGATAGAGTAAGGGGGTTAAAGTCGACCCTTCGCAGCAGCAGACTACATTATAGAAATTTTCCGCTGGTACGTGTGCTGGCTGGAAAATATTTCACGATCGATCGATGATCATCGGAAGGAAAGGGTGTACGTACAAAGGGCGGCAAGGAAAGTCGAAGGGGAGCCCTGTGTTAGGTTGGATCAGTGGAAAAAGTGTGAAGAAGCAATAAGACTTCGATTTCACGCGTTCGATATTAATAACTCTATCGATTAGGTGACGTTTATTATTATTATTATTACTACAATTATAAGACTACTACTATTAATAAGAATATCCAGATTGGAAATAGAAAAATAATTACTGCGTCGCAAAAATTAAGTGATAACGAGTATAGATCGAGCACAGAGTACATATGTGCAGTTGCCATAATATTGAATTAAGCAGTAATGAAATTACTGTTTTATTGTTTTGTAAAATTCACAATTAGTATTACTTATGTTTTTTTTTCATCTACTAAATTTAAACGTGTATAATTTGCGTATGAAATAGAGGACAAGAAAAATCAAACTCTTACGAAAGTGATAAGTTACAAGATTCATATTTCTTTAAGTAATATTGAAAGGGTGGACATTAATAGAGATCCGTTTGATCCTCTAAACGTTGCAACTTGTAAGTACTTCACTTTAAATAGTTTTTATATTTTTATATATCACATGGAATCCGTTCTGCTTCGCAAACTTAAATTTGCCGTGAGTACATAAGGATCCGCAGTCTAGTCATAAATGCTTCAAATAAAATCAGTTCGATAATGAACATTGTTTATCCTTCGCGTAATTTTGTGATCCGATTATTCGTATCAAAAATTGCAAATCCCAAAATCATGATAATAATCGGATTCCACTGTATATTACAAATAGGTGTCGTGGCCTGATACTTTTGCATTGTATATACATACATATATATATATATATATATATATATATATATATATATATGTATTGCATATTAATGTTACAAGTTGCTGACTCAAGTTGTTGTAAAAAAAAAAAAGAAAAAAGTAGAAAGACAAACCAAGTCGAAGCTAATAAACGTCCTTAAACGGAGGATCTCGAGACGGTCGGAGGTCGGAATAAAAACGCGGTTTCCGGTTGAAGAGGAGCGGAGACAATACGCGGCATACCTCGACGAGCAATAACTGTCTATGTATTTATTTCTTGCCTTTCGTTCCGCGTCTCCGCAATCGCATAAAGCGGCCGCTTAAACCCGCCGCAGGAACTTGTCGAAAGATCTTGCAGCTCGCTAGTAGTATTTCCGTCCGCGGAAAGAAGGGACCGGAAGAAACGAATTTAAATACGACGTTTCTCTTGAACGACCAATTTCCACGGTTCTTCTCCAATTGCAATTGCCTGCAACCTTTCACGTCTAACCTTTTGCATCCTGCCGTTTGATATAAGTTTTTGAGAAAAGAAATCTGTGTTTAGAGATGCCTGAATAGCTTTATTGTTGGCTCAGTTCTATTAAATATTTTTGGTAATGGCTTAGATTACGTCGGAGAGGGGGGGGGGGGTGGGTAAATATTGTTAGAAGATTGGTAATTCTTTAAATTTTGATTTAAGTCTCTTTTCAAGTTATTATTTAACATCCATGCGTTTGGTGTTTATGTTATTTAGAGTATCATGTAATCCTTGATTAACAATTTCTTATAACTTAACATCTTTATAACGTATGTGCTTTATTTCTTTACCATCTTAATAACTTCCAATTGTGTGGTATTAAAACATTTTTCAAACGCATACATACATATTCTTTTAAAAGTAATGAACACAGTTATTAGAAAAATTGTCACATGATTGACAACATTTTCGTTTCCAGACTTTGGTAATGAGAAATACGTATTAGAATAATTATGGTTATTGATAATTAACAATCGATTTAAACAAAAACTTGATCGAAATACTATTTGTATCCATATGAAATTGCATGGGTTATTGCTTTATGGTGACACCCGATTTTGTAAATTGCACCTCAAATGCATTGTTTTAATTCTTATGGTACTTTAGAGCCGATTTACAAAATCAAGTTCTTCAATAAAAAAAAATAACTCAATATTAAATGTATAACATTTATAACACTATCGAGATACCAAGGATTTGAGAAAGGAAGAATTAACAATAATCTAAGTACACATTAATTATTCATTGTGGCGACTTTGAATCGAAGATCGATTCGTAATTAAAAAAATCGATTCGTTCCAAAATCATATATCCAAGAATTGATGAAAAAAAATGAATTCTTAAAAAAATCGATTCGGAATCGCTCATCCCTAGTTTAGATGCATTTTTGTCTCTGTAACTCGAATTTAATATACACAGTTCTCTACAAGTCGAACTTCACCTCTATAAATCAAACTTTTACAGTCGCTGCTTCTATAATTCGTAGTTATATCTGTGTACGTGTCATAATTTGTCAAACAACTGGATGCTGGGAAACATACGACGCCACTTGTCGTATCTGTATCTCTCCAATGTCCAATTTTTGTACGTTAAACATCTCTTACTCGAAAACTTCGGTAAGTCGAAACTTCTATAACTCGAAGATTTTAGCTCTTCCCTTGAGATCTGAGTTATCGAAGTTTATCTGTATCCTCAAAATCAAGTATTGGTAGATAGAACATCTTAAGAAGGGCAATATTAACCCTTTGCACTCCGTTGACGCTGCTACAGAGACACGCATAAATTTCCTCAAAAGTCAATATTTAACACTTTTGTTTATTTTCGCCAGTTCAACTCTCATTCGTTTTAAAAGGAAGCGAATTAAAGACCACTTTCCCCGTTCCAAAATACGTAATACTTTAAATTCTCACAAGAGCCATTAAAAGGGTTAAAATTATTGCCAAATCATACTATTGAAAAAATTGTGAAACGCAAAGGGTTCATATTATTAATTTGTGTTGATACTTATATTGTTAGGTTGTTGCATATGAAGTGGCTGATTTTTTTATAGTTCAAAATTGTTCAGCCATCAGTTAATTAAGAATGATTTAAGTGACGCTTACTTTAGATAAGTATAAAGCTTGAAGCTTACTGAATTTGACATCATTGGTAGATCTTCAACTAGTTTAAAAAGAAATGGCAGATAGTAAACATAAAATGAACCATGAATGGAAGTCAAATTTAAATGTTTTTCTTAGAACGTTGTTCAATATTACACGTATGACGAATGCAATGGAAGCTGCATTATTATTAATATCATTTATGCATGGAGAGATATAATTCGTGAATGAACAATTCAATGTTAGTGTGAAAAATGTTATGCTGAATGATAATGATTTTATAAAAATAACGTGTCGCGAAATTTAACGATTTCTATTAATTTATTACGAAGTTTTTTCATTTATGACGTATTATATACTATCTATACTCCAATAACATTTATTAACGTTCATTGTAAGCGAATATATAGCAATATAATAAAGTTATAAAACGTTTAATTGTATCGTGTTCAGAGATGGAAAAGATGGATAGCACTATCGATGCCAACGATAGTTTTGGACTATCGAACGGGTTGTCGATAGTCAATCTCTATTATCGATAACTTTCGATAGTTGAAAATTCATCCTTCGTTTGTTCCAATTTGTCTTCATTTGTTCTTTGTTATTTCCCGATTTAAAATCTGTTTTCTACACTCTGTTATATTAACAGGTACATTTTACAGTTTTACTACTCTTTCAAAGTGAAGTGTGAAAAGTTTTTATGATGAAGATTCAATCGTAGGCGTAAATAAATGTTATAGTATCACTTTCATAAAATCTCCAGCTTTGGTTATCAAGATCTGATATTTTCATATTATAATATTTTACTGTTTTTCATTTTAGCGGAAGCATCGCCTATCGTGAATCGCGTATGTAGTCCCGATTCTGAAATTTCAATACAGTAGATCAAAGGAAAACGGAAACGCGAGTCTCTTAAAAGAAAAGATATTGATATTCTTTTACTTCCGGTTAAAAGTAAATGGCTATTTACAAATTCATTTAAAATCATATTTTAAATCATGGATCCTCTTAGTTTTCTACAAATTGAAATAAACCACTGTCGAAGATTATCGACAAAGTATCAATAGTTTATCCTAAACTATCGAAAACTATGAACGGCGCTAACTATAGATAATTTTCCACCACTACACGTGTACGCGAACTATTCTGTAGTCGGATAAACGAAATTCAAACAATCGACGTTTCGAGTAATCAACATTCGTATAATCGTCGTTCCACTGTAATTATCAGCCACCCTCAACTCTTTACTATTAAAAGATATCCAGTATTAATTCTTTCCCTCGCCTCAAGCTGTAAAACATCCCCCGCTAATGTCGTCTTCAATAATCTTCCAAATAGCTTTCACAATACTTTCTCACCTTGCCAACTTTCCGTTCGTAATTTCAAAGGAACTTCACCCCCTTTTCCAGGGAGGGGGGTGAAAGAACTCGAAGAAAGAACAAATAAAACACGTACAAAGGAAGGTGAAAAGACGTAGGTAGAGAAAATAGAGAAGAAAAGTTGAAAAGAAGATTCCTAGACATGTGAAGAATCAAGGGGAAGACGAAGCAACAGCTTTTGTTGCAATGGGGCAACGTTGCTAGAGATGATCTTGTTTACGTACCGGGTATCGATTTACCGAGATCGAGATACTCGCGAACGGAGGGGCTGAGGAATCCAGGAGGTACGGCTGGTGCCTCATTCGTTGGATTATTTCTTTCATCAACGTCCTCGTAGTAGTAATCTTCGTTGTCGCGGCTATCCTCCGCGTCAGGATCCACAGGCTTCGCCCTCTTCGACACTTTGCCACCTCCTGTGTCCCGTACACCCTCTGAAACATTTTAGGCGATGTTCAAAGTTGCAACTATTACAATTGCCGTTTATTTATTTACTGTAATCCTTGCCTGTCCGGCTTAGGATGGCTTATCGTTTACATATACGTTCTTATAACTACGCACGCAAAGCATGATACACAAACGAACGTTATTCTTATCATGTTTTTGTGATAATCACTTATAACTATATTAATACGCTATACCAATGCGATAAATTACTACTTATACGCAACTCGCCTTATAAGCTATTATATGATTGTTCCTTTCCCTTTGGACATCTATAGGGTTATCCAAAATAGACTATAGGAACACCTACCTTCACTTTTTCTCTTTCCCTTTCTGCTTTATCCTTTTCTAATCTGTTTTTTTATTTCTATTATCTTCGTTCGTTCTCGTTTCAATTTTTTAATTTTTTCACCTCTATTTTCCTCTATTTTACTAACAAACGTGGCGTTTGACAGATATTCTCATTCAACATGCTAAAGGTACTTTTGGATAACCCTTTACTTTGGCTTGCTTGCTTTTATCTTCAACTTCCGTTTAAGTTTCCAATCATATTTTTCTTATAACTTAAGATTAATTAGGATAAATAAAGTAATTACTTATAATTCGGTGAAATAAAAAGAAAGCTCGTGATACGACAAAATTACTGTATTTAAAGTAATAGACTCTGCCTGTAGTATCATTTATAAAAAATATAACGAAAGTTTACCAAAATATATAGTTTAAGAGACGATTTGGCACATAGTTAAAACGGGGTCTTTTAGAAATATGATTGCAAAACGCTTGAGTCCAATACGCCCTAAAATTATGTTAAAAGGAGATTATTGTTAATTAATAATAAGAATGGGTATATTATTCCCAATATACTATGAAGAAAAACGAAAACTAGGATGATGTAGTATTCAGTCGAAAGAGTGACAATTAAGGTAACGCCAGTAAAGTACACTTTCAAAAATGAAAATTTTCTCTGTTACGTACGTTAATGTACTTTGTAGTAAATATTACATTTGTTTAGTATATTTCAATTCTACATCGGAAAGCTACCATGTTATAGATGTATATTGATATGTAAACAATCATTAGGTATCTTCAACAGGTTAGACAATAAATGCTAATATAAAATTGGTAGCCTATATTTGGACCATTTCTTAGAAATGACTGCTCCTCAAATTTTTATATTATAAACATTTAGTCCGTACTACAAGCTACATTACAAACAAATATGTTTAGCGACGCAGTAAATAGGTTGAGAAACGCTGCTTTAGATTACGATTATTAACCATGTGTCTGCTTCTCTATAACAACGCACATCATTCTAATTTACTTATAAAACTCTCAAGAAAACCTAACGAAAGGAGCTCGCTTCTCCTTTAACTTCGAATGGAAAACACACATCCGGAAGTGGCAGCCTGACCTTCCAACCTCCCGTTTCCTCGGTATTTCCGCTGGTAAAAGCCCCGCAGGCCCTCTAGACTTGACCCAGTCACCATTCAACAAACCTCGGGCGAGCATGCGAAAGAGAAAGGGAGAAGTTGGCTATGATTTAGAGGACGATGGAGCAAAGTTTTCCAGTTTCCCCGACGTGGACAAGGGAGACCATGGGCCGAACGTGGGAAAGAGAAGGAGAAAGAGGCCTCAGAGGGTTGGAGGGAAAGTTTTGCGACCACGTCACTGCGATTACGCGGACCACAGGTTCGTAGCTGTTGCGTTATTCACGACAGATTCGTGCACACGCGAATGAATTCACGAAGCCGGGCCACTTTATCGAGAAACACTGGTTCAGAAAGTCTGCAGCTAATTAATTTCAGCTTTGTGTATACCATTGGCGTTAAACATTTCCTCTATCGGACAGGCCGGTGATTGGGCGCTCGTTCTACCCCAACGTGAAATATTCAAAATTTCGAAATCGTTAGGGTTACCTCCGTGTACATTGGCGTCTATAATTGCGCACGTACGATTGATTTATCTGGTGCTCATGATAATATACGAAGAACATATACGAGTTAATGGCCGATTGATAATAGGATAATTAAGTGCAGGTATTTTTGGCGTTGCAGTGGAATTCGTTTATTATGATCACTTTGTAATTTATGATAAAAATAATCGGCTGATAACGTTACGCGTAGGATACAAGATGTTCATTATTGAACTGATTTTGTTACGAACAGTTATGATTAGACTGCGGATCTTTATGCAAATTCATAATTTTATAAATGCAATTGAAGGGATAAGACATAAGCAGAGATTTGTTTCAACCCCTAAATACCTTAATACGCATAGTACTTTGTGTAGTTTGCTTATTTTTACGTATTATGTGGATATTTTGTTCTTCTTGCCAAATCGAAATCTCTTATAAATGTATAAAAATCCGAAGTCTAGTAATTACTAACCTTAATCTGTTAAATACGTTGTCAAGCTATGATGTTCTCTTATTGGAAGATTACCCTCAATTTCATAAGAAAAAAATATGAAATAAATTCAGGACTGAATATTTTGTATTTTACATTGTAATTATGTATGTATCACACATATTTTATTAAAAACTGCAATTGTTTAACTTTTTTTAGAATACTTCCGGTACTATATATGTATATTGCTGTTGTAACATTAACATCATTGCAATTTTTGAAATGTGGTTGTTTATTTGATTCGAATGCTTTGGTTGCAGAATCGCCAGTCACGAATGACCCAAATGGTGTCACAATCAAAACGTGTGCCGGTCATCAGTGACCACCACGGCATTCAACATGTTAATATTAATCAAACGCCCTGATTAGACTTTCCCTGTGGAAGTGTTTGTTTTCAGTTCACACAATCAGCTTTCTTTAATCAAATTCTAAAAGCAACGATCAACTTACGTTTCTTTGACTTAATACAGTGAAGTCCGGTTATTATAATTATGGATAATGTTGTCACGCGGCTATTATTATAATCAGTCGATCCTAAAACACTTTATGTAAAATTAGTGAAAAATAATCCGCCTATTGTAATCAAGCTTCGGTTATTAGTATCACGTGTGATAATTGTATTGTAATTCACAATAAATTCGTACTAAATGAACCTTTTCTTTGAAGATTACTTTTAATCGAAGCATACCTTTTATCTTTTATATGAGTGCATTGTAAGACGTATTAGAAAATACGTAAATACATTAGAGGAGAACTTAAAGAAACACGCTTATGGCAATTTGCATGTGCTTAACAAAGATAGTATATCTATTAAATTATATACAAATGTGATAACTAGACTCCGGATATTTATGCAAATTCGTATCCCTTTAAGTAAAATTGAAAGAGTGGAGTTTAACAGAGATTTGTTTAATTCTGTAGGTATAGTAATTTTTGCTGTACTTTAAATATTTTGTATATTTTCATGTACCATATGGAATCTGCTCTTTCTTGCAAATATAAATTTGCCATAAATATATAAAGATCCGCAATCTAATTATATCTGTTTGTAATAATAATGAAAATGTTTGATCCATTATATAATGTTATCAACCGGTTATTCTTATCGAAAAATGCAAGTCCCAAAGTGATTATAATAAGTGGAATCCACTGTATTACTTAAAGTACATCTCGCGTATGTAATGTATTCAATAATGTGCAATTGTCTAAATACTTATGAACTGTAGTCTGTATACGATCACTTTTTTTATATTCACTGTATAACAGTTACATTTTTCCGATTTTCGTAACTGTTTGAAGAACCGAAACTGATATTATAATTGTTTTCGATCTTTCATACAAATAATGGGAAAATATTAAATTCTGCGATAGAAGGAAGGATGCAACAGTGAGAACCGGGCAAGTGTTTGTAAGTCTCTCACACACGGTTGACGTTGTCCATACACGAATTAATCCGTTGCATTTAGACGCATAAAGTTCGGCTGGTCGATGAGCCGTTAATTAGCTTCCACGTCACGGACGCAGCAGCATCAAATGGGATGAACGCAGGATCGTATCCACCTTTCCTCGCAAAGTAACACGTACACGACAATGTGCGCAAACAATACACTATAGTGAGAATTCCGCGTGCGATCGCGCGCCATCCAAACTCTAGTCACAGGTACGTTCGCTCAGCTGTCAGTGGAATTTGAAATATTTTGAAAATTGCTGTTTCAATCCCCCTTCTGTATTTCGAACTAAATAAATTAAATAATGATGTTATACTCTACATTCGTAGTCTGTACCAGTGTTTCCCAACCTTTTCGAAGTAGCGACGCGCTTTAAGCTAGTTAGGTCTTTGGGGTTCAACGTGTAATTATTAGAAAGAAACTCTGCACTCGATATTATAGCTATGTGATGTCAGTAGACGCAACGTTCTGCAGTTATGACAGTTATGACAGGTACATGAATCGTATTCTTTCAAGATATTGAATATTTTTACCATAAACGAAATTTTAATGAAATTCTTGCGACACACTTCAGATATCTTCGCTGATATACTACGCCTAACAAAGAGTTTTCGACCAAACGCGATAATATCAAATTAGCTACAAATACTAATGTTTTTATGATGCAAAGTGCTATTGTATATGAATGAAACTTAATAAACAATTTATAGGCAACACAGAGCAAAATTAGTTACTAGAAATTGTCCCTAAAAGTGGAAATCAGCTTTGAAAAATAATGTTCCATTTCCCATACTTTAACATGAAATTTTCCTTCTAATTAACATTTCTTTACACAAATTAAACACAAACTAAATTTTATCACTCTCTTTTCAATACTTTTAGACTAACACGTAACTTATAGCTAATTTCATACATACAAGTTCAAAAACAATAAATCCCCTTGTGGAGCTGTGAAGAGGGGATAGAATGGGAAAAAGGAAGGGTGTTGCGTTTCGTCCTGGGCCTGCTAGTAGACTCATCAGTAAGGTTATCCAGCAGGCCCTGCCTTAGACACTAGGATATTGAAAGGAAGGTTAAAGGCAGTATATACAGTGTTGCCTTGGATATTGACCGAGGTTCGGGACCGAATCTGGCCAAAGTTGAAGGGAGGTAGATCATTCAGGAAATCCTGAGTGTCTCCTTATTCATAGAGAGCGAGTGAGATAAAGATACACAGCAGGGCCCATCGACATTTCACGGTAGGTGTAAAAACATATGTACTATGCAGAGATGGCTTGTTGGCGAGGGTCCTACAAGCTGAACGGCACAGCGGCAAGGGGAGCAGTTCGCTCGCACCGCCCATTAGCCAGTAGAAAAGCTTTCTTCCGGATTCTTAGATGCTACATGCATAGTAGTAGGTCCTTCATATTCGCTAAGGATTCGCGAGTGCGGACCCTCCCAGGTATCTTCTTGAAGATTTCCCTACATCCTCGCGAGAAAAAAAATTAGGTTTACGCCAATGCGATTCAGTTGTAGTTCCAAGTCGTTCTATGTCACTCTACCTCGACGTGTTTTGTTTCGCGTTCTTTGTCACGCAGTAGACTTATAGTCGTAACCGATTCATCCAATGACGATAATACCTGTGACTGAAGGTGTCGCTAATATGCGACAGCCAATCGGTTTGCCTCGCCAACAAGTCATCTCTGCACAATACTTGGCCACCGGGACAGTTCCGAAACTGGTTCTTGTTCCAAGAACTGGTGGGGATAGCGACCGGCCAATATCCAAGACAAAACCCCGGCCAATATCTAAGGCAGTACTGTATATGGACGAGGTAATTGAAGCGAGTGCTTTCGAGAAGGTCCTATTTCGTATATCCCTCTAGTGGTGGGTGCAGGAGAGCCGCCAAACCCCATAGAACTACTTATTACTCAACCATACCAAACCCTTTTGTTTTTATTCTATATAGCCCACCTTATTATATAGTATTCCTGAAGATTGTTAATAAAGTTCCATGAAAATCATTGAATTATCATCTAGTTGTTGCTCTGTTTGCTAATTCATTTTTAATGCCACCCTTCGTATTTTGTGAATTTACAAAAAATGAAAAAGGGAGATTAAATAAAAATACACGAGACAAGTATTTTTTCCGTTTAATGCAAACAGGGCTGGCAGGTGACTAGACAGCAAATTACATGCTTCGTTAAGTTGAAATTTATTACTTACACATGCTAACTTTATAGAGTCTGGCATATTGCGTAATACATTATAATGATTTTTTTTGTAAGTTTTACGTACTAAGAATTTTAAATTCTTAAGAGTATATCGTAAATAAGTAATAAATATGTATTTTGTCGACTATTGTTAGCCTAAAATAGAAACGTTCGACGACAATCGACTCTTCTGAAGGAAGGGTTAATTTCATTAGCTTAGGTTAGCAATAGTTATGCTAAACCTTGCTTCATCGAGACTTGATCTTTGCCATTCGATGAATTCCATAGTGAAGATATTTAATCTTACGTAACTCACGATCTCGACTTGGCTCTATTGTTGAGACTTTGTACCTTCAATGTTTCCATTACGTCATAGGACGAATAAAAACTCTGCTATATTCACATATGCATATCGACATTGTTCGTGTTGTTACGGTAAAATGTAGATGTAATTTACATTTCGCTAGCTGGTTGCTAAAAAAAGAAGTAAGACACTTATATTGCAAAAAAGGATCATGAATGCATTTGAATTTAGAAATAAAAACAACAAAGAAAAATGTTTTCGTAGAAACTACTGTAATAATCAAAAATGAATTTCCACTGCTTCAAATTGCTTCATTCCCATATTACTTCAACACTATGCCAAATACGAAATATTAATATAGTATGATACGGTATTTGAATTTGCTATAATTACTATAAAAATTCCAAAGGAAATTAAAGAGGCTAAATTAAATTTTGTTACAGGTAAATATCGCAAGCACAGAGGAATCCTCTTATTATGATCGTTTTGAAACTTACAATTTTTGGTGAGTACAACAAGCAGATAATATTACTTGGAAGATAAAAAATGTTCATTATTGAACTCATTTTATTGCAAACAGTTATGACTAGACTGCGAATTTTTATGCACTTATGGTAAAATATAAATTTACAGAAAAGAGCAGGTTCGATATGATACGTAAAAATAAACAAAATATTTAAAGTAAAGTGCAAATTACAGTCACATTTAGAGGATCAAACGGATCTCTATTAAAGCCCACTCTTTTAATTTTACTTAAAGAGATACGAATTCACGTAAACACTCGCAGTTTAGTTATCATATTTGTATATAATTTAATGGATACACTATCTTTGTTAAGAACATGCAAATTGTCATTTTGTCTCTTTAACTTCTTCGCTACTGTATTTACCTATTTTCTAATTATTCTTGCCGTGCACTCGTATAAAAGATAAAAGTTATGCTTCGATTAAAAGTAAGTTTTGAAGAAACGATTCATTTCGTACGAATCTGCTAAGAATTCGTATCGATTGCCCCCAAGTGTAATTATCACACGTGATACTAATAACCGAAATTTGATTACAATAGGCGGATTATCATTAGCTAATTTTATACACAGTGTTTTGAGATCGATTGATTATGATAATAATAGCTGACTGGTAATATTATCCGTAATTAGAATAACTGGATTGCACTGTATTTGTTCTGCTTTGACTAAAGTTATTGTTTCAAGACAAGGAATTAATAAATAGAGTATTGAAGTTTTTAGAAAGAAACTTTAGAGTCTCACTATTTTTCTAAACTTCTTCTTCCTCTTCAGTTGAGATTAGACTTAACCCTTTCAAATTTCAAAATGAACGTTGTGCAGGACCAATACATTTCATAGAGTAACAATTTTAAACAACGTTTCAACTTGGTCTCTCGAATATTTCCTTTTTCATCCATGTTTGCTCAACGCCGGTCGACAATTGATAGGCCAGCGAAAACATTTCGGGCCGCGTTTCCATTGCCGCGACGTGTTGCCACTCTCATCATGTATTCCCAAAGTAAGCTGGGAAACGGTCCCGTGTTTCTTTGTTAATTAACGGCCGTTTAATTACCCAGCACAGAAATTGGGTACCGATGGAACATGATGATTCGTAAATTTGTCCAATTTTTCACATCTTCCTCTCCATCTTTGTCGAATATCACGATAATTAAAACCACATAGCAAGTAATCAGCAAATACATAATTCATCGATTGAAGGGTTAGGATAAGAAAAACGTTGGAAATGTCAAAATTCAAATTTTGAGGAAAACTTTTTGCTGTTTGTCAGAATGTCATTTATTAAGAAAATGTAACAAAACTCATTCGTTAAATGTATCATATTATTCCGTGTGACTTAACGTTATCTTTGATTTAATATTTTATAATTCTATTAATTAATAAGAGAATGAGTTTGGGTTTTAAGAAAGTCTATACTTCCATTATGTAATTTTCTGAAAAAGGCTGAATGTACCAATAGAGATTTTTTTTAATTAGAATTAATAATTTAGGCAGATTTATCTAGAATATGGACAAAACATTGACAATGTTTATCATTGTCCAAATAAATCAACATTCTTCTAAGGTTATCAGCTTTTTCCTTGGATATTCGGTTGTTAATCTTCAAGGATTGTGACTATATTTTGTTTGTATTTTTTTCTTTCTTGTAAACGTTGATGGTTTTGCAATTTTCCTCCTCATTTACATCGTATTCGTTGGCACATTCAGTCTAATTTAGAAAACTGATCGTATAACATACATCTCACACTGGACACGAAATGCTAATAACTGTATTAATTACGCTGATAACACTTCCATCTTTATTTACTAATAATGACACTTAATAAACATCGTTTTTATGGAAAGAAACGTTTTCTTGGAAAAAAATGGTACTTTCAGCCAATTTTATTTTCATTTTTCAATCCTTAATTAATTATTTAACTACAACGATAACGAAAATAATGGAGTGGTACAGCGATATGCAAACGGCATAAAATTCAACATATTTAAATACATGGGGATGTAATTCTTTTAAGTCACATGGCATTATAGGAAATTAACTTTATGAACTGTAATGGTTGGCTTGAACATAATTCTTAAACTCAGCACTCTAAATCGTGTAAGGGGTATGAAAAGGTTCTATTTCTTTACACGAATAGTATTTCAGTTTGAAATTTATGATGTTTCCTATAAATGAGTGATCTATCCTGTACTTAATCAATGTTTAAACTCTGGAAAAACAATATTTTATAGCCAGCAATCTGATAATAACTATCCTCACTCATGCCGAACTGTGTTCGTAACGTGTTCAACTCTTTCGTGACCCGTGGAACGAAATTTCAGTTCGCTATTCAATGAATATAGCAACTTGTACCGCACTCTGTATTTTCACCCCCGGTTGTGTTTTTTATTTTATTCTATTTTTTTTAAATTTCACCGACTGATGTCCTCGGGCGACTCGTTGATCGATTCCGCGGAATTCATTTGTTATTACACGCAACCGCGTTAATTTAGTTCCGGCCGGGCTAGCGCGATACTTTCGCCGGGAAACGCAGCGAAACATTGATAATTATTTGGTATTCGCTTGGCTGCCGAATAATTACACCTGTTTGTTCGTGGCATTTAATACAGCAAGTATTATTTGATTTCGCGTCCCTACTTACTCGCGCGTGTTTTATGAAATTTGGCCGGCCAAGCGCGACGATATTGCCCCCGACCTGATAGAGAAACGCACCGCCAACCAATCGGCCGCTACACACGCTACATGCGTAAAAATTGCGCTTCGTTTCGCTGAACTACCCGCGAAAAAAGCCGGAAATATAGTTAAAACACGTATCCTGTCGAGTTTTTATCTGTGCACCGCGGTGCTGCCTTTTGCGAATGTGCATTGCTTAAAGAAACGAATTCATTTGACGTAATAAAATATTTATGGAATATTTATTTGTTTATTTAATAAACGGGATAAAAGAGAGAACCCTTTGGTGTACAATGGTATTTAGTAGTCGTCGGCAATCGGTGAGCGAATCAATTGACGCTTAAGACAATTGAACGATGAAAATATATCTAATGCTTCACAATGTAGGTTAACATTAAGAATTATGGGATTTATACAATTAAATTCGCCGTATTGTGTGCGGTGAAATTCCTGTCTGAATATTTTCAAGATTTAACTGTCGGTTAAGGGATTTTTGCACTCGACGAAAACGAATTTACGCGACAATTTACAAATTCATATTTTACGAGAAAAAGTAACAAGATTGTTATATCTGTAACAGTAGAACCACAGGTGACTAAAATCAACTTATTTCTTATTAAGGTAAGAAAAATGGCGGACGATTGAAAAAATATATGATACAACTGAAATGAGTCTTTATTTATATTTTGTACAGAAAGTCACGGAATATTCTTCAAAAATGCGCCGTTGCAAATATATACGTAACTTTTGTGGTAAATTAGTGATTCGTTATTTTGATGGCTTTGGTAATTTTGATGTTAATGTATAGATTGTGATAAAAAAATTCGGCACAGGTAGCATTGGAAACGAATAGTTGCCGGTTAATGCACGGTAAGAATTTTCCCTCCTTCAACTTTTAATGATACGTGATTTTTAGTAGAAAGCGTGCATCATGCAATATTTCATTCATTCCAGATACACTGAGAGTTCTCTCTTACTATACACTAAATTTTCACTTACTTTAGACTGGAAAAATCACTCTACTTTTATAATTAACGCATATACTCTCCCGAAAAGAGAAAATTGACTCTATTTAGTGTTGCAGTTTTTTCACTTCTCAACGCAGTAAATTTTCACTCTCTTCGAGTGAAAATAGACTCGAATAAATTTAGAGAGTATCTACACTACTTATTCCTCAATCTGTAATACTTTTCCAGATATTCCAAATCATATATTTTCGACTCTCAACTTTACATACTGTTTTCACATGCCCTCCCCCTTTGTATAGATCAAAGTTATCTCGTATTCGTGAGTACCTTTTTCTCTAATTCTTCTCGAAAGATACCACCAATTTTTCTAAACACGTTAAAACGCAAACCGTTAAATATCTCGATTTAAAAACGAAGTGACTTGTGCCACTTTTAAAATAAACATCTCAAATCTTCCCTGTACGATAGATCGAATTATTTTCCCTGTTTTTCGCCGTTACACGTAGTTAATGGCAACCAATCCAGAAACTCTTCAAATTCCTATTATTCCTCGAACGCGTTTCTCTCTTCAATATCCTTTTCGAGGTATTGTAAAAAGTTGAAAGAAATCGGGATACAACGCGTGAGATTCGACGTCCGTCCATTCGTGTTCACTTCTTCGTGTTCCAATCCTCTTTTTCTTCTTTACCCTCAGAGAGTTCGGATTAAAACTCTTATTGTATAACGGAAAGAGGGTGCACACGCGTGTGCACACGGGGCTTGGGTTAAAATTCGAAGCTGACTCTGCTAAAAGACGTCTCACTGGGGAAAACGGAGACTCGAAAAGGTCGAGGAGCGTTGGCGAAGAAATTCCTCCGAGCAAGAGTTCGTTTCGTCTGGCGAAAGATGAGATAGAGAGCGACAAAGATGGTTGTATATATATATATTAGCAAAGAGAAAGGGAAGGAAAGCATGGAAAATCGGGGGAAATAATGACGACTGGTGAAATGAAGGAGAATGGACGATAATCCCGGAAAGGGAGGAAAGTTTGGAAAAGGAGGAACGAATTTTGCGGAAAAAGCAGCCCGGAGCGAATGAAACATGAGATACAGACTTCTCGCCACTTTTTCGCCTTTTAACGCTGTTGAAATATTAGTTTCTTATTTCTCCTATGAACCCGTTGAAAAGGTAAATGACACTTGAAATTTCCTTCGAATAATTCTTTAATCTCTCGTTATTAATCTTTTCAATAAACTAGTGGATATTTCCCGTTTTCTTTATTTGAGTATTAAATTCGAAGATTAATTTGGTGGTTTAGTTTTAGTTCGTTTCTATTAGATTTTTAGGTGTTCGGTAGAATTTATGCTGATAGTCGTGTAATTGGTTTCCGAGGATTCATGAATTCTAGATATCGGGAAACGATAAGATATGTTGTAATATTTTTTTCGTTAATACTGTTTTATCGAAAATTGATTTTACCGAAGTTCGATTAATTTTGAGTTATCATATAGGAAACGTTAGTTTTTGTAAAAAATATTTACCCACATGAGCAAACTATCACTTTTGAATGAAAAAGAGGCATAAGTGGAAGGCGATGCCATAAAACATTGTATTTAATACAACGTTTGCACTTACAATATCCATAATGAAATTTAAGTTTAAAGTAAAAACTAATACTTGCAAGTTTAGATCTCCTGAATTATTTGCTTACATTTTACATTTAATTGCGAATTTTTATCATCTTTCCAATCATATATTCCATGATAATTGTTATAAGAAAATGATTTTTTTGCCAGTGAATAAACCTTCAAAAAAAATCGGCAAAGTAAAGACATATAACTAAATAAAGTTTCTTTTCTCGAATAAAACGACGTTAATTGTACCACTCATAAAAATGTTCAAATCAAAAATTAATTGAATTTCCATTGTAATTCAGTACAAAATCCAAATTTTGGTCAACCTTGTCGATACATTTTTTAAACTAGAATTATTTGTAATTGAATTATTTTTTAACTCGCACAGAATCCAAATATTAATCAATCCTGCTAGAAGGTATTATCGATACGAACCCTAAATTACAATTGTTCTTGTTTTCATTGCGATTGTATATTATTTAATTAACAAATTTTAATCGTTGAGCGCACGAGGATTGAAAAGAAGGAGATTGAGGGGAAAACGAGGGAAGAAAGGGTGGTAACGAGAGAATCTTTTCACCCAAGGTAGTCCCTTTAGCGGCAAAGAACGATCCTGACTCCTTTGTGTTCCTCGCTTGGTCGACCTCTTACAGAAAGAGCCATTTAACAGCGCATCCCTTTGTCTTCGTCCCGCTTCACTAACGATGGACTCGCTAGACCACTCAGAATTAGGTGTTTTTCAACACTCTTGGAATCTTATACTTCTTAATAAATTTCTGTTGGTTCTGAAAAATATATACCTGAACTTTTATGCAAGTTAATTTATAATAAGTTTTCTGACCACGGAAGTAATTCAGTGTGTTGTTAATAAAGTCATTTATATTTAATTTCTAAGATCCATTAATTCCATTCATTCTTAAAGTTGGAAGAACATAGAGTTCCGATTTTATTCGAATTTTATTAGAACTTCTTGCGGACTGTTTACGTGGAAAAAGGAAGAAGATGGTGTGAAGATGAGCGATAACGATGAACGAGGGGCTTCCGTGAGGGTTTCTCGAATTTTATGCGTGGTGATTCGCACGCGAGCCACGCGGTATAATAATCGAGAATTCGCCGGAATTCTGCGAGCGTAGGTACTTTCAGTCGCGTATAAATAAAATGTGACGAAATTCCTTGAGAAAAGATAAACGAAACTGCGTGGAAAACTATGATCGATGAGAATAGGAAAAAGGCAATCAAATGCTGCCAATATAATTTTCGTTTAACTCTCTACAAATAGACTTTCATTTACTTTTGGAATAGAAAAAATTATAATCGGTAAGAATTTTTAATAATTAACTACTTGCCTTGTAACTCTTTTACTGGCTTTTAATGATTCTAAATAAATATACAGAATACAAAAGTGTTAAAATACAATATACGAATAATAAAATTGTTTGAAACTTTAATTATATTGTTAATCTTATTAATGAAATAATCTATTGAACTAAATTTGAAGAAAAAGGAGCAGTTATGATTGATGAACATAATAAAAATCGTATCAGTCTTACAAAATACATATATTATATACAAAATATAATTAGTTTGTATTTCGTGATTTTCAATCTTGTGTATTAAAGCAGCAGTTGAAATTAAAGTTAAACTCAATTGCAAATACAGTGTCTTCTTGTTGTATTTAGATCATAAATTCATCACGAATGGATCTCGACATTATAGAGCAAATAGTTAATAATTACTATATGACTGTTTGATACCAAACCAATTGTTCGGTCTTGCAGCCAACCGACCAGTACCGTACAGTTATAAACCGATTCATTCCTTTCCAGCCTAAATGTCAAGCCCTCAACTAATTCCTCTCCGACCATAAAATGGTTAAGGACGCATCCTGGTCATTTCCACCACCCTTCTCTACTTTCTGTTTTTTCCCACACCCCTCCAGTTTCAAGCCGCTTCCACCTTAACTTCCTCCTTAATTTTCTCCTTCCACCAACTTGTCTAATGTCCCACTACACTTCCATATTTTTGACTCCTTCTTACCCCCTCCTTCAATATTCGGCCAATCACAGAACACACCCACAATATATATTTGCTCACAAACCGATTCCAGGAGAGTACGCAAAACACCATCGAGACATCCATTTTACAAAACGATCAATAACACACTCCGACAAGGTTTCAAATACATCACACTCTACCTAGTAACTTACAAGGAGCAACTTTATTCACCCGTCACACCAACTATCAGAATCTCGCCCTTACAGCATTAGTTTGCCGTGAGCCCATACGATACTCTTCGCGGTCGTGATTCGTTTCAATCGTGTCACGAGTCGAGCATCGTACAGTAATGTCAAAGAAATAAAATACAGTAGTGCAGTAATAAGCAAATAAGATAAAGATCAACAAATTTGAACCTACGACCTTTATATTTAATCTTTACAATTACATACTAATAACATACTAATAAAATACAAACTATGAACATACTATACAATTATTTTATGCAAAAAAATTTCGTCTTTTTATTTTCATTACTTTGTAATGAAGATCGATTTTGTGATAGTTAAGGGGTAGTTCTAATGAACTTTGGTGTTAGTGACCGTTAAACTTTCCATGACTAAAGTAAATTGAAAATATTTTGTTTCATAGGAGATACTGACTTTTAACTAATTTAGGTTACTTCTTATCTAATACCGTGATATCATCGGACTGCGGATGATTATGCAAATTCATATCTTTATAAATAGATTGAAGGAAATGAAACCTAAATACTATATGTATTTAATTACTATACTTTGCACGTTACTTTGAATATATACTGTAATTTTACCAATTGTATGCGTTGTGCATTTGACAATATTTTTTGTAAAAACAATATTAATTGTGTGCGTTGTGCAAAATTAAATTCCCCATAATTGCATAAATATCCGCAACATAGATATCATAGTTGAGTCTGGACTCAATTTGTGGATGATTTAACGAAAATATTCTTTAGCTCTTTTGTTGCTCTTGGTGCCTGTTGGCGTTTAATTAACTGTTGTCATTTTAGGCTACTGGCATCTGTAGGCGTTCAAATAATGTCGTTTACATGATACTATATACGCCTTAGGGCGTTTGACATTTGTCATCAATAACTTATACACATTTATGCTCGACACTGTATAGTAACGAACTATTATGGTTGTTGCATAATAAATACCATTTTTAAGATAGAAGGTTTCAATTAGTATAAATTATTTAAACACGAAAATTTTTAGTTACAAAAAGAAGTATTTGTATCAATATAAATATTTTCATTAGTGATGAGACACTTGAAAACTCGAAACTTCCGAAACCCACAAAATTTCAAGTTTCGAGAACTCAAAATTTACGATTCGAAACTCTCGAAATCTAGATAAGTAACGATTTGTATAAATAACAAGAATATTGTCACGATTTGAATTTATTTAACTAATAATATTTCAATTGAATTTGCGTTTAGACTTTAGACTCATTTTAATTCGTATTTTTCACCAATTTATTATAATCGTTTTTACTGACAATAAATAATACATACAAAAACAGAATTTTTGTAAGCTAAAAAGATGACAATTGTTACTATTGAATTTTTTATATTCCCATAACTTTTTACAACGTAGTATGCGTTGCAAATAATTATCTCGTGAAGTTTTTTCGTTTATTCATTTATTTAACTCATTGATAACCTATGGCTATTAGAAAGTATCACGGTTCCTTGTTCCAAAAAATTTTATTTTCCTCCGAAATGAATTCTTGTGAATAATTTTTCCAAGTTTCTAGAGTATTCAAATTCTGGCGATTAATAATAACACTTTAATACAATAGTAACAGATATAATACATGATATGAGTGTATGAATACAATTTTCCGAAAATCGACTAACAGTCTTCGCTGGTTCTTTATCGAAACTTAAGTTCTGGCTTTATCTAATACAAAAAAAGAACGTTGTCTTTTCTTTTAATCAACTATAGTCGCTGTTCGTTAATTGTTGGGTTTAATCGGCACAACCATGGAAAGTATTTATTCAAATTAAGAATATTATTATTCAGCAAAAGTTCGTAAACTCTAACTCTCACCAAATTCCATAATTTACACTTATCTACCGGATAGAAATTAAGACACGTAATAGATCGGTTAATTTAAGCTTACAATTCGGTAATACCGGATCGTTTTAATTTAATACAAACATATGAAGTAAGATAAACGTTTAAAGTACCATTTTGCCTATTGGTTGAATTATTATTGACAACATACACAACAAAATGCCAATTTATAAAAATTTATTATCGGCTATCACTAAATAATATGTTAACCCTTTGCGGTCGAAAATATTCAAGGTACTAGTTTTAGGACTTCAATATTCACGATTATGTTACAAAACTAAGAAGAAACTTTCCCTCAACTATTAACCTTATCGTTTATCAATGAAATTAATTTAAGTGTTCGGTTTAAATATTGATACGCGCTAAAGATACCAGAAATTGAGTGGCTATTTGTCGACATTCGTCCTCAATATTATCAAAAACGCTACAAACTTTCCAAACAACCTAATACACTTTTTATACCCATTGCGAGTTATCCCAACGCATCAAATAATACTCGACTAGACTAAACTAGAACGTCGAACACATAACTTCGACTATAAAAACTTAATAAGTTAGCAGGCCAATCTCACCGAATCTTCTAAATTTTCCACCCCTCATCATTCCATTCGAAACACACCGTCAGTTTTCCTCCTCGAAAGAACAAACCGACGTCCTATTCTCCTCCAGCGGTTCTCTTCCCCCTTCCACCTCTTCCGCGATTCACCTTTGAACCATTCTGATTCATCCTGCGCGCGGGAGGCACGGAAAAGCTCAGAAAACGCAACGTTTGTGCGAACCGGCGTAGAATAGGAAGGAATCCTCGACAGTCGGGCGGTGTACGGATCGATTAATTATTTAACGAAGCTCTCGGCACCCTGTGCGGCCCCCTGCACCCGTCAACCGGCCACACTTCCCTCCTGTACCTCCCCTTCGTGTTCATCCTCGTCTCTCAGCACACCACTGTTTAGCCCCGAAGCAACGTCCGTTCGTTCTGTCTGTATTCCCATCCGTTGCACATCCTTCCACCTCCAACGGAGCTCCTCCGTTAACCGACTACCCTCTACACACCCCTCCCTCCCACCTCCTCTTTCTACCTCTCTCTGTAGCGCGAGCGGTTCGGTCTGAAATTTCATCGTGAACAGCAGGAGGAATCGTAACTGCGATCGTAGAGAGGGGCGGCAGGATAGCCCGCGTAATTAGTTTGCCTTTGATGAGAAAACTCGCGATTCGTGTGCACGTACGAGCTACTGTGGTGCGTTCTACGGTGCGTACGGGGTTGCAAACTAGTGGGATCGTCCGTTGATTCGTTACGGACACTGCAAGTAGTTGGAATTTAGGACTTGCAGGTGGTAACGGTTGGTCGGTGGAGAAATATTACGAAGTTTCAGTACTTTTACAAGCTAGATAGAGGGTAAGATGTTACGAGATTTCGCGTCACGTGTAGCGATTGTAAATTTATCGACTTTCTCATTTATTGGTAATTCGGTAAAACTTTCGATTATAATTGGTTCAATGGTATTTTTTAAGGTATTGAAAGTATTGTGTTAGTATAGATACTGGAAACAGTTTTGTTGAATGAGATTACAGTGGTGCATAATTACAAATCACAATGTTTCGCATTTCTCTTGTAAAAATTAAAGAAATGCGTTTAAATTCGCAGTAACCGAATTGTGGGCGACGCATTGTGTGCGTCGTTCACTGTTCGCCAACTATGCCTTGCTAATAGAACGTGAATCTTCGTGTAACATCGCATTTCTCTTGTCAAAATTAAAGAAATGCGTCGACATTCGTATCTTTATTGCGGAAATTAAGAAAACGCGTTGAAATTTGGATTTCTATCGCCAAAAGTAAAAAAATGTGTTTAAATTCGCAATACCCGAATAACGCATATGCTACATACGCATTTTATTATTATATTTACTTTACCTAGTTATCAGTAAAGGGAGACGAATTACCAGCAAAATTTTGATACTATTTTGCGAAATTTACCGGTGGAACTGTAAACCGATTTACCGATATTACAATTACTAGTCACATGGTGTCACATACTGACATCTAAAAAAATTAGAATTTCCAGAAGAATATCTTCCTATTTATTACCTTGAAGGAAATCTAAATGCTCGTACAGTATATTAATATGCACAATATAGAAGGAAACGCAAAATCTATAGATTTTACGCAATCGAAACGGTAAGAATGAAAATGGTTATGGGGTCTCGATGTCCCAAAATCGTGTGACACAATGCATTGAATGATAGGTCTATTCTGTACCTCGTTTGTGGTATCCAGAAAAAATTCGTGCGGTTTTTGTACCAGAAATGTATTGAAATCGAATTCCCATAGAATTTCGTAAAGCTATTATAACAACGATGGTATTATAAGAAAATTCTATCCATATTTTACATTGTTACGTAACGTTAGAGAAAATAAAATTTGAAGAAATTTTAGTTCGTTTAAATTTCGTAGTACGAATCCGCACAAACTTTTTCCGCCACCTAAAGTATTACAAGTACAACAAGTATGTGGTACTGCTTTTGCTATTGTTTTCGCCGTAGAAAAATCATGAAATGAATAATGATACAGATTGTCGAAATGTGGGATGATAGGATATAAAAACTAAACTAAACGTTCTTCAAATTATAATACGCAAAATAGAGTTGATGATTAATTAAAACACGAATGTAAATTCCTTAATTAGACAACGAAAATAAACTCCTTGATATTTTTAAAACACGTGCTCCTTTTGTCTTTGGCTAGCGACTAAATTCGCACCTTATGGCGGACACAAACTCCTAGCGCCATATTAATTAGTAGAAGATGGAAGAGAGTGGTGATCACAGTGAATGTGGGTGAGAAAGAGGGAATGCGTGAAAGGCACAGAGAAAAGAATGTTTCTAGTTTCGTCCCGGGTCTGCTAGCGGACTCGTCAGTGAGGCTGACCTAGCAAGACCCTGCCTCAGACTAGGAGACAATTTGGAAGTTATATATATGGGAACGAAGTATCATATCGAGTACTTGCGAGAAAGGCTTTCGTCACGAATCCCTCTATCAGCAGCTTCAAAGATGGATCGCCACAACCTTTTTGCTATTCCTGTCCTCTTGTGGTTGACGTTGCAATTCCACCAACTTCTAATACTCATAATTTGCGACCGCAGTCAGCCAGAAACCGCGGACAGTGGCGTATCACAAAGACATACCCATGGGCGTGGGAAACCAGAAATACTTCATCGAAAGGGGGCGGAAATAGCAACATTAAGCATTGATCCGCGAGTTCTGACTATAGTCGCGTAACCTTCGATCAGCTTTGTATCCCACTTAATTTATGGTTAGGAGAGGGGAGGACAGTTCGGGAATCTGACGTTAATGAATTCCAAATTTCGACCCATTAATTCCGCTGTTTCGGATAGTGGTGACCGAGCCGTATTAACCGGCCACGCTCGCGTGTATCGTGGAATAACGCAGCCGGGCACGTTCCGCGGTTTCCGCTCATTATGCGCACGCGAGTTATTACAATATTTTCATTCTTCGTGGCCGCGCTTTATTACGCCGCGCGGAATTAATCGCGCTATTTAAAGGTCGCGTTCCTGGCCATTTTAGGGGGGCCATGCGTGTGTTTTATGCCCTCGTAATTCGTAAATTTATGATTCGGAATTCTTTTTTTCTTTCCCCCCTTTTTCGGCTTTTTGTAATTCGAATGAGGTATGGGGGAGGAATTTTTTAGGTCATTTTTTAAATATTTGTGCAGGTACAGACGAGGCGGCCATTGAGAATTATTACCCTATGTTAACCTTTCAGTTCACCCCTGTACTTCAAATAAAATAATGTAGGTATTAAGTTGATGCATACGAAATGTCGTTCCTTTAATGGTTTAAATTTAGAGGTGAATACCGTTCTTTTAATTCTGTCCAATTGTTAATTGTAACGAATCATAATAGAAAAGAAGAAATTTACTGTAATATACGTATGCAAAATATTAAAAGTAACCATGTCAAATTTGTGAAAACTTTGATGTTTGACGCCATGAATAGTCGGAATATTTCCGTAATTCCTTATAAAAGTTTAAACTTGTGAAATACACAATAAAAGCTATCGACAATATAACTTTGGCATTTAGAAAAATTTATGTGAATATTAAAAAAGTTGTATGTTGCTTTATAAAGTTTATAACTGATCATTTTTCATTGGGTAATAAATTAAGAGGTAGACTTAAAAATTCTGAACTTACCGATTGTTATGAGTATAGAATAACGAAACTAATTAATTAATGTAGAAAGTATGTGCGATCATGTAAAAATTATTTGAATTTAGTACATATCGTTTCGAAAAATCTACTTACGTTGAAAGTTTTATTGTAAAAGGAGGAAATTTCGATGTATCAGCGTAATACATTAAATAGTAATTGCTAGTTTTTCATTGTAAATGACGCATATAGAGCTAAAGATTTAGGCAATTATTTATAAAAATACTGTTATTATTGAAAATCCGAAGAAATAGGTGGGACGAAACTACTTTCAAGAATGACAGTCTCTACGCAATAATTTAATATTTACCTCGAAAGCATTTTCAGTATTAAAATGCGTAGGAAAAGAGTTAAAGAGTAGGATATTAAATCCTCATTAACTAATATTTCATATCTCGCTCACACAGAGCAAACGCACCACCCTTCATTAAATCATTTTTGCGATAAAGCGCTAAAAGATCATCAGCTCTTTTAAACATAAGCAACTTATAACGTTCATAAATTACTGTATCCGTGTCTCTAGACGGAAGTTTTTTTACAAGCTGCACTAGGTTTTCTATTCAATTGCCCCTCGAAATGACGCTTCTTTACGCGCGTGTCTATTTACACACGCGTCTCCATTATTTCCGACGAAATTAAACTGCGGACCAGGAGGAGAAGTGTGTCTCAATTCGCCAGTATATTCTGTAGAATATTTTGTAAAACATAAGGTACGTCCACAAGGAAAACCTTTATTATTAATTAGTGATGACCCTAAGATTTTAATGTTAAAGTAATATAAAGAGAAAAATTTATTACAGTTTCGAGTTGATTATTGATGGGGATGCAGTGAATCGCAAAAGTTTACGTGCACTTCTAAATTTCAAATATTTGAAAAAAAAAGGAGTTTCAGTAGTATACCAATATGATGTCATACCGATATTTCTGAATTTTGGTTTGTATAAAGGTTTCGAAGATATCAAAAAATACCGCTGTAATATATCGGTATTTCGCATACCGGTATGAATCTCTGATGTTAATCCTTCAGGGACGACATCCGTACGATGCAGGGACCCTAGTTCCTTTTTACGATTAGAATAAAACGGTTAATATTTATTTAAAATAGAGAGAAATATTTATTGGCGATCATGGGATGCGTAGGTAGGTAGTCTACCTATTTTATAAATAGTGACCTAAAGTAGTAGTATTGTGGCGGCTCTCCTGCACCCACCACTAGAGGGACATACGAAATAGGCTTTCTCGAAAGTACTCGCTCCAACTACCTCGTCCATATATATACCGCCTTTAACCTTCCTTCCAATATCCCAAGTCTAAGGCAGGGCCTGCTAGGTAGCCTTACTGATGAGTCCACTAGCAGGCCCAGGACGAAACGCAACACCCTTCCTTTTCCTATCCTGTCCCAGCTCCACAGTATAATGGGATAAATTCGTCGAAAGACAAAAATCTTCTTTATTTACGTAAGAAGAATAAAAAACCGCGCCGTCTCTTAAAGAGTTAATATAGGATTGTGGTGGGACGTTTGATTCTTCAACGAAAAATCCGGAAATTCTGAAAAATTGTTGCGGAATTATAGTGGAGCAGCACCGCAGTGTAGATCAAAGAATAAAATAAAATGTCTCACATTCCTATCCTCTTCACTATGATAAAGGTCTGTCATTCATGACCCTTTGTAATCTCTACAAACCCTTTTTGGTCACGTCGCTCGAACCACCGAGCAGTTCTTGCCCCGATCGATTCGAACCAGCAAAAAACGTGGAAAAAGTTTCACGAAAGAAAAAGAGTCGCGTAGCTATTTCCTGCGTTTCGCGACGCGCAAATATCCCAGGAAAACGGCACTTTAATATCGCGGTACCGCATGAAAATTCGCCGTATGAGAGGAGAGGGAAAGGCGGTTACGCGTTTACGCGGAAAAAGGACGAAAATATGAACGCAAGAGGGGTGAAGAGGGTGCAAGAGGAAAGGTGACTGGCTCGAAGAGGATGGGGTGCTTTGGGGTAGTAGAGGGCATGGAAAAAGAAGGAAACGAGAAGATCCGTGTGTCCCCGTGTCGGTGTTCCCCGTGGGAAACTCGCCAACCTGGACCGACCTCGAAAAATGTTGTTATATAAATAGGAATGCGCTTGATAATTCGTATTTATCTGCGCGTGTCGTTGATTATGCACGTGCACCGTGCGAGTTTCTCAGAGACGTAAAGGTTGCTGTTCGCGTCCTTCCCTATAGCAAAGTAGATTCTATTGATTTGAATAATCTCAATTGGAAATGAGGAAAGATAGATGGACAGACCAGGTGGGGGATAAACAACGCGATTTATGGCGGGTGAAATGAGTGGCGGAACTTTCGATGGAGGTGAATTGAGAGATTGGGGAGAATATTCGGTGTAGTAGGATGTGATCTTTGTCATTTTTTTTTTTGGAAGTAAGGGGTGAGATTTTTATGCGAATGTTTGCGGGGAATGTTTTCCATGTAAATTTGTACGAAATGTTTACTAGAGGATGAAACAGAATGCTGAATATCCGTAAAAATAGAGAACTATTTTATTTTGTTATTTGTATACAATTCTTTTACTCGAAATGTTTTTTCCGTGGCAGGGGGCTATGATTTTAGCAGAATACTTTTTTTAATGAATACGATAAGAGATTTAAATATTTAAGCTTGGATTTTAAAACTGCGGTCAATTAACAATGATAATGCCGTATGAAATATTCTAATACGAAGAAATCTGTTCTAGAACTAATGCAGGCAATTTACTTATCTTTTGTAAAAAAATCTCTATCGTTCGAATAATTATGAGCGGTACTGTATGTCTTCTTTTTTTAAAAAAATGGTATTCCATAGAACTGGTGTAAGACGGACAAAATTATCTGCAATTATTAGAATTTAATACGTAGTGCATTTTTAAACACCTATTAATAGACTGCGGAAGTTAATTGCGATATGCAATGAATATGCAATCTATATGTAAGATATACGCAAAAGTATGTGCAATACATAAAATACATAAAAATGTATTTAATATTGTCCAAGCTATTCTAAAAACTAATTGTTATACTTATATTGTGTGACATTAAATTGTTAAACTTTGTAACATACGAAACGAAATATAATTTCAATACTAAACTTTTGAATATGTTTACAACTGTATTATTGAGCTCTGTAAACTTTTTAATTACTAAACTATTTACTTATTTTACTATATATATAATACTACTTTATATGTATATAATACTACTTTATATTAGGTTTTAGGCATCATTTAAATTACAATAAACAACAATAATTTATTCTAAATTGTCAATTGAAAATTGATGTTTTTTTTCGCAAAAAATAAGTCCTTTCTATGCACAACATATAACTTATATGTAGAATGTGCAAGATATATGCAATATTCAAATATGCAAAATAAAAATAGATATTTTTTTTGGAATCCTCTGTCGTTGAAACATATTTCTGTGAATGTCCCATATTTGTTTAACGCGTCTCTCTAAAATATGCATTTGCATAAACTTTCTCAGTCTATTTATTAACGTTGAGAAAGTTTAAATATTGGTCTGTTATGATTACAATATACTTGTTGCAATTATAAAAGGAATATTATGTGAAATATTTTCATATTTACTGGAAAATAAACTTGCTACGGTTATTTAATAATTTGCGTTGAAAGTATCCCTTACTAGAAGGGAAAAACAGGAATTTATCGCCAGAAAACGTCAATCTTTCCGACATCAAATAATTAACGGAAGTTCTGCAACGTTCTGCGTCAGACAGGACGCTCCGCTGCCCATCTTCTCTGATCTTGGTGTATTTTTTCTTCCACATCATTCTCGCGAATTATGCCCGGGACAGGCATGAAAAAGTCGTCGAGTAACATTTTCTACCGGCGACGAAATATCTTCAACCTTTAATATTTCAGAATTTAAAAATGCAAAATAATCCGATTCGTTAACACTATCGACGAATACCAATATTACATCAAAACATTTAACATTGATAATAAATGATCGATAGGTTGCCAAAATTTACTTCGTTTAAGGCAAAGGTAGATATTTGATGAGTTCCCTAACAAATAAAAAGAAAAGATAGGTACGTAATTTGTACTAGTTGCAGAATGATTGCAGAAACTTTAATTGAATAATAAGTGAAAGAATTACACTGAGAAAATAAATAAAAGTTTATGTTAATATTAAATCAGTGCATAGGAAATGACCAATTTTATGTAGCTTAAAGTTTTTTAGTCACTAATTAATTAAACAAAGCACTTCTAATTTGTGTAAAATATCTCGTACACATAGAAGAATATCAGATTCGTGTAAAATTTTGAGTTCATCATTGTCGATCGCTTCTTTTAGGCTATTATAAGGTATATTTTCAAAGTTTATATTTTCAGTAGAAAATTTTTCAAATTAACATCGAATTATACATTCACAAATTATATCTCTCCACTTATAAATAATATTAATGATAAAGCAGCTTTCACTGGATTACGGCTTAAATTTAATCTAAAAGAACATGCGAATTTGACTTCTATTTATGATTCATTTTATTTTTACTATCTTCTATTTTTATTAAGCTATTGACAATCTATCAGTAACGTTAAATTCAGCATATTCTAAACTTTATATATGTATAAAGTAAGTGTCGTTTAATATTATTTTTAATTAAATAGTGACTTATTTTATAATGATTTTATTATACTTATTTATAATGCATTAATTTAATTCGTACACGCGATATGACTCCATTAGTCTTCTCAATTAAACATAATCGTAGCATCTAATATTCGCGAATTCGTTCACCTCTGACTAGTTTTCTCCTCTCGAATCGCCATTGTAAGGGTAAAAAATTGCTTTCGTGCATGGTTGCGGCCTCCATTTACGATCGAAACTTGCATCATCGAAAATTCCCGTGCACCTACCATATCTTTTTTCTTTTCTCCTGGAAAACGTTTCCTCGTGACAGGTCTGACGGCTGGCCAGCGCGAAAATTCGTCGTGGATACGCGTACGGAAAGTCACGATTGAATTTCCTCGCAATAATCCCGACACGAAAAAGCTGACTCGTCTAGAAAGGAATCTAAGTTTCGCCGAGTTTCAGCTCGATGCTTGTCCACAGCTTCATAAATCGCAGGGAAACATTTAGAAAAGTATCCACTTGCCACGTGGAACGTCACTGAATCGTTTAGTTTCTGGAGAATTAAGTTTCTGCTACTGCGAAAGAATTTTGAATATTTACAATTGTGTAATTAACAATAAGACTTCTTGTCTTGTTTTAAAAGAGAGAGAGGAATAGGATATTTAACCATTAACTACTATTGTCGATCTGTAAGACCGCTAATAATAATTACTTATTCGTCTCAATTCTTCTTTCTGCATAATTCAAGAGCTTGTCGTTTTGGACACTTCTCAATTACAACATAATGTTCAATTACTGAAATCGAACTTAGACTACTTTAGTATTGATGTCCAAAGCAAGAACAGTTGATTTTGATTTTTTATTCGTCACTTTTATGTCAATGATAGCGCAAGAAACATTAGCGGACTCACAGACCGCTAATAGCTGTTATGTAACTTTTAATAGGTGTAGTAGTTCAAGGTTAAATTTGTTCACCCCTGTATTATTTCATAATCAGAATTATTTCTATAATTTCCATGTACGTTGACCTTTTCACTATAATAAATTCGCCACAACTCGAGCCTATACATTGCAGTTGAAAATTCGTTTTTATTTTTGTTTTATTAGTTTGTCTGTATAGTACTTAATTGCTTATGTCGGCGGCACGTTAATGTAAACAGGTTTAAAAATGTTTTGATGCCAGCTACGATAGTAGAGAAAGTGGGCCAAATATAGGCTACCACTTTTAGTTTAGCGTTTATTGTCCAAATTGTTGAAACCGCCTAATCGTTTACATATCAATGTATAACATACTAGCTTTCTGATGTAGAATTGAAATATATTGAACAAAAATAATATTTGCTACAAATTACAAATTTAAAGTAAACAAAAACGGAAGATTCAGATAATACACAGAAATATACAAAACATATAAAATATAGTTGAAATTACAATGTTTAGAAAGTGAAACAATTCCCAATTTACGTCCCCCTTCTCCATTTTTCATTTTAATAATACGAATTTACATAAAAATCCGCAGTCTACTTATAACTGTATAGATATTGTGAGAAAAAGAGAGGTGAAGTTTGCTTTCTGTCATTGTTAGAATAATATATAGACAAATATTTATTAAAGGTAGGAATTGGTTATTCATAGAAATAGTTTCAGAAAAAAATTAATTGGAAGTGTTTTATATTCAATAGTCTATTATCAAACTGTACCTTTCTAGCGTGATATGTTTTCACGAAATAAACGTTAAAATTTGGGAATGTTTCCCTAGCAGCCAAATATTGATATGAAACTAGGTTTCGAGATCAATATTTTCTTTCGATATTAATTAAATTTATTAGTGAAGTAATTTGTATTATTCTGCTATATATGCTTGTAATATTTATCTCTGCATATTCTTGAAAAAGAAATGTTTAAATTAATTCTCTTTTCTAATAAATGACCAATAATACTGAGAATTAGAAGAAACCTTTATTTTCTAGCTGATTTTCTCGCGCAACGAATGAAACGTACATGAATAACAAATATTTGTGAATTGTAATTAAAATTTTTTGCATTACCTTCTCAGTTAAAAATGAAACTTTGAGAACGTACGTAACGTTTACTCTCGCATGCTGGAAACATTTTTAATGCACTTAGTTATATCGAGAAGTGAGTAGAAGCTCTGTTATGTTACAGAACGGGGAAAAATGGTTAGAGAGAAATTTTAGCAGTTTTTAATCAAATGCTTTTCGCGGCCGTTCACTGTACCTGCTCGCGTGTAAAAATTTCACGGATCGGACACGGTTAATTTTCTGGAATGTCGAGTGGAGAGAAGAAACGTCGAAACATGAAATTTCGTTGGTATACGATCGCAATTGATCAAGGAAAAAACAGTTGTCAGCTTCGTTGCACTTGTCGTTTTTCATACTTTTATCGTTCCCATCAAGCCCATATTTATTAGTTTCAAAATTGAAATAGTTTCCTTCTAATACAATACAGAGTACAACTTACCAAATTGAATAGTTTATAAAATCGTGAAATTCTAATTGGCAAACGGGAAATTTTATAGTTACGTATATTAATATATATATCTTTACGTTATTCATATTAGTACTTATTATCTATCTGTGTATATATATATTTTATACATTTTAACGTAGAAGATAGTGATTATAATTCTAACTGTAACATAAAAAGGGAAACTAATTGTAAGCTTCCGATGCAGAATAATATAAAGTAGTATAATATAGAAATAAATTTATCTTCGTACCTAGTGAAAGAATTGTTCACGACAACTAAATAAATAATGTTTCTCATGTAATTATTCTCAAATAAAAAACGTCCGTTAGATCACAAAAGGATATCCTAAATTCCGTTTGCATACATAATGAAGATTCCCCGTTTGTGATTACATTTCAAATTTCAAGGTTGTTTAAGGTTTGGATAAAAATGATAAATTACTTACGAGAAATGCTGAACGAAAATCAGGGGTAAGAGATGAAAAAGAGCCAGAGTAAGCCAGTTGACGTAGAAATCAATAAGTCGGCCGACTTTGGACGAAAGAATTAAAGAAAAAATAAAAAAATGGGAAAAACGTAGCAGCGCGTTTAGCGAAAACAACAGGTTGAAAGTAAAAGAAACGAAGGGGCTGATTTACATTGACAGCGACAAGTCATCTCGTCGGTGGATCGTACAAAGCCTTCGCCCGTTTCCTGCAACGGATCTCTTCCGCCTTCTGCCATTTTTTTCCCTTGATAACTTTGAACTCACTCAACGTTTGACGTAATATCTAATTACGGAGATGATGGACGTGTCTTCCGTAAATGGATACACGAACCTTCATCCCCCTTTTGCTACGTCATTCATGTGTAATTGCGGTATTTTAAGCTGTTACATGGTACAGTGGCTCAAAGTAAAACTCGGACGCCTTACATTTTCATGCTTAAGATGCGATTGATAAGCGTTTGAATCCCCAAGCATTCGAATTTCCATACTATTGGATTCCCAAGCGTTCGAATTTTCAAGACTTTAGAATTCTAAGCATTCGAATTTCCAAGCATTCGAATTTCCATACTATTGGATTCCCAAGCGTTCGAATTTTCAAGACTTTAGAATTCTAAGCATTCGAATTTCCAAGCATTCGAATTTCCATACTATTGGATTCCCAAGCGTTCGAATTTTCAAGACTTTAGAATTCTAAGCATTCGAATTTCCAAACTTCTGGATTTTCAAGCCTTTTAATTTCCAAGCTTCTGGATTTTCAAGCCTTTTAATTTCCAAGCTTTTCTATTCGCAAGCGTCTAAATTTCCAAGCGTTTCGATGACTGAATTTTTTAATTTCGAAGCGTTTAAAAATGTAATAAATATATAATCAATTTTAAAAATTGCATTGTTGATTGCAAGGGGAAGCTCAGTGACGAAATCGAATTTCGAGGGAAGTGTTTCTGAACATTTTGCAGTTAAATACTCCTTATACGCGGTGAAATTGTTTCAAAACTTTCCAGAATATTGAAAAATTCAATATTCCTGCTTTGCATTTGCATTGGAATAACATGAATTGAGCTCAAGTCCTTTATCCATGAAATACAAAAATATAGTAAAAGGTGATGTTTATTAACGTTAATTTTAACCTAAATCTACCACATAACTTTTAATTTTCTCGATGTAACTAGTTGCTTCGATCTAAAAAAATTTCGAAACTGCAAGCTCGATGAGTTAATTCACATAAAAATGCCCGAAAATATGGTAAATGATTGGGTAATTACTGGCACCTACACAATTACTGCCACTGTAAGTTATTTTCTCTAAAATACCAACGAAACCCTAAAATATTATATATGAAAAAAATCTAACATTGAATTCTAAGTGCAGTGAATATAATAAAATAAAGCAACATTTAACATTCTTTATCATTTTTTGGGATAATTATATTAGCTCGGGCGTTGTTTTCGTTTAATTATCGAATTTGTGAATAAAAATAGGGATTTTAATAGTCTTATTATTTTTTTTTTTCTTACAGTAGAGAAATTGGATCGTAACAGACAAGAAGAAAAACACGTGATTTTGATAAATAAATAATAGAAATAGTGCAATGAAGTCGTAGTTGATCATTCAGGTGGCAGTAATTGGCTCATTTACCATAGAAAAACAAAAAAGAAAGAAGAACAACCCGTCCGTTAAGTGTTAAAAATGCACAAGTTACTTTAAATCACAGAGAAGACAACGTTAGCGAAGAATATTTTCAGTTAACATCGTCGTAAAAAATGTCTCGTTTTCTCGCAGAATTCTTGGCAACGGGCTCGCAACAACGACTTGACACAGAGGTGGAACGTTAAACTGGAGCTAATTTCGTGACAGGTTAAGTAATGTTGATTAAAGCAAGCCAGCGTTCATTACGAGATTACACTGCGTGTAACTATTATATTTTCCACGGCGGTACACGGAGCCTACAAGTAACCGACATTAATAGGTCGGACATCTTAAAATTACCATCGGAGGCTATTTTCGCCGAGCTCGCAAACCTCTACCGCATTCAGTTTCGTTTCATCGCCCGTGGATGCCGCAATTTTTGCGGTTGTGAGATTTCCTGCAATTATTTCGAAATAACTTCACTTTAGCCCTATTACGTCTGATACAAAGTCATATGCTATTACAGTGGAATCCGCTTATTACGATCACTTTGAGACTTACAATTTTTTTATTAGAATAACCGGCCGATAACTTTACGCGAACGATAAAGAATGTTCATTATTGAACTCATTTCATTGCAATCAGTTACGACTAGACTGTGAATCTTCATGCACTTATGACACATGTAAATTTGCAAAAGAGAATAAATTCCGTATGGTACATATAAAATATACAAAACATTCGAAGCAAAGTACAAGTTAGAATAATTAGAGGGTAAAACAACCACCAATTTAGGAGCTATTTCTTGAATGTTATTTGTAAACGTGTGAATTTCCACAAAGATCCACAGCCTAATTATAACTAAATTTGAACTTCATCTAATTAGATTCAATAGATAATTTAATGTACCAAAAAGTGTTCGTCAAGTTTTTAATTCCTGACAAAATGGATACTCCTTAAAAATAAAGGGAAGTGAGTAGGCATATTTGGAATTTCAAATGTTTCAAGCTTTGAGTTCAAAAGGTTTCTGGAGTTTCGAGTCTTCGCAAAGCTTCGGATTCCAGTTTTGCCAATCTAAAGATTACGTTTCCACTCGTCTCTAATCAAAACACGTGTGTTCCATGGTCTGGAAAAGGTTTCATTACAACAATACAACTTTCAGCCTACAAACTCGGTATATTTTATTAGAATTTCGAAAAGCAAATCTTACGTAACGAGTATCTCCATATAAACTAAGTGCACCATCAAAGCAATTCCCGAATCGTAACAAGCTACAAATTCGACAATCAATTAATCTAAAATGAAAGGGAACGTCTCTCAGTCGGCAAACAATGCCACTACCACACTCGCAGAATCGTATAGCTATCGTGAAAGTGCATTTACAATGGTTGCCACATACTGTCCGTGTGTCGTGCGGCACGTGTTAATCATGGTGGTCACATTTTCGACGCCTTCGTCCATTGATTTTCGTTGAGCTCTCTGCCTCTCAAGGTTCTCGCCTCGTTTTCACTCTCGCTGCAACTCAATCGACGCTTTAGCATGCGAGCCACGCTTTAGAAAGGTGATGTACAAGCGTAGGATGACTTTAGAATGTACGCTAGGTGTGCCAACCAACCATTTCTGAGACCATAATGGCCGTTGTGGCCCGATTCGATCGATTATCGATCGAGTGAAACACTTCAGACGAGGAAATTGTTGTCATGTTTGGTTTGGATGCCATTTCCGGGTAGTGTAGGGATTCAGAATAATTTTATAAACGATATAGGGTAAGATGTGTCCCAGTTACTGTCAGTGTTCCTATAACCGACACTATAACTATTTAATCGATTAGCAAAGTAATGTACGAAGAATCGTAAATAAACAAATTTTGATAGTAAATTTGGACTTCGGTTTACGTAACAACGTATAGATATCCTATGATCGTTTACACTTAATATTTTAAACGAAATATTAGGAGGCAAATGTGCTGTTGAACATTAAAACGTGACCAATGTAATTATAAAGTATGTTAAAGGGGAGAGTTCCGGCTGCAAGGAGTAGGTTTCATCCCGATAGGACTTCCGGTTCACATGTTATAGGCGTTATTTCGATTAAAATAATTAGCAAAATTAATTATTTATCTTTTTTATTTCATTGATGTTTTTTTTTATCATTGCGTCAATTGAACGCCCAAAGGGACGCCTTAAGTTGCGAAAATGATGGACGAATGAGGATTAATCGGTACAGTTTCGATCACTTCGTTGATACATTTTCCAACGAGTAACTAAGTGATTTATTTATTTGTTCATGCATCCCCGTGATAAACGAGGGAACTATGATATTCGTGATCGGCAATTTAATTTGCGCCAACCTGATACGTTTGCATTGCACGTTCTAAGGGCCGTAACGTGTATCCCTGACAGAAGCAGCATGCAATATTCCACGTCAGACTCGCAATAATAGTTGAACCCGCAAATACGTGTAGCGAAACAGGTGTCCAATGGAAACGCGAGCAACGCGTCAACGTGAAAAAAGCTAGAATGTATCGCTTCTTGCGAGACTTTTACAACGAACAAACTGGCAGCTGGACGACAGAAGCGTCGTCGACAAGCGACTGACAAGCTTTCTTGCCGCCAGTCAACCACCAATGAAATTTCTCACGAAAGAAAAAGCTTTTCACGCGGAGTCATTCTCTTCGGCTAGGAATGCCATGCCAATTCATCGACCTTTCAAGTCTCGAACAACTACATCCTTTCTGTCTACCTTGTTTCCCTTTTTTGTCTTCAAGCTGCTTAACTTCGTTGAAAATGTAAATACATTTTTCTTCATCTTGGTTGTAGCTCTTATAACACCAGAGAATTGATTACGATTCAAGAGGAACTTATTTAAAATACCTGGAAATGAGTACGATGATGCCTGGATTTACGTCATTTAAACTTGCGTCATTTTGCATTTACGTCGTTTTTATCGGTGACGTTATATCTTGATTAAAAAACCCAGTTTTGTATCCACGAGCATAATTTCGCCAAAGTATTGAACATACATAAATGCAGCGCTGTTTATACACGTTTCAATGGAAAATTAATAGTGTAATTAATTTAAAATGGTACATTCGTATGTTCATCGGTAGACTGAATTTGTATGCATTTCTGAGAGCTATTTAAATATGTAAAAGGTTAGAGAACACGCGTAATGCGCAAAGTATTCAAAGTAAAATAGATATTATTATACTTGTTGGGTGAAACAAATTTACTTAAAATTGATCACTTTCTTTATGCGACCTTTATTTATGATTGTACCTTAAAGAGTCAATAATTGAGTAGTTTACCATATTTTATACAATTTCTGTTTTTATTCCCGCGTAATGAACTTATTAACAAATAGTAATTCTACGGTAATATTGCGTAAAAGTTATTGCCTTGTTTTTTTTTAAAATACGCGCAGATCGACAATAAGTGAATCGCTTTCTATTTACTAACCAATATTTAACTGGAAATACAAAATAACGTCTGATCTCCAATTTATAGGATTTGCTTTGCACAAATTGTTGTAGCATTAATTTCAGCTACAGTTCCGATTAAAGGTTGATTTATCAATGATCTGAATAATAAATTTACCTAAATTAAATTTTAATTTGTATAAAAACTTGCAACAATCTAATTAGATTTTTTTTTAATAAACGAATCATTGCACTTTTCTGCAACGTTTTTGAGGAAATATATCTTCAGAAATGTCTACGGAAAACACTTGATTATATAGATTCTGATCCATTTAATTACTTGCTACAAGACGACGCCACCCGAATACCCAGGGCAGTAATATTGCAGTAATATTTCTTCAGTACCCATGTGCATTATAAAGTATCCTGTATTTATAACGCCCCCATTTGGGTATTATTCTGCAAAGAAATTTTCTACCTATCACTTCATCACCCCATCTCGCAACCCCCTCAACCATCTTCTCTTACTTTTTAGTACTCTAAAACCTATTAACCATCTTATTAAATCCCTCTTGGAAAATCAAATTATTTATTGAATCTAAGCAAATCAAACTTAAATCTAGTTACAATTTAAATAAGCCACTAAGCAGAGAAATTTCATCAAATAATTATTAATATTTGCTTTTCTCGTTACAAATGAATGACTGTAATGAATTGGTGAAATTGTAATTTTTATTAGATTATCAGTTAAATAAATTCGTATCACGACACAATATTCTCGTTAATTATATTAAGCATTATTTATCGAAATTTCGAGGCTTTCGAATCGTAAAACTAGCACAAAGAGAATTCGAAACTGATTAGTTTCGAGGTCTCGTAGTTTCGAACGTTCTATCTCTAATTGTAAGTAAATTAGAATAATGATATCGAAGTTCAATTGCACAATAATATGAAATATTGAGTTGAACGGAAAGATCGTGCCGCAATATATTTATATTGTATTTCACAATGTTTTTTTTAAATATCCAACGATTAAATCTGAATATACTTTAACTTAGCTGTTCAAGTTCAGTTTAAGAAAGGCCTTCGGGGTAGCAAAATGCTTCTACTATAACTATAAAACTAAATATAAATATAAAAACGTAGTCACGTAAAAACTTCGATAAAGAGTTGGCTTTCCGAAATTTTTTTAAAATTCAGTTCTATGATTAAAAAATCGGAAAAAGTTCCAAGATTTATATGTCACTGGATAAAGCATCTCCGATTTTTCGTACAACTTTTTATGCGCGAGATCAAAGAAGATTGAGTTTAAACTGTAAATTTCCTTTCCACCTGTAATTACATTAATAATAAAAATAGCTGGTTAAAACTTACCTGAGAAGGTCTAATTTGAAAAATGTATTTATTAACGTGTCACAAATTGAGTTTCATTTACTAATACTCTTCCCATGCTTGTTCGACTATACCTTTTCAATATAAAATTCGGCACGAACTTTCCGTTCAACCGAATGTTTTACCAAAAACTTCAAATGAAACGAAATCATTGAAGTTAACATACAAACTCAGTCAACACAAGCGTTCTCTCCGTTTTCCCCTCTTGAGGTCTTGATATTCACAATTTATCCTCTCCTATCTCTCATCTTTTACTAACGTTAAATCAAACACACATTGAATCAAGAATAGAAAGGTTAACGAAGATCAGAGAAATTCTATCTATCCTCTTCTACCTATCCGCGAAAGGAAAAGGTTGGATCGAAGAGGTTGGTAAAACGATGAATTTCACGGTTATCGCCGGCAGCTTCCATAAATTCCGTGCGATGTCTCTATTCCGATAATAAAGCGGCCAACAAGTGCGGCCACTGGATAAAGGGCGCCGCGAAATTAGACTGCAGTCAGGCTCAATGGAATCCTTTGCATGCATTAATGCACTCCTGTGCAAGCAGAATGCGGGAATACGTTGGAAATGAGAATACACATCGCAACCATTGCGGCTACATTCGGTTCCACGCTGTGTACACAGTTCCCTTCCCCTCTACCTTTCTCTATCTATGCTTCTATGCGTTTGTGTACGAGTGGGCGAATATGGGTGTATAGGGTGAGGAGTAAGTGCACGTGCGTGCACTTTGCGGCCTGCTACACGCACATCCCGATCCTACGAGCCTGTGTCGAACCAGCAAATCAATAATCCAACGTTTACCTGTTGCGTAAAGCCTCTGTCCCGACGCTTATCTTCGGCTTCCGGTTCCTCTAGGAATTCGTCGACAGCGATTTTCTCCGATAAAGTGTGCTGATTAAAGAGAAAGGAAAGGATAAATCGAGAGAGAATTGATTACGTTCAGCGATTGGTTCTAGGAGCAATTTTAAATTTGATTTTGTTGTAATCGTTGTATCCGACTGATGAGTAGATTTCAATTGTATTAGGATATTATTTATTAACTCTTTGCGAACGACGGATGTTTGTAAATAACTATCCGAGTTTTCGTTATTCTTGCAATACGTGCGAATTTTTGAGGCAAGATATCCAAGTTATTATCGTCGATAATTGGTAGCTGAACAAAAATTCGATCAAATATTAGTTTGCTCCGTTTTATTGTATTTAAAAACGATTAAAGAACTCGAAAGTTTTTAGCTACCAGGTTATATATGTAAATTCCATTATAAAAGGAAACGTAAAGAGCGGTTTCGACCTTTGAAGTTATGAAAAGTTTAATAGATACATTATTTATAGAAGAACGAGAAATTAAAGCTGCAAGGTTCTCATGACGCTTTAAAAATTGTTTTAACAGACATTGGCTTTTACAAACTTAATTTGAATTCTTGAATGAATCGAATACGTGTATAATACTCAACATTGTGTAATCCACTGGTTAAAATACTATTGTAAGAGCAGGTATATGTACATTAATAATGAATGTCTTTGTATATGTAATTACAATTTTCTGCAAATAATAACGGAATTATATAAAAAGAACCCTTTTAGCAAAAAGTATTTCTTGTGTCAGAGAAATCGTAAGATTATATATTTTTTCTATTTCCACTACGTGTGGTTTGATTATGTATTAAGTTTAACGTTGTATACAAAAATTTAAGAAAAAATGAATAAGACAAAATTAATTATAGCATGAAGTGCAAAAAAACTGAGATCTCAGATTACAGTGTTTTGTTTGAAATGTGAAATGTAAGAGTGACATCTGATTTTTAATATTCAATAATAACAGAGTGGAAAATGACAATCTATGTAAAATTATTATTATTGAAACGTATGGTTTATTAACATTCGTACTAATAGTATAATTAATATTACTTAACAATCTATTTGATTCAGTTGTCCATATATCAGTACACTTCATTTTTTATTCCACTTTAATTGATTGAGAAATTAATTACGGAGGAACCAATCTAATTTTTAAACACATATTATCACCTTCTTACCAACCATAGCAATGCAATTGGACAAATTATGAAAATTTACAATTAAATGTAAAGTTATTGATTTCTTTCTTTTAAAATTTTCTGTACACATAACTTTTTACTTTGCACAAACATTTAATTATAAAATGATGTTGCATTGTACTTTTCTTTCATTTTATCCTCCGTTTCAAGTCGAAACGTAAAAATTTACATATTCATAATTTTTGCATAAAGGGGACGATATAATCAACATTCTCCTTTTATTTACAATTCTTCTCTACCGAAACGGATTTACAAGAAAGTTCTGAATATCTAAAGATAAAACAGAAAATTAACCGTCTCTAAAGTGGATTTTTCGAGCACGTGTATAGAAAATGTATATAATAAATAAGTGTTCAGAATTCAGGCGAGTTTATGCGATTCTCGTGGAGAAATTCTCCAAGGTCTCGTGCACATTTTCCACGGAATCGTCAATACTTCAATACATTTTTGCGACGAAAGGTAGATCCTGGTAGAACGTTATTTTGCCTCGTGACTCAAAGCAATTTCGTATGCCATTCATGATCTTTTTGGGAGAAATTGAGAGAGAAAAGAGTTTCTTTCTGTTGCATTTTTGCATTTTCATCTTTCTTATTTCGTCTATATAGCTGCATTTTCAAAAGGATAATTTCAATTTTGTGCACAGAATTAATTGTGGAGGCTGCAGAGAATTTAAAAAGGAAACATGATATTGATAAAAAGGACATAATGATTGTACATATTTAATTATAAGTATTCAATCCCAAAGGTCGAATAATTTAAATTAATTTATTGTTGTTACATATGCAGGGGCGAATTTAAGCTTTTGCTGCCCTGAACTATTATATTTTTGACTCTTCTGCCCCTCCCCGAAAAAATCTCAAAAAATTTCAAAATAAAAAAATATTATTTGTAATTCATACGGAATAACTGAGAATCATTGAACCCTACACATCTTTAATTGGGATTGAAAAAATATAAGACTTGTAAAAATTTGTACCTAAAAAATGTGTACTTAATATCGCCTACTCACGAAATATTGATCAATTCATTCCTCCGCTCGCTTGAAGGCACGCGGCGGCAGGTATGCGAGAAAAGTGGAAGGAATATATCTATTTCCACGTACCATTGAACTCTAGTTTGCTATTCGGTGCGACACTTACACACACATGTGGACTGACTGGCAAGGAAGGCAGTGAGATAGAGAGAGATAATGAGACACACGCGGCGAACAGAGCCCCATTGGCGTAATGTAACATGTATTACTACTATACAATAGTTATATCCCTATAGATAGGGATGCAATTTAATTTCGTTCTTACTACTATGTGACACTGCGTGGCGAAGGCTTGGAATGGGAAGCTCAGGGTGGGTTAAGGGTGGCAATGGGCTGTCCGAATCCTCTTGCCCCTGTGCCGTCCCGTGTGCCTTCAAGTGAGCAGAGAACTGTACTTACATATGAGTTTATAATACCATTCTTACTCATGCCTTTATTATTGGCTGTCGTATAAATGTTTTTAGATAATTTTTTTATTAGAATTACGTTTGAAAAAGCATTTTTACTAAAGAAATATATAGGAATAAATGCACCGTTGAAGTATGTTATTTTTCACCAGGTTCGGATTTACATATTGAGCTAACATATTCTGTAGCAAATGCCACATTGAAATCATTATTGTCCACCATTATTTGTTGGAGATAGGTGATATTGGAAACATTTTACAGTTCTTTAACCCTTTGCCCTCCTTAAGTTTTTTTCTTTTACCTACCAACAATTCCTCAATTAATTTACAAAATAGATCAAAGAATGGGGTCTCAATAAAATGTTGTATTGCAACAGTGTAACAAATATTTTTTTCCCATTTATATTATGTAGCAAGGTACTAAATAAATAAAAAGGAGTTGGTGTAAGAAATGTGATGTCGAGCCACACTCGACGTAGGAGTGGTAAAGGTTAAAACTTGTTATATAAATTTGTATACCTTTACATATTTACACAAACTTTAAAAACGTTCACCAAAAAACACGGAGAATTTATCGAACGACCAGCGGGCTTTAATTAACGAATCAAATTCTCATTTTACTCGCATCCACTTATCCATCCCCCTGGTACAATCCATTTCCACGATACTCGAAAAAACATTGAAAGCCTGGCGAACGTATCGCAAGCCGTGCATTCGAAATCGATGAGAATCAAAGGAAAAGCAGCGAGAACGGAAGTGGTAGGGAAAAACGCGAAGAAGGTATGCGGTCCAAAATTGTCCGAATTATCCCCTGATATGCGTATTATCGTTATTTTACGTCAGCTGGTGGCGAAATTAATGGTTCATTGGAACAAAGGCGTATATAAAAGTCCCCGGCGGCGGGAGTGGACGAATGATGAAAGGCCAACGCGGCTACAAAAAGAACGATTCGAAAATATATCCCCGGCTTTGTGAAAACTCAAGTTGACGCATGAGTGTAAGTAAAAACGGCACTCGTTCGCCGAATCGGCGAATTTTATTATTATTAATCCATATGCAATGAGAATTGAATTGAATTTGTACGTCGGATCCTCCATCGTGACACAAAAGCTGCGTAACATAACACAGAAAGTATGCACTCGATATCCGTGCTTTTAAATTTGCGGAGACCCGTATTAACCGCAAAATTGCTTGTCAAATAGTAACAAAGGCGATAAACGTGCACGGGTATTTTTGTGTTCAAAAGTTACACAGTTTTATCATGTATAACCGTGTGGTTTTTGTCTACAGCGCCGTTCAAAAGTTTCAGACTCGATAGGAGGGGAAGTTGATTTTTTAATCCATTTAGATAGATTTAATACTAAACTTATACTTATTCGTACCAAATAAATAAAAGTGGTGGACATTTGCAAAATACACGTGATCGAAGTATAATAAATCTTCGTTTATATTTTGTACAGAAAGGAACGGGATATCCTAAAAAATGCACCATTGCAAATTTATATAATTTTTATGGTAAATTTGTAATATACCATTTTGACTGCCTTGGAAGTTGTAGCGTTATTTATCAAACGCACATAACTGCGAAACATTTCATTTTTTTCATCAATGAATGTAAAAAAGCCGTGAAAACATTGAACTGCATTACGTAAAGAAATGTTATTGAGGAATTTGTTCTCGTTAACTCCTTCAGTTATGGTGATACAATTCCTGTATTTTTCTAGTATTCTGTATTTATATTACTATACACGTATGCCATATATTATACACATTCCTAAAAAAAGCCGTGGTAATTATGAGTAATGTTAAACAGTAGAACTGGTTTTACTTTTTGTATCAATAGTGTTAAAATATTCTCTAGCTTTTGTTCCTAAAAGAATTGAAGTGCTAATAGCGATTGATGGGCTTCATTAGTGCTAGAGAAGGCAAACTTAATGGTTACAATCGAATTTTTTTAATTCCTACACGGAACGACGGTGAAAGGATTAATGGAGAAAGTAGAATAAATGTTTGAACTTTTATATAGCGTGTCATGTAATTGTTGGTTCAACTGGCAAGATGCTACTTCTACGTAAAAAAACAAACAAGAGATGTACAATAAACTTTTTTCGTCCGAGGTTTCATTTTTGAGAATATCAAACTTGAAAATGTTAGGCGTGCAAACTAATTCTGAGCCTTCAAGATTTCATGATATCTAACATGTATTCAGAAGAAATTAAATACAGTATTGATATTAAAAATTTTCTGCATTTTCACATTTATGAAACAAATTCGTCACTTGAAACGCAGAAAAATAATTATTTCAATTAATAAAGGTGCCAAGGGTTTGAAAATAAAGTCTGTGAATTGATTTGTACACCTAATAATATATAATTGAACAAAAATAAAATAATAGGCTAGACACAGAAATAATATATGTACTACATAATCTACTTTTTTCTAATGATAGTTTTAAATCACATGGATTACTATATGATGAGCGACAAGATTCTATCTGTACGTTGAATATGCTGATGATTTGAATATTGCAATAGAAGTTTACAAGTTTAGTCCTTTACCTTTTAAGTCTCGGTTTACGTGTGCGTTATGTCTTTCCTTTGTTTCATTTCACAAATAGTGAAAATTAAAAGTGATTCCAAACTTTTGAACGGTAGTGTATATTTGTATGTATATGAGGAAAAGAGCAGCGTTCGTTTTACGGTTTATAAGCGGATCAGACGAGTAAAAATTGTTGTTTAATAAAAGTCACGCGCAGCGGTTAATCGTTGCATAAAGCGGTGCTGAAAACGTTAAACGAAAAACGCGTACACGAGCATGTCGACGAATAGAAAATTCGATTCAACGAACAAATGGATTCCCTCCTGAATGTTGTTTTTTTTTTCTGTAGTACCAATAGTTTCCACGTACAATTTGTAATGAATGTTAGGTATTTTGTTTTCGTTGTTTCTGGGGCAATTTGTTGGTAATTGATTGGTAATTTATGCGTTGACGACGTGAAGTTCCAGGCTTTATGGTTCTTTGGTTAAAGTTTCAGTGTAATTTAGGGCTAAGTAACTGTTGTAGTTTAGGGTAGTAGTTAGTAGTAACTAGTGGAATTTAGAGATCATTTTTGATACAGTAATAGCATTGTTACTTAGAAATCTAATCTCAAGCGGAAGAAAAGATTCGTAGGCTATTCGATGTTTTTTTTTTTATACATTCTATTTATTATTAGGAACACTTCAACATTATCACTTACTAAATCCAATGAAAAATGGAAATGAGAATACACTTAGAATTATGGTTACAATTTTATGGATTACTTTTTATTAAATCACCGCTGTTGGATCGTAAACAACAGATGACAGCAAGGGAAAAATGTGGTTAGGTGTGAATAACTTTCCTATGTATCCCATTCATAAATATAATAGGAACATTAAAAAAAAATTAACGTATTCGATTATTATGTTAAGGAAAGTAACCTAATAAAATACATTCTTATTCGTGAGGAAATTTCTTATCGAATATGATAATGGGGAAATGAATTAAAAGCAATAGGACTTCACAAAATGTTTTCGAAAAAATGGGAAAATTTTCACTTTGAGGCACGAAAAAATACACGTGTCTATCACAATTATGTATGAAATGCCACTAGCATCATATCAGGTATGGTTCACGTGTCACAATATAGTTTTGAAATAAGTATTATTTCGTGATTAGAAAATGTATCATTTTTGAGTCCCATTCGATACGTGTCCCTTTAATGACACTTCTCTTCTATAATGTCGCTAAATAGTGAACCAGAAAAATTACAACGGAAACGATGCGTTGGGTACAATTTTAGATTGAATTGATTCGATTGGTGGAATTATTATCGGTATCTTCGGAGGTTGCCTTGTAGCGGTTTGTTCATTGGCCACCATGTTGATCGCTAATCACATTTTTCTCGCGTCGACACGACGCGCATAAAAGAGCTCTCGCAGCCGATATTTGCCCGAGCCGTTTTGTAATGTTTTTTCGCGAATTACGCCCCTACGCAGCGGCCTGTTCGCTTTTCGCGTGTGCAGGCGTGGCACGAAATACGATATCGAAACAAACAATAGTGTTAAACAATGTGCAGGCGCGCGCGACGCGCCTAGAAATCGGACGACTCGGCTCACTGGCTGGCCATGTCGATAAAAATAAAAAGTGTCAACAAAGTACAAGTGGACAGAACCACGGTGCAGGGGAATTGTTTGCGTTTTTTTTTTTACCTTTTTGGTTTTGTTTGAGGGAAGGATTGAATGCCGTAAATCTGGCTTATCAATTAAATGATTTATTCTGAAGAATCTGTGGAATATATTTTCAGAGGTGAATTTTGCAAAATCTTTTTCAAGTGTTATAGCGATTTGAAAGGAGTTTTTGTTTCAGGGACCAGAATCTGATATAATACGGTATTTTTGATGTTTTAAGTAGAATACAAATTGATAATAATGGATATTGCAAAGTAAAATACATTATTTGTTAAAAAAATTTTTTGAAAATAGTATTTCAAGCGGTATTTTATTTTACGACTAGTGAAAATATTTGAGTCATAGTAGAAAGTATTTTATGTATTTAATTTGTTATCAGAAAATAAAATATTGTTATTTTAATGAACGGAATTCGTAAAGATTTCCATATTAGGAAATGTTCGAAGGGGTTAGACGTTGAGACAGTCCTGCTTCCAGCAATCCGGGGGCAAGCCCTTGCGTTCCGAGGAAGATAAACTCTAAACAGTGCGGTCTTCCGTTTTCCTTTCCAGACGCGAGCTGGAAAAAATTCCAGTTAACGAAATAATATTTTTCAAATATTATCCATACGTAACAATTACAAAAATAAAAACATTTTATTTTCTGAAATTCTGCTTCTTATTTGAAATATTGTTTTATTTGAATTGTAAAGAATTGATTATTTAAAATAATATTTAAAATATTTGAAATATTTTTTCTGTAAATTTTACCCAGCTCTGCCATTACTTCTAATCGAAAATAATTCTTTAATTTTTAATTTAAGGGGACTTGATGCGTCTACTTAAAAAAATAATATCACTGGTCCGTATTAAAATTCTTAACAATTTGATGTTTAAATTTGGTTAAATCTCTCGTACTTTTTTCAATGTATTTGCTTGTTTCTGCAACAAATGTAAAATTAAGATCTTATATAAAAATCTTATCCAACACGCGGTATGACTTTCTACAAAAAAAAGAGCAGAACCTCATAGAAAAAGTATCAATCTGCAATCTCTGATTTCTATTTCCTATTTCAACTCATCTTAAGAACGAGAATTCTTCTGTTTTTGGTCATACGGTGGCACAAAGATTTACTTCGTTAGTTCGTTCTGTTTCAACATTACGTGTACTTGATCGATTCGTGCACTTTCTCGTTCTCCTATATACCGCGAATATCGTCCATAGTTGTTGGAAACGTGGTGAAACACGGAATAGTCGTCTCAAATGATGTGTTAAGCTACGTGATAGAGCAACAGCGTTCGAGTACTTTCGTCTTATGTCCACTAGAGATACACTGGAATCCGCTTATTACGATCACTTTGAGACTTACAATTTTTTATAAGAATAACCGGCTGATAACATTATGTAGAGAATAAATAAATGTTCACTATTGATCATTATTTCTCATAATATGATAAACTCCAAAATTACAGTTGAATAATTATAATTGTTAAATTCTTTCGGCAACAAAACAGTTAGCGTATTTTCCTTTAAATTTCTTTCTGCTTCACTGCAGTACCCCATGAAATTCAAACAAAAGCGATAATATAATGTTTAACCACTTCTACGTCATCTTTCTCTCTTTGAGAAGACATACAAAATAGAAAAAATCGAGTATCAGTTCCTTTTACCTGTTTAAATATCGTGGTGTTTAGATATGGAAGACAAATAGTAGTATTCTCAAGAGAAATTGCACGGTTGTTCAGAAACATCAGTCGTTCTAACGAATCCGTCTCCTGGTGTTACAAATATTAAGTTTGCTTAATTTATTCGACTTGTCCTATTGTAAAGAAATCTCAAATATTGAAGCCAACTAACTCTAAACTCTTTCCAACACCTTATCGAATTACTATAAAATTCAGAAACTTAGGCAACATTTTTCTTCTTCTCCATCATCATTTTCCCCTTCCAAACATTTTAAAATGCCCCGAAATATAGAAACTTGTTGTTGATAATTAGACTGCAGATCTCTATGCAAATTTAAGTTCTTATAACGGTTCTTCACAACTGTTTCAAGAACCTAAACCTATCTTACAACAATTTTCGAGCCCTGATACGAAGTTGAAAAACATCTGCAGCCTGTTGATAACTAGTTAAGTATCAAAGGCATTGTTTAAATAGCAAAAACAAGCAGTAATATTTGTAAGAAAATTGCATGGTCGTTTAGAAAGGGAAACATCAGCCCATCTAGAAGGACGCATTGGGTCGAAACGAGGCTCGGCGTCTGTTCTGAGCAATTCCCACCTCGGGCCTCCGCTGATTACCGAGCATCATCGCAATTTCTCCGAAAACCTCTGGGAAAAGCTGGCCAGTCGACTGTTAAGACCGGTCTCTTGGCCGATTTACAGGTCGCTAGACCCGCGAAAGACGGATGAGCCGGTTTATTGACAGAATCGTGCCGCGGCCGAGGCTTACGTAAACGTCCGCGTTGCGTAACCCGTTGGTGACCAGGATGGATAGAGAATTAGAGAGAGGTCTCCTTCGTAGTTGTCGCCGTCTTTGTAACGCGTTTGATTTGACGCGAAGATTCTTTCCCCTTGAGAATGCTAGAGCATCGTGGCGTAATTCGACGCTCGACTAAACGTGATGCTTGAATGAGAATTTTCTTGACCATTTTTCTCAACTGAACACAATTTTTTCGCGACGTTAAAGTTTTTTGGCGCGGTGGTTAGACGAAGTAAACCGATGTTTTCGAATGATGAGAACCATAAATTTTTATCAAAGAAAATTTTTTACTGTTTAGTTATTTGCTGAATAATCACATATACTCGTTCAGCAGAAATGTATGCATTCGTAATGACGGTTCTTAATTATCTTTCGCTGAAACAATTTACAATTCTCTGCTCTAAATTGCTTTGGAAATCGCCGGAATTATAATATACGTACTTTCTAAATGATTCTCACTCTTCAACAGTATAACGACTAAAGTCACGTTACTCTCGTGCAATGGATTTTGCGATTGAATATCGTATGGCGGTGAAAGGGTTTATTAAGGGTAATAATAGTGATAAGTGAAAAGAAGTACAAGTAACTTCACACGACTTTCCATCAATCACCTTTTCTTTGTTTCTCGCGTGTATTCACTCGTTCTTGTACCATGCTCGTGTTTATACTAATTAACGCTCGCACAATTTCCTCATTTATGTGGAACGTTTGGTGAAAAGCGGTGTTCCGTACGATAAAACATGAAAAATTAAAAATATCATGAAATTTCTTTCATGGACGATACGTGTGTGGAAAATGGGTTCATTGTGGGTATGTTAATGCAGGGTAAAAATATTTTAAAGTAGGAAGGAAATGGCATGAAAAGGACGTGTATTGAATAGGACATTCTAATTGTCTCAAAAATGATACATTTTCCGATCGTGAAATAATATTTATTTCAAAGCGGTATTATAACATATTAACCATACCTAATATGATACTGGTGGCAATGCATACATAATTATGATAGACACGAGTATTTTTCGTACTTCAAAGTAAAATTTTTCCTGTTATAACAGTGGTAAAAATGTTTGCCCGGAATGCGTTTTAATGTTTATAACGTCTCACAACTCGCAAAGCAATAAGCTTTATTTCACAGTATAGAAATATTTTTATTGTATACACATATATACGTTTTATTACATATATTGATATAGACGATGATGAGGAAATACGTATATTTGAGTATAAATATGATAATTATTCGATATACTCATATGATAATATTTTTTATGGAAAATTCGTTTAACACTGATTCACTTTATTTTCTGTTCTGCAAAAAAAGACGTAATAAAGATAATAACGAAACATGACAACAGCTATTTTCCAGCAAACAGAGTACAAAATCATAGCTCTAGAAATTTAGAAAATTAGGAGTCGTACCCGATCAATGAAAACAGTGTACCCCAAGCCCTTTCAGGCCTTTAAGAAAGTCCTCTCTCCAAGAGCCACACTCTCTATGTAGAAATTCTCCGTTTAGGGGGTTGATCCCTATCGAGAATCCCATGAAATCTTTTACACCAACTCTCTCGCCCCCTATTATACAACACGAAAACGAAACATACTCCCCGTTTCGAGAATCAAACCTCCTCCCTGCAACTGTATACGAAGCTGTTTATCCTTTGTCCAGCAGCAGTTTTAGTTTTTGGTGCTCCCGTTGTATCGTACGTTCACGTCGATGGAAGAAATTCGCCGGTTTCGATTTCTCGGTAACGGGCTAGCTAGATTACTCTGTAGATGTGCTATGGCGTGAGCAAGAGGGGACGACGAGGATGGGAAAGGGGCGTGTTGCGCCAAGAGACCGTCGAGCACGGAAGGAGCTGCATAATTCGGTAGACGATATTAGATCTCATTGTTAGCGGATTCGATAGACACGTATAAAGAGGTTCGGGATCGCAAGCGATCGAGTCAAAGGAGAAACTACGAATGTGTGTATACAGGGTGGCTTCTATAATGTGCGGTCTTATAATGGGGTAACTCTAGAGATTTCGACTGTTCGGAGTGCAATACACTTAATATTAGTTAGTAATTACTTGAGTTCATTTTTTGTTATTGTATTTGATTATTTGACGAACTTTTGTATCCTATAAATTTCCGTAATTTCAAATGGTGATAATTTTATTCAAACATTTGTAGTATTAACAAAACTTATTAAAATTTGAAAATCTTATGTGTATAACATTATTTGTGCATATTTTTATTAGTTCTATTTATTATACTTCCTTAAATTCATCGGTATTTCATATCAGATTTGATTTAACATTCCCTTAAACTAGATCTTCCAAATTTTCAAATTTTATTCAAGTCTTTGTTGACAACAAATTTCATTAAAATTTGGGAATCTATATCTACGTCTATATCATATTTCTTTTATTTCTGACCTTGCATAACCTGGAAGGTCATAGTATACTACTTGGTTGAACTCGTCTTGATGCACACTTTCACATGATGCAAAAATATATACATACAGCATTTCGTTTAAAAAATTGAAAGTCACCTTCACTTCTTGAAAATGATTGCAAATATAAGAAATTGATACACACTATTATGTTGGTTATAAAAGACAATAAAACTTTTCCCTCTTTCATTTCCTCTTACACAACACTGTAATACAGTGGAATCCGGTTATTATTATCACGGATAACGTTATCACGTGGCTATTATTATCATAATCAGTCGATCCCAAAACACTCTATATAAAATTAGTTAAAAATAATCCGCCTATTATAATCAAACTTCGGTTATTGGTATGACATGCGATGATTATAGTTGGAGACAAACGATAAGAATTCTTAATCAATTCGTACTAAATGAAACTTCTTTTAAGTAGTTTTAATTAATTCATATATCTTTTATCTTTTATATGAGTGCGCGGCAAGAATTATTAGAAAATACGTAAATACAACGGAGGAGAAGTTAGAGAAACAAGTTCATAACAATTTGCATGTTCTTAACGAAGATAGTATGTCCATAAAATCCTATAGAAATGTGATAACTAGACTACTATGGCTATGCAAATTCGTATCTCTTTAAGTAATACTGAAAGATTGAAGTTTAATAGAGATCTGTTTAATTCTCCAAATGTTATAATTTTTACTGTGTTTTAAATATTTTGCATATTTTTATATAATATATGGAATCTGTTCTTTTTTGCAAATATAAATTTACCATAAGTGGGTAAAGATCCGTAATCTAGTTATATTTGTTCGTACTAAAATGAGTTGAATAATGAACATTTTCTATCCTCTGCATAATGTTATCAGCTCAATATTCTTATAAAAAAATTGAGCCATTTCTTTTAAGAATGACTTAAATCTATTTATGGCTACCAAAAAGATTTTACTTTTTAAATAATGATAATTCATAAATAAGGTGATTGGATTAGTAAATCCCATACTTTAAGAAACACAAAAATATTACATTACCATGTTATCACCAATAACTTATCAGTCGACTGCGTATATTTGTACAAATTCGTATTATTTTTAAGAAGCGTTAAAGGAATGGGCCGCAAACAGAAATTTGCTTCGCCCCCTAAATATTATTTGTACTTAATTTTGAATATTCTACGTATCTTTGTGTGTTACTTGCATTTTACACCTTTTTGCGTATTTAATTTCCCTATAAATGTATAAAGCAATTAAAGTCTATGTATCAGTTACCAATACCATTAAATTAACCCAAACGCAAGCCCTTAAATATCTCAATCTAAAAATAAATAGACTTAAACCGTATTCGAAATAAATGACACAATTGTAAGTCCCAAATAACCGGCTTCCTCTGTACAACGTAATTGCAACCCCTTATAATTTCCCTTGCCAAGCTTATCCTACTCGTCTAAATTAATTAATTTATTGCACATACCAAAGTAATCCGTGTGTTAAGAAAATACAGCCCCAGGTTCGCACCTCCTCTAAACGTTTCTCGTAACAAAGTTATCCAAACCACCCTGTATACAACTTGTGAGCCACGTGGCAACGGAATATCCGGCACACGGCAGGAAGGAAGGAAGGAAGGAAGGAAGGAGAAGGTGAGGAAAGGAAGAGGGTCCTCTCGAGGTGGAAATGACATTTGTATGCATTGCGGCCCGTATTACACTAGAACCAACTCGATCCAGCACCTTCTCTCAAGTTCTCCTCTCGCTTCCTGCGAGTTACTCCGTGATTACTGTTTTCCTATGCCGAGGCGTGTTGCTTCGGTTACTCCAGAAGGAAGCACACGCCTCGTCGTCGTCGTCGTCATTCTCGAAAGACGCCGGGAATACGAGGCTGACCTAACGCGAATGACAATCGAGCCCCCAAAACGACCGACGTTGTTAGAGATGTTTCCCGTTCTCTCCTTGAACATGATCGGACTCGTGCGTCGGGAATTTCTGGAATAAGCACTTCGGTTTTGCATGAAAATGAAAGCGTCTTGGGATCGCGCAGAAGTAAATCATCCGTGGAAGATATTTAGAAATGCACCGCTGTTCAAAAGTATTCGAACAGGGATTGTATCTACCTTAAATATGGAAACAATTGTGTAATTGTTGGAACGTATCGGAGTAAACGTTCGTAATATGGAATAATTGATCTTAAAAGTTTGCTAAAAATAGGGGGATTTATCCTTTTTAATAAAATCAATGCGATGGGACAAACAAACTAATAGACAATCATATTTAACTGATTGAGTGTAAAACTATTCAAATGATTCAAAATTATGGTGGAGAAAAATGATATAATATATCGTTGCATAATAAATGTCGATTTAGAAGGAAAAGGTATCAGCAAGTATAAATCGTTTTAAAACGAAAATTTGTAATTAAGGTTATAAATATTTTGATCAATATATCTTCACCGCCGTGATATGATGTTTCGTGATTTTAAAGTGGTTCGAGCGAGTTCTCATTGAAAAACAACATTTATTATACAACAATTTAATAACAAGACAAGCGTATCAAAGTAAATAATGTACGTATTTGTAGCTTAAATTTGTTTTAAAATGCGCTGCTAATAGAGAAATTACAGTAAGATTCTGAAACTGTGTCGAAGTATTTGTGACGGATACAAAATTGCTGTTTCGACTAAAAAAAGCTTCAAAGCGGACATTTTCTACTTTATAAAAATATTTATTATATCAACTGCTGTGTATTGAATCCAATTCAATGTAGATCATGAATTTTTAATTATTTTTATTCATTCTCATGCAATTTTATTCATGTAATCAATGATATTCTATTTACGTAACGTTTTCCCGGAATCTTTTTAACTTATACTTTTATATTTTATGAATTTCCACCCCATTTTTAGTATCCCAAAATATGAATTAGAAATTTAGAGTGCGCATGTAGACTTTCGTGATGAACTGTATTTATTCGTTGTATTCCTACGAAGGAAATTTTACACCGTCAGTGTCAATAATTTTCTGTGTGCATATCGAATATCTACTTAATCTTTACTCGGAATTCTAAAACCGTCAACTAAATGCCACCCGTTTCATTTTAAAGCGCACGGAAAAATGGTTATGTAAAAGACTGAATTGTAAAACAAGGTTGAAGCACAGCAGGGTGGAAATAAATTTTGTGTAAGGGGTGGAAAAGCGTGTGGGTACATGGCATCGAAATGAACACCGCCGCTCGTCGTGAAATTTCTGCGCTGGCGACCAGCGTCGCTGCTTTTCTTTCGCGTCGTAAAAACACCATATAAACGCGGTTTAAAGACAAACGCGCATCGTAACAGAATCCCATTTAACCAGTCGGTTGCTTTCCTTTTTATACGAGTCGGAGACGGCATAACGGATGTTAGGAAAAGGTAATACGAGCGTTTGTGTCGCGAACATGCTGCGTGGGAAAAAGCAGTGTCCTTAGACTCCTCGTATCAAAATGTTCCTGCGATATCGTTCGATATTTTCTCCCCTTAGGCACCAAGTGCAGTATCTTGCGTAGTTTCGTATTTTAAACTAATAGGAAGACGTACATACGTTATCGACAGAAGTTTTTCGACGCACTAACGTTCCTCAAGATTACGTTTCTTTTTTGTAACACAGATTCAGCGATGTTAATCAAAGCTTCTGATTAACCCTTAACTACTATTGTCGATCTGTAAGACCGCTAATAATAATTACTTATTCATCTGTATTTTACTTTCTGCATGATTCACGAGCTTGTCACTTTGGATACTTTTCAATTGTAATATAATGTTCAATTACTGAAATCGAACCTGGAAAATAGAGATAAATAAGTAATTATTAGCGGTCTTATAGACGTTTTAATAGGTGTAGTAGTTAAAGGTTACTAGCTAGAAATAAAAGGGAGACTTTATTGTAATTTTAACTCATTAACACTAGAACTACTGAGGTAGTCAAAATAGCCGGTTATAAATTTACCATAAAAATTATATAAATTTGCTACGGTACAATTTTTAAGTTATGAATGCTTTCCTGTATAAAATATATATGAAGATTTGTTATACTTCAATTACATGCACCTTGCAAATGTTTACCATTTTTATTTCTTCAGTAGATGAGTTAGTCCAAATATGGGCTAGTTAAAGTGCTTAAGACTTATTAAGTGCTGCCTTGTATCAGTAACGGTGCAGAACTACGACTACAGAATAAATAAAGTTTGACAGAAGGAATAGTAACCATCGTTTATTGTGTTAACTTTTTTTTTACTTTTGGTTAACATATTTGAATTCTACATCAAAAAGTTAACATATTATAGATATACACTGACATGTAAACGATTAGGTATCTTCAACGGGTTCAACAATAAACGTTAAAATAATGAAATATAATGTAAAATATATAAAAAAAATATATGAATATATAGAAATAAATAATGTAAAACAAATGTGGTAGCCTATATTTGGGCCACCCCTCTACAAATAAGTATACTTTAGTCGTCGGTAGTTCTGACGTTAATCCACAAAAAATTATGCATCCTACACGATGAAGAAATCCACCTCTCTGAAATCGTATTTCTTTCAAGCAAAACATAGTCTAACACACCCTTAGTCAAACCTAGTCAGCCCGCATTACAAATTTCCTCAGGAACAGCTCTCTGCCAAAAGAAAATCCCCGTGACCGAATCCATTTTCCTCCACTTTCCACCTAAATCTGAAAAGCCTGACTCAAAGGAACTCAAAGGAATCCTGCCCAAAAGGGGAGCAAAGAGGCGGAAAACAGAGAAACGATAACACTATCGTCTCTCGTGATGAACAGTTTCCCGGAAGAAGGAAGTTGGCGTGTAAACAGTCATTAGAGCGCTGGCTTTTGCCTCATGGTAGATTTTTCCCCTGCTCTGGTGGCTTTTACATGCAGTTCTTCACGTTATTATGCACAGCAAACTGCGAATTTCGCATAGTAGAGTAAGTAAGTACGTGTTCCGTTGTAACACGCGTCAAGCGCGTGTACTTTTTCGACGCGGCGGTGTTTCGCTTACGTAACGGCCCTGTCGCGATTCTTTTCCACGGGAGAATAACTACGAAGCGAGTCTGACTGTGAGAGATGGGGAGGAATTTTATTCCAGGATCAAAATCGCGATTACACGACCGGAAGACTTTTACGGGCCTCCGTGGAATCGTGATATGGCGCGGTTCACAGAAACTTCGTCGACAGCTTAAGCCATTTTTTGATTTGATTTACTTAACTCGTAATCACAAACGTGCAGTTTATGAGACATTAGAGATGCCGAATTAACTACTGAGTAATAATTAGGCTACGGAAGTTTATGCAGCGAATATGTAAAATGTATGCAAGATATATGCAAGGCAAATATTAATAATACACATTTTACAAGAATGAAAAGATTCGTGCAATTGTGTTTCATTAATTGATTTTATTATATATTTTCATTAATGATACAAATCCTGCTAAAGTAACGGAATATAGAAAAAGAACATCGACATTTGATACTGAGACAATGTGTCAAAAAAGCTACATTGTAATTGATATAGTCCATAATGGCGAAATTTTAAACATGTATAATAATTAGTCGAACTAATTTTTAAACAGATCTTATATATGCATGATTTATGCAGAATATGTAAAATATATGGAGAATGTGCGAAATTGATACAGTATGCAACATATGCAAAATGAAAAATACATTTTTGAGATCCTTTAATCGTGGAACAAATTTCTATCAAGGTCGCACGTATTTGATGTACGTCTATAAAAATATGCATTTGCATAGATTTCCGGAATCTAGTAATAATACGTGCTTAAAATAGATCAATCTGTAGATATAGTTAACTCCAATGTAAAATAAGCAGCTATAAGAATATTTTGCCATATTTTAGACTCGCGTGTCATTAAAACTTTTCTATAAACCCTTCAACGCAATTTCAGAACTAATTTCCCACAAAAATAATTCTAGATGTCCGATTTTGTATCAATGTAGAAAAAGTGAAAAATTCCTAGGTCTCGTAAGGTCCACAATATTTGTACTTATGCAGCTCAATTTCACATGTAGTTCTCTAAATTTGTTCATCAAAATTTTGTAATTTTAGCTATTCTGAGAATCTCAAGGTTGAAAAATAAAATGATTATCTCACATTCAAAGCACTTCCTCTATAGTGTATAACTCCGTTAACACGTCGACGTGAAGTCATTTTGCATACGGAGGCACCAATAATACCATCGTTGAACGCGTTCGATGGCCGTCCATCGTTCGTGCCGTCGAAAATTACGGAAATATAGCAGACGACACCTCTTGTCAACGTTAATCACGTTTTCATCGGGACATTTCACCGCGGTATGGTGCACTTTACAAGAACCATAAGTCGATGCACGTGAACTAGAAATAGATATGAAGAGAGCAACCGCGTCGTCGCTCTTTACGTCAGATAATTGCATGCTCTTTCAACCAGCCTGGTCTCGTTTGTAATTAAGCGGTTGCTACCTGTGTTTTCATGCACACACCGGAACAAGATTTTAACCTTGTTAATCGTTTACAAGAGTCAATGACCCTATTTTGCAAATTTACGCGACCAGTGTGCGCCGTTTTAATAGCTTCTTTGCACAATTTTCGTGAAATTATATCAAAGACGATTCGATACATGTGCTAATTAGCTTAAGAATTTTAAAGGGTTTTTAATTTTGTACTGCTAAATAAAATACTTGTCTGTGCTCCGTTCGACGAGACGAAACATTTCAAGTGGTTCTAGGTATCCTTAACCGTTCAAGTGTTTTACTTAATTTCGAAAGTGTACGCCTGTGTGCCTAGTTATTTTTAAACGATGACGAGTTTACTCGACGAAAGCGGAGTAAGTACATTTGCTATAAGATCGCTACTTGCGTCAAATGTTTGCAGGGTTAATTAAAAAAGCGCAACCTTCCCTTCAAGGTTGGGTATTTTAATTCCCTTCAAGGGTATTCGAGAGTGAAAATTCACTGCAGACAAAATAGACTCACAATCAGTGTGTCTACGAAGAGATAACTAGAAAGACATGGAAAATCGTTTGTCTTCCCTTTTCCTTCCAATTGAAACATTATAAATTGTAATTTCACAACGCCGCAATCTTATCGAACAAATTTTTTCTTACAACATTTATTCTTATCTTTTCAATACCAGTTGTGATTGAAAGTTTTATCGAATTACCGGTAAGCGAAAAAGTCGGTAAACTCACGATCCCAAGTGTAAATGAATGTCAGTGTCCGAATCCGAAATCTTCTCCGAGGCTTAATGGATGGAACCCCTGACCGAAATCAACAAAACTTTTCCATTTAGCAATTTATACCTGTCAATCGTCAGATGAGCATTTTGGTTATGCATCCCTGTACATCTCTTACAAGAATAATCGATACATCGAGTCAATTAAAATGTTGTGACGGACAAAAAGATCATCAGCCGTAACAATTGCGTGAGTGATTAAGGCCGGCCGCGTAATTATGGCTACTATCGTTCGCTGATAGTTCAGCCATCGATGCTGCAGCATGCTGGTGCTGAATAAACCGTTTAGGCGAGTACATTCATTAATTGATTTGCCAGAAATTGATTAGCGAAATCCAATATTCTTCTTTATTACTTTTAAGATCATCCATTGAGAATGCCACGCGTCAGATTATTTAACCTATTACCTCATCACGACCAGTCACAATCGTGATGAATAGACTGCGGATTTTTATGCGTTTATGAGAAAATTAAATGGATAAAAAAAGTACAGAATATACGAAGCGTATAATAATATATAAAATATGTAAATTAGAAAAAAATATTTTAATGCTCGGTGAATGAAACTACCTACTACTATTTTAAGAAGTCATTTGCTGTCTTACTATTTCACACCTGTTTACAGTGCTAGATTAACCAATAAACAAAATAAGCACATGCTTAAGGCATCAAGTAAAACATGGGCACGATATAAATATGAGTAAACGAAAATTGCGTGATTGTGTGAAAATAAATAGTGGTAATATGTTTTCACTTTACCGTAAGTTCATCTGATTTCGAGAAATAAAATTTCATTTTAAGGATGTAATTAAGGAACTGTTTGTTGTGTTGGAATATATTTCCTGCATACGGCGTCCGTAAAATTTTTTAAGTGCTTAGAGCTTCTTAAAGTCGTAGTCCCGACCCTGCATGTACTGCCCGTCCACGAAAAGAAGGCAGACGAATCTTTACACCCTCACTGTAGATATGGTCCACTGTATTCCCTATCACCACACGCCGTCTTCATTATTAAACCACTGTCGATCATTAATGTCTTCGGTTAATAGTGAGCAATGCATGTGCGTGTAGATAGGCTAGTAGATTGTACTTAGAACGCGAATGTACTATGCAGAAATGACTTGTTGGCGAGGTTCCTGCAAGCTGAACGACACAGGGGCAAGGGGAGCAGTTCGCTCGCACCGCCCATTAACCAGTAGAAAATCTTTCTTCCGGATTCTTAGATGCTGCATGCATAGTAGTAGGTCCTTCATATTCGCTAAGAATTCGCGAGTGCGGACCCTCTCAGCTATCTTCTTGAAGATTTCCTCACATTCTCACGAGAAAAAAATTAGGTTTACGCCAATGCGATTCAGTTGTAGTTCCAAGTCGTTCTATCTCACTCTACCTCGACGTGTTTTGTTTCGCGTTCTTTGTCACGCAGTAGACTTACAGTCGTGACCAATTCATCCAATGACGATAATACGTGTGACTGAAGGTCTCGCTAATATGCGACAACCAATCGGTTTGCCTCGCCAACAAGTCATCTCTGCACAGTAAATACTTGCGTGCCTTCTTGTCGCGGACCAATAGTACACGTTTATCACATTCTCGATTGTACGAATAATTTTGCGATTCACCGTTGTGTATTAATAGCAGGGATTGATTTGGGTTAACTGAAATTCTGATGGCGCTGGGTTCATAGGGTAGGGGTGACACATTGTTTTCGGCTGTGGTGACGCTTCTACACAGATATGAATGCATAATGCGGTGTAAAGGGTGAAAGTGAAAATATTTGTATGTATAGCTTATTTTAGAGACGATTACTTTACATAGTCATAAAATAACCATTGCTTTAATACCGAATGATGAAATTGTTGAGTGAATTACACCTACTATTATATTGTAATTAATTGCACGGAAATTTGTATTGGGAGTATTACAGGGAATGGTTCTAGATTTTATTCTTTATTTTAAAAATGCTACGTTTTTTAAGATATACAAAATAACGCAGTACTTTTTCTGATTTATGGTTTACCGTTTGCCTTGTGTTCGTTTCTATAACTCTCTTATATTATATATACAGATATATGTATATTACATATAATATTATACATCATAATTTTATACTATTCACTAAATGATGCAGAAAATTATTTATATATTTTAAAATATGTGTAAATATGCTACAGTAAAAAATATATGATTCTATTAAATTGTAACACATATTCGTCCCATTTTTTCAGTATTTTGAAATCCATTCATCTATAAATTCAGAAATAAGTTTAATAAATTACGTGTGTACCATTTTGTTCAGTAACTTTTTTCAATATTCCTGGTAGCTAATGTATTTCTCTGTCGTAAAACTTTTTAGAATTGTTATCAAATAACTGATTCAATTAAGACGAATATTCCTTACAACCCAGCAATACAATTCAAAATTCAAAATTAATATTCTTCTAAAGACATGATTGAATTATATGGACTCGAACTTAATAGAAAGATTCAAGAAGAAATTCCATATGATCCCGAATATTTTGTATACATAAGATCGCATCCTAAGAATTCCGCCCTTAAGAATTGGATGAACACTAAAACTAACCTAATTATTTTGTATTTTGTTTTCAGGTAAGAAATGCATAAGAATAAATCACATAAGAATTTAAGAAGAGATCCATCTGACAGTCTGCAGTTCACATGTGCGTATAAAGAAAAGTTGAAATCAATCTATTAATATATCAGTTTGATTAATTTATTTTAAATATTGTTGAGAAAATTCTGTTGAAGAATTCTGAATTGAGAATCTTATAGTTATCTTGTACCCGAGATGTTTATATTTATTTGGACAATGAATGCCTAATTACCTAATTATTAAATAAGAATATTTAGAGAAAAATTTGAATATAATTAATCGGATACATAAAAATGTGGTTAATTTATTATAAATGTAGTTCAGAAAATCCTGTTGATAAAATAGATACCCAAAATGATTATTCTTTCAATTAATTTATTGGAAAGCAGATAAGAAACATTTTTTGGTGTTCGTGGGGTGTCTATATATATTGAAATTTTAGATTTTAGAGTAACAATATGGACGAAAATTGTTAAAATTCTTCCATAATTGAACGTTACTTTATAGAAAATTTCTCCAGCAATTACTTTTTGCGATACGTGCCTCTGTCTATCTTTTTATAAAAGATGTTATAATTGCATTTGGATTTTATTTTAACGTGAAGCAAATTGCAAGCATTTAAGATTCAAAGTATTGAATAGAAAATTCTAATATCCTAAAAGTAACTTCCTTAACAAACAGATTTAAAATAAATGATGTTAAATCTAATTTTCAATTTGAAGTAAGAATGATGCATAAAACATGATGGGAAAGATGCAGATAATCTCTTTTCACGTAACATCAATCCAAGCCGAACGGCAGAGGCGAGATTTTACGATGAAAACGCGTCTGGATTTGTGGAATCGTGACTTAAGAGCGTCCGAACGAACCAGAATTAAAATTCATACTCGTTCGAATTAATTTTCCTTTCTCTAAGATAGATCTTTATTCCTGCATAAATTCACTTCTCTCTTCTCCGGGGCTTCATTACTTATCGTAATTTTACAGGCGATTCTTCATCGTTAGAGTCTTCGCTGCAGAACGATATTAAAGATAATTGCTATAATATTTTGCAATGCTTGCCCCTAAACAACCAGTTATGAGTTACCGTACTGTAAGTAAACTTTGCGCTTCGAAATTTTCCCCTAGTAAAGTTAAAAAAAGAAAAAATGCTCAACAATAAATCCATCTTTTAGTTTTAAATTCTACACATTTACCTAATTAATATGATGTAATACAACTTATTTATATATATATATGTATTGTATAAATTTACTATTAAATTGTACCATATGAAATGCAACTCCACATAAAAACGATCTATATTTAAAACACAGCAATAGTTTTTTCCTAATGAAATGCTAACTGACATATTCAATTTTGAAAAACAAATTAATGTTTCTTACTTCGATAAATTACGTAAATGCTTCGCTTCCAATCTATCACTTTTCGTAACTCTTAAGTGAAGCGATGCATTCACAAGTCGAAAAATGTCATATTGGATTTGTTTTGTGCAAAAAGTTCTATACAAATTATTTATCATTATATACCCACTTAATTTTAATATGTAGAAATTACTCGTCTTTTATGTGAAGCATACTGTACGTAAGAAAACTGTTCGGGCCAATTTGTAGGAAGTCTATGGCATGGTTTAGAGCAGTGTTTCCGAACCTTTTTTGTGCCATGCCCCACCTAAGCCTTTCTACAATTCTTATGTCCCCTATGTAACATATGCATAATTTCTAATTTTCAAAAATCGAATTGTTCACTGAAGAAACTTAAATGATAGGTTTTAAGAAGAAATCATTAGGAAATTGTTGAGGTAACACAGTAAGTAAATTTTCAAAACATATAATGGAGAACTGAAATTCAAGTACAAATAATTTTAATGAAAAATTTTTCTATATTATTTTAATTATTACTACGTATTTCGTTTTTAAATTTAGTGAGATCATTGCGCTTGATGCTTGCTGCAAAGAGATTTTATGTTAGGTTCCAATTTAGTTGTGAGAATTATTACTATGTATGTGTATTATTACTGAGAGTCGCCATACGGTTAAATTAAACTCTAGACGAGTCCATTTTCCAATTGCCCCCCTTAACAATCAAATTGCTCCTCTGTGGGGCATCGGCCCCACGTTGGGAAACACTGGTTTAGAGGTACCGCTATTTTTGAGAATTCGTTAATTTGGTTTTTCTGTCATCCGGACGACACTCGCTTGGACTTTACTCCTTTGTCATAGCACTTATATAGTCTTTAATTTCTTTCATATATTTTCCGTTCGTCTCAATAGCTATTACCCTATCGCAAACCGCGTCCTGAGCAGTCAGCGCGGACCATGGATCACTCAACGGTTTCCGCGGTCGATGCAAGGTCAAGGAAACCGTCTCAGGTGTTGACCAGATGTATCGCCCACCCCCTTCGAATTCTAGCGTTTCGTCCCCTTTGAAAAACCCGCGACCCCTTCCTCAAAGGAAACACACCGAAGGCGTAAGCGAAGGTGTGTCCTTCCAACCTAGGCTCGCTGATTGGGACTTCCCAAAAATTAAAAAAAAACAATCAGTGGGAAATTACAAATTCCAAGGGGAAGCTTGGACAGACTCGCAATCCCGACATCACTTGTACAAGAGTTAACGTCGTCTAAGCCGAGGGAGCCTAATAGGCTGGCTTGCGGTGCCCAGGATTTGACCTATATACACGCAGGTGTTGGGAGCGAAAAACCACTGCAAAGGGTCACGCATGTGGATGTTATATGCGGCGGTGCTTGGAAAAACCCCTCCTTCACCAGTTAAGGATCACTAGGAGCTCACTTGTACAAGACAACTCGCATAAGAACCACCGTGGAGACGAGTCACTCCTAAGCCACCGTAACTACTAGTCACCTTTAACCGCTACTTGTACTCCGCCGAAGTTCTATAGATACAGTCCACTTTTTTCTCTATGCCGCGATTTCTAAAACATTCACGGGCTAGACCACGATGCAACAAAAAATAAAACGGGTTAATGAACTACGTTACTCAGGCTCTTCTTATTTCCGAAAAAAAAACAACAACAAACGGCGAAACAACGAAGAAACGAACTAATTAAATATCCAGCTAGGATCTGTACCACGGAAGTATAAAACCTTTTTGTAGAGGGTGTACCTGAATAAGTGGGAAATATTTTACGCACCGATTCAATATCTAAGAATAGTGAAAAAAATGTTTGTACATATACATGTGCTATTTTACATCGTTTACGAGTTATGACATGTTTTGTATTGTAAATAATAATACTACTACTATAATAATACTTCGCGTTCTGGAATTTAGTGAATCAAAGTGGTCCCTATTTACACTGTCGCTACATTTTATCTACTCTATACACAATGAAAGAAGGCAAAATTCGCTGCATCTCGTAAACAATATAAAATAAACGTGTTTCATTATATTTAGACGCTGAATCAGTGCGCAAAATATTTTCCACTTATTCAAGGACACCCTGTATATTTGCTAAACTGCACTACTGTAATGGGAAGATAAATTAGTATAAACAGGAAATGGAGCGTTGCTGTTTTTACAATCCTCATGGATGGATTTCATTTCTAGGGCGGTTAGTAATATTTTCCTTTAATCTTGAAAGAAACTTCCACGTGCTGCGCGGTGTATTTTCTGTGAAAAAAAGATTTCTTCTTGGAACGTAACAGGACGGCTTTACATTAATGGGATTAATAATTTTTCCGAAGCAGCTGCGGACGTTTAATATCAAGTACATTGTGTTACAATGTTCACTACGTAGGAACTTTAAATTAGTTGCACGTAAACTCCATTACGAACGTAATAAGCAATATTTAGTTCAGAGTAATTTTAAAATGTTTTAAAATGTTTAACTTAACATTAAGTTGCTGTGAAAATAGCAACATCGAAGCTGCTTAATTATTACTTATTTTTTTATTAAGATTGCTTGTTAAAAGACTAGCAGCTAATGTTGAATATTTTAATCTTAAAGATGATTAGTAGACGGCGGATTTTTATGCATTTATTGGAAACTTAAAGGTGTAAAGAAGTGTCGAATGCATATGATCTGCAAAATTATAGAAAATATAGAAAGTACAGTAGAAATTATGATACTTGGAAGATGAAGCAACCTCCAGTTTTAGTCCCACTATTTCATACTTCTTTATGCGTTTATGGGAAATTTTAATGTATAATAGGGTGCAAAGTGGACACCGTATACAAAATGTACAAAGTATAGTAACAATTACGGTATTTAGAAAGTGAAACAATCCCCAATTTTGTGTCCCCCACCTACATTCTTAATTTTAAAAATTAAGCATACAAAATTTACATAAAAATCCGCAGTATAATGATTAGTAACCTCATTGAAGAAAAGATGCTCATATGTAAGGTGTTCCACCTAAATGAGACCACATAATTGCCTTCTATATTATATACGTAAAATTCGACTCTGAAGAAAATTACTTTGGAACAAAAATATTTCTCGCAATATATGCACTCTGTAATATTATTCAAATTATATATGAAATATTACTTTTGTTATAATTAAGGGAAATTTTATCAGCTAAGACACTCTACAGGATCGAATTGGTAACAAGCAGTATTCGTATATTATTATACTTATTTTTGATCAATTAATTCCTAAAAGTACCCACTTAAATAAACACTAATTAATTACTAAATTTTCGCACCATTTCATTTTTATATAGATACTTTTATATTGCTACCAAAATTAGGTATTGTAGAGTTAAAATCCAAGATTCAATAAAAAAAGTACTTTATTTAAAGCTATGGTTTCGTATATGTAAGTACTGTGTGCCATTTGCAAAATAATTTATTGGATTTCAATTAATTGACAACTTGAACTGGAAAGTTAACCACAGTGCCACATAATGTCAGATTGATGAAGTTTAGTAAGTAATTAATGGCAGATCTCAGTTCTCACGAGCCTGTTCTCTTACTTTGGGTGTCGACACGCACTGCCAAAGTTTGTCTGTTAAAGCCGGAAGCAGGGTTCTCGAAGAAATCGCCATGAATGGAGTCGTCTGCTTCTTTCTTAACTGTCTCGTGAAACTTTCATAGACCCTCCAATTTAGGAAACGCGACAAACATTCATTTCGCACGAATCGTACCTTATTTATGGAAAGAAAAAGAAAAGTAGAAAAAACAAATTGGAGAATCGTAATATGAAAAGCAAAATGGATAATAATATTTCAAATGAAAATGCTCAAACATTTTTTTGGACTTTGCTAATTATTGTATTCCATTTTTCTATTATAATATTGATCATATTATTGATATTGCAAAGTATCCCGCCTACAATAGACCACTTGATCATCTTTTTTAATTATGATGATGTAACAAAAATTTCTTTAATCCTAAATTTATGTTCTCTATAACAGTTGTTGAGAATAGAAGTTCTCGATAATTGTTTCAAGAACTTAGACTTGTATTAAAACAATTTTCGCAACCCTGGTTAATAGACACCTCTGAAAGGAAAAAATGAAGTATAACCAGCATTCTTACCAAATATCTTCGAAAATTCAAACTCCAATTATTACACATTTATTGAGACATGTTTCCTCGATGGCAACCGCCATTTTCTGGATCCATTTTCAGTTGGTTCCAGCGGTCCACGCGGTGGAGACGTTTAATAACGAGCATATTACTTGGAAACGCATCGTGCGGACATGTTTACTCAGGATTTGTTAGCGCTTCCTTGCAATTCGAGGGCTTTATAGCTGCAGCAACAGTCGGTAGCCGCCGGTGCTGGTTTCGATACATGTTTTATCGCGTTTCGGATTACTTTAGAGCCACCTGAACGTTTTCTGGACCGAACAGAACGCGTTTAGCGTTTAATCATTTATTCATTCGGACATGGAACACGAAAGATTCCCGACCGTTGAATGGCGAAGAGGAATTCGTAACGAAAGCGTAGAGATACAAGCCTGTCTGACGTTAATATCTGCTTTGAATATTTCATTACTTATTTTCCTATGTTCCATATTCACGTATGGAATTTCGCAATTTCACGTATCCTTATACTTGATTTTGTTTCATTAAAGAGGTAGAATTAGGATTTGTTGCAATAACATTTAAAAAGAACAGAAAGATATTGTTCTTAGCAGAACTCAGGAAAAGAATTGTAAAGGTTAGCGAAAAATTCAAGAAGACAAGTAAATAACAATATTTTTGTCAAAATGTTGGTGGATAAATGAAATACATATTTGCAATATCTTCTGTCTCTTAAATATCTCCTCTGCCTTTAATTATACGACAATTGTTCTTGGTAGAATTTAAATGGTTTCGAAGGATTAATAAAATGGGGTCCAGTTATTTTATTATTTAAAACTTCGTATATCTCATTCTAAGTCCACGCCCAAACACTAAGTTCACACACAATACTCTTACACTGTTTTACAATTTCATCAAATTTTTGGTGTTCAAGATCATTTGAAAGTAACGTCTTATACATATTCAAATGTACTTTTTCATCCGCTTTATGGTGCAATAGGTATAATACCTAAGTACCTTCTTGATAAATAAGGCCCCCAATGTCCCTGAAAAAAATTTTAAGAAAGGAACTAGCCCAAAAGATTGTTTGACCATTGCTTGACTATTTCAAAGGTGGCCATTACAAATTTGATAAATTTGCCATAATCATTGCCTTGCATATGAAAAACGGCGAAACTTTTTCCCTCCTCATCTGTTTCTAAAATTTACCATTTGCGAAAGAAACGTTGAGAACTAATATCGTGAGCGCCATGTATATATATATATATATATATATAGATCAACTTCGTTAAAGTTTCCCGTTGTCCATAAATGGAAAACGTCTCGAGGTATAACATTGTGGAGCAAAGGAAGTAACCATAATCGAGGGAAGTGTTAATCGAGGTAGTTAGCTTTAATTGTCCGCAACAGGGAGGAAAAACAAGCAGTCTTAAAAAGCAACTCGCGAAAGACGTCTCCGAGTTCGAAGCGCACACCTAACAGAGATACTTTGCCCTGCTTATTGTGCTCGAAAACATTTGGTATATGGTGTTTCTCTCGGTGTTGCTTCCCATGAGGAGTCTCTTGACCACTCTGGAAAGTATAAATATGGCGTTAACGCGAGAAACCAGTCGAAGCTGGCTACTGGTTGCACGCGATGCGTGTTATGCCATCGTTCGGCTATCTTGTGTTGCTGATATCCGTTGAATCATTTATCTACGCTGTTTTATCGTCGGCTAGAACGTGTTCTGCTCTTTTATGTTGTTTTTTTTTTCTTTCCTTTTCTTTTTTCACTCTTTGTGGGAAACGGAAGTAGATTTGAGGTTTAGCGGTGAAAAAGTTGAAGCAAGTTGACGAGAGTTAAATGATGTGGTTTTGCTTTAAAGTAGTCTTTTACTGTGAAACTTTAAAAAAATTGATTCTTTTTTCCAATTTGCTTAAGGAATAGATTTCTAAATTGCGACGCAAACAACGTCTAATTCTAAAATTAATGAATTCATAGAGATTCAAAGATGCGGTGCAAGAAAATTGTGTATTAAGGTCATTATGTTAGTTATTATTACTGATTTCTTTAAACCTTTTGCTTGATGGGAAATTACTGTAAATTCTAACGATTGCAATGAAAATTTCTAAACAAATCATTGTAATCACATTAATTCATAATAAATCATGACAATATTAAATGGATAAATATAATTACTTAGTAACTATGAAAGTTATAAATCAACATTGTATCAAGTGAATTTTGTGTAAAATTATATATAAAATATTTCTAAGGAAAATAGTGAAGCAACATTTATTTTTAATAAATATTTATTAGTTTATTTTACTATGATACACAATGAGTCTTAAATAAATTATAATATAAAAGAACAAAAAATATATTTCGAAGAAGCAACACAAACCGAGAATCAAAAGTATTTGATCATTTATTACAATTTAGATTCTATAATAGCTTCTTTGAACCTGTTCGATTTAACGTGTCTCTTGATATTACAAATACGTTTGTATGTCACATACATTGCATACATTATGTAAATTGCGGATCTTTATGCAAAATTATATTTTTATTATCAAAATTAAAGAAAAGATTTCTACACGGAAAACCATTTTACCCATAAAATACAATAATTTGTATTTTAAATATTTTGTATATTTTTGCATGTTATGCGCCTTCTCTAATTCCTGGCATATTTAAATTTCCCATAAATATCCAAATTGCATAAAAATCCATAGCCTAATTATATATAATTCTATCTAGAGGAGATGAGAAAACTTAAGTTAAATTAGGTAACTCCAATTTCTTAATCATCGAGTTTTTACAAACATAATATATCTTCGAAGTTGTAAATAAAAGTAAATATCAGTATATAAAATGACGAAAGTAAAAGGGTAATAAGAAGGATAATTTAACTCAAACAGTCAAAACGCGAAAGCTCATTAAACTCCCAGATGTCTAAACCTGTTATTAAGCTAAACGGGCATCAATTAATCATAGGTAAAAAGTAATTAATCATGAGGTAGGAATAGCGTTACACGTACAAGGACGATCGTTAGGATAGTGGAAAGTATTTGAACTATTTGGTTGCACGTATTTCCCGGTTCGGCCTCAAACCCCGTCAGTGACGTAATAACAGTTAATTGCGACTGATTGTTAATACGAAGCTTTCCAGTAAAACAAGGAAGAGGCAACGCGGAAACAATGGCTCTCAATTAAATTCCTCTCTTATCCGGAGTGTCTATCTTGCGATGGAAGTGCCGGAACTGAAATGCTCTCCCTGTTTCCCCTTGTCGCCAGTTCCGTGTACTTTTGGGACACCCGTTATACAATCGATTGATCATTAAGCATACTTTAGAATTTGTCAGATTCTAATATTTATGATTTATATTTCAGATGGAAAACATTGGAAAATTTGAATACGTTGTTAAACAGAGTTAAATATTGTTGGATTTAGAGAATGAAATGTTTCAAAGAAAACAATTATGAAATCGGAATATTCATAATAATTTTAATACGATACTAAGTGAAACTTGAATGCAGGTAGAAATTTGGAAAATACAGTTTTTGAAGGCAGAAAATTATGAAATTGGAATATTTATGGTAATTATATCATAATACGCTATTAAATACAATATGAATACAAATAGAAGATTTAGAAAGTATTTTCAACTTTTTGAAATATATTCTAATATATTTATATTTCTTCATAAAACAGGAAAATATTTAAATTTAAAAATTGTTATTAAAAATGGACAAATTTAAAGGCATGGAATTAATTCATCCGCTTAATATTAAAATAAATTTAACATTGTATCATTAATTTGTAAGATGATTTATTCAATTCATTCAACTCTTATTTTATTTTCTATGCTTTTGAAGAAATCGTATCTATATCTCTTCATAATACAGGAAAAAATTTAAATTTAAGAATAGTTATTAGAAATAAACAAATCTAGAAGCGCGGAATTAATTAATCCGCCTAATATTAAAGTAAATCGAATATTTTATCATCAATTTACAAGATGATTTATTCAATAAGCTCAACTCAGACCTGACCGATTTCTTAAAAAAATAATCGGATTATTTACAAGGACGCGGGTGCAAAAAATTACTTGCTGGTGAAGAATGAATAATCGATTCGTTTGTCAATTTTTAGCCGTTTTATAATTTCTTCAATCCATTAAAGAACATCAGACGTAGACGGTGAGGAATTTTATTGGTTATACGAGCGCCGGCAATCCGAGAGCTTATTTGTCTTTATCGATTTTATTCGACGTGAGTTATTATGGTGGCTGCTGTATGGTGAACTATTTGCTGTTGTGTGGACTCCGAAGTAGCCGCGCACGAAATTTCTTTCTATTTCTACTGGTATTTCTATGTACGCCTTTCTTTCATACTCTTCTCGTTGGCTGTTATGTCTTTGGACGTCTGATGGGAGAAAATATTGAACATCTCAAGGTTCCGCTCACGTCGTGTCGTTAATCCTGATAACTATTTTCCTGCTTGACTCGTTGGACTGAGACGGTCAGCAGATCTCTTTTTCGGAGGAATTTTTGTATTTCATTTCGGTTTCTTGCAGATGGGGTTGATTCGATTCGAAGGAAATTCTTGATTAGAAGTAAGTTAGGAGTAGGAGTGAGTGGTAACAGAATTAGAATTGGGATTGAGAATGCAAGAAGGCTAATAGGATTTAAGTACGATTGAAATCTGAATAGAATTCAAAAGTAAATGAAATTTCGATTAAAAAGAAATTAGAATTTTAGTGGTGTTGAAATGTTTACAGAATTAAGATTCGAAACAGATTGAAAATTGACAAGAGTTCGAGTTGGGAGACGAATTTAAAGTGAAACAAAAGTAAGATTTAAAACAACTTGAAGTTTGCACCGAATTGAAACGTAAAACGAATTCAATGTTAATTCAAGTTTAAATTAGGAAGTAAGATCATTACTTTTGTTCAACATATTTGTAATTCTACATCAGAAAGCTAACGTGTTATAAATATACATTGACATGTAAACGATTAAATATTTTCAACAGGTTAAGTGATAAACGCTAAAATAAAAGTGGAAACCCATACTTGGACCACTTCCTCTATCTAATTTTATCAGAAACAAGTACTAGATTAAACAAAAGAAGTGAATTGTTCATTGGTACACCTAATACAAGAAGACAATCCAACTATATTGAATAAAATACGAATGCAATCCAAAATTTTGTTAAGAACTGAAGATTGGCTCAATCCCTGCCATACAAGGACCGATAGACAGTTGCTAAAAGAAAAAACCCCAAGCAATCATGGCGGGCAAGCGTAATCACCAACGCATGTACCCAATGTGTTGTAATATTTGTTGAAAAGAAACGCAGCAACGTTACAGTTGTCTCAAGAATCTTTTGCTTACATCGTCGAGGCGAATATTCGGTGATAATTCTTTGTCTCGTCGACACTTTCCTCGCGAGAGAAAGAAACCGAGGACGGAGAAATGTGTTAACACCTCTGCCATGCAGATAAAGTGACGGAGAGAAAGAAATAGAGAATCATGCGAGGAATATTATCGTTGCATCGTTGCGAAATCACATACGATGGGCGTGCGTCGCCTTTGTCGGCTGGAATTTGCGTTATTCTCGTGGCTTAATGAAATTTCTTTACAAGCATTGTGAGAAATGTTTCATAATCCCGTATAACCGACTGAAGAAGAAAGTACGTTGAAAAAAGTGGATGGAAAAGGAGGCAAAAAGAGTTTCATTTCTTTTTAAGAAGGAAGAATTTAAAATTCTATTACATATTCGCATCAGTTAAGGAATTAATTATATAGAAAGTTTGAGGATTCCTTCAGATCATTTTGCTACGAAAAATGACAGAGAAGTATAAAATAGAAATCAAGGAAAATGTAAAAATTGCAAAAGGAGTAATTATGTGTATGAGTAGCATAAAAAAATTCAGCCAGTAAAAATAATGAGAAGAGAATAAGTCAATAGTGGATTCATGTAGAAATAATTTATCAATAAATTTAGGATAAATTTAAATTGTCCAGTTGCACCAATGATTACGAAAGTGGTGTAAGTCGAAAATATAAAATACTTGAATCTATCACTTATTTTGACTTAAATTGATTTGTATAAAAAAAATATGGCAGTTTTTATTTTCCCTTTTTTAACAGAGATGATTAATTTTCTTAAACCTGTTGTCTTTAATTTGAGAATATTGCCCTCTGTGTATCAGCATCAGAAATCATTACTTTAAAAGGGTACTCTTCCCGAAGTTACTAATTATACACATATGTAACCCTGACGAAGCAAAAGAGCTATACTATATGATAAACGCTTTATCGAAAGTACGATCATTTCTAATCAACGAATGAAAGATATTCCCGGTTACGTAATGTTAATGCTTAGTTTCCGATCCTGTTTCAAGCATTCATAACTTCCAACTAACAAGGAACGTTCGGTAACACGAAAATTGAAACTTTGCACAAACGTTGTTCACGTAATCCTAGGGGTGAAAACACCCCCATAAAGAAAATATAAATTTTCATTCTATTGTCAATATCTTCAATACTATATATGATATGGAAAGAAAGTTGAATTCAAAGTTTTATGGTATTTGATGTCCCATAGTATGGCTGCAAAGAATTTTCAAAGAACCTTCAATTTTCAAAATTCGTCCCCTCTCCGCCTTAAAATTTTTCAAGTCCTATCTGTCTATTCTTTTACTATAATGTCAAGTCATTTCAATTGTTACATATTTAACAATTTAAATATGATTGTGTATTAGTTTCTTCGTTTAGTCGCGTTAGTTCGACTAAAAAATACAAATTTTTCTATTTTTGGCAAGCTTTTAAACTCAGGTGTTCTATACCAGCAGCGTTAACCTACTAACTTAACATTACAGGATATGTACCCGTTCTATAATAACCTACATTATATGCATGATCAAGGCGACTTCGAAATTGCATATTAAGGGCAAATTACGCAAATTACGTATTCATTATTCTCGAGTTGAATTTCGAAACAACTGGGGAACGCTTTAGATGCGGGTGCAATTTTACAAGCACGCATCGACCGCTTATCTTCGACCATTCCCTACGATTCCGGCAATTTACCGCCTTAATTCCTGATGATTAATCGCGTGGCACCGTGGAGAAAATGCTTCCAGCGAGATTGTAAGCGTTTCGTGCGTCTTTCACAGATTGTTGGCAATTTGACAGCAATCGTTCTCATACCATGGAATAAGACCGATGCTCTTAAGCTTCATTACAACAAAGACGATTATGAAGAGCAATGAGGGCTATGTAAACGACCGCAAATTAGAATAGATTCTAGGAGAGATGAGGTGCACTGGGTGTAAGCTTGCGTAGGGTGACTCACAGTAATTTAGCAGGATTGGTGTGTACGTATACCGCTATGGGATCTACAACAAGAACGACCCTTGCCATAGCTTAGAACCTTAGTTATTGAAGTTCGTAGTTTCATAATTTAATTGAATACATAATTACAGGAAACACTCACAACAACCGTGTAACATGATGGATATATTACTATATAGAATTGAAATGCATTGGACAAAGATTTAATGTATTAGAACATTTTTGTGCGCTTTTTTAAAAGGATCAAAATTGGGACTTTTATTAATGCTTAGAATCTTATTGTTAGTCGAGATCCATAAATGCATGATCTCGCTGAGTATATAATTACGGATAACGCCCGCAGAAATTGTGTAATATAATGGATATTTTACTATAAAGAATTGAAATACACTGGATAAAGATTTAAAATATTAGAACATTTTCTTGCACTTCTCTAAAATGACCAAAATTGGGCTTTTATCAAAGCTCTTAGAATCTTAGTTATGAAGTCTGTAATTGCATGATTTAGTTGAATACATAATTACAAGTAACACCCACAACAACTGTATAATATGATTAATATTTTACTATAAAGAATCGAACTACATTGATGGTCATTTTTGTTATTAATTTTTCAATTATGTAAGAATGGTAGATTGCAGGCAAATATTTACTTAATTTTTGAAGAATAACAAATGTATTAAATTGTTCGAAAAATTTGTAGCGATTTTAATAGTATTCAGTTTCGTTGTGTAACGGTTAATTGATGAGATTGGAAGGGAATTATCTACTACGAATTTTTTTTAAATAATAGTATTCTTAATTTAGACAAATACTGTTCATGGTTGAGTTGCTTACTACATGCAACAATTAAAGAACAGCGCCAGGAGTCTTTTAAGGCTAGAGTCACACCAGCGTCTTTTTCACGGACGTTTATGTGTCTTTTCTTTTATTTTCAACCTAATATGAAAAAGAAAATCATACAAACGCTCGTATGGCTTTAGACTAAACGAAAAAATAACGTTTTTCTATCAGAAAGAAATATTAGACGTTGCCTGAGATACTTTATCGTTATCGTTTATTGTAACGTTTATAAAACTTCATTAATAAGCAGACATTGAATACGCTGAAATTTAATTGCAAGAAGATACGTGCATGAATTCGTTTCGGAGAATGATGCAAATTACGTGGAAAAGGAGATTAGGAAACTTGTTGGTAGACGTAGAACTACTAAAAGACAAATACTATATATGTAAAATTATTTAATAAAATGATAATTGTACGAACTTTCCGGGCACCCTATTAGTTCAACACGCTAATAAAACTATGGCTACACTATTACAACTCCAAACTCGTAAGTCGTGAGCCCTCTCTGGAACTCTGTTAAACTTCTACAAATCTAATTAAAAATAAGTGGTGTAATGGCGAGAAGAGCTGCAGAAAAGGAGAAAAGTGTAAAGATAAAAGCAGTAACATGACCTGCTTACTAGATGTGATTAAAGTAATACTTTCTATGCTTCTTTCGCCCTATAATGTACTCATGTTTTATCAAAATTTAAAAACTTCTTGTTTCAAAGTATGCCATTTTTCCGAAAATTATTATAATTTAATTTCCACTAATTTAATTTCCATTAATTTAATTTAATTAAGCCACTTAATCTGACCACCTCAATTATTTTTATCTTAAGTTGATCGATTCAAGTTATTTTTGTTAGAAATGATATGATTTCGAAAGACCTTCAAGGTGACGACATTTGACTTTTTTTCTGTCTTATTTTTTTAAGTAAGTTTTCAATTTTTTGGCGCTATATTTGCATGATTCGATAATCAAAAAAGTTTAAATTTAAAGTTTACGTGTGCAAAACAGTTGTGAATAAATTAATCTGATGTTTAAGATAATAATATGTTAGATTGCTGTTAACTTAAATTTCCAAATATTGTTATAAAATGATAAGTTAGGATAATAACCTATATATGTCGTTCCTATTATATGTACAAAATCTATGGGGCGTCTAGATACACCTTTCGCAGTCAAAAGGTTTAATACTCATACCTTTTGATCTCCTGCATTTATAACATTAAAATTGTTATTTTTGGAGTCTACATGTCAAATTCCAGCTGATTATGTAAAAGAATTTTATTGTTTAATAATTTTTGGCACGGTAAAATAAAGTTTAACCAATGGATGGCTTAAGACTTTTCAGCAAAGGTGTATACATAAGGTGTATAAAGGTCTTATTAATCATGCAAGGATTAAATCAATATTCGCTTCTATTTATACAAGAACCTATTACCATCGACCCTAAAAAGACGTGACCAAGTCACACTGTCAAGAATCATAATTGGACATACGAAAATAACCCATAAATTCCTACTCAACAAAGAAGACCAACCACTATGCGAGCGGTGCAAAACGACCCTAACAGTAGATCACCTCGCACTGCAATGCGAAATATTCCTTCCGTTAAGAAACCAACTCAACATCAAACCTACTCTAAAAGACAACCTAAAGGACAGTGAAACAGTATCAAGACTCCTACAGTATCTAAAACAATCCATGCTCTACAACGACCTATAAATCACCCCCCTCTGTTGTTGCTAATAACCCAAGAGGTTCATGCGACACAAAACAACGGACGAAAAAAAAAAATATTCGCTTCTCTAAAGATCTGTAACCAAAAGAATCACAAACGCAAAGAGGCCATCGTTATTCAACTTCTTAAGCAAATGGCGTCGGTCGATTGAAGATATTTTTTACTCGCGGTCAAGATAAATGAACGTAATTTGCTCAGTATTGCACGAGGTTGTTATGAACGCAACGCGAAATTGAATTTAATCGGTTTTTCAAACAAAAATCAGCAATAATGCGGCCCTCGGTCCATTTCGTCCGGATCCATTGAAAGCCGGCTGGAATTTGCACTCCTGTTGAGTAATTATTTGAATGAGTTTTAATGAAATAATTGTCAGAAATAATATGTAGAACAAATGTTGAGAGGAGTTGCACGGCTCTGTATCGAGAGATATTGTCTACAAACGATATTGAATTGCGAACTGCAAATTCTGCGCGTGTCTAAATAGGATTCGGCCAGACTATGCGCGCATTTTCATAAATTATGTGAAACAATTATGGAGTAATATATTTATGAAAGGAGATAGCAGTTTATAATGTTATGAGAATGTATATATCAGGTCTGCATATCTTAAACCGTTCCGTGGGACACTTGAAGAAATTTGTATTTTAGAAGTAACATATTAGCTAAAACATGATATTTAAAAAAGGCGCATGTGTTCATTATAAGCAGGACGATATAAATAAAAAGGGATACTGATTAATTCGAAGTAAAAGCTTTAATAATTCAGAAAGAAAAATACAAATGTTAGTATCTAAGGAATTCCGTGATTTAAAAAGGCACGCAGAAGAGAAAATGAATTACAATAAAGTTAAGATCCAGGACCGCATTTACCATAAGACGTATCAGCTAGTTACAAATAACAACACAGAAAATAACCTAGGTAGCTACAATTGAAAAATACGATACAGGTTTCTAAATATTAAATTCATAATATATTGTTTTAATCTATATCTGAACTGATTTATTTTTACCCTTTTTGATGCAAAAAATCGATGTTCAGTTAAAACAAATTCGCACCCATTATTTTTTAAATTTATTGAAAATCAAAGTCGAGATATAGAACTTCATATTACATACTTTCATATATATATATATTGTTTATTGTTGTTATTTTTACTTCAATAAAATGAGTTATTATGAAAACATCGACGTTTATTATGAATAAACTTAAAAAGTAATCTGCACAAATTTGATTAACTGAAAATAAATTTGTTCTTTTGAGGCCTTGCAACAGTATTGCGTTTAAATCTTCCAAAACATTAAATGCAGACCTACTGAGGCCTACAATACAACATATTCTTAAACTAAATTTTAGATTTATATATACACCTTTAAAAATTCGACAGTCATTCACTGAAAGCGTACCTGCAGTCAGCTGCAAAATCCTAAAAGCGAACCGCGAAAAAACCTCATTAAAATTAAGCCTTAATCCTTTTTAATATCTTGCTGCATCAATTTTTCCCCATCTTGTCCTCAAAATAGTCACTCTCAAGTTTTATCCTATACAAATCGATAAATGCCGAATACAAAAGAATAAAGGTACCGTGGAATTTACATAGAAACTTGAATGATGTCGATTCTGTATCGTTCATACATCTTCTGGAGTGGATGAATGGAAAAGCAGCCGATTTCGCGATCCTTTCTCTCCTCAGGCTGTCTCTTTTTCTACCTCCATTATATTGGCCTGGAACGAAGGTCGAGCTCGTGCCACGGTATACAAAACAAATATGGGGAGACGCCGTCGTCGCCGTCGTCGTCGTCGACGACGACGACAAAACGACCAAAGGGAAGAAGAGTAGGAGTACGTGTAGGACGAGCATTTCTCTCTGGAGAAGCGGCTGTGTAACCTGTTGCTCCATTCTTGAATTTGTCTAGGTTAAGCCTCTTTGCTACCCCACTCGACGCGTATAAGTTCGTTACTAATTCATTCCCAGCAAATTCGGAAATCACGAACCGGAAATCCGATTAGCGGCCACCGTCTTCGGCTTTCCTCTGCGCCGTGTTCTTGTTTTCAAGGGTTGATGACTGTTTCTCCTTTTTCCTCGTGAATTTCCTTCGAGGGTAGGATTTTAATGGGTGTAATTTGACGGGGAATTGAGCAGAAATTTGCTGTGAACATTTTGGATTTTTGGGGAATTTTCTTATAGTAGGATTTTTTGTTGTTGTCAATAGGATTAATTAGGAATTGAGAAGAAATAGATTAGAAAAGGATTTCGGTTATAAAAGGTTTAAAATTTTATAGGGATTCTTCTTGTTATTAACAGTTTTAGAATTGTAGAATTTTAATGCTAAAAATTTGATTCTGTGAGAATAAAAGGATTCTGTGTGAAAAACTTTATTGCAGAATGAGGAAGTATTAAATTTTCATTGTATAACGTTTAAATTTTATTGGATTTTGTTGTTAAACATTTTTAGAATTTTAAAATTTTATTGTTAAAGATTTTCTAAGAATAAGAGAATTTTATTCGTAAGTAGATTAATTGAATGTTAAAGAATATGTAGATTTTTCTTATAAAAGGTTTACGACTTTTTAAAACTTGTTACTAATATTTTGGAAGTTAGGGATTTTTGTTATGAATTGGACTATCTAAGGAAAGAAAAATTTTTTATGTGGGCAGGACTAATTGGCAAATTTATGAATTCCATTGGAAATGAAATCTAAGTAAAGAATCGTTTCTCCCTCAAAATACAATAATTTGTACTTTGTTTTAAGTGTTCTGTATATTTTTGCATGTTACGTGCGTTTTGTGTCTTTTTGCACATTTCAATTTTCCATAAATGTATAAAAGCCTATAATTTAGTGATGAGAGTGAAGATTCCAACAGAATTCACCAATTGCCCTAAAAATATTCCAAATTATTCCCACTATGGGGCGCACGCCCCATATTGGAAAAAACTGGCTTAAACAAAAAATAAGAAATCTCCGAAAGAGCTAAGATTGTTACAAAATTCGTCAGCATTGGTGCATTAACGATTGAAGTAGTTAAATTTCCCATAGAGGATCAAAGAGTAACGAGAGGGTTAAAGACTTTGAATTGTTTGGCTTAGAAATATCCAATAGCATTTAAAGTAATTCATCCTAAAGAGGAAATTACGGTAAGCTAAGTATTCTCTCGGATCTATTTTCTCCTTCCCTTGTTCACATCTGGTTTCTTTTCCACTGTCTCTTCCCGTACGTTTTATCTTATCCACCCCAGAAAACCAACCTTTCCTAACACCTTTGCAGGGCTTATCTTCAAGCTGGTATATTTGTCTCAATTTATAGTCCCCTTTTATCACAGCATCTCAAGGAAAACGACCAGTGAAGTGTTCCATAGAAATAATTCTCTGCTTCATGCCCCGACCTAATTAATTGTAGATTTCTAAATTTATATTTATAATTTTCATTATCGAATATAGTAGTCCTTTAGCCTCTTAACGTTTGTTACGCGCAACCGTGTCTAAACGAGGATAATAATTTGAATTTGAGAGGTGGATAGGAAAGGTAATAAATTTGGTATTGCTATACCAAATTATTTAACACTAGAACTACCAAGATGGTCAAAATGAACCATCTGTAATTTTTTGTAATAATTGTATATACTTAGAACGGTGCATTTTGTGAGGTTTTTAGGAGTCTTTTGTAAATAGTGTAAATAAAGATTTACTTTCTTTGCATTATTTATTTTTGCAAATATTCTATCATTTTAATCGCCTTCGTGCATATTAAGTATACTTTAATTGCCGATAGTTCCAGTGTTAAAGATTTTAGGTTCGCGATTGTCTACATTTACTTCTAAATTTTAAATACAAAAAGTCGGAGGTTTCGATCACTTTACGAATATTGAACATGTTTTAGGTATACTTCTCTTATATCTGTCGTTAATTAAAAATCATTAGGAACTGAAATATCTCATGTGCCTTTACTCTCACCTAACCGGCCCATCTTTTGCTACTATTTTAGCCTCCTCTCTTCCTTGACAACCTTTCTGTCTTCTGACTATCTGATCTTTTTATCGCACCTCACACACTTCACTCTGCACACCAACGCCATTCACGACCAAGTCCAAAATCACTAGTAACGAATATCGCGAAATTTTTGTCTACCATTTACATTTCGATTATAGGAAGCTTATAAATCTTCTGTCTTTCGTTTATAATATATTATAAACATAACAAAATCATCTCGAAAGTAACAAACAGTATAGGATTAATATAAGTAGAATATACCTGCATTTAAGTATACGTCAAATTGACGTCACGTCACCGTTAATGATATTAATCGTTTGGCTGCGGTGTGATCGTTATCGTTGAGCATTGATATAATAAAAAATGCCCACGTAGTTTATGTGTTGAAAATAGTTACTTGTGAATAAATTACATCGAAGTGTAAAACAATAAAATGTTAACAGCTGTTAGAGTGAACTTTCAGATATTGTTTTACAATATTAACGTAGGAAATTAATACATGTTGAATTGCACAAAATCAACTGAACGTATATGTACGCTTTTAGCAGTCAATTTTATTCTACGTTCATTCTAGATTTATTCTATATTGCTACATCTTTTTTATTTTTAGTAGGTGTACTTGCATAAGTTAATTAAATTTTCAATCGTGTAGAAATACTTTGTCTTCTACCGTAATCTGAATTAAAAGATAAAATATAATATCTGCTAATATTTGCAAGAAGAAAGGTTACGAATTCCCTTTCCTTCTGATTAAAATAAGCTTGTATCACGAAAAGAATATACAAAAATTAACCAAGTGGACCTGTATAAACACATTAATTAAAATTAATCTGTACTATGGCTAACAAGCATATTTATATCGGTGAAAAGAGATTGTAAAAATTAATTAAAAGAGCTGCTCTTGTGCCTATAACATACCTACTGTCGCAGCTAATGAAGGATGAAGTTCGTCGAAAACAGGATTCTAGAATTGGACATGGATTTCTTGCCGGGTTAGGGGCAGAAAAAGGCATTTACATGGTCAGGTGAGTGGAAGGGGCGCTCGAAACTTCTGAGAAAGTAGTTTCTTGCGAGTAAAAAAGTGTGATGTCCCGTGTACAGGTCTTACGTGACTCGTTGCAACTGTATGCTTCATTTACGCCGTTTAATCCACGCGAATTAACTTTCTCCTGTTCTTCATCCCGTTTCTGACTCGAGGAAACCCGATTACTCACAGACTTTTATCGTAAGTAGAACTCGGTCTTTAGAGATTTCATCATCTCGTTATCTGGTATCATTGAGTTTTCTATATTGTTTGTTAAGTGGGTTAAATATTTCAAGTAAGTTTATACAGGGTGCTCCGGTAAAGAGTAAAGTAATTGGGGGTGCGTAATATTTATTACATAGTATTAATACTGATTAATTCAGCAACTGTGAATTAATGTAGGGTAAATCAGACAAACGTGTCCCACAATCAGGTTTTAACCTTTTTTTCTCGAAGTATTCTTTTTTTTATCAGATATTCCCGGTAGTACATGTAATTAAAGATCATTAAATAAATTTTTACGAATTTTTTTTATATTTAAGTCTTGAAAGTAATTAATTGAGAATCCATGGGATTTGAAATCTACGATGTAATGTAATGACGCGTGCTCATTGGCTGTGACGCCATATATTATATTGTTCTTACAGAAGTCGTGGTGTATGTTTTGCGGTATTTTTACAGAGAGGAACAAAACACCACCGATAATTCTTTTTCGAAGTCATTTCAACCAATACGGACTTTGAATTTATTAAAACTTTTTAAAACACTATCTCACATACATATTTTTGTGCACCGATGAAAATACGATATGACGGTGCGATGCTTCGGTAACTTTTGGACATTTTTGTCGCGTCTTTCGATATTTAAAAATTGTCAACTTTTAATCTTTAATTTGTGCGTCAATAGTGCTAAAAAAAATAAAAATAAAATATTTACTGTAAAATATGCATATAAATTCACCGATGAAAATTGTTTTTCAAAAATAGGTTAAAATCGGATTCGTTAAAATAGCAAAGAATTATAATACGATAAAGTCATTTAAAGTAACAAACCCTTCCTGTAATAGCATTTACATAAACTGCAACTAAAGTTCATTTAGTACCGATTGTGCATCACATATGATGCATGGGACAGTGAATGTGTTAAAGATATTTCCCTGTGTTATCGATATAATAGTTTCTTGGTTCGTAATAGAAGCTGCGAGCATATGTGGCCTAATTAGTCTGGAGTATCGTCACCTAAATAGTGGATAACTTTTGTTGTTCTACGACATTGATGGATAATATCCTGCTTTGAGGTAGAACTTTGCGTTTACGGTCGAATTAAAATTGTACAAGCTTGTTATCAAAACGTATATGGATAAGACAAAGTTACAAAACCGCTTTTCCACATGTAACAAACACTCATATTACTGAGCTGCGGAAATAGTGAACGAAAAGAAGCAATAAATTCGGGATAAATTCCTTCACAAGCCAAACATTTATAAAAGTAAAATCTCTCAACAAATTAACAAAAACTAGAAAACAAAAAATGTGAAATGTTAAAACAGTACTGTAGACTATGTTTGGGCCATAAATTTATTTAGGTCAATGTGAACCTAAAGCCCATTAAAGGTAAAATTAATCCAAGGAATTACTATTGTCTATAAATCTCCAGATTTAGCAAAATTGCAGATCCCCCGGCTCTTTTTCGCCTACATATATAAATACCGACCGCGTATCTCATAATGAGACCACGTGAGCGAATAAACGTAAGCGAGCACACGCGGACGATTAACGAGATATCTAGGAGTGGGTGGTATCCGTGCAGAAAATACTCGAGTCCGCATTATGGGTTGGTTCGACGCTCGCCTCGATGTTATGGGAACGATAGAATCTATATCGTACATCAGCCTCGAACTTTCACTTTCGCATGTGCGACTGAAAACATGACTCGTACGTACACGTGACCACCATTCACGCACACCGACGTGCTCCTCACCGGTCGCGGTTCGCGAATATTTTGCGAAATTTTTGTGAAAATTTATAGCTGGACACTTAGAAGGAAATCTACATTCGGTGCGTTTTTAAACAAAATTGTGGTTACAATTGATACTATAATTTTAAGTTACAATTAAAATTAATTAGCGAGAGAGATTCTTATGCATTTATAAAAAAATTAAAGGTGCAAAAAGGTACGGAAATCATATGATTTGCAAAATTATACAAAATATCCAAGTTATAGTTGAAATTGTGATATTTAGAGGTAGAAACAATCCTCAATTTAGGTCATATTTCATCAAACTTGTTTATCAACATATGAATTTACATAAAAGTTTGCAGTCTAGTAATTACACATATTATAGTGTATAATTTGCCATAGATAGGATATAAGAAAGCTTGGTAACATAAAAAATGATAATTATCGAGTTACAAGATTTTATTTAGATTAAAAACCATTCGTAGTTGTAAATAGCTTATAAAATTTATTTATAAATACAGCGGTGAGTATACAAATTAATAAAGAATCACTTAGCCGTAAATTGAACTGATTATACCGCTATAGATTACTTTTCTATTTATTAATATAATATACCACTTGAAAGTAAAAAATAAATTACATGAAACAATTGGTAAGTAAATAAATTTCGTATATTAATTTTTCTTATTTATATGCTTGCTGCTATACTGTGAGAAGAAAATAAATTAATTTACCAATGGACCGATTACTCTTACGCGATCCATATAGTGAGCAATTATACAGAATATTTCAAAGTTACTATGAACTAAGCTCAAGGATAGCTCGCAGCGTACCGACAGATAAAAAGAATTAATAACTGGAAAACAGAAAAAAATAAATATGTGTATATTTTCTTTAATATAAAGGAAACCTGGAAGTTAATGATGCAACTGTTCAAAGCAGCCAATATCCTTAATTATATGAAGCAATTTCTAAAATTTGTGTTCTTTATTCTCTGCATGGTCACAGTATTGTTACCCAAGAACAATCCAATCGATTCTTTAAGAAAAATGATGGATATTGTGACACGTTTACAATTTAAATAAACTACAGTTGAGTAAAAAAAAACATCAATACTTCTTTTAACAAACTTCCAAAGATGGTGTCCGTATCCGATCCCAGTCAATAATTAAATTAGCATCCTGTGGATCACTCTGCATATTGCAGTATGCATTAATATACTCCAAACATATCGGAATATAGTGCAACAAATCTTAGAAAGATTACATATTATTAATATAACAGCAATGCCTTAAGTATGTATTACTTTAGTGTACAATAATTGTTGAAACATTCTGTACATAGGCTAACATTCACAGTCCAACTTCCACTACAGTGACCTTACCTATCGAAAGAGTTGTACACCAAAGTCATTATTCAGATCCTTAACACTCAACTTGAAACGCATTGACCCGAATCCACAAGTCTTTTATGAGCCCATTGTTCAACAGATTCACTGAAAAATCCTATTATATACACAGACAGAACAGTCCGTAGTAATCTCGATCTGCATAGTAAGTTTCTGCGGCACGATAACACGTCAATTCAGTGATCAAGAGGCCAAGTATTCGGCAACGAGGTCAATGTCGTACGAGCGTTTTCTCGTGTTTCTTTCAACCCGAAGGCAGGAGAATGTCAGCCATTATGCAATCTCGATCGGCCAGGTAATGGTGACCGGATAATGGAAGCCAACTGGCCAGAGACAAACTCGAACTCGAGCCACTGACCCATACTCGCGGGCTTCGAGTCGATGGAGCTCAATAAATCCGCGTTTTTCACGCTACTCCGCATACTCCCCGCCATCTCTCTTTGTCCAATCGTGTTCCCAGTTTTATTTAACAGCTCGGTGATCTTACGTGTTCGATTAGAGCTGAAACAAAGCTAACCGAGCCATGGACCATAAGCGCTGTAATGCTCGTTAAGTATCACGGTAGTAAATCTAGTGTAATGGAGTTTTATGATAGCCTTTCGTGCTTGTGATATATTAAGAATAATATATGATGATGATGTTGACGGTAAATATGAAGAAAATTGGAGGAGAAGATTGGTTAATGAGCTATAGTAATTGAAAGTGCAAATTAACTTGGTGCAGCTGCAAAATTTGTTATGTAGGTCTCGTAGCGGGTGCCATGAAATCCTAATCTAACGGACTGTCTTCGATTGTACAAACACTATCTTTCATAAAATGTTGAACTATACAGAATGGACTACTTAACTTGACCACCTTAATTATTTCTTTTCGAATAAATTCTTCGAATCAAATTTTATTTAAACAACATTTCGAAGAAATTGTTCGAGTAACATTTTATTCGAATAACCTTCGAAGAGGAAGAATAATTTTAAAAGACATTTTCAACAAACACTGACGTATATTTTAGTGTTGCGTATAATTTTGTAAACCTTGAATTTTTTGTGTACATACTTTACAAAGGTAAGAGTTTTATATTTAGGATTTTCTAATGGAACCATATTTTCCGTAATGAACCCTAAAATATAGTTAATCCCTTTGCGTAGAATGATCCAAGTGTAGTTTAACATACAGTTTTAGAGAATTCATTTACATATCATTACCAAATGCTATGGGAAAAACATTGAGAATTCTCTTTCATTATTAATTAATCATATTTACAGTCTTCGTGAATCTTTTCTGTTCATAACTCAAGAGTCTAATTAAAAACTCATAAAAGTAACTAAGTATCGCATTTGAAACGGTGGTAGCAAATGGATTGTTAACGACTTATTACAAGACAATCTCGAAGGAAATCCAGCACGATATTAGAAAGTCCAGCGATACAGCAGCTGTCACTATGGACAGCCCTAATAACAACCTTCCAAACCAACAATCCCACATAAACGACCTATTACATAAATCCTTTCAATTTTCCCCCGATTCGTTTTCCAATTTTCAATTAGCCTCATCTCATCGCGGAAGTCATTACAAAGGAATCCACGTTTCCTACCAATATATATATATATACTTCACTGAACTTATTCGACCTCTCATCAAAACGATCAAAATAATCGATCCAAATATATCAATGTCTTTATCTCTGCCTCGTTTAAATCACCTAACTATTTCTCTTATTACAACCCTCTTTTTCTCTCTCTCTCTCTCTCTCTCTTTCCCCTTTCATCTATCGAGAATCGATTAAGCCAGACCTCGTTCCAAGGTACCGGGATCGTATCTTTTTCCACAGGGGGAAGAAATAAAATTCGTAGCCAAAGTTATAAAGAACAAAAGTATCTACACACACGCAGAATAGTATGAGAAGTATAATAGTAAAAATGATGTGATTTGGATCGATCGATCCGAGATCAAACTTCCTTGAAATTCCCCGATTGAATTCCATAAGTCCACCTCGCGACGAGGACACTTATCACTAGTGAAACAGTAGAAGAAAAAGGGCGAAGTTTAACACGGAGACTAAAAAACATCAGAAAGAAAGGATGTGACTGGGAGACCAGTCGACCAAGGAGACACGAACCGTGGGGGTTGGAAAGGGTGGAGGGGACAGGAACCAGCCGACGGCAGTAACCCAGGGCTCTAAAACTAAAGCGGCAGCTCTGACAATTTCGATTTTACTGTCGCGCGTCCCCCTGATCCCTCTCGTCACTGGAAAAAGCCCCTGCTCGCCGACGTCAGGGATACTCACGTTCTGGCTGGCCCATTCGCATTCAATCGCTCCACGGACAGATACAACTAAATGTACAGGGTGATTCCAGAAACTGCGCTGCGATTTGATTGGAAAAATTCGTTTCAGGATAATTTTTTAGTGACTTTAAACGTCTTCCAGACATCTTCGTACGCTTTTCAATGTTTCTCAGTGCTTTTTAACTCTTTGAAGTTACAGACGTGTGGAAGGTGTCCCACATTTTTCTTATAGCCAACCTGCACGATGGGATTCTTTTAAATCCGCTTACAAATTTTAAAACAAAAAAGCGAGAATCTTGTGCTTCGAAGAGTTAAGTACGTTGGGAGTGGTTTAGGGTAATAATTTACGTATTGCTTTGAGTAACTTTTCGTACGAGGTGTACCTAAAAATGTAATGAGATTGGTTTTATAAAAATTGTTGTGTTTTGCCTATTGATAAATTTACATTGTCTCCTTTTGGTTCTCTTGAAGAGCCATACAGTGTCTAAGACGTTGTTCTCACTCCTTCTGTTGAAAGTAGTTTTAGTTGGTCAGTGTTTTGGTCATGTTTTCATTTGAATGTTGATTATGGTTCCAAAATGGCGACCCCTGACGTGGATTTTTATTTTTGGAAAGAGAAAAAAGTCACATGGACTCAAATCTGGGGAGTGTGGAGGCTGCGAACCACAGAAATACACTTAATCGCATAACGCTGCTTTATTGAACATATTTTCTGCTGTTCCATTTTCGTAAGGCATCGGTATAACGCACTCGTATAAAATTTGCTGTCGAATCGCACGTGTTTTTTCAATCGAACTGAAACTCATACTAGAGGTAGAATTTAAGGCTACACGTCTCAAGTAACAAAGCGGTATTCATACAGTGTTACAAGATAACAGCAATTAGTCTCATTATTTTTTAAACACACCTCATATAGTTCCTTAAATTCGAAGTTACTTTACGAATTTATTTTATAGATTCCTATGCGACCCAATTTTGTGTCAGATTCCGTTTGCATGAGTTTTAAAATGTATCGCATGAAATTAATACGTTCACTGCCCAGACGTATTTGGCGTGGTTGTTATTTGAACGTTTAGCAAGGTAACCAAATGCTTGGCATAGATATCCTGCTTTTCATTTGCTATAGAAACACAATTTATCGTAATTCCTTCGTAATAGTTACAGGCTAGTAAGTAATAATAAATTTTTATGAACTTTATTTGAATAAAATTTATTTAGTACCGATTCTGTGCATCACATATGGTATATTGGACAGTGAACGTGTTAAGTTATATTGAGACCACAATAATGGATGTGACACCACGTAAAGTCGGTTTTATTAAAAAATAACGTCGACCCCAAGAAACCAAATGTCTTTAGATGCCTTTACGCGCGTTTCAATATTTTTGAATGCCTTGAGGTACTTTATGAGTAATTTGGAGTAACGATTTGCGTATTTTATATTCTGTGGTTTGAGATTTGCTATCCTTGTTCTGTGATTCATATGCAAACTACTATTCAGTAGCGCCCAAAACTATGCTCTATACTCCAGTGCAATAGAATTAATAATAGTACGTTGTATAAAAATGGTAATGCATTTTTTGCAGAGTGTCTAGAATGTTACTGTGTACTGAAATGTATTGTACCAGTGATGTTTGCAATTGAAAGATCGGTAATAAAAATGACGAAAGTACAATCTATTCTATTTTCTGAAAAAAACGAGTAACGAAAGAATTTCATGTTTCCCACGGATGCTTTTGTTATGCGGTTAATTCTTAGGCGATTATTTAAAAGAATAATATTATATATGATGCACACTGTCTTTGAACTAATGGTAGTACAAGCATATGTTTCTTACAAATGTAATGATGTGTTTACATATAGCTGCGGTATCATTTTTTTTTTCATATAAAGATGTCTATTTTTGTTTCCATAAGTCAAGTTTCTATTCTGCAAAAAAATATTGTGATGAATTTCTTGAAAACTGATTACTTCATGAAATTAAATAAGAGTCGGTATTAAAGAAGATATCGAAAAGCCTTTCTATTGCATTCTATATAATTATATAACATGTTTTAATGACTTGTGCTAGTGGGTTAAAGTGATTTCTAATTATTTTTGTATAGTATAATTTTACGTGTTCTTCTGGATCTGTAGTATTTGGACACTGGACACGATATGATTAAAAGTTTCATAAGTTCATTATTTTTATTTACAATGCGCATCGATGAATGTTGTCGGAATGTAAAGGGTTATCCAAAATAGACTATAGGAACACTTATCTTCACTTTTTTTCTTTCCCTTTCTGCTTTACCCTTTTCTAATCTGTTTTTTATTTCTATTATCTTCGTTCGTTCTCGTTTTCAATTTTTATTTTTTTCATTTCTATTTTACTAACAAACATGGAGTTTGACAGATATTCTCATTCAACATTCTAAAGGTACTTTTGGATAACCCTATAGATAGTGTGTGCTATGTTAAAGATGAATAAGCTTCGTAATAAATTAACGAAGATCAATAGATATTGATCAAATTATTTTAACGAAATCGTTAAATTTCGTAACAGCCCTGGCTACTTGTAGGACATAACAGAAAACGTACAATTCAACTCGAAGGTCCAAATAATAATAAAAAGCATTTGGGGAGCACTTGTAGCGGAAACAAATTAAGCGTCTTTACAAAATAAATTATCCATCAATTTTAATTAATGCTTTTTTATTTGTACAAACGTATGTTAAATAATGTTTTCGGTGTTCATAGACATTATATGACTGTCTAAGATGAAACCAAATGTGAACCAAACTTATAATAGAGAATTGGACTAATAGTATAAATCCATATTTTTACAATAATGTGCAAGTGTCCAAATGCTTATACATGGTAGTGTAGGCAATAAAATAATCGTAGGACAAAGGGTTAATGTGAAACTTGCCAAAAGTGACTTTTATTGGAACCGTTTTCTATACCACCCTTTAGATCCACCAAAAGCTTTGTAGTTTACGGGGTCTCCTGCAATTTCAGTTAATACTATAAAACCTTCGGTACACGTACGACGCCCTGATCGCCCGCTGCAGAGGGAGAAAGAAAGTTAAGTGTAACGTCGTGCTTGCGCAAGCTGCACGTCCCTGGACTCATCCGCACTTGTCTCTGAAAAGCTCTGCTTTATAGCTTTTCGTTCATGGTGTCGCGACGCCACTACTGGCAGGTGAACCAGAAGATTCTCATTTAAAATCTTTTGAAACCCTTCGACCGCCATATTGCGAAATATAATACTCTTCATGCTGGCACTTCAACACTCCGAAGAATTTTTAATTTCTAGTTCCTGAAACAGTCTGGATCAGCGTTTCTCAACGCGGGGCCCATGCCCCGCAGGGGGGCAATTTGGTTGTTAAGGGGGGCAATTTGAAAATGGACACGTTCAGAATCAAAAGAAATCGGCTGAATATAACACAACGGGGAAACTTAAGACTGAAGTTCACTAAATTGGAACCTAACGTAAAATCTCTTTGCAGCAAGCATGAAGCGCAAGGATCTTACTAACTTTAAAAACCGAAATATGTAGTAATAATTAAAATAATATAGAAAAATCTTTCAGTAAAATTATTTGTACTTGAATTTCAGTTCTCCATCATATGCTTTGAAAATGAACTTACTGTGTTTCCTCAACAATTTCCTATTGATTTCTTCTTAAAACCTATCATTTAATTTTCTTCAATGCACAATTCAATTTTTGAAAATAAAGAATTATGTATATGTTACATAGAGGGCATAAGAATTTTAGAAAGGCTTAGGTAGGGCATGGCACAAAAAAGATTGGGAAACACTGGTCTAGATCGAACTATAGGGTAGATGTACCAATTACTGCCACTTTAAGCTTATCGCGTAACTTCATTCAACTACTATAGAACGTATTTAACCTAAAAATCGTTCCAGTTTGATGTATAATATTGTTCAAAATCTCTTTTATTTATGAACATTTTTGTTATATGTTGAATATAACGAATTAGTCACTACGTAATTGAAAATGTACAAAAAAAAGTCCAACATCCCTATTACTGTCACTTGAAAAGTTCTCATTTAAATAGAAACAAGTTTTAAATTATTATCACGTCAATTTGTGTAATAGATACAAGATGTATAGTAAACGTATCGCCATTACTGAATTATGACACGTCCAATGCTTTATAATTAAATTGGTCACGTTTTAATGCTCAACCATACATTTATCTCCTTATATTTATTTATAAATATTAAGTGTAAATGAATGTACAATGCCTATGTGTTGTTATGTAAACCGAAGTCTAAATTTAGTATCAAAATTTCTTTATTTACGATTTTTCATACATTACTTTGCTATTAAATAAAATAATTAAAATGTCAGTTATAGGAAAGCTAACAGTAATTGGGACATCTACCCTAGATCGTCATATTCATATTACAGAAGTACATATATTCTAAATAAAAATCATATTTTAAATGAAAATGAAAGTTAACATCTTTTTTACAGCCCATTTTCTACATAGTCGATTACCTTTGATCGCATATTTCGTGACTTAGACTGATTGCCTTCTAAGCCCACCATATAATGTATTAGGTTGGCCAAAAGTCTTGTCGTTTCTTTGCTACATTGCATTAGTATTGCGATACATAAGTTAAGATGCCAGGAATTTCGCAAACACATGTAAGATGTGAAAGTAAACATTTCGAAATATCATTTGAAAAATGAATCGTGAAAACTTACTGCATTTATTCACGTTTAGCATCGCGTTAACACGGAAGAAAATGCGGTACATTTTTGTTACAATATGTTATATTACTGTTATAAATGTAATAACGCAATGCGTAAAAAATACAGAACAAGGGAAAATAACGTAAATATATTATTGCTGTCGAATCGCCACCTTTTAAGTGTCTAATCGACTTATTTAATTGTAAAAGAATTGAAGAATCTGAAAGCTTACAGAATTCACTTAGACGAGTTCTTTGCTGAAAGGATGAAAATTCTTCGCGTAAGAAATGATGAAACTAATATCGTAAAAGATTGTCGAAACAACTAAGTAATACATTGTTTAACAAACTTTTGTTTCTATGCATCCTTAAAGTACGATAGAACTTTTTAGCCACCCATATACACGCAATAATAATAAATATTATAATTAACCAAAGCAATTGAAGAATCCTCCAAAATTACTCCACACTTGTCCCCTTTTACCCGTATTCTCAAAACCAATCATTGTCCATAATTAAAGTTCGCAATAGATAAAAAATGCTCCACCAAAAACCCTTACTAACCAAACAATTTATTTATAAATTACAACGAATAATAAAGAAACAGTCGCTAAATAACTGTTCCCCAAAATTTCTCCTCAATTACTCTCAACCAATTTTCACCCTTAGCCGAGAACCAATTACAGCGTTCAAAGTAAAAACTGGGTACGAACAAAAAGTCCTCGACCCAAAACTCGGCTCCAATGTCGAAAAAGCACGGCTGTCGAAAGATTTAATATACAAGGGTGAGCAAACACGTTGCAAATCAAACGGAAGAGTCGAGAACGATGCCGGGGATCGAGAGATCATCCGTTTTCGAGGTAACAAAGCGTTTTCGACGGAACATCGAACGATATCGGCGCCAGTTCGATATCCATCGTTGGAAACGGCTCATCGGTTCTAGTTTACGCAAGCTCTCGTCGTTACCGTTGCGTATATCCAGAATCACTGTACAAAAGCGATTCGTCGGCAAATAAGGGAAACGTTTGAGGAAAAATGAACGTACACAGGCAGTTTCCTGCTCGTATACCTACGCTTTCTGTATCCGGAGATCTCTAAATTCATTCCCAAAGTGGACACTTTCTATTCAATGTACATAGTCTCGATACACTGGTCTCTTGGAAGGTAAAAGTTCGGCATTTCCGTAGCTTATAGAGACCTTTTAGAACACATTGGGAAAGATTCAGTGTGTGACAGAACTGTATACGACATGTGTTAACCCATTCACTGCCAACTACGAGATATCTCGTAGCAAGCGTCTGTTCCAAGACTGCCGACTACGAGATATCTCGTAGTTTAGATTGATTGCAATTGGTCACTGCAATAAAACTATACTATATACTAAACTATGCTAATACTACACTATACTATATAGTATACTATACTATATTATACTACTTTAATATATCTGCAACTAAATATTATTAGATTTTGTGAAATTCCATGTTTTATTTAAAATAAAGTCTTGACGCCCAGGGCAAGGCGGTTAAAATTTGCCTGGCAGTGAATGGATTAACTAGCATAAAACAGGGTTTCACAATCTTTTTTGTCTTACGGCTCCCTTTTGGTCCGCCGAAATCTCTATCGCTTTCTTCTCCATTTTCCTTAGTATCCGTCACGAGTTTGAATTTATCAAGATATACGTAAATGTTTGTATCGTACCATCATTTATTTATATAAATCAATTTAATACAATTGCCGATTACACAAAGCACGAGATATTCAGTCCATGCATATCTTCGACCGTTTTTACATTATTCAGTTGGTTACTAGTGTTTATTTTTGTCAGGCATTAGGATAACGTATGTACAATATATACATATACGTGGATATACGCTACTACATCTATGACTAACAATTCACACCTATAAAATAAAATTAATTAAGCAAAATAAAAGTGAGCCATTCTTGAAATTCGTGACCCCTTTAATTCTTCCGTTTCTTTTCTATGACCACAAAAATTTAGTATATGCATCCCGTTGGAAAACTCTGTTAGAGAAGCGCAATGGATTGCAAGGGTTGTTAAGACTCGTCGATAGCATTTAGAGGGTAAATACGTGTCTAGTATATGGCGAATTAGGATGTTAGTAAGTCTGGGATTGTAAATGAACTTTTTGTTATGAATTACGTATAAGATTCTCAATGTAACTCTTTCAAGACGGATTCTTCGACGAGGATTCACACAGATTAGTTTTAATACTACGGAGAAACTCCGAATTTCGCCTTCCATTTTCTTTCAAACTATCGAAGCAATTCTAATAAAATTTTTGCTAATTACTTTAATAACAATACTGAACAAATTGAACGTACAGTTTCTTTTGTAAAGGTTTTAGGAAAAAGTTTACGTAGTTGAAAGTACGATATCACAGAGAAATCAATTCATCGAAAATTATTAGGTGTACTAATGAGTAATCTACTTTAATGTACTTTAAATGAGTTGACAAATTTATTTTATTAAAAATTAAATAAGTTCCTAGAATTTCTCTGAAAGAGACGACGCCAAACATTACAAAATGACATCAATTACATATAAAGTGAAATAAGTATCCGATTTTGTTCAAAATAAATGCTAATTTGAGTAAAAAAAAGGTGGACTATTCGTTAGTACACCTAATAGTAACTCATTTATTAATACTTTATATACTGAGGTCATTAATTTCATTAAAAGTTTCATTTTGCACGTTTCTGTTACTTTAGGCGCTACCTAAAAACAAAATATTCATAGACGTTTATTATTTTGCATTTTTGTTTTGGGGTCTGCAATGACATCAGTATACTCTACTTACGTTTGTGAAAAGCATGGTACTAGTTAAGGATTAATCAGTTCACTTTATCGGAATACAGAATTCGATTGTATTTAGCTGCAGTGATAATAGTATGAAAAATCGGCAAACGTTTGCATGATTTTTAAATCTGAACCATAAGAATAAAGAAAAATCGAGAAAATCAAAATCTCACCCATCAAATTTTTAATTGAGCGTCGATTATTTTAACACTAGGTTTACGGAAGATTATTGCATAATTTGACAGGCTTCCGGAAAAATACGTATACTGCATATAAATATTCGAAATTAGAAGCGTGAAGATGAAGAGAATCAATTAGAAAACATATTCATACCATTGTATTAATTGAAATTAACATAAAGTACTAAAAAATAATATTTATGGTCTCTATAATTTTAGGTATGAAATCTGAAATGCGTCAAATTGACGAGTTCCGTAAACCTAATGTTAATTTGTGATTCGCGAGGAAATTTCCTGTACGGTTTGGTAATACTTTATGCAAGCTATGAAAAGTAAAAAGGATAAGAAAGGAGGATGGATTCAGAACGGAAAGAGGCTGGAGGCGTATAAAGGAAAAGAAAAGGTAGAAAAAGGAAATAAAGGAGAAACGACGCAATGAATGTGACTTTGTATCTGCTCGCTTTATTCTGAACATGCATCGCGACGCACCTGCAAACAGAAAGTATTGAAACGCACGTGTACTTTTATTTGAAAAAATGTCACGACATTATATTTTTATCGTACGATTCTTGGATGGCATGTACAAATTTTAAAATTCAATTTAAAATAATCGATACCACCCACAACTATTTCCTTCCATTAGATAATAAACGATATTAAAAATTTAATTTATCTAACTACCTAATTTAATGAACTTATTTCAGTTAATAATACTACCTACTAGTGGAGATGGTAGGAATGTAGGATACCCATTTTATTTCTTCACCTGAGGAGTCTCAAAATAGTTGTAAACAAGAAAATCAGACGAATAACTTTAGGGAATATCATGTAAAACGTGATGTATAAGTATATATGATATATTGCATACCTTATGGAACTTTTGAATTTTCTTTCTCTCAAATTATGGCAAAATCGAACAAATAGAAATTCGAGTAGCAATATGAGACAGTATTACTTCTGAGAAAAATAAATCATTAAATTACGTTGAAGTATCAATAAAGAAGTTTTAATAATATACAAGTGTGAAATATAACAATAGAATCATAATTTATTTAATTCTACCATAATCGTGTACATAAATTTCGTTTTATAGACCTGCCTAATCATTATAATTATATGTGGTTTTCTAGATTTTTTCATGACTCGACGAAATTTGAAACGTATCCAAAAGTAAACACGTATAATCAAAACTATTATATTTTAATTATCAATCAAGTGTCTCATATTACTACCAACTTGTCACCTTACTTGTTGTCATTATATTAGAATCTAAAAAACGATATACTATAAATTCTCCGAAACTACGATTATTATAGAATACCTTACTGGCTTTGTTTCATTGCAAAATCACAAAATAAGCTGAAGTAAATTTCACTTCAATATGAGCACGTGAAAACTTTGTGCTGTGGCTCAGACTAAAAATGTACATTAAACAAAAGAACATCAGCGAAAAACAACGGCTGCTGTGAAAAACCATTATAATCTTCTTAATACTTAATTTTTAGTTATTATTGAAAATGTCAATATTCTGTATAGATCAAAATCGTGATATCTCATATTTCTATCCTATCTCGTATTCCCTACGTTCTCCTCTTATTATCTTTTACAAAGTTTAGTACTTAAATAGCAAAAGGATTTTTCCCTTGTTCCATGTAAATTAAAAATAAAAGGAAAAAAATTGAAATTATCCAAAGCGCTAAATAAATAGAAATAGAAATAATATAATAAATCAGAATCGTCTAAAACTTGTACGAAATCCTAATTAGAGTTAAGATTGGGCACTTTTTTACCTCAAATAGAATAATTCACATCGTTTGTTATGCAAACAATTTTTTCATAGTAAGTTATCAGAATTATGTAATTGGTTTAATACTTTTACAATAAAGTGCATTTTCTGGTTACTGCGGTTTGATATAAGAAAACTTACCACTTTAACGCCACATTCACTATCATAACACACGAGAATAAATTACTTTTTTAATCAATTTAAAATTGAAGTACTGAAACATTTCAGGTATACAATTAAAGAAACGAAGAGTCTGTTTTTATTAATCGTAGAATAATTACCAAGAAATTTACTTTTGCATAATATTTCTTGTATTTCATTGCCTATGGAAATAAAACCTCCTATGGCTGTTGAGAAACTAAAATCAATCACGCCTTGTATGTATATTCGATGAGCAACGATCAAAAAGCTTCGAACACCAGAAAGCGCATTCCAAAATAAGAAGTCGAAATGAGCATCGGCATTGAGAAACATTGGATGAAACAGATTATCTGGAAACCGGTGCAGCAGCTCTCACTATAGAATAATCCACTGTGTCCCGATGCCGCATTTATTATTGTTCTTTTTACGGTCCGATCCTATATCGACGGGTATGCACAATGACATTTCGCATTTACTAGTCGAAATGGGACGGTTTTATTCATTGAAAACGCGATTTTTCCACGCGAAGATGTGCGACACATTCACACTAACGAACGCCTCTAATAATGTATCGAGGAGCGATTGTGTTTAAAATTCTGCTCTTCTCGCGTTCGCCTGTTTTTCCACGCATTTGCCGTATCGTTCCCCATTGTAACACTCCGCTGAAAAGGATTTTATAAATCGTTTGCCCGATAACACCGGGCATTTCTTATATTTTCAAAATGCCGGCGATCACTGGTGCACATTTATCTGGTAACGATTATACTTAATCGCTTTATTCATGTACATTTTATGCTTGATTCTATTCCGTTGTTTCGTTTTGTACAAAATCTGCAGTAGATCGATTTTTCGTTTGCAATATTTTTGGCAAAGCTGACGCGTGAAGAAACTGCAGTATGCGTGTACATATAGTAAACTATCCAATTATTGACACTTTAAAAGTCGCATAAAAAACAGTGATCAGAATTGATGTATTGATTTTTTATTTTACATTGTCATAACACCTGATGAAATTTAGAAATTTATTAAACAATGAAAAAGCATTCTAAAATTTTTAATTAATTGGTTTTTACGAATACAACTAGTTGTCCATTATTGACATTGACTTTCCCTAATCTTTTCGCAAAGCTTATTAATTATTGATATTTGAATTTGGAGAAGATAAAACAATGATAACACAAAAACTTTGCTTTCGTGCTGAATATCACTGCAATAAATATAAATTTTTGGCACACTTATTTTAGCACGATTCAAACAGGATGATTTTTCGGAGAGCCTTATAGCACGTCACACAAATCGAATAATTATTTAACTGGTTTTACTACATCAACTCTTTGCACTCCGTTGGTAGTGCTATAGAGATATCCATAAATTGACTCAAAAATCAAGATTTAAGTTTTTTATATATTTCCGCTATTTCAATACTTATTTCTTTCAAAATAAAGCAAATTAAAGACAACTTTTCCCCTTTCCAAAATGCGTAATACTTTAAATTCTCACAAGAGTCATAAGAACATGTTAGAATTACTGATAGATTATATTATTAAAAAAGTTTCGGATCGCAAAGAGTTAAGAAAAGAAACATTCATATTGCCACCTGATAGCTAAATGAAAGAAACTTTTTTCCTGCTGCGAGATTCTAAATGACCACATTAATCTAATAATCTTTATTTTTAAATCGATGTGAATAAATAGAAGGGTGTCAGGATTAGGGTGGTGTGCCCTATACCGGTTGAAAATCGCTGATGTAAACGATGATGCTCCCTTTATGAAATGTCTTATAGGAATCTTTGCCACTTGCAGTTTTATATTTTACGGATTTCCGCGCCACTTTTGTTATTACACTGCAATATTTATGCGCGAAAAATATGCTAATATGCAGAGAAAATATACAACGTTAACAATACATTATGCAATTATTGTGATATATTGTGATTCGAGTTACAATAAATGATAAGCATCTTTCCAAAGCGGTCGGTGTTAGCTGATAATAATCACTTTATATACAGAAAATTATCGTTCCATGCCACACGATGTAAGCAATACGTAGTACTTATATCTACTCCAGCAGATTTGTGGCATATCTATTGGACCTCGTATAAATTCATTGCTGAAAATATTTGAAATTTTTATTAATTTCGTTAACCTTGTATTTCTTTTTACAACAGCTAAATATACATACATATGCAGAGGAAATAACATATAACAATATGAAAAATATAAAACGACACTTGCCGTTTCTCTATCTATCGTAAGTCAAATCTACTTACAGTGGCGGACAAAAGTATTCAGACACTTTTCAAAGAAATTCTTCTAACCAGTAAGTCTGATTTTAATGAAAATTTATTTGCATGGAGAGCATAATATATGAAGAAATTTTTTTGTCCACCGGAAATTTCTTCAAGAAGGTGAAATCAAGTCTCATAGATTTTAACGTGTTTTTCTTTTTTTAATGCAATTTTTTTCTGGTCCTTTTTCACAATAAAGTGATAGAGCAGCAAAAATTAAACATTTTTTGCGGAGAAATTCTTTTCTCTATCTCGCACCATTGAGAAATTGTAAAAAAATGAAAGTCGTTGCAAGCTCTCTAATCGTATGAAACCAGCTGAAATCAGCCTTTACAGTGCCATTTTCTCTTCGGGTTTTCGAATACTACTTTGGAATGATGCGAAATAGAGCAAAACTTCTCCCATAAAAACTTTTCAGCTCTTACGATTTTGTTTGTGTATCATTTTGTTGCCAAAAAAAGTCCCAAGAAAAATCGTGTTAAAAAAATAAAAAAACGTTGATACCTTCGAGACATGATTTCACCTTCTTAAAGAAATTTCCGGTGGACAAAAAAATGACTTCATACATGCACTATTACGCTCCACATGCACACAAACTTTCATTAAAATCAGACGTACAGATTAGGAGAATTTCTTTATAATATAGTGTTCGAACACTTTCGTGAGCCAGTGTTCGTTAAACCTATTTTACTCGAAAACTTCGATAAGTCGAAATCTGTATAACTCGAAAATTTAGTTCTTCCTTTGAGATTCGAGTTATCGAAGTTCGATTCTATTTGCATAAAGATTCGCAGTCTACTCGTGACCATAACTACCCTTATCTTTACCACGATACAAAACCATTAACCCTTTTCACTGCGGCTATTTGAAACTGAAAACTAAGATCATAGATAAGGAATAATCTTTGTTAATGGAAAGGTTGAACAAATATATATATTTAGATGCTTTATATTATCGAGTACGATGTAATATTATTTTACGAATAAAACCAGAAATAATATTACTCTATAGAAAAGCAATATGGATAGTTTTATTAAATAATTGTCCAACCTTTTGAGGACGTATACTCTTCGTATCTAAAGGGTTAAATTATCGCTTCTGTAAGAAGACAAACCGAATATGGATTATTTTTTTTTTATAAAGTCGAACTTTTTAACTTATGTACGTGGAATCAACGTTTCTGTATGAAAGCTCCCTTTCCCCAACAACACGCGATATCCGGTGTTAGGTAACAACGGATCTGGCTAGCATGCATCTAGGAGTCCAATTGGCTGGAAACGCGTGTACACAAGCGAATTTTCGACGCGTTTCACCGACTGCTAGACGAAGTTTGCGGCGTGTCGAGCGAAAACCGGGAATGAACTACGCTCGCCCGGGAAATATTCCGGTTTTATATAGGCGGAACGACGTTGTGCGTTTCACTGAGACGAAAGGAAGCAAAATGAAAGGTGGAACGATCGTCTCTGCCATTTCCAAACGAGATTTTTCATTCGTTTTCCGCGATCCTTTCACGATTCTTTGGGCAAGCCCCTTGTCTTATGACTTTTTTAGTGTGTATTTCTTTTCGGAATTGGTTACAATTAGAATAGAGGAGAAGGTGGGAATATGAGATAGGGTAGAAATATGAAACACCACGGTTATAAGTTATACAGCGTACTGGCATTTTTAAACCATTCACTGCGGGACACTCCAGATTTAAAGTATCGCTATGGGTGGAATACTTTTTCACTTTTAGCTTTCTTTATTCGGCGAACGATTAATTATGCGACGTGCAATTAACTTACTATTTACTTTCATTAATTAAATTACTGCAGTCATCCCCTGTATAACACGGTACTTTTGCAACATGGTTTCGTTCTAACAGGATTACAGAATTTTGGGAATCCCCACTATAACATGACGTTCTTACAACAAGAATTCACTGTAACACGATTAAATAACTAAGGAATAAAATATTAGTTTTAGTAGTAGACTACGGATTTTTATGCATTTATAGAAAATTTAGTTGAGCAAAAGGACACACAGTGCACATCACATCCAAAGATACGTAAAATATTCATAGTGAAACACAAATAGTCCTTTCGACGTACTTGTTTTTTAAACAGAGCAATTATACCCAATAATCCTCCAAAAGTCTCCAATAATACCTCAATTTTAATCCATCATGCCGATCAGCATTATCAAACTGTTTCTTCCTTTAAAAATCGTATATTAATTTTCACACACAAAAACAAAATGTCTTAATTCAAACCTATCGGACAAAACAGTTCTCTTAAATTATTGTTCATTAAGAGAACCATACAGTTTTGTTTAATAATCCTGCAGAAAAAAAACCCTAAAAGAATGGCTAATGATAAGTTTTGCATCAGTATCCTGAAATTGTTTCTCGTTTCCTTTCTAGGTGTGTTTTATAGTAATCCGATTCTCGCGATTCTCTGTTTCGCTAGGCCGATCCAATTAAGCTCTCGCAGCTAGTTAATGATGCTCTTATTAATCCTATAAAAGTGAAGCACGTGTAACGAGCGGAGGCGCGAACTCCGCGAAATTAATATTACTGACGACTGGCCGCGATAAATCAACTTTTACGACAGAACTCAAATAAACGTCCCGGGGAGAACTTTAAATTAAAACTTGCACCGCCTCCACATCATGCGCTCTCTTGATCTCCTTCCGTTTCTGCGCCCGTTTTACCTGTCCCTCGTAAATCGAGCACAGCTACTTCACTATCGAAAGATCTCTGCGAGAATCATATTCGAATGTTAGGGTTACGACAGTACTAGATAGAAGTTTGTTAATTTAAAGACTTCTTACGGGCAGGTTGTAAGTGCAAACTTTAAAAATTTTACGTTTTTACCCAAAAATGTTATAGGATAGATGTCCCAATTACTCTCAGTGTCCCCATAACCGACACTTGAATTGTTCTATTTAATAGCAAAGTAATGTACGAAGAATCGTAAGTAAACAAATTTTGATACTAAATTTTCACTTCGGTTTACGTAATATCACATAGACATCGTATATCCGTTTACACTTAATATTTGAAACGAAATATTAGGAGGTAAATGCGCTGTTGAACATCAAAACGCGATTAATGTAATTATAAAGTATGGGACGTGTTATAATTCAGTAAACGCGATATGTTTATTATACATCTTATATCTGTTACACAAACTAACGTGCTAGCATATGTAAAACGTGTTTCTATTCAAATGATACTTGTTCAATTGACAGTAGTAGGAACATTGAACTTTGTTGTATATTTTCAATTACGTAGTAATTGATTCATTATATTGACGTATAAAAAAATGTTCATAAATAATAAAGATGTTGAATAATATTATGCTCCAAACTGGAACGATTTTTCAGTTAAATACGTTCTAAAATAGTTAAGCAATGTTATGCGATAAGCTTAAAATGGCAGTACGTGGTACGTATACCGTATGTGCCAATAGGAATACCGTAATAATCTATGTAAATGCTGTTTAACACTAGAGCTAACATGACAGTCGAAATGACTGGTTACCAATTTACCATAAAAATTATAAAAATTTGCAACGGTGGTGCATCTTTTAGAATATTCCGTGCTTTTCTGTACAAAATGTAAATCGTCAAACACATGGACTTTGCAAATATGTATCATTTTTATTTCTTGGTGCAAATAAGTATACTTTATAGAAAGTAATGTCAATTATTTAAAAGGATCAAAATTGTATGGGTTTGTGTAGGATTAAATTTTTGTAAAAAGCATTGAATTAACCTCTAGACCTGATGTAAAGCTAAGAAGTCAAATTATATTAGTGTACGAATATTTTTGTAACCAAATGTGCTTACATACACCTGCAAATTTCAAATATCTAGAAAAATACAGACGCTTCGACCATTTCAAGAACAGCGATTTATTTATTTACAACTTATAATTATTATAACAAAATATACGTAAAGCAAAAAACGATTTTACAAAAGTCTACGTACGTGCATCAGTGTATGCAAAACTTATTGTTATAATTGCAGTTATACTTTCTTACGTTTTGTGATGCATTTGTTAGGTCCTATAATTTATTTACCATAAATAAAAGTACATCTTGTGTATTTTTAGGAGCGATTTTATTGGTATAATCAGCGATGTTCATTTTATAAAAGTCTTACAGAAATCTTTCTCACTTGTAATTTTATATTTTACTATTATCTGCACCCCTTTTATTATTCTAAAATAAGTCCTAAAATATATAAATATTTGAAATCTAAAATACGTATCTAGACTTTATGAGTGACTGTCACAAACGTCAATCACAAAATTATTAAAATTTCCTATTCTTCGTAGTCGCAAACCACCCCAAAAGTATGATTAAATCATCAATAAATACCAAAGAAACAAAGAACAGGTTACATTTCTATGAGACGTACCGCTATTATTGAAAAGCTGATGGATTTCCGATCGCGTGCGACTCACGTTCATCTGGTGTGTCAATCTTTCCACGGATTCAAGCTGTTTCGATGGGAATAGTCGTGCAAAATAAATGTAACCGAGCGAGCCGGCTGGCGCACGCTAGTCTCGTCCGGTATCCACGATTATTCGCTGTAATCGTATTATTCGAGATAACACGGCTTTCCGCAACCTCGACACAATAGGCGGCGTCGGATTCGAGTGCACGAGCACCCGTAGCCCCGGGATACTTGTCGCTCGCCTCCTCACAGGAATGTAAACACGTACGAACTGTTGAATCGGGAACCCTGCCGAAAATTCTCCGAAGGGATTGAAACAAATATGGTGTAGAAATCAAAGAATACGATAAGTTGCAAATCTTCTAACATGTAATATTTTAGCACAAAGAGTAATTTGTCAAGGAATTCATTATTCTCTTAGGTTCGTGCATATTAAGTGTAATTTCTTACAATGATACTTTAAGCGTAAGTAGATTTTTTAAAGTTGTTCATTAATTTACTAAATTCATATCATTTTTAGACGACCCTACTGCATACCTTTTTTGCATAAATTAATTAGTTCCATTATGATCTTTCATCCTGATCAATGTGTTACTCGTTTCATTTCTATCGATCCGAGAAATAGAATAAGGTCTATAGCAAATAGCTACAGCGTATCTTTAGATTTATTCGCTATCTCTATTTTTAAATTGAAGAATCAATTATATGAAATCATCTAACTGTAATCTAGTTATAGATTCGAATCGAATATTAAATACTATGTATTTTATAATATTTATATTTTTTCGCTATTTGTACTATTTACCGTTTTTCGTATTTATGTTGACACTATATAAAATTACTTGTACACTAATTGATTTTTTCCCATAGACATAAATAAATTAAAAAAACTACCAAGTTGATGTAGCTTTTACAGTAAAACTTTAATCATAAGTAGATTTATTAAAAGTATCCACTAATGCACTAAATTCACATAATCTTTACACGACCCTGCATATCTTTTACATTAATTAATTAGCTTCATTATTCTATACTCATAAAAATGGCTACGATTAGAAGTTTTTAGTCTACCTCTTAATTTACTATCCAATGAAAAATTATCAGTCTGAAATTTTATAAATCAACAATCAACTATTTTAATATTTCTATAAACTTCCTTAAATGTTAAATTTATACTTACCATAGTTTTTATTGTCTATTTTACAAGTTTAAACTTCGACAAGGGATAAAAGGAATTACAGAAATATTTGGATTATTCATGACGTCAAATATCAAAATTTTCACAAGTTTGTTATGATTATTCTTAATATTTTGCATACGTATATTATTGTAAATTTCTTCTTCTTTAATGTGATTTGTTACTATTAGCAATTAGACTTAAGTGTTACTATTAACAATTGCCTCCAATCGGAAATAAGTGACGATCCATTCCTGTTTTTGCTTACCGAAAAGAATCTTAGATTTCGCAGCCTTTAAAATTATGTTATAAACCCGATTATGCAAGTAAATTTAAGTAATAATGCGTGTTCGTGAAATATATCGCATAAATTATTTTAACGTGTTTTATAAAGTTGATACGGCATCAGTGTTCAGTTTCATCTTATTGTTTCCTTTACAAAAAGTAACTATTTATTAAACCTTTCTCTTCGTCTAAAGTGAAAGGTTAATCCTTTTCTTTGATTCATCAGTACTCGAAATAGCGTCTTTGAACTACTTTCTACGTTCTCGATACATTTTTCAATCATCTGAAAGTGTTCCTTGTGTAAAATGGAATTAGGTTTTGTTGCAATTTCACTTACATTCAATAACTTCAAGCGTATAATTTCTATTTTACTGTTAGCACGTGCAAAAACTATTTCTACACAGAAATGTGTATTATTTTATAAACTTCCTCTTATAAAATTTTCCATATTAATTATAAATTTCCTCACATCTCGTAAATGGAAGATAATAAAAAATGAATCTGTGTCTAGTTTCTTTTTCAATATTAGGTTCACTAGCTTATTATGCTTGTTTTGACTTTATCACGACCACAGAAATCTATTTACATTATCTAATAAATAAAAAAGATTTAATTATTTAAATTACTTGGAATAAAATGCCGTTTTGGGTCATTTTAACTTTTAGTCCGACTCTACAGTGAAATTATAATAAAGGACTTAGGTTAGTCTAGCTCTAAGGTATAAAAATGGAAATATATATTATAATTACGGAATGTATTTAACAATTGAAGGGTTTACAGAAATACGGAGGTAGCTTCACTTGTTACACATTTTTTGTTACATATCCTAATTCACATATAAAAATGTGATCTTGCACTTGGCGTAGAAAAGAATTAGCTGCAAATAATAAGTATGGTAATATAGCAACAAATACCATTCGTGTTTCATATATTTGATGCAATAAAAACATGTCAGAGTTTGTAAAAAAAATCTTAAAGAAAATGAGATGTAGTTTTACGATAAACTGGAACCAGAATATATAAAATGTACACTATATATATATACAGAATAATATATATAAAATACATAGAATAGAATAGATATAGAATATACAAGAGGATTTTTATGAAGATGATTTCACACTATAAATATAATTGTATCATTGAAATATTATTACAACTAATTACCTATTATAATTTCTTATCCGTATCAATTACAATAAAATTTGCTCTTTCTTTAAATCTGTTTAGTAGATACTTACTATTTTTGTTCTAATTTGGTATAAAAAGGGGGCAGTTTCAATAGTGAAATGATATTTATTGCAACGATAAGAAAAATATAAGTTTGATATTCTGTGTAGAAGATTATTAACGCGAATATTAGTGGACTATAAATTTATAGAACGTTTAAAACTGTACTGCATTTTTAAATACCTTTTGCTGATTTGGTCAAATTATTCGAAAGTGGAGCTACCTCCTTATTGCTGCTGACGCTTTAATTATTAATTACTTATATTGTTAGAATGCAACCTGAGCAGATACTTTCTTTGAAGTTTTCATAAAGATAAGAATTCATCGCCGAATTCTTAAATACACTAAAAAATTTCACCTTGATCATACGATTTCACTACATCGATTATCGATTCCCACTTGTTTTAACTTCATTATTCATTATTCAACGACAGCTTGCTAACTACTCATGGATAGATAACATCTGCTTTTAAGCAGAATCTGTTCAACATCGTTCCGTTCAATTGCGTAATCGGCACACTTAAATTCTTCAACCAGTGCGCTAGTAAAATTTCGTAACGAATAATTTCGCATGATATAAAAGGGTTGAAAAATTGCCAATGGACATGTGTAAAATCATACGCATTAATTGGTTTCGTCAGGGATGAGTGGAAGAATCGTGAGACGAATTGCTAAGTCTCAAGGACCTACATTTCATCGTATTTTGGCATTCTCGATGACGCAAATAATTATGTGCGTGTTCTTCGATTAAAGGGGTCGACATGGTGACATCATTTAATCTTCTTATTTCTTGAGAGCAAAATAAATTTCTTGTTGCTGTTTCTTCATGAAAAAACGTTTCATATTCTGACATAATACGTGCTAGGCTTCCAAAGTAATTCATTTACCATAATTATTCATATTGCTGCAGCAAATTGATCGATGCATTTTACTGAACTGTGGGAGCAATTATTAATGACTAGAAAAGAGATTGATTGAGAATTATTGATATTTAAGGCGTTTACAATTATACAATAGAAAACCAGCAATAATATTTTGTAAAGTGTGGTCCAAATACTGGCCACTCATAAAAAAATCTAAAATAAAAATGAAAACTATCGTTTCTTTCTAGAGAACTATTCTTTTTATTAAAATTGGGTAAAAAAGTTCTCAATGTTAGCAATACAGTGCTTTTAACAAATTAATTCTCACTTCAATAGATAATTATTAGAACAATGAAACAAATATAACAGTCAAAAATCTTTACGATCGCGAAATTCGAACAATGACACTGTTTGCAACAGAACACGTTAATAGAACAAACGTTGGTTACTATTTCTTCTGTACAACTTTATTTGTTCTTCAGTCGTAATTCTACACCGTTCCTAACACAGGGCAGTACTTAATAAGCCTTATACTTTAACTAGCCCATACGTAGACCCTAAACCGTATTTAGACCACTTCCTCTATATTTCGAAAACTAAAGATGATCACCTATTATGTACAAGGGAAAAAGTTGTTCAAAACTGCGTCCTTTTATGAAAATTGGCGAGGTCACCCCTAATCTACAGCTTCACCAATAATATTATTTTTCCTTTCTTTTTCATTCCCAAATGTTCTATGCTGACTCCCACATCGTAACTTTTCATCTCCGGTATATCTTCGTCGTTGGCCGGCTCGGTTAGCAAACTATAACTGGAAATTGAATTAACGTTCGTTATCAGAATTTGTACGTATAACCGCCTAAAGACAGAAACTAATACATTGCGTTGTTAGTAGCCAATTATCGAGTTCGAGTGTCGCACGATAATACCCTTCGTATCACGAACTCTCGGGGTGTCCTGTAGCCATACACAATACTCACACTAAAACTCCATCTCCGCGACTTGGTAGTTGGAACTTCGTGCAGCAGAATTACAGTTCCCTTACTAACTAAAGGTCGACCCGACTCAACGAGCATTACCTAATTTCGTAACGCGTTCTGCCATACTTGCCGCGGCAACTGAACCCGATACGCTTCATTTTATCATCAGTTCCCCCCTATATAGGTATAGGTGTAGATGTATCCTTTAGGAAAGCGATTTGTATTGAAGGTCATCCGTTAGAGTTGCCTTCATTGATCACGGTAGAAATTGATCATAGATTCTCCATGCTGATGGTCACCGTGTGATAAATTGTATATCGTTAGGAGCCTCTGTAAGAGGAGTCTTTTCAAGTGGAAGAAGATCGAGTTGAAGAAGACGATGATGGTATTAGTTTAATGATGGCCAAACCTTGTTATGATAGCAGCCACATACCGTTCTTCATAAATATTCCGGAGCCGCATCTTCTATTACCATTGGCAAACAGTTTTCGGTCAAACGCGATAATATAAACGTAGCTGAATACTCCAATGTTTTTCCGATGCAAAGTATTCTATTTTATGACTATAAAACCTAATAGAGAATTTATAAACAGCATGGAGGAAAATTAGTTAAGAAAAATGTCCCCAAAAGTGAAAATCAGCTTCGAGGAATAATAAAATAACTGTAGAAAAAAATTTCATTTACTGGTTGGAAAAATGTCGTAGTATCAATGCTGGAATACACTGTGTATATCAGATGCGCTATATGTATAATTATAATAACAAGTTATTATGGAACAACCTAATAATTAGTGGAGTTTGCATAATGAGTTCGTTAAAAAATTGCTAGGTATCATAGTAAAAGTATGTTATAAAAGTTTGGAGAGATACCGGAGAAGATACGGTGCTGAAGTCTCGTCAGGGATTTCTTTATCTTAAGTATCATTTGGGGCAACTTGAGTGCTCACGTGCGTGCAGCGCTTGTAAGTGCGGTCACGTGAATGATTGTCCCAGCAGCTGCAGGCTTAATTTACTTAATCTGAAATTATTTGTCATTTTTGGGGTTTCAATTACTATCTATTATGTGTACCAATCCACTTTCTTTGTTAGATTTAGCACCTATTTTTAAGAGAATCAAATGTCTGTCCTATTTTAAATGTACTTATTATTGCTTTGTAATCGGTTGTACTTATTTTGCACTGACTATACAGTTTAAAACTAATATATGTACCGAATTTGTTTGTTGCAATTAACAGGCACCTTGTAACTTAAAAAAATTGGGATTCATTTATAAACGCTCGTAATAAAAATATTGTATAACAAATAATGTGAACGTTTATATCAATTGAATTTGCTATCGTAGAACCACCAAAAGAAACAAATATATTATTGTTTTTTTACTAAATTTAATTTTTTCTAATTACAATTCTTTGTGCATTTTGTATAATTATAAAAGAAGTGGACATGAACAAAGAGTTGGAGAAAGGAATATAGGGTAGTTATTAACACTCGTTTTAAGTATCGTCCGTAAAATCCAGGCAAAAGAGTGTTCTTGAGAATAATTGAGAAGGCTGAAAGGTAAATTGAGCGCAATTATTATTATTACGCGGCGAGAACACGTTAATTTACAGCTGGTAGTTGTACGAACTTCTTTTAAACCGTCCTGCTCCGACAGGTGTTATTTAATAGATCAATTAGCGCCGACTAATTAAAGCGCTTGATGTTAATCGATAACCGTTTTCCTTTGATTAAGACGTCCCTAGGATCGTCGCTTTTATCCCTGAAGCGGAATTTTCCATTTATTTTAAAGTTCACACTTTAGAAAAAGAAAGATGGAACGATTGAAAACATCGCCTTTAAGTTCTGTTAAATCTTCTCAAATGCGATTTTATTCTCAGGCTTTCATTCGTATAATTAGTTATTACAATACTTCCGTGGTAATTACAAACAGATCTGCTGAGTAGGGATTATAGAAAATTTGTTCATCAATATTAACAGGGCGACAAGAATTATTTGCAATTTTTAATGTTATTAATATAATCGTCCACTGTTTTTATTTATTATACTCAAAAATTACTAGGAATTATTTATTTGATGAATTAAATTTTATAATATTGTAACATTATATCGAATTTTGTAATACTGTAATATTATGCTGTACTTTGTAATATTGTTTCGGAATCTGAAATTGGTAATGAATATGTATGAATTCCAAATAGGTACGGTATTGTTATACTATAATATATATTATACGGTATTGTTATTTAATCTCTTGCCTTTATAATTTTTTATTACCAACAAATAGTTAGATTAGCTAATCTTATTCATTGCTTTAACACTATGCGAAATGTAAAATATAATTTTTAAGAAACTCAAATTTCCTATAAAAGCGTAAGAATTCGCAGTCCATTGGTAACTAAATAATATTACGTATATAAGTGTGTATAGTGTGAAATATTAATTTAAAAAGTGGTTGGAGAGATAGACACGTTATGAAACACTTTTTCACCGCGAATAATCCCGTTCGTTTGGGAGTATTTACGGAGGGTGAATTTGTCGCAGCGCTGCCAAACGTCATTAACTACCAATTTTGCGCAAAACGGGTTAAATAGTTCGCTGAGATTCTCTGAAAGCACCTTTCACAACGCGCACATTTCATTTACTGCAATTTGCTACGAAATCCATATGAAAATAATTTTCAAACGTCGCTAAATGTAGTTTACGATAATACACGGCCAGACACCCTCGACACACAAAAGTTATCAAACAGCATTAACGTCTTCCATACTGATTTGATATCGTTCCGTTGCAATTTTACCAGAGAGGATTTCGATGTTTTCTGCAAATGAGAAATGGAAAAACGAAACGGAAACCGTAAATAGTTAACAGCTGAAATCTGTCCCGCGACAAATCATATTGAAAAGGTGACAAAATATTCCGTCTGAAGGTCATATACTTTAACGAATGAAATTTAAGCAAGAGTAGGAAAGAAACGAAACAATTACCGCGATATTGATAAGAATATTGACGAAATATTTATGCAGATATAATTAGGTCGAAAATGTACGATAATAGAAATAAGTTTGAAATTGAACACTGCTATTAACAATTGACGTTGAAATAAGAAATTTTACATTTTTATGTATTTTTGTTATGAAAAGTAATTATGCATTATATTATATATAATACAATATTTCACTTGTAATGCTTTCAACGTATGACCGGTAAATTGAAAATAATCTTTGCAAAAGAGGACAATTCCATTCGTCTTATTAATAAACGTGTTTTTTTATAAATAGCTCTTCGTCTGTAAAACCTAAAAATATATAACAGTTAGTCGTTAACAGAAGTTTTCTGATCCCCGGGTTAGAAGAACAAAGACCGGAAGAGATCCGCATTCTCCAAGATCTGCGAAAACGAAGTTAGAGATTCAGGGGTAGATACGGTGCGTCCACTCCTCGATCATTAGTTTCCGGTTGTTTCGGTATTGCTAGGACGTGACTTTGGTCTTAAGCAAGGTCTGTTGGGTTCATGCTAGGCACAGTATAAAGGACGATGCCTCGAAACGATAAAAACAGGCAGCCGGGCCAAGCAACAAGCAGTGTACCACGGGTTTCTCGAAATAACGTTAACTCCGACACCGTCTGACCAGTCACGTGCGCCACGGAAACCTTTTAAATTCGACGTTTTCTCCGTCTTTATCCTCATGACAAGGCAAAATCGCGCAAACACCTTTATTCGCCTTGAGATACGATTCACTCGCATTTTCGTATGTTTCCTGCTGGCCTTTCTGGTTTGTACAACTTATAAGATCTTTGATACTATTTGTACACTCTGACGTTCGTCTTGATTCGTTTATAAAATCTACAGGGAAACTGAGAAATGATTTTTGTATTGGGGATGCTTTTGGGGATTGAAAGTAATGAAAATTTAAAGAAAAAAGTCTATAAATGAATTTATGGATAAATTTAGACCTTTGAGTTGCTGTTTTGATTTACTTGATTTTGTGGTTACTGTTGATAAAATATGATTAAATAATAGGTTCTTCGTTGAATTAAATGGAGTTTAGAGTTTATACGACTTATAAAATATCAGATAACATTGGTACACTGTAGTATGTAATGTGTTTATGGAATTTGTCTTGTCTGAAAAGATTGTTTAAAAAATTTGGATTTCTTCTTGTATTGATTTTTTGAGTTATTAGATAATGATGAATATTAGATAATGAGATAGCATTGATGAAGTATTATAGAATAACAATGTTTTTTGCAATAAATTGTGTAAAGTATAGGAAAAATCGAGTCTATGGATTGTAATTGATCTTTGAACTTGAATATTAATAGATTTCTTACATAAATTGCTTTTAATGAGTTGTAATAATAATATACTTAGTTATTACTTCGTTTAGTGAGTTCTAACTATAATTATAATATTTTACGTATGCTATAATTATATGCTATTATAAGAAATGTGTTCGCATTCTGCAAAAATTGTCGATGTGTGTTCTCTTACTAACTCTTACTTATTCTCCGTTATCTCATTCTGTTCTCATTAACACAACTAATAATAATTACTGCTTTAATTACGCGTATCTTAGAAAACGTTTAAACCCAAATATTAACATTAAATTTACAGTATCCGTTAATTTGACGATATTAGATTTTATGCTTAAGATTACAGAAATCATAGACATTATTGCCTAACAATTTATTTTAATGTTAACTGAGGTAACGATATGAATACATATTCTAATCAACTTCTCATCGCTTTTGAATTTACAAACATTTGCGTGTATTAGGTCATTTCATAAGTAACGTTTATCAGATTTCGTTAAACAAGCGTATCTAACATTTTTTACAGGCGAAATCCAAAAGCTTCCTGAGAAATTGGGAAAATTATAAGAGTCAGTTTTCGTTTTCGAATCCACGATTGACTATTAAGTATAAATAGTTTGCAATTAAAATTAAATTAAGAAACGACATTACATATGGGATGACATAATAATATAAGCCTACCAAATGATGTAATTAATGTCCGTGAAGCTATTGAAACGAAGAATAAAGATTTTACTTTCAGTTTTGCTAACGATCTTTTGTCTTTTTTGTTTCAGGTAAGCGGTCAATTAACAAATCACCTGCAACTTGTATCAGATAAGTAACTAATACTTGTTTAAGTGTACGTATTTATTTCTAGCTATTTGCCACGTTTACTTCGTAAAATAACTTCATTAACTCTCGGGTAATCACGTAACTTTGTTGAATTCCTAATTTATTCTTCCAAACACTCGATTCGCTCTCATAAGCGTTCATCGCTGATCCAAGACACTTGGAAAGTTAATCTTTAATTACTTACACACACACTTGCTCCTAGTTACCTACAAGCCAAGTTACATACCAAAGTTTATAGTTCGTTGCCAGCCATAACCCTAAGGGAGTATTTCCACTGCCACTTCAAGGAGTTAAATATTGTCAATCTGATTTTCCGTCGATAAATGGTGCAATTTAAATTTTTAAATAGGTAAAATAGGAACAAAATAAGATATTAAATCGTAAAGTAATTAAAACATCTGTGTAATACAAATCAATAAATTATTAATTAAAGTAAGTCCGCGGCCAACATTGTTGCCAAATATTGTTAGAATGGAAAGTTAATATATAATATATAATAATTTCTATATTTGCAACAAAAATGCTGGCCATTATATTTATTCCTGCAGCTTTATTTTATTCTACAATAAAATAGGCGAACTTGTCGATAAAATTTGCAGCCTCACCGATATTTATAAAGTTGAAATATGTTATCAAGAATATTAATTTGAGCAACTTTTTCCGTGACATATATTGGGCGGTCAGTTTTAGTTTTGGAGTTACATACCCGGAAATGCTTTTAAGTATTTGCTACATTTACGAGTGAACTTTTACAGTTTTACAGTCAGTCGCAGAAGTGTAGGTACACCTCTAAATTTCGAATACTTAACAAAGAACAAGAGTTTCGATCATTTTAAAAACATTAATTTAATTATTAATTACAATTGCACGCGTTATTAACAAATGGTGACGTCACAGGTTTACCATAAAATAATATTATATAATATAGAAAGTATTGTATTATCGAATTTGGATAATAATTAATATTAATAAGGAAGGATGACAACTGAATTTTACTAAAAAAGATTAAAGATTTTGTTGCAAAATAGAAGCAACTCTATGATTTATAAGCGGCATTGAATGTGCAGAGAGAAAAATGAATGTAAAAATCGTTCTGCAGTTTCTGATATGGCGATGATCAAACAGAACAGACTGAGAACTTCGAAATGATTTCACGACTTAGTAAACATGTTTCACTACAATGTTTTAGATCTGTGTAGATGATGGTACACCCTCTTCTTGCTGCAGTGCTTTCATGTACTAAAATTGAGCGGCTCAGTGAAAAATAGACACATGTTAAAATAATATAAATTTATAGCAAAACAAGTTTTAAGAAATAAAATTGCAGAAGCTACTCCATGGTACAAAAAAAAAAATAAAACAAATTATAACTTTGACATGTACTCTTTTTTCATTTCCTTTCCAATTCCTAGTTACATTATACAAATTTATTAAGAAAATTTGCTAAATGTGCAAACTTAACATTTTAAGTACTTATTAAAATGACAAAAAGTGGTAAAAAAAACTATTTTTTATAAAGGAAATCGCTTCTAACTATCGTAAATAACATGAAAATATAAGTTTTTCCCGGATGTTTTATATATTTTCTTACTATTTTGTAACCCATATAACGTATACACTAAACATTTTAGGCAAATTTCGTTTTGCCCGTACGACGTACGGACTGAGCACATGAAGGGTTAATTATAATTCACGATAACCTCAATAACGGACCTTTAGCTCAGCAACCAGAATTATATAATAAAGAAAAAAAAATGAATATTATAGGAATAAGGGAACGTCTTTATTTTGCTTTCCTTTTTGTCGCAATAATTTAGCTGGAAAAAAGTATGTACAAAAAATTGTCATTCACTAAAGAATAGGCAAGAGGAAATTCGTGCATGCACGTCTCGTTTCCTTACGTTTTCTCTAACCGGAAACACGCGCGCGAAAAGGCAGCGTTACATTCTTTTTCCAAGCGACCCGCGAGTCAACTAATGACTCGCTCTCAGTAGTCATTGTTCATTGTTCGACGATGTACCTGCACGTTGCGATAATCTACGCAATTTCCCTTTCGGGTTTTACATTTTACCTTGTTGACTGCTGCCTCTTGGAGCCATTCATCAAATGATAATAGTACCTTTCACGTAATTATTCTTGTTATAATTATTTATATAATTATCGTTACGTGTGATTCGTTCCTTTTGATATTTCTATCGCAACAGTTAAAGGAAAACGAACTTCTTGAAGAAGTAAAAAACAGAGCTCTGTTCGGGAACAGAAATTCGTGAAATTTGATTCAGATTCCTAGTACAATTTCGACATAATTAAGAAATCATGATTTTCTGGAAAACAGGTTTAAATGTTATGAATTATCGTAATTTTGTTTAAGTCAAGTTGGTATAATAAGTTATGGAACTGAAAGGAAACTTATCGTCAATCCTATTCCAGTAAGTTAAATGTGGTAAATTAGGAATTGTGTCAAGTAAGCAATATAGTTATGGGTATTTAATTAAATTAGGAAAATATAAAATGTGTCACAGTAATGAATTAAATTCATATTTCAGATATTATACCGAATAATCGAATCGATAATAGAAATTTAATCGAAAATAGAACCTAAATAGAAATTGGTTGTATCCCCCAATTATAATAGTAAGTGTTTTACTTGAAATATTTTATATAATTTTTCATATTACCTACGTGCATCCTGTACTTTTTACTATAGTTAACTTCCCTATAAATGCATAAAAATCCGCAGTCCAATTGTGAACCGGAAAATTGTAAAAATTACATAAAGTTAATATTATAATGCATTTGAATTAATTAACATTTCGTCAATCAATTTTCCCTTTTCCTCGCAGTGTTAGGTTCTCGTGCGTGTTTGAGATAAAGGATAAATTAAGGAGCAATCGCGTCAAAGAAACTGAGTTAGTTGAACTGAGCCACGAGGACCAGGATCGAGACATGGTTTCGCAGATTCATTTAGTTCGGGGCCTAGTAATTCGCAATCTGCCTTTCGCCTGTTAGACCACCGGCTCCGAGATAAACTTTCAATGAGAGAAAACGCCTAGCCGCAACCTCGTTCTACGGGGTGTCTCCGAAACTCGATGAAAGTAACTTAGATTTACTATACAGTAGACTCCGCTTACGGATCGCATTTTTTCCATCTTCAACAAACCGATTATCGACGTTATCTGTAATGCAAGATCAGCCATGATTATTTGAACTTTTCTCTTTGCTTCAACCACGCTCAATGATTCTTAGTCTCATCTCTGATGCATTCAAGAAACGATCGAAACGAATAGAATTTTCAGAATAGTACCTCTCTCGATATTAATCGCAAAAAGTTTTCGGTCAAACGTAAGAACGTGGAACTAACTAAGGACACTAAAACTTTTGAGGAGCAAAGTGCTGCTCCTCAAATACGAATACATAAGGGAAGATTAAATGAATTTAATATGAAATAAATGGGGAAAGGAAGAGAATACAAATATTCAGTTATTATTAGGAAGAAAACAGCGAGGAAAATAAATCTACAAAAAAATAAACGATATTTTAGGTAACATTTATTTTACTTACTATTTTATAATAATTATATGTCCATATATAATTACTTTGATGTGTTGTAGCAGTGATAATACGAGATTTTTTCAGAACTTGTAAATGGAATTTCTTTCCACAATAATTTTATTATTTCTCAAAGCTGATTTTCACATTTGGGGATATTTCTATTCATTAATTTTGCTCCATGTTGTCTATAAATTCTTTATTAGGTTTTATAGTTGTACGATGACATTTTGCATGCGAAAACCCTTAGCGTTTTTAACTAACTTTATATTCTCGCTTTTGGCCGAAAACTTTTTGCCAGAGGTAGTATTATATCGTACACGTACGTTTTTAAAGTTTCCTCTCACTTTTAAAAATAATTTTTATTGTAGATAATTTTGGAGATGCGACGTGTATTAACATTTATAATGAAATATACTAAGGTATATGAATAAATGAAATAGGAAAGTGCGTTACTGGTTAATAGATTGGAGAACTGGAGAAGTCGATGCAAGTGAATAAGGGAAAACGGATCGTCTGTGGTCAGACACGTTGCGCAGCAACTCGCCTAGCGATACGATATTAAAAAATTGTACTGATGTTCCAATTTAACGCTACTCTGATTCAAAGCTATTTCATATTATTATTTGGTAATTAAAATGTTATTAAAAATATTAATAATATTTATCTTATGGTTTTGCACATTATTTATTGGAAATACAAGAGAATCGTCGACAATTGGAAGATCGAACGTACGAAAGATTGTAAGTGCTATATGGATTTGAGTCTTTCTTTAATACAAAACCTTCTCTTTACTAATTTTATTAACAAAACTTCGAAGGGCGCCGTAAAAAATTGGACAAATATTTATTAAAGCATAGCTATATTTCTCTTGTAACACAGTGCAATTTCTTTTATCATTTGTACCACAATATAACACTGTAATTAATCATGTAGATTATTTAATATTTGTACTTATATTATTTCTGTATTGATAAATACGCTACTAATACGCCGGAGCGATTTTTATTTTTAAAGTACTAAAGTAGAAGTATTATAAAATTATTTAGAAGAAGATTAAAGAATTATATAAAGATATATAATATAATATAATTTTATAATATAATTATATAAGATCATATAATTATATTAAAGAATTCAAAAGAAATTCTACAGCGTGTTTAAATGCAAAAGGGGTGTGTAAAAGAATCAGCAGCGTTGCAGTACGTATTCGCATTTGAATAAAGACGATCGAGGCTGTTATACGTGTTTGCCATAAAATGCACGATGGAATTTTAGAGAAATAAAGTATGCTTCCTAAAACGGATAGTTGGAATGTAAAAGTTCAGGTTATGTAAAATATCCAGAAAGACAATCAGCTGATTGATAATCTTGTGTATCCTTAAGTTCGTTAAAATGCGTAGTGGTTCCAATCATTCGGCCAATAGTGTATGTGTCTTCAACACTGTACCATTAACATAATCAACGATGAAAAATTATTAATACCACATAATTCAGTAAAAGTAATAATTAGACTGCGGATGTTTATACGCGTATAATATATCCTAATATGAAAAATATATGTAACATTTATAGAACGTATATGCATTTTATATGCAAACTTAAAGGTGAGCTATATGAAACGTATTAGAAACTGTCAACTAAAAATATGCATATCTACAGATCATTCATAATTCTATTATATTTTGTTCATCATACTAATAGAAAAGAAAACAACGACAGCAACAAAAGTACATTTTTATTAATACATGAGTTACATTTTTCAACAGGTTATCCATTACATCCCAATGCGATCTATATTCTGACGTTAAATATGCACAAAATATTCAAGAAAAATGTGTAAACAATACGCATAGAATATGCATTATGCAAAACATATGCGATATGCATTATGTGCAAAAAAAAAGTATGTTTCGATTCCTTTAATATCAAAACAAATTTCTGTTCAGGTCTCGTTGCTCTATCTATTTCCCATTAAAACATCCGCTGTCCAGTAATAATATGATTAAACATTTGTATCAACCAGATCTCCTCAGTTTCATTCAATAAATATAGAATCCGAATTCTCATGGCTGTTGTCAGACGTTTGATAACAGAGATGTGCTTAGCCTCATTCTTGTTCTTGTTTTTCCAACATTTCGTACTTAGCACTCGTCGTATCGTTGAAACAACGTCACCAGAGATCTGTAATGAACGTAATTTAAAGTCGATCTCGCGAACGCGTTTTCACGGCGAGGGGAATGAGGGGGGGGGGGTGCATACACGGGTCGTTTGTCGTCTTAGAAACTTCGTTACGTTGGGATGGATATCTCGATTCAACGGGTACGTCGACAAGTTTCCACACCGTGACGAAAACTCGCGAAAGTTTTGACATAATACACGCAGTGCGCATAATATGATTTCGGATGAAATTATTGTTTGCATGAAGACATTCGTGGACTGCCTGCTCAACACGAACCACCCCTGTCTCAACATATCGCAAGAATTCCTTCGTAAATTTACTTTAAATCGAATTTCGCCTAGCGACGAACTCTTTTTAAGCAAGTGAAAAGTGAAGAAGAAGGTTCAAAATTAAGATAAGGAAAAGATAAAGGAAATTCGGTATTTATTTATTGTAAAGCAAGCATTGGTGTGTATCTATTATGATACACGAATAAAAGGATTAGGTTTTAATCGGCAAAGATATCGAAGGAAATTTACAGAAAATACCAAAGAAATTTTAGAAAAATTGCAGGAGTATTTAATCAAAATGATAAGGATGTTGGGGGGGGGGGGGGTATTAAAAAGAAATCTCAAGAAAGTTGGGGAGGCGCATAAAAAAAATTTCAAGGAAATTGATGGTGTACTCAAAGAAAATCTTAAACAAGTTGGAAAAGTACTTATTTGGAGTTTCAGTGAAGTTAGGTGAATACTCAAAGATGAGGAAGACAAAGAAATTGGGAAAGTATTCAAAGGGAACTTCAAGGAATTATGCTAGGAATCAAACCTTGCAAGTCTTGCATATTTAGTAATTTATTTACTACGTATCTATGCGCTATTCGGTTAATTATGTAATTTATTTCCCGAAGTATTTGTACTTCTAACACTATAATATGAAAAAGTAGTGCATACAAATTTGAAGAAAATCGGTGATAAGTACTCGAAAAGAAATTACCGAATGAGTTTTTGATAAATATTCGAAGAATGAGTATTTGAAGTTAAAAAAGAATCCAAAGAATATATAAAGAAGGAATTCAAAAAGTATTCCAAGCAAAAAAATTTGATACCAGAATTCTTTTTGTTTCGAGATTATAAGCTACGTATACAGGTCTCGGGATATCCTTGAAATTTGAACCTGAAGGGAGTGGAAAATTCGTTCGGTGAACTAAGCGTTTTCCAATGCAAATTTCCGACACGCTCGATGGAAACCTGGAAACAAGGTCACCAGCGAAACCGTTTCCTCGATTGAGGCAAGGTTACATGATCATAAGCCCGGATCAACCAAGGTGGCGGGCAAGGATTTCCAGTTTCTGAAACTGGAAACGACCACCGCCTGGGAACTTTCGACTCTCTTTATTTCCTGTATCTTGCTTCTGCACGAAACCTCGCTCTTCCGGCCTTGCACAGACATCTTGAAGGTCTTCGAAAGAAGGGCAAAACAGAAGAGAACTGCTAGAGGAAAACAGGTTTCACTGTTGGGACACCAAAGTCACTGTAACATCTTCTGTCAAGGAGGTAGCTTAAAACATGTGGCCGTGCGATAAATTTAAAATGAGCCCTAGTAATTCCCTTAAATTATAAAGCGGACCTTCTCATGCATAATCAAATCGTCTGAAACAGTGACGCGTAACCTTCTTTCTTTATTGAGCCAAACTTTCGACAATTTCAAAAACAGGCTCACTTTGACCCGTGAACAGTAAGTTTTGAATTTCTACGCCTTTGAATTATCAAGTATTTGAAATTTTAAGCGTTTGAATTGTTAAATTTTTGGAATTCCAAGCCATCGAAACTACTAGGTCTTTGAATAATGAAAGTTTTAGACTTCTACACCTTCGAATTGTCAAGTTCTTGGATTTCCAAACGCTTTAATTTTCAAGCTATCAAATTCCAAGTCATAAAATTTCCAAGTCTTCGAATTAGCAGAAATTTTCACTAATTTTTTAAGTCGTTCGAATAATTATGAGCGGTACTATATATACATATAACTCCTTCCTAAAGCTAGTTTGCAATAGAAATTCTGTTATGAATCAAAGTAACCCTGTATTCGTTTCCCACGTCCATCGAAAACCATTCGACTTCCGAAATAAATTAAGTACTTAAATATTAGGTATAGAAATTAATTCGGTGCTTTTACATAGAATTAGTCAACTCAAAACTTCCATCATATTTCAAAATAATAATAATAATAATAAAGTTCAATAGTCATTCTACATTAAAATTATGTTTGATTTTTGTGCGAATAGTATATCTGTCGTAATTATCATAAAATGTCTATTTTTCTTTAATTGCCATTAATTTTTATAGAGTTTACACTTTTTTCGCACAGTTTGCATTTTTAAAGTTTGCACAAGGGCGACTCATACATATATGCGCGGTGACCCTGTTCATCCCTACTCTAAAATGAACTCACAATTTCTGTATAAACAGAAATATCGAAATTGAATCAGTTCTGCAATGTATCCAATAAATAAAAAAAGCGGGAAGGTGTTCCAGTTACGTAGTCAGGAATAAGAACTTGACATTAATATTTTCCTCAAGTGTTTGAATGAACGCTTAAGTTCTACTAGATAGCTTTTATGAACAAGTACGCGTGGAATTCCAGTAACTGGAGCCGGCATATAAGAGTCGCGTACCGAAACTATCATAACGTGGGATCTCTGCGGGACGCGGGAAGATCGTAGGAAAAACATGTCATACTAGAAGGGCACTTGAATTGATCGATTAAATGGAGGATTGCGGTAAGGCAGACGATAACGAAATTAACATTCCACAGTGTTCTACTAGACCCAGATAGCTAGGAGTTATAAGTCAAGGAATAATTTACAATTGAAACCACAAATTCGCAGCGCGAATCCATTTACCGACATTATATGGGTTACAGATACAAAATTGATTTTTGTTTCGTCGAAAAACTGGAATATTACTTTAAGCTAATTAGAATTCGTTATAACAAAATGGTTTGCATGAAAAATAAATAAAAGCATATGTTTCTACCTTATAATTCATGCAAATGATGCATAAATGCAAAAAACGTGCTCTCCTGTAAAATTGTGTTTTTTAACTTCGTATATTTTTGTCTGAAAAATTGCTGGAGCAATATTGATTATTTTTCTCTGTTTAGAAATTAATAGATTCAAATTTGATTGTTCAATTTAGAAAGAACACCTACTTGATACGGATGAACGCATTTTAACGCGACTAGAATTTTCCATATAATCATTCAGGGTGTAGATACTTACGCATGTAGTGAAAGGTAATATATGCCGTTTGACGCGTGGCCGCAATCCTAGTCGTATGGAGATGTACCGACGCGTTACAATGAGCTGATAAATAGCTCTGGTATTTCATTAGGATAAACGATACCATTTTATTATTTCTTACTCTTATTAGTTTTTCTTTAGGGGATGCAGTTACGGGATTAATTACTGACAATGAGTTCGATGAAATGTATTTGTACTACTTTAAAGTGACGACCTTTAATGGCAAATAGTTTTGATAAATAAGATTAAGATTGGGGTAAATGAAGGAATTTTGTTTCGTTTTTATAATTATTGTAGAATATATAGCATTTTGTTATTTTTCACGGGATTTCTGAATTTTTTCCTTTAGGGTTGTAGGGAGTAGACGTATGAAGTTCGGTGAAACATAATTATATTAATCTAAATTAGCTAAATTGACCAAGTGGATAAATAAAATTAATTAATGAAATTATTACTAGCTATTAATTTTGACCTTAACAGTTTTAAAACTTGTTAAAAACATTATTTGATGTTTCCTTTAAAAATTGTTAAAGATATCATGAAAAATATTTGTATGAAAACTTCGTTATCTTATCTGCAGGGCAAACAATCTGACCTTTTAAATTATACAAGAAACTCTTATCCTTGTTGTAATAAATATGCTAACTTTTAAGAAGTTAAAGAAGTATTAAATGCACGAAAATTGTTCTATGATATGAAAGCTATACTACACTATAAAACTATACCATATGCTATTATATAACACCATGCTCCGTTAACTTTATCTGAATTAGTAGTTTAAAGTGGTAACACAAACAATAAAGCTTACCGCAAATTAATTTATAACTAAAGGTTTCCATTGAACTACAGTACATACAGTAGACTTCCGGTTATCCAATTTCATTTTAACCGCTCACATTTTTGTTGAGATAAGAACAATTGACCAAGAGAAAAATAATTGAAACTGCAATGAGATATATTAAGCGGCAAAATAATTCGCCTACAATTGATACCTATATTATTTTTAAAAAAGTAACATGCATTATTTAATATAATTATATAGATTGTATTATTAGATTTGTTTAGATTTATACACACGAAAAGACTTGCTTTTTTCATTAACAATCGATAATTGGCATATATTTTCGGATTAACCGGCCATTTGTTTATCCAACCAGAGCTTCGGTCCCTTAGAGCACCGATTAAGCGAGTGTCCACTGTAATTAGATCTGTTTTGAACATATTAAAACCTTCTCAAACATACAAATGTTTTACAAGTAGTTATTTGTTCATTGTTCAAATATGTGCACACTGTTAGAAGCAAACAAACAAGAAACGCTATAACAAGAAAAAAAACTTTTCGGAAAACGGAATACTGCAACAACTTGGTGAACAAACACAGGAATTTCACTACCTCGACACAATTTAACACAAATTCTTGCCCATCCCCCATTTTTTGCTCGCATTAAAGCTCACCTTTTTTTTCCTGAAGCGTAATACTACGGACCTTTCATATATTCAATATTCTCTTCCATCTATCCCAGTTACGAGGATCGGTCTGCAGATAGTAGTTTCAAAGAAAGAGTGGGAAAAAAGCGACAACAGAAGAAGGGAAGGAGGAGAGGATGCATATTCTCTATGCGAGAATTGCATAAGCGATGAGTCACGCGCTGTTCGCACGAGCATTAACGTTGCAAAGTATTTTTTGCGAAATTTTAATTGGAACGCGGCTGGATATGTGATACGATTAATTGGATTCGACGGGGATCCTACGTTGCGCGTTATAGCGCGCGATTTATTAAAATAATTTATGCGCCGCTCCCAGGGTTGAAGAGGGGCGGTGGCGAAGGCCGGAGAAGAATTAATACCCCAATGTGCGAATTTGCCTTTTATCGCGGCCGATTAATGCAGTTTCCGAGGCAATTTCGACCGTTTCCAGTCATACGGTTTCGGGCCTTGTTGAGACACTTCTCATTCGATGGTCTACTTTCATAATCGGGCTGGATTACAAACAGAAAATATCTAATACGTCGCATATCACATTTTCATTGCCTTTACGTTCAATCTTTTTTTTCCACAATTTAGCCGTTCGAAAGGTTTAGAACTTCTGTGTCAAGTTTCGATTTCGGTTTTGTTTTATTTACTTATTTCGGATTTAACGTTGCTGTTCGGGAAACCATCGAGTGGTGCTGCTTGTGTATGGCTTAGCAACGGGAATTTACGCTATTTGTGATAATGGAGCCAGCAGAAAGGCAAAGTCCCTTGCTGTGACGACTTGAAGGTTCTGGGTAAAAGCGATGTCAATAGCGGACAGCGAGTCATAAACCATGTGGCAGCAACTCCTCGGAAAAATTGCGTTTTTCCGCGAGGATTTCCTTGGCGTTGGAAATTCCGCCTAATTTTGCCCACACCTTGACAACAGACAGTCGCGAGCGGATGGAAAGGGAAACATCGAAGGGCTGAAGCTTTCCAACCGCTCGCGAAACGACAGAACGATTTTGAACCTCACGAGGGAAAGAATTGAATCGTCGAGATAGCAACCAGGGCTTCGACAGACGAAGTCAAAGTGCCAAGAAGGGACCGACCCCTTGGTACTGATCAAGTCTAGAAGTGAGAAGATCGTGGTCCGACCACCGGACATGATCGTAAAAAGTCCTGATATAGGGTAAATGACCCACGTACTGTCACTGTTCCTATAACTGTCACTTGAATTCGTTTACTTAATAGCAAAGTAGTGTATAAAGGATCGTACGTAAACAAATTTTCATACTAAATTTGGACTTCGGTATACGTAACAACACATAGACATTGTGTATTCATTTATACGCAATATTTATAAATAAATATTAGGAGGCAAATGTGCCGTTGAACATTAAAACGTGACCAATATAATTATAAAGTATGGAACGTGTGATAATTCAGCAAGGCGATACGTTTACTACATATCTTATATCTGTTACACGAACTGACGTGTCAATATACGTGAAACGTGTTTCTATTTAAATGAAAAGCTTTCAAGTGACAGTAATAAGAACATTGGTCTTTGTTGTACATTTTCAATTACGTAGTAATGAATTTATTATATTGAACATATAAAAAAATGGTCGTAAATAAAAGAGATGTTGAACAATATTATGCTCCAAACTGGAACGACCTTTATGTTAAAATACGTTCTGAAATAGTGAAATAAAGTTACGCGATAACCTTAAAGTGACAGTAATTGGTACATTTACCCTAAAAGGGACTGTCCCTTAATAGTCAAGCGTTCGTCGAACTACAGTCCGCTAAAATCATAACAGTTCCGAATCGTCTTTCACGGGCGCGCGCAAATCTCCATCGAACATTCCGGGCGCAAACAGTTGCATCGACTACAAAATAACGACAAGGTATCATCTGTGTTTTGGAAAAGAATAAAAGTAAATTTTGAGGAATATATTAGGATCTGATAAAGATGTAATTTCGTTTTTAAAGGTAGAAACATTGTTCGAAACAATGCTCCATTCACAAATTGATAATGCAGTAAAATATCTTCAAAATCAGTAAATCAATCTTCCTGTTAGAAATGTTTTTAGTTGAAAACCATTCAGATATTCATGAAAGTTATTTATTCCGTTTTTAAAAATATAAATCCTGCTGAAAGATGAAACATACAAAACGCGATATGGTACGATTTCGGACATATCACATTTTGTCATTTAACCATTGAGTTAATCTTAAATATAATATTTTGCGACTTTTTAATTTTATAGGGGTATGAATATTATCTATTCTCTGTGTAAAATAACAACAACGATAAAAGTAACTAATAGGAAAAATAGTTCACAGTAAAATTTAAAAAATTGTAGAATACCATTTATAATATGCTTAACGTAATTATTATAGACTAAAATCGTTATGAAAAAATCTTAATCTTAACAGGCGGTTAATATTTAATGATTGTTTCCAGCGTGTAGAAAAAATATATTACGTTATTGTATAATACTCATTCATTTTCAAATATCAATCGTATACAAGGTTTTAATAAGTAAAATTTGTTTCAAAATAAAAACTTGATATCAAAATGAGCATCAGCTTAATCAGTCAATTTTTGCCACGTAATATAAGTCAATTTTCGAATATTTTATGATCTGAACATAATTGAAACCTCTATTGAAAAGCGATACTTTTAATATTAATTTACAGCTTTTAATGTTAATATTGTTTTTGACGGCCATTAATGAAAGTATCTTTCATACGTATAGAAAAGGATAATACTTAATCAATAATAATTGCTATGGGAAACCCATTGAATTCTCTTTCTTAGTCAGTAATGAAGTTATCTTAAATTTGAAAAAAAATTGTGATACTCACAGACTTTCCCGTCGTATTTTTTATTTTTATAAAATATTATATTAATTCGATTCAGACTACTTATTTCATTTTAATTATATCAAATCGCCAATTTATCTTTGTAATCGTGTATTGTATTTAAATAATAGGTCGTGTATGTACCATAAATTTGAATAGAGAATCTATGCGTTTTAAAAATCTGAATCGAATCTAATAAAGCGTTTTAGAGGTGCTTTTTAAGTTCAATCGATATTTGATCAATTTTTAATGTATAACGTTGTTAAAATATTATCATATAATATTAGGTCCGGTTTCGATCAGTGCGACAACCAAGAGGGGACAATGAATGCATTTATAGATTAAAAAGTGGTAATTATGAATTCAGAATGAATTATTGGCGGCAATAATTAAAAGGAGCATTGCCTATTATAATTAAAGACCAATTATTGGTAATAATTATCATGAATATTCTCTGCACTCGATGGATTTGTATGCGTGTATATATGGACGACTCACTTCAAATATGTTTATTGCAAGAACGAGCTTCAAATGAATAATGTGTCCCGGTTCTTGCGGCTCCTGTTCGCAAATTATTCAGCGTTTTAAACAAACATTTGATACATAAAAATACCTAACGCAGGTCTATAAGTTAAACCATATGATCCCATTATGTAAGTAACATCCCCAAAGGGAGTCAGTCGCAAAGTATTTCCAGGAGGATTGCTACGGTCATTTTTAATTGCAGAATATTCGTAGAGACTATTTCTGTACAAAATTTCGTTACGCAGATTTTCAACACTTAAAACAATGGTTATATGTATATATTTATATATTTATATATAATCATATATAAATGGATTGGAGATTTTTATGCAAATTTAAATTTTTAAAGACACACACACACTCGGGAGTGGAACTTAAATAAAAATTAGTTTTACTTTTTAGATATAATAATGTGTAGAGGAAGTGGTCCAAATAAAGGCTATCGCTTTTACTTTAGCGTTTATTGCCTAACCTGTTGAAGATACTTAATCGTTTACATATCAATGTATTTATATCTACGACATTCTAGCTTTCTGATATGGAATTGAAATATGTTGAACAAAAGTAATGTTTGGTACGAATTAAAAATTTAAAGTAACAGTGAAAATTTTCATTTTTGAAAGTGTACTTCAAATATGGGCTACTCATAAAATAATCTAAAATAAAAATGAAAACTATTGTTTTTTTTAGAAAACTGTTCTTTTTATTGAAAGTGGGTATAAAAAGCTCTCAATGTTAGCAATTTAGTGCTCTTAGCAAATTAATTCTTACTTCAACAAATACTTATTGGAAGAATGAAACACACATGCCTGTGAAAACCTTTACGATCACGAAATTCGTAACAGTAACTGTTTGCAACAGAACACATTTATACAATAAACTATGGTTACTATTTCTTCTGTATAACTTTATTTGTTCTTTAGTCGTAGTTCTGCATCATTTCTGACACAGAGCAGTATTTTTTATTTATTATTTATGTACAATGCGCGACGCTAGTAATTTTGCTCGAATGTAGCTCGGTAAAGGTTAATTATTTTCGTTCTTATATGATTTTGTATTTTTTTTTACTTTAACTGCATCAGTGTCTATATTTGTAAATGCAATAATTCGACGCTTAAATTTCTCCCATCAGTGCGGAGGTGTTGAATTTATAATTTTACTTTGATACTGCAATATGCAGTCCATTACAGTTGGTTAATTAATACATTTGTTCGCCGGCCACTCTGAATCGAATTATTTTCACAAGGAATGAATTATTAACGGGCAACATATTGATACGCTAATATTTACATAATAAATTTACATTTGCAGAAGAATAAAAGAAACGCGACGTATCGCGTTGGTAATTATTGAAACAAGTTAAATTCGCCGGTCTCTCGAGTATACTTGGAGACTGCAAACCTTCTACAATTATTTTTCGTTTTTTTACTAAACTTCAAAATTACTACAATCAACAATTTTACAAAATTTTTATTTGATAAAGATTTAAATTAAAAAAAAAATCGTAGAATTGTTTAGAAATGAGATATCTGAAGAATCCAAAGGCATTTTAGAACATTTTTAGATCCTTAAAGATCCATATGGATATGTAGAAAATTCTAAGATGAAATAAATTTCAAACAAATACAGTGATTATGTAACAAAATAATCGAAAGATATAACTTTATTTGAAATTCATAGAAATAAATTGAAATAATTAAAGCAAATAATTCAAAATATATACAAATTAAAGGGTTATCCAAAATAGACTATAGGAACACCTACCTTCACTTTTTATCTTTCCCTTTCTGCTTTACCCTTTTCTAATCTGTTTTTTATTTCTATTATCTTCGTTCGATCTCGTTTCAATTTTTATTTATTTCGCCTCTATTTTACTAACAAACATGGCGTTTGGTAGATATTCTCATTCAACATCCTAAAGGTACTTTTGGATAACCCTATAGTTTCCTACTTTTTTAACATAAAATTCAAAATGTAGTTACAAAAAATCAAATGCAATTTTCATATCCAAAATATTCTATATCATTGTAGATGATTTTCTCTCATTTATTAGTCAATTAATGAATTCCAGTTTTCGAAAAGAGTCGACGATTTTGAATTTATGATATAGTTCGGTTGAATAAAATATGAAGGCACTGAATTAATTGCTATACCTAAAATTAAAATATAATATGAAATTGTGGGATGTGAGGTGAACGGCAACAAGTGTTAAAATTCACCAGAAACAAGCGATAACATCTTCCAAATTAAGAAATATGGAATCTAAAAAAGCTGGAGGAGCACAAAACACGACCGATTTCCAAATATAATTTCCTTTGCAATTCTCTCAGGCGACGTTGTCCCACGATCTACTGCGAAGAACTATCAACTTGCAACTCTCTTAGAATTTATATCTAAGGTTTCGCAAGACTATAATTCTGAAGCGTCGGAGAAAACTGAAAGTAGTAAAGCAACTATTTGCCTTCGGTGCAATATTTTTGCACGTTGTCGAATCGTAACGAGATGTATTTTAACATTTCCGTGTAACGTAAGGTAATTGTGATTTACGGAGAACGAAAATAATTGTTCGGTGATTTATATGTGCATCTAGTGACGGTAATTATTAGCGCTAACTGCTATAACCTATTTTCCCGGGGAATGACGTAATTCTGAAATATTTGCCCCAGTTTATACGTACAATGGCTACCACTACACCTACCTTGATGTTTAAATACTGTTTAATGGAATTCGATTCTATCCAATTTCCTATCATTTGATTCTATTTTAATGTGACCTTGACAATATTTTTATTTCACCATAACAATCGAGGAGTTTTCTGGAAAGAAGGCCCATTAGACGAAATGGTGAATTAAGTCAATTATGTTAGAAATTTACATCTTACGCAAGTCAAGAATAAATACTGTTCTAAATGTTAGAGCAATATAGAGTCGAAAGTTTGGCATATCGTTGGTTATGGGGAAATAGTACTTAATTAGAGACAATTTACCAAACAAGGACCAATAGATCTACGGTCCGCTTTTCCAAAAAGCTCCTCAATTAAACCTTAGCTGATTGGATCTCATATTTAACCCTTCCATTGATATCGGCGCCTATAGATGTTCAAGGAATTCGTTATCGATGACTTTTGCCGATTAATTTTTATACCCAATTTTCCCCATACTTAGCCCTTTACTATTGCACCTATTAAAACTTACGTAACCACTAATTAGCGATCTGTGAGTTCGCTAATGTTTATTGCGTTATCATTGATATAAAAGTGATGAGTAAACAATCAAAATTAATTGTTTTGATTTGCTTTCTACATCAATAATAAAGGGTTCCAAGTTCGATTTCAGTAATTAAACATTGTACTACTATTCAAAAGTATCCAGAGTGACAAATTCGTGAATCATGCGGAAAGGAAAATAAGAAATAGAGTAATTATTAGCGGTCTCACAGAAGGACCTATTGTCTATTAGTTTAACCACTTAGCCTACAATAACGAGTTCTACTCGTGCTATAAATTATTGCACCCGTTCAACAAACGCGAATTCTATTGGGAGCAAAATTTAATTTGAACTTTACTCTTACCTTTGTTTTACAAGATTGGAAGTAGTAAAATAAAAATTGATTACAGTATCCGTATGATTTGTACTCGACATGATATGAAAGCAGTGATCAACTAACATTAGCATACGTAGATACATAATAAAATAACTGTATGGCAAGTTGGTTGAAGAGTTAAAGATTGTTAACCAGCATCGTTGCCTTCATCTTTACCCGGCTTCGTTGAACATCCTGGAAATAAAATCGGGCGTGATCACGTAGGATGTCGATTTACGTTATATTATGGGATTTATTTCGGACACGGGCCCTCGGCCTGGGCGCAAATAAATCTGTTGGAGAGAGCGACGCGTGACTCGTCGCCGTTCGAAGCCCCTGCCACGGTAAATTTCATTTCGGCGTCGCACGGCCAAAACCAGCGGTGACAATAATGCATAGGTGCATAATCCACGAGTTGTACACGAGTCGCGTGAATGCGCCGATCCACTGATACTCGTGTATCTCGTGTGAACGAAATGTAGATCCGTGGACACCCATTCATACACTGTATTCGATGTAGGCACAGAATGTTTCCTTTACGACTTGATTCCGCTTCCAATAGGGATGTTCGATACTTAATGAAAAAATCGATTTTTTAATCCATTCTGAATCGAAGCGCCAGAAAGTCGTTCTCCGAAACATCGATTTTTGGCTATTTATTTTACATTGCGCTTAAAGCAATGTCCACTTCTTTTTTGCTCTATTATTATTATTAACGTTGTATTCAAATCGTATATCTTCTATTTGTTTCTAATTTTAATTTATTATGAAATACATGGAACACATCTTCTAAAGCTATTCTAAAATTTTATTTATGGTTCAATAAAAATATCGTGAAAATTAATAAATATGTGTTATGCTTTTCTTTTTAGAATAACTTTATTGAGCGCGTTTTCAGTTTAGAAAACATTCATTGAATATTGAATATGGTGATAGAGACAGAGATATAAACGATATTGACAGTTCCATGAAATGAAGGATTAAACGCGAAAATGAGGAAATGGTGTAGAAACGTTTCAAAGGGATAACGTTGATGTATAGTATGTATTCGATATTACTTGACAAATTTTACCTCTATGATCACTTTACTATTTCAGTTTTTATCATTTTCAGGATGCTTTTTTTATACCGTAAAATTAAATTGAAAAACACTTTATAATAAAAAGAAGTAAAATTCTATATAGGAAGTATTAACATTCGTAGACCAATTACAATTAAAATTGTTTTAATTTTTCCTAGTTCCTTTTATATTCTTAATAAACATAAAATTGACGAATTCAGTGAAACCCAAGCATATGTACATATGTGACAATTATTATAAATTTGCAAAAATGAATTTCAAAGATATTCTCTTTGAAATTTCGAATTACTGATAAATTTAACTTATTTTCAAACAAAGAAGTTGTACATGCATGTCGATGTAAAATAATTTCTGTAAAATAGAATTATTTCAGGAAATTCTAATTATTTATTTTAATCCAGTAACTATTTTAGTAACTTCTAATTATTTGTTTTAATTCAATAACTATTTTGATAAGTTTAGTACTCAAATATAACTTGAACTATTTTAGTAACTCTTACAATTATGAAGCAGCTTCACTTATTTAAAACTATTAGCCTTAGATTTTTCCATGGCTAACCATGAAATTTGTACATATCTGTTATAAATGGAAATTCGTGCCTCTCTAAATATAAACATACTGAATGTTACTTTTAGTATGCATTTGTTTGAACGGAAAATTCGTACCGAATTTTATATTGAAAAGGTATAATCGGATAAGCATAGTAAGAGTATCACTAAATGAAATTCAATTTATGACGTGTTAATACATAGATCTTCCCAATAAAATCTTTTCACGCAAGTTTCAACCCTCTATCCCTATTATTAGGATAGTTACAGCTGGAAACGTAATTCACAGTTTAAACTCTATTTTCTTTCATGTTTCGCATAAAAAGTTGCAAAAAAAATCGGAGATGCTTTATCCAGCAACATGTTTATCTTGAAATTTTTTCAGATTTTTTAACCACAGAACCGAATATTAAAAAAATGTTAAAAAGCCAATTCTTTATTGAATTTTTTAAGTAGCTGTGTTTATATTTTTATAGTTAGTTTTCTAGTTGTAATAGAAACATTTTACTACCCGAATGGCCATTCTTAAACTGAACTTCAACAATTAAATTAAAGTACATTCAAATCCAATCGTTAGATATTTAAAATATATTGTAAAATACGATATAAATATTCCTAATGCGCCACGAACTTTCCGTTCAATTCAGTAGAAACTGCTATTAAATGCACGTAATTTTCTTGATTTACATACGATTCCGGTCAATCAGGTTTTCCGAATTTTTATATTATGAACATTTGATCGGCAGCACCATTACAAACAAATATATATTGGATCCTGTGGCAAAAGCGGTTGGGAAACACTGTTTCTTGTAATTCCATATATTCTATAACCACTTTTAAAACGCCCTGTATCTCATATATACCAAACACACAACGAAGCTATAACTTTACATGGCAATCACACTGGGGTTTCGCCAACTGTAATCTTAGAATCAGATTTTATAACAGTAATTTCCCGAGAACCTCTCATCCTACGCCTAACACGTATCCCCATGTCGATACGTGCTTCTCGTTAACGCCGCTAATAAATCCCTCGCCGTGATATCAACACCGTGGAATTTCCTCGAATCTCTCACGTCCTTGTTCGCTCGATCTGCCGGAGAACGTTCGCAACGTACACGAGAATACGAATGATTAAAACATTGAAACGGATATCCATGCAGCGTCGAGGTGAGCCTGCTTCCGGTACGTCGGATTTTTCGTTTCGCGGTCACAATACTGATCACCGATGCCAAATAAACAGATTAAAACCCCGTGTAGATCTCTCTTCAGCAAGGATTCGCGGTTCACGTAATGGGAAAATGTTTACTCCAGAGGATACTTCCTCCGGATAGAGACCAGGTATTTGCGAACAAAACTTCGATCTGTAATCAATTGTTACTTTGGTAAGAAATAAAATCGATACGTGTTTCTTTTTCTGTTTTTTTTCCCCTTTTTCATTGCAGCATGCGAAGGTAAAGCGCTTATTAAGGTGGAAAGAGTAAACGTAAATGAAGAAAAGAGGTATAGTAGCTGGAAAAAGTTCCTCCTCGTAGTATAACGTTAGTTTTATACAATCTTATTTAATTATAAATTAATTCGACGGAATCAGAATCTTAGATTAAACCGGATGCCTTTATCTGCACGTAAACACCATCTTTCTCGAAGAGAAAGTTTGCAATTGGTTTGAGAAATTCTAAATAATTATCCATAATAATGGAAATTATTTTCTATATTAAAATTAAATCCGATATTTGTAAATATGTATTAAATTCTGTATAAAAGGCATCGAATTAATTTATACGCTTAATATATTATTAAAATAAACCATAAGTGTAAATAAGAGTCCATTGCGCTAATACGTTATTTAGTACGTGTATATGTTTCATAGATTTCTAATTTCTTTGAGATTCTAATGAAACAAGTGTAAAGAAAGGTTGTCAGTAAAATTTGTAATAGAAATTACGAAAATTTCGAGCTTCTATTGAAAGATAAATTGTGAGAGTAGTAGGCACTTCTATTGTGATTTATACAATATTTACTTTGCTACACTTTGCATTGAATTCCGCTATTGGAAAGCAAGGATTGTTTTAGAAACAATTCAAGTAAGAATCACTATGCTGGAACTAAATCAGGAAACTAACACGAACGTTCTCCTTATTGTTATTGCTGGTTCTTATCGCAATGGAGATATTTGAGGAAATCGATCGAATCGTGGCTGGAATACAGCGTTTCAATAGCGTACTGCACTATATTGAACAGTAGATATCTAACACTATTTAATGGGAGGTGCTCCAATAACTACCGTTTCCGGTCTAATGTGTACAAGATTATTGAATAACACCAGTACGAATATTTAATAGAAATTACAAGTTTCCTTACGTATAAAAATGTTCCTTTTAAATGCAAATAAGATTTGTAAAAAAGTTTCTACAATTTCCTAGCCATCACCATTTCTATTTTTTAACTAAATATACCACTACTTTAGAAGAACGATAATATGTACAGATATATTTAGGGGTAAATTTTGACAACATTTTATGACTAATATGGCTTAAAATTAACCAAAAATACTTCTTCAACAATACTGACTTCAAGAAATTCTGCTTAACTTGTTCCGAACGTGTATGTTATGTATTTTAATCCAGAGTTTGTCATTATTCGAATAAAATTTGATTCGTATAACATTTCGAATAGATTCATCGAATAAATTCTTTGAATAAGGTTTCGAATAAACTTTTAGAATGAAATTTGATTCGAATAACATTTTATTCGCAGAATCTATTCGAACTGTTATTCGAAGAATTTAGTTGAAATGTTATTCGAATAAAATTTTATTCGAAGGATTTATTCGAAATATTATTCGACTAATATATGCGCAACTCTATTTTAACCCTTTAAACTCAATTTGTTTTCAATGTTGTTGCGCGTGTACGTGTATTTATTTTAAGGTAAATTAAGTAAATTAATGTACAACGGCAGAATTCAATATTTTTTATTTATTATTATTGTAATACGATTTATCTTTTATAATCTTTTAAAAATGTGATAATTTTTAAAACAATTCCTAACGTGCAAGAAAGGATGTGCTTCGCATGTTTCACAAAAGTAGATTATTGTCTTCCTTTCGCCCGTAATTTTTTTTTGTTTTAATATACCATAAAATCGTTGTTTTCCTTGCGGATGTGGTATGGAATAATAATGAACGAATAACGAATAAAATTTCATCTAGTATTCGTTATTCCAATAACGCCCAACACTGTAGTTTACTGTGTTGTTAAACTAACAAAAATTAGCAAATTGTTGTTGTGTGAGATCTCGAAGGTGACATAGTGTTTTACAGTAAATTAGCATTGTCACCTCTAGCGTGACATACGAGTTTTACAAAATTATAATGTCACCTCTAGCGTGACATATGAGTTTTATAGCAAATTTGTATTGCCACTTCCAGCGTGACATACGAGTTTAAAGGGTTAAATATGATTCCTTCAAAAACTTACCCCATCGCTTAAACGTTAATTTTGCCGAAGGAGAAATTTGTTGTTCTCCAAAAGCTTCAAAAAGCAAGAGCTAGTTCGCACTTCAAAATTTAACTCTCTTAATTTCCGCCCCGACATCGTTAGCAAGTAGACCATTTTTTACATGACACCTTTCGAGAACTTTGAACAAGAAAAACAAAAAATCTATTCGGAAGTCTTACATGTTGCCCGGGACTTATACATTCATGGTAATAACTTTTAATTATACGCGTCGAACACGAGCGTTAAAGTACATACACGGCACGCTTTATACGATTTATAATGAGGCGTATTAAATGAGCACGATCTTACCCCCTACCCCCGTTTTTCTCGTACTAAATTTGCTTGAACGCTAGAGGTTTTGCGACATCATTAAAGTTAATGAAGAAATCGTTTTACACCGAAACGTGTCTTTAACTTCGTTTACCGGACGATCGATTGCGATTCAGGAAATTTATCCGAGTGAACAGGGTGAAATAGGGGATGAGAGTGCTCGAGAAGTGTCTTCGTTACACGAGATATTTACACTTGGACGTGCAGGTGAAATTAGAAGCAAATGATGGTCATTCGTTAGTCGTAGGTAGTTTTGAGCTGGTGGAAATATTTGATTAAAATCGAAAATATTCTAACAAGATGAAAATTGAATTTATTACTTAAAATTTAATACTTACAGTTCGCTTGACGTAATGAATTAAAAGGTATAATTAAATGAAATAATATTCAAAAATGTTCTAATTCAATGTTATAATTAGAGCTTAGGATTTTTCATTTCTGCTACAGCTCTTTCTATTACAGGTAATTTATAATAATTGTAAAGGATCGATAAAGATAATAAAGGAAATATTAAAAGAAAAATGTACAAAAGGAGTAAAAAACTTGCTATACTAAAAGGATAATTTAGTTTTTAACTAACCAAACGCAAAAATGATTCTCAAACTTAATTATTTCTTAAACTGAACTAGTTTTAGGTAACCTATTATTTATTCTAATATGTTTTCTGTAAATTTGATATAAACATTACAACGATTGTATTATTCATGATCGTTTATTATCAATAATTTTAATATCAGGTTGAAGCATATGAAACTACCAATTATGGATGATATTTTCTTCGTTTGTGGAGGGATAATGGGAAATTATTTTGATGAAATGAAATAACTAGAAGATTTGGAAATTCAGAGGTTTGTAAATTTGAAAGCTTAAAAATTCAAGGTGTTGGAGATTGAAATGTTTGAAAATTGGAAGATTTAGAAATTCAAAAGAATGAAAATTCGAAGTCCTAGAAATTCGAAGACTTAGAAATTCAGAAGCTTGAAAATTTAAATTCAAAGGCTTAGAAATTCGGAGGATTATAAATTCGATGACTTGAACACTAACAAGATTTAGAAATTATCGTAATTGAAAGAAATACTCAAAAAGAACAAATACTTTTCTGGATACTTCCTTACTCAAAATAATAATTTTATACGAATTAACGTAATATATTCAATATTTTATATTGTAATTATTCTTTAATTTCAATATTTAATATTTTCTTTAAATTTACATCATTCGTTATCATCTGCTATCCTGAACTTTTATTGTGTCTTTTATTAATTTTTTCTATCAATTTTGCGTCGTCAACGTTAACCAAAATTAACATTGCGAATCGTCAATTTTTAGCAATGTCTTCTATTATCTTTCTATTCTTCTTCTAAAAATCCTGCCGCATTTAAGAAAATCCCATAGAGTGCAGAGGTTTCTCTAAAGAACATAAAGTCTCCTCGAAAATACAAAAAGAACGGAAGAAGATGGCCGGTGGAAATCGAATGGCAAGTTACGTAGCATAAATCGCGGTGCACTCGCGCGAGCAAACTGTGGCTAGCACTATAAGTATTTATCTTCCGATCGAGTCGCATTCGAAATGCAAATTGGGCAGTCCACCCGGCACTCAACCAGCCGCGTCTTACGCTTTATCGAGTTTTCAGAGTCACGCGCACACAGGCCAAGAACAAACGAGATATTTTCTCTGCTTGCCTCCGATCGGCCGATTCGAAAGGCGTTCCACTTGGAGCCATTTGCTCGGTCTAGATCGAGAAATAATTTTCATTCAAGGATCACTCTCTCAGCCTCGCTCTCTTTGCGCTGAACCAGACCGGAAAGCATGAACATCAACGCAGAGGATGATCGTGTTCTTTTGCCTTTTAAAAACTTCATTCGTGCCGGTGATTAGGCAAGTGACGTAAGTAATATATATTTTGTTTGGAGGTATTTAGAATTTTGTGTTCGAGCGAATTAAAAAATATTTTTCTATCATCGGACGAAATATTTGATAACTTGATTTGTCAAATATTCTGAATAAGCTGCATGGAAACGTGTCTTTTTCATGGAGACAAACAATAAACACAAGTGGATTTATTTACTTATTTATGTATCACATATTTGAAATTTTCTTTCTGTATTGTACATTTACTTATGTTACATATTTGAATTTTAACTACCAATCATCTTCTGCTTCAATAATAACTTCTTAATTAATTTACAAAATAGATAAAAAAAAGGAGGATCTCAATAAAACGTTGTATTGCAACAGTTCAAAGTGTGTAAAAAATATATTTTTCATTGATATTGAGTAGTAAGGTAGTAAATAAATAAAAATATATATGGTGTAAGAAACGTGATGTCGCGAACCACACTCGACATAGTAGTGGTAAGGGTTAATACAGTTTTATTAAAATGTTCACTGTACATGTGGTATAGGTAAGGTAAATGGCATGAAAAATAAAACTGTAGTGATACTTAAACATTAATACGTATAACCGTCTGTATCAATTTTAAATACCTATTTTTTCCATCGTTTATTAAATGCTTTCAAAAGTAAATCAAATCCATCGTTTTAAATACGTTTGCCTGAGAACAGCCATAAAGGAGCGTGATTTTCAAGCGTAATGCTTGCCGGGTATCGCTCTGTCAATTTATGAAGATATAGAAGTTGTGCATAATGATGATGGATGTTTTTGGATGGGCGAAAAACGCTCCCCCGCGAGATATCGATTATACGACCACCAGTTCCTGCCAAAACGCTTGAAAAATACCATTTTCGAGGCAATATTTCCAAGAATTCTGTTCCCATTTCTCACTATAACATATCATATAATATTTCATCACTTTCTTACATAATACAACAGACTGCGGATGTTTCTGTAAATTTATAATTCTTAAAACGCAACTAAATAACCGTGGAACCTGAATAGAGATTAAACTCATCCTCTAAATATTAAAACATATATTTTATTCTGCATATTTTGTACATTTTTGCACGTACAGTACATTCCGTACTTTTTTACAAATTTAAATCTCTCGTGAATACATAAATATGCGCTATCTAACAATAACTAGTTGATCGAGATTTTTTTGTAAATACTGAATAAAATATTGTCGAAAGATATTTGAGTTATACGTCGTTTTTTATTGAATATATGTATATTTAAATTTTTTTTTTTTAATAAATGTAAGTGCAAATTTTAAACAGATTTATTGACTGTTTAATATAACACGGATGTCTCGCTATTGTATAACTACAGCTGACACAAAAGGTGTAGCAGTTTATCATTCAGCTTCAGCTTCGTTACATTTCGCGTTGCATCCCTTTACCCCATACGTTATACTCGAAATACTTTATTTTAAAGCTTCTACGCGAATGCATAACTGTATAAATATCGTCCCAGATAAAGCAGCAAATTTTATGTAATCGTATTGTAACTTTGCATTTTATTCGTATTGTAAAAAAATAAAAACATGGTAATACAAAATTTAAGGAAAACGTAAAACAACAGAAAAAATATCAAAAACTTTGTATTGTGCAAACCGTAAAGCATATTAAAGATTCCTCACTATAAAAAAATTCCCAAAAAAGGAAATATAGAAAAATGTAGGGAAAATGAGGAAAATGATATACAGTATCGGACAAATAAGATACTTCAAATTTTACAATATGTCGGTATTTTTATATAACCTAGAGAAAAGCTTAACTATTAACTCAGACGAGTGGTAAACAATCTGTAACGTAGAAATTCCCTAGCATGTCATAGATATACATAATACGTTTGACTTTATTCATTCAAATATACTATTCAGCTCAAGACTCCACAAAATGTCAGATTTATTAACCTTTTTGTTATTGCGAAAATAAAAATGTTGGTCTGTCTATATTTTTTGTTTAGCTATATACAGATATGGAAGAAAATAGCTAAAAATATCTATTTTTTAATTTATTATTTCAACGAATGGATTTTTCACAAATTCGTATACCTAATCAAATTCGACATTAAAAAATACAAAATTCATCCATTTAAACTATTTACCTATTTGCAATAGTTTAGGAGATATTCGACCAAATATGTTTTACCACCCCTACTTTCGGGTTCGGTTTTCACTTCTTCAGCATAGACGAAGGCAAATAAAAAAAATATGGATCTAATATTTTTGGCTACCCTACAACTGTGCAAAGTATCGTCAAAATCTGCGATTAAAACTTGAGTAGGTTCCCTTGTTAGTGGAAAGATTGCTGACTTCTGCTCTAAAGCACTGTGTTCAACTTTTTCACTACGTTCGCTCAGAAATAAACAGTGTTTCTGCTGCAGAAATGAAGATAATTTTTATTAATGTAGAATGCAAATATTTGGACACTTTGTATAATTAATTAACAGTGTAATGTATATCTATAAATGATAATAGAACTAATATTATACTATTAAAGAATTTAGCGTGTATAGATATATATATGTATATATACCTCTTTTGTAGCGGAAAGATTAAGACATTTGAAACAAAATCCTTTGCTGAAACACAGCAGTATTCAGGTAAGGACGAGTTCGCTTCAAGAAACATTGAGAAACGTTCGTCGATTGCATCACCGCGAACAATCTCAACTCGTTGCCATTCGAGTCGTCCAACAGAGTTCGTCGTTAATAATAGCAACAGATACGTATACAGAGTGTCCTAAAAATCGTAGTCCATCATGACGAGGGTATACGTCACTAGCCCAATAATGATAATTTTCTCATGGCGAATATATTCGTTAAACACAGTTAAAGTGTTAACCCTCTGCACTCCTTAATTCTTTTTTTTTACCTACCAACGACTCACATTTAAATCAGATTTAAAGATTTAAACATTTTAAATTATTTTAAAAATTGCATAGTATAATGTCGAGCCACACTCGACATAGGAGTGGTAGGGGTTAATGGGTCCTCTGTCTCATTGTTATACATTGGCCCAGAAAAATACAAACGAAGCCAGCCTGTCGATCTATCGAATATTTTACGGATATCGATCGATCTTGCTGATTAAACGTGTCGACAACGAAGCAGTCAACTTTTTACCCCCTATGAGAATGATCGAGGCAAGGTAATCTATACAACATAGGTATATCGATCGGACTAAGACGGTAGAGAATCTGAAACGAAACTTGGATCGGGGGGCAGGGATGAACTTAATTTCGTAGCTCCGACAAGGTCTTGCCACGACTTCCACTCGTTTCGCCTCCTTCGGGGACTCCCTTTGACTGTTTACGCAGTATAATTAACGCTGCGCACCGCGAACACGTTAAAGTGGATTCTCTGCGGCTGATTTAGCAGGGCAAACGAGATTGCAGTTCTCCTTCCCTCTCTGCGGTGTTTTCCTTGCTGAAAGACGTTAGAGAGATGGACGAAGACAACCTGATGACGATGATAACACGTATCGACCTCCGTAACGATGTGCTCTGCCCTCTGCAGTATGCAGGGTGAGGTGAAGATTTCTGAGTCTTTTTTTTTTTTTTTTTTTTACTTAATTTTTCACTGTTCTGTGAAAGTGTTGGAAAATTGTCGAGAAAGAGAGACGAATTTGGGAGTAACGAAATTAATTGTTCGATCGTGATAGTTCCGTATGTTAATAAGTGATGAATTAAATTCGGTTGAATTGTTTTATGGCGATTTTTTGTGTACAATATATACAGTGGCTCAAAGTAAAACTCGAATATTTACATTTTTATGCTTCAACAAGCGATTGATAAGCGATTGAATTTCTAAGCATTTAAATTCCCAAGCGTCTGAATTTTCAAGTTTTGGAATTTCCAAACGTTTAGATTCCTAAGCTTTTGAATTGCGAAGCGTTTAAGTTTCCAAGTTTTTATATTTCTAAGTATTTGAATTTCCAAGCGTTTGGATTACTAAGCTTTTGAATTCCTAAGCGTTTGAATTTCCATGCTTTTGGATTCGCAAGCAGTTTAATTCCCAAGCCTTTGGATTTCCAAACTTTCCAATTTCAAGCTTTTGTATTAATGGCAGCGTTCATCAACTTTTGAAGTCGTTCGAATAATTATTTTGAGAGGTACTGTGAGTATCCGAGTTTTACTTTGAACCACTATATAAGTATGTTTGAAATTTGAAGAAAATCCAGTTCATAATTTCTTTAAGAAATATTTCCGAAATTCACTTACGTTTTGAAACGTTAAAGTCGGAAAACCCTCCAAAGGCACACACTATCTTACTGTCTTAAAATGATAGGTAAATTTAAAATATTTTGCTCAGGTAGTTATTAAGTAAAATATTAGCATTTATTTAGTATATGTTGGACAATATTTTAGGTTCATGTACATATATTAATTGTTAATTAAAATTACAAATAGCGGAATTATACAATATTATATAGGGATTCAACAAATGCAGAAAATTCTTACGCGACATTGTAAATAATCTTGTGAGTATTAATTTTTTAAATATTTTAAAGTTTAGAGTCAAGTCAATGAATACTTTTAAAAGTCTGCTAGCTGCCAGATAGAAAAACATGATCACGAAAAACGTATTTAAGGTTTTAACGTAACTTCCTACTTTAACCGACGTTCAATCCTTTTCAATCCTTTTCAGTACTGTAACTTCGTTAATTATACGAACGGTATAAACGGATAAGAGAGTCAAAAGTGCCCTTGAATCAAATTAGGTTTTCGTTACGTCATTCCATAGCTTAGCCAATGAAAACACTTCTGTTTTAAATGATTATCGCATAGTTAAGCATTGAAATAAATTAATGTAACGCGCACCCGTGATCAAAATGTTTAAATTAAATGTTTAAATATTGTTGAAGGTACATACAATATGATATTTTAAAATATGTGGTCCAGAAGGTAATTTCAATTAATTGAATCGACAACTTTCTCCATTTATGTATCGTTCTTTCGGTTGTAGAGATATTACAAATCATTTAATACGCGCATTGTATAAAGGAAATATGAAAATTCCAAATAAATGTTATTTTTTCACGTGAAATACCTCGAGAAAATTGGTCTTTGATATTTTCAAACACAATAGCTACAGGCGCACCTTTCCAAAAAATCTAGAATAAGTTGAAAATAATACTTTATGATAATATTTTTATATTGATCATAAAAATATACTATAAACATATAAATTTAGTGCCTTTACAACTTCAGTATAAAATCAGCAAATCTGGAATGTATTAAAATTTTGTTCAAAATTTCTGTATAGCATTAAGTAGAAAAGCAGAGGCAAAAATTGATAATTCGTTTTTCCTTATTACTATTTTCCACATTGAAATAGAAAGTTGAAACTTGAAACTTTGTGTAAGCTATTTCCTTTTTTTTCTGGATAAACTACAGAATGATACAACGCAAGTCTGATTTGATTCAAAGGTACTTTTGGCCTTCGTATCCGACTATACTTACCCTTTCAAAAGACACTTTTACTATAATATTTTATACATATAAAACCTTCAATCACTTGCTCTGGAATAAATCCATCTATAGCAATTTGCAACGTGTTGATACTTGATATTATTTCTACAATATTTTCACACCGATTTTTATTGTTAATGCATGAGACGTACTCGTGACAATTCTTAATTCACTGCATATTTTTTAATTCGCCAAATTTCACTGTTTTTAGTAGATCCATTAATTACTAATCGACGTGTATAACACGTTATTTCAGCGCAAGTGGTTAAAAAATGTGAGAAAATCTTTCGATTTTTTTAAGCTGACAATACAGATGCAGTAATGTATCAATATTTTTTATAGCTGTTATAAGAAATACAAAGAACAGTCTTAACAATATCGAAATTTTTCCATTCCCATTGTCGCTTTCACGCCGCACTTTATTCCATGTTCGACGCATCTAAAGGCGAATTTAGACTTTACACTATGGATGTGCATCGTGAACGATTCATCCGCAGTGAAAGGCGTAAACGTTGCATTCATCTGCATTTTATCCAATGTGAACATCCAAAGTGAACAATGAACGAGGAAGAGCCGCTCTCTACTTTTGCTGAATTGAACTTGCATCGCGGATGATTCATCCATAGTGAAACGATAATGACAAATGTAAACGTGTCCAAAAACAAGTGTCAGCCGGTTTTGCTTTCACTATTACACTCACCGACATTTTCAAAGTTAGTGAAATGAATTCAACTATTGAACTAGTGCAGTGTTTGTCTCACACGGAGACAATTTTGAATATTTTGGGGGCAATCGGAGAATTATATTCATCACTAGATTACGGATTTTTATGGATTCGTGAAAAATTGAAATATGCAAAAAGGTACAAAATTTACTTAACATGTAAAAATATAAAAATACTTAACACTAGAACTACCAAAGTGGTTAAAATGACCCATTCGTAATTTTCTATAAACATTGTATAAATCCATAGCGACGCAACTTTAAGGAATTTTTATAATTTTGTTGTAAAATGAATGAACAAAGATTTGTCTCTCATGAATTGTATGTTTCCTCAAATAACTGTCATAATGATTTCTTTAGTATAAATAAGTACACCCTAATCTTTAGTAGTTCTAGTGTTAAAACAAAGTACAATTTTTTTGTGTTTTGAGGGTATAGCGATACTCTACTTAAGTTTCTTTAATTTTATTAATAACAATATACAATATATTGGGTTGGATAAAAAGTTCGTGCCGAATTATATTTATATTGTATTTCACAATGCTTTTTAAATATCCAACGATTAGACCTGAAAGTACCTTAATTTAGCTGTTCAAGATCAGTTTAAGAAAGGCTTTTAAGGTAGCAAAATGTTTCTATTATAACTAGAAAACTAACTATAAAAATATAAACACAGCCACTTAAAAAATTCAATAAAGAATTGGCTTTTTGAAATTTTTTAAAATTCAGTTCTGTGGTTAAAAAATCTGAACAAATTTCAAGATGTACATTTTACTGGATAAACCATCTCCGATTTTTCTTACAACTTTTTATTGCGATAGATCAAACAAAAGAGCTTAAACTGTAAATTACGTTTCCGCCTGTAACTACCCTAATAATAGGGATAGGGGATTGAAACTTACCCGAAAAGATTGTATTTCAAAGATCTATTTATTAACACGTCACAAATTGAATTTCATTTATTGATATTCTTACTATGCTTATTCGGCTATACCTTCTCGATATAAAATTCGTTCTAAAAGCTGCTTTATCGTAACATATATTCCTTCTAACGTAGTTCGTTATGTAAGACACCTTACTGTAGTAAAAAAATCACCACTACTTTTTATGCTACAAGACATTTTTTTCCTTTCCTGTGGAGCGGGGGGAGGGCATTGAAATCTTTAAGAAGTTGGGGTGTGACGTGATCCCAAAAAGCTTGAGAGAAACTCTGAACCGATGTAAATACTTCAGTTTTCATCTTTCACAGTCGTTATGTCCGATCATTATTATCAGCGATGCACGTGCAAAATGTAAAGTTTAAATTTGCCTTAGCGCCGCTCTTTTAAGCGATCGCTCATCTGTTTCGCAAATGATCTCGTACAGCAATGTTTCATTGCTCATTAAAGAAGTAGTGGTAATTGATTTTTCGCAGGTTACGTGTCTGGGAAACGGTAATGTGATCGTAGTAATTGTCGACGTTGAATTAATTGAGGGTTCGACTCTGCCAGCAACGGACTTGACTAGAGAAAGCGCGGCATTAGTTGCCCGTATTAGGAGTCCTAGCCGCGTCAAGTGTTTAACGTTCGTGAGAATTTGTTATATATCGGCCTAGAAATAGGCCTATGCAGGTCTGCTGACTATGCGGCGAAGGAAAAGGCAATCAGAATTCCGGGCTCAGAGACAATGGACTTGCATCACTAATATTTCGCGGTACTTTCCTTTCTCGAAGCGCAACTCGACGCGTAATTTCAACCTGGGGACCATAGAGAAGCGGAAAACTTCGCGCTAAAGTTATCTTCTTTGACAAATATGCTTGTTAAGTGCCACCGCAATCGTTTTGATTACTTGGTATAGTCAACGTTTAATACAATTTAATAGAAACAGTAAGAAGAAAATTGGAGTAAATAATTTGGTTTTGTATATTAGAAGTTGGCGTGCTTTTAAATGTAGTGATTAAATGGTACTTTATTTGGATAACTTAATACAGTCGTTAAAAGGAAAGATAATTACTGTTAATTTATAATATGTACCGTATACGAATTTACTAAATATTTTTCAGAATGTTTTGCTTTTATTTGTAAAGAAATATTCTTCTGCTATTTGTTTACTAATCATGAAGTGTAGGGTGCATTGAAGTTGTGAAATTTATTTTCACTTCGTTAAATTTCTTCAACCAGTGTCTATAAAGAAGAAAATTACGATACTAAACTCTTATAAAGAAAGTAGGATCTTCTTCGTGTATTGGCCACCATATTGAATACCGTAAGCCGAGATTGTCGATTATATAATAATTAGAATACATCTAACACGTAATATAAGTTACGCAAACGAAATCACAAACACAAAATATAACTTTTCTTGTATGCATAAGTATTTATTTTATTATTATGATCAATAATCTGTAACAACAGTGTCACGATGTGTATTGTTTATGTAAGAAGTAACTTAAATAATAATTTTTTGTATAAAAATACCACGCTCAGCTCCGTTTTTAAATATCATCATTTTAATTCATTCTCGAAAAGAAGAGATATTCAATAATTTCAACATCTTCGCCACAGGATGAAGTAAATATAATTGCTAACAATTCATAGCACAACGACCACACGTAACACCATTTCTTCACTTATCGATAATTCGACAATCTATTAAACCGTAACACGAGGAATGTAGTTTTCTCAATTAATCCTGAAAAGTATTACGTTACTAGTTTGTCGTAAGTGATAAATTAACCCATTGTCTTACTACGAGAATTGCTCAAAAAGTACTGCCCCACATTTTATTCTCGGAAACTACATATCCAAAATGTATAAAATTCTCGTGCAGTACAACTGAATGTTCCCCTTACGTATGGTATTTTTCCACACATACATAATTCCCATCTACTTTCATGTTCTTAAGTCAATGCGGAACAAGTCTTATGCGTGTCTTCAATAGCTGCATGTATTGAAATTGGCTATTTACTAGCTTAGACTTTTATACAGTCTAAAATATAAAACATTGAATTGTTATGTGTATGTAATTTGTGTTTGACGATCTTCAATCCTGTAATCGCAAAATGTAGATACGATTATCAGTTCATCCCATAAATAAATACCATTCCGTTAATTTCGTTAAACACGTGTATTCAAAATGATTTAAAGAAGAGATCCAAAAATAACCTGAGAAATAGGAAAAACTCATAAAAGCCAAGGGTCAATAAATCAAGGTTTAAAAACGAATGTAATTAATATTTTGTATTTAAAGTTAAGTCGAGGAGCATTATTATTTATGAGATGAGCTAATAAAATTGAACTTCGGTACAAGTAATCTTTATCGTACTATTTACACTTGTAGTTACTAAGATATTACTAATTACTATTCCTTCGATACATATAATCCCCATTACTTATAAAATAGAATTTACACCAATATTCAAATGTAGTAAATGTTTAGTATGTAGTACATAAATAATGAAGTTAGATAAAGAGTACCAATAGCAGCTCTGATTCGCTATGGGCTTCTATCGAGTTCTGCTTCCACATCTGAAATAACCTAACCACATAAATCTTCAAGAATTGAGAAGCTAAAATGGTAATCAATTTAAATGCCAAAAATGAAGATTTTCAGTAAGAAAGGAATTCACATGTCTGTTAATTTCGTCGCTTACAGGCCCAATTTTAGTGCAAATTTATTGTTTAGCATAATTATTATATTTACTCTGTTTTTCAAGATAATTAGGTCGTTGAAGCATAAGGATACAATTAATTTAATGCTTCGCTAACAATTTTACTAAATGATAAATATGATTAAAAATTCATAATCTTTCTCAAATTGAATTTTCTTAAAAACAACTACTTTATGGTGTCCTAAGAGTTTTAACCCTTTGCACTCTTAAACTCTTTTAGTGGTATGATCCAGCAGTAATTCCTACACGCTTTTCTGAATGTTGTCAAAACTTAAAGTGTTACGTATTTCAAAAAGGAGAAAATTTGTCTTTAATTTGCCGCGTTTTAAAAGAAATGAAACACAAATCGACAAAAATGAATAAACAAAACTTAAACCTTAACTTTTAAAGAGATTTATGTGTGTCGCTGTTGCAACATCAACGAAGTGCAAAGGGTTAAGCGAGTGTGTACATCATTTATCGCTTCAAACACTGTAAACTCTCAGCGTTTACTACCTTTACAAATTACTGGCATTTTCATCTTTTTCAACAACAATGAGGTTGACACTTGTCTGATTGACTTAAATTTGAAATGATTTATTCTAGCACTTATAACTGGACTGCGGTTTTTTGTGTAAATTCACATTTTACAAGCACAATTAAAGGAACGGAACTTGAGTAGAGATTTGTTTTACCTTCTAAATATAACAACGCGTGCTTTACTTTGCATATTTTATATATTTTTCCATACCGTGTGCAATTTGCAATTTTTAACAATCTTAAATTGCCCATAATTCGCAGTCTACGTAGTTCCACCCTATTCTGTGTGAAATTTACATATTTTACCATTGAAAAAAAATCACATTTTTCATTTCTTTGGCACTTACATCGTTTATCATTTCAACTTCTCAACCATGAAGAATCACCCTATTGGAAGACTCACCGACGAGTAACAAAAAGATCGCGACGTATCCCAGTACCCACAGGTTGTCGAGTATCCGCATGGTCCCTCTTCCGGAAAATACTCCAAGACTCTATAAACTAGGATCCCAAGGCTCCACGAGGAACCAACCTCATCCTCAATGTGTCAACAGGTCACAGAGAACAACCGATCACGAATAACGAGACACGGAACACGGGAAACGACAGTAGATCGCGGAGATCGTAACCGGTCCCCGGAACGTGAAAGACTGGGGAAAGGCGCGTTTGTTTGGTCGTTGGTTCGACGTTAAGGCATCAGCCTGTACCCACCTCTTCTACTCCCTGCCATTCCCGATCTCTACCGTTCTCCAGATAGGTCTCTCCCTTCACGGAGGATTCTCTAGAAAGCCGATCGACCTTCTAGTTCACGGCGAAACGACGACACGACGACACGATGATGATGTTGTGACGTTGTTAGTATTCTGGATCCGTCTGAGGCGAATAATGGGAACTTACAAGTCACAATAAATGATAGAAGATTGAATCCATCAATCTGAGAGTCGACGGTAATTAACACGTTGTGTGTGGAGCTTGCAACAATCGTCTAGCAAACAATTTAGTTTAATAATGTACACTTTTTTCTTCACTTTAAGTTTAATGTCGCGTCGACTGTAAGGCCATTAGCAACAGGTTCTATGCAATTATTTTTTAGATTATTCGGTTAAATTTTGTTATATAATTTGACTTCTCTCAGATAGTTCAAGGTGTTCGTGACGTGATCCTTTGAACTCAACGATCTTTCTGGATGGAGTCCATATTTTCTTCTCTGCAAAGTAAATCTTTTGCATTTATACAGCAAATAGGGTATTGATATTAGTTGCTTGCAAAAGTTGCAGATCGGTGGGTCTGATTTTTGTAGCAAATATTCGTGGGTGATTCTTGAATGACCGGTTTTCATTCGTGATAAGATTATTCTATCTTTCTTAATGTACACTTTTGTTCTTTGACAAGAGGAGCAATATTGACATCGTTTCATTTTTAGTCACATTACGGCCTTCTTTTATTGTTAAACAATGGTTTCCCCTGCCAACAATTAACCATCGTACAACGGAGATTATAGTCTTTCACTTCTTGTATTTGAATCACTTAAAACTGTAATTATAGTCTCCCACAGAGAATGTGTTAATGGATAGTGGTAGACATTTATTTAAAGATAGAAAAGTCTTTAAATGTTGTGGACACATATATGCATTAGTGAATGTTTCTATTCTATATACACAACATGAATCAAAATTATCAATGTCTGAAATATGAACGTTTGCAGTAAAACTTCATCTTTCACTTATAGATCATGCTCTTAAAGTTTGTCGGCAATATTGATTTTAATATTGATCAAAATGACGATGCACTGCAATTCTAAACGGTTCGAAGTAGCATAGCACTTGGAAGCAGTATTCATAAATTGTGTACTTCTCATTATAAATTAAGAGAACAGAAACGATCTTGAAACTTTGAACCTTTATATTTTTTTATGTATCCATACAACGTGCGGACTTAACAGTGAAAGGGTTAAAATGAAAGGAGTGTATTGAAAGTAAAAGGCAGGGGGACAAAGTTCCGGTAGTTTTTTGTAGAAGCTGGACTCGTTCCGGAACGTTTTTCTAAACATTATAGAAGAAAATCATTAAACAATTTAAACCCTACATACTATGAAATAATGATTCCAAATATTTTGGAGATTTCTTAAATTTCTTGCTTTGTACTTTCAGAATTTTTATTAAACAGTTATAAATAAATATTCCTATTTTCAATACTTGAACTACCAAAATTGTCAAAATAACGAGTTACTAATTTATCATAGAAATTATAATTTGCAGCGACACATTTTTGAGAACATTCCATGGTTTCCTGTCCAAAATATGAATACAGATTCATTTTAGTTGCGTCATATATTTTTTTTTCAATTGTCTGTGATTCTTATTTCTTTGATATAAATAAATGTATTTTATTTATTGATCTATTTCCTTACTGGGTAAGTCCCCTTTGGTACAATAAGGACAAAATATATATTCACAGAAAAGAAAAGAGAAACTACCATATTTATCTATCAATTAACTAACGACGCAGGATCAACGAATTTTATATATACAAAATTATATATTACATATAGTGAAATACAGTGGCTAAGGCAAGACTTATGCTGAATTTAGTTTTATACTATAAAATTGAAGAGGGTAAATTAAATTTTAGAATAAATATCGTAAGTATTTGTTCTGTTTTGTCTCCAATCTGCGTTACAAGTGTGACTTTTAATTTGATGGCAAGAGGTTAATACAAAAAAAAGTGATTGTTCTACTATCTAACCACTCTCGTCTCGCTATTAGTTCGGATACGAGATCCTCTACTGTACTTACTAGTTATACGTAACTAGATAGGACACTATCTACTTTATTTATTATACTAACTTTATATAACTACTAATACTAAATAATATTTTAGTCGCTGATAGTTCTAGTGTTAAGTTATTTATTTCTGCAAGTAAAAGGAACATAGTCAATTGCCACGTTTCGTTTCAATGCACCGTATTAGGTCAAATCAATGAGGGTTCCGGCACTACTTTTTCAGCGGTACATCATTGGTTAAAGCTTTAAAGGTCCGAAACCGTAGAATTCTCAGCTTATGCGCGAGGGCCATTTCACTTGGCGTTGCTAAAGATGCCTCGATTTCTTAACAGCGACCCGAACGACCGGTCGAATATCAATCAGAATATTGCATCAGGCCACCGGGTTGCGTGTAATTTCACGGGAGCACGTTATGAATCGATTTCTCTATTTTCATTTCAACCACCGTCAAACCCGGCCATCTGACTTCATGAAACGGAAGGGGACGTTTTATTGAATTCTTTGCGAATTGGTGACAGTAGTTCAGCTAAATCGTAGAATTCCCTGTATCGACATATTTGAAATGTCTACTACTTATCGACATGCCAGATGCTAGCACACTGAAACCTTTAATATGATTGGATTTAATGGCTGGAGATCGATTTCGGAAATTTTATAGTGGCCAGTTTATCGGCAAACTTTATGAAGGTTGGATGGGGAAAATTAAAGTAAGGAAGACTTTTTTCAAGTCTGTTCAACGACTTCTGGTTGGAACTTCGATGTCTGACTGCAAGGTTTCTTCTTAGGTGAACTCTTTTGTGAGAACTGCCAGTGAAGTTTTTCAGCAATTAAGAAGGTCTTTCGGTCTGTGTGTACTTGGAATTTGAGTAAATGAGTATTTGGTCCTAGTGCCCTTTGTAAAAAACCTTCACCTTTCAGAACGTATATCAAAGATTTTCAAGAAAATTCCATTACTTGCTTCTATAGAGAGCTCCTTTATTTTCATTTGAAACCTAATAACTGATTGAAGCGGAATTTTATTTAATCGTTAATGCTTCGTTCTCTTTACGTCAAAACGATAAATATCAGGATTTTCACTTTTCTAATGAAAAATTTATATTTAACTTTATGCCAAGATTATTTTATAATAGAATTTAAATGTAAAACAAAGTTTAATATCTGTACGGAATTTAAAAAATATTAATCTCTAAGATTATATCTTTTACTAATTACATTTTACATTGAATTGTGAATTTCCATAATTTATCGAGTACTATTAGCATAAATGATTCTTGCTATTCTAGAAATCAAAGAAACTTCATGTACTATTTTTAGGTAGCAATTACAAATAATTCCAAACGATGAAAACCATTCTTAAACCTCTCTTCCTTCTCGGAATTCTTCTTAAACTTTTCTTCTTATTCGATACTTAAGTAATATTGAGAAACTTGATGCTAATGTAAATATTAATTTACACTAATAGAGACCAATTTTTATTTTTATGTTCCAGAAACTTAAAACGACAGCCTTGTATCCTTCAGAAATTCAGAACACCGATAGCGTAGAAGCAAATGTTACACAACACTTCTGTTACTTGCACGGTGTTCTTCAAAATTTGGAGAGGAAGATCATCGATTCGCTACGGGAGCGTCAAAGTTCTCGTAATAAGAACATTGACGAGATTTCCATGCAGCTGTTGGGACACGAAGAACGATTGCAATCTGCTCTCATGGTAAAAATTGTTAATACTTCATAATTGATGATAAGTGTACGAACTTATACTAGAATTTTGAATATATTAATATTAAACAATTAACATAAAAATTTTATTTATTTTCCGGGGAAAAAGATTAAGATTGGTTACAATTTTCATTCAATACGAAATCTAGGAATTAATAATTACTAGGCTGGGGATTTTTATAAAAAATCTTGTATATGCAAAAAAAGAGAAAATGCACATAGCCTAAACGTAAATAATATGGAACTTTGTAAAATATCGATAGTTAAATAATGTACCACGAAGATAGAGGGAACTTAGAAGAAGATGTGACAAAAATGCAAATTATTAATAATAATAGTGTACTATTATGCAAACAAACGCAATACAAGCTAGCCCGTTACACTCACAGACTTATACGTTAAAGAAATGCAAAGGAGAAATGTAAATTTAGAAAACTCTTGAGCCACAAATGTGGAATGAAAATAAAAGAAATATATACCTCTATTAATATCGAATACATCTTATGAAGTAATAAAAAACTAGTGAAGTGTTCCATATGATTGCAACCTGGAAAGTGATTCTAAATATTTACTAATGCATTTAGAAGATATATTTAAATGAAAGTAAACTTAATTAATTGATAGAAATTCCCTGAGAGTTTTTATTTAAATAGATATAAACGTAATTAATCTAATTGCGAGTATATAAATGTGAATCCCTTTAACATGTTTGTATAAACAGATTAATTGATATAAATACCCTAATAGCTTATAAAATAGAATTAATATTTGATATAATTAATATGTTTAACTTATATCGAGCGTCCCATCTGAAGCAGGTCACCTAACTAACTTTTATACACTATAGCGAATAATTCGGTGGCCTGTTTTAGAAACACCCTTATAATATTAGGTGAGTACAAAAGTTCAATCGGTTTTAAATAATAAAAGTATTACAACTATTTTAAGTAAGTTTTATATATCACTGAATTCTTTATTATTAAAATATGACCTTTATACGTATTTTATGCTTCTGTTGCAATCTTTGTGTATTAAAATTAGCTTACAAAAAAAAACTATTTCTGCGTAATGTAAGAATTGATGAAATTTCTGTATCCGCCTAATATACAAACAGCTTTTAATAATTTTCAATCATGGAAATGATAAAAAAATATTCGAGTTATAAATATTGTTAATAATTCTTTTAATTTTATAATAATTTGTAGTAAATTTGCATTATTGTCGAATTTTTACGTATGCATTCTATTTTATAGAATGAACTGTATCTATATTTTTAGACAAAGCATTATTGCATCCGCAATTTCAACTTGATTGGTATAATTATTAGGTCCGCGGGGAAGGTCTCCCGCTTTTATGCATGCAATGTTTGACCTGTGCGTAATAAACGAGAATACCTGCACTCGTAACGAGATTTTCCTCGATTTGTGTGCAGAGTTTCAGTTATGAAATGGTGCGATTCTATAAAAGTCATTAAAAATTTTTTTTTAAGGTAAAAATATTATATTTCCTTGTATATGGAAGTATCGAAAACAAAAATGATACAAAATTTGTATAAACAAAATTTAACAGGAACATTAGGTATAACTGTTCTCATTACGAAAAAGGCAAAATCTGCGGTAATAACATTAGGCGACAATTTTTTACTTCATCATGAAATTCTTCAAAGAAAACATATTTTGTAATAAGATATAGTTTATTCTACTAAATTCAACACAAATATGATACAAAATTTGTATAAGAAATCTAACAACAATACTGTAGCTTGCTTCAAATACAAAAAATGCAAAATTTAGTAAAATTAAATGAAAATGTTTTATTGCAAGTATAAAATTGTAGAGTAATGATTTAAGCGGAGAAATTAATTTTTTTTTTTGTAACAAGAATTATTCATTGTTCGGACAAAGTTTATCGGACAAAACTTTTGCAGTTTGTTTAAAATGCTAATTTCTCGGCTGTTAGACGTCCGATTTGAATCATCCGCGGCTCAAATTAAAGGGAAAAGTCTAAGCAATGCTCTTGATATACCGTTAAGGCCTTCCAAAGTATAGTTTTTGAGTAGCTGCAAAAAATAGGAAAGAATTGTTTAATCTTTTAAATTAACCGCAATGTGTATCGGCAAATTGGTAAGAGGATGACTTTTTTGGGGACCTTCCGTTTTAATTTAAGCCAAGGAGCATTGGAATCGGACGTCTAGGAGCTGAGAAATTATATGTTTCTTCAGGTACTTTCTGAGTAATATACGATAACGCGATATATATTTGTTTATAACAAATGAACTGCAAGGGTTAGTTGCAGAAGGCTATAGTGTAATATTCATGGGACCTTCCACTTTAATTTGTTCCAAGGGGCATTGAAATCGGACATCTAGGAGCTGAGAAATTAATATTTTTCTTCGAATATTGACTGAGTAATCTACCATGACGCGATATATTTGTTTATAACAAATGAACTACAAGGGCTAGTTGCAAAAGGCTGTAGGATAATATTCTGGGGTCTTTCCCTGTAATTTAAGCTAAGGAGCATCGAAATCGGCTCACTAGAAGCCGAGAAATTTTGTTATAGGAAATGTTCCAAAACAGACGAGGTACAGGATCAACTAACATATCAAAAATTGTTGATAAAACTCAGTATTACGTTGTTTAATAATGTTTTGTTTCTATGCGTCATTAAAATACGACAGAACTTTTTGACCAACCTGATATTATTAGAAGCTGTTAGCGAGCGTCGCTAACACGGTTTATGTCACGGACGTGCGTGAAGGGCTATTTTAGAGATTTGGGATTTTTCGGTTCTTTTCGCATGTGTTCTTAGAGTTCAATATACTTCCTGGCGAGAGAAGCTGATTTATGAGTAAAAAACTACGAGAGTTTAGAAAGTCGCTTCTCTCGTCCCTCAATAGCCGTGACCGTGCCATAAGCACGGAAATTCCGAAGGGTAGCCGGAAACGTGATTGTAACGGTCAAGATACCGAAGGTCCGCCACCCGGAACAATTTCCCCGACTGTCAAACGTCTTCGCCCCCACCCGAGCACCGCGACACCCCTCTCCAAGTGAGCGCGCTAAGGGCGCAAAGAGGTATGTCCGCGTTTTTAGTTAGATCCGCTGATTGGTGACTGCCAAAAATGAGAAGGAACCAATCAGCGGACAATTCAGGAATTAGGAAAGTTGGCGGTCCACAGCGAAGATCGCCAACGGTCAGTAACAGTCAGAGAGGAGAGTAGCGAGTCACGAGCACAGTCATAGAGAACATACAGAACATACAGAACTATCTAGCAGAGTCATACACTAAGGGAAGTCACTACAGATCACACGGAGATACACACACACACACTTCAACCTACACTACCAGAGACAATAAAATAGATTGTTTTTATTAAATCAACCACGTGTCACCACTCATTATAAGTATCACGGTCCCAAGCCGTTCCATCTTGGGTGGTCCTTCGAGCAGAAGTCACAGGCGGCACTTCGTGCAAATACCACGAGAGTTACGCCCCGTAACAGAAGCGTTACGTTTATTTTGTTAACGATAAAAGACATTGGAGGGCTGCCGAAAAAACTAATAAATAACAGAAAGATAAGAGAAGCAAGTGGGGAATAACCAATTGGTAATTTCGAAATTTGTTACAGGTAACCTCATCGATCACAGAAAATCTCGACAAGGTAGACATTCAGCAAGTGTTACGAAAGCTAAAACCTCTGGTTGATATTCCTTGCCACTTGGTACTGAATACTGTGCCAGATGAAAGAGAAAAGATCAAGTAAGCAATATGTTATTTCTTAATTAAACAAACAGCTTGAATTCGTATTTATTTTTTCAATCTACATACGCATGTACATACATACAAATTCAAATTACAGTTGTTATCCTGCAAAACTTATGATAACGCAAAATAATCGTTACATATACAAAGTTTAAATAACATACTATTAAAAATTAGACTCAATAATGTTTGGAATTCTGTTGATAACTAAAGATCAACAATAAACTACCCTAATTAATATAACTTAAAATAAAAAAAACAGCTACAAAGAATGTAGTGTGTTAATGATGCGAAATTTCTACATTTCTTTCAATTTTTCTCAAAGTACTCTCTATTTTTTATTCGGTATAATTAAATACATCGAAGTTTAATTAGATTTAGATATATTTTGATGCTGAAAAATTCTGGAAGGTCCGCAATTTATTTGAAGAAAACAGAAAATAGAACTACAATCTTACTATTACAAAATACAACATTCTTTTTTCGATCTTTCGACTTTTCTCAAAAGACTTCGTAATTTCTTATTAAGTAGTATACGTTTTCTAAAACAAGTGACTACTAAAAATGCGTTTGAAAAGTATGAAATTCCTGTCTCTTATTCAACATTTCTCCAAAAAATTCGGATATTTTTTATTGATTAATAATCATCAGTTGACAGAATTCCACTTCTGCTCACCTTTAATTATTGCGGTTTTCTGTCGTCGTCAAGGCAATCGATTAAAACTAAAATAAATAGAAAAGATCAACTTTACGTTAACGCGTTTCAGTTTTATCGTCTGCATATTGCACCCCATAGATCTCAATATTTATCTCAAATCCCGCGTTAAGACGATCGAACAACAAAATCGAATCCTTTAACAATCTTGCCACCCCTGTACGGAGCGCAGAGATTTTTCGACACAGCGAAATCCAGAGCTTTTGATAAATCAAAATCTCCAGCACGTATTGAACGATTTATTTTCCTCAACACCGACGATGGCGCAGAGTCGGACAAATCCTCTGCCGTTTATATTCGTAAGCAGCTTACAGATGTCCAAACGAAAAGAGAATGAAAGAGAGACACACAGAAGGGAACGAAGAGAGTACTCGAGGTGTAAGAGTAATTAATTAAAGCGAAATGTACCTACGGTTGCGTTTTAAAGCGGCTTCGGAATATTCTTCTTTTTTCTTCTCTTTTTAACCACTAAAACGTCGCGTTTTATTTTCGTTTCGAACTTCAATGAACCAATGTGAATCACTCTCTTTCTCCCGATGCTTGTACTCGATTACTCTTCGATAACGAAATCTGATATTTTTCTTTTTATCAAAATGTTCGATTAAGGTTATGAGTCCTAATTTTTATGAATTTTTAATTATTAAATTAAGGGAGATTTGGTGTTAGGATTGTAATGAATTTTTATTGTGAAGCAACAATTTTGATCTCCTTTGATTAAGATGCTATTAAGTTATTACAGTATTGTGCAAAAATCTTAGAACACCTATCGAAAACTATACTTTCTGTTTTTACAATTTAAGCATAATTAATATTTTTGAGGAACATTTAATTCAAGAATTATAAATTGCGATAAGGAATATTGTTTAATTTTAAATAATTAATATTTTGTGTAATCCCATTTTGCTTTTCTTATAGCAACTGTTCTTCTGAAAAAACTATTGAACGTGTTTTTAATAAATTTACTTGGTATGTACTGCCACTGTATTTGTGTTAATTCAAAATACTAATTTTCGCTTCTTGACTTTGTTTACTTTTCTAAACCATTCTACATAATCCAAATATGAGTTTTATAATATTTCAACTAAGGCACACTTTATTGTAAAATTTTTAAAAAATATTTTAGTCAAATAAAAACTCGGAGGACTAATATGATGAAGGTATTATTTGAAACTTCATTTTCATATAATAACATTTGGAACTGCTTCCCAAGAGTATATTTAATTGCTATTATAAAACACAAGTAGTAGCACAGGTGATGACAAGATTTTTGCACAATACTGTAGATGTTAAGTATCGCATTTAGTTAAAAACTCTTTTCAGCTATTTTAAAATAAAAAAATATTCGATTATGAACTTGTATTATAATGACATGTTAATAGAGCAGGGTGTTAAATAACTCCGCTGCTCCTAACGTAGGATTCGGATATTGAGGGAGAGGGATTAAGTAATCGTGAGAGAGTTTTGATTTTGGCCGACGATTTCTACTCGGCCTTTTATTTATAAAAATAAAAAAGAAAACAAAACTCTAAATATATCTTTTTACAAAAGAAAACCAAAAGGAAAAAAAAAACTTCTTGCTATTACGATTGACGTGTCCTCCGGTTCCGCGGGCGGTTCGGTGGATTGAAACAAAAGAAACGTTCTAACACGAGTTCTGTTCGCACACGCCGTGCAACGAAAATCGTGCTGGGCGAGGAACAGAATCTCTCTGCTGAATGCAGGTAGAGGCGTGGACTGTATTATCGACGTTCTTCAGTAGAGAACGGTCGGTTGCAAACGCGCTGAATTGAACGTAGATCGCTCCTGGCTGCGAATGCCTAAATAGTCGGTTGCCTTCAACGAGTCTTCGCTAGTGGGGATTGTAAATTTCCAAAAGGTTGACTCCGTGAGCGGGAGGATCACGGCTACTAGAAAGAACTAGTCCCGGAGGGTCGATGACGGCGGCCTATCTCAACGGTCCATTCCTCACACGACGCTTAAATTGCGAAGTGAAGACAATCGGAAGTGTGGCGACACGAAACACTAAAAAGTGTTCGATTGCCGCTTTTAAACTCCCGATCTCTTAGGCATTACCAAAGGTGGAGGCCGAAGAACTATGCGCGGGCGTGTAACTCAACGTCCACCGCACAAGTGTGCATCTATTCGTCACACTGGCGGCTTAAACGAACGCGGTCGCGGCACACTTCCATCGGAGTCCGTTTTCTTATTAAATAAAAGAAAGCTTTCTCACGTTGGCGTGGAGCGAGGGGTGCACCCACCAACCGGTAATCCACTAAAGAGTGATCTCCGGTGCCCCGATGTCGAATAGCAATTCGACTAGGACTCGAAGCGAATTAAAGAATCCACTGAGTCGAATTGCAGTTATCGTATAAAACGATTACCGCAAAAGGCGTACTGCTGTCGGCGATCTTGCACGGTAAGCCGTAGCGTGATCAAGCCGATGGAAGAGCAGATCGCAAGGAAAGGTAAGGAATTCGGAATTCGACACTTCGGGAGCTCAAGCGTTACCTCTGTATTCTCACCGAAGGGGAGCTGTCAAATTCAACGAAACGCGCACAGCGAGTTACTCTGTACAACTGTCACTCAAAAGGGCGGGGCCGCTCAGCTGTCCGTGGCGCTTAAATTGTGCTGATTTACTATCCTTTTTTGTCTAACTCTTCTTCTCCCTCTCTAATGCTCTAGCGTCCAACGCGTTCTCGGACATTCTTTTCGAACCGGGGAAGCACCACCGACTCCGCGTATACACGATAATGACTCATGACAGGACCGAAAACAATCAAAGTCGTCGTCGCGGTCATTATTCGGCACGTGTACGACCTAGAAATATAATTGGATACGTACAACAGCCGAACACGTGTTTCGCGACAGATAAATAATTTCGGGAAAGTGCACCATCTTTTAACATATTGATGTATATGATTTCCATTTTGATTAAAAATTTCCATTCTAAAATAAGTTATACTTATTGAAACATTTTAGTTAAGATAAGAATCGAAAATGTTTGCTTGTAACATTTTTCTGGTGGAGGTGCAATACTGGATTCTAATTATCAAAGCAATTATACTAATATTTTGGTGATGGGACGCAAATATCCTACTTGAATATTAAAAAATGAATCTTAATTTAATGTCCATTACCGACCCAAAAATCAACAGACTGTAACAAATTTTGAAAAAAATAATTCGTTTGCGAAAGCTACAAATTTTATAGGAAGAACAAACGATTCTTTTTGCAGATTTGAATTTGACATGGGCATTATTGATGCTATGGAGAAGCATTGTAGCATAAGTGTACCAGAAACGTCAAGCTACATCTTGCAACGAACAGATTTGTTACCAGACGATTACGAGATAAAACCACTAACTGAAGAAACTAACGCTTCAAGTAATATTCATCTTTTCAATATCACTTATCGGCAAAAATTGTAGAATAATTGAGAAGCTTCTCTTCAGAATGCGGACATATCTAGCAAAATTGTACTTTCAGATATTTCAAGTTAAAATCTGGCACTTATAGTCGCAATAGTAATCAGAAGCATACAAAATCAGTACTAAATAAACTTCATTATTAGTGTAGAATAAAATGGCAGTAAAAGAAAACGGTTATTTTACTTTCTTTAAAAAAATGTTAGAGCATTAAAGAAATTATGTTTGACGCCCTTTTTTTCAAATATTAAGTTTCTTCATGACATAACAATCGTAGAAGTGGTTATGGCTTAGTAAAAACACATAAAAGTACACATAAATCATTAAAAGCATTTATAAGAATTTTTTTAAATATTTATCGAACAAAAAATGGATATGACCAAAGCATTAAAATTGTAGAATAAATTGACACAAAATTATCTGAACAATTGAAGGGATATTTCTTAATTCAGTTTTGTATATCAAAATTTAATTGTCGGTAGTAGTCTTTTGCAATTTTATAGTACTTTTTATCCACAAACGATAATAAACTGTTAATGTCCTTAATCTTGACACTTTTTAACGTAACAGTAGAAACAGGTTTCAGTGAGAATTCTGAAGACACTTCTTCTCTTTTCGTCATATGAAAGAGTGCATAGAATACCCTATATGTCTTCGAAGTATGTACATATGTAAAAAGCCATTAGATTGATGCATTATCATTTTGTATAATTGAATTCTACATTTCTAACCTTTGCACTCCAGGCTTAATAGCCTAACCCTTTCCAGTTATACATAAACCAAATGTGCTCAGTGTCTTGCTATTTCTCAAGAAAAGCTGTTTGGCTATTTAACTTCTTTTTATCTAATTGTAAGTAAATTATTACGGCATTGCATTGGCGATTTATAAACATACATGCATCTCTATAGACTCTAAAAAGTCCGTAGAACTTTTCAATTATAGTTAGCTCGTTATGATGAAAATCTTCGTTTCTCGCAGAATATAAGTACAACAGGTCCACACGAAACAATGCTACCCCAACTGTGGTGTCCATTCCGCCAAGAATCGACAATCATCCTAATGTTGGTAAATATTCTTCTTTTTTTATAAGACATAAATGATAATTCGTTTTTCTCTTTTTTGAGAAACTTTTAGGAAACTTTCTTTTGAGAATTCTTCTTGTTGAGAATTGTTCTTCATTCAAAATGTTCTTTTTGCAATAGACTCGAATTGAAAAAATTAGTTCTTCCAGCATTTATTGAGTTGTTTTGCAACAATTTTTATACGAAATCATTGCTTAATTGAAAGGGAAGATATTATAAAAATTCTTTTCCATTTTTCTGTATTGTGTAACTTGTATTTTCGTGAAACTTTTATGGTCAATTTAATCTTGCGGAAAGTTAATACTTAATAATCTACATATTCCTCATTTTTTATGTAAAAGTCGTTAATAACGAATAATTAAATCTATCGTAAAATATCTTCAAAGGATACTTACTAACCCTTTTTTTTATTTGAAGGATCTTCCGAAATGGTTCGCGTTAGCCATGTTGCCAACCCGTCCTACTTTTTTGTTCAGTTGGTGCAGAATCAGCATAAAATATCAGAGCTTAAAGAAGGATTGGCAACACTAGTCAACACTACAGGAACAATCCCAACGGAAGTCACTTTAAGTACGATATCGCCACTTTCATGCATAAACTTTTCATTCCTTGATACAACAGTATACCCATCCCTCGATTTACGCAGACAATAGATTAAATTTCACAAAAACATCCTGGTCGCGTTCTTGTTAGACAGACTGTACTTCATCGTCTTGCATTCTTTTAAATACATAGAATACGCTAAGTTTAATGTACAGTGGAACGTCGATTATTGAAACTAATTATGAGACAAATGTATTCGGATAACAGATCAGAGCCTTTTCCTATATTTTCATACTATCGAACTTGATATAGATAATGATATAATATAAGTAATATAAACACATAGTAATGATGTAAACAAACTTCTGCCAGTTTTAAACTTTTTTAAGTTTCACTAACATGCAAAATATCAACATTTTACAAATAATTTCCAATTAATCACTTATTGCCTTTTATATCAATAATAATCGTTGATTTATCAATACCATATTCGTATGCTAAATTTGTTGGACACTCGCCATGTTTCAACTTCTTAATAATTTCACATTTCATTTGAACTGATAACATTATCTATTTCGGTTTAGACAACATTATTATTGTTCTAAACGGTTCGAATCTAAATACCATACTGAAGTATTGTAAAAACTTTGTTTTGATCGTTAGCCTTAATAACTTCAACAAAAGGATGTAAATACTATATGGATTTCACATGCACGTATGGATAATGGAACATTCCGATAACAGAATATCCGAATAATAGAGAGTTCAGATAACAGGTGTTCCGATAATCGAGGTTCTACTGTACTTCAATCATTACTTCTTTTGACTTTCTGTGTTTAAATGTCTTTCCTCCTAGGCGCATTGTACATCGTGCAATACTTCAAAGACAAACTTTGGTATCGTGCACGCGTTATAAATAAAAGAATGATTCCCAATGATGGGGAAAAATATAGCGTGGTATTTATCGATTACGGATTCAAAGAAGAAACCGTACCGCTACATAGAATAAGAAATATCGTGCCGCAATTTGCAATGTTACCGACCATGGCTCTTAAGTGCTCCCTTTATGATATCGTTCCAAACGAAGGCCTATGGCACCCCTATGCCACTGAAGCTTTTAAAAACCTCGTTTGCACGTAAGTAATCTCACCGATTCATAAAAGTCTTAATACGAAGTTTATTCCAGGGAGAAGCAACATTTTATTTGAAAATCGGATGACGAATAAAAATGGGTCCCATTGAAGTCATCGAAACAGATTTGCCCGACAACAGTATTCAAGGATAATGACACTAATCGACAGCAATATCATCACATTTGCCAAAAATGTTGTGTGTCCGGTCTTTAATTTTGAATTTTTCCTTTACTGTCAAGGAAGAAAGAAAGAAAGAAAAGAAGTGAATTGTCGGGCAAATCTGTTTCGATGATGTCAATGGGACACGTAAAAATACAGAATAACATTTCATTCACCGTTGTAGATTAAATATTTATTCGAATAGGAAATTATTCAAATGAAAGGTTATTCGTATAAAATTTATCTGAAAATTCATTAGGATAAAAACCATTTGGATAAGAAATTCTTTACATTATATTATATTATATTGTTGAAATGGGTGAAGTAAGAATATGTAGACAATACCGAACGTGATACATTTTTTCAAATTGTCTTCTTGAAACTTCTTCATCATATTGGTTTTTACATCTAATTTTTGTTCATATGTTTTTAAGTAGATTTATTCGAATAATTAATACAAAATTATTCGAATAAATCATCGCTATTCATTCGAATGTTTTATTCACATAAATCTTTGTTATTTATTCCAATGATTTATTCGAATAAATAGAGAATAATTTCCAAGATTACGTACAATTTAAAATAAATATTATGTGCGTGCGGAATCCTGAAAATTTCCGGGATTCTCGAAAACTTAAACAGTCCGAATGCCACTCGATATTCGTTTTGTTCGATATCGATGATATACGATAATATCGTGATGGTGACAGAATCCGCAAAAATATGGCATCGAGACCAGATATTAATTATTTTTAAGATTTTGCGAATCCTGGACATTTTCGGGATCCCGAAATCTTCAGGAATCGCGCTCCGATCTAAAAAAAGATTCCCGACCTGACATTTTCGGGGTCTCGCTCACTCCTAATGAATATGTACTGAATTTGCTTCAAACTTCTGCTTGCGCAAAATTAATGTAAGGTGCCCTTTGTCATAAGCCAGTTATTTGGAATATCTTAGTTTGTGAAAAAGTTGTCGAACTCTGCCCATTAATATTCTTCGTTTGCTTAAAAATGTCCTATTTTCCTCAAAAAAATTCGAGGTATCGTTAAAAATTGAATTGCACGGTTTCAGAAATTCCATGGTTTCGATGTGCATCATGATGATAACCGGCGATACTTATTACGTCGATGTCTGCGTGATATCTTCAAAAGACTCGGGTTTAATATCCGTGAAAGACTTATTAACGTACATGAAATACGCAACTTGCATTTCGCCGAACAAATTAATGGTAATTGCAACCCTTTTGACATCGTTTAGATTTCAATTAGCGAAAATTTACCATCGATCTTCTATCTGTTTGCAGCGAATGAATCCTGATTCCACGAGGAAATATTACAAGGAACACTTAGAGATGGAAACTTACACGGATGTTCAGATTCTGTTCGTTGAGTCTCCTAGTTCTATATACGTACAAAAAGTACGAGTTCATTATTACAATTTCTAACAGTTTGTCCTTTAGTAAATGTGAACACAAAATTAAATATATACTCATGTTACAGACTCATGCAAATAGGTCGTACTTCAATCAAATGGTACACGACATGACGACAGAATATGAACGAAATGCGTATTCTCCAGAACTTACCGCTGCGCCTATTAAAGGTAATGCACCTTTTAGATTTCTATAATTCAATATCTAACGATTGCTACGTTACAAAATATGAAAAATAACAAATATTATATATTAAAATTATACAGTAATAGTGTATATAATAGAATGTATGAAATATACAGCTTGTGCTCTATAAAACTGTACTGCAAATTGGACCTTGCAGTAAAAGGGGTGCAAGAAAATTTTCTACAGTATTTTAGTTATAACGTGTAATATATGTAAAAAATATTCTACATCATTTGGTGCAAGTAGAATCTATCAGTTGATCCCCAGAATCTAGAGTATGTTGCTTCTTTGCCACCGAAAAAGGGAAAATATAAGAACGTAATGCAATTAGGTACCAACTACGTATCACCTAAACAAACAGTCATTTGCAATGTCGAAATTCCCGGAAGTTTTGGGGATCCCGAATATTCTAGGGAATCCTGAAAGTTTCAAGATTTCATTCCAATCCTGGAAAACATTCCCATTACATTACATTCGATTCCATACACCTCTAATAAATAGTAAAATTTTCCTCCAGAAAATCGGCATTCTTTTCTTATGAAGCGATTCGTAAAAGCGTACATATCGAATCAACTGTGACATTTTTCGTATGTACCGCATAGATAACTGAAAAAGTTAATAATTTCGAAATCAACGAAATTCAAGTGCGCAATTAATTCGACTCCACGGACCGATGAGGTGGCACTTTTAGGCACTGAATAAGAGAAACGCGATCGCGCAGTCGGACACTCAAACGATTAATAGCTCTTAATACAGAAATTAGCTTAGCAACCACTTTTGTGTAAATCATGCTACACTATTCAATATCCCTTTAAGAAGAATTAATATTGCTGATTAAATATTTATTTTTGCATAGATATGCCGTGTGCTGCGCAAGGTGTTAACGGGCTTTGGTACAGGGGTTTAATAAGCGAAGTTACTGAAACTGTTGTCAAGGTTTTCTATGTAGACCTGGGATATACGTTGATGTTAAATTATGATGCCATTAGAACACTACATAGAAAGTACATGACTTGCAGGACACAGGTAATTAATCAATCAGCTGTATAAGTTACACACTTGTAGCTTCAATTAAAAACAATTGAATGGATTGCAGCTATAAGAGATCAGTACGAATTCGACTAATCGAAAAAAAGCAGTTTGAAAATAAAATTCTTTTGCGAACATGCTATAAATTCATTGTTAACTAATATTAGTAATAATAAACTTTTCCATTTAATATTGAACTTATACTTCTTTTTCATTTCATTCGACAAAATATGGTACAAAACAAAATGTATGGAAAATGGAGCTGCTATCTTATTACTGCAATCCCTTCAATAATTACTAAATGGCATTAAATCATTTATCTGTTCACCAGACAATAAAAGTTTCGTTGAGAAACATACAGCCCCAATCAGGAGATGGAAACCAATGGGGTTCAGACACCAATGAATTTATAAAGAAACTTTTAATAGATACTAAAAACTTCAGAGTTATGGCTTATGACAAATCTGGAGATACATACAGTGTTGTTATGTATAGTTATGATAGAACTAATGTTGCTAATTTATTAGTAAACAATGGTCTGGCAATACCTGTTGGTTCTAGGTAAATATTTCAAACACTTAGTTATCGCTAAAAATTAAAATCAGTTTATTAAGACTAGAACTACCAAGGTAGTTAAAATAACTGGTTACAAATTTACCATAAAAATTATACAAATTTGCAGTGATGCATTGTTTAGAATATTCAATACTTTTCTGTGTAAAAAATAAATGAAGAATTATTGTACTTCATTCACATGGACTTTGCAAATATCTACCATTTTTATTTCTTTGGCGCAAATAAGTATACCTTAGTCGTTGGTAGTTCTAGTGTTGAAAGAAAGTCATTATATACTACAATGAATATATATTTCTATTTTATGATACAGTTTCCATAACATAAGCATGAACAGTAAACTAAAAAACATAAGAAGTAAATTCATAAAGAGTGTTAGTTTAATGGAATTGCCCCATGAATATGATGATCTAGTGGGCTTGACTATAAAGAACAAAAGCTTAGACGAAAGTGAGGATCCTTTCAAAATATGCGTTTTAATACACCAAGTACAATCTCCAGACTGCATTTACGTATCCGATGCTACATCTGATCAAAGTGACGTGGAAAAAGTAGTAAGCCAGATGCAAGAATTTTACAATAAATATCGCTCCGCAAAACGAGACGTTTGGAGTAAAGACTCTGCCTGTGCAGTTTATTCTGAAAAAAGCAATATGTACTACCGTGGCCGAATCATTGATATTAAATTCGCTGATAAAGTGGTCGTCTTTTTATACGACCTAGGAATCGAAGAAATCGTTCCGGTCAGTTGCATACAATCCCTGTATCCAATGTTCTCAAAAGTATCGACATACATCTTTCAAATAAAGCTAAACGGTATATTACCATGCGGCGGATCTTCTACCTGGCCATCACTGTCTTGTGAACAATTGCGCGAAATTATAAATAACAACCAACATTGCAAGTTTTACATATCTAAATTGGTAAGTTATGCTATTTCAATAGTACAAAATTACAGTAAATTTGATATTATATTACAGTAAATTGTCGATTATCCGATTTTCAGTTATCTAAATGATCGATTACAGACTGTGAAATTCCATAAAGTACACGTGTACTTAGGAGGTAATAGGAGCCTATTGAACGAATTTCTTTGCACTTAACTACTCTGTTCGTATTTATCAAAAATATTACCGCTTGTTAGGGATTGAACTAATGCACAAAGTTGTAATTCATTAATCCCATTTATTTTGTTAAACTACAAATTGCTGAAAATGTTTATGGTTTCGTCGCAAACAAAGTATTGCTCAATGAATGAAGGAAGAATTGGAGATAAATTTCGAGTTTTTACTTCTTCAAACGCCTGTATGATATTATTTCTTAATTCATCTACGGATTCATTATTTTTAGCGTAAGCTAACTCTTTAATGTGAACCCATATTAGACGTATTATGAATAACAGGAGACAAGCAAAGCATGACTTTGTTTCCAAATACGAATAGTGTAGTGAAGTATGAAGAAATCCGTTCGATAAACTTCCATACCTCTCAAGTACGCGCATCAGTTGATGGAACTTCATGGTCAATTTTCTCGGAAATGAAGCCCCAAATTAAAAAACTTCACTTTCTTCATGTAGAATCGTCAATTGCTCGATTGTACTACGGTTTTCAAAACACTGTGCATGATTAGAATAATAATGTATGTCTTTTACTATTTCACAGGAAGAGGAAGATGTAGAGAACTGTGCGATTCCAGTAGAATTGTGGATTAAACAAGTGAAAATGGATGGGCCATTAGCCCCAACAAGACATGAAATTAACTCTATCAATAGGATGTTGGTCGAACATGGCGTTGCCTTGCCCGTGAAAGAGTAACTAAACATCTCAAATATTCTTTAAATTAGTAATTTACTCCTACTTGATTATTTGCATTAATAACGTTTTATAATTTTTAGATATGCAAAGAAAAGGGATAAAATTCTGGCAATTGAATTGAAGCGACAATTGATGAAGAAATTGGAAAGATTAGCGAAAGCTGAATCCAATGTTAAATGGTTTGAAATAAGTAATAATGCTAATGATTCTGTTGAGGCTTGCCTTATTAATCAGACAGCAAAAATGTCACGGCGTCCGAATTCGGGTTCAAATTCGGATTCAGATTCAGATTCAGATTCGGATATTCCAAAATATGATGTAGAAAAAATGCTAGATAACATTCCATCACTTCCAAAATTGTCAACTTGGCTGGCAGTAAGACCAATAATGCAAGATACATTTACTGCTATACCAACGTATTTAGATCATGATGGCTTTTTGTATCTGCATTCAAAAGTCGAAAGTATGTATCTCTCAAAAGATCCTATCTTATTAAAGATTCTATTAACGATTAGAATCCAATAAATTGAATTACGAGAAACTTCCGGTCACCGTCACAGATGCAATTATTTAATAATACATTTTTAATAACATACTAATAATATTGTTTTAGATGCAAAAATACTGCAATATATAGAACACAAATTAGAAAGCCTATATAAGATTTGTCCAATTGAGTCGTGTGATACTGTGTGGGCTAGGGGAGATATGTGCATCGCACAGTATCATGCAAATAAGAAATGGTACAGAGGAAAAATAGTAAACGTTCAAGAAAATGATATAGTCGAAGTAACAATTCTACTTTTTATTTTATCATACATACTAGCATGTACATATATAGTATTCCGTATGTTATATTCATAATACGAATCTATTACAGGTGGAGTTTGTAGACTACGGAAACGTTGAGGAATGTACAATTGGAACTTTAAAGAAAAAAGTTGTTTTGGAAGATATTCCAATTCAGTGCACAAAATGTTCAGTCTACAATTTGAATCCGGTAAATAGTTTAATGATTTCAATATATCATTTATCAATTAAATAGGTCTGTATTAATTAACATCCTACACTTATTAATTAAATTTATTTCTCTAACAGGGAAATGCAAATGGGAAATGGCTAAACTGAGGATTTAGATAAAGTACACAGTTTGATCATTGAACAAGAATGTGAAGTAACAATCATTAATAGGGACAGAACCGATTCCCGTTGTAAGTACTCTTATTAGTAGACTATACGGATTTTTGTGCAAATTCGTATTATAAATATAATTGAAGAAATAGGAGATAAATACGGAGTTGTTTCACCCTCTAAATATTATAGTTTAACTGTACTTCGAATATTTTGTACATTTATGCGTAGGATATGTATTCTGTACCTTTTAGCACATTTAAAAATTCCATAATTGCATAGAAATCTGTAATCTAGTTATGAGAAACTAATTTATGAAAATAAATACTTTGTCCAAGAATATTAATACAGAATCTGATAATATTTATAGAAGAAGCAGAACATTTACAACTTTTTAAACTTAATATAATAATTAAATTTTGTTTCTCTATCTGTATAGAGTATTAATTTTGGATATAATAGAATGTTGGATATTAGGAAAATTTATATATACTTCATAACATTTCAGATTTCTTTAACAATATTGCCAAACAATTACTGCGACAAGAAAATTGATTTAATTAAATTTCTTATCGACAATTGGAAAATGAATATTAATCTCAATGTTGAGAGTGAATCTTCGGAAAATAGTATTTCCATAGCGAATAATACCGCAGATGTAGTTGTAGAAATCTCCAGATCACTTTGTTCAGACGACGAGATAATACAAGAACCAATTATTAGTGGAAATTCTGCAATACTTCCGCATACAGATGTAGAAAATAAAAATGAAGTAGTAGCACTACCACCATTGACGTGGCAAATTTATCTTGGTGTAAAATAAAAGACGAAGTAACTACTTCATCTCCTTACGTTGTTTCGGAAGAAAATCTTTCAATGAGTTATAAACTTGTGAATATACCTGAAGACATAGACTACATTGAAATAGAACTGTGTTGTAGTATTAGTCTTACTAAATTTTATGCTCAGTTAAAAGGAAATAAACATTCATCGGTATGTAATAAAATTAACACGATATGTTGCATTTTCAAATTATATTTCGAATACTTACAACTAATACTTTCTTTACTCTAGATTTTAAATTCATATTATACGCAATATAAACTTCTAATGAATGATTTACAAGAAAATGCGTGCAAACAACCAATGATCACAACCCTTGCCACCAGTAAGTATTGCTCATTTAGGAATAATTACTTGTAAAATATTAATATAAAAAATTACATATAACAAATAATAGAATAATTTGATATTTACATAATTTATAAATTAACACAACTCTAAATATATTTTTAGATACACTGTGTTGTGCGAAATTCAATGATGATCTTTGGTATCGATGCCTTGTAACAGAAGTAAAACCTGTTAAAGGTTCGGGCGATCCTAATATCGAAATTGAACTATTTATGTCGATTATGGTAACGACGAATATAGAACAATAAATCCTCAAAAGTAAGTGATATTTATTCATTTTTTTATATTAAAGATATTTTGACGCTTTAACATAAAAATAATTCTTTTATTAACAGAAGCGAATTGTATACCCTAAAAAAAGAATGGTTAGATGTACCTGGTATGGCGATAAAGTGTCAATTATGGAATGTAGAAGTTGCTTCTACAGCAAGTTACAACGAACTATTGAGTCCATTAGAAGAAATGTATAATAAATTGTGTTATAGCTACAATTAAAGTAAGTAATCATATACTAAGTAGTCGCAATTACTATTTTTTCGTAATGCGCATTAAATAAATATGCGACAATAATTTCGTTTTAGGAAACTGACGAAGAATTTATAAGCGTTGAATTGTATGAAAACCAAGAATGCAAGGAAGTTATGTACAATGCACTTATAAAGAAGGTTTATTTAAAGTTGTATCAGAAGAAAAAATAGACAAACTACATAACTCTTAAAAGTTAATATATATGTATTTCTGTGACACATTTTTACACTAATTAGTTAGTATAAAATTACTAAGTTCCAGAGTGAAGATTTATGTTTTTACGTTTTTTCTTGTGATATTATTTTGTTTGTATCACCAACATTAAAAGCAAATTATTTTAAAAACGTACAACAGTACTGACTTAAGTTTATATTATGATACTCCGAGTTTTAAATGAGTTCAGATGTTTATTTTTATAAAAACAAAAGTAGAATTGTAAGAACTACTTTAACGTTGCGCACTTTTGGCGATCTGTTCTTTAAGTAACAAAATACTTTGTCTTTGTTCGGGCGGCAACATAGCGATTTGTTCATCCGATAATTGCAGTACTTGCATTATTAAAGCCGCCTAAAATCAAATTATTTTTATGTTTAATTGTGTACCAATACTTATGTAACTAAGATTAATGTATAAGATATGATACGTTTTTATATAAAGTTGACCGACATTTATACATAGTATGCTTTTATATACCTTTTCTTGATCGGACGCTCCGCTTGGTATATTCCCTGCTGGAGACATTCCTGCCATAAGTCTCGAAGTTGCAGATGTTGTTGATGTTGTGAGTGCAGTAGCAGGAGCTGCAACACTAGCTGTAGGAACATTTGAAGATTGACCAGCAGGTGCTGCAACAGGTCTTGTACTACTGGGGGTGCGACTGGCACTGGTGCTAAAAAAAATAAAATTACGAAGTTAACTGATTAAGAAAATAAGTTAAAAATGGTACAGTTGACATCTTACGATTGGCTTTCGTAATTCTAGGGTCAATAGGCATTCTTGGATCTCTGGGATCCCTTGGATCTCTACCGAATCTGTCTGTTCTTGGATCACGACAGAAACTGAAAAGATAAAAAAAACATTTTTAAAATGTTATAAGTAGTGCTATTTTAAATTATCTAAAGTAATTGTGTAGAACCTCTCAACTCCTTCAACAGGAAGTGTGCTGTAAAAAAGAATAGATTCTTAAAGTACATAAATTAAAAAATTTCTTTTAACATGAAAGAAATACTAACTTGTCTGCGATATTAAATGTCCCTCTAGGATCTGTATTGGCAGATACAGTTGGAGGTGCACTAACAGGTGTTGGTTGTACTTGTTGTGGTCCCCTTAAATCTTGATCCATTCTAGCTAAACGTGGATCCATTTGTCTGTCTAATGTACGTAGATCAACATCTTGTCCTATTACAAAATTTTTCTATTTAGTTTTGTTTTTATAATTAAGTTAATTTATGTTTTATATATATTACACAGTATTTGCTGTAGAACAATGGACAAAGATTAAGCAAATACATTTACACTTAATAAATAAGTCGACCTTGCTATTATCATCGACGAAGCATAGGACAGAGGATAGACTCTCCATTCTCATATAGAATCATCCAAGGGCTACTTGGTCCTTACCATTTTAATGTTACATGCGACAATACTAGTTTAGAGTAAAATAAGACAACAATGCTTTAAAATGTTGGGAATTATAACTAAATAATGATCTCTAAAATCCAAATCTATAATAATGTGTACATATGCTGATGGGCAAAATTATGAGATACTTTGAAAATTTCTAGGATGAGTGCTTAATTTATATTAATATTAAAGAGCGTCACATGTGAAATAAAACCGTTTATTGTTAAGCAATAATTTCGTAAATTAAACAAACATTACAAAAATATCCAATTTAAATCAAAATAATACAATTTCACTTGGACAAAATTATAAGACATTATCTTTGATAATTAAAAAAATATACATAACTAATAAAAAATATCACCTTTTTTCACATTAAAATGATGAATAGACCCCCCTCTATTTTGTACTACTTCAATCATTCGATTTGGTAAACTTTTGTACAATTCTTTCTATACAAGTTTGGTCCAAGTCTGACCAAGCATACAATATATGTTTCCTACACATGAGGGGTCTATCTTGTAGTTAATCAATGTTTAGTATATTAGGATTAGAAATTAGAATGAGAGTTAATTAAATAAAATTAAAGGCATTTAAAACAAAGAATTTGTTCTCACCAGCAAATATCGGTGCTGGAGGATTAGTAACTGGTGCTGGACGTGCAGGAGCCCATGGTTCTTCAATTCGAGGTGCAATTGGATGCACAGCTGGTTTATCAGAAGGTGTTAATACACCTGGGATGGGATTTGCTTTGTGTAACATATTGACTGCTGTGTGAGGGTCTACTATTCTCATTACTACCTGAGCTTGCAGCAATGCATATGCTAATTGAGGATTTTGAAAGTAACATCTGGCGTGCCTCGTTTGGATTGTTTTGCACACAAAGCTTCATTTGTTTCATAAGTTCAAACATTTGTTCAGGTGGCAAAGATGCAACAGCTTTACTTATAGCTTCAGGAGCTTTGTCCGATTGTACAGCTTCTCCATATGGATTTTCAGTATTTTGTCCTTGTAAAAGACTTTGCATTTCCATTCGACTCTTTTCTGTACATGCATTATCAACTCTTAATGTCCTCCCACCAATTTCATAACCATTCAAATTTCTCATAGCACTAAGAGCTGTTTCTTGATCTTTATACTCACAGAAGCCATATCCTTTAGGCTTGCCGGTCTCTCGATCGAACACTAATCTAATCAAAATAATTCAAAATCTATGATAAGAAACTTTAAATTACAACTTTTACACATTTAAAAGCAATTAGGGTATCCACTGATAATCCATTTAAAATAGTAACAAATATCCTAACATACTATATAATAATGCATTGCATGTATAAGAAATAACTTATACTTTAACTATAAGAAATCAAACTAGCAAAAGTTTAGAATTTCAATAATTCTATAATGTAAACTTAACAATAAAAAATACGTAACACCATCATTTATTAAAATAATAGTTCAACAACTGTAAAAATTCAACTAAAGATTATTTCGTTAATTAACAATATTTAAATACAAAATGAACTTACTTAAATGAAAGCACTGGTCCAACTTCACTGAAAATATCCTTTAAATTCTCTTCTGTGGCTTCGTACGGGATATTCCCGACTATTAAAAGAGATCACACATATTTGAAGGTTATGCCGCATCATTATGAATGAAAAATAATGCAATAAACAATATTTCTTACCGAAAACACTTCGCATAGATTTATCCATGAGTGATTGATCAGAAATAGTTGAAGTACTCATTTTTGCAATTTATTCGCTTTTGTTTATTATTCGAAGTTTAAACACACTACCCGTTTCCTTCACAAAGCAAAACATAAACGAATCTGTTTCACATCGATGTATAGTTAGTTATGATATTATATTTTACTATACTCAAATCATGAACTACACTTTAAACAGAGGCGATACTTCATTGTTTTTAGGGCACGAATTGTTATGCCATTGACTAAATACACGATAGACTATCCATTTATAGTGTTACCACAGAGTAGTTACAGAGGCGAAACTTACTGTCGGCACCTTTGATGTTCGTGTCTTCGGGTTTCCGCACATCATACAGCCAGCGTTGCCACATTTCTGACTGAATGTATCTTTATCTCTTTCTATTGATTATAGGTAGAAAAGGATAGAAATGCATTGGAGAAACAGCGGAAAGTGCGGCAATATTTGAACATAATATTTGAACAAGTAACTTTTTTCTAGTATTTTTTTGCTAAACAACATTAGTAACATTCAATTTTCTTTAAAAGTAGCTTTTACATAACATACTTTATATATATTGTAATTGAAGGAGCAATATGATAATGATTTGTCAGGTACGCGCAGCTGACCGCTCTGTCATGTAAAATAGAAAAACCCAAGTAACCTTTGTATTATAGATGATAAAAACCCGCCAGCCGCGGACACCTTTTAAATTTCCAGGTCAATAACGCGAGCAACTTTTATTACATGCCTTAAAATTTTTCATAGCTTATTCATGAACATCATGAAATACGTAAACATAACGTCTTCTGCAATTAACAAAGTCCATGCACCGTATGGATCCTAATTTCTTTGTATAAGGAATACGTGAATAATTATTTAAGAAGAACTATTCATTCGCGAGTATGTTGATGCGATGTCAATCTCTATGTTTTAAGTTACGTCATATTGAATTACATTACTGAAATAATCTACCAATCTCTTTAAATGCATAAATCTCTTCAATCCGCATAAGAAGAACAGAAAACTGCTCCGACGTTGAAGAATTAAATAATTTCGAAACCAGCAGAATGATTACTTAACCCATTCCCCTTTTTCCGCATATACTATAACATATTCCAATTTAAATCAAATCGCAGAGATCGAGTATAATAATAATCGATTTAGCGTGGAAAGACCCGTATGCAGTATTTTGAATTCATGATGCACAATGCTCAAACGCATGCGCAGTATTTTGCCGTTTCTTCATAGTGCACATCATAGCTTTTACAGCTTCCTTCATGGCACACACCGTAATTTTGCAGCTCCCTTCATGGTGCACACCATAAGTGACGCATGCGCAGAAAGAAACGAGGACACAAAATGGGCGGAGCTTCGCCTTTGTAGTTACTTTGTGGTAGCGCCGTGGAATGGTATAAGCACGGTATAAGTACAGTATAGACCGATCTTTTTTTTTTTTTTTTTCGGAAACGAAGGCCGAGCGGCAATCTCAGAAAGTCTCATCGCTTTCGGAGAATATCGTAAGTTCTTCCAAATAACATATTGTATTACACTTTTCATTGCATTCGAATTTGCATTCGACTGCGTCCCGCCAACACATAATGTCGAACATCTGTTCACTGTTGCCAACTTTACTACAAATGGCAACAGTAGTGGGACTAGATCACTACATCACTAGTGGCGCAATGCACTGTTCCTATTGGTCGGGCCGTGCTTGCAGCCAACATGGCGGCTAGCATAACTCCACAAATTGACTACTTTTAAACAGGTATAACTTTTAATTCCGTGCACAGCTAACATTATAAATTCTTTTTACGCGTTTTTTACGTGATATTTTCAATGTCCAAAATAAAAAAAAACCTTTTTCGACGTTCCTAGTGGAAAAGATTAACCTTAAAGGGATTGCATTTTACGTTGGCATTAATCTAGTTTAAGTTCTCACAAATAATAACCTAAAAAATACAGTTGACATTGACAGCTGCATCAGGAATAAACAATTTGCTTTCAAGCACAAATTGCCTAAACTTAGAATGAGAAATTAAACCGATTAAACAGTGATAATAGTAACAATCAAAAGCCAAAAAACAATATAATAATGGTCATCTATGGTGTGTACATCGTGTCAAAATCGGGTGGACTGATTTTCAATCACGATCACAATGTTCCCCGAATCGAAAACGAACGGACGTTCAATTATCCGCTAGATATGAAGTTAAGTTACGAGAATAAAAAGGTAGTCGTGTCTTTCGGTCAGAAGGATGGCATCAACGGTAAGCGGAATATTTCTCTGCTCAAATTTCGTCAAATTTTCCACGCTAACTGTACGATTATTGCAGTGGGTCACGTTTTAACTTCGGTAAACGGAAATTCCGTGGTGGGACGGGAATTAGATAACGGCAAAGACGTTTTCGAGTTTCTCGAACAGTCGGAAAATTTTCCCTTGTCCCTAAAATTTAGCAGGGCTAGAATGACCACTAATGAAAAGATTTTTCTAGCCTCTATGTTTTACCCTCTGTTTGCCATTGCCAGTCAACTGAGCCCAGAGCCTCGTTGCTCTGGCATTGAAATTTTGGAAGCTGACACGTTTAGATTGCACTGCTATCAAACCCTGACTGGTATCAAATTTATAGTGGTTGCAGAACCAACTCAAAGTGGTATAGAAATTCTGTTGAAAAGGGTATACGAGTTGTATGCGGATTTTGCTTTGAAGAATCCATTTTATTCATTAGAAATGCCAATCAGATGTGAACTGTTTGAGACTAATTTACAAAATTTGTTGGAGAATGTGGAGAAGTCTGGTGCTAGCAATGTGTAATAATTAGATTAGGGATTCCTACGTATTTGTGCAAAGTGTACAGTTGCAAGAGATGTGTATTTTTCTTGTGATTTGTAAGAATATGCAAAGCATGCAGAGTAAAGCTGAGTTTAGAAGGTTCAGAAAATATAGTCAGTTATAGAAGTCTACAAACACATTTAAATTTCACAGGTTGAAAGAAAGAAAAAAAGGAAATTCTTTGCTATTTAAAGAGTAGAAAAAAATTGGAAGAAAAATATTCTGCATATTTTTTTAATAAAATTCACCATAGCAAAAAGGGTTAATTAGAATGTTGCAAGTTATAAAAAAATTGTTTTCTATTTTTCTTAACTAAACGTGCATAAACAGAAAACGCGATTTTACGAAAATCTACGAAAATTAATAAAAGTATACAAAACTGATTGGTGCAACTATATTTATACTTTGCTTGACTTCTTGATACATCTATAATATTCTACAAGTTGTTTAGAATAACTAAAATTACATTCTGGACACTTTTAGGAGCAATTTTATTCATGTAATCAATTATACTGTAATTATAATATATTGTAATTTTACATTCTACGAATTCCTTTCATTGAAAATCTTTCGATTATTCTAAAATATTTTCTAGAATATATTAATTTTAAAAATTTAAAATACGTATGTAGACTTCTGTCAATGGCTGTATTTAGTAAAATATATTGCTACTAGGTCCTATTTTCTTAATTGTGCTCAGAAAAATAGGAATTTGCATAAAAATCACAGTCTAACGCGCGGCGATAAACTCATCGATAAAAGTTGTACAAAACTCGTGTGGATCGCGCGAATGAAACTTTTCTATACTTAACGCATTGTAAAATATAATATATTAGATGTACAAATTAATTCGGCACCTTTGTCTTCAAAGTTCCTCAACATTATTTCTCCACTTCTAATCGTCATCTTTTTCATCAAAATAACATTTATAAATCGTGCACGACGGAAATTAAATAATAAAAACTTCCTCGAATTTTGCGAAGAGGCACTGAATTAATTCGCACGCCTATCGTTATATTAAACTTGTAAATAATCTAGACTTCTTCGTCTTGTATTTAATAAGAAACAATGTACAGTTTATTAAAATACTTTAAAAAAAATATATTAATAATCGTGTAAAACTTATTGACGGTTTGTTAGGCTGAACACTGAAATAAATTCCTCTACGAAGATTTCTAGGCGCTAAGTTGTTCCGTTTTCTTCACGAAACTGAAAATATCATCGGCCAAGAGCCTCGGCTCTTCAAACGCTGCGAAGTGTCCACCGCGTGCCATGTAGTTGTACTGAAGCATATTAGGGTATTTGCCCTTAAGCATACTCTCAGGTACGGTCAGCAATTCGTTGGGGAACGCTGCGCAAGCCATGGGTACTTTTACCGGCAATCTGCAACGCAATATATTCGATTAAACGTTTGACAATATCCAATACTTGTAGTGAAAAGAAGGAAAAAAAAAAAAAAAATAATTATATCGACGCATCATCTATCAATTACGAATTAAGTGGACACATAACAGACTGGTCAATTAAAGCTTCGATGTTTTTGCTAATACCGGCTGATTTTGATTACCATATAGAAATTTACGAAGTAAGATAACGATTCGAAATAACATTTTGCATGCTGGTTGGATTATTATTAAACAGCGATTCTAAAACTCTGCCAATTACTATGAAACTGAGGAAAGTTGAACTTTAAAAGCATACATTCAAAGTTCGTGCCGCGATATGTTACTACAATCGACCCTCTTATAACACGCTTAATTTGTTTCGTAGTGTATCGAAACTATACTTCTGAAGTTCCGTGTTACAGAACGGTCGACTGTACCACATCTCGCAATACTTTTGAAACGTTTAACGATTAAGGATGAACGTCTATTCTTTGAAATAGAAATTCCAAGATACGTAAAATAAAGCAGACCCACCGCTCGATCTTCAATGCCCTGTACGCTGTGTTGGTGGTTTCGGCGTAAAGCCTGACACTCGTGGTGATACTGTTGCTGATCCAGTATACCATCACGTTGTCAAGAAGCTCGTCCAACGTGAACTTCTCCAACAAACCACCGTCTTTCGCGTTCCCTGTACGCGGTGTTCGTCCACGTGCTGAACTTCTCTAGAATATAAGCCGCCAAAGCGTCGGGCGAGGAGGTCAATGCGGCTCCTATGGTGTCCGGCTTGGTAGCTTGAATGTGGAAGTAGCCGCTTTCCTCGATCAGCGTGGACAAAACTTTGCTCACGGGGAAGTGTTTGGAATAGTGTTCTCCGCTCACTCCGAGCAACGATGGAACATAAGTGCCGATCAAACTCCAGAAGAGGACATTGAGTTCCGTTGAGCCGGAACACATGTTCACATGCATGCCAATTACCCTAAAAATGAAGCACGGTAAAGCGTGGCAATTTGCGTTCCCGTTACTGTTTCTGGAGGATCGTTACGCGTACTTGTCGGGAAAAAGAGCGGACATGTCGGTGGCAATAAGAGAGCCCCAGTCGCCACCTTGAACGTAAAACTTTTCAAAGCCGAGCCTCTGCATCAAGTTCTTGAATATCACGGATATCTGTGCGACAAGAAATTGTTGTGTAAGTGGGGGGGGGGGGGGGGCGTAAATTACTTATGCGTCCAATTGCGAAGGTGCGAATGCAAGAAACGTTGAAACGTTAAAGTACCTGCGCGGCTCCCATTCCTGGTCGAACGGCTCCTTCCGAGAAGCCGTAACCAGGAAGCGACGGTACGATAACTTCGAACACGAAGTCCTGATTGGGCCATGGTTTTGTTAGCATGGGTATAACTTTTTGGAATTCCACGATGGAACCTGGCCATCCGTGCAGCAGCATCAAAGGCAGAACCTTCAGGTTCTATCCTTTGGCAGGTTCGTAGGTTTGACGCGATAGAAATGTATGTCCAAGCCTGGAATTTCGCGAACGCGGTTTATCCGATTCTGTTTAATGCTCAAGCTATCATTGACTAAATTGTGTGGTAAATCTTTTTGCGTTCTCTTCGTAGGAAATCATAGAAAATTTGCAAGAATGCATTGGTGTACATTTATACAACTTGTACGAGAAATTATAAAGAAGTCATGAGAAAGACAGAGAGAGGAAAGAGCATAAGTACAATGATTTATTGTAATTTATTGTACTTTAATTGATGAACACAAACGTTCGTCATTTTTACGACTGGCAAATCTCACGACAACTACAGTAGTGTAAATTCTAACACAAATATTAAGTGCAGTTTGCAGTAATTATATTCTATTAATAAAGTTAGCATTCGTTGCTTCAGGTATTCGTAAGAAGCTTTAAAACCTATTCTTTGCGCATACCGCAATTTGTACTCGAATTCTTCTCCAACTACTTCATCATTTATGGATCATAAATGCGCACAAGTCGGAAGCATGAAGATTACCTTGAATATTCGTGACGAACTGCGGATATTTGTTGAGCAATGCTTGCCTCTCGGTCCAATTGTATTTGACCTTCCAGTAGTCGAGTACCGTATTGAGCCATTTGGTCGAAATACCGTAAGTCCACGCTACATCTTCCAACGGTTCTACGTACGTCTTTCGATTCGTCAGTCTACTTTTTAAATCGTCCAGAGCCTTGACAAGTAAAGCTACGATTAAAATAACGTAGAAAATAGCGGCGCAAATTAATCGCTTCGCCATTTACCGATTGCGGTACATCGATTTTGAAGGGCCGTATTTCGGTAGACTCTTTTGCGCTCTTCTTCGATCCCCAATTGGTTTCCGGTAGAGTTGGAACTTCAAGTTCTGGCGGGGAACTAAACGAATGAAATTATGTAGCAATAATTTTTGCGTGTAAGACATCGAATTTTGTGCGTTAATCCTTTCAATGCTAGAGATTACACAATGCTGGAGTTACATAGAGTTTATAAATTCGGGCGTAATAAAGCAATGAATAATTTTAAATAGTACAAAATTTTGTTTATAACCGAAGCGTTTCTCTCTTGTAAAATTCTTGGAAAACGTTTTAGGAAAGCGGGACGATTTTATGTTGCAAGCCGATACAATGTTTAAAGTATAGTTGATCGGTGATATCTGCGAAGCTTGTAGCTGATGACCTCAATTAAATCAAATACAGAAATCTGTTTATCATTATGAATGAGAAAGCATTATACTAGATTACTATAAAGTGGACGATAAGATCCCATCTTGAAAAAATTAAGCTTTCTTTTCCATCGAGAACTTTGTCTCTTCTCGCTTCTTAACAGCTTAAAATAACATCGCGTATTGCATAACGCGTAATAAAAAGAAGCCGCTGTAACACGTATCGGTATAGATTTACATATTACATATTTCATGTAAGCAACAGTCCAACTAAAGATTATCAAAATATTGCTTAAATGCAAATACGAGGATATCGTATCTTAAATTCAGGTTCAAGATAAAGGTCAAAGAACACTGATTTAACCAAGATCAATTTAAAGTATATTTCACATTAATTTGGGTCAGGGGCGGATTTATTATTAATTGGCTCTTTTCACGGATTACGCGTACATCTGTTGATATTAATAATCGTCAACTTTATTCATAGGATTTGTATTACTTATTCGCATTTTTTTACTAATTATTCATTATTTTAATAGACTCGAGTTTTTAAGCTCTGTATGTCATATCAAAAATTGCCCGCACGTATGCGTCCATAGCACTCAAAGCGTTAATATTTTGTGGTTTCGAAGTGTACGTAAGATTCACGTGTGTTGTTAGAAGGTAACGATCGATTAGCTGGTTCGAGAGTAACGTTACTTCCGATTAGATAATTAAGCATTCCAGTGACCGAAGTCATGACCGTTCCTATGTAAGTACGTCTTCTTTTTTCTTCTAGCTGGATAAAAAGGTTCTTTCGACGCTCGTGCGACTTCGACTTTTTACGAAGCGGTCGTAACTCGTAAGAAATAAGAGGTGACGAGGCAGCTGCTGTATAATTTGCGATAATCCTACATCGCTATCAATGAACTTTCGTATCTCGTTGCAAATAAAAGACAATTAACGTTTGTATTTATGAAAAGAACTTGCTGTAGTGGAAAAGTAACGAAGGGAGCTGCTTTGTTTTACTTGGTGCAACGAACTTACCGTGAGCAATGTGTAAATTTCAGCGCAACTTTGTTAAATAACGAGCTAGAAAGATTAAAGATAAAACTTGAGCTCAAACGAGAGGACGATGAGTTGTCACTTTTATGACGGTTATCCATGCTTCTTTTTTTCTTTCTGATCAATTGCATAACAAATATTGTTATTAAAATCTCACACTGTCAAATTGATTAAATGAATTTGCGTTCTGACACGAAAATACAAAATATTCCCCATTTACTTTGTAACTTATTATACGTGTTACGTTGCATTTAGTAGTGCTTCTTATTTTATACTGGAACTAATACGATGAACGAATCAGTGAAACGCGGGACTTTGTAGAAGAGCATTAGCTTAAAATTATACAATTTTTATGAGAAGTTACCTAAAGAGAATCTTCCTCAAAAACCTATTTATTGTTAGACTATATTAAATCCGCTTTTGCTATACCTAAACCCGTTCCTGTTACACTTAAAGCCGCCTCTGTACATACGTATGTATCTGCTTTTATAGATCCAAGTTTGAGACGTATAATATGCCTGACCTTCGTGAATTCCCCCTAAACTCATACTTACTCCTATTACACTTTATTGACGTATTATTCAACAGAGACACAGTGGCTACAAAACCTGTTTGCACATCACTGTACTTCTTTTTACATTTAAGTATCAATTAGGCCTGAATATATCGAACCTTTGCACTCCAAAATTTATTTAATCTTACGATCTAGCGATTTCTAACTCGTCCCAAAATTTCAAGCATCACGTGGATTTCGAAAGGAGGAAAATTTGCAATTGAACTCTAATATTTGTAATACCAACTATCAACCTAATATTTAACTACAATTATTAGAGATTAATCTGCAAGTATTTCTCCTTATCTTGTACGACGTTTTGTAAATTTTTGGATCGCATTGGAAAGAATGGAATTGTTTTAGAAACAAACTTGTCGAGTGAAGATTGAAGCTTGCGCATACAGCTAATAGAAAAAGTGGGTACTGTAACTATTTGAATTGGTTAATGGAAATCAACCTCAACAATTTATTCCAAGTGCGAAATCTAGAATTCCTAATTGCACTATGCACATCCGCTTCTCTGATCGCCTACGAGAATAACTAATAGCTTGTTTAGAATCTAATGTAGGTATTGCGATAATGATTGCCTCCTTTCTGTTACACCACCTCGTATCTACCGTGAGTTAGCGATATCAAATTTATTTTTAGTCGCAGATATGTTAATTGCTGTGAAACGACGATTATTATGCTTCAAGGAACCGCGCGATTTACTTACTTAACAATTTCGCCAAATAAATCAATTATTGTCGTACAAAATAAAATTACAAGCGAAACTAAGATCTAGAATAGATTGCAGTTGTCGCGAAGAATTGATCTTTGAAAAGCGATAATCTTCGCAGAGATAAAAGTATCGATTCTCCAGCGAGATCCAAATCGCTCAAATATTGAAAACATCGAGATGCTCGGAAAGTGCGTGTGGCATTTTTTCGATAATATTACACACCGTCGCGACTAGCGATACGATGTTTCTAATCATTTGATATTTAAACTTAAAAAAAATTATATACGTGTTGAAAGAATTGATACAAGATTGCTAGCGGTATAGCAATTGATTAATTCATTAAATATATTTTTGGAGGACTAACTTAATGGATTTATTGTAACGTAAAACTTCGTAACTCGGCTGAGGATTTTTATGCATTTATGGGAGATTTGATTATTGTAAAAAGCGCAGGATGCACGTAGTATGCAAAAATGTGTAAAATATTCCAAATAAAGCGCGTATTGTTATATCCGGAGGATGAAACAAATTTCTTTTTAAATCCCATTTCGCAGATCACGCTTTATGGATACGAATTTGCATAAAAATTCGTAATCTGTTAATTACATCTTTATAGATTGCTTTTGTACATGTCGCAACAAGTAGTGCAATCCTAATCATTGTATAACGCATATGAATCGTTGTGAATATGAAAAAATATATGATAAAAGCTACGTTGTCGATATGTATCCAGATTTTAAAGTGACGTAGGATTACGTTACTGGTCTCGAATGCTGCTGTGTAATTTGTAGGATTGGAAAAGAATTATCTTCACGAAACCTCCACGAAATTAATTTAAACAAAATTGCATGCGATAATTAGTAACTTTATTTCGGTAAAGAGATTATTTCAATAAAACCTATTACGTCCAATGCACCTTGTTATAATTCGTTGCAATGTTGGTAAAAACGCGGCGGGGAAAAATTACTTGAAAGCATTCGTTTTTGAAACACATGAAAATTTCATTTCGGTTATGTAAACTTCTCCATGATCTTTCATTTAAATAAACCTTGCTTTCTAGTGTGAAACTTCCTAATAGAATCGCTTTATAGAATCACCAAAAAAACATGCAAACATATTCAACGAAATAACGCGTGTTTGCGTACCGACGTCGAATGATTTTTGAATATAGTTACGAACTTTCGTTCCGAACAACCTAATATAAGATCTAGTAATATTAGATCATTTAACCCCTTGCCTATTTAAAAAATATTCCATATTCTTTTTCCAATCCCACTAATCACTGCATGGAAATTAATAGCATAAAAAGAGCCACGTACTTTCTAAAGAACCTAATATATTTTATCGTGCGTACAACTGTTTTATCCCAAGTCTGCGCATCCGTGAAAAGATTTCTAAAACGATGCCGGTCACAGGTAACATAGTATAGTTTCATGCGAGAAGAGAATATGCAAATGTCTCGAACGGTATTCGCACAAAAAATATGTGTAAAAACGAAAAGGAAGGAGAGAATAGTGCCGGAAACTGAGATTGAAACGTGGACAGAAGAAAAAAGTTCGAAATAAATAAGTATTCGTAAGGTTGTCGATGCGTTTAACATAATTGCCTTCAATTTTCTATCAATTATCGCACAAATGGCAAGTAAATAAGCGGTCCGCATGTGCCAAGCTTTCCGACGACAGCCTAAATACGTTAAGTAAATACTATTGCAATTTGACTTAGATATTACTGTACATTGTACATGCTATAGCTAATATGATCGTACAGATAGACACGAAAGAGAATTCAACAGTTTTTCTTTAAAATGATATATCGATAATGATAAAAATTGACTGAAAAGCCAATTTTAGTATCGATAAAGCGCGCCCATCTCGATGAGATAATGAAACATTAGCTACGAACAAATATTATAATTAGACTGCAATTGTGGGAAATTTTAATGCGCAAACGTGCATAGAATGCGTATAAGTAAATAGTATGTACGAAAGTATAGAAGATATTCAAAGTGAAGTTCATCTTATTAATAGTTAGCAGACTAAACTAATCTCTATTTATGTTCTTTCATAACGTGAACGAATAATAGGCAGATGAAATGTATTATCTGCGTAATATGGCTGAATACTTTCGTGATTTATTATTCATGTTACTTATGTCACATGTTTGAAGATAACACGTGTCGTAATTTTATTCAATTAGCCTTTTATCGGTATTAACACTAAAACTACAAAGCGTTCAAGTGACTCATCCATAATTTCCCGAGAAAAATGCATAAATTCATGCGAACACATTTTTCCAAATTTGCCAAGATTTTCTATTAAAAGAATGAATAAAAACTTAATTAGGCCATCTTATGAACAATGTTGTTTGCTAGATTTCTTTAAAAATTTATCGAAAATTGTTGAGGGTTATAGAAAACAGTGTTCGATGAACGATGATTGAAATCAAATGTAAGTTCTAATAGTTTTTGCACTTAAAAGTAAGCGAAGAAAACAATATTTATGAGACTTCTTAATAATGTCGTTGCTTTAAGTTTTTATCGCCTTTTTTGATTAAATACATCTTAATTGTCGCTAATAGATTTCAAAATATTTCTTTCTCCGTTGATAGATAATTGTGCAGGTGATTATGAAAATTGGTGTAAATAATGCTGAATTCATCTATAAGCAAAATAAGCACATGCTTGGAGCATCGTATGCATAAATATAAGTAAAACAAAATTATTTGATTATGTGAAAATAAACAGCAGCAATCATTTTTTTTCTTTACTATAAGTTCTTTTAACTTACGGGAAATCAAATTTTATTTTAGGCAAGCAATTAAGAAACTGTGTATTGCGTTGAAGTGAATTTCAAATCTTGTAAGTTCTTAGGGCCTTTTAAAGTTTTATTTCGACTCTGGGCGTATAATTACGAACTGTATTAAAATTCTGTCTCGCATTAAATTGATTTATATCACAAAAATATGGAACAGCTTTCTTCGTCGTTCCTCTTTTTACTTATTCCACTTTCATGTTCACCGGTCGAGTTTAAAAAGGAAGATACTAAGTGTCTAACGTGGCCGAACAGTTCCGTGACGAACTCATGTATATGTTTGATGTACTATAGCTAATATTATTATTATACATAGTTATCTATATCCTGTTCATGAATACCGATGCGCAGAAAAAACTGCACTCTACATTTCGTCTTACAAATTCTACTTGTCATCCCTGAATTATTTACTACAATTACTTTTGTTCTTAACAAAATTCGATCAAAGTTGTCTTTCTATGAAAAAGGAGACGCAGAATAAATCGAACGTTACATGAGCGAATTGCGGACTTTTATGTAAATTGATACTGTTATAAAGTAATTCAAATTGGGGGATTGTCCCCCCCCCTGAGTACGAGAATTTCTATTACTTAAATTTTTATTACGAAAATTTGGTAATTATGTCGAAAACGGGGGGGGGGGGGTCTCACCGATTTCGATGATTTTCAAGTATATTATAAAAATCAACATTTTGAACAACTTTCTCCTATACATATAATTGCCGTTTGGCCTTAGTTTCCGAGATTATGCCTAAAAAAGATCAGCACTACAATGTACATTGAATTTTGTATAACTTAGCAAATTTGCGCTACTTTGTATCTGCAAAATTTGCAACCAACGTCTAAAAATCCGCGTAAGATAATGATTACGCATTTGTATGTAGGAAATACTAAAATATGAAAAAATGCAATACGTAAAACTCTGCAAAACATCAAAGAGGCAGTGGACATTATAATTATTAGAAGTGGAAAAAACTTCTAACGAGCTTCCACTCCCCAATTGCGTCGATCAAACGTTGAATTTATATAAAACACCGCGATCCAGGCATCATCAGCTGGTCATTCGGAATCATAGTGGTTTGTGACGAGGAATTTTGAAGGGTGTACTAATAACGGAAGCAATTTGAGGTGGTTTGCATTGAGGAACACATCGTTGAACTTACGCGAAGTATACTGCTATCCCAGTGGCTATAAAGCCAAACATCGCCACCGTTTTCCACATGTTTGCACCGGTCGTGCGTTCACCGTCAAACGAGCTAAGCAATACTCGAGCCGCGTGGAACTTAATCGCACTTTTATACCGGGGAATTGAAGAAGAAAAATAAAGTCAGCCAGGATAAAGCATTATCGGGCAAGGTAAAAGTGAGGGAACCTGCGTCGCAACGACATCTGCCGGCCAATCGCGAGCTCTGCTCACAATACGCATGCACTTGTGTGCATCTGTATTCGCGCAAGTGTGTCTGTGCAAGGATAATCCGCCGTTTCGAACGCTGCGATAATTGTTGCGATCAAAACTGGTAAGAGTTTTGCTTAATTTCATGCGATACGTAGAGATAAGAGTAGCGTAACATCTATCCCGATCGATGAGTTTAGGGCGGATATAAAGATCGTGAATTTGGAACGGGAAAAGAAGAAGTTTCGAGATAGGAAGAGGAACAATTTGCGATGATTCAATAGGCGTGTGTTTCTTCGATTGCTATTTTTAATTTCAAATGAGATCGATAGCTACTGTCGCGTTCTGGTGCAATCGTACAGCAAAGTATAAAAAGTGAGGTAGCTTTATTTATGATTCCGACTAAGTGTAATATTCGCCGACGCTCCGCGGAAGATCGACGAAGTTGACTGCGGACAAGCTTAAAAGTTCGAAACTTTAACCGGAAGTCGCATCGCGTACATTTTTGCAACGATTATTTTAAAGGTGGGTCAAAATACTATTTCTAGATTCGCGAAACTCGAATGCGAAATTTTGCGAGACGTCAAACTTTAATTTTTACATTCGCAAGTCTCGAAACTTTCGAGACATTGAATTTTTATTTTGTATCTCTTATTTTTAATCCTTTCGGCTAGGAAACTAAATTGAAGACTAAATTAAAACGAAATTGGTTATTAACAGTGGTAGAATTGACACCGTGAGGCATATTATCGATACCAGCCTATATAAATTTCGATCTCGTATTGATCGTGAATATTAGACTCGTTTTACAGTCTTGAACGCTTATAGTTAAAGATACGTAAAACGAGAAACGTTCACATAATAATAAGAGAAACAAGAAACGCCTAAAAATCCTCAACAGGATTAACATGAAATAAGTTATAATTAAAAGGTATCAAAAATGTATCAAACAAATATCGATAGTTTTTGATACCTTCACGAGGCTATCGATACCTGTTTGATAATTATAGGGAAGCGTTGGTAGCTATTTGATACCTACGAGAATGTATCGATATTTTATTGTTTTTCCTTAACCCATAATTACAGACAATCTACGAGACATTTAAGAGATTTATTTATTTATTTATTTACGGGTAAAGAAACTAGCTTTTGGTACAAGTAGAATAGAAAATTAGGCGAGATTTGACAAAGTATAACTAAGTGGGACTTAAATGCAAAATTATAGTGGTGTAGAAATACTTTTTGTAGATTCTGTGATTATAAATGAAACATAAATGTAGCTATAAATTTGACATCCACTTGTATTTTTTGTGATTAATATAGGTACTGCTTTCAAGTGTAGATAGAATAGATTAAAGTAAATGAGTAAGCGAAAAAACTACGCGAGATAATTATTTTGCAATGCATCCTGTGTTGCAAAAAGTAATCGGAATGTAAAAAATCTAATAGCAATGTTCATCTATTTAGCTTACAAAAGTTCTACACTCTATGGTTTAGTTTTTCTCGGTGTGAACGATTACAGTAAATTACTGAAATTTTGGCAATTAAAATACAAGTCCGAAGTCTAAACGTAAACTCACTTGGAATGTTAATTAAAAACAAAATCAAATCGTTATTTATACAAATTATTATTTATCTAAGTATCGAGAGTTTCGAGAACTCGAAACTTTTTGAGTAACGAGGGGTTTCGAAATTATGAGGTTTAGGTTACTTATATATACTTTTATATATATATATGAAATATATGAAATATACACTTATCGACGAAAGTTAAGGAACTTTGCAACTTTGTCTATATAAACTACAACCAATTTGAAGAAAATTAATAAAAAACATTTTCCAAAACAACAACCAGAAAATTAATAAAAAAAATCTCTACCTTTTAGTGTATTTTCTACACAAACAGATGTTTTGGAAAACGGTTTGCAGTAAAGTCAACTTTTGTCGGTAAGCGTAAATGAAAATACGAAACGAATGAAAGGCGTGGGTTTGGTATTAAAACAAATAATTTTATTCGACTGATAATTAGATCGAAAAATAATTACAATTACAATACATGAAACTTATCGATAAATAAAGATCGTACATTTAGGTCTATTATCCTAGCGAACATGAAAATCTTTTGCTGTTTGTTTTTCATTCTTTAAATACAGCTACTATTACGACTGATCTTTTTCTCTGACAATTAGCATTACGTTCTGTTTGTGTAATCATGCGAAAATCGTTTTAGTCGTTTCGGTGAATCTAAATGTGTCTAGAGACCACGTCTAGCATTACAACTCAGTTATGTTTCGATAAAAATCATTCGGAAGCGATCTTTGGCAACTTTGAACAATTTGAACAAGTACTATTGAAAATATTTCTAATTGACTATTTAACATATATACGTCATTTACCATTTTTATTTCCTGTCATTTCGATCATCGATCGTTCATCGTTCGATCAACTTGCTCAACCTTTTCGTTTAAACGTTTTCGAACACGTATTTGTGATCACTTTTCCTAAGTCGGATATCGAAATTAGTACAAATTTGGCAACTAAATCTTTTGCAATTGCATTCTTAGAAAAATGAAAATTCACATATTTGCTTACATTTTTTAAGTCGGACATCGAAATTAGTAACAATTTGGCAACTAAACCTTTTGGAATTAAATTCATTATTTTGGACACTGCGAAGTTGGCAGAAAACGAATCTTGAGTTAAAAAACGTGTGGCTACTTGCATATCCGAACACGTTCGTTTTGATTGATCGTACAAAAGCATTCTAAAAAGACCGAATATCTAAAGCTTAGCGTTTGGAAGTATTATTTTATACAGATACTTTTCTCTTGTTAATAATATTACCGTAAAGCACCATCGATACACAGGAAACGTATCCTTAACAATTAATTACTTATGTAAATGTATAAAAACAATTTGATATACGTATTTCATTTAATCGAGAGTTTCGTGGAAGAATAAAAAGCGTAAATGTTCTTCGTTTGAGTCGTTCCATTCATTCGGATACGAAAATAAGTTTACAAAATCGTAAAACCGAATACATTGGGTTGCTCGGAAAATTCGTAGCGATATTTAACCCTTAGTATTTCGTACTGGTCACAGATTTAATCACAATAACGCAAACTATTTATGCACTTAATTTCGTGACTTATTACTCTAAAACTGAGATAGCGAAACGTTTAGAGAACTGTTTCATTTAGAAATTCTATTCATTTTCAAAGAGTTTTATTTAGAGATTCTAGATTTAGAGATACTTTTCGTTTTTGTATTAATAATGTTTATATTAATAATGTAATATGTATTAATGTAAAATAGCTGCCATTCAATTCTATTTAATTCTACGTGAAGCTTTTCTCTTTTTATACTCGTCCTTAAAGGGTTAAGATATACCGTGTAGATACTTAATTAATACTTTGCGGACAATTGTCGCAAATAGCCGCCTAAGCTTTTTTCGCTTTTTGAATCCACGTCGATTTTTAAAGAAAGGAAAATTCTCGAATTATTATTTCGTTTGGTCCGCGAACAGTTAACATGCATGCAAGTATGCTATTTTCCTTTCCTTATGAGTCAAGCATTAAATAACTCTTAAGAAGGAATTTGTTTACAATAATTTGTCTTGTAAAAGAATGAATTTGATTTGCAAAAGAACGATGAATTTGATTTAGAAAAATGGATGAATGTAATTTGTAAAGTATTCGATTTGCAAAATCTGTAATTGAATTTAAGCAGACCATCCAACAGCGCGCTTTCTTCGTTTAAAAAATGTTCCTGAATAATTACCTTCAGATAGTAGCTTTCTAATTACATTTAATTAATCCCTTGAGAATTAAGTAATTTCGAGAAATTGGCGACTTTCTGCATTTGATTTCACGAGTGACGCGTAAACAAAAGTGTCTTCATCTTAATAATTACCACAATATTTTTTAATCCATATTTAGTGGCCATTTTGAATTCATCGTTCGTTTTTTTAAAAGACCTTTTAATTTAAAGAAATGAATCATCTTCAAATCATCCTCAAATATACAATAAAATTTACAGCAATACAAATACTTATTAAAAGCGCTACGAATTTTCCAAATCACCCAAAAACATAGAATTATTTCTTTCTCAATGAAGATTAAAACATTTTTGCGTGTAACAGTAACAATTTTTGATTATATATTGACATAATCGTTGAAACGATAAGATTAAAGAGTGTTGCATTGGAAAAGAGGAATCGTTTCGCTTGAATTGTGGGTCACAGTTTGGTAAATTTGTTTGTAAAAGACGACTCTAGCTATAGCACACATCGAATATCCATAAATTCAAACATTTCTTATGTCATCTTAGTCATATTTTAATTACAGAGTCGATCGTAAAAATAATTGACGCTTCGTGTCTCTTCTATTTAACATAATTAGATTGCGAATTTTATATAATTTCCTGTTTTTGCGAGCAAAATAAAAGAGTGGAACATTAACCCTTTGCACTCGGAAACTTTCGAAGTTGGATCATTTTAGACATTAAGAGATTACATTCGGCCATAAAATGTTCGTTTGTAATTTGTTAAAAGAATAAGTGACGCTATTAACATTTGTTTTTGTCCTTATGCTACGAAATGAAAATTATTTGCATTGTCTTTGAGTGCAAAAGGCTAATAACGATTTGTTTCATCCTTTAAATATTATAACGTGCCCCTTTTTTTGCATACTTTACATATTTCTACACATCGCGTGCAAAATATGCAGCTTTGAAAATTTCAATTTCCTATAAATGTTCCTATTTCTTTTTTCCCATAAATAGGAAAAAACAAACGAATAGGAATATAGAAAAAAATTAATAGACAGGAAATCATATTTAATAAATTCTATTATATTATACTAAATATATTTAATAAAATTATATTAAGATATAATTTCCTGTAAAAATTCAACATCCAATTTCTTTGAATAAATAAGGACTAATATTTCTTGAGAATAATTTATAGCGGCGACGAATATTTTCTCGACCGACTTTATATGACGTGTAATATATGTATAGTGTTTCGTGTAACCCTTAACAGTATACATTTTTCTTTAATATGCGCGCTAATTACCAGGTACTAGTTAATATTTGCAACAGGAAAAAAAGAATAAAATAAAAACGTAACCCTTAGAAATATAGCGATTATAATACAACTCTTTCTCTATGGGAGAAAACCGCGTACCTTTGGACAAAATTCACGTTTAATATGAAAATATAGATATATATATATATATATATATATATATGTATAAGTTACCGCTTGTAAAAAATGCTAATTATCATCGGCACTCCGCAATATAATATCATTCGTTCTTAAATTAGAATTAAAAATAGAAATTTAAATTATTACATCTCATGTCATGTTACGTATTTTTATAGTACGGCAATCCATTTTTCCTTTCTATTCGTAGACGTTTGCGTTTTTTTTTTATTTCTCAGTAAATCGAAGGACTCTCAACAAAAATAACCCTTTATGATTTAAGTGAATACAATTCTTTGGTGACACATTTACGAATATCATCTATGCAATATTTTAACTCTTTCGCTACGAAGGACGTGTATATATACGCTCTCAGAAATTCGGAAATCGTTTGTTAAATGTGTACATATACTTTTTCTGTAACGCGATACATTTTCTATTAAAATTCTTACATGCTGATTAAAGTATAACGATGCAAAGTATTTAATTATTTGGGCTAATACTAGTCTCATACTAATAAGAAACTAACTAACTTCTAGAAACTAACATACTAATGAAAAACTAACTTCATTTAAGAATTAAGAATCTTCTAATTTCGAAGTCTCGTAGCGAAAGGGTTAATGAATAAAATTGAAAGCTATTGATCAAAAATTAAACACACTAATAATTATTCTTTTATTTCTCCGAAAAAAAGGCAAATATTAACAGGGGTTGTTTTTGTTACGAATCTTTCAATTATTTATGGCATTTTCTGTTTTCTTTTGTCAATCTGCAAACACATTGAGATTCTTATAAGTTAAAAAAACACTGAAGTAATTTGTCTCAATGTTCGATGACACGTCTTCCATTAAATTACGAGTATAAAGATTATTTAAATTGTTAAATTATAATATTCCTTTGAATATAAATCTAGTGTCCCGTTTGTCGTGTCCAAAGGTATGTGCATACATATATATTTATATAGAAACAAACGAAAGACTATTTCGCCCCTCTTATGCCAAAATCATAAATACGCATTTTTGCAAATTATGAAAACTCTCAGTTGAATGCAAAATCGTTTAAAATTTCTCTTATTTACGAGACAACGATTTTCGAGAAAAAGTTCATCTTAGGTTTTTTTATAGACGATATAAAATCATTCGATTTTAACTATAATTGATGTTTATAATTGATCAGTAGATCAGTAGACTGTGGATCGTTATATAAATTCATGCTTCTACTAATAAAATTAGAGAAGAAAGAAAATTACAGAAATATAATGAAATCATTAAATACGGGGTTGTTTTGCTCCGAAAATATGTATAACAATTTGTACTTCATTTCGAATGTTTCGTATATCATTTGAATTCTTCACGCATTTGCATATTTAAGTTTTCCATAAATGTATCAAAATTCTAATGAACAAAAAACTACTCTAATCATGAATCGAACAAATATTTACTATTTCTTATATACTGCGTTGTTTCAATTGAAATGATAATTTAGTTGCGAGGCGGCAGAATTTTAAATCCGCCCTGCATATTTCTAATAAACAAATCGATTAGAATCTAGACGCGCAATCTAAATTACGCAATCGAGTTTTTGGCATAAGCGGAGCGATATAAAAAGACGATTTTAGAAGACGTTGATCCCTATAGTCTTTCAGACTACTAACATTTACACTTTTTTCTCGAAATGAGCAAAGATAACTGCCTGCATTATTTGCTGCCATTGTTGAAATTTCAGAGGAATAGAAATAAACCTATAACTATTAATAAATTATAGAAAAATAACGAAACCATTTTGTTTTGTTGCGTGAATCGCGATCGAATCGCCGCCAACTATGAAGCTTAAACTAAAAGCTAGTCACGCGTTTATTAATAAGCGAAAAGTCAAAAGGCACCATGTTCCCCAATATCTTAGAAATACTCGATTGCACATTAAAACAGATCGAAACATATTTATGCTTGCTATTAAACGGTAAAATAATCTAGAATCAACTTCAGATCGTTAAAAGAAGTCTTCGAAGTTACGTACGTATTTCGTACGCGTGGAAAATAATATTTGATATTATTCCTTCGCTTTTTTTTCTTTTTAGAAACTATACACGTAATCTCAATTGAAAAGATCAATAAATGGGCTCGTATAAATCCTTTGTTTTTTTTCCCCCGTTTCTCAAATAATTCCAAGCGTTTCACGCTGTGATAGAGGAATTTCAGAGCTTTCATATATTAAAACTTTAACACTTACTCTAGAAAAAGATCTCGATCGATAGATAATAAAAAGGATCGAGGCTAGTTGGAACGATTAAAATTTGTAACAATCTACAGTTGATAGTTGTAAATGAATAATAACTAGGCTGCGGATTTTTATGCATATCCATATTTTTATTAACCCTTTGTATTCCAAAGTTTTTTAAATGGAATTTTTCAGTGACTCAAACACACTTTTGGATAACTTAAACGATTTGATGTTATTTTATATTTGTCTTTAATTTAAAGCTTCGCTTTGACCCAAATTGAAATTGAATTAATGCGAATAAACGAGGAATTAGAGCTTGAATTTTTTACGAAATTTTCGCGAAGTTAAAACTGCGGTGATTAAACGCAATCGATAAATCGTACGATTTTTTAAGATCTTAATTCCTGATAATAAAACATAAGGAAAAGTTCAAGGTTTCTTTTAGGATTTCAAGAATTTCGAGTTTCAAGAGTTTCACGAGTTTCGAGGATTTCGGGAAATCGTAAAATTTCGGATTCAAGTTTCGCGAGTCTAAAAATTGAATGGCGATTCATCTGTGATAAAAATCCGCAGTCTAATGTAATAACAGATCCATGGCCTAATTTGTTACATTTAAGACTAGAAGAAGTCCTCCATGGAGAGCGTTTTAAGACGACAGTGCGAGGCCCAAACGAGCAAATGCCATTTCCTTTCGCAACCGTGTAATTTCCCAATAAACATCGTGAACTGTAACAACGATTTCATTTTCCACATCGCGACAAAAATGAACCAGGATAATTAGTACTCACCTGAGCTTTTGACAAGGCCACGCTCGATATAACGCAGGTAATTCAAGAAATCGCACACCGCTATAATCTGCACAATAATAATAAAATACACATCGTATTATACGTACAATATTCTCTAATTCTCAACTATTATTATTAGACTGCGGATTTTTATGCATTTATGGGGGAAATTTAAATGCGCGTAAAAAAGTTGCAAAATGCACGCAATACGTAAACTATAAGATAGCAGAAAAATATGGCAAAGACACAAATATGCGAAATATAAGATAGCAGAAAAATATAGTAAATATGCAAATATACAAAATATAGCATAGTAGACAAATATAGTAAGCAAAGTATGATACAAACTGCAATGATTAGAGAGCAAAGCAATCCCCTATTTTTATCCTCTTTTTTCACTTTTAATATTAAGAATACGAATTTGCATAAAAGTCCGCAGTCTAATAATTCACTACGAAGTTCAACAAAACTCACTCGATTGCGACAGATTTGTGATATGCTGTACCACTGATTCTCTTGATCCCCGAGTCTCATTCGATAATAACATTGACGCGGCGCCTCGAGCAGTACGCACTTTCTAAAAGAACAGAGAAAAAAAAAAAAAAAAAAAAAAAAGAAAAAAAAAAGAACAGAAAAAGTAGAAAGGTACATTGGTTTAATACTTTATTAAGAAATAGTATCGGTAGATATATATATAGATATATATATATATATATATATATATATAGATATATATATATATATATATATATATATATATATATATATATATATATAGATATATATATATATGTATATGATTTCTATATTAAAACACATGATTTACTTTGGAAAAGTGAATTTAGTTTTGTCGCTGATCGCTTCGATAAAGATGATGCCATCGAGAACGGCTTGTCTAACTTTTGTACCCAATTCTTTGTTAGGGAAATCAAGGCAAAGATCGATGTCTTCTTTAAAGATTCTACCAACGAAAGGATCACCTTTGTCCACACACGGATTAGCTTTCCATTTAAGAAATTCAGTATGTACTCTAGGATCAACTTCGAGGCCGAAATCTTTGCATTCTTTGTCTTTCTCTTTCTCGGAATCTTTCTTCCAATCTCTCTCTAGTGTTTCCCGATCCGACGGCAAAGATGGCCTTTGTTCTTTCAGCGGTGAATCCGGTGGAGAACTCTCTCGACCGTATTTTAGATTGAAATGCGACGGTGACCTAAATAGAAAAATTCATTCAAATACCGATTCCGATTATTATCAATATTATCACTTTACCAACCGCTCATGATCGAAATTGCTACGCGATACTGACCGGCTAACTTTTCGCTATTGCGTGGCAATGAACATATTTTTATAGCTCTACAATTTTTTAATAAAAATTTTTGATATATCAATTTGTGAATGTATCAATACATCAATACATCCATATATCAATTGCTATATCGTTCTGATCTCTCCTACTTTTCGAACGCTAATGTTTTATTACGATCTATACGTTTCATAATACTATTACATTATATATATATATTAAATGCAACGATTTTTTCCAAATAGAAAAATATAATTAGTGAATGTTGGCAATAAAAAGACCGATTAATTAGGCTCGCGATCGGTAAAGCGTTGTTAGAGTCTGTTCTCTATTTTCATGCGTCTTCTACCTTCGATGTTTCCTTGCAAAAAGACCTTGCTGACAGTCTTCGCTGTTTGGACGACTTTTCGTATCGATTTGCGGGTGGAGATGGAAGTTTGGCTTAGCCGGCGTCGAAGTTAACACTAACGTTTTCAAAGCCGCTACTTCGGCAGCTAAAACTTCCGATTTCATACGACTTTCCTCCAGTAGCCGCTCTGCCGTAGCTTGACGTATATTTGCTTCCCGAACCATGTTATGTGCCTCCTGTTTTTACATAAAATGTAACTTAATTCTTTTATACTTCACTCGTGTTACTTCGTTCTTTTATATTTGCACTCTAAGTGTCACTTGATTAGATCTAAGTACATTAATACTACGTTTACGGAATTCGTCAGAATTTGGCGGATTTCATGCTTATAGTTACAGAAACTATAAGTATTATTTTTCAGCAATTCATGTTGGCTTTTCATCCAAGAGAACAAGACGTTTCACCGTCCAAGTTAATTAGATTGCAATATACATTTGCCCCGTTTCTTTAGTATGTTTAATATTATTTATTTGTAGATCCAAAGACAAGTTTAATTAGCTATGCACCATTTGGATAGATGAGTTTCTTCCATTTTTCTGGCAGCTAAAGTATTCTTCTCTTGTAGAATTATTAGAATCTGTTCATGAAAAGCTGATCTAAATAGAACAAATATATTTTACAATCCAATAGGTTGAATTTTATTCTGGATATTTGGTACGTTTTCTCGAATTTATTGCGTATCCAAATTTCCCGTAAACGCACAACAATTATAATAATAATTAGAAATAATAATAATAAAAAACAGGATCTCAATTGGGGATTGCTTCAATCTCTAAGCATCACAATTTCTATTATACTTCGGATATTTCGCATTTTTTTGCGTCTTTAAATTTCCAATAAACGCGTAAAAAACCCGCAGTCTACTAATGATACTTTAACAATGCAGATGTTTAGATATGTACTTGAAAGAGACTGGCAGTGAGTTCCTCCAATTCAGCTTCAACATCTTGCTTGATTCTAGAGAGCCTAGTGACTTCCTCATCTTTCAACTTCAACTCCTCATGGGCTCTCTTGAGTTCATCTTGCAACTTTGCTACAGCATGCTCCTTTACCTCTGCTATAGCCCTACCCCATTGCAGAGTGGTTGGAGAAGGTGGCTCTTTTTCTTCAGAGTTCTAACAAATAATAATTGCGATAACAGAAGTGATATAAGTTAATGACAATGTCTTGAATGGCAAGAAATTACTTGAGAATCCGTTGCACATAGTAATGCTTTAGAGGAGTTGTTGCAGCAGTTGCTTTTAGCTGAATCATTAATGCACTTTTCCTTATTTATTATTTCAGCATCTTCTTCGTTAAACGTAATAGGTAATGGCTTGATACAGTGATTTTGATTTTCGAACAATTTGTGCTCATTCTCATTCAACCTTGCCAGAGTGTCACACGATTTTGCGAGTTTTCTTTCTTCCATCGTTGGTGAGCTTTGATATCGCAATAGAACATTGTGGAGTTTTCTGGTGCACGTAAATACAGGAGTGGTGTTGGTTGAACTGGAACTGAACAAATCACCCATTCAAAGTAGACCTTCTCATAGGAGCTACAAATAGTTTGCCTTAATGAAAGCACCTTCAAAAATATAATTCCCCAAAATTATTCCTGTAACTGGTGAGAAATGCCTCTAAAATAAATACAGGTACGTTATGCAACCCTATATACATATGTCGATATCGAAATCTAAAAAAAGAAATAGTACTGCAAATAGCTTTAATCTCATACCATATACCAAGACTTAAATCTGAAAATTTCCGCGAATTTTTATTCCAGTGCAACAAGAATACATTTATTACAAGAAAGAAGAAAAAAGACGCAAAGTACGCAACGCATTTAATTTATTCGAATAACATGTACAAGTAATTAAAAAATCGGAGTAAAAGAAGAGAGTGGAATTCTTTTTATTCACATCGATCGGAATTGCAAAGTTACATTAATTATTTCAAGACACAGGGACAACTCTTTCCCCCGCACCTTTCATAACGGAACACCTTAATTAATACCAATTTATCTCGGCAATTAAAAGCGCGGCGAGAATAATTCCGTTAATCAAGTGCGTTTTTCTACAAATCCACCGCGCCAACGTTTCATTTCAACGAACTTGCTGTACAAATTACATTCTTCTTATTATCATTATTTGCAGCGGGTGGCGAATAGCGAAGCGGCGAAGATCAAATATCGTGCAGCATCCGATATATAGCGAGGGATAAAATTCATCGACGAAAAGCGAATCCGCGCGTATCGATCCAAACTTGTATCCGCTACGATTCTATCGTGCCCTCCTGCCAGCATCCCGAAAAACTTACCCGTGAACCTCTCTTTACGCAACTCTCCTGCCATTAGTGGGTCTGACGGGAATCATCAAACGATTATCACAGAAATGGTGAGAGAAAAACGGAACGGGGGATAGATAGGAATTTGCTCCGCAATATGTCAACTTGTCCGTGCGAGCGTGTCGAAATGCAGAGCACCCATCACCCTATCGCGACCCGCAACACGGCCCGACTGAACAAGTCGCACGGCACGGCTCAACACGAACGAACACAGTGAACTTTCAAGCGCCACAGGTTACCCACTGCTAAATGCTCGTACTACCTCGTACCAGTTCGTACTCATGCTCCGTAGATTATGAAGTCATTGAAGTTCACGCGCATCTCGGAATTGGCCCGAGAAAAAATTTTACGAAAGCTAGTAGATACCAAAATTCTTCGCTCGAGCCAAATTTAATAAAATGTATATATATCATAGATATCACGATTATACACGGCGCGGATCCGCTGCGTGCCGCTTCTTATTTCAACGCAATTTATTCCCGTGCGCAATTGCGCTCCATGCGGATGGAATTTAGTCTGCGATAATTGTTTTCTCACGCTCTCATTTTTCACGCATATATTACGATTAGACGCGCGGTGGACCGCCTGGTTATATCGGCGAGAATATTTTCAGGTGGAAGAATATCGATCGTTAGAATAAGTTTGGAAAAGAGCGTGGAGATAGCTTACTTTTATTTCCGTCAACGATCGATGGTAATTTGGGCGGTTAGCAAGCGGAGGATTTCCCCTCGGCTCTCCGTGAATGGCACTTCATGCTCTCTTCTTTACCGTTATGAGGCGTCTGCTGTAGCGTTTGATAGTTTTCGTGCGTGACTACTTTTGATGTTCCCCTCTGTGCCTTTCCGACGGCATGCCGAGGCAGCGTGTCCCGAGGATCCAATTCCTCTGCTCGATAAACTCGACGTGAATCATTCGCCCGATGCAATAATTTACATTTGTAAACAATGGATATCGAGAGTGAGTGGCATTTTATTTGTTAACGCTACAATTTGCCGAGCTCATCGATACGCACAGGCTCGCTTTCGTAGCTTAGAGAAATTGTGCAAAATTGCAGCGACGTATTTTTTGAGACTTATGGACATCTTCCGTGTCAGAAATGTTAGGCGCATAAATTAATTCGCTGTCTTTATATTTAAGGCTTGTAGTCTTGGATATTTTGTTCACTTGAAACCGTTGTTTTGTTCACTTGTTTGTTAAGAAGAATTTTGCAAGTTGCGTGCGACGGAGATTAAATAGTCGAAATTCCATTTGAAAAATTCGGCGAATATTGAATTTCGTGAATATGTGAGAATTGATCTGTGCACACAATAATTTTAAACCTTTGAAAGAATTTTCTATTGCAGTAGCATGAAAATTCATTTTCCTCGCGTTACGAATTTTCGCAAACATACACACACACGCTATCATTTTAATCATCTAAGCGCGAGTTAAGTGCACCATAATCGCCGGTAATTCTAGCGTTAACGATGTTAATTCGTACTCGTATTCTACCGCAATGCTCATTAAATTACAGAAGTAGACGCAATATTAAATACATTAATAGATTTTGCAAATATAGTTTCTTCATTTTACAGATAAAAATGAATAACATTAAAAATAGAAGTGAATTAAGGGTAATATCTTTGTAATGATAAATCTTGATTTGATAATAGGATTAATTAAAAGGAAGAAACGGGTCAAGCGTGATGGCAACCTACAGCAATTGGCTGAAATTGTCAAGGAGCTTGGCGATGCGTACTTTGAGTCAGGCAAATATGAAGATGCTTTGCAGGAGTACACGGAGCAGCTGGAGACTTGCAATGTTTTGGAAGACAAATTGAATGTTGCCGTGGCTAGAAGAATGATTGGAGAGATGTATGTAAATCTTGGCAGCTATGAAGAAGCACTGAAGCACCAAACTCTTTATTTGGGTTTGTATATAAAATATTTATAACCAACAGGTTGAATGCTGGATGAATCTTGCATGTTTGATCTGTTATAGTAGAGTGCTTCCACTTGTTTCAGGAGGATAAAATATCATTGGCTTAAATTAAAGGGGAAAGTCCCGAGAATATTATCCTACAATCTTTTGCAACTAGCCCTTGCAGTTCATTTGTTATAAACAAATATATATCGCGTCATGGCAGATTACTCAAAAGGTACCTGAGGAAAAATATTAATTTCTCGGCTGCTAGATGTCCGATTTCTATGCCCGTTGGCTTAAATTATAGTAAAAGGTCCCAAGAATATTATCCTATAGCCTTTTGCAACCAGCCCATGCCGTTCATTTGTTAGAACCAAATATATGGCGCTATGGTAGATTTTACTTAGAAAGTACCTGAGGAAAAATATTAATTTCTCGGTTCCTAGACGTCCGATTTCAATGCCCCTTGGCTTAAATGAAAGGGGAATGTCCCAGGAATATTATTCCCTTACCAGTTTGCCAATAAACATTGCGGTTAATTTGTTATAAACAAATATTTCCTATTTTTTGCTGCTACTCAAAAACTATACTTGGGAAGGTTTTAAAAGTATATGGAAATTATTCCTTGGACTTTTTTCTTTAATTTGAGTCGGAAATGATCCAAATCGGACGTCTAGAAGCTGTGAAATTGCCAGTTTAAACAAACTGCAAAAGCTTTGTCCGATAACATTTCTCCGAAGAATGAATAATTCTTGTTAAAGAAAAAAATTAATTTCTCCGCTTCTAGGCGTCTGATTTGAATCATCTACGACTCAAATTAAAGGGGAATGTTCAAGGAATATGATTGGTATTCTTTTAAATCAATTCCATGCATAATTTTTAAGTTATTAATAAAAAAAGAAAACATTTGTTTATAACAAAGAAACCGCACTGTTGAGCGGTATAAAACCTAACGGACATTGTAACGGCAAGTCTCCCCTTTAATTTGAGTCATAGATGATCCAAATCGGACGTCTAGAGGCCGAGAAATTAGCATTTTAAGCAAACTGGAAAAGGTTTGTCCGACGTATGTTTTAACGTATGTCCTAACAACGACCAATTCTGAAGCAGCAAAAGTATTGATCATGAAATTTCGATGGAACTTTCCGACTCGCCATCTAACGGTAGAAAGGTGGAACTAAACATGTAATTTAATGAATAGTTCTTGTTAAATTAAAAAATTAATTTCTCCGCTTCTAGGCATTGGATCGGGACAAACGGAAACTCAAATTAAGGGGGAGATTTTCGGCTACACGATAGAGTAGGTTTCATCCTGATAGGACTTCCGGTTCAGAAGTTATAAGTGTTTATTTCCTATAATTTATAATAACATGCAAACTATAAATGCAATCGCTTTTAAACCTACTAGAGCTTATTTTGGAGCTTTTAAGCTTTAATTGGAGCCCAGGCTCATCGATATAGTACACCTAGAAGCAAAGTGATAAGAGTTTAAATATCGTATTATATTTTTGCTTATATCTCGGCTTCTGGACGTCCTATATTGATGAACCGCGACTCAAATGAAAGGGGAGACTTCCGGCTAAAATGTTCGATAGGTTTTATGCCGCTCAACAGTGCGGTTTCTTTGTTATAAAGAAATGTTTCCTTTTTTTCTTAATAACTTAAAAACTGTGCATGGAATTGATTTAAAAGTATACCAATCATATTCCTTGAATATTCCCCTTTAATTTGAGTTGTGGATGATCCAAATCCGACGCCAAGAAGCGGAGAAATTAATTTTTTTCATTAACAAGAATTAGTCATTACTCGGACAAACGTCATCGGACAAAACCTTTCCAGTTTGCTTAAAACGTTAATTTCTCGGCTTCTAGACGTGCGATTTGGATCATTCACGACTCAAATTAAAGATAAAAGTCCAAGGAATACTCTCCACATACTTTGAAAACCTTCCCAAGTATAGTTTTTGAGTAGTTGCAAAGAATAGAAAAGATTTGTTTATAACAAATGAACGGCATGGGCAAGTTGCAAAAGTCTGTAGGATAATGTTCTTGGGGCCTTGCACTTTAATTTGTACCATGGAGCATTGAAATCTGACGTATAGAAACTGAGAAATAAATATTTTTCGTCAGATACTGTCTGAGTAATCTACCATGACGCGATATATTTGTTTATAACAAATGAACTGCAAGGGCTAGTTGCAAAAGGCTGGAGGATAATATTCTTAGGACCTTTCACTATAATATAAGCCAAGGGATATTGAAATCGGACGTCTAGGGGTCGAGAAATTAATATTTTCCCTAACGACTACCTTGGTGTTCGAGGTGTTAACAAAATTGCACATAGCTTGAAAGTTAGTAACCGTAATAAAAATATTTTTGCGTTAGGTAGAAGGAGCCAAGGAGATAAAAAATTCTTTAGAGGAGCAAAGGGCTTACGCGACGTTGGGTAGAACTTACTTCTGTTGGGCCGAAAGTTTGCCCGAGAAATCCGAAAAGAGACCCGATGCTTTGACCAGTGCAAGAAAGGCGTACATGAAGAGTATTCGCCTCTGCAATGAGTACGAAAATTTCCCTACCGATTTAATCGATTTAATCGCAATTGAAATTTTTCTATATTGACACGTTTTTTTTTAGACTAGGAGAGACGGACGTGGAGTTAAAGGAATTAATCACAATGAGGGCACGGTTGCTACTGAATCTGGGTTTGGTATTAGAAGCTCAGAAAGAACACCGAGAAGCCATTGATCTAATAGAAAAAGCTGCCGGATTATGCGAGACGCACAATTTGCGGGATGATTTCCATAGAACGCAAATTGCCCTCGGAGGAATTTACGAGCGGAAACGCGATTATGAATTGGCCTTGATACATTTCGAAGCGGCTACCGGCATCGATAATTCTTCGTTAAAGGCGGAAGCGCGATTCTTTCAAGCGGAGTTGCTTTTAAAAATGGAAAGGTGGCACGAATCTCGAAAAATATTGGTGTCCCTTTACGTTATGGAGAATTTGCCGGCAAACTTGAAGCCTCAAGTAGAAAAGTGCCTCAGGATAGGTACAATTATTCGTAAATTGAGGAGCTTTTTGGAAAAAGGATCCGCAAAGGCGAATTTAGATTTCACGCTTTAATAATGACCGAATGATTAAGGACACGACTACGCGGCATTCTATATTAAATATTCAACATTTTAAACATTGCACTGAGACTTCCATGAACGATTGCGCGTGCCTTTTTCCAGAAAACTTTTCAACTTACGGATATCTATTCTCGGACGACTCAACGGGGAACGACATTTGTCTTAAATAATAACTTTGTTTACAGTGGTAATGTTACAGACAACAGAGGAAGCTTTAAGCACAGAGAAAGGTACCAGCAAAAAGCTGTCGCTTTACGAAACTTTAGGGGACGCAGCAGTAGCTGCGAGCTGTTTCGAAAAAGCCATAGAATACTACAGAAAAATGCTCGCTTGCGCGGAGGAGATTAAAAGCGATCGCACGGGCGCAGCTTTGTTAAGTTTGGCGCAAACTTTAAAAGACGTTGGGCGCTACAACGAAGCTTTGGACTTCGCCTGCAAAGAGTTAGAATTATGCATCGATCCACGCGAAATCTGTAGATCGGCTCTGTTCCTGGCGGATCTATTGATCTTCATTAAAGCGAGCAACGAGAAGATTCAAGAGATCCACGCGATAGCGTTAAAAAACGCCAAAGCGTGTAACGATGTTTCGTTGGAAGCGAGTGTCTTAAAGGAACGCTTGCATTATGTGGAAGATTCCGGCCAATTCGAAGAAATAGAAACTCTTAGAAACAAGTTAAACGCATTCGAGCAATTAGCCACTGATACGGAAAGCGACAACGAATCGGAGACCGAAATTGGCACGAACATTTGCCTGGAAGATTTATCCGACGTGGAAGCTGAACTGAAAGTGAAAGAAAATGTAAGAAATAGAAAACGGGCCAGAAAAAAGTCGGTCGCGGTGAAGAGGAACGAAAAAGGAGAGACTCAGCTTCACGTGGCTTGTATCAACGGAAACATCGAAACCGTGGAGCAGTTATTAGAGTCCGGTCACGTGACGAACGTGAGAGATCACTTCGGTTGGACTCCGCTTCACGAAGCTGCGAATCACGGCCACGTGGAGGTTGCAAAATTGTTACTAAAATACGGCGCGGATGTGAACGATCCCGGAAGTCTAATGTGCCAAGGAGTCACTCCTCTCCACGACGCGGCTTCCTGTGGAAATTTAACCATGATGCGACTATTAATCGAGCACGGGGCGAACGTGGAACTAAAAACGAACGAAGAAGACACCGTGTTGAATTGTTTGGAACAGTGGAGGAATCGTGTCGATGTTTTATCAACTGAGGATGAAGCGGAATACGATCAAATGCACAAACTGTTGCTGGCTATGATTCCGGAAAGCAAAAGGAAGAATTCTAAGCGATCTGAAAAGTCGCCGCGCAAAGCGAGAACTCACATTATTGAGGAAGAGGAAGAGGAAGACGTTGCGACGCAGAAAATTTCTGCAGGAGAAGATTACAAGAGGACTATAGCTAGCTTGAAGCACAGAAACGATCCGATTGGAACATCTTTGTCGCGCAGCAGGCAAACTGTGAATCCGCTATTGAACAGCGAAGAGATTCTTCTCGGCGATTGGTTGGAAGACGATATGAACGAGAGTGTCGCTAGTAAGAGGCACTCCGATGAACATTCGTCTTCCATGAGCAAAAGAAAGTCCAGCAATGATAATATTGATGTGGAGAAGAGTTTAAAGCGAGCGAAGGCTAATGATCAAAATGCGGCAGTCTATGATTTGGAAGACGACGCGTTGGAAACGCAAATCAGCGACGATAGCTGCGATAGCGAAATAGTAGAGATTCCTAACGAGAGGAGGATCCAGAACAGGAAGCAGCAGATGTGTTTGCTGTCCGTTGGATTCACTAAGGAAACATCGCGAACTCCGTCGCCTGTAATCGCGTCGCCTACAGAATTCTCAGTTAGAGAAATCGATGCCACGAAATCGGTTATTCTGAACGTTAGCGTGGATGGAAAGCCGTTCAAAACGCAGGTGGAATTCTCTAACACGGCGAGACCGTCGATACAGGAAATTGTCGGCGATATAGAAGCCAAGTTTTTTAACGATACCGGCTGCAAAGCGAAATTAGAGCTGAAAACTACGAACGGTATTGTGATTAACTGCAATAACGTGTTCACGATATTGAACGAAGGGGATATCGTTAAACATTTAGCGTGCGAGATAGTTGAGTTGGAAACGCCGTCGATTGTAGAACGATACGGAACCATTTGTAAAAATTATAATTTAGGTGAGTATCTTGTAAATAGATTGTGAACCTTTATGCATTTATAGGAAATTTAACCCTTTCAAGTACATCTATTAATTAACTTTCCCTTATTTTCCGACAATTTTCATTTTATTATTTTCACTTCAGACGTTCGGGAATGCATAGTGAAGTGTCTGAAATCATGCGAGAACAGCTTCATTTTACGATTAAAGCAAGAGGACGTCAAACGAACCGAATTCGTAGCTTTATTAAAAGCTTTGGAGTATCAGAAAAACGTGCAAATATTGGATTTATCCGGCGGCGAGTTGCACGAGGTCGCAAAAATTCTGAACAATTGCATCCTAAGATTACCAACTCTGCAAGAGTTGTGCCTCCAAAGTTGCGATATAGACTCAAAGTGCCTTAGTAAATTAGAAAAGTTGCCTTCACAGCTGAAATTTCTAGATCTCAGTTACAATCCTTTGGGACCAACGAGCCAAGAAATATTGTGCAAACTTCTCACTCCTTTAACGCAACTTCGAACTCTCAATTTGCGCTACTGCCAATTGAGCAATTTGCAGTTTCTTCTGGACAATAGCAGCCTGGTCAATTTGGACATATCTTGGAACAGCTTCGACGAAGATCAACTCTGCATTGCTTTACAAAGGCAGCTGCTCAACCTAAGTTTATCCAACACCGTTTCCTCTGGCCAACTCAACTTGGTCAAAAGCATCTTCGGCAAAGCGAGTCTTTCTTTCGTAAATTTAGAGTGCTTGGAGCTGGCTTCCTGCGAGTTGTCCGATATCGATGTACAAAACATATTGTCGCGCGTGTCGAATCTTTCGAAATTAGTGCTCAGAGGAAATAGAAAGGTGGGAGTTCAGTCTTTGAACTTGTTGTTGAAATACTCGCCGACTTTGAGGCACATCGATGTCAGCGGGTGCGAAAATATCGTCGATTTTCCCGATTCTGAAGTGTTCATAGAAAATCCCGAGATTTGTACGTTAATTGCGAGTATGTATCCGGAAGTATGCGAGTGCTGGGTGCAATTGTGGCGAGGCAAGGGCGTGGTGAAAAAATTGCCGCACAATCTCACGATTTTTAAGCCTCTCCTAGGCTTCTGAAGCTGCATTTCACGATACGTGTATTTTTAATCCTTCGGATTGTGGGGGTAGCAAAGACACATACAAATTCAAATTGAGTACAATTTAAAAAATATTGAGAAGTTATATAATTTTATATCGTTTCATTAACTTTTTAATGCTACAAAACGATTGGTTTTCACTTATTAAGTTAGTGGTAGAATTACAACGAAAGCTGGGCTATGAAACTAAAATTTGAAATTCAAAGAAGGATTAAATACGCGATATTCAAAATGTATAGAACCGAAAGGAATCGTAAATTGCGGGCGAGTTTCGTCTACTTGCAAAGCACACGACTTTTATATTTTTTTACCTTTCAATTTTTGTATGCGATAGACGATTATCGGTTGCAATTTACATTGTAATTAAATAAAGTATTTTTTGATGATTGATTAATGTTTACGAGTATCATTTAGATCCTAATAAATACTTCCTCGTAGTAAATGTCCATCAATTTAAAAATGAATAAATCCAAAAAACCGGAAGTGCATCCGTTGCACTTCCTGACACCGATGTGAACGCAAATGCATCTGACAAATCCCCGTTCAATGTATGCTCGCAATCTTGATTGTTTACAATAACCTCTTTATTCAACTTATTGTATAAAAGTCGCAAAAAATGCATACATTCAAATAAAGCGAACGATTAACAAACATGTCTATAATTGTTTCACGGTGCGAAACATTACGATGCACGCTCTGAATATTTGCAACAGATGACAACCATCGTTAATGTTTCAACATTTATTGACTTATGATATCAACGTTGACACTGTACAATAACTTGTGAGTGATCAATAATAATAAACTTAAACATTAGCACTTAACTCAATAAATGTAGCATTTGTTTTAATACGTCGGGATTATTTCTTTCAGAAGCCGATGCAATAAAGAATACATAAACGAGACGTCCAAATTTTAATCCTTTAACACGCAGATTATTCTTTGGATATGAAACCAAAGCGACCGAATTTTGTTGCGCAAATTTGCAGATTTTATTCCGAGAATATTGTATTGTTCTTCATTTTCTAATAAGAGTATAATAAAACAGAAACACAATAATACAGAGGAAATGATACAATAGAATAATAATACAAGAGAATAATAATACAAAGAAATACTAATAATAATATTACAAAGAACCACTAATAATAGTATGAATCAAAAGAAAGAACAGCAAAGGTATAATGCAACAGGAACACAATAATACAAAGAAAATAGCACAATGGAACAGTAACACAAGAGAATAATAATACAAAAGGACACTAACAATAATAACAATCAAAATAGAGAACAATGAGGGAGTAATGAAACAGGAACACAATAATACAAATAAAATAACACAATAGAATGGTAATACAAGAGAGTAATAATACAGAAGGACACTAATAATAAGCATCATTAATAATAATACTACAAAGAAACACTAATAATAATATTACAAAGCACCACTAATAATAATACTACAAAGAAACATTAATAATAGCTGGCCAATTACACATTTCTGCACGAAGCAGTTAATCCTTAACAAGATGTTTGTATACTTGAGTAAAAAGATAGCCATACCAAACAATTTCCGCCTAAACTGCATAGCATGGAACCAGAAGGAAGGTTACATAGCAGTTGGCGGAGAAGATGGCCTCCTAAAAGTGCTGAGAGTGGATTCCAACTCGAGCGGACAAACCAGTGGTGGAAAGTTCAGAAACCTAACTGCTGCTAGCAATTTAAGCATGAACCAGACTTTAGAAGGCCACAATGGCCACGTGCAAGTAGTGACTTGGAATGAGCAGCATCAAAAGCTGACTTCAAGCGATCAGAATGGGGTAATAATAGTTTGGATGCTGTACAAGGGTTCCTGGTACGACGAGATGATAAACAACTGCAACAAATCCATAGTCAAAGGAATGGCGTGGAGTTTAGATGGGCTAAAAATTTGCATAGTCTACGAAGACGGGGCAGTAATAGTGGGTTCGGTAGACGGCAACCGAATATGGGGAAAGGAACTAAAAAACGTAGCTCTGATTGCTGTGCAATGGTCCCCAGATGGAAAGCTACTACTATTCGGCATAAAAAATGGCGAAGTCCATCTCTATGACAATCAAGGAGTATTTCTAACAAAGCTAAACATGCTACCGCTAAACGTGAACAGTGGTCTAGTTCAAACAATAGTATCTCTGCAATGGTACGACGGAAGAAACGGCTATATTGGCTTAGACTGTCCAACTTTAGCTGTCTGCTACAAGAGTGGCAAGATACAGCTGATGAAAGATACTAGCGACGATAATCCGATTATAATAGAGACAGGCATGGCAGCAGCATGGTGCTGCTGGAACAGTTGTGGATCTATTTTAGCAGTAACTGGGATAATGCCAGTATTGGGCAATGGAGAAACAAAAGACACAAACATCATTCAATTCTACAACCCTTTTGGCAAGCACATGAGAACTTTAAAGATCCCTGGCCGAGAAGTTACTTGCTGCGCGTGGGAGGGAGGATCGTTACGAGTTGCGCTATCGGTCGATTCTCACATTTATTTCGCTAACATTCGCTTGGATTACAAGTGGACCTACTTCAGCAACACGGTAGTCTACACTAACGAAAAGTACACCAAGGAGGGCATTTGCATAATGTTCTGGAACACAACGAATAACACGTGTTGCACGAAAAACGTCAAGGCGCTGATTTCCATCGCGTCGCACGGCGATCATTGCGTTCTGGCGGTGAAAAACGATCTCGCGCAAGGATCCGAGCAATTCGCACTCTTGGTATGCAACACCATAGCCACACCCATAGACACGAAGTTCATAGATTTGGAGCCGCTATGGGTGACCATGACCAACAACGTCATCGTCACGGCATCCAAAAATAATTTCCTGGTTTGGAGTTATCGTACTCCGCGTAATTCGATGATTCACGCGGGACGATTTAGAAGAGACAAGATTTACCACGTGGACGAAACTCCAACCGGAGTGACGGAAGTTATTCAGGATTTGGATAAGGATAGATCGTTCAAGACGCCGATTAACACCAAAGCCACCATGGATCCGATTTGTTGCCTCTGTGCGACCGATAAGATTTTACTGATTGGCCGAGAATCGGGAATGATTCAGAGATACTCCTTATCGCAGATAACTCTTACAAATAGGTACAACACGGGTAGCAAGCTGTATAAAATTGCTATTAATTGCGACTCGTCGCGCGCGTCCATCATGGATACGAGCGGCATGTTGACTATGCTTGATTTGGATGCTGATCCGAAGAAAATTTCCAAAGATGACGAATCGGAGAACGAGATAAACAAGTTCGAGAGGAAAGACGTTTGGGCGATGTGTTGGGCGCAGGACAATCCAGCTTTGTTGGCGATTATAGAAAAGACCAGGATGTACGTTCTAAGAGAATTCGATCCCGAAGAACCGATCTCCTGTTCCGGTTACATCTGTTCGTTCCGAGATCTGGAGATCCGCTGCGTTTTGCTGGACGATTTAATGCAAAAACCGGAAGACACGAAGAACGAGTTAATCGTGGATCTGGAAGTGAAATCTTTACGAGACACCAGAGAGTTGTTGATGAAGGTGGGATTGAAAGAAGCGAACAATTTCATTCAAGACAACCCGCATCCGAGATTATGGCGACTGTTAGCGGAATCTGCCCTACAGAAGCTAGATTTGGAGACAGCGGAAAATGCAATGGTTCGCTGCACGGATTACTTGGGCATCCAGTTTATTAAACGATTGCAAAACGTGCACAACGATCAACTAAAGCGAGCCGAAGTGGCCGCGTTTCTTGGAAACTTCGAGGAGGCCGAGAAATTATATTTGGACATGGACCGAAGAGATCTGGCCATTTCTTTGCGTCAAAAATTAGGCGACTACTTTCGAGTGGTGCAACTAATGAAAATGGGAATCGGTGGATCGGATAAGCAGATGGAATATGCGTACAACAAGATCGGCGACTACTACGCCGAACGACAGAACTGGGAAGGCGCTAAAGAGTATTACGAGAAGAGTAGAAATCTGGAGAAGCTCGTAGAGTGTTACTACAAGTTGGAAGATTTCATTCAATTAGCGGGAACCGTGCAACAATTGCCGGACAAGAGTCCTCTTTTAAAAACCGTGGCGAGAATGCTAGCTTCCGTTGGCATGTGCGCGCAAGCAGTGTCGGCTTACATAAAATACGGCGACGTGAAATCAGCAGTGGACATCTGCGTTCGTTTAAATCACTGGGATCAAGCCGTGGAGCTAGCAAAAACCTATCGAATGGCTCAGATCGGAGAACTGTTAAACAAATACGCGAATCATCTGCTATCTAATGGGAAGAGGCTGCAGGCTATAGAGTTGTTTAAGAAGGCGAACTACAACTTGGAAGCGGCGAAGTTGTTATTCCAATTGGCGGAGGAGCAAGCGAAGACCAGAAGCAATCCGCTGCGCGCGAAGAAGATCTACGTTTTAGCCGCTCTGCTGATCGAGGATCACATAAACAGCGCTTCGTCTTCGAGAGTCGGTCGCAGCAACGTGGTGATGGGTTTGACGGAGAACAACGAGGACACGCGAATAATTGAGAACTCCTGGAGAGGAGCCGAAGCGTATCACTTCCTGTTGCTAGCCAATAGACAGATCTACGCGGGCAATTATGACGCGGCGATGAAAACAGCTCTGAGACTTAGGGAATACGAGGACATTCTGCAACCGGAAGACATTTACTGCTTACTTGCCCTGTCGAGTGCAGTTAATCATGCTTTCGCAGTATGCTCGAAGGCGTTTATTAAATTGGAGTCCTTGGAGGCCATTTCGGAGACGGCCAAAGAGGAATACGAAGATTTAGCCGTGGATATCTTCACCAAGCACAGCCCTGAAGATGTTCGGAACTCTAAGGGCGAATGCGCGAATTGCGAAAGTCTAGTGCCGGATTGGTGCGTCGCTTGTCCTAATTGCATGACCAGATTTCCTCCTTGCATCATTTCTGGGAAACCACTGATGGACCTGAGCAACGCGTGGATCTGCACCGTTTGTAGACATCATGTAGCCACGGAACGCGACGTGGTTAATATTAATGCTTGTCCCTTGTGCCACAGCACGGTTACGTACATGTAACTGATGTGAGTATGCACCCGAGCACGGCTAAGCAAATATTTGATACTTGCGCTCTAACCATGCTCTGCTGATGCCGAGTTTTAAACTTGCCACGGGGAGAGTAGTGTTCCGCTTTTACAAATGTGTGTGCGCGTTGCTGAACCCTTTGCGGATGGCTGTCGCAAATAGCCGTTCAATTTGCTTTGGATTTTTTGGACGCACGTTGACTTTTAAAGCAACCGATTCGAAGCAGTATTATTAATAGACACTGGTGTTAGTAACTGAAGAAGGATTAGTTTTGGACAAGTCTTGTCCTCAAAAGGTTAATAATAATTATAGAAAAATTTATTAAATATTATTTTGTTCCGTCCGCCGAGGGTTAAAAGAGTTTATCTTGATCTGCAAAGTTAAGACTTGGGCAATATATCGGGTACCTGATTCAATATACTACGCAATACACGGTGTTTTAGTTTGGGAAATGCAAGCTCGAAATAATTAGGGGATATCGTTGCTATTTTTTTTTATATTACTTGGACTTTGGTTTTAACACTAGAAATACCAAAGTGGTAAAAATGACAAATTTTTTACAAATTTGCCGTGATTTTTAATGGAAAGAATAAATAGACAAATAAAGGCAAATCTGCAGTATAAAATTGGAGCTAGAAATTACACATTTTAATACCGTCTTACAATAACAGCGCCTTAAAATAATAGTGCCTTAATACTCGCCTTAAAATTAAAAAAAAGAAGAGCATAGCAAATAGATTACAATGGATTGGTGAAATATAACTATTTAGAATTGCGGTCCCCTAATTGCTTTGAGCCCTCTAATTGTATTAGGAGCAATAGTATTAGGAAACTTGCGACAATTGTAGCAATTATAAAAGCGAACAATTTCTTTGATCTCAGTTCTATAAGATTGTAGTCGTTTATATTTTTCTGCCAAGTATAAACTATCGCGTGTTTCTTTATCTTAAACATTCTCTTATCGTGTGCACTGAAGATTACGATGTAACGCAAATTCCGTCCAATGAAATATTTATTAATGTTTGTGTTAACATTAATCGTTCACATTAAATATATTTTAAAGTATCTCAAACTTCTCGTCTCTTCATTCCAAGTTCTCCTAAATAAGCTTCCATTAAACCTTTCAATTAATCGTGGAATACAAACGTTACTCGATATCGAATAATCCTCTTAAGACAATATTCTAGACATACGAAACTTTAATATAATATACGAAAAGTATATTCAATTTTATGAAACTCCGTTTAATTTTTAGTTCTAAATCAAAGTAAAAAAATGCCAGATTGCGCGCCGATCAACGACACGGAACAAAAGTTCCACGCAGAATAACATTATTTATCACTTCCATAGACAAGATTTAGGTTTATACTACGCGTATTTCAATTAGGAAAGTAAACACCCTGCGAATTTTTCGTTCTAAACGAAAGTAAAAAAAGTATTATACTGCACATCGATCAACACCGTCAAAAAGAACGTCCATAGCGAATAACATTTACTGCTTCGCAAAAAGCTAATAAATCGTGACCAAAAACAAAACCCGCAACATCTTAAAATGTTAAATAATATATATAGAAAGCGTGCAAACATTGCATCAATGTTTTATGTGATAAAAAAAATGAACAAAGATCACTTTGATTTAAACGTTTAACACGAGTCTCCCCCCTTAAAGTGCGTATCGCGCATGGCAACTGAATTGGCGCGCAGCAAGCGTCACCGTAAAATTTTAAATTTTACTACTCACGCGCCGATAGCGTGGTGCGCATGCGCGCGACGCTACCGGCACGCGTTCCCTACACGAGTCGCTCAGTGCGCGTCGAGCCAGCGAAGAGGAGAGATTGAGGGATTGTATCGTGCCGGGGACCGGCTTTTCTCCCCCCTTTTACGAATCTCGTCGGTTGTTTGCTCCGAATTCGATCTCCTCGATCTTCGTCTCCATTATCGTCGCGGTGTTATCCATTTCGGTTTCGAATTGTCAAACGGTCGGTGCTTGACGAGCAAAGAGTCGTGATTCCCGAAGCCACTTTCCCGCGAATGTACAGGCATAAGTGTCGCGTCTCGCGTATTTATCGCGCCAGTTCGTGAGTGTGTATCGCGAGTGCTCGCCACGGGAATAATTATGAGTGGTTTGCCGCCGATATTATGTGTAATCCTGCTCCTAAGCGTCGCCACGACCACGGTGCGCGCCGGATTGAAATGTGACGCTGTCAGGCCGTATTTCGAGGCGCAGGGCTTTCCGGCCAGTGACATTCCGAAGGAGGCGATTCCATGTAAGTGATTACTTATTTCGATACGTTGTGTTTAACGCCTGCTAGTTTCGATTTAAACCCTGTTACGGTGGAACTTTTTTCACCGGGCTAAAAATAACTTGACAAAATGGCGTCTGACATCATAGAAATTTGAATCTTGCGGGGTGAGTCGAAACATGTCGCGTTCATCCCTCGAATTTGATTGGTCGAACGAAGTTTACTGGTTTAAACTGAGATTTTCACAACCGAATTGTATTCCATGTGAATTTTTGCGGGATATTTCGAGTCGTTTTAACCGGTTAACCCTTTGACGACTTTTTGGTCATTGTTAGAGACAAACACTCGAAGTACAGTTAAATTCTATGGCTGACCGATCACGAGTTAACTCACGTTTGCATTTACATTACTTTATACAGTTTTCAAGTGTGAAAGCAACATAGAACTTCATAAGAACGTTCTAGATTCTATTGTTAGTTATCGTATTTTACGAAAGATAGTAACGAAAGGAAATAAAGGTCTCACTGATAGACAAATTATATCAAAGTTTATTGAGTTGTTCTGTCATTACATATATTCGATTGGCTCGAAATCGTCGGTCAGCATAGTATTAACAAAATGGTGGCAATTTCTTTCGTTAATGACACTAGAAATTTATTATGTAAATGGACCAATATCTTAAATATTTCAGTAGCTCAATTTTCGATTAATAAGCTATGGAATTAATTAGATTAGTTTATGTTACCAAATGTATGACCACTATGAGATTCTAAATTCGTCGTCGAAGGGTTAACCATTTAGGGACTGAATTGTTTTTTGCAACTCATTGCAACAGGCTCAATTATAAATCTTAATAAATAGAATGCATAGATAGTTATAGTAAATAATTAATTGTGAGTCCAAGAGACAAATATTTTACAAATTTTACAACTAAATTGGAGAAGTAGGTTAGAATTAATTCGGAATAAAGTAAATTGCACGTTAGCCTTTAAAAGTTAAAAGTTTCATCAAAATCGACAAGAAAAAGAAACGTGTCCACAAATTTTTATTACCATTTCATAGCTATTAATTGGAATCTCTTTGGTCATCAATATCTTTGGAATAAATTGAAATTTCAATTAGAACGAGAGGGTAGTACATATTTTTTTTGTCATTTTACCTCTCAAATAAATTTTGCTTTTCGTGTAAATGCAGTAGTTAAAATTTTAGAGTAATATTTTTTAATGTTAAAGTGTGTACACAGTAACAATTTTAGAGTAATGTTTTTAATGTTACATTTTTTGGGGGCTCCTCTGTATTTTTCCCGTCGCTACTGTTGCCTGGCATTCACAGTTTTATAAAGTTCGAAAAAATGACGATCGAAACGTTGCGTTAACGCAATACATATTGCTCTTTAAAAGGTTAATTCGACTCGAAATTGCGTGAAAGTTTACAATAGCTTGTCTACGAGGGTTATTCAATAAGTAAAGAGACAAACGCTGTAACTAAAAAACAGCATCTAAATAATGATAAATAATGGTACTTTTAGAATCAATAGCATTATCATTTGTTTCAATATTCATAATCTTTTTTACGCGTTTAACAATGGCAAGTCCTTTTGAAAATTACAATTTGGATAAGCAACCTTTACTAGTAAGGTCTTTGAGGGTTTTCAGTTAGACTAGCTAAAATTCACTCTAGAATACTTCGTTAATACAGTAGAAATTGCACGCTGATTGTTCAATTTTTTATAAGTAAGTTGATTAGATTTCATCATATCATAAAAGTGAATTTCCATTTACTTTTATCGTATGAACAAACGTATGATTACATTAAATATGTGGATAGAGTTTCGCAACTTTGATGATCGGATTGAATATAATTCTTAAAACAAACCATTCTAAATCACAAAGGGCTTAAAAAAACTCCGATTTTTTATACAATCCGAATTTCAGTTTGAAATTGACGATGTTTCTTGTAAATGGATAGTCTGTTCTGTACGTAGTCAATGATTATAGTAATAACTAGCTGATATTACAAGATACAATCTTCGAAAAAATCATAGGGCAAGGGGTTAACAAAAATTAAACGTATCGTATTTTTTCATCCGACTACAAGAGTTGTTTGTCTCTTTGCTTATCGAATGATCCTCGTATAGGAGCAACAGAAAAAAAGAACAATAGAAAAGCGCAGGCGAAAGATAAGCATGTGGCGAGAATTTGAATGAGAATCGGAGCTGAAAATTAGAGTGGTGGTTGCTCGTAATTCACGCGGTCATTCATGATTTATCCGGCGGAATTTCGTTGAAGTGATTCGCATGCGAACACGTTCAACGAAATATTTATGGCCGATGAATTATGGGCTGTGTTTCCTCGCGATGCGATGGGGCCGCGAGTGAAAAAACGAGCGAAAGAAAAATTCCGGGAAGTTCTCACGTCTCGAAATTCGAGGCGTGCCTACTCTTTCTTCGTCTTCTCCTTCGCGTGGATCGTGTATGTTGCGTTTTTATACGCGCGACGTGCGAGCAACCGTCGAAAACTTATCGTCGACAAAACAAACACTTTTCACGCCTCGCTGTCACTCGTGTTCCGTTTCCAACCTCGTTGCCCTTGTTTACATCGCGAGATTTGCCTCCTAGATGCTTCGTAGTATCATTGACCAACTACAGACTAAACTATTCATTTATAGGAAACATCTTAACGTTCGTGCATGGTTAGACTAGGACCAAATTTATATAAAGAAATTGTACAAAAGTTTACTAAAATGAGTAGGCGAATTAATACAAAATAAACGGGGTTTGCTCATTATTAACATTCGGAGGGAAACGATACTTTTGATTGGTTATGTGTAATATATTGTTTTAATTAGCAAAGATAGCGTCTTATAATTTTGTCGAAGTTAAATTGTACTCGTTCTGATTTGAATCGAGTATTTGTTTAATTTACGAAGATATTGGTTAACGATAAATGGTTGCATTTCGGACGCGACGCTCTTTAATATAAATATAAAATTAAACCCTTAATGGGGAAAATGAGAAACGTAGACTGATAGGCTAATGAGATAAAATTCAACAAAGTTAAATACATGGATAGAGGGTTATCTTTCGCAACTTTAACCCCTTGCACTCGAAAGTTATCAACATTGTTCCATTTTATTTATTCATTTATTGGACGGATAAGAAATACCCAATTTTATACGAAATTAATAGATGCGACTAGTAAAAGTAAAGAGACGAAATTCACAAGTAGCAATAGAAGATAACATTATATTACACTAGGTATATAAAACATGGAGGCAGAAAGAAATTTTGGCGACTTTCGAGTGCAGAGCGTTAATGGTCGGATTAAAAATAATTCTTAAAATAACCATTCTAAATTGCAACTGGCATTAGAAATCTCTGCTTTCTTAAACAGTTCGAATTTCAGTTTGTAATTTATGCTTTCTGTAAACGAGTTGGTCTATCTTGTACTTAGTCAATGATAGTACGTATTCCTCGTGGTAGAAATATAGAAATAAATTTCGAACGTGGGATATACGGGTGAACATTTTCGAATAGAGATTGCTGAGTTAGGGTAGCGGATAAGATTATTCGTGCGTTGGCTCACACCCGAGGTATAAGTACATACTTACACGTTGCTTTATCAACCGGGTATATATTTCGTATGAGCACAAAGAAACCTGTCTGGGTTTATCGGCCGGTGCAATCATATAAGTTCAGCTTCAAAAGTATATTTACTTGTGCCGAATAGATAATAAGGAATCCTCCGTTGACGCGCGCTCCACATTTTTATTTTACGAGAAATTCTCCAATCGATACGTATCTTTCATTTGAAATATTAAATTATGCAGCTGTGGGAAGTTTAAATAGAAAGACGCATAGTATAAAAAATACATGAAGTAAATTATTAAACCTCTTGATGCTCGAATTATTCTTTGGTTCGTGGGTCAAAAGCGATCAGATTTCATTGCACAAATCCGTAATTTGAACATGTGGAATCACATTTTCTTCGATTTTCAGTGGTACACGACAGCAATTTTCAACCATTTTTATTTCGTAGTGCACATAAACTAATCGCTAGACTGCGGACTTTTATGCAAATTCATTTTCTTATAAATAAAAGAGAGTAGTGGAATATTAAACAGAGGATCTATTCTTTAAGTATTAAAATATCTTCCGTAATTTGACCATTTCATATGTTTTGATACATTGCGTACATTCTGTACTTGCTTACCTATTTAATTTTCCCACAAATGCATAAAAATCCGCAGTCTAGTAATCGCTAAATTCCAACGAGATACCAAAAAAACATACTATATTTCTTTTATTAGTTTCTGATAAGAAACGTATACACATTTGACCGAGTAACTAAAAAGTAACAATTTTGCACTGCCTCTGCTCAACATTTGCAAATTCGCGTCGCATCTCAGAACCTCTTACGGCACTCTGGTTGAAAATGACTGGCATACGGAGTATATTCACCAAAATGTAGAATAATCGTGGGAAAAATGGGGCAGAAGCATAAATTATTAATACTAATGGCGCAAAGGAAGACAAAATGGCGAATGCGTGCCCTACACTGGCTTATACGTTAAGGGATTAATCGCGTCTATAAAAATATAAATTTGCATAAACATTCGCGTTCTAATCGTTAGGTGTTCGCAGACGTTTTGTCTTTTGCTCGACGACTTCATTGCCTGTAACCTTAGAACCCAAACGTTATTCGATAACGAATTTAGGAGTCACCGAATCCTCTTTCTTTGTGCAGGCCCGCGGCGTTGTGTAACTTACGCACACACCAAATATTACAAAATAATTCGCGCGATAAATCGCGCCGCGCCTACTCCCTGTTACGCATACGCGTGTATATTCGAGTACGTGTTCACGTGCACGTGTGCACACGGTTGTCGCGCGATAAAACGCGAGACGCTTCGGATTTATTTTTGCTTCTTTTTCGCTCCCCTGTATATCCTTTGCTCCTATTACTACTGCTTGCACGGTTCTTTATCTACCCTGCGAAACTTTCACGGCTCTTCTTTCATCTCACCGATAAACGCCACTGTGTTTAGACGCGAAAATAGTAACGGAAATAAAGCTGAGTGCGCGAAACGCCTGCGCGATTAACCCTTTGCCTTGCGATAGCCAATTGCTCTTGTTTTATGAATCGCGACGAGGATTCGACGAAAGCAGATACTTTTCGGGGTGAAACGATGAGCTTGAAAGTATAATTAAATCTTTGTAATTTATTCTTCTTCGGTTTATCGATTAAGAGTGACCAAATTTCGATTGCAGAAGTTCGTAATTTGAGAATATTGCGCCAAGATTTCTTCGATTTGAATAGTTTATCGAGTACCTTCACCAAAATGGAAAATAGGGAGAACAAAATGGAACAGAAACATAAATTATTAGCAACAGTAGCTGAAAGAAATATAGAATTGACGATCGTTAAGGGGTTAATAAGAAAATGTGAAGTTCTCGAACTAAGTTTCCAATGTGATAGTAAAATTCTTCGGTAGGGTTAATATTAGCATCCCCTAGCTGTCGCAGACTTCATCGTGTTACCCTATCGAAACTCTCAGTCCTGTTTGAGACGTTCTTCAGATGGAATTTCTGTTCAACCCTGTCCAGACGATGGACGTTGTCTAACTTGTCACAAGCACATCCCCCCAACTCAGAATGTTAATCGTCTCCGTCTTTATCCTTGCTTATCGCGTTGTCAAGCGATGCGGTGATTGATGACTAGACTGCGGATCCTTAAGAGCAAATTCATATTTTTTTTTTTAACAAAATTGAAGACGCGTATCCTAAACGAAGGCTTTAATTCCTTATCGTTAACATTTTTCCTTGATTACTCGGCCAAAGTAGTAGCCAAATTTGTCTCGCAAATTCATAATTTCATAGACACTAAAATAGGGGAAGCTAGGAAAGAGTCGAGACAGAAACGTAAATTATCGATGATAATAATAATTAGACTGCGGATGTTTCTGCATTTATGGGTAATTTTTCTATGCGAGAAAATAGAGAATTTATACAATATATACAAACTATACAAAATATAGCACATGTTATTATATTTAACACTAATCGTACTTCTTTTTCATTCATTTAACTTTACGACAATTCTTTTATTGTCTGGTTCACCAATATCTCAAATTTTGCTCCTCTTGTCACCCAGGAAGATCTGTTGAATAAACACATGTAAGACGTCAGTACGGTTAGTATCTTTTGGTGAAAATAGACTCCATTCTTCTGGACGAGTTTTTAAACACATAAATTTGCATAAAAATTCGCAGTCTAATGTACAATTGTGGAAAGAAACGAGCTTAAGCGATAAGGGGTTAAATTTCTGAAAGTAAAGCAACTCGTGTTTTACTCTGAATATTTTATACATTTCTGTTACATATTGCATGCATCTCGTGTTTTTCCGTATGCTTAAGTTCCACCTAATCGCACAAAAATCGCCAGGCGTAGCCAGCTGGCAAGTTTGTATCGCTCAAACTAATCCGAATGAATGAACGGCTCCTATTTTAATCTGTCCCACGATTCGGTCGCGTTAACGCGATCGTAAAAATCGTGTTTAACAAGTAGTTAATAAGTGGACCGTGGATGGAAGCATCCGGGGGCCGTTACACCCTTGACCCTGAGTTTTTACTTTTACGATCTTCCGCTTTATTCGCCGCCGGATCACCTTTTCTTTGCGTGTCGTCTACCTGGCGCAATATTCCACCGACAACCAGCTGTTTCAGGTCCTTGCTACCTGAGTTTTCTTAATCATTATCTCGCAGAAGGCGCCGCTTTCGTCCTCCGTTATCCTTAGTGCCTTTATAACGACCTCTCAGCAGTTTTTCTGCACTTGCCCATTGTAAATTGATTCTTCGGTTTGGGACGACGAATACTCTTCTCTTTTTCGATGTAGAAATAATATTTTCGGTGTCAATGTTGACGCGTATGAGAGGAATTTTCTTCATAACTCGATTTCATTGATTGGCAGGTGAACAGTGTTCGTGAAATTTTTACTCGTCGTTAACCCTTTCGTTGTGAAGAACACGTATGCGTGTATGACTTCACTAATTTGGCAATTGTTTGTTAAAAGCATCCACTGTCGCAAAAGTTTGGAATCGCTATGCATTTTAAGGGGTAGGAATTAAAAAATGAGAGAACTTGGAAACGTGCTATTTTAGAAATCGCTACGTATCTTAAGGGGTAAGAATTAAAAAATAAGAGAACATAGAAGCGTGTTCTTATAAACAAATTTTCAGTCGAAAATTTGTGAAAGGAAATTGCTACTAACGTCTAGAATATTAATCGCGAATCAATAGGGAAGTTATTAGAGGATTGCATATAGGTATAAACCAGAAAGTAATTCCAATTTTAAGCTGGCAGTGTGGACATTGTTTCTCTATAATAGAGGATTATCTTTGCTTACGTTTATCCGATAATCTTAGACCATAATTAACCTTCAATTGGTATGGTTGAGTCATAGATGGTTCATTCTACTTTCCATCGGTTATATAATTTTCTTCGTAACAAGAGATAATATCAGTGTACGTACTTGAAAAAGTCCACTTTTCGACTTTTACGTGTACTGTACACGATTAGTAATCACGTCTATAGTAAACATATTTTCAACTGCCTCCACAGAATGTTAATTAATATATGATCCAATAATATCAATTACATACCTGTTAAGCCGCGCACCCGCGATTACTATGCGGTCAGTACCAGCATACAAGCCAAGGTCGTAAATCTCGGCTTCAACTGAATCGCACCGTGCGATGTTTAGCTCTCCTTGCGACTTATTACAGAGACAAGGAGTATTTATTGATGAAAGTGGGGAATCAGTGATGGACTAGTTAGATTCTAACAAAACACTATATATTTTATACCTTAACACGAAATAACTATTATGATGATGCGTGAATGATTGGATTTATGTGTATATGGTGTGTGTATGACTGACGAAGTAGCGGGTGGACTTCACGGTTTCCATCTCTCGTGAGAACGGCTACTCCGGAGTCTTTTTAAGATATGTTTTTCTTGGTGCGGATAGTTTTAGACTGACTTGGAACCAGCTGTCTTCTCACCTCCCCAAGAGCTTCCAGGGGGTGGAGACTTTGGGCGTTAGATAAATTTTGTGTTTTCCTGATTGACGGTGACGAGTTGACCAATCAGGTATTTAATTTTTTTTTACTAGTCCGTGCGGACTAGGGAGTGTCGCGTGGAGGTGGCATAAGGTTGATCCTTTACCTTTGGCAACATTGCGGAATTTCCGCCGGGCTTGGGTCGCGAGACTAGACCTGGCCGATGGTCCCTGGGCCGAGGCTCGTGGCCCTTTGGAAATTCACGTTTATAATATACAATTAGCTGTTGAAGTGGTAGAAAACTCGAAGGTATGCAGTATACAAGATTAAAATATAAAACGGTCCTCAAAAACAGCTGTGTCGGCTTGCGTGTCATAAACGTGCTAGCGGATTGCACGCCAAATGTTACCTTTTGTACAGACCGCTAGCCGCTCGTAGAATTTTATTAAGGGAGTTGTTTAGTTTCTTTAAGTGTTCCTAAGATTATCCTAACTGTTTTTTCGGAATGCAGCTGGAGCCGAATAACTGATCTGATGGAATTTATTGAGGGGGCTGGTTCCGCGATGTACAGCGCGTAACAATATCAATTAAGGGTTAACCATCTCGTTACTGTGCACGCTTATATACGTCGTCAAGAATTCGACTGGCATTGTAAATACTTTGCGAAGTATTTCAAACGACAAAGGAATCCAAATTTCCAATCGATTCAGTTTTCGTTTCTTTAGACTTTTGCACTTCAAACGAAGCTTCAGTGCACAAAATTAGCTCATCGCTCAAAGTCCAAAGTTTTGGATAATAGGAGCAAGTTGGAAGCTATAGAAGAGAAAACTTACAATAGAAACATTGTTGGAGTAGGGTTTTTTTGGTCGTTTGTTATTCGCGTTGGTAGTTGATCCAGTGGGAAGGATAAAATCGACGCGACTCGTAAGACCGGCAAGAAATCCCATTCGACCGGCTTCTCCGCCGTTCCGTCAGGGCTTAGGATCATCGTAGACGCTAACAAATGTTCCGGCGTGTTGAACAGGCTATGAAGGAAGTTTCTACGCGAGCAGAGCCGTCTTTAGTATTATCCGGGATCTCGCTATTGCTCCCAGTCACTTGGTGCAATTAATTCTCCCGTTGTTACGCGAACAGCTGATCCCCAACCAATATTACACGTCAACTTTTGATTAAAAGAAGGCTACGGATGTAAATGATGGCCAAATTGAACGCAGCATATTTCTTCCTTACTAAAAGCATTAAAGTATTTTCGTTGGATAGTTAAGTTGGTGGATCCCATTTGAAAAGTATTTCCACGCGCATAAATTCGTAAAAATTCGCAGTTTAACCAGTTAAATTTTGCGGATACTTGGAAAATTTAGGAGGTGCTTGAAAATGCACTTGCAATTACTGCGTCGCAGTGTAAATATTCGTATTATTGCACAACGGTGTCATTTTTGCCATCGTCGTCTGAACTTTCTTATTTGTGAAAGAGTTACTTATTCATTTCACTATTTTCTCTTTGCATTCTAAACTTTTTTCATAGTAGGTACTTTTTAACAAAAATTGTACGAGAATTTATCGCGAAGAGGAGAAAATTTGCTTTCAATTCGTCTTCGTTTCGAAGCAAATAAAAATTAATCTTTCGTAACTCGAATTTTATTTAATTTCACGGCGAAATAAATTACAATTGGTTACAATTTTCGGTTCGGCATGAAAACTACGAATTAAGTAATGATTATTATTGCGCAGCTATTTGGTATCACTACTATGTGACAAAGAAATAAAATACGATAGTAGAATAGCAAGCAATTACGATAAAATTCAACAAATTTAAGTGAACAGAAATGTATTTTAAATTATTCTTCGTGTCCTTTTCATAGTGTCGTACGACTGAAACTCTAATCTTTCGAACTCGCGTTATTCTTCTCGTCGTTCGATTTGCGTAACAAAACCATTCGTAGTTACGTGCCTCTAATTGTTTGGACCGGTATATTTCACGATAATCTACCTTGAATAAGCAAATTTGTCTTGGACAAGCCTAACGCGGAAAGGTATTGGAGGACCTCCTAGAGTTTCCCAACTTCTTTATTATTCATTCAGTGGAAAGTGAGAAAGAAGCAATTGGTCGTCCCCTTCTTATTCATTCTTCCTCCAAGGCTTTCGGTGGAAATTGTTGGACAAAGGACAGAGAAATAGGTCGGAACTTTAGACGTTGACGCGTTTGCAGGTCGAAACAGGTGTGTGAAGCTAAACTAGAAGATGTTTCTTCCCGGAGGGGTGTCCTCGTAGAGGATAAAATGGAGTTGGATGGTCGAGATGATGGAGAAAACGAGCATTACGAGGCTCTTTCAGCCTGTATCGAAGGTGGATTCAAGCGATGAGTCGGCTAGAATTTTCTACCATCATCTTTCTTCCTTTCTTTCATTTCTTCGACCTGCGCGAGAGTTTTCTTCCTTGAAAGCCCTTGGGAATACAGTGACTTTTAGTCATAGTACAAAATACTCTCCTTTCCCTTCCTCCATTGTTCCGTATTCGAAGCGAGTTGCTCTTCTTTCTGCTTAATTATTCCTGCTTCTCTTCAACCAATGTTATATCGAAGAATTAGGCCTGCTTATCGCGAGAATATTCGAAGATTTTGATAAAAGAATTTAGGAGAGAGGCGTTTTGTTTGGCTTGTACTGGAAATACTGTAGTTCATTGTTGATTAGCATATAGAATTTTTTCGTCGTAGCTAAGGTTTAGAATTTTCAACGCTTAGAACGCTGAAAGCTTAGAACTCACAAGGCTTAGAGAATTTTTTACGCTGGGAATTTCTAACGCTTGGAATTCTCAAAGCGTAGGACTCGCAAAGCTTAGAATTTTCTACGCTGAGAATTTTTAATGCTTGGAATTTTCAATGTTTGGGATTCTCAAAGCTTAGAATTCGCAACGCTTAGAATTCTCAAAACTTAGAATTCGCAACGCTTAGAATTCTCAAAGCTTAGAATTCGCAACGCTTAGAATTCTCTAAGCTTAGGATTTTCTATGCTATGAATTTCCAAAGCTTAGAATTTTCAACGCTATGAATTTTCCAAGCTTAGAATTTTCAACGATATGAATTTCCAAAGCTTAGAATTTTCAACACTGTGAATTTCCAAAGTTTAGAATTTCCAACGCTATGAATTTCGAAAGCTTAGAATTTTTAACGCGTGGAACTTTCAATGCCTAAAATTCTCAAAGCTTAGAATTTTTAACGTTTATAGCTTGCGAAGAGTAAAGTTTCCAAAGCGTGGAATTCTCGAAAGTTAGGTGTTCCACATTAGCATAATTCGGTAAAATTCGTAGGCAAATGAAATGAGCAGAGTTACTAGAGAGAGTTGGAAGAAGCTTGTTTATGAATCGATTAGATCGTTTTCCCATTCGCTTGGAACGTAAAACGCAAGGACGCGACGGTAGTCGGCTACTCGATTCACCTTGTCCAGCGAACCTAAGTGAAACCGATACTAGACGCTATTACCCCGTTCGAACAATTGATTTATAGATCGTGTTCTACCGGATTGAGGCTGATAAACGATACGTGTTTCTCCATTAATGGCCAAGGAGCTGGTATTTACATTAATTGTCGCACCTTCTTATCAAATCCAAATCACTTCTTTCCATTTCCCTTGAAATCCCTAACGTCATTCACTTTGAACCTAGATTATTTCGATGTTATTCGTTTCTTAAGTCTCGTAACTTTGCTTATCGAGTAGTCGATATCTTTCAAACGACACGTTTGCGAGTAAATTCGCAAAGGAAGAATTAGTTTTGCACGAGAAGCAAAAGAGAAAGCGAGGAAAAATAAAATCGATTACTGGTGCGCCTCGAGTCTTCGGAAGCATTACGAAGCCATCCGAAATTAAATACGTGCAGAAAAGGAACCAAAAGAGAAAGCGGAAACAGCTAAGTTTGGTAATTACGCTGCACCTCGAATCTTCAAGACCGTAACGAAGTTATCCGAAATTACATGCGTACACCGATGCAACCAAAGGAGAAAGCGAAAGAAGATAAACAGTTATCGTGCACCTCGAGTCTTCGGAACCATAACGAAGTCATTCGAAATTATATACGTACACCAAAAGAACCAGAGAAGAAAGCGTGAGGAAGAAAATGAATTTACCAGAAAAAGGTTCTTCGAAACGCAGAGTAAAGAAGAGTAAAACCAATCGCAGAAGTATTCGCCTTCTTTAAACATTATATACAACTATTAAGTTGTTCTGATTTTTCACAGTTCATCGAACTTTCGAATCGGTATACTGAAAAACTACGAATACATGAGGTATCAGGTTTCGCCATCCGATCACGGATATATTAGGAAGGAAATACGATTTGGAATTCATTTTTAACCCTTTCACCACGAAGGACTTATATACAAGGCTTCAAAAATTGTACAACCATTCGTTAAAAGTATCCGTATATTTTCTCTATAGCGCGTTACTGTTTTACGTCAATTCATGCAACAGCTATACACCGCAATCAATCATATAAAACATGCAAATGCTTATGGTTGTACTATTTCCATATTAATCAAACTGGTCCATCTTTATGGTTTGGCTTCTCAATTTTAGGGGTTAAATAATACCTCGATGAAAACTTTGAATTTGATTTTCTCGAAATGTCATTTTGGCATACATATGTGTCCTTCCATCCAATGTCTCAATTATGACCGGAAGCTTATGGAAACCACTGTAAACGTGCTACGCACAGTAACGATCACGCGAATATCGCTCCACGGTAAAACGGTCAATTTCGCAGATGTTATGGTTTTCCAAAAAATAATTACATATTCATATTAATATATTATAATAAAGTATATTTTTATTTACTAATTATGTTATTATGATTATAATTATATGTATGTATATATGAGTTAATTATAATACGTCCGCTCGCTTGGACATTCTTAACTGGACTGACTGACTGAAATCGCATTTTATTATGATTCATGTTGCTTCCACACGCATCGTTTAAAGGAAAATCAGTATATCATTGACGTACGCGTTCTTCGGGCCATAAATGCGTCTGATCATATTTTATCTCCCTGGATTCACAATCAGTGCTGGGAGATGTGCATTGCAAACGACTGGACTTGATTCCTGCTTTTTGTCAATAAACTTCAATGAAGAAGCTCGCTGAACAAAATTACGTCGCGCTATATTTCAAAACGCGTGTGTACATACATACATCGCGATACGACTGAACTACATCAAAACGAATGAAGTTTCCGAAGCGTGGTGAAGCGACCGGATACTTTTGCGAGTAACTGTATGTGTACACGGAGATACCAACAATGTAACGATCCTAGGGCAGCAGGAGTAAGTTACGACAGTGAACAAGTTTGTGGCAGGCTGAAAACTGGCTGAAACACGTCGTCAGCGTCAGCAACAGGCCCGACACAGAGTGGAATGCAGAAAGGGAAGCTTTTCATAAAGAGATACGCGGGGCGGCGCTCGTCTACGTTCTCACAGGCGGCACCGAGCAACGCTTAATGGTCGCCGTTATAACTTGTAACTTTTAAATAAGCAACCCTGGCCGTGGTTGTTTCCTCGGATAGCCCGCGAAGCAGCTCACCTTGTTTTGCCGCTCTGTTCTCGCGCTTTCCTACTCTCTGCCTTTCTTCTGCTCCGATATCCAGCCACACGCGGACACAAGCGGAACATCGTGACAATAGCTGGCCGATACCCAACCATTTCATGCGCTTTTCATCCGTAGCGATTCTAGGCTTTAACCTAGATACAGGCTGCAATTGCTGCACGCTTTTGTAAAACAAAGGAAAGCTATGCGAGTAGAGAGGGGAGAGTGTATAGAGGCAGCGTGTTGCTCGGCGATGAACAGAGGCAGATAGCGTTGATGATGGATTGTAATTAGGGGAATTCAATGATGAATCGGTGCTAGGGGAAACTGGATGCGTTGTTCAGTAGGATTCTTTTAATATCGGTGCTGAGATTTGGAGATTTTTCGAGGGTGGGATTATAGTTTGATGTTTATCTTGGATCTTTGGTATTTTGGGGACAGTCTTTAGCGTACGGGCTGATAGGATCGGATAGATAATGCATTGGTTTTCGAAACGAAGAAAAGTTATGTGAGACTATACCGATTCAAATCTTCGAGCTTTCGAATTCCTGAATTTTCCCGGCTTTGGATTTCCTCCATGGCTCTCTCGAAGGTTAAAGTTCTAAAAGCTTCAAATTCTCAAAGCTTCGAATCCTGAGAGTTTAAATTGGTTAAGGTTTTAATAGAATATTTAGTGGAATATTTAATCAAATATACTTATATATTAGTTACATTTAGTGGAATATTTAACTATATTTATATAGTTTTTATTATATATTAACTATATTTAATTCAATATTTAATTAACAAGGCTTTCAAAGCATAAACCTTCGAATCTTCAGAGCTTCGAATTTCCGATATATCGAGTCTCAAAGTTTTAAACTCTCAGTGCTATGATTTCGTAATGTTTTGAATTCTCAAGATTTCCAATTCTCAATGCTTGGGATTTCGAAGCTTCGACTTCTCTGAAGTTTCTAATCACAAAATTTTAAACCCACGAAGCTTTGAATTCTAAAATCTTAGAGTTCCCGAGTCATTGAATCTTCCGATCTATGTATCTCTGAATCGTCGAATCTTCGAAGCTTGGAATTTTTCAAATACTCTACCAACATTCCCAGCTCTCTCAACAGCGATCTTTAAATCCTAATCGTCATCTCAATAAATCCTTCAAGAAGTTATCTCGAATCGTTACTACGTTGGACGAAGAATAATTTAAAGCGCCGTCGAGTTCCTGGACCACTTTACTACCAATTTCTATTCTCCCAAGCGTATCGAAACGTTCCAAAAGTGGCCAGAAAATATTGAAATCGCCCAAAGAGAAAAATCCGTGGTGGTTTCCAGGAACCACGGGACGGGTATCTGCATTGCATCTTGGAATTAGAAATTCTGATACAGCTGGGACGAGCATAGAGAGAGGATGGTCATTCGTTGCATGCAAAGATGGAGGAAGATGCATATGCATCGAGGACGGGAAAAATGCGAAACACGTTTCCAGGCAAGAAATATACGGCCTCTGTGTACTCGAGGTTCTTTCATTTTGTATGCAAACTCCCCCCTCCGTTAACAGTGGAAGAATTTTTCTGTTCCCCGAAGAGAAGATGGCGGAACATAGACGAAGTCTCTGGCGTCGTTATTTTGGTCGGTGATCAGTGATGTAAGCGCAGGTAAAAAGCAAAGTGTCGTTGGTCTCGGTTCAAGGGTTTTCCACGTCGTGAACAGGACCTCGTGTCTCCCTGAAACCGCTACTTTCTCTCAAGGTCGACCACAGACCTTTTCAGCACGCTCGTGGGACCCTTTGTAGGTTTTCCAAAAGTATACCTTCTTCCTGCGCCCGATAGTCAGTTAGCCTCCCGTTTTCTCACGCCTCGGTGAATTTTTTCGCTTTAACGTTAGGTTCGGGTTAAGATCGGGGTGGAAATTTGACAATTTTCAAAGCGTGAAAGGCTCGGAATTCTCAACGCTTCGAATTTCCAAGCTCAGAATTGTCAACGCTTTGAATTGAAAAAGATTCGAATCTCCAAGCTTAGAATTTCCGACTCTTCGAAGTCTCCAAGTCTTCGAATTCTCCAGCTAGAAATTTTCAAAGCCTCGACTTTTTAAGGCTTCTCTACATTAAGCTCCACAGCAGAAGACAAAAGATTGCCGCATAGTGGCTTACAAAAATTGAAAGAACATCAAAGCTGCGTTGAAATTCGCGACTTTCACAAAAGCCCAAGCTTCTCTCCGTTGGCGCAATTGGGGCGCGATTCCGAATGCAAATGTCGCGATTGTTTGGCCGCAAAATTTCCATCCGGTAGCAATAGAAATTGCACCCCATAGCCTAGATAAGTTTGCCGCGACGAAAGTTGGCTTCACCAGGGAAACAACGTGCTTCGCAACGCGTCCCTCGGCATCCTCCCTAACGACAATGAGTCCTTAGGTTGGCTTTTAGCAAGCGGAGAGTAGCAGGAACTGTTGCGAGAGGGACGCAAGGTTCGCGAAACCCTATCCGAGGCAAATGTAAGTCGCGTAATGACGCATTCTCAATGGCCACAGCCAAGGAAGGAGCTGTTGCGTAGTCTCTGGAAACGATGCTTCCCGTCAGGAGACTATAATGCACACCGACGCGAGGTAACATCTGTGTGCGTCCGCGAAGTAACACGAAGGATGCCTTGTCCTCTCTCCCCCCATGGAAGAACTTCCCTGTGAAAGACTTCTCTCCGAAAGAGGGTAGTAACTCGGGAAAAATTATACACCGCGCAGCCTCCCTGTTGTTGATCTGGTATTGGGTTTTTATTGTGTGGAACAAAGATACATATATTCGGGTTTTAAGGGTTTATCATCGGTTGAAATGTGATACTAATCGCGACAGCTGTTAATTATAGCGGCAACATCGTCGCTAAGATATTTAACGTGTTTATATATGTGTCCTTAACGGTCGGACTTCATTTCTGTTAGTAAACCCACAGGGTGCGATTATCGTGTACTATATTTAACCCTTTGTGGACGAGTGTCGCAAATAACTGCAGAAATTTTTTTCCCTTTTTGGACACAAGTCGATTTTTAAAGCAAGAAATTTGAATCAATAGCATTAATAAACATTGTCGTTAATAGTTGTACAAGAATTCGTTAAGTCCCGCCCACAAAAGGTTATTAATTAGGGGATAACTATCAAATATTATTTTGTTTCGTCCGCAGAGGGTTAAATTGTATTGAAGACTAAAGCGCGTTAATAAATCAACTCTCTGGATTTATTTAAATATTCTAAGATTATCACTTTACTCGTACATCTGTACGTTGCAACGGCTTTTACCGTTCTCTAGCCGTTCTTCGTAACGCGGTTTATATATGAGCCGTTTATTTTGAAAGTGGTTTAAGTCTATTTATGGCCACCAACAACATCTTCAATTTTAAGAAACGAATTGATTGGATTAGCGAACCACACGCTTTTAGAAACACAAAAGTCTTATAAAGCGTTGAGAATTCTGAGCTTGGAAATTTAAAGCGTTAGGGAATTCGAAGCTCTGATCATTTTAAGCTTAGAAATTGAAAGTATTGAATATTCCAATATCTGGAATTCGAAGCATTAAAAATTCCAATTTGGGAACTAGAAACTATGAAAATTTTCAGCTGGAAAATTCGATGCTTTAACGATTTTATGGAACTTCAATTTCAAAATCTATAAACTAATATATCCATTCTATGGTAGAAGAAGATAGAAAGTTTAGAAAATTACAGGAGTAGTTGATCCTGTGCAACGATACTATCAGTGTTTCATTGAAGCAATGTGTATAAGGAAGGCAGACCGGCCTAGAAATCCGCGTCTCCTCGTGTTAGGTTAATTAAGTTTAATTAAGACGACAGGCTTGGGTATGCGAGTCATGTCAGGTAGCCGAGATGAAACCAGGCATAAATATGATATTCCGTTGCTCCTTTAAACCTCCGACTCTAATTAAATGGCGGATCAAGTTGTGTTGGTTCGCGTGAAGCAGGTATAACACGCGTTTAATCCACAGGCGATGACTGATCCAGGTTATGGATTAGGAACTTCCTGCTGATCCAACAAATTAGTTGCTCACCCTTCAGACACTCTACTCTTCTTTCTATGGCCCTCGACAGTTCTGACACCATCGTTTCACCTTTCGCTTCATTTCGAGACAATCTTCTGCTACTGGGTGTACGCCAGAGGTTTTGCAATGTTCGGAGATTCAAATTTATTCGAGTCTTCGAAGCATACGATTCTTAAAGCTTAGAATTTTCAATGCTTCAAACAGCCAAGAGTAAAATTTTCAAAGCTTCGAACTGCCGAGAGTAGAATTTTCGAAGCTTCGAATTCTTCTAGCCTCGAGCTTCCGAAACGTATTATTTTCAAGATTAGAATCTCCAAATTTTGAAATTCTCACAGCATTGAATTGATAAGCTTGGAATTGTCAAAGCTTAGAAATTTCAAGATTTACAACTTCCAATGGTTCGAATTTCCTCTATTGCAATTCCGAAGCTTCGAATATAACATATAATAGAAACAATTCTCGTCTCCTTAGATCAGCTATTTTCAACCGATGTGACGTGAGATTGTTAACTTCGAGCAAAAACGATACAAAATTATTACCTATAAATTAGTCAAAAATATGTTTCCTTTCTTATCAGCGATGGCTAAAAAAAAATATAGTATATTTTTAGCGTGTTGTAAACAAATTCAAAATCTTTGTCTAAAGTTCAAAGAGTTGTAAACAATAATAATTCATCTTTGACAAAAGTAGCAGCTATTGCATTTCTCTAATGAGTCACTGTTCCTTTGACAAGATTGCAGCAGCACGAAAATTTGTTAAAAAAAACGGAAGATCAAAGAAGGGTAGAAGAGATGAGAATAGGTCACACGGGCAACAGAGCTTTCCGCGCCAAGACAAAAGAATGATTTTTCTGTCTTGGAGGGAGTTGAATGCGAAATCCCTACACATTGACGGTCTCTGGCGAGACGAGAAAATCGCGGCAGACTTTTATCCCTTCCGGTTTTGTGTGCCCTTCCGCGCTCGGTTCGCGTCGACAATCGGCTACGTCGTCTACAACGCGAAAAAGACTTTTCTTTTTCTCCTCTCTTCGTTTTTCTTTTTTCTTCTTCTGTATTTTTCCCCGTGTACGGCGGAAGAAGACGGAGCGTGTAAATACCGGTGTGGTCGTACACGAGGCTTTTAATCAACGCGCATGGAAAATTCTCTTTACGGTGTTCCTGTGCACCCCACAGGCCGCCATTATACCTCCCTGTGTGCTTCTTTACACCTGCATATGAGACTCCATTACATAGACCAGACCAATGTTCCGCGATTCACTTCGCCATTTTTAACGCACTTCTTTATTTTTTCTTTTACAACAATTTTCTTCGTTTGACGGATCTTGCGCTTTTCTACCATTCTAATAGGCCTGTGAATTACGATAGTCGTAAAGGAGCGATTAATACTTGTAAGTGGAATTTTTTAAGTTTTAAACCTTTCCTAGCTTTGAACTTCAAACGTTGGGTTTTTTCAAAGCTTTAAGGTTTCCCAGCTCCGAATTTTCAAAGCCTTGAGATTTCCACGCCTAGAATTTTTAATGTTTTCAATTTCCACGTCTTGAGTTTTTAAAGCGTTTATACTTCTACGTTATCAATGTTTAAAGCTTCCAAATTCCCACGCTTCGTATTTTGCAAGCTTCCAATTCCCATACTTCGAATTTTCAAAACCTTTAAATTCCCAAGCTTCGAATTCTTAAAGGTTCAAATTCCCGAGGTTTGAAATCTTAAATCTTTCAAATTTTCAGGATTTAGATTTTTAACGTTTCAAATTTCCATGCTTCGAATTTTCAGACCCTTTAAAGTTCCAAATTCTAAAGCTTTGAATCTTCAAAGCCTTCGAATAATCTTAAGACGTCGAATTCTCAAGCTTTGAATTCTCAAAGCGATCGAATTCCCAAGAATGGAATTTTCAAAGTGTTGAATTGCTGAATACAATATTTTGTACACGCCGCAGTGAGTCGGTTGATTTGTATATTTAAAAGCTGAACACATGACAAAAATTGTACTTACGAACAATGTGAATGCAGCCTTCGGTCATTATCACTGCCGCAAAATAACAGAATCAATCAAAAAACTGTATGGCGTGAACGAGCTCTAAGCACAGACGAGGTACAGGATAGACCAGTGTTTCCCAACCTTTTTTGTGCCATGCCCCACCTAAGCCTTTCTAAAATTCTTATGCCCCCTATGTAACGTATACATAATTTTTTATTTTCAAAAATTGAATTGTTCACTGAAGAAACTTAAATGATATGTTTTAAGAAGAAATCACTAAGAAATTGTTGAGGAAACACAATAAGTAAATTTTCAAAACATATAATGGAGAAGTGAAATTCAAGTACAAATAATTTTAATGAAAGATTTTTCTATATTATTTTAATTATTACTACGTATTTCGTTTTTTAAATTTAGTGAGATCCTTGCGCTTGATGCTTGCTGCAAAGAGATTTTATGTTAGGTTCCAATTTAGTTAGCTTCAGTCTCAAGTCTCCCCGTTGTGTTATATCCAGCATATTTCTTTTGACTCTGGACGAGTCCATTTTCGAATTGCCCCCCTTAACAATCAAATTGCCACTGTGTGGGGCGTGGGCCCCACGTTGGGAAACACTGGGATAGACCGATCATCTTATGGGACTTCGTGTCGCACGCTCTGAAATACCGATAACCTAAAAATTCAGAGTTGTCGGAAGAATATCTTTCGTTGTATTATCCGACAAAGAATGTAAACTCTTCTGAAGTATTTTAATATACAAAATGTAAGAGCAAACGGAAAAGTTATACGTTTTAGACGATGGAAAAGGTAAACATGAAAACGGATTTCACCCAATCCTGGTGACAATGGAAAGCATTGGACGAGTGGTCTATCCTGCTCTTATTGTCAGTCAATGCTCTGAGGCGCAATACGCAAGAGTAGCGGGTTGGTTAGCTCCGTACGCCAGCGTTGAAATCACCAACAGCGAACGGCGGAGGACGAGGACGAGAGATGGTTCAGCTTTATAGTGGCTTCATCGTTCGAAGTCAATTACCGTAAACGTTCAGCTGTTCACCAGGTTTATCAGGGATATTCGCTTTTACGAGTTTCGTCGTATCAAGAATTTGCCCGGGGACGTATAAACGTCGGTTTTTACACGGCGTTATAAACATTTAATTGACTAGTTGAAGCGGGCAAGCTTTATAAATATTCATGCGCGACAATGTTACTCGGTTCCTACGATTCTCTTTATTTTTATACGCATTCTTTTAGGATCGACATAAGACGGCTCGTAGATTCAATTTTACCGCAATATTTGAATTCGCTGCAAATTAATTAAAGGCACCGAAACGCTATAAACTTGGAGATATGGATATGATTTTGTGGTGCTGTAAAATTAGGAATAGATCGGAATTGGGTGGAAATTTCTTTTTTAATACGATAATATGTATTAAAGGCGCCGAAATTATCGAGCTGGGAAATAAATATGATTTCGTGGTGCTGTAAAATTAGGAAATAATTCAAATTGGATAGAAATTTCTTAATACCGCGAAATTAATTAAAAGAACTGTGAAATCATAAAGCTGGGAAATAAATATGATTTTGTAGTGCTGTAAAATTAGGAATTGATTCTAGTTGGGTAGAAATTTCTTTTCAATACAATAAAATTAATTAAAAACACCAAAATCATAAAGCTGGGAAATCAATATGGTTTTGTGGTGCTGTAAACTTAGGAATAGGTTTAAATTGGATACAAATTTTATCTGGATATAGTAAACGTGGGAATATATTTTAACTCTAATACTGGAAAATTAGAAGTAGATCGAAACCAGTAAAATTGGCAATGTATTCTAATTCTAATGCTGTAAAATTAAGAATAGATCCAACGTGTCTAGAAAATAATCTTTTATTAATTAATTCTCCACCGACGCAGCCACGATGTCTGTTTTGATGGGTTCCGAGCATAAATTTCGGTTTCTTCGAGATTTCTCGCCGCGTTCGCGGTGAACTTTTCACGTGAATTAGCAGAACGTCGACGTTGAGGATCCGCTCGGCGCGGCCATTACGAGTCTCTCGAGAAAATGAGTTTCTGTCCACCATCGTTGCTCGACTCTACAATTTCTCGTAGCCGCTAGTGTTCGAAACACTGCCCTCGAGTTATATACACCTCCACCTGTTCCTGAAAAATCCCTCTTTTCTTATATTCTCGCGTGTCCGCTATCGATTAACGGCCATCTAATTTTAGATCCCGTCTGGGCAATTTTTCTTGCAATATTTATCGCCCCCAAGTAGGTCAAAGGGTGAAGAATTCTATAAAAAGATAAGAACGTTAAAAGGGGATAGATTGTAGCAAGAGTTAATTAACCGTGGCAATTACGATGCTGACGATGAACATCGTTTAACTCCGAATATCTTGAAAGCTGTTCCAACTAATCCAGATCCGAGTGCTGAGGGTAATAAAGTACCTACATTTAAAAAGCTTCTCCTCGTAATTGGAGTCTTTATCATCGTCTTTATCACTTCGTAATGCACGCTCCTTTTGCTGACTTCCGAAGAATTCTGTGAACTTTATACCCTTAAACGGTTGTGTCGTATATATACATACGTCACGATTAAAATCAATGCACATATATTTTTGTATTATAAAAATTCTTGTGTGCATACAAAAACAAAGTTGTACACGTTTCTTATTGCTTTCCTTACTTAAGATACTTTTACCTATTTAAAGTATGAAGTTAGTTAATTATTTGAATATACAGTGATGCGTGCATTATGTATACTTGTATAATATAGGTACGTGTGTTAGGAATAGGTAATAGCTAATAGGTATAGGTAATTCGTGCCACTATGGAATGCATCTTCGGTGATTAACCATAACGTTGATGGGGTTGAACAAAACCTCGTTTATTCTCTTTCATTGATTAAATAGATACAAGTGATACAATAAATAAATTGTTATAGTTGAAGCAAAATAAACTCGTGCACCAATGTCTCATTCAAAAATAAAATGGAAGAAGTCGTAAGCTTCATGAATAATATAAATTTAGTTAACTTTCGTCACGATCAAATCTGGAATCTAGATTTGAAGAAATTTATTGAGATGACTTTTTAAATCTTCTTTAGGTTTCTTCCTCTCAAATAAGTAAGGAGCTTTTTCAGTCCTTTTTCTCCAATCTTCTTCTAACAAAAATAAGAGTCTTTCTTTCAATTCCTCTTCTCAAAAAGTAGCGAATCTCTTTAAAGTTTCTTCCCAAATAAATAAGGCATTTTCTAAATCCCTTTTCTCGAATCTTCTCCTAAAAAAATGGGTGTCTTTGTTTCAATTCCCCTTCTCGAATAGATAAGGAATTTTCTAAGTCCTTCTTTTACAAAAGTAGCGAATCTTCTTAAAGTTTCTCGTGAAATAAATAAGGAATTCTCGTAAAGCTTCTTCCGGAAAGTAGAATCTTGTGGAGGATGTGTTGGTAATAATGTTAGGTGAACGTTTCGCTGTTGGAAACTCGCACCTTTAAGAGCGTATATTCTCTGCAACATAATATGGCTTCCAAGGACCCTATCACGATGCATCCAGTCCTACCCTCCTGCACTTCTTCTCGCCATTGTGTCTAGCCCCCACGTTTGCCTTCGACGTTATTTTTCTCCTCTCGCTGTGTCACCCTCCGTGTCTTTCTATTTTAAACGCAACGGGGTTGGAGAAGTAGAAGCACAGATTACTCGATTGATGGCGTTATTTCCTGAAAACCGACCATTTATACGCCAGCCATTTCAATCATTTCTCACTCCTTCCCCCCACTCATCCCGTTTCTTTTCTAATTTTTCATCCAGAGAATATTCCCGCGCAATTTCTTTCTCCAGATTTCCTAATCACGTGTTTGCAAAATCAAGAAGACTATTGCAAGATTCTAGGTCCTAATTTTCGTTTCTATTTTTCCTAATTTGTTTTTTTTGTTCCTAATTTTCGGTCCTAATCGCGTGTTTGGAGAATTGAAGACTATTGGAAGATTCTAGGTGCCAATTTTCGTTAAGTAGAACTCCAAATTAGATATTTCTTGTTTTCTAATTTTTCATTGGAAGAATAGCTTCTTCCACTCGGCGATTGTTTTCGCCGCGATCACGCACGGGAGCGGTGCACGATCTCCGAGGAACGAGATTTCGTAGTTAGGAGCCAGTTAATTAATTTAATTTTGTGGGATCTTGCGGCACGAGCGCGTGGCGAGGGATTCGTGGCTCGAATAACAAGCGGAAGGAAGCTACCGCGAAAAACAGCAGGCAAACTATGCTCCATCTCGTCGTCGATTGATCGAGTTATTTCTGACCAAAAGTCCCGATAGCCCCGAGAGGAAACTTTCTGTTTGTCGCTGCTCTCACGGTGAAACTCCCCCGTGCCATTATTTCCTCGTAGGGTTGTTTGATATGCAGATTCGATATTGCAAATTTTGTCGACGATTTGGAAAATTTATTACGGTGGCTTCATTTAGGAATACGTTAAGAACGGCAAAGGAGGGAAAGTTAATTAGGAGAATTAATTGGACATGGTTGCAAAGTAGCAAATTTCTGTCTCCTTGCAATTTAGTTCGCGGACAAAGTTCTTCTTACGTAATTGCAATCTTTCTACAATTAATCACGTTACAACGATTCTCGCGATGTTTCATTAAAAAGGGTTGCGAATTGAGAGATTTGTCTTTTCTTGAAATTTATTTTGTGGACTAAATGCTTCTTACAATAATTGCAATCTTTCTGCAATTAATCGTGTTACGATGATTCTTGCGATGTTTCATTAAAAAGGGTTACAAATTAGGAAATTTGTATTTTCTTGCAATTTATCTCGTGGACTAAAGTCTCCTTGCATAATTGCAATCTTTCCGCAATTAATCGCGTTACAATAAATCTTGCGATTTATTACGCGGACCAAATTCTTCTTCGTAATTGCACGGCTTTCACGATTAATCGCGGTTACGATTGACGCGTAATTTTCCGTGAAATAGTAATCAAACCAAAGAGGTTTCTGCTAGAAAAAAAGATTGCTAATTGCAAGAATGGCAAAGAAAATGGATGCAAATAAGACGTGGGGCATTAGGCGTCTGCGCAACAGAGCCAGATACGATTATAAAATATCGTTTGAAGAGGAATATTTGCAAGGAATAAGACGTTGCGGTTGGTCTGGAGCGGGAAGATCCGAACAACAAAGAATGTCGGTGCAATTTCGTGGTAGAATGAAACCCGGTCCCTCTTGTCGACCGGTGAACGTAATAATTCTTAATATCCCCGAGACCTGTGCTCCTTGCTTTCGAGACGCGACCCAGGAGAATTCCACAAACAAAAAATTACGTCGCTTCAACTCTTTTCATCTCTGTTCCAAAGCAATTAGTAATCTCGGCGAAATTCGGCAAACGATTCCGTAATTAGAATAAACGCAGGAAAATCGAATCTATTTATATTCTCACGTCTTGGAAGTCTCGAAGCTTAGAATTTTCAACGCTTGGAAGATCGATGCTTGGAAGTTTCAACGCTTAGAATTTACAACACTTGGAATTTTCAACGCTTAGAATTCTTGAAGCATAGAATTTTCAACGCTTGGAATTTTCAACTCTTAAAATTCTCAAACTTTAGAATTCTCAACGCTTGCAAGTCCCAAACCTTGGAATTTTGAACGCCTGGAATTTGCGACGCTTATAATTTTCACAGCTTCGGATTCTCAAAGCATCAAATTGTCAACGTTTGTCATTTTTAACGCTTAGAATTTTCAACGTTTGAGAATAATATCGAGAGAAATTAAGGAAGAATTGTAAGACTAGGCGTAAGTTAGTCGGGAAGAGGAAGAGTGTGTATGAAAGCCACATCCTGCGAAAATGTAGAGCGAATTCTAGAAGAAGGCAAGCATGGGAACCGAAACCATGAAAGTTCCGTGGCTATGTGGGCCCGAATCTGTCTTGCGAAATTCGTTCACGCGAGTATACGATTGTATGGGTGAATGGTGGCCGCAGAATGCACATCCTCTCGAAGGAAACCGGATATTCCTGAGGCTCTCTGGTGACGCTGTTGGCACCCTGCGTTGCCGCGCATTGTCCCCTGAGAATTTCCTTCTACCGTGCGGTTTTTGTGCGACGCGACAACAAAAGTGCACGCATGCACGCGCCTCCGATCTACACGCCTACAAAAACGACCATCGCGAAATGGAATCGCGCAGATTCCTGCCCGATCAAGTCCCTACCTCTTGGTCCCCAGCATCTGCTTGCAAGATTAAAGTACGCGCAAAGGATATTTCGAGCTGCAGAATGGGGAAAATTGCAAGCCTTCGCGATCGCAACATTTAGGATTTCTAAGCTTTGAAAATTTCAAGCTTGAAGAGTTTCAAGCTTTCGGGATTTGTAAGCTTCTAGAGTTCCAAGCTTTGAGGATTTCTAAGCTTTAAGAATTTACGCTTTGAGGATTTCAAGATTTAGGATTTTTAATCTTTGGGGATTCCAAATATTAAGGATTTCAAGGTTTAAAATATCTGAGCTCTAGAAATTTCAAACTAAGAGAGTCCGAATTTCTCTAAGCTTGGAATTTCTAAAGCTTGAGAATTCGCACAGCTAGGAATGTTCAACTCTTGTGGTTCTCAAAACATGGACTTCTCCTAAGATTGTGATTCACAAAGCTTGGAATTTTCAAATCTCGTGGTTCTCAAAGCTTTAACTTCTCCTAAGCTTGAGCTTTCCTTAAGCTTAGGATTTTCAAAGCTCATGATTCGCAAAGCTTGGTATTCCCATAGCTAGAACTCTTCAAAAGCATAAGATTCTTAAAAGCTCGCTATTCTTATCCTAAACTCTTTTATCTATCGTCCTTTATTCGCGGTATTTTATTTTTCTCCAAGAGCCGATAATTTTGTCACGAATTCCTAACGAAATAACGCGTCGGCACGCGTGCACGAAGATCGATGCGAAAGCGGTAGAAATCGGTTTTGTCGCGTTCCGGTCTGAAATTGCCGGTCAAACATCATTTGCAGAAGGCCGGTATTAATTAGATGTGCGAATGGGACGAGTGTCGGCGCCATTAACGGAAACGATCGGACGAAAACGAGTGGCCGTTGGGAAAGAAAATCGATGTGACAGGGTGCAACGAACTTGACGGAAAGCTCGTCGACAACGGGAGAAAGAGCGAGAATGAATGACGCGTTGTGGTCCGCTCTGACGTGTGCACGTGACACGCGTCAAACGCATTCCCGATTCCCCCTTTCCTCTTCCCCTTCGTGCTTCGCGTTTTCAGCCTCTTTCTCTTTCTATGGGTCACCGTTCCTCTCGCCTCTGCGATCCTTTTTTTTCTCGGTGGCTTTGGTCAGCGTCGCATCAGCCACTCGGTTCATTTGCAAATCAAACGGAAAGTCATTACGCGGAATCTTTGATACGTTCGCAAACGGTGCCCGGAATACGCTTGACCGGCGGCGCTTTTTTTTTTTTTTATTCCGCGTTGGGTGACTTTTAACCCTTTCTGGGATTACGGGGGCTGCAGAGGGCCCGCATATATTCAAAGTCACAATCAGCGCGCTTCGGTGCACTTTGATACGATTATTTTAAGATCTGTTTAACGCTGCGACGATTACAGGCGAGTCAAAGTAAACTCCGTATTTTTTTTATAATATTAGGCGCACTTTTATCTCTAAACTCGTCATATTTTTATCAATTGGAAATAATTACTTTGTCATCTTTCATGTGTTGACTTTGTAAACGTGCCTATAATTATGGAAGTGTAAGCGAAAAAGCTAAACAATTTTTGCTTCTTACCTATTTTGCGTTGCATTGATTTACTACATCAGAAAAATATGGAATCTTTTGTCCCCTTTTTTCTTTTGTCTTACACCACTTACATGCAGATACTGAAAGATTTGAATATGAGAGATGTACATATGTCATTGGACATATCTAATTGTGTATATTAATTAATACCAAATACTCCGAAGGCTCGAAATTAATTTGTACCTACGTAATATTTTAAATTCACAAGTTTACGCGTACCTTTGCTATTGGCCGCAGCTTCTTTCGGCTCGATTCTTTAGTTTTCCGCGCGGAGGCGATGCTCGGCTACCAATTGGGTGTCAATGAGTAGCCGTGGGTTCTACTGGGTGCCACTGGGTGCCGTTAGGTGGTCCCTCCAAGCATTCCTATTCCCTTCCTTCTCTTTCTCTCAGCGGGGGATGCTAGTTGGGTGCTAGCGTGGAAAGAATTACTGTTATTGGAAAGGAGCTACTTTAAGAATTCCCGACGAGAACTTGACGCGGTTTTGTGCGTCGAGTTTCGAGTGGCCAACGTGTGAATTGTTTTTCTTTCGGGCAAGGTTGAGCGTGTGTTTCGTTGGATTGTTCGTTACTGCACATCTGGTCCACTTGAGAGTAACAGACCGCGTGACATGTGTACTTGTTTCTTTCGGCTAGAAAGTTTTCGAGTAGGCTGGCCGCAATCTGTCAGGGCCGCGTGCGTTCAGTGGAATTAATCGTCCCGAACGGTTCATCGACTTCGTTAGTCTCATCGAGGCGAAGATTTCCCTGTATTTATCAATCCCAGCCATTGATACTTCTGAGGTTTTTTTGTACATCGATTAGGTAATCCTGTTGCTTTCTTCGAAATCCACACCCTCTTCGATGTCATCCTCACGATTTCTTCAATCGTATCCTCTTTCGTTAAGAAAGTTTCCTCATTCTGACGAGAAGCTTCGAGCTTTTAGGTATTCAAACTTTAGCAACGTAAGCAACGAACGTACAAACAACAAATTTACAAATGTTAGCAAGAAATCTTCGGTAGTTGTTTTAAACCTAGAAAACGATTTAGAAAATTAAGAACGCGATTGAGTCAAAAATAATGCAGCAGATTAAATACCTACAGCGATGTGCAAATACTTTTTCTAGCTACTATATATCTTCCAGCTAAATTCTCCACGAATATATAGAAATGTATAGTCCAGTACTTTGTTAATCAGCTTCCATTACGCGTTCAAATACACTTCTGAACGGCTTAGTTTACATATCCGATGACGAAGAAGTATTAGATCTCCAAAAAGCAACAACCACACGTTGGTGCCGGAGTGGAATGGTCGGAGTCCTCTTGAACGCAACCCCAGTGTTGCTTTCTTATCTTTGCATCGCAAACGAACGCTAACTAGGCACTCGAGGGACACATGGTCGTGAAGGCATGAGCCATGAAGGTGCACAATGCCACCGTTGGCCTGATGGCGTCCAAGGAATGTGTCATAGCGTGCATCCAACAACCCTCTACGCTTTATTCTTATCCAGCCTCTCTCCTTCCTATCGCGTTCTAGATAAATACGGCAGCGAGTAGAAATAACACCGGCCGCGATAGGGAAATACTCGCCTCTCTATGCAAGCAATCCTCTGTTTGCGCGCGTTTCTCTACGCTGCGATGCATGTGGAGTGTTCTCGTATGGGTGAGTTCGTGCGCTGGAATATGGGAAATTGTGCGTAGGGGAATCACGTAAGGGTCGAAGGGTAAAGAGTGACCATTGCGTGGCTTGCACACAAACGACTAATTTTGGGTGTTTGCGAAGTTTAACCCTTTTGCCGCGGCGAATTTAACCCTCGACTGCTACAGTGCCTTCGCGAGAGCGTTTCTAGAAGTTAATGTTAACCCTTTGTCCTACGATTATTTTATTATTAACGTATGTCGGCGGTAGCCGATTGCTGCTTTTATGTTATTTCACGTACAAATAATTGAAATATTCGCGGCCGTTTTTATTTAATAATCCCCGATCTTATAAAACGAAGTTAACATTACAGTTCAACTTAAATATTACCATGGGTAATATTTGTTTTTGTTGAGTCCAAGTCATAATTTATAGAACGAGTGTAACTCGTTATTGTAGAATAAAGGGTTAAATAGTAAGGGTTTACATTAGAATGTACGATGCGCGGTATTTACGGTAAATTAAAATAGTTAAATGAAGTTACTCAAAGCACGAATCTTAAAGTGGCATTACGTGGTACATTTACAATTGGAAAAGTAAACAGCTCCGCGAGTGAAGTAATTCGTGGAAAATATATTAATAAGCCTCACAATCCCTACGGAAAAAAGTTGGTAGCGAAAGATCAAAAGGTTCCCCGACGGGAAACGAAGTTGATGAATCGTTCGTCAGGGCGACATCGGCGATCGATGCTTGACAGATGGTCGAATCGTCGCGTGAAATCGTAGGCGTGTATCCTTCTCGATCGAGATCCACTCGATCCATCAAAGGATCCGAATCGTAGGAGGTCCAAGCCAGGTAGACAACGCGGATGATGTTGGAATTTGGATGGCGTGGACTTTCCGCGTCGATTTTTTATCCTCTATCTGGCTCGGGACACGTCGCCTCGTTACCATAAACCTGGCATCTATGGCAACGTCTATGGCCTGCATCCTCGGACATAGATATAATTAGGATAATAGAGGAGGACTGGAAAAGTGGTTTCGAAGGCCCACTAGTTTTGTTTCTCACGATACACGACGTTCCGGCGAGATGAATCGATCTTTCAGAGGTCTTTGGGATGTTCGACGAAGAGTTTGGACCAATTTGCCGATGAAACGGTAAAAAAAGGATAGGGGAGGAGAGGATGGAGGACGGTTGCGTGTCCAGATAAGAGTCGTGTACTGTCGATCAATTAAAGGGTGACGAAAGAGATTGGTCAGCGAATTAATTAAGACACCGACTGGTTAATTAATGTTTCGTGTAGGATAAGTCCAAGGGACACGTGTCGCGATGCTCTGTTAGGCAATCGTTCCACATTTATTCACAATTGCCCAAGACGCCGCTGATAATTAGGGAACTTGGGAACAGTTTTTGGGCGAGATACGGTCGATTCTTTACGAAACTTCGCGCTACGAATGGTCTTAAATATGCACCTGTCTCATTTTTACTTAATTTAAGAGCAATATTGACACACTATTGATCAATTTTTATGGAGCCATGCAATTAAAATCACGGTGCGAAGTTGTTAGAGTTAAAATTCGAGACACTGTTTATTGTGCAGTTTATAATAGATTTTATCATTCGTACTTTGTATCGTTGGTTTACTTAAGTTGACGTTAATTGATAATCTATTATTTTTATATCGTGTCACGTGCAAACCATTTGAACATTGTAGACAAGTTTTATTTATCCCTTACCACTCCTATGTCGAGCTAGACTCGACATTATAAAACGCAACTTCTAAATGAATTTAAAATGTTTACTACTTAATATAAATGAAAAATATATTTGTTACACACGCTGCACTGTTGTAATGCAACATTTTATTAAGACCCCTTCTTTGATCTATTTTGTAAATTAATTAAGGAGCCGTTGATAGGTAAGAAAAAAAAATTAAGGAGTGTAAAGGATTAATAACCTCGAATCGTATAATACCAAGTTAAAATTAGATAATAAACGTTTTCGTTGAATCTGTACTATAATTCATAGAACAAGTGTGACTTAAGGAATTAACGTGTTCGCCGCTATACATCTGTACACGTCGAGTCCTCTGCGTATTTTACATTCATGTGTTAGTGATAAACTAAACTTGCAACAGCAACAATGCTTATAATGGCGAAAGGGTTAAAATCCACGTCGTAGAATGGCCAAAGCGGAAGGTTTACTATCTCCGTTACTAAATTCCGCTTCACTCATGGCTGACCACTTTCCGACGTTCCATTCTTCCTGACTTTGCCACATAGCCTTTGGTATAGTTGGCTTGACGTTATCAGCCGCCCTTTCGTCCCTTTTCCCTGCGCCCTTTCAACCACCGGACACTTTTCCGTCGGGCTGACTAGCCTTTTCTTCTCTTTCACCATGCTTCTCAGGCCGAGGCCGATGCGACGCGCCGCGTCGCGTTTTCATTATCTATACACCGCGTGTTTCTGTTTAACCACCGAACCCTTTTGGTAAACACTCCAGTTTTGCTTCTCCTCGATGCCTCACAGGCGGCCATCTTCCCATACGTTCGCAGCGAGCTTCGAAAATTGGATAAAACTTCTTTTTCCATTCATCGACGAGTAAGACGATGCTCCTTTTGCATTCCGATGCGCAGCATTTCGTTACGAAAATTACACTTCAGCTCTTAAGAAATCGATTCTTCTTGGACTCCATTTTTTTGGATGCAGTTTTAGCGGCTCTTTTCTCTATACCGTAATGTATTTATTAAAAGGAAGGTGAATTGCTCCTGACAATTCTCAGTAAGTAAAAGTCTTCCGATAAACATAATATTGTTAGGTGTGATAATGAGTAATCCACTTCTTTCGTTGAATTCAGCAGTTATCTTCGTAACACGATGAAATACGTGTCTTAAAATTCGTACTAAAATGAAGGCTAGATTGTTCGATCAAATAAGTTCATTAACTTATTTTTTATTGCTCGGTATTGAAGGAGTTAAAGATCGCTATAAGCACCCATCGAAGTTTCATGTTAGTTAAATATTATGGTACTATAGTTTAGCGTTCCTAAGCCATCTTGCATTGTTTCTTTAGTATTTATTATTTACTATATTATTACGAACTTTTTATTTCATACCTTTTGGGTTTGAAATACTTCCGGTTACATCTTTATCCTTAACTATATAACATGGCTTAAGTAACCTAAATGTGTACCTTATAATAATTTCTGTCAACGCGTAACCACAAACATAACACCAATCATTAATCTGTTTAGTATTTATCGCATACTGTTTGATTAAAAAATCAGACATCGTTGAACTGTTCGAGACAAGAAATCGTAGCCAATTTTACCGTAACTAAAGGGTTAATTAAGTTGAAACTACTTTTAATCATTCAACTAGCAATCGTTCGTTTGACTGTTCTCAGTTGGTACGACCAAAAGTTGTGCAACATAAACGCAGCTTTACTCTCGTGTTGTAATATTCGACGCAACCCATAATCTCGGAACCATTGTTGCACAGCAATCCTCAATGATTGTGTAGTCTCTAATTCCCGTTGGCAAAGTGAAATCTGAAGCGAACGTGAACGACTCGTCGTCGCAATGGAGCAGATGCATTTAGCGGTCTTCTCGATAGGAAAATTGTCATTCCTCGATGGTTCTCGAGTCAATCGCGCATCGATCGTAAGGAATCCAGGCAAACGTGTGCTTCGTTTCGGGGGAAGATTTTCAAATGTGACTCGTGTTCGACTCATCCGTTTCTTCCGAACCTTTCCACTTTCCCTTTGGCTATCTCTGTACGTATTTTACTGGCATACGTATGACAGGTAGAATCGAAATTCGAGCATCGTTGCCAGGGTAAAAAGCATAGAAATAATGTCAACGCACGCGTGTGCTTCGCGACGAGTTTGCCTGTTTGCTTTCCGGGGCCATTTTCCTACTGTTTTTCCATGGGGGACTTGTTCGATACTGTATACCTATCTCTGTCTCTCTATTTTTGGTGGGAACGTATCGGACCGTATTGCTTCCCAACATTTTTACGCGTTTGTTGGACACTGAACCTCGAAATTGCCGTCGCAATTTACGTAAACATATTCTACCGTTCTCTGCATTCCCCACCGGGGGAAAAATGGATAGCGCGAACATTAATACGTCTGGGGGATTGGAGTTCAAAAATACCCACTTAGGAGATAGACTCGTTTCACGGAATCACGAAAAATTCTACCACCTCTTCTCTTTTCATTTATTAGAATCATAAAGGGATTCAAAAATAAACAAAAATAGGGAAAACTATTATGGGTACCAAACTTTTAGGATTAGCCCTTTCATAGTTTAATAATCCCCTAACGGGATTATACATTATTATTAATAATTTGCATTTCACCACCAACGAGAAAATTGATATCGAATTTTAACAAAATTTTTAAAATCGCGGCGCAAAATTGCAAACGACGCGAAAACGAAGCGAACCGAATGGGGAATGTGGCGGAAGTGAGGCGAAGGAAAGCAGATACAGGTTCCTTTGCATCCAGGATATATTCGTTGGCGTGAAACGCGTTCGGGTTCCGAAGTTGTTGGCGCGTACCTGCATGCTGACTCGTTGCCGTGGCATTCCTGGAGTCTGGTTCGCTCGGTAATTATGAGATATTAGCCGGTAATTTATAGCCGTCTCAGGGTCCTTCTCAAAGGCAGCAGTCTCTCGTCGCGATCCTCTGCCTTTTTCCCCTTCCCCTCTTCTTCTTCTCTCGGTTCGTTCCCCTCTGTCGAAGAATGGCGTCCGAAGCTGAGGAACGCTTGCCTCCACGAATCCTCAGGGTCCAGAAGGTCAGCCATTGCATTCATTCTTTCTTCTTTTCTTTGTTGATTTTTGTCCCCCCCCCCCCCCCCTTCTATTCGACTCTTGGTAATTATTTTTTCTCTTCCTTTTACGCGTTTCAGTGGAGGAGAACCTCCTACGACCGGAAGTAACGAAGGGATAACAGGAGATTCACTTCGATTAGCATTCCTCGCGGATGAGTAATAAAACTGGTTGGGGCTTTAGTCAGTGGTTTCGGTCTCTGGGATTCGTGATTAATGATGGAATTCCAGACGGCGAGTTTTGTTTTCGAGGTTCTTATTCAGCTCGCGGAGCGCGGTGCGTTCTTGTAAGAGATATGTATGCACGAGTTCGATAAATTTAGCGGGGGAATTTTTAGTTTGCAACGGCGATAGGATTAAAAGATTCGTTGATTTGGTACGTTTCTGAGTTTCTAGAAGGGTAGTGTGAATTATGGGAATTTTTGGGGAACATTTTGAAGGGTGCACTCCTTCGAAGTTAACCCTTTAGAGACAAGGGCTTTCCGTTCTCGCGCAAACGTAAACGAATTTATCCCGTTACACCGCTACAATTATCAGGAGGAAAATACAGTGGAATATGGATCTTTTTGCTGTTTTGCAAAATTCTATGCAACTAGTTCACGCAACACATAATTTGCAAGTAAATTTAGGTGAAACAGTTAAATGACTCACCCTGTATTCGCGCACCTAAATTTCCTATAAACGCGTACAAAGTCATTACATTATTATACATTGTATTACTTATATTTTACTTACACTTTATTTTACTTATACTTTATATTACTTATATTTTACTTATACTTCATTTGACTTATATACATTATATTACTTATATTGTATTTATATACTTTGCCTCATTTTATTTTAAGTTATTATTACCTAAACTTGAATTTCCGAGGCGTAAATACGGAAAGTCGTAAACGATATTGCAGGCCGATTCTCGGCGACGTTATCTCGTCGCGAGTTGCTCAGATCGTAATAAACGTACGGAAGATAGCATTATCGTTTACTACAAGATTCCAAAGCGAGAAAACACGCGAATTCTTAATGCGATTGCTCTGTTGCTTTTATCGCCCTTTTAATTCACAATGTTTCTCCGCTTTTTCGTTGCAGGTAAGTACCGTATCTAAACTACGAAGAAGATAGTCCACGATCTCTGCGAGGAGAGGAGAGAGGATCGTCCTATCCGTGTATGGTAAAAATTTCTCGATTCTTTTACTCTCGTTCGTGTTTATCGAGTTTAAGGTTTTGTAAGAGAAAATAACGATACTCGAGATTGCGGGCAACCGTAGATAAGCATCTGCAAACACGATTTTCCGCTTGGAAACCGAGAGATTCGTTCGCGTAGCTTCTATTAGATCATTGCGAACGAAATGATCAATTTTGCGTAGCTTAAAGTTTCCCAATCGTTCAAATTTGTTGAGATTAAAAAGAGCACTTTTCAAAACCTAACCCAAATTTTTTTTAGACGATTAATAAGGTAGATCTTCTCAAAATTGATATCTCTGGTATAGAATTTTTCAATCGTCGAATTTTTCATTCACACGAATTACATCTGCACGCGCATAAGTAATATGTATTAATACGAAAGCGACTTCCATCGCATTATGGCTTAAGTTTGATCTGGAGAAATATTCTAATTTAATTTTTATTCGTAATCCATTTCATTTACATTTAATTTGATTTCAAAGTAATCACACGTGACCGCAGAAATATTCGAAAATATTAGGTAATATAAATACTAGGCAAATTTTGTTTTACTCTGGAATAGTCTAGAATTTTAGTTAAAAATTCTTTTATTATTAATCTTCCATTTCATAGCGAACCATTATTTCTAACCGTTTCCTTTCCCCGTTTATTTAATCTTCTCATATGTTTTTCTTTATTTAACGTTACAGTCAAAAAATTGTAGCGTTCTTAACACTAGGTTTACGGACATTAATTGCATAATTTGACAGGTTTCCGGAAAAATACGTATACTGCATATAAATATTCGAAATTAGAAGGTTGAGGATGAAGAGATTCAATTAGAATACATATTCATACCATTGTATTAATTAAAGTTAACATAAAGTACTGAAAAACAATATTTATGGTTTCTATAATTTTAGGTATGATATCTGAAACGCGTAAAATTGACGAATTCCGTGAACCTAGTGTTAATTAGTTTGTTTTCGCGTTTGACTGAAAACTTTTTGTCAGGGGTGGTATAGCGTTAGGAGCTAAAATGGGCAACGAATCAAAAGAACAATGTATACTATGGTCGGGTGGTGCACAGCAACCGATTCGACTGCAAATGAACCGTAATCTCGAGCTAATTATAAACTGTCCCGATGCAAAGTGTCTCGGAACAGATCGATACAACGCACTCAAAGATATGCCATTTTAAATATCCTTGCACGGTTCAGTGACTGAAAACAGAAGAGAAGAAATGTTCTCTCGATCCTCGAGCGGGACACTCTCGCTCAAAACTCTTGGCAAATTGTTAGCGAACTATGCCAGTGTTTGCAGTCACTTCGAATCTGCAAACAATTGAGTCGGCGAAGTGTGAGAGGAAAATCCACTTGATACTTTTATTAGATAATTGGCGCCAGTCATTGATAAACAATAGCTTCTACCGTGGAATTTAGTTCGATGATTTAACATGAAAAGATAGTAATGCAGAATTGTGCCTCTAATAGTGTAATTTAGACTTCTAAACCAAATAATACTAATAGTGTAAAGTAAACTTAAACTAACAAGTTTTTGAGATATTTCGGTAAATGTAAATTTTAGATTGGCAAGTCGTGAAATTAATTCGGCAAATAGTTTCTGTTGTTGTGCCTAAATAATTAGGTAATATACTAATAATAGTAATAATATAGTGAGTCATGAAATTATTGGCATAGATGAAAAGGTTACAGAGACACGAAAAATAGAGGAATAGTAATAAAACATTCAATATTGTTTTATTGGAATATTTATGTACATTAATAAGCAACCTTTAATCAACAATGACAAGAAACAAAACAATATTAGTGATTCTATTAGTATTCTTTACTTTTCATCTCTTTATTACTATACTGCGAATATACATTAAAGTATACATTAAAGGTGCAAATAAGTACAGAATGCACATGATCTACAATACTATTATATAAAGTATTCAAAAAAATAATAGAAATGATGATATTTAATAAGTGAAGCAATCCCAAATTTAAATCCTACTTCTTTAAACTTATTTACAAAAATATACATTCTCAGTCTATTTAACCCTTTGCTTCAAAACCACGAGTCAGGCTCGTGATGCAAGTGATAAACACAGCAGAGCAAATACTTGCAAAGTTTGTAATGAAATTTAATTTACCACCTTTAATTTCCTTTAGAATTTCTATGGTTACCGTAGCAAATATAAATACCGTGTAATATTTTGTTATTCCATACTTGCCGCAGCGTTGAAGCGGTTAACAACTTTTGTTAACGTATGCAGCTACTGAAAAATTCGTAGGGCAAAGGGTTAATCCTTTTTTGTCTATGCCAATAATGTTGTAACTCACTATACAATAATAATAATATGTAATGGATATAGTAAAAGAGTCGTATTGAAATTGATGAGAAAGCAAAGAATCCGAGGTATGCTAAGAGTTTTGTACGAGGATGTAGGCGTCGTGTCCGAAGTAATAAATCTGATAAGCAGCCATGGGACGGTGGTGATTGTTTGTTCGGTCAGTTGTTTAAACTGTACGAGCCATTGTCCGATTAGGCTACCGAGTGGACACTGGTGTTATCAGAAAAGCAAACGCAATTTCGTAAAACATATTTGCCCAATCTATCCATATCTCTTTGTCTATTTTAATGATCGATAACGATGTATCTACTTTTCGCCTTTCTCTCCCTATCGGCCGCATTCCTTTTCTTCTTAAATATAGAAACGGAACGTTGTTGTTCGTTTTTCGGTGACCATCGATAATGATAACGGAGAGGTGCGATTTTATTCACGATAAGAGATACCAACAGATAAATGGAACGTAATTGTTATTTTTCTGGAAGATTTTGTGGGAGGAGTTTTATAAGACATGCACAGTTATTAATTAATAGTGAAAAATTATTGAAATGGGGGATTAATGGTGTAAAATTATTAGGATTGGAATTGATAGGGAAAAATTATTGGAATGGGGAATGGATGGAGGGAAATTATTGGGATTGGAATTGATAGGGAAAAATTATTGGGATTGGAATTGATAGGGAAAAATTATTGGAGTCGGAAATTAATGGAGGAATATTATTAGGATTGGAATTGATAGGGAAAAATGTTTGAGACGTGGGATTAATAGAGAAAAATTATTTTGATGTGGGAAAATCACAGTGACGAGAGATTAATGAGAAAAATTATTGAGATAGAGAATTAATGAGGAAAAATTATTAGGCTGTCAGATTAATAGGGAAAAACGATTGGGATGGAGAATTGATAGGGAAAAATTATTGAGGTGGGAGATTAATAGGGAAACATTATTATAATTGGGATTAATTAGGATGGGAAAAAATTAGGTAGGTATTTCACAGATCTTCTTTTTCGTAAGATTTTGCAATAGTATTTCATGGGAAATAGTTTTAGATCCTTAAGGAATATTGAATGATTAATATGAACAAATTATTGCGGTGGAGGATTAATAGGAAAACATTATTAGAATTGGGATTAATTAGAATGGCAAACAATTAGGTGTTTCGCGGAGCTTTCTCTTTTTCGTAAGAACATTTTATGGGAAGTAGTTATTGCAATAAAATAATTTTTCACGTCCAGTTTGGCGATAAACGAATTCGTCGAACCGCGTCAACTGTAGATGTCGAATATGGCAGATCGGAATTTTTCTGTCGATTATGCGGGATTTAATTATCGCGACAATGAGTATCGTTCTCTGTTCCTTTTGGTCGACTCACAGCCAGTCGTGCAAATCAACCAAATACCTGGTTACGCAAACGCTGTTAAATATTTACGGTACGCGTATTTATTTAATTACGGCGCTCTCGCAGCGACACGTTTAAGTGTATCGATTTAAACAAATTCCGATAACGATTTTTCATTCCATCTGTTCGCGATTGTCGAAAATGATTCAACGATGATGCCACTCGGAAAATTTGTCGATCAATGTATCATTTTAATAACAATGTTGTCGAACGCATTCATTTTAATTCGTTAATCGATGTTAGCTAGTTTACAAATTTACGTATCTACGTAGAGATGTTTTATTGCTTCTGTAATTTTATTTCAAAGCAGTCATTATTCAAAGGGTTAAATCTTGATCCGTAACGTCACTCGTATTCCTGATGATAAAAAGTGTTAAATATCGGTAATGTTGAACCAAACAAAGTACTCACGTTAAACGATTGCTTCTGCAACTTTGTTTCATAGCAGTCAGCATTCAAAGGGTTAAATCTTGATCCGTGTTCGCGATGATAAAACAAAGGGTTAAAAAGGAAGAACCATTCGGCGAAGTTAAAACGAGGAGTCTCGAAATTCCTGCAACCATGCTGCAGCATCGAAACCGGAGATCGGCTAATTACCGATCCCCGAAAGACGGAATGAAAAACGAGCAACTGGAGGCGACAGGGAGAGTTCTGTGTACACGATAATCCTGGTCGTTGATTTAACGAGGCCTGCCACGTCCCCGAAAACCCTTCAATTAAGTGATAACGTTACAATGCATTGGGCCCGGTTTCCGATCCTCCACTCGATATTATTGCCGAAGACCGGAGAGAGCTCGCGTCCCTTTTCGCTACACGCAACCAATTCGCTAATTACCCTTCATTAACGAGACGGGCCCGTCTTTACGCATGGCGTCGTATTAAGCATTAATTACACACGGGAATTCGACACGTTTTAATTAGGTCGCGTAGCCGGCGATTGCAAAGTGGCAACGTGAAACAGAAGACGCACCTCGTTCGCTTCCACGGGAAACTCTTTAATTACGGATGAATTCTAGCTTCTATTTCATTCGCGCTGGCAAGCGAACAGATAAGTATAGCGAACCAGGGTAGATGTACCACGTACTGTCACTTTAAGTTTGTCGCGTAACTTATTTATTTAACCTAAAAATCGTTCCAGTTTCGAGCATAATATTGCCCAACCGCTTCCCTATTTATGAACATTTCTTTATATGTTGAATGTGATGAATTACGTACTACGTAATTGAAAATATACAACGAAGTCCAATGTTCCTATTACTGTCACTTGAGAAGTTCTCATTTAAATAGAAACACGTTTTAGAGAGAGAGAGAAATTGTAGCACAGCGGACTTTTTGTAGAACTAGGCAACGTTCCTTAGGTTATTAAAATACTGCATGCAAATTGTAAACGGGTGTCTTTCAATCGATTAAACCAATCCCTACGCAATGGCTTCGAGTTGCCATCTTTAACCTCTTAGGCACGGCTGAATTTTGCGCGGGGCTGTTTCTCTGTACGGCAGAGTTCAACGCGAATTACGTGTAAATGATACAGCACTGCAATGTGTGACGGATAATGCTGTTCTTTACACGAGTACATTGGAATGAAGTGTTTGATGATTAAATTATAATTTTTCTTAAAGATATGATACACGCATTTTAACTTTAACAATTTATAAATACTTTAACAATTAAAGCCACTATAGTGGTGCGTCGTACAGAAAGATGACATCCGCGAAAGCCACTATAGTGGCGCATAGTGCCTAAGAGGTTAATGACCAAAAATCACTGGGCTTACTTAAGTCTTGATTTTTTAATGAAAACTACAGTGGACGTTGTTTATAATACCGATGCGTGTCTTCGTCTTCTTCTTCTTCTTTTTTATCGCAGTAGTCGTAGTATTCTTCTTTTTTATCATAGGTAGTCGTAGTATTCTCTTTCTTTATCATATTAGACGTATTATTCTTTTTCTTTATCATATTAGACGTAGTATTCTTTTTCTTTATCATATTAAACATAGTATTCTTTTTCTTTATCATATTAGACGTAGTATTCTTTCTCTGTATCATAGGATTCTTCTTCTTTATCATAGTAATCGTAGTATTCTTCTTCTTTATCATAGTAGCGGTATTTTTCTTGTTTATAGTAGCAGTGGTTGTATTCCTGTGCATTATCGTGGTAGTCGTAGCATTCCTCTTCTTTATCGCCGCAGTTGTTCGTCTTCTTGTTTCATTTATAGTGGCCGCTGGAGTTCTTTTAATAACCATCGTGTCTACTATGTATGCAGGAGCACAGCAGTGTTGCAATTTTCTTTATCCGTTTTTTATTTACTCCTTTGCGAGCGATCGAAGCTCTCCAGACCCGGGAATAGTTTCCTGCTCTCGCCTCCATTTCTAATTTATACGCTCGCCTCCTGCGTTTCCCTCGTCGGATTATACTTTTATTCCGGCGGCGCTCTTTTCCGTTTCCTATCCACTTTGCATCGGGCAAACCGTCCTCGGATATTTTGTACTCCCGTTTCTTGCGAAACTTCTAATAATATTCCCCACGTCCTTCCTGTTTCCGTCCGCCGAAATCTCCATCTAGAAGTCTTACATCCTCCACTTTCGCCCCTAGACGCGGAACTAATTAAAGTAGGAGCGAGTAAACTAAATAAATTACCATCCAGAAGCGAATCATTCTTCGTAACCTTTATTGCTATTGGAATTATTAATAATTTGCTCTTTGCTTTTTGCGAATCTTCACTTCCGGAGTTTTGCAATCTTGTGGCTTCTTCTTTAATCCTTTGCCTTGGAACAAGTTACACTCGTGATATAAATTCTGGTCCAATTTTGTTGTTTTATAATGGTTTGTAAACATAATGGCCGCACTTCGAATTCAACTTAGGTAGATACATACGCTTATTGACAAAAGTTAAGAAACATGGTACGTATTTGCGAAGCTTTATGTCGTCGTTCGCTTTTGAGATACATGGATTTGAATTAAAAGTAGATGAACTTATTCTTTATTGATGTATGTAATACTATATTTTTATGCTATTGCAAATTCTAAGCTATGAATCTTAGAAGCGAAAGGATACACACAAATTCGTAAGCGACTACTTTGTTTCTTAACTTTTGTCAGTAAGTGTACGTAATATAGTTCACGAGTATCGCAGTTGGTTTTGGCTGCCGAAGCAGCAGTGGTATTAGTCGCAACGTGTTCAGACATACGCGAAATGCCTGGATGGCGCTTGACAATAATTACCCTGTTGTTTCCTTATTCTAGTAAAATATATCACGATTACTAACCGTTTCAACGAATTATAATTGTATTTACTCGCGTGCAGTGCACTTTTTATTAAATTCCAATTTCAATTCTAACTACGGTGGCTACGAAAAGTATTTGCATGCATCTATATTTTTAAAGCAGGCGGTTTTTTATCAGGTTCTATATTTTATTTCCGTGATGAAGTATTTTTGTAGTCATCTAAGACTATTGTTAAATATATTTATTTGTATAAACGGTTATAGGAAATTTAATGTAATTCAGTCTAATTAAGTATGAAAATAATTTTCACGGTGTATTAATAACTAATGCTATTTCTTTCTTATGTAATTCTTTCGATTTTTTATTTATCATGTTTTTAACTTGTTACGTTACTTGTTTATCGTGTTGTAAATATCGACACAGAAATTTTGATTACTTTTGTACACCGATGGATAATGTTAACCCTTTGCTCTACAATAACGAATCACACTAGTTCTATGAATTATGGCATAAATTCATCTAAAACGAATACTATTGGTGATGCAATTCTAGCATTATTTTACAAAATTGGAGGTTGTTAATAAAAGTAAAAATTGTTTATAATATTTAACCGACTCGTATGCGAAACGATATGAAAGCAGTTCTGAATTAACACTAGCATACTCAAGTAAAAAAAAAAAATAATCGTGGGGCAAGGGGTTAACACCTATACCGAATAAAGTTACAAGAAAAAAGTTCGAATACTTTTCGTAGCCACTGTATAATTTCAATCGTACCCTGTACAAATTACGCGTACCTAATATTTCACTGTTTCGCATTCGACGCAATGTTAACATAGAAAACAGCTAACGCGTCTGGGTGAACGAATTTTCGAGAAGCTCGCAAGGCGAGGAACTAATTGGCAACCGGCGTGAAGCATAATTGCAGGAGGATCGATATCGCGAAATGGGCGGAAATAAAACATTTTGTCGGATCATCGAGCAGATTCGGTCGAGAATCGGGGTAGAAAATACCGGCGGGGTCCGGTGAATGGCGGAAGTGGCGGTGGTTGTTTTTCACCGGGCCGGCCCAGCCATCGGTTTTGTCGGCCCGAAACCGAAATAACAATGAAACTAATGAATGGACTTCCTCCGACGCCGCAATTAATGTAACTCAGCCGTTCTGAATAGCCATTTAAATTGATCCGCCGGAGGTAGGTGCGAGATGTACGCCCGTTGAAATTCATTTCGTTTCGTTTCGTTTCGTTCCGTTCCGTTCCGTTTCGTACAACCTCAGCTCCAAAGACTTCCCTCTACTTTTTTTTCTCTCGCTTCTCATCCCCCCTTTGTTCTTCCCTTTTTATTCTATTTTTTTTACGGGTCGATAGACGCTGCACCAGTTGATCTCTACCGGCGAAAGAATTTTCTTCTCGGCAAGATTATTAAAATTCTATCAATTTTACTTCGAGCCGGTGAATTTTTTATTGGCTACGTTAAGTGTTGGTAATGGTCGATTTTATGTAGCATAAACTTTTCGATTCGTAGGGATGATTACGGTAGCTCGTCGTAATTTTGCATTAGTCAAAAATCTGGTTGAGCGTAGCAGTATATTTTGATACTTTTAGTAGCTAGTTTAGCGTTCGTTACATATTAATAGGTGCTTTATACTTGTTCAAAGTACCTAAATATCACGTAGTATTAGCTTTTGTAAGCAGTTAATGGCTAAATATTTTTGAGCTACGTCAAATTGTCCATTTCATATGAAACGACTTAATAGAAGTCCATTTTTGAATTAGCCAGCGTTTACAAAATTTTAGACTGTATAAAATTGGTCATTTCATATGCACCAACCTAATAGAAATGCACGATTGAATTAACTAGTGTCTACAGAATTTTACCCTGCATAAAAATGGTCGTTTCATATGTACCAATCTAATAGAAGCCCATTTTTTTAATTAACTAGTGTCTACAAAATTTTAGACTACATAAAATTGATCATTTTATATGGAACAATGAGTTGTGCCTAAAAAATTGTAGACTACGCAAAATTGGACATATCGTATGCACCAACATAACAAAAGTGTATTTCTTTAATTAACTAGTGTCTACAAAATTTTAGACTAACTAAATTTCAAGTATAAAATTGTTTATTCGACGTGGAACAACGTAACATTAAATTCCTCGATTAAATTTCCATCTAAATTTCCCTATTCCACACGGAAACCATCTTTATCGATTCTATCCGTCAAAAGAATTCATCTCCATCGTACCTTTGCTGTGACAAACATTTTTACAGCCACTTAAAGGCTGTCTAAACCACGCAGAGCAACTTGTCGCACGCCTAGCGTTCATTTGATATATTATTGGAATAGAGGGATAGGTTGCGAAGTTTCCCTAGCGACCAGAGAGGGGAAAAAGAGGTCGGGAAAAATTCGCATCTGTGCGTTTACAGATCGACGCGTCGCGACGCTGGCGAAACTCTACAAATCCGCCCCTCTGATTCGATTCGGAATTTCTTCCGGCTATCGCACACGACGGCCGCATTTTCCCCGGCCCGTCGCGTCGCTCGCGTTCGTTTAGCGCTCGAATTGTTCTCAATTAGTTTGCACACCCTCGCGATTCCCAACCATTCTCTACGCGTGCACGCACTTTGCGTCTACCTTCGCTAGATCCCTCCCAGACTTCCAGCTTTTTTTTTCCTCTCCCTTTTCAACCTTTCGAGCAACCTTTCGATGCCCTCGAGGGGAGTTTTGGAAAAATTTGCGTTCGCAAAGGGGTAATTATCTAAATTGGGAACTTGCTCGGTCATAAAATTAATCAAGATCGATCCTTTAGGATTCCGGCCCGAATTGAGTTGCAAGATTGCTTCGTAAAAGCTACTCGTGGGCGGAGAATCAATTTTAGGATTGTTGTGCTTTGGACGTCACAATTTTTGACTAGCTCCATGATTGAGTATTATAAGGTTTTAAGCGTTTCAAGCTTTGAATATCGTAGGCTTGGGATTTGTTAGGTTTTCCATCTAGAAAGAGCGTAATCATCCAACAATGTGTATCCTACTCTAATTTATTCCAAGCTATTCAAAGCTTCGAGCAATCCAAGTTTCTTATACCTTATTTTAAAGGCATTGGGCATTCCAGAGTTTGGATACCCTAATCTTTCAATACCCCAAACTTTAAGTATCGTAATAGCTTCATATTCTAATCCTTGAGTGCCTTAAATTTTAAACAGTAAAGAGTTTGAATAGCACAATCTTTGAATACTCCATGCTTTGAGAATTCCAAGCTTTGGATATCCCAAACTTTGATTACCCTAAGCTTTGAATATTCCAAGCTTTGAATACCCCAAGCTTTGAATATCTCAAGCTTTGAATACTCCAAGCTTTGATTACCTTAAGGTTTGAATACCCCAAGCTTTAACTACCTAAAATATTAAATATCGTAAACTTTCAATACCCCAAGCTTTGAATATCTCAAGCTTTGAATATCCCAAGTTTTGATTAGCCTAAGTTTTGAATACCCCAAGCTTTGATTACCCTAAGTTTTGAATACCCCAATCTTTGAATATCTCAAACTTTGAATATCTCAAGCTTTGATTACTCTAAGTTTTTAATACCTTAAGCTTTGAATATCTCAAGCTTTGAATACTCCAAGCTTTGATTACCTTAAGGTTTGAATACCCCAAGCTTTAACTACCAAAAATATTAAATATCGTAAACTTTCAATACCCCAAGCTTTGAATATCTCAAGCTTTGAATATCCCAAGTTTTGATTACCCTATGTTTTGAATACCCCAATCTTTGAATATCTCAAGCTTTGATTACCCTAAGTTTTGAATACCCCAATCTTTGAATATCTCAAACTTTGAATATCTCAAGCTTTGATTACTCTAAGTTTTTAATACCTTAAGCTTTGAATATCTCAAGCTTTGAATACTCCAAGCTTTGATTACCTTAAGGTTTGAATACCTCAAGCTTTAACTACCTAAAATATTAAATACCGTAAGCTTTGGATACCCCAAGCTTTGAATATCCCAAGTTTTGATCACTCTAAGTTTTGAATACCCCAAGCTTTGAATGTCTCAAGCTTTGATTACCCTAAATTTTGAATATCCCAAAGCCTTGAATATCTCAAGCTTTGAATACTCCAAGCTTTGATTACCCTAAGGTTTGAATACCCTAAGCTTTGAATATTTTAAATTTCGAACACCACAAGCTTTGACTGTCATAAAATATTAAATACCCTATATTTTGAATACCCCAAGCTGTTAGCACCCCAAAATGTGTATCCCCCGAGCTTTAAACATCTCAAGTTTCCAGAACCCGAAACTTTAGATCTCAGATTTTCTCTGCTCCATTTTTTTTAAATTCTAGTGCAAAATTAAATTGCAAATTCGTTCTGGAAAGTTACTCGCGGCGAGGGAATCAATTTGCCAGTCTTCTTAACAGCAGCATACCTTCTTAGCAGGCTCATACAATTTAATGTATCGTTAGGCACGGTAATAAACGATAAGCGTGGCAGAATATGCCGCGGCAGTTTACCAACGTGTTCCACCAGTCGAGAGAACCGAGGTGATTATGCTCTCGGCTCCCGAGGGACGCGTCGCCTAAACGAGCCGTTCGTGCCGCTATCGTGCCCGACTATCCACGTCGTTTGCCTTTGATAACTCTTTTACAATCTGACTTTATTATCCGAAAAGGAGAAGCCGAGAGAGAGAGAGAGAGGAGGATTGACGCGTGTAATTCAACCGCGCGCGTTTTTACTCTTACGCTGTCTTTGTTGTTGTGTCGCGTGGTGAAGGAGAAAAAAGGGAACGAGGAAACGCTTTTTTTATTGGACTCGGTAACAACGCCGGGCTTCTTTAGTGGCGTTGTTCAAATATTTGAGAGAAAAAAATGTATGCTTCCCGCGCTGTTTCCTTTTCAAGTTTGCCGCTAGACGGGAGTGGAAAGTTTAATTACGCGGCTGCTTCTTGAGGTTTATCATTTATAGATGAGGCTTACGTGTCACTATAAAAAAGTATTCGCTCCACGCTGTATTTATTTTTCCGTTTAAACGATAACACTCGGCGATCGTCTAACTTGAAGCGTGATTCTTCCAAGTGCTCTACTATTTCCGTGAACGTTCGATGATTCGTGCTCTCTCGTATCGGAAAGTTTCAAGTAACAGGGCAGACTAAGTTTTAAATAGCAACATTCGATCAGGGATCCCTCAGACCGACAACAAATTCGTGGCGAATTGGGAAAACAGACGTACAAATACTTATTTCTACGGGCAAAAAACCCATTTCATATAAACAAAGATAACATAAAGAGCGTACACTGAGCGAGCACAGATCGTTTAACATAAAAAAAATGATAAAGTTCAGACTTAAATACAGTAATATTCCGTGAAAAGAAGTTAATATTTTTTGACAAATATAGTTAGCAGATGTACATACATACGCGGCAAAACGGATCACGTTGTCTTAGATTGGAAGAGTAGAAGGAAGGGTGAAACAGTAACGGCTATTTAGTAAATCTAGAAGGAGTTTAAAGTTAATACAAGATGTAACACCAGTGGATTATTCGCAAGACCATGAATAACCTTATAAAGGAAACACAGATCTGCCATATAGTTCTCCAAATTGATATCGGTGCAGAGAAGATGCCAAGAACACCTAACTCTAACTCTTGCTTAATTTCATTTTATTTACTTTATTATATGTAATCTCACACTTGTATGTAGTGGTGTATCTTGGATCCTAGTCCGTAAATAAATAAATAAATAAGTAAGTAAGAGAAAATGAATCCAGAAGCTAACTGAACGAAACGAAGAATATCCGTTTGGCTAGAAAATGCAAAAGAAGAAGTGGTAAGGGGGGGTTGCAAGGACTGAAAGGGAAGAAGGAAGGAAGGAAGGAAGGAAGGACAGAAAGACGCAGCGGAGACCGGATTCCTCTTTGGTCCCCGCTTTTATCCTCCTCGTTGCTCCGACTGCATTCCTTCGCCTGTTTCAACCTGCCTGTTTCACCGCCGCCAGTTTAACCTGCAGCCCAACACACTATTATGTCTGACCTGAGGCGCTCCCACATTTAAATACACGCTCCGTCTCACTGAACCTTGCGTGTTCTTTCGTAGTGTGTACGAAGGTGTTTGTGCAAGGAACCACCGAACGATGACGACCGCTGACAATCGCTTCCACTCAATGGAAGAAGCGTTTCGCTTTTCGGTATTCAGCGACTTACGTATTAATTTGCGCGCAGCTGTTTTGGAAATAAATGGGCGAATTGGATGTTCTAAGGATGAAGTTTGGGAGAATTAATGGGTGGATCATGCTATTGGATTTACGACGGCTGTTATTGGCTTGTCGATTTTGATTTAGCTTGGGAATTTGGGAGAGTTCCATTTTTCATTCGGGTTTAAATAGAGATGCAATTTTGTATGTGGAGATGAAAGCTTGTGAAGATTTGGTATTTGGTTTAGTTATAGTTTAAGGGATAGTTTGGTTCAGTTACAGTTTAGTTTAGTTATCGATTGTTTGGTTTAGTTATAGTGTAGTTATAGTTTTTTTAGTATGGTTTATTATTATTTAAGGGAAGAGAGATTATTAGAGAAGATTAGTTATTTTATCATCTCAAAGGGTTAAAATTAATTTCAGCACTATTTTGGGTATCTAGCGATTTACCGATAAAAACGAAAACATTGTAAAAACCATAAGAGGAATATTAGCAGTTGCTTTCTTGATATCGCCAAGCTTTCACTTTTATCGGATATTCAAAGTAGTGTTGAAATATAATTTACAATCTAACACAATATAATTCAATCCATTCACGATGCATCTTTCTTGAATGACTCTTTAATTAATCCATTCCATTCCATTCAACTTGATCTATCGTATTCTTCTCTTCATCTTCCTTGTCTTCTTATATCCACGAATCGGTTTGGATTAATTAGGGAATAAATCCATTTTATTTCAACAGACTTTTCCATTCTGTGTGGTTGATTTAATATCTATACTTTGTATTCCAGTTCACGATAGATCTTTCTTGAACGATGGAATGATTAATCCATTGCGTTTCGCCCAATTTAATCCACCACAGTATTTTCTTCGTCATTATTTTCTTCCTGTGTCCAACAATCGGTTAGAATTAATTAACAAATGAATCTATTTTAATAGAATATATTTCCCCATTCCATTTTACCAATTTAACGTTTCTATCATATTTCCTAATTCACGGTAGATCTTTCTTGAACCATTGCCTAATTGATCCATTGCATTCTATCCAATTTAATTCACCGCAGTCTCTTCTTCGTCTTTCTTATCTTTTTATGCCCAACAGTCGGTTAGGATTAATTAGCGAATAAATCGATTTTATTTCAACAGATTTTTCCATTCCATTGGCCTTGTCTTTCCATACCTCGTCTTCCAATCCACTATGAATGTTTCCTTTGGACGACCGGCTAATTAATCCGTTTCATTCCGTCCAATTTGATCTATCGCAGTCCCCTTTCTTCGCCTTCGCGTTCGTTTTGTTCTCGCGTGCACGAAACTTGGCCAAAACGAGATCGAGATTAATTAGCGAGTGAATCAGCAACAAGGATGATAACTGGACGCGATTTTGCTGGATCGAGGTAGGATCGATTGATGGGGATCGGATAAGAGATCGAAAGGAGGCTCTGGCGCGCGATTATGCGTGAACGATACGCGGGTAGATATCGTCGATCTGATAAATCTTGTAGCGATTTATACGTATAGTTTGCCCGCTAAACTCGCCTCGCTTCTTTCATGCCGGGGATTTAATTTGAAATTCAATGGGATAGCGATCACCGTGACCAGATTTATGCGCCTTTAATCGACGTAAAAATTGATACTTTATTAGCTCATTAGATGGATGTTGCAATTATCAACTGTGACCGAAGATCATTAGCTGCAATTAATCTGTTTGCAAGAATATAAGACAAAACGATCAAATCGTTTCGCAACTACAGTAATTTTCTTGTCAATTTATACATAGGTAGGTTTCCATTTTTATGGAGTCGCTCTTGCACCGATATATTAACTTTCTTATCGGTTTACATAGATTTTCATTTTTATGGAATCGCTTTGCACCGATATTAATTTCCTCATCAATTTCCGTGTTTCATTTTTTGGAAGCACTTTGTACCGGTATATTAATTTCCTTATCGATTTAAAGGTGAACATTGTAGAAGTTAGTAGCAATTTCCTTTACGTTTATCGGGTTTCCGCCGAAAAATTCCCGTAAGCTAATCAACGCGATTCTAATTTGTTCTTCTTCTTATCAATTCTTGCATTCGTTAAAATTCCTTCGCTATGGGATTTTAAAGGTAGAAGAATTCTCAATACACAGATGGGGATTATTTTTATTTTATTTTGGTATAGCTTTAAACGTTAAAAAGGTCTGTCAAAATTCTGAAATAGCTTTTAAAGTCTCTAATTTAATGTACGATTGATACTTAAGCAAAATGTTTAATACTTTTTACAAGATACCGAACAAAGTATATTTCGTCTAGGTTACAAATGACCCAAATTATACTCAACCCTTTCGATACGGCACTTAAGAATTAAATGCATTCTCAGCGCATAGATAGGAGCAATTTTTATTAACACGGAAACAGTGTGAGCAAAAATAGTTACATACTTTGTATAATTAATAATGGTAGCATATATATCGATCTATATGTCATAGAAAAGTAATACGTATAATTTTTGCAAATTATTGCTCCATCTTTAGGGCGTATATATATGTCCTTTGTAATGAAAGGGTTAATAAATTTAGTACTGTAGTATAGAGAACAAATGGATGTATTTCTAGTAAATGCGTGTCAAATTTCGAGCACGTATCGAAATGGTTGAAAAGTCACCCCAAAATCATCTTTGCAAATCTTTCGCAAAAGATTCGCCTTCAGAATATCTCGGATCATCGTTCGTTTGATTTGGACGAGATTCGTAAGAAATGGCAGCCGATGAGCCGCAAATGGAGAGTTGTCGAGGGTTCCGAAAACGAAACGTCTGGTTGAATTAATGCGTAATTTTGGGTAGAACGGGTGAAGGGGAGAAAAAAGGGAAAAGAGAAATGGGTCGCGGGAAGGGTTTGGTAAAAGACGTTGCGTAGGGTTGGAAGGGGGGGGGGGCAAAGCTGTGTGTGCGGTGGACTTTGGAGAAGGAAAGCAAAAGAGCGAACAGGGACAGCAGGGATCCGGGGGAACGTAGGTGTGCGTTAAATGAAAGAGACGGAGGAAGAGGAGCGTTTCAAGGCATGGGAGAGGAATGTGGTCAACGCATAAACTATACCACCGCGCATTCCTTAGGCCAAGGGTGCCTATAGTTCGCGAATCGTATAATATATACGTGCACACGCGTGTACCGTGGCCACCTGACCTGAGAACGAATCCTCCGCAGAATTCCTTAGCCACTCCAGCCACTCTCTTACGAGATTCAGGTGAAATCCTTTATTGAGTTAAGAGATACAAGGGAGAATTACAAAGACGGGTGCTTGTAATGCTTGAATATCCTAAGCTTTGTGTATGTCAAGCTTTGAATTAGCTAAGCTTTGAGTATGTCAAGCTTTGAATTAGCTAAGCTTTGAATAGCTTAAGCTTTGGATTAGCCAAGCTTTGCATTAGCTAAGCTTTGAATAGTGTAAGCTATGGATTAGCCAAGCTTTGACTTAGCTAAGCTTTGACTTACTCAAGCTTTGAATTAGCCAAACTTTGAACAGCCTACGTTTCAAATAGTCTAAGCTTTGAGTTAGCTAAGCTATGGATTAGCTAAGGTTTGAATAGTCTAAGCTTTGAATATCCTACATTTCAAATAGCCTGAGCTATGAATGAGTCAAGCTTTGAATTAGCTAAGCTTCGACTTAGCTAAGCTTTGAATAGTTTAAACTATGGATTAGCCAAGCTTTGAATTAGCTAAGCTTTGAATAGCCTGAGCTTTGAATAGCTTAAGCATCGAATTAGCTAAGCTTTGAATTAACCAAGCTTTGAATAACCTAAGCTTTGCCTATTCTAAGCTTTCGATAGCCTATATTTTAGATCTCCCAAGTGTTATACTTCCCAAGCATTGGATACCATTTTCAGAGTAGCATTGTCAGTCGAAAACTTCGCGATAATGCATCCAAGCTAATCCAAAGCCCCAAATTCTTCTCTTCGCGTTTCTTCGCTTCCACTTTTATTCCATGTCACTTTTCGAATATTTTAATTCGTTTCGCTTGTCAGAAGAGGAAGAAGGATGGCGTAAAGCCAGTATAGGTGTACGAAATGGAATGGCGATGGTGAATAGCGATAGGTAGTTTGCATTGCTGGCTGGCGAAACCGGCAAGAAAAAGACACTGCGGGGCAAGTTGCTTTTTAAGGGACCGGCTATGGGTTCGCGGTGTTCGATTAATCGACGCTTTCTTCATTCATCATCGGAGCAATTAACGTCACTGTCGTAGCTCGCCGGATCGCTTTGTGCGAATCGTTTACGCGAGACGCGTTTTGGCAGCGCGCCACCACCGCCACCGACACACAATCATACGGACGATAGCGAGGCGAAGAAGAAGAAGAAGAAGAAGAACGGGTTCGATAATGAATTCGAGATGAGACACCGGCTAATTGAATACGGAATGTCGATGAAACTCGATTTATGTCGTGGCGGAGATCGATGGCCGCGTTGAATTACTCGGCAATTTTCTCCACCGTTAAACCACTCGCTCTTTCTTCTGCTCCTCGCGCCTACTTCGCATTCACGCGTCTCGCCTTTCAAAACCCAAAGAAACATCGTCTTTAATTAGCCGGCTATAAGCAAAATTTTATTTCCGTCTGAGAATTCAAATTATAATTGATTTTATACAGATAACTTTTAGATTAGTAAAGAAGGAGTCTAGGAAAGTAGGGACAATAAGTAGTGTGAATCAGTGTTGGGCAGCTTTCATTCTAAATGATAAATTTCATTTAGCATTCATTCGTAAACAAAGCTAAGCAAATTATTCGTTGTTCGCGAACAATAAATTACTCGAAGTTATTTGACATTTTTTTGTTTTGGTTTTTATTTAGAATGAAAGCTGCGCACGACCAATGAATTGGCGTGTGTTTAAGTCTTATATTTTGTAAAGATTTAGAAACTTACACGATAAACGTGAATAAAAAATAATGAGTAAATGTTCTCCAAACATTTTTGTTGAATGATGCTCAACATTCCTATGAATAAATTGTTTCATACTAGTATAACGATACAGATTAACAATTAAATATTTATTCGTCATTCTTGTTGAAATCAAACTTCACCTGAATGATAGCCAATACCACTACGAATAAGTTGTTTGGTACTAGTGTAACGATTGCATAGAATAAAATTGTTAATAGACTAGCCAGAAACAGTTGCCAGTCGCTATCTGTTATCGCAACCTAGTTAATCTTTTCATCATCCAGAAACTTAATTGTCAAGCAAACACTTAACCTCTTCGCAATACATCCGCTTCCTCTTTCTCACTTGCTTACGTTTAACATACCCTAATATTTATACACTCCCCTTTAACCCTTTCGCTACCGGCACATTGGAACTAATAAGTCATCGCGTAGGTAATGATAACGTTTATTAATATAAAAATGATACAGGTACAAACATTTGAATACTCTACGTAACTAATAGTACCGTAATATTGATGTACGCGAATGGTCACAGGAATTCTATTGTGTTATAGAAAAAAATATACGTGTATGCTTTTATCACTGAGTTTACGGATGTTACGTGCATAATTTGACAGGTTTCCGGAAAAGTACGTATACTGCATGTGGAGCTGTAGAGAGGGGATAGGATAGGAAAAAGGAAGGGTGTCGCGTTTCGTCCTGGGCCTGCTAGTGAACTCATCAGTAAGGCTACTAGCAGGGCCTGCCTTAGACACTGGGATATTAGAAGGAAGGTTGAAGGCGGTATATATATGGACGAGGTAGTTGGTGCGAGTGCTTTCGAGAAAGTCCTATTTCGTATGTCTCTCTAGTGGAGGGTGTAGGAGAGCCGCCACACTGCATATAAGTATTCGAAATTAGAAGGTTGAGGATGAAGAGAATCAATTAGAATACATATTCATACCATCGTATTAATTAAAGTTAACATAAAGTACTGAAAAATAATATTTCTGGTCTCTATAATTTTAGGTATGAAATTTGCAATGCGTCAACGTGACGAGTTCCGTGAACCTGGTGTTAACTAATACCAGTGCCAATTCTCGAAGACGTGTATATACGTTCATAGTAGCGAAAGGATTAAGGGGGCGCGTAACAAAAATCCGCAGGACGCAACGGAAATATGGCTGAAGGATCAGTCGAGTCTCGGCGAGCTCTTCAGCTTTTTTCTTGACGTATATTATACCGTTCGCGATTGCACGATTGTAGCTACTTAACCTCTCGACGATTAACGATGAATTCGACGTCGACCGGCGCACTCAAGGCAAATGTCCTGGTTTGGAAAGAGCAAGAGTCGGCATTCGGCCGGGTGGTAGACAAAATATTTGCCGGCGGCTGATGCGAAAGAGAAAGAGAGAAACGGAGAAGAGATTCTCGAGACTCGTCGTCCTTTATTTTTCACCGTTGGCCTTATCCTCTTTCTTTTACTTGCCTCGTTATCCTCTCCGCTTTTCCCGTCTCTCCATTATCCTCTTTTTCCCTAAATGTTCACCGCGTCCCCGGTGGCATGGCGCGGCGTCGCGTATTCTCTTTCCGCCTTTTTCCAACGTTTTCCACTCCCGTCTGGGAAGGGAAGACTATACACCGGAGGAACTGCCGCTATCAGACACTCGTCTGCGCTTTAATTACTCCTCGAACCTCTTTTCTCTTGCGTTCCTACAGATTAACGACGATCTCCTCGATTGCAGCCATGAAAAGAATCAGAAAGTAGAAGAGGGGTGGGTTGGGTTGAGCTTTGGATGGCCTCGCCTCTGTCGCGGTAGCTTTTGCCCTGTGTGTCCGTGCTCCCGTTTTCGATCCGTCCACAATGCCCCGGCGAAGGGAAATCTGAAAGTTTCAATAACGTTAAAACGTTCACGACGAGTCGCGACAATGGATTCGCGAAAGGAGGGAGAGCAGAAGGGGGAACACTCGCGCAGCTTCATTATGCAGCTTGTCGCAAGAGCAATGCAACCGAGTTTTACCGTGTTATAAATGGCCGATTGTAGACTTTTTCTAGGATAGATCCGTATCCCAGTCGCGATATATGGAAATTTCTGGCTGCAAAGTTGTAGACATCGAATGGGAGTAGTATTTGGTATCAATACTCTTCAAGATTAGTTTTCGGGATTGTTAAAATTTGGGACTCGTTGGAAATTCTGTGGAGGATATTTAGGAATTGAATGAAGGTGAATTATTAAGATTAGATTTTAGGGATATTGGAATTGAAATCTATTGGGATTTTTGTGGAGATGGTTTGGAAATTAAATAAGGGTGGATTTTGGTAGTATTTCGATTCAGAAATATTTTTGAGGATATTAAAGTTGAAATCTGTTGGAATTTCTGTGGGGAATATTTAGGAATTAAATAGGGTGGATTTTGGTAATAGTTTTTTAGGAGTATTTTGGGGATATTAAAGTTGAAATCTATTACAATTCCTATGGGAAATATGTAGGAATTGAATGGGGGTGGATTTTGGTAGCAATTCGTTTTAAGATTAGTTTTGAGGAACATTAGAATTTGAATCTTTTGAGATTTTTGTGGAAAGGGTTTAGAAATTAAATAGGGATGGATTTTAGTAGCATTTCGATTCAGAAATATTTTTGAGGATATTAAAGTTGAAATCTGTTAGAATTTCTGTAGGGAATATTTAGGAATTGAATGGGGTGGACTTTGATGGCAGCCTTTTAAAAGTACCTTTAGGGATATTAAAGTCAAGATCCATAATAATTGCTATTGGTAAAATTTAGGGATTGGATTGAATATGGATTTTGGTAGCAATTGTTGACTACTACTGTTTTACCTTTCCATTTTTATTATCTGTGCTAAGTTCTATACTATTTTTGAGCATTACTCCCCTTAGATAGCTTCATAATATTTCTGTGCAAAATATCATAGCATTTCTAGCACCGTGCGTTACTATTAGTCATTGAATTCCATAAGTTTCAGATTTCCCAAGCTTCTTGTACCATTTTCCCCTTTTCTCTCGATAAAATTCTTTTTGATATGTTTGATTAATACGCGATTATAATTTTGTCCCTTGCAACTTTGCATCTGTAAAATGTTCCTCTGCTTTGAAAAATATCTCAACGTATTCAACGTCTCGCTGCCACTTCGTTGATACATTCTCGCGTAGAGGCGAGTAAAAATGAAAGGAGCAAAAATGTGGTCTTATGAAACATTCATTAAGCGGCTGCTTTTCATTTAGCAGCGATCGGCAATCGCTATACACCGAAGGTAGAAAAGTTTCCTTCGGTTCGTCAATCAAGTGTTTCACGGTTGTGCAAACACGTACGGGAGAACGTTAATGGCTGGAGTAGAAATAACATGTTGCTTTCTTGTTCTGGCGAGAAACAGCTTCATGCTCGCCCCGAGAGCTGCCTTGTATATTTTACATGTTAAGAGTACGCATCGGCCGTATGTGTTCTACTATACGCTATATTATTAAGTTATTAACGAGTATACCGCAACAACGCTCGCTTGCCGGCGAACCTGTTCCTCGTAAATGAGCACAGCACACTGTATGCGCAGGCAATTATCAACTGGACCGCGAGAATTTACATTTTTTCAACCAACAACTACGTGAATCGTTTCAGCAATGTCCGTACTGCCTTCTTTAATCTTACGATACTCTAAGCTTTCCATCTTCTCAGCTTTAGATCTCTCAAGTTTCAAATGTGATAAGCTTGACATCTCTCAAGGTTTGAATATTCCAAACTTTAGATTTATCGAGCTCCGGGTGTCATAAGTTTTGGACTTTAGCTGTGAATATCTCAATCCTCGAATATTATAAGTTCTCTATAGTTCAAGAGTTGGGTACTTTTGAGTATTTCGAATACGATAGGGTTTCCCAAGTTTTACGATTCTTCAGCTTTGGTTACCATAATCTTTCCATGCCCTACGCTTTGAGTAACTCAAGCTTTGAATATCTCCAGTCTTAAATATTGTAAGCTTTCAGTTACCTAAATTTTGGACTTTACTCTGGATATCCCAACCTTTCAATAGCATAGGTTTTAAATACTCCAAGCTTCGAATATCGTAGGTTTCGAATAGCCTAGACTTCCAATTTCCTAAATTTTGGATTCCATGTGTTTTGAGTAATCAAATCTTTGAATAACATAAGTTCTGAATACCCTAAGCTTTGGATATCCGAAGTTTCGAATGGTCTAGGCTTCCAATTTCCTAAATTTTGGACTCCATGTGTTTTGAGTAACCAAATCTGTGAATAACATAAGTTCTGAATACCCTAAGCTTTGGATATCCCAAGTATCGAATAGCCTATGCTTCCTATTCCCTACATTTTGGATTTCATGTGTTTTGAATAACCAAAGCTGTGAATAACATAAGATCTAAATACTCTAAGCTTTGGATATCCCAAGTTTCGAATAGTCTAGGCTTTCAGTTCTTCAAATTTTTAACTATACATGTTTTGGATAACCCAATCTTTGAATAGCGCAAGTTTTGAATACCCCAAACTTTAAGTATCCTAATCTTTCATCATCCCAAACTTCGAACCCTCTGTACTTTCGCTTTCTTTCAACTTTATATCCGCCAAACATAATCAATCCCCAGTCTTGAATTCTCGCTGAAATATCAGAATTCCCAAAGAACATTTACCACGCGGTATATACGTGTTAGAAGCGAGGCATTATTCGCAGTTTAACGAGAAACGGAACCGAAGGAAGGTTTATTTGCGAGTGACACGCGCGTTCTCATGAAACGTTTGCTGGAACCCTGCTAGAAATTACGCACACTTAACGAGGAAACGGACTGTGCTAACCGAACCACGCTAACTGCTATTCGTTCCACATCCTCTGCCCGTCACTCGACGTCTCGCTCGTTGACACGTGTTAGCTTGATAGGTGCGAACCGCAGCACGTGTCTTCCTTCCTTCCGATCATCGTAAAGCCTCGTCCGCAATTTCCCCGTCCACGATCCTCCCGACATTCGATTCCTACGTACGACATCCTATCTCATTTCCTATTTCCTTCGCGTCAAACATTCCAATACCTCTCGATTTATATTCTTCGTTTTCCTTGCCACCTTATTCGCATTGCAAACTCCAAATTTTCCTGCTTCTCGGGCAAAACCCGCGTGCAGTTGGATACACAAATAACGGAGGGTCGTAGACTTGGGATTTTTTTTTCAAGTTTAGGGCAGTGGTTCTTAAGATTTTGGAAATCGAGGGACAATTTCGATTCGACAAGGGAGAAATTTTGGGGACCGCTAGGATTGATGAGTGCAGAGATTTCGTGAAAAATAGTGAGCATTTAAAATGGAAACTAATAGGAAATTGTATTTACTTAGATTCTTTCTATATGGAATTCTTGTAATCTTTTATAACTTTGCGGAACCCAGTTTTGGAGTTCATAAAAGCTTAGGATACCGTAAAATTGCTGTAGCCAGCAGGTTTGGATATTCCAAGCTTTCGCTATCAATAAAATTGTATCTCGCACGGAAGATTTATTGTTCTTCCTGCTGGATTTTTATATTTAGCCTAGAGGGTATCTGTTTTCAATGGTGATTATTATGGTGTTTGGTCGATCTCGCGGCACGGTGGGCGTGCGGATTGCAATAGGAAGGAGCTTTGGGATCCCGTAAGAACGATTTGTTGTTTCAGGGTGTATCAACTCCCCATTTTACGGCGGTCGTTAACTGAGAAAATTGTGTTGGCGGTAACGGTAAACCGTAGTGGCACTATTTTCATCCTCCGAGCTTTTTTCACCGTCTCACCTCGCGTGTAGGCACTTGGAATCCTGCGGATTAGCGCCAAACATTTTGCCCAAAGTTAAGGATAGGGTAAACGACTCGCGTATTGTCACTATCGCTATAACTGCCACTCGAATTCGTTCATTTAACTCCATTTGCATCCGCGAGCGGAATAATCCGCGTACGATAACTGATATTGATATTGCTGATGTTCGTAATGTATCGCTGTGTATCGATCATTTTAACACTAGAACTAGCAAGGTGGTCAATACAATCCATTCGTAGTTTATTATAAAAATTGTATGAATTTACCACAGTGTAGTTCTTTTAAATTTTCGAAGATTTTCTATAAATAGTGTGAATCAAGATTTGTTTTCCTTGCATTATGAATTTTTGCAAACATTTTATCGTTGTAATCGCCTTGGTGTAAATAAGTGTAGGTTAGATGCCGGTAGTTCCAGTATTAAAGGTACTCATATTGATCGATAAAATTGATAATATCTGCTCCAAATTTGTTTACTGTATTTTGATTATTACGCGTAATTTCCAAGTGAAACCGAAAGTCTTTGGATTATACAGCTGATCGTGTATTTATTGCTACGATGCAAATTGGTTAAAATAGCAAAGTAATTGTACAAAGAATCGTAAGCAAGCAAATATTCATTCTAAATTTGGACTTCGGTTTACGTAACAACGTCTGACGGTTAATTGTACTAAGAAACATGTATTGAAATTTGTTATTGAAACTGATCGAATAGTAACGTTGTTATAGGATTAGTTTACAAATATGTTTCTTAGTACAAATTAACTGCCAAACAAAGGTAATGTTCGAGTATAAATTGCACGTTAAGTGTATCTGTCTTAAATCGATCAATTTCAAAACAATATCTACTTACAATTCCCATCGTTTTAACACGTTGACTGCCAAGTGAATTTTGTATGGTCAGACCATCACGCGACAGCTATTTTACTTGTTTCAACAGGATACGTTATAATTACGCATGTATCACATTTATTTTATTAGAAAATGTAGTAACGTAACTTCTCTACGATACTTTCGATACCATATATTGCTGCTGTAACATCCAAATCAGTGAAATTTGTAGAAATGTGACTGTTTATTTGATTTAAATACTTTAGTTAATTGCAGCGTCGTCGGTCACCTGTGACCCCCATGGCAGTCAACGTGTTAAAAGCGTTGCTCTAAATTATCACACTAATGTCGCATGTAACACCAAAATGCTAGCTTCCCCGAGATGATTCTAAATAAGAATGGATAGTCTAACCCCATGATTCGCGAATGGTAACGCGGAATAGTAGACGACGCGTCGGGGTAAAGCAATCTCGAGGATTATCGATTGGAGGCGGGAATCAGCCACCGTGGAATGGCCCGATCGCTGTTAATTAGCGCACGCATTCGCGTCATACCGTGTGCACCGGTCTCATAACCGGCTAACGTGTCTGACGCTTTCTCAAAGCGATTAATTTGCTTTAAAAGCTTCGTGCACACCGCCTGTCGACGGATCAATGAACGCATCAAATCGATGCCGCGTTTCGAGCCCGAACCTGAAACGCATCTATCGCCGCGCGTTATATACGTCCGATCCAACTACTATCGAATCTGTCGGGCGCGTGTCGATACCTCTTGACGGACAGCTAGCTTCCACCGTTTATATCACTGGTTCCCCGCTACCACACACGGAATTATCAGTCGCTATTAGGATAAGGTGAACTAATCTAGGCTAAGAAACTGTAAAATAGGGCTTTCTCGAAAGTACTCATTCCAACTACGTAGTCCATATATATATATATATATATATATATATATATATATATATATATATATATAGGGGGTAAATAAAGATTTATTTCCAGTGCGTTATATACTTCATCCAATATCTATTGCTTCAGTTGGTTTCGTATAAATAAATACACCGTAATTGTCTGGGTAGTTTTAGTGTTAACCTTCCTTCCAATATCCCATCGTGTAAAGCAGGGCCTGCTAGGTAACCTTACCGATGAGTCCACTAGCAGGCCCAGGACACGAAACGCACACCCTTCCTTTTTTCCATTCTATCCCCTCTCCATAGCACCGCATAGGCTAAGAAACTGCACAATACAAAGGTATGTAAACGAAATGTGTATAGGAAATAGGCGAAGGTTACTTCTAGGCCATCATTGTACACGTGTAGGGTAGATGCGAGTACTATTCTTCCACGGAAAGAAGGCACAACGTGTTTACATTCCCACTATTGCTACAATCCGCTGATTGACCTATGAACACAGGCAGTGATCGCTATTGGCTGCAGACGCTGTACGAATGTAAACACGCTGTGCCTTCTTTCCGTGGAAGAATAGTATCAATTACTGCCGATTACTACTTAAAGCATTAAAATAATGATAATAATTATTAGTCGCTATTAAGGGAATAGAGGGGGCGTAAAAGTCTCCCCTGGGCAATAAATTAGCTTCCAAAACGTCTGCAACCCTCCTCCTTTCGCGTAAATCTCGAGTACTTATTTATATCGCGACTCCGGCTGCACACGTGCGTTTCGTACTCTCGCGCGTGTCTTTCTGCTTGTTCCTAGATACTCGCGTGGCTTTTAAAAAGTTCGCCTTGGATTTATTCAGACGGAATTTTGAACCCTCACCCAGGGTGATAGTTACAAATAACGTGATGTAGGGTAAATGACGTGCATTCGATATTGTTATAAGCTTGTGCGAAAATATACGAGAAGTGTTTTAAAATTTGTTGTCTATTCGGAAGATTGTATTAGAATTAACATTTCGCTACGAAAGATGTATATATACATATGTCCTCAAAGACTGGGCCATCGTTCGTTAAAACACGACTATACCTTCTTTTATATCGATCAATTATGAAAGTGGTCTATACGTGTATATCTCGAAACAAGAAATATACGACTTAAGACCACTTTCATAATTGTGGGCACGTATGTAATTTTTAATTGGTGATTCTTAATCTTACGAGCTGAAACTATGAATCAAGCTACGATATAACTTTGTTGCAAGCAGAGTCCCTTTCTATTGAACCGACACTATAATTCATGCCACGAGTACGACTCGTTATTGTATAGCAAGGGGTTAAAGTGGCAGTAATTCGTGCATCTACCGTAGCCATCCATGGCGGCTTTCTGGACAACATTTTTGTGTTCCTCGGGACGGTTATCCTCGGAAGGCGAAACGCTAACAGGATTAACGAGACGAGGGGACAGGGTTGAGAAGGATACAGAGAGCAAAAGCTTGTTAAACGCGAGAAGTCGAGTCCTCAAAGTGATACGGATGGCACGTTTTTCCCGGTCGATGAGAACTAATGGTCTCTACTTAGCCAACGGAAAGCGATCCGAAATATCTTTTTATTCCTACCGATTCTCAGCCGCGAAGCTGAAACCTGTTCCTGGTTCCCTATTCGGTGTCGTTACTGTCACTTTAACCTTATCGCTTTAAGCAACTTCGTTTAATTGTTATAGAAGTTATTTAACCTACGAATCGTTCCGGTTTAGAGCACAACGGGATTAGTTAACGTCTCTTTTAGTTACGATGATTTCTTTGTATGGTAAATAGGGGTATGTTAAGTATGTAGAATTAGGCGTGCGAAGTAAGTGACGTTAATTTCATGATTAAGAATCGTGGGATAGAGAACCAAAGTAGAGAACTGCAACCAATTTCTATTGCAGTCTTACAACAATTATCGGCCACGAGAAAAGAGAAACACAGGAAACGACAGCAAACAAGATACGGGTTATTCCACGCCCAAATCGATCACTTTTTTCCCTCGATGCGTGGGATTTTGTTCAAATTGAAATATGTTGTAGTCTATACGAAATTATTGGGGGCGGGGGGGGGTAAGTCATCGTTTTGCCAATAATGAAATTGTTTAAAAATTGCGGGCCATTGATGTTTGTATCTGTACGAGTATCTGAAGTATATGAAGAGAAATATTAATTTCTCGGCTCCTAGACGTCCGATTTCAATGTTCCTTGGCACAAATTAAAGTGGAAGGTCCCAAGATTATTATTCTATGGCCTTTTACAACTTGTTCTTGCACTTCATTTGTTATAAACAAATATATCGCGCCATGATAGATTACGCAGAAAGTATCTGAAAAGAAACATTAATTTCTCGACTCTTAGAAGTCCGATTTCAATGTCCTCTGGCTTAAATTATAGTGAAAGGTCCCAAGAATATTATCCTACAGCCTTTTGCAACTTGCCCCCGACTTAACACCCCCCCCCCCCTTAATAATTTCGCGTAGACTACAACATACTTCAATATCAACAAAATCCCAATCATCGAGGGAAAAAAATGAGGGAAATAGTGTACTTTAATTAGAAGAAAAAGAAGAAGAAGAAATAATGAACAGGAGCGATAATAATGCGAGAGAAGTGGCGTTTAAAAAGAGCGGGACCTCAAGATTGCTTCGTTTACTCGTGGAAAGCGGGGCGAGGAGCGCGGAGAACGTGAATCAGCAACGTTCTCCGGCAGTGTTCGCACGGAACGTCAAGTGGTGTTGGCAAAAACGCGACCCACTGGAGTTAGGAGATTCTTATCGAAGGGGCGGTCGGTTTTTGCGGCCCCTGCAACCAGGACAAATATAACGCCTGGCGTCACTCATTCACCCGTTCCTGCCCTTTTTTCATTCACCGTTCACGCGATACGTATACACGCAGACACAAAACGACTTCAACCTTCGCATGCTGTGCACTGTCTTTGCCGTCGGATTTGCCAGCAAACTCTTGCTACTTTAACGCTAACCGTGCATACGTTTCAGAGGTGTTTATCGAATAGATCTCTTCGTGAGTACGAAAAGGATACGAAATATGAGAAACTGGTTAACCAGACGTAAAGTTAAGCGAACGAAAGAGACAACGATGAATGTAGAATCTTGAAAAGGAACACAGGAATAAGAAAATATTAATATAAAATATAATATTAATATCAAGCAAGCATAATTCAACAATACGTAACGGCAATTCAATAAGAAGAATGATTGACCTGCGTCTCATTTTGAGTTGAGAATTTCTCTCCTATAACAGCTGACTCATAAAACCCCGACAAAGCAATAAGAAAATATTAATATTCACCAAGCAAAATTCAATAATATCCAACAATTTTCTAACAGCGATAATCCAATAAGAATAATAATTAATCTGCGTCACAGTTTGAGTTGAGAATTTCTCGCCTATAACAGTCAGCTCATGAAGTTCCAATCATTGTAATCCTCCTTGGAAAGCAATAAACATATCTATCTATCTATCATGAACCAAACCAGTAAGAAATTATTAACATCTACCAAGCAAATTTCAATAATATCCAACAATATTCAATAACATCTACCAATATTCAGAACAACGATAATCCAATAAGAATACTAATTAACCTGCGTCTCATCTGACTCGCGTATAGTTTAGAATTTCTCGCCTACGGCACGGAGAAACTTTCACCTGCTACAAATTCAATCGATCCCACACACGCGCGCGCGCACACACACAAATACACACATTTAGGTACACATGTAGAATTGAATGATGCACTGTGCTGCTTAGTCGAAGCATAGAGATCGTCTGCGTTAAACAGGAAACGGAGCAAAGTCGCCAGACCCGTCTCTGTTTATTTAAGTAGAGGCAAGTCTGCGAGAGACGCGGAACACGGTGCTACGTATCTGGAAACTTTTGGTTCTCCTTTGTTGCGGAAAGATTAGCAGACGCGTCGTGACACAACGCCTAGGAGGTAGGACCTCGACAATGGAAATACATTAGTAGCTCCCGACCGAAGCACAATGCCTGCGTTTCCGCTCCACCACGCGTGCACCGTTTTCTTCGTTGCTCGCGAATCGCGATAGTTCCTCCTCCGGTATACCTTCTGCCACTTTTTCCAAGCTTCCCTGCTTCCGCGACTTTTGCGACTGTCGTATAGAACCTCGATGCATCGAACTAAAGAGAATTAAAGTGGGAAGCAAATACTTTGGAATCTTTCTTTACGAACCTTTGAATTGGCGTTGCTAATGAAGTAATCGCCGCTATTTAAATGTAGCTTCCATGAGTCATGGTATTATTATATTCGAAATAATTTATTTAATCAATCGGAGACTCGCTATTATTCGTAGTAGCTGTATATATTATAAAAATTACCTAAACCTTTGAGAAATAGTGAGACGCGATTTTTGAACCTTTGCAGATGAAAGTAGAAGTATAATGTAGCAGTTTTAATTACTTTCGTTTCGTTTAAGCGGAAATTATGAGTTTTTATAATACAAAAATCTAACTGCAGTTAGAATAATTTACAAAAATTATTGGAAATAATCGCGACCATCTGATTTATTAAATAAACGATTGTTGGCAACAAAACGCAATCCGTCCATTTCTGATCGAACCCCATAACAAATCAAAACTTACGCACGCATCCGATATTTCATATTATACTATATCATTTTATTTAATATCTAAACTTTTTACATACCTAACTTTACACTTGTTAGGTAAACTTAATAGCTTATGTATTAGACGTGCGAATAAATTCTCCAAACTTTTTCGAAAATACAGTCACTTTTACTAATATACTTTCGACTCGCGTCGTCTCTACTAGCATCGCAATTATTTCTCTAAATTCCCAGTTAGATTCGTATCTACGTGTTCGATACTTGTAAAGTATGCGAACATCTTTCACCAATCAAAGGAAGATAGATGCGTCGAAGGACGGAAAGGAAGTCGTAAGGATCGAATGAAACGGAAATGGTCGAGTTGCAGTCAAACGAATTGCATCGAACTTTGGTCCAAAGACGGTCGTTCATTCACGGCCGTTTACTTTCAGACACCTATCCAACCCCGTTTATGTATTTCCCGTGCTTAACCGAGCGGAACGCAATAAAGTAACGCTTCGTGTCCAGCGAACAATTGTCTCCGTTGTGCTCGTGCTCGCCTAGCGGTAGTCTTTTCACCGAAAATGCAAACCTAGCAACGGGAATGAAGAAAAAATTAGCATCAGTAGAATAGAAGGCGTCACGAAAGGCGCAGAAGAGTGGAATAAAGATTTGGCAGGTTTTTAGGCTCGCGTGATGGGTTCACGAAATTAGGGGCGAACCGAGGATAAGATCTGAATGGAACGAAAAGCAACCGACGCAGAAAAGCTGTGAAATCTCTGGGAATCTGCGAATCAGCTGCTATTCATCCCTTTCTTTGTCGGTGAATCGTTCTTTTGAACTGCTGATTGATTGTTGCTCGGCATAATGATAGCCTTCGCGGCGCATCTTACGAGTAATTGCACACCGCGCGCGCCAATCGCTGCGCAACTTCCCAAAATTTGCCTTGCTACAAAATATTGGCTGCCGAAAAAAGTTGTGCGCAGTTTTGTGTTACAAAATTAAGGGTACTTTGAACCTCCTTCAGATGTAATTTCGCCAGCTAAGCGGATGCGTGTTCACAATGTACAGAGAACGAATTTGTGAATCTAAGCGAATGCCGATTTTGCTGCTCCCAAAATCTTGCAATTAGGGGTTAGGCTCTTAATATTGTAATATAAAGGAAATCAATATTGGATTAATTAACCCTTTGCAGTTGCCTTGTAATAATGAGTCATACTTATGACGTAGCGTTCGTGAGTCATATTCATGGATTGTAGCGTGAATAAGTCAAAAAGATATCGAATTTGCGATTGAGATACGAGATTGAAGATTATTAAGTACATATTCATTACAGTATTATACGGATTTGAATTTGAATATATATTTGAATAGTAGGTAATGCAACTATTTATAGATAGTAGATAATCTTGCGACAAAAGGGTTAAGAAAAATTTAGATCAAAGGAAGTTTCTTTTTAATTGGATCATCTTAAAATTCCATCATAGGAAATTTCCAATCGTTAGCGTAATAAATTACCTTCTACTAACCCAAAACTACTCTTTAAACATACAGCTATTTACTTTCATCCCCCAAAATGAAATCCTTAGGTAGGTTTAATTGAAAAGAATCTTCCTATTTGTAATTACAAATCAGAGATCACTCAATCCTCGAATAATTATAAAAAATACCATTTCTCTAAAACTTCCCTTAAAATTATTAACAATCCTCGCGTGTAATAAAACCCTGCTCCTTTCTACTTTCATCTGCCCCAAAATAAAAGCCTTCTTTCTAATTTAACCCTTTCGCTACGAAGGACGTATATATACGCCTTTAAAAATTGTACAATCGTTTGCTTAAAGGATACGTGTATTTTCTCTATAGTACAATATTGCTTCTTTGTCAATTCATGCAACGATACTACACTATAATTAATCATATACAGCCTCGAAACATTTATATTTATACTATTCTCATATTAATAAAAGCGATCTCATTATTTATGCTTTGAGTTCTCAATTTTAAGATACCGTAGCGAAAGACTTAACAATCTTCAATCTCAATTCAACTATCACAAGTAATTGTCATTTTGTTTAACTATTTACCCGTTGCCCTACTATACCGAGTTACACTCGTTCTATGAATTATGGCGTAGGTTCAACAAAAACGAATACTATTTAGGGTGAAATTTAATTTGAACTCTAATCTTAAACTTTGTCCCATAAGAAGGAAGTTTATTAAATAAAAGCTGATTATAATATTTAAATAATTTGTACGTAACACGCTTTTGGAACCAATTATCAGTTAAGAGTAACATACATACGTAGGTAAGAAAATAATCGTAGAGCAAGGGGTTAAAATTTCCCTTCGAGATCTTTATAAATCCCCTCACGCGTGATAAATCTTTCGTCCCTTCTCAATCTTGGTTAATTTTTCCGTTCCTTCGCGATCCGATAAGGAGTACAGTGTGTTCCACTGTAGTGTTTTGGAGTTTGTTCGAGTTAACGTGGCGATAATCAATCGCGGAACGAAGGAACGAACGAAACGACGCGAATAATCGCCGCGAACAGATTGGCTGCAGCGAGCACGTCGAATCGCGGAGCGTTAAATCGCTTACTTATTCATACGAGGCCGTGTTTCGCAGGCCGTTGAGCGCGGATTACAGTACTTTAGACATGATATCGTGGCTGCAGAAAACGCCGGCAACTGATAGCAATCACTGACATTCGAATCCGACACCTTTCCACTTGGTTTCCCGCTTTCTGCATCGCCGATAGATTCGTTTCGAGTTCCAATCGATTCCATGCAGTTTCGCCGTTCGCCGGCCTGTGTATTATGGCTTAATCGAGATATACCCGTAAGCATAAGCGGACAGAGTTTCTGTGCAAGGATATCGCCAGAGGAAGTTCTACCTTGTATTTAGTTTAGCTTTAGTTTGCTTTATTAACGGACACGATTGCTTCGATGCCTACGAGAGGAAGAGGAAAATAATAAGCGTGAAATGTTTACGCGTTATTGCGATGGAATATCTTTTTCGCGTTTAAAGTTTGAACGATTGTTCTATCGTTTGGTATCGCGATTTTTCAACCCTTTGAAGACGCATATATGCGGCCAATTTTGAATACGATGTATAGAGTTTATAAAATCGAGTGTTTGAACGCAACGAACAATTGGCGTAAAATGTTCGCCAAATATGAACTTAGAAGCATCGTAGTCATTAATAATGGTTACAATATTCGTATTAAGTATCATGTTCACGCGTGATCCGCGAACACACCTGTATAAATAGAATTATTTATCTAGATTTGCTTAGTTTTGTTTCTACTTTTAAACGAAGCGTCCTACGACTAATTATTGTACTAATTTATATATATATACACACACCAAAAGGTTTTCTGACCCGTATATAATAATAACAACGATTAACAGTTATCCCTATTTCATGGATGTATCTTAACGCTTGGTTTTGCACGTCTTTGCTCCCATTCGGGTAAACTTTATCGAATTTGTTGGGGAAAAGGAGAGCGAACGCGGTACGTGCGCTGCGTATACAAGTTTTCCCTGGAGTTTCCCTTTCGTCCAGTCAGTTTTCCTTGTAGCCACTCGCACGAAGACGGTCCAAGGCTGAAAAGCCCTGCAAAGTACACATAAGGTCAAGGAGCGGTTGGCAAGTGGCTGCGAGTTTCTCGAGTGTCGGTCGATTCAACCGTGTGCACCCTTTTTCTTTTCGCCCTCCTTCGTTTTCTTTATCTTTCTTCTGCCCTCAGACCCTCTTTTATATTTTCTTCTTGCTTGCACGCAACGGTTTCTCGTCTTTTCTCGGTGCCTAACTCCTTCGATTTTATTCGGCGGAATCTGTTTTTTGGGTCAACTCTTTCTTGCCACGCTTTGGGAATTTTAAATGCAAACCATTTAAGTGTTAACTTTTTTTTGGTTACCGTAGTGACTAAAGTGTGATTCGTCGGCCATTTGTGGAAGACTGAAATGTGTGAAATAGCGCAGAATACAAGTAAGGTGTAAATATACACGAAATATTTCATTTCGGGCAACTGCAATATTATTTTATATTCGAACGTTGATATTCTTAAAATAGCGTAGGAATATAGTACAATGAGTACAAGGTACAAAATTAGGAATACAATACCGCGAAATATGAATAGGAATATAAAAGTTGGGAGAGTGAATGACGGAAGAAGCAGGGTTAAATATTTTCATTGTATTGTTCAGGGAAATTTATTAATGAGGTTTGCGTTATATACAATTATTCTATTATATTTTATCTAATTATGTTTTTTTTCTGTTTCAGGTAAGTAGCTGATGTTGATACAAAGAAGATGCAACACTTGCCTCTAATTTCGTCCCTGGTGAGTGATTAGCAAACCTATGGCTAATTATTTCCTACTCGAATCTTCCTTTAATAATACTTCATTTTCCAACCCCTAAAATATTAATTCAGTGGCGAGAAGAATACGTACTCTAAAATTTAAAACCCAAGCGAAAAGAAACCCCCAAATGACGAACGCCTAAATTCAACCCTAATTTCACACGCGTCGATGAAACGTAATTTCCCAAATCCCTGAAACTTTAACTCGTTCCTAAAAAATAAAAGAAGCCCTGAAGGATTAAAACAGACTATGGCAATCAGGCGAATTCAACTCTGGTTTGACGCGATTCAAAGAAATTTCATTTTGCAACCCCCTAAAAGGTTGGCAAACTTTCCAAGCATTCGATTCCGCGAACTTCCCTTCGTTTCTGCGAAGTGTAACGAGAAAGGGATTTTATTATTCGCCACGGGATAGCCGGCATTCCGTTTCAGTTCGACGTCGAAATCGACGCATACCTTCTAATTTCAATTACTTGGACTTTCGGGGATCGAAGCATCGCATCTCTGAACCCACCGACCGCGTCCACATTCTTGCATAATTTCGTCCACAAGCCAGTTTCCAAGCAAACATTCAACGTCTCGCGTCGCCCGAAAAAAGGGATATCTTAATTTTTTTCCACGCTCGGCCAAAGCGGTTTGCATGCCGCTTTTTATACACGTTCAACCAACTCGTTTGCTTCTTTGCTTGCAATTTTCTTTCTGTCTTCTGACGATGATTTTAGAGCTTCCTTTTAGTCACAAAGTCTGGTTTAATGGTGGTACTTTAACCCCTTGGCCTATAATAACGAGTCACACTCGTTTTATAAATTATGCCACAGATTGAACAAAAATGCTTACTATTAAGGATGAAATTTAACTTGAACTCTGATTTTAGTTTCGTATAATAACATTGCAAGTTATTGAATAAAAATTACCTACAATATTCAACGATATAAAAATAGTAACCGATTAATCTAAGCTAATCGTAAGAATTATACGGAAAATAGAATCGTTTCGCGTATTAGGTATACAGAGAACTGAAAGAAAATAGGAATATGGAAGGTATATAGGGTAGATGTTCCGATTACTGTCACTTTAATTCGTTTATTTAATAGCGAACGAATGTACGAATAATGGAGACTAAAAAATATTTCAGTACTAAATTTGGACTCGATTTTTATGCAACAATACATGGGCATTGCATGTATGTTTAAATTTAATATTTAATAGTAAATAGTAGAAGGTGAGGTTGTGTCGTTTGAGCATAAAAATTCGATTAACGTATCGTAAGTCGAAAGTATGGAGATTTTTATAATGCAGGAAATATCTAACAATTATTTCCATTTAAGCGACAAGTTCTCAAGTGACGGTACGAGAAACATTGGACTTTGTTATATATTTTCAGCGAATTATTAATTGGCACGTCATATTTAACATTAAACAAAATCGTCATAAATAAAAGAGACGTTAATTAATGTTGCGCTCCAAGCCGGCGCTGATTATCGGGTTGAATGACTTCTAAAATACATAATTCAATAAAGTTGCGCGATAAGTTTAAAAGTGACAGTACGTGGGACATCTACCTGTAATAATAATATTTCATCTCGCGTCTCCTAAAAATATTCCACCAGCGTCGAATGAAAATCGTGTAAAAACAGAATCGGCTGAATAATAATAAATATTTCAACCCTTTCCGCGGAATTAAATGTAAAGAAGAAACAACAGCAAACGAAGACAAGAAACGACGGGGCCGCGTCGCTTTCGGAATCGGAGCGGAAAAGAGAAAAAACGGAAGAAGTCGCCGCGCGTTACGTGGAAATGTGAAAATGGAGACACGATGTGGAAAGGAAAGGGTTAAATCCTGGAGACAGCCGTGCGTGTTTGAAGCAGGGGGGGGGGGGGGGGGGGAAAGGAAAAGAAAGGAAGCGAGGAGAACCGAGGGACAAACAGAAGCGGGGTTCCTTTCCCTTGGCAACGCGATTCGCGATCTTTCAGACCGCTTTGTTTTACACGCGGAAGCTGCCTGCTGATTCGTCGTTGGCTGCTTATCATTTTCACCTTTGACGCAACGTAGATTGGTCCGGGTGACGAGAGCCAGCCGACACTTTTTCACCCTTTGCGTCACCCCTTTTCTTCGCCCCGCCGCCGTTAACCCCTTCCTTTCTCTTTTCCCGTGCCACCCTTTCACGCACCCAGCCATTCACCAACTCTCGTCGCGACGTTTTTTTTTCTTCTCCCTTTTCAATACCGTACCGCATCGATCTTTGAACATTTTCACCGAATCGACGGAGATACAGGGTCGCGGCTTCCAATTGCCTCGTTTCACTATCGACTCGGATTTAGCTGCGCGATGTTCTCTAGACCTTTGATTTAACCCTTTGCGGACGGGACTGAATAATACTTAAAGAATTTTTGACCAATTACTCGGTAATATTCAATGAATTTTCATCCGGTTATTAACAAGAGTGTTTACTAGTGATACCAATCCAAATTTGTTGCTGTAAAAATCGCCGCGCTCCCGGAAAATTGATAAAACTGGAGTAGCTATTTGTCGACACTCGTCCGCAAAGGGTTAAAGGTGTTAGGAGCTAATTTTTCCCAAAAACTATTCCCAAAATTCACCCGAAAATTCTTCCAAATTTTTCGTAAATTTCCTTCCCAAATTGCTTCCAAATTCTGGTAACAAATATTGTCCAATTTTTCAAGAATTCCCAATTTTCTTCGGTGCTATCGCATCAAGTTTTGTTGCTTATCGTTGTAACACTAATTCCAAGATTTCCTTCGCTTATCTCTCGCAGCGGGAGGCAACTCGCGCGCCATTTTTCACCGGCTAACAAGGGACAGCTTGGTCCACTAATATCGCGTGGATGTCGTAAATTTAATGGTCCCGTATAAGCTGAACTTACAACAGCGTCATCCTTCTCTCAACCCCTTTCCCAAACTTTCTAAACCTTTCTTTTTTTTTTTTTCTAACTCCCCTGAACGTGTCGTTATTCTTCGACGCGTTTAGGCGTATGAAGTCAAATGACGACTTGCGTGTGCGTGTTCGTGCTGGATCGTAACTTTTAGTTTTCCTAAACTCGCTACCGATAACCCAGGTCGTAAACATGGCGACGCGAAGAAATGGCACGTAGAGATTCAATTACAACTCGCCCCTTATCCTGTTGCACGCGTTTATCGTCCCGATAGCCAGATTACTTTATCTAAAAGTGTAGTACACGCGAGTTACGGCGCAACTCTTTCCATCAGCGAGGCATTAGATGTTAGGAGAGCAATTTTTTAGGGGGCTTTTAGAATAATCGGTGTTCTTGGGACATTGCACGAGTGGGGCATGCAGTATATTTTTTTTTTATTTAGTCTCCCTCGTTTGGAAAAATATAATGGCTACAAGAAGTATTTGTACATGTATATTGTACATCTTTCAATTTGGCGATTTTTCAACGGGTCCTATATTTTAGTTCTATCGCAGTAAATGTTTATAGTCGCATAAGACTTCTATTAACCCTTTCACTACGACATTTTAACCCTTATACTGTAAATGCTTTTTGATTCACCTCGTATTGTAAACGGGGGTCATATTCGTATAAAAAATTTGAAGGAATTCTTTCTGGTAGCATCTTCAAACATTCTAATTAGAGTATAAGAAGGAAATATTGAGCAGCAGTTTATTTAAGTATATTACTAAAAACGCTGGGGTCAATTTGACTTCGGTTTACAGTGTAAGGGTTAATATTTAATACGGAAACAGTAAGAGTATAAATACCGACATACTTTGTACAATTAATTATATTGGAATATGTATAAATCGTAGTAAAAATAATACTGTGAAACAGAGAATAAATACGTACAATTTTTGCAAATGATGCTTCAATTTTCGAGGACGTATACACACGTCCTACGTAACGACAGGGTCAAGCGATGGAAAACTTCATTTAATTAGACCCAGTCAATCGCTACCCTAAATGACAAAATAAATGCACCGGTCTATATTTCAACTGCAAAACGATGATTTCCCATAGTTGCATAAAGGTACCATTTAACGATACGAAATTTAACTTTTATCCGGACCAAATTAATCGCTACCAAAATGCGACAATAGATACAGCGATATATGGTGTACCAAAGCTGTGCATGAAGTATTCCAAAAGTAGTCTCCGTTGTTTAAAACAGTGCCGAGAAGGGTTGCACGGGTGCATCGAGTGGAATGGCTACCGGTGGCTGGTTGGAATTTCACGAAAGTCCAGCAAACAAGTGGCTGGAAGGAAGGGCAAACAGTCGGAAACAGGTAGAACCAACACGGACACGCATAAACGTGTTCCCAGGAGCCGGAGATATTTCGAAGGACGATCGTCCGATTGTTTAGACTCGATGGCTCGCTCAGGTTAGGCTACCTTCATCCTGATTCTCCATCGGTTGGTCCCTGTCCCACCTTTTCTTGTCCTTTCATTCTTGCATTCGATGCAGCTCACGGTCCCTTTCCACTGCCACCCTTCCTCTGCTACCCACCCACCCTTTCGTTTCACCTTTCCGTCTCTCTCTCTTTCTCTTGTCCGTGTAACCAACGTTTCGCTATCTTGCTCCGACCACCACCACGCGTCCGTGCGTTTCTTTTTGTCTCTTCTTATTTCATCTCGCTTTATTTTTTTCGTCTGCAAGCCTCGCATACCTGACCGCCACGAGCGCGAACACGCTAGTGATGGCCATCCTCCATTTTGTTCCATCCAGATTTATCGTTTAGCTTTGCTTTATGGTCGTTGCTGAGTTTGGCGAAGGGCAACGGGAAAGGGATCACGCAAATGTTAGATGAACGATTGTTGGTTGGCTGAGTTTTTAAGTAGATTTGTGTTTTTTAGATCAATTGGGAATTCTTGGTTTGTTAACTCTTTGCGGTCGAAGCTGTGTTACTGTAGTTGTCGTTGACCAGGAAAAATGTCACTTTTTGTGAGAACATAATAGTTAGATGAGTGAGTTTTTAATTAGGTTTGTATTTTTTAGATTAATTGGAGACTCTTGGTTTGTTAAGGTTTCAATTGGGGGCTATTAAGAGAGAAGGGATGAGAAAAGAAGAGTTGTAATCACCAAAGAGAACGAGCAAATTATTAGCTAATATGAATAGAATAGATTATGCAAATATATAGATACTCCAAGTACAGGGGATTAAATTCTAAGCTTAGGTGTTTTGTCTCTGTCCGAGTTATATTTATGTTTATGATTAGGTTGCGATAGGCATTATTATAAAGTACAATTTTGCTACTCTAGTCTACATTTTCTCACTAGACGCTAAATTCTCAATTAAATATTTCACGACTCTGAAATATTCCAAACTCGCATCCTAAAAGACTGATACCCCTAAAATTGACTCTCCAATTAGTGTGATCGTATCACTGAACACTGAGCGGACAATTAAATACTTCGCAACTGCAAAATATTCCGAATTATTCAAAATTGGACCCACGACGAGTAGAATTCTATCGTCGTAAATTCTACTCGAATTGGCGAAGCTTTTTTACGGGGGGAATCGATACGAGAAGATTCGAAGAGGGTCGAAGCCATCGCTAGCAGTTGGCCCTGCCACGAAGAAGCAGGCCTGTGAACCAGGAGAATCGAAAAGAAGCAACTCGGAGGGAGATAGAGAGGAAATGGAAGCGAGACAGAGGGCTATCGTTGCATCTTGCATCGGTGACCATACGAACGATGCAATGCGTGTGCATTCACATCGAAGCGCAGCAAAAGCTGTTGCACGCTGCATCGAACGTTTATTACTGGCTCCAGCGATTCTTTGCCATTTTTTTCTTTCCCCGTTGTTGCTCGTTGGAAAAATTCAACAATGCACAGGGGAGGAATTTTGGAAGCTTTCGGTGGCTTTTTATTAACTTTACTAATGTAATACTTGCTGTGGCTAGTTGGTACAAAAAGTACAAATTACGAATTCTTTTGGTACAGTCTGCTATAATTATTGGATCCATAGTAAATTCTAAATTGTGAATCGCGTAAAAGATAATGGTTAGTCTAATGTCTGTGCATGCAAAAGTTTGTCTGCAAAAGTATACGCAGTTGTTTTAGTCTATGTTTCATTTCCTCTGATGTATTTTATATTATATTTATTGTATATATACGTATGAATCAATAGTAACTGCTTTCTGAAATAATTCGTCTTGGCGAACAGGAGCTCCTTTACATATCTTAGAAAATTTCAGACATAAATCCAAATGTATTTATTCAGCGAGCCCCGTATAATAAAATATAGATAGCGTAAAATGTTTCTTATTATTAGAACGATAAATAACGAGCAGGTCTTACCGACCTACTCTGCGCGTAATATCAGTACCTGCGAATTTTACAATTTTATTTCACGTTGGAATGTAAACCGGAAGCCATCCGAAAGCGAAAGCCAAATTATAAATGATAATAAAAAAGTGCGCACGCGTAAAAGCGGATTCCAATAGCAGCACGGGCGTTAATCAATTTTATAAATATACTGCGGATAGTAATTGACTTAGTCTGGGTATTATTCGAGGCGTAACAAGCGGGGAGAAAAGTTGCGGGACGGTTGGCGAAGGATTTCGAATATCCAGCCGGTGGATTCTGCGGTTTTCCGGCGAGTTTGCTCGCTGCCCGAGCAGCCATTCGGCTCCAAATTAAACTCCCACCCGCGGCGGCGTTTACGCCGAAGCCACGTGTAAACTCGAGTGCAATTCGCTCGTCGAGGCACGGCTACGGCCGCGAAAACCGCGACGTCGTCGTTGTTTTCCAGCGTGATTACCGGCCCGCCAGGCCTCCTTTATTCCGGATAAACGTACCGTGTTTCTCGTCGACGGATTTCGATCGATCTACCCCCCCGCCCTCGTACTCGTCCATCTTCTGCCTCTTTTTTGTTCGTCGGACAAGGGAGAGTACGTTTCGTAGGGTTTGTGGAATGCCGGCTTTCGGTTTATGCGGAAACTCCACCTGTGGTTATTCTTGCAAAAAGCATCGCAGCGTTTAAGGTGTTAATGGAAAAGGGAAGTTTAAGGGGTTAGGAAGCGGTGGGGAGGGAATTGGAAATTTAGATATTGGTGGTAAAGGGAAATTGATTAGGTGGTAAGTAATTAGTGGTAGAATTGGGGGATTGAAAGATTGATGTATTAAGAAGATTAGAAATTTAAAGGTTTGGGAATCGGTGAGAGGAGAGTTGGGTAATTTAAATGTTAGTGGAAGGAAGGAATTAATTACTTTAGGCATTGGGTTCTTTGTGAAAAGGGATTTTAGGATTCAAGTATTGATAAAAAGTAGGAGTTGAATTGGTGAAGAGTTGGGGAATGTAGATATTAATGGTGAAAAGGAATTAATTGTTTTAATCGCTAGGTTCTTTGTCGAAAAGGGATTTTAGGGTTTAAGTATTGATAAAAATAGGGATTGAATTGGGTGAAAATTAGGAAATATAAAAACTAGTGGCAAGAGGATACTAATTAATCTAGACACTAGCTAATTATCACTAGTCTGCGGATTTTTATACGCTTATGGGAAAGTTAGATACGTGAAAGATACAAAATGCAAGTAATACACAAAAGTGATATGAATTATAATATTTAAAGACTGAAATGAATTTTCATTTATGGTCCATTTCTATAGCATAAAACATTCGCAGTCTAATAATTGCAATAGGAAATAGATTAGAATTTTTAGACATTAATAGAAGTTAGAGATTAAGACATTTAGCTATTGTAATATATTTATTAACTGCACATGTTTATGCATTTATAAGCAACTTAAGCTCCCAAAATATGTAAGAATGCACCACTTATCTAAAGTAAAATACTCTACCCAATAGAGTCAGCTAGATAATAAAATAAATTTCAACAAACTGGGGGATTCCATCCCTTTAGCAATAGAAATACCGATTCGTATCAATTTATATCAATTTGCATAAGAATTCGCAGTATAATAGCACGCGAGGGTGCGAGAAATTCTGGTATTATTAAACCGTGAGCGGAGAGGAGGGAAACGCATAAGCGGTATTACTTGTAAAGATCGTTGTTAAAATGCCGGTTTAAGGTGGAATTAAGTTACGCGCACGTAGAAAGAGACCGATGCACGAGGTAGAACGCCTTTTAGAGATACTGGAAAGGTCACTCTGAACGAAAGGTCAGTTTAATTCCATTAGATCGTGGAAGCCTTTAACGTTCCCCTGCGTGGGCAGAAACGATGAAATTTGCGGGCTGATCGGTTGAACAATGTCGCGTATCGTTGCATCTCCGCCCCCGACGTGTTTTACAGTTTCTTTGTTCCTCTTTTTTATCTTCTTGAAAATTAACCTCCCGATGATCCCCTCGAACTGCACACGCCACGTTGAACATCAACAATCCTTCGACGCGTTTCTTATATCATTGACGAATCATAGGATAGACTATTCGTTGTTATGTAGAATTATTGGAAGGCTACCTGGTTCCTTTACTATTTTAGTATTATACGTGACCTTACTGAATAGTAATAATATATAATTATTAATATAATAATTTAGAGCAGACGAAGACGGCGACGCTTTTAACCAACCCCTTGTCTTACAAATTTTAAGTTTTAGTAAGTTTTAATCATTCTTTTAAGTTAAGTAAGTTTTGTCCAAGTCTAATCAGGGTCTGATGTTTCCTACAAACGAATGGTCAATCCTTAGTCGATGCTTATATATAAGTACTCGTTCGATGTTATTCTTTTCAAGATTTCTCCGCTGGATCTCGATAGCGATTATCTAACGTGGATCAGGCTGTAGAAACCCGGACGGTATAGAAGGCTATGCGCAGAGTTCTCAGATCGGCAAGCGTTTCTACTTATGGTGGACTAATGTATTTTGTAACTTGTAGATCTCGGATAAGGAGCAGTTACGGCTTCTGGAAGTGACAGTAAAGCCTATGGTGGTTCTCAACCATACGATATATGCACTTACAACTGCCAGCCATAAGTACTAACAATAGTTAAATTGGCCAAAAAGTTTTGTCGCTTTACTGCAATGTAGCCCACGAATTGCGATACATAAGCGAATATATGCAAATTATTTTTTGAACGCAAGTAGAATATGTTAGCAGAGTCTTCAATCTATCATTCAGAATGAAATCTTGACGATTTTGATTGTACGTATTATAGTTGACATAGTCTTCAAATGGAAAAAAATAAGGAGCGTTTTTGGTATATACATTGCTTTGTATTACCACTGTTGAGGTAAAATGCATTATAACGCATTTTCAAAATAGATTAGGAATCTTCAAAATAAACAGCATGTTTTCTTTAACCAAATAATTATTATACTAAAATTGCTGCCTTTTATAGTAAAGACAAACGACTGTTATACTAAACATTTTTACCTTTGCTGAATCTTCCTGTAAATTATTTATAACGCGTCATCTTTCTCTAATGTATAGAATAAATAATAATGATACCACAAAATGGCGTCATCCGCAATGAACGCGATAAACTAGGGAAACATTGCGAATAATAAAATAGGCTAATGTAAAGTGGAAGATTATCACCACTCGCGAAGAACACTTACGAAATTCTCTGATCTTCAACAAAATTTCGATACAATCGAACTTACCATGAATTTAAAGATCAAAGCCTCATCTTTTCAAAGACACTTTAAAAATTGATACGCAATTGTTTTTTCGCCACGTTGTTCCACTTTAAAAGCGAAACGTGTCGTTGACATCAGAGTACAAATCGGTATTAGCAGGATAATTTGTGAAAAGTTCAAAACTAATAAAATAAATACCCGATCGAAATAAAGAGAATAAAGATTGTAATTATTCGGGGCAGAAAAAAATTGGGAATTGTTATTGCGTGAGTGGGAAATCAACAAACAATCGGTTCGATTTCAATGGGAATTCAAATTGGAAATTCGACTGGTGGATGTACGTACCATTTGCTTTTTGCATGTATAATTTTGCCATCGCAAATTGTCATTGCTTTCGCGATTGCATCCATTCAATGGGACAAATATAATTGCTGTTAACGTTTTGCGTTAATGACGCATGCAAATATCGTCACGGAATATCGATAAATTTGAGTTGCTGCCCCGGACAAATTTCTGTCATGCTTCGCTGTTTGCTATGTCAATTGCACGCCAAAGTATCCTTCGCGTATTCGCCTTTCGATAGAAGTTAACGGTTAATTATTTGCGGACGTCAGTGAATAGTTGCACGATCATTTCTCAAAGTTAGTCTATAATTTAGTAGTCTGAACATGTCTGTGGTTGTAAGACAGAACGACGTGTAAGCCGCAAGTTTTTTATTTCAAGGTATTGTTATTTAAAACTTTGAGTACGGATGCTAAATATCGGATCGTTTGATATATCGGCATTTAAAGCAAAAGATTGCAATAGACGCTATGTTACAGACACTATTATTAACCCTTTGCACTCGAAACTATTTTTAATAATATGACACATAACAGCAGCTCCAATACACTTTTCTGATTCTTGCGAGAACTTAATGCTTTATGTATTTTTAAAAAGAAGAAATTTGCTTTGATTTCAGAATAAATGAAAATCGAATTGGTTAATACAAAATTAAGGAAACTTGAACCTTAACTTGTAATAAAACTTACGAATGTCTCCAAAGGGTTAACAATTGCTACGTCGTAATTCTGTCCTGTCTACAAAGGGTTAATTTATGAAATGCTACTCGTGCTATAGCAAAAGCACAAAGTACGAATACACTTACAATGTGTTTTCAATGTTTCTTTAACAAAGTAGTACGCAAAAAAGTGTTCGCAAATTTAGTCCTGTTAATCATAGAACGCTCAAAGTTATGGGACGTTTAACATCCGCCTACTAAAGCATACAACTCTCGAGTTGCAAAGGAATCGTAAAGTCCGAACACGAATGTACTCAAAGGGTTAACACATTATCGATCGCTTGGGAATATTATTGATCACGCTGTGACAAATTACACTACTTACTACAAGATTACACTACTCGGACCACTGGTAAGCATGCACCTGCACTCACTCATCATTTCGCCCTCCCATTCATTCGCCTAGCTAAGTACACGCGCCTATCACGCAGCCGTGGCACCCTTTCGCTCTCTTTCCACCTATAACTCACCGCAATATATATACATATATATACACGCGCGTAATCGCGCGAGGAGCCGAAACCAGTTCTCCGCGTTAATAAACGCGAACACGGTGTGTCGATAGCCGAACACACGAAGGCACGGGAAGCATTAAGCGCAACGTGGATACCGGGAAAAATTGTTGCACCGCTGTACGAGGTGTTCTTATCGTGTCGAAGCAGAGTGGATATTGGCGAAGCCGAGAACCGAGTGATTTCGGTGGGAAAGAGATAGATTTCGGGGTAGCTGACCCCTTTCGCGAATCAGCTGTTCGCCAGCGTAGAGGGAGAACTGGCTCTGGCGGCGGATTTCAAAGCATACCTCGCTGGAAGAGGAAGGAAAACGAAAGACATAGGAGGGTTGGATGAGGACGGAGCGAAGAGACGAAAGGAGTATTAAACGCGGGATGAAAGAGGATAGGAGAGCGAGGTGAAACGGTGCCGAGAGAGAAAGAGAGAAAGAGCAAGAGAAGAAGAGAGAGATTGCGAGCGGACGCGTGGGAGAGTTCGGCTTGAGGGATGGTGCTCAACCTTGCACAGGTGAGCGGAAGTCGGGAACATCTTTGAAAGTTCCATTAGCTCGTGGGAAATTTGATCTTTCTTTGATGCATAGCACAGCTCCGCTCTCCTCGTTGTCCTACCCTTCTTTCCCCGATAATAACTGTTTGACGATGATGGATTTTGCCCGCTCTCGGATGCTCTAGCTTCTTACGGCGGCGAATATTTTAAGGATTTGAACTGTTCAAGGGTCGCGGGTTGGATTCTTTTAATGCACCTGGGTTACGTTTGGGCTTGGTAAATACTCCCGAGAGTTTCACGGTGATGAATTATAACCTCGGTGGAATTTTTGGGTGGAAGCTTGCAAGAGAGAGAGGGGAAATGGTACAGGTTTGGGGCATTTAAGGGTTGAAAATTAGGTTCTTTCTGTAAAGATGGATTACGTTTAGGTTAGGTCTATATTTTGAGGGTTTCGTGATGATACATTATTATCTTGTTTGAATTCTTGAATACAGACGTTGTTTCCAAGAGAAAATATTAGGTATTTGGGGCATTTAGGGGTTGAAAATTACATTCTTTTAATACAGTTGAGTTACATTTAAATTAGGAGGATATTCTGAGGTTTCCATGATGATACATTATTATCAGGTTGGGATTTTTAGGGACAGCTGTTATTTGAGAAAGGTAACATTACAGATTTGAGCAATTTAAGTGTTGGAAACTAGTTTCTTTTAATAGAGCTGAGTTACATTTAAATTAGGAGGATATTCTGGGGTTTTCATGATGATACATTATCTTCTAATTGCGATTTTTAGAGGCAGCTGCTATTTGAGAAGGAGGACATTACAGATTTGGGACATTTAAGGGTTGGAAACTAGTTTCTTGTAATAGAACTGAGTTACATTTAAATTAGGACGATATTGTTAGGGTTTCCTGATGGTATATTAGTATCTCGTTGCAGCTTTTAGATGCTGGTATTATTTGTAAATGGGAACATCACAGATTTGGGGCATTTACGGGTTGGAAATTAGGTCTTATTAATAGAGTTCAATTAAATTTGGGGTAAGCTAATATTCTGAGGATTTTATGATGATACACTTTGGTTTCATTGGGATTTTTTAGTGCAAATGTTAGTTGAGAGAGGAAACAAAACAGATTAATATAATTCAAGGGTTGAAAGCTGGGCTTTATTGATATGGTTAGATTACCTTTGGGTTAAATGAATATTCTGAGAATTTCACGATGCTACATCTTTCAATTTAGATTACTAGTGAAGAAATATTAGGCATATAAATAATTTAAGGGTTGAGAATTGGCTTCTATTTGTCACAGGTAACTTAAGTTTGGATCAGGTGAATATTTTAATGGTTTCACAATGTAACATTTTAGTTTCATTAGAATATATCAACACAGGCTGCTTAAAAGAAGTATCAGAGATTCAAATAATTCAAATGTTGCAATTAGGTTTGCACTCTATTTCTTGAATCTTCTTGAACCAATACGTTGTCGCTCCGCGAAAGAGGAACGCGTTCGCATATGTATGTAATCGAAGAGAGAACCACGGTGGGAAGAGGCGGCGAGAGAAAAAAGTTGCGTCGATGAAGTGGCATAAATTGCGGTCGGTGGTGTGTCGCGATTCGTCGTGGCACGAATATCAAAGCGCGATCGTTTGATGGCACTCGAGGTTCGCGGCTAGAGTGCCGCTTGACCCTGTCACTTGCTTTCCAGCCACGCCACTCAGGGCCCTCCGGAATTAAATCAATTAAAGGGACCCATCGTGTTATTCGCGCCGCCGCCGCCGCTTCTAAATCGCCTCCCAGATTCTAAATCGTCTCACGCGTTCTAAACCACTCCGCCCGCGCCACTTATTATCATTCTCGCTTCAATCCCTTTATCAACTTAAAAGCGACAATCACAGCGTAGCGTAATCAGTTTATTATCGACGATACGGTAGAAAATTTGTCGAAAGTAGGATTGTTAGAATTCGAACACTGATTGCACGCATGGACGACTAATTATTGGTTTGCTACGTTCCATTTGCACCCAAATGTTCAGCGATATTTTAGTGATTCTGATCAACTTCTTACCTTATAACTTTTATTATTTTACTGTTACAAATTAATGTATTAGGTGTGGTAGTTAACTTGCTTTTTAGTTCCTATTCAATGCTTGTTTACACAAAAGTCGGGCACAATTTTAATGTTGAGCTTTAGATAACAGTTTTGCGTTTAAAAAATATTCGAAGTACTCCTATTTTAAAGTGCAATGGGAGTTTCACGAATCACGGAGCACCGTATTAATTTCTACGCTTGATCTTTAAGCATTCAGCATGATCTTTAATAAATATGTATTAGGTTTTGAGCAACCTAAAGAATTGCTCACTATAAATCAGTCGGAAAACTGTTTTTGTTAAGGGCCAGATATTATTGCGGTTACGTGACGTATACAAAAATTGCAAGCATAATTTGCAACCTAACGTTGAATAGATATCGGTGAATGGCGATAGTGATTGAAAGAGTCTCGTGTATTTGTGAAAGGCGATAACTGGTATTCCTATCTCAATAAGCTTCTTCTGCAAAACAAATAAAGAATATCTTCGCTACTCTTTTATTGACAAGATTAAAGTGCACTTATAGGTGCAACTATTTGTAATCTTTATACATTTATACAAAAACATACAGAATTCATCCAACATACAAACGTATAGAAAATATTCAAAGTAAGATACGTGTTGCAATATTTGGAAGCTGAGGCCAATCTGTATTTATCATCCATTTCTTTATTCGCATTTACAAACAAACTAGTTTGCATAAAGGTTCACAGTCTGGCAATAATGAAGCGAAACTAATTCTTTTTTTTACACAAAATTCCACGATTCGCATAGTAGGTTAAAGAAGATATATATGTTATTGTTTGCGCCGGTGAAAAGTGCTCGACACGAGCAACTGCACTCGAAACCACATACGAGGAACGTAATTTTTATAAATAAGGCTCGCAGAAGAGAGTTGTAAACACCTGTATGAATTTCGCGATGCGAAACGAGCAAAGCTCGAGTGTCTTGCCAGACAGACACGTTTGTTACGTGTGCCTGGATGATCGTGCGCGTAAGTACGTGTACTATTGTTGAGCATGGGTTGAACAATAGTTAGCGTACGCTAACTACTCGCAGCGATCGCGGTGGAAATAGCAGATGGTTGAATAATTAGCACACCCTCGAGGATTTTCTGCGCGTATGCGCGTGCCGTATTCTCTGTGTCCAATTAAGCGCTGCTGTCAACGATAGAAATTAATCTTCTTCTTCTTGAGAATGTAATAAATATCAAAGCACCGCGATTTATTGCGATTACAGGAGACTGGTTGGTGGCGAGTGGCTACGAAAAGGATTTGTACACGTTGCTTAGATTTTCACTGAAAGGGAACTTTGTCTCGTTAACCTCTTGCACTCGAGAACTCGGAAACGATATTATTTAAGATTGGTTACAAACTCGAGAAATTCGCTGTGGAGCCATTGCTATTCCTAACGCAAAGAGAACAGTTAATCACAGCAGTAATTTTACTTATTTTCTTACCCCTTTACTATTCGAAAGGAAATTCCTCGACAAAGTAAACTAAGTTTGATAACTCTCGAGTGCGAAGGGTTAATAAATTATCGTGATTGTTGTAGTTATTATTAAATGTAAACGTTTTGGTGGCTTTGTAATATTTGCGTGAAAACTAATTGGATGCTTTTGAGAACGATAAATGCTTTCTATGGCTCCTATTAATATACACAGTGATTACAGAAAGTATTTGTAAGTACACGCTTACATTTTTTAGTTAGGTACTTTATACTTATTAGATTCTACATTTTAATCTTTCTGCGAGTAATTTTTTATAGCTGCATAAGACTTGATATTAAGTAACGGGAAATTTGCTTTAATTGGATTTAGTTAATTGATGGTTGAGCAAAACAAAAAAAAATACAGTTGTGTACAAATACTTTTCGTAGCCACCGTAATTTTCAAGAGTAATTAAAAACAATTAAATGTTTTTAACAAACAAACAATTTAATAAAAAATAATTTTTAGTAAAGTAACATGAATTAAAATCCATTAGAATTCATCTAAACTTCAATTATTTAAAACTTCCATGTGTATCGTGCTTTCAAGCTTCAGATGTAAATCATAAATTATCGAATGAGTACAAAATACAGAATTTTCCAAGCTGGCATTTTTTGATCGGATCTTAGACTTAGGATTGCATAGGGTTACATAGGATACAAATTATAGGAAACTCGGCATAATTGGTTAATAATTGGTTTAGTTAGATCGTAGCTATTGGATGAAAAAGAACGGCGAAGAAAGGAATGCTTGGCAACGAAAGCAAACGAGAGACGATGGAAAAGGCGAGAGGAAGCGAGAGTTGTTATGTCATAAGCAAAAAAGTTGTATAGCTGACTAGCGGCGCCACTCGACCACCATTTCACGCCATATCGCCTCCTCTTCTTCTTCTTCGTTTTCACCCCTTTGCGTTCTTCTCGTTCCTTTTCCCTCGTTTGCCGATTATCTCACTCCTTCCACGAGAAATCGTTCGAGGATCGTTTGGGGAATACTTTCATCTAAGGATGTATATTATTATATTTATCAAAATAAGGGATTATTGAAGGTTTATTTTTAGCCTAACTTCGGTAATTTTGTAAGGAAATTATTTTTGGCAAGAATTTTTATAACAGAAGATAATTAAAAAGTATATTAGAAGGTTTATAAAGAATATTGTCTTTAGGAATTATTTTTAACAGGGAAGATGCTTTAGGAATTATCTTTAATAAAGCGGATCCGTTGGGAATTATTTTTAACAAGGAAGATCTTTAATTTTTAATTTTGTAAGTTTCGTAAAAAATATTCAATGCAAATAACGTTTGGTAAGAATTATGATTGTTTATAAATTATATAGCTTTCGAAGCTAAAGAATATCTTCTAGGAATTGTTTTTGGTCAGGAATTTTTTTAATTCCTCCTACAGGAATTTTCCCCACATTTTCAGTGCGTAGAAGAATAAATCGGAATAGTTTTCGTTAATGAATACCGAATTTTATAAAGGGCCTCGGTGTCGCGTATACCAGGGAGATAATTATGCCAATTTGTCGACTGGATAATTGGGGGAATTGAATCGCTGTCGATCATGGTCGCATTTGCGGAGCCCGCCAATTAATCTGCGGTCGCCACACTCACAATAACTGCGGCTGCCTCACAATCGAATCCGACGACCGACCGATCGTGCCTCGCTAATTACCGATCTATCCGCCATTAACGAATACCGAAATTAGCTAGCAACTATTTCACTACCTCAACCAAAATCTCTCCTGCAATTAGACGTATAGTTTAACGCGTTTAATCCTTTCGCAAACCTAAATCCTCCACTCGTTTCTTTCGCAAAACTATTTAAACTAAGAGTGCCATTTAAATTATACCTTCTACATTAACACGTTGACTGTATTATTGTGCATGTAATGTATTTGTTGTTGGTCACCTACGGCTGAAGTTTATTTTTTAAGTGAAGCCATGGTGATGGTGAAAAGGTTGAACAACATGTTACGAAATAAAAAATGGCACTATTCAACTATTAGGTAAACATTGTTATCGTTACTGGAACATAATATTTTGCAGAAGTTAAGTATTACGATGTACCGTGTTGAATCGTGTTAAATTCTATTATGGTCCTCGGAACAAGGTATGTAAAAGTTGCCTGGCGGTGAACGTGTTAGAATCAGAAGCGCGATAGGCGATTAGATTAGGTGGTAGAGCTATGAACTATGCTATATAACTATAAACGAACCACACGATCGTATAGATTTCTTTAATAGTAATATGACGTTTTTTAAAAGATGTTATATATTTCTGCACTCGGTATATTCATCCATCTAATTAATTAACTTTTGTGTCCATTCAATATGTATATCGTCTCAAAATTGATGTAACAACATGTTAAAACTATACACTTTAAAAAAGTAAAAACCTATACTTTATACAAAAGTCAAATCTTTCACTTATTAAACTACAAAATTCCTATGCGTAAATATAATAAAATTCTTTTATATTCGTCTCAAATTTAGTAAAAAGAAAGAAACGTGATTGAGTCTAAAAAAAAGACTCAAAGGGTTAAAGTATTCTTTGCACGATTTGCGCGCTACATTAAAATTTGCAAGCTGCTCAAATCTGCTGTATTTCTCTAGCAATATTTAATTAAGCGTTGCACAGCGGGGAAAAAAAGAAGAATCGAGATGAGGGCTCGAAATGGTGGCTCGATTAGGTGAGCATAATTAAATTGATCATTTGCGGAGGGTGGCGAGATCGGTAGCTGGATCGGGGCGCGCAAATAATTCCCGGCTGCGTCAAGTATCGCGTTCGACAAACCCGCGCACGCTGTTCACGTTAATATTTGCACCTGTGCAAATATGCACTTTCAATCGGCAATCAACGAATCGTGTGAAACACCCTGTGAAACACGCGTGTACGTCGCAGTTTAAAGAGAATTCTTGCACTTTGATTTGGTCGAAGACGAAGACAGGAGAGATACCAATATTTAAACCGAGAAACAAATTGTGGAAATTTGGCAAACCTCGAAGATCTTGGAACTTTGAAGCAAAGTTGATTAACGAGGGCGATGGAAGAATATCTATTCTTGATTATATTATAAGAAAGCTTTGCGGAAACAAAGATTGCAAGCGATTAGAAAGTGTTCAAGCGGTGATTTAGACTGGGATAATTTAGTTTAGACTTAGTCATTCGTTATAATTAAACTGCGGTGTTTTATGCATTTGTAGGAAACTTAAATTGGTAGCTAAGTGTATAGTGCGTATAGTATGCAACAATGTGTCAAATATCCAATGCAAAATGAACGTTGCAATATTTAGAGTGTTAAATATACATAGTATGCATGCGTAGCATGTGTAGATCTTTAATTAAATTTCCACTTTCTTAATTGTGCTGGTAAAAATGTGAATTTGGATAAAGTTCCGCGGTGGAGTCATAGTGATTGAAGAATAGCTTCATCTTACTATAGCAGAGCTTTGCAAATTAGTTAGGATTCAAAATTTCAGCAACAATGCGCAGGAATTTTTAATTCAGTAATTTAAATAATTATATTAATATATATTATAATATATATATATTTTGATTATTATAATTTAAATTAATTTAAGTTTAATAATTCTAAATATTGATGCTAATAATTTGAATTTAATGGCAGAGGAGTAATTTAACCAGCGATAGTTTAGATTAGGGAACAGTTAAAATTTTGAACCTTTGGGGAAGCATAATTCATCGCGGTAATTGCAGAATACTTTGACCGTAGCATAACGACCGCGTATGATCATAATAATAAGAGCCCGGTAATTGCTGCAAAAAGAGAGAAACGGGATTGGAATTAAAAATTGAAGGAGGCCATTCGAAAATTATTCGTTAGCTCGTTAATTATGTTGCAAAGTACAGGAATTGTCGGCACATAACCGCGCGGATACTCGACGCTGGCCGATTAATATGCGCTATACGGTGCGCGTGAAATACGATAATGATCAGGGTTGTTTCGCGATCCACACCGCGGATCCATTCATTAATATTGATCGGATTCAATTTTCATCGATCAACGCGCTCCGATCTACGTCTCCATCCGCGCCTATCTCTATTTTCCATCGCCGCAAACACGCCGATTTCCATCTAAAAAGAATGGAAACACGTGTCTTGGCTATTTAACTCTTTCGCTACGGCATCTTAAAATTGAACGCGTCGCGGATGCACATATTAGAGTAATTCTTAGTCATTTGGAAATAGCATGCGTGGAAATATTTAGGTATTTGGTATTGTTAATTGAAACGTATTATATGGTGATACTAATGGAAATTCTACTATGATTAAAAAGAAAATGACAACGTATGTTAACAAATAATTGTCCATGTTTTCAGGACGTGTATACACGTTCTTCGTAGCGAAAGGATTAAAATATTGCTGACAAGCTATATCTGTTTTTGTATCGCATTGCGAGTCGCTGATCTCAATTATATTACACGTAATCGTAGAAACGCGTACATATTTCTATCTAATCGCGACATTTCTCATGGTCCTGAGTTACTGGGTAATCGCATGACAAGCGTATGGCTCCGCGTCTTTATGTTAAATCACTCTCTTCTTTGTAAGCAGTCGAAGAATAACTTGGGCAAATATTGTTAAACAGCGTACCAAATAACAGTCTTTTATCCGTTTAAAAAGTTATTGGAATCAACAACAATATCTTCTGGAATTTTTCGACTGACTTTGGTTGCAACACGTGTCCTGTTGCTTCCGCTATCTTAAACATCGTTCACCTGTAAATCCAGAAGCAAGTTCAGTCGATTACGTATTTTCCCATTACGATCGACGAGTGGAAAGCTCGTTCTGGTTGCAGGATAATCTGGCTCGATTCTTTCGTCGGTTCCTCGTCTTCCCTTTTTTTTTCCCCGGTTTCCCCTTGCATTCCGGTTACATACCGAAAGCACGGCCGGATTCCTGGGCCTCTCTTTGTGCCCGTGTATCGTTGCACCCGTGCAGCTGCAACTCGGCTGGCAACTGCCGGGCAGGTGATACCAACACATGCTGCGTGCTCCATGCTCTCTAACTTCCTCTCCTACCATCGTCATCCGCAACCGACCGACTTCTCTGCCCAAACGTAGAATTTTTCTCTCCGCCGTCCCGCAATCTTTCCGCTACCTTTGTAACACGATTGCTTCGAATAGGATCGTTTCACTCGTCGCTGGACGTCACGCGTATCCATTTCAATCTCCAAGAGACGCTTTATAACCTACGAAGAAAAAAAAAGGAAACAAGATAGATTGAAAATGAACGAGTTACGACTTTTTCAAACCCATCGGTCTTTCAGCGGCCACCATGTATTATCAAACAAATTTTGATGCGCAAAGGGTTGCATAACGCGATACCTAGAGACACAGGACTGAGGAAAATCGAAAACGAACGCGTGAAACGTTTGGCCAGAAACGCGATCCATTTGAAGTCATCGTAGCGTACGAGTATATTTATAGGCATACGCATTTTTACTTGCTCGACGACTCGACGTGTGGCAGATTTATAGGGCGCGGAGGCGAGCACGGTTTTTATAACTCAATCTCTGTTGGTCCCGGGCAAAAAGCGCGCGTTGTGTGCGAAAAGTGAATAAAAATCGCGTTTCTGGTTGCCCCGGCATCGTAAATGGCGCCCGGACACGCGATCGTATCCTTCGGAGAATTAAACAGGATTAAATAGCTTGTGGGCTGTTTCTATGAAATCGGTAGATAATTAAATGTGCGGTGATAAGTGGAGGAAAATATTGTAAAAGAGATTATAGGATGATATTTAATATAGACGCGATATTTAAATAATACGCTATGCTTAGATAATTTCTTTGCGTTACTTCTGGAAGAATTAATTCATAAAAGAGTGGATTTCTATAAGGATGAGTTCTTAAAAGAATGGATTTCTAAAACAGTGAATTGCCCTAAGAGAATGAATTTCGAAAATAATGTATTTCTAAAACAATGAATTTTTCCAACAGAACGAATTCCATAAGACAACAAATTTCTAAAAAAATTGAATCCTCAAGCTATGCAGTCATAGAAATTATTAAAATTATTTAGATGATACACAATAGTGCGCTATATTTACATAACGTTTGATACAATTACTAAAAGAATGGATTTCTAATACAATGAATTATTAAAGCAATGAGTTTCTAAAAGAATAAATTTCTAAAGCATCGAATTATCCGGATATGCAGTCTTGGGGATTGCAAGCTATCCTATTATGAAAATCACGCTAACAATTAGACTGTGCGCGGATCTTTATTCATTTATGGGAAAATGGTACGGAATTCAAAGATACAGAAAATATAGAAAGTAAAATGCGAATTATTTTATGCAAAGGGTGAAACAATCTTCTATTTTAAATCTCTCGCTTCGTTCTGCTACTTTTATACAATTTATTCGCAAGAATATATTATATTCACAATATATTCTGGTATTTGTGATTCCCATAAAGATTCGCAATCTGCTAATGACTATTTAAAAAAGAGGGAGAAAAAGTAGGTGGCGATGCGAAAAAGTTTGTAACCGTGTAAGAGTAAATAAATGAACAGTGTGAAAGAAAAAGAACAAGGTGTCAGCCGCTAATAAAGTTTATCTAAGGAAGTGGAAAAATAAGGCGCCCCTGATATTGGAGCTATTTAAAGAAGGAAACAATAAATAACTTCTCGAAAGCTCGAAGTGTGAATTGATGCACAAATTTTCCCGTATCATTCGCAGCAATTTTATAGTACTCGTACCACGAATGGCGATGAATTTGTAGCGAAAATAATAAGAGCGAAGCAGCATTTAAAAGTGAGTTTACGTAGCGAGATAATGTAATTGGATGTGGTCTAGAATTTTAGAGAATTGGTCTGTTCAATGGAAGATTAGGCGGAGACCGAAGAAATCGAGTAATTGACGGAAACAGCGTGTTGAAAGTGGGTTATCGAGCAATTACAATGGAGCAAGGATAAATGGCGGAAGTGGCGAAGAAGATTAGACACGCTCGCGTTAAAATTCCGCGATTTGAAACAGCGATGAATGATCATCGACCCCGCTTTTATCCGCTCCTACGCTCGGAAATATTGCGCCTCTGATAATGCAGCGATCTATCGCTCCGAGACGGCGAAAACATTAACAATTGTCCGTGATAATTCCTTCCTGGCTATTCTGATTAGCAACAGTGAGTAACGCGAATCATCTTTCGCGTTGAAACGTTCCACAACTTCTATGAATCTTCAATTTTAATAGTATCGCGATTAAAAGCTTTTCGAGAAGTATAAATCCACGGGGAACCGATTCTTCTGGTATCGTAAAATATGGGATTAAGATTAGGATCTAGTATCGTAAAATTGGAATTCTTTTGATCCATTCAGGTTGAAAAATTGGTTTCAAATTTGTGTTGCTTACTAGTATTATATTTTACAATATAAAGTTAAAGATTTTCTTTTTTTTAAGAATACGAGTAAGCAATACAAATTTGAAATTAATTTTACAACACGAATGGATTGAGAGAATTTTAATTTTATGATACTAGATCTGATTTTAGATACTAGATTTTATGATACTAGAAGAATTGGTTCCTCGTGGATTTATGCTTCTCGAAACGCTTTTAATATGTATATTGTAAAATTTTGTAAAATATATTTGTACTTAATATTACAAATTTTAAATTTATGCTTAATATTCATAATTACAATATTGTAAAATATTGTAATATTCTTTCAAGGTACGCAAATCACTTTCCACGAGGAACAATTTTTTAACTTCAGTACCATTAAATACGAACCACTTTCCACGCAACAATAATCTCCAGTCGTAGTAATATTAAAATTAAAACTCTTTCAATAAGTACGAATAATTTCCCTATAAATTTGAAATTCTTCAAAAAATTCTCCAAAAGAATTTTTTAATATTAATTTCAAGACCTTTCCAAAAGTATCTACGTTTAAATGGTTAATAAATTGATACGCGTATTCGTTAGATAAAATTGATTAAATAATAAGTATATTAGAGATAAATAGTACGTATTTTTGGAAGAAGAAAAATTGGCGATAAATTTGTATGAACTGTGTACGACTCAATCGAAGTTACTCGACGTTTTCTCTACGGTACCCAGGAAAGATTTCGTATCTGAGACACGATGACATCGGATCGCATTGCCTCTTGCGCTCAGATATCATCTCTGGCTGTAGATATTATCGTCGTCGGGCTAGAAAATCGACGTGCCAGCGAACAAAGGGAGAGCTTAATGGTCTAGTAACCTCGACACCTCCGCGACAGAAGCCAGAAGCCGTTCACCCTTCCTTTTTCTTTTCCAACGCATCCTACACCCTCTGATATTGCACCAGAAGCATTAAAAATTTCATATAGAGAATGGAAAAATAGCATCTCTCTATCTGATCAGCTACAGTTATCGATTACGTGCAAAAGTTTCGATTAGATCGCGAGAAATTCTGTGAGAAACCATTTCGGTATTTTCAATTCTTTCAAATTTAATTCAAGAAAAACATTTAAAATAGCAGCATGCTCTAACTATAATTGTAAAATGAACTATAGTATAGCCTAGTAATAAAAACATAGGGTTGAAGTTTGGTAAAAAAAGCTTTTCTTTAAAAGGATCAATCGACTAATATATAGCAACTTCAATTCGATTGGAAACCTACTTTTAACACGCATATTTAGCTGTATTTATAGTGTGTATTATACACTTACTGACAAAAGTTAAGAAACAAAGTAATCATTTGCAACGTTCTGTATATTCTTCATCTTTTGAGACAAATAGCTTAGAATAAAAACGAACATAAAAAGGTAACATTACATATGCCAATAAACAATAAGTTATCCTATTCTTAATTCTAATCTATATACATACCTCAGAAAATAAAGAGTACACAAAAATATGAAACGGATTACTTTGTTTCTTAACTTTTGTCAGTAAGTGTATATATTTTTAATATCAAATTCAACGCGAACTTATGGGATGACCTAATACGTATTCAGATCCTTTATACCGTCAATTATAATCCTAATTTCATTCCTCGAATGAAAACAGATATAATAATGTACCATAGAGAAACAATACGTAAGCTGTTAACAAATGATGGTTGAATATTTTAGGGCGTATAAATACATCCTTCGCGGTCAAAGGGTTAACACGCAATTACTCGCGCTTTCAGATAGTTGGTAGTCATTTTCGCCTAACAAGGTAGCCAATAAACGGCGGCAAAAGGCCGACGAATAAATTGGCAAAGGAGGAAGATTGCAGCGAAAAGAGAGCACGGAGAGGCACACTTCCGTTGCGTGACATTTCTGAAACTGCACTTTTCCCGTGTTTATGGTGCACCGGTATATAAAGGGTAAATGACGGTGTATATATATATATAGGGAAATGAATATAGGGTCTTTGCTAATTAACTTAGTTTATAATACTGAGTCCGCGCGGACAAAAGTATGGATAATAAGAGATGGAACATAAATAAAATAAGAATAGGATGAAATTGGAGAATTAGGCTAAGGAAACGGATCTCTTGGTATTCCTATATGGAAATCGAATACAGTATTACCACCATTACTATCGTGAAATACAATAGAATTATTGGACGACCTAATAGGGCAAATGACCCACGTAGTGTCACTGTTCCTATAACTGCCACTTCAATTACTTTATTTAATAGCAAAACAATTGTATAAAGAATCGTAAGTAAACAAATTTTCATACCAAATTTGGACTTTGGTTTACGTAACAACGCATAGACATCGTATATTCGTTTACACTTAACATTTATAAATAAATATTAGGTGGTAAATGTGCTGTTCAACATTGAAACGTGACGAATGTAAATTATAAAGTATGGAACGTATCTTAATTCAATAAGGCGCGACGTTTAACTATACATCTTATATCTGTTACGCAAACTGACGTGTTAACATTAGGTTTACGAACGTTAATTGCATAATTTAACAGGCTTCCGAAAAAATACGTATACCGCATATAAATATTCGAGATTAAAAGCATGATGATGAAGAGAATCAATTAGAATACATATTCATACCATTGTATTAATTGAAGTTAACATAAAGTACTGGAAAATAATATTCATGGTCTCTATAATTTTAGGTATGAAATCTGAAATACGTCAACGTGACGAGTTCCGTAAACCTAGCGTTAATATATGTAAAAAACGTGTTTCTATTTAAATGAAAAGTTTTCGAGTGACAGTACGAAGGACATCAGACTTTATTGTACATTTTCAATGACGTAGTAATGAATTTATAATATTGAACATATAAAAAATGTGTTCATAAATAAAAGAGAGGTTGAAAAATCGTATGCTCCAAACTGGAACGATCTTTATGTTAACGACGTTCTAAAATAAAGTTACGCGCGAACCTTAAAGTGGCAGTACGTGGTACATTTACCCTAGTGGCGTATCAACGCCGTAATCCGCGGGACAAACGGGTTGGACGAGCGTGGGCAGAGCGACGCGGCATTTGCATAATCCGACTCGTTAAGCAATTAAGTCGTTCCGTGTTGCTCACCGGCAATTGCCGACTTCATTTCGGTGGCCGCCATTTTTTGCCTCTCTGGCTGTGCGACTCTTCTTCGAAACTTCGCCGCATTCTTCTGACTCTCGCGAGTCTCCGGTATCTTCGTATTCTCTTTAGTCCCCGAGTAAAGATTAACAATTTCGGAGCTGTTCGCGACAAAAAGTGGTCGATGACTCAGCGCAGAATTCGAGTCGAGCTGGTTCGCGGAAATGTAGAATAATCATGCTGCACTTTCTTTATTTAGTATGATGCGTAACCCTTTGTGGGATTATCGACGGTGTGCTCGTGTACGTGCATATTAATGTTAAAGAACACATGTTGCATTCGTAATTATCAGTGCGTTATGATAGTCGAGGATTTCTATGAGAAAAAGGGTGCGTAAGACAATATGGTAAACAGTGTAAATGGCATTAGAAGTTTACATGTGTTCCAAGCTTAATTAGATAGTATATCGAAAGACAGTTTTGGGAAAATATTGATTACGAGAGTATGGCAATTAATCGAGGACAGTTTACCGAAAAAGGATCTACAGATTTATGGGCTTTTCGAGTATGCATATAACACGAAGAATACATTAACACTTTCGCGACTGGAGACCTAATTCTACGACATTCGAAAGTTTGTAGCTGAATACGAGTAACGTAGTCCTACGTCATTTCAACAGATTTAGTTACAGGCTTTTGGAAATTCTATGCTATTGGGAACAAAAATGAAAGACGCCGGAAGTATATATACTTTATATACTTTATAAATATTTATATATTTTATAAATATACTTTATATACTTTAACCGGCTGGAAGAAGACAAAATTCGACGATGTTAGTTTTTCCGATCGTCCCTTAAATCGTGCACGAGAATCATAGATCTCCATTGCACTTGCTTGTTCCCAAGTCTCGCCTATTTTTACCCCCAAGGGTTTAACGATGAGAATAGCCTGTCTCCTTATAGATTCATTCACAAACAGCCGCGAAAAGCAAATATACGTAACTCGATCGAGCAAGCAGGAACGCCTGTGTTTCGGGCGACAGGGTGCTCGTTACTGACATATATATGAGGGTTGAATAAAATAAATACGGAGGCTAGCCACGTGTACGCGTTTGCACGTATGTATACACCGTTGTACGCGTTTGCTCGAAGCTGGACCGTAGCATAGGGTACGGGATGAAATATTAACACCCTGACCCCATAGGTTCCAGCTCGTGTTCTGATCCACCCGTATGCAATCCTCAATCGAGACTGATTCACATGGTGAATTAAGGTAACCAGATTGCCAGATCGATGATACGGGGTGTGTCTCTATATGTGATCACTGTTCGACACCCTTTATGCTATGTTTTAAAAAGGGGAGATAGTGATTCATTTTTTATGCGACGGGATTATTTAGAGATCGTAGGGAAGAACAATTTCGAACATTTTTCGAAGAAGCAAGGGGATAGTGAGACTTTATTTAGATGGAATGTAAAAATATTTAGTAGCTGAGGAATATGGGGTGAATTTTGTTTAAGATAAATTATTGGTACCTACACATATTATATTCCAATGAATAATAATATAATAAATATTCATATAAATATAAATATAATAATAATAAAATCGTCACTCATTTTTTAAAGAAGGGGAATCGTAAAATTATGCATCTTTCAGAATTGGAAGACGCGACATTTAAAGGGTTAATTCGCTTTCAATCTAACACCTTAAACCTCGTCTCTTTCCTTGCGATTCATTTATTTCCGGTAGTGTAGAAGCAATTCGATTCTCATTCATACTATACCAAACATGTAGTATATTTTACACGCCACCAAAATACCCCAAGAAATAGCGTCTGATCTAAATAAAATTGCAAGCAATTCAATTCACCCCCAATCTAATACCGTAATTATTCTTTGTCTTACGATTCCGTCACTTCCGCTAGTATAGATACAGTTCAGTTCTTACTCAAACAGTACAGAATATCTCGTATATTTTACACGATACCAAACTATCCCAAGAAATAGCGTCTAATCTAACTAAAATTGCATGTAATTCAATTCATCTCCAATCTAACTCTAATTATCCTTTTTCTTATGATTCCTCCACTTCCGGTAGCGTAGAAGCAACTCAGCTCTTACTCAAACAGTACAGAATATCTCGTATATTTTACAGAACACCAAACTACCCCAAGAAATAGCGTCTAATCCAGTGTTTCCCAACGTGGGGCCCCCGCCCCACAGGGGGGCACGTTGATTATTAAGGGGGGCAATTCGAAAATAGACTCGTCCAGAGTTTAAGTTAACCGTATGGCGAATTCTCATTCGCTACTAGAGCTGGATAAACGTTAGATTATAGACAATAGACGTGTGTTTCTTCAACAATTTTCTAGTGATTTCTTTTTAAAACCTATCATTTAAGTTTCTTCAGTGAACAATGCAATTTTTTAAAATTAAAAATTATGTATATGTTACATAGAGGGCATAAGAATTTTAGAAAGGCCAGGTGGTGAGGCATGGCACAAAAAAGGTTGGGAAACACTGGTCTAATCTAAAGATTGCAAGCAACATAATTCATCCCCAATTTAACACCGCAACCTAGCGATTCCTTCACTTCCGGCAGCCTGCAAGCGATTGAATTCTCACTCTCGTAGAACAGGACACCCCGTATATTGACCATACGCGCGGGTATTCAGCATAGGGGATGATGTTTGCACGCAGGGGTTCTCAAGAACGAAAGAGAATCGGTCTCTCGACGAGCGTGCCAGGATTTCCCCTTTCTTCGCGCCGCCACAATTATCATGATCGTTAATTTCACGTTTTTTTCCCGTGCGCACGCAAACGTTTCGCGTCAGTGTTTTCTCTCACTCTCTCTCTTTCTCTCCTCTCCGATCGTTTGTAAACCATGACCAACGCGCTGGTTACATTGTTAACACACCGGTAGTCCCACTTTAGACGCTTCTGCCTTTGTCGCACGTAGATACAGTGGGCCTTTTGCATGGACTCCGCAAACGATCGATAAAATCGTGCGTGTTTGGTTGTTCTGTGTGTCGTCCTTTCTGCTCTATCTCTCTGTCTCTCTCTCTCTCTCTCTCGGCTTGTGTATCCGGCCACGTCGACGTTCGCTTTGTTAAACGAAACAACTATGGCAGAAAACGACAAATAACGCGTTTTGCCCGGCAGCAAACGTTCCGTCTGAAACTCTATCGTGTTCCCTTTTGCCACGCTTTTCCTCGTTTGCTTTTACTTCACTTTTGTGGCCCTCGGTTAAAAGGAACCATATCGTTGCGTACATTGTTATAGCATTTACCAGATCTTTTTTTCTTTTTTCGGCACGCTAAGTGGGCGGAGTTTGGAAAGATTTTACATCCGCGTTTTATTTATTTGCTTATCTATTAACGGGTAATGATTTTAAGGGTTCCGGATTTGTATCTTCGAGGCTTCGAACTGCTGCGCTTCTGAATTTCTAAACCTTCGAATTTCAATATTATGCCCCCAAACTGGAACGACCTTTACGTTAACGACGTTTTAAAATAGTTAACGAAAGTTACTTAAAGCGCGAACCTTAAAGTGGCAGCACGTGGTACATTCACCTTAGTGACCAGAAATCTGTCGCTATTTTCCAACAACAATTCGAAGAAGAGAAGGAGCTTCCTAAAAACGTAGCACAATTTCGTAAGAATGAGTCGGACAATTATCAGGGTGTATTTTCAGTAATTTAGAGGGGGCGAGTCGCCGGCTTAATTCGAATAATTACAGTTAGCGACTGGCACAAAGAGCAGAGAGGATGGTTTCGTGTTCTCTCTGTGCACGCGTCTACCAAAAGCCTCGAGACTTCGCGACCTCTGAAACAATACAGCCTCCCATGGTCTACGTTTCAAATAAAGGGCTTCTCTCTCTCTCTCTCTCTCCTCTCTCTCTCTCCGGTAGCGGCTGTGTGCGTCGAGTCGTTTACACGGCGGAAAATATTCCTCTGTTTATGGTGGACCAGTTTAGATCGGCGCCACCGGCATCGGGAGTCTTGGGTGCACTGACCAAACGACAACAACGTCCAGCTCTCGTTTTCTAAACATAGCGAGGCTTATATTGGCCAGCGAAGCCCCCCTTTTTCTTCGACAGGATGTTGATCGTATCGCGTGTACAACATCGTTGTTCTATCGCCTTTGTCAAACGCGTGGGCGAGTCGGATTCGCCAGATTTAACTGTAAGTGGATCGTGACTCTAAACCACAAAATAATTCAACTGGGATATATGTACCGCGTACTGGCACTTTAAGGTTCGCGCTTTAAGTAACTTTTATTTAACTATTTTAGAACGTCGTTAACGTAAAAATCGTTCCAGTTTGCAGTATAAAATTGTTTAACATCTTTTTTATATGTTCGATATAATAAATTGACAGTAAAAGTCCACGGTCCTTCGTACTGTCACTTGAAAGCTTTTCATTTAAATAGAAACACGTTTTCACATATATTAACACGTCAGTTTGTGTAACAGATAGAAGATATATAGTAAACGTCGCGCCTTACTGAATTATCACACGTTCCATACTTTATAATTTATATTGGTCACGTTTCAATGTTCAACAGCACATTTACCACCTAATATTTATTTACAAATATTAAGTGTAAAGAATATATGATGTCTATGTGTTGTTACGTAAACCGAAGTCCAAATTTTTTATTCTTTATACATTACTTTCCTATTAAATAAACGAATTACAATGACAGCTATACGAACAGCGACAGTACGTGGGTCATTTACCCTGTATTCGAAGTAGAATAGATACTAATCGATATAAATGTTATTCTCTGTTCCCTCGCTTATGTTATTACTCTCTACGCGCGTCTAGTCGCTTGTCATCGATAATTCGTACTGGGAGATGTTTCAATATTACCAGTCATTGATATAGGTATAAATATAGACATAATCGTAATAGAAACGCAAAACTGGGGAAGGAAGCATTATATAAAAATGCTTCTATTCTAAAACGTTGAATTTCCGCAGCGTTAAATTTTGCAAAGCGTTGAATTTCCAACGCGTTATAAATTGTCAACGCGTCGAACGCGTTTTTACCCGCTTCTATCCCATCGCGTTTGATCGAAAGCTTTATTTGCCACTGGTAGCAAAACACTCCGTCTATCCAGAGTTCCTTTGCCCCTCTTTCCAATCCCCTATCGTTTAACCTTCGATTCCGCTTTTCAATTTACAAATCCCTCTTATTGGGCCTCCGCGAGCTTTTTTTTTTCAATTGCGAAAGGTTCCCCGATTTCTTTACCGCTGCTTGGCTTCGCCGACCTTCGTCCTCTTCTCCGAACCAGAGAACCAAGAGCAACTTCACCGCTAAATTTCCCCCCCCCCCCCCCCTCCCGCATCGATCACCCAAACAAAGTTGAGTAACAAAAAAAGGAGAGAAGGAAGGAAGGGAAAAAAGGTTACGTCAAAGGGAGTGTGTACAGGCGGCTATTTCGAGTAGAGATTAAATAAAAATCTCCGTGCAACGACGTCGTCGTGTGCCAGAGAGTTGAAAGCTACGAGGCGAGAGGAATCATCGAGCAGACACGAACACCCTGTATAAGGGTTCGTTTGTGTACACGCGAACAGCGCGGGGAGCGCGTTGGTTAGGCGGGCTGAAAGAAAAGCATTTGTGAAGTTTCACGGCTCCCCTAGCTTGAAAATCGAAACTCGTTTGCGCTCGATAATCGAAGAAAAGCCCGGCGAACCGGCGGGGAGGGCGAAACAATCGACGTGAACGCGCCGCGGCAACCCTTAGGGTCGACACGCTTCCACTTTTCCAATCTTCTCGCGCGCAACTTGCCCTCTCGCAGCGGCGGATAAAAAATTGAAACACAGCCGGCTCCTGCTGAAGATGAACACTGTCGCGCGCACAAAGCTTCCCGGTTGTTTGATCGCTCTTAATTGAAGCCGAGATCAAAAGTGGAAGATTGCCGGTGATGGATTTTGAAGAAGTTCCCTAAAGGTAAAGGTTTCTCCTGCTACGAATTTTATTGTTGTTGCGAGATGAAAGGTACGAGGGTGCTGGAGGATGGTTTATTAAGTAGCTAGGAGGGAAAAGGTATCTCTCTCTCTGTTTCTTGAATTTGATTTTTTGGTGGGTGTATTGATATTTAAGCTGCGAAGGGATGGAAAATTATTGTGGGGGCTTTCTTGTACTCCAGATGGAAGATGTGGATTGGGGGATTATATAGATTTTGAGGAAATTTGGGGTGCAGAAGTATATCTCTTTTTCTTTAATTCGATTCTTGAGGGATACATTGATATTTAAGTTGTGAAGGATTGGAAAATTAATATGGGGACTTTCTTATATTTAAGATGAAAGATAAAAATGGTCGATAAGAAATTTGTAACGAATAATGGGTGGAAATAGGAACCATACTTTTTCCCTATATATTGCTACTGCACTGACAAAAAAGCTGACGTTCACTTGTAATGAATGTTCATTTATTCAAGAACGAAAAGGAAAACTAAATACTTGAATTGAAGAAAAATTGCAAAACTAATAAGTAGATCTTTGCTCATAGTAAATTAATCTGTCATCTTACTCTAATTAACTCACCCTACTTTAACCCTTAGAGAACTATCAAACTACAAAATATAATCTCCACTTCTGATCTGAAATAAATAACTAAATAACTAAATTACTAACTAAATAACTATATAACTTATCAAAAGTAGCTTCAATATATGTGCCCATAATTATGAAAGTGGTCTAAGTCAAAATTAAGAAAAAAATGAGTTTATCAGTTACTTCACATATCACATTACTTTAAACTAAATTAATTCAATGTAACTTTTACGATACCGTCAAAAATGAACCGTTAGATAGTGCTTGTTCGTTCAACATTATACGGAATTCATTTAGCATTAATTATGATAGAGGTCTATATATCTCGACACAAGAAATATATGACTTAAGATCACTTTCATAATTATGGGCACACATCGTCTTCGCGGTTCCCCAAGAGTTACCAGCAAAATTCTCGAACACCGCCGAAACCCGTCCCATTTAGCGTCTTCCATTCCGATAATTCGCCCAAAACAAAGCCAAAGAAAGTTTCGGAGGAAGTGCATCGGCATCGCCGTAGAGTACAGTGTGAGACACCTGCGAAAACACGTAGCGAAAGCAGGCGTGCAACCGACGGATTTAGGGTGTTTTAGGGCGAAGCTTAGAGAATGGGGTGAGAAGACATAGGGTTGCTAGGAGACACCCTCTTCCACATGTTATATTGCATTACCCTATGCGACTCGACTCGCGCGCGCGGGGAAGACGACGGTGAATTGGTTGCACGAGCCTCGCGTTCCCCGCTGTTGGAGTTCAAGGGTGTCTGCGTAGAAAATCGTCGAGCCTCAGTACTTCGCTGTTGCGCCCCCTTTTTCCTGACCTTTTCCACCGCTTCGGGTCCCGGATCGTCTTCTTACGCGATCGCTTTTTCCTCGCTATTTTCTTTCTGGGCATCTTACCCTTGACCTGCGCAACCCCTCTGGCAAATTGTAAAATAGACGCGCGAGTTCTTCTCGCCTCTCGCTTTTCACGGCAGAGGTAATTGCTTTTGGTTTCAGTTTTCCCAACCTTTTATATATTTCGCACAATGAAATTGAAAAGAAACGCTAGATATTCGTAACATGAAGAAATTGTTATTATTTATTTACTATTTATTTCTGATCCTTGCCTTTCGGCTTCGGATGGCTTCCGGTTCCTTGTACAGAGTTACAATATTGTCGTGAAATTACAATGTCCTCTTTCGCTATTTACATGTACACGTACCGACGAAAGTTAAGAAACAGAGTAGTCACTTACGAATTTTTGTGTATCCTTTCGCTTCTAAGATTCCTTAAGTATTTTAAACTACGCTTCACTTTGTTCCTTTCTTGCATACTACGTGCACTCTGCTCCATAAATGCATAAAAGTTTGCAGTCTACTTGTAACGCAGAAGCCACGATTAGAGTTCATGTTAAATTCCATCCTCGATGCTCTGCATTTTTGTCGAATGCGTCTTCCGTAATTCGCCTTACGTCTGTGACTCATTATTGAGACGGGGGGTTAATAAAAGGGGACCCAAGTTATAATCTTCGCGTCGCTTCACGAAATTCCAGCTACATTTTAAGCAGTCTTAAGGTTTCAGTCTCGTTCATCGATGTAAGCTTACACGCGAAGAGCTGTAAGCTCTTATCGGTGGTAAAAGTAGCGAAACGGAACAGAGAAAGAAGACAAAAGGTTTGGGAAAGAGGAACGGCGGCTGGTTTAACAGGTGGCCCATAAAATAGCCGAGCTTCCAATAAGCCCTCACGAACCGTACCCCTTCGAAGCTGGGAAATTTTCGAAGGTACCTGCGCTAATTAGCCGGCGCCCGGGCACTTTTCTACCTCGCATGCTGCGTCTTAATTTTGTCTCTTCCCCCCTTGAAACGAACTTTTAAAATTCCACCTGGCCAACTTTGCTCCGTCTTAGGAAATTTCAAACAATCAGAGACTATGGTAGAATTTTCTTCGTACTTCGCAAGATGTCCAAGATGGTAATTAATATTCCGAAAGTTCCTCGGGGAAGCAGACATTTTTTGTTGCGTTTTTTTTTCGTATAATTTCAGATCTTTAATCCATTTGCTACCAGCCACAAGTATGTATTGTTTTATATAGTTATAGTATATTTTATTTTTGTGGTTTATTATAATGTATACTAATGTAAGACGTTCCGTCTAATCTAAGGCAAACTTTCTTTGTTCTATATAAGTGGGAGAAACATGAGAGAAATAGTATAGTTAAAATTAAAAGATTCATCTTCGATTCTTATCGCTCTTATACGAGCTTAAATAAACGTAAATATTCAAAACAGGAATGACAATACGAATAGTTTAATAATTATAATACAACATTTGTATTACCTTCGCGTTTAATCTCATCGAAGAGTGTAGTCATCGGCTAGCTAATAAATACAAGAAGGTCATAAGAATATTTAAAACTTACAATTTTTTTCCGAGCACAGCTATAAAACTTTGCAAACAGCGGCGGCGAATAAATGTTTGCATATCTAGCGAAGAATAAATCATACGAAAGAGGAACTTTTATAGCGAGACAAGCGCGGTGTATCTATTTTAAACCTGTTAGGCCTACTTTACCAGTTTCTTTTTCGCTTCGAAACACCGCGTAACAGTTCTCTCAAAAGCAGAAACCGCGAGAGAGAGAGATATCTTTACGTGCTGCGTGTTCTGGTTCCCAGCGATTAATTTGTATTCGCGTAGCGTCGCGGCTCGGTATTCAAGCATTCACAGAGGAGGAATCGGTTCTCATAAAGCAGCCCAGAGGAATCATTATAATTTAGTTAGTCGCACACGCGTGGCCTCGTATCTCTACGAAAAAAAATGTCTCTTCGCTGTCTCTCGGGGCTGTCGCATACAAATGTGTCGTGGAACCGGTCGAAAATAAAAAGGATAACAACCATGGAGTCTTGTAATCGACGCGAAATCACGATCTTCCGGAATCTTGGTCGTTTAACTTTTACAGTGTAAGCTGAACTTTTATAGTTTAATTGTTTTGGTAGAAGCTGTTGTTGAATAATAATATTCTTAGTTCGAACGTATACAGTTCATACTTAACCCTGGAACAATTTTTGTTCGTTTAACTTTTGTAGTAAAAGTTAAGACTCTTGTTGAATAATAATATCCTTAATTTTCGATAAATATTGTTCACGCTTAACCCTGGAACGATCTTTGTTAGTTTAATTTTTACAGTAAAAGTTAAGACTTTTGTTGAATAATAATATTCTTAATTTTCGATAAATATTGTTCACGCTTAACCCTGGAACGATCTTTGTTAGTTTAATTTTTACAGTAAAAGTTAGAACTCTACATAGGATTTCTTATATATTACGTAACATATACACATTCTTGTGGCTCTGATAAAATTAAGAGAAAACAATAAAATGGTATATATGTAGCACAATTTTATTAAAAATGGACTTGGGTTAGTACAGAAATATCGCACGTATTAATTGAGCCGTTATTTTTGAAAGTGTTATAAGTCCATTTTTGGAAAAAAATGAGTTAATGGTAATTTTAGTAAGATATAGATATCCTCCTTTTATTCCCTTAAATATCTCGACGTATGAAAAAATGGACTTATACCACTTTCAAAAATAACTGCTCAATTGTTAAAACGTAACAATACGATAGTAATCGCGACGACTTTTATAAGAATAAGGAAACAACAGGCTTATTATAGTTGAGTGCCATCTAGCCGTTACAGTATGTCTGTACGCGTCGCGTCTCATACTACTCTCGCTTCGGCAGTCCAAGCAAATGCGTGTACTATTCGTCCGCGGTAAGAAGGCACGCAAGTATTTTACATTCCCGTTCTAATTACGATCTACTAACCTCCCTACACGCGCATGCATCCTTCACTATTAAATGAGGACGTTAAAGATCGACAGTAGTTTAATAACGAAGACGTCGTGCGGTGATACGGAAGACAGTAGACCATATTTACAGTGAGAATGTAAAGTCTCTCCTTTCTTCTTTTCGTGGACGGACAGTAGCAAATTGTATCGTGCTAATTGTAAACGTTGGATATGATTCGCCATCCTACATTACGAATGTATCTAATAATCGCGGCATCTTTGCAAACTAGGTAATTATGTGTCGCCTAAATCAATCTGTACTCGAGCACGTGCTGGACAAGTTACTTGTAGAAACATTGTAACGGAAAGTGTGTTACAATTGTAATTAACAGACTTTACAATACAGTACTATCTTGCTGCGAATTACAAAATATTGGTACGTTAACTTCAAAGTGTGTTCTAAACAATTATAAAGCAACGATAACTAAAAAAGCTATCAAAAGTTGCTGCAAAGTCCCTCTTGCTGCATGATACTCAAAGGTTCCTCTAAAATATCGCTACAAATATTTGTGACAACCTAATGTTTCCTCCCTCTTCAATCCCCGTCTCTGAGGACAAAAAAAACAGGTAAACAGACCACGAATACTCGCGACAGACTCAGAGGGCGTCGCGTTTACATCGCAAAGAGAGAAATAAAGCCGGTTTTGTCCGTCCATTCATCGACCGCCGCGTCAAATATTCGCAGACGGAAAAGAAGAAACAACAACAGACTAGAAAAAAAAGCGGGGTAAAAGATAGAGACGATTGGAAGAGGATCGAGAGCGTTGTTTTTTGTAGGAGGTATAGGGTAAATGACCCACGTACTGTCGCTGTAATAATAATCGTAGCGCAAGGGGTTAAATAAATACACTTACTGACAAAAGTTAAGAAACAAAATAGTCACGATTTTTTGTGTATCCTTTCGCTTCCAAGATTCATAGCTTAGAATTTACAGTAGCATAAAAATGTAGCATTACATACGTCAATAGGTAATAATAAGTTCATCTACTTTTAATTCAAATCCATGTATCTCAAAAGATACACGAATACATAAAGCTTCGCAAATTCGTGCCGTGTTTCTTAACTTTTGTCGATAAGTGTGAACAGATACGTTCTAACATAGATAAATAAAGTTACTTCAAGCGCGAACCTTAAAGTGGCAGGAATTGGTACATTTATCTTGTATTCAGGTGCGTTTTGCCATTGCGGCGATACAATGTGGACGCGTGGCCGTTTTACCCGCCATTACGGTATCCCACGGCGAATGCCCATTAAATATTTACGAGCGTGCCGAATCGGCCTCTGTCCGCGCTGGGAAACGCGCTTGGGCTTCTTTCTCCTCGGCGTTACTCTCTGGACGCGATCAATCCCGCGTCGATGCGGCAGACAGAGGGGACGACTCTGCTCGCCGTCCAGACGAGCGTCGTCGTCGTCCACGACGGCGGCGTCTGGCGTCGCCGAACTTTTCAACGCTCGTCCAGATTTCAATCCACTTACAAACGTTGCACGTTCGCCGTGCAATCATCGATTCGACACGACAATGGCTGCTTTTTGGTATATTAGCGTGTCCGAAAAATTTCTTTCCGTGTTTTTAGGCTTCGTTTTGGAGAAACGGTGTTGCGAGGCAGCAAAAGAAGTGGCATCTATGCCATTGCGAAAGATAGAAGAAGGTGAGAGGACAATTTAATAAATTGCTGCACGGTGTTTAGGAAGAAAAGAGAAAGGAATTTTTGGGACAATCTGATTTTGAAAAGAATTTTTCTTTTAACTTCTTGGAGATTTTTAATCATTTCTTTTTTTCTTTGGGTTTAATGTCGCTTTTGATCGCAAGGTTATTAGCTACAGATTCCGTGCAGCTATTTTTGGATTATTCCGTTCCTTTTTGTAACATAATTGGGTTTCCCTCGAATAGTTTAAAGAGTTTATTTTCTTCTCCGTAAAGCGAATCTTTTGCATTCGTACAGTAAATGGGATGTGAAACATTATAATTAATTATTACAATGTTTCGAGAAATTTCGAGGTCGGATAAACACTCTTCTGTAATTTTCTATTTTACGCGCGATAACTAAATTTCATTCAGATCAATGCGCTTATCGCCCGTAACTAAAATAGAATAGAGAAATAATTGCACGTATTCGCAATTCCACGCGTGATCCCCATTAAACCAAAAACCACGAGAACGAAGCTTGCGAAGAATTTGCCTTGGTCCGCCGCAAACTGAAAATTCAAACCCCGTGGAATCTCTCAAGTGAGACGATTCCCCGCCCTCCGTTTAGGGGATGAGAATTACAGTTATCGGCAGCGATACGTCGCCAGGGGAGAATCTTCCGGATGTTCGACCGGAATACAAATGACAATCGAAACGGTTTCTAGCAAGAACAACGGCCGAAACTCTTGCCTAGGGGAAGGAGGGAGACCGGTAAGTTGAAAGTGTTTGCACTAGTGGAACGGAAGAGTTGTCGAAGGGATGGGAAATGGAGGCGACTGATGGGCGGCTGATGTTCCGTCTTGGGCGAAATTGAAAACAGGCTGGAAATTAATGGGAGTTCGGACGTGGTTGCCAAATATTTGCACTGTTAGGCTGGCATTTCCATAAAGGCGAATCCCCAAACGCTTGTTTCCCTTCGTTCCCCTCTGCCTTCGATTCGAAAAGTGAATTTTCTTCCCGGATTGATAACTTGCGAGACATCGAATCTTTTTTCGGGGGCAAAAGAGGGCAGAGATCGAGTTCTATCTAAGGGATAGTGTTGTAGAGTGGAGATTCTTGGTAACGAGTAGAAACTCGCTGTTTATTATCATTTAGGAGTTGGAACTGTTTTCTTATTATTATTTAGGGATAGGAACTCGTTGGTTATTATTATTGTAGGGGTAAATACTTTTTTCTTATTATTGTATAGGGATATAAACTTGGTATTTATTATTATTTAGGCGTAGAAACGCATTTATTATTATTTACGAGTACAAACTCATTGTTTGTTATTATTTACAGGTAGAAGCTCATTGTTTGTTATTACTTAGGGGTAGATACTATTTTCTTATTATTATTTAGGGATATAAATTCGGTATTTATTATTATTTAGGGGTAGAAACGCATTTATTATTATTTACGAGTACAAACTCATTGTTTGTTATTATTTACAGGTAGAAACTCATTGTTTGTTATTACTTAGGGGTAGATACTATTTTCTTATTATTATTTAGGGATATAAATTCGGTATTTATTATTATTTAGGGGTAGAAACTCATTTATTATTATTTACGAGTACAAACTCATTGTTTGTTATTATTTACAGGTAGAAGCTCATTGTTTGTTATTACTTAGGGGTAGATACTATTTTCTTATTATTATTTAGGGATATAAATTCGGTATTTATTATTATTTAGGGGTAGAAACGCATTTATTATTTACGAGTACAAACTCATTGTTTGTTATTATTTACAGGTAGAAACTCATTGTTTGTTATTATTTACAGGTAGAAGCTCATTGTTTGTTATTACTTAGGGGTAGATACTATTTTCTTATTATTATTTAGGGATAGAAACCTGGTATTTATTATTATTTAGGGGTAGAAACTCGTTTATTACTATTTACGAGTAGAAACTCCTTGTTTATTATTATCTATGGGTAGAAGCTCATTATTTATTATTACTTAGGGGTAGATACTAGTTTCTTATTATTATTTAGGGATAGAAACTTGGTATTTAGTATTATTCAGGGGTAGAAACTCGTTTATTACTATTTACGAGTGGAAACTCCTTGTTTATTATTATCTATGGGTAGAAGCTCATTATTTATTATTACTTAGGGGTAGATACTAGTTTCTTATTATTATTTAGGGATATAAACTTGGTATTTAGTATTATTTAGGGGTAGAAACTCGTTTATTATTATTTACGAGTAGAAACTCGTTGTTTATTATTATCTACGGGTAGAAGCTCATTGTTTGTTATTACTTAGGGGTAGATACCTTTTTCTCATTATTATTTAGGGTACAAAGTAGTTATCTATTATTATTTAGGGGCAGAAATTCGTTGCTTCTTATTACTTAAGAAGTAAAAACTCCTTTAATATTCTTCAAGGATAGAAACTCGCTGTTTATTGTTATTTAGAGTACAAACTACTTTTTGATTATTATTCAAATGTAGAACCCTCGTTGTTCGTTATTATTTACGGGTAAAAGCTCGCTGTTTACTATTGTTTACGGGCAGAAAGGTAAAAGAAAGATGCAAAAAAATCGTACAGGTTTGATGCAGATTAGTATTAAACGTATACAACAAAAGCATTTAGTCTTTTTGCGTCTCTTTGATCGGGTACGATTTTTTTTAATTTCAAATAGCTTTCTTTTTGCGGACGAATGGACGAATCCTGTGGAAAAATCTCACTCGGAAAGACATCATCCCTGAGGGCAGCTGTATTTTTTTTGCACGGTTTTTCACGGTTTGCGATAGCTGCGACGCGAGTTTCACCCTTTGCCCGCTGGAGATTGGCTGCGGGGATGTTATTCGCGAAAATCCACTTACAATGGAAATTTCCCAATTTCCGCGTGTAACGCCCTTTTAAATGGCAGTCAAAAGACGACGATAGACGCTCCCCTGTCGTTGTTGCGCTCCATTCAAACGCACCGCGCGTGATAATCGGAAAATAGTCGATTTCGTAGCGAAGAGTTGGAGTTACTTATTTGCATATTACAGCATTTTTTCCTCACAGCTAAAGTTTCTATAAACGCGTGACTATCTACGGACTACTTACTATTATACGTAGATACTTTTCCAGTCGAAGGGTTAAAACACAATAAACACTTGCGATATTATATATTGTTTTGGAATTTTTGTAATTATTACAGCAAACACAAATACTGTACAGTATTTCAGTGCTTCGTATTTGACACAGGATTAAAGCAGATGTACCGAGTTTTAGTAACGCCTATAGTCATACTATAATGATTGGGCAAATCTACAGAACGAAATTTGTGTACACAATTATGATAGGACTAATTGTTATATTTCACACTCACGTATTATTGAAACTTCTTTATTGATTATTCTTTATTATTCTTAGAAGTAATCCTGCCTCGTATCGTTGTATTACATCTCGATTTAATGAAAGGAGAAAAATTAAACAACCCCATATAAGGCTGTACAATATCTATGTTTATATATGTATCACAATACCCTAAAGTTTCTCGTTTACAACAATTCCGGAGACTTGCTGTGTCAAAACAAAAATATTAAAAAACATTACTCGTTTGTCACGCGCAAGAGTAGAAAGCGATTCTAAGAAACGCGACGCTGAATTAAAGCGGATAGGAATTCGTAAAGGAACGAAGAGGGAATAGAGATGCTCGCTTGATTTGCGTTTAACCAAGAGGGAAAATAAAATATGTCGCGAGCGAGAGAGAGAGAGGAGAAAAAGAGGGTTCGCGGGGCGTGAAAAATCGAGTGATGCATTTAGCGGAAACGGAGCCTGTTCAGCCCAACGATCGGCTTCCTCCTCGCCTCGTTCCAACCCCCGGCGTCAAACGAAACGAAAGTAATTATTTCGAATGCGCGTGAACGAGTCGACTCCATCGCGGCGAACTTGCTGTCATCGATTTGCCGGTATGATAATGTAACGAATGATTACGAAAAGAGCCGCCTCAAGTTTCGTTAAAGGGTGAAATCTCGCTCGAGCGTGCGCGCGCTTGCAAACGATAAAAAAAACGAACACAACCCACCCACCGATGCTCTGTTGCGCTTTTTTTTTCGCGGTTCGTCCAATTGACTGGCTTCTTCTTGTTCTTTTTTTTTTTTTTGGGGGTTCCCGGGGAAAATTGTTGCGAACGTTTGCCGTGGTTTCAGGCCAATTTGTTGTGCGGAAAAAAGAGTAACGTTGCAGATTTTTATGCGCACGATAACGCGTAATAATATGTTTTTAGAGCTCTGAGAATTATTCTGTGTTATCCTTTTTGACTTTTTTAAGAGATTATTAGTCTCTGTTGGAAAGGAAACAACGATGCCATTCTTCGTACATAATTAGTACACTATAGTTACAGAACACGATAAATACAGCACACGTACACTCATGCAGTCACTCTTACAACTTGCATTCTTGTTAGTTTTAAAGTGCAAGTTGGTTAGAGCTTGCACTGTTGTTAGTCTTGAAACAGGAACAGGTTGCAACAACAGTTAGTTTGAATCCAGTCTTTATACAAATAAGAGCATGGAAAATATATAAAGCAGTCTTTCGGAACATTGCATTTATTCGGCAAATGCATACTTCTCGTATTGAAAATTACAATAGTCTCTAATATATTTTTAGCTTCTTGAAAGAATATTCCTCAATATTTCTACTCGCACCAATATTTTCTTAATTTTTCCTTAAGAATACTGCAAGCTAATAACCCAGAATATTTCATCCCCCAATATTTACAGTTACACCAAAGGTTACTTAATCTATAGGAAGATCACAGTATTGCAAAACCATAGCTGAAAATATCTCACCCCCAATATTTTCCTTCGCATCAAAGTTTTCTAAATTTTTCCATAACAATATTGCAAAGCCACAGCCTAAAATATCTCAGAATTTTTCATCCCCCCCACTATTTCTACTCTTATCAAAGTTTCCTTAATCTTCCCATAAGAATACTGCAAGCTAATAGCCCAGAATATCTCAGAATATTTCGTCCCCCATTATTCCTACTCGCGCCAAAGTTTCCTTAATTTTTCCACAACAAAATTGCAATTCCTTTTAAACAACGTCTGTACCGAATCTTATCATCTTCTCGACATTACGTTTTAATATTGTAATACCGTTATTTTGTTAATTACTACACGTGATCTAAAGGGCTTGACCCTTTAAAATAAATAAATAAATTCCATAGCCCGAAAGATATTAAATCCACTAGCGTCGTATTGCAGCGCGATAAAATTTGGTCAAATGGTCGGATCGAAAGAGTCCCCATAGACGCGCAGGAGTTTATCTTATTCCGGAAGATCAAAGAGGGTTTCCCGGGGGCAGGCATCTTGCAATTCTCGTTTCTCTTGGAAAATTGCCACATCTGCGTATCATCGCAGCCTTCTCGAAGGGTGATTTCTAATCGAATAGTAACCCCTTTCTATCCGTACACTGTATTCACCGCAACAAAATTCTCTTCAACGTTCGAACGTTTCCAACCCTAGCGCCAATTTTCCACGGCAAAGGTTGCCTCGAAATTCGATTCGTCCCGTGTTGGTGGAATCGCGAATTCGATCGAATCCCGTTTCATCGGCTACGCGCAGCGCGGTTATCCGTGTAGAATTTTCGTTAATTTCTGACGATATCGTTGCAACCGATTCATTACAAACGGAATTGTTCCGGTGACATCCGGTCGCGATAGAAATGAAATTCCCAAACGCGACCACGCAGCGACCCTTTAATCTCATTATAGCCGTTCGCCGTTTCTCGTTCGATCATTTTTTTTTCAATTTAATCCGTGATTCCGCTTCGTCGACCTCTTCCGCGGTTGAACACGCGTGCGTGTATTTTTTTTCGTCCGCTAACATTTAGAGTTGACCTTTCGCGGGTTTTAAAAAAAAAAGGAGAGATGAAAGTTAGCGGAGGTTTCCCACGGCTCGATTAAACTCGAATTAATCGACTGTGTTAAGGTTGTAGGATGGTGGAAGACACGTGTATCGGATCCAATCGATCAGAGGTTGATCTATGTTTAGAAAGTTAGCTGGTGGCAAGCGTGAGGCGAGGATTAGGTTCGATGTTGCGATATAGGCAAGGGATGCGACGTATTTCTGCATCTAGATGGGGGATCGTTTGGGCTTCGCTTTGACAAATATTCCGTGGAATTATGTTCATTTATTTTATCTATTTATTTATTTATTAACGGATAATGGAACCCTTTATACAAAGAAAGTAGCAGCAAATATGACACTATAATATAATAGAAAAAGTAAATAAGTAAAAGCGATAGTAATATAAATAATATAAAATAAAAGCGTACAATATAAATGCAAACAAAAATACAAGAACAAAAAAAGAAACAAATGATATGCAGTGTACAACTTTCAGTCTAAATAACGAAGAGAAAATGACGAATAAGTTTGATGTAATTGTATGTAATGTAATAATGTAATTTTTCCTTCAAATGAATCACATATTACATAGCCAAAGATAGAGCCAAAAAAAAGATCTGAGTTGCTAAAATTGCTTTAGCCGAGAAAAAGTTCCAGTGCAAAGGGTATAAAACTTAACCTATCAATTTGCAAAACAGCAGTAGGCACGGAAAACAATTTTTAGACATCCCAACGCACCCTAAACATTCCTCCGAGTATCCAGTTTCTCCCTCCGCGCTCGCAAATTCACAGACGACAAATTTCCCCGCCCCTCGGCGGCTATCGATTCCTGTTTTTCCATAATTCTGCCAACTGCCACCCCTATTTCTTTGCGTGAACGACGGGGGAGGGAAGGGCTGTATGTACGCTAGAAAGTCGGTGGCTGAGACGGGAAAGCGTGTCGCGACGGAAATCCCGGCGTCTTAGCGATGTCAAGACGCTAACAAACGGCGAACCGCGTAACTCTCTCCCATCCTTTATACATCGTATACGCGTGCATATAGCGTCTTTAGCGGGTGTAAAGCTGCCGTGGGTGGCGTTGGCTGCTCCTTGGGTCGTCTCGGTGTCTACTGCGAGGAGGGGCTTTTAATGGTAGTTCGTCAAATGCCTCTCTCTCCTAGCTTCCAACATACACCGCCAGCCAAAAGTTTCGAATCGTCTTCCGAATTATAGTCGCGTTAAATCCAGCATCGATTCGAAACTTTTGGCCAACACTGTACCACGAGTATCTTTCCTTTTTAATTCTCAAGTCGTTGCCTTTTTACGCGCGATCGTTGGAAATAATTTATTGGCCCATCTATCCGATTCGGTTTCTGTGCCACGCTTCTAAAATGTCTGGAGCATTCGTTTTATGGCGCTTAATATTTTCTCCTTTACGATTGGATGAACGTCAATTTTGTTTGCAAGACAAAGGCGATATAACTGTCGTCTTCCACGCTGCCAGAAAATTCCCATGCAAATTTTATTCGCCTTCCGAAAAAGAAAATATTCCCAATCAGTTGCCAAAGCATTTAAACCTCATAAAAAAAAAAATGAATCCTTCCGCCGTAAAACACCGACGTTTGAAAACAAAGCTATAAAGTGCAAGTTTCTCAACGCTATTAGGATTCAAAATGGAAGGAAAACAGGTCCTACCGGATTCGCGTCTCGGATCCGCTAAAGATGGAAAACCATCGACTCTCTTATACTCCACCGTTAGCATAATCGTTACGGATTACTTTGCTCGTTAACTGTTCGCCACGGATAGGCCAGGCTCCTCGTCGCGGAAACGAGCGGAAAAGTGAAGACCGCGACGACCGATCCGGCGGAAATGAATCGGGATTACTTTTACGGGCGCGTTCGAAACTTCCCAAACGAAACGAACTCGACCAGACAGAGCGGCAGGGCGAAGGGACCTGGCAATTCTATACGAGGGGGTAGAGAAGGGGAAGTTGGACGCAGAGTTCCGAGCGGTTGGAAATTAGCTTACTTAGACGGCAGACTGGAAATATTGGCAGATAAGCGATATAGCCTGGCGAGCCTCCGATAAGGGAACAACGCGTAGGGTTCCCCACTCTCTCCCCCCCCCCTCTCTCCCCCTTCCTGTCCCTCTCTCTCTCTCTCTCTTTCTCTCTGTGTTCTACAACCCTCGATGGAAACGCGGCTTATTGTCACGCTGTGCGCGATAGGGTCGCGCGCTCGTTTCATGGTTTATTGGAACGTTTGCCGCGATCGGCGTATCTGGGTTGGTTGGGAAATTTAAGGAACGTGCAACAGGGAAAACTTCTCTGTTACCGGGCGACAGCTAATACTGGACAGTAGTTGTACACAAGATATATACAATTTAGGAGGAACTGATACTGAAACGCTGACTAACTGACAAAATGATTACGGCGAACTAACAAAATATTAAACGATTGATTAATTCCGATGCGCTGTTCGCAAAAGACTTTTGCCACACTTCTAATTTGTTACTTCGACGACTGGTTTGAACACACCATTATTACGCCTCGAATATTTCATTGCTTCGCCGTTTAGTGATATCTATTAACTACAGAATACAATATAGTAGAAATAAACACGTTCGAACATTAAATATTCGATCGCATTAAGCGCTTAAAAAATTAGTCCACTTAAAGAAAATCATCGTGCAACAAATGAATAAAGAAGAAGAAGAATGTTGTTTGATATAATTACGTTCCAACACGTGAACAATTTGTAACGTTACATTATTAGCCAAAACAACCAGCTTGACTTTTGATGTATCAGCGGAAATTAACTAATTTGGTTTCGACGTAGCGATACGTCGCAGCTTAAATCCGCTAAGACAGATATATCCGTGTCGTTTTAATTCAGTTTTCCGTTGGTTTTCGCAGCAAAGGAGCTGAAGATATGCGGCAGCGTGAGAAATGGCGGCGAGGTGTGCTGTTCCGCGGACATGGAGGTGAGACTGCAAGCAAGGGCACGCGACAAACATGAGAAAGCCACCAAAGAAACTCTTCAACGGTTGCACCAGGTCCTGTTGACGAGAGGGGCCAGGTTTCACAGTGAGTACCTTTCTTCAACCGTTTCTCGTTTCGCACATTTTTAATCACTTCACTCGCCGCCTCTTCCGTTTCTCTACGCCTCTATACCGCCTGGCAATGCGTGGCAATTCCACTTGAGAACGTTTACACTGGCGAAACCGGCTAGAGATCGCTTTTCGGGGGCAACCGGTGCAATTTCGTTTGATCAAAATCATTAAAGACGGATGCAATGCAGGCAGCAGCGGCTTTTTCCTTCTCAAAGATATCCGCTGAGTGTTTTGAAGTTTGAGATGTAAAGAGGGGTCGGATTCCTTTGCCTGTGAGACTTTCTTTGGCTTCTTGTTGATCCCTTTGGGGGATTCTTTTGAGAATAGGGGGAGGTAAAAGATAAGTGAATCGTCTGACAAGATTAAGAAAATTTAAGTTTCCTCTTTTCTTTTTCTCCTCTTGTTTTTTTTTAATGCTGAATATTTTAGGCTTCTTTATTAATCTCTACAGATTAGTCAGAATGTTTACCAAGGGATTCGGGGTAAATTAGTTAGCCAGAAATTTAGAAAAAAGATAGATTTGGATGTCGTAATAATTAAGAATCTGGAGATCTCAAATTAGGGAATGAAAAGGAAGTAAAATTCTATGAAGTAGAAGCACCATAATTCTATCTACTTGCAAGTTAATTTAATTACTTTCTGAAAGACTTAGAAAAAAATTGATTAGGGTCTCGTAGTGATTAAGAATTGTGGGGGATGAACGGGAAATAAAATTTCACAAAATAGCAAATTCATTGATTAAACAAAGAAAATAGGAAGGAATTTGCTACAAGTTAAATTGCCAAAGAAAAGATTTACTTAGAAAAGAGATAATTAGATTAGGATATTATAGTGATCAAGAATTTCGAGGGATGAAGAGGAAATAAAAGTCCACAAGATAACGAAATAATTTTTTGATTGAATTATCTATAAATTACTTTATCAAAGATTTAGAAAAAAAAAATACATTAGGATCACGATTTTTGGGGGATGAAAAGGGAAATAAAATTCCATACGACAGTAAACTAACCAATTAAACAACAACACTGGAAATGAATGGAAATTATTTGCCAAAGATTTGGGAAAGAAATAGCTTCGCGAATGGTTACAAAATTTTGTAGGATCGAAAATTCTCTAGGATAGAAATAAAAGTTCTGCTTGCGAGTTAGAAAAGTTACTCGATTGCAAAAAGGAAATTGGGAAGGGATTTGTTGGAACGTAATTGGACAAAGGGTTGAAAGGGACAGTCTCACGTGTGACGAAGAATTCGGCGAAGTGATTACTAGATTTGGTAAAGCGAAGGGAAGATTACGTGTCCCGGTGGGTTGAAACGGAAAATATAGCGACTCGTTCAGGCTGGAACGGTAATTTTACTAATCTTTTAATCCCTGCCCCTGTTTTCCAACCACGTAAATCCTCGTTTGATGCCGCGGCCACCGTTCCTCGATCTTGTTACCTTGGAACCTGTTTTTTTTTTGCTCGCATTTTTCGCGTCGCTTTACGACGGGGGTTTCAAACATTTAAACAAAATTTCAGATTGCTGGCTTCGGTGAAAAACCGCAAGTGCTCGATAGAAAATATCGCCACGGTTCTTTCTTCTTTCTTTTTTTGGATCGCTTGGACTTTTTTAAGTGACTTTGAAGTTCCAAAGTTGACAAAATATAAACACGAAACAGAAAAAGGAAAACGTAGAGTGCAGTACTTGGAATTTAAAATATTTTCCATCGATATCAATAAATATAGGAATGTTATAAATATTCGTATAGGTATCATAAATATGGAATTATTATAAATATTCATCGTTATATAGGTATTCCGCAATATTGGAAACTGTCAAGGCAAAGTGTTTTTAAGTAAACTACTTCTGGACTCCAAAATAAATTCAGAGCAATTCTTGAATCTTAAAATTCACGACTTCAGCAATTATAGCAAAGAATAATTTCTAAGCTGGAAGATTCAGAATTGAAAATTTTGTAGACTCTATCTGTTGCAACTGCCGATAGATTATATTTGAAAGTCTTTAACAAGGAAGGGATAATGTGAGAATAATTTTATTCTAAATCATTTTGAACCTCTAAAATGGACAAATTATAGAACTAAAAGAATAGGAGAAATAGAGAGTCCAATGTTTATGGTTTAAAATACATTAAATCTAAGTAGCGGTATAATTCCAGTTCGATATCAATAAATATAGAAACGTGGAAGTTAAAATATTTCCAAATAAAATACTTTTGGACTCCAAAGCAAATTAAAGCAATTCTTAAGCCATTAAACTCGCAAACCAAGCAGTTATCACCGAAATAATTTCCAAACCTAAGGTTTCGTGACCGAAAGCTTGCTAAACTCCACCTTTTGCGATTCCCAAAATTCCAAACCTTCGAAATTCCTAAGAAGTAAATCTTGCACCACAGAAAAGAAGCTCACCGTAGCGCATCTTGTGAGACTCAATAGAGAACTCTATAAAGTGGAATCTCTCTCTTACCCGTCGTAACGCCTTTATTACGTAGTTCGCAACCGCGTACTCTTGCTTTGCTCCGTGACGTTCAGCGAGTAGACCAAAGTGTCCCTTCGGAATCGAAACGAGTGCATCGAGGATGTACTTGGGCGACGATGGCAGGGAATTAGTCGGCGCCACATGGAAAAGCTGACGACAGAGGCGCCTAACGATTCTCATTAACGAAATTACGCGGTGCGGCGCGGCGCGGGTTCGCGCCGCCATGTCCTGGAAACCAACCCTCTTTTCCACTTCGAGCTTCAATCTTTCCCATGCCCTTTCTCCATCCTGCCGCACGGCTTCTCTGACTGACGGTCGCCGTGCTTCCCTTTGAGGCGCCACTACACCTAGCCGCATCTAGCTACGTACCCACTTTGCTTGCCACTCGCCGCGATAGAAGTGCGCTGACAGAGAGAGGAGAAAGCAAGGGCCAGGCACGGGGTGAAAGGGTGCGCGGCAGGTCTTAACGTTGGGGTAACAGATAGTGTGAAACCTGTCGGGGAAAAGGAAAGACTAAGGATGCACGCTCTAAGGATAGTAGCCGCGAATTTTATACAAGTTGGGTGCAAGTTTTTCTTTCGGGGGGTATTTTGTTTTCGGGGTTTAAGATCGGAGGGAAACTTTGGGAAGCTGTTAAAGGTACTTGGTTGTAAGGAGAAGTATTGCGAGTTGTTATTAAGTTAGGTACTAGTTTGGATTTGTAGGATTTTTGGAAGGTTTTAGGAGCTAAAATTGGAAGGAAACTTTGGAGAGCTGTAAAAAGTGGTTTTAAGGAGAAGTATGGCGAGTTGTTATTAAGTTGTGTGCTAGTTTGGATTTGTAAGATTTTTGGAAGTTTTTAGGAGTAAAGATTAGGTATAGGGAGAAGTATTGTAAATTGTTATTAAGTTAGGTGCGAGCTTGATTTCTAAGATTTTTGGAAACTTTTGGGTAAAGGTTAGAGACGAAATTTCGGGGTAATTTTAAAAGTATTTGGTTATAGGGGAAAGTATTGTAAATTGTTATTAAATAGGGTGCGAGTTTGGATTTCTAGGAGTTTTTGGAAGGTTTTGGGTGTAAAAGTTGCAAAGAAGCTTTGGGCAGCTATAGATGCTATTTGGTTATAGGGAGAAGTATTGTGAATTGCTATTAAATTGGGCGCAAGTTTGTTTTTTTAACATTTTACACACTCTACATTTTTACTACATTTTTACACTCGCGAATTTAATTCATATACATCACCAGTCGCTTTATTTGAATACGAAAATCTAGTACCACTTGAAACATAACTTAAACTATATTTGAGTATCATTAAAAATTGTTGAAAATATGAACATTTTATTTTAAGAAAGAAATCTCATCTCCACGGTCAGTCAATATTCTGTGCTGTTGAATAATTATTAACTACGTACAAAAGTTTTAGTCGCAGTTGCAACAAAATATAATATTAAGAGCGGATAGATATAATACAATGCAATATAATATACAGTAAAATAGAATATGTATCGAGAGCAGGCTTAAAAGTATGAGGTTTCATTTCTTAACTTTTCTTTTAACAGTTGAACAGGTTACAACTAAGGCTAGAGTTATTGCACTAAGCTTGTATACCAATGCAATGTAACAATAAATGTATAATAAGTACCTATTACAAATTAATCTTATAAGTATCTTCTTTTCCCTCGTTCTCTATAAGTTTCCACTACCTTTTAACTTCACCATGAAATGCTAGACTTATTTTGACAGCAAGGAAGTCTTCAACCCAAAACAGAAGCTTCTACGTACACCAAATACAATCCACAGCCGTTTCACCCTTTGTCAACTAATTACTCGATAGAAAAGTGATGATATTCTAGCGAAGGATTTTGCACGCGAAATAGGGAGAATTAGTCGGCGAACACGGGAGGAGCGTGTCGCGAATTAAAAGCCCGAGCAAGTTGCTAGCCAGTCGTCGCGGCGCTAAGTGCTTCCTTCCCCTTTCACGCGGCGCGGAGCCCGAAGCTTTTTGCCGAGGCGTCGTCGCCGACGTCGCCGTCGACGCAGCCGACTCGACGATTCGTTACAGAGCCTCGCCTCCTACCTGTGCGCCATCATTTTCCCTCTTTCTCCCTTTCTTCCGCCGGTTTTCCCGGCGTCGTTAAAAGGAATTTTAATCACATTCTTCGCGACTGAAGTGACGATAAGAACGGGTTCCGCCCTGTGACGGGTTCGCGAGGTTACGCGTGTCGAGGGTGCCACCCTCTGGCACCCTCTCTTTGTCGGCTGGACGCTATTCTTCCTCGCAAACTACTCCACCACCGCCACTTTTCTTCTTTCAAAGCTTTCACTTTCTTCGCGCGATTTTTCTCGCCAAGAGAGGAAAAGTTCGTTTCTCGCGGGGAAAGTCGAGGAAGACTCGAAGAAAGTTATTTTGCATCCCTTAAATCTGCACTTGGTAGCTTGTTTTTATTCGAAAGATTCGCGAGAGTGTTGCGAGAACGAAGCTTATTGTAGAATTCGAGACACGCGATTTTAAGTTTTGCTTTCGTTTGGTGTTACAATTTTGGCTCCCTTGCTTGTTAGCGGAATTCGTGGGTATTTAACTATTAGTAAGCATCTTGTCGGCAATTTTTAAAAGCTGCTTAAAGACTGTTCTTATTAGGAAGGCTTGCAAAAGTACGCGGAGTAAATCAGAGGCGCGATTTTTGGTTTCAACAATATTTGTACTGTTAAGTAAATGTAAACGAGCGCGGCGGAAGTGATTCGCGAAGTTGAAGGTCCGCCGGGTTGAGAAAACTTCGTTAACGCGTTGCAGCCGACTAGGGGATGGAAGTATTTAATTAACGCTTGCAAATTAGTAGGTACGAGATGCCTTACACGCTGTCATTCGATAAGGGGCAAACATTGTTAACGCCTGATCGACCTGCCAAGTATCGAAGCGCTGTAATTGATTTGCAAATTTCAAGCAACTGTCCGTCTTCTTCGTCTTTCTCGTCATCTTCCCTTGCAATGCAATTGTAGACTATTTCTGTCGCAACCGGATAGGGAAAGAAGAGAATAAAGAAGGTGTCGGTGCAATTAAGCAAATTACATTTCCCATCCCCCTTCTTTCGATATCAAATATATAGTAATTGACGTCCCTATAAATAATTTATGTAGAAAGGGACACCTGGAAGCACGTACTTTCCTTTACGTAAACTTCTTTTGACTCTCTTTCGTATGTCTATCAAGTGGCCGACTAATTTTTGTACGAATTCGTAGATGATACAAAATCGAAGATATTTTATTTCCGTTCAAACGCAGCTTCGTTTGACGAAGTAAGAAACGGAGAATAGAAACAAATATTCGAATAATTGCATTGCTATATTATTACTACAACGAGAAGAAATATATATTTTAATAATTCAATAACTTAATAATTTATATGTGAAAAAAAACCGCTCGAAATTAATAAATTCGACGTAATATAATAACGTAGACTAACGTAGTAGATTTTAAAGATGCAGAAATTATGGTGATACAAAGTTTGTAAGTTTGTCGTATCGCTTTTTGTTACAGATTTCTTCAAGGATCTTCTCGCAACTAGTAAGAAAGGCTTCCACGACATGTTCAAGAGAACTTATGGCACTCTTTACGAACAAAACGCATACGTTTTCACCGACCTGTTCAAAGAGCTGGAGAATTACTACGCTAAAGGAACGGTAAGTTCTCAGCCAAATAATATCGAATAGTCTTATAAATTTGCGCTGCGAATTTCCTATTATCGGAAAGTTTAAGTCAACTAAAGCAATTGGGTCGTTTACCCTATAGGGTAAATGAATTTAAGGTTCGCGCGTAACTTTATTTCACTATTTTAAAACGTCGTTAACGTAAAGATCGTTCCAATTTGGAGCATACGATTGTTCAACAGATCTCTTTTATTTATGAACACCTTTTTTATACGTTCAATATAATAAATTCATTACTACGTAATTGAGAATGTACAACAAAGTCCTTCGTACTGTGATTTGAAAACTTTTCATTTAACACTAGGTTTACGGAACTCGTCACGTTGACGCATTTCAAATTTTATACCTAAAATTATAGGGACCATAAATATTATTTTTCAGTACTTTATGTTAACTTTAATTAATACGATGGTATGGATATGTATTCTAATTGATTCTCTTCATCCTCACGCTTTTAATCTCGAATATTTATATGCGGTATACGTATTTTTCCGGAAGCCTGTTAAATTATGCAATTACCGTTCGTAAACCTAACGTTAACACGTCAGGTTGCGTAACAGATATAAGATGTATAGTTAAACGTCGCGCTTTACTGAATTATGACACGTTCCATACTTTATAATTTATATTCGTCACGCTTCAATGTTGAACAGCACATTTACCACCTAATATTTATTTCTAAATATTAAATCTAAACGAATATACAATGTTTATGCGTATTTACGTAAACCGGAGTCCAAATTTGGTATGAAAATTTGTTTACTTACAGTCCTTTATACAATTACTTTGCTATAAAATGAACGAATTCAAGTGGCAGTTATAGGAACAGTGACAGTACGTGGCTCATTTACCTTACCTGTACCTATTCCCTTGTCTGTACGTATAGTTTTTGCGCGAGGAATCGAAGCTTCTTGATGTTTTCTCGCCATGCCAAGCAAACTATCCGATTGCGACGCGGGCAAATCAAATTCCACGATAAAATCGATAGGGGTCGCGTTCTCGATTTTCAAAGGCCGGAAGAATTTATCCGTGTCCCAGACCTCTTTCCTTTTCCTCCCCTCGACGAGGGTTCGTAGAGAGGGTGAAACTTTCGGAATCGTCCAGGAACGACCCTCGTCCAGCCCCGTGGACGTTTAACCGCGAGCAACGAGACTTCGTAATAGGGTGGCGGAAAGCTTCTCGTGCGAAGGCGAGTTTAATCAATGCTTTTGACGTGCTCGGACATCGCCAAACGTTTCCCGTTAAACGCCCACAGAATGTAGGGTAGATGTACCACGTACTGTCACTTTAACGTTCGCGCTTTAAGTAACTTTATTTATTTTATTTATTCATTTAATAAACGGGATAAAAAAAAGGAGCATCCTACGGTGTACAAAGTATTTATACGGTGTATAAAGTCGGCAGACAATTCGCGAATCAATTGAACGATGAATATATATCTAATGCTCCACGATGTAGGTTAGTATTAATAATGAGGCGATTTGTAATGTATAATTAAATTCGCCGTATTGCGTGAGGTGAAATTCCTGTCAAAGAAGTATTTAAAGTGGCGGTACGTGGCACATCTACCCTGGTTTAACGATTCGCGCTCGAACTGTAATATCTAAATTCACCGGTCGTTCTAAATGTGAGTACTTTCGACGAATCGTATGAATGAATCGCGTTCGATGATCGTCAGCCACGCGTAAAAGAAACAGCAAAGTTGAAGCTCGCCTTCGGATATCGAGACGGGCTGGCGTTTTTCAAGGGAAACGCCGCGATTGTCATTCAAATCGGTTGGAATTATTCAGCGGCGCCACTTGGACTCGCTTCGCTTCTTCTGGCCGCTCGAAAATGGCCCCGCATGAATATATTATTGTTGCAATCGCACGCGTCACTGCCGAGTAACGAATTTATTCGCGGCACGATATATATCGCGTCGCGAAAGCGGAGGGAACGACGGAGGATTCGAATTTATCGAGGACCTCGCGCTGCGCGCTATTCGTGTTTCCTAGTCTCTCTTATTCTTTATTATTCCCCTCTTTCCTTTGCTCTGTTTCATCCATCCGCAGCCCCAGCTTCGATAATACGTTCCACCGAGCCGCAGGATTATTTCCTTCGATCGGGACGATGCTCCGATATATCGGGGATGGGTAGAAATAATTAAAAAGTAGCTGCTGTGAGTAGTTCATCGACTATCCCTCGTCTGCCGTGCTTCTTTGTTTCCACGAATCGCTCGATTGCCTGCCTATTCTCTTCGCTATTCCCTTCTTCGCTATTTTCACCATCGGCTTGAGTTAATAAGTTGAGTTCCTTTAAGTTTGCCACGTCTTTCACAGCTAGGGTAAATGACCCACGTACTGTCACTGTTCCTATAACTCGCTATTTGAATTCGTTTATTTAATAGGAAAGTAATTGTATAAAGAATCGTAAGCAAACAAATTTTCATACCAAATTTGGACTTTGGTTTATGCAACAACGCATAAGACATCGTATATCCGTTTACGTGACCAATATAATTATATGAATCTATCGAGTAGATATTTAACCCTTCGAATTATAGAGACTGCAAAGACCCACACAGATTCAAACTAAATATGCTTTGCACGTGGTGTGTTAAAGTTTTTTTTATTTGGACGAAGCTTGGAGTTTCTCTGATTTTTATACGAATTAAAAAACTTAGAATTTCTGTGAATATTAAACCACGAATGTTTGTGCAAGTGAATACATTTTTAAATAAAATTGAAAGAGTGAACGTTAAATTTAATTAGTCTTCAAACACTGCAATGGTAATTTGTACTTTACTCTGAATATTTCTTATACTCTTGCAAATCGTTATGAAGTCTGTTCCTTTATCGAAATATAAATCTACCATAAATAAATGCATAAAGATTCGCGGTTTACTAATTTTAATATTGCTTCAGGTCATTATTAATCGTAGACTATTATTAACGTTCAATATGTGTTCTCGTGTGATTGCAGATTGATCTCGACGATACCATGGACAACTTCTTCAACACGCTCTACCAGAAGATGTTTACGGTGCTGAATAGTCAGTACAATTTCGACAATAAGTACTTGGACTGCGTTGGAGAGCACATGAAGGAGATGAGACCGTTCGGAGACGTGCCTCAGAAATTGGGGGTGCAAATCAAGAGGTCGTTCGTTGCTACCAGAACCTTTAGCCAAGCTTTAACCGTAGCTGCAGACGTCTTGAAGAATATGCAATCGGTGAGTCTTCCAAAAAAATTAATATCTTTTCGGAAATCCTATACAATACTCCTGCGTAGACTCGTTAACCCCTTGCCATACGAAATTTTCGAAGAGTAGTCACAGTAACGTTACCTATTTATTACTTTAACAGTGCTACAACGGCGAAACAATGAAATATTGTAAGTACGTAATTCATGCTCGCGATACTCAACCTTGCAAATTGAAATCACCGATAGAATTAGAATTGAAATTTATTGAAAAATATAATGTATTTTTGTCACAACCAAAGCATAATTTCTCTACCACGAGTGTAACTCGTTATTGTAAGGCAAAGGGTTAAAAAATTGTCTCGTTTTTCTCGGATGCTTCTTTTCAATCTTATCTGAATTCAACTTCCCGAGTGTTTGTAATTATTACGATGTTTCTGAATTTATCTTTGGCAAACAATATGAAATAGATTACTCGTTCTTTTAACGTTAACCGTACGAAACGCAGAAGTCGTCAAGATACTGAATTGCCTTTCGTTAAATTCGTATTCTTGTTTCAATACTTTCAAGGCTTTCGAGAAGTCAATAGTGCTTTTAATTATCAAAATTAATCGGCAGAAGTCACGAGTAACTATAACAATAAGACACCGATAGTAATGAACGGTATAAGATATTCTACGTTTATCATTCTTCCATTCGTTCAATTAACATCGCAACGATTCTTTCACTCTCCGATTAACCATTTTACTCGCATTCAATGTTTCTTTTTACTTCTTTCCCGTACCCGGAAAGATTAATCGAACAAGTATCCGTAAAACGCCGCCGCGCCGGGGTACCGTTAGTGTTAAAATTGAAAGGGTTAAACTGCTCGAAATCTCGCGAAGAGCGAGAGAGTAAAACTAAGCGAAAGAAAAAAAAAAAAAAGAAGAAATGGTTGTGAATTTTTCGCAGTTAAAACCATCGTCGGAGTGTGCAGCTGCGTTTACAAGGATGACGGTGTGTCCTTCGTGCAGCGGGATCGCTGGTAACGTGTTAGCGTGCAACGACATGTGTGCAAACGTGATGAAGGGTTGCCTTGCACAGCATGCGGCTCTGGACGCTGAATGGAATCACTTCGTCGGTGAGTAATTTCCACGTGCATTGTGTTCCCTCTGGTAATTATAGGCTCGGGAATACGGTCCCGTGAAGCGACCTCGAATCACGCCAGCCAAGTATTTTGTTTATTAGCGATCGCGTGAGAAAAAGGGAAGCCCCGGCAAATAATGTTGCACGAAGGACTTCGCTATCGCGTTAGGAATCCTTCGAATATCAAATCTCTTCGATAACACGGACGGAAAGATTATTGTAGGTAGCTTTTGAGAAATTCACGGGAATATTGGGAGAAAGTTTGGATGATTATTGTTGGTATCGCGTGGATGAGGAAATAGCAAAGATTGCTTAGAATTCTTTTAGAATAATTCGGATGGAAATTTACGGGAATGTCAGGAAAAAGTTTGGAACAATTATTGTTGGTATCACGCGATTGAAGAAATAGCAAAGATTGCTTAGAATTCTTTTAGAGTAATTCGGATAGGAAAATATTATATAGCTTGTAGGAAATTTACCGAAATTTTAAAAGAAAGTTTATATCGCATTATAGTTAATATCGCAGGGATGGAAAAATAGCAAAGGATACTTAGAATTCTTTTAGAGTAATTCGGATAGGAAAATATTAGGTAGTGTCTGAGCAATTTATTCGAATGTTAAGAGAAAGTTTGGATGATTATAGTAAATATTACGTGGATGAAGAAACAGCAAAGATTGCTTAAAATTTGTTTAGAATAATTCGGATAGGAAAATATTAGGTAGCTTTTAGGAAATTTACCCCCTCCCCCCTCCAAAGTGCCTCCCTTAAACGAAATGGTTGTTAAATTATCGGTTACAGAGGCAGTGGACAAAGTGGCGGATCGCTTGTTGGGTCCCTTCAACATCGAGATGTTAGTGCGACCCATTAACTTGAAAATCTCTGAGGCGATCATGAACTTCCAAGAGAACAGCCACGACGTTTCCCAAAGGGTGTTCACTGGCTGTGGTCGGCCTGTGTTGGGCAGACGCAGGCGTCGAGACAATCGAGAGTTGGAACTGGAATCGTTGAATTTCGACCAGGAAACGCCGACAGACGATCGTGCCTCGAGTGCTGCTATTTTAGACAAATTGGTGAAAGAGACGCGGCAAAGGGTTCGAGATTCGAGGCAGTTCTGGGTTTATTTGCCTTATAATCTGTGCAACGATGGTCTCGTGGTTCCTCCTAGCAACACCAAGGAATGCTGGAACGGCACGCATGTAGACAAGTGAGTATTTTATTTATTTATTCATTTATTCATTTATTAACACTAGAACTACCGAGCTAATCGAAATGATCTGGTTACAAAATTATATAAACTTGCAACGATATGTTTGCTGGAATATTTCGTGATTTTCTATGCAAAATATTAATGGAGATTTATTTTGTATTTCGATCACATGCGATTTGCATATATCTCGCGTGTCTATTTCTTTGGTACAAATAGGTATACTTTAATCGTTGGTAGTTCTAGTGCTCCATTGATGTAAGGAAAAATATAACAGTGCGGTGGTGGTAAATACAAAAAGGTATTGCATTTTTTACAAGATCCTTTAACAAGTTTATTGAAATGTTTATGAGATTCTTAACAAGTCTATTGAACTTTTTACAAAATTAACAAATCTTTTCTTAATTTGTCCGTGGAATGATTAAAAAAGTCTAAAACATAGCAGCAATCGATTGCAGAACTATAAACATGGTTTCTTTTAATTATATAATTATGGTTTCATCTTTTAATACGATCATTAAATTGTGCGTGAAGTTTGTCGATTAAAAAAATAAATCGATCGACTATCTAATATTTCAATTTAATTCATTGATATTTAAATTGAATTAATTCTAAAGAAATTCAATACGAATTATTATTAAACTTATTTTTAAAAATAAAACTAAAGAAATAGGGGGTTGTTTCATCCCCTAAGTATTAAATATAATTTCTACTGCGCTTTGCATATTTTTGTGCATGTCGCACGTTAAATTTCCCATAAATACAATACATAAAAATTCGCAGGGCATTGATTATATAATTAAGATATTTGCAATGGTATCTATTCTTTTCATTAAACTAACTTCGACGCAAGAATTTACACGCAAGAATTATATGTAAGCGATATACATTTAAACTGGAATGTTTTCGTATATCGTACACACGTGTTTATGCTATGACGAACCGTTTCGACCGCGAAAAGGACGGTGTTTACGTTTAAACGTCCCCTCTTCTAGATTAAGAACAGAACGAACTAGATCGCACAGTCGGGCATACGAAATCGGCGAGTAAGCATCTTTCTAGAAGCTATCTGTTTGGAGTTTATAATTCTGCCACGCACCTCGCTTCTCCTACGCTTTAAAAGTAAAACGAAAGAAAAAATTTCTTCCCTCAAGTGTTAACCCTTTGCGCTCCAATCCTGTTTTAATAGTATGATCTGTGTACATAGTTTTTATGGCTCTTATGAATATTTAAAGTATTACGTATTTTGGAATGGGGGAAAGTTATCTTTATTTTGTTGCTTCGTTTCGAAAGAAACGAGTATCGAACTGGCGAAAATAAATCAAAATCTTAGATCTTTATTTTCGCGATTTATGGGCGTCTCCATAGCAACACCATGAGAATGCAAAGGGTTAAATATAATTTCTACTGCACTTTGTATATTTTGTGCATTTCGCACATTTAAATTTCCCATAAATACATAAAAATTCGCTGTCCATTAACTATATAATTAATGTATTTGCAACAGTGTCCAAGTTTCTCCTATTTTTTAACTAAAATATTGGACTTATTATAATAAACAAAACCAAAGAAATTGGATTCAAATCGGCAAATTATTTAATCCCCCAAATATTATAATTTCTACAGTACTTTGTGCACTTTGCACGTTTAAATTGCTCAATAAATACATAAAAATTCGCGGTCCATTGATAATATAATTAATGTATTCGCGACAGTGTTCGAATCAGTCCCATTTTTTAATCGAAATTCGAAACGAAAGGAAAGCGGAGTGGAGTTTCCGTGACGACGCTGAAATTTGCGCGATTTGCGGTGTATGTTTCAGATACATCTACCCGGTGTCGTTGAACGGAGAGACTCAGGCAATGAATCCGGAAGTGCGGAGCACCGGTCCGAGGCCAACAATCGTGAGGGAGCAGATCTTCGCATTAACCACCATCACGAACAGACTGAAATCCGCGTACAATGGACAGGACGTCGATTGGATAGATACAGGTATGTGGTTTGCTCCGCCAATTAATGCTTCCCACTTTAACCCTTTCGCTACTACGCTGTCAAATTTAAACAATTCTCTCTGAGCTTTGCTCGATAAATATGGAGAATTACGATTGATTCTACAGTTTTTTTAATTCTTTCGCTACGACGCTGTGAAATGAAACAAATTCGGTCTTCTAAGCATGATTTAATTTGCTCGATAGAAAGAAAATTATAATTAATCGCGGTTCTTTTATTTTGACGCAAATATTAAAAAGTAGATAGTAATTATTCAAAATCGAATCGTACAGTGTCACTATAATCGTGTGCCAATAAAATGCGATGCGATACGTTTAAATAGGTAATAAATAGCAAATAGATACTACAGTGTAATGCTAAAGATGAAAATACTAAAATGACCGGTGATTAGTATTTAATTCCAAATCAAAGAAATCAGGATACATTTGGTATTTAGATTAACACATAATGTGTAATTCAAAGGGAACGAAACTTTATTCGTACGTTTCACAATAAATTACACAAATCGTTCAAAATTGTGTCGCCTTGAATTGGTATAATTTTTGTAAGAAATTAAGACGGGTTACTTTTAGTACATTGGTAGTTTAGCGTTGAAAAGGGTAGAGATGATTTTCAAATTACATAGTGTTGCAGAGGATTTCTAATGCACAGATAAGGACAATTTTTATTAATATACAAACAGTACGAGTATTAATACTCAGATACACTGGTTGCAAGATTAATTATCGTGTGATACGTGCGAATGATAATAGAAATAGTATCGTGCTACAGAAAATACACCTATTTATTCTCGCAGGAAATGATTGCTTAATTTTTGAGGGCGTATATCATTAATAGTAGCGAAAGGGTTAATTTGTCTCCAACGCTTATTAGACTGCTTTCGTTATCAAACGCAATAATCATTAGGAATTAATGCTTCGCAAATCGATCGCGAAATTCGGTAAAAAAGTAATTGTCAATGGCTGCAAAAAGTTTCCGTCCAGAGAATATTGAAATACTTAAGATTAAAGATCCTCGATACAAATACTATATTACGTATTGTAGTTTATTAAATTGTTTCCATTGTAAGTCCATATGCAACTCAACAAAGGCTTTTATTTTTGTAACAGTCTTATTCATTTTTAACGGAGAATAAAATACGTCATCGTAATTCATTAACGTTTACCAATATCTTTAAATCAATTCAAATGCAAATAAAATGGAAATGAGAATAAATGGATTTGTATCACTTTCAAGAGAAACAGTTCGTATGTAATTTAATAATTATCGATGTATAATTTAAGCTGAAATAGAGTTACACTTTGGCCGGAAATTTTGTTAGCCGCTGTAATTAAAATGACGATAAGTGGAGAGCTAAATTTCGAATTACACTTGGGGATATTCGGTTTGGATATAATAGCAAACGTTGAATCTGAAACGCGCGTAAGCAGCAAGTTTAATCGCGGAATCGATATAGAGAGTTGATTCGCGTAAGCGGCGAGCTAATCGAATTATAAGCAACGAGTCGATCGAATAAGAGTCTCTCTTCGATGAAACAGACGGATTATATTCCGTAGGATCCATCATAGATAGACTGCGGATGTTTATGCGGATTAATATTTTTGTTTGCAAACACGATTAAAGAAATGAAACCAAAATACACGGGTTAATTGCACGCTTCGAATGTTCTAAATAAATTTCGTAGCTTGAATATTTTGCATAACTTTCCATTAAAAAAAAAAAAATTGGAATCAAAGCGGAGATTAATTTCATACTCCAAATATTCCAAATAAATTTCATTGTTTGGGATATTTTGCAAAGCTTTCCATTAAAGAATCGAAACCAAAATGGAGATTGATTTCACACTCCAAATATTCTAAAGCAAATTCCATGCTTCGGTTGTTTTGTATAATTTCCCATAAATATTTACTAACACTGTTCCCATAAATATTTCTCCATAATTTTCCATAAATGCATAAACATCTGCAGGTCTACTCGTCAAAATGGTCGTCAAAATACTTGCCAAATATTAGCAACGATTTCTTCGAAATTTAAATCGCCTTTTGATGCAGAATTGCTGCTTATCGTAGATATTCTTTATCGACTACATAATAAAAATATTTGCAAGTGGAGACATCGCCTGTCGCGACGACGCGACGAATGTCTCTATTACTATCTCATTGAAGTCGAATTTGAAAAGGAAAAGAGCTGTTGCGATGCTAATTATAGAGTTCCGAAGACGTGACAAGAGAGACAAATTATCAAGCTACCATAACCAGCCGCTTATCTTATCTCGCGTCTTTCTTAGCACAATATATTCGAATGCTTCGTTTAACAGTCGCCGTAATCAATCTACCAAATTCTCCGATTGCCGCTATTTAAAAGCTTAGATTTAGATTTTAAAGCTTAGCTTAGATGAAATACGGTAAAATTTGGTATTACACGAATACTAAAAATGATCAACCCTTTCGTTTTCAAAATTTGATCTCCAATAAATTTATATCCTTTACTATTTGCACCCTATTTGCATCTCTTTACTAAACTTTATCGAACTGAGAAGCCAGTGAAATTGAGTCCAAGGAGACTTCAATCGTTGCACCCAAAGTAGTAAAGATTAGCTTTATCGCTTCTACCAAATGCTTTAATCAACCAAGCTCGAAGCATGAACTAAGAAGAGTTAAAAGCACACCTGCTTAAATCATCCAAGAAGATCCTGTCCTCGATATAGCAGCATGAAATCATTTCCATAGCTTGTTAGCTAAGTCCTTCGCTAATTTCTAAACGCGTTCGAAGCAACGCAATCGGAATCGCAATATTTTCTTAATCATTCTATTGCGTCTAGCAAATCATTCGCTCAAGCTTGAGTAATTAGTTAAGAAGAGTTAGGAACACCTTGCATGAAGCATCCAAGAGATCCTGTCCTCGATATAACAGCTGAAATCATCGTCGAAGCTTGTCAATTAAATCCTGTATTGTATCTTAAGAAACCAATGCAACCAAGTCCAAGGAGAACTCAATAATCTCAAAAAAGAGAGTAAACATAAGAATTCTATCACGTTTACCGAATCCTCCAATCGACCAATCTTCAATTACGAACCAAGAAAACCTAAGAAACATCTGCAAAAAGGAATCTTTATCAAACCTTCTCACAATTTCCATAAGTTAACGCAAGCAACTCGCAAACAAGAGAAACTCAGGTACATTTCATTGCACTTCGTCAAATTTTTCAAAAACTTCCAAGTCATTGAATTTTTTAAATCCTCCGCTATATTTTTTTGACAATTCTTTATTAAATCTCTTCACGAATCTATAAACTAACGCAACTAATTTCAAGAAGAATTCAAGCTTATTACATCGCACTTCATCGTCAAATCTTCCAAATTTCCAAACCATATCATTTTTAAACTCTCCGCTATATTTTTTACCAATACTTCATTAAACCTCTTCACAAATCCACAAATCAACGCAATCAACTCGCAAGCAAGAAGAACTTAAGCACATTCCATTGCACTTCGTCAAATTTTTGAAAAACTTCCAAGCCATCGAATTTTTAAATTCTCCGCTATATTTTTTTAACAATATCTTATTAAACCTCTTCACAAATGAACAATCTAACTCATCTAACTTCAAGAAGAACTCAAGCTTATTATTATATATCGCACTTCATCGTCAAATCTTCCAAACTTCCAAACCATATAATTCTTAAATTCTCCGCTCGATACTGTATTAAACCTCTTTACGAATCTATAAACTAGTGCAACAAATTCCAAGAAGAACTCAAGCATGTTACACAGCAATCCACCATCAAAAACTTCCAAACTTCCAAACCATGTAATTCTCAAACCATCCGCTATATCTTTTAACACTATTCATCAAACTGTTACCTCGCATACCTACAAAACTAACGCAACTAACTCCAAGAAGAACTCAATCACGTTTCATTGCAAAACCATCAAACTATCGAATCCTCGACTATCAACCACTAACCAAGAAAAGCTCGAAGATAGACGAGCAGCATGCAACAAACCCAAGAAGATCCCCTCCTTGCTTTCAAATTGACCGCAAACTCCGAGCGATCACCGATCCTAGCAACGATCGTTAATGGACACGCGCGTGTGATGATCTGACTTTCAGAGGACACCGAATGGAACGGTTCCGGAAGCGGATCCGGCGACAGCACGGACCAAGACCCGATCACCGACGACGAAGACGGTTTCAAGGAAGGTTCCGGTTACGAACCGAAATCCTCGCCGCCGGAGATCCCGAAACAATCTCCCCCGGTCGTTCATCCGGAAGTCGTGCCTCCGAGGGTGGACGTAGAGACGAAGACGAGCACCGCGAACAACAACGGCACGTCCAGTGTGGACAGTGGAGCGAGCAGGCAGAAGATTTCACTGTCTCGCGCTTTGACAACGTACCTCGTGCCCATAGTGGTGATGTGGTTCGGTGGCTGCCTCACCGAGTGGCTGTGATCATGTGGTTCCCGGTGAGAACGCGCAGGACGATGTAAATAAATATTCCTTTGCAAAACGCTTCTCCTCGACCGGAGTTGCAGAATCCAATGGGGAGGGGAAAAGAGAAGGAACGAGAAGGACGATAAACGAATCGCTTTTTTTACGACCACGCGTGCTCCTTCCGACTGTTAGGAAACACGCGCGCCGTGTTTTCTTTTTCACGAAGAGATGACGACGATGATGGTATTGTACATGTACTGCAAGCGCCTTGTTTTCAACGACGGGGCGCGTAGAGAATCGCCAATGAGACTTGACGATGGCCCGGAGTTTGAAAGGAAGAGAAGACTGGACTTGATATTGAAAAGGGTTTTAGAAAAGTTAAGACTTCCGGGGAATTTTTCACGACTGACGAGCGTGCCTTGAGAGGACGAGTGGCATGATCGGCTATTAGAATGATTAGGCTAGCCCCATCTTTCGCCGTCCTCCTACGATTTTCTCGCGCCACTGTGTTTCTTTGGGAAGTTTTTAATCGATGAATTATATCAAACTCGGAGTGAAAGAGACGTTAATTTAACTTTGGGAGAATTTTTTAGTCGATGAAATACGTCAAATTTTGGGCGCCAAAGACGTCGAATTAATTTTTGGGGGATTTTTTAATAATCGATGCGGCACGTCAAATTTGGGACGTAAAAGACTTTATAATCTCTAGAATTTGAAATTGTATAATTTGGGCGGAAAGGGTTAAAAGGGTTTCATAATTTGGTCACAGCGAACGTTCGATGTGGAAATAGAAAATTAAATTCTACTGGGTTGCAACATGTATTTGTTGCGTGTTTATTTAATGCATTTAAAATCGTTCGCTTGTAAATTCAACGCCAAGTTCAATCCATTAGATTTAATTCAATCATCGTCACTTTGATGGGTAATTTTCCTTCCATCTTTATAGTTATTGAAGAATTCTCAGAATTTTAAAGAAGTTCTGGGAAAATGGAACAAAAATGTGTTCGAACTCGATATAATAAAAGGGAATCGCGACTAAGAAAAGATTGAAAATCATTGCTGTAATCGATTAATATAACATGGAATCGCGACTAAAAAAAAATTGGAAATCATTGCTCTAATCGATTAATATAGCGTAGTTCGTTCAACTTAGTAAAAGAAATGCTTTTAATCCTGCTACGATCTCTGGATCACTTTAGATCCACCTGTGTTCTAATTTTGATAAGAAACTCTGTAGTTTTGGTACAAATATAAAATAATCGCACGTGGCAGTATTACGTATTAATACGTCACTTTAAATTCCAGTTTCCATTGAGCAAGATTTTTCAAATCCTTAGTAGGATTGAAAACTTGTTACTGAACGTAGCAAGGAAATTATACACGTGTTCTTTGCTAAATTTGAAAAGAGTTCGAGCAGAAATTTGGGACGCAGTGGCGTAAGAGTGGGAGCGACGTGGAAGGGCTTAACGGAACCGAATTGATAGAAAGAAACGCGTGAAAGCGAATTAGTACACGAGAAACTCGAGGACTGATTATTATCGAGCGACGCATTTCCTTTTCCAGCTGCCTTCCCTTGAACACCCGACGCGCTATCGATCTAATCGCAATGCGTTCACGATCCGATCTTGGTTCGATCTCGATTCGATCTCGGTTGGATCTCGATTCGATCTCCATTCCATAGATCAATAGGAAGGCGATAGAATTGGAACGTTGTAGTGTGAACATGTGCATAAAGAAGCAATGGAATAACAGATATTCATTAGCGGATCATTATTATTATTATTATTATATACGAGTCAAAGAACCCTTTGGTATATAGAGTCTGTCTAACAAAAGTGAATCTTGCATATCGTATAAAATACAAGAAAATAGTGATAATCTAAAAGTAGAGGTACTGTCATTTTGGAATTCTTAACCCTTTGCCATATAATAACGAGTTACACTCGTGGTAAAAATTATGCTCTGGTTACGATACAAAAACAATGTATTTTTTTAATAAATTTCGGTTCTAATTCTATCTATAATTTCAATTTGTAAGGTTGAGTATTGTATGCATAAATTGCGTACAATGTTTTAGCGTTATGCATTCGTCGCACTGTTGAAATAATAGATAGCTGATGTTACTGTGAATATTTTTCGAAAAATTCATATGGCAAGGGATTAATATCGTTTTTATTGTTTCTACATGCTTCCAAAACTTGTATCGATTTTTACGCAATAAATTAATCTTTATGAAAATATTTTGATCACGCTTTTATTAGACAGACTGTAGTCAAATTAATGCAATGATCAGTAGGAAGCTAATAGTTATCGAACGGTTCGTCTAAAAGTAAAAATGAGCGGATTGCGAGAGGATCGATAATGTATTTCGGACAGAAACGTTTCAAAGATTCATAGCTCGAAAAGAGAGAGAGAGAGGTTCGATCGCGTCGAGCTCCGAAAAGGATCTAGAATGCTACGTTTCGAGAGCACGTGGGACGTATGCATTACTTATTGTTTATTTGTTCGATAAAGAAGAGAAAGGGAAAGAAGAGTCAAACCGTTTGGATTTCTACGCGGAGATATCGATTATTTTTGTCTCTTGTTGATCGATGTTGTTCGACGAATAGAGGATAGAGAAATGAGAGACTACGATTACTACGAATTATAGGGCGACGGATGGCGCATGATAAAAATTCATCTTTTATCCTCCCCTTTAACCCTCTGTACCTCGAATTTTATTTACCTTTACGATGAAAGGAATTATAATTATAGTGGCTACAAAAAGAATATTTCAATGAGTCGTTGTTTGATCGGATTAAGATTCTAAAATTTCATTTCGATGAGAGTAATTTTTATACTCGCATAGTACTATCATTAAAAACATTGATATATTAGATATATTATATATAGAATTTCATTAATGAATCGTTGCGTTTGATCGGGCTCTATGTATTTATTTTGGTAACTGGAATATAAACCTTTAATGTGTATCAAATTTATTGTAGAATTTCATGTTCAAAAGAGTAAATTTTTATAGTCGCATAACGCTACCAAAATCAATATATTTGGCCCTAATTAAATAGTACTTAAATATCCAAATAAATACAACGATGTGCAGATACTTTTTGTAGCCACTGTAAGTAAAAATTTTCACAATTTAAACACTAGGAATTAATATTTTACTGTATGACTCTTTGGTATCAGTACAGTGACAGAAAAGAAAAAGAAATAAAACGCGGTGGTATAGTGACGTGCAAGTAAATAGATTTAAATAGATTTCTTTGCAATCGTTTTATCGTTCGCCATTTGAGTCTTACAGCGACGGAAGCTCGACGAAAAGTGTGAAAGTGTGCAACGAGCGGTGAAGAATAATAATAATGGGCTCCTGTGATAAAAATTAAACTAAAAAAAAAAGAAAAAAAAATGAAAGAAAAGGAAAGGGAAAGAGTTAGAAAGTAATAAAAGCGACGAGAGAGTTAGCCGCCAATCACACTCTGGGCAACGTCGAGCCTAAACGGAGAAATAGGGCGAAAAAAGGGAGACATTCTATACAAATCTAGTGAAAATATTCAAATAAATATTACGAATAATTATTTGTAATTATATTATTATATATATATATATTATTATTATTATTATTATTATTATTATAATTATTGCAAAGTGAAATTAATATAAAAATTATACGTTGCGTTCGGGACAAGTGGTGAGAAAAGAAATACGTATGGGGTAGTCCAATTGTTCTATTGGATAAATATTGAAAGAACCTCTGACAGATCAAACGTCATAGTTTTCGCGAATTAAAAGTAGCAACCGATGCGTTCGATATATCGTAATATTTAAATTACTCCAGAAATTTGGCATCGATACGGTGACTAAAAAAAGAAATAAATAAATACAAGGCATTGGTACGGCGATATACAAATGAGATAAAATTCAGAATAAATTTAGATACGTTTCTTTTCAGTTTCATACATTTTCTTTTTCGTTTCGAGAAGAAATTTTATCTTTCGAGACACGTTATACTTTCATCGAACCGTACAATTTTTATATGCAGGGTGTTTATAAAAACACGTGAGAAATAATTATATTTAAGTATTTACCACGTTTTTTTTTAAATATCTTGTATGCGTCTCAAAAAATTAGACAATCGTTTGTTAAATATTCGTTGAATAATTCGTAAAATACTGTTCCTGATTTAATTCACGCGATAATACTAAATGTAATTATTAATCGTATACAGTTTAAAGATACTTACGCTTCGAATCGTGAAAGGAATTCGTGTGAAAAGGAAATCGTATAGGAAATGTATGTATATGGCGTTTCATCTGTTGGAAGAGAAAAATTTAAGGATAGGAAGATAGGGAACAGGGTTTTTTACCACGGAAGCATTGTGGACCACTTAGGCGACTTTCCTGAAACTATGGGAGTTCCTGTCGTGCGACAAATAGGAGCACCATTGAATTTTAACCCCTTGCCTTACAAAACCAAGTCACACTCGTGGTACAAATTACAGGTTGATTCATTAAACATACATTTTATTTGCAATAGTTTCATTAACGATACGTTCCATTCGCAACACTGAGCATTTTTTATTTATCATTTTATGACGTTAATACTTTATATCGTTGTAACTTTGTAACTTTCATAACTCAATAATTTTCATAACTTTGTAACTTTCATAACTTTATAATTTGTATAATTTTAGTTTCTTTGGGAAGATCAATGATTAATTATTAATCCGAGGATCTAGACACCGATTCTTTTCACACTCCAAATATTACAAATTATAAAGGGTGCTTCACTTTAGAGATTTCATATACTAGGTGTGCAATTGTAAGGCAAAGGGTTTTAACACACAGCTTTGTCGAATCAACGCGACTTATTGCTAAATAGTATCTCGTGATTTCTTTTATAGGCTGGTCGATCTTTCTTTAAACGAAGAAAATCGATCAATTTTTAATTCATTATTGCATGACTCGCTCTTAACTCCTTCGATACTAAAACTTAATGGACACCAGAATTATTTGAATTAAATCCTCAATTCTTAATCGGTCCAACTCTTCGCCAATTGGTTTTCGTAAAAAGAAATTAGAATCCATACATATATAGTATGGAGATCATATTGATCGGAGAGGGATTAAATTTACTTTAATAACTACTTAATAATTTTACCATACTTGAAACGCGAAAGAAAATTTACAAGCATGATCGTCTTTAGATTAAGATCAATGTTATAACGCGTAAGATTATTTATCTTTTTTTATACAAAGAAACACGTATGGAGGGAGTTAAATCGAATAAAGTACGTTTACGTTTTTTTTTACGATTACGCCTAGTATTTACGTTGTTCGCCATTGTAACGAGTAATGAGCAACCGCGACGATCATCGAACCTCGAAGTAGGATCGTTTGATAATTACTAGATTGCGGATTTTTGTATTATGTTATTATAATTATCATTATGCTAGTTATGGAAACCTTAGCCACAGTAAAAATACAAAAATATCTCACAATCAGTAAATCACACGTTATTGTATTTGGAGATAAAACAATATTAGTTTGGCCAAAAAGTTTCGTCGTATTTTAAAGACGCATAGATCTTATTAACGATGCGTTGTTTAATGGTAGCAATAATCTATTAAACGATACATTCTTAACAACACGCTATTATTTCTGGGCAATGGAACTATGAAAAAGAAAAAAATGAAACAATGAAAATAAGGCGAAAGGTTGTTAAAGAAAAGTATATTTGTTAACAGTGTATCGTTTAATAGATTATTGCTTCCATTAAACAACCCATCGTTAACCCTTTCACTACCGCACTCTTAAATATTATGGGGATTATTTTTATTGTTACAAAAACAGTACGGCTATAAATGTTTGCATTAATTATGGTGAATTAAGTATAAATTCTAGTGAAAATAGTATAATGTAACAGAAAACGAATACGTGTATTTTTACTAAACGATTGGCCAATTTTTCAGGACGTATATATACGTCTTCAGTGGCGAAAGGCTTAATAAACTTTCTGCGTCTTTGAAATACGACAAAATCTTTTCACCAACCTAATAGTTTCATCCCCCAAAAATAATAACGTGTTGTTAAAAACGTATCGTTTAATAAATTATTGCTTGCATTAAACAACGCATCGTTAATCAACTCTATTCGTTTTTAAAATACTACAAAACTTTTTGGTAAACCTAACAATTAAACCAAAAAAACTTATTTGGGTTTCATTTTACTGTTCGTGCTATTGAAAGCCGTAACGATGCATTATTAATAATGAATCGATATAAAAATCCGCAGTGTAATAATTAGCTGGAAGGTCCTCGCTTGCCTAGGCCCGAATTAGCATTTCCCTTTTTATTTAGTTAAACTAGCCCACTGTAACCAGCTTTTAAATCAAACGTAATTCCCCCGTAAGAGTTTCTATAATACTATTAAACGCGACCGATAGGAATAAAGAGTTTGCGGATTGTGAATGCGCGCGTTCAGCGAAAAAAAAAGCCGTCTCATGCCATTCAAGCGGGTGAATGTTTCGAATTCGATTAGCAATTCTCTTCTACGAGACGACACTTTCAATCTGTAAAAGTATATCTCCTTGCGCTTCCGGAGTGCGAAGGTTCGTTTACTATAATAAGCCGTTCGTTCGATCGCCACGCAAAACTGTGCGATTGGCTCGTGAATTTATGTATATGAATTCGCTCCGATGCTCGAATTAACCCATTCGCAACCTCGACTGTGTCGCGTAAGCTGGCTCGACTCGTGAAAAGTATTTCGATGTACGAAATTAACTTGCTTAGTCGAGATATAAGTTATTGTATTTGCTTCTAGTATCTTATTGCTTTGTTGTTTAATGATAGAGTAGATGTACCACGTACTGCCACTTCAAAGCTCATCGCGTAACATTATTTAACAATAGGTTTACGAACGTTAATTGCATAATTCGACAGACTTCCGGAAAAATACGTATACTGCATATATGTAAATATTCGAACGTAGAAGATCGAGGATGAAGAGAATCAATTAGAATACACATTCATACCATTGTATTAATTAAAGTTAACATAAAGTACTGAAAAATAATATTTATGGTTTCTATAATTTTAGGTATGAAATCTGATATGCGTCAACGTGACGAGTTCCGTAAACCTAGTGTTAACTATTTTAGGAATTATTTTACCTAAAACTCGTTCCAGTTTGGAACATAATATTGTTCCACAGATCGAGTTTATTTATGAACGTTTTTCTATACGTTGAATATAATTAATTAATTACTACGTCATTGAAAATGTAGAACAAAGTCCAATGTCCCTATTACTGTCACTTGAAAAGCTGTCATTTAAATGGAACCAAGTTTTACGTATATTGGCACGCGTCAGTTTTGCGTGTAACAGATATGTATAAAATATATAATAAACGGCGCACCTTTACTGAATTATGACACGGTCCATACTTTATAATTATGTTGGTCACGTTTTAATGTTCAACGACTCATTTACCTCCTAATATTTCATTTGAAATATTAACTGTAAACGAATATACAGTGTCTGTGTGTCGATACGTAAATCGAAGTCCAAATTTCGTGTAAAAATTTACGATTCCTCGTATATTACTTTGCTATTAAATAAACGAATTCAAGTGTCGGTTATAAGGACAATCTGACAGTAATTGGGACATCCTACCCTATCTATTAATTACAAACAACAGTAAAACAAAATAAAAACGTTTGAAGATTTGATCGCGTTATGGACCAACCGCGTAAACCGGAAATCATTTTTATTAATCTACTTATAGAAAGTCAGCTTGAACATAAAATGAATGAAGAAGAAGACTCATGCTTGAAATATTAGGTTGTTGCATATGAAATGGCCGATTTTATGTAGCTTAAAATATTTCAGTAACTAACTAATTAAAAATTGCGCTTATAATTCCGGTACAATAATTCAAACATAGTGTTACTTTTAACTAATTAATGACTAATTAAAGAAAACTTTGGGCTACATAAAATCGGCCATTTCATATGCAACAGCCTAATAATCACATTCCAAGTGTGAACAATTATAATGTTACATTATCAGTGAAAAAGACCAGGTTAATTTTTCATCTTTTAATACGACATAATGTAATTTCGACGTAGCAGTACGCGATCGGTTGCGAAAGGGTTAATAGAATTTGCTTAGAGAAAGTGAGAGAATGCCGATTAATCGATTAATCGTAAAACGTAGCCGAGCGTCGACTGTTTTTTCTTTATCATTAATAAGATATAATAAGCCAGGAAGTTCGAATCCTGTACTTAGAATGGAACTCGAACTATTCGCAATTCGAATGTCTCCGTTTTCTTCCGAGACGCGGCGAGAGGAAGACGTTTTTAGTGTATAAAAATGGAAGAGGATTTCAAAGTGCCCCAGTGCGACGAAGAAGAAGAAGAAGATTTATAATATATAAGAATTAGTGGAATTCACGATGACTGCGAAGAATGTTACACGTGTGCAATCGAAAATTCGTCTCCTGGTCACCTTTATTTTTCTTTTTTTTTTCTCTCTCGAACGAAATTTTAATGATCCTTTTCACGAAACGAGAGTCGTTCTTTCATTCATGTTAATCGATGAATAGTCGAATTGAATTTTGCAAAGCGACCGGAAGTAGCCATTTACGAAGTTCAAAGAACAGAATCTGCAAAGCACAACAGTGGCTACGAAAATTATAATATTAGGTATTTACTAAAACACCACTGCGTTTATTTTCAATTCAAATTTTATTAATCACTTCGAAGTAAATGATTGCGAATTTAAAATGGCAGAAGAAGACCCTTCAAAGACGTCGCCACGTAAAATTTATTGTGCAACAAAATTGTTCAGTGTATTGTAAAGTGTATTGCAAAAATTTTAGTCTCTACTTTTAATTCCCTTTTTGTTTTGATATAATATAGGTATTACAAATTAATTTTGGAAGTATTTTCTCATCCATTTATTGCGAATTAATCTTGCAAACATTTTCCTTCGATTATTACGAATTAACCTTACAAGTATTTTCGTTTGTTTTTACAAATTAACCTTGCAAGTATTTTTGCTTATTTAGTACAAATTAACCTTGCAAGTATTTTCCCTTATTTATTACAAATTAATCTTGCAAGTATTTTCCTTTATTTATTACAAATTAATCTTGCAAGTATTTTCCCCCCATTTATTAAATATTAATCTTGCAAGTGTTTCTCCCCCCATTTTGGATTCCATCTTCCAGCTCGAAAGGAAATGAAACTATTTTGAAACCGTCAAGTTAAGACCGAAATTTTTGCATACACCTAAAGCGTATAAGTAAGCACCTAATTTGTAAAAGGGTAAAAAATAATATCGAAGCAGGATTTTTATTGAAATGTATAAATATTTTATTGAGCTTAAAATGGTAACATTGGCACCCGAAACGGTGGATATTGCGAGGACGATGAGAGAGAAATGAATGTGCCATAACGTGGCTGAAACAGGTCTATACTTCCGGAAACCGACACACGCAAGTTATGTTTTCGCCACGCCATTGCTCTTCACTCTCATACTCACACACACGCACACATACATACACTCTCACAAATATACAAACAGAGAGGCATACAAAACATGCATCATACATAGAAACTATATTCGCGCCACAATGGCGGCTCGTAACACACACACACAAACTTACAGAGAAAGCGAATTTCGCGTCGTTACATTCTTACAGTGTGCTAGCATCTAATTACGAAGAATTTTATTTAATTGCAACTGACCGTATGGAATAAAAGTGAAATATTTAAAATCCCAGCTTCCTTTTTCCTCCCGCAAATTGTCATTATTAGACTGCGGATTTTTGTGCGATTATTCGGATTTAATAAAGACTCGTTTCACCATTTAAACGATGTACTTTACTTTAGAAGTTCCACGTTTTTAGATTCCCAATAAATGCATGAAAATTCGCTGTCTATTAATTAGCGTAAGCACCTTTTATTAAGCTGTTGCATAACAAATGCTAGCATGAATCAATATCAGAACTCTAAAATTATTTTGCAATTTAATTCATTCGAATTCTTGTTTCTTCTTCTTCGTTAATAATTTTGCATTCGAAGTTAATCTGTGATCGTGTCAAATTCAATAAGTTTCGAGTTCCAAACTTCGCGTAGCCATTTGCTATTACTTTTAAACCCTTTCATTGGTATCACTATCTCGTATACTCAAGAAATTGTTAACGTAACTTTAGTATCTCGAAACAGCTGAAATTTTTCCACGCGTTTTACAAAAGTTTGCAAAAGTACCCAACAACAACGGTCTCGTAATAACCTTATCGTCGGTCATTCTCGAATCGTTTCGCAGCGATCTCTCGATCTTACGAAATAGCGCGCCGCGATGTGTTCTTTGATCGAAGAATAGATGGGAGAAGAGTCCAAGGGAAGTTAAAAGCCACTCACAGCGATTAATCGTTCGATTATTATCATCGAACTACGAGAGAGCCGTTTCGTCTCCTTTTGGCGGTCACCTTGGAAGATTCCGTGGGATTCGCCACGCTGATGGTTTGCTCGTTTTTCTGCTGAGAGAGCCTGGACGCCGCGGTCGCGCTACGAGTAACGATCTTCGTGGACGATAGCTCGCCGAAAATGCATCCAATGGACGGAAAACGTCGCTTCGAGTTCGAACGACGCCGACGACGGCAATTTCTGAACTCCTTCGCCGATTCTGTCCATTTCCACGCGTAGTAAAAATCGACCAGCTCCTTCTGCAAAAATATAGACAGCTTACTTTAGATAGAATTCCTCGGAGAAGATTTTTGAAGATAAAATAGTGAACAGAGGATGCAAACATTTTTGAAGACATTAATTCGAAGTCTAGAGTCGAGATTAGGACTATTGGATTTTGGGGGTTGCTTTAAATGTGCTTCGATGCGTGTCGTAAAATTGAATTGAAAATTTACGCAATCGCCTATTATTTCGTTAACCTTCTTTGGTTTTAAGGAGTGTGGTAAAATTTTGTTATTAATAATTGAAAGTGGTTCTTTGGAAGTTCAGAGAAGGGCTGAAATGTAATTTCGTTAACTAATTCGCATAAACATTGTCCACGATCTACTTATGATAATTCTGAGACTAACTGTTGGCTAACCAAGAATATGTGTTAAATTTTGCAAGATAAAATTAACATACCGTATCTTTCTGTGGAAGAAGTTCCTTCTGGATCTTTGGAAAATTCTTCCCGTAACTCGAGATTCCTTTTACGAACAGTTCCTGTAATATCGAACACGAACATATTTAATAATTAACGTACTTGATTCTCCATCGAAAAGAACCAAAATTATTAAGCATGCGAATCAATTTGGTGTCTTTATCTTAACTCTTCGCTATTAACTGTTACTCTTGTTGTAGGTCAGCAAAAATACTGCTTTTTACAGTAACGCGTGTGTAAACACTTACAGCGAGTGAAATGAATTCATTCGAGTACAATTTATAAATATTCCAAGTAACAATTGATAGCTTAGAAGTTCCAATATGTAAGCGAAGGTAATTCAGATAAATGTGAGATATTACCGCAGCAAAGAGTTAACCCTTTGCACTCGGTTGGCTCCGCTATGGAGACATTCGTAAATCGTATCAAAAGTCAAGGTTCGTGTTTCTTTAATTCTATATTAACCAATTCGATTGCCATTTCTTCTGAAATCAAGGCAAATCTCTCAATTCCAAAATACGTAACTTATCAAGTTCTCACAATAATCAGAGAAACGTAATGGAGCTGCTGTCGTATCATATTATTAAAACTAGTTTCGAGTGCAAAGGGTTAAAATATTCGACGAATTTTCCAAAGCGCTCAAAATCGCCATCTTCTTATTTCGCAAATGGTTTCACACTAAGAGCCACCGAATTAATTTATATCCGCGTTTAACGATTAAAAAATACTCACAGTTTCATCCGGAGTCCACCTAGAGACAAGTTTCTGTGGCAATTCTTTGGTGAGCAGCGTTTTCAACGCGACTTCCGGTAGGTATTCAGAGTCGTGAAGAACATCCGTGATGTACTGCTCCGCGTAGCCGGTGCAAGAATTTTCCATGGCTTCTTCGTTCGAGATGCCTTGACTTTCTTGCACGAACGTAAGAACCGAGCGAGCCATGAAAACGTAGAAAGGTATCAATTTGTTCACTTCTTCTTGCGGGCTCCAAATCTTCTCCTCGGGGAAATCCCGGTACTCCGAGTCCAGGTCCGTTCGCTCACGGCACTCTGGGATATCGGCGCCACCTTGTAGATACTTCTAAAATTCCAAATGGGTATTAAATTAATTATTTGGTGGCTGGTGATTGGCTTTTTATATTTTAGAGAAGCTTCTAAATTTAATGCAGGGAAGAATTGAAAATCCTTAGAGCAGATTTAAGGTAATTGTAATTGATAATGGAAAAGTTCCTGACAGTTGTAGTATTAGATAATCTGTGGCTCTTTTTAAGGAAGATGCGCAAGTGGGTAGAAATAATTATTTGGTGGTCGATGATTGGCTTTCATATTTAAAAGAAGCTTCTATAGAGTTAATTTAATACAGGGAGAATTGTAAAATTCTTAGAGCACATTTAAGGTTGTTTGATTGGAAAAGTTGCAATTGACAATGAGATATTTCAAACAGTTGCAAAATTAGATAAATTTTTGTTCGGGTTAGGTTCGGGTTAGGTGCAAATAGGTGAGAATTAATTTAATGATCGATAATTAGCTTTTATATTTAGGAAAAGTGTTTCCAAATTTAATACAGGGACAATTGCAAAACTTTTAGGGTGGATTCAAGATTCTTTGGAAGAACAAATTTCATACGATTGCAGTATTAGATAATCTTTGATTCTTTTTAAGGAAGAAATGCAAATGAGTAGAAATTAATTTAGCAGTTGACGATTGGCTTTTATATTTAAGAGAAGTGCTTCTAAATTTAACGCAGGGAGAATTGCAAAATTCTTAGGGCAGATTTAAGGTTCTTCGAAAGGAAAAATTGCAACGAACGATGAGAAAATTGAATCCAATAAAAATATGATAAAGATACCACTGTAATTTTGCAACCAATCACTGATTAAGCTACCTATATTAAATTTCCTATCACTCGATGGTTCGCAAAACGAATAACAATAAGAAGCTTCACTCAGGCAACAAGATACACGTGTATTAAATTCAATTAAATGCAACGCAATAGATTAATCTTACAACCATTAATCTCGTGAACCATCAAATAACAAAATACAAGTACAAAAATACAGGTGGTGTACCAATATTTTCTGCGACCACCACACAGAATTAAATCAACTACGAAAACTTCGCCAAATAAATCGTATTCCACATACACAAAAAAAAAAAAAAATAAACCACAATAACGTCGTCAATCGCGAAGTCAAAATTTCTTCTCTCAACGTCGAGAAAAACAAAGAAGCGCGTGCGAAAGATACAGAAAAATACTTCGAACCAAGATACCCTCTCAAAGAACCAACAAAATTTACGTTAAGAAAGGCAAAAAAGAGATACGGAAAGTAAGAATGGAGCACGAACCTCGCCGATGACTTCAGTCTCGATTCCCATCTCGCAATCAACTTTATCTTTCTTCTCTTCGGTCTGGTGGATACCCATTGCACACACAGGTACGCCGTTTAATATCGTCGAAGGAGTAACGTGGTCTTAGCCAGCAGGTCACTAGAGCCTTAATGATCAGGATAATCTTCCTCGTGGCCGTTTTATACGACCTACGAGAACCACCCTTCGAACGGAGGGCGGCTATGGACCTTCCCTTTCCCCGCCACGTGGACAAAGGACCTTTTGGCAGAACGGTACACGGCCACAGTCAGCCTTTCCTCGCAAACATTTCCCTACTCCACCGTATTTCTACCACCGTCTTTGAACTGTCCTCGAGAAATCGCAACCCCTTCCACGCTTATCGCGCTCCGTCGTTTTCTGACACATTAAGAAGAGTTGGAAGATATTTTGAGACGCCATTGAAGTATAGGTTGTTCGCGATGAGATGATTAATACGATAGGAGATAGGATTTTTGGGAATGTAGACGATACGAGAAGAATAGAATTATCTTAAAATAATTCGTGTAGGAAGATATTAGGTAGCTTTGGAGAAATTTTGGGAAATATTAAGAGAAAATTTGGAGGATTATCGTTAGCATTGAAGCTTCCGGAAAGTAAAGTATACTTGTTTGCGATGAGATAATTAATACGATAGGAGATAGGTCTTCTGGGAATATAGACGATACGAGAAGAATAGAATTATCTTAAAATAATTCGGGTAGGAAGATATTAGCTTTGGAGAAATTTTAGGAAATGTTAAGAGAAAATTTAGAGGATTATCGTTAGCATTGAAGCTTTCGGAAAGTAAAGTATACTTGTTTGCGATGAGATGATTAATACGATAGGAAATAGGATTTTTGGAAAAATAGATGATAAATAATACAAGGGAAATAAATCTTTGTTCACGTTGTTTGTGGATAATCTTCAGGAATCTTCGAAGATAGCAAAGAGTAGAATTATTTTAAAGTAATTCAGGTAGGAAGACATCAGGTGGTTTGCCAATATTACAAATGCCAAATTTATGTTCTTAACCCTTTCAATGGTACGGCCATACATGTATAGTTGATTTGAGATATAATAAATACCTCGTATTGCTTAAAGTAGTATATAATTAGTCAAATGTTAAAGAAATACAAATTTAGAAACATCGTATCGAAGAACATCGATACGCGTTAATAAATTATGAAAATAAATTCAGGGATCCTAAAATTGCCTACTACTGAAAGGGTTAATAATTTTCGTAGGATATTTCATACGTTTAGACTTCTATGAGGAATCTGGCAGATATTGCAAATATACTTGAAGTCAAACATTAAGAATTTGATAATTTTACGATTAAATCGCAGATCTTGTTGCATTAATTAGAAAACGTGCAAAATATCCAAAGCAAGTTGCTCGTTAATTAAAAATATTTAGAGGATGAAATTCGTCTCCATTTTGCTTCCCTTTCTCCTAATCTTGGACATAAATATGTCTCGCCATTACTTATCACATATCATTTACTACGTTCACCTGCTAATTGTGAACCCTCGCAAAATTAGCATTTTATATGCACCGACCAAATATATTATCATCTTTTATCAACAATTAAATGGAAGTCGGTGAAAAAATATAAAATCGCAACATACCGGAACAAATATTTGTACCGCTCGAATGTTAATCAATGCGTGCGACAAAAATGATTACAAAATATGGCAAGGATGCAGTAGGATACTTACGGTTCGTCGAAGCAATGGACAAAGCATCGAGAGAAACGAACGCGTACAGTCCCACGTATACTCCTAATAACACACCGAGAAATTATCTCGATAACGATGGAAATCGCGATTAAGCGTTTCGCGATCGATGCACAGAGATTCGGACGCGTACAGCGGCAGATGCGATTATTAATTATTGGGAATGGAAATTTCGAAAGAGCGGAGTACAGTTTTGCGTGCTGGCCATGAGCCAGCGAAGAAAACTGGACGGAACTACGGAGAACTCTGACGAGAGGCACCGTTTCAATTCGTGAGATAAGATAAGCTCCGGAGGATACGACGGCCGCAACGACAGGGTATTTTCTGAAATTTTCTTATGGAGCGCATTATCGTCAAATTAATGGTTGCTCCACTCCAACTAATCGATTAAGTTACTCCTGTTGACATTTTTGGAGTAACCATAGCATATTTTATTATCGTACAATTACGTGGGCAATGTGGGAGAATTTAATTTAATATTGTTGAGATAAATTTTTGAAGCTTCGTTGCGATAAGGAATTTGACCTATTTGTTAGAATCTTTCGTGTTCTGAATATTTTATAGCGTTATGATCTTCTATAATTATGAAGAATAAGTACATTTGATTTATTATTATTCATATATGTATGTACATTATCGAGACTTCGTTGGTATATAGAATTTGGCATTTTTGTTACGGTTATTAATGTTGCGAATATTTCGTAGTAATTTTAATATTGTGTAATTAATAAGAATAGGTAAATTTGATTTAATATTGTTCGTATACGTTTGCGAAGCTTCGGTGCAATACAGAAATTGATCTTTTTACTAAGGTTTCATAGATTCGAGATATTTCATAGGTTTTTAATAATCAATAATTAAGGAGAATAGGTCAATTTGGTTTATTATTATCCGTATACATTATTGAAGCTACGTTAGAATATAGAATTTGACCTTTTTGTCGCAGCTATTAATATTGTAAATATTTCGTAGTATTTTAATATTGTCTAATTAATAAGATTAGGTAAATTTAATTTAATATTATTGAGATAAATATTTGAAGCTTCGGTACAACAAAGACTTCGACGTATTTCTTAGAATCATTCCTGTTCTGATTATTTTATAGCGTTTCGGTTTTCTGTAATTAAGAAGAATTTCATATATTCGAGATATATTGTAGGTTTTTAATATCCTATAAATTAAAAAGAATAGGTAAATGTGATTTAGGATGCTGATATCAATTATTGAAGCTTCGTTAGAATGTAGAATTTGATCTGTTTGTTACAGTAATTCATATTGCAAATATTTCAAAATTCCACACCTAATAAAAATAGTAAAAATTCCCTTCCACTCGTATCAATTTTATAAGTCTACTTGAAAGTAAATAACAAAATATTTACCTATCAGAAAGAAATTGATTGACAGAATAGTATCGCAGCGTTTGATACAGATATCAACATTCCAAGAAAAACGATTAGCCACTAACGCGGCACGGAAAACCCTCCTAACAGATCAAATTTTATTATCCTGAAACGCATTTCATTCGATACATTCTCTGCTTTATTTTTTTCTTCCTGTTTATTCCCCATTCCAAAAGAGGCCTTCCTATGAATCATCGCCTATTTACCCAGATTATTCCTCCGATTTTAAGCGCCGATCGCTGACGTCACCGAACCGTCGTATTCCTAGAAATGTGCCGAAAAATTTGCCATAAGAAGCAATCGAAAATTTCTTTATTTAGCAGCTGGAGGAATAAGCGATGTCACGTATACCAGAAATTTCTGTCCGCGTTTTATTGCCGCGCGCTTTCCGAAGAATGGAAACACGGAGGTTCTATTGTGTTTCGTTCGGTTGTTTTCCCGTGGGTACCTTTCAGGGCGAGTCTGCGTGCATCGGTCGAAAGAGTCGCGATAATATAGGCCAGTCATTATTGCACAGGTAGCGAAAACCCCCGCTGGTCAATTACAAAAGCGCAGCAATTTCTGGATACATGCGTTCCTGTCCGGATCCGAGTACATCTGAAAATATTTAGCATACGTGCAAAGATGCAAGCGATGCTCCTGTCTAAATGGAATCATTTTATTTCGATATTATTATCAATTATAATAATAATACCGTATCAGTAATAATAATATAGCGATATAATAATAATAATAATTATTATTTCTAATATTAATTACAGAAAGATTAAGAATTTGATTTAGTGGGGTTCGTCGAAGTATTGAAAGTAGATTTAATGGGTTTGTCGAAGTATTAAAAATATGTTATTCTTCTACTGTAGAATATCTAAGATGAGGTCCTTTGCTATCGTTTGCGATTCGACCCTTTCGTTATTGTGCGTTCAATTTGGAATACGGTACATGCAGAGTTCACCTTCTTCTTTTCTTTAAAACAATGAGCAATTGGTACAAAATATTCGTCGAATGTTAATAATGCGTAGCCCCACCACCCCCATTTATTTTTTTTTTATTTCACGTATTCAATTTAGTAAACTTTTGTACAATTTTTTTTATAAATTTGGTCCTAATCTGACCAGGCACGCAATTTGTCATGTTTCCTATAGTTAATCAATGATATTATACATATACATATATATTTTTTTTTTATCGGCTAGCTAATAATAAACTACTAATATAAATATATTACTAACTAGCCGATGAAAAGGGAATGGAAAAATCAGACGGGAAGAAATTGAAGAAATAAGAATGATTGCTTAAAATTTACAGATATAACCGTGTATTTATAGAGTCGTTTATACAAGATTTATAGTATCTAACAGGTTGATTAGTGTGTTCAAATTTTTCAAACGGGGTGTATCGAACGGATAATAAAGTGCTCGAAGCGTGGTTTGCCACTTTTTTCGTTTTTTTTACCCACTAAACACTTTCTCACGCGATAATCGTAAATTATAAATGATAAGAAAAAATGGTTGCTCCATCGTTCGCCGCGACACGATTATTTCTCCATTCGGAGTGAAATCAATAATTATGACACGAATTATTATATTGCACAGCCATCGAGTAATAAATAGAACTCGTGATAATTTCAAAAGACAAAATTTCATTTCTCTTAACTTATACATATGTATTGGGGGAATAGAAATTCGGAAAGGGATGAACCGAAGAAAAAGAAGAAAAAAAACACACGTTTCATTCTCAACAATCATACACACAGATATATGTATATATAATATATATATATATGTATGTATGTATTATATATATATATATATATATATATATATATATATATATATATATATTATTTGTGAATTAATATCGAATCAATATAATAATGTATTCATCGATTTGTTGCCTTCTTAATGCTACGAATAAAACGAACAAGATCCATTGAACTGGACCGGAGAAATGGTAAAAGATAACTTATGTTTCGCAACCCGCGAACGGGAAAACGAATAAAGCTACAACGCTACTAATTAGGGTCAGAGGCGCATTTAGAATTAGGCTAAATTAGCTATAGCCTAGGGCAATTTTAATAGAGCTGTTTTAAAGTTTTCCGAGGAAAATTTTATTATGGATTCGTCTATCGACAAAAAGAAAACAAATACAAAGTCGTGTGATTTTAATTAATTTTGAGGGGCTTTATTCGGGTCCCGAAATATTTCCGGGTTTTTTTTAAAGACATAAGTATGATACTTTTAACAATTCATTATTTATATTATGAAAATTATTTTATTTTATTTTAAATTCGTTTGAATTCCACTGTGATCTAAAATAGAATAAAACAATTACAGCGCAGGAAATTCATCATACTGTATTGTTTCAACTGAAATAAGCATTCAGTTTATGGGAAGGGAAAAGGACGGGAAAATATGATAGCTTAGGGTAGCGAGAACTTAAATCCGCCTCTGATTATGTTACTTTTAACCTTTTGAGTGCTATGGACGCATATATACGTCTGGCGAACCAATTTGTATTTCAGTTTATACTCCCGACAAAAGTAACAATTATTAGTGTTTTAGATTGACGTATATATTTAATAAGTTCCATAGGTATATACTTAAAACAATAAACAAGATTTTATTTATTTCTCATAGCGAACCGCGAGCCGTCGATTTAATCTGGGAGCCTTCGGATCTGAAGAGCTTAGCACTCAAAGGGTTAACAAATGCAAATTTGCTGCTCTCTGCGAGTCGATGTGATATATAATACAAATTAAATGATGGGAGTCGAACGTCGAAATTCCGCGTCCCAAAAGGACACCTGTCCTATGTTTGTACAAATTAGAATGTCATTCTTTATTCTTTCTTTTTTTATTATTACTCATCGGCAAGAACGCTATCGCCAACGATACATAAAATCAAAGCACACGTATCACGCAAATAGACGAAAATTGCAACTACAGATCTACGATCTCTGCGAATAAAAGGTAAAAAATAATTCGTGATACTAGAGATTATCTACTTGAAATCTTGCGCAAACCTTCGAAACTCAAAAGGTTTCGAGTTTAGAGAACTTTGCGCTACTTTTAACCCTTTGAATGCTAAGTAATAATTTTGGAAAATCGGCGGATCTCCGAACTAAATTTCACACATCATTTGGACATGTAACGCATTATCTTTTACATCACTACCGTCATCGTATTAATTATTACAAAGTTTCCGAGTTCATGTTTCGTGAAAATATTGTACCGATCATTTATTGCTTTAAATATTCGAATATGTAAGCTTTACATATCATAACACTCAAAAAGTTAGGCAGCGTAACAGGCAATATTGGTTACCTGCTGTAATTATCGCAGTAGCGATAGCTTTCTTGCCGATGCGTGGATATCAATTTATCGCTAGGGGAAAAGGGAATTTGTATAGTGTTTGTACAATGGTGTGACTCAATCACGTCTGCGCCACGTGAATTTTGCTCTCTGACTGGAAGTCTCCACGGCGACCGGCATCGGATGAGAATACGGGCACGCTGGTTTCGTGCAGAAAGGATGATACTTGCACTGTTGCGCGGGATGCGAGAACACGCATCCCAGTTTTGTGCAAGACAAGCCGAATTTGCATTTCGGATGCTTGTAAGCGCACTTGTCTCCAAATTTACACGCCGGGAATGCACTGTAATCAAAGATAAGGCGTAAACAGACTAACTCTTTCGCTACGGACGTATATATACATCCTGAAATATGTATTGGGCTATTATTCGTTAAAATACATCGATACTTTTTCTAAAATCGTAGCAATATTTTTATTACTGTTAGTAGGTATTGGATTTTAATTAACGATACCAAACATCTACGTATTTACACAATAAACTAGTCCGAAGTTAATACAAATTATTCTCATCTCTGCATTGGAAACGCTTTTCAGTTTTAAGGTGCCGTAACGAAAGGGTTAAACATGGCCGACTTTAACGCTAAAACGACCAACTTAAAATGACCGGTTATTTAACGACGGTAAATTACCGTCATTTGTTTAAAATTATAAAAATAAGTATAGTCTAGTTGTTGGTAGTTTTCAGTGTCAATGGCGAACGATTGAGAATCAAAGAGGAATAAAATCGAATACCAACCTGCACATAACGAGAGGATGAAGATACGCGCACTTATTTCCTAATGTACAATTCGGCCAATATCTACACTTTTCCTTTGATTTGTCCGTCACCGTCCCCGCGTTCTCCGTTAATGGTTTCTTATCTAGACCTGCAGGCAAAAATAGCGTTGTGGATTTTTATGCGTCCGTCGAAAATTTAATAAGAAACCATTGCATTATTATATGTATTACTCACGTTTGGTTATTAATGGATTAGTAACTAATGTTCCAGACTTCAGATCCGCAGGACTCGGCGAATGAGATCTGTTATAAACGATCGGACTCAATTTTCTCCTCTTCTTTGGTATCTCCTCGCTCTTCTCCATATTCTCCGTGTTACAATTCTCGTTGTTCTCTTCCGTTCCTTCTTTCATGCCGTCGCTGACTTCTTCGCATTCTATCTCCGTCACTTGAAACATCGTTTCCGATTCGTTTTGCGCGTACGCGTCGTTTTGGATCGTTGACAGTGCAAGTTCGTCATCCTCGTTCACCTATCAATTGGAGATCATAAAAATAAACGTGGATTAATAAATTCCGAAGGTACAATTTAGTTTGTTAACAGTTTGCGGGGTCAACGCAGCTAACCGATTAAATGAAATTGCGAGACAGTTAAGAGCATTGATAGTCACCTCCATTTCCAGTCGTTCGTCGTCGTCGGACGTGGTTTTCTCTTTCATTAAATTATTGTTGTACCCGTTAAGCGTAACTAAAAATTTTTGGTTGTCATCGCTCCTTTGGAATAAAGACATTACGACACCCATATGTTCCTCGGTAACTGGTTGCGGTACATCTACAGACCGTACAATACTAAATATATTAGAGAAAGAACTTTTTAAGTATTATAATATATCTCCGTAGCAAGGAATAAAGGCGCTACTTACATGATTTCGATTTCGACTCGGTGACGTCGGTGTTCAACTCCACTTGGATCTTCTCCATCACTAATCGTTTGTTCGAATTAAGGTGCACCGATAAATTTTGACCCACGTCCCGCACTGCGGCCGGTTTCAAATGTTTTAACGTTTGCTTCTTTTCCTAGAAGAATATTCGGTTACTTTAATAAAACACAATGTTGCATTAGCACTAGAATTACGGATAATTAATCATTCAGTGCATAGGTGAAAAATATTTCTGTTGTTACGTGGATAAGGTCTAAGGGACTGAACTAGTTCTCTTTATATTTTTATTAATTAAATACAGTTCCATTTGCTTGTAATAAAATTATTTCTTTATTGTATAAAACTATTACACGTATAACAATTTATTGGGCGGGATTAAGGTGTATTTATTTTGGGTCGAAGGTATTGAAATCATAGATAGGTGGTGAAATATATAATACATTCATTAAGCCTTTCAATGGTGAGATTGATCTCAAATACTTTGTATAGCGCATGCAGATTAAAATTCCTTCGAAGAAGAACAAATTTATACAAATTGATAAGTATAAACTCGCGAGCAAAATTAAGGGATGAAAAAATGTAGATCGAAAAATTATAAATCTTTGAACCCTTATAACTTCGTAAAGAATTATCGTACGACGATTAACTTGGGCTCATCTTAAAGCTTAAAGTCTCTTCTTTCGCATAGATGTACAGATATTTCTCGAAAATGTTCTCAGTTCGAACAGTTGAGTTGATACAAATGGCTTAACTCTACGAGGCACAAAATTATTTTTTATTTTAAAATTCGCAGGTGAGTTTAAAAAAAGCTAGCATGCAAATTTTGCATAAAAAAAGATCGTACATTTTCCATACCGTTGCGCTTTAAATATAGCTACACTATTGAACTATTCTAAAATAGTATTAACATCGTTAAAATAGTTAAACATCGACAATTATTTCCTCAGAATTTTTCGATCCTTTAATTTTGCTCACGACTCTATTTTGCACAATTAAATTCTCTATAAAGGCATAAAAATCCGCAGTCTAATGATAAGACTAGTATCTATTACATCTTATACCCACCAATAAAGAAGGCTCCGGATTTTTTTGCGTAACAACCGACTGATTCGCCTCCGCAACGGCTCTCAACAAAAGAGATTGCGTGGCGCGTTTCTGCGTCGGTTGCAACGGTTTCAACGGTCTCGGTGTTACGATAACTTTGCTAGGAATCTTCGCCTCCTCCACTTCCTCCTCCGCGTCGCTACTCTCTTTATTCCCCTTTTCCATCGGTTTCAGTCGCTTCCTCTCAGTCTTAATCGGTGCAGGCTTATTTACAGCTATTATGTGCGATTTGATCGGCCCCGAATTCACCACCGACTGCGAATCATCGTCCAATTCCTCCTCCGCGCCCAAATTTAAATAATCCTCGTCTTCGCTGCTCTGCGATCGTCTCACCGACGAATTGAACCCGCATTTCGCGTTCACCGGCTTGAAATTATTCTTCAGCGGTCCCAAGCGGTTCTTTATATTCTTATTGTTAGTCAAAGTATCGCGATCCTGCTCCAAAGGCTTGCTCTTAAATTCCACCGACTCTTTATTCACCAACTGTTTGAACGATTTATTGTTGCTCGCAATTCCCAAACGATCTTTAATCGTTCCCGCTCCCTTTTCAATCGACTTCAACTTTAAATTGCAGTTTACCTTTTCCCTGATCTCCGCGCTTTTGGGTTTCTCAGTCTTCGACCCGCCTAATCGCGTTTTTATGCTATTAATTCTATCGGATTCGCCATGTTTCAATTCGATCTCGCGAACTCTCTTCGCGCGATCCTCCGCGTCTAGATTTCTTCCGCGCGAGAAATTATTAGTTCGATTATTTTCCAATCGGTGCTTTTCCACCCGCTTCTCGTTTTGCCGATAGCGGCTTTCATTAGCTTCCGCTTTTTCTCTGTGAACTTCGAACTTCTTTCGCGGTGAAACGATTCCCAAACGATTTTTCACCGAAACCACGGAGGTAACTTTTGGCTTATTAATGCAAGACTTTAGTTTCTTAGTGGTGTCTTCCACGATTTCCGAATCCTCCTCCATTTTGGATCTCTTCACTTCGTTCGTCTTCTTCTCCGAACTCTCTTTGTAATTATTAGCGGCGTCCAAAGGTCTCTTTAAACTTTTCGACAAAGCTTCTTCCGGTTTCGCGGTGTCCACTTGCGACTCCATGGATTTGGTACTGGAAGCCTCCACGATGCAAGTTTCTTTATTCGCGTTTGTATTCTCGCTATCAGCTTGTATTCTTTTCGATACAGACGGCTGCGAAGGTGTTGGGGGATAATTCGAGGTGGAGTCTACTAATTTAGTTTCAGAATTGGTATTTTTTATTGATTTCTCTATGCTCTTGCTTTGGGTCGGCTCCAATTTTTGACTAGACACGGATGTTTTTACAATTTGCTTGTGGAATGACTTCTCGTCTTTCGCGGCTTTGTTGGAAGACTTTTCTCCGGGCTGAGTGGCAGCCTGATCTTCCAAAAAAGAAGTTGTGGACGTCTTTCTCTTCTTCCTTTCCTCTTCCTGCTTTACCACCACTGTGGGTACAAATTCCCTCAGGGATTTCTTTTTAGCCACGGTCACCTTTTGCAATTTTTTTAGTACCTGATCGTGAAGCCAGTCCACGAAAGGCGTGGTGCAACTCTCTAGGAATAAGTATAGATCCTCGTGCATCTGCTGACGAGACTTTTTATTTACAACCATTACTAAAATATAATCTGGTAGCTCCTCGTCGTACCGTATTCCTAGTTCCAATAATTTCGCTCGAATCGCACTCTGTAAAAGAGAATTAGATTCGATTAGATCGCACGGTTTTATGCATTCATCGAAACGTCGAATAAATGTACGATACGCGTAATACAATGAAATCGCGATTATAGGGATTACAGTCGAATCTTAATAAATAGAATCTTAAGGGAACAGTTGAAACCTTCGAGTTATGGAGGTTTAATACACTGCACGCTGGCCCGGCAATATTGCGGGATTCCACTATTACTGTATATCTTTATTTAATTACGGCTTTCTCTTGCTTCGATAAGTGCGATACGAAAGAGGAGGTTGAGTTTAATAACCAGAATCAAAGAGATACGGGCGCAAGGAGCGCGATGTATGATCTTGTAATTGTTTTCAGCAGTGTGGATACAGTAATAGTGGAATCCCGCAATATCACGGGACCGGCGTACAATGTGTTAAAATCTTCGAGTTTTGGTGGTTTGGGACACAAAAATTCGAATTAGAAGAGATACAATTATGTCATGCGTCGTCCTACGTTTCCCGGCATTTATTGTCACGGTTGAGCGCAACGCGAGTTTTGTACGTTTTATCTTGGGGGCCGAGTAGAACTTTACATGCTTTAATTTTGCGTACCATAGTATTTAATTTGTACAGGATACTCTCTGGTTATTTACGCTGTTTAAAAGTGTTTAGCCGACGATATTCATTTTACTTTAATTGTTCTAAACTATCGTGGCACTGGTCATGCGATGATTAACGCGGCAACGTGTTAAAAGTTTTAATCGCAGAAGTAAAGTTCAATTTGTAGAAATCGTGACCGTTCTAAAATCGAGTTACAAAGGTAAAAAGTAAATATAGATGTGTGGTAAATAATTCGAATTAACGTGAGCTTTATTTCGATTTATAGAGATTCGAGTTACGGAAGTTTAACATATAAAAATTCGAATTAGAAGAGATACAGACGCGGCAAGTATCGTCTTATTGTTTCTCGGCGTTCATTCAAAGTTTCACTAATAGTATATATTTATAGTTATAGTTTCATGTTCTTATAGTATAACAATATAGTATATAATATAAATTATCAGCTGTAGTATACAGTTTCACTTATAATCCGAGTTAAAAGTGAGTTTTACGCCGATTCATAGAGATTCGACTGTATCAAGTCATCCCATAAATAATATTGCTATCGTATTATAATCAACGCATTTTTAATAAAAAGTGAGCTACCGACATTAAAACAATTCGCGGTATAATGCCAAGAAGTGATATAAAGTATAAGGAGAGTAAAACTCTAACTTCTACTCGCGTTAAACGAGTTAATCGCAAGCTAATCGCACGCTAATTGCACATTAAGCGTACGCACGAGGTGCAATCGGCACACTTTTCACTCAAAGTGCGGTAACTCGGCAACAAAAAATCCTATGCCAATTTTTAAGGGCTTATCGTAAAAGGGAAACTTTTCTCTGCAAAACCAATGTAAAATGAATCGCAAGAAAAATTTATTAAGATCCATGGGAACGTTGGAACTTGGACAATTTTTCGAAGCGAAAAGGACCATTTTAATTTCCTCGCGCTATATTCGAAGTATATAAAAGCATCATCGAAAAAAATTGTAATCCTCATGGTTGAATTCAATTAAATTTGTTCAATCGAATTTGTCAGATTTAATCAGTCTCTCAGTGTTGAAAAAGTAGAGGCTTCGACATTTAAAATGAGCAAAGGTACGTTTTTTTTTTTTCACGAAGTTATAGCGCTTCGAAGATCGATCATTTTTCGGCCCAAAAATTAACGACGATGCCTTAATTTTCGCGTAGTAGCGTAGATAGATACATAAAGATATATGTAGTGCAAATGGCTAGAAATAATATAAGCCGTTTTGACCATTTTAATAGTTCTAGTGTTAAAGTATAAATTATTGTATTTTGGGGGTGAAACAAGCTTCTATTTAAGTTGCAGATCTTTGTTAATACAATTCTACGACCTAATGATCAGATTTTAATCTAGCGATTAGATTTTAATCTAACCATTGAACTGTGAATTTTTATACATTTATGGGGAAACTTTGAAGCATCAAAAAGAATAAAATGCACATAGCAAAGAAGAATATACAAAATAAAGTGCATTTTAACCTTTTCATTAGTACTAATACAGAGAATTTGTATCCCGCGTGTACTGTTAATACTTTCTATAGATTACCTATGTTTTGTCAACACAATTGGCATCTTGAAACATTTGCAATCTTTTGCTAGCTTAATAATTAGAAAGGAACTAAAAGAAGAATATAAATTAAATGCAATGCAGTTAAAAATATTACATAAATTTCTTTACACTCTTTGAGTAAAATCCACTATAGCGAAAGGGTTAAAATACATAGCAGATGAAACAAACTTCTGCTTATAATCTGTTCTCTTAACTAACTTTATAAAATCGTGAATTCGCATAAGGATCCATTTATCATCAATTATTTTGTATTTCTTTTTTACATTACACACTCGATTTCATACCACTGTATTATGCGAAGTTTTCGTTCGTTTGCCGGTATGCACTTTTGTATCTTCGTGTTCGTGTACATATAAAGGGCTAGGCCCGTTAAACAAACAAATAAAATAAATAAATTACAAAGCAGGAAGAAAATCGCGACCTGCGCAAATCTGCAAACACGAAAACTGCGCTCCGTATCGTTTGCAATAATTTACAAAGTTACTCTGATAGTGAGTGAAATTACTCCGAATGTTTTATTCGATATTTATATCGGAGTAAAAGTTAATTGCAGAAATTAATCGAACGATACGCGGAGAGCTGCTCCAGCGTACTCGAAAACTTGCATAATTATGTTACGAGAACGGATCAAAATCGGCTATCGATGTTGGCGGATAATCGCGAATATATCCAGAGGAGATTGACTGACAATCGTTTCGAATTGTGCGTGAGAAATTACGGAAAAAAGAAGTGGCAGGGTCACAGAGCGAAGTAAAAGTGCGAATCTTCCGCTTACCCGCAATTGATTCGTCACTTCTATGCCGCGTATGTCCATGACGAATAATCACATTTAACGAACCGAAGACACGGAAAAAGAAAGGGGTTGTCGAGTGAAGAAATCGACGATATTATTACGGATATTAAAGAATAAAAACATTCTCCACCATGAAGGATCAGAATGCTTCCTTCCACTGAACAATTGGAAAGTTTAGATAGGAAAACTCGTCGCCGTTTCAAGCGTACGCAGTCGTATCAAAGTAGGTTCGATAATTAGGCGTTGAAACTTGGAACTTTCTTTTATGCTTCTACTGTTTAATTGGCGAGGGAAAATAAGGTTTCTAATATTATTAGAGTGAGTGTAGATTGGTTATTGATTCAGATTAGTGCACGATTCACTGAGTAAAGAGGTTTATACTTTGCTTTTATTGCAGGGTTCGTATTACGAATTTGGTGATCTGTGTTTTGCCTATTTAATGGTGTAACGAAAGCGGGAAAAATTTAAACGTTTTATTTTAGTTTCAATTCTAACTGCTACCAATGTTAAAATCGTTGTCCGTATTAAATCGGTACCGTTGAAAGTGACACGAGAATGGTAAGAGGACACGCGATCCTTCGAATCCTGGGACAAAAATATGCATTAGGTGATAGGTCTATCCTCTACCTCGTCTGTGATTGATTATCGCACGACTTAGTTATAATTCCCACCGTTTTAAAAGTGCTGTTGTCTTATTCTAGTTCTGAACTGGTAATATCACAAAGTAACTACAGAGGCGAAGCTCCGCTCACTTTGTGTCCCCGTTTTTTTTCTGCGCATGCGTCACTTATGGTGTACGCCATGAAGGGAGCTGCAAATTTATGGTGTGCGCCATGAAGGGAGCTGCAAAATTATGGTGTGCGCCATGAAGGGAGCTGCAAAACTATGGTGTGCGTCATGAAGGGAGCTTTAAAAGTTATGGTGTGCACTGTGAAGAAAACCGCAAAATGCTACGCATGCATTTGAGTATTGTGAATCATGAATTCAAAATACTGCATATGGGTCTTTCCACGCTAAATCAATCATTCCTGTACTCGATTTCTGCGATTTGATTCAAATTGGAATATGTTATAGTATATGTGAAAAAGGGCCAGGGGGGTTAAGTAATCATTTTGCTGGTTTCTAAATTATTTAATTCTTCAACGACGGAGCATTTTTCTGTTCCTCTTATACGGATTGAAGAGATTTATGCATTTAAAGAGATTGGTAAATTATTCCAGTAATGTAATTCAATATGACGTAACTTCAAACATAGAGATTGACATCGCGCCTACATACTCGCGAATGAATAGTTCTTCTATCTTAAATAATTATTCAATTATTCCATTACAAAGAAATTAGATCTATACGATGCATGGACTTTACTCCCTGAAATTACAATCGTTATCAATTACTACGTCTATTTTAATATAAAATATAAAATATTGTAACTACTGTAATGTTGTTATACTTTAAATAAATATAGGATAATATTATAATTGTATATTGTTTTACCTTAATATTTATAAATGTACAAGCATAACAATTCTTTTCAGTTTTTAAGATTTAATTATATATACAATACAATGAAAGTCATTCGAAGCAAAAATAAAGTACATGAACGTATATATAGTAGCTGTCTTCTATTTTTTATCGAATTATTATTTATAATGCTGTTTAGTAAAAAAGTACTAGAAAAAAATTACTTGTTTAAATATTATGTTCAAATATTGCCGCGCTTCTCGCTGTTTCTTCAATTTATTTCTATCCTTTTCTACCCTATAATCAATAGAAAGAGATAAAGATACATACAGTCAGGAATGTGGCAACGCTGTCTGTATGGTGTGCGGAAAACCGAGGACACGAACATCAAGGGTGCCGACGGTAAGCTTCGCATCTGTAGTTACTCTGTGGTAATATCGCATGCGACGTCGCATCGACGAACGTATGAGATAGACTATTCATTCTTATATATAGAATTATCCGGGAACTATTTGGCCCCCTTACTATGTTAATGTCATACGCGAAATTAATAATTTACCCTAGAATATGGGAACGATGGGAATTATAAATAAATATCACTATATGTAATTGTCTTCCACATACCTATAAAATGATCTGTAAAATTCACGTCTATATAATAACACGAATAGAAGTATAGCTTCATCATTTAAACCTTCGTAACCCGAATTTAATTTACTTTTGCGATTGAACAAAATTATAATTAATTAAAGCGTTTCGTTTCAACTTGGAAATGAAATTGGCTAACTTCATCTATGTACAAGCGTCGCGAAGGAAGTGCCTACATAAACAGTAATTAGCATCGCCTATCGATGAAGATTATAGTTGGAAGTATCCATTAATTAATCAATTAATTTTAAAAGTCAGGATGCCGAGTGTAAAAAGCATCCTAGGCTTCTCTGGTTTGCATTTGCTGTACGATCTCTTCGTCTTATCCGCGAAGATCACTTTTGCCATAGTCGTGGCCACTGTTAGGATGGTTATACCACCGCGAGCAAAGAAACTATTGGGAGAAACAGTATTGGTAGACGAGAATAGTAGTAGTAAATCTTTATTTTCGTCTCCATAGCCAAGAAATGTGGACTTGGTTTATGTTGTTTCCCCTATTTCCTCTACTCTTCACACTCATTCCTTTCGTTCACTCATTAACTCTCTTTTTTTCCATTCAATTATTCTATTTTAAATTCTCATTTTAATCTTTGGGTCTTTTCTATTGCCTGTTCTCCCTAGATATTTATCGTTTTGCTTTTCGATCACGAATATTCTTAGATAACCGGTGCTGGACACGGAATTGGTCGCGAATTGGCCATCCAGTTAGCTTCTTTAGGCTGTATAATCGTCTGTTGGGACATAGAAACCGAATCAATTCAAACCACCATGAGTATGGTATCGAAAAATGGCGGAGAAGTAAGAAATAAGTTCTTATTATTGTGCCCATAATTATAAAAGTGGTCTAAGATAAAATTTAAAAAAAAATGAGTTTATCTATATTTATTTTTATTAATTTTTACAATATTGTCGAAAATTAACCGTTAGATAGTGCTTGTTCGTTCAACATTATATGAAATTCATTTAGCGTTAATTATGAAAGTGGTCTATATCTCGAAACCGGAAATATATGACTTGGATCACTTTCATAATTACAGGCACAAATGTACGCAAAAGTTTTAGTCTTAGCTTGACGTCGAACGAATTTAATTGTTCCCCGATGGAACAAATTTTAGAGAACGTCATACGAAATAAGGGAAGATGCTTGCAAGGGGTTAAAGAATTGAGACTAAAGCTTTTGCACTCAATCTAAATAAAAGAAATTGTTACGAGAATATTTTCTAACGTTACGAAAAATAAAAAAATTAGGCTTACGGATTCCGGGTGGACGTATCGAAAAAAGCAGAAGTCCGATCGGTAGTTAGATTGATGAGGAAAGTGGGCATACCGGAAGTGTCCATCTTGATTAACAACGCGGCTATATTGCATCACGATTCCATTCTGACTCAAGATTCCGTTCTCGTGGAGAAGACTTTCCGGGTCAATGTTTTATCCAACTTTTGGGTTCGTTACTCTTATCAAAACGTTCCGCTTTTGAATAATACTGAAAAACAAAAAATACGTGGATTCCATTTGAAATTTCGTGCCAAGGAAGTCCATTTGAAATTCTAATTCTTCGCGTAGACAATAGAAACCTTTCTGCCGAACATGATGAAAAATGGGAAAGGACACGTTGTGTGCGTGAGCAGTATGTGTGGGATCTACGGGGTGTCTCGAAAGGTAGCATACTGCTCCTCGAAATTTGCCGTAAGAGGTACAGGCTACAGAAAGTATTCGCATTATTCGAATAATAGATAAATATAGATGAAGCATTCACACGTTATTGCTCTCTATTTCTGTATTTGTGCCCATAATAATGAAAGTGGTCGTAGTCAAAATTTAAATGAAATGAGTTTATCAGTTATTTCACATATCACATCATTTTAAACTAAATTAATTCAATGTAATTTTTACGATATTGTCAAAAACGAACCGTTAGATAGTGCTTGTTCGTTCAACGTTATATGGAATTCATTTAGCGTCAATTATGAAAGTGGTCTATATATCTTGAAACGAAAAATATATCACTTAGACCAGTTTCATAATTATGGGCACGTTTAACACCTTCGCGGACGGCATAAAACAATATTTAACAAATTTTTGTCTAACTATTAATATTTTGAAGACGGTATTAAACAAATACTTGTCCAATTATTAACAGCGGCGTATATTAATCATCTTAAGTTGAATTTCTCGTTTTAAAAATTCATATATATGTCCAAAACACCAATGAACTTGGAAGACTATTTCCGATACTCGTCCGCAAAGGGTTAACACCTTCGCGTCGGGATCGAATCTCATTTTCGATTTGATGCAGGAACGCATTTATTCGTTTATAAGTGGTATTTTTTTTTTATTCAACGCAAAAGTGCGTTATGGGTAACAAACAGCAGTTTACGCGTCGATGCAAAAGTGCATCATTAGTAACGAACAACACTTTTCGATTTGTCGTAAATATGCGTCACCTGGCGCAAAGATGTTGATTACCGCTTAACCCTTTGCACTACAATAACAAGTCACACGCACGTTTTACGAATTACGATGTGTACATTCGACGGAGATGGATACTATTGACATCGAGATTTAATTTAAACTTTATTATTAGATTTGCAAAATTAATATTGAGAGTTGTTAAATGAAAATTGCCCATAATATTCAAATAATTTGTACGTAACGTGATATGAAAGCGGTGATTAGATAACGCTACCGTACGTAGATAATAAGATAATCGTAGCGCAAGGGGTTAACGCTAGAACTACCGAAGTGGTAAAAATAAATCGTTCGTAATTTTCCATAAAGATTCTATAAAGAGCAATGCAGTACTACAACGATTTCTATACCCAATTCTATTGATTAAAATCGAAATTCTAAAATCAATTTATGAAACGATAAGACCCTATAGAATTTAATTAAAAAGAACGAGTAAAACTGTGTTTCTCTCAAATATCTTTCATAATAATATCTTTGGTAAAAGATAAATTCACCCTTCAATCGTTAGTAATTTTAACGTTACTTTAGATTTAAGTCCAAGTCTGTAGCATTATTGTTATTAACCATTACAAAAAAAACATTTCCTTCGAAGAATAAGAACGCGGTAATCTATTTAACTGGAATGAATAATTCATTCAAGTCAATTTGTAAGCGTTTTAATTAGCAAGCCAGAGAAAATAATTTTGATAGATGCGAAACTTATGCCAAAAATATAACCGACCGTAAAAAGAAATGTTCTCTAACGTTAGATTACGTAAAAAGGAAACTTTCGCAACTAGTTTTAGCATCGATTTTAACTTGGATGAAATCTTCTGTTTCGAGAAATATGTAAATGAAACGCGTTCATACTTAATAGGACTAATGGAGGCACTTCGCGAAGAGTTACGATTGGACTGTGAATCCACTGACGTTCGATTGACAACTATATATCCGTTTTACGTGGATACTGGATTAGCCAGGGATCCAAAATATAGGTAAAATTTGGTTCTTTGTGATATCTTTAAATACCATTTGCACTCAAAGTGTTAATAAACCGTTTTGCAATTAATTGGGCGAAAATTTTTATTAAGCGCTGTTACGTCTCGTTTGCAAAGGGTTAAATGGATGTTCTTATCGAAGAGTACGATTTTTATAGGTTTCCTTACATATTCGGTGTAGTAACGCCACGATACGCAGCGGCAGAGATAATCAAAGCAATGAGGAGGAATTATACCGAATATTCTATCCCCAGATGCCTCTTTACTTTGAATTCCATCAATAGGTAAATTCGGTTTAACGCTAACCGTATTTACATTCATTAACCCTTTCGCTACCATGGACATACATATACGTCTTCAAGAATTGGACTGCCATTTATCAACCCCTTGCCTTACGAATTTTTCGAAGATTATTTATTAGAGTGTTAGTTGTTTTCTACTATAACGCCGAGTCGAATGCAAAACACTAAAATGTTATACTCAATTTGTACTCGGTAGTCCTCAATTTTACATCATCACAAGTTGAAGTGAAGTAGATTAAAGCTTGTTAAAAAGTATAGCTCGTTTTTATCGTAATTTGCACACAAGTTGCACCGCGAGTGTAACTCGTTATTATAAGGCAAGGGGTTAAAAGCATACACGTATATTTTTTTCTATAACACGATATAAGTTTTGGAATCATTCGTACGTCAATATAACGGTACAATCAGTTATCTAGAGTATCCGAATATTTATACCTATATCATTTCCATATTAATAAACATTATCATTGCCTACGCTCTTAGTTTTCAGTACCAACGCGCCAGTAGCGAAAGGGTTAACTTAGGATTCTATATTCATTATTATTTCTTTCGTTTATTTAACTTTATGTCAATTTCTATGTCGAATTAATCGCTTTCCTACATTTTGGATCCCTTCTTGCTTTTTTTTTTATTGAGGAAGATTTATTGAATAGGCATGTGTAAAATGCCGATACGGTTAGCGTTAACCCTTCTTCGAATCATAAGCGTTGCAAACTCTCCGCGTGACTTTCAATTTGCGCGAACAGATTGGTTCCCGAGACCGTGATGAGGCTAATTCTTGACTTCTTGGCAAACGTAGACCAAAAACGTCGGGAAAGACTCGCGACCTGTGAAACTGATGGTTCGTAAATTGTAGCACATTTCGATCATGTAATACCTCATTATACTTCATTAATAATAACATACAGCTATTATTACGATTCAATTTTAAGACAGCGTCACGCGATGCACTTGCAAACGCGTAGTATTAAGATAATTGCAACTTTGTAATCTACAATTAAACGGCACTTTGTTATCGAAAACATTGGCAATTATTTTGTAGAACATTTATATGATTTATCAGCGGACGGAAATGATGACGTTATTGTTTGTACGAGTTGATAAACTGTATAAATGTTTAAGAAACTGTACCATAATATTATAGGAAAATTTAAGCAGATGCAAATTTTGCTAGTCGACAATATTAAAACAAAATTTGCTTGGGGTGAAGCTTTACAAATTATAGAACTTAAGGGAACTTAATTCTAATTATAATTATAAATAGAACTTAGTTAGTTGAATTTTATTTTATTTCCTTATTACTATACTACTGTATTTGATTTTGTTTCAACGTCAAGCATTCGTATAGTAATTATTAATTAATGATAATCATGCAACATCGGTCTTGCAAATAAAAGCAAAAGAAGCTGAAAAGAAATTGCGATGCGAAATGAAATGCATGCGAATAAAGAAAGAAGGAGAATGACATAAAAGCAACAATAATAATGAAGTCATGCTTTAGACGTTATTCCGCAATTCCTTTCAAATTCGGTCATCAACCTTGAAAATGTACATGCGTAAGTAATTTATATTTTTTTATTCGTCATTTTTAAGAAGGCGCAATTGTCGTAGTGAGCATAGAAAATAGGAAGAGCAAACAAGGAAACAAGATTAATAGCTTCAAGTTTCAAAGACTAGCTTCGTTGTTATTTCACTCATCTATATAGACTGGTTTATCGTCAACTGTTGCAGGTAGTAAGTACTTTGTATCTCAGGGCAATTGTATTTATATACTTACCTTTTCTTAGAATTACCCGTGGCCTTGGCCATGGATGTTGACCCTCGAACCGGTTGGAAACACTCGCTCTGCACGATGCACATCCCTTTCGCTTTCACGAATCCATGCTTCGCAATTTTAAGTAACGCCTTCCACTTGACAATTTATTACAGAATATTCCGATGCATTATGCATTTTAGTATGTATAGACAGATGAACGAATTACTATTACCCGTGCTATTGCGTAAGTCCGTGTCAGTGATCGAAGGTAGGGACAATATTGCTCGACTTCTATTCCGTTAGATTAATCAACAATTTCTTGTCTAAATTACGCGTTTCAATCACACGAAGACTGTGCTCGAGCGAGAATAATAATTTCAATTTGCGCGGCAGACGGATTAATAGATTAATAAATGAATAGACATAAATTTGGGATTATTATACCAAATTAATTAACGATTTTGGGCTCGCGCTTATTGCAATTATAATTATATTTATTTTGTAGTTGGTATTGCACTTGTCAATTATATTTAGAGGCTTTGTTTTTATCTAGAGAATTATATTTGATATATATTTATAATGTTGTTTGGAAATAAAGATTGAGGATTTCAATTAAACGTAGATGGACATAAACTTAAAATAGCTGATGGTAGGATGTAGATGGATATAAACTTAAGAAACTCAAGATAGATATAATTCTGTATAAACAATTTGGAAAACAGAAATTATAATGAATTGCAAAACGTTGCATGATGAGAAATTTACATATAAAGAAATAAAATGTATAATAAAATTTGGTAAAATTTAGTTACAAAAATGGAGGAATCACGAATATCAACTTAGGGTGGTACTTAAATTAGGGTAGCTCCAAAATAATTACGCATTGATTATCGTTAGTCGTTCAAGGCAATATAAGGAATAGTACACTGTATCCAAAAACCTAAACAAGGGTACGGATGGAGCAATAATATAATAATAATAATAAAATAAACTAATAAGGGGTTGGTTTTCCCTTAGAACGCGAATCCGAAACAAGGAATATACCTGAAGCATAAAAGGACGCGGTGAGATGGGAAAGGCCTTTTCCAAATAGAAATCGGCGCTGTCGAAATTGTTTGAACGGTTTCATGTCTTCCGTGAACACAGTCGTTAAGTTCTTTTAATATTCGCGAACCACGCGCGTGACACAATATGGTACTACGCTCGATTTATTTGCACCTGCGAAATTTTCCCCGGAAGTGGTGAACCGTTTCCATCTTGTTCATTCCTTTGCACGTCGATTAGAACGAAATTCTTGCGGAATTACAAAACATCGATCATTGGCTTTTATTACCGTAAACGTGCATAGAATTGAGTAATCGCGGGACTGTCGTTAAATCCATTCCCCTTCACGATGCTGCCACAGGAAATATAATTCACGAGTTGCGCAGGAAAGAAAATATTTGTAAGAAATCGAACAATTAATATTACAATTAGATTACCAATTTCAAACTCAAGATTGCGTTTAACAAAGTTCGCAATCTCCGCACAATTGTGTCTATAATTATGAAACTAGCGCAAGTCAAAAATCCAAAGAGATTAAATATACATGTATAATTTATTTCCTGTCAGCTTGATTTGCTTTTACCCTCTTTTATTTCTAGACTTACGTCATTTTCCTATTCATGGTCAGCACAATATTTACGATACCCAATTAGAACGTAACCCGGATGTATTATTTCAAGATCATCTTGCTGAATCATCTTAAATGATCGCGTTTCTTGCCGCCGATGTTTGCTACGTTTTTCGTAGCGCCTCCCGCCATTTTTGTACATTGATGCAACGAGCAGATTAGCGATCATAGTCCACGATTAATCTTCTTGCTACGGTTGTTCGACTTCAAATGGATTGAAAAGCGAAACGCGAATCTTATTGCTCGCATAAACGGAGGACGAGGAAGGAGCTATAAAGGTGATGGCCTTGCTGCTCTAGCAACTTATCCCAAGATGTTGGTAGTAACCGGTGTTTAGTCAAGTTCAAGCGGCTGTCCGTAGCTCTCGTCACACGGAGCTGCACTTTCCGTAGCGTCTCTTCCGAAATTCATTCGCTACGAGCTTAATATGCGCTAATTTTGTCTATATAGTATATTTTTATATATAATTTTTAAGTACATATAGTTTTCAAGTGATACAGTGTTCGTTTCGGAGTAAGTTTTAATCTTTTATTTATCTTCGCGTGATGCGCGAAATTAAAGCTTCCGAAATTCATTCGTTGCTATCTTAATATGCGCTAATTTTGTGTATATAGTATAATTATATACATAATTTTATAGTACATAAAGTTTTCAAGTGATACAGTGTTCGTTTCGAAGTAAGTTTTAATCTTTTATCCATCTTCGCGTGATGCGCGAAATTAAAGCTTCCGAAATTCATTCATTGCGATCTTAATATGTATTAATTTTGTACGTATAGTTTTATAGTGATACAAAGAAAATATTCATAAGGTGACACGGTATTTATCGGGAAGTGATTTTTATCCTGTATTGTTTCCCTTCCTCATCGAGGAAATTGCGAATGAAAGAGTTTAAAGTGTTTTGTTTTACGTTGCGGTGGTTCTGTTTTAAGTTACGTTGCAAGATTTATTAGAGTTGCTGCGATCATTTTACCTGAAGAGGATTTGGTATTTATTTTCAAGAGCAATCATTTCTTCTCGTAAAGCTTTGTTTGTGTGCCCTCAAAAAATACGAAATTGCATAATCATCTATTTTGATATGCAACGAAAGGGTTAATTATGCTTAATATTTTTAATATTTTAATATCGGAAAGCGAAGTTCTCTTTGTTTACAAATGTAATGAATTTCGTGTTAAACGACTCCTTTATTTTAACTCTGCTGCAGGCAATGTTAAGAACAATTGTTGAGGACTAGAATTTCTAGTAAAAAATTATTGTTACCCGATACGTGAGAGATCATTTATCAAATTTAGAAGTGTAGCTGCAGACAGTGACGAATTATATCGATTTCGATCACCATCGAATCTCAGATTTCTTAGAATTCTGACTCCACCGGAATAGTTTCGAGTTGAACATATTTTTTGCGAGAACTATAATTGCTTCGATAATAACTAGCATGTTATGCAAATTGTCACACCGTCACGCAGCGAAGATTTCCTTGAAGCTGGTGGGAAAACTAGATTCCGTGACGGAAAAAAATCAGATTACAATTGCTATTCAACAACTATGTGACATTCAAACTACTAGAAAATTACAATATAGATCGATGATCTAATTGAGAACACGGAACTCTATTAATACTAAAGTAATTTATGATTTGGAATCGAAATTTCTCATTTTTCCTTTAGATACTAATAAGTAAAGTCTGCATCTGGATTATCGATAGATTCAATGTTAAACAAATAAATGTGTACATTTATTTATTAATTTCTAGTTTTACAAGCTATAAAATGGAAAATCGATTTTTTCCTCTTTTTTTTTCCTCCATTAGTGTCAATTTTTTAAGCTAGCTAATAATAATTAACTAATTAATTAGCTATTATCTACACTAATAATAATAATATATTTATGTATATATCTTTATTAATTTCTGCTTTTACAAGCTACGAAACAAAAAAATCGATTTCGTACATTTTCTTCTCCTCCACTAGGATCAATTTCTTATCTCTATCATTTTACAACCTATATCCATAAACTATCTTATTCTATTCTCTACCATAATAATTATTATTTTATTTTATCTCATCTAAATTATAGTTACATTTGCATCCTTCCGCTATCACTTATTGCACTGCGAATTTTCCCCTGTCTTTCATCTTTGGATTCTTCGGATCATAGCTTCCCTATTTCTTCCCTCTAACCTCGATTCAATGTTAAATAAAAAGAAAACAGATAATTATAAGCTATATTTTTAAAATGTAATCGAAGGGGGTTGCAAATTTCTCTGACTCGAATGCGTTTATTTTTAGTGAAAGAAGCGGAACGCGTGGATGCCAAATGGACGTGATGAAAAGGTTTGCGTTTGAAATTTAAAGAGAAAAAACTGCTCTCGCCAACGTCTCGCGATAAGTTTGATACCGTTAAGCAAGAAGGATCATTATCCCCATGGTGCGCAGCGGAATCAGTGGTTCGTAGCATCGACGAGGTTTCTTGGATACTTTGCGTCACACCAAGCCACAAGTTTAAGGTGAGCCCATTCATTTCTGCCTACGTTTACATCTTTTTGTCTGCTTTGCTTTATTCCACGAAAAACAGGAAACGATTAACATAAATCGACTTATTACAACACAAATTGCTTTGACTTCGGTGCAAGTTCAAGAAGCGAGATCATCCTTCTCGTCGCTTTATGCTATTTTTATCACAGCTAGTTCTATTTTAGAAGAACATTCTAATTCTCATATTGGCGGGCGAAAAGAAACCGTTTGGTTTACAATAACAGAGAGTAAGATTTCGTGTAGCATTTATACGAATGAAAAGTTATTTATACAGATTAGTAATGTAACGCTCCTTTTAAAAGTAGGTAGAGAAGAAAAGAAATTAACCCCTTTCCTTACGAATTTTCCGAAGATTATTTCATTAACTTGTTTCTATTACTTTCCGAAGTTGGCTATTTTCTATTTTAACGCTACGTTGATTGCAAAGCGTTAAATTATTATACCTAATTTCTACTTATTGTTAGTAGTCCTCAATCTTAAACTCTTCCAAATTGAAATGAAATTATTTCAAGTTCGTCACGAAGTACAATGTGACTTTATTATAATTAGCTTGTTCGGGCCAGTTTGTAAGAGGTTTATGGCAAGGTTTGGAAGTACCGCTATTTTTGAGGATTCGTTAATTTAGTTTTTCTGCCATCTGGCCGACACTCGCCAGATGGTACGATTCCCGGATTTTACTCTTTGTCATAGCATTTGTATAGCTTTTAGTTTTCGATATTCAATACAATGCTATCCTTTTCTTTATTTTTGGGGAAAGATTTATAATATTGATATTTTTAATTTCACCGCAGGTAGTTAACATTATAAATAATTTAATCATTTCAATAACATCTCCACTAATTTGACAGTCTTAATAATATATTTACAAATTATCACTGCGTATTGTTTCCCGCATTTTGCTGACGGAAAAAATGCTACAGCAATTATTATACTTGTTCATTCATTCATATTAAAACAATTATTCATTATGTATAGTTTTCTACAAAATGGGTTTCGCATTCCCTCTCTTCCGCGGATAAGAATTTTTGCTCAGGAATTTCTTCCATCGCCCAGAAACGATTGACTTGCGTATCAAGGGACATGGCAAAATGACAAAATCTATTAGCCTTACATGAATTATTCCGTTTTTTGCTATCTACCTCCCCGGTAACAATCCATCCTACCTGTGTATTTTGCAATATGATTGAAGATTTGTTTAATTTAATCTGACCCGTCTCTAATAAATTATAAAATAGTGCATTCCCAACGAGTGCATCTATCTCGCCTGGTATATGGAAATCTGGGTCCGCTAACTCTATGTGTCGGGGTAATTCTAAATTACTAAGGTCGATCTGTCGTAACGGTAGCCTACCCGTAATCGATGGTAACGCAATAAATGTTACCTGTGCTCTAAAGGGACTGGTCTTTGATTTTATACCTGTCTTGACTACGTACTTCGCATGTGTATTAAGCTGCCCTAAACCGGAAAATGAAAGATCTATTTTGTGTTTCTCTAATTGTAATAATTCCGCGAGTCCTTCCTCAAGGAAACACGCCGAGAGCGTAAGGGAAGGTGTGTCTTTCCAAACTAGGCCCGCTGATTGGAACTGCTCAAAAATTGGAAGGAACCAATCAGTGGGAAATTGCAAACTCCAAGGGGGGGGGGGGGGGCTGAGACAGTCTCGTAGTTATAGAAACTGTCGTCTAAAACAGTTGAACGAAAACAGTCATACAAAATAGTCGGACGGAAAGAGTCGCATAGCAACTGTCGCGACGGAACATACATTAGCAGTTAATAACTTCGAAAAACATTTCAAAATACAGTCCACATTTCAGTCGCGAGCTCCGAACCGATTGAGAAACGGAACGCGACCCAACATAGCTCGTAGTGTAATTCGTCGTTACAAGGCAAGAGGTTAAAAGAGGAATCATGATTAACACTAAAACTACCATGCCAATCAAAATGGCTGGTCACAAATTAACCATAGAAATGATATAAACTTATGAAGGTGGTTTTGCGAGTATGTCTCATGTTTTGCCGTACAGAATATAAATGAAGATTTATTACGCTTCAATTACGTACATTTTGCAACTGTCTACCATTTTTATTCCTATGGTATAAGGAAGTATACTCTAGTGTTGACTGATTAAAAACTCACAATCAGTTCGAACAGTTAAACTGACCATAAAATGGTACTTTTAGTGTTGCGATATCCTTCGCGTAGAAATAATCATTATCCACCGCTCGATTAAGCTGCGAAAGGGTTACACGCAAAGTCCTGAAACCTGTTTCAAGGCAGGTAGTACCGTAATGACTTCGCAGGTAGAAAGAAGTTAGATGTAAAAAACACAACTCGACTAAAGGAGTATATATATATATATATATAATGTCACAGACAGTAGAAGATCCTTGCGTCGTTCTTGGAGAAATGGCCATACTTAATATTTAACCCTTTGCGGACGAGTGTATGCAAATAATCGCCACATTCCTGGTTTTTGTGGACGCACGTTTACTGTTAAAGCAGAAAGTTTAAATTAATATCGTTGATAAACGCTTCAAAGTTTTGGGAATTTGTTGACCTGGAATTCGTAAGCTTAGAAATTCGTAAGGCTTGGAATTCGAAGTGAAAATACTCTTTTAAGTTTTATTATTCGTCGTCCGCAAAGGATTAATGTCGTCATAAGCGAGATCAGAATATCTCGTAATTTTTTATAAAGTTCTTCTCTCCTTCTTGCAAAAGAATAGCGTTAAATAATTCTCAAGGTACTTAGTAACAGTTCATGTAGTCTTAAAAATATGTTAACGATTTTTTAGGTGCGAAAGAAATATTCGGTATATGATATCTTCTGCTATAGAATTTGAATTAGGTGTCGGTACAAATTAAGAAACACTTTTCCATTTGTAAATTATAGTTAGATGATTCTCAGGACACTCTAACGATTTATACGGCCTTAAAAGTGTGTTAATGATTCGTAAGACGCGACAGAAATATTCAGTTTATGATTTTGCTGCCACGGAATTTATGCAAAATTAAATTTGTGTTACCTAATTAAGAAATACTCGGTGGTAGATAGCGTTATATAATAAAGGAGAAAGCGATATTAATTGAAATTGTAATCACAGTAGCGTGCTACAATTATAATTCATAACTCCTCTTCTATTGTTCTCCAATTTCTCCTAAAATCGCGATTCATTTTAACCCTTTGATATGTAATACAATTTTGATCGGAAGAATTGGAATTTATTTCAACTGAATCTTGTCTAATTTTAAGCAAGCCTTTATGCTATTTAACTTTCGGTGACATCTTCAAAAATGGTGTGATTTAATAATACATTCTCTAATATAAATAATTTGCGAACCGCGGTTTCATTTGGCAACTATAATGTTATATAAAGTTTTCTGTATTCTAAATTTATTACGCGTCCGATTAATTAAGATCCAGGAGTGTCTAATTGAAAGTGAAGTAAAAATTTTGTAGTATAATTTTCACGTTCAATTTTTCTTTCAATTTCATTCATTCTTTTTCTTTTAATTCCATTCATTCTTTTTCTTGTACATTAATTTTTCTTTTACTTCCATTCATGCTTTTTCTTTTACGTTAATTTTTCTTTTACCTTCATTCATTATTTTTCTTTTATATTCATTTTTCTTTCATTTCCATTCATTCTTTCTTTACATTTTTCTACATTTAACCCCTTGCCATAGAACGACGACAAAACAGAACAAATACTTATACGATATTTGTAACAAAATTCAATTTATCTAACTTTAATTTCCCTCGTAATATTTGTAATTCCTACAGCAAATACAAATACTGTATAATATTTTAATATTTTGTATCTTACACAGTTTTGAAGTCGGTAATAGCTTTTACTATCACGTTTATCCGCCGAAATATTCGTAAGGTAAGGTGTTAATGCTACGTATAAATTCCAAACGTTTTAGCATCGAAGCCTTCGATTTTATTTAACACTAGGTTTACAGACATTACGTGCATAATTTGACAGGCTTCCGGAAAAATACATATACTGTATATAAATATTCGAAATTAGAAGCGTGAGGATGAAGAGAGTCACGCAGAATATATATATTCATACCATTGTATTAATTAAAGTTAACATAAAGTACTGAAAAATAATATTTATGGTCTCTATAATTTTAGGTATGAAATCTGATATTGCGCCGACGTGACGAGTTCCGTAAATCTAATGTTAATCTCATTCCCGTTCTCGCATTACGCTGCAAGTTTTCAGTTCTGGTCGTATCAGCTGGACGATTGCTTCCTCGCACGACCAATATATTATAATTCCACCGCCCCGTTTATGTCAATTATCAACTCCGTTAAGTTGGCAAAAATTCATCTGATAAGTACTCTTACCTAAGAGCGTAGCTTACGGTATTAATTATCACAGATCTGTCCGCATTCACGTGTCTGTCTCGATAGACAAGTTCACCTTGGGAATAGCTGAAGAACCGAGAGACAAGTTCACGACAAACTTCTCTCGAGGTCTTGCGCGGTTATATCACACGCCCACCAGCTACCGAGTCGATCGAGAAGTCACTGACACCAAGGGCGCAAGGTTATTCACTGCATTGTACTCTTGGGTGCAGCGATGGGTAACACTGTGAATCGAATTGTCTTACAATTCTCTTAATATTGTAGAGATAAAATTTTCCTTCAAAATGGAGAAGAAACCGAAGAGTTAAAAGACACTAAAACACGAAGTATTTGGCAAATTTGATGGCAGGCATTATTATTCGCGTAATGTATTTATATTATATTTATATCGTAGAATTCCTTTCGCACAGAATATTATATATTAATTACTTACTTTCCAAATATATTTACATTGTTTATTTTTATTTTTTGTACGATATATTTTTACCAGTATTTTTTGTTAAATTAGCGTGAAAGAATTTTGTTGGTTTTACGTTATTAATCGTATTATTTAATGGACTATTTTCACGGTGAAATTTAAAGTAGGAATCTAAAGTTGAGAAACAGAGAGAGAAAAAGATTGTAGCTGCAATTATGTTGTATTAAATTTATTCGATATCATGCATCTAAAATTACTCTTCTGCAAGGTATTAATAGCCATTTTCTTTTTACGCGTTGAATTTAAGCAGGAACACAGTTAGGTAACGCAGTTTCTCGATGCTATCGGTATTTTTAGTCGTTTTAAATGCATATCGCATGAGAAATAGCATATTCGAGGGGAATATATAATCGAAATCGAAATTATGGTGTCGGCTGGCTTCGCCAAACTTGTTTATCGAGTCTCCCCTAATTTTACGCTTTAGACTGGCCAACTTCGTGTACGCTACTTCTGTTTCCGAATATAAAAATTTAAATTAAACGTTTACGTTTTAGCAATAGTATTAACTAAAGATTCGAACTTAAATATTCGCGTTGAAAAATGAAAGTGCAAACATAAATTTGGAAGTGCAAATTAAACCTATAACTCGACGCGTTCCTGTTTAAGAATGTATATTAAAAATTCAAAGAAAGAAGCGGTATTTGAAAAGCCAAATTAAAAATTAAAATTGAGAGTCGAAATCGAAGATCGAAATTAAAGGATCGAATTAAGATTCCAAATTAAGGAATCAATTAGGGGTTTGTTTTGTTCTCTAAATACTAGTTTTACACGTAAAATAATAAAAACGAGATTTAAATAGGACTTTGTTTTATTCTCTAAATACTAAATATAATTAGCAGATTTAACATTCAATGTTTTCTATACTATTCACTATATCTATACTACGTTTTCTATTCACCTTTTCACATATATTTGAATTACTCATAATTAGCATAAGGATACGCAATCTATTTATAACATTAACACGGCTTTGCACGCATGCAGATACGTATCGAAAATATTTCGCCAATATTTTAAATCGGATACAACCCTTCCTCTTCTCTTTCACTCGGGCGGTTCATTCAACCATCATTCGCCCAATTAAAATCCGGTTCCAGGCAATCTAGTTTCATTTCCCCGTTGCCAGTAATCCGCCCGTCGGTCGTCGAAAAACGAACGCGAGGAATTCGACACGGGTCAAGTGTTTTACGAATAACGGGAGAAAGAAAAAAAAAAATAAAACACAAAAGTCGCGCGAGACACGCGGAAGAAATCAACGGGCCGTGGAATGGCTTTTAGCACGTGCACCGAAGTCAAATTCTACACTCGTATGCAATCATTCAGTCTCGGTGAACGCTTTCACGTAATAGCCTCTGTTACGCAACTAGGCGCCGCGTTCCTTTTTTTTTCCTTCTGTTTTCTTCCTTTTTGATTTAATGTTACTTACTCGCGTCGCGATACGCATCGCGTATCTCCGCAAGAATCGATATGGGTCCAACCATTACGATTGTACAAACTAGTACTACTATTACTACATTTAGCACTATATTAGCACTACACATTTGGTACTACGATAGTTACTATATTTATGTACATACTATTACATTGCTATACGTATTATAAATATATATATATAATATTAATTAATTGTTATTGTACTAATTAATTCATAAAAAAGTCAGTAATAGCTGCTATCTGTCATTTTAGTTACTTGTTAGCTAATAATAGTTATTTTTGGTCATGTGCTACTTTTAACCCGTTGCACTCCATTCGCTCCGTTATGGTGACAGATTTTAATTTCACCGAAGATTTTATATTCGTTTTCACCAATTTAATTTTCATTTCTTCGAACACAAGAGAAACTGGAGGCAATCTTTACCTCTTTTCAAAATAAAGTCTCAGAAAAATGTGCTGCAATTAATGGCGAATCAGACTATTAAAGAAGTTTGAAATAGCTTCACTTATTATTTAATAGACTATTATTATATATACAGTATAATACTCGCTATATTGTATGGTTCTAATTTAATCTTTCGAGAAACATACAATGGCATTTCTTTAAAAATTTCGTAGACCTCAAGCTTGCTAAATGCAGACATTTAGAATAATGAAAGGTTACAACGTTTAGGATAATGTGCACAGATTTCGTAAAGTTCCAGTCTTTCCAAACGGATGAAAAAATCGAGATTTTGAAGGGTTACGTAAATCGTGGACGTTTAAAATGCTATCTTGTGAAACACGGCAGCAAACATGCCTTTTGCGCCGTGGGTAAGAATAAGAGTATCATGGTAACTTAGCTAATAGCTTTCCGAGTCAAAGGAGAGCAATAAAAGAAGGGTTGTAACGATTGGGTAGGGACTAATGGATTTTGGTTTTCCTTTCCATCGTTGTAGTTATAACCAACTATTTACCGTTACTTTTCTCCAAGCGATTCCATCGTAAAACCTTAATCTAGATCGGTATTTCCTTCGTTAAATTGCATTTGTTTATATTATTGCATTTATTATAATATTTCCGTAGAACAGTAACAGTAATAAGTATTAAGTAAATGGGACGAAGATTGGAAGAAACTGCTAATAGAAAATGGCACGAAATAAGAGAGTAGTTTCTCAATAATCAAACGTTCTCTAATAGTTAAGTTCAAAATACCATTCTGTACAAACTGCAATGTACAAATATTTGTTAAACACTTGCTACAGTATTACTAACTACAGAAACTCTGGGACCAGAACGAAGATTCCGAAAACTGTTAAGAAATTGCTTAAAATAATATCCTGCCTCAAAGAAATCAAATTATTTCGGAATATATAAATTATATTATCTATTGTACGTTCTTGTAAACCTTTGTTACTCGTAAATACTTTATTATAAATTAGCGTAAAGCATAAATTCTTATTAATATAATATGGTACGTCTGTTGCAGTTGCTAACGGCGTTAACTAGCCGATTATACGACGCTAAATAAATAAACTAAAAATAAACGATACCAGCTGCGGGCCTACTACTAACGCTAGTTAATACGGTAACAATGAATTGCTATCATTCGCGCCTGCGTGTCGAATCGCGCGGATAAGATGTCGAAAAGAAAAGGAAATACACGAATAAATATCACGCGAAGGTGCTTACGAGAGCTGTAAGCTTGGCAAGGGGGGATGAAAGGCGCATAGAGCTAACGATATAGTTGTTGAGCTTCGAGTTAGTCCGGTTAGCCAGTTCCAAGGTGTTTACTCGAAGTGTTAAATCGAGCAAACCGGCGACAGTGTTCCCAAAGTCATTTCGCTAGCCACGAATTGTCCCTTATGCAACGTTTTACACAAACTTTCCCCGAGCTACCACGTTCATTTTTCTGACCGCAATTAATACACCGGGGTACGACAAGTCGGTCGTTTAGATAGCGCGCCATTTCACGGACCCGCTGCGCCAGTATCATTTTAATTCTCTTCTTCATTCATTGTTCTTTTCGTTAATCAACATCGGGTGATTTTACGTGATTAATTGGGAATATTTTGCTTTTAGTATCGAGTGCTTTTATATCTAGTAAACGTCGAGTTTAATTTAAAATTGAGTGGATATTGGATTTAATAGAGCTGTAATATTGAGTACATATTAAATTTAATAGTTTGGATATTGAGTTAATAATAAATTTAGTAGTTTTAATACCGTGTAAATGTTGGATTTAATGATTTTCCTGTCGACTAAATGTGTTATTATATATATAATTAAAATTAACGACTAAATATATTGGATTCGATGCTTTTAATATTGAGTGAATATTGAAATTAATAATTTTAATAGAGACGAAATATTGAATTCAATACTTTTAATATTGAGTAAATATTGAATTTAATACTTTTAATATTGAGTTCCTCGATAGTTGTTTCGTCATAGGTAGACCAAATTTTTCTTTTCTCAAGTTTTCGATCGAAAGATTGACAGATCGAATCAAATTGGAAAGTATTTACACTTTTCTCTCGTCTCGACACTTTTCCTTTTATTAATCAGGATGTTCTTCTTTTCTTTCAGCACACGATGTTTCCCATTCGAGACGAAACAATGGGTGTGAATTCGAGAGTGGCCTGTCCTTCGTCCACCGTTTGGCTATTTCTCACCATCGAATTTTTAATCGGTACATTTTTATCTGCTTTCCTGAGCATCCTCGCGGTTATTAAATCTCTGCTACCGAAACCACCCAGAGATTTGACTGGAGATGTGGTGTTGGTAAGAATTTCAACCACTTTTTGCCAGTCCCTCTAGACTTCCGCCTTTCAATTTCCGGCATTTGTCTTGAAAGCAACGTTTAGTGCACTTTTACCGATTAAATCACCGGCGAATTAAACTCTGCGAGTTTTTGTTAAACGTTAGCTTCTTATTAGTTTGAATAAAATCACAATTTTGCGCGTTCGTGACTTTCGCTTTTCAACATCCAAAGTTTATCTACAAAAATAATTTTTGGTGCGCTTTTGCTGATTAAATCAGCTTCGAATTAAATTCTGCGATTTTTTTATCAAACGTCATTTTAGTATTTTTAGCATTTCAATATTTTTATCAAACAAGAATTGTATATTGTATGCATGCACTGCTTCTGGCATTTGTATCAAAACAAATTTTTGCTGGACTTTTAAATGAATTTTACATCACTAATTAAATCACTGTCGAATTGAACTCTTCAATTTTTCCTCCTTTAAAACCATTCAACGAAGAAGATAAATACCTTCAATGAGCGCACAATTGAGACACTAGATTTAATGGAACGTAATACAATAACAAAGACGGAGTTTTTTAAGATAATAGCAATATTATCTTTCGTTAAATAATGCCTTAATGGAAACATTGAAATTGATCTTCTCGAAATGACGTTTCGCACCCTTTCTTCATCCAGCGTCTCAATCGAATGCAAATCATCGTACTCTAACGCGTATTTCGATCGCTTCCGATTAGGTAGCTGGTGCCTCTTCCTCTTTAGGCGAATCTCTCGCCCAGGAATTCGCAAAAAGCGGATGTTCCATAGTCTGCGTAGATAATAGTTCCACGCCGATACAAGAGACAGTGTCCAGATTAAAGGAACAGTATCCCTGCATCGAGGAAATTACTCCAGCTTACAAGAAGGATGAATCTTTGCCACGCAGATCGACGATATCCGCCTACGAGTGCAACTTGTTAGACAGAGACGATATCAGGAGAACGGCGCGGAAAGTGAAAGAAGACATTGGAAGGGTAGACGTGTTGGTGACTTGCGTTGGCAATCCTAACCAAGATATCTTCGACACGGCCAGCAGGACCTTGATGAGTCACTTCTGGGTAAAGTAGATTGATTGATAGATAGATAGACAAATAGATAGATAGGCGTTTATTGACTTCCCAAGGACTGAAAGTGGATTCCGTTCCCTTTACATATTTGCATTTTTGACTACTTGATTAACACTAGAACTACCGACAATTACGGCATACATATTTACACGAAACCAATTGAAGCATTAGATATTTGAAGAAGTATATAACGCAATGGAAATAAATCTCTATTTACCCCCTATCACGGTTTTGTTTGAATGAATTACTGTAAGATTACATAACTCTTGCGGGGAATTGCAGACAAGTAATTTTGACCGCTTTGGTAGTTCTATCGTTAATACCTAATAGTAACTTAATCTACCCTATCGTTTTATTATATAAAATAAATTATACGATATAAAAATATGTACAACATCTATAACGTAACGTGAAACGTAAAATATAAAATATAAGAATATGTACAATCTATAGCGTAACATAAAACGTAAAATATTAAAAATTCTACAACATTACATATATCTATACTAATAGCTTTTGGCTATTATTTATTTTTTTTACTACTACAATATTCTCTTTCATTTTTGGCTTTCACTTCTGGGTACAGTATTATTGTTACTACTGATAAAAATGATCGATGATTAACACGTTTGCTACTGATTTGCATCGATTTTTATTCAGAGCTCAGGGTCAGACATGTGCGACACATTAACCCTTTCACTACTATTGACGTATATATACGTCTTGAAGAAGTGACGTTCGTTTAAAAAGCATACGTATGCCTCTTCTATAACGCAATGTAATTTCTGATACCATTCTTACATCGATATTTCGATACAATTAGTTTATGTGTCATTATGTAATTCTATATTAATAAATGCCTATTCTAATCTACGCTTTTAGTTTTCGGTTCCGAGGTGCTTTCAGAGAAAGGGTTAAAAAATGTACAAAAACGTATAGAGTGCACGTAACACTCAATAATACACATAATCCGCGGAAGTTTATGCAAATGCATATTTTCATCGAATTACAGCAAATACGTTGGACCTTGACAGAAATGTGTTTCATGGTTAAAGGATCTTAATAATGTATTTTTCATTTTGCATACGTTGCATATTGCATACATTCTGCATATAATCTTACGTATATAAGATTTTTTTACAAAAATCAGGTCGACTTGCGAATCGCCACCGTTGTAATCTTCGATGAATAAACTTTTAACCAAAATAAGATCCTCCCCTCTCCTTATTGTCCTAATAATTAGAACGTAGCTCTACATTTGCATTGACATTTATTTGATTTTAACCCTTTTGCTGTTCCGTCCCGTGTTCACAGACAGTTCTAGCGTTTCTTCCTTTGATGCTGTACCGAGATCAAGCTCACATAGTCGGAGTAACGCCAATCGCTTCCGATAGCGATGCGTATCACGGCTCCAGGGCAGCCATAGTGAGTCAGTACTTACATACTTTATTGTACCATTTCTCGGCGTAGAAATAACTTTAATAGTTTAACTTATTAATGCGCGATGGTTGGCGTGTCCATAATAGGTCTGATGGAAAATCTCTGCCAAGAATTGAGCAACCATAGTAGCCATTTAACGTTCTTGGCATTCTCGCCGATCGCAAAATGCAGGTGATTCATTTTCCGAATATTAATAATAATAATTTGCGTACGAGTTGGACAATTTAATTCGGCTAACTAATTATTAGTAGACTGCGAGTTTTATGCGTGCAAAACGCGTACGATTCCATAGACGGCGATAAATATCTCTGTGTGTATTCTAATCCTTTGAAACGCGAATCTGAGTAAATATCTGCGGTCTAATAATAATTAGCGTCCGATGAAATAGAAAAAAATTGAATATCTCTAGAAAGTCAGAAAGTTATTTTGTCTTGTTATATATTGTGTGTGTGTATTTTTCCTTTTTTTTTCTTTTTTGTTAAAGAACATTGAAGCAAAGCGAAGAACAAGTAGCTAGGAATATTGTGAGAGCAGTGAAGACTGATCAAAATTGTCTGAGCGTTAGCTGGTCATCCAGATTGCTGTATCAAATAAGGTAACGTAAAGCTATTCTAAATAAAGCGCTAAAAAATCGGCGCGATTCCATGAAACGAATCCGAATAAATTCGAGAAATCGGAGATTAATTATTTGCCTGGGTAAATTGAGAGAACTTTAAAAATGGCAATTAATCGAAGCTTTGCCTTTAAAGGGTTTTAAAACATCCTAAATTTAAGTAGCAATTAATTCTCTTTACTTGGCATTAAATATAGGATAATAGTAAATATAGAACTATATTAAATATAGGATATTCTGCATAGTATTATATAGAATAAAATTCTGGTATCGTCTGTTCTTATCTAAAAATTCCTTATCTTATAGCTGCGCGATGTACAACGGAATAACGTTGCTTACACAATGGATCTATCCCCAAGGATGCGAATATTTCACATAAATCCACCCCTATCTCTTACGATTAAGAATCACTATAGAAACTTAATATATTATTGCCTGCGAAGAACCACTTGCTGTTTAACACTAGGTTTACGGACGTTAATTGTATAATTTGACAGGCTTCCGGAGAAATACGTATACTGCATATAAATATTCAAAATTAGAAGCGTGAGGATCAAGAGAATCAATTAGAATACATATTCATACCATTGTATTAATGAAAGTTAACATAAAGTACTGAAAAATAATATTTATGGTCTCTATAATTTTAGGTATGAAATCTGAAATGCGTCAACGTGACGTGTTCCGTAAACCTAGTGTTAAAGATAAAATTACCCGCTTTAATGTTTCTTCCTCGATAAAAAGAAACCGAAGACACATAAACACGTCCATACAAAGAGAAACTTTATTCCAATCACTGTGTTACATCACCTAACAGAGTTCAAAAACTTCCAAAAAAAAAAAAAAAAAAGAAAGGGGTATCAAAAATAAAAGAAAACTAATCGATCGACGGATGAATATTCTAGTACAAAAAGGATACACGAATAGAAAAGAATAACGCGTCCAGATGAAATATCCGAGATTGTGAATTATTCGACAAGTAGCACGTCGTAATGGCCGCTATCGGAGTTTCCGGTGAATAATAGCCTAGCCGTATCGTACTGTAAACTAACGTGATTGTGGAACACTCGTTTAAGCTCCGGTCTGTCGTGGATCTTGCGATAGATCGACAGATTCATGCAATACATCTTGGTGGCGACTATGCACTCGAGTTCGCTGGCGAACGTGCCAACCATATTCATGTAATTGCCATAAGTTTGCCGCTCCGATATGTTCCACTCGGCCATCACGAACGGCCCGTACTCGTGCCAATTCTCCTTGATGTGCTGCACGACCTGGCGAATCAAATTCGTAAGCAGAGTCCAACAATTACTGGAATAAAATTTTACTCGAATAACATCTCCAATAATTTCTTCGGATAAAATTGTATTCTACACATGTGCATTACGGCAATTTTCAGCCTCTTTAACGTGGTTTGTTGTTATAGTGGTTGGTCAATATTAGAGGGATGCATCTACTATTATTTATTTAACTTAATCCGTGCATTTCGGTTTACATTCATTGTATTTGAATACATTTCGAATAAATTATTCGAATAATGTTCGAAGTGGAAGTATCAGTGAAGCATATTGGAAGTAAGAAAATAACGGAAGCTACGAAAAACGTAACAACATAAAGTAAATATTGTAATTCCATTCGAATACCATCTCCAATAAAATGTTACTCGAAATATTTAGAATGATATTCGACATATTATTCTAAATGTTTTTGTAACGTTTGGATAATTGAAATACGGTGAAAAGCAGACGTGAAAGAATCGATAATTGGATATGGCAGTGTAACAAGTGCAATTATACGCAATTTAAGTGGCAGCTTCTTTTTTAAAGGAAGAGATTTCGAGTCACTTAAAAGAGTCGCAATAATAGCTAGCTTTAAACTAGGATTAAGTTAAGAGATTTTAAGGTAAATATATTGTTAGAAATAAATTGCTAGAAGGAGCCTTATGCTTCGACTGAGTAGGAATAGAAATCTTAGATTTAAGAATCTCTCGATGCAAAAGCCGGTCAACTGCATTGCTCATTTTTTGGTATCAAAATATAAAGTCCAGAACTATCTTTTGCACTGCATCGCATTAAAAAGTTACTTAATTACTTTTATTATAATCAATATTGAATTATCGAAGTTACTCGTTTCTTACGTTAAACTATAAGTATAGATTTATATTAAACTATAAGTGAAAAACAGCAAATTTATAAATAAGTAATTATAAAAGATGTATCGTATTGAAAGTAAAGCTGATTGATTTTTGCATCGAGGTGTTTAATTGTAGCATTGTAGAATTTTTAATTTAAGCGGAAAGAATAAATGAAGATGTATTAAAGGCTAATAAGTCGCACCATTGAACGGAGATATCGATGTTCGTCCTCATTTCGCCAGAGAATATAGCTGATCGCTCGAAACATACAATTCCCATCGCCATAAATATTGTGCACGCGAAACGTGCCTTCAGAACACCTTAAGCGAGCCGTACCTTAAACACGCGACATATTAAATTGCTTCGTATTCTAATACTAATCTAAACACGATTAAACTTTAATAAATTATATTCGACTATCTTTTACAATTTATTTCAAATGAAACGGAGGGAAGATTTTAGATGCAAGTCGGGGTGTACCTCTTTTAAAAAAGATAGAACTCTTGTTTTTATCTCTTTTGAGCCGCGAGCGCGAATCAAAGTGTTCACAGGGGATCCAGTAATCGAAATCTCCGCGGTCCAAGTGCTGCTCGTGTCCGAATCGATTGTATCTTTTAGCATTCTTGTGCGGCGATGGGCGAAACACGCACTTGTCTGTTAATAAAACGCGTGCATGCGATGATCGATGATTGTTTTCATAAATAAAGCGTGTTATAAAATCATACGAATTTATATCTTGTACTTTATTATGTAGCAACGCAAAATAATTTCAACAGGGATCAAAATTGTATCCATAAATAAAGCCTAGTTACTTTCATAGATCACTATTTAATTTATGTCGGAGCAATTATTTTTTTCTTAATCTTAGCAATGGAAGGGTTAACAAGTCTTTGCGACTAAAATTAATAATAAACTTTGCACTGTTTTAACACGAGAGAAAAGAAGAGTTTTGGGAACCCTCCTTAATTTGCTATTGAAATCTAAGTTTAAATATGATTACAGTGAAAATAAATTTTTATTAATTTCTATAATCTCCTTTTTCTTACCTTCCTCAAAGATTTGATTGCAGAAAAAGAAGCACCAAAGACAGCGCAAGAAGAAAGTCTTTAGAAACGTTAATATTTGGACTCTAGTGACGTCCAGCTTAGGTTTCTTTCGATGCCACGCGAATTTTTCACTCTCATCGACTTCTGCATTTTTTGTCAGTATTGAAGCTTCACCCAGGAACTGGTGTCTTTTAGATTTCGATTTTTTTTCATTCCTCTCCTTTGGATTTATTTCCGGCTTATTCACGCGAGCATAATTTCGTTCGTTGACGTCAACATTTTGGAGGCTTTGTCGTAAAAACGATATTCTAATGTCTTGTCATTTTGCACTGAAGTTAGGCATTATATTGCATTGTATTTTGTTACAAATTAATTACCTGTAAAACAAATTGTAACGATTTATTAGTTTATAAGAATATTACATTTTTGTAACTTGTATATTATGGGAAAGTTTAAATAAACACACAATTAAACATAATCCATTGCTTAAACATTTATTGACATGTCCAGCGATCCTAAAATGACCAGTCCCAATCCTTTAAAGAGAAGTAACGCGGAGGAACATTGATAAAGAAGTTCCAAAGCGCGAAACTCTAAAAAATAGTCCTGCTCACCATTAACTTATTTATAAGTTTTTATTCGACTAATACAAAATCGCCAAGCCTAAAAATCTCGATAATTCCTGGAATTTGACGTCATTCCCAAAAACGCCAAAATTCTTGGAAATGACTTCATCATGCCATGTTCGCCGGATACCTCCTCGCAATTCATATTCGCCTAATACAAAATTGTCACATCGACCGCAATTTTATCGGGAAACTCGAGAAACTCAGGAATTCCTGGAAAATGACGTCATTATCAGGAATCGCCAAAATTCTGAGAAATGACGTCATCTTGCCATGTTCGCCGGATACCTCCTCGTAACTCATATTCGCCTAATACCAAATCGTCAAATCGACCGAAGTTTTATCGGGACACTTGGGAATATCGGGAATTCCTGGAAAATGACGTCACTTCTTGGAATCGGCGAAATTCCGGGAAATGATGTCATTTAGCATAACTCTTCGGAGATCTCCTCGTAACTCATATTCGTCTAATACAAAGTCGTCAAATCGACCGAAATTTTGTCGGCACACATGAGAAATTCGGGAATTCCTGGAAAGTGACATCACTTCTGGGAATCGCCGAAATTCCGAGAAATGACGTCATCTAGGAAACTCTTCGGAGACCTCTTGCCAATTCATGTTCTCCCGATACAAAGACGCGAAATTTTTTCGAAAAATTTGGAGACTTAGTATTTGGCGAATATGATGTGCGAGGAGGTATCCTGCAAACATGGCAAGGTGACGTCATTTCTCGGAATTTTGGCAATTCCTGATAGTGACGTCATTTTCCAGGAATTCCCGAGGTTCCCAATAAAATTTCGGTCCATTTGTCGACTTTGTATTAGGCGAATATGAGTTGCGAGGAGGTATCCGGCGATCATGGCATGGCGATGTCATTTCTTAGAATTTTGGCGTTTCTTGGAAGTGACGTCAATTTCCAGGAATTATCGAGATACATACTTAGGCTTAGCATTGAAGTTTCAGCCGACTTGGCGATTTTGTATTACACGAATATAAACTTATAAATAATTTAATGGTGTGCAGGACTATTTTTTAGAGTTTCGCGCTTCGGAACTTTTTATTAAAGTTCCTCCGTGTTACTTCTCATTAAAGGATTAGGACTGGTCTTTCTAGGATCGCTGAACAGGTCAATAAATGTTTAAACAATGGATTATGCTTAATTGTGTATTTATTTAAACTTTTCGATAAAGTATAAGTTACAAACATGTCGAAATATTCTTATAAGCTAATAATTGTTACAATTTACCTTAAAACTAGTTAATTTAGAATTAAATACAATGTAATATTATTACTATACACAGTACTCTAAGTTTTAGAATGTTCTTACAACCTAATTCTTAGAAACTATTGTTATAAGCCTATTGACAATACATCTTATAAGTTATAATTATAACACCTCTAAACATAAACTATAATATCTTAACTATAAACGTAATATCTTAAAACTTACATAATTTACGATACAAGTATGTAACATAATGTCTATTAAAGTATAAATGTACGAGGGACAGGTTATTAATATTTTTAAATTATTTATTACATTTTTTTCGGTCGATAAACGAGACAAAACAAACTTATTCGATTGCTGAAAATAAACATAACTATTTATTTTATTAGACCGCGCAATTTTGTGCATTCATGGAAATTTTTGATGCTCTTAATTCAACCCACTTGTATAGAATTTGTATAGCGCTATTAAGTTAAAATTATAGCGATCGAGTATGCACCCCCGCCAATTATCCGCACGTAAAAAACAACGAAGTGGAAAAAATGCAACAATCCCGCATTCCTTCCAAATTTCGATACTGTTTCCTCTTCCAATATGAATACACACAGTTTTTAATAAAAACAATATCGAAATTACCTTTTAGTCTTCTATACTAATAATGTTCTAACTCACTGCATAATAATTTTCCCGCACTAATCTTTAATCCTACGATCGAAAGAGTTCCCAAATCCGCTGAGTTGTACAAAATTGTCCAACTACAGCACTGCTAGGTTAAGACTAGAGCGATCGAAGTGTATCACCTCGTCTATCCACGCGTATGCAACAAAGTGGATAAAGTGCATTCCTTTTAAACCTTAATACTCTTTTCACTTCCAATACGAATTTACACATCTTTTAATAAAACAATCTTGCAAGATTCCGTATTATTGTTGTATTTTTTACGCCTTCCCATGATCTTTTCGTCTCTACGCTAATAATGTTGAAGCTCACTGCATAACAATTTCCGCGCACTAAAGTACTAATCTTCAATTCTATTACCGAAAGAGTTCCCAAATCCACCGATTAGTATAAAATTGTCCAACTGCAGCAGTGTTAGGTTAAGCCTAGAGCGATCGAGTGTAAAACCCCACCAATATAACCGCGCGTAGAGAGAGGAGCACCGAAGTGGGAAAAAGCGCAACAAAGATATCGCGTTCCATCGGAACGATCTAACCGAAGAGACCAGTAGTCAGGTTGCTTGGCTACGAAATCGTCTCGCTACTACGTTCGGGTGCATGTCACTTGCAAGCACTGTGTTCGGCCGCCGCGACGCGAGAAAGGGACGGAAAACAAGTGTTTCGAGGAACATGGCGGCGCATTGGAACGTGCCACAGTGATGCAGCTAGCGCGCAACGAGATCCGCCGTGTACGAACGAGTGTGACCCTAAGAGGCCGTGGTCTCGCACGCTGAAACATCCGTCGGGCCAAATGACATGGGAATTTGTAATCGAAGGCATTTCCTCTTGACGATATGCATCTTGCAACTCGTGAGTTTCGCCGTGGAAAAAAATTGTTTTCGTCCTCCCCTTTTGTGCTCGTGGAAAATTCGTCGTCATCTTTATGACACACGCGCGCGATTCGCTTTATTTCCTTCACTGAGTCATCGTTTTCTTTACTGCAACGCGAAACGCGTTGCTTTTCAAAGTGGATCGCGGTTTCGTTTAAATTCTTCGGTGCCGACGGAATTGTTGCGCGTAAACGAGAATCGGAACGATTTTATCGACGATGGAAACAGAGTACGCGGGGGTTTGGCTCGATTATCGTATCGCTTTATCGATCCACGGGTCACCTGGTTTATCTCCGCGCAGCTGAGATCTACATACATATATGCTACGAAACGACGAGCCGATCCATTTAACACCGCTCTTACTTTACTACTTTCTAAGCGCTTTCTTTAATCAGCGTCGATATAGTTATGCGTTACGCTGCGAACTTTTTTACGATCGCGTAAAACGCGGCGATTATCATTGGACAGCGGATCTTTATGCAACTGTACAGTTTTGTAAATGAAACTTAAATAGCAGGTTTTAATCCAGACAAATGTTACAACGTATACTTCTTATTTTGCACGTTTTGTATATTTTGGATTATGTATCTTTTTACGGACGTTTAAGTTTCGTACAAATGCACAAATATACGTAGTTTAATTATTAGATTGCAATATAAATTTGTTCCATTTTACTGGAATGCTTTTTAAGTCCCAGAAATGCTACAAAGGTTTTAAGTTTTAAGGCTTAAGAAGAGAAATGTTTTAGCTAGCAGTAAAATGGAAAAAGGCAATTAATTAATCCTTATGCACTATTTAAATAAGTATTAAGTATAAACATGTTGGAATCAGTATTAAAGTAACACTTATTCACATATCTTTCACCATAACTTAATATTATAATATGTGCTTTTACATATAGAATTTATTCATCAAATAGACCTTAAAAACTTAATAAAGTTTATATGTATTTTACTTCTAATAATTTTTAATATTTCATTATCTAATATAAAAGTTTTTGTTTCACGTCAAAATGATCTATCACAATACACAAAGATTATTTTGGCTTATGTATGATTATTAATGATCGATTAAACTTGCTTCTGTATTAATAAATAATGAATCTAGAAATAAATGACCAATAAAAGGGAACAAATATATATTATAATCCAACAGTAAAATAGATCAACCATAGTAAAATGTATAGATCAAATAAAAATAAAGGGGAACAAATATGTATTAGAACCCAATAGTAATATAGATCAACATTGTTAGCAAAATGCATAGATCAAGTATAGAGGATCTAAAATGGGAGCAAGAATATATAGTCCTCAGTTGAGATTGATTTGTTGCTGGAAAGGAAAGGAATACGTTAGGTGATTGCATTCTGCAAGACACAGATTAAATTGGGTATTTAGGGCAGCAGGCAATTAGTACAGATTAAGAATGTAGGCGAAAAGTAGTTGGCATTAATAATAGAAATCAAGGAAATTCGTGTTAAGATGCTTATGTCAGACTTGCCATTAGTTTGAAGCTTTTTTGTTGACAGGTTTTATGGAATTTAATTGGTGTTACTTGTTGGTTTATCTGTGCAGATCACTACTGTGGAACGCCAGGTGTTCGATTTTTTGGGGTTCATGTGGGCCCCGATACTGGTCAACTTCTTCAATATCATATTTGTAATCTTAGGGTTTTTCGGGGCCTTTCAATATAGACCTAAATATATCATATCAGTAAGTAAAATAATCACTAATAAAAAAAAAGTCACAATTCAATTGAGTCTCTATAATAAGAATTTTATTTATTCTTGGCATGAAAAAGATTGCAAATGGTCACAATTTTATTTAAATACATTACTTTATTAATTAGACTATAGAATATAAGTAGACTGCAAATTTTAATGCATTTATGGGAAAGAGATGTAAAGTTTAACAATAAATTACACTAAGTTATCCAATCTTTCTTCACAAACAGTTTATTTTATTTCCTCCTCTTTCTCCGCAACTAAATAATTTATTTTCTTTGTTAGTCCTTCGACACAAGCAAATAATTTATTTTGCTTGTTACAGTATTGTATATGGAATACATTATGGCTGGGGTGGAATGTATTCATGATATGCTTCTACCTCAATGTGGGTATATTGGATAAAGTGAGTACCATATTTTCCGTACAATTTTGCCGAATTTAAATCGACATTTAATTGCAATTAATTGCTATTTAATCTTGCAGAATAGTGATATTTTAAACCTTGGTACTGGTAGCTTTTCTTGGTGGCACGTAAACGGACCAGGATGCAAAGCTATTTACGACGTTACTGAACCAGAATTATTCAGACCTGCCCGGCCTACAAACGTCACTGATTGCGTGCTGGATTACGAAGTAGTTGAAATTCTACACGCATCCACGCAATGCATCCTAGGTGTAAGCACCACGATTTTCACTTTATGGGAAAATTCAAGCACCCCGTACAAAATCAAATCGGCTCCACTTTTCGATGAAATACGACTTTTTAACCCATCAACGATGATGCGGTTTTTTGTTCCTCTTACGCAAATAAAAAAGATTCTTGTATTTCAACAAATTATTCTCTAACCCGTAGTATATTTATTCCTACTGCATTGCGATTTAGAACAATCGTTTCTTTTGTTCCAGTTTATCGCGATAGTGGGTGGCATTTGCCTAAGCAAAGTTTTCCTCGAGGAAGATGATAGCTGTAAGTATACCATATAAAACCCACGGATTTTTCTTTTGATCATATCCAGTGTCCCATTAGCATAAGTATTAATTTGCGGAATAAGATCATGTAATTTATGTTTGGTAAAGTATGGTAAGTTTGCCCTGGTATTGGTGAACGAGATTTAGAGCTAACTTTCTCAATTACGCTATTATTATTATTCCGCTATTTAAAAGCACAGATAAAAAAACGAGAGATACAATTTGCAGAGGAAGAAAAATTACGATAAACCACGTTGGGGTAAACCAACACTGTTTCTATATAATGATACACAATTGTTTAAGATTTATTTATTGCTTGAAAAGAGGGTTGTCGGTTACAGTTGATTTCATTGGTGGATTTGATCCTCCACTTTGGTAAGTGCTTTGCCTGATTCATCGTTTGCACGCATTTGTTCTATTTTTTTATTATTATTAAGCACGATGTAAAATTGGTTTCTCATAGCGCACCGGATTTTCTCATATCCAATTTCTTCGGAATGTTCGACGTTGAGTAACATCTTTGTAGCTTGGATATTACGCGAATTCGTTTCTCGAATATCGATTACGCGGCATGTGTATCTTTTTTGCGAATACAGAATCTTCGTAAGATCGGCCGTAATGGAATTAAACTCGATTCGCATATGGGTTTGTCTAAAATTGACGGCAATTATTTCAATTATCGATGGTGTTTTTATCGATATCGTTTGACCAATATTAATTACTATATTGCGGATCTTTATACGTTTATAGCAAATTTAGGTGCGCAAAAGAATACAAAATAAACGCGGTGAGAAAAACTGTACAAAATGTCTAGAGCAAAAATACACGTTCTAGTATTTAAATCCTGTTGATAAATATTTGTAAATTTATTATATTTCTAGTTAAATTTAATATAAGTAAAATAAATCAAGAAGCGCGCCAATCGCCTAAAATTACTTCGCACTCAAAGGGTTAATACGAAACAACCGAAGGATGAATATAAATTGTACCTAATATAATTCAATATCACTACAATTTTTCCATATACTCTTTGACTAAAATCCGCCGCAGCGAAAGGGTTAATATCGGTCAACCGATCAATCTACTCGATAAATACGTTGCCGTCGAAACGATTGTCGGCGTGTTTCATTCGAACCCGATACGCTCATCATTAAACGCCGATTCTCATACACCATTTATATTAATTTACAATAAAGAAAGAATCACCGCGCGTGTTTACGCACTCGCAAAAAAAACCCCGAAAAACAGCCGCAATAAATCTAATGCAATGGATTCTACGTGATATTTCAGTTGACTTTGTGGGAGGTGATGACTTTGGGTTGGCAGGCCACACGCCGTTGCATCCTATGTACGTTAGCTACTCGGCTCTTCCATCACCTGCCCACCCTCACAAAAATTCCGCTCAAAATTACCCCGCAGGCACCGCTAGCTCACATCAATCCGTTTCTCACGATACCGCCAGCCTCCCAAAGCATAACGATAAAACGTTTAACTTGCCCGCGCGGAGCAAATCTAGCTTCCGTAACGACACGATCCGTACGGAGCGCAGTAATCTGTCGAGTCGCGATTTGAAGTACGTCGATTACTCCAACGATTATTCGAATCCGTTGGACCACTTGCAGAGGCCCGTTTCCCCGGTGTACGACGAGTACGATTCGTTGGATAGTGCTGCCAAATCGAGGTACCAAAAGAACAAACTGTACTATCCGCAATCGTCGTCGAAATACAGTCCCGTAGCATCGCCGCGCGTTAAATCGCGGCCCGCCGCTGTCGCCAGGCAAAACAAAGCCTCTAATAAGCCTAGAGTGTTCACCGATCATGTTCGCGAGCAACCTATGAGGTCCTTTTACTCGGACCCGAGATTGGCCGTCGAGAATCAACCGAGCGCGAACGATCAAGAGAAACAGAATAGGTCGAAAAGAGACAGCAGACCTTTGTCGTTGTATGCCAGTAATTTTTAGATTATAGATTATTTGCAGAGATATATAATAACGGAGTTATTCGTGCTTCTTTTTTTTTTTAGAGTTTAACCCTTTCGTGGATGTTTGGGAAAATTGGGGGTGATCGAAGATGCAATTGTAATTGGGGAGTTTTTAATAAGATAAAAATGTAAATTGTGCGAGTTAATAGTGAATACTGTCCTAAACTTAATCTGTGTAATATTGATACGAAATTTTGGGGGACATCGGTTATGGGGTATGGCAATTATGGTTCTTTCTGTAGAAAGTTCCTCAATTATTGCACTATAGCGTAAATATTAATTTTATTGGACAATAGGGTAAATTTTGCAATTTGCTGCACTGGTGGTTTATTTTGGAGAGATTTTGGAATACGACCGCAACGAACTTTTATGCAATTCGTATTTTTAAAGACACATCCTCTAACAAGGAAGATACATACGCGTACATCCTTAACTGATTAACGATGAAATAATTATTTTGTATAGTTCTTGCTAAAAATGGGCAAATTCACAGCACACCGATTAAAATTGGCTTGTCTAGAATATTAACGTAGAACCCTTTGTCTGCGACTATTTTATTTACTGTTTTTTAAACTTGAACAAAATTTGGAACAATTCTGAGATACTTATCCAAGTCTCTATTTTAATGCAGCATCGTTATAAATTTCATCGTAAGTATCGGCGGTCTAGTAATTAGTGCTAAATTGTGATTAACTTCGAAGCATCAAATGGGATTTTTACGTATTTACAAGGAATTTAAGTTTGCAACAAAATTAAACAAAGCACATGGTACGCAAGAATACATAAAGTATCTAAACCACATTGTTACATTTTGATCTTTATTAACCCTTTAACAGAGTAATAATTTCGTAAACTTTCGGTGAAAAGAATGCCCAATTTTTCATAGCTTAAAATGATTCTTCGTACAATAGTAACTACAAAAACATGTTTCAAAAGCACGTAACAATATACTTATGCATGTCCGAGTTCTACTCAGAATTCACTGCAATTCATTGAAACGCATAAAATTCACCTAAATGGTGTTAAAATTCCACCCCTTTAATTATGCTCGTAAAAATACGAATTTGCATAAAAATCCGCAGCCTATTCGTTAATCGCGAAAGGGTTAAAAGAGCATATGGACTGAGATGTCGAAGTTCGATGCTATTCTGTAGAGAATTCGAAGGGTGTAACATAGAATTCCTATCCTTGCCAAATAGTTAAAAAAAGAAAAAAAAACGATTAGAGAGTAGCTAGCTTAGGGTGCCTTCTCCGAATCATTTCTTCTTGTTAGTCTAGAAAGGATTTCTCTTTTTCTTTTTTTCTTTTTTTTTTTCTTTTGATCACGTTTTAATCGTCACACACAGTAATATATAAATATATGCTATGTGTTTATTTTTTAAAGTATTTCCGACTGATAACTCTTATGGAACAGATGATTGCGCGTTGTGTGTGTATGCGTGTGTTCATTAGCATCGTTTGCTTTCGTGTTCTTTTTTTTTTTTTTTTTATTATCATCATTATTATTATTAATGATATTTACAAGTTGCTCATACGATACGATTCATGTTGCTGTTGTTTGATTAGGCAACATGCATTCTTTTTTTTTTTTTATATATACATATATAGATACAATTATGCACTGTGATACCGTATAGAGAGAGCTATGATGAATCATGTTTGGAAATGAATTTTATACTTAATCGAGCTTTTTAATCGTTATTTGATCTTGTAATTTTAAAAAAAAAGTTGTGTTTGGTAGGAGGATTTTTTTAAATATATACGAGAGACGAAAAAGGTTGTTGCATACGAATATCGAGAGATCGCAAAAAGTACGGGGCATGAATGAAAAAAGGAATTAACTGCAATAATTATTGTAAACGTTTACGAATGTTCTTAGGATTGTTTGTATATTTTTTTTTTTTCTCCCCCTTGCAACTAGATTTTGTCGTACGTTGGACGATATTTTTTAACCCATTGCCTTATAAATCATACTTAATTCTATACGAATTAATTCTACTTATTCAGGTGGATTATTGTGCTCTTACAAAAAGCAATTATTTTCTGGCTTGAGATAAAAATGATAAAGGTACTAATATTTCATATTTTGCTCGCAAATAGTTGCAATAAATTTATCTATAAAAAATCTTCCACATATTAATATTAACCCTTTTCGCTCTGTCGCGTAAATTTCCTCAAAAGTTCAAACTTAAATCTTTGATATAAATAAAAGAACAATGAAACCAACGAAGACGAATAATCCCACCAATTTAATTACCATTTCTATCAAAGCGAAATAAATTAAAGAGAAATTTTCTCTTTCTCAAAATTACGCTTCTACCGAGTAAAATTAAATCCGAATAAAATTTGGATGCAAATTCTAAGTGATATTAAAATGCGTTCGGAGTCACTGATTATTCTATATGCAGTGCAAAGGGTTAAAGTTAAGAAGCTAATCCAATTAATTATAATCGGTACAAAAATTAAATAAGGCAAGGGGTTAAAAACGAAGGTTCCTCTTTTACGACATGCGTGGCCTGGCTTTACGTGAAGCAGCACTTGGATAGAAACCTTTAGACTGCATTGAAATTAGCTTGTTTGTTGTACGGTGAAGAACTTTCGTTGTTTTTCTTTTTAAAGGTGCTACGAAACCCTTTTTTCGTTTCAGTGAACATGTCCTGAGTATTCGGTAGTGCATGCTAGTACTTCTTTTACGCAATATTTTATTTTATATCACCACCCTCACACACCCTTTTTTAAACAACGATCAAAGTATATTTTATTTACTTGCAATTACACGTGCAATGGAGAAATTGTAAGATAATCGTACGGACTATGATAGTTTTATTAACTTTTTGACTGCGGAAAGCGTCTGGTAAAAATTTAGCATAATATTACGTACACTAACCCTTTGCACTCGAGAGTTTTTAAAGTTGGTACATTTTGGCAATTATGAGTAGCTTCTCGAGTGCAGAAAATTAATTTCTTAGCTTACCATTATTTAACGATATTTTGATTATTGGACTATTTGGATATTTCAGTATTTGGAATATTTATTACAGCAACGTAACATTTTATTATTTTACACTTCAGGTTGGTTTATCTGCAAGTTTAGGTGATCCCATAAGTAATTAGGTATTAGATATTAGATAATATTATTGTTGGATTTCTTTAACACCAGATTTACGGACACTAATAATATAATTTGAGAAGTTCCTCGAAAATAAGGTTTATTATATATAAGTACTGGATAAATTGTAGCGGAATAAATGTTGACATGTATTCATAGCATTACACTTGTCAACGTCAACAGAAATAGTTAAAAAATAATACTTATCATTTCTCAGTAACTCTAAGCAAGAAAATTGAAATTCGTCAAATTGTCGAGTTTCGTAAACTTAATAAACACATATTAAACACATATCCAAAATTGTACGAAGTAAAACGGCAAAAATTGCCCAAGGAATCAACCTAAACAATAAATCGAAGATTAGACGAATAGGCTTATGGGATGATCTAATATATTGCATACGGAAACTATTTACGTGTGTATTGTCAATGAAGTAATGAATATCGCGCCGCAGTCAAAGGCTTAAAACGCTACTTCTGACATTCCACGAATTATTTAATCAAAGAATGTCCGACATATATGTTGAAATGGAGAACGAAATCTGAAGTGACGCGAAGATCATCGATAGACAGATATATAGATATTTGCAACAAAGATATAAATAGTTTAATTGCAACAAAGTGTTCTGCGAGTGGCATATCAAAACCTATTGAAGAGTAAAGTGTGATGAGTAGACTGCTTGTAAAATGTTTAATTTCCATCAAAATTCGCATTCTAACGGCGAACAGGGATCACCGAATTTAATTTTAAAGTGAGAAATTCAATTAACCCTTTGAATCAACTCATTTCACATTTCTCGAAACTAATAGTTAGCGTCAATAAGACACTCAGGAAATCTAATTACAATTATTGCAAAGCATCTTGCTTCTATCAGACGCAAGTGAGTTTTAACTCGAGATGTGTCGATGGTCACCGTATATTTTTTTAAGAAATGTATATCGATGAAAAATGTCGTTATCGTTAAACGATAGCCAAAAGATTAAAACGGGATGTCTTTCATTTGTATTCTGTAAGGGTGCATTATTCACCGGGAATTTATTTCTTCTCCGTTTTCAAGATCGCTAATTGCGCACAATGAATATCTGATGCCGATCCAATAATAGACAGCAACAGCGCAAACCTGACGCGCAATGCACGTTGAGTCGTACAGAGAAAAAAAGTACCCAACAAACGATTCAGTTACGTTTTCCAATCGGTGTTGATAGTTACGCAATTTTCAACATAAAACGACACATAGATTGCGTTCTACTTCTATTGTTTTTGATCGATAGATACGATAGAATGGATCCGTGTAGTATCGAAGCATAGCTCATCGCTGGACTTTTATGCATTTTTATGCATTTGCACGAAAGACAGATTTTAAATAGGCGAAAAGGTGCAAAATGCAAGAGATATAAAAAATATTCAAAGTAAACCGTTATTCGTTATAATTGGACTGCGGATTATTTTTAGTAACACGGGTACGATTTCGAAATTTAAATAAAAATTGGTTTCACTATCCCAAACTTTGCCTTAAATATTTTATATAATGCATCTTTATATATATTATATTATATATAATGCATCTGTAGTGCATCTCTTATTTATTACCATAATTAAATTTCCCATACTATAAATGTATAAAAATCGCAGTCTAGTTATAACATTTAGGGGATGAAACAGATTTCTATTTAAACTCCACCTTTTTAACCCCTGAATGTAGAATCGTACAAAAGAAAGAAAATGATGTATTTCAACAAATTCACTTCATTATACTTACTATTTCACTAATTCAGTTCGCCATTTAAAACACGGAGATCAGTTATGCGTTCCCATAATTATCAACAAACAGAATTCTCTTTGTTCTAAATAATTATTCATTGTTGCGATAAAAAGGAACCGGTCTCGCGTACGAAGGTCGTAGCCGAGGGCTTAATTATGCTTGCAAAGGTATTAATTTACATAAAAGTCCGCAGTCCTACTAATCACATTTAATTGGACTTAAAATAGGCCTTGACGGCAACTCACGACGCTCTGCATTACTTAAAATATTTTTTGCACATTAGGCGTAACTTTTATCACGGTGCAATACTTATTTAGGATACTTGAATGAGATACTTAATTTGACTTCGTGAATTTTGCACGGGATGAAAAAGTTGCTCACCAAATGAATATACTATATCCTGTACATATATAATATAATATAACACGTTACAAATAATTACGGTTTGCGTAATTTATTTGTAAGGATAATGATTGCTGTCACTTCAGATGGATCGTTAAAGGTGATTTGTGTAGTACAATGGAAGTTTCCCTTTATTATTTCTGCCCCTTTTGTCGAAGCTTGTACAGTAGTATCGTTGTGTACTTCGTATTAAGGCCGTAGATAATTAGTTTTATAACTTATTTTACTGTATCATATGATTTACCTTTGGTGCAGTTCAATGGCGACAATAAACGTGCAATGCCTACTACTTGCTTGCTTTTTTATTTATTAACCCCCAGTTCTATTCTTTCTACTCCTTCACTCTAACACTCTCCTATTTCTTCTATGGGTTTCAAGTTTTTTTTTTTTTTCTCGGGTGTTTTTGTCTTTCACTCAAGTCTTCGTGGGGTTATTTTCTCGTTTCTCGATGATAAAAAGATACATAATTTTGCAGCTGAAAGGCTTGACGAGTTTGGGGGCTGGTTTAATTGGGGATCGAAATTTTGTCACGGGTTTAAAGTTAAAAAGGAACTTGATATTGCATAATTGTTAACCCTTTGCGCACGGGTGATTGTTGTTTTTTGGTTTAATCCGAACGTATGTCGATTTTTAAAGCAAACAATTATAACTGTAATTATAAATAAGTAAATGTAAAATAATATCACTGATAAACTCTTGAAAGCTTGGAAATTTAAAGGTTTCGAATTCGAAAGATTGGAATTAAAAACTAAAATACTCCTTCAAGTATTATTATTATTTCCCGTGCGCTAAAGGGTTAAAATATGCTGGGGCGCGTTTTGCACTATGCATGATTTCCTCACTCGAACAGCTCAAGATTTGTATGTATTAATACTTCAATAACTAGCTACTGGTTTGTCACTCGAATTAAACCCGTGTGTGTTTAATCCAACAATTTGTGCCTGGTATACCAAAAGAATTACAAGTAAAAATTCCTGCCAATACCATTTATACATTTTAGCGTGGATTAACCCTTTTAATCCGCTAAAGGTTTAATCTTTTAGAGACGACGCTGTCTTTGTATATTTAAATTTCGTGTTTGAGAAATATTACCAAAGTTCGTATCGTGTACAGATTGCGTCTCTAGTGGATTAAAGCTACTTCCAAGACCAATTACCACGATTTTCCAAGTGCATCTAATTAGACTACTACACCAGAATCCAGGCACAAATTAATTACGCCTGCTCGAAACAATTAAGGGATTGCATTCTTACGACCATTGTTCCTGTATCGCGTTTATTCTGGTCTTAGACTCAACCTGCTTCATAATATTCCATAATAAATTATAATATAATAGTATTACAATTAATATTACAATATTAATTTTAAAAATACCAAATTAACTCGGTGAATTTATATTTAAAGTTTCGTAGACTTTATCGACTTAAAACAATCGTTTTCTTTATTAAAATGGAATTTATAATTCGCCTAGAATGGAGACCGAATATAATGAAAATCACTTTATTTAATTTGATTTTCTGTAAATGCACATTGAATTTTCTGAAAATGTACCGAATTAATTTACACATACGCCAAATGACATTAATTTTTGTATAACATTCTTCCCTAATATTTCATTGCATCTTTTCGTTTGAAACCTGTTTGGGAACCGTCTAAAAATAGCACAGAGAACAATACAGATTTGAGAATAATAGTATTATCCAAACTTGCGATCCCTTAACCGTTTCGAGCAGCGTATTCCATTCGATCTAGTTTTGCCTACTGAGAAGCCTTTGCCTTTGTTTCCGGCGCAGCCCAAACTAAGCGCAAGAAGAAGCAGCCGAGGCCTTTATACAGCATCGAGTATTCGCAACCGGAGCCCACGGTACACGATGACAGTGTATCTCCAAAGCCAATGACGCCTCGCAGGGTGAAAAGAAGATCCGTGATTTCTCGCGACGGGACCAGAAGATCCAGCAGAAGAAGTTCCGTAAGGCAATCCCGCAGAAAGAATCCCGTAAACAGGATCATGGACCATCAAGAAAGTCTGTACGCTAACACCACGCCGAGTAACCTAACGAACCAAAACGTGAACTCGTTGTCGCAAGGTACACTAAACTACGATCGAATTTCCATGACTTGGGACCGAGATAGGAATTCAAATTGGCAACCAGAAGCCGTGAACATGGCTGTGTCCTCTCCCGCGTTATGGAACCAGGATTCCTCTAACAATTACTCCAACACTAGCAATTACACGAATCAAAATTACCCAAATTGGGACGGAAGCAGTTCCACGCGGAATTTGACCGACAATTGGCAACCGAGCGAGTTGAGTCCGATGCAGTGGCAAGGGCAGAGTAATCCTACTTTCCAGCAGACCAGCACGCAGAGTTTGAACGGGGAGGATCTGGACGAGATCTATAATAATCGACCAGCCAGTGCAAGGTCTAGTTACAGTAATTATCACGGGGTGAGGGCTACTCCTCAGGTCCCGAATAGAACTGATATCGTCAGGCAGAGCCAGAGACAATTTGTTCTCAGTGGACCTCCTGCTTATCAGGATACGGTGATCTGAGGAGATTAGGGGATTTTTGGTGGCCCGCGTTTGATGGATATTCAACCCCTTGCACTCGTAAACTTTTTTAATAGAGAGTCAATAACGAGTCGCACTCGTGATATGAATGGTGCTGGTTCGATAAGAATAAAAATCTACTTCCGATGAAGTTCAATTCTAACTTGATTTTTAGTTTCAGTTCATATGATTGGGAATCATTCGTTAAAAATTACACAAAGGGTAGATGTACCACGTACTGCCACTTTAACGTTATCGCGCAACTTCATTTAGTTATTTTAAAAATTACTTAACCTGATAATCGTTCCGGTCTGGGACACAAAAGATTAGTTAACGTTTCTTTTATTTACGAGGATTTTTCTGCATGTTAAATACGACGTATTAATTACTAATGCATTGAAAATGTATAACAAAGTCCAGTATTCCTATTACTGTTATTAGTAATTCGGTTTTTATGACGGATGGAGAATGAATCGTAACGATCATCGTCTTAACTGCATTAGAAAACTGTCCATTTCTTATAATACATTTCGAATTAAAATTATAAGTTATTAGCAATACAGCGTGTATTTGTTGTATTTAAGCCAAAATTTGCTTCACGAGTTACATTCGTCGTCGTAAGACAAGTTGCGAAACAAATATCCGGACATTTAAGCGTTATCATTGTGTTTTCGCGTTTCTAAGTGTCGAAACCATCAAACGCGGGCCAATGTTTAATACCTAATAGCGCGTTACTAAATTCTTACACTGGAATTGTTATTGTTAAGGAGCAGATAGCATTCGGTGCTTCTCTGAACGATCAAGCTTTACTCGGTAATAGTAGATGCGCTTATTTGCATCCGATTATCGTATAAATAATATTATCGATACCTCCGAAGTTGTTTAACTTTCAGAGGAATCTTCACTATTACTTCACCGATCTCGTAGCGACGATCTACTTTTCTAAACAATAAGCTCCGCCTTTTTTTTTTTTTTTATCTCAGGACGCGTCCCTCCCCTCCATCCCTTTCTCTTTAAATAACAAATGTTTAAATCTTTCGTCGCGTTTTCGCGGTTTATCGCGGCGTCGATAAGATTCTTATCGCGTTCGCAATATGGAACGATAAAATCGTTTCTATCTTTTATATACGAGAAATAGAATTTGCGCGAGATTAACAGGATTTTCCGAATCTCTGTGCTCGGCGATATATTGTTTTAGGGTAGAATCGTTGCAAACTTATCGCACGCAATTATTTATGATAACTAGGCTGGCGGATTTTTATTCGCTTAGGGGAAATTTGAGTGCGGGAAAAATTGTGCAATATCCGTAATAACCGAAGGACTTCAACCCGTTGAATAATAATAATAATAATAATACGACAAAATATATATATAAAATATATTCAACCCTTCTTTGGATCATGGCACAGATTCAAGTTCAACACGTTTCAATAGGTGTTGATATAATTACTTAGAAATGTATTTAATTCTGTATTATTTCACCAAACTTTGAACACTGTTATGCGTTTAGTTCACGCTTATTAACGCAGTGATAAAATTAAAGTGGAAAGTAAATTGTGAACTAATTTCGTACGCATTCTAATTTCTCATAATTGCACGAAGATCGACGGTCTAACGATAATTAATAAACTGTGGATCTTTACCGCAAATTTCTCTTTCTATTAACGAAGCTTAAATATGACAAAATTGTTCCAATTTACTTTGAACGTTTTGCATATATTTCCCATGCGTTCCGTGCCTTTTTATGCACTCAAGTTTCCCATAAACGAAGAAAAATCCACAGTCTAACGATTACTAATAATCTAATAGCTAATCGCGAGGAATCATCTGTAAATATCGATCTACGATCATACACACAATCATCCCTTATTTATACTCGCCTTCTTGGAGCTTCGAAAACGCGCTCGTGCGATGTTTCAAAAGAAGAGAAATCACTTTTCTACGCGTTCTATTTTGAAGGAAGGAGATCTAACGTAGAGTATAATGAATTCATACGCGTTACAGTCTTCCACCCGGGTATTCGGATAATTTTTCTTTACCAGAGTATCCCGAGTACTCGGAATGAATATTTATGGATGGAAGCGTTTCAAACGCGCTACGCACGAGTGGTGCGCAATAAGAGGTATTTTTTCATGCGGACAATCAAAATATGAACTACGTCGATGATGATGATGATGGGGACGTGCGAAATGGAAACCAAAGTATTAAACATCGATGTATGTTTACTCGTGTAATGTGAAACTGCCTCAGATATTTCGCCGACTGTCGTACAACGTAGATTTAATTAATTAGTAACTTATTACTTATATTAATCGTTAAGTATTATTCGGGAATCTCTGTAGCCTTGCTTTGTCGATCGGCTTAATACCTTGCTGTTTAAAGGTGTCCACAGTATCGATGAACACAGGGTGTGTATGTTCGTTTTTAAGTTAAGTTTGAGAAAGGTTTCTGTTACTGTAAAATCGTCTCGGGACTTTTTTTTTTTTAATCGAGGCAGTGTTAGTTGATAATTTTTCCGCAAGTCTGCTCTGTGATACTGTGCAGTGAAAAATGTAGGACTACGTAAAATGAACCATTTTTATTATATTAGTCGTAGAAATTAATTCTGTGCGAAATAATTCTTGCACACAGTGCTATACTAATTTATAGATTATTTACGAATTCCCTTTTTTTGGAAAATCTAAAGGCACCGAATTAATTTCTGCGCTTAATATTAAAAAATTAAGAGACCATAATCTAAAAGAACCGAAAGTTGTACTTCGGCTTCCTTTCAGTATTTAAATCACTCGAACAATTACGATTTACAATAAAATACTAGCGCCATTTGGTCTCTGAATTCTGCAATTTGTATTAAAATATGTATTTTTATTTATTTAGAATTTTCCCAAAACTTATTTTTAACCCTTTGGTGACTAAAATTAATTACAATTTAATTAAACAACACGGTAGATTGCAATGAAATAATTCGTAATAAAAAATAACACAGCCAGCAAAGGGTTAAGAAATCGTAAATCATATCGAATTGATACTAGAAACGTAAGATTAGTTTTAAAACGAAACAATTTTTCCCTCCGCACGGTATTGCAATTGTATAATTGTACTCTTCTGTATTTTATAGAGCGTATCGTTAAGTATGTTAAGTTTACTTAAATGGCAGCTACCGTTTAACTGATTAACGAAACCACGTAAGAGACTTTTAAACGTCACCAGTTTGTATGTACTTACTATTATACATATTTCCGATTATTTCACGCTCAGGATTGAACACGATTTCGCCATCATCGATTACTATTTCACCGCGTTCACCGTTGCCGTACCAATCATTGTATCACGATGCAATAGTTGCAAGAAAATAAACGGAAAACAATTCTGATTTACCAAATTCAAAGCTCTTTTATCGCTACTTAAATCCTCCCCTAAAGATTCTTTCATCTAAACTCGTTTACTTCTTTCGGAATTTAAGAGAAATTTATCCCTCGTAAAATCACGAATATTCGTCAACTATTCGTTCGAAAATTTCCACAGAGTTTCACTTGGAAATTATGCACACAATTATATTAACCCTTTCGAAGTGAATACATTGGCAGAATGGTTATGGGGTCTGACTGTGAATCCCATACTAATTATTCTGATCGTAAGTTCGCGTCCCGCACAAATTAATTTATTAACCCCTTCAACTCTGATTAAAATTGAAGACGATTCTAACAAGTACGGATTATTATAAAATTGTGGGAATTCCCTATATAACCATAACACGGTATTCTTGCATTTCATCGAGAATTCGCTCTAACACGATTGAATAATTAAAGAATAAGATACTAGTTTCCTTAGTAGAATGCGGATTTTTACGCGCTTATTGGAAATATGATAAAACGACGGAATCTCGAAAGAGCTGCCGAGTGTAAAGGGTTGAATCTTCAACGCGCGTCGATCGTGTTCGCGTTCACCGGCAAGCTGACGCGAACGTTTTATTAGAGCCGTGGCGAATTTCACAATGTCGCGTTCGAAGTCGCGCATGTGCCCTATTCGCCGGCAGCTTTTCTTTCCCTGCTGCCAGAACAAGACCCTTTCCTGCCGCAGTACCTCGTCGTTATCGGGACGTCGAGGGTCTCTCGCGTCGCCGTATCCAGGAATTTTCGTGTGCCTTCGTGCGTTATCGTGAACGATAAATTGTCAACTTGCCAAACTTTTGTGATTCACCCGATCCGTATACGATCGCTGGTAATAATCCGTTTACGGTACGATAGTTGGTGTTAGATCTCGAATGAATTGCGAGGCGATCGTGAAGGGCGTGAGGATGCTGAAGATCGTCAAGGCTGGCGCGAATGGAATCAGAAGGCTGCACACTAGCAATAAGGTGCGAATTCAACTGCAATATTGTGCTACTAGCAATTTTAAACGATTGTACTTTATCGATTGAACGTTTGCGCCCGGTGCTCCCGTGTTTTTGCCACAACGTGTGTGTATGTGTGTGTGGGAGCATGTCGTCATCGATTGTTTCGATGGAGATTTGAGAATGATTTCTTGAGGGTTGGTGAAGTGAACGTGTGGTATTTGCAAGATTTAGGATTTAGGATTACGCAGATACGGAGTGGAGCAGGGAACGTTAAGGAAATAAAAGTGGGGAGGTTGTTAAAGATTGCGAAGCGTTTTTGGAGTGACTTCAGAGGATTTTGAGTCACTTCTGGAGACACTGAAAGATATTAAGGAATTATTACGAAGTTTAGATAAAAGATGAAAGGGGGATTAGGGAATTGCAAAGCTAAGGAAAGTTACGCGAGGTATTAGAATAGTTGGATTAAAAAAGATTCGAATAATTTTCTATTGATTTCTAGGGTTTAAAAGGGGTTGTTAAATACTAAGAAATGCGATTGGAAAGCAAAGCAATATGGTGTGAAATATTAGAGTAATTATATTGAAGAAGATTCGAATAATTTTGTACTGATTTGTGGGTTTTCAAATGAGTTATTAGATATTAATGAATGGGAATGAAAGGCAAAGCAAAATAGCGTGAAGTATTAGAGTAATTAGATTGAAGAGGATTCTAATAATTTTGTACTAATTTTCGAAGTTTCGAAGGGGTTGTTAAATACTAATAAATGGGATTGGAAAGCAAAGGAAAATACTGTGAAGTATTAAAGTAGTTGGATTGAAAAAGATTCTAATAATTTTGTACTAATTTCCGAATTTTCGAAGAGGTTGTTAAATACTAATAAATGGGATTGGAAAGCAAAGCAAAATACTGTGAAGTATTAAAGTAATTGGATTGAAAAAGATTCTAATAATTTTGTACTGATTTCTGAAGTTTCGAAGAGGGGATTGGAAAGCAAAGCAAAATAGCGTGAAGTATTAGAGTAATTGTACTGAAAAAGATACTAATAACTTTTTACTGATTTCTGGGCTCTCGAAGGGACTGTAGATATTAATGAATGGGACTGGAAAGCAAAGCGAAGTCGTGTGAAGCGCGAGACAAGTTGTACGCGAGTTCTTGTGGAGAATTAGAGGGTTCGATGATTAGAAGTTGATTCACAGCGCGGAGACCTTCTCGCCTCGAGGATGAATCGCTACTGATTGATCAATCAACAGCAGAGCTCGCGTACTATTATAGAAAACGAGATTCAGATGAAAGATCGCGATACTAGCAACACTGCAACGTGCATTCCTCTTTTTCGATTAAATCTTAATAAATTTAATATCACACTCGAATAGGTAAAATTGTTGGACCATGGTGGATTTGAAGCAACGTAAAAATTAAACAATTTAAGAACGCGTTGGATTAGAAAATTATTCTTCCGAAAGATTAATTAACAAGGTAACTTGAAAATAATAGAAAAGATTCTGCATGAAAATAGTTTGGAAATGGTAAGAAAAATTCAAATGAAAATAATTTAGAAGCAATAGAAAAGATTTGATATGTATATAATTTGAAAACAATAGAATAGATTTGATACGAATATAATTCGGAAACGGTAGGAAAGATTCCATATGAAAATAATTTAAAAAATAGTTGCAAAGGTTCGATATTTAAGTGTAAGCAAAGGCTCGGAATTTTATTTAAAATAAAATACTTAATTTAACTGCGATCTCGATGTTTCCGGAAGTATTTGACAAAAAAATGTCATCGTTGCAGAATTAAGTGTGTCGTACGCGAAAAGTTGAAGGGTAGAAGGTATCGATCAGAGACGAGGTGGCGCGTTAACTCTGTTCAACCGTGATGCGTCCACGTGGGCGGTGACAATGGCCCATTTCAGAGACAGAAATAAGTGCTACTTGCACCACGCATTCGAATTAGAAGCCATTAGCGTTTCTACGCGGTAAATTGCTGTCAACAAACGATAACAAATTGTCTCATGCGTGGTGTTAATTTGTAGATTGCTATATTTACCATTACAACTCTCAATCGCAGTAGAAAGTCGCGTGAACTTTGCGTGGGGGATGATTAATAGCGCTGCAGAAGCTTTAGATTGTATTCTGTAATTAGTATATTAGTTAACTGTTGATTTCTTTGCGGAAGTATATCCTAATTATAGTGTGATATACTTTATATAATTTTGGGTTAAATTGGTGAAATACTAGAAGCTCGGAAGATCCTTCAAAAATTCTAAACGGTATAGCAACATTTAAATTCACTTTAATTGCTACACTAACTCTTCGTAATATCGTATCGTAATTCTGAATATCGTATGAATTCTAATAAAAAATTATTACAGTATAATTGTTAGGCTATTAAAGACTACCTAAACCGTGAAAAATCCTATAGAAAATTTCTAAAAATTTTATTAGTTACCCGAATATCCAATTTCCATTTAACCGTTACTATAATTCTTCTAATAGAAAATTCCAATGAGATCCTAAAAATATCACCTACAGTACAGTTACTAAATAATTAGAAATCATTGCATCGCGAAAAACACCCATAAGGATAATTCCTAAACATTTTGAGCCACCCCAATATTCAATTTCCATTTAATAGAAAGTTCCAATAATAAAGCCCTAAATTGTACTAATTTTAATACGAAAATATCTACAGTGTAATTACTAAGTTATTAAGAATCATTAACGTATGAAAACTTCTATGTCCAATTTCCCCTAAAATAATGAACACCTAAATTGCAACAAATTTTAATAAGAAAACATCTACAGTTTAATTACTAAACAATTATCAATCATTAAGCTAAGAAAAATTCTAAAGAAAATTCCCAGAAATTCTAAACTATCCTAATATCCAATTTCCCTCTTAAAATATTAAATGTTACCCCAATTTTTCTACCCAATCCTAAATCCTAAATCCTAAATCTTAGTTATCTCGATAAAAATATACTACTAACCTATTAAAAATTATCAAAATATCCTTATTCTCGTCAAAAGAATAGCTTTTCCATGCGCATTTAAAGCGAACGTGGATACAAGCTTGCAAAACTAGGTCAAGCATCTGTCGAATCGAAACAATTCGCGTGCGTATTTTCCATTCTATTTTCGTTTTTATTCGCACAGATCCTGGCTGATCCGAATTAGGGATACACGTGGCAGGTTTCTGCTTATGGTACTAGGGGCTGATTCATCGAAGGATCAATACACACAGAAGTGCCTGGCAACCGGCTGCGCCTTTGCACTCTTCGCACGCATTACCGACCCGAAATTCGTTCATCGATCGTTAAACCGGTCTCTAGAAAGCGGAACTGTGTCCCTGTTTCCTTTTACCGTCACCCTCTTATATCAGAGGGGTGGTTTCACCCTCTTCGTGTCGAGTTTTATATTACTTTCACGCGGAAGGGTATTTTCCTGGTCGGGTGGGAAAAATCGTTTCGGAATCAATTTCGCAAACCGGAAGCAGAGGAATTCGGCGGGCCTCTTAAAATGATGAAAAATTTAACGCTAGGAATTTCAAGCTTCGTGTTTAAAGTTACAGAGATCCGTAAGTATCTCTATCACTTGCATTCTAAGTAGTTTCTACTTTATTTCAGAGACGAGCGGCGGTGCCAGCGTCGAAGAAACTGGGAAGCGGCAAATACTTGGACGCTGCTTTCGGAAGTGCCTTAGAATTAGAGCGAGCGCAGACACGGTAATGAACTTCGTTTACGGACCACTTTAAAAGTCCCTTGCTTCGTAATCGAGTTTCGAACGGCGCGATTATAATGGACTGTCGTTGATCTAATTACATCGCCTCGAAGAATATTTACTTTACACAAGTCGCGAGGCGTTGCATTTAAATCCGCAAGACGATCCGCGATTACGCGGGCGTTCTCGAATTTCGCATACCTGAGAGGAAAACCACTGCGGTAGATTGAATTCTAGACTCCGAGATCGGCCAAGGCGTAATGATCAACTTTTATATTTAGTTCGAAAGCTTGGAAACAGCGGAGATTTGAAATTTAATTTTCTAGATAATAATTGCCTAGAATTGAAATAAAAATAGCCAAAAATAGTAAAATAGAAAGGCATGGAATCGAAGAGTTGAAATGGTGAAAAATGTATATAAATGCCGGGAGCGAGAATTTTTAATATAGATTGAAATTGGGAAAAGAAAAATATTGAAACTATGAGTATAATAATATTGACTATAATAGTAGTCATTATATAGCGATAATTAGACTGTGGATTTTTATGCAAATGAATAGTTTTATAAATAAAATCAAAGATATACTTAATTAAAGAATATTGCTCCATTTTCTAAACGCTATAATTTGTATTTTACTTTCAATAGCAAATTTTGTGTAATATTTCCATTTTCTAGCTCTTTACCTATTTAAATTTCCTATAGACGCATAAAGATCCGCATTCTAGTAACAATAGTATATAATACTACGTAATACTAATATTACGGTAATTATTCTGCAATAATGATACTAATCTAGTAATCGATATTAACTATAATCGATTATAGTAACTAATGTTGTAACCATGCACAGTAGTAAATAATACCAATATTATAGTAATTTATTAACCAACTATTTCTTACTCAATTAATTCGACATTAAGTATCAAATTTATATTCCTTTTCACTGAGAAATTTTTCTGATTTTCCTAGCATTTACCATTTCAGTCCCTAAACAATTTTTCTATTCAATTCCCTCCATTACTATTAAAATAAAATCGTACAAGATTTGACTGCGTTCTCTGTTCAATTTTTATCAATAATTATTCATTTCTAAGCGATCGATCGCGATATCGGCAAGCAAAGTAGCGCAGTGGAACAATTGCATAATTCAGCCAACGAACGGAGTCAGAGTAGTTGAACCACGCCAATGGCTACAATAGTCTCCGCAGATGTTCATTCGTTTCGTTCGTTCGTTCGTTCGAAAAAAAAAAAAGAAAAGTGGCTGATCGTTTCTCGTAACGACTATGAAATAGATCGGTGCTACTAGGTGGAGCAGAACGAAGCGCCAATAAATCCGAAGTAATCAATACCGGCGGTTCTCAATCGCTTCCGATTACCACAACTCTTAATTATCTTCGCCCAAGGGGGTAGAAATCCTATTAATCCTCATTAATTCTGTCACCTATGCTACAATCTTACTAAAACTTCAATTACGAATACGATTTATGTTTTTGAAGTAATCGTAAAGATCCTTTTTCATTCTTTTCCTTTTGGATTACTCTATTGTTTGCATAATTCGTGTAATATATTTCAATTGTTAATTCTCCATTGGAAAACTGTGGAATATTAATACTTTTAATGTTGGAGAAGAAATTATCGATTATTAACCCTTCTTTTTTTTTTCAATTACGTTGCAACGAATTCGCAAGCGAAACTAATTTGGAGATTGTGGATTTTTAAGCGAATGTATATTTTTACAATCGTAATTAAAGAAACGATATTTCAAACCGGAAGACAATGCAATGCTTGCATTATTAATTTCTCCTTATACATATATAATCAGTACTATAGAATTGTTACGAAAATAACAGCTCTGCACTATAAAATACACGTATAAATTAAGATCTTACAAACTGAAATAAATATTCACGCATATTCTTAACAAATTAAATGTACAATGAACGCATAAAAATCCACAGTCTACTAATTTCCATCGCAGCCTTTGTACACTTAAAGATATAATAAAGGGATTCCGTAAATTTTCAATTACAAACAGCGAATGCGAAAAGTATCGCCACACCACTGCACCTTTGTCTCAATTATCGCTTGATTAGATTCAATTATATTAAATATCCATCTTCTATTATTTAATAGTACCTCCATGAGATTATAGCTATTAAATGATGCAAAAGACACAATTGGACCTGCGTAAATGGTACTTAAACTAACCAATACTTTTTATAGTCACTGTAGTATCGAAACGCGTCGAGGTATTGGTAGTTTGAGGAATGATTAATTGAGAACCGTCGATCTACAAAGACTCGACCCCACGGGTCGCAATTTATTGTCTGAACGTCACCGCTGTCCATTTAAATACCAAGTCCAGAGGATATCCCTTCGTTCTACACAACTTTGCTCGACTTTCGAGAACCTCCAGTCTCCGCGAACAAGCAGAAATAGAAGTGGTTAAGTTCCTCGTCCAACGATGGTCGATTAGTGTCCGATCGATCGCACTTCAATCTTCCGCAAGAACGTACAATGGACAGCTTCGATATCACCGAACCGTTCATCGAAGATTTTACCGGTTTTCGCAGACAATATTTACGGTAGGAACAAAATTAGTTGTTTGTTATCAGGCCGCGAATTTGTACGCATTTATACAGCTTGGTCCGTAATTCACGGACTTGTTACAATTCTTTTATTTGATAGTTTTTACACTACAACTTACTCGGGTGTTAAAATAATATTTGGGAGATTGCGTATGGAGAAATTCGTCACCGTAGAGAATAACGAATTTTAAATAACGGCAATCCTCTTACTTTTCTTTATATTAAGATGATTTGTAAATAAAGTACTAGGATTTTTATTTGCTGCTCAGTGGTAAATATCTCCGTACTCAATCTTCCAAATGTTATTTCGAGATCTAAACAAAACGGAATGAAGAAGCTAACGAATAAAGAAGCTATAACAAATGCAAATTTGTTTGTAAATTGTGGGCTATCATGTAGCAGTTGTCCACGCGCGGCAAGTTCTTTGTCCAAGCTGTTTGCCAGCGATGTTGCGTCAAGTTTCACAGGAAAAGAAAATGCGTTGTAGTTTTTGTCGCATGGAGAAGTCGCAGTCGAACAGATGACCATCATTCCGGAACCTCGGATGGCTCTAATTGAGGCTAATCGAGTGTTTACCCCAGGTGCGATTTGTTTCACGCAGCATCTGATGTTTACTATGCAAGTCGTATGTTCGTGGCAATGAAATCTTTGCGATGAATACTCGGAAGGAATTCTGCAGTATTCGAAGAATATTTCAACCCTTTGAAGAATATTTTTATTAGGGGTAGTATCCTTCTCTAATATTAATGGTAGTCTAAGCTACGGTATTCTTCTCCAGTATTCATATTATTCTACGCTATCGCATTCTTCTCGAATATTAATATTAATTTACACTATAGTAGTCTTCTCCAATGTTAATATTATTTTGTACTATAGTATTCTTCTCCAATATTAATATTATTTCATAGTTTCGCATCCTTTTCCAATATTAATATTAATTCTACACTCTGATATTCTTCTCCAATATTAATATTATTCTACACTGTGGTATGCTTCTCTAATATTAGTATTATTTCATAGTACAACATTCTTCTTCAAAATTAGTATTATTTTATAGTATGGCATTATTCTCTAAAATTGGTATTATTTCATAGTATGACATTCTTCTTCAATATTAGTATTATTCCATAGTATAGTATTCTTCTCTAATATTAGTATTATTCCATAGTATGTCATACTTTTCCAATTTTAATATTACTCTATAATATGGTATTTTTCTCCAATATTAATAGTATTCTACACTATGATATTCTTCTCCAATATTAATATTATTCTACGCTATGGTGTTCTTCTCCAATATTAATATTATTCCATAGTATAATTTGACGTTACATTATCGTATTACCTAATCTCTCGTATTTAATTCGTTACCTCGATCATCCAAATTGGACGCCTAAAAGCCGAGATATTTACCCTTATCTGCGATACGTTCGAAATAGGTTCGGGTTAGTTTCGAGCTACGATCGGGTTAGGTTCCAATGAGGGATTACGTAACCCATATCCTTTGCTTGTATCCTATTGCACGATCTCTGACCTTTAATTCGAGACCCCAAGCCTGTAAATCGAACGTCTAGTTATTTACGTATAATTCTCCAAAGTTAATTACTATTCCATATGGACCAATTCGGTCCGCCATCTTTTTTCATACGGCTCGTAAGTGTGGAAAAATTTTTGCACGAGTAAATGATTCCACTCGTTTCATTAATAAACAGGTATTTCAAACATTTCTTGGCCATTAACGCTCAAAAATATCCACTACTTAGTTGTTCGCAATAAAATGTTTGCAGATTTCCGGTTGGTCCGTAATATAATATTCTTCTTTATATTAGTATTAATCTACGGTCGATAATACGGCATTATTCCGGTAGTACCATTATAATTAATAGCACAAAGAAGCATAAGGCGTACCGCAAATGGCGCATAGAGAAAGGTAAAGAGAATAAGGGGCGACGGTGACGCGACCATCACACGTCTTGTTTGCGATTATTATGCAACTCTTTGAGATCTCAATTTACCGAAGTTATTTGCCCCCGGAACAGCTTTCATGCAAAGTGCATTACTACCTGTTGGCGCCTACCGCTATTTTTGGATCGCGTATTTGCCTCTTCGAGTGGGGTCGCCATTTTCTCCAGCCTATATAAGATCCTATTTTTCGCATACCTTACGCACACGGAAAGTGGATTTCGTTGAAGTATATTGTTCGTGGATCCGTTATAAATCTTCGAATATCCTCTATGAATCTTCAAAGAGTTTCTATAAATCTCCAAACTCATAAATTTCAACTTGTTTCTCGTGATCTTGCGAAGTGTGTGAATAAATGTACCGATTAATCGAGGAATCGTGATTAAATGCAAAATCGAAGACAACTCTTTTGTCACTAATAAAAGAAATTCCGATTATATTGGAATAGCATTATTCAATGAAATATCGTTGTTCAACCAAATATTATTAGTTAATATTAATATTAAATAAATACGGAATTTAAGTAAGGAATTAAGCTTAGAATAATATAAATTAAATTAAGCTACTATTATTCGGTATTATTCCTTAATAAATTTGGAATTTAAATCACAAATTAAACTCAAAAGAATATAAATCATAAATTGAATTTAAACGCGGTTAAATTAATCTACCATTATTTAATATCATCATTTAATAAATTCGAAACTCAAGTCATAAATTAAACTTAAAATAATATAAATTAAGCTACTGCCATTTAATATTATCATTCAATAAATTCGGTATTTAAATCACAACCATAATAAGAATTGAGTCACAAATTAGACTTGATCTTAAATTAATTCGAATTGAGCTACTATTGTTCAACATTACCGTCGAATAAATTTATAACTCGAATCAGAAATTGGACTTTGAAATTCCCCATTAAATATCACTCTATTTCTAAATCCTCTTCGATTCTTTGGCCTAAATATTAAAAAAGAAAAAAAAATGAAGGACACGAGTCCGAACATCGTTATGCCTTGCATAGAGTACAATAAAAAGTGTTCGTCGGAGAATTCGGAGTTGATACCAATGAGTCGTTTCGCCGATTCCGAGTACTATTCGATCCGAACCAAAGTCTCGTGTTCCATGTGGCTAGAAAAGAAGGGAGACGATTCCTCAAGGATGCTAGCACGATTTCTTAGGTGAATCTACAAACTTTCCCAACCCCCTTTTTTAATCGATCTTTTCTTCTTCTCTTTTTGCAGCGAGTACAGCTTCATTCATGACAGCCATTACATGTAGTGAGTACTGTGCAACTACGTTGTTACCAACTATTTTGCATGGTGCAATTGTGCAATATATATATATATATATATATATGTGAAATTTTTGAATTATTCGTTTTTGCAGATTACTATTGGATTTTCTAACTTTGGTAAAACGATGATAGGTCTTTTTAATTCCCCTACCCTTTTTGAATGCAGTAACACTTCTCCTATTATTATTATTATTATTATTATTATTATACAGGGTGAATCTCATAACACTTCATTTTAACCCACTTGCGCTGGCAATTAGTTAATTTCCCTTTCTTTGTGAATGCAGTAACACTTCTCCTATTATTATTATTATTATTATTATACGGGGTGAATCTCATAACACTTCATTTTAACCACTTGCGCTGGCAATTAGTTAATTTCCCTTCCTTTTTTGAATGCAGTAACACTTCTCCTATTATTATTATTATTATTATTATTATTATTATTATTATTATTATTATTATATAGGGTGAATCTCACAACACTCGATTGTCTTAACCACTTGCGTTGGCAATTACATAGCGAGTACCTATGATAAACTATGTTATCTATAGCAATTTGCAGCGATTTGACGCTTGAAATTATTTCTATACAATTTTCACACCGATTTTTAGAGTTAATGCATAATACTTACTCGCGTGATAATTCTTAATCCACTGCGTATTTATCAATTTGTGAAATTGCACAGTGTTTAGTACATCTAATAATTACTAATCGACGTGTATAATATGTTATTTAAAGTTAATGCATAAAACGTGCTCGTGATAATTCTTAATTCACTGCGTATTTGTTAATTTCACAGTCTTTGATATATCTAATAATTGCTAATCGAATAATACGTTATTCCAGCGCAAGTGGTTAAATAACTTTAGCTTTATTTATTACAAGAAAAAAGTGTTTGAAATAAACATTATACGATATCAAAGAAAACGTGTAACAACGTAGCTGAATTTTTGTTACTTTGATCTTTTATTCGGACACCGTTTTGTATAATAATCGGTGCACCAGTTGTTTGAAATAAAAGTTACACGGTATCAAAGAGGGCGCGTATTAACCCCTTGCCTTACAATTTGTTAACTACTATACTTACGTAAGTTATCATCAACAGATCACAGTTCTCATATTTATCGAAAATATTAATATATTCTGCATAATTTGCGTTTAGTTATTCTTAATCTTCCGAAGAGAAACTAAAGCTGGAATAAATATAACGCTGTATTGCAAGCAGAACTTACGTTTAATGAATTTACCTATACGTCATGCCACGAGCGTGACTCGTCATTGTAAGCCAAGGGGTTAATACTGTAATTAGTTTTTCTGTTACTTTGCTCTTTTATTCGGACACTGTTTTATATGATAAACGATGTCAGGAGTTATCGGAGGTGATCGAGTTACGAGACTCACCTTGTATATTTAGAAATTCCTGTTTTACAAACGGGGCACCGGAGCAATTTTCCCAGACAAACAAAAACTTGTTAACGGGTGACGTTAGTGACCAAACTACGTCGGTCAATTAATGTGAAACGGACGTGGTTATTCATAGTTATCGATGGCGTAGCTCTAACTAAATTTAGCTTCCCTTTTGCTGTCATACGCTAGGTGTACCGGTAAATAATCTACTATTTTTTAGTTTACGTCGATTCCTTTGAATAGAAGTTTATAATATTCTGAGTATTATAAATTGTAGACAATTGACAGAATCTCAAAAAGTACGCGGAATTTCGCAATAATGAATTAATCCTATACACCCAATAATATACACATATATACGATAGATCCCAAAAAATGATACATTTTATTCAGAAGAATTTGCAAAGCTTTTTCGCATTCTCTTTCCCAAAATTCGTAACGTTTAACGCAGAAAAGGTATTAATTTTGAATCTTCGAAAATTAAAGAAACGAAACCTGAAATTCTCCCTCGAAATAAAAGAATTTGTACTTTGTTTTACATGTTATGTTTATTTTTACATACCGCGTGTATTCCGTGCCTTTTTGGGTATTTAAATTTTAGATAATTGCATAAACACACCTATAGCAATATCTTGCAATGCTACTTGACGTTATTTTAATAAATCGGGAACGAAGGTATAACTCGAACCAATAATATAACAAAGGATTATTCATTGGTACACCTAATAAATTTCCCTCGGGGATTCGATAACAAACAACGTTGGCATGATTCCCGGTTTGTACAACTTCCACTTTGTTGCGATAACTATGCAATACTTATTTACGTGCGTGTATATATAGCGAATTCCCCGCAGATTTATAGCAGTAGGATTAAATATAAATATCGTAGACCATAATTAGTTGGTGTCACTTTAGCGGCACGATAAATTGCATGTCAAAAGAAACACCTGCAATTAGAATGATTCATACGGACGCTATATAAGATAAATGTAGGTAATATGGAACGTTTCTCAAAATTCACCTAGCTCAGGTGACACAGTTCGATAAACTAAAGATAATGAATAGAAATGCGTAAAAATTAATGAATAAGAATGCCCATAATAAAGCATCAAAATTTTAGAGATAGACGAAAATGTCGAAGTTCACAAACGCGATGAAGATGTTAGTCAACACGGATGGAGATGCATAAAATAGACTGTGATTACTGAGAGTAGGTAATATCAGACAGTATATAATATAGAACTTTGTAAAATCTCGATAATTAAATAATAAAATGTGTACGAGTTCTTTATAAACAATAACGGATCATACTATTGAAAAAGAAATGTTTTTCTCTTCCGCGACGTGCAAACGTTTCTGAAAGGCGAGTAAAATAGTAAAATATTTAAGTAAAGAGTAAAAGTTTTGTATCACTCATCATTATTTTTCATTAATTTCATATGATTCGTATATTTATATTAATTTAGAAATAACACGCGCGGAAATATTTAACTATTTGGTATCGCTAATTGTTATGTGGTATATTATGTGCTAATAATAATAGAAATTCTAGTATAACTAACTAAGAAGAAAATCGCAGCGTATTTTAACAAATGATTATCCATGTTTTCAGGACGTATATATACGTCCTTCGTAGTGAAATGGTGAAATAAATAAAATATCAGTTTCTTTGTCCCAACGCCTTGATTTCTAAAATTCTAGTATAACTAAGAAGAAAATGTGAGATTATTAGTAAATAATTGTTTTCAAAACTAAATCTGACAATGAGAAACGCTGTCTATTGCCTTCCTAAGAAAACCGTACTGGCGCCTTTAGGTCTAAGGGCCTGAGACTGTTTGCTCATGAAGGCTAGGGTAATAAACACGGTGCAGGCATAGTCTCTCTTTTCTTAAGTGGATACAAAATTTCCTTTTGGGGTCTGAGCGTCTCCTCACTTCTTATTCAGTATTGAAATAGTCAAGACGTCCCTCCGCTCAGTAAAATAATAAAGTCACATAGTATAAAATATAAAAGACTTGTGTGTTATTATTCACCCATTGCCAATAGAAAATCACAGCGTATTTTAACAAATGATTATTCACGTTTCCAGAACGTATATATACATCCTTCGTAGCGAAATGGCTAAAAAAATAAAATATCAGTTTCTTTGTCCCAACGCATTGATTTTATTAAAAAGGATAAATTGCTCAATTTGTTGGCAAGATTTTAAAATTCAAATTCCGTATTATACGTTCCGTATTACCAACGTTTACCTTAGACCTCTTCTTTGATACACTGCACTAACTAAAGTAGACCCAAAAAAATATCGTAGCAGGTGTGTAAAGTATTATTTTTCCCACTTTTGTCGCAATCTTTCGATTCATTTTTCGAATCGAATTAAATTGGACGAACGTTAAGCGAACGATTGTGGCAATTTCAGTACGAGAGATCACGATCAGGCGACGAACGCCGAAGATGTCCTCTTCGACATGTTCAAAAACGAAGACACCGGCCTCCTAGCAGTGGGTAAATTTCTAGCGGTGAGTATTCGTCTGTCCCCCTTTTACTTTTCGGCCGGCTAGAATTTCATCCGAAACCCTTTTTTCGATTATCCTATTCCGATGCCAAGGATATAGTCTTTTGTACTATTCGGTGTCTTTATTCTATCGCCTCTAGGCACTGAGGACAACCGGTTTGCGAAACGACGACCCCAGGCTTCAAGAATTCACGGATAACCTGAGGAAAGAGCACTTGAAAAGTGGCGGCCACGAAGGGGTCTCCCACGAGACCCAAAAATTGAATAGGGAACAGTTCAGGAGGTAATTTGCATCCAAGAATTACGAAACTTTTCAGAACGCAAATTTTTACGCGTTTCTATTTTCATTACACTGCGTTAGTTTACTTTTAATTGACTCGTTTGAGCAAGGATATAGTTTGTATTAATCTGCATTATTTCTTTAACGTTAAACGAGAATATGAAATATACCACTAAAACTCACGCTAAAAAATTCTGATTCTAAATCAAATCAAAAAGAAATATCCTGCATAGTTAACTAAATAAGCGAAATTGAATTTTCCAGTAACGATAAAATAGAACATTATTTATAAAATATATATGTGCTAGAATGTATTTGCAAATTACACTATATCTATCATATATATATAATAATTATCTATCCTTCCTACTATCAAATTATAAGCCCTAACATAATTGCACCCCTAACTCTTCTAATTTGAACTACTACCAATAATTATCTAGAATTATAATCTCTAACACAATTATGCCCCGAACTCTTCCAATTTCAACTACCAGCAATAATAATCATCTACTCCTCTTATTCCAAAATTATAAACCTTAACGTACGTATACCCTAATCTTTAACTACTAGCAAATTATATTCCTTAACATAATTGTAGCCCCAACACATCTAACGATGATAATTATACTATATACACTTACTGACAAAGGATAAGAAACAAAGTAATCATTTGCAACGTTCTGTATATTCTTCGACTTTTGAAATAAATAGCTTAGAATAAAAAAACGAACATAAAAAGGTAACGTTACATATGCCAATAAGCAATAAGTTATCCTATTTTTAATTCGAATCTATATACCTCAGAAAATAAAGAGTACATAAAAATATGGAAATGATTACTTTGTTTCTTACCTTTTGTCGGTAAGTGTGTATATATTATGATTATAGAAATATTGCCACCAATAGTAGTAGTAGTAGTAGTATTTATTTCCCCAATCCATACACGTAGAGGTTTTTGGATTTACATAGCTGTTCTTATCTTAAAACATTGCCTATTTTTTGGTTTCAATTACTCCTCCATACACGTAATTGTATTGCACCATAATCATTAGATATTTCGGGAGCCTTACAAAGATAAAAATAGATAATATATTGCATATTGCCTTTGGTTTATTACCACCAATAATTACCCATGTTTCCTATTCTAGAATCATAAACCCGAACATAGTGCTAATTTCGCGAGCTTTCCGGCATCAGTTCATCATCCCCGACTGGTCAGGCTTCACCAAGCACATAGAGGACTTCTATTGGAAATGCAAGTCGAATTCGGAGGGCAAGGTCGCCTCTTACATACCGCAGCTGGCGAGAATGAATCCGGATTATTGGGGCGTTTCTGTCTGCACGATCGATGGCCAGAGATTCAGTATCGGAGACACTTCTATCCCCTTCACCTTGCAAAGTTGCAGCAAGCCCCTGACTTACGCTATCGCTTTGGATAGGCTTGGACAGGAAGTAGTCCATCAATATGTCGGACAGGAACCTTCCGGAAGGAACTTCAACGAGCTGGTTCTCGATTACAATAGTAAGCTTTAGCTTCTCACCATTAGCTATATGTTTAAACTGACTTTTACAGTGTTTTTTGAGAGCACGATGCACGCTAGTTTAATTTCTTCTTTGACGATTTCTAGCGTCTTTTAATCCTGCTGTTCTTCTCGAGTCTATACGAACCGATACGAAGATTATGTTCGATTTGGTATTATATTTCCAACAATAAGTATTTCTTCCAGATATTTAATATAAGGTAAGCGTTGGTAATATAGAACACGTGATTTTAAAATCTTACCTAAAATAGAGAACGTTGCCTTTGTTGATAAAACTAACAAGCGCGAATGGTGAAGTTAACATATAATCGTACTTAAATTGTTAAGTGAGAAACAATTCAAATTTACTTGCGCTTAATTGTCGGCATGTTCCGATATTGTTTATAAGGAATTCATATAAAATTCGCTACTTAATTATAGAGATTTTACATTGTTTCGTGTTACCTGCGCTTATCATATTTAAAATTTGTACGAGTCTGGCGAAAACGATAATATTCCCGAATTGCCGTATATCCGTTTGTCGTTGCAGTGTAAATCGAAGAAGTGTAAATGTGAAAAGTAAGGAGAACAGCAGGGTTAACCCCTTGCCGTATAACGACGAGTTACGCTCGTGGTGCAAAGCATGGTTTAATTACAATAAAAACACACTCTACTTTTTAATAAACTCCAATTACAACTTCGATTTGTAAGATTGATGACTATCAAATAAAAACTACGTATAATTTTTCAGTGGTTTGCGTTCGATGTAGCATTAAAATAGAAAATACTGAATGTACCAAAGAATAGTCTTCCAAGAAGAGATTTGTACGGCAAGGGATTAAACAATTTTGATCCGTTCCTTGCAACTGTTATAATAATTGCTATCGTTCTATTGCTCTATTATTATATCCTATGATAATTTATCGATACTAATAGCTTAAAGTGACTCTTCGCAGAGAAACCCCATAATCCCATGATCAACGCCGGAGCGATTCTAGTCTGTTCCCTGCTAAAATCTCTAATCAAACCCGAGATGACTTTAGCGGAGAAATTCGACTTCACCATGAACTATTTCAAGAGGCTAGCAGGCGGGGAAAATCTAGGCTTCAATAACGCGGTTTTCCTATCGGAACGAGAAGCCGCCGATCGAAATTACGCTCTTGGATTCTACATGAGAGAACACAATTGCTATCCGGACAAATCGAATCTGCGGGAAATCATGGACTTCTATTTCCAGGTGAATTTACTTTTACCATAACTCGCAGAGACGCGCGGAGAAAAATACGTACGAGTAGACTGCGGATCTTTATGTAATTTCACACTTGTACGTAGTGCTGTACCTTGGACTCCAGCCCGTAAATAAATAAATAAAACATGCAGGATGCATGTGATATGCAAAAATCTACGAAGCACAAGTTAGAATAATTAGAGGACGAATCAATCACCCCTAATTTAGATTCCATTCCTTTAGCGCTGTCTGTAGAAATGTAAATTTACATAAAGATCTGCGATCTAAATATGAGAAGTATCCCAATGTTTTTTTTTTTTTTTTTTGTATGGAACGTTGTTTCCTATTTTAAAGTGTTGCTCCATGGAAGCGAATTGCGACACTATGGCAGTTATGGCGGCCACCTTGGCGAATGGTGGAATATGTCCCATCACCGAAGAAAAAGTATTAAAACCTGACAGCGTTCGAGACGTTCTAAGTTTGATGCACAGCTGCGGCATGTACGACTACAGCGGCCAATTCGCGTTCAAGGTGAATTTCTACCTCCCCTAAATCAATTTTTATTAAAATATTCTTCCTACTTCTATAACTTCTTTTGACAATTTTCCGACTTTCTTGCGAAAACATCTCCAAATCTTTCTTAATCTCCATTTTTGAATAGCTTTACACGTTTCAACTCTTTCACGAGTTTCGCAATATAAAAATGTGTTGATAATATATTTGATTACACGTACCGATACGGAAGATGGAAAGCATAATAAAGTTAATAACGGAACGTTCAACGAACTCGTCAAAGAGTTAAAAATCAAAAACGTTTAATGTTAACGCTTCAAGCAATGGCGAATACTTTAATTGATCGGGCAAGGGTTAATAAAATTTGTGATTGGATACAGGTGGGCATTCCAGCGAAATCTGGAGTCTCGGGAAGCCTTTTAGTAGTGATACCAAACGTTATGGGCATTTGCACGTGGTCCCCGCCATTGGATCCTCTTGGGAACTCCTGCAGAGGAGTGCAATTTTGCGAGGAACTCGTGACCGAGTTCAATTTCCATAGGTACGAATGCTATTCGCATTTTTAGCGTGCCTGCATAGATGCGACTTACACGTAGCTAGTTTTGCGCACACTAACGACCGAAAGAGACACACGAAGTTTAACACTTTCGGTGCGACTTCGACACGCGTATACAAAAACGAAAGATGAGCGGGATTCCGAAAAGATTTGGCATTCTCGAAAATATCTAGGATATAATGTACGCTTACTGACAGAAGTTAAGAAACAAAGTAATCATTTGCAATGTTCTGTATATTCTTCGTCTTTCGAAATAAATGGCTTAGAATGAAAAACGAACATAAAAAGGTAACATTACATATGCCAATAAACAATAAGTTATTCTATTTTTAATTCTAATCTATATACGTCAGAAAAGAAAAAGTACACAAAAATATGGAACGGATTACTTTGTTTCTTAACTGTTGTCAGCAAGTGTATAATAGGATTTCGAATTCGGAGAAAAAGATGTTCATCTCACCACCTAGATGTTATATTTTATATTTTCAGATTCTCCTTCGTCTCCAAAAGTCGTGAAAGTATTTAAGAAAATAATTTTCCGAATCCCGCGTGTCTCTAATAGCGAAGCTCGAATTGCCGAAAAAGTATTGGTCAAAGTATTGTATTAGATTATAGATGACGCAGTAGCACGCTTAGGACAAAACTTTTGCGGTAATTTTAGGCCCCGTACGGAAAGTGTTAAAAAAATCCGATTAATTTAACCCTTCCGCTACACGGGAGGTAAAAAGACTCCCAAATATTAAACTGTAGTTTATCGAAATTATATGCGTACGTTTTGCATAGCGCAACACTAGTTCTGTAAAAAAAAATATATAGTTCCATTCGCTATTAGATGCTATACATATTTCTATAGCGTTGAATTATTTTTGCAAATTTCTTACCACAGCGAAAGGGTTAATACCGTAAACATCCGCGTTTTAATCCCTTCTTTGGGAACCGAAATTATCGACGACAACTATATATGAAACCCGCTAAGTTTTCGTACGATATACAAGCTTCAAAATTGTCTGTATGATTCTTGAATTTGTAAAAAGCTATTTATCGAACGAGGAAATCAGTGATAACACACATTAATCAAACTGTTTGTTCTCCCTCCTTTGCTTTTCTCACAACCCCTTGCTACACGCAAAAAAAAAAAAAACCCTCGCACGAACCCCAACGAACACACACTGTTCTGCCTATTCTCTTATTCTCTTCTCTACACATTGTCTGTGTTCATTCCCGTCGTTTTCCAATCCCGTCCCGATTAGTGTAGCACCTACTATGATCACAGGTACGATAACCTGAAGCACGCCACTAATAAGAAGGATCCGAGGAGGCATAAATACGAGACCAAAGGGTTGTCCATCGTTAATCTTCTGTTCAGCGCGGCCAGCGGCGACGTCACCGCGTTGAGAAGGTTAATTATTGCCTACGTATTCGTATTCTTTGTACTCTACAAATATACCCCAAGTATTTGTTATAATTTTACTTTTTCAATTTAGAGCTAGCAAGATTAAATTAGGCGCAATGATTCTGGCGATTTTAAAGGGATGAAAATATTACGACTATTTTTATAGCCGATTTTATTTATTTATTTTTTTTTTTCTAGACATCGATTATTGGGGCTTATTATTAGACTATGGATATTTGGGTAAAGTCAAGGTTTCATAAATAAAAATAGGGAAATGGAATTTAATTACGAATTGATTTCATCTCTTAAATAATATTATAGATGCATTTTTGTATGTTTCCCGTAAATACATAAAAATCCGCAGTCTATTTATTGTTAGCCTATTTCTATAATTCTACGGCAACTTTTCGTCTACCGTAATTAATTTACAAATAGAAAACTATTTATGTGTAATGCAAGGGGCGGCAGAATTTTTGAGCTCATCTAATGTATTAAACAAATTGCTAATGCGATCTTGCGACATATGAACATACGTTACATTCTATGGATATAAGAGATCAAAATTATTTGCATTTTAATAGAATTGATTACACTGGAATTCTAACAAAGGAAGGCTCTCAACTGGTCGACTTCGATTTTAATGAGCTTTTGTAGGATGGTAAACTATGGGCCCCTAATGATGTGTATGAAATATTAAGCGTAGTTACTTAACAGTTTTAAAGAAATACACACGTGACCCAGCGAACTCCGCATTAGAAGTCGCATGTCATTTCAATTTCACCGCGACTGATTTGTTAGAAAGTACTTATATGCATAGTATGTCAATATTAGGGGCCCATAGTCTACCTGCCTACAAAAACTCATTAAAATCGAAGTCGACCAGTTGAAAGCCTTCCCTTGTAAGAACTCTACGAATTCTACGTTCGACTTTCACGGAATTTAAAGACTAGAAACTATCTACTAGTAATACGAATAGAAGATATTAAAAACGGGGATTACGATGCTAATTTCAGGCATCGATTGAGCGGAATGGACATGACGTTGTCTGATTACGATGGCAGAACAGCTTTGCATTTAGCCGCCAGCGAGGGACACTTGGATTGCGTTGAATTCCTCATCGAACATTGCGGAGTTCCGAATGATCCCAAAGACAGGTAAAATCCTACCCTTTTAGTTAACAATTTCCACTGACCGGCTCAGTTTTGGCTGTGTATATATCGTTCTAATCTCTCCTATTTTTTGAACACTAATGTTTTCTTTTGAACATAAGAAATTTATCTTCGTGCCGTTTCGATTAATGGATAAGTTGCACATTTTTGAAACGGTGATCTACATCGTTTTTCTTTGCACCTACATGTGTTGATATGTTATCAAGACTACTTTTAAACTAATATTTGCACGCGACGTTAAACGTAATGGTTTCCTTCGAATAGAAAAATATAATTAACAAAAGAGCCGCGTAATAGGCTTCCGGTCAGTAAAGTGTTAACCCTGCTACGATCCTTGGATCATTTTAGTATTATAACGTCTCGAAGCTTTTGCAATCGTTTGCCACTCGAATAACACGGAAAAATATTCAATTCGATATTCTTTCGATTTCTTCGTAAGCTTCGTGTAAAATCCGCCACGACGAAAGGATTGATACGTGTAATTCTTCGCTTTATTTTATACCAAAGATTTGCTCTTTCCAAAATTGCAAAACCTATATTCACACGAATGGAAGAGAATGAAAAGTCGTAGCAGAATTAATTTTGCGTTCCAAATAAATTACAAAGTAAGAATCGAATCTATAATTTTGCAATTTGCCAAAGAAAATCGATAAGTTTCGCTAGAGTCTCGTAAAATTCCAAAAGAGTACAGCTTGTTTCTAAAGAGAAGACTATAATTGCAGATGGGGAAAGAAGCCGGTCGACGAAGCAGAAACATTCGGACACATGGAAGTGGTGGAGTATCTGAATAATTACGCCATGACACGGAAAACGGAAACTAAAGACGAAGAAACGGAGGACAAACCTGAGGAGAATCCGGATTCTCGGAAAGCAGTGGAAACCGCGGTGCAGCAGCCATTACCATAAGATCCAGATGGCTTTAGATAGGATATTTTTCTTGCAATTGCGCGCGTATGATTACGAAAACATTTGGTGTACAAATTAATTCAAAGCCTTCTTCTTTAAACTCTTGGCGTTTATTCATTTTTATCAATTAAAAGTTAACGCTACTTCGATAAGTATTTTTCAAATACTTTACAACAAATTTGCATCGTAGATCTTTGAATGCTGACAGCTTCGAATATTAAAAATTATTCGATTTTCTGCGAATAAATATTATTAGTATTGTTAGTTATGAATTTTTAGTGAAATAATTAGTCACTGAATTACGTTTAAAAGTTCAACGTCACTCGAGTTCATTTCAAAGTTTGTTTTTGGAGACTTAGAATCGTCCCTTGAGTGCAAAGGGGTTAAATCTTGTGAAATTTTTCGAGGGCTCGAAATTAATTCGTACACCTACTATAACAAAAATGGAACACATGGTTTAATTCTAGCAAAAAAAAAAAAAAACGTCAAACGGATCTCGAAAGTGAATGGATTATTTTCGTACGAATATTTTGCGGCTCGTTTAGTCCAGTAAATTCCTAAACTCAACTCTAAGTAGATTCCGTAACCCATTTGTTGCGTATAATTTATAAACGTTTCTTTCTTTTTTTACAACTATCCCATGGTACTTTTTGTTTTACGTATTCCGAGTCTGTAGTTTCTCTGAATGAATGTGCGTGGACGTGTGTGAGATATCCTCGTAATTCTCACGATTCTTCTTCTCACCTATATTATTAGTTGACAATTCAGTGGCATTTTTAATATCGAAGATTATTATTTTTCTTTTAATATTATATTAACCCCTTGGCGTACAACGACGAAACATACTCACGATGTGAATTATGGTGTCAGTTCAATAAAAAGGAACTCTACTATAGCAACGAAGTTAAATTTTAACTTGATCTTTAGTTACAAAACATACAAAAGTTACGTATAACATTTAAATACTTTGCATATCGTACTGTATAAAATTAATGAATAACTATTATTACGTGGTATACATGAATATTCAAAAAATGGTATGGCAAGGGGTTAAAATTATATTAATATATAATAATAATAATACTATATTAATTTAATATTATAATTTAATAGCGAAGAGTTTGGGTTGCAGGAGTCAGTTCAGGGTAATCTCACAGTATTATTCGCGTGATTTAGTTTATCATACTTACGTTAACGTAATTAAGGAACACTTCGTGTCTTTTCTTTTCCTTTTTTTAACCCTTCCTCGAATTAGCCTGCAGAGACTTCAGGTTTAAACTATGATAATACTTTCATGACACCTGATAGAATCTCTTGAAAATTCATACGATTCGATACTAAATAAATTCTATTATATTAGGTTACTGCGAAACAATTAATTTATGCTCATTAAGAGATTGCGGATTTTTGCGCGTTGGTGGTAAATTTAAATATGCAAAAATATACAAAATACCCAAAGTGGAAATGTAAAGATATATACAAATACCCAAAGTGGAAATGCAAAGATATATAAAATACCAAAAATGGAAATGCAGAAATATACAAAATACCCAAAGGAAACAAATCTCTATTAAGTTCTCCCTTCTTTTAATTCTGATTGAAAAGATATGAATTTGCATAAAAATCCACAGTCTACTTATTAAGTCTGGTGAAACCGATGAAATTTAGAAGGAACTTCGAAGAAGGGTTAATTTACAGATATAAATATAGGTGCTATGCTTTAAGTTACTACATAATTTAGGATCCGAATGATCGTACTTGAGAAGAATAAGTGTAGCGATGGTATAAATAGCGTTCTGTTTATTTACGCGATACTCGTTCCTATTTATCAATTAATGTAAAAGTACGGAAAGATCTACGATGGTTACAAAAAGTATTTACACATCACTGTCTTTTTGCATTTAAATTTATATATAGATTTATATTTAACTAGGTTCGACTGCATTCAATTCTCCTATTGTTTAATGTGACCACAACTACTATATTAAATGATAGAACTATTGAATACTCACTTGAACTAATCGTATACTATATTTTTATCAATAATAACGTTAAAACAATAATTGTTAATAATTTTTGAACAATTATTTCAAAGTTTGATGAACTTTATAAGTTAGCAATGTTTTGTTAATAAGGGTACGGAATATTTTGGAAGCTTCACTCGTAAGTAATATTTAAGCGCAACGATGCAGTGGTGTACAAATGCTTTTTGAATCCAATTAAGTTTAATTACACGAAATTTTCTATCATTTAAGGGTTTCTTTCATTTAGCGTTAACACCTTCCGTCAATTACTTCAATATCTGCCTTAAAACTTAAAGTGGACGCAAAAGACGAGGTAGACTACGCGAAGGAAGGAATAGAAAATTTACGTATAATCGTATTGTAATGAATTGTTCTTGAATGTTGTGTGAACAGAAATTCGTCCTCGTGCGAGAATCTTTCACTTGAGAAGAGAATTTTGCGAAAAGTGTTGCGAAAGAATGCGTGTTAATGGATGAAATGAATCGATTTCATCGAGAAGAGAAAATCTAATTGATATCTAGAAATACGGAATGAGGCAAATCGATATCATTGAAAGAGGCGAAATTATCCATTAATATTTATAGATATGGTGTCCAATAAATTTTGAAAAAAATTCCACGGTTCTAAGTATGTCAATTTTAGGGTCTCAATTATCCGCTCGTGTTGCGTCTTCCGGTACGTAGCGACCTACTTCCGGTTTGTCGATTCGAATGTCTCGAAACGTCCGAATAAATCAATTAACCGATAATAGAATATTTTTCCGCTGGATGAAAGACAATAACTATATGTAATACTGTTAAATAGACAATAATTACGACCGATTCAATGATTATTTCGTTTGGTAGCTTCACTCGATTAACTCGCATCGTTTACGGAGTATACGGAGCGCACGCTTAATGCAATTCAGATTCGGAAATTTGAACGTTCTAAGCTTTGGAAATATTTTATGGCGCGTTGGAAATTCAAAGCTCTTGAATCTGAAAACAGGAAACTCGTCAAAATGCAATTTCCTTCTTTTTGCTCTCTCTCTCTCTCTCTTTTATTCTTTTCTTTTACGCTCCTTTGCGTTTTGATCTGTATTAACATAGGTTCGCACTAGGGCTTCGAAATGCAGGCATTTTCATCGCGTAAGTTTTTATCTGCCGTGTGAATTCGGTGCCGTATACTTTGACGATTAAGTTAAAGATTGCCGTTTCTTCAGGGAAAAATCCTTCTAGAGGTAACTTGTACATCTTCATCGTTGTATCAAAGTTGCTTGTGAAATAAATATTTCAAATAAACCACTTCTTATTCAATTCTGTTTAATCCCTAATTACTACACCTATTGAAGCTTATACGTCGTTGCATTTGATTTGCAAAGGGCTGAGTTTGATTTGAAGAGAGTTGAATTTAATTTGCAAACGGATAAATGTGATTTGCAAAGGGTTGAATTTGAGTCATAGAAGGTTGAAGTTAATTTGCAAACGAATGAATTTGATTTGCAAAAGGCTGGCTTAGATTAGCAAACGACTAAATTTAATTTTGCAAGAGGGTGAATTTGATTTGCAAAACATTAATGTAGAAGTGCAAAATCCGTAAAGATATTTTTGAAAGTGTTAAGCTCGTTCTTAACACGAATCTTCACCCACAACGCCTCGATTAATCATCCTAAATTGACCGAATAATCACTGTATTATTGCAACTAAATTAAATATTTATCTACGCTACGTTAGCGTGGGGCATCAAAAGTGCCAAATCCGTCCCTGCACATATCCAATCAGCTGTTTCTGTTTCGTTTCTCCCAGTTGTCCGTCACTGATCGCTGTTACGCTTGTATGTCATCAAGCTCTCCGATACACGCCAAAAAGGATCAAAGTTTCGCCGGTATAGAATTTTGTAATGACAAGTACTTGGAAAAGTTACGCTGTGCGATAGTGGATAATAGACAGGCAGGTTCGATGGGAAAGGGTTGTTAAGATGAACGTCTAACCTCACCTTTCAGCCGCTGGGCTCCTCGAGCAATCATGTAAACTACCAAAAAACATTCCAATGTATCATTCAAATAAGTCGCGCGGCGCGGAAAGTTCATCCACGTTCTTTTCTGCGAGATATCGGACAACCATCGGCTATTCTTCCCGTATTTATCTCGATGAGGCTTCTCGAAACGTCGGATCGCCACGGTTTACTGAAGGACTCGTAGTGCCGGTGTTCGGGCTCCATCTTTCCACTAATTGTAGTACAGTACGATGACCGAGAAATCTAGCAAGATAGTGACTAGATTTCACCCGACTCATGGGGAGAATATCATGCTACTGGAGGATAACACCGTGGCTTACCGTACAGCCAGTTTCGCAGACTCTTTGGTGTTCAGTGAGAAGCCATTGCAACCTGCTGAGATATTCTTGGTAGAAATCGAGAAAACAGAGAGAGGATGGAGTGGAGGCATGAGGCTGGGCCTCACTTTGATAGACCCAGCTTCGGTGAACAATAGATTGCCTGAATTCGCTATGCCTAATCTCGCAAAGCTAGGAAACACTTGGATATTTGCCATTACCAAAAGCCACACTATTTGGGATAGCTTTGAAAGCTATGGTGAGCATTTAATTGGGAAGAGAATTAATCCATAATCACAGATGTGAAAGAGACGCTCTGAATTAATGGTATTGTAGTAATAGAGTTATTTAAGATTTTAGTTAGATTCATCGAAAGGAAAGATTAAATACGAGTAAATCATTTGGGAAAATTGTTGGTCTACTTATGCCAACAACAGAAATGTGTAAGCTTTGATTTTTGGGGTAGAAGTATAGGATAAAGCAGAAGAGTAGAATAACAAAAATTATTGTAGTTTAAAGGTAATAGATCGCGTATTTTTATGGAAATTTGTACCTTGAAAGACGCTATTAAATTATTATATTATTATCGTAATATTATTACAATATTATAATATGAATTTGGATTCCTATAAAGAATTGTTTAAATATTCCAATTGTTCGCGATGTCAAACATTTTCTACATTACAGCTAATTTCTTCGTTTTTAAATGTAGTGCAGTACTACACTGCAAATTTTTATGCATTTATCGGAAATTATTATTTTATTTCGAAGATGAAACAACCCCTCACTTAAATTCTATTTCTTTAATTTTGTTCATAAAATTATGAATCTGTATAAAAATCCGTGATCTATTTGTTACTTTAATGATTTTACAAAATTAAAAAAATGTTATCCATTCCTTAATCTTTTAATTTTTATTTCATATGCACCAACATAATAATTAGTCCCGATTTAAAGTAACTCTCTATAAAAATGTAATTACAATACTTCTTTATTACAGAAAAATTTAGAAACTCAGTAAAAGAAACCTTTATTTAATATTAATTAATCCATTAATCCCGCTATGGTGTTTAAGTCACTTTTATTCCAATTATATTTCATCTATCTGAAAAAATTCCTTAATTTTTGGAGTACAAAAAAATCGCTATTAATATGTACAATTCTTGATTGCATTTTTTCGTAGGTATATTTGCCTTTCCCAAAATTAAAAACCTCTTAAAAAAGAAAAAAAACGGAAGAATAATTCCAAAGAATAAATGCAAAATTAAAAAACCATAGCAGGATTAACACAGCGATTTCTAAGGCCACATTTCGCGTTAATTTTTTGGCTTACAATGACGAGCGTAGCTCGTGAAACAAATTATAGTCTAAACACGGCAAATACACGCTGTACTTTTAATAAACGTCAATTTGAATTCTAAATGTATGTCAAAACTACGAGATTAAAGTTTATGGATTGCAAATTCCGTATAATATATCAACTTTTTGTACTCGACGCAGCGTTAAAACAGTAAATGTTCGATGCTAAGCTTCTCAGTAACCGAGAAATTAATTCGGTAACCGAATATTTCCACATCTGTGATTGCGGATTAAATTTGCTCCACGGGAATCGTTTTGAATTCTAACAACTCGCATTCGATATTCAAAGGCGAAGGAATACCGTCTAGAGAGAAAAAACTGATCACCGACGGAGTGAACGTGAAAACTTCCAGAGGAGTAATTCCGTTTAATGCTCTTAGACCAAACACCATAGATTCTTCGCAGTATATTCTACCCACGGATGCTGGTAGTCGTATTGGAATTATGTATGTGCCACAGGCTGGCTCTGATAAGGCGGAAATGCACTTTATAATCAATGGGGAGGATCAGGGTGTATGCGGAAAAGACATTCCCTACAAGGCAGGACCTTTGCGTGCTGTAGTAGATGTATATGGTACCACGAAACAAGTCAGAATAGTTCAGCTATACGGTGGTACGTTTACCATTCATCCATTACCATTAGATTTCGTTTCTTTAACCCTTTGAGGCACAAGACATTTTTCTTCTCGTAAATTTAAAATTTCTAAGTGGGTTTAGAAAAATTCCGCCGTGCAAGTTGAGTATAAAAAGTAGGTGGGGCATTTTTCCGTACCACTCTATGCTTCAAAGGGTTAATTTTGTTAACACGATGACTGGCCAAATCAATTAATTATATTCCTAGAAATTTCACTGCGTTTCACGTTACCGCAACGATTTATAGTATCGGAAGTATCATAGAAAAGTTAAATAACTACGTTTCTTAATAAAATAAATGGAATATATGCGTAACTATAATACATCCTATCGAAACAAGTAAAATCGTCCGTAGCGGTCAACGTGTTAACGAAACTATGGATTTGCGTAAAGATTCGCGATCTACTAATAAACTATATAACAGAACGATACTTCGAATCATCACTTAAAAAATGCACGAATTTTCCGTTATACAAACTAAATTGCTAATATACGTAAAAATTGTTTTTATTTAAATAGACAACTTTTCAAATGGCAATAATAGGAACGTTGGACTTTGTTATATACTTTCAATGAATTAGTAATTAATACATTGTGAATAAAAGAGACGTTAACTAATGTCGAATTACAAACCGGAACGATTCGTAGGTTTAAATAACTAATAAAATAATTAAACGAAGTTGCTTAAAGACTTGACTTAAAATGGCAATAATTGGGATGTCTACCTTATTTTCTGCCGGAAAATTTCGTATCTAACGCTTGGCTTGTTTCAGCAGTATCCACCTTACAAAGTGCCTGCCGCGATGCTATACTACAGTATACTAAGAGGAACGCAGTCGACTCGCTTCCACTTCCACGGGTTCTAAAAGATTATCTGCTGTATCAATCTCAGTGAAATTCGCAGGTCATTCCATCTTGTCTATCGTCTACGATTTCGGACAAATACTCGCGCGATTCGAGTCTTTTCTACGAGTTGCAGTTTTATGCATTCATCGAGCCGCGCTTTCATTTATTAATCGAAGTTACTTTAATCGAACGTTAACACGTTTACGTCAACGTGCTCGTTGACTGCCACGCGAGTTTTGAGCTACGATAGAATTTAACGTGCTTAAATACGAGAGACCAGTGATAACACAAGTGAAACATCGCAGATTACGAAGGTATGTTATAAAGGAAACTTTTACGATTTACTACATATTCGCTGTTTTATTTGCCAAAATTTTGTCGCTAGTTTTTTTACAATTTTATTTAAAAAAATTCATTTAAGGACGATTCACTTTTTTCGGATATCAAAAATATAATTACGAGAATTGAAATAGAAACCGATTTGAATACTTTACGTATGCCAAAAAGGATCGCGCAATTTTTAAAATAACAATCCTTTTGCGTCCTTATTGAATTTTTAATAAATTAAATTGGCCCGTCGATATTTCTTTATTTTACTTTTGGCCCGTGTATAAAAACGTTTGTCGAGACCCGCTCTAAACGATTATGGCACTTCGTCGACGAACACTACGATTCCACCGATAAAATAAACTCAGGAGGGACAAACGTGGCAGTCAACGACGTCGAACAGAATTCGGAAAAAAGCAATTGGTTTGTTCGGTCTTTCCATTCCCGAATATAATTTATCCCGTACGCCAGAAGCAAGTACTACGTGTAACTCGCGCGAACGTCGGATTGGAACTGAGACTCGTGTAAATAATGTAAGATGTTTGTTGACAGAGCACCGAATAAAAGCATCGCGTTCTCTCATTCTTGCATTTAGCACTTATTAGCGACGATACACAATGCCACGGAAACTACGATTGTATTCATCCGCTAGAGTTATTCATACACACAGAGACACAGACACACATACACACACAAACACATACACGCGCGCCACGTATAGATAAACGTAAAAACTCTCATCTAAAAATGTAAGTTTCACGAGCAGAACTATTGATATGTGTATCATCATTCTTTTTCTATCGTTACGACGCCCCATTGTAAAGACGAGTCCGCGCTCCACGAGCGAAGAATCGCGACTGAATTCAGTGACACCGTCGACTGACCTCTGTTTGTTGATGTTTCCAAGTCTCCTTTTGTTTCGCTCGCTGGTTGGAACGCGAATGAAATTCGGAGATCAAACATTGGTCGACGAACTTCGCCTCTGTATATTTCTATTATATCTTTGTTCAACCCTTTCGCTACGATAAAATTAATCGCGATGCAAAGGGCATAGCCGGATAAGGGGGTCAAATGTGCCCTTGAACCAAATTAGACTTATGATGCACCATTCGATAGGTTATCGAAAGAAAACACATCACAAAAAGTTTTAACCCTCTATCTCGATCTGGGGGGTAGTAATGGCGAAAAAACGAAATATCAATTTTTGGCATATTTCTCCCACTTAATGGCGAGTAAAAATTCTAAAAAAAATCTGGAATATGACGTATATTGTGCCACATGTTGGAGAATTTTTTCGTATTTTTTTTTTATGTAAAGCTTAGGTACGAAAAATGAAAAACCTCAAAAAAATCAGAGAAATGCAGATTTCATAGTGAAGTAGCAAGAGCACCACTTTTATATTTTGATCGTAACAACATTATAACATAACTATTATCCTCAATAAGTTTCATATTTTTTTGAAATCAGCAACATACGTGGAAAAATGAAAAAGCGATTGCGTCGACGTATTTCGTACGAAAAAGTATCTTTTACTTTGAATATTTGTATCCTCTTTATTCAGTATGTACATTAAATTCTTCTAAACATTTCTGCCTTCGTCCAAATGGTGTACAATGGAAAGAAATTGAATTAATTCGATTAATTAATTTTTTACCGTGTGACAGATCATGTGGAACAGGTAAAGAATTTTCAACAAGTTCGATGGCGGAGTGGTCTAGGGCGCAGTTTTAGTTGTGGAACCGCTGCGTACTTTTTTGGTGTGAGTTCGAATCTCCCTAGGATAATTTTTTTTTTTAACTGTGTAATATATATAAATAGTATGCATCGTAAAACATTTTACAACATCTCAACAATATTTTAACTCCAAATATACATATAAATAATTACGTAACAATTGTGAGGCACTTTCAATTGCTACATATATATATCAATTTTGTATTAAAGATACTTATCTTTAATAAATGTGTGTGATTTGCAGCAAAAACGATACATCCTAAGCACTTCTTCTTTTCGCCATTTCTGTTTCCACATGTTCTGTTAATTAATAAATTGCTTATCCTTTTTTGCTTGTATATAATCGGTTTTGTATTAAAGATAATTATCTTTATTTTTTCGTAGTTTGGAACAAGAACCGCATGTAGTATCTTCAGTCTTCGTCACTATCGTCATTAACCAGTGGTATTATATTTCCTTGGTTAAATATTTTACATAATATTTCGGCAGGTCTGACAATTGTGGATAGGTACCGTGCGTGCGATAAGTAATAAATTATTGCTGCTACGTGTAAACAGCATCCTATGATACGATTACCATTTACACATTCACAACAGTAGCGTTCTATTGCCGAAAATCCAATTGAATTTGATTTATAATGAATATAGCATTGGTAAGATTTGCTATTAATGTGGCGCGATCTAACTGAGTATCGAACAATATTGTTTGCATCCTTCAAACAAAGGACATTGTTGTCCTCATCCATTATTTCTTAAATGGTTCAAATTATCCGCGTCATAAACATCACCTTCATAACATTATTAATAATATACGATGGCAAATACTTATATTCTTTCGACGCATTGTCTATTCTTAGTAGGTCTTGTGTATTGAAAAGGTGATAGGAAATGCAAAAAATAAAACTTTGAATGAGGAAGAATTTCTTTCCCTTCACTTATCGTTGTTACAAAGATTTTTAAAACTTACCTAAGTTTAACTCAGAAAATACGAAGTTAGATAAACAATGAAATTAAAAGTGGCTCGCAATTATTATTTAATTATTTATCTGTATATTTGGAGTTAAAATATTGTTGAGATGTTTGTAAAATATTTTACGATGCATACTATTTATATATATTACACAGTTAGGATAAAAAGAAATCGTTAATGTAATAAAAAAAAATTATCCTAGGCGAGATTCGAATTCACACCAAAAAAGTACGCAGCGGTTCCACAACTAAAACTGCGTCCTAGACCACTTCGCCATCGAACTTGTTGAAAATTCTTTACCTGTTCCACATGATCTGGCACACGGTAAAAAATCAAATAATCGAATTAATTCAATTTCTTTCCATTGTACACCATTTGGACGAAGGCAGAAATGTTTAGAAGTATTTAATATACATACTGAATAAAGAGGATACAAATATTCAAATTAAAAGCTACTTTTTCGTACGAAATACGTCGACACAATCGGTTTTTCATTTTTCCAAGTATGTTGCTGATTTTAAAAAATATGAAACTTATTGAGGATAATAGTTATGTTATAATGTTGTTACGGTCAAAATATAAAAGTGGTGCCCTTGCAACTTCACTATGAAATCTCCATTTTTCTGATTTTTTGAGGTTTTTCATTTTTCGTACCTAAGCTTTACATAAAAAAAAAAATACGAAAAAATTCTCCAACATGTGGCACAATATACGTAATATGCCAGATTTTTTTTTAGAATTTTTACTCGCCATTAAGTGGGAGAAATATACCAAAAATTGATATTTCGTTTTTTCGCCATTATTACCCCCAAATCGAGATAGAGGGTTAAAACTTTGCGTGAAGGATTTTCTTTCGATAACCTATCGAATGGTGCACCATAAGTCTAATTTGGTTCAAGGGCACGTTTGACCCCCTTATCCGGCTATGCCCTTTATTGCAAAATAATATGATACTCGTTATTTTGAAACTCAACGATATTTTAACACTTCGAGCACTGAACATATTTTGGAGATTGATCGCGGTGCTAATTTGCACATTTTTATTGTAAATAGTGTGTTACTCATTATTTTGAAAATCGGCGATTCTTTAACCCTTTGAGCGGCAAGTAATTTTGGGAGATTGATCGCGTTTCTAGATTTATTTTCACGGGTCGCGCGAACGCATGATATTTAATACGAATATTGTGACTTTTTTAATTACCACGATGCTTCTAAATTCATATCTGGTGATCATTTTGCATTAATTATTTATTCCGTAGCAAGACTCGAATTTGTGAACCCTACGTGTTATATTTAAAATTGGCCGCGTATATGCGTTCGTAGCGCTAAAAGGGTTAATTAATTATTATGTAATGAATATTAAACAAACGCAAAAGGGGAAAATAATTGAGATATTCAGAAAATCGTGAGATTTTTCTTCTCACTGTAAAACGGATATAATTTATTAAAAAGAGGGAAAAGTAAAATAGATTCCTGCGCTAGTGAAAATCATTGAAACTATTTTGAAACTAGCATTTGGAGGAAATTATGCAAGTAGTAGAGTAGTTCGATACTAATCTGCAAAACTTAAAACTGATAATTATTGGACAGGAAATTGGGAGAAAAATCAGATAATTCTCAATTTTTTAAAAGTGTATATATATATATATACGTGTTTGTGGCGAAAGGGTTAACGTATCTATGAATGATTAGGTTTGGCGATTAGGTTCCTTCGTGGGGTGTAGATTCAATTTAAAGTGAAATGGTCGCACTGTTAACACACGCAAAAATGGATCTGATTGACGTAGTTAATCAAATTCGACATGTTTTTCAAAATAAATGTATTTATAAAAAAATGGATTGAAGTTTCCTTAAAACACCTAAAGCACACCTTAATCCACCTTGAAAACACCATGGACTCGTGATTAAACCCATAACGCCGAATTTACTTGTAATAAATTAATCAATGACTTACTAATCGAAAATTGTGGAGATTATTTTATTTGTATCATTAGAGAAACAATTTTTCATTTCTGTATCACTTCTAAAATAGCTGCCATTAAATTTAATTCTACGTTAAGTAGTTATCTTATTTTTGTCTTTAAATTCCTTTTACTTTGTCTTATGCCACCTTATTTTATTTTACGCCTTGTCAAAAGGTTAAAATTTAATATTTAAACTGTTAAATATTAAATTATTACAAACACGAGGATTGCATTTATTTCATACAAAAATTTTCCTGCGACAACGTAGCGTGCATTATAATTAAAGACCTACAAATTAGGTTTTTGCCTTACGCGCGGCGCCAAAGGGTTAAGCTAACGTAAATCAATTATGCGTAAACATCGAACAATTATAAACACGAAGATTGCATTTATTTTGTACCAGATTTTGCTACCAATAACGTAGCGTACAATTCCAATTAGAAACTTATAAAGTAGGTTTTTTGTAAAAAGAAATTTGTTCATCTACTCGTTGGTAAATAAATAAACAACATTATTATGTAGGTGAATAGGATGGTTATAAAAACGAGCCAGCCGATTAAAATGGAGGTGTACCTCCAGGTAGATTCCCTTTTATCTAGGGATACCAGATTGGTGTTGTCGTCCGCGTTCATTTCGATTCTGGCCGATACTTTCGGGTCCAAAATGCTTACTAAAAATATCTGGCCTACTCTGCTTTTCAAAATCGAAACCGTGCCCGAGGATATCCACGCAGGTGCGTCGGTGTTTAGCTCTTGCAAGTATCGCAGTATACTAGTTAGTATTAGCGCGAACGTGGCTAATACTAGCGAGTTCTCGTAAAATAGAACTAGAAAGAAGGCCAATTCGAGTTAAATGGTTTAATGTGCTTCGAGAATTGAACGCGCTGAAAATTATGCGTCTTGGAGATGCAATGATTCGTAAATTTAATACTTTGCGTGTTCAACGTATTGAAAATGCAGCGCTTCAAACATTCGGCGCATTGAAAATGCAACGCTTTGAAAATTCAATACTATAGAAATTCAGCGCTTTGAAAATTCAATACTATAGAAATTCAGCGCTTTGAAAATTCAATACTATTGAAATTCAGCGCTTTGAAAATTCAATACTATTGAAATTCAGCGCTTTGAAAATTCAATACTATAGAAATTCAGCGCTTCGGAAGTGCAATACTTTGAAAGCACAACGCTTTAAAAATACGGCGGCAATAAAAATGCAATGCTTTGAAAGTTCAACGCCTAAAATGAAAAGTTCCATTGAAGATATTTTTCTTACTTAATTCTGGCGGACGTGACCCACTGAAAGGAAGGTTCCATTGCAAGTCTAGCATGGAGAAAAGATGTAGCACGAAATTCAAATTGGCTAGTATCATACGTTCCAGGGAATTCGGTTCTAGCCACAGCGTAGTTAGTGTCATCGTCATTAATACTGTAGGTATAGAAATATAAAATAACGCGACAACTTAATTTGTATCTAGGGTAGATGTTCCATTACTCTTAGTGTCCCTATAACCGAAACTTGAATTCGTTTATTTAATAGTAAAGTAATGTACGAAGAATCGTAAAGAAATCGTAAATTTTTACACGAAATTTCGACTTTGGTTTACGTACCGACACACAGACACTATATATTCGTTTACAGTTAATATTTAAAACGAAATATTAAGAGGTAAATGAGTCGTTGAACATTGAAACGTGACCAACATAATTCTAAAGTATGGAACGTGTGATAATTCAGTAAGGCGCGTCGTTTACTATATATCTTATATCTGTTACGCAAACTGACGTGCTAATATATGTATGTAAAGCGTGTTTCTATTTAAACGAAAACTTTTCAAGTGACAGTAATAGGAACATTGGACCTAGTTACATATTTTCAATTACTACGTAATTGATTCGTTACATTCAACAGATAGAAAAATGTTCATAAATAGAAGAGCGGTTGAACAATATTATGCTTGAAATTGGAACAATTTTCAAGTTACATAAATACTTTCTAAAATAGTTAGATAAAGTTACGCGCGAAGCTTAAAGTGGCAGTACGTGGTACATCTACCCTATTTAAAGTACGATACGAACCTAAGATCATTGTTATATATAATATACCCTGCATTGTAGACTGCCTTCTCAGAAGCACGTTAAATGATATCGAATCAGTGGTAACATCCATACCAAATTTGTATGCTATCTTACGTTCGCTCTGGAAATAATGCACTATTTCCCATTCCGAATTTTGATGGCCCATGTCCATCGAGAGCTGAGAATTATTATGTACAATGTAAGAGATTTCATTAATTTCTTGTTAATACTTTGTTTGTGTTAATAATTGATCCTAAACATTGAGATTAGATGCTAAATTACGAAATTAATACTAAACTAGCAATCTTGATTTCAAAATGTGAAAATTCGCAGCTTTGAAAATTCGATGGGCTAAAAATTTAGCTCGTAGAAAATTCAACGCTAGGAAAACTTAGCGCTTTAAAAATTCTACGCTTCTTCGGAAATTTAACGCTTAGAGAAAGTGGCGCATAAAAATTTAACGCGTGAGAAATACGTACGCTTTGAAAAAAGAGTGCGTTAAAAATTCCACGCTTTGAAAATAGAATGCGTTAAAAAATCCACGCTTTGAAAATAGAATGCGTTAAAAAATCCACGCTTTGAAAATAGAGTGCGTTAAAAATTCTACGCTTTGAAAATTCAACGCTTGGAAAACTTAGCACCTTGGAAATTCTATGCTTTGAAAATTCAATGCTTACAAAACTTAGCGCCTTGAAAATTCTACGCTCTGAAAATTTAGCACGTACAGGAAAATATCGACGCTTTGACATTTTAACGCTTAGAAAATTTAGCGCGTAGGAAAATATCGACGCTTTGAAAATTCAACGCTTAGAAAAAGTGGCGGCTTAAAAATTTAGCGCGTAGAAAATTCGACGCTTTGAAAAATGTACGTGTTAACTAACTAAGAGTTAAACTAACTAAAAGAACAACTAAATCACTAAGAGTTAAACTAACTAAAAGAACAACTAAGTCACTAAGAGTTAAACTAACTAAAAGAACAACTAAGTCACTAAAAGTTAAAATATATTAGGATACGCACTCTGCCTTCTGTATTATTGAACTCTATGAAAGTCAAATTGATCTCATTGCTGGCATGGGACCAGGAAGCGATGTCTATGGTGCAATTCATGGTATCGAAAGGCCACCAAGTGTGATCCGACTCGCAAACAGGCGAATAAACGGTCGATGGTACACAAGACACGACACCTTTATAGCTTACCCAGCAACCTACGTTACCTGACATTCCCTCAGCCGCACGCATACTCGTTCTAAATTATAACATTAATAATAACGATGAAAGATTGAGATACTAAACAACGGGAATTTATAGACTACAGAAGTAAACTAAATTAGTTTAGTGCAAGATTATGCGGAAAATTATAAAAGCTCCGTGACAAATGGATTTTATATTTTTAAGCTTGGAAATGAATTAGTAATCGAAGTAACGTGGGAATGATAAATAATCGGTATTTTTACTGTTCTTCAAATTTGGAAACAAATTAATTCCCGAATTAAATTTCAATATTCAACCCTTTGCAGACGAATGTCGACTAATAGCTACCCAATTTCTAGTATCTTTAACGCGTATCAACATTGAAACCCGAAAACTTGAATCGATTTCATTAAGAAACGATAAGGTTAATAGTTGGGAAAAAGTTTCGTCTTAGTCCTGTAACGTATTCACGAATATCGAAGCACCAAAACTAATACCTTATACACATATTTTCCATCGCAAAGGGTTAATTAACGCTAGAACTACCAAGGCAGTCAAAATGACTGGCTACAAGTTTACCACAACACGTACATATGTAAATTTGCCACGATACATTCGTTAGGATATTACGTGCCTTTCCGTAAAAAATATAAACGAAGATTTCTCGTGCTTTAATCACATGGGTTTTGCAAATGTCTACCAATTTTTATTTCTTCGGTGCAAATAAATGCACTTTAGTCGTTGGTAGTTCTAGTGTTAATGGTTGATAGATCTACACATGCTCAAAATAGTAAACGATTTGTTACGTACGATTCATAAATATGCTTGCCAATAATCGTAAAGATGTTCGATTAACTTACGTGCTGTGCATTACGATATCCGGCACCCAGATATTATAATTCATCACATGAAAAAAATCGGAATTAAAGATCTGCGCTCGATCCCACGAGAGACGAGGATCTTTCCATACCTATGGTTCGTTTAACAAATACCAGCAATATCAACGATCTTTATAAATCCCTCGATATTCTCGATGCTAATCGAAAAACCTCGGATAACTCTACTCACCAATCTTTCCCAAACGTGAAAATCGACGGTTTCCCCTATGTCGTCCTAAAAAATGGAAAAATTTGATAAAACTCAAGGAAGACTTTTATTATTTAATAAGCGTGGGTAATAAAGAACAACGCGTGATACACGAAACTTTGTAAAACCTTGATAATTAACCCTTTGGCTTGCAACGACGAGTCACAATCGTGGCACGACTCGTAGACGGATTCATTAAAGATAAATTTTACCGGGTTGTCCACGGAAAGTTCGTGTCGCGTCATATTTATATTGTGTTTCGCAATGTTTTTGACATACCCGACGCGTAGATCTGAATGTACCTTAATTTAGCTGCTCGAGTTCAGTTTCAGAAAAGACTCTGGGATAGCAAGAAATGCTTCTATTATAACTATAAAGCTAACTATGAAAATATAAACACGGTCACGTAATAACATCCATAAACAGTCGGCTTTTGGCAATTTTTTTAACGTCGGTTTTGCGGTTAAAAAATCTGACAAGAAAATTTCAAGATATAATATAAAACTGGATGAAGCATCTCTGACTGTTCGTACAACCTTTTACGCTCGAGATCAAAGAGAATGGAGCTTAAACTGTTACCTACGTTTCCGCTTTTAGCTTCTCTAATAATAGGGTGGAGGAGTTGAAACTTACGTTTTAAAATGGAGTATTAATAATAATCAGCGATTACATTGGTTGTTAACTTATCCATGTCTTGTGTCATATTTCCCTTCGTATTTCAGATTTTTCTTGCAACTTTTTAATGCAGCATCGCAAACGATCTATGCTTGTATAACATTTTTCGTTTATTTATACTCATGAGACATATTGATAAAGTTTCGCGTAGACACCCTGTATGTATGTATATATATATATACAGTAAAAGAATTATGGTCAGTTTCGAGAAAGAATCGAATCTGTAAACTGTACGTGTTATAATTAAAATTGGCCGCGTATGTGCGTTCATAGCGCTCAAAGGGTTAACCACGAAGAATCACAATACTCTGAAAAAATGCGACTGCAAAAAGGAAATGAAAATTACTCACAACTTCGAACTGAACGATATGCATTCCGAATTGAACGTCAGTGGTGTTTATAGACCCTTCGCCGGGCCTCTCATTCGTATTGTAATCGCAAAACAAAAAATCTATTAGTACTAAATAACCACCGGTGTTTTCTTGGCAACCTAAGACGCAATCGACCTGTTTTCGCAACAGGATATGAATGGTAACGAACAAAACAAGAAAGAAGTTGTTCATGTTCGACGAGTGCGTACCGTGAAAGCACGAGACGAAACAACAGATCCACAGCGACTAAGAGATCGATAGATCAAAGAGAGTGTACGCAAAATCGAACGCCCAGTGAAACGTTAAACCAAGGCCGACGAAAACCGCCCCCTTTTACTTATTATCGGCCGTTACGTTATCAGTTCATGGAACTTTCGATAGCGTGGCAACATGTTAAACTAAAAAAAAAATAGATCATTTTTAATAATTAGAGTTGCGGGATTTCGAAGAATCATTACAATCGCTTTTAATCGATCAAATGCTAAATCCGCAATGCAGATATAATTATCGTCGGAAGAGGAAAATCGAGGCTGCTGATATTCGACGATTTATAGATAGTAGAATTTATTCGAATAGAAATATTTTACTACCATTGTTTTTGTAGCAATAAAGTGAATTAAAAATATTTCATTCTAAAGGGTATAATATTTATTTTCGTACTGCGAAGTGCAATTCGTTAAAGCGTTTTTCAATTAGACGATTGATTTGCGAAGATAGGATTTTTCTTTCGTTTACTTGCAAGCAAATCTAGCAAAACTAAGAATTCTCTATTGAATTAACTAATTAAGAATTAACGATTGCAAATTTAAGGGATGAACGAAGACTTGGGTGAGTAATTTTATATTAACCCCTTGACTTATGGCTTGAGTACAACAAATACACTCTATAGCGTATACGTACTCTAATTGCATTATCAAACTATAAAGTTAAGGTTTATCAAATACAAATTCTGTGTAACATATCGAAGTTTTGCGATAAAGCAGCGAACACTCGACATGAACGTTCCAACAATTGTAACAATTAATACGGCAAGGGATTAATAAATGATTTTCACCTAGTAGCCATACAAAACTAAACAATACCGAAGCTTCTAATATTTCCCTACTTCGTTATATCTCTGTGTTGACTTTCTATTTGTACCGATAATTTTATTAGCTCGCCGTTAGATCTAAGCTTTTCTGAACTTCAAAATATTTATTAAGAGACACAAATATCCTACGCGACGTTGCAGAAATTTAAACACAGGAGGAACACCAAAACAGAGCTCGATAAAAATTGAAAATCAAAGCGAGACAGTCTTATGAAAATTAAATATATAAGATTAATTAAAACCAACGCTACAATTTATTTATAGTTGCGCAAAACGTTATTTAAACCCCGCGATACATCATTAATACTAAAAAAAAAAAAAATGATCCACGAAGATCAACAAGAATCAACACGCGCGATAGCTAACGAAATGAAGAAAAAGGCCTGGCTATAAATGATCACTTTATTGAAAATGAGAATCTACAGTTGACTTCCGGATGAAAGGTAGAAAACAGAGAACGATTCTTTATTATTATGTAGGGACAAGGGTAAGCAAAATAACAACGTAAGTGAAGATCACAGCGAAGAACGAGAGCCATTCGATGATGGCCGCGAAGTGTCTCCATGAAGATTCCTTGGACCTAGTAGCAGCTTTTGGTAAGTCTGAATGATCCTCATTTTCGTTTGCTAATATTCCCTCGGTGGATTTAGAGTCGTCTGTTAAGATAAGAAAACGTCCAGCTCTATTGCTCAACACGAACGATGTGGTTGTAGAGATCCAATATGGCACCTCGATACTCATCTCCTGCATTTTGCGTAGCACCACAGTTAATACTAAGGCGAACACCGCCAGTGCTAACGAATCTCGGTAGTAGAGTACTGCAATAGCAAGTATTTTCATAGTAGAATGCATATACCTATATATGTTATATAAATTATGCTTGTTTCGCGCTGAGTTAATTAATATATTTTTTGGCAGGGGTTGGATAATGGGATAGAATGCATCGTGATTGAATAAACTATGTTTGTAAAATACTATTGTGGCGGCTCTCCTGCACCCACCACTAGAGGGACATATGAAATAGGACTTTCTCGAAAGTACTCGCTCCAACTACCTCGTCCATATATATACCGCCTTTAACCTTCCTTCCAATATCCCAAGTCTAAGGCAGGGCCTGCTAGGTAGCCTTACTGATGAGTCCACCAGCAGGCCCAGGACGAAACGCAACACCCTTCCTTTTCCTATTCTATCCCCTCTCTACAGCTCTACACTATGTTTGCGTTGAATTACACCCCCATTGATACTACACTTACGTAAAATCAGGCTTCCATTCATTCTACGCTTGCAGAATACTACACTTGCATTCAATAACTTCTCCATTGTGACTACGCTTGCAAAGTACTACGCTTGTATTGAATTATGCTCCCATTGATACTAGGCTAGGCTAATTAGGCTTCTGTTAATTCTACGCTTGCACAACGCTACGCCTACGTACAATTATGCTTGCATTGATTTTACGCTTGTACAATACTACGTTTGCATTCGATAATTTCTCCATTGATACTACGCTTGTATAGTACTACGTTTGTAATGAATTATGCTCCCACTGATACTAGGCTAGGATAATTAGGCTTCTATTAATTCTACGCTTGCATAATACTACGCTTACGTACAATTATGATTGCATTGATTTTACGCTTGCATTGATTTTACACTTGCATTGATTTGACGCTTGCACTGATTTGACGCTTGCATTGATTTACGCTTTCGTTGGGTCTACAATGGAATTAGAATGGAATTGATTGAAGTGTATTAAAAAATACAGCGTGTTTTTATCGTAATTAGTCTATAGGTAATACCGCGAGTGTAACTCGTTGTCATAAGGCAAGGGGTTAATTCGCGCAGTATTTATTTATAATGCCTAACGTTTTAAAAACGCTGCTGTTTTATTTCATTAGCCCCCTGATCGTTTCATATAAGAATCGATAGTCTATTCTATGCTTCGTCAATGGTACCACGCTTATTCGTTTCCTTAGAGGATCACTAATGTTGCTATGAATTAAGTTGAATCCACCTTGAAATACTTACTTATATTAGGCGGATTGCTACCATTGTGAGGTAATTGCCAATGCAAATCGATGATGCAAATCATATGGCAAATTAAGTTCACACTGGCAACAGCAATTCTTTCGATCGATCTGGAGTCCAACCAAAGTACCGTCAAAGTGAGTAACATCATCGCTATCGCAGGTATAACGTACGTAGTGTGAAATAGACCGTAATGTCGAGTAATGGCGAATTCATATATGATCATGGGATAAGTATCGTTCGGACAGCACTTGTATTTCTTTAACACTTTGTACGCGTTTAGTACTTTGAAATCCCATTGGCTATTGTTCGTGTACCCCTCCATTTGATACTGAAAAATCCCGATGAATTAGTATTAATATCTATAATAAATGCTAAATACTAGTAGCCCGAGAAAAGTGGAAACGCGTTGAAAATTTAGCAGCTTGAAAATTCCATGCTTCGATAATTTGACGTTATGAAAATGCGGCGCATTAAAAATTTAGCAGCTTGAAAGTTCCATGCTTTGAAAAATCAACGCCTTGCAAATTTTACGCTGCAGAGAATTCGACGCCTTGCAAATTTTACGCTTTGAAAATTCGACGCCTCGCAAATTTTACGCTTCAAATATTCTACGCCTTGCAAAGTCTATGCTTCAAATATTCTACGCCTTGCAAAGTCTACGCTGCAAAATTCTACGCCATGTAAATTTTACGCTTCAAATATTCTACGCCTTGCAAATTTTACGCTGCAAGAATTCGACGCCTTTCAAATTTTACGCTACAAAAATTCGACGCCTTGCAAAGTTTATGCTGCAAACATTCGGCGCCTTGCAAATTTTACGCTGCAAAAATTTAGCGCCTTGCAAAGTTTACGCTTCAAATATACTACGCCTTGCAAAGTTTACGCTTCAAAATTCTACGCCTTGCAAACTTTACGCTGCAAATTTCGACGCCTTGCAAATTTAACATACTAAAAATTCGACGTCTCGCAAATTATTTTAAACATCAATACCGTATTGAACGAATGTTGTATTTCGTGGAAAAGAGGCTTCGAATTAATTTGCACGCCTAAGAATTCATGGCTAACAATAAGTCACAATTTAAAGAATAATTGACCGAATACTAGTTACCCCTTTTTTATCGAGATGAATATTCACTTCCTCCCCTGAATGGGACCACGAACCAAAATTAATACGACACTGATGAGCGTCGTAAGGCCACGAAGAGAAGTCTGTGACACATTTAGCAACGTGCATAACCGATGGCACGCAACTAATCGTTCCTGAACTGAACAACAAGCAAGTCGTCGGTGGTATACCGGTCTGATCGAGCGCCATATCGCCGCTATTTTAAAAAAAAATCCAACATACACTTACTGACAAAAGTTAAGAAACAAAGTAATCATTTGCAAATCTCTGTATTATTCTTCATCTTTTCAAATAAATAGCTTGGAATAAAAGCCAACATAAAAAGCTAACGTTACACATGCCAATAAACAATAAGTTATCCTATTTGTAATTCTAATCTATATTGTACCTCAGAAAATAAAGAGTACACAAAAATATGGAACGGGTTACTTTGTTTTTTAACTTTTGTCGGTAAGTGTGTCACGATAGATAATGTTAACCCTTTGACTACGAAAGGCGTATATATACTCCCCGTAGATTTTATATAATACAATATAGATTAATTTCGTAACTTATCATTTTATTACTTTAAACTTCAAATTAATTTATTCACAAGTAACTACTTCGCATATTTAAACTGTGCGTGCGTTTTTTTTATTATCAATGCTCTGCATGCGTTGATCGTGCGTATATCGCGCCGTAGTCAAAGGGTTAAAGATGAATACTGCTATACTAGACTAGCGAGAAAAAACATGCGTGAAGTTTCTATCTCGACCGGAAGCCTGTCGTACCGTCCAACGGAAGGAGTTCAAGGAAATTGCAAATCGATCGTTTCTCTAATTAACCCCTGCACTGTTAATTACAATGACACGCTGCAATTGCAAACGATTCTAAGCGTTGCGAAGCTTAGAAAAGTAGATTTAGAGATTCCGTGCGTTTGCATTGCAAACGAGGAACACATAAATATTCTTTGAACCCGTTTTTTTTTGGGATCTAAAGAGATCTCGTTGATCGTGTCTCCTGGTATGCTTAGTAGTTTCTTTTATTCCTTAGAAATAGGGTAAATGACCCGCGTACTGTCACTGTTCCTATAACTGCCACTTGAATTCGTTTATTCAATGGCAAGGTAATGTATAAAGAATCGTAAGTAAAGAAATGTTCATGCTAAGTTTGGACTTCGGTTTACGTAACAACATATAGACATTGTCTATTCATTTGTACTTAATATTTGCAAATAAATATTGGGAGGTAAATGTGCTGTTGAACATTGAAGCGTGACCAATATAATTATAAAGTATGGAACGCGTCATAATTCAATAAGGCGCGACGTTTTCTATATATCTTGTATCTGTTACGCAAACTGACGTGTTAATTTATGTAAAAACGTGTTTCTATATAAATGAAACGTTTTCAAGTGACAGTGCGAAGGACATTAGATTTTGTTGTATGTACATTTTCAATTACGTAGTAATGAATTTCTTATATTGAACATATAAAAAAAATGTTCATGAATAAAAGAGATCTGTTGAATAATCGTATGTTCCAAACTGGTCTCTATGTTAACGACGTTCTAAAATAGTCAAATGAAGTTACTTAAAGCGCGAAACTTAAAGTTGCAGTACGTGGTACATTTACCCTACGTAGATTTCTTAATCTGAAGTGTAACTTTACGCGATGTTTCCCCGAAATGAACATTTCGTCACTTAGACCACTTTTCAACTCGCCCCCCCCACCAATTACGAAGACGATCATTGTAAAACCAAACAAGAAGTAGAATAGATCATTTACGATCTCACGATACCAGCTACCGATTAATAATAATCCGTGCTTCAGGAGATCGATAATTTATACTTTTACGCAACAGTGAAAGAGTTAAAGAAAGAATCAGCTGACTGCCAAAGATAGGACGCATTATTCCATTGCTTACGAATTATAAACGGAAAGATCCGGCACCCAAATCTCGCTGCTTTTCACTTGCATATAATTGACTCCGTCGAAGTCGGTGGGATTCCAAGACAAAAAACCATCGGTCCAAATCTACGGAACACAAAAATGCACACGAATCCTCCCGCCGAATACTCCACCGCGAAGCCTCGATAAAATGGAAAATCCAACTTACGAGCGTCATCCAACTGTGCAACGTCATCCTGCCGTTCCACTCGTCCTAAGCATACCAATTTGCGACAAATAATGTTTACGATTTCGGTTCTAAGTTGTCGTATGTAAATTTGTTAACCGAGAAAGAGGACTGGAGGGAATGAAAAAGATTTTATGAAGAGAAGAAGGGCGACGAGAGAGAGAGAAAGAAGAAGCGGGGCGAAAAACGTGACAATTAAGACCAACGAAGAGTGCAATAATTAACCGTTTTGCTACCAAAACTAAAAGCTTAGAGAAGAGTAGGATTTATTAATATAGAAATAATATTGGTAGAAATATTTGGATACTCTGGATAACTAACTTCACCATAATATCGATGTACGAATATTATAATACTAGAATCTTTTTGTAGTGTGTAACGGGAGAAATATAAGTACACGTTTTAGCAAATGTCGAAGAAATTCTTGAAAACGTACATATATGTACGTCCATGGTAGCGAAAGGGTTAAGAAGATGATATTAAGCGGTATGAAGTAAAGAACGAAGTTACGGGTTGCAAGACTACGAGTTGGACTTGATCGTGAATGGCGTTGGTACGAGGTGCGATGAGAAGATACAGAAGACTACAAGTTTTAAGTTAGACGTTGCAAGAATAGATGTATGGTAGATCAGGACGGGTTAATATAAAATCGTAAATGTAAGTATGAATGCAAACGTAGGTATAAAGGATAAAACGTATTAAATAACGATTAAATGGATTAAATAAAGAATAGAATAAATTTGTTAATCGACCGCTTACGAATTCTAATAACTTTGGCAAAAGCTTCATGGTGACGTTGTTTGCCGTGTCGTGCGAAACGGTTGGTCGAACATCGCGATTGTAAACGCAGAAGAGATGGTTCCTCAACCTCGCCCTCGGTGACGGATTATCGTCGTATTTGCAATAGAGTCCATTGTAGCTGAGTGTATTAACGGCGTCTGCACACCATTAGAGATATCGGACACGTATTAACACATTACCGTCCGGTGACATAAGAATATGTTTTTTCTTGACTGCTCGTAAAATACCGGAGACAAGCAAATATAGAGTTTTATACATTGTGCATTAAATGCTGGCGACCTATAAATATGTGTTACAACATATATATATGTATATATAATACGATATAAAGGAAAGTACAGACATTGCATCGTAAGTACGTACATCGAAAATGCCTAGTAAACGGAATAGAATAAAATAATAAAATAGCACGGTACTTAACACATTTAAAAGAAGTAAGAGGGATATATGCGTGCCCAAATAAACAGCGTTTAGGAACACGGCACTTTTTTAATGCGTATGGCGCCATTCAATGAGAAGGAAATCCCTTTTCTTATTGTTTTCGCTTACCTAGACATGCTATCTACCCTTTTATTCCTTCGTGCAATTATTGCAGTTTTATGTCAGTACATCGGTAGCTTCCCTTATAGTCGTTACTTGTTGCTTTTACTTCGTCGGCTACACGCAAAACTTTTCGCGCAAACAGCCCGGACCGTAATGTGTTAATATTTATCTTTCACCCTTTCCGCTCGGCAGCTTTTTTAAGCTGCTTCGCTTTGCCAATTAACCCTTTGCCTTACGACAACGAGTCACGCTTGTTCAGTGAATTGTGATGTAGATTCGTGCAATTCGTAACGAATTTTGTTCGCGAGGTTTGGGGTTTATTAAAGTCAAACTGTCTACAGCGTTTAAAGGATACGTAGCATAATATGAAAACAGTGACCAAATGTCCTGAACATTCTTGGATAGTAAAACGATTGTAAGGCAAGGGGTTAAGTTCGTTCTCGAGTGCAAAGGGTTAAATTAAATGGCGACAGGTCACGGTGAAATGGAACACTAAAACGTTGAGAAGAAACACGTTTAATATTTGTACTGTTGAATGCGAGAACGGCTTTAGGGCACTCAGGCGCTATTTTGCGTGAAATATATAAATACATCTCCTACATTTTTTCAAATATACCCTTCATTATTATAGCGACTTTGTTTCGGACTTAATGCTGCTGAGCAAATTGTATAAAAACTAATCGTGTAACAGTGGTATCGTTCGATCGATTTTGTGAATCACTGTATACAAGTAAAGTATAATTGCACTTCAAATTACTTTGCATTGTAACCTTTTACCTTTTCAACTTTTCGGACAGGTACACATTTATACTTTAAAAATAGTCTTTCACTAAAAATGGACACGCAACGTGTGCGCATTAACCCATCGAAATATTGAATTTTTAGATACGCTAATGAATTTTAAACCAACTTCACTACGTGTAACAAATGTTTAACTGTAAAATACTTGGAAACACTTTCCTCGAAATCCAATTCCGTCACTGAGGCCCGTTTTACATCCAACAGTACAATTTTACCAAATTTTATCGAAATGATCGCAAAACGAATTCACAGTTGCTCCGAAACGTTGTCTAAACACCTAGCGATACAATTTCGAAGAGTAGACCAATTTCTCTAATCGCATCAGTAAAAATAGAAATTTGCTTAATAATTCACAGTGTATGAAATGACACTTAACGACACTTTACCCGAATGATCTTTCCACGGAAGAAGGAAGAAGGCAAGAAGCGTTAGTATTCTCATTTCGACTAGAGGAGCCAACAGCCAGCAGTCGACTGAACGATTACTCGTTCGTGGACCGACGATTATTAGACGCCCCGTGAAATTCGAAGCTACAGATACGCGAGACGCCCCCAGGGTGGTTCAATGCTTTTCAAATATTTTTCAGATAAAGAGTAACGCAAGAGACGCGACCAATGGCTATTTATAAATATTTCGATGACAAACCACTGTCTGATCTGGGATTTTCAACGAGTTCGTTAAAGTTCATTCGCAAACAACCGAGCTTCTTAATTAGAAGTAACCAGAGAAGCGATCTTTTTCTTATCTAGCAAATTTTGCTATTATAGAGGTTGAAATTTGGCAAACTTTCAAAGGATTTATTTATTTATTTATTGGTGCACGGGACAAAACCCTTTAATATGCATAACTTACAAATTAGTCGTAGATGGACGTAGATACAAGGGTTGAAAATTCAACGCATTAGAAATGCAATGGTTCGCAAATTTAACACCAATGGAAATTCTACGTTTTGAAAATTTAACGCAATGGAAATTCTGTGCTTTGATAATTGATCGCGATGGAAATTAAGCAAAACAATTTTATAAATACGGAACTAATGTAACACGCTTCGAACTATAAAATTACTCTCTAAAGTGACGAAAATGTGACTGATCAAGATCTTCACCTGTGTTTTATGAATTATTACAATAACTTTATAGAGTGAAGCTTATGTTATTACTTAAGTGCTAAGTACATTCTTTAATATTGGCTTCGCGAATATAACGTTATACGCGCAACGAAACAAGTGTTTGTTCAATTATAAAATACCACTAAACCTTTGCATCTGTTTTCCCCGAAATCACTAAAAACGGACGCGCATTAAACCATTGACTAATTGCAGAACGCGATTAATTGGCGCAACATTTATTTACAATTCCCATCGTTTTAAAGACGCTGCTGTTTTATTCTAATTCAAGCTAGTAACGCCGCGTGTGAAATTAAAATGGCGAGGGGGCTAAGTACATATATAAGAACGAGTACACGATTAAACCATAGACATTTTAACCCTTTGCGGGCGAGTGTCTGCAAATTATCGCCACTTTTCTGATTTTGCGGACGCACGTTCACTGTTAACACTAGGTTTACGGACATTACGTGCATAATTTGTCAGGCTTCCGGAAAAATACGTATACTGCATATAAATATTCGAAATTAGTAGCGTGAGGATGATGAGAATCAATTAGAATACATATTCATACCATTGTATTAATTAAAGTTAACATAAATTACTGACAAATAATATTTACGGTCTCTATAATTAAGTATGAAATCTGAAATGCGTCAACGTGACGAGTTCCGTAAACCTAGTTTTAAAGCAGAAAATTTCAATGAATATGGTTGATAAACGCTTTGAAGTTTTAGGAATTTGTTTTTACCTTCGAATTATATTATTCGAAAGCTTCGAATTCAAAATCAAAATACTCTTTTTAAGTGTCATTCGTCGTCGTCCGCAAAAGGTTTAAATACTCCGAATCATCCCAAACTGATCCATCCTTTCTTCTACTCCTCTCGAGACTCGGAAAACACGGAATAAACCAATTTTTTTAATTCGTAATCGCGGCATCCGGTACGGCGATAAAAATCGAAGCGACACACTCGTTCCCTTTTGCGAAACGGGTTCATCGTTGCACGTTCCGTGCTACGTGCTTGAAATCCCGATAAACTGGCTGACAGAGAGCATGCGTACTGCTTCGTTTCTGCTAACAACTCGCCGGCACGCACGATAAGCGGCAGTCTGCCGCGCGTTTTCGTGCGATCATTGCCATGCGCTTGCTTCGCGTTTCATTCTTCGTTTAATAGACAACGCTGTGGTGCCGATTAAGACAGTACGGTAATTATAATTAAGACGATACGCGAGGATTCTAATGAGCACTGAATCGTCATTGAAGAAGAATGAAATACGTAGCGGCCCTCGACGTGGGCACCACCACTGTGCGCTTTCATATTTTGGACGAGCAAGCGCACACCGTTGCTTCCTCCGTGGAAAAGGTTCTTAATTTTCTTTCGTTAATGTGATTATTTGGATACTGAAAATAGTTTGCGGATCGGTAAGCCGACAAGAAGTCGTTGTTGGTTGATTTTAAGTTATTTAACGGTCGATTTACACGCGTATGTTAGACTGGACTTTACATTGTGGAAGATATTTATTTTATATTATATCGGAGGAGATTATTGTTGTTCGACGAGTTTTAGGAAATATATATTCTATAGCTATTGACGAAGATTAACCCTTTCGCTACGCCAGTTGAAAATTAAAAACATTCTCAACGCACAGGTGGGGATTTAGTTTTATTCGACGGAACTATGGTGCAGCGAATCTGTTTGGATCTTTCGATGCCTTCAATTTTGTGAGACGTGCAGGAATTCGCTTTTATCAAGAGATTGAATAACGGAGTTATTTCTGATAGCGGTTCTTGTTGATTCACCTCGCATATTTCGGGAAACTGGTTTTTTTGTACGGACTCGTGGAACAAAGTAAAGGTGTATATTATGATATATATATAGATTTTATATATGTATCATAAATACCTAATAATATGATACATATATATATAAAATGCAGATTTTTATGCAAATTCATATTTTTGAAATAAATTGGAACCTGGACCGAAACTAGTTTCAATTTGCAAGTATAATAACACGTGCTTTATTTGGTACAGTGTATGTTGCAACTAAGTTTCCTATAAACGCATAAAAATCAGCAACCTGCGAATGAATATTTGGGAAAACATTTTGGGATTTTAGATATGAGTCTCTGAGAAGCTAAACTCATCGACTCGGATCATTAATATTTATAAATTCTTGTAAATTCTTTAGCTTCATTAATAATTTTATTCCTGGTGATTCATGCTCCATTCTCAAAGATTAAAACAATACATTTTATGCAGTCAATTAAATTGTCGTCTAAGCGACTGACATTGACTGCAGAATAATTAATATTGCAAAATAACAATAACTCCTCCAAATTTCGAAGTCACTCCAAAAAGTTCGATACTTCATTATTCCAAACTTCACAGTTAATTACTCCAAAAGAATCGTACACAATAATTATACGCTATTTAACTAACACATCAATTTAGCGAATCACTGTAAATACAACAGATTTAAATAACATAGAAAAATAGAGCAGAAGATTATTGGCCTATTTTTAAGTACTATAAATTAACAATCAAAATATTCTCGTCTACATCTATGCGACTATAGACGAATCGATAATAGTTTCTTATAGTTACACAAGCGAAGAAGTTTAATATTTCACTGACCCTGCAACCCACATACGCGCCATTACAAAATCTTATCGGACACTATTTTTCACATACATTTGCATATGAATTGTATGAACAATGACATCGAGATATCAACGCGATTTTCATTGCAAATATCGGGAAGCAACTATAGACTTTATGTTTGATTGGATAAAACGCGACGACGTTACGTAATAAAACGTTGATAAGATACGATATCCCAAGCACGCGATTTTGACGTTATTCCTGTGTATTCATTTGCATAGTCCGTAGCGAATTATCCCCTTATTAAATCTCACGTAGTTGACATAACAGCCCAACGTTAATTCTAAAAATATCCACAATTGAGCCACTCGAAAGCCAAATCAAACAACTCCGTTTTTTTTTACTTTATAGGCATGTGTATTTTATTAACCAGGCGCATAATTTCGGAGTTTAAATGGTGAATGATGTAAATATTCAATTTATATATATATTCATTTTATTACTGTATTATATATATTGAGTTTTACTTATTATGATATTTTATATATCATATTTTATTTGATACGATTATATGATTTATTATTTTTCCAGTGGAAAAGGATATTAATTCCTTGTAAAATACGATAGTAAATACCATAAGCAATAAGCTAATTAGGTGTACCAATGAATAATCCACTTTTCTTGTTAAATTCAGCATCTGTTGTTAATAAAATCAAACATCAATTCGGTGTTAAATACATTGCTGTTGATTTGTAATATTTCACACCGTTTCGACTAGCAAGGATTAATATTTATTAATATAATATTGATTATTACTTACTTTAATATCGATTAACTCATCATCCGTATTTGGAAGCTCGACTTTTGGATAAACTGCATTTATCGACTCATTTAGAAATAATGGCACAGACTAGTCAATGATAGTGGATTACTTGTTGGTACACCTAATATTCACAAAGAAAATTAATTTATCGATAAACCTATTAATACGTTGCCGATCTTTATGCGAATTAAAGTTTCGACGAATATAAATAAAGAATTGGAAGACAAACACAGATTAATTTCGTCATTGAAATCGAAAACCGCGAAACCAATCTATTATGAAATTAATCTAAATTTATAGCATTTATAGCACAATATTACGATACTAGAAATATGCCAGCGATTATGAAAGTAGTGTAAGCAAAACAAAAAGAGATAGAAAAAGTTTCTACATTTTTGTAATACAAATCAATGTAGCACAAAATAAATGAGAAGCTAGAATTCTTTAGCTTTTTAGTTTTACGCCGTTTCCATAATTACAGACCCAAGTTTAATATACGAAATAACAAATAATAATCGTTGAAGAATTATTTGCGTCGACTATTGAGATATGAAAAAAGTTTCCAGCTAACGTTATCGTTCTTCTTCAACACTCGCTATTACGCAGCGAACATACAATTTGCGGGGGAAAAGATTGTCTCTGCGATTCGAGAATCCGCTGTCGCGATTTCCGCGACTTTTCGGTTTATTTGTTGGTATGTGAGTGATTCATACGAACCGGTTTCGAAAGGATTACGTTCCCATCTACATCCGTTATGTTTATACTTACTGCGTGCCACCAAGCGAAAGATATCGACAAAGCAAATTTACTCTAAATACAAGTTAAGTTAATACTTTAAATTAAAGTTAAACTTCGATCAAGTGACGTTACAATTTTAACAGAAGCAAAAAGTGTAGTTAATCGCTTTGGCTTAGCTCGCATATGCATATTTATCTCCGTTCATAAATCATTGCACACTTGTGGAATTAGACTTTTTGTATCGTTGTTGGAAAGCAATTGTCGCGTAATGCACTTCCAGTTGTGAATAATTAGCGAATAATAGCCTTATTTTTCAATCGAAATGTAACTGTTTTTTTTTTATTGTAACTTTGTCGAATGAATTATGAACGGCAGCGTAACATTCGACGCGTTACTCGTTAATCCACTTGTGCTCCGCATCACGCGGCTCGCGTGTAATTGTTTAAAATTCGAAAAACGCGACGCTGGCAACTGGGGGAACGCGAGATGACTGTCGATTGAAGTTTCGATACTCTTTCGCAAGAAGAGGATAGCGAAAACCGCATTTCTTAGACACGTGCCTTTGTTTTCCTGTTTTGGGTAGATATCGTAGAATTTCTTTGCCTCTTCAATTGTTTGCAATATGTCCGCGTTGCGTATAAAAAATATTTCTACTGCTATCAATTAAATTAGCAGCGTATTAAAATTCAATATCTCATTTTGTTTTAATTTTAAATTCCAACGAAAGGGTTAAATCTAAAGTTGTTCGGCTATGGAATATTTCTTTAAAATCGAGTTAAAGTGGAGAATTGCTACGATGGATTTAGAAAAATAATCGTAATGCAGTTGAAAAAGAGTACGATTTGGAATATTCCGACTAATAGTAGTAGTATGCTTGATCGGCTTCCTTCAAAGGTCTACTATGCTCCGTTTCCCGTTTGTTAGTAAATGAACATATATTATATTACTTATAAATGTATCCCCACATAAATCAACATAGCATAAGAACAGGAATACTCTATGTTATTAAATGCTTGATGATACTGTAACCGTCTGCACAGATATAGTAGCTAACTAATTCTATATAATTATGAAACCATGATCTGAGCTGATCATTATGAATTCGCAGAAAACTATAAAGGTACAAAATGCAAATAGTATACAAGAAGCTGCAGAATGCAAATAGTATACAGAAAAATACACAAAATATTAAAAATAAAATACCAATTATACTATTTAGCGGGTGAAGTAGTAATCTCCTATTTAATTTTGCCTTACAAAAACATAACAACTTTGCATAAAAATCCACGATCTAATAAACCTATAGTTATTCTATCCTACGTCTACTCACAATTAATTTATTTATTTCACACAATTATTATTATAATAATAATTATTATAATTTATTCTCCATCCATACATTATACAACGTTTTTGGATTTTGTATCTTACACTCTTTGACATTACATTAGCTTATAACGATTGATTCTCTACTGTACTAGCTTATTCTATTTATCATAATTACCATATTTCTGTTCATATTTGTATTTGCGCTGCGATGTCGCCAAATTTACTCTTCTCTGCTGTCCTCCTTCATCGAATCACCCCTCCCCCATTCCTTCCTTTTATTTCCTGTTCGTACCTCCTCGTGTACTCGCACGCCTTAACACTCAGGTCCCCTACAAGTAGCTCCCGAATTGCTACCTCCAAACCATTTGTATTTCTTCCTAGGCTGTTTCACCACTCTAGTATCTCCCCATCCACCTTATTGTTCATTCCCCCACATTTCCATATGTGTGGCCACAATTCTTCTTCGCTTCCACAAATAATACACCTTTCGTACTCCTTGTTCCTGTATTTCTTATTCCCGACGTTCCCACATCTCAGTCGGGCCCATTGCTCCTTATCTTTCCTGCTGGTATTTCTGTCACTCCAGTAATTTTCCTGTCCCAGCTCTTTCTTTATTTTGTGGCGCTGTAGAGAGGGGATAGGATAGGAAAAAGGAAGGGTGTTGCGTTTCGTCCTGGGCCTGCTAGTGGACTCATCAGTAAGGCTACCTAGCAGGCCCTGCCTTAGACTTGGGATATTGGAAGGAAGGTTAAAGGCGGTATATATATGGACGAGGTAGATGGAGCGAGTACTTTCGAGAAAGTCCTATTTTTGTATGTCCCTCTAGTGGTAGGTGCAGGAGAGCCGCCACAATTTCTTTGTACCTATCACAGTAACTTGATCCCTCTATTCTTGCCCATCTTCTCTGTATGTTCTGCTCTACCCGTCTCTCTACTCCTTTCATTAACTTCTTCTTTAGTAGCCTCGACTTCTCCGTGTTCATCTCCTCTTCCATCAAAACTATTACTTCTCCATCTCCCACCTCTTCGCATGCTCTTCTTAAGGACTTTATCCATTCCGAATCTACCCCATTTCTCCAACCTCTTATTTCTTCCTTTATGCATATTCTTGGCTATCTTGTTTCTTCAATTCCAATTATTTCCAATAAATATTTGCTTGCTCTGATTCTTGCTTGGATCTCGATACTCTCCTTTCCTGCCTCCATTTGCCATATATAAGTTGGCGTGTTTCTATCCAGTCCCATGCACATCTTCATGTACCTGTTTTGAATTCTCTCTGCTTCTTCCTATCTTCTCCACTCCCAAACCTCTGCCGCGTAAAGCAATTCCGCCTTTACCAAGGTGTCCATCGGGTACTCTCTTTTTTTAAGCGTGTTTAGACCTGCTCTCATCGTCGTGCCCCAGGCCGTGTTTATCGCTTTCTGGCAGTTGCTGGCTTGTGTTAATACATCCTGTCTGAATGAGTTTCTAGTGGAGAACCAGCACTCAAGATACTTGTATTTGCCAATCACCTCGAGTTCCCTCCCATTCAGTTTCCAGCTTTCTTGTTTCTTCCTTCTTCCTCCTTTACTGAAGATCATAATTTTCGTTTTCTCTTCGTTGATTTCTAATTCATTTCTCTTGGCGTACTTTTCTAGATTTCCTAGCATTTCTTTTAAGCCGTCTGCTTCGTCTGCCACCAAGGACACGTCATCCGCGAACTTTAATTCGAATATTTTCGTGTTCCCTATTACCGTACTGCCTGCATTATGCCTCTCCCATTCCTCGTCAATGTCGTCTATAAACACGCTGAATAACGTAGGACTTAGTGGGCAACCCTGCTTTAGTCCTTTCAGTGTCAGAAATGTCTCCGTCAATCCCTCCTCCGTCCTGTGTTCACCGTCCTCTCGTTGATACTCCGTATCATTCTTATGATACTTACGTCCTCTCTGTTCACACCCTCTCGTTCTCTCCTCGTCTCCCTCCATGTGTTTCATGAAGTGTTGGAGCCATCATTTCCTTTTGATTCCATGGCCCGCCCTCCGTTTGTGTGGTCTGAAGCTTTTGAGCTCATTGCAAAAGCTCGTCATGTCCCTGCTTTTCTCCAGCCTTTTCCATTTCTCTTCTTTCCATTTTTTAATTTTCTCCTTGTATAACTTTTTCAGCTTGTTTCTTTCTCCGACCAAGTTCATCCTGTCTTCTACTCTCTTTGACCTTCGATATTTTTTCAGCAGTCTTCTCACCACTCTTCTCTGTTCCCCATACTCCCTGTCCCTAACAATGTCCCCTCCCGCTCCTCTACTCTCTAATCCTGATTCCTTCGCTGCTTCCCTTATTATCCTATTAAAAAATTGCTGTCTGTCCTCTACACCTCCTTGCCCTTTTTCATTTTCTTTCCATCTTCCTCTCAGTTTCTCTTAAAATTCTTCCATCTTTTCTTCCTTCCATATCCAGTGGGTCTTGTTTCTTTCCATTTCTTTCTCCTCCCATCGTTCGTTTCTAGGCTCTTTCAGGTCCAGCTCTGTTCTTAGCGGTAAGAGGTCCGACTCTCCCCATTCCCCTACTACCAGCTTCCTCACCATTAGTTCTTCCTCTCTCTCCTTTACTATTGCATAGTTCAGCACGGAGCTATTCCTTATACCTATGTAAGTACACACCTACCTGTTAAGTGTATGGGTTGCAATTATGTTGACTATTTGTATAAAGTTTTATTGCATCTGAAGTCATGTGTCGACCGTTACAATACACGATTCGAAGTGTCTCGAACCGCGCGGACCCGAGCTCCCCCAGGTGGGGCTCGTGGCGGTCTACACGCGCGCGCGCACACACACAAACAAAACTACCTTCCCTGTCTCCTTTCATTCTTCGGTTAGGTATTGTTAGGCTATACTCTTTACATAGTCCTAACAATTTTCTACCTTCCACGTTCAGTACTTTATCTTCCGAGCTCCTTTTCCATTCCTCTTCTTCCATCATCTCTGTCCTAGCCTGTTCTCCTCCAATCCTAGCATTCCAGTCTCCTATCACCATCAGCTCTTTATAGTCCCGTATGCTTTCCTCTATCTTGCCCTCTATTTTCTCTCGTACTGCTGTGACTCTCACGTTGTTGTAGACCGTTATTATCATTACTTTGGCGGACTCTTCCTTTATTACAAAGCCATAGTCCCACCCCTTGAGTCTGCAATTCCCACTGCTCTTTCTTAAACCTAATATTTGGCCTCCCTTTGCATTCCCTTTCACCACCTCCCTTATTGCACTTTTAACCCACCAGCCATAGTTCCTATCTAGCTTCTCTACTATCTTTTTGGTATTCTTGTGTTCTACCCACATCTCTTGGCACAGAACCCAATCAAACTCCCTTATGTGTTCCCACGCCTCTCTCATCCTCCTTATCCTCGCCACGTTCCAGCATATCAGTCTTCTTATTCCCTCTCTCCCACTGGTCCTTGCTTTTTCCAAAAATTTATCCTTCTCAATTCCCCTCTCTCTTTATCCCATTTTCACCATGTACCATTCACCTCCATCTTTAGATACCCGATCCTCACCTTATTACCCTTGCTGCGTTCCTCCCTTACCCTTTCTCTAATTATCGCCTGTATTCCCCCTCTCCTCTCTTGTGAGGTCGTCTTCAATGAAGATTTGTGTCCCTTTCAGTTGTTTCTTCTTTTCCATAATTAATCTTTTTTTTTTCCAAGTTAGGTAGCTTTACAAGTATTTCTACATTGTTGTTCGTTCCCATTCCTATCTTTGTTACCGATTCTACTTTCTCTTGTATTCCTAGTTTGCTACTCAATAGTTCCTCTACTCTTTCCCTGCCCTGTCCTTGCTCCGACTGCAAGCCTTTGATTCCTTTCTCTCCCTCAACTCCATTCTTCTCCATATCTTCTTTAGTTCCTTAATCCCCCCTTCATTCTGTCCTCCACCATTTTCCATGCTGTGTATTTTTATTTCCTTGTCTTTTCTCCAGTCTTCCTCCTGCCTTCATCCCTCTTTTATTTCCTCTTCCAGTTTCTTCAGTCTTCTATCTAATCCGTCTCTCTCCGACTCCCATTTCTCTTCCTTCCTTCTCAGGTCTTTCCTCAGGTCCTCTATTTCATCCCTGAATACTTCTTTCCACCGAGCTATTTCTCTCCTAATCTCCGATCTTATTTCGCTTCCTTGATTTTGGATACTCATCAGTATCCTTTTTTCCATCCCCGACACTTCTTCTTCTATTCTTATTTCCTTCTCATCATTGCTATGTGCCTCCCATTCATCTAGACTCTCTTCTTCTGAGTATCTTCCCCCCACTCCTTTCTCTTCCCTTTCGTCTTTATCACCTCGGTTTTGTTCCCTCGTATTACTTCCCTCCAAAAATATCTTTGTTGTTTCCCCTTCTTTCTTTATCTGTAATTTCCTTAGGGATTTATCACCTTCTGCTTGTCGTTTCATCCTTTCTACCGTTGTCGGACTCCCTTTTCCCTTTCTTCCTTCTTCTTTCCCTCCCTTACCGAACGCACTTTCTACTTTTGACATGGTTCACCTATTCGCTATCCACGTTATTCGTCTTCTTTTTTTTCCGTCACTAATTCTAACCGCCAGCTTTTTGTATGTTCTTACTCCTAGGATTTTATCTTTATTTTTCACACACTGACTGTACAAACATTCACGCGCTCTCCTTACACTTTTCCTTACCACCTTCCTTCACCTGTTTTAATTCCTAGTCATATTTTCCTTCATAATCACTTTCTACTTCTGGACTACACATTCGCCAAATTTCTATCTCCCTCCATTCTCTAGCAGTTCCTCCCCTACGTCTACTCTAGCATGATTTTTGCTTAAACATTAGGTGGAACTTTTGTATCCAAAACCAGGCTACGTGGAAATAGATCCGGACGAGTTATGGAGGACCATAGTGAACGTAATAAAGAACACCTTAAAAGGTAATCTGCTCTAATTAAAAGAGAATCAATCCCAATCTAATCTTCCTCATCGTTCGAACATCTAAAATTGAACAGAGAGCGAAATAAAGCCGGAATCAATCGTTTGCCTTGGAATTTCTACGCAACGAAGCAGCTTCACGACATGGAACATGACAGACGGGAAGCACTATCACAAGTGAGCGCTACGACTGTCTTCCATTGTTCATTTTTATTGGCAGCCATAATGATGGTACTGTGCATTTATCTCGCGTTTCAGCTTCATCACGTGGAAAGACCTACGCGCTGACGGTATGGTGAAGGAATGGAACTCGTCGATAACTATGAAAGGATTACGCATGGGGTCGCAAATTTTGTACACGCTTTCCAGGAGGAAACGATTCCTTGCTGCCAGCGTTTTCAAATTTATGAACACTCAGGTTCATATTCTCTCTATTAACTTCGAATATAAAAATATATATTAACCGAACCACTGGGAATTAATTATCGCGTATCTATTTTGAAAATTTCGATTCCAACGCCATAATTAATTATCGCGTGTCTATTTTGAAAATCTCGATTCTAACGCCATAATTAGTTATCGCGTATCTACTTTGGAAATTTCAATACTGACGGTATAATGGATGATATCTCATTTAAAACAGACCAACTATAATTAAATTCTCTGCAATTGTAACAGGACACTAAATATTTCATAAGTAATTTGAATATTATATTAAAGGATGCGCTGTGAGGAATATTTTTGTTTCAATCTATATTTTCTTTGAAGTGAAATTTTTATATAAACGAATAATATAAGAGAATCGAATGGTGCGTTTTAGACGAGACAATCTGTATATTAATTAATATAGGAAGAATTATGTAAAGTGACCCCGATTTTATATAATTCTATTCTATTTTTAATTCTAACATCCTTAACATAGCGATTAACCCACGAAAGATTAAGTAAAGTGGAGTTACTTTGAAAAATACTATAAAATACTTGAAAGATACTTAAACAGTTTAAGCTACTCTAAAGAAGCAAAATATTTTAATCGGTTGCAAATTGTGCAAGCAAAACTAAATGTTTCGAAAATGAAATGATGTTCGCGTTGTTGCAAATGTTTCACTTACTATTGGTATTTTATTTGCGGCAAAAAGTTTAATTTAGTATTTGCCTTAATTTATTTTCTTAGGCTTATCCTTTCTATTGTATTATTATTTTTTCCTAGCCCAATTTGATTTAATTATGATTTACTTTTTGTTACTCGTATTACGGTGGAATTTAGGTGTCTCTGCGGTTATTATGGGCCTTGCAACACGTGCCAGGTTTGCAGGAAGCGGTGCACAACGGAAATGCCGTTTTCGGTGGCGTTGATTGCTGGCTTTTGTATAAACTCACCGGTATTCATTTCATTATTATACTTCAAACAAAACCTACTTTACTTTATAATAAACAACGAAAGGGAATAAAACATAAATATAAGAAAAAAGAATAAAATAAGGAAACAAGACACCTGAATTTTAGAGTACCTATTTTGTCAACTATTTACTTTCTATTACTATCTATCACTACTTTTCCGTTACTAATACGAATACGTAGGGATAGGAATAAAGCATGAGAAACGTTGTAACTTCGTAAAGAATAATTTTGGGTATTTTCTTATAGGAAGACACGTGACGGATGTTTCAAGCGCGTCGGCAACTGGAATTTACGATCCGTTTACTATGTCATGGTCGGGAGTGATGATAAATCTTTTAAAGCTTCCGAGCAACATCTTTCCGGAAGTGGTGGACACCAGCGGAAATTTTGGCCTCACTCCCAAAGAAATATTCGGAGTTGAAATTCCCATACTTTGCTCAGTAAGTTGTATCACGGATATATCTGATCGAACGGACAGTTGCATACCATTTTGCTACTAACTTAATTTGTTAGCAATAATTCTTTCGCTTTTATACACTTGTTTGATATTTAGAAATTAATAGAATTTATATCGTTAATTAATACATTGCCCTACGAATTTTTCAGAGACTATCTCTTGTAACGTTAGCTAGCTATTATTTTAACGCTGTATCAAATATAGAACATTGAAATGTTATAATTAATATGGACTCGATAATCCCCTATCTTGCATAGCGAAACAAAAGTTGCAATTGAAAGTGAACTTCATTATAGATACAGACAGTGTGTCTTCGTTCTATTTAAGTTATAGTAGTCATCACTTGCAAGGGGATAACAGTGGGTGTAGCGGAAAATAAAAGCGCACAAACTTTCCGTTCGACGCTAAATGAATCTACGAAGCATCCGAAGAAATTTGGAGTAATTAGAAAATTAATGATGGTATTTAAAGTAGATGGCAGATCAATCAGCTTCCCTGTTTGGTTCAGGATCCACGCAAGCGGGAAACTTGAAAATTACGATGGGAACCGGAACTTTTGTGAACGTGAACACGGGACTTAAACCTCACGCCTCCATCACGGGTAATTTCTATTATTCACTTATACCCAAAAGAAGATCCATAGAAATTATCGCGAACAAATAGAGAAACTCAATGTGCAAAATTCGAACGGTTTAACGAAAAGTCTGAATGAAATTCACGTGAATATTAATGAGTTTGACGAGTACATTTGACTGCAATTTGTTTGTGTTACTTTTGTAACAGGCTTGTATCCGCTGGTCGGATGGCGCATAAAAGATGAATTAGTATACCTAGTGGAGGGTGCATCTAACGACACTGGAGTTCTCATCGAATGGGCCAAGAAAATCGGTAACTATTCCCAGCGAATCCACGAAACATTTGCCGCAAATATTTTATCCTATGACACACTAATTTATCGTATATAATATACAGTGATTCACGGAATCGATCGAATACTTTCATTCGTTATACTTCTTATTCAACGAAAGTTTAATCATTAGCTATGCAAGTTTGGGAACTAAGAATACTGCACTTATTGACAAAAGTTAAGAAACGTGGTACGTATTTGCGAAGCTTTATGTCGTCGTTCGCTTTTGAGATACATGGAATTGAATTAAAAGCGGACGAACTTGTTATTTATTGATGTATATGTAATATTATATTTTTATGTTATTGCAAATTCTAAGCTATGAATCTTAGGAACAAGAGGATTCGTAATTACGAAAATTCGTAAGTGACTACTCTGTTTCTTAACTTTTGTCAGTAAATGTATATAGAAAATAATCATATGATAGTGCTGTATTTTTGGTAGCTTATGTTCTTCTCGATTATAATTCACAATTAATGTGCTCGCATAGATTACTAAATGAGCTAGTCGACGAATCGGTAGAATTTAAAACATACAGAGCTTATACCTTGTTTCAGGTATAATTAATCAGCCTGCTGAAACAGCGAGCATTGCGAGCTCCGTAAATGATTCTGACGGAGTGTATTTCGTGCCTGCGTTCAGTGGACTGCAAGTATGTCCGGCATTTTTCAATTTAATCCTTTTGCACTCGAGAAATTTTGTAGATAAAGCGATCTATCAGTGATCATTATCATCTGATACACTTTCGGATGACTTAAAGCAGAGGTCTGCAAAGTACTCTTTTCAAAGGTATTAACCCTTTACGGACGAGCGTCGACAAATAGTCGCCTAATGATTTTTTGGCTTTCCGAACCCACGTCGACTTTTAAAGCGCAGAACTTAATGCAATGAATACTTAACGTGATAATAAACATTTGAAATGGTTGGAAATGAAATGGTTTCGAACTGAAAAGCGCGAAAACTCAAAGACGTGGAATTCAAAACTAAAGTACTCTCACAAGCGTCATTACTTCTCGTCCGCAAAGGGTTAAATATTTTTAGGCTCTGCGGACCAAACGGTAAAATTGGGATTACTCTCTGTGTATATTAGATATATTTACGAATTCTTCGTTGATGGAATTAGCTACTTGTAACAATTAATTACAAATGAAATGAACAGAACTCTTCTTTTTAATATACGCGTAGATAACACTTCGGTTACACCGAATTCATGGTCTCTGTAAAAAGAAATTGCGACCTTTGACTTAAAGTATCATTTCGATAAATGGGAATCTCTTGATGAACACTTTAATTCGCTTCGCTTTGATACAAATGGGAATTGTATTGGTGCAAACGAATAAAGAAAACATAAAACGCCAAAGGAGTGCAAAGGGTTAAAATTACCTATTATTCCTTGGCTTTTGTCTTTCCGAATAATTTCTAATTCTTTTGCAGGCTCCCATAAACGATTACGCTGCAGCCACGGGTTTCATAGGCATAAAGCCAACCACGGAGAAGAGTCACATTATTCGATCGCTGTTAGAAAGTATCGTTTATAGGATATTGCTGCTCTACGAATCGCTGTGCTCCGAGACTTGTTTCACTTACCATAAAATACGGTTAGCGAAAAATTCTCCCGCGAAAATTTCACTAACACACGTACACCGCGAAAGTTTACGCGTTTATAGAAAATTTAAATACGCGAGGAAGAGCAGAATGCGCGTAGTATGCAATAGCATAGAAAATAGACAAGATGCGATTAAAATTATAATAGAAATTACACCGATATAGTTACAATGGAAGTTAAATATTTGTAAGATTAAACAATGTTCTCTGTTCGAGTTCCGCTTGTTCAATTTTATTTACAACTATATAAACCCGCGCAAACATTCGTGGTGTACTTATGTGTAAGCAGAGATCATACTGAAGATTGGTGTTGCAATTTGTAACAGGGTTGATGGAGGAGTGTCCAGAAATGATTTCGTGTTACAATTGCTGGCGGATCTAACAGGTCTAGATGTGGAACGTGCAACAAGCACAGAAATGTCTATTTTAGGAGTAGCATTCCTCGCTGGTTTACAATGCGGTATGTAAATTACTATGCTGCATTTAGATCGCGGGATCGTGTGACAGAATACAATGGCTTTCGGCTGGTTTCGTATTTGAAGCAACTAGTACGATACTCGTCGTATCAACCCATAAATCAAAAGACGAATTCGATGCTTTTTACGCAAAATTCAACGTTTCATTTGTTGAAATCATTTATTTGTAATATGTAACAGCCTGCAAATCGCTGCGTTTGAGTGAATAATATTTTCATGGATTTTAAAGTAAAGGCATTGGATCGTAAAAATATCTACCTTTTTTCGAAGCGATTATAAAAATATAAATTGCATTGTCGCGTAATGAAAATCTGTGCGACCTAGATTTTACTTTCCCCGCATAATAATGGAGAAAGTTCTGAGCATTGCGCTTATTTAACGGTACACTTTCTCGCGTAATGCAAGGCGCAGGAGGATTCATAACGCGTACAAGTCATAATCATAAATTTGCTACTTTACTACCGGAGCAAGCAAACGTCTAAAATGCACGCGTCGAAGAAGAGCTGATAAAATGCGACTGAAATTCGAGATTTATATACATATAGTTCCAAACATTAAAACGCGCAACACTTTGAAATTCTAAACCTTTGAATCCTTAAGTATAGAGTTTGCAAATTTTTATAGAATTCTTCAGGCTTCGAAATCATAAATATCAGAACTTGCGAGGAACTTTGGAATTTGCGATGCTTCGAAATTTTTAAGCCTTGGATTTTTTACGCAATTTTGCAACTCATGTTTTAGGTATTTGGAAGAGCAGAGAAGATGTTTTGAAGCATCGGAAAACGGAGACGATATTTAAGCCAAACGAAGAGAACAGAAGACGATATCAACCGATAATTGCTCAGTGGAAACGAGCACTGCAAAGGCTTGGCCAGTGGTATTAAATATATCTGCTAATCCGAATAAACCAGAATACATTGTGCGATAAGAAAGATTTAATAATATCTTGTATACTATACGGACATGTTCGATAATGGTTATTTGTAAATAAAGGTGACCTGTTTTTTGTAAAAATACACGATAATGTTTTCTTTCGCGCAGCAAAACCTACTCTTACCAAGCGGATACTATACTAAAAAAATAAAATTGCAGAAAAAAGAGTATTATGTACCCATTTGAGGAAATTTTTTACTGATACAATTATTGTATCAAATTATACTCTATAGTTTTACCGAATTAAATGGTACGATATAATTAGAATAGCAGAAACTTGAAATTAAATATTATTTTACTGATTTTTTAGCGGGGGAATCTTAGTGACCGAACTCCGTAATTTATGTTTAAAAGATAAGCTCTACACTTTAAGGGTTAAACTAATACTATATTAATTACAAGTCCAGGAATGTCATACTATATACCACTAGATTTAGCCAGCTTTCTTAACTATGGCAAAATTTCGACGGACGACTAAAAATCGTCTTTAGTATCCAAAGTAATAAATGGACTTGTGTCGCTTTAAAAAAGGGGCTCATATATTCGACCCATGTTTAACTCAATTTACAGTGGACCACCGAAGCGTACTAAAACGTATACCAAATTTAAGTATATGTATGTAAGATTAGACATAAGTCTGCTGAAGTTTTTGTGAAACTTTATCAGAATGCGCTACGGTTAAGCATTAGACAATAGCAAAGGGTTATTCAAAATAAACTATAGGAACACCTACCTTCACTTTTTTTCTTTGCCTTCCTGCTTTACCCTTTTCTAATCTGTTTTTTATTTCTATTAACTTCGTTCGTTCTCGTTTCAATTTTTATTTTTTTTACCTCTATTTTACTAACAAACATGGCGTTTGACAGATATTCTCATTCAACATCCTAAAGGTACTTTTGGATCACCTTATATATGGAAATAATAGTTTATGTAGATATTATTGAAACGCGTAGTTATAGGAAAAAGAATGAGATATTATACTATTATGTAACTCAAACCCGAAAAACACTACAGTGTACGGGGGGTGTAATAAAATGAAATTATACATTCGTCCCATTTTATTATCTCCTTTCTTAAATTCCAAGAATTTCATAAGAAAGAGAAGAATTGAAGCAAATCATCGATCTCAAATCATACACAGATAATAATAATTGATCAAACTTGTTTCTGAATTTGCAAACATATGATTTTAGAAACGAAGAAAGTGACGTGAAATAAGATTTACAAAAGGGTGAATATGATCTGCGAAGGGATGAATTTGGAGAACAATATTTATACGTAACTTAATCTGTACTTAACTATATTCGTAGTATCTCTTCTTTTTGTATAGATTTGTTTACCGCCAACAGCAATAAATAAACGAGGAAGTAAATGAAAGTGAGATCTAGAAAAAGTCAAGGATAATCGAGTGGAATCTGCAAGTCGAAATCGACACATTTTCCAATGCTATTCAAGATGGCTGCCATGGGTTGCGTGCGATCGCGAGTTTATAAGAAAATTACATATTACACTTTGGTAATGAAAGCATTGGCAGAGTTAAAGGCTGTCCGATCCCCTGATAAATCTTTCATTTTCATGACGTGTAGAGAAGCTCGTCATGCTTTTCATCAAAGCTTCCAAGTTCAGCGTTGCAAAAAATGCCGCGCATAAAAACGTCGTCGAAAGCCTTGAAGTAAAAATATTCTTATTTCAAAGTGAATCGTCGGTGATTCAATAACAAAATTCAATTCGATTCGTCAATGGTATTAAAAAAAACTGGAATAATGAGCCCAAGTATATAACTTTGCAGAAATGATTTCATTTCAAACTAAATATACAGTGATCACTAAAAAGTTTAAGTCGATTCGATAAAAACCTTAAAAACAAAATGAATGGGTGGAAGTATGAAACTTTACAAAGAAATCCTTGCATTGGAAATTATCGATTCTCGAACTCGATTCGTTGACGATATTGAAGAATACAAGTAGTTATTATACTTTCTTCAGTAAATTGGAATTGTATATTAGAAGAGAGGGATTTACTAATTTATCGCTTTTATCTCGACAAATGTTCCTTTACTTTTTCATCAAACTACTCCTCGTTTACGGATATCGTTTGCATCGATCTTTTAAGAAAACCGCGTGCACCGATTTCCTAATGGTATTAAGCAACACGGTTAGAGATTACGTGCCTGGCTTTCTCGATTACGCTTACATCACACGTGAATCTACACGCGAAGGGTGGCCGACTACATCTCAATCGATGGAGAAAGTTCGAAGAAAGTCAACGCAGCTACTTCGGAAAAAAAACCCGGCGAACAAGGAAACGGAAGCGCGATCGAATCGACGTAAAAATTTGAGGAAAAATACGTCTCCCATTTTCTTAATCCCTTGCGATTAAATTAACAATTCAATTCGATCTGAACGCAATTGCAATTGCTCTACTATTCAATATGAATGCAATTATGATTCCGGTATTATTAAATACGAATGCAACTGCAATTGCAGTAGGTATTATTTAATACGAATGCAATTGCAATTGCAGTAAGTATTATTCAATATGAATGCAATTGCAATTGCAGTAAGTATTATTTAATATAAATGCGATTGCGATTGCAATTGCAATATTATTTAATATGAACGCAATTGCAATTCCTATATTATTAAATTCAAATGTAATTGCAGTTCTAATATTACTGAATTCGAAACCAATTCCAATTGTAATATTATTGAATTAGTAGGCAATTGGAATTTTTTTGTAACATTGCCCAATTTTAAGGCACGCTTATTCGACACGAGTTGAATTCGATATTGCGCAATTTATAATATAACTCTTAAATTTAATTTGACTTAAATTTAAGTACATATGCTATACGTACTTGTAATATAACATAGTGTACATATTAATTCAGAGTCCTGTCACAAAATTCAGCGAGTATTTATGGTAAACCGAATACAATATTAATGTACCAAATAATTTCCATAATTCCATTTTGACAGAGAAATATAATGTATTTAATTCTAACAACAAATAAGTAATAATATATATATATTATATATGTAAAATTTTATTCATATAAAATCTTCATCTGTATTGTTAGAATGGAGTTTATAGTAATTTATAATTACATTTATAATACTTAGTTTAATATTTAATATTTATATATATAATCCTTATAATATTATCAATTACTATAAATTCCATTTTACCAATAAAAATGAAGATTTGAACCGACTAAAATTTATAAGACTTTAAACATAGGCATCGAATTAATTTGTACAGCTAATATTATCATAGTTCGGAAGGTTCTCGGTTTTGGAGAGATTGGAAAGTTCAAACCCAAAGGCTAGCATTATCATCGGAATGGAATAGGAATGGAAAAAATTTCCAAAATGGTAGCTGATGATCCACGATAAAACATGCCGATCACCTGCGTTTGTATGCAAATGAGGACGACCTCGTCTTCGTTTTTTTTTTTGACTCGATGCATAAGTTCTAATGAACTGTTACTCCCGCCAGTCGCTTCCATTGTTACTGAAATCGTCGTTCCATCGTCGATTTTCATCGACACCGCTTCAACGATCAGTCGCGCCAACAATTTTCTTCCTACTTTCCCTGCAAATTGTCCATTTTAATTGCAACGGATTGTTTCAATCGGACAACGCGTTTAGTGTTCGGTGCGCGTTCAGTGATTTTTACTATCGTTAAAGGTGAAGCGTTGATTCGTGGCAAACAATAAAAATGGTGAGTGCGCAATTTATGATAGACTCCGAAAACCGCGATCACGAATTTTTCCACTAGCGAATCTTTGCCTAAAACAAATTTCTTGCGTGCTAAGATGTTTAGTAGCAAAATGAGAAGTGTCGTTCTTTAATAAAAATAAAGAACAGTGAACAGAGATTCTAAAACCATAATTGCAATCTTTTCCACGTCGAAATCTTTACCGAAAACAAAGTTTTAATAACGAAATGAGAAGCATCGCTAATTAATAAAGATGAAAGACGGTGAGTTTAAATTGTAAAGACCACGCTCAAACGTTTTTCTACTAGCGAATATTTACCGAAAACAATTTTTTTCCACGCCGAGATTTTCAATAACAAAACAGGAACTATTATGATTTAATGAGAATGAAAAGTTGCCAGTGTAGATTAAAAAAAAGGAAACTCATGACACACAACGAAACAGTTACATCGCTTAAACTCTCAACATCGAAATACAGTAACTCTTTATGCATTTATGGAAGATTTACATAAACGTGCAAAAAATCATACATTGTATAAAATATGTAAAGTGGAGTGCATCTTATAACACTTCGACGATAATGTGAATTAACGTAAAAATACGAAATAGTAAAAATATGAATTTGCATAAAGCTCCGCGGTATGATAATATTAATTTCACTATTGTAAACTAATTTAACCCCTTGCCTTACGATTATTTTATTATCTACGTGTACTAGCGTTAGCTGATCGCTGCTTTCTTATCGTGTCACGTACTACAAATCACTGGAATATTATAGGTAATGTTAATTCGGTAGCCCTCAACCTTACAACGCAAAGCCAAAATTAGGGTTCGAATTAGATTTCATCCTAAATACTATGCGTTTTTGTTAAATCTGTGCTGGAATTCATAGAACGAGTGCGAGTCGTTATTATAGGCCAAGGGGTTAAAGTAGATTAAAAATCGCTGATTTACAATCGCAAAGTCCGACCGAAAAATATTTCTAAGCTTTCGGATAAATCGTTGCACGATAAAAACAAGAGGAGCACGAGGGCTGTTACGGTAGATTCGAGAAACAGATGAGGAGGAGCTGTTCTATGTGGTCGTTGAAATCTACATAACAGCGCATACCTGGGTCGAGGCGAAACCTGCGCGGAGAAAGGGGAGGATCACCATTTTTGGCCACTCATTTGCATACAGCGCGAATATTTAGCGGTTCCTTAAGCGAGAGAATATTATTCCGGTTAGCCATGGAACTGAGACATGTTTGATACGTTTACGTTTAGAATTGACACTTGTGATACGTTTGCAAACGATTTCAGATGTAACACGTATTGTACATATGTAACTATCTTATAATAGATACGTATCAATTGTATCATGCTTGATACCTGTTTAAGTATAATTACGAAGACCCGAATACGATTCAAACAAAATCTATATCGTGAATTTATATCGAATATAATAATAATAATATAATATTTTTTTTTTTTGTCCATTATTTTGTGTCGCATGAACCTCTTAGGTTATTAGCGACAACAGAGGGGCGAGATTTATAGGTCATTGTAGAGCATGGATTGCTTTAGATACTGTAGGAGTCTTGATACTGTTCCGCTGTCCTTTAGGTTGTCTTTTAGAGTAGGTTTGATGTTGAGTTGGTTTCTTAACGGAAGGAATATTTCACATTGCAGTACAAGGTGATCTACTGTTAGGGTCGTCTTGCATCGTTCGCAGAGTGGTTGGTCTTCTTTGTAATATAATATTGTATCTTATTATTTACACTGAAATCATCTGATCTTTTCGAAAATGAATTTGTAGACTAGTGTTGCTGTGAGCGAGGAAATTATTTTATTTTCGCTGTTGAAATTAGTTAAACAATTATCACTGATATACACTTTCCTCTGTCTTATTGACAACTACGTGATATTTTACCAATACCGATTACAAATTATCTTGATACACGTTCGATACCATGTCAATGTATTCGGGATTCGATATGTATTGGTATTCATAAGTATGTCTCGAAAATCGTCCCACCACTAATTCTGGTCTGTTTCTCGTGTCCGTGATATTTCTTGTTGCATATTTTCGATTCTCTCGCGAAGAAAGCGAGCGTGAAGTATAATTAATCGCGGCATAATTCAAGCACCGAGAGTGAAGTTAACGATAGAACTATTAAGGTCATCAAAATGCCGGCTCACTTGCTTATCACGAAAATTACATAAACACGCAGCGGTACATTTTTTCAGAAAATACGAACGTAGATTCGTTTAGGTTGCATCGTATATTTTTTTTCAGATCATCTATCATCTTTAGTTCTTCGGTAAAAAGACGTATGCGTATATTTTATTCAACGGTAGTTCTAGCGTTAAAGTAAAATGAAGACGCTAAGGGGTGTTTAACAAGGTGTGAAAACGCGAAGTGCAACTTTGCAATGCAAAGAAGGAGATATTAGCACTTTGCTCACTAATGGTATGCACGCGTCTCGCTTGAACGCTGGAAAATTATTACGATTCCAATAGTTCGAAATAAATAGAATTTGATTGCAAAAATAAAAAGTAAAAAGGAAAATTTCTACCAAGACACGAGAATTCGAAGCGAAGCGAAGAAGACATTATTCGGAAATCGAAGGTGAAAAGTTAGGTTTAAAAATGAGAAATAAAAATCCGCGGTATATGTAGTTGTACCAACTGAACAGAGCGTCAAGTTTTTCGAGTCAAGGAAAACTTCTATCGAGACAAAAGAATTCGAAGCGAAGCGAAGAAGACATTATTCGGAAATCGAAAGTGAAAAGTTAGGTTTGATAATGAGAGATCCTAATCTGTTATGCTTCGCGCGTAATTAGCGATCGGAAGAAATGAGGCGAAAATGTAGGCTACTCGAAGAGGGAATGTAAATAAATGCATCGCAAAATGTGCAAGCTTACGATTACGGAAACCTGGCATAATTTTCATATACAGGGATTTGTGCAGCTGCTACAAATTGCCGGATATGTTAACCATTTCTCAGTTATATAATGTTGGCGCATTATCTTAGTGCGTCACAACGTTCGGCTAATTAAAACATAGATCTCGAGTAGAATTCGAGTAGATCTCCAACACAAAAGAACAAATATATTATTGCGATAAGACAGTAATTTTTCTACTCCCAAACTTTATATTTATTTCTACTTGTGGCTATAAAAATACAAACTTATTAAATATGGTAAACTTAGTAAACTTAATATGAAATTAATCGAATCTACATGCGCTTGCTCTACTAGCCTAATATAGCGAATTGCGCATAGCACGTATTTTATTTGCATTTTCCTTAGGTCAGATTAGGTATGCGGGAGACAGAAAACCGGCATATCTAGTTTGGATCATTCGGTTGGGCGAAAGGGAAGGTAAAACTAACCTAACCGCGTAGACAGAGTGTCTTAGGCGCTTCCAGGAAACTCGGATAAAAATTATTCGTCCCAAAAATACATTCTATACTTTATCTTCTTTCAAAACAAAATCGCTGAAAAAATATTCTTAAGCTCTCTCTTAAAAATTCTGAACTCCAATATAAACAGCTGAATAAAGTTCCGAGCAAACAAAGTGTTGATTCAAGTTCTGAGAAAGCAAAGCTTACGAAACGAAAGATTGTAATGAAAAGACTGCAGATTATGCAAATACCCAACGTCGAAATATGCAAATGCAACTAAATCATATTTTATATCTGTCCGATGTAATGAATAAATTTTGTTTGTGTCCCGTTTCTTTAGTTCTGTCTGTGTAAATATAAATTTCGAATGAAATCCACAGTCTGGCCATGAATTATGTACCCTGAATTCCATATGTTCCATAATCATCTCCAACGTTTGCTTGATCTTCGAAAACCAAAATCCTTTGCTGGCTATAGAAAATGTATTCTATTTAAATACAAATTCTGACAAAAATTCGTAGTTTACTACGAATCAACCACGCATCCTAAATTCCAAATATTCCAAAAAAATTATCCTGAACGTTTGTCTAATTTCTAAAAATCAAAATTCCTTGCTAATTATGAAAAATGTATTCTATTTAGATCCGACTTATACAAAAATATAACTTCCAATAAAAATTCGTAGCCTAATAATCAACTACGCATCGAAAATTTCAAATATTCCAAATTAATCGCTCCCAACGTTTGCTTAATCTCCAAATATCAGAATTCTTTGCCAGTTACGGGAAGTATGTTCTATTTAGATCCCATTTCTTTATTTCCTTCCATAAAAATATGAATTTCAATAGAACTCCATAGTCTAATAATAAACTATGCACACAAAATTCCAAATACTCCAAACCAATTATCCGTAAAGTTTTTCCAATCTCCAAAAATCCTATTAAGATTCTATGGAAAATATATTCTACATATGATGAATACTCTCATAAAAATTCGTAGTATAACTCGACCGATGTACTCTAAATTCTGAATATTACAAATTAATTTCCAAAAATCAAAATTCCTTGCCAGCTGTGGGAATAGTATATTCGATTTATTTCCTTCTATAAAAGTACCAACTGTGATCAAAATCCGCAGTCTAATAACCAACTATGGCACCTAAATTCCAAATATTCCAAATCTCGCGCTTCTATCGTTTCCCGAATCGCCTAAACTGTCTATTCCATCGCTAGTTTCAAGCATTGTAGCTCTAATTGGTACTGCAATTACGAGATCTGCAAGAAGGATAGCTGTCCTGCCTCCTATCCCTTATACGTTTTACATTTCCTATGGTGGTGCGACACCCGAAAAGGATATTCCTGCGTTCAGTCGTGATACAGCTGTGCGAAAGGCAACATCGTACTCCTTCGCAGCTTGAGAAAATTATCCACCGGCTAAAAAGTGTCTCCCGTTCCTCGATCTTAAATCTCTGATCGTAACACGCGCGTACATAGTTGCTTAACCGTATCCCAAAGATCCTAAATACGCGACTATTGCGTAAGTAAGTATTCGAAGCGAGTTACGTCCGTGAAGTGTACACCGCTTTCGATTTCAGCCGGCGCAGCCTGTGCTTCCTTAATTGTTTCACGTGCGTTAATGGCCGGTGTGATTCAATCATCAATGAGATTCAGGTTCGATGAACCACGCGCGACTAATCGTAAGATTGATGTGAAATGATAAGGAAATCGCCATGGCGTTGCGACGCTTGAATGAACTTGAAACGAAAGCGAGATTTTTAAACCTGTTTAGTTTTAACTGACACGAGCTTCGTCGAAAGATGATTCCGCGAAGATTGACGTGTTTACGGACCGAATTGTCGCACGTTTACGATTTATGACGTATTAACAAAAATGTGAGGCGTTTAGAGTCACAAAGGCGAACTTAATAAGCGTATGTTTCGAGAGAAATGTATTTTAAATGTTTTAAAATGGAAAGAAGGACGAAATCCGTAAAACGCGCATAAGAAATAATATATAACGTATATAGATAGGTGGATAGTTATCATATAAGTTATTATATATTAATTTCAGCCCTTAAAGTCAAGAAATGGATTTGGTTAGCAATTATTATTTCATTCGTTCGCACACATCCTTTCATAATGATATTGCGTATATAAAATATTCATCAAGATTCGGAAAAAATCCGTCAAATTAATTTGACGAAATGAAACATGTTTTAATTCGCCCTTGTGACTCCAAACACCTCGTATACATTTATAGATATAGTGACACGAAAACATTTGAACACGAACAGTTAATTATTATTTTGTTAATTAGCTTATAAGATTAGATAAGCTAATATCCGTATATATTTAAATATATAAATATGTAAATATTATTTTTGTTGAATCGATGACTTAAATCATAGAACGAGTGTGACTCGTTCTTACAGGTCAAAGGGTTCCCTACGTAAAAATGATTAAGCTTTAGAAAACGTGCCAACAATTTCGCGACTACAATCGATACAAGAAATTATTACTCTGTGTTTTTTCGCAACACTGAATTGTAATCTTTTTGTTCCATGTAACAGTTTTATTAGCTCAAGACCTGAATCATACACTTGCAAATGAGAAATATATCAAGTTGCTCTGTTCGCTCCTTCTCTTAAATCTCTGCTAATAGCAATAATTTCCCGACTCACTGTTGACCAAATCGACCATTTCACGCATACACATTTCCGCCAATGATGCATCTAAAAAAGCAGGACAACGTATGACCTTCTCGATCTATGAAAGCATAGAGGCTCTCCGCAGGAGAAATCTACGTAGCGATCCGTGACGCAATTCCACAGATCAATTTTTATCGGTGTTATTATTGCAAACCGGTTCGAACAATAATTATCCGTTGAATGATCGCGTTTTATCGTTAACCTTGCGTCACGTGTGCGCTTCTATTGGCTTGAAATGCTAATTCATCTCTTTATGTTTGCAGACGGAAGTAGTCCTCGACATGAATGAGGAGGTAAAGGAAGGACCGATCTCCGCGGAGACGGAAGATATAATAAAATCGACCGTAGAAGAATGCCGGATCGATATGCAATCAGCATTATCGGACAACGTCGAGACGAGTGAGTTGCCTTGATCACCTTTACTTTTCTTCTTTTTTTTAATTCTTTCATTTTGCACGCAATTTATCACTTTTCTTGCGATTACGTCATGGAGGTCAGGCGTTAAACGCGTCACTTATTTTGTAACGAAGCAACGTTGGTGTATACGTTGTATATAAGGTGACCAATTTTTCCGTTCATCTCGAGATCTCCCGTATTTTAATCGTTTCGCTGTTGAGCCCGCACGTCGTACGAAAAACCATGCCAAAAATTCACTCATGACCGTCTCTTTTTAAGATTTATGCTCGTTTAAATTGTTTTCCAATACTAAATAATATTACACTGATATCGATTGTAATATTAACAATACTAACGATATTAATAATATTTTTATTATAGAAAATCGTCATTTATTCGACAGAGAAAGGGTTAAGCTAATTCTTTTACATTCCCCCGTCTCTCGTATTAATATTCCCTTTCTCCTGTAATTCCCATTAGTCATTGAAAACACCACGAATATTTCATTTTTATTACATGGATAATTTGTCGATATCATATTATCAATTTAACTTTTTATTAGAATCGATAATTTAGACTTGAACATTATCATCTTTGCAAAGAAATTTGTTAACCTTGGCCAAGAAGATAAAAATGTATTTACTTAATTCTGCAGCATCGATTGATAAATACATCTAACTTGCGATAATAAATATAATACAAAGTACAATTTAAATACTTTGTTTTCGATACAGTATCCAAATGATTTATTCGTGACCCGACATAAAAATAGTGATCGCCTGATGCTAGCCTAAGTTGGCAATAAAATAATCCTAAGACAAGGGGTTAAGGTTAAGTATTCCTCGAAATTTTTCTAAAAAAACTTTCCAAACGAACTAATACCTAAATACAGTGATTCTAAAATCCATGCAAATCGTATCGTTCTTCAATGTAACGCGTATGGAACGGGAAGCAAAAATAAGTAGCTTTTTTGGTCCGACGACTTTGAATTAAATCGCCGGGAAAAGAATTAACGGAGGAGAGCTGTACTTATCGTTAGATTGTGCAAAAGCAAGGTATGGCAGCGGACGCGAGACTTTGCGAGTTGAACATTTGCAAGTGTAATCAACAGGCTTCCAACTTCTGTGCTCCTACGATAAATTGAAATGTGCGAAAAAGTGCAAAATGCAAACTACTCGACATATATTCCGAGAGTAACATGATTATTTGCATTCCATTTCCTTGATTGCGCGTGAGTGAATTATTATTTACAAATGTCTAATAATCAGGTGATTTAAATGTCTATACTTTTGATACTATTTTGCACGTGCATATTGGCATACGTAACAAGTTCGTTCGCGTTTCGAGTGTGGCGGCTCTCCTGCACCTACCACTAGAGGGACATACGAAATAGGATTTTTTCTAAAGCACGCGCTCCAACTACCTCGTCCATATATATACCGCCTTTAACCTTCCGTCCAATATCCCAACGTCTAGGGCAGGGCCTGCTAGGTAGCCTTACTGATGAGTCCACTAATAATATCCCAACGTCTAAGGCAGGGCTTGCTAGATAGCCTTTACTGATGAGTCCACTAGCAGGCCCAGGACGAAACGCAATACCCCTTCCTTTTCCTATCCTATACCCTCTCCACAGACACACGAGTATTATAAAATACCATCAAGTATTATTGCTAGGCTACGAATGTTGTTGCATTTACGGGAAATTAAACTATAATACAATATAAAAATATATAATGTATAATATATATTATTTTCATTACAATACACATTAGTATAAGACATATATTGTAATACACAGTATATAATACACATATAATTTAATTGTATGTGTATAAGGGAAAATAAACATAATAAGTACTTGAATTTCCCATAAATGCCATTTCTCTTTATTCGTGTTCGTAAAAATTGTGCACTTGCATAAAAATCCGCGGTCTAGTTGTAACGCCGAATAGAGTATCAAGTTTTCGATAGCGCTCGCTTTAAAAGATGTATGAACTATTCTGCGAGCAACTGCTAATTGATAGATACTAATCGCATACAAAACTCCGCACTATAAAGCCGTCGCTTATAAATCATTTGGCTACTCGGTCACTAATTCTATACGATTTTGTTTGACCTCGTCAAGGCTTGCTACAAACTTGCACGCCGTCATTTCGCCGTCGGAATATAGAACGAAGTTCATTTGCACTTTCTGTCAATTTCTTGTCAATTTCTCTATCACTGGAAAGTTGTTTTTACGATAAAAACAATGTGGCAGATTGTAATCGAAAAAGAGTTGTTAAAAATTATACTTTGTTAAAAATTCGCGATAAACACAAAAGCATGGAAAATTTATAACAGATAAAACATTAATATTATACAAAAAATATATTATATATATTACATTGATATTAAAGAAAAGAAAATGTGACACGTAAAGAATTGGAAATCGCGTTTCTTTGAAATTTTTATTGCGAAGAAAAAATAATGCGAATGTGCAATAGGAAATAATTTATTTCGGATATTATAATACTATAATATATATATTATATTATAATATTTGCAAAAAACGATGATCAAAGATACCGATGAGCAATGTGCAACTTTTTATACAAGTTTAAAATTTTGCAAGCCCTTTTAAACGATTTTTCGAGGTTTGTTTCAACCTTGAAAAATTATATCTACTCTAATTTCAATATTCTATGTTCTGCAACTTTTTACATATTCAAATTTCGACGTCCGTTTAAAAAATGATTGTAGTTCAGAGAAACATCTAACACAAAGTGTGTAAAATATGCAGTGAACGTTTTCCATTTAAATACTATGTACGGTACGTGTTTGAACGATAAATACTTATATTGAAACAAACCGTCGGTTCATCGATACAAAGTTATCTTTCGGAAACATTCGAAAGAGTAAAGTACAAGGAAAGTTCGTCGAAAGCTTTTGCTTACTTATTTATTTAAATAGAACAGAGGCCCCTTCGTTTATCGATGTATCTGGATTTTATCTCTTTACGAAGAAAGATATATTAGACATTTCGCCAATACTATAATATTCAATATTAGAATATGGTTAGGCAAGATTACCAAGATTTTGTTTAGAAACAATAAACCTCTGATTAATTTCAAAGATTGTACCCAAAAATCACGAAGCTCTGATCAATGTCTGAGATTTTATCTACGAATCACGAAGCGCTGATCAATTTTAAGATTCTATTAAACATCCTCAACACTCTTCTAACTTTGAAAATTCTTATAGAGAATTTAGGCTCCTTTATTATTTCTTTAAAGCCCGCTACAGGTCTTAAATCTTTGAATACTGTCTCAAATTCTACCAAAGATTCAAAATCTTGAATTAATTTACGAGTTCTCACCTAGAATCCTAAATCTTAAATCATATTTTCTCAATTCTACTAAAGATTCTAAATCTCGAATTAACTTTCAAGATTCCACCGAAGATCCTAAGTATTTTTCTACGTTTAAAAATTTCTCTAAGGACCTTGGATTCCTTTATGACTTCCTTTAAAATTATTAAAGATCCTAAATCCTAGACCATCTTCTTAAACTCTACCAAAGATTCTAAGTATTCTTCTATCTTTATAAATTCTTCCAAAGAACTCGAGTTCCCTAATGCTTTTTTTAAATATTATTAATGATCATAAATCCTAAACCCTAAACCTATTAAACCTAATAAAAATCCCAAACTCAAACCATCTTTCTTAAATCCTACCAGAGCTCATAAGAATTCTTCTATCTTTAGGAATCCTTCCAATAAACTTAGATTTCTTTATTACGTCTTTAAATATTATTAACACTAGGTTTACGGATATTACGTGCATAATTTGACAGGCTTCTGGAAAAATATGTATACTGCATATAAATATTCGAAATTAGAAGCGTGAGGATAAAGAGAATCAATTAGAATACATATTCATTCCATTGTATTAATTAAAGTTAACATAAAGTATTGAAAAATAATATTTATGGTCTCTATAATTTTAGGTATGAAACCTGAAATGCGTCAACGTGACGAGTTCCGTAAACCTAGTGTTAAAGATCCCAAATTCTAAACCCTAAGCCTACTAAACCTTGTAAAAATTCTAAATCTTCTCAAACTCGCCCAAAGATTATTAATTAGAATTAATTTACAAGTTTCTACCAAGGATTCCAAAGAAATTCGAGAATTTGATTCATTCTCAAGATTCAAGGCAAGATTCATATATAATTTAGACCGCCTCTCCTATCATCCAACCTTAATCATCTTGACCTTTTCGATAGAATAACCCAAACTGCTAATAAACATTGTAACCGCATCGACTTTTCCCCCCAACAATATCAATAGCTTTAAATCTTTACTTTATCTACATCTTCCTTATTAACTGTCTATCAAATATTTGATGTTCCACGTATATGACTTTGCCTGTGTCAACGCTATTGTATATATATATTCTTTTCTTGTACTTCGTGGGCTTTCGCCCGTTAATAATAATAATAATAATAATAAATAATATATGATATCCGAACAGCATGGGAACGACAAGCATATAATTCTCTATCTTACGTTATCACGGAAATTGCCGCAGGCGCAAGAAACGAGCGAACTATATAGCAAACGGAATGTTATAAAAAGCGGCTGGAGGCTCCGTTAAAACAGTTTGTCGTAGCGATTACACTCGCAGAAGGTTCGTCATTGCTCGTAAACCACGTTCGTGTTAGATTGTACATACTGCACGATCCCGTCCAGTAATCTTTCGGTGGCGTTAAAAAGCAACGGAGAAAGCGACGGATATAAATACACTAAGCATAGTGCTAAAAGCAAAGTGTGTGTGTGCACCGAGTGTGTATCCCGAAACTATACTTCTTCTACTCGCTTGCGGACGAAAGGTGTGTTTTCCGAGGATCATTTTACAATTTTACGACAATCGGAGGACTGCACGCGAACGTGAGACAATTAACGAACAATTTAATACGGATTTCAATTGATTTTTCAAGCCACTAAAAAAGGAAGGAAAAAGTTTTGTGAATTTAAGAAGAGTGGGGAAATTGTTTGCGATGCCTATTGAAAATTATTGCAATACCTTTTGAATTCGGTTACTATTACTGTTATTAATATTAGTGCTGTAGTTATTAATATCGGATCAATTTTGTTCTGTTATTATTAATATATATATGCAAATGTGCGTGCAAAAGTTTTAGTTTTCATTTTTCTTCATTTATATATATGTAATATAAATTGCAAATTAAAAAGTTGCACGTAACTACTTTTCCCAATTTGATGATTGCTATTATTATTACAAATATTGGTACTATTATTATTAATATTAGATCTATTTTTAACTATTATTACTAATATTCGCATGCAAATTCTGTATACGAAAGTTTTACCCTTTCTTTTTAATTTCCCTTTCTTTATACATAATATAAGTATCTATTACAAATTAATCTCGGTAATATTTTCCGTTCAATTACTTTGTAAAAATTTTCCCTAGCTTTCTATCAAATTTAGCATTCCCTTGCGAAAAATTAAATTGCTATTTGAAAGCAGTAAAGTCATCGTGCCGAAACTATAATTTCTGCATACACCTAATAATAGTGGTATTGCAACATAGTTACGTATGCATGAATTGCGTTAAACAGTTAAACACCATTACGCCGTGCTTTTAACTATTTTTAGATTCACGCAACGAACGCGTCGTTTGCACGGCTACTTAATTTGTATGATTCCCAAAAATCTAGCCTCTTTTTCCTTTCATTTTTACACGTACATACTTCGTTACGTAAACGCTTCGGGCAGAGGTGTATCATTGTATACGGCTACTTTTTGTGTAACATACATACGTGAAAAGCCGGATCTCTTTGAAAGATCTTTCTCACACGCATCACTGACGAACTTATGCAACTTCTAGGATTCTTTTCTCGAGAAGAGAACGCTACGAATTACCAAAAGTTACACGCCAAGTGCAACAAAGAAACATGAGCGTGAACTGTGTAACAATTAACGTGGAACCGTCGATAAAGTTCCACAACAATGTTGATGGTAGGAATTTTACGGCAATTTGCAGTGCACTGATGCATGTTTTACGTGTACCCTCCTAGCAAGCACATTTTTTAACACTAACCGTACCAGCATTTTATATACAGGATAGATGTATTAGGTTTATGATTGTAAGGTGGCGATAAAAATGATTATAAAGTACAAGTTCAGGTATACTTAAGTTAGATTGTATAGTTGGGTTGTGTAAGAAGTTAGGATTAAGACTCGATATAATCGGAAGTCTTTCAAACCCGAAAAGTATGAAATAAAGAATTAAATAATAAATTAAATTACCTATTCGATAAATTCTTCTCACGGGGGAAAGGAAACAAAACGGGGAACCAAAATTTGGGAAACTTAGTCGGACACTAAGAATTGTTATAGAGTTAAATGAATGAATAACAATGAATGTGGAATCTTGAATAAAATGTTTTAAAACCAGTCGTTTGACCGCGTGTAGTACGGTTAGTGTTAATGAGATAGTTACATTTGTGCATCGTTCATTAACTCTTTGCGGTTGTAATATGTTTGACACACAGTTAGTCACAAAAGTGGCCACGTTAGATATTTAGTAATTGTTTCTTAAATTATGCGTCAACGAAGACAAAAAATAATTCGAGATCTATTGCTAACAAGATTATCATATGAAGTTAATTTAACCATTCTTCGGAATTCCAATTTTAACTCTGCAGTTTGTTTCTCTTTAGTTGTATCGCCATGTTAATAAGTGCAAATTAATGGTTTTTCAGTGTTGAGAAATTGAAGAGACGATACGAGATTAAGTTCATTTTCAAATATCAATTGATCCACACTGAGTTAAAAATTTATATATAATCCAAAGAAGGGATAATAAAATTACTAAATGTTATGAAATGTATTACTGTATTCTTATAAACAATAATATTTTTTCTGGCCTACGACAAGAATATTCTGTATTTCAACCGCAAAGAGTTTTTAAAGAGTGTTTCTTTTTTTACCCGAACGAGTGCCGGCGAAGTTTGAATTTGGCGCGCAAACGAGCGAGGGAAAGTGCATGCACGAACCTGTCCAACTGCCATGACTATTTTGTCGCAACTAATTTAGCTACACATTCTGATACTATCAAATAGAATATTTTATATCACCACTCACGTTACCGATGACAAACTGATGACGATTCAGGCTATTATAAATCCATTCACGGCCATCTGAATCAAAATTATAAGAGTTTGTTAATCCAACGCGAAATCTTTTGCTTGTCGGATCGAACGAAATTACGTTTCTATTCGATACGACTCGAATTCTTCGTAAGATAGTAAAATAATATCAATCGATATGAACATGAACGCGAATACTTGATAATGAATACGAATTCGAATAATTAAACGAACAATAATGAAACGAATATGAAAGTGAATAGGAATAGATTGATGCGATACCTATGCGCTCCATTGAAGACGTCTATCGACTTAGCACAATTGTCATCAGTTAAACAAATACGGTCACTATTTGTCACGACTCGAGTCACTTAATATAGTCAACTTATTATACTATTCTTTCACTTGAACACGCGATTACTTACACACTACGTAGACGAAATATTCGCGCATAAAATTGCAAATGCCGAAAGGAACCATCCCCGGCGAGATTCCATGGCGCACTAAATTTGCCGGTCACGTGATCTTCGAGCCCGCCAATTCCGTTACCAATCGATTATTATCGATTGTATCGATTCTAACGTTCAAGAATTCAACATACAGAATACGACTGCAAAATTAATAGCGATTGGAATTGAAATTAAATTGGTTGCAATTAAACTGTGGACCATTATGCACTTATGCAAAATCTAAATATATTTGCGAATGCAGTGCAATGCTGCAAAACGATGCAAAATGCAATTAGTTGCATGCAAAAGCACACGAAGTATTATGTAAAAGTATTTAGAGGAAGAATCAACTTATTTCTTATTTTTATTATTTCTTATTTAGGTATTATCCTTTTATTTCTATTCACGAAACATATTAATAAAACACTAATTTGCGTAAACATCCGCAGTAATAATTTTACTGTCAAATCGAAACTCTCGAAACTTAGGTAAATAATAATTAGTATAAATAATGAGAATATTGTCATGATACGAATTTCTTTTTCTTTAAGCAGCTTTAATCTCTAAATTGTAAAATTAGATTTAATAAATAGTTTGACTTTCTAAATGGAATTTGTTAGAATTTTTATCTATCTTACAAACAAAAGGAACAAACAAAATGAGAACTCGGGCTTTAAAAAATGTCTTGTTTCGAGAGTTTCAAAGATTACGAGTCTTCGTAAGGTTTCGGATTCTTAACTTTCGATTCGTCTCTAATCCTAATTGATTTGAACACGAGTGTAGTGCTGACATCTGCAAAGAAGCATGAAATCTGCCTTCTTTATCGATTCAGTTGCACGCACAGAGTAATAATCTGCTCCTCTGCAAGATCACATTTTACGTTCCTCCGAACGCGTCTTTTCAGTCTTTCTCCGTTGCTCTCCAACACGACAAGTGAGTGTTATCGATATCTGCAATTATCTCCGTAAGAATAGCGTTACCAACCACTCCGGCTTCATTCGATTTCATCTTTCCGCTTGCTTTCGTCGCCTTTTGGCTCGTGTGTTAATGACTCCTCTATCTCCGCATTCAACTGTCAATTTTTGGTATAAATCTAACGCCCCCGAGAACAATATTCGGCATTCTTTCGCTACATTTTTGCCTAGCCAAGATCGGTAATTAACATGTTGTCGCGGCGTTCTGAAAAAATACAACGCAGGATGTCAGGAATTTTTTTATTCATTTTACGGACCGTAATCTTGAGAATTTTGCAATCCACGTTTCGTAGCTGAGGCTACATACGAAGCTTAAAAAATTGAGCGTTGGTAGCAGCAAGAATTTTCCATTGCATGTACAGTTACTCGCAAAAGTCTACGTATACGTTTTAAGTTTGCAATATTTATGTATTTAAAGCCGTATTTTGAACTAACAAAGATATAGCATTAACACTAGAACTACCGGTGATTGGTATGTGTTTATGTATGTATCGAAATAATTAACATAATAGATAATTGCAGAAACACATGCAGCGTGAAATAATAATCTTTGTTTGTTACACTGTTTATAGAGAATTACTTATAACCTTTAAAAATTCTATGCTGTTAATGCATGCAATTTTTATAAGAATCACGAATGGGTCATTTTTATCATTTTGGCAGTTCTAGTGTTAAAACTCACAAAATATCACGAATAAGAAAGATTCCTATATAAGAGACGTTTTATAAAAAGATCCTTTAAGATCCAAATTATCCGGTGTTCGTCATTCGGTTAAAAATAAGTACAATGGAATCTCGATCGTTGCACGAAAACCTCGATCGTTAAATTTTAGCAATAGATGATAGGAATACGATGATCATTGCGCGAAAATAAAATACGATCGATGATATCAACAGTTTACCGAATAAGAAATTAGGAAAGTACAAAAGTATTCGCACACCACTGTATTTATTTCAGTATTGAAATACTAATTAACCCTTTATGGATGGAACAAAATAATATTCGATAATTCTAGCCCAATTATTAACCTTTTGTAGCATATAAAATTATATATTATTATAATAATTAACCCTTTCGCTACGAAGGACGCGTGTATACGTCCTCAAAAATTGGACCATTGTTTATTGAAACACGACTATACTTTATTTCCCACCGCAATAATATTTAAATTGTTAGTTGTATTATTTTATAATTCAATCAATAATACCAAGTATCTAAATATTTACCCTTACACTATCCCTAAAATGAATAAAAATTATTCCCATCTGTGCATCAGAAACTCTTTTGAATATTAAACTGCCATAGTGAAAGGGTGAATGTAATAATAATGCAGTATAATTTCTAAAATCATTCGTACGTCAATATTACGATACAATTAGATATGTAAAGTTTCCAAATTACCATTACTATTTTCATATTAATAAACGTTATCGTTACCTACGTTTTTAATCTTTAATTCCAATTTGCCGGTAGCGAAAGGATAAATCATCGAATAGTCTGCACAGAATTTAATCTTATATTGTATTTTTGCCTCCCATCGTCCGCCGTTAAAGGGTTAATGCAACGAGCGAGGTTTCACTATATCGCGTTCGTATATCTTTACTTGTTTTTTTAGTTGTATCTATCTCCTATTCCGATAAACTATACAATACTATATGTACATCTATATAAACTATACAATACTCTATATCTACATAAACTATATACTAAAAACGAAACGAAACAAAAGTATATATCCCCTCTAAACTATACTTTTCAATCTGATCTTCTGCGCAGTTTCCACCTAAATGCCTAGCTTATTTTTGTAGTTTTAAACGATAAAAACAGCTGGATGACGTTTCATTTATTTTCAATCGGCTGACGAAAATCGGACGATGAAAAAAAGGATCCGGAGCCGTCAAACGAATATTAAGAATCTAGAATGTAATTTTTCGATTTTCCGATCATCGTTACGCGCATCGTAGCAGTAGAAATGCAAACAATAATTTGTACCAATTAATTGCAATCTGTTCCCTCGAATTATGCTGCGAACTAAACGCGTAAATAAATTGGAAGCAGCGGTAAAAAAAAGGATGAATTATGCATCGCGTTTTTTTTTTATTGTCCATAATGATGCCCCACTCCGTTCGATATTTATGCGAATATTCAATTGATTTTATCTTGTATTATTGTAAAACACGCATATCTGGTTTACACTCATTATTATTTAAATTAGTACTTTTATTTCATGAGTTGAATATTTTTTTTTTCTTCTCTCTTCTAACCACGCGTAATCATGTGTTATCTGATCTCTTTTACCTTATCTAAAATTGCGCGATCGATTGTATCGATAGCCTTCGCTATTAGTTAATTATTTGTCCCTTATAGCAAAGCTGAATTTTGTAGCACGTATCTTTTGCTATACTTTAGTTTACAACATTTATTTTGCAATAGTGAAATTGTACTGCAAATATAATAAATATAGCAAAATCTTACCGCGATTCAAGTGTAAAGTACACAATTATATGTAGCTTTGATCTTAGGATCAACAAGATTGTTAGCATTGATGATGAGTAGCAATTACTATTAATCATCCCTACTTTTTCATTGCAGTACAAGCTAATGGGAAAATGACGACGGATTATGCAAGCGTGAGTATAACAATAATTTTTTCACTCTACTGTATATATTTATACATTGACTGCCACAGTAAATTCAATGAATCTGACCAAGAAATGCCAGATTTAAATCTCTTTACCTTATAGATTTTGATCAGTGCTCAACAGCTTGTCGTGTTATGACAATACATTATCATATGAACTTTGTACAGACTCCCAACACAATCCTTTACATTACATACATTGAATTGCAGCATAAATTCATTTGGTTCTCTTAGGATGTTCTTCAGGTCCCAGAAATTCTACAAAAGAGACAATAACTTCAGTTACCAAAAAATTGGGTATAATATCATTAATTAATGCAGCAGATGCATAATTTATTTCATTCATTTCTGATTTATAAGTAAATGATCTTAAAGGCATTAGTAAAGCCAAACAAATATATGTTACAACTGAATAGTATAAGGAAACTTATTGTTGGCAGTCAATGCATAAATCTGTCCACCAAAAGTTTCAAAGAAGCAATTCAAGTAAAGTATTTTTTGTTGCTTAAATTTGTGCTATTTTTGTAGCTCGTTGAACACATGCGAAATGCCTACTTCAGTGGCAAAACAAGACCACTGGAATGGAGAATAAAGCAGCTGAAGCAGGCACTGGTTATGCTGGAAGAATGCAAGCAGGAAATTCTGTCTGCTCTTGCCTCAGATTTGCGCAGGGTTTGTATTGGGTTTCATAGAAAATTCGTACATTTTTATTATACTATATATCATATTTTACTTTATTTTTGTATACTACACTTATATTTTAGTTATAGTTATATTTTTGGAGAAACTATTTGCAGAAACTGATTTCCATCAACCCATTAAAGACTAATGTATTTTAGTGCAGCATTTTAATTGCATTATTTTTCTACGCAATTTGCACTGTTGATTTCCATTTTTCATTAATGTATTTGTGAAAATATATTTCACGGATCTGTATAATAATTTCACCATTATTATTTTTTATTATTTTATGGAGCAGAGTGATACAAAATTATTTTGCGAAAAATGCACGAATTTTCCACTTAATCCAATAAAGAAATTATTCGTAAATTCTTTTAATATTTCCTGTGCATTCATATGCCTGCATCTGTGTTTTAGTGTAAATTTGAGACCATAGCCATGGAAATAAAAATTACGGAAGGAGAAATTAAACACTTGCTTATGTGTCTCAAAGAATGGTCAGCAGATGATAAGGTATTTTCCTAATAATTTCGAGTTAAACTAAACTAATAGCAATAATAGATTCTCTAGAATTTGAGGCCTGGTTTTATAGATAATTATTACTTCTAATCTTTTAATAATTGACTAATTTTAGAATGTATCTTTCAGCCACCAAAACCGATAGTTAATATAATGGACAAAATTGAAATTAAAAAAGACCCATATGGTGTGGTTCTTATTATGGGACCATGGAATTATCCTTTCCAATTATGCGCGGTTCCTCTGATAGGCGCAATAGCCGCTGGCAATTGCGTTATTCTTAAACCGTCGGAATTGTCTCCTGCCACCTCGAAAGCTTTCGCAAGAATAATACCAAAATATTTCGACCAAGTATGTACTAAATTACTCCGAAGATAATCGAGCAGCTTTCTGGAAAAAGATTCTATAAGACAAACTGGTGAATTGAGAAAATTGCGTCGAAAAATTTACGTATTAAGCGAGTTAACAATAAACGCAGTCCTAAGCTTAATTGCTGCAATATTGAAACGAAATTTTCGTGGAACATTGATTATGAAATATGGGTCATTGGTATTAACCCTTTGTCTTATAATAAATAGTTAACACTCATTCTGTAAATTTTAATTAGCGACAGTTTATTGAAATAAGATCTATGCACGTGTGGACTCTTTTTCCACAAAGCTCTTCAATCGTTCCCACGTATATATTTTAAAGAGCAATTTTCCGCTTTTCCTAGGAATGCGTTCAAGTGGTTTTGGGAGGTATTCCCGAAACTCAAGAGCTGCTCAAACAAAGGTTCGATTACATCTTTTACACAGGTTCGACGACAGTAGGGAAACTTGTTCGCGACGCGGCTAACAAACATTTAACACCGGTCACGTTGGAACTTGGCGGCAAAAGGTAAGAAATATGTGTATCCTCTTTATTTAGAGTTCTCTACATTTTAGGACATATAACGTGTACCAATGAAAAATCTACGTTTCAGCGTTAATTCAGCATTAATGTTTAACACAATTAAATGGCTACTCTGTCTTAAACATAATTGTCGTTATTCCGTAACACTATGCTGCATTTTTGGAACAAGTTATAAATTCCTATTTAAAAGAAAATTCTATCATTTGATAATACTAAACCAGAATTGTAAAATTTTCTTGTCCGCATATTGTATTTTCTCTGTTGCGTTAAAATTGTATTATTGTTATTAATGAGTTTATTTTTCCGTATAAATAAATAACTCGTCAATCCATTAAAAATAGTGGATCGTTTATTGGTACACTAAATAGAAATATGAAAAATAACTACGCGTAATTTGCAGCCCTGTGTACATAGATAACTCGGCGGATATTGATATTAGCGTGAAAAGGATATTATGGGGCAAATGCATAAACGTCGGGCAAACTTGCATCGCGCCCGATTACGTGCTTTGCACTCCCGAAATTCAGAATAAATTTGTTCAAAAAGCAGAACAGATTTTGAAGGAATGGTACGGCGATAATCCGAAAGAAAGTCCAGATCTAGCGCGCATAATTACTGACAATCATTATCAGTGAGTCGAACTTTCTTACGAATTTCTTCAACAAATATCTCGCGTTCTGTATGCCGAATATTTATAATTAGACTGCGAATTTTTATGCACTTCTGTGATGCCTTTTATATTTTAACAGACGGTTGGTAAAATATTTAGATAACGGTAAAGTAGCTTTAGGAGGCGTCTGTGATCCTACCGAAAAATATATATCGCCAACCATACTCGTGGACGTGAAGCCGACGGATCCCGTAATGCAAGACGAAATATTTGGCCCGATATTACCATTCGTAAACGTGACTAACGCTTACGAAGCGATTAATTTCATTAATAGCCGGTAAGTTTTCACACACATACACACAATTTTCATACACATCCATTTTCTTTGCTTCCAAAAAAAAAAAAAAAAATATATTCAACAACGCGACGTTCGTCGTTGCGTTTGAAAAATTAATTATGGAAATTTTTCGTGTTTGGTCTGTCTGTGTAAAATTTGGACGGCATTGCAATGGAACATATCAGCGATGCAATTTTCTGTACACTTGTTTCGAACAGAGAAAAACTATATATACAGCAATTCATTTTTTACGTCTAGTGAGACTCCACTCGTACTGTATATATTTTCCAAGGACAGGGGCGTACAGGATTTAATTATAAAACAGACTCGTAGCGGAAGCGTGGGAGTGAATGACACGATAATGCAATATTGCGGTGAGTGAGGATAATTAGGTGATGAATTGCTTGCTAGTACATATACAGATGATAGGAAGTATATTACCTATAATTGTACCCTTCGAGATTGTACAAATTGCTATTTATCCAGTAACGATTTTGCAATCAGCATCGTTACTATTACTCCTGTATCTTTGATTCTCCATCGATTCTTTTTCGATTGTAACTATTTGTCAATTTAATTAATAATAGCAGTATATTAGCTAGTTTTTTTTTATAATTTAACTTTTGGTGACACGGAATGGGATTACTTGAAAGTGAATGAATTGAGGTGTTGGTTCTGTATTGCATTATCGAATTACATCGGTGCGCGGCGCTGGTTTTGATTTACAATGGATTAGGTGTTTTATTGGTGGTGGTTGAATAAGCGCAATTACTATGCCAGTCCACAGTAATTGCAATGTATTATTCACCAATAATTATTATTATTTACAGTGCGACGAAGCGTCAACAGCTACTTTTATGCATGAGTTTCTACGTTGTCCATTGAACATACACCCGACCCTTTCTTTCGAATTTTATCAAAAATAATTATCCGTCTCTAATGCTCTTCGATGAAATCTAACGTAACTTCAAATATATTTTTAAACGCGATAAATTTAATCGATCTTTACGACTGTTCTCTCTACAACACTTTGGAACGTCTACTTTTCAAACTTACTGACAAAACTTTTTGGCCTACTTTAAAACTGATAATTATTGCTTAATTACTCGCTACGAAAGTAACTTGACTTCTCTGTTGATCTCGAGCCACCAATTTGACTAATCGTTATAAATTGTTGTTATATATTCCTACACAGGGAGAAGCCGTTAGCATTGTATATATTTAGCAGCGACGATAAGACAGTATCGTTGTTCCTCGAGAACACGAGCAGCGGTAACGCTTGCGTTAATGAGGTAGTGATGCATGCCACAGGTACTGGATTTTTTCATTACTCTCTTTCATTACGCTTTTTCAAAACAATGTACATACATAACCGAGTGACAATATTCATCTACCATTTTTTTTCTTTGCATGCGTTTGGTTTAGCGTTTTTACAAATTTTTAAGTAACATGTTATCGCCCTTTTTTTACGTGTGTGTATATATATATAGCATGCCGAACGTTTATTTTTGGTTTTGGTACATATTTATGAAGGAGGCGACGAGATAGTGACACTATTCGATTGTCTATTTTCTAGTTGACGCTTTGCCGTTCGGTGGTGTCGGCAATTCCGGCATGGGATGTTACCATGGAAAATATACTTACGACACCTTTGTACACAAAAAAGGCTGTCTTATTAAGAACTTCAATATAATTGGAGAAAAAGTGGCGTCGTAAGCAACGTTTCACGGAATTACAAATCTAATATAATCGCAAAAGTCTACATACACTTCTAAATTTCAAATACTTCGAAAGATGCAAGATTGTCGGTCATTTTAACACTAGGTTTTGCGGACATCGATAATATATCTTCGCAGGTTTACTGAAAAATAGTTTACTGCCATAGCAAAAGGGTTAAAAGGATTCTAATCTAATAGAAAAATGTGTACAAATACTTTTTTCATAGCCACTGTAAATATTTGCGTATGTAGACTTTTGTGGCTGACCATAGATACAAATTTAGATGTTAACACTAAAACTAATCGCTTCGATTTACTGCAGGTGCCGTTATCCGCCATATTCGGACAAGAAATTGAACTTGCTGCAATTCTTAATGTCGAAGCGACCTGGAATACCGGGACTAAAATACATCCCGCATCTAATAGCGTTCGGTTTGGGAATAATTGTCACCGTCGGTGTCTCGACCGCATTAAAGGTATATAAACCGAAACGTATTTAACGCACACACCTAACTTTCACTCGCAGTAATTGAAAACAGTATTTCTCACCTCTGAATAATCAATTATTGCCGCACAACGTGTACAAAAATATTTATATTCCGTAGAAAACCGATTAGTCGAAAAAATCGAAACGCCGCTGAGATTCAAATGTGTAACTTTTGTTTCCTCTATTCTTTTTTTTCTTTTGCAATTTTATAAGTCTACACAAACACACACACACACACGTGTAGTTTATACCTCAGATAGTTTATAGCAGTTGAATTTTTATATATATATTTTGTGTATCACGCTTACGTCAAACAAAATTTTGTTATAAAGTTGAAAAGAAAAGAACGCCGCGAAATTGGCACGCACACACACGCATTTAACGCATCAATGTTATATATAGTTTATCATGTTAATACTCGATTATTAAAGGCTCAATAAAGGCAATAAGATTTGCTACATAAATCACGATTATTTTGATTTTTCCTAACACTTGACTAATCGAATTGGAACTATGCTTTTTCAGGTTCAGGAAGAAAGTAATTAACGGGGTCCCCGCGATATTATGTACGATAACGATAACTTGTTATTCATTTCGAATTTTAGAATGTTATTTATGTACAATTTTTATAGTTAGCTCGTTTTTTTTTTGTTTTTATACACGATGTTTTCTCGTAATTTTAGTGTAAAGCACAGGTAGTGCATCCGGCTGTAGGTTAATCGTTTAATCGGAAAATCAAATCGAAGCCAATTTTTAATACTAAAACAGCATAAGTCCACTTTACAAATAATTATTGGGTTGTAACATGCAATAGCTACAAAAAGTATTTTTACACTGTACTTAATACTTTAATACTTTAAGAAAAGTATCGTTTCGATATTTAAGTACTAATGAATTAGCCGCGATTATATCAAGTTTCCTATAACTTAACAAATGAAATACAGAAAGGCAATTTTGTTCATGTATTCAATGATGTTGACTTTATGAAACATCTACAAAATCTTCTCCGTCTTTAATTTTATATTTCATGAATTTCCGCGCGACTTTTATTGTTCTACGACGTGTCCTAAAATATGTAAGTATTTGAAATTTAATATATGCATGACCGTGTGTTGCAACCCAATAATATACGACAAATCCAAAAACATTCGAAGCGATACAAAATTTAATCTCTAATGATAATCGTCAATCTCTCGATATTCACGATTTTAATTAACCCTTTCACTACCTAAACATTAAAAGTGCAAGCAAGGATAGCATTTATTAGCATAAGAGTAAAATAAATATAAATATTTTGATGCTTTACAGAATTAATTCTACTGTAATACTGCTGTACAAATGAAACTAGAAATTAGTATTACGTTATAGGAAAAATATGAGCATGATTTTAACGAATGTTTGTCTAATTTTTACGTCTTTTTATACGTTTATAGTAGCGAAAGGGTTTTAAATTAAGAGCGATGAATAAAGAGAAGATTCTCCCTTTGAAAATATTGATTACATGGATTTATGCCGTTTCGGAATTCACAGCGTCAATTTTATTAATCGAATCTTGTATTCGTTTGCAACGAAATAATAATCTGTTGCAAAAATTTGATCTTTAAAAAATCCTACATCCGCGTGTATTCATGATATTAAATTTGGGTAATAATCGTCGTAACGCAACCAATGTACAAACTAATAGAAACAACAATTGTTGGCAAGAATCATTCCTGCAAAGAAAAGAATCATATTTTCATGACACACAACTATTTTTTAATGATACAACTACTAATTATAAGGTTCGAGCTTTTATAACTACACTTTGTATTTTGCTAGAATTGCAATACATGGACCGTGTAAATGTTACGTGACCTATACGAAAATTGTGCAATGTACAAATTTGTTGCCATAACGTTAATTAAATATGAAAAAAGCCCGGTCATATTCCACTATTTTTACTAGATTTATGTATATTCGATGTATAACGATTGTTATATACTGTTTATAATATAATATTATGAATAAATCACGTGTAAAATAATTTCACTAATACTAATATTAGTATTAATATTTGTACCGGTGATTATGAAAGTGGTGTACGTCAAAAAACTAAAACAATTCGAGCTTCTCGGTTATTTTGTGTTACATTGATTTATATCACAAAAGTATAGAAGTTTATCCTCTTGATTTACGCCACTTTCATAATCATCAACGCATTTAAACGTTTAATAAATATTAAGGAATTATCCTTATTTTTAAGAATGAATAAAATAAAAATAAAGAAAAGTCGCGTATATATAGTTGATGCTGTTAATTTATACGATTACGACCGAAAAAAATGTTCGTGCGTTGAAAAAAGTATCCATATATTTATTGATAATAAAATTCCTAACGTACATTATCGTAATAATAATAATAATAATAATATATTATCAAAGATTTGTTCATACGTGTAATTAGCGCATTTCAAAAAACTGTAACTCCTCGCGTTCGCTTACGCTATAATGACGTATTATATACATGTTACGCAACGTATTTATTAAAGATTCAAATTTCGATATCGGTATCTTAAATATTTATTAATAACATGTCCAATAATTGGTATCGAAGTACTTTTTTTTTCGTATCTTACTGACCTTGGCAGTTCATCTGCATAATAACATTAATCAACCGGGAGGGTTAGCATAAGTCACAGTTCAATTTCTTACCGATGAACTATTGCTTCCAGGTGACAGACATCTCTCCCCCTTGAGTGCTATCGCGTTGCGGACTCTACAATCAAATTAACAAAAGAAAGCTCCTTAAATGCCACTCGTATCTTTTAACGGTCGAAGCAACTTGTAATCACCTTAACTTGAATCTGTTGCTTCAACATCGCGGCCCTCAGAATCAGCATACGCGTGCGTCTTTGATATTCCTTTCCGACGTTCATAGATTTCTCGAAAGTCGTGCTACGCTGATCGACATCTTTTGCGTACAAAATCTGGACATGAATGTGCAAACGGAATGTTAAATAATATACGGATCAATAACGATCTGCCTATCGCGGATAGGTTGCGGATTTCTATGCAAATTTACAATTTTTACGAATAAAATTGAAGGTACGAGATCTAAGTACAGAACAGTTTCACCCTCTATATACTATACAGTGAACCCTCGAAATTCGAATGTAATTTGAACATAATTCGTTTTTAGAATGATATTAATCCGTTTTAGACCCTCGAAGTTTATCTTAGAAGATAAGCTTAGAAGCTGTACTTTCCTTTAAATTTTTGTTCGAACTTTGAACCATTCGAATTTCGAGGATCCACTGTAATATTATTTATGTACTTTACAATTACTGTATTTTTTAATATCAGTTGCATTCCGCATCGTTTTACATATTTAAATCTCCTATAAATGCATAAAAATCTGCAGTCTAGTCATAAGCTGATCATTTAGGGTGGCTTTCTTACAAAAAAAAAAAAAGTTGCCAACCTGATACAAATACAAATAGAATAAATAATTAATTACTTTGTTGTGAGAATCTATTCGAGCTTGAATTTGGCCATCGAGAATTAGCTGCATGAGTTCGTCCTCCAATTCGGCAACCGTCCTGTTAAAAGCAGTCGCCATACGCCTCATATCCGCGCTTAAATACGGACTGAAATATTGTATCAGCGCCCTGTTCCGAATTTGCGTGTATAATACATTGACGTGTGGCGCTATGTACATATCTAAGAGTATATTATCCTTAATCTCGTCCAGCAGTTTCAAGCACGAAGCGTATTTGGACTCGTAAAACTTGAAGATGATATCTCTAAGCTGTGGCTCCAATTCTAGGAACAGCTTGAAGGAACTGCTGAATATCACTTGCTTCTGTAACTCGTGTCTGTCGAACGTCGCCAGGGCGCAAAGTCCTCCGTACAAAGCGACGTTCCCGGGGGACAATAATTCGGGGCAATCGCAGTGATCCAACGACGCCTGCAAAAAGTGTCTCGCGGCCATTTTGTACTTTCTTGTCGCGAGTTCCGCGAGGCCAGCCGCGACTTTCAGCTTCGTGATCACGGATTGATTGCTGTCTTTGCCGTGAACGTCGGAAAAGTCTGGCGTACTTTCGGCCTTCGTTACGTAGCTGAGTACGTGGGCCCAATTTTGTAAGTACACCGAGACTTTGATGACGTTCAGACACATGTTAACGATGTGTTTGCCGCTGGTACAGTAGTCTCTCGCTCTGGAGTAACATTTCAAGGCGTGCACGAGGTCTCCGCAATCGAGATAATGATCTCCTAAATCGTCGTGACCTCTTCTGATGCTCTCTTTGATTGAGTTACTTCTATAATTCTTAAGATCCGTATCAAATTTCTCTAGTTTCAAAGCTGCCTTCTTGGAGCGAGATTCAACCCAAGCTTGATCTAAAGTTAACATGTCTTGGGAGGTGGATTGCGCGGCAACGTCCGGCAGTCCGGGTGTGCCCACGGCTTGGACTAATTTCTTATGTAGTATCACATACAGGGAAACGTTATACGTCGTCATCACGTAAGATATAGCCATTTTCAGCGCCTCTATCCTTAACATTGGACAGTGATCGGCTATGTATATAAGCCTATATAATTTGGCAAGACCTATGTAGCTATTGGCATAGACTTCCAAGTCCTAAAAGATTGAACCAAAAGTTACCGAAAATTTTGTTGTTGTTATGCCAACAGAGCTTAAAACTTGCTACTTTTATTTGACTACCAAACATCATATATAGTTGATGCCTTATATGGTGGCTACAAAAAGTATTTCCACTTAGCTGCATTTATTGTCACATTTAAGTGCTAATCGACTAGGAAACCCTTTACCTACTGGAAACCTATTGGCAGATTTTTGTAATATCAGTGCTAATTGACTAAAACTTTGTCAATACTATAATCTACCAATAAAGTTTTTCTGACTCTTTTGAATAGGGAGAAATTTGTCTTTATTTATTAATTCGTGAAAATATATGAAATGTATTTCACGATTGGTTTCTTACTGCCAACTTTTATTTAGTATATTTTTCTACTTCAAGGAAACCATTATACTTGCAAATATTAATCTAAAAGTAAGTTTAATATATTATACTAATCCTGCTATATTATAAATGATAGTAAATGTAAAATGCCCTACAGTAACCAGAGATTAGAGCAATATTGTGCAGGGATGGCAAATAAGATTTGACTAATATACTAAACTAAGATAAAATTGAAAGCAATTTTTCCCTGTGCCAGTATCTATGTACAGGATATGGATAGGTACATATAAAATAATTGTGCCAGCACCTGCACACTTACATGATTTACATTGTTATCCAGCTATTGGGACAGATCTTAATATATCTAGCTATTAGTAAAAGTACCTTAATGCTATTAGCTCAATATACATGTACCATATAATATCTATAACAAGTTGTAATAGTATTTGTTCAACATAAACTTAAGGTATAGCTAAAAACCTCTTGCATGGCATTTATTTGCCATTCCTGATATAGCAATGTACCACCAAAATTTTGGTTTAGTAATTGTGGAACTTCAGAAATAGTATTCTAATAGAATTAACAAAGTAATTTTGCTAGTGCTGGACAAACTAAAATTTGATCCAACACTTACATACTTCTATGAGATTTACATTGATATCCACCTATTTGTATAATTATCTCATAGCATAAATTTCTATATGCCAGCCAAGTGTGAGCCAGTTGGGAATGCATAATAATTGTAGCCATAAGTGGTAGGTAAAGTGTTAAGTTTGCTACCAGTAAATAGCACTTTTATGCGACTACACAAATCGATCGCTTTGCAATTGAAGCATAGAATCTCTTAAATCCTTTGTTGCAAAATTAATGTATGTGCCAATACTTTTTGCAGCCACTTTGTAGATGAAAGGCTCAAGATCCAATGATACGTACCAATGTGGGATTTTCCACAATATATAGCTCCTCTTCTGCGTTATCATTATCTTCTGCTGGAGCATCCACTTGCATAGGCTCCACAACATTTTGCTGCATGGACACAAAACGCAATCATGTAGAAAAACGAACCTCCTTACCAAAAGTATTTGCGAAAATTGGCGTTAAAATGAATGAAAAACGTCACCCGACGGGCGTAACAAATACGGTATAGCGGAAAAAAACATAGCACGAAAACGAATAACATTTGAATTTCTCTCGACCCTCAACGACACGAAATGGTCTATTTTAGCAAGAATAATCGCTTCGTATTACTTGGAAATATTACCTGAACGTCGTGAACTTGCAACGGCATGACAATGTTCTCCTTTCTGTTAAACTCGTGCAACTACGGATGAAAACAAAAGTTTTCAGGAGCAGTATGTAACGGAGCACTGATGCGAGACATACACATACATGGCCGGCGCAGTGCAGCCAACTCGGTGCAACTAATTTCTCGTGCCTTTTACTGTCACGATTAGGCGTTCAGACGGATTTCCATTTGCGCGTACAATTACCCTAAAATTTACCATACGCGTCCTGGTAAATAAATCGAGGGCTATACTTTCGCTTTGATAACTAGCAAAAATCGTGCTTTAAACAATCCTAACTTTTGCATTCCTAATGTTCAAATTATAAATATTAAACTCTACTAAATGGAGGAAAAATATCTGTATAATGTTTGCTCCCTGAAACGAAAACCTAATTGCGTAATTTCACGTTACAGTAAATTTACAATTTAAATAAATGCGCTCCGCGAATATCTACAATTATTATTATTATAGCGCAATAAAAGTTTATATTTGTAAGGGAAAATGCTCTCGAAGTATCGCAGATATTTTTTGGAGAAAAGATTATATTTAAGTAATTCAAAGAAAATCTATTCGCGGTCGATAGTTTGAAACACTTGTTACTCGAGTTAGCGTATTGATCAATCGTGACGCGAAACTTTCTATCTGCCACTAGATCGGATCGAATATTTCACGGAAAGTATAAAACTACGAAGGAAGATTCTCGATAACCCGTGGCGAATGATAACATTCGTAATTTATGGCAACAACGCTCCCATACGTTAATATTTGATTAAAGCGCACAACACTGAATCGTTAGGCGAATTAATTTCTATACTTACGCGCTATCTATGCTATATATTTGTAGCAACAATGTTTCCACTCGTTGAAGTTTGTTAAAAAGTTCATTCCAAATTGTTTAACGCTAGAATTACCATCCACTAAAGTACACGCCTATATTTGTATCAAAGAAATAAAAATCGTAGGCACTTGTGAAACCCCTTGTAATTGAAATACAATAAATGAAAAAATGCACCACTGCAAAGATTTATATAATTTTTATATAAATATAAATTTGTGGCAACCTGTTTTGATTGCTTTGGTAGTTCTATTGTTAATCCGTAATCACAGACATCTCGAAATAATATGTGCTTATTATAAAATTTATCGAGAGAAAAGTCTCTATACGGTGTTAATTAATTAACATATTAAATACAAATGCATTTCTGTGTTGATGTAACAATATTTTCATATCTGTGATTACGGCTGAAACTAGTTAGCTAATTCTAATGGCTCACTTTAGGAACTTAGACGAAGTTTTAGTTATTAGCTTTACCTACTCATTTTGTATTATCTCCTACAGCCTGTATAACGCTAATAATAATAATAATTTCGTTCCATCCTATACCAAAAATATTGTAATTACCAATAAGTATGTAATAATAATTTCGGTCTATTCTATACTAAAAATATTATAATTCCCGATCAATATGAGAAAATATATTTCGTGCGTTTGCGGCGCCAATCTCCAATTATCGGCTTCGTTTATAAATTTTAGCGTTCGCTAAAATTCAAAAGCCTTCAAAATTTCGCTATGTCCAACATCCAAATTAATCGAACGAAAAAACAATTTAAAAAGAAGAAAACAAACAACATAGTTTAGCGAACTGAATACGTACAAAAAGCCAACGAATACAATAAGTAACCAAATATATTTTTCCAATTCCGATTATGCGAGCCCGTGAAAAGTAATCGCGGTGTTAGCCGATTAAATGCACATTATTTACCATCGCGTACGGAAAACGCAATTCACGTTGAGCTGATATTTTCGGTGACGTGAAAACACACCTTTGCATGTTGCTTGTATATTTGAGAAGGAACGGAGAAAAGTGTGTGGTCGATACGATCGAACGGTAACGATTAGAATGGAACGTAGCTAAGCTACCTGGTTCCAGAAGACGCGTGATGTCTGTCTAGTAGTCGTGTCCAATATGGCGTGTGTATTGTGAATTGCATTAACGTGCAGGTAAGATTCGCTTGCATTTTTCTCGGTCCGGATTACGCAAATAAATCGAGAGAGGCGAAAATTGTTTAGTCGACTCGCGGAGTTCGCGAGTATTGCAGTTAGCTGGCCGTCGGCTGGAGCGTTAACGCAACTTTTTCCTTAAAATATGTGAACGTTGTCAACCTTTGCACCTTCAAGGTCCGTTTGTTGGAGGTGCATTTATGATGACAGGTGTGTCGTGTGGAAAATGCGTGCCTTCGATCGAGCGATTCTACGAGAAACGTTGAATTCGTGGCAGGCAAAAGAAGAAAATTGATTTTTAAGGAAGACTCGCTACGCGATAAGTTTCGCCGTTGGCAACTGTTATTCCAGTCCGAACGCAACACCTTTGCAATTACGGGAATCGTAGCTAAAGTTGCGAAATCTCATTGCAACTAACGTAAAAATATTTCTTGCAACTTGTGTGGATCGTTTGTTCAAATTGGAATTGAAATAAATAAAGTGCTTGCAATAAATGGATAAGAACTAGTTTGACATACTGATGAGTTTGTTGGTAAAATTGGAGCAAATTCGATAAAATTTGTATACTCTAAAAAGGGAGCACGTAGCTTTCTCAGTTTTTGAGTAAAAATGGTGCACAATGAATTAAAAACATATGCAAATGTCACAGTATAAATAAACAGCGGTGTAGCAAGCCATGTGGGTGCCCCCAGCTGATTGACAAATCACTCACTTTTTTTACTCATGTTGTTTTGATTTTTTGTAGGCTAACATGTTTAACACTGTTTCTGCTGAGTTGTTTTTAGCCAATTTTTCATTCAGGCCATTTGACGTTTTGACTGAAGACAGATATGCTGTGCATGGCTGAGATTTTATTCGGACACATAGGCAGCAAGAATGTGTTTTTATGTTCTTCCATGTGTACCCATTTTTGTTTTGTTTCTCATTGCTTGAGCCAATGAGGAAAATATGTGTGATCTGTCTAGAATTGTGATGGAAAAAGTGAGACAAGAGCCAATGAAACCCATATCACAAGCAAGATTCAGAGTTGATACTTATTCAATGTTATTTCTTGTCACCTGGATTTGTGGCTCATTATTATTTTTATTTCTACCTTCTTGATTGCATAAAATCTATAGCTCTTACATTTATTTTTACATTGTGCATATTATAATATTTTACAAGTGTTTGCATTCCTTTTCAGGTAATAACGAGCAAGATATTCTACTAAAAATTCTGGTCCTTTTAGTTGTCAGTATTTCAGACCAAATAACACAAAGTCCTATAAAATGATCTTTGATCTTTGATAAGATCAATCTTTTCAGTCATGCACAGTAGACTGCAGATGTTTATGCATTTAAGGGAAAAGATATAAGATGCATATAAGATGCAAAAATATGTAAAACATCCAAAGTACAGCATAAATTGGAATAATTATGGGATGAAACAATCCCCAATTTAAATCTCATTTCTCTAGTGTCATTTGTAACAATGTGAATTTGCATAAAGATCCATTTCCATTTATTATAAAACATTTCATTATATAATTGTTCTGTGGACTATTCATTTTGAAGTGGAATGGAGTGTTTAACATATTCAAAATGAACGACTGAAACTGATTTTTTAATGTAATAGTTTGACTGTGAATCTTTATGCAAATTCATACTTTTTGTAAATACAAATAAGAAATACACCTTCCACATATTATAAAATGTATTAGACTTTGGACATTCCATACAATTTTGTATATTGTATGCACTCTGTACCTTTTTGCGCACAAAATATTCTATAAAGTTATATATAAAAAATTATACATAACAGTATAAAATGCCTAGCGGCAGCTTTTGTGGACTACAACAAATTTAAGTAAGAGGATTCAACTTTTTTTACAGGTTCTGCTCCTGCCTCTAGTGCAATCAATTATCGTGGATAAGGGGGATGAGATAAATACTGCAAATTTGTAGTAAAACAATGTACAATGAACTACGGTGGGAATATGCCGGACTGGCACCAGTATAATGCCTCGCAGACGAACGAAGTTACGCCTCCAACGCAAAATGTGAATTCCGGTCACCTCGCGTTCATTCCCGGTGTCAGTTCGCCGACGTTGAATGCGCTCAATCTTAACTCGGAGGGTCTGAACAAGCATCAGAACGATGCCAACTACAATCCGCGAAACTTTCAATCCTACAACAATGTCTCGGGCGGCCCGAATATCCCCAACAACAATCCTCTCGCGTCCATGGTGCAAATGCAAAACTGCATTGGCCATTACAGTTCTCCAAATACAAGGAATCCTATTTTAGATAATATAAACGCTTCTGTGGATCCTAGGAACGCCACGATCGCCAATATAAACGACGACATAGGATACAGAAGCAACCAGGTGCCTTTCAATGGACCTATCGGTCACCTAAATGGAGCAAACTGCAATTTGAATGCAACCTCCGGTCCCGGATCGGGTCCTGGATCCGTTCCAGGACCTCGAGCTAATTCCGGACAGGTTCTAGGGACTAATCCCGGCAGTGGAACCGGTCCTGGTTCTATATATGCACCTGGTACGCGACATGGACCTCAACCAGGACACGGATCGAGTTCTGGGCTCGGAAATTTGGGACCAAGAAACGCTAATATCGGTTCTGTGCCTACCGCGGGAAAAACAGGTCCACCGCCTCCTTCGTTCATCCCTTGCAAGGGTTTGTGTTGCAATTCGGATCCTAACATCAACTATCAGCAGTGGGAGAAGTTCGGATCCTATCAAAATAACGCTTCGTACAGGGACAACGTGCACCCGTCTGGCTATCAGATGGAAAACAGACATTTCGGGAATAATTGTAACTATAGGAAAGACAATCTGGAAGGCAAAGACGTGATGGGTGGTCCCGTGTTGCCCAACGCGACCGCGGTTGATCAGAGAAGAAACTACGCGGATTACAAGTATCACAAGGATCACTTGGTGCACCGAAACTATCCCGCGTCTTCGGGGATGTTTCACAATTATCCTATACAGAATTACAACTACTCGACGGAGCATCAAAAGTACCCGTATCCCGTGAAGGAGCAGGCGAAGACGAACAACATGAATATGGCGAACTCGGGGATGCTGAAGCACCAGGAATCGAATTACATTGCTCAACAAAAATACAATAACAAGCAATTTCAGTACCAGAATGGAAATATGCTGGCGAAAGGAGTGCCCGCTTTAAACGTGAACACGAATATGACGACGTCTCCCCAGAATCCTTACTTTAATTCGCAATATCAGAGAAACGTTCCCGCGGAAATATCTCACGAGTGTCAGGAGAGCACGGATAACACCGGGATGGTCAATAGAATGCAGGGTAACTTTATGCATAGTTCTCCGTCGCAGCATCAAGTGTATCAACACAAGATAGCGATGCAGAAATTCTCCATGGAAAACCACCTTAGGGAGCTGAGTAGGATACCCGGCTACCAGTCGCATCCCAAATACAAGGAATGCGTTCTCCGTTACAGAGAAGTATTAAAATTGCAGCAATCCTCCAGCTATCAAAATCCGGTCCAACAAACTCCGCGCGTAGCGACGCCGGTAAATAGCGCAGTCCCGCCGATAAATTTACAATTCGACCAGAATGGAATGCTGATAAATTCCACCTATATCCCGGATAGTTTCCCGAAAATGCAACACCCACCAACGGTGGAGCAAACGCAGGATAGCTTGGACAAACAGAAAAAGGACCAGGCTATCGGTTTGGTTAACGAAAAGTGCCAGCAATCGCAGCGAGCGGAGCAACTAATGATTCCTCAGCAAAACGAACATGTTCCTTCCTCTTGCGCGGAGACCACGTTCCAGAAACAGAACCAGTTCTCTATGCGCAAGGACTTCAATCAAAATCAACTCAAAGTACAAACGAGCGAGAGTCATAGTTTTGATATAAGCAGTAACCCTAGCAACGAAGCGATGATGCAGCAGAAGGTTTCGAAAGAGTTCGCCAATAAGCCGGACTTGGACGTGAGACAATTTTTGGCCAATTGGGACGAGACGGACGACGAAGAGGGAACGATGAACTTAGAAGACACCGTTTTAAATGAAACGACTCCCGTGGTCGTGGTGAGCTACGAAAACGTGGATGTTTCGTCGAAAACTCCGCCGGAAACGGAGACCTCGAGAAGAAGCAACTTTTGTCCGAGCGAAAGCATAGAAAACGAAAAGAAGAGCGAAGTGATAGCAGCCCAGAGTTTAGCGATCTCTTATTCCTCGCCTGACAATCCAGAAATCGCTAAAACCTCTAAGAGAACGATTGGAGAAGGCGTGATGAAGCCTGGAAGCATTATACACTGCATTAGCAATGGTCCAGATGAGATACCCACGATTCATATAGTGGATAATTTAGAGATAAGCAACATTCTTGGAGCGTCCAACGACCAGGTTATTCAGACTTTGGAGAAGCAGAAGACGATATCCTTTTTTAAGGAATCGGGCAACAATGAAGAGGAAGAATCGATGGCTTTAGAAAACGCGGAAGAGCAAAGCAAAAACAAAACTAGTAGCGTTTTGCCCGCTAATTATGGCGCGTCTTTAAATGACGGTAATAAGGACGCGAGTATGGAGGATTCGGAAACGATTCAGGCGGCCGCGATATCAATGAACAGTCAGGAATTGAGAAAGGGTAACATGGATGTTTCGGATAACATGGAGTTAAAGAAGCAGCACAGCTTTGAGGAATCCCATAATCCCGACGATATCAGTTTACCTGATCTACCAACCTCCGAATGTACACCAATCTCTACTACACTGAACACTCCCATTCACTCGGACAGCGAAGAATCTTCGCAGAACATGGAAGATTTGTCCATATCCACGAATCCGATAGAGGTGATGCAGAACAGTCCGGTAATCAGTTTCACGCAGTTAAACAGCGAAGAAAAGGGAAATAATAGGTCTCTTGGTACTTTGGAGCTGGAGTTTCAAAAGGAAAATCGTTTCAAGAGCACCGAGGCGCAGAATGGTCACGAGCAAGACGTAACTTTGGATAATTTTGACTTTTGCGATAATTCTAAGGCGAAATCGGGCGAGACCGCTAAAAGTAAACAGGCGAAGAGTCTGGGAACCAACACTGCGCGGAGGAAGAGTGATTCCAGGGTTTCCGATACTTGCGGAGTTTTAACAAGCATGGAGTACGAATTGGAGGCTTCACAGGAAGCTGTGGAAGGGGAGAAGAATTCGGATCGTGGATCCCCTGGTTGCACCCAGGAAGGAAAACTTAAAAGCGGTGGAAGATCGTCGGAGACGATGAGATCTGGGATTCAAAGCGGCGACGCGATGAGTAATATTGCTTCTAATGAAAATCTAAGCCCAGGAGAGTCCGACGAGGAGAAAAGCGAAAGAGATCTGTTCAAAAGGAAGAAAATAAAGACTTCAACTGTGTCTACTAACACCAGCTCCCTAGATCCTTCCGAAGGCGATGCGAATGGTAGAAAAAAGGCAAAGGAAGGCGCGACCTGGGAAGCCAAAGATCGAAATTTCAGTCAGAGAAGAGATGCTGCTGATTCGAGACAATCAAAAAGTTCGGACGGGAGGAAATTTGGGGATTCGAGCTCGTCGCAAAGCGGAGAGCATTCTGTGTGCCATATGACTTCTCAACACAAACACTATTCCGTTGCTGTGATAAAGGATAACGTTACTTTAAGTGGAAAGAGATCGCACGGCACCACAGACAGGGCTAGCGGCGGATTTTCATCCAAAAGCAGCAGCGCCAATACCAAAGAGCTTTGCGAAGAGACGGAGGTCAAAAAACGCGCATCCAGCAAAGTACTTTCGATGTTGCACGAAACTATTCACGCGCAGACTACAAAATTATTGCAGAAAGATCTGAAAACGGTGGACGGAGACGTAAGATACACCGCGGAGGAGATTCGTCTGTTGAAGGAGTATCGAAAGAAGGAAAAATTGCATCAATCTGTTGACACGCATAACAATAATAGGGATGAAAAAATTAAGTCTAGGAGGCATTCGCTTAAAAACGTGGAGGAGGAATCTCAGAAAGGTAAGGAGACGTCGTTTTACTGTAGAAATAAGCCGTCCCTATATTATTGTCACTTAAATGGATATGATTCTAATATATATTAATAGTGTGCGGATTTTTATGCAAATTCTTATTTTTTAAAATCCAATCGGTAGAATGAAACCTAACTCGAAGTTAGCATCAGCCTTTAAAATATAATAAGATGTGCTTTGCTTTAGATATCTCATGTATCTTTGCATATCACGTGCATCTTGTATTTTTTCCACAGTTAAATTTCCCATAAATGCACGCAAATCCATAGTGTTCTTATGAGATTCTATCCTCTTGCAAAGAATATATTTGGAGCAAAATTCTGTATCTTCCATAGTGAGTTCGAATTCGGAGCGATCGGAGGCGCAGGAGGAATCAAAGGGGCACTACGCGAAAAGTTTAGTGAAGAACGCGGACTTTGGGATTCAGGTCGCCAACGTAAACTTAAAAATTAAGGATAGCGACGCTGGCAAAGAATTGATTCTCGGAGAGAAGAAGGGTCAGGAACACGCGAAAGATTCTCTGGAGGGGATCAAGATCGAGATCAACGTCTCGTGCACGGAGAGGAACTCGAAGGGACAGGAGCAGAACAAACGACTACTGTACGACGACCGTAACTTGTACGAGATGGATGATTCGCTTTCCTATTCGAATACGTTGAACAATCAACGTAGATCGCACGCCAAAGACCGAGAAGACGCTTCGAAGTTATCCGAAAAAGCTCGCAGAGCATCCGAGAAATCCGACGCGGAAATGAATGGCGGTAAAAACAACGCGGAGACCACGAATTCGAGTGCCACGCTCAAAAAAGGTGGAAGAAGAGGTTCGTTGGGAGGAAACGAAGAGATTCGATCGATGGTTTCCAAAGAAACCTCCGACGGTCAGCTTTTTAGCAAATCCTTGTGTAAAAATGTGTCCTCTAGAGACTCGGGAAAACCGGAAGTGATCGAGGCTACTAATTACGCTGCTGACAAGACAGATATAATTAAGTCAAAGAGTGTAATATCAAATACTGCCATAGTCGATGCAAATAATAAAATTAAGGGGAAGAATAAAGCGGAACGAGAGAAGGAAGAAAATTGCGCGCGCATTGAGGAAGATCGAATGTTAAGAGTACAAAAGCAGAGTTCCACGAGTCTTATCGATGTGTCGGGTGTGATAGAGAACGAGATAGCCAGTATGGGTCACTTGAAGAGCTCTAAGAAACTGCCAGAAAGTAGCCTCGTCGAGTTGAACGCGAAATCGTTCAGCACTTTCAGCGCGTTGGACTTCAATTTCGATAAATTGGAGTACAAGAAGTCCTCCGGGATAAACTTGGAACGTGGGCATCGATTGAGCGAGGACTTGGACGAGGGAGAGTACGCTGGCAAGTGGAAGAAGCCAAAGATAGACGACATTTTCGAAGACTGCGACATGTTCCAAAGTAGCAGCGGATACGTGAATCCGATCTTCTCGAGCATCGATAAGCTGGAGGACCTGCACACAGTTCCTGTATACACTACCAAAGATGGAAAGATATCCTACAGTCCTAATCGGAGGTTCACCTACCACGAGCTAATGATAGAGACTCGCAAACGGGAGGCTTCCTGTTCCGCGAGGAAGTCGCACTACGCGAATACATTCGACAGCTACTACAACTCGAAGTTTCGCAAGCTGTACAAGAAGAAACGACATCACGGTCTCAGCGAGAGGAAAAAGTATGATTACAACGATACCAAGTATCTCTACGACAGGAAGAGGAATTATTCGGATGAGTTTTGCGGCAGAAGTCATAGCAAATACAAGGATTACAGCAATACTGCTGTTTGGTCTGATCATTGCAAATTGGATAAGATATACAGTAGCAGTGATTCGGACGAAGAGATCATAGATCGCAATAAGAATCGCGTTATCGAAGCTACTATTTGCAAGAGAAATCAGGCTACTGAAAGCACAGCTGGAACTATCTCTAAATTAAATCAAAATGAAGTCGCGATTGACGAATTGAATGTGGAATCTAAAAGTAAAGAAACAAGTAACTCAGTGGATGAAGTCTTGGATAAAAGTAATGAAATAAATTGGGGGGGAACGCAAACAGTTGCGTCTGAAAATCCTAATGCTAATAAAGAAGAGAATAAAGATTGTGAAACAGAGAATAATAGTAATCTTAAAGATAGTGTTGCGTTGAATGAGGAGCAATCGGACGCACCATCGATTTCGCTTCAATCGAATCAGGAAAAAGAAAACGCGGAAATCGAGGAAACGAAGAAAGAAAAAGTAGAAGCTTTGCCGTCGGATAATTTGGAATTGGTACCGGAAAATCTTCGCGCGGATGAAAATAAAAATTGCAACGCTGAAAGTACGAATGTGTCTATAAACGAAGTTGAAGATAAAGTCAGTTCTGAACCGGAAGAGACTGCAAGTTTAAAGGAAGAGTCGCCAATTTCGAAATTGCTCAACGAAGAATCTGTAGTGGAGGATAAGCAGGAGTCCAGTTTGTGTAATAGCGAGGAGAAAAAAGAGAACAATGAAGAAATTATTTTAGAACAAACAGAAGTTAATAAAGAACATAAAGAAATAATCGATGCACAAGCATCGTCCGATAATCAGACTTCTTCTCAGGAAGTTAAAAGCAATTCTGAGGACGTGCAGAAAGTAGAAACCAATGAAGATTTGCAAACCGATCAAATTAATGTGCCGGAGTCCAAAATTGAAGCTGCGGATGAAATTTCGGAACCCCAAGCGAATTCTAGCCATATAACTAAAGAAGTTGCACAAGAATATTTGGAACCAGAAATAGCTGACAATATATCTGATCAAATCCTTGAAAAATCTGAAAAAAGTACTAATCTAGAAAATATTTCGGAGCATAAAGTAGAAGACATTCAACTTAACGAGAAAGGAACTTCGCTTAAAGTTGCAAGCGAAGAGGAAAAGCATGAAGAAACTCGGAACGAAGAAATAGAAAGAAGTGTCGCGCTTTTAGAACATCCGAACGATGATATTTTACCCAAAGATGCATCTCTGGTGAATCAAGAGGAACCCGGATCTCAAACAATGCAAGTAGACGCAAAAATCGATCACCAAAATAGTTCAGAACACGTTTCTGTCGAAACTGCAGAATGCGAAGCTACAAACTTTGATCAAGTAGATAATAAAAGTGCCGAGGTACAAAACTTTGACGGTTTTATAGAAGAAGAAATCGCTTCCGAAGTCGAGAATATTACCGAAAACGTGGACTTGGAACAATTTAACAAAGATAAAACTGAGATTGTTTTAAAAAACGCAGACGAAATTTCGGAGGAAGTAAAGACCACAGTAACTGATACTTTGGAAACCGCAAATGTTTTAGATACTCTTCCAAGTGTTTCCGAGCAGGAAATTAACGTCATTCGCGATTCTTCGATCGAAAAAGAAGTTCCAGTTCTGAGTAAATTGTGCGCCGCGAAAAATCCACCGATTATAGATGCTGAATCTGTTAAAGACGACGCGGAAGACGCTGAAAAGAAGGAGAAACAGTGTCAATGTTCGAAGCAAGTTCCTTGCAAAAGCTCAACTCACACGTTGGATAGCAATATGACAGACGTGAAAGCAATACCGAAGCTGGTAATAAAAAAATCCGACGCGATCACTTCGAAAGCCGAGTGCTCGGATTACGTGAATTCTTGCGAAGGTTACAACAAGTGCGACGCGAAATTGTTATCCGAGGCGCGTCCAAAGATACCAAAGATGATCATCATGAAAAGCAGATCGCGATCGGTGACTCCAACGATTGAAATTCTAGAGAAGTCCAAATCGGTTTCGGACAAGACGCAGGCGCAATTTCTTCCAGAGCAGAACGAGGATGGACATATGGACACGGAGAACAGCGACTCGGAGTCGTACACTTTGAAGTACAAGAATTACGAGAGCAAAGTGCCTAAGGTGAAGATAAAACTCGAAGACATCTCCTCGAAGGATTTAAAGTTATATTTAAAACGCAAAGCAACTAAAAAGAGCGTCCCGAAGGTGAAAATTAAAAAGCTAAAAACGGTGGAAAGTAAAAGGGTTGAAGCGGAAGATTCTTCGGGAATGGAAGCAACGGAATCGGACGAGGAAGAAGATAAAACTTTGGAGGAATCGATGGTCAGCGACGCGGAAGTAGAAAGGATACCGAAATTGAAGTTAAAAAGACAAGAAGAAGGCAATTCTTTATCTCCGGAGAGTAGCCGCGGAAAAGATTCGAACGTAATAAATAAAGTAGCTTCTAAAAGAACTCAAAGGACAAAGGAGGAAGATATAAAACATTCCACAAAGTGTGATAATAACGCCGCGATCGACGACGAGTTAAGGAAAAAATTTCCGCGATGCATAATCGAGAAGATTCCGAAAGTGATAATAAAGCGAACTCAAATTGGCGCGGAGTTCAAGTGCGAAATTAGCAAAAGTAGAAAGAAGTACGTGGCGGAAAACTCCAAATGGCAACCGAAAGTCAAATTGCAAAGATTGGAGGCTCTGGATCACATGGTAAAGGATTTGAAGCAATCCAGAATCGCGTTGAAAGATAAATTAAGCTCTCCCGCGCGAGTGAGCGAAGATATTAATGATATTAGCGAAGAGGATACGCTTCACGATAGCAAATTAAAATTATGTAGGTCCAATTCGGCGTCCAGTTTGTCTCCGATTAAGTGCAAGCAGAGAAGGCTATCTGACTCTGGTTACGCGAAAGCGGGCTTAAAATCGGCCGCGGAATTCGAGGACGATTTGGAGGACAGCGACAAAGTAGCTAGTTCGAAATCTGATAACGTTGAAAGTAAAAATGTAAAGAGGAAAGGAAGGAAGCGATTGTTTTCGGAGAACAAGCAGGCGACTAATCAGGGGCAGGATGAAGAGAGCGAGGATGAAGTTGAAGCGAAGCATTCGTTCCGAAATATTCTAACAAACGAAAAAGACAACGATCTGATGGTTGTGAAGAAGGAATACTCATGTTTCGGGACCAAGGAGAGCACGCCTCCCATCGAGGACAAGTTTCTAAACTCTGCCACGCGTTTGCGTATTTACGAAGATAACGAGAACTCGATAATTAAAGTGGACACTTCGGACGAAAGTCAAACCACCATAGAAATTCTACCGGCATCGCCGAACAGCAGCGAAGACGAGGGGAAGAACGGCGAATTTGAGAATGCCAGTGGAATAAATATGGAGGATGCGATTCCGACTCAATTGGAGTTGGAATTGGAGCTGATTGATAATAATAATATGCGTTCAGGGGTACTCGCGTCGAAAATTCAGTACGCGTCGCACTCCAAGATCAAGTATAGCAACGAAGGATCGGCCAAAAGGTACTTCGGTGAATTCCAGCAGCGTTCGTCTCAAAATAATTTCGGTCAGAACTCTACAGAGAGCGAAGAGTCGGAGAATTCGGGCAAAAAGACAAACGGATACTTTTATTGCAACGATTTGTTAGTTAAGGAAGTGTTGGCCGCCAAGGAGGCGCTGAAAAAGTGTTTAACTCGATCTGAAAACGACGACGAAGGGGAGAGAAGACAATCGAGGCCAAGAACGGTAGCCGAAAAGAAGCAGGGTTTAAGTTTCAGTTTTAAAGATATTGGAAAATCGCCGGGAAAATCCGAAGAGGCGCGTTGCAATAGCAATAGCAATAGCGACAAAGCGAAAGCGGGCAGAAAGTCTGGAAATTTGGAGAAGAAGGGATTGAAATCTCCTCGAAAGTTGGACGCGGAAGAAGGCGAGGAAAGATGTTCGAAGGCGAAAAATTATTCCGCGGAATGCCCCACAGCTTCTACGTGCGGAGACAGCAGTGTACCTGAGCCGACTACAATTTCTTTGAAGGCTTGCAAGAAATTTAGTCCAGCAACTATGAACGGAGCATCTGCGAACGTTTTGGAGACGTCTAACAGACGCGGCAACGACGCGGAGGAATCGCAGAAGGAGGAGAAATGCGAGAAGAAAACTAGTAAAATGACGGAGGATCAAAAAGATAATGATAGTTCGAACGAGACAAAAACGAAGGAAGATAATATGCCATTATTAGTGCCAGAGTTTTCTTTAAATTTCGACTCCAGTTCGGATAGAGATAGTTCCAGATCTCCGCCTGTTATAACGAATCAAGAGGAGGTAGAGCAAGACGCGAAGCTGGCAGATAGCAAAGTGATAAGTCAGACTGAGAAAGAAGAGGAGAACAAGAAACATTCCTATAAAGACTGTGAAATGACCATTGCTGATATTATAACCCAATTAGCTTATCACGAAAAGGTGAAGATCTTTATCAGTTTGATTAATTATCGGATATCGAAAGGTTCGTGCGGATTAACCCATTAATCCCTCGTCTTGCAAACATAAACCGCAAAAGTTATTATTAATTGCAATTTAGCAGCGTAAATTATGATCCAAGTAAAATACTTATAATAATTTGATTGCTAGATTTAAAGTTTGAAGACTGATTGTTAGGTTGAAGGTTTGATTTAGCTCTTCAAAAATTAGTATAATAAATACACGTAACTTCAATATCTTGCATTTGATGCAAAGTTGAAGCAGTAAATTGTTTTCATTGAAGTACAACAGTTACGGAAAAATTTGTAGGGCAAGGGGTTAAGGATTTAAAATGATATCAAATGTTCCAATAATGCTACCATTGCGTTACTACTTTTGTAAAACATTGTGAAAAAGAATCGATTTGAACTTATCTGTCATAGAAAAATCGCATGAAATTTTTTTGGTACCCAATAAAAAATATTGATTGAAGAATTAATTCGAACGGTTTGGTTACAGGCGACAGTAAGACATAAACGCTACTGTAACTTATGCGAGAGATGGTTCCCTACGACTTCGCGACATCGTCGGCATCTAGCCGGATATCAGCATCGTTATATGGAATTAACACAGCGTAAAAGCATTCACGCGCTTTTTATTCTGTTCACCGGGAAACCTTGTCCGAGGCTTTTGTCGGCGAACGTGATTCGCAGCGATTGTTCCATAGGAGAATTGACGCCCTTGCAAATTGCTGTTCAGGTATAATTTTAATCGCTACGTTTTCTGTTTTGCCTTGCAACCACGGAAATATCTTATCTCGCGACCTATTGTGTTTTACAGGACGTTGCAAAGTGCGTTGAGTATACGCAACAGAATCATAAAACGAAAGAATGATAGGAAGAAGTTACTCTACTTTGGCTGCGTAGACGCGTTTCCTGTGATTATGTATACTGGAACAAATGATGTGAGTACCTCTAAAGAAAATGTACTATAACGATAAACGCAAAATCAGTTCTGTGACACTTTTAATCTCAATGGAATTGTACATGTTCACTATGATTACTATATTGTTGGTAATAATATTACCATTACATATATATATATATATATATATATATATATATAATATATAATAATAATAATATAAAAATGAAATTAACATCCAACTTTGCAAAGAGCTTTGTTGATCGATGTTAATTGTTAAAAGTTACTTCAAAGGAAAAAAAAGAAAAAATAGTTATTTTAAGTAGTTAGATATTTAGCCAAAGATTTTAACAAAAGAAAGAAGGTAAAAAAAAATAAATGATAGAAGTACATGTTAGATTATTTATAGTTTTCGAGGACTATACGGTCTTTTATTTGTACAAATGGAAATATGAGTAAATACAGTAAGTGAATGTGCTCGTTATAAATTTTTATTTATATTGTGAAAAGACTTATATATATACAATGTATAAATATATATATACACACACGCATATATATATATAGATATATAGATATATATATTTATTATTCTTGTTTAAAACAAAAAAAATATATGTACTCTTGCAACGTTAAACAGACCTAAAGTATATACAGTTAAATTTGTATAAAATTATATATTCGAGGCAGGGGTAGTCGAAATGAAAGAAAATATCTATACTATATATGTTATGAGAGATGGAAAGAACTATGAAATGTTAAAAGTTCCGAAAATTCGTGCATACAAAAATATAGAAAAATCGAATGATTCAATTTTTATTAAAGGTACAAACGGAGAAACGAAAAAGAAAAAATGAATTTCCGTAATTGCCGCGATTCTAAATCAAATTGCTATGCCATTTGTTTATTCTTTAAAAAGGAAAATAAATTTTCCCTAACCGCCGTGACACTAAATCAAATTTTTATGCTATTTATTTCGATTTTTTAAATAGAAATATAAAATTCTCCAATTCGCGTGATATTAAACCAATTTTCTATGCCACTTGTTTATTGTTTAAAACGAAAAATTTGAGTTGCTGAATTGCCGTAATGCTACATTAAATTTCTACGCTATTTGTTTTTAATCTTTAATAGAAAAATGAAGTTCCCGCATGTCGTAATTATAAACGAAACTTTTGTAGCATTTGTTTATCGTTTAATAGTAACATCTCATAGTTCGGCAAACGATCTACGCATAGTGTAAACGATACCTGTTCACTCCCCTGTCGCATGTTTACGTTTGATTCAAACTATTTAAATGTGCCTAATGAGTTACTGTTTATACGAATAACAAAGGTTTTAATTGTTTTAAATGTTAGAAATGTTTTTCCTTTATTATTCTATATGGATATATGCATTATCGGGAGTGGGAAAATAAACAAATCCTTAAAGAACGAGTTCCTGGCTATTAAAGAGGGATGGAATGAAATATATTCCTTGTTAAGAGGCTACAAAGAAATAATTTAAAAAAAAAACATAAAAAAAAAGAAAAAAAACAGAGGTGTTATACTAATACAGGGTTAACAGACTATATATCGATTGTTTTATAATTTTTCTTTTTTTTCTGGTTTACATTCCAAAGAATATAAAAGAGTGCAGTGGAAGTCACTTTATGGAAAGATCTAGTTTTTATCATTGAATGCAACCAAATAGAAGAAATATATGTATCTAAGTCTATCGATTGTTATTCCACTTAAATGTTTTTGTTTTTTCCTCGTAAGTTTGTTTTAATTGTTCCACATTTTATTCGCACGAGTGCCTTAAAAATACACCTAACAGTATTTGTCGTATCGTGTTATACATGTCATATAAGATTAAACAACAGAACTATATATTTCTAATATTCTTGTACAATATGTGCATAACACACGCTGCAGTTGCGAGATCGTTATACATAGAACAAACCTAACTTTCTTTTTTTTTTAATCAATTTACAAATACTGTTTGTGTTTTACTATTGTATTATTAATGAGAAATTATCCGTAAAGGTGTTACACTTCGAGAGCTCCCTAGCATATTTAATTATAAACTAGAATGCTCCCATGATTGAAGCTCTGTTATGCAGATATTTTATATCACTGTGTGTTCTATGTGCCTAAATTTTAAGAAAATTTACATGCATCTCAAGTTCAAACATGCATAATACTACTTATATATATATATATGCATTTGACATAATATGAACATACATCACTTGTACAATATATATATATATATACATATATATATATATATATATAATATAAATATATATAAATATATATATATAATATAAATATATATAAATATATATATATAATATAAATATATAATATATATATATATATAAAAAGAAGGCTAAAAGTTTTTTATAAAAAAAAAATATGAATAATTATGTGATAAAAAATTGTATCTGTTCAGTGACTTGTGTGCTGTGCTTCACAGAGAAACCTAAGATTATTGAAATCTTTCTGAGTGTCTTAATTACGGATAGACTGCGGATGTTTATGCAAATGCAAGAATCATATTTTTATAGGAACACGAGTAGAAATTTATTTCGTCATTGGAGGAATCCAAAGTTGTATATTTTATTTTGCATAGGTTTCGTATAAAACATATTTTTATAGGAAATAGATGAAATAATGCAACTTTTTTATAAATATTTTGCATAATGCATATTTATGCAATTATTACGTATTGCATAGCCTTTGCATATTTCATGCATTTTTCCTTCATATCTGTTAACTTAAAATTCTGTTTAAAATCATTCAACTTTTCTGCGAAATATCTTCAGCTATAATTAACAATTTCCATGTTGCATTTTACATATATGTTGCAAAAACATCGGCAGTCCAATTATGGATATAGGGTATCCAATAAAAGTATAGATGTAGCGATTTATCGTCTTACATTAGACTCTATTAGGTCCGAAAATGTAAGTCGGCGTTTCTCAACATTTTGGAAGCAATTGTCAATGAGTTTGAAGAATTTTTTTAATCACTCCCCAATTCAATGCCTCGAAGATTTCAACATCCTCCTAGCAAAAAAAAATATTTGCTGGCATCAAAAGTAAGTGTGATTTTTGTCTCTATCGACGATGAAGATGACGAGTGCAACGTAATTCTCTAATTGCCTCCAAAATATTAAAAATCACGTGTGTCCTTAACAGAGAAACGCTGGTTTAATTTTGATCGTCGAAATTGAACCGATTTATACGAATTAAGGAACCCCAGGATATTCTTGTGAAATCAAATAGCATTTAACGTATGCTTGTTAGATGAACAGTGGTTTTTTTAGAAAGATTCAATTGTTGACTTCCATTAACGTAAATTAATATAAGATTGCACTGATCCAGATATTTTTTAGTTAGAAGAATTTATACCTAACGCGAAAACAAATGATCTTTTATTCTCTGCTATAGCAATATTATAAGTTACACGAGTTTTTATTGTGCAAGTTAAGAGTCGATTTGTAAATCAAATTAATTATAGAGGTGAGCTTCGCAAGAATCTATGAACTAATAAATAAAACAAAACAATACGCAAGGAATTTACGAGTGAATATTAATAATAATAATAATAATAATAAAAGAAAAAAATATGAATGTATACCGTACACTCATCTGAGATATTTTGATTTGTAATTTTTTGATACTTCTAAACATTGGAATCATGATAATGCACCTTAGATACGAATCGGATTAATTGCACCATTCGAATGGGGCAGATTTATATAGGAAAATAAGTGCAATTGTATATTTTTACAAAGTTTACAACTGATTGTTCCATCAAAAAAGAAAGAAAGCTATTAATTTTTGAAACAGTTGTTAGCTGTGCAGTTCTAAACCAAACGAATCATTTATACGGTTCTGCTAGTTTTATACACGCTGTGTGATTAACATAGAATAATTGTGTGACATACATATTACAATATGTTGTAAGCGTGTCTTAGATTTGTAGCATTTTTCTAAACTCTACAACCATTTTTTAATCTAATCTTTATCCCGAAATTTACAGAAAAATGTACGATCGCGAGATATCGATAACGAGCGTTTAAAAAACGTGAAAATAAATATGTGAAATAAAAATTGCACCCATTCCACGGCGAATTAAATTGAAATTAAGATCTATAGATTCCCGGATTAAAATGTTATATATCTAAACACCCGAACCATTCCATAACTAGAGTTAAGAGGTTTAATTAATAGAGGTAAGAATTGTACGAATCGATAGATTATTTTCTGTTATTGTACTTAGGCTACAAACGTGTATGCAAAATTCTAGTTGACATATTAAAGAAACAATAAACCGTAAAAATTACCATGTAACGATGTTTATTTTCTAATTCACGTCTGTACCCTTTAATCCTACCACGCAAACGTTACCTAATCAATTTAGAAGACCCTAAATCTTGTTTTTGAATGTTTGAAAGTTCAAATTAATTCTGTCGCATACGTTGACTGCCAGAAATTTTTGGCAAGAATATAATGTTATGATAATGAAAATATCAAAACTACGTAACCCTTTGCACACGCGGAGCCATTTAAAATTTATCTTTAAACTCGAGGGCTCCGCTGTGGAGACAAAGCAAATAATTTTCAGTTTCTATATATATTAATAAAAATCGCCCTCATCTATACATCGCAAAAGATGCTACCAATTTTTGAAGAGCCATTCAGCAATGATAATAATCTTCCACTCGTAAACCCGATCAAAACCAGAAAGTGGAACGGTGCATCTTTTTCGCAACGCTTATTTACTGGATTTATTTCTGAAATAGCAAATTCTACAAATCAATCGCGAGAGGTGCTTCATTATGCTAGAAATACATATTTACTCACGTTAACTTTAATTAAAAAGGAAAAGAAAATGCAAATTCGCGAAGGCCTCCACATTGAGACGCTTTATTTATTTCTTGAACGCAACGCTAATAAATACTAAGCAATGCACCTATTATTTTTCAATACGCAACACTAATTACGGAAGTGCAGCTGTCTTCGTAGCTGCCGTTGAAGAATCAGGAACACAGGAACTGGTTTCCACTATTTCAGTGGAAGATTATTGGGCATTTTGTCGTAATCGCAACGCTACTTGAAAAAACGCGATCATTTATCAACGCAATGCTAACTAGAAAATTAAATGAACGCGATAGAAAAATGTCGCAACGTTAACTAAATAGTGAAACTAATTTAATAGGAACTACCATATTTGTATAAGAAAAGCTATTCTAAATAATCGAGATACTAATACCAATAAAGATACTAATACCAATCGCAATATTTTATAAGTCGCAACGCTAAATCAAACGTGATAATTATTTCTTCGCAACGCTAATAAAAATCCGTGGAACTTTAATTTATTCGCAACTCTCAAAATAAAACAATTCATGATTTAGCTTTATCGCAACGCTAATTCAACCCACAATCAATTTCTCGCGACGCTAATCGAAAACCGCGATTTGCCCAATGAAGAGTTGAAATTTCTACGCATGCAAAACTAATAACGAGTACAGTGACAACGTAGCAATAGTAATGACCGTCCATTCTTTAAATACTAAAAAATGAATAGCCATTCGTTGTTTTCTTCTGAGCAGCTCGTCGAGCCTCTTCTTTTCTTCGAGCGCAATGCCCGTTGGAACTTAAATATAAGCTCGAGGTTCTCTAACAGCAAACCAAGCAGCAGCATAAAGATGAACGAAAAGTGTGCACTGCAGCAACTAAACGATGCACGCAGACGGCCAACGATTTTAGAAATCGTTGCTCGTGCAAACGTGTCGAACCTCGTGCTATACGTTCGCTCCGAACTTATCTTCGCGATCGCGACCGCGGTGGCAACTTTAACCCTTAACGAACGGAATCATATACGCACTGATCGTAACACCTTGCAACAAATGCAGCACTACACATACTTAAAAATTGTTCTGTGTAAGTGCTATTCAAACGCAGAGGAATCTTGAACGAAAGAGCAGCAGCTGGAGAAGCAGCAAAGCAGCAGGATAAAACGGGTGCTAATGAGACTCGTGAGAAATCGTGACAAATATAGAAGAGGAATGGAAGCGAGGAAAGATTGCAAGAATTCTCCAAACATACCGAGGACAAAAGGGAAGATGGTAGCAAAGGGTTTGCCACAAAGCAATCGACAGAAAATACAGCGTGAAGTAGAAGTATAAAAGAAAGGTCTAATGTTTCGATCAAAGAAGGAACTGTTTAAGTAATGCAAGCAATGATTCGAAGATTAAAACAATAGTTGCATAGAGCACATCTAAAAGAAGCACGATGGAGTGCGATAGAATTGATAAATATAAGCTAAAGATACGATCGTAATGCGTGCTGGGAATATCCAACTTGTATATCTTTTATTAGATTGGATTCAATCTAAGTTTCTTATCAAAACGATAGAATGTTACATAGGAAATATCCCGACTCTCAATCGCCTAGGGTTAAGTTGCCGGATTCGAAAAATCGACGAGATAAAGCCAGAAGTGAACGACATCGTTCGTTCAGATCATCTTCACCGTCGATGATTCAAATCAGATTTCCTGAAACAGGTTGACGCCGAAAATCTGCCTACCCGACCAGAGACTGCGTCAACCTGCCCGGCCATACCTACTTATAATTAACAGACACACCAGAAAGTATACTACCTGTCCTACCTAGCCCTCCTATATTTAAAAAATGGCAAAACAGGCACACAAACACACTCATACACCCCACCCCCTACCCAGCGGATCACACACATACCACCCAGGTGTAAAATCCTACACTAGAGAGAACGTCCCGGGACGCCTCCGACACCCGAGTTTAACATACAACTAAACATACTCTAAAGTACATACCAAATGCTGAAATCGTCTGACGTAGGTAGTGACCATTGCGTATTACGCGATTTAAAGCACGTGTATCTCGATACATTAAAATATATTTCAAATGTCTATGAAATGTTTCAATATAAAAATTAGAAAGCCTATCTATCGTATACCAGAGTAAGTTTTGGTACCATTATTGCAAGGAATAAATTGCGCGAGTATGATAGTAAAATTCTAGTCAAAACGACGCACGTCCACAGCCTAACACATACACACATAATGGGGAAAATACGTCGGGCACGATACGCTACCGACACGCAGCCGCCACACAAATATCAAATATCAAAATATGAACAATATACGACGTGCCATGTGCCTCTCACCCGCTCAAGTAGCACATGGGCATGTGAGCGAGATTCCTGGCAAAACAGCACGAAGAGATGCTGAAAATCCTATCTAGAAAACTTATTAGCACACACTTTCTACTAAGCGGACTGTGGCTCTACTTTTTATTTAACTTTAAAGCAAAATGACTCTACTAATTTAACTGGGAAAAGCTAGTCTCTTTTTGAACAAAGAAGCAACGAAACTCTAATGCAAATTGATCTTAAATTGAGACCACGAATAATAAAATATAATATGTGATTCTAATATGAAATGAAGAATAATAAAATACAAGTAACTCGAATATGAAATTGAGAATAATAAAATAGAACAAGTGACTTTAAATTGAAACTCTAATTGTAATACCTTGGGCGACTCCCTTATCAAAGCACATTTTTTCATTACCTCGAAATTATGTTAAAGTTTGTGACTTCGATTTAGAAATCTACCCATCGCGAAACGTCTTCTTGCTCATTGTCGTTGACATTATTTTTATACGAGAAAAGGAAAATCTACTATCTGTCTTTAATTAGATCGAAGCTACTATGAAAACTGGACAATCATCTTATTTAATATCTTCAGCAATTATAAACTGAATAATGCATTTTCATAAAACATTATTGATATGTATATACATGTATGCATATGCACATTATCATTACGATTGTGCAACAAATATAATTAATAAAGAAAAAAACGAAGTCGGATACCATCCGACTTCACATTACTGTAAATTACAAATAATTCAAATAAAATTATTCTATAACACTGCATTATATATTTGTTTCTATATATATATTTTAATAAATATCCATATGGAAATTCTACTGACTTTACTTTTCTTTGCACAATTATTTACAACAATATTCGTCCTAATCAACTCTCGTATCGACTTTAATTTTTCATTAATATATTATAATATTTAAAATCGCGATGCGCAAGAAAACCTAGCCTCATCTAATAAATAAAACACACACATCAAATGCAATTATTCACGGGTAAAATGTATACCCGCGGTCACTGTACTCGTTTATGCAAAATCTACGGATACAACCAGTCACCCGTGCCGATTCGGACCTTTCGTCCTCAGCATACATGAGCGACCGGAGGGATTCAGAATGCATGCGACTCACCATTAGACGACTACGCTGTCATCTGCTGCAGCCAGGCGGATGAAAACCTGTTGGTCATCGTCATCAAGTGAAGTCGTGAAGTCGTGAAGCTGCGATGCCATGTCCTGTGGTCCCAAGGACAAGAAGATCTGTGGAAGACCTGTAACAAAGAAAAGAAACGGAGAAGATTACAAATTATTCTTAAAGATATTACATGTTCAATATTTGGCATGCTTGGGATTAAGAAAATTGAAAGTTTAATAAATTCTGAAGCATGAAATGATTTTATTTTAATTTCAACGAAAGAGATAGCAAGGTGGAACTTCACAGATTTTTAACAGCTTCTATATAATTTAATTATGAAATATTAAAGTAAGATGCAAAGACACTTGCATTGCGAGCTTGAGAAGCCCAGCTGGATCCTTTTGGAGGCAGCCGAAATGTGACTCTAATACCGGCGACGAGTATTTAAATAAAAAAGGAAGAATAAAAGACTACGTGACCGTGTAAATCATATTCGACAAGCAAACACTGACTCGACTACTGCGGCTAATTACTACAATTGAATTTAATTAGAGCAGCTGTGCTCTTAAAAAATCAAATACTTTATCGAAGCAAGCACTGACTCTACAACCACATTGCGCGCGACCACTCAAATTCGCTGCAAAAGAAAAACTCCATTAGTATCGGTATAGAATTCGATAAAGAATATATAAATGTCTCAAGATGAAATAAGATTTTAGAATATTATTCGTGTGTAACAAGCGTACTACGAATATTCGCGGCTGAAATTGTAAAGTGCGTTCAACTCGAGCTAGCTAAACGTAAACAGTGTCCCCTCCCTTGAATTCTCGGAACCGCGTGCGCGAAAGTTTGAAATGACAACAAACTAGAGCGGGGTGGGGGAAAAAACGCACAGTTCCGGCGATAGTTTTTATGTATTTTACTTGAAAGGCTTCGCAAACACAACAGCTATGTTTTGGAACCAATTAAAGACTTTGACAATGAAATTCGCGACCGAAATACAATAAAGTACGACTCGTTTGCACCCTTTTAACAATTCCCCAACGAGAATGAATCGAAAGATGCAAAAGACTGTTACCTTCCCTTACTTCGCCTTGCTTACGAAATCGAAGCGAATCGAAACAATGGAATTTCCAAAGAAACACAAAAAGTTAAGAAATATATTTATATGTATATGTATTACCCTCTGCTACTGTAGATTGAATATTGCCATCCTTCTCCGGGTTGTCCTGCCCTTGTTATAGGTTTCATAGCCGCCGTGTTTAATTTGCAATTTAGTTAGCCATCTGTAACAAAAGAAAAATCCAAATTTAATTCAAGTTTGTTAGAATAAGGCAACGAAGCAGAGGAAACTAATCAAATAAACTGTATAAAAGAGAAACAAAGAATTGTCAACTCTTAAATTGATTGTAATATCGTGTAATTGGTTACTAGAATACGTGTTAATTAACGGCTACTTAAATCAAGGTAAAAAATTTTATAAAAAAATGGATTAGATACGCACCGTACGTAGGTACATCTTTTCCGTACGGCAGCCATGATGGAACTGACGCCACGTTCGCGCTCGCCGGATTCTGGGAGTGGGGCAACTCCGCGCGCAGACGCAATGCGCGCCGCGAAACTTAACTCCGCGACGTCGGTACACTTTTCATGAAAAATGCGATTATTTGGCAACAAAAAATCATACATCGACTTTTAGAGGTTCGTTGTAAAGAGAAGACTTTCCTCTATAAAACCGGTATCAAATTAATCATGAAAAAAAATTATTAAGAACACTAGAGCTATTTGAATTGCGCATACTTTTTAAAGAAAGACGACCTTAATCTTTTACACTATTCTTCGATGGAAGAAAAGTTTCGCAAAACCTCCTAACTCTAATATCTTCACACAGGTGAAAATAGAGACTTCCAGCTTTAAAATTAGCCTAAGTTAATCGTCGTACGATGCCTCCTTGCGAAGTTATAGCAAGTCAAAGATTGACACGTTTTCCATCGGAATGTTTTGATCCCTTAATTTTGCTCATGAGAGTAAAATCTAACATTTGTCTTGCGATTTACGAATGCCGCAGGCACTGAGAAACTATTGCCACATTGTTTCATAGTTGAAGCGTACCAACTTTAGACAAAACTTACACGTTGAAAATCCTCTTATTTTAGAATTTTAACGCTAACGCATATTAATTCAATTTATAATACTTTGTTTACTCTTCGGATTTTTAGTAGATGTTTTCCTATGCTCGTTTGCATATTTAACGAAGAATTTGGGCGTTATCCTGAGGCAGTTGGCTAGTTTAATCAGATAACGCGCAAAGTTATTGATCAAAGCCGGAGCGACGGAAAGCATGCGCGTTTTTCTTACTCGTATATGGCAAGAGAATGATGTTTTACAAAGCTTCGCAAGTGTTTTTCCATTTTTTTACGATCTTGTTGTGCGTGTCCGGTGAAACGTTGACGAGGAGAAATGAGAAACGGACGAGCCTCAGGAACAATTATCAGATGTGCCTCGGCAGTTTCAGGATTCACGAGGATAAGATTATCCGAACGCAGGATTCCTTGAAATTGGGTGCTAAGTACTTGAAGGATTTGGACGTTAACTCTAGGGAGGAATGTTTAAAAATCTGCTGTGATACCGAAAGTTGTGACGTATTTATTTTTGAACAAAAGGTGCGCGCAATTATCCTATTCCACGCAAGGAAATATTAAACGCTAACGATATAGCTAATGTTGTCTGCCATTACAGAAGCCTGGGACATGTTACCTTTTTCACTGCGGCCCATTGCACGATTTCAAATGTAAATTCATCAGTCATGCGAATTATAGTAGCGCGGTTCATATAAACTACAATACTCAAAGCAATTCGCAATTAGAGGAGGAGATCAGGATTTCCCAACAGGAGCACGAATTGAAGTCTCTGAGAAAGATGCCGGATCCACGGCCTGCGGAATATTCCTTCATCACGGAAGCCCCCGTGAAATTAATCGCAACTTTGCCACCGAAGCAATCGTTAACAACATCTCCGCCTATTAAGCAAGGTACTTGCAGTGACTGCAAAAAGTATTCGTACGCACTTACGTTTCTCAATTATTACGCTACTTTTACGCACCTTCTCAATAGAATACCAAAGTCTACATTCTCTGTATTTCGATGTGCACTCTTTATTACTAAACGCCACACCAGCTCATTGTTGTCTGCTATCCAATTACTATTATTGTAATAGGAAACCTTCCTTTGTACAGTGAAAGAAATAATAATAATAACATTTTTTCATTTGAGCACCATCTAATCAGCTTCTACGATTAGTGATCAAATTGTTATGAACACTTCAACATTATCGCTTACTAAAGTCAAGGAAGAATGGGAATGAAAATAATTGCCATTATATTCACTCAAATTATGATCGAATCATTTCATTGTAATTAATTATCGTAATTACATCCTAATTTCATTGGCGCTACAATTATACAGCTGTAAAATATTATGTTATTGTTACACTGTGCCTTAAATAAACGTTACGTTCACCTTTTCATCATTCACGTTTCGTTTTAGAATAGAAAGAAGAACGGTATACAATGTATGTACATATATCTTTCTTCTTTTCGTCAACTGCATTCGTTGGAAACGGAACGTGTCCGAACGGATAATATAAATCGACTTACAGTAGAATTAAAATATTTTATGTTTCAGTTTGCAGCAGGAATCAGTACGAATGCCGCACATCCGGTGATTGTATAGCGGTATACAATGTATGCGATGGAATTCCGCAATGCGCTGATGGTTCGGACGAAGCAGCGGATCTTGTGTGTCCCACGGAAAAGCCAACGATTTCTCCTGTGATTCAAGGAGGGCAAGCACCTGCAGCAGCATTGCCCATCGATATGATAAAGTACCAACAAATGGTTGATCAGCGTAAACCCATTGCTTCGATGTATGCACATGTTCCGGAAGCTAATCCTTGGGAGTTGTCTAATTTGGCTCCTCAAATGATTCCGCAATCGCAGTCCCTTTTATATCCGGCACAGCAAATGGAGATACCCCAAATGCATAAGGGTTTCGATGCACCCAACTACCAATTGGACTATCAACACATATATGACCAGAACAAGGATATTTATAACTCCTTGCGCGAACAAAATAATCTGAATCCTTACGAGCGTGAGTAGCGTGTATAAAAGTAGCAGCGAGAGTGTAAAATTTACATTGTAGGTCAATGGTTCTGGTTTACTTGCAGAAGATCAGCCACATATTTTTAATCACAAGGGATCGAGTGTGATAGGAGAAAAAGAGACGGACAGGTAATAATAATATATTTATTATAAATAAAGGCGTAATAAACTTAAACCAAATATGAAGAAGAAGGGGAAAAAACTGAGAATGTTAATTTTTATACTGCTGAATTTAGCGAATGTAAAACAGTTGCGGTTTTGATCACCTATCTTTTAATGCCTAATTAGAGTATAGTTAAATTTACTGAACCCTATTCTTTTTTTATTAGAAATTGAATATTCCGTTGTTTCCCTGTACTCTGTATATGGGATATTAAAAAATGTTTAAATTGTTTTATACTTTTTAGCGGTATGTATTTCGATGGAAGAAATGCATACTCGTCGCGCTTTGCAGCTTCGAATAGAGGCCCATGGCAAAGTAATCAAATTTATCCGTCTCCGTCTCCGATATCCAACGTGCAACAAAAGCAGATAATCGAGATAGAAAAGAGCGTTGTTATAACAACGACACCTCCTTGCGATGTAAGTCGATTTTACGATGTAAAATTTTAATAAATTATCACTAGACTGCGGATTTTTCAAAGTTACAAACCCCTATTTATATTATATTAATATTTCCGTTGTTTGCATATCTTTTCGCGCGTATAAATTAATCTCTGCACGCTAACGAATTCTCGCCCGTTTATGAATCAAACAAATAAATAAATAAATGATTGCTACTTCAGACATCGCACGAGGAAAAAGACGCGCCAGCAAAAAACAAAGAGCTTGGAAAAAGCAGTCAGCAAGGGGATAAACACGTAGTACACGAGAAAGAAGTTAGCCAGAATAACAAACCGAATACACAAAAAAGTGAAACGCTGAAGTTAAACCACATCCAAGTAACGGAGCCGAAAGGTGCGTCATTAATTACCTATCCCGAATTATCATTATATTATCTATCTATATATTTATTATTTATTACATTATCTATCTATCTATATCACCTTATTATATTATCATTTTAAAATCTCCTCGCTATTAATTTTCCGTGTAGAACACAAAAGCGTAATCGTGATCAAAGATCACACCAGAGAGCACGGAAGAAACACGTTGCTCGCGGAACATCTGAAACAAGTAAACGAAAACGAGGTCCTAAAACCCAGGGGAGCGGTGATATCGTTGGCTTTGGGGCTTACGATAACAGCAATTACGGCTACGTTAATTGCATGCCGATTGCGAGTGGTTCGGAGACGAGGAAGACGGCATGGACCGTACGCTCACGATGCCGATTATTTAGTGAACGGAATGTATCTTTAAGTGAGTACGAATTTTTTTAGTCAAAGGAGTCTGGTCGTATTTTCATACTACTTTAATTAACGTACCAAGGAATATTTTACATTAGCGCGTATTTTTCTTTTGAAACGGATCGCAGGCAAATGTTTCGATCCGTATTTATTTGATTGAGTCGTACATAACTTCCGTCTTTCTTCCCTTGTAGATTTCATGTTACCCTGATCAGTTTATTATATATTTCTCAATGCTACTGGCCACCATTGCTATTTATCTGATAATTCGCCAATCCCTTATGTATAACATCAGAAAAAATTTTAAAACATTCGCCAAGCATCCTAGAAAATCGATTTTGATCTGAATTTCTTTTTAATTGTTTTTTACATATTATAAAAGATTTTATTTGCAAGGAATAGACTAAAAATAAAATTAAATTCTATGTTAATTATTTATTTTCATCACCCTCTAAATGAAACCTCTATATTCAGTGAAAATTTATTCGTTTATTCAAATAGTAACAAATAGAGTACTCTATTACGTAAAATAAAATAGTTAATATAATCATATTGCTAATACAAGTTACTTATGACTCAATCCAACAGTATTTTTCGTCGTTGCGTGTGCAATATATTTTGTGTAAAATCAATTATATACCGATAATTGGTGAATGTACTGTAAAACATACACATATTATATTCTGTTGCATTTATATTTAGGACGAATAATTAAAGTGTTTGGTAACAAAAAAAAATAAAATTATCGATTGTATGACTTTGTACTATTTTTCAAACTGGTATTTTAATTTGTATATAATAAGGTGTGGTTCTTTGAAAATGTTGACAATACAGAAAGACAGAAATACGAACTGCTGGAATAGGATAAGTTCTAAGATAAATCTCGCAATACAGAAGCTTCGCTTTATAATTTAACACGAAGAAAAAAAGAAAAAAAGAAACAAAAAATCTAAAGTGGTTTCTTGGCGGATTTAACGATGAAAGTTTGCGCGAAAGAGGACGCAATATATTTCTAATTCATGCAGCCTTGTTTAATAAAAAAGAGAACTACCAGTTTGTAACAAAATTATATTTATATATCACTTTTACAACCATATAATACATATAAGTATATAATATGATTCTCAATAACGGAATCGCTGTTCTCAAGATTATAATAGCTAGCTATTCTAAAGGAAATTGTTACTCTGTTCGTTTTGTACCTCGATCGTATAAAAAGAATCTAGATACCCAAAGTATGTATTTCCTGATACACGATAATGATCGGTATTTGACGATAAACCGTTTCCGTTTTACGCGAATGTATGTTTACGTATGTTTCTAGATGATGGAATACATGTATGTACATAAATTCGACTGATCTATGTTATTGGATTATAGTGGAAAATATATAAAAATTGTTATATCGTTAACAGCTGTGTTATGTGCGTGAAATTTTCGCTAGTTAATAACTTTATTTCTAAATAGCTAACTACGATATTACCGATTTAACCAAAAACCCCGATAACCCGTATAAAATATTAAGAAAATAATGGAAGCATTACAAATTATGCGAACGCTTCGATTACTCCGCTATTTTCAATACCATTAAAGCAATAAGCTACCTAAAATTTTCCAAAAGTTTTACATCAATATTAAAGGGAAGAATATTATTCGCAGCCATTCCCTTAATATAAGATATTACCTTAAAAAAATAGTTATCACTATTATTATTACTTTTTTTCTTTTTTTTTATTAAAGAACACAGTCTTATTTTTATTAAAAAAAAACAATTATTTTTAAGTGTATAACAAGAGTACCGCGTACTCTATTAGAGCAGATAGAATTATGTTCAATTAAGTTATACAGAATCTTTTTTACAACATTTCCAGCATATATTTCGTCAGTTACGCGCACGAACACGTATCTCATTCGATTCAATCACTCTGTATATAAAAACGACTGTACTATTCTCCCAGATACGAATTTCTCACACACTCGAAACGGAATCGGACTAAATTCACATCTTCGCAAAACAAAGACAGAAAACTTGCATGCATTTCTTAAAAAAAAAAATCCTCCTTTCAATGACTGTTTATTCGAAAAAGAATCAATAGAATAAAGGTAATTTGAATCATATGCAAAGAGATGAACCATCGATCGTACTGTAATACGACCAGTGAAAAAAAGATGGGATGACGTTTGTAAATGGGACTATGTTTGTTCAAAATGGAATAAAAATATTGTTTAATGATATTGAACATTGTATTGTTATCTGCACCTATTGTCGACCGGTAGCCGCCGCTTTTTGCTGTGCTTGTATAAATTCCGGATAATCGATATATCCATCATTATTACTATCGTCCATAGAAAGTATAGGATCTATCAGAGGAACCAATTCTTCGTCCTTGAATATTTTCTCCCCAGAATTAGGCCCGCCTAACTCTTTGTTACCTTGTTCTGCTATTGAAAAAAGATTTTACTGTATCCTTCTTCTTGCAAATTACCGTTTAGTAGCCATCGTCACGCCATTGATACGTACCGTGCCAGTGAATTAAAGACTTTATAAGCTCGCAACCATCCAGCTTATCGTTGTTATCCGCGTCGTGCATTTTGAAGTAGTAGAACTGCAATTCCTGATCCGTCATTTTGTTAGTATCTATGGGAACCTCCATATGCTCAGCGATGTGACTGCAAAAGATTTCCTGATTACTACAAGTCTTATGGATAGACTGCGAATTTTTGCAGATTTAAATGAACAAAAAGGCATATAATACTATAAATAGGAAATATTCATAATAGTGTGCAAATTAATAGAACCCGACCAGAGACTTTATTTTTCGAATTTTAACTTATATGCAATTAAAACCTAATAAATATAGGTATGATAGTATATAATTAAAGATGTTTGCGAGAACCCGAAAATGTCGGGTTTGATCGTGAATTTTTTCGAGATCGAGACGGGTTCTCGAAACTTTCGTAATTGTCGATAAAATATATTACTTATTAATTTATTTCTACATGACGAGTTCATTAATATTCCTAATATTATTAATAAAATTGCAAAATAGTGTAAGCTTATAAGACTTAATAGATAAATTCAAGGGAACATAAACACTGCCGGGAATCCCCATTTTGCCGAGAATTTCAATGCTTGCAAGAATCTTAAGGAAAAATGCCGCATTACTTATGGGATTACCCAATAAATATGCATGAAAATCCGTAATCTATGTATAAGTTTAATCTTGTGATGTATCTGGATCTGTGAAACGTACGCTTTTTCATTAGCTATATTGGCAGCATTAAGTATTTGTTGTGGATGTTCATGTCCGTGTCCTTGTTGCATTGGCACTTGATGCTGCTGTTGCACAGGTACTTGTTGTTGAACTGGAACTTGTTGCTGCATTGGCACCTGTCCTGGCACTTGCTGGAACTTGATAACATTTAACAGCACAATTATTCATATATGTTTTATTATTATTATTAGTCATTATAAATACATATAATATATAGACATTTGTACATCAGATTCTTACAAACTATTACAGTTAAAAAAAATTGGGACATTAATAGAGATCTGCTTCACCCTTTACATATTATATAATTTAATGTAATTCTTGCATAATTCATATAATTATTATGTATACAAAATGGTACTAATTCCTTTAATAAATGATATTACTATTATTATTATTTGTAAGGCTCTCAAATATTTCCTGTTTATTTTCTTTGTATTTCTATGGAATTTTTCTCCAAGTAGAATAAGAACTTGTTTTGTACTTTACATTATTACAACCATCTCACAATGTTGCACAGTTTTAATATTATTATATATTATAGCATACATTTTTTTATTTATAACGTTTTTATTATTTACATTAGTTTAAGTGAGGTAATGTAAGTCAAGAAAGAAGCAAGAAAAAAGCTTCCATATTTTTGTGATATAAACCAATTTAACATAAGAGAAGTGATAAATCTAATTTTTTTAGATTTCTGTCTCACACCACTTTTATAATCATGAGTACATTTATAATATTTACAATGTTATTATTATAACATATAACATATATTATAACATATGTTACTTTGAATATTTCATGTATATTTGCAGTCATATAATTTATGTACATTCTGCATTTTTCTGCTAATACAAATTTCCCATAAATGCATAAAAATCCATAGTCTAATAATATAATTTAATGTAATATACAATACCTGCTGTTGTGGAACTTGTGGTGGTACCTGATGTTGAACAGGCTAGAACAAATCAACCATACATCTAACTACAACCAGAACATTATTTTTATACAGCCTAAGGTCATCAGCTTAATATTTATCAATGATGATAGAGAAATAAAATAATTATCAATAAAGCTTTAATATTAAAGCTACCTAAAGCCAGTCAAACTAACTGGTTGGTACAAATTGTACAAGCTTACATCAATGCATTTTGCAACTATGTATATTTCTGCTTTTCTATATAAAATATGCATAAAGATTTATTTCACTTGCAACATATACTTTTTTCCAATTGTTCATCATTGTTATTTCTCTGATGTAAGCTGATATACTTTAGTGATGGATAATTTTAGTGTTAATGTAGAAGCAACCATATGTTTGACTATGATAAGAAAAGAACTTACTTGTTGATAATGTTGAGGTGAAACACCTGGTGGAACTCTTTGCTGTTGAGCGTTTATACAATTACAAGCAAGAGATCCGATTATAAAAAGCCACAGAGTCCAATTCATTTTGCAATATTCTACAAGAAATGCGCGCGTGTAATTATGTATATTCAAAATTGATCAAAAAAATTGATATATCGCTACGCTTGACAACGTAACGGAAGATTCTGAACGACGAAAGTTAGGCCCGGAAAATGACAGAAAAATTCTCAAAAATACCTTGTTTATGTTACGAGATGTATACAAAAATTGACATGTACGCAAACGTCTTGTTCATTGGCAAGACTGAATAGCGGATTACGGATATTGCGGTTATGTTATAGAAGTCATATAGACTGACGTGGACAGATACCGCAGGTGTTACTTTCAGCGGCACTTCGAACTAGGAATTCAAAGATTTCCGAGATGAACAATGAGATAATTTGTTATCAAATCTTCCCCATTTTTGCTACTCATATCAATTTAAAGCCAACATATAATTAGGATAGCGTTAACTTTTCGTGTAACAAAGTTGCTGAGGATTAAAATAAATCCGACGGATAGAATTTTATCTCGGAAAGTTTAGGATAACCCAAGAGGGAATTCTTTTGTCAAAAGAATGTCTGTTGCAATTTTAATAATTGCTTAATAATCGTTGATTACATTTAATTAACGAGGAATTTGTAAAATATAAGGGGAAAAAATTGTTTCGCACTTCTAGGAATTCATGTAAAATTATTCGCAATCAAACTGTAACCTTTAAGTTAACGATTCGAAATTTGTTAATTAATCATTTAATGTGGTGCTGAAATTTGCTATAAATTAAAATTGCTTTTGGTTATTATATATACATTGCTTTGCAAAAAGTCAAAATTTTGGTAAAAGATATCTTTTGAGGCTCTTAAAATTCTGGGGAATGCTCTTGCATCTAGGGACAATACGAGTGTTGAATATTTCTTATTTTCGATACTTTATTGGCTTCCTTTCGGGTTACAAAGCGAAACATTTCTTATTTGTAATTTTAATAAAAGTCACCTGGATTAGATTTAATTTTAAAATATAAAATATAATCGGAAAATGATTGCAAATTCCTAGGAATTATTCTAATACGATTTGCAACGATGCGACGTAAAACAGTGAAGGAAAAGAACAAAAAATTTCAGCTTTTATCTCTTATATAAAAATTTGCTAATTGATCACTTAATATAGCAACCAAAACTTGCCGTAAATTAAAATTATTTTTGCTTTTATGCATTACTTTGGAAAAAGTAGAGTTTTTGCCAAAAATTAGATACTTTTTGAGGCTTTTGAAATTGCAGGGAATATTCTTGCATCTAGGAACAACAGGTATTGGAATATTTCTTATATATTCCGTCAATTATAATACGCGAAAATATCTACGTTAATCGCTTAAATATATTAGAAAATGTTGCAATAAATCTTTTTAATGTTGTATTTTCAATTTTGATTGGAAATACAGTATCTGATAGATAATTTTTCGCCTCCAATCAATGCTTTTAACTCGCCGTTATGAGGTCCACACTTTCACAATGGCGGATATATATCGTTACGCTCTTCTCCAAACTAGTGATGCGATTGTGTTACTTTAAAAGTTGCTAAATAATTTATCATTATATTATATTAACAGAAAAAATCACATTGTCAACGAAGTACCCGTAATTGGCAAGATTTAGGAAGATTTAATCGTGCTGATAGGTATGTATGAAAATTACGCGACTTCGTTGATTTCACAATTTAAGTTTTGCGTTTTATGCAAACTTTAGAGTTCATCATTTTATTCCCATATTTTTACTTTGTCTAATGTCTTTACTTGTATCGAAATAAATATATCAGTATATGTAAAATATTGTGTGTTTAATAACCCGTAATTTAAGATGTACTTTTAGCATCCCTTTGTTTTATTTTAAATCCTTATCTTTTTACGTATTTTTAGCGTTTTAAGAATAGCACCATTAGAAATCGTACATTTTATTGTCTTTGCTTATTGTATAATGTATTGTTAGCTACTGAAAACTTGTAATTAAACTGTAAAGATATATAATGTAGCCTTGTAATAAATCTTGAATGAATTGCCATTATTTTTCTATAATAGCAGATTTCGTATCTTTTTGGAGTTTTTGTTTCTTTTCACATTTTAGAAGATCGCGAAATAAATGGAAAATGTCTCAGATACCTAAACATTGGAAACTTAAAAGAACTCAGAAGAGAGTGCTCGTTAAAAAGAGACATTTTTTAACAAACTTCCCTGAAACTAAATCTTACAAGCCATGTAAGTATAAAGGATACAATACTTTTAACAAGTTACATACCATAATTAAATCTAGTGATTATTAAATTTAATTGTTGCAGTATGTAAGAAATTACAAAATAACAACCATTCATTAGCAAAGGCATTGTCTAAAGAGAAGCAGGAGAGTCAGCTGTTATTTTCCCAAAATGTTGCTTTAATTGCAGAGGTACAAGATTTAGGTTTAGCTTGTAGCAAACGTGATGTAAGTGAAATTCATCCAAGTGTTATAAAATTATTCTGCAAATGTAGCAAAATCAATGTTCCAAAAATATATATATTTTAGGCTGTAATATCAAATGTGCTGAAGAATGCCAAGGAGATGCTCAAGATGCTAGTTACTATGTCTGGTTATTTAACAAACACCATTTCATGTTGTCAACAGTCTGCAGATTCCATTACCACGAATATGCAGTTGTCTTGCAACTCTGCTGGAAGTAAGACTTCTTCTATATTAGGCAGTTCTCAAATTATTCTCTGACGAATTTTAAGATTATGTACATCGGGGAAAAGGAAATATTGGGTTGGATTGTGTAGAGAAAATTTTGTGCACTTTACATGGAACACTTTTTAGTCATATGTGTTTTTACATATACAAGTAGACACTCTTACAAAGTGGCATGTAAACTTTATGGGGAGAAGAGATTTGTGATGGATCGTGAAGGAGAGAGGGAAAGAGGCTAACTTTCTTGTATTTTACATGGAACATTTTCTAATCAAAAATGTTTTCATATGTACAATATATATAAAGAGATATCTATAAAATCCTATGTAACTTAATAGGGGAAAAAAAGATTTGGGATGGATTGTGAAGAGAGAGGGATAACTTTCTTGCATCTTATGTGGAACACTTTCTGGGCAAAATTGGTTGGGTGGTATGGGAAGAAAAAAAGGTTGAGAACCGTTGTTCTATGTTACATGGATTGGAATGCAAATTTGTAAGAATGAAAGTTATTGCAGGAAGGGAATCACTGAGGAGACTATCGATCAAATCTCCAACTAGAGGAGTGGTGAAGCCTATGGTGAGCGGTCACACCATTACAAAACCCACCATTAATTTAAGTAGAGTAAATATGCAACATATTAATAATTCGTCAAACTTAAGTATAATACCAGAGGTGGCCACACCCCCCAGAAACCAAGAAAGAAACAGTCTAAGATCTCCTAGTGCAGTCTCTGTGAGACAAAATAGATTCGTACGTATTTCATGGAAATACTGCATCTGTAAATTTGACCTCGAATTGTTTGCAAAATGAAGTTGCTGTATAATGGATTAAATGTTACAGGTGAACGGCCGCACATGTAGGATGCCTGAAAGATTGACTGTAGCTTCACCAAGAGACAGTGGTTTGTTTTTTTTTAAATATAATTCTATATTTATGTTCTAATCATTGCTTTCGTATGCTTTGATAAATATAATGTGCGATAAATCGAATTTAAGTGAAAAATCAAAATTATAAAGGAACAATGGCCTATTGTAGGAACCTATGATCTCTTAATTGTTTTAAGTATCATAGATATAATATTAATGGTGAAATTAAGTTTTACAGCTACCGTATAGTACCCGTAAATTAATTACACATTTTATTGCATAATCGCAGATGAAAGTGAACGAAGATTAAGCGGGGAGAATAGTAGATATTCCGGACGAATATCTGGGCGACTTTCAAAGTCGAGAACGCGATTATCGAGAAGCAGCAATTCTCGATATAGCGTGGAAAATTTCGAACACTTAGGAAGTCCCAGAGTAACGCTTAACGATGTGTCCAAATTATTGCAAAATTCTCAAAGCATTAACATTCGAATGGTTCGTGCGGCCTTAGTAATACATTCTTAACTTCTCTGAACCTAACATATATTTTCCCCGCTAACGTATTACAATTATTCTCCATAGCTAGCGGAGAATCGAAACAATCGGGGAGCAGGGAACAGTAACGCGGAAAATAGCGACGAAGCGAATCAGGAGAATGCTCAGACAGGCATGATACCGGAAACAACTTCCGAAGAGTCTAACGAGGAAAACGATAGAAGTGTCCAGGATGGAAGCGAGCAGAGTAACAGTGACATGGAAATAACTGTCACGCAGAAGAAGAGCGTAATCGAAACGCAAAATCGTACATCAGACATGGAGGATCCTCTCGAAGGGCCAAGTTGGTTATTTAATAATTCTCAAGTCGTGCCTTCTTTTACAAGTAAAGACAAAAAGACTGATGACGTAGATGTTTCTAACGATAGTAATATGAGTCGAACGTTACAAACGGTGGAAACTAGTAACGTATCCGATAGCGATAGAACTTTGCGACAAACGTCGCCACTGCCGACCTCGAGTAAACGCTCAAATCACGTAAACGAATCGCACTCCGACAATACACGCATGGACGAAGAAAACGAGTACAGTACGCTTGGACAGAACGAGAGCAACGATACTTTTTGTAACACGTCTGTAGCGTCGAACGCGGACAAAAGCCAGTGTAGAATGGAGAACGAACCGACGGTGAATATGGGTAACTTCGTAACGCAAAGGCGAGGCTATTTCGAAAGCGAAGACGAGGAAGATGATTTCACCCTGATGCTGGCGAGAAAACCACGCAACATTCATTTTGATATAAACGACTTGAAGCTGCCTGTTTTAGAACAGTCCACGTTGAAACCAGTGGTTGCAGCCGAACCGGAACCGGAAATAACGAACAACCTGCGCAAGATATCGCAGATATGTCCGATGCCGTCTGTCTCGCATAACACGTTGGACGAGTCCGCGTTTAATCAGTCTACCGTAAACCTGCCGCAACTTATGATAAACGATTTCGACGTCAAGGAATTCACTCCGTTGGAGAAGAAATCGAAGCGATCGCAACGGAAGGGGAAAGTAAAGAAGATGACCGTGGAGCAATCGAATGATTTTGTGGCAGATATGCCGCCGTTTAGGAAGAAGAGCGATCAGAAGAAAAAGAAGGACAAAGTAATGAAAGATCCAAGCGCTGTTAAAGTGGTATTGGAGAAATTGAACGAGTTCGAAGTTAAATCCAGGACACCTTCCCCTAATGAAACGGCTTCTCGCGATTCCATGCAATCTCTGTAAGTATACAGAGCGTAAGTATCGATAATTTAGGCGGGGATAATTGTAATTCGATTGTTTATTCGCAGAAGTCCTGTATCTTCGCGCGCAGACGCGTCCAGCGATTCTGAAAGTAATACGAGTACAAATAGTCTGTACACTTTGAATCGTCCTAGACGGAAACGTGCGCCGATTTCTTTACACGAACCAAATTTGAGAAAGTGAGTAGTCGCGGTTTGATTTGCGCATAAAAATGGACATTCTCTGCCTTTTCTCTTTACTCTTTGTATTTCATATAGCTTTAATAACGCATCGTTACCATTTGTTACAGAAAATTACGAAGGAATCATTAAACACGCGTACAACATACATCAATACTCGAGAAAACTGTTGAAACGGATAAAATACAGCAGTGTGTTTCTGAAACACATCGACGTCCCATTCGAAGTGATGTAAATATAAATTACTGATGCGTACGCGACGAATTACAGGTCCTCCATGAAATAGAAGTTATATTAAGTTGCCACTTCGAATCGTTTTGCTTCCATTGTTGCGCACATTTTTGTTCGACCAGCAATTGTTAATTATTTACAGGAGATTGGTATACCTTGACGTAGTGATAGCTTCGATGATTTTGGCTTCCTCTTGTAGTATTGTTCACATGTTGTACTTTTTGTACCCTTATCTAATGTTTCAATATGAATAAACAAAAATTTTCAAACGTTTTGTTCCGTTCCTTTTTCCGTCGTTTCGATTAGTCGCGTTTAAATTTATCGATGTGCGTGCCCTCTATCGATAATCGATTGTGAAGCAATGAAGGTGTTGGTATCGATAATCGAAGTAAATCGTTACTAGTTCAAACGTGATTGTGGAAGGTGTGGACGCTGCGAAACTGCTGCTGTTGAAATACTGAATTACTCGAGAAATTTGAATGCTTCTCAATCAACTTTCTGCATCTTGCATGAAGGTATACTTCTGTTAATAATTTATAATATTTCCTTTAACTTTAACCGGCGAACAAAAGCGACAAACTATAGGAAAATAGTGAACTCTCAAACATCCAATATGGATGACGAAGACGCGGTTTTACGCGAATTTTGTTCCTTTCGTTTGTTCTCGAATATTCGAATGATATCGGATAACGATTGGACAGATTAGGAAAATGTGCATAGAGGTATATCTTCGTATATATTAGATTTCTGTTATTTAACGCATAATCGAGTCAAATGTTTTATTTTTATCAGGGAACAAGGAATTAACACATACTGTATAAGTAAATGTCGTCGATATAACGATAAAGAAAAAGAAAATAGAATAATACAGTGATACGCTAATGAAATAAACGTCAACACATTTAAATATATAGATTTTCAATTTGTTAAGTCGCATAGCATTATAAAGAGTTAACTTTTGCAACTTTGACGGTCGGGCTAAATATAATTCTTGAAATAACCATTCAAAACTTTTGCTGTTTTACACAATCAGATTTTCAGTCCGAAATTTACGATGTTTCCTATAAGTCTCTTATACTTATTGTTAGTCCTGAACTTAGCGCTGTACTTATTCCTAATTTCCTATAAGTCTACTCTGTACTTAATCAATGCTAAATGACTACACACGTGCGTATTGTATAGCAATATTTCATAACGTTTCTAAACCCGTGTCAAATTACGCAATAACATGGGTCAACAATTCAAAGTTGCATGGCAATTGTTAGAAGAAAAATGCCGCGGTAATTGAAGCGTTCAACCATTGACGAAGTATAGAATAGACGATCCATTCCCATATAGAATTACGATAATCAACCACAGACGAGGTACATGAAAGACCTATCACTTAATGTATATTTTCGTCCCAGAAATCGAGGGCTCGCGAGCCCTGTTACCATTGTCGCGCCACTATCGACGTTACCGATTTAACACGGACGACGATTTTAACATTAGTAGCGATTAGAATTGAATCTAAATTTAGCCATGAAAGCGCAAGAGAAATATAAGATAGGTCATTATAAACAAACTATAGGGATTATTTGGATATCCATGTTGCATTGGTTGAGGGAAAATTGATCCTGTACCTCGTCTGTGTTGGAACATCACCTATAACAATATTTCTCGGCTTTTAGTGGGCAGATTTTCCGATCTCCCACAAAGAATTATTCATTAAATTACAGGTCTAGTTCCACCCTTCTACCGCCAGATGGCGAGTCGGAAAATTTCATTGAAATTTCATGGTCAATACCTTTGCCACTTCAGAATTGGCCATTGCTCGGACATACATACATGCATATGTACGTAACCGGACAAAACTTTTCTATTTTTCTTAAAATGCTAATTTCTCGGCTTCTAGATGTCCGATTTGGATCATCCATGGCTCAAATAAAAGGGAAGACTTGCCTCTATTATGTCCGATAGGTTTTATGTCGCTAAATTGTGCAATTTCTTTGTTATAAACAAATGTTTTCCTCTTTTTATTAATAATTTAAAAACTATGCATGAAATTGATTTAAAAGTATACTAATCATATTCCTTGAACATTTCCCTTTAATTTGAGCCGTGGATGATCCAAATCCGAAGTCTAGAAGCGGAGAAATTAATTTTTTTCTTTAACAAGAGTTATTCATTCTTCGGACAAATGTTATCGGAGAATGCTTTTGTAGTTTCTTTAAAATGCTAATTTCTCGGTTTCGAGACGTCCGACTTGGATCGTCCACGACTCAAATTAAAGGGAAATGTCCAAGGAATACTCTCCATATACTTTTAAAGCCCTCCGAAGTATAGTTTTTTAGTAGCTGCAAAAAATAGGAAATATTTGTTTATAAGAAATTAACCGCAATGTTTATCGGCAAAATGGTAAAAGGATAATATTTTTGGGACTTTCCCCTTTAATTTAAGCCAAGCAGAAAGAAGGAAATTGTTTCGTAACATTTCGCAAGCAATTAATCTGTCGATCCGTTTCGATTAAAGAAAATTACGTATATTTATTTAGAATTGTTACTATTTTGATTCGGTTCAAATACTTAAAAGTTGACTTACGATTAGCAGATATCTCTAACAGCGATGATGATGTTCTACTATTTGAAAAACGGCAATAATCGTCCGTGACGTAATGGCGATTAATTTAATTGAACCGCTACTTCTCTGGTAGCAATCCTAAAAGCGTGGGCGTACGCACGCGGAACTTTCTTTTGCTAAAAGTCTAAACTTGAGGTCAACGCTTAATTTGCATAGTCGATGTAGCTAGTGTGTTATAAAGCTGTTTTCACATTCGTAGTATCGTGTGTGTGTGTGTGTGCGTTGCGCTACTGTAACGTGCCAAGGAATAAAAAGGAAAATAGCTGATTTAAGATACTCATGCGATAACCTTTATTATGCATATTAAACAAAAAAAAAAAGAAGAAAGAAATATTTATACTATCTAATGAAACAATACGCTCGCGTTTTATTGCAAGGTCTATTCTTTTCTTCTTTCCTTCACCTGTGAACCGTTTCTTGTTTTGTTTCGAATAAAAAGGTTCGTTTACACTAAAACGAGTTCCAGTGAATATGTGTAGTACTTGTACCGAGATAATAAAAACGATAGCTATTTGCCAAAAAATACGTAGCGCGTGACAAATAAATCTTCATTACGTTGCTTCAAAATCACCTATAACTTTCAACAATTCTTTCGTTTGCTGATTTACGCAATTTTCAATTCTAACGATTCGATGTTATTACGTTAACGAAGTTAATTCTATCGATTCGAAATTAATACGTAACTTTCATAACGAATGGGTGATTCTGACCGTATCGATAGTTCTAACGTTAATCATCGGTATATGATAGGGTTATTTTAAAATACTTTAGGGCTTCGGCCGATTTTCTAGGTGGTAAACAAGTTACCTGAGGATCGGTAGGAGATCGGACCACTCGAGGACGTAAACATTTTACCTGACCCACGGGCTAGCGGAGACAAACAAACGGAAGCAGTTTCACATTTTTGTAAACAAGTTACCTAGAAGTGCCTAAGATAACAGCAAAACCTACCCGAGGTAAATCAACTATCCTTAACTAGTATTGCAGTGGCGTAAATGAACATTTCTGAATGATATGTACATACATACATAGTAAGTCGCAAAAGTCTACGTACACTTCTAAATTTCAAGTATTTGAAAAACTACTTAAGATTAATTTATTCGCTGATTAAAACTAGACAGATTGTTAATAATAATTATATTTATACTTCGTTAGTCGCGATGGAATATCAGTGACGTTCTATAATTTGTTTAACATACGTCAAGTAATATTAAATAAAACTTTAAGTGCAATTTTGTTCTTGGAATCACTTAGGAATCTCTTCAGCTTCTAATTTTATTTTACAAATTTTGTTTCCGTTCTTTTCACGTTCCATAATATATTCTAAAATATGTGTAAGCATCTGAAATTTAAAATGCGTTCGTGGACTTTCGTGATTGATTGATAATTTTATCTTCCCTTTGCTTCGCAATCCACGCAAATAGAAGCACAAGTTTTGCACTGTGTTTTGAAAAGAGAAACATAAAATACGACTTGCTCGTTATACCAGTTATACACCGAGGGTTAGAACAAGAAAAAAATGGTACATCGCTGAAAGGATACGCACGATTTACGATGTTCCCGAAGAGAACAACTATCTCATATTGTTTTGCAAAAGATTACAATACGCAATGCTACGTATTCGCGAAAAAAAGTACCCGAGCGTCGAACTGGAGTCGTAGAATTCCAATGAATTAGCATCAATTAAGATTGCGGAACGTTTCGCTCAAAGATACGACTAGTCAATTACAAGCGTTATCCGGTGAATGCGAGATACCGCGAAACAATCGTGATTGGTGTATTGACTCGTAGCTGGTTTTATACGGGTTTATGTAATGGATGGTTAGCATTAGCGCGTTCGTCCATGCAAGCATAATTACGCGCAGTTGGGACATTACAAAGTGCACAACAAACCAACAACAACCCGAGGCTCTGCCAATTCCCTCGTAAATCTTCCAATCCTTCTGGCAAAGTAAATTTCGCATCGCTTAAAAAACAAATAGAGGCGTCGATTGCACGAGTAACACGCGCGCGCGCGCACACACGTTTTATGTAGAAGGCTAAACACGAAACAAGCTCCTCCGGTCTCGCAACGCGCGCGCCGCGAGAACGCGAAAAACACCCACTCGTGTGCCAGTGGAATAGTAAACTTGAAAAGAGAGAAAAAAAAGAAAAGAACGAACGAAGCATATGTGTAGCGTAACGCGCAGTGTCCGCTGGGATTTAGAGCGCGCTCTAAATTCTTCTCCGCCGGAGTAAGTACGCATAATAGCGATAATTATTTATTTTTTGGCCGGGTATTGTTTTATTTTGCTGAATCTTAGTTTATATGCATAGTCTAAAGGGTAATACCATTGAATCCAGTGATATTTGCTAGCCCTACAACTTATAAAGTTGTAAAGTTAACTAAGTTATTTAGTATTTAATTCATATGTTCGTATTTATATATATATATATTTATGTTTATGTTTATATTTATATTTGGTTGGTAGGTTGTATATACACTTAGTAACAAAAGTTAAGAAACATGGCACGTATTTGCGAAGCTTTATGCATTTGTTCGCTTTTAAAATACATGGATTTGAATTAAAAATAGAAGCACTTGTTTTTTATCGATGTATGTAATGCTATATTATTATGCTATTGTAAATTCTAAGCTATGAATCTTAGAAGCGAAAGGATACACAAAAATTCGTAAGTGACTACTTTCTTTCTTAGCTTTTGTCAGTAAGTGTATATTATAATGGGAGGGAATGGAATACTCTTGCAATCCATGTGGAAATCCAATAAAGAAATCTATATGTCAATCTCGTATAAAATTTATAGACGCAAATAGGAAAAGTGGGGAGACAAAATTTAGAAATATCGATAGGGGACAGAATTATTATATTAGGTTGTTCCGGAAAGTTCGTAGCGACGTTTAATATTTCGCTGATCGGCAATTTCAAGCTAGCAATTTCCGCAACTGAACGCGAAATGAAAACATTTCAATAAATTTCGATATACTTTTTTGCTGGTGTAGCGTTTGATATTTTTTCTAAAATGCGATAACTAAGGATACAATCTTGAACGCTCTTATAAAGATCTATATTGCTCCCAGATTAAAAAAGCTGCATAAATTAATGTAAATACGAACACGAGTTAACTGGCGATCGGTCAGCAAAGTAGAATCATTAACCACGAGTACGCACGTATCGTTTTATTGAATAATTTTGCATGTCTTTTTATGATTCCATTAGGAAGAATTATTTGAAAGTTCCGTAACTCCTTTTACTGCCACTAATTCATTTGCTTTACTGAAATAAAGTTATCACTTTCTTTCAACCAACTCTAGACACAGTTTTTTAATTGGAGCCGGCAATTCCAAAACGGTACAAGTCTATCAACGAAACATTTTTAAAAGGACAATGTCCTTTTTATTTACCACCTTTAATTTTTGTTATATCTTTCGATTCTTCCGAATATCGGCAACTCTTGAATTTCTGCCTTCAATTATCGCATTTAAGTAGCCGAATCGCGAACGGTATTAGCTTAAATTAGTAATACTGTCGCTTAACAACGGCTCGCTAACTGATCACACCACGGAGTTTAACATTATCGAAAACGCTACGAACTATCCGAACAACTCGACACAAGTATACCAAAACATGTGTAGACAGAGAAATATTAGAATTCAAAACAAGGTTGACTATCGTCGGGCAGCTTTAAATAGATCGGATTTGAAATGTTGTTAATGTTCTCGGGAAATATGTCGATCTTGCTCCTATAGTAATTTTCGCTGTTCATTAGCGTCGGTATTATTTATGCGGCATCGTAGAGCCCTGCTATTATCGGGCCTCGAAAATAACGCGAAATTTCAACGGGTAAAAGTTGCTGTCTTTAACGCGCCGTCTTTAACCGGCGTTCAAACTCTCCCTCCACGAGAAACACAGTGCGCGAGTACGCATGCGTCGGCCAGTTCCTAGTAACGCCGATTGCCCGACCAATGGCCAACTACGAATGACGCCAGCAACTACCAATCGGAGCCGGTGTTAGTGACGACGGAGCTATTTTTAGAGGACGTGAGTCACGGGATATAAGGCTGTACGTTTAGTTGGGTGTTCACAAGTGTCGAGACATCGCGCTGTGCAAGCCGAGTGACATCCGCATTCGGTGTACGTTGCAGACTGTTCTAGAGGTGCACACGCGCAGAACATCACGTTCGTCGGATTGCGTGTCGTGAGTCATTGTTGTGTTGACAGTTGAACCAGGTCGGTCCTCGTGTCGCCGTCGGCCTGTGAAATAGAGACGGCACAGAGACGTGAAGCATCTGTGCGCCGCGACGCGTTTGCTGCGAGTGCAACACGGAGAACGCGCACGCACCTTTTACGTCTCAACTGCGAGTCGTTCAAATACGTGGCAAGTGTGTCCGCGGACGCGTAATTAGTTGGTTCGCGAAAATCCGTGTGAATCGGAGGACTGGCATTCGAGGAGAGAGAGAGAGAGAGAGAGAGAATCCTGTGAAAAGGGAGCTACTACGCGGCGTGGATGTATTTCTCGACCACGGCCGTCGCACGGTTATGTAACGACGAGTGAAAAACCAGACACACGGGAGTGCTCGGGTGGAAAACGCGGACGACGCGTGAGTGAAGAAAACAGCGAAAGAGAGAGAGAGAGAGAGGGACAGAGATTAGAGACAGAGAAGGAAGGGCGATCGATCATCGAACGTACGAGCGATCGCGCTTTTCCGGTGTTCGTTTAGTGGGTGTGTGTGCGGCGAGCGACGGAGTCGGCGATACACTGCGCTCCAGTCGCGCGTGGCTCGTTTTCGAGAGCTGTGAACTTTCGATTGGCACCGCAAGTCAGTCCCGCGGCATCGATGGTGCGAAGTTCGACGATGGAGCAGACGTTCTACGAGGACACGAGCGTCTACGGCGCCGTGAATCGCGAGAACAATGTGGGCCAGTTAAAGCGTAATTTAACGCTGGACCTGAACGCGTGTCAGCGTCAGGGATCGCAAGCGAAGAGGCCGCGATTAGGCCCGCTGCCAGCAGCGGCGTTGAACAACGTCACGCCGATTTTAAGTTCTCCGGACTTGAATATGCTAAAGCTGGGATCACCGGAGTTGGAGAAGTTCATTATCGCCCAGCAGGATCTGACGAATCTGACGACGCCTACGCAGATCCTGTTCCCGAAAGCGGTAACAGAAGCGCAAGAGTTGTACGCTCGGGGTTTCGTCGACGCTTTGAACGAGTTGCATCATTCGGACAGCTCGCAGGAGCCGGGTAGCATTCACGGGGCCACGTACACGACCTTGGAGCCACCGAACAGCGTGCAAAGCACCGAATCCTCGGTGAATCTTGGCGTGGTGCAGATCAAGGACGAGCCGCAAACGGTGCCGAGCGTCTCGAGTTCACCGCCGATGTCGCCGATCGATATGGAGAACCAGGAGAGGATCAAGCTGGAGAGGAAGCGCCAGAGGAACCGCGTGGCTGCCTCGAAATGCCGCAAGCGCAAATTGGAGCGCATCTCCAGGTTGGAGGACAAGGTTAAGCTGTTGAAGGGCGAGAACAGCGAACTTAGCGCCGTGGTGCACAGGCTGAAGGAGCACGTGTGTCGATTGAAAGAGCAGGTGATGGACCACGTGCACTCCGGTTGCCAGATTGTTACGGTTACGGGTCAGTTCTGAGCCGACGGCATCGGACGGGACTCTTCCACGTCTATTGTTTCGTCTGACGGTGCTGGTTTCGGCGACCGCTTTTACAAACTCGATGACGTAACTCGTTCCCATGGGAAGACGGAGAAACTTCCACGGGAGGGTTTGGATATTGCCGCGGACTCGCGTTGGATTACGTCGCTCGCAATTTCTCGTTTGCTTGGTTGTTTTCGGGAAAAGAGGACACGGTGATGATCGTGCGCGACGGCGTGAGAAGAGCCGCAAGAGCAGAGGATTTTGGGAGTGCCTTTGATGTGCCGGGCGCGAAACACACAGGGACGCCTTTTTTTCCGAAAAAAAAAAAAAATAAAGAACGCTAGATACTGCATATGTAATATCCATCGAAATGCAGAGGCGCGGCGCGCATTTTGGGTGTTCTCTCTCTACGTATGTGAAACACACGCGCGCGCGTGAAAAGCGTGCGCGTGTGAGAGGAGACGAAGCGGTGGAGAAAGAGGCATGGAAAAGGACGGAGAGAGATACGGATGGACGAGGAGAGAGCAAGACAGCGTGGAACACAGTGTGCATCGAAGAGGAAAAGTGGGGAGCGAGAGATGGAGAGGAAAAGGATGGAGGAAAAGGAGAGTGGGTGGGACTTGGCGGAGAAGAGTGGGACCTGCGGCGCGGCCATTTTGGAGAACCGCGAGTACTAGCGGGAGGTTCGAATCTCCCGGCTGTTTTTTTTTCTCTTTAGAAATTTTCCAATCGTATTATACGGATTCGCCGAGGGAAAGCGATTAACGCTAGATTTACGCACGTCGATAGTGCAATTTAATGGATTTTTCAGAAAAACCAGGTATTCCGTACACGAATATTCGAAATTAGATCAGCAGGAGAGAGGGGAAGGGTTAATCCTTTCACTGTTATGTTCGTACGTTAAAAAGTATAAGTCGTTTAACCAGCAACGATGCATGGGTAATGAAAATTGTTTAGATGTTAACCTGCTGTTCGCCTCGAGCCTATACGACCCAATACGACGATATTATATTTCTAAGTAGTCTTTCTCGATATTCAATACATCTATTTGAAATTCTCATAAGTTTCGTAGAAGCAGTAGTATTCCTAAAGCGTCGCATATTCGTTCATCGTTTTACTGTAAATCAAGGAAGTACATCAGGGTTGAAAGATGGGTTCTAAGATTGTTTATATTTCCCGAATGTATAATGAGAAATAGTAGCATATCGTTGTTTTAATAAACACTGAAAGGGTTAAGATACGTGTTTATATCATTGCTTTAACCAGAGTCGGTACAAATTGGTAAAAATATATTTATGATTAGACTGAGGATCTTTGCGCATTCATGGAAAATTTAGACGCGCAAACAGGGACGTAATATGCAAAAATATACAAAATATTCTGAACGAAATGTATCTTATGGTATTCGAAAGATAAAACAAATCTGTATTTATATTTGCATAAAGATCCACGGTCTATTTATGATTTTGGTAACTTCGAGCATGCAAATCGTAAATCTAGCGTTAAAGGATCCTTCATCGTCCTTTGCGCGAGTTTTCCCTCTGCCGATGAATAATAATACCTCTTTGCATTCTTTGTAATCGATCCACGGAATATCATTTTTGTGATCGCCTGCGTCTTTTTTCTTTTCTTTTACTTTATGTAACGAACGCGTGTGCTATTGTATAGAGTAAGTAAGGACCGTCGTTATCGCGGAATCTTCCCAACAGATCGCTTTCCTTTCTTACCACAGTTTTCACCCCGATTTTTCGATGGATCTTTGAATCCTCGCGTGGCCAGGGATCTCGTGGCAATCGTCGCGATCACGAGCTGTCATTTCGCGATAAAACAAACTGGAAGTTCGTCCGCAACCGTCGACGCAATCGTTTCACTTTTTCTCTTCGAACGAACAACGTATGTTCATCCAATCCAGCCATATTCAACCTTCCTTTTCTTTCGAGCTACGTACGTTTGCTGCGACGCTATAAGATAGTAATTTAAAAAGGAAGACTCAAAAGCATAAATGTAGAGCAGAGCGTTTACGTAAAAATTAGCGCGAGATTTAATAGCTTGACGAGTAGCAAGTTGAGTATGGTTGTTCTAATCAAAAGAAACTCGTGCTTCGTTCGAAGAGCTCGTAGGTTGTTGTACATAAGAAAATCCGCTATTACGTATTCACGCGCAGAAAAGTAACAGTTAACCCTTTGAGTGCCATAGGAGATCGGAAAACGCCAAGAGCTACTTTTATTCAAATAAAGGTACAATTTATTATCGACGGTGACTCGAATTGCGAACGAGTATATTTTAGAACAGAGTAGACATTTAATGTTGTGGAAAATAAATGCTGAATTATTCATTGGTACATCTAATATATACGAAATAATTATATAACAGCTGTTCGATCAATTTCGCGAGTTACCGTGTACGATTTAGTTTTGAGTTACATGAACGTCTTTTCGACGAACGTTCGTACGTCTTTGCATTTCCTTTCAGCCAAAATAGGAGAAAGAAAAGCATACGGCGTCGATGAAGAAAACGCTCGCGTTGCTCCAGAGTTGCACAGAAAATAGATAACGAATTCGAAGGACGAGTATGAGTAAAATCGAGCACGTAGACTTGCACGGAATCCAAACGCATCGCCAATTGCGGTCTCACTGTGCGCGGCACTCAAACGGTTAATAAAAAAAGAAACGAAAGGAAATAGTAGGCTAAAAAGGAACTCATCTTTGGGAGGGTTTGACGTGTCGAATGCGTGTATAGTAAAAACGACGAGAGAGATTAAAAAAGTGCTTTCTAAATACGTATTATAATACTAATCAAATAATTTCTGGTGCGTATTCACGGCAATCGACGAACTTTCATCGTGTTCCAAGGTGCTGTAATGAAATTTCTCGAGCTCGGAATCTTTGTAGCCGATAGAAACGCGAGCTTACTTTTCGATTGCGATGGTCTTTGGTGAAAACGGCCGGAAACGGTGAAACCCCGCTTTTGTGACAGAGAACAATCGTTGTTTTTAAGGCTGTACAAAATAGTGTTAGCGTCTGGAAGCAGTCGCAGGCGTTGAAATCACCGCGATTTAGAGGCCTTTCCGCGTTTTCGATGCACGATTCAGCCACGCGTGCTGTTTTTCTTTCATTCACGCGATTTGCTACATTTTTTATTCCGATTCTCAGTGCGTGGTGCAATCGTGTCCATTATGCGACTCTCTGAATCATTTTTTCCCGCCCCCATTTATTTTCTTCTTCGTAGCGTTTAAGACCCGGAGACACTGCGTGTTTCCCCCCTCGGTGTTCCAAAGACAGCCTTTTTATCGTGTTTTTGGAACTGTTGTTTCGTCATATGTGCATCTAGTCTTTGTCCAGTATGCCCTGGTAAATTATGCACGCTGCTACTCGCAGATTCGCATAAAACACGAACACACACAGACACATGTAAACACGTAGGTTGCGTAGGTTTCGATTTTCTTACCACTCGCGATGGCGACTCGCGTGTTTCTTCTTTTTTTTTTCTCCCTTTTATTAGGCAAAAAGATTTTGTTCCTTCGTTCGAGTACGTCGAGTTGGTTTCTTTTATTTCGGAGTCGAAAACGCCAGTGGTAACAGAATCGTGCAGCGTTACCGTTGTGCCATTACGCAAGGAATCGCTGTAAAGAAAAAAGAAGTTTTCTCTCGGAGTGTCGCAACACTTTTGCGAACGGTACAAAGGACAATCGTAGTTGACGATTTTTCAAGCAATAATCGAGCAGTCGTGGATATCCATTCGAAGTGGAAATATTTGCCTAGATTTTTCTACTATTTGGTATTTTATTATTACGCGTTAGCGTTGACACTTTGCGTTACGTAACGCAAATTTTACAGAAACGTAAAGGTTCGCGAACTCAGATTTTAAAGGCTGCCAAAATTGATTGAGAGCTAAGGATTGAGAAACTTTAAATATTGCAAGCTCTTGTATTGAAAGGTTTGCAAATACATCATTTATAATAGTGTCAAAGATTCGACGACTTTAATGTTGCAAAGTTTCATAGTTGGATTGCAGGTGTTAAATGTGTACCGAAATACACAAAATATTCGAATTAGGCAAAACCATGATAATATTTAAATTTAAAGCATGAAAGCTATTACCTATTTAGAAGGAATCTTCTCATTTCCTCATTCTTGTTTGTACAGACATGAATTTGCCCAAAGATTTGTAGCCTATTGGTAATAAATAGCCTGCAGATTTTTATGCACTTATGGGAAACTTAAGTAATCCAAAAAATTGATCAGCATAAAGATCTGCAATCCATTGGGAATAAAATACCAAACGTTCCGCAGTGTTTCACGATACAGAAGATTTGTCCATGATTGCTCCCAATTTAGACAATTTTCTCCTTTCTTTCCGCGGTGGAAGCTGTCGAAGAATGGTGGAAATGAAAAACGTGTTGCGATCCTCCGCGATGAGCTCGTTTAATTATAACGAGAGATAGGCTTAATCGTAGTAGTTTAATGGACGAACTCGGAGCGATTCGTCGTCGGGAGATTGCAATTCGATGAAAGAAACAGAAATTCATCCGCTATTTTTAGATACGCGTACATATTGTAATAATATATGTATACATATATGGGGTAATTGGAACAATCGGTTCAAACGAAGGGAAGGAATTTTCTTTTTCTCCAAAACACTTTCAACTATACCTACTTCGTTTCTCTGTTTCTTTTCTTGTTTTTTTTTTTTTTTTTTTTTTTTTTTTATAAAATGACTCAGTTAATCGTTTTGTTTTGCCAATCGAAAAGGTTTACGTTACTTTTATTATCGCACTTTCTTCCCCTCCTTTGACGCGCGACTTTCGGCACATAACTTGACAATTTTTAACGCATATATATTTATTTGTTTAAACGTATGTTTTAGTAGAAGGATAAGCGTGCTTTGGTTTTTCTCTTGCATCGAAGAAGCCTCTCTTCGTTTTTTTCTTTTTAATTTATTTCGCGAGTTGTCCTTCTCATCGGGGATCGATCGAAGGAAGATAGAAACCGCGAGTCTTCTACCTTCTGTTTTTTTTTTTTTTTTGTACGAGCTCCTTTCGTGATGAAATCACGAGAAAGTAGAAGGAAATCGTAGTCCTTTAGGGCGAATCGGCCATCACTTACGGCGTGCCTTTTTCTCAGAGTAATAAAGTAACGCAATTGAAAAACACAATAACGCAGCGATTAATGAATATAAATCATCGGTTCCGAAGATTTCTTTTACACTATCACACATCGCGCGGTATTTCGATTGTACGACATGGCGCGCGAAAGCATCTGGCCACGATAATATTTAATGAATATCGTGATGTACAACGAGTCACAAAATTATTGGCAAAAAAGGTAGTAGAAATATACGAAAAATACACTAAAATAATATTGCCTTTTTTTTAGTCTTGTTTTATTGAGAAATGCACGTGTTGAACTTTGGCTACGATAATTAATAAATTACTATGATACATTATACCGTAACATTTGCAGAAAAAGTAGCAGAGATATATGAAAAACGTTTAAAAATAATGTTACATCTTTCAGTATTGTGTTGTTGAAAAATGTGTACAATGAATTTTTAATTTAATATCTCTAATCATTAGACCGTGGATTTTTATGCGTTAATGGGAAATTTAAATATGGAAAAAAATTAGAGAGGAATGCAGAAAGTTGAGGATATACAAAAAATACTTAAAAGTGTTCTACAACGATACTACAACTATTCATTCAGATTCCATTTCTTTAATTTTGTAAATAAAAATAGGAATTTGCATGAAAATCTACGGTCTACTAATAATACAAGAGAAAACAGTATCGAAATTTGTATTACCATTTATCTGTTATTCCGTGCCAATAATTTTGTGGCTCACTTTGTATATATTGCGCGCAAACGTTCAATAGTAATTTATTGGTTTCCAGAAATTTTTCTCTTTACACCAATGCCGCGGGATTAATTGCTCTTATCGGATTAAGTACACCGATGCCTTAAGATTAATTGCCGTTATCGGAATCGACAATTTTTCGTGTGTACAGTTCTTCACGTTTGAAATAAATTCAAAGGAGAGTCGTGGCTCGATATTTTCGCGTGTTAACAAAATTTTCCCCTACCTTGTTTCCGATTACACGAAATACCACATGGAGAATAAAATTAGATAAGATAAAGAATCGTGTGTGATATGTAAAGAATTCGGTGAACATTTGGATCTTTTTTAGCTTGGCTAGGGGACGAGAAGAGAAGATAATTGATTGAATCGAACTCGTTGTAAAAAGATGAGGATAATTAAGCCTTGTGTAAGAAACCGGCTATACTCATTTCTGTAACTTTTTTCGATTATTTTTTAACCCTAGAACTACCAGCAATTAAGCCGAATTTATTTGCATTACGGCAATTAAAATGCCAAGTGATAAAAATACATAACCCAAGGGAAATGAATCTTTATCCGTACTGTTTACATTATTATAAAAAAAAATACAAATTGGTCGTTTTGTTGGTTTTGTTTATTTTACGAGTAAAAGTAACCCTTAGTATTCTACGCGTAACAAAAGGTTACAGTGCTATAAGAATAAAATAAAATAGGATCTCAAAATTGGATAATGAGAAATTGCAGATAACTTGTAACTACAAATAGTGCCAAGGACCTGTGTGTATTATTTAAAACAGTTCGTATTTGACTTTAAATGATTGAATTTGGCATAAAAAAACCCAAAGTCCGCAGTGTCGCAGTATTTACTCACCTTTTTTTTAACTCTTTCACTGGTGATTAAAACACGACGATGTGTTTCAATTGCAGACAACTCCAAGTAGTGTAAAACATAAAAACTTGTCGTAACTTTTCGTTACGAATAACGAAAAGATGGTTACTCTTCTAACTCGTGTTTTATCTCGTAGAGATTAATAATTTATGCTTTTAAGAGTCGAGGTTAACGGTGAAAGGGTTAAATAACCAATTAAAAAAAAAATACCAAGTAGTTCTAGCGTTAATGCACCTGCGTGGAAAGATATTTCAGAACCCTTTCGTATCTTCGTTCTTTGGGTACTCGTTAAGGCTTTCGAAATAAGTTTCGTTAGTATTAAAAGTCTAAGCGATGTCGAATAATTTGGTTGATTACACAGGGATTAATTTCTACCGACTTGATAGGTGTTCTTAGGGTAAAAAATAGGCGAGCGGAGAAAAGCGGTGGCACAAAGAAACGAATGAAAGTAAATGATGAAACAACCACAATGTGATTTAGTATGTAAGCGAAGAATAACCCCGTTAATGAAGAGCGTGTATGTATATACATATAAATGTGAGAATTGTTATATGTATGTATGTATGTATATATATCTATATATAGTTACGTTATATATAAATATATAAATAAATAATTATAGTGGTACGGTGATGACGACGCGACGAATGAGAAAAGCACCGCGTATATAGAGTTATATATAACCCTATACATGAGAGTAAATATTGCTATTATGTAATATGTAATAATTATTATAAATATATACGTGTATATGTATAAATATATAAACGCGTGTGTGGTATATATTTGTACATATATTGCGAACACACATATATATATATATGTATATATGTATGCGTGTTAAATATATATATATATTTATATATATATATATATATTGTCTACCGAACGAGAAAGCGGAGAAATCTTTTTTTACGAATAATTTTATTTTTGAATGAAATACGATGAAAAAGAATAAAATTTCACTATATTAAAACTTGTAATTTGTGCCGTTTCTTTCATGAATACCGAATGCCCCCCCCCCCCCCCCCCCCCCCTTTTGGGCGTTTTTAAACCTGATTAACGAACTTTTCCTGAATTGAAATTCTTTATTTAACTCTGCTGCGGTTTTTGAGACATTTTTGATCCAGTCGTGTTCAAAACTTTTCTAAAAGATTTCTCAATTTTGTGGTAAATACTGTGCCTACAAATTCCGTGTTTTTTTTTGTAAAATTCAGGGTGAGTTTATGGAAAATCAAATACAATTTTGATGCTCAAAGTAATTTCCATTATCGGGTCTTCATCTTATTGTGACTTTTACGTTCCATTTTAATAAAAAAGACGACAATTTTAAGTGAATTAAACCTTGTAGATTTTATTAAACATGAGGGCACCGAATTCTTTTGTACACCTAATATTATAACAATCGTTAACCGAGAACGAGTTAACTCATGTTTGCACGTGTATCGACTTATGTAATTATTAAAGCTGAAATCAATACACTTAGGTTTTTATAAAATCGTTCTGGAGCGTGCTTGAAAGATAATTCTAAAACAACTTTATTTTTTTGGATATTCATCCTGAATTTTCATTGGGACACCCAACAATAATTCCAATTTTAATTCAGATTTATATTGCAAGATTCAAGTAATTTTCTTTAATTAGGTACAAAATAGATAAAATCATTCAACGATACCAATATTATTATGTTATCTTTGCAACCAAAATTTTGATTTAAATTCGAGTTTGAATGAATCGTCGACAGAAAAGTCGCACGAACTTTTTCCGACTCCTAATGAAACCTTTTTAAAGGATAAAAGATGCGGCTAAATTCAATAGAATATTTGGAAGACTGCAGCGGGGTTAATTTCAAATTCTTCAACCCTTTCGCTATCCTTTTGAATATTAAAAGATGCGAATCCCTTATTCCGTGCGCAAGTTAAGGTTCTCTCAAAGGGAGAAAGCGGAATTCTAACTGGCGTCCCATCGTGCGCCGCGTTAATTATCGCAATTGGCTAATTGGCTCAATTGGGAAAGTTCTCGGTACGAATTAAGATGGTGAATTTTTGCGGCCTAACCGATTCGAACATTCGTTTCCCGGAAGCGTGCGTTCGTAAATCCTCTAGAAATCAGGTTATTGAACCGAAAGAACCGAAACATAACCCCTTCAATAGTAAGCAATTTTGCAATCCTTGAATCTATTTTCATAATTTGTCAACGTGTACAAACGTTCTTCATTTTGTAGTATTAACGCTTTGCCGATCTACAATTTTTAAACTATAAAATGCAATCAAATTTCAGTACATTTTAATAAACTTTATTTTCTAGTAAGATTTTTATTCCCTTAAGTAATTATATTTTCTACAATACAATATTTAGAGATATAGTTTAAGACGTTTGTATAATGATCTGTGTTGCTTTCAAACTAAAAAACCGCATAAAATAATGCGAATGCAAACACGAGTTAACTTGTGACCGATTTGCAAAGCGTTAACATCGCCATCTTTAGTATTCATAATAATATTTCTAACTTTATACTTGTGTAACATTTTGTACTAATTGTTAACTATTTTGAGTAACGCGAATTATTTATTATATCCCAGATCAGTCTTACTGAAAGGGTTAAATTCGTTTGTAAGAGCAACAAACAAATCCACCGAATTGCAAACATAAAATGCTTAACAAATTCTTTGCGAAGGAATTTTACCGGCTACGAATATTTCGATACGTTCGTTCAATTTATACGTACACTGGGAGAAGATTTTTAAACGGATAATCAGGCATTCATCGCCGCAAAACTTTCACTCACGTTCCGCGTTGAAAATCAGCTGTTTCGTTATTAAGCAGGCCTAAGCGGGCGTTTATGATGCATGCGATAATGCAGCATTATACGAAAGCCAAGCTTCGCGTGGGCAAAATTAAGGATAATTGAATAACTCGGAATTGAAAGACTCGTGAGCTTGAAAATAAAAATCGCCATCAGTCCAAATTAGCCGGAATTAATTGCGAATATTTTAAAGAAATTGCACGGATGATTCTTTCTTGTTATTAGTTACTATGGCTGACGGTTAGATCGTAGCCGAATAATTATTATTCATGGAAGCACGTAGGACGTTGAATAAATGCATTTAGATAGCGTATAATTATTTTACATATTGTGCTGCTTATACGCAGAAGAGAAAGTGGAAAAGTGGAAGAGATTCCTCTCGATTCATTTAACCTGTTTCCAAACTTCCGCCATTTTTTCTCTTCTCTCTAAACTTATTGCATTTTTTTTTTAACGCTAAAACTACCATCTATTATTTGTATTATAAAGAGATTCGAAGATTGCGAATGTTTATGCAAATTTACACTATTATGCGGAGACTTCTTTTACCTATAATTTGTAGATTACTTTGAACATTTCCCGTTTCTTTTTGCATGTTTAATGTTTGTCATAAATGCATAGAGATCTGTAGTTTATCGATCAGGGTCATCAGAGAGCTCTTCCTACATTCTATCCTCTTTACTTTTCTCTCGCGAAGCCTTGCGTTATCCAGATTCGAACGGCTTTGTTTCGCGCGCTCAACGTCCTCGACGCGTAAAAATAACTCGATAGTTTAATGTAAACTCCGCGATACATCGCACGCGAGGATCCCAGTTGCTTTTGCTCGTAGAAAAACGATATCTTTTACTTTCAAAGAATCGTTCTATAGCTAGTCTCCAGCAGCACTAATTTTTCTTCGAATTACGGGGGCCACAAAGGTGGCGTCGCATCAATTATATAACTGGTATTTTGTAACGTTTCGCGGGGATGATGCGTAATTTTTTTTTATTGCAATGCGATTAGCTATTATACGCATTGCTCGTAAAACACAAACAGTGGACTTTTTCCTAGGACAATAACAATATTGTTAAGTATTAAGACTATCGTAAAGCAAAAATGGAGTAGAAGATTAGGAACAATTAAATTCTGGACTTTTATGTATTTGAAGATTATTTAACTCTTTCGCTACGGCACTTAAAAATTGCAAGCATTTTAAATGTGTAAATGGGGAGCACTTTTTACCAACATGGAAACGCTATTAGTATAAATATTTTAACACTTTGAATAATTATAGCATAATATGTATGAATGACCACAGAAATAATAATAATTGTAAGTAATAAAAAAGATATACGTACACTTTCAACGAATTTCATTTACGTTTCATTTGTAAGAGCGAATATATGCATCCTCTGTAGGGAAAGTGTTAAATATGTAAAAAGCCACGAAAATCATGCAATATGCGAAAATACGTAAAATAGTCGAAGTAACGTGTAAATTGTTATATTTTAAGGGTGAAACGAAGTTATTAATCTTGTCAATGAAAATATCGGGGTGCATAAAGCATCTGCGATCTAAAAATAACTGTTGGTACAAGTAACAATTAATCAGATATAATTTTTTAGTATTTTTAATGCTGGGAATTAATTCTCTCTGTTTTTCTCTCTCAAAATTCGATTCTAAATTTATCCGCAATCGATTTAAGCAAACAAATAATAGAAATTTAATTTAGATAGGAATAATTCTAATTTATTAGATGCACAAATTAATTCCCAAAATTGAATTCTAAATTTATCCACAATAGCTTCAATAGAAGAGATTCTCGTTTGTATTTCTGATCACTAGATCGGAGATATTTATGCATTTATGAACAATTTACGTATGTCCAAACATACACGAAATATTCAAAGTAAAGCACGTATCATTCTACTACCATCTGCATTTCATTTCTTCAACTTTGTCAATAAACATCTAAATTTGCGTTCAGTAGTGCGCCAGACCGCAGTTGCTTATAAATATAATTAAAGCACTTAGGTTCAATTTCTTAATGTGTCTTCCTACGGTAAAAAAAAAAAATGCGGAGCCGCATAAACCTGTGCGATCGATTAATAACTCGAGTATTCGTTGCATTTGCGACTAATTGTTGTAATAAGTAATTAATAACCTGTTGAAACGAGGATTCTACCATAGGCGCGCTATCAATTAGGAATCAATCGCAATGTTGTGCTGCTTCGAAGCTGGAGACGAGTAGTCCGTCTCCATACAGGCCTCCGTGGAATAACGCAGCTCATAAATAAACGCTTAGAATATGAAAAACGATCGTGTAGCTGTCCGTGGCTCATGAATAATTCATGGCAATCGGTCTTGCGTTCGTATCTTTCGCTGGTGTTGCCTTGATTGAAGTTAAATTCTCAGTACAGACCAAACTACATACCTATACAGTCAACTCTCTTATAACGCGGTGTTCTTATAACGCTGTTTCCATATAACGCGAAGCGTAAATTCCGACAAACTCTCCTATAACGCGTTTCTCGTACAAGACAACATTTCAACGACTTGAATGGCTTAAAAAGTTTATCTATTCAATTACTTTTTCGATGTATTTTTAATGAAAAACTCCTTTTTTGTAGCGAGTGCGCATCACGTTTTTTATAGCACGGTTCCATATAACGCGGTACGAATTAATCGCGTTATAAGAGAATTGACTGTATTTACCTATGCCACGCGAAAAATCTTCATCTACCGTTTCGATGCTGCGTAACCGATAAAGTAAAATAGAAGACTCGAACTGGATGTTTCGATTTCCAAGCTCTTAAAGAGTGCTCTTTACGGTTTTACAGGTTCGATTAATTGGATCGTAACGAGCACTTTCGGATTTCGATTAATCGAACCGCACTCGGCTGGGAACTTTTGGAGTGAAACCTTGTAATGGAAAAGGTGGATATGTCTGGCGGTTATCAATATTATCGAAACGCTATCTCGCGAAACTCGTATCGGTTGCGGCTTATCAATCGAAGAGAAGCAAACAGCCGTGTTGATCCTTTCAGCTTGTAACGTTAATAATCGAACTTGCCAAACACTCCCTATATTTAATCCCTCGGTATACAGCGCTGTTATTTAATTGGGAAACCGTGGATACGGGTAACCCTCGTGAAACGTATGATTTAGATTTCGGAATAAATAATGCGGCGTTAGAAAAATCGCCTTATGCAAGCAAACATTGTAGAGCTGCGTTTTGTATTGGGCAACTTTTGCTGGTTGAATTAAAAATAGACGAATGGACAACTTGAACGATGGTTGCAACTATTAACACTTTGTTGATCAGCAATTTTAAGCCAAAATTACTCTGTGCAGTTGGTTATTCTTTGTTTTTTTTTGCAATTGATTGTAAAATGAAAACAGCTAGATATACTTTAATTTACCCTTTCGCAAAATTAAAGTATCAAGAAAGTTCGATCAAAAAATTGCCACTCTTTGAGCTGCTGTAACTTCGTCAGGAAAAGTCGTACGATATTCCACGTTGGCTCATTTTAAAGAGAAAATAGTCTACTTTAACGATAACGAATGAAATTTATCCAGAAGATGTTTCTATATTTATATATTTTGTTATATTTTGCATGGATGGCAGGAAAGTGAAGATTGTTGTTTTCTTGAGAAATTGTCCAAATTCAAATAACTGCACGGAGCTTAATAAATTTTTCTGGCGATTCTTTTTATAATGAGTTTAAAGGGGAAAGTCTACCCTTTGCAACGAGCTATTAACCATTCATATACGATTTTTTGCTGTCGAGTTATCGCACTTTATGCACAATGTACGCAAAATTTGTACAATTCTTATACTGTCTTTCGCCTAGACTTGATTATCGTCAGAAAACTATATACAAAATAATCATTACACTGCGGATGTTTATGCATTTATAGCAAATTTAAGTTTGCAAAATGGAACGGACTGCATATAAATTGCAAGGCTGTACGCAAAAATTAAATTCAGACACAAATTACGATACTTAAAGGATCAAACATTCTATTTAAGGCCTACGCTTTTACTTTTATTTAAAAAGATATTATAGAATTTGCATAAATATTCGAAGTGGTATCACTCGATCAATTTCGCGAGTCACTGTAAATAGATGTATATAACTTAACTTATAGAGCAATTGTAGCTTTTCCGTTCGACAAATGTAAGTTACAAATTTGCCGATGTTAAAAAAAAAACAAGGGATAAGAACCTGTTCCCCTTGGGCTGAGATGTTTCCCCCTCGATCCATCAGGATAATCGCGATACACCGTGATCAGTGAGTTAATTAGAGATCGATCAATTAGAGAACGGGGTCGAGCCAGTGACTTCGTGGAAATTATGCCCGCTGGCAAGCATCGCGATTTCATTTGCCTTCTGGCTGGTTAAATAAAAATGCGAGGACACGTCGCTATTGCCTGTAGCCTTTCTAATCTACTCCATTTCGAATCTGCTACCTTCGTTCGATCCCGACGATCATCGTTCCTAGGCTAATAAGTATTTTTATGCAATTCAGCAGAAATTTCGATTTGCCAAAAGTAACATCATTCGCATGTTACGAAAAACATATAAGAAGTAAAGTACACTTTAAAATGGAATATCAAAAAATTTGTCGAAGACAATTTGAAAACTTGTACACATATTAACCCCTTTTATCATTCATGCGCGCTAGCTAATGCTTGATCACTGATTTCGCGTCGTGTCACGTACAAATAATTTGAATATCGTAGGCAATATTTGTTTAACAACTTGTTCGACAATATTTTATACGGTCGCATAGCGTAAAGCTGTTATTTTTATAGCATTCCTATAGTAATAATTGCATACAAAGGGAAATCCATTAATAATAATAATTAAATACATAAATAAATAAATTTGGATTAGGTATAGGTTAGGTTTTGATATCAAGTTCAATTTCACCCCCAATACTGTGCAAAGTGTAAAGCTGTCATTTTCGCAACAATTCTATCTACTAGTACCAATTGTATATATAGAGAAACCCGTTAATAATAATAAATAAACGAATAAATAATTAAATTGAGCAACAAATCGAAACGCGATACTTCTCGTGCGCGATGCAAAGAAAAGATTCGAGAATTAGTGGAAACGATGGAGAAGATAAACGAGTTTACATGGGGAAGATCGAAGGAGGCTGAAATTTGCTCACAAAGGGGATGCAATAAATCGAAATGGCGTGAGATGCGTGTGCACGCGTGAGCACGAATCGATAGAGTATGAAAGGCGAGAAAAAGATAGCCTTATGCAATAGCGAGAGAACGAACCGCGCGATTCATTAGTGCCACGAGTCCGGTTTCAAGCTGAAATACGAGGAGGCAGAAATAGCCTTGCCGGAGAACGGTGCCCGTCGCAGAAAAACAATAACCAGCCTCTGAATTTCCTTCGCCGTTCCACCGATCGATTATTATTTTCCCTCGTTTCTGGCCGGACCTCGACGCGATTACCAAGCCGGCGCACACACCGTCTTGCTAGCCGCTATTTTCACATTTTGGATCGCCGCTGACTTTTGTGGAAAGGGGGACAAGTAACGCGTATAAACGCGGGCTCGTTGGCAAAACGAAAGGAAAGTAAAAGTGAAACACGGCAGGTTATTTTAGTAACTTTTGTGCCACCTCTTAAATTTTAATCGATTCTTTTTTTGTATGCTAACATTTAAAAGGCGATGCTGAACGCTCGGTTCCGAGTATTCGGTAGTTAACATTAATTAGAAGGTATTTGTGAATGTTTTTCAGAAATTTAGCTACTGCGAATTGTTAATATTTTGTTTCAACAGGAAACAGAACGAAAGATATAAATCAAAGGGAAATGAAAGGTAGGATACTCTAAATACGAGTTTATGGCAGTCACAAAAGGATTAGAATGCGAGTTTTTATGCAAATGCATATTTTTAGAAGTACAATTAAAGAAATGGAAATTAAATAGATATTGGCTTCAGCTTCTAAATATGTATAACAGCGTCTGGTTTACATTAAGTATTTTATATATCTTTGTATATTATGTTTCCCCAGTTGTTTATTGCACAGTTAAACTTCCCATACGTGTATAAAAATTCGCAGTCGAATAATGATTACTGTTTTATGTAAGTTCTATATATATGTTTCGATGTTTTATAAAATTATTTTCTTTTTGTATTAGTTTTAAGTTCAAGGGTAGTTTTCATATATATATTTCTAATGTTTTATAAAACTATTTTACTTTTGTAGTAGACTTGTCACGTTAAGGCTTATAGTTAGGATAGAATAAGATGAATATAGAACAGAATTAAATAAGTATGTAACCGGAAGCTATTTTAAGGTGAAAGGTAAGGATTACGTGCGATAAATAACAAAATAATTAATACTCGGATCGAGTATTCGGTATATAGTATCAGGTATCCGTGAATATTCTTAAAAAATATAATCACCGCAAATTATTATCTTTTCCCGCAGTATTTCATACTTTAACAAGCACATAAAACCGCGATCCCGGATTCTTTCGCTTAAAATTTCAAATTAGGTTGAGATTATACCGAGGAGTATATTAAATAGGGGAGGTCTGAATACCCTGAACGGAAGCAAATAAACGTAGCATCGTATTCAAGGATGGCCAGAAGAGTGCACGACGTTGAATAACGATACACAGTGGTAGGAATTCGCGATAATAGCGCTTGTTCCCGGCTTCGTACACCGTGTACGGGTATCTCCGATCGTCCTCGCATTTTTCACCATCTTAGAGAAGTGTGTTGCATCAGTTAAGGAGATCTAGACGTGCAACCTTGTGGGCTGTGAGCGACCTTCACGTCGAATTATCCATTCGGAGTTGTTTGCCGCGTAATCGAACTCGATGTGGATTAATTAGAACCTCCACGGTGTGATAGAATCGAATCGGCCCCGAGGACTCGATCAGAATTCGATAGACATTGGTTAGTGGTGTTGGGTATTCGGCACTAGGCGTTTGGGCGTTAGATATAGAACATTCGGCACTAGGAAATGGCTATTGAGCATTAGATATAGAATATTTTACTCTAGGAATTGGATATCTGGTTTTGGATATCGCGCATTAGATGTAGAATATTTGGCACTAGGTATTGGATATTGGATTTTGGGTATTGGACATTAGATACAGAATATTCGGCACTAGGAAATGGATATTGAACATTAGATATAGAATATTGGATACTAGGAATTGGATATTGGGTTTTGGATATCGGGCATTGGATATAGAATATTCGGCACTAGGAATTGGATATTGGATTTTGGGTATTGGGCGTTAGATATAGAATATTGGACACTAGGCGTTGGACATTGAACATTAGATATAGAATATTGGATACTAGGAATTGGATATTGGGTTTTGGATATCGGGCATTGGATATAGAATATTCGGCACTAGGAATTGGATTTTGGGTATTGGGCGTTAGATATAGAATATTGGACACTAGGTGATGGACATGGAACATTAGATATAGAGTATTGGACACTAGCAATTGGATATTGGGTTTTGGATATCGGTCATTGGATATAGAATATTCGGCACTAGGAATTGGATATTGGATTTTGGGTATTGGACACTAGATATAGAATATTGGGCGCTAGGAATTGGATATCGGGCATTAGTTATAGAATATTGGCCACTAGGAATTGAATATTGGATTTTGGATATTGGGCAGTGAGCATCGAACATTAGATATAAAATATTGGATGATTGGATATCGTATATTGGATACTAGTATATTAATGACAATTAAATGTTTGGTATTGGACATTAGATATCGAATATTGAGCACTTGTTTGAACATTGGATATTAAAATATTAATAGCAATTGAGTCCTTGCTATTGGGTACTGGATATGGGTTATTGAGCACTTCTTTAGACATTAAATGTAATATATTCGGCACTAGGCATTTGGTAATGGAGGTAGTATATTGGTTACTAGGTACTGTTATTGAATATTAGGTACTGGGCATCGGATAGATAATATTGGGTACTGGTGATTAGATACTAGGTATTGGGTTTCGAGAACTAGGAATTAGACATTGGAATTTACGTACCTATTAATTATTAGATTGTAGACGTTAAGTATTGGGCATTGACTATTACTTATTAGGTATTAGGGATTGAATATTGGGCAATGAATATTATATACCAAATATCGAATATTCGGTATTGAGTGATAATTTTAGGTATTGTATTAGATACAGTATCAAGTATTAAATAGTGAGTATTAACTATTAGGTATTGAGCACTGAATATTGTGTCCCGGATATGAAATATAGGGCATTAAATAATGACTTCAGATATTGGGTACTTTATATTGGATATCGAATATTAGGCATTGAGTAATGACTTTTAGTATTAGGTATTGTATATCGAACGATAATTAATGGCATTGAGTATTGGCTATTGTATATTCTTTACACTTGTTTACTCATTTCTTCGATTATATTTAATGTTTATAACATTGAGCGTGTACATAGATACGTTACATAATTGCAGAAGGAAAACAAAGTAACCAGCGTACATGGAGATATTGAAAAAAGGGAATTAAAACACAAGTATAATTGCAAAGAAGATAAACACGTTGCGTAACATTCAATTTGCTTTCCGAGAAGAATCTTCCTCTATCAACAAATACAAACTCATTCCACAAGCAATTTCTTCAACCATAAAACTGGAATCCGCAATAAAACAGAAAAATGTAGGCTTACGTCGAACGTAGATAAGAAATTAAATATCAACTTGAAAGACAAGCCTCTTTCCAGCCGTCGATTTATTTCTCGACTCGTCCAAGATAAGATATTCCAAGTCAAAATCGAATTAACTAAATGGAAGAGGAAAGTCTTCGATTAAAAAAAACGCTACTCGTATCTCGACGAATAATTTCAAAACTCGTAAACAGATTTTTTCCTCGCTTTTCCTTCGAGGAAAATTTGTTATGCGAGATCCTAAAACCGGAGAATCTTCTTTGTAAATACAAATACTCCACACCTGCGTCTGAAAACTCGATCTGGTTTTAATATTTACCCTCGAGATTAGGTTGTTAAACATCCACTTCGGGTTCGTTCAAATACTTTTTCCCTTTGGACACGATCATTTAAACACAGATGTTTCTGTGTGCGTTGTTCGTGAAAAGTCTGCCTGCGTCTAAAAGTTCTTAAGACCTTTTAGACGCTCGTGTTTGAAATCGATTTGTGGATTAGGCGATCTTGTTTCCGTCAAAGTGTCCGCTTCTTACTGCTGAAAAAGTATACGTCACAGCAATTGTCCAGATAACCTTTCCCATGCGATAAAACGATGAACAATCGGTGGGTGATGCCCGAGATCGCGCAAAAATATTCTTATTTGTTTACGATGATCTCGATTGTGGGATTCAGGGATCGATGGAAAGTACGTGGCGAGAAATTAGGCTTAACTGTTTGCTAATTTGTAAATTAGGAGTTGAGTGGCTTCTAAATTAGTATCCATAATTAGAAACTCAAGAATCGAGTGATTCGTAGATTAGAAATTTGAGAATTAATTGACTTGAAATTGGTAGCTTAAAAGTTTGGAATTAATGATTCAGGAATCAATAATTTGGTCGATTACTAATTCAGAAATTAGTAACTTAGCGTAGTTTGAGTAATTCCTAAATTAATATTTTTTTTAGGACTTGAGTAATTCCTAAATTAATATTTCTTTTAGCATCTGAGTAATTCCTAAGTTAGCGAGTTAAAAATTTAATAACTTCTGAGTTAAAATTTTGGCAATGAATAATTTTTTAACTTAGAATTAAGGAATTAATAATTTACAAATTGGTGAACTGCGAATTAGTAACTTAGGAACTAATAATTTACAAGTTAGTGAACTACAAATTCGTAACTTGGGAATTGATAATTCACAAATTGGTAAACTACAAGTCAGTAATTCAGGACAGTAATTTACCCAATTCAATTCGATTGCAAAGCGTTTCTTTAAAACTTCATTGACAAATTGGGCGGTACGCGAGGTAAAAATTTTTATCTCGCCGCCCGAATCTCCGTTTATCAATGATTTCGCGTTTGCCTTTGCTATCTCATTCATATTTGTTTTTTTGCGACGGTGTTTTGCGTATGAGATGAATGAAAGGAGATTGCTTAATGAGAAATTCTCCGACGATTTCGCATTAAAAAAAGCAGTGCAAGCTTTCGGGTTCGGTACACGGAGCTCCAGATCTGCTTTAATCAGGAAGGAACTGCAGATTAGGCTACTCCACTTTCATCTCGTGAAACGGTGAAACCGTGCCACTTGCTACGCCGAGAAAAATTAATATAAAATACCCCGTGAAACGATACGGACTTTTTTGCTCCTTTGCTCTTATTTTTGTACCAATTGAAAGTTCTTCTGGCAATTTAATCCCTTCAAAATTCACTTTTTATCTCGAGTGACCACTCATTGCGGAGCTAACGATTAATAAATTATATCGGCAGATTTAGGAGAAAATATACGGAGCAATAATAATTTGTAGGTCGCGAATTTGTATGCATTTATTGGAAATTCAACTATGGTAAAAAAGTTCAGGGGGCACACGATATGCAAACTTGTATAAATTATCCGAAGAAAAGCAATTGGTATATCATTTTGAAAACACTACAAAAGTGGAAGGTATACATATAATACATTATTAATTAATTCAATGGATGTTTGCCCCATTTTTTAAAACGTTGCAAAGTACATTTTAAGCGATTCGTAGCTGTTTTATCATACAACGCGCATATTTTACTTTCGTGCGCATTTGATTTCCCCATAAAACGCATACGATAATAAATCAATCGTGAAGGGGTTGAACAACCCCTAATGGTAAATCATTCAAAGACTCACGGAAAATGGAAATGCAGTTTAATAAATGAATTCAACCCCGTGTCCCACTTTGCGCATGACTCGAGTACGCGTAATTTCATCGTTAATTAACGATCCCGAATATCAATAAACATTTGCACACGTACGAATAAAAGCTACTTCGATTCGCGTGTTCGAAACACGTTGAAACTGTTGCGGAGTTAACGAAGTCGTTCTAGCCGAAGACTGAAAACTTTTGCGCGCATCCGATGAAAAAGTTCTCTGTGCGTGGATGAAAACGGAGGAGAAGGTACGACGCGTCCGGATGGCCGCGAGGCGTGACGCGTTATCTGGACGCTCCCCGGAGTTATTAAGCGTCGAGGCGCGGGATAAGTAGGCCAACTAAGCGGCGACGCTTTGTGATGTAGATAAACTCGCGGCTAATGCAAATGCATTCGCACGCACGCATGCACGCGACGCGCTCTGTGTGTGCGTTGCACGCGTGTTTGCGAGCAACTATGGAATGCGCGGGTAAACAAAGAGCACGCGCGAGTACAGCGCGTTCCACGCGTCGCTAGCTCCTTTTTCAATCCCTGTTTTCCCGCCAAAATTGCATTTTCAATTGCACACGTAGGAAGGTTGAACTCAATTTTAATAGAGGTCACAATTGTACGTTTATTCTTCATCATTTTATGAGTTGCTTTGTGTACGCAATCATTTGGGCAAAATGCACGAGTGTTTCACTTAAAACGAGTCACCTAGTTATTTTTCATATTATGTGCTTCTTTAGAAGGTTAATCGCTTTAGTAGAACGATATTGGAATAAAAATATTGGTTCTACTCGAAGCGTACCTCTCACTGCTACTTTACAAAATGTTCACATTATGATAATAATAGAATAACGTTAAAAATACATTGCCTTTTAAATTTTGCCTTCAAATAAATCACATATTACATAGGAACCATATAGATCGAACAAAAAAGTCGGAGCCGCTGAAAGCTTTAGCCGAGAAAAAGTTCGAGTGCAAAGGGTTAATTCGACTTGCAGATGTACATAATTATGATGTTGCAAAGACACGGGATGGGATTGTTTTTTTATTTATTTAATGTAGTACAGGGAAGTTTCCTATTACACATATGTTTTAGGTAACAGTATAATTTACATAGTGGCGTATTTGTGACAATGCGTTAATTAATTATACGTGGGTTAACCATCGAGGGGTAATAGAGTAAACAAAATATAATATTAAGGGGGGGGGGGGGATAGATATAATGCAATATAATATAATGTACAGTAAAATAGAATATGTATTGAGAGCAGTCTTAAAAGTATGAGGTTTCATTTTTTAACTTTTCTTTTAACAGATTAACAGGTTACAACTAAGGCTAGAGTTTACAATTCGTCTATAAATTTACGCGTTAACTTTCGTCTCGTATCGCGAGTCAATCTTCTAATAATTGCTACAAAAAATCGTAGCTTCGCCTTCTGCGTGAAGATAAACTAGAGGGGAAGAGTATTTCGCGATCGACGAATGAAAGTGCCTCTAGCAAGAATCTCGTGGGACAAAGGAAATCTACATTGAATCGCGTGGCGGTGTTGGTGGAAAGCGGGCTTAAAGGCCGCAGATTAGTCGTTAAACCGTGCACCGGTTACATGTGTAAGTGGCGATAATAATACCATAATTCCTTTCAGGAATAATGGAATACGTACACCAGTGACCTAGTGCCGTAATGGCGTCGAGCAAAACGACATTTTTGATAGTGCAGCTGCGTTATTTCATGCATGTTATTAACTGCACACTATCTCCATCCTGCTGCAACATCTCAACTCTTTCCAGTCGCTATTATAATTTATTCCTATATCGTGAAATATCGTCTATCGCAATACCAGTCGCTTCCTAGAATCGAAGAATCCAATCTTTGCATACTTTCCCGTCATTGTTGCTTCCGAATCGGAATATTAATGCGACGTTTCAGATTCCTTCGATGCAGTCCTGCAACCAGTTCGGTCTCCATTCCGACTAATCGTGGGCGGATTGATATTTACTCGTTCGTTTCTTCCTTCTACATTTTTCTATGACATTTAGAGTGACGTGTAGAGTAGATGTCTCAGTTACTGTCAGTGTCTCTACAATTGTCACTTGAATTCGTTTATTTAATAGCGAACCAATGCGGGAAGAATCGAGACTAACAAAATTTCGACTTCTTTTTTCATGTAACAACACATGGATATTGCGTATACGTTTATATTCAATATTTAAAACGAAATATTGACAGGTAAATATGCCGTTTCAGTATAAAAACGCGACTTGTGTACTGTAAGTAGAACGTATGGACATTTTTCTAATTCAGTAGAGGCGATGATTTTACGGTTTATCTTTTATCTGTCATGCAAACTGACGTGCTAATATACGTCAGGATCATTTCCATTTCAGTGACAACTTTTCAAATGACAGTAAGAGGGACATTAAACTTTGTTATATATTTTTAATGAACTAGTAATTAAAACATTGTATTTAACACACAGAAAGATCGTCATAAATAAAGGAGATGTTAATTAATGTTGTGCTACAAACCGGAAAGATTCGTAGATTAAATAACTTATAAAGTAATTAAATGAAGTTGCTTAAAGCGACAAGCTTAATAACCTTAAGCTCTACCCTATACCTAATGTTGCTACGATTTGTTCGAAGATTCACAAGTAGCCAATTTTAATTAACTCGACCAGGTTGGATCGTTGGAGTCCTCTAACAGGGAAAAAGCAGAGGAGTTCAATGATTGGTCGAATGCTCGACGTTCATTTCAGTGGTTCCTTAATAGGCTAATTTAATTGATCTAACGAGATTCCTTTGTGATTCAATTATTACAGTCGTCGAAGATTAGTTTGATGCTTGAGGTCCACATTTTAGAAGCTAAAGATTACGCGGAAGGCTTCCTTCGTTGAAAAACAATCTTGCTGTTATGTAAACTTGCAATTTTCTGCAATTTTGTTGAAGAATTCCACGGTAGATTCCATCTTCAATTATGAAAATAGGAATTAAATAACCAAAAGAAGAGACGAGCATACGAATTTTCTTTTTTCATTCGTAATTATTTAATAAAACAACGTGCCGCATAAAATTGCTAGTTCAAATTCAGTTTCTATCTTCCCTATAATTTTCAAAACCTACATCCCATTAAAACAAAGCCAATTGCCTGCGATTATAATCATATCGCGCGCTATTACGCGACGTAACATAAATATGTTCCTATCTTAAAAGTTCTTTCGGCAAATTGCTTCTGTGTTCGAAGCTATGAACACTAAAGTAATATTAGAACTGATATCGATACCAGCTAATAAATTACGATATGCTATCGATTAGTATAAAAAAGGATCGTTACTTGTTTGAAACATGCAGGGAAGTATTGATACTTGTAAGAATGTATGAAAATTCTATTGTTCCTTTTCTTATTCATTAGATTCGACTGGATTAGTTGAATCTAATCGTAAGATCGATTCTCTTGATCAAAGATTTTCGATACCTTTTCGATATCTTGCGAGAAGTAACGAGTATCGACACTTTTATGGAGTAAGAAACTTGTATCGATACTATGATAGAGTATCGAACGTTACATGATTACTGATTCAGTGTAATATTAGGTAACGTAATAATAATAGTATAATAATAATAAAATGAATATATTAAAGTTAGGTACTTTCTCAAGAAGTATCAGTATCGAAAATTTATACTGAGTATTTAAAATATCGCTACATATCTTTCAATACATTCCGTTGGATATTTTTATTGTTATTACTTATTATACGGACTGGTAGCTTATTTTATACACAAGCAGATTGCAATATTCGTTATTAAAATATTGCATATGAATATACTATTCATTACCTAATGTTCGTATTGGGTTATGATAAATACTTCCTGTTCTATTATTAAGTCGCATAGTTGTCGTTTAAAAAAGCGAATAAATTAAGCAAAGAAGTCTGTTTTATCTAATTTTCGTACTGAATTGTTTGAATATCATCGCAGAATGTGAACGCTTCTAAAGTGTTTTAATATACAAAATGTAAAAGCGAACGCAAAAGTTATACACTTCAGATAATCGAAAAGGCAAAAATGAAAATAGTAAAAGGGTCTCGAGACCTCCGAATCATCTGATAGAAAGATACATTGGACGATAGGTCGATTCTATATGTTGCGCGTACCAATCGCTATACCGAGAGGATCGAAAAGGGAATAATATTAATTCGAAGGACGAGTTTCGAAAGAGCCTCGCCTGGCCATTGAAATTGCATCGGTTAATTCGAGTTTTCAAGGAAGGAGCTGCGAACAATGAAACGAGGTCCCTTATCGACGAAAATGTGACACCCGGACACGGCGACGTGTGGAAGCGTTTCGAAACGATCAATTCGAATGCAAATGGCCGCTGAAAGTGCATAATGGCGGGCTACGCGCCCCCTTGTATGCCGATCGGTGCTCGATGCTCCGAAATATACACAATACGAAAGTGGGCCTCCAATTTTCTTATGCTAATTCCGTTGTCGGCCTCCATTCGAATAGGTGGAATTCCTTTACGGACGGCCCTCTCAAGATGCGTTTAATACGCTTCACGCGCTCCAAACGAGAGGGAGGATCGCGTTCCTTTTGAGAAGCCAGTCACGGATTCCGCGAGTTGCAAAATACTCGGTGCATCGATGGTATGCGCGCACGACAGCCGTATGATTCGAATAACAATGCCGGAATCGTGCCTTTCGTGACGGATGGAAGAATACTCCCCATCGCTCCGAAAATAAGTTACGCCCTCTTCTACAAATTAGGATATTATACTGTATTATCCTTGGTTGATTATATTAGCCCATTGTATAGCACATTAGTTATGGCATTGTCTAAGTACTGATTTACAGGAAACATCGTAAATTTCAAAAGAGAAATACTGACCGTATAAAAAAGCAGACGTGTTTTTTTTTACACCCATTACGATTTTGAGCACTACATTTCATGCGGCCATCAAAGTTGATAAAGGTAACCCCCTATAACATTATTAAGTTACATAATCCATGTATTTAAATTCATTTAATTTTATCGCATTTGCGTGTTATTGTATTACTGCATTTTTTTTTCTTTATCGTTGTGAGACCAATTACATAAGTTGAAAGCAGTTAATTATCGCAGTGTTTAATTATAATTCCTGTTACTTTAAATGCGCTATTGTCTTATTTCAGTCTGAATTAGTAGTGTCGCATTGTGACGTTAAAATGGTAAGGGGGCCAGGTAGCCCCCCTATGATTCTATATAGAAATAGATAGTCTGTTCTATGCTTCGTCGATGGCTATAGGCAATAGCATATTAGCTATTATATTATATTAGCGTTTCGCTACGGCATTTTGGAATTAAACGTATTCTCAACGTATAGGAGCAATTTTTATGGATGTGGAAATAGTATGAGTACAAATAGTTACATATGTGTACTTTGCGTAATTAATTATCGTTGAATGTATCACAATTTTTCTAATGCAAGAGTGAAATCTAATGTATTAGGTGCACCAACAAATAATAACTATTTTTAATGTATCGATACATTCGTTCCATCGAGAAATTAAGCTTATTTCGTAGTAGGAATCCGTAGCTTACTCAAAGATAATTGCTATAAATAAGCAATAGTATTTAAGACAAAATATATATTTGATTTCGTTAGAATTAAATATTAAATTAAACTATAAAGCGATTTATTCATTGGTACGCTTAATAATTTAAATTTCAATTGCAAGCAAAATTAAGTTAGAATTAACGGACCAGGAAGTTTGAAAATTACTTTAATCTAAACCCTGAATCAATCTCGAATGATTTAACTTCCCCTTACGAGTAGTTAGCGTAAGTTTAACTTTCGATTTAAATTTTTATAGACACAAATCGACGGATATGAGAGAGAGAGAGAGAGAGAGAGATAACTTTCTTTCACGGTTGCTATTATCGTCTAAATAAGATTGCATTATTTAAATTAATCCGTTTTACCATTCATAGGCGTGCAATTTGCCAACGGAGAAGTGAAAGCGTAAAGGATCGCGGCGAGGAAATTGGACGACAGGTTTACAAAAGGAGCCGATGGATAGGGTGAGTCTATTAAGAAATAAAATACTAGAAAATTGTAAAAAAAAATGACGGATGAAAAGAGGCCAATCGCTCTAGTGGTGTAAGCTGCAAGCTACTTTAAATCAGAAACCGATATACTATCGAGTCCTTAGTTCATACGTTCGGTAAACAAATGGCATTTTGCCAGACTCTAAGCAACATACCGATTGGCAGTGCACCAATTTATCACGTGACCAACTAACGAGCCAATAGATTTCGCAGAACGTCACTGACGTATTTAACCCGGACGAATAGCGGTCGTCGACGAATTTCAAAACACTACTTCATTTCTGCTTCGTTTTGTTTTCTTTTTTCTCTACTGGATAGCTTGACTAATTGGGACGTTAATTGTTTCGACGTGGAGAATAAGACGGACGGTAATTTCATAGTACAATTTTGACGTGGTTATTTTCGAATTGTATTCAAGCTTTTCAAAGGGTTGGAATTTTCAAAGCTTAGAACATTCAACGCTTGGGATTTTTAGCACTTGGAATTTTCAGTGCTTGGAATTTTTAACGCATGAGTTCGCAACGCTGTGAATTCTCAACGCTTAGAATTCGCAACGCTTAGAATTCTTAACGCAGTGAATTTGCAAAGGTTAGAATTTCCAAAGCTTTGACTTCTCAACGCGTAGAATTCTTAACGCTGTGAATTTGTAAAACTTAGGATTCGCAATGCTTAGAATTCGCAACACTTAGAATTGTTAACGCTGTGAATTCGCAAAGCTCAGGATTCTCAATGTTTAGAATTCGCAACGCTTAGAATTGTTAACGCTGTGAATTCGCAAAGCTTAGGATTCGCAATGCTTAGAATTCGCAACGCGTAGAATTTGCAACGCTTAGAATTCTTAACGTTATGAATTTGCAAAGCTTAGAAATTCCAAAGCTTTGACTTCTCAACGCGTAGAATTTGCAATGCTTAGAATTCTTAACGCTGTGAATTTGTAAAGCTTAGGATTCGCAATGCTTAGAATTCGCAACACTTAGAATTGTTAACGCTGTGAATTCGCAAAGATCAGGATTCGCAATGTTTAGAATTCGCAACGCTTAGAATTGTTAACGCTATGAATTCTCAACGCTTAGAATTCGCAACGCTTAGAATTCTCAACGCTGTGAATTCGCAATGCTTAGGATTCGCAATGCTTAGAATTCGCAACACTTAGAATTGTTAACGCTGTAAATTCGCAAAGCTCAGGATTCGCAATGTTTAGAATTCGCAACGCTTAAAATTGTTAACGCTGTGAATTCGCAAAGCTTAGGATTCGCAATGCTTAGAATTCGCAACGCGTAGAATTTGCAACGCTGTAAATTTGCAAAGCTTAGAAATTCCAAAGCTTTGACTTCTCAACGCGTAGAATTTGCAATGCTTAGAATTCTTAACGCTGTGAATTTGTAAAGCTTAGGATTCACAATGTTTAGAATTCGCAACGCTTAGAATTGTTAACGCTGTGAATTCGCAAAGCTTAGGATTCGCAATGCTTAGAATTCGCAACGCGTAGAATTTGCAACGCTCAGAATTCTTAACGCTGTGAATTTGCAAAGCTTAGAAATTCCAAAGCTTTGACTTCTCAACGCGTAGAATTTGCAACGCTTAGAATTCTTAACGCTGTAAATTTGTAAAGCTTAGAATTTGCAACGCTTAGAATTTGCAAAACTTGGAATTCTTAAAGTTTAGTATGTGCAAAGTTTAGACATCCAAACCTTTGCACTTCGAAGCTTTTCACTTTTGTAATATTGGTATGTAAAATTGTCTACACAGCCCCGCAGCTGTTTCTTTTACTTAGGAATGTCTCGTTCGGTTATCGATCTTTCCTTTGCTTTGACAAAAACAAAAAGGAGTCGTCTGCAGTCTGCAGTCTGCAGTCGTTAAAAGAGGGGAATAAAAAGAACGAAGGAACGTTCTCTCCTTCCGTTCCTTTCTGTTCACAAAGGAAGGCAAAGTTTACGTTAGATAAGGAGTTGCGTGCCATTCGGCCAAACAGAGATTTCGAATCGCTTTGTTTGGAATCGCTGACAAAGATCCAGATTATGCGGAGCCAGCAGTGGACTCGTGATAAGGGAATAGTTCGAAGGCCGTGCTTAGATATATCCACTATCCAAGGAACAAAGAAACTCGGGGAAAACCAACGAAACGCACGTTTTTGCACTTTAATCAACGCCGTGTTAATTGCTCTGAACGCTACTGAAAACGGCAACAATGGATTACAATTAAATCTCGCAAGTTACTTGTAAAATAATCGAATGTACATATTATTATTTTGGGAGTTAAAGAAAGGTGGCAATATCGTTATACGCGGTATTAAAGTGCAAATTGGGAAATAGTTGTGAAGTAGGAGTAGAAATTTTATATAATCGATGCAGTTTTCACTTTTTTTTTAAATCAATGGTGTTCAATTTTAATGTTATCCCTTTGCACTCGGTTGGCTCTTAAATAAAACTTTATATTAACGGTTAAATTCTAATATTACAAGGGTTCAACTTTATATAGCAAAGGGTTAATATTTAATATTATATTAATTTAACTTCATATCAGGAGTTATATTTTAATGTTAATCCTATCTTCGCCAATTCAATTTCTATTTCTTCGAGATCAAAGCGAATTTCTTCGTTCCGAAATATAAAGTTCCCACAAGGGTCAGAAAAGTGCATTAAGCCTACCGTTATATTATATTATTAAAAAAGATTTCGAATGCAAAGGGTTAACATTTGAGAATTTTCACATTTTCTTCCTAAGGCACGCGGTATTTCGAAAGCACCATTTATGTTTTAAAAAAGGTGCCATAACTCTCGGTCGACCTTAACCGTCGTCAACCGCGTTACACCCAAACGCGACGCCCAGTGTAGCATTTTTCTCACAGTCAATCATGCGGCACGAAATTATCTAAATAAATAGCGAGGATCGTAGGGTGCTCATTACGGTGCCGTCTGCTTCTAACGGTCGGCACCCTGAAATGCGTGCTACGATGCTTTATTCACGGAACCAGGCAAGGTCATACGGACCCTTCTGGTCCCGTGGGCAGCCATGGAATGCAAGATAAAAACTAAAACCGCCGAATATCCTCCGTGAACCACTTCCTCGTTCTAAAGTTTCGTGCGGCGACCGTTTCTAACACTTTAGATTCTTTGTTTCTTCTCCTTCGTCTGATCATAGACCACGGTTTCCTCTGAGAGAACGCAGTAGGGCGACCTTTCATAGTCCTAAACTAATTTTAACAATCCCACGATTTTTATTCCATTTCCCCTTTTTTATTTTTTTGTTTTCTCAAAGAGAAGCACGATGGGTGATGGAATATTTAACGAAAGGAAGTTTGTAATTGCACGACCCTTGTGGGATTTAATTTAATAGACGATAGGGTTGGTTTATTGTTAGAATAATTTGGAGATTTTATTTCTTTGGAGCAATTCTTGATTTATTGCAAGCTGGTTTTTAGTCTCTTCTAAATAACGAAGATTATTCGGATAATTTAGATCGTTCAGCTTCAGACAAAGTTCGGCGCCGCAAAGTTACCTTTCGAGCTTTTTTAAATACAGTTATGATTGCATTTTTAGTTGCAATTACAAATGCAGCCGTAGTTCCAATTAAAAATAAAACGCAGTTGTCTTTCAAGTTACAGTTGGAAATTACAAGTACAATTATAATTGCAGTTACAGTTAAAATTACAATTGCAAATTAACATTTACGTCAGATAGTACAATAACAACTGCAGTTTCTGTATTTGCAGTTGCCGTTTCGAATAAAATTGCAGCTGCAATTATAAATGCAGCTATAGCTCCAATTTCAAGTGTAGCTGCAGTTGCAATTTTGAATAAAACTGCAGTTACAGTTGTAGCTGCAGTTGCAGCCGTATCTGCGATTTCAGCTACAATCACAGCTAAGATTGCAACATTAATTTCGATATCATTTCAAACAGTACAACGTCCAGCAAAAATTCTGCTTAAAAATGATCATCCTCGAATTCTTCAACGTGCGGTTATTCTACTCACTGTACTGCTAATGATATCAAAAGAAATAAGTTGCACGCGAACAACGGTGAACATACGCGAGATAGAATGTTGCAAAGTCACCCTTCGAGGAACAAAACGAAGATTCGCGAGAAGCGAACGGAGCCGCGTGGCTTATCGTCGCGGAAAGGTGTTCGCCATTTAACAGGCTATAAGGCTCGCTTGGCAGTTTCTCCGCAATAAATACGCACGTGACATTCTGCTGCGCAGTAGCTTCTGTCGCGCTTAACCCAGAATCGCTCGATTATATGCGCAGCAAGTATTACGGGGCAAGTTCGTTGTCCTCTCTTTCGTGTTGCTGCCCTCCGTGTTCCTTATATTAGCGTTATCCCACGCCTCTTTGTTTTGAGTTTATCTTGGGGATGCGCCGCGAGAATAGCGATGGCCACGATCCCTGCCCGATCTTCGAGGCAATCACAGCGTTCAGTCGCGAATCTTGCGCGAGTTTCTTGCCGGTAGATTCTCATTCGAGATTTGCTGGCGGAACGGTGGTATAATTAACACTAGAACTATCAAAGCGGTCGAAATGACTGGCTACAAATTTACCATAAAAATTATATAAATTTGCAGCAGTGCATTTTTTTTTTTTTTAATATTTCACGGTTTTCTGTACAAAATGTAAATGAAACTTTGTCGTATTTAAATCACACGCGTTTTGCAAACGTCTACCACTTTTATTTCTTCAGTTTGAATGAGTATAGCTTAATCGTCGGTAGTTCTAGTGTTAAGGGTGAAAAAGGTGAAGTGAGGTAGTTTTTATGTTATTTAGAAAGCTTGAGAGTTTTGAAAGCACGGCGATTTCAAAGCCTGCGAGTTCCAAAGTCTATAGATTTGAAAGCCTGCAAAAGTTTGAAAGCCTCTAAGAGTTCAAAAGCTTGCAAATCTCGAAGCTTGTAAATTGCAAAGCCTGTAAGTTTCAAAGCGTAGAAATTCCAACGTTTGCTTAGGCAACGATTGCTTGGGGGTGAAAAAAGTTGAATGAGGTGGCTTTTATATTATTTAGGAAACTTGGGAATTGGAAACCTTCGGAATTTGAAAGCCTACAAGTTTGAAAGCTTAGGAATTCCAAGGCCTGTAAATTCGAACGCAATGACTTGTAAGCGGAGACACTGATTAATTACTTAGAAGTAAATAGGTTGAACGAGGTGGTTTCTAATTGATCGGCATTTTACAGCCTCTGTTATTAGCTTACTTATCAGCTTATCTATTAGCTTATTTATTTGCTTATTTTTTAGCTTATCTATTAGCTTATTTATTAGCTTACTTTTTAGTTTACTTAGTGTATTTAAGTTAGCTTTCGTAACTCAATTTAAAGTTTGTTCGTTAACTTATTCAGCTAAAAACGCATCGATTAGAAAAGAAAAACATTTTTCTACGTTCTCTGCGTTTCACCAGGAAAAGATTTCATGGAAATAAATTCTCTCGCGAATAATTCGCGAACAATTAAATAGAAACAGCTGATAGTTGATATAATTTAAGTTGCGATTGAAATAGTAATTGAGGAGGGTATTGGCGCCATCGCTAGACGAAAGTAAGCACACAACCACCTTGTGTCACTCGTCTGTCTTCCCTTTCTGCCTGCTTCTGGCAATGTTCTTCTTGCTTCTGTTTCGCTCTCGCCTCCCTCTCGAGTTCCTCCTTTTTCCAAGGCCTTTTTGCTTCCCTTTTCCCTCACGGCCGCTGCGGGAGTCGTGCTTAATTCGAGCCACTCCCGCTGTTTATTTGCACGTTTTAACTGGAAAGTCCTCCACGCTGCGCACAATACTGCGAACGACCCTCGAACCGTGTGTATACTTACTTACTTGTTCTCTTATCCGGTCGATCTCTGCACTGTTCCATTGGAACCATCGACTCACCTCCAAACGCACTTTGATCCTTCTCATCCGACGTTGCTTCTCGTTCTCAATGGAGTCGTTCTTCGAATGAAGTTCCTCTTGGGGATGAAAGAACTTCTTCATCTGCTTGGTTGCGTTGGAATTTTTGCGCCGAGCAAAGTTGAGATTCGTAAAAATTCGGCAGGAAGCGAAACGTTAAGGAACACGATGAAATTATTAACGGGGAAAATCGTGAAAAACATTTCTGGATTTATTTCATTACTTGTCTGCTCGTTATGTTTCTTTAAGGTATTAGTGACCACAATTACAATTAACAGTCGTCGTGTATATAGTTATACGATTAAAATACATTATACAAACAATATTGGTATGTACGTGCGGTAGATATATCTCTGTGATGACTTTATATTTGGTGAAGGAGGTTCATGTCTTTTAAGATACTTAAGGTCTTGCTACACTTCTCTTTGTTGTCAAGACGATGTGTCAATTTTTGCCATAAGCGGAGTTTGATCAATTTTTTTGCACAGTCTTTCCAATTTACCCCTTGCTTTCCCTATATTTTCCAACTTTATTTGAACTATTTCGATAATTCCTCGATATTAATCTTATTTACTATTTACAGTAAATTCATTATCATTCGTATATCTCCCAATATTATCTGTTCTTCCCTTCGCCAAAATCTTATCCACAATTTGTATTTCCCACCAATCATTCGCGATATCGCTTGAAAGAGCCTAAGCATCGGATGCTGCACACGTTTCAATAAATATCCTAATCTCGTCGCACGACCGTTTCCACGACGCGGAGGAGGAACAGTGAAATGGTGGAAATAGAATTTTTCGAAGGCAGCAACGTGGAATGAAAGTTATCGCGTTAGGGTAAAGCGATAAATGGCCGAGCTGATAACGCGAAATTCCGCTGCACGTTTGTAACACGGAAGCCAGCACTTTCCGAGAAAGCTCCCCAGGCCGATAGCGGAAGTTTCTTGGACTGTCGGATTTCGTGTAACAAACCGTCGCCGTGCTGTGCGGCGACCAAGGGATTACGTGAGACCACCCATGGAAACGCACTTGAAAGGGATTTTCATGGCTTCCTGTCTTACGAGTGCACCTACCTAGCTATTCAACTCCTTCGTCCCTTTTACGTGCAATGGCCACGAAAACTATTCACGTGTCGCCTGTATCTTTTAGGTACCGAAAGAGTTTCGTGCTATTTTCCGTTGAGAGATAAATTTCAGTGGAATTCTTATATGGCGGACGTAAAAATAATATTGCAGCGCTGGTATTGCGCTTAAAGAGTTTATTAAATAGAATTGTATATGTTGAATTGTATATGTTCAAGAGGTTTAGAATGCTTGGATTTTATATCATTAAATTCGCACGAATTTTGTTTTGCTATATAATAGGTATACTGCTTGCTTAATTTCAAGTGTATTTAATTTTTTTATCACAATTAACTTGCTATCTTGTTATCATTTAATCTAGTTTGAGCCTAACTCGTACCTAACTCCTTGCCGTGATTTTTTAACCGGCTACAAATAGTTGGATTAGCTATTTACCGTTTTATTTCTCTATAACCAACGTGTTAACAATGTACGACAGAATAATGTTTTAATTGGTAGAAATATAGAAGCCGATCTGAAAATGTCGGATTGAAAAGTATCATCGTTATTGTGTGTATAATGTATAAAACCGAGGAATGGTTATATGTGTGCGAATCGGTATTTCCACGGTTTTATCGCAATCGTTAAGAATTAATGTTTATGCGAGAGTAGGCGTCGACCGAAATTGATGTCCCACTGCCATGCGATGTTTCATGAGCAAAATTGATCGAAACTTGCGATGCTAGATGGAAGAACTGCGTTTTCTCCGTATAATTGACGTCGCATAATCCTCGGTACGTTATATGCGCTTCATTCGATTGGATTATAAAATTCGAGACCTATATATCCCATATTCTAAACCCAAAGATATCCAAATTCTAGCTGCAGCGTTTAAATAACATTCCTAAGAATCAACCCCATACTATTTCACCTATCGAATCCAATTCTTGGCTTCAAACCCAAATATACTATCTCCAATAATTAGCTCAACAGCACTCTAATTACTTGCAACTCCATTACAAAATAAAGTACCCACTTTTTGATTCACTGACTCCGATATAATCCAAATTTTACCTCCAGTATTCGAATATCACCCCTGAAAGCCAACCCCATATCCATTTAATTACTTGCAACTCCATTATGAAATAAAATATCCACTTTTGAATTTACTAATCCGAACTTAATCCAAGTTCTATCTTGAGCATTCAAATATCACCCCTAAAAGTCAACCCCATATCACTTTAACTACTTGCAACTCCATCTCCGAATAAAATATCTACTTTTGAATTTATTAACTCGATCCTAATCTAAATTCTATGTCCAGCATTCAAGTATCGCCCCTAAAAAATATCTCCATATCACTACAATTACTTTCAACTCCATCTAAAAATAAAATACCCACCTTTCGATTTACCAACCCATGCTTAATCCAAATGCTATCTGTAGTATTCAAATATCAGTTCTCAGAGCCAACATCGCACGATTCTAATTACTCGCAAACTTCATCGCGAAGTAAAATATTCACTTTTGATTTACCAACCCAAACTTAATCCAAATTCTATCTGCAGTATTGAAATTATCAGCTCCAAAAACCAGGACCGCGCGATTTTAATTACTCGCAAACTCCATAGCGAAGTAAAATATTCACTTTTGATTTACCAACCCGAACCTAATCCAAATTCTATCTGCAGTATTCAAATATCAGTTCTAAGAGCCAACATCGTACGATTCTAATTACTCGCAAACTTCATCGCGAAGTAAAATATTCACTTTTGATTTACCAACCCGAACCTAGCCCAAGTTCTACCGCCAATATTTGAACATCATCCCTAAAAGCCAACCTCGTATCACTTTAATTGCTCGTAACTCCGTCGCAAGTTGAAATATATTTACTTCTGACCCCATCGATTCGCGAGCAAAAGGCGATACAGTAGAATATTACAGTCGTGGCCGGACGGTCGTAAAGGCTGCATAGAAGGAAGAGAAGGGAATGGAGAGCAAAGAACACGCTGTTCGGAGCACGTGTGCAGCGTGCACACGCGTCGTGGTGGCACGTCTGTCAGTTCGGAATTACCCAATGTATTTTCCACGCTGGCTCGGCTGTCGCCTCTCTCGGTTTCGGGCATTGTGCGCGTTTGACCTAGCCATCGTCGTACGCGCCACGTGCTCCAACTCCATCGCCTCCTCTTTCCTCTCAATCCACCTTCTCCTACCCCCTTTAACCCGTTCGCCTCACGCCCCCACGATTCTCTTATCTTTTCCCCGAGATTAGCTCGCTGCGCAGTTTGCACGTCGATGCACCGCGCGCGCGCGCCCATACACACACAGGGAACAAAGGACACAGTGGGAAAACGCGTGGTTCTTCTTCTTCTTCTTCTTCTTCTTCTTCTGCTGTTTCTTCTTCTTTTTAGTTTTGCTTCGCTTCTACCCCTCTCTCGAATCCTTTCAAAGAATTACGCGATGCTAAAGCGTGGCGAAGAATTTTGATGAACAAGTAGAGTAGAGAGATTTTTTAGAGGAATTTTGGTGAGGTATAAAGTTGGGGGAATTTTGTGCGATGGAATGAAAGTTGTGGCGATGTCAGTTGATTTAGCGATGTTTTCTTGTGGAACGATGGTAATCCTTTGTGGGGAAACTTGGATCCTTGATGACTCGATGAAGTGGGGTTATTGCAAAGTCTCCGAATTTTATTCATTTATTTATTCATTTATATACGAGACGACTATTAGAAACGATGCAAGATAGATCTTCGAAATCTGCAGCATCGAAAAGGCAACAAAAATTGGGGTATCTTGATCATGATCATCATCCTATAGTGAACACGTTTAATTCGAAGACACATGAAATTCACGTGGAATTATTCGTGATCTAATTCGCATTTATAAACTTACTGGTGGCACTATTTCATACATATTCTCAGCTATTAGAAGATGTTACATTTTCTATATAATACAGTGACCATACAGTAGACGCGTGTTCTAATCGATATTTAACGAGAGTGCAATATAGAATATCTCGAGGGTGTGTACATTTGATAGCCTTCAGATATCATTTGAAGTACTTTACGTAAAAGGTGTCTTCGAGTACCTTTCAGTAAATGGTTCCGCGTTGCCGCAACGTAAAACCACTCCAAATCCACAAAACTCCAACTGCTTTGCACCTTTTTTTTTTTACTTGTAGTCAGGTCCCTCTTGAATCCTGTCAGAGGATGGTGTGTTCTTTGTGTCACCATGAAGCAGAAAGAAGTTGACTTTTTTTTTTCTTTCGTGGACGAGGCGACGTGCACGAAACGGTACGTGGAAAGCAGGCGGACACGAACGTGGAACGTGACCAGAGTACACATCGTTCTCTTTCTCGACTTTGTTCGATCTTCCAGTACTCGAAGCAGTCCGTTTCCTCCGGGTCTGACGGACGTCTGATGTTCAAGGTCGAAGAAAACGTGCCGCCTTGCGATCCGGAATCCAACGCGGATTCTTACTAGACCGTTCTCTGAATGGCGATACGCGGATCAAGGTTGCTCGATGGCTCCTGCCGGTCTCTGAGAAACCATCCAGATATCTAACGGCTTTCGATAGCGTGACGTGGCCATGATCAACGTTCAAGAACCGATTATCTATCGCTTTCATACGTGCTCTACCGTGACTCGACGCGTTTCCCGAGGTTACCGAAAAATATTCACGTATTAACGGGTTGGGCCTTTCGTAAACGCGACACCGCTCAAGAAATTATACTGTTCACGAGAAATTAATTGTGCTGAAATAATTGCAGCACATCATATGTATATTTATATATTTTACATATTTTATATATTTTATATATTTTATATATTTATATATTTTGCATATTTATATATTTTATATCTTTATATATTTTGCATATTTATATATTTTATATATTTATATATTTTATATATTTATATATTTTATATATTTGTATATTTTATATATTTGTATATTTTAATCAACTCTCAATGGGTTAGTCCCTCGACTTGAAATGAATTTGAAGTTTTCCACTGGAACGGTTCATCCAAAGCGTTCTATCTACGCTTGGCAACCTTGTCCTCCTTTCTTAGATCCTCTCCCAAATCTCATCCTTCTCTAAACAAACTCTTGCAAAACATCAAGTCCATCTTCTCCCACTGCTTCCCTGTCAAAGCAAAAAACAGATCCACCAATTAGCTTACGTAACATCCATCCAACTCTATACAGCTCAGCTCTGCAGGAAATCTCCCATTCATCGCAGTACTTGCAACATTTTGTGTCTTTTTTCCTTGTATCCCTTTTTAAATAAAATATTCTCTGTTTCCTTCACTGAAACTATGCGAACCAACAAGGTTTTCGTTGCAATTCAACAAACGCGTATAGAAGCTTCATATGAAGGTTGATTTTTTGGTGGCTTTCCCTTTTTCTCCTATCTGGATAAAAATTTCCATCTTCTTTGACTAAAGTTGCGCGATAATAATTCAAAGGTTTTTGAAAGCGTCGCAGAAACCACTTAACAAGTCCACGTAAAGGTTAAAATTCATATTCTGTCAACGTTATTATGTTTCCCCCTCTTTTACAAAGAAATTTTAGTCTTCGTTGATGAAAATTTCGTGAATCATTAAGAATTCCATCGCAACTTTATCAAGACTTTGCCAAAGTTAAATAAATCTTCATATAAAAGTTAAAACTCACATTCTACTAATTTCTCTGTTCTTTCCCCTTTCTTCTCTTTATCCGTAATAATTTTAATTTTCTTGGCCAAAATTTCGCAAGCTATAATTTCCAATTACACTGCAATTCCAGCAAAATCTTTGCTTCGGATTTCCACACGAAGACTAAAACTCATATTCTACTGATTTCCCTTTCTCCGTAAAAATTTCCATCCTCTTCGATTAAAATCGTAGGATACTAGTAGAAGGTTTCGAGGGAATTCTACGAAATGGTTTTGAAAGCATCGCAGAAACCGCGTAACAGGTCCACGTGGAGGCTGAACCGGAAAGCAGCCGGCATTCTTTCGGTCCCTTCGTTCTTGTACGCATAGTTAACCTCCTCGCGGAAGGATCCAGAATACTGGCTGCGTTCGTGTGAGATGTTATATACACGAGGAGCAACCTCTCCGGGTCAAATAGCTAGCTTGTCGAGCTTCGACAACCTCTACCAGACCGCCTCCGACTTCTTTAGTTGGCTCTGGGTGTGTCGCTAATCAGACCGAAACCTTTTGCCTCTGTGGAGGATGTTGGGCACGGGTTAAGTCGTTCGATAGATCTTTCGGATGGACGTTTTATTGGTGCAACTTGGACCGTAGATTTTTTTCTTATTTTCATCGCTTCGCAAACGTTCCATATTTCTTTATGAATTTCCCATTTTTAGAATCTATAGAATTTCGGGGATTTTTAAAGGCACGCAATTAATATTGGACTTTTTGAAAACGAATACAATTCCTTTTATGGTAGGTTATTGGCTATTATTGGTTATTAGAATTGATATTTAGGTTACTATTCATTTAATCAGCTTCCGAGTGACTAGATTATTAATCATTAAACTGCGGATTTTTATGCATTTATGTGAATTTTTGATAGCACGCAATTAATGTTGAACTTCTCAAAAATGAATACAATTCGTTTTAGATTATCGAGTAGTCTATTGTAGACTTTTATGCAAATTAAGAGATTTAATGCAATAAGAGATTTTATTCTTCAAATATTTTAATGCGTAGGTACCTTAATTTGGATATTTTGTATTTCTGGATATTTGGTGCACAGTGAAACTTGCCTCATATTTCAATTTCCCATAAATACATAAAAATCCGCAGTCTATCGATTAGTTTTTTAGATTTCGTTCCTAAGCGACTCAATTATAAATCACGAATCATTAAATAAGTGTTTGCATTCTTCAAATCTTTCAATTTTCCAATCCTCCAATTTCAAGCTTTTGCAGCTTCTAGCTTTTACAGTTTCTAGCTTTTTTATTTTTGCGTAGCTTCTATATATTTCTGCAATAATTTTCCAGTCATGCTTCATCCAATTGTTATTCACCTATTTTGTATAACTTTTATACTACTCCGCAATAATTCCCCACCCATACATTATCCATTATTATTATTATTTATTCACTGCCAATTGCCAGTTTCTATTCTTTAATTCTAAATAGTTATTCGATTAAGAAGAGGTGAAATAAATTTAGTGGATTGGTATGGAAAATATCCATAATTATTTTTATTTACTCATTTCCTATTGCCAGTTCCTATTCTTCAATTCTAAATAGTTATTCTATTGGGAAGAGGCGAAATGAATTTAGTGGAATGGTATGGAGCATGGTCCGAGGGTTCCATTATCGCCTTCATCGAAAGTGGCAGGCGAAAAACGGGGCTTCGAATGTCTGTACGGGGTCCAGGATCGTAAAGTTCGCAAGGATATCGCGGGTGCCGCTTTATTTTCGTCGTCCCGAAAGTCAGCATCGTTTTCGTGGAAGGAGAACCGGTCGTTTCGAAATCTGCTTGCGGTGTAGCCGTCGGCCGGATAAAGAAACTGGTCCAGTGTGCACGTAGAGAGGAACCGGTGGTGTTTGGCCGTGCTCCAAGTTTCGCGAACTCCACGGATTTCGTCCCGAGAAAACTCTTCGTTTCAACTTTGCTAGATTGTCTCGTTCACCAATTATCTTTTCCCCTTCGTTCTATCGCTTCTTATATTAAATTTCACTCGCCGTTCACGTACTTATGGCATTAATTCTAAATTTGCAAAGTGATACAAAGCGTGCAAAGGAAGCAAAGTAAAATAAAAGCTTATAGATTTCTATTGAAGTCTCACTTCTTTAATTGCACTCGAAGGATACGAATTTGCATAAAATCGCGGTCTATTCATTACTATACTAATACTATATACTGTAACTTTGAAGCAAATTATAATTTCCCGCTTAAAGAAAAGTTTCACCTGTGTAAATTACTTAATGCTTCGCCTAGTATTATTTTCTTTCTATTACTATTTTAATAGCATTTTAATAACGAAAATAATAACAGCTGCACTAAATTAAAGACAAGGTTGGATTGCGCGAATTATTTAATGCTTCGCTTAATATTATTTTCTTCTATTACTATCTTAATAGCATTTTAATAATGAAAATAATAACAGCTGCATTAAATTAAAGACAAGGTTGGATTGCGCGAATTATTTAATGCTTCGCCTAATGTTACTTCTTTCTATTACTATCTTAATAGCACCTTAATGACGAAAATAGTAGCAGCTGCGCTAAATTAAATACAGGATTGGATTATTCGGTTCCTTATACGGGAAAAAAATCCCATAGAATTATAGCTTTATCCAAGTTTACTCTGACATTTCCAACTCGGGGAAAAATGCAAGAATTAAAACCTAATAATCAAATAATTACAAAGAATCAACCAAGAAAAACTTCCGTAATGAGAGATCTTCTTTATCTCTACCTGAAATCAAAATAAAAACTACAAAGAAAGAAGGATAGTAGCTGCGGGGAGAATAATTCAAGGGACACGCTACATGAATCTATTTTTTCCGGCGTTTGCGAATCGTCCGCGTCGTCGTAAAAAATTTACGAGATGTACCGAGTTGGTGCGTGTCCCCCTCGAGGAGAGGACGTCTTCCTCGTCGACTGGTTCTCCCTCGTTTTCCATGGGCTACTCTCTTCCAGCAGTCGTTAATCTTAACGAGCGTAGATCCGAAGAGGCGGAGTCCGACCGTCGTCGTCGGATCTCGATCATCCCAATATTACTCCGTCCACGTGCTCAATTTTCTTCGATATACCTCTGTGTAATTGCTGCAATAATAAATGCGAGCCGCTTGTAAAACTTAGACCTTTCATTTGCAGTCGCCGAGCAGAAGTCTCGCGATTATTTTATTCTTGATTCTTTGCGCAAAAGTGGAAATCCCAGAGTAAAGGGAATTTGGATCCTTCTAGCTTTTTAATTATTCTCGTAGTTGTCGTGTTAGGTTGAATAATAATTTCCTGTCTTCGACTTTCAAAACCATCGAGTTTTCAAGCCTTTAAGTTTTATACTTTGTGTATTCGCAGAGCTTTAAATTTCGAGCAGAGTTTTAAATTTGCTTTTATCAAATTTCAAGCTTTCGAATTTTCAAGCCTTCGAATTTGCAAACATTTGAATATATCAGCCTTCAAATTTTTAAAATTTCGAGTGTTTAAATTTTCGAATTGGCAACCCTTCGAATTCCAAGCCTTTAAATTTGTAAACCTTAGAATTGAATTTCCAAGCTTTTAAATTTCAACATCTTCGAGTTTGCAATCGTTTCTACGCGAGCTTATTACTCAACCTGATTTAATTCAAATATTGAAAAGCCTGCAATTTCCATTCTTCCTCTTTATATAATACAGTATAAATATTTATTTATACTCCGCTTAGTATAGACATTTATTCGGGGAATAAAGGGAATCGATATTGCTATTTATCTTATTCTTGCTTCTTCGTGGAAATTGGAAATCCGACAAGCTTTCTAATAATACGCTTAACCGTTTTATAAGCCAAACCATTCATCCTAATTATTTTATAATAAGAATGTATGCAAATTACACTCTTTCACTTTGCCTACGTAAATTTTCATTTCACACAAACGAACGTAGAATGAATCGATATTATTGCTTTCTCAGGTGTAAAATGAAATTCCTTGCGTTCACGTAATTTCTTGTCTCTCTACGTAAAACGATTACGCAACGATTTGAAAATCGAGCAGACGCGCGAATATTAGGTGTTAGCGCGATTAATAAAATTTCCGTTAGCGAATCGCGTTATTTGTTTGCGTTTGCAAAAATAAACGCGGCTGAGTGAAAGTGGTTCCGTGAAAACGGACCGCGTGGGTGGCAGCAATAAAATACTCGTTCGTACAATTTCGCGTGCACATAACCGCGAGATGAATTTTACGAGAATCGCGAACGATGAAATTATTCATGCAAATCGGCCGGCCCATGCCAGAAATTAAAGATAAAGAGGAAGGAAAGCTAAAAAAAAAAAAAAAAGGGGGAAAAGCGATACAACCTGACGCAATAATATCGAAAGTTATGTTAGATCGAGTGTTTGAGAAGCGATCGTTGATAGTTGCAAAAAAATCGATTATCTCGACCTCGTATCCGGCAATTAGTCCGCATAATCGCGGTTTCGCTTGAATCGGTGGTTAAAAGCCGAAGAAGATATTCGTTTCGTCCGCGAAACTCGCTTATTAAGAATAATTGCGCCGACGGATTTCTATGGAGGAAAATTAACATGCTGCAGCCGCCATTGCGCAACCGGAAACCTTTTTTCAATACTTCTCGCGGTTGTTTATCACCACTAATATCGCTTCAATTTTCCAGAATTCTTTTACCCGCTATTCGTCGATCAATTCTTGTTTTGAAATGAAATTACCGAGTTATCGAGATTCTATTCACGCTAATCACGTTTCACTTTAAATAATTAATATTTAGTAACCCATTCGCTACGTCCTTTAAAAGCGACTATCGTTTTCGATAGACAGAAGAAGTCAATTTTTATTAATATAGAAACCCCGTGAGTGTAAATATTTATACGTTCTGTATTCGTTAATTGTAATGTGCGATATATACAAGAGCTCATATATAAAAATAATACTTGTGCTATAGATGAAGTATTCGTACCCTTTTAGTAAACGCGTGCCTAATTTTTGAGAGCGTACACTATCGTTCATAAGTATTTAGACACTTTTACATGATTAGAAATATACGTGAAATATATACTTCGTGCAATATTTTAGAATGTAATTTTCACTGCTGTTCTTATTTCGAATGATCTTATAAAGTCGATAATGACGAATGAAAATAATATTTAACACCAATTAGTATAAATAACAAAGCAGTAACTGAAATTTGACTGGTCTTGTACAAATATGTATTTTTAGCCTTGTTCTAGAAGTTCGTACAAAATGAACGTTCATCTCTTCGTTGTAGGTACACATGGTACCGGAACGTTGTTAGAATGTTTCGTTGTTTAAGTTAGAAGTTAGCACGTTCATCCATTTGTCGATTAGGTTATTAACGTACAATGCAGCTTAGCTTTTCCGCGCGTTAATCTGCGCGTTGATTAATGTTGATCTTATTCCAAGATGTTTATAATGCGTACATTCAAAGACATAAAAGTTTTGATCGGTTTGCGTCAAGTGTACAAATACTTATGGACATACGCCTTTCGTAGCGAAAGGGTTGACAATAGATAATCGTTATAATAACCGTGACCAAAATAGCGGTAGTCCGTAAGACGAGTTAACTCGTCGTCCCCAGAGTTAACAGGTTAAAATCCGATGTTAGGCGATCGATAAGCGAGCAATGCGATGGCTAAATCGTACGATTCCGTAGCTAATTAATGCGCTGTCGCGCAGGAAACGCGTAATTTATCGAAGGACCTCGAACAAGTGGGATCACAATGGAAAGGAAACGTTTCGTCTGGTTCGGGCAGGAATTTCGGTCGTTAAGTTTAATTGCGCGCTGCTGGGAATAAATTTTCACGCGTAAAGTACGCCATAGCGCGTCGAGCGTTGCGCAATCGACAATTTATTCGCGCGCACGCCCCTCTTTTTCGCTTCTCACCTATTTTCCTTTGCTTCGTTCCTTTGGCAGCGATCAAAATTTCCAATCTCCGTAAGTACGCTTGCTTTTACTGCACAATTGAAGAGCTGCTCGACTTTAGCGCGGCTGCAATACTTTACAAGCTTCTTGGCTTTTGATTTATCGCCTTGCCCACTTCTTTCCCCGAGGAACGGGAATTTTTATAAAAGCCTTACGTGTTAATTACATGGTTGATCCTTGCAATATGTACTTGGTTTATTCGTGCGTTGTTCATGCGTACTGTTACAAAGTCGCGCGACACGGAGCACGATAATATTAGCCGAAAGGACAAAAACGAATCGCAATAACTTTCCCTTATTCTTTTAACAACTTGCATATTAAATCTGTTCAGGAAAGTTTTCTTTATGTAACTTGAAAAAGAAGCTTACTTTTCTATTGAAATAGCTTCGAGTGCAAAAGTTTAAATCATCATCATCATTATTACCATAACTGTTACACGTAATTTCGCTATCCTATTCGCGATTCGCGTTAAATGGATGAAAAATGACCCGAAGATGTTCAAGGATTAAATTTCCCAAAGACGTAGTGGAAAATCTGACTGCTGAATTGGCCCACGGAAACTAAGCGATCTTCCCATTAGCGATACCATGTTTTCCCGCCCGTTTTACAATTTTCCATGGCACGTTAATTATTCATCCGATTCCCGGTAGCTCTGGCGCGGATTGTATTATGAAATGTCAAAGCTACAGCGACGATAAGCCAGGCATCGAGGCAGAGAGAAGAGAAACACGTTCGAGGAAGGCGCGCACACGAGACTTTCGTCGACGATTAGTCATGCGTTTGGCAAAGCGGTATCGCGGACGAGAAAAGGCGGTCAACGATTTCACGGAGGGCTACTTGGCACCGTGCAGCCGACGACTTCGACCAACCGGAAGTGACCGCCGCCTCGGCCTGCTGACGTACCAGGGATTTCCTCTCCTCTCGCCGGGGAAACACGTCGCCCTGTCGCCTAATCGTGATCTCGAGTTTTCTGTGTCTCATGCGAGAAGAGCAACAAAACGCAATTACAGCGTTCTAATTATACGGGGTTGCCCCGTGGAAATGGGTCAGCTTACGGCCGCGATAGCGGACAGAAACGGGAAGCTGAATATGGATCAAAATAATACTTGGAACTTCTAAAGAAGACTTGCCAATATTATATATAAAGTATCGAGGAGTGTTCCAATGGCCGTTGTTAGACGCTAATTAGTGAATTGCGGATCTTTATGCGAATTTATAGTTACTTATTTACTAGTATACAGGAATGATCTATTACGAGTAGCTGTGTGATTTGTCACGGCCGGATTTCGTACATAAAATATTAGACTTCGGCAATGTTAGGTGTAACTCGAACAATCTTTTATAAAGGTAAGGAAATAAACAATAGGGTTATTCTAGTAGGAGCTGATAAATATTTAGCGGGCGATTATGCATTGAATGATCATTGGTTTTCAGATTAGTATAAAGCGGGGGACTAGGTTTTATTAATCAATATTAACCCCTTACTCTACGATTATTTTATTATCTACCTAAAGTACCATTAGCTGATCACTGTTTTCTTATCGTGTCACGTACGTATCATTTAAATATTGTAGGTAATATTTACTCAGTAACCTTCAATCTTACAACACAGAGTCAAAATTATGGTTCGAATTAAATTTCGTTCTCAATACCAAGTGATTTTGTTGAATCTATGGCAGAATTCGTAGCACGAGTGCGAATCATTATTATAGGGCCAAGGGGTTAAAGGAATGAGACTTAAATGAGGGATTGTTTTACCTTAAAAATACAATCATTTTTAGTTTAGTTTGAACGTTGTGTATTTTTGCATATTAAATGCATTCTGTGCAGCTTAAATTTTCGCACACTTAAATTCCCCACAAATGCATAACAATTCACAGTTTGTTAATAAGCAAACGATATTCGAAGAAACTTTATACTATAATATAATACAGTATATACTAATAATATAGTATATAATATACACTATAATATAATATAGTATATACTAATAATATAGTATATAATATATATTATAATATAATATAGTATATAATATACACTATAATATAATATAGTATAGTATAATACATAGATACTTGTGCTCCTCAAAAGTGAACCTGATTTCTCTGTCTGCAACGAGCTAATCATTAATCAGGCGAAAAGTCATTAAGCGTCGCTATGTCCTGTCCACAAAGGGTTGAAGCGTGGCGATTCAATCAACAATTGCTTTGGGAACTTTTTGCAAAGAAAAAAGGATGACAGTAACTCGAGTCCGCGTGGCGCTAAAAATTTCCTGCTCGCTACAAAGCCTATTTACCGCGTGCAACTGCAAACAAACTGGCCCGCAGTGTACACCTCTTGCAATCAGCAAGCAATTAAACCATCAACGCCCGTGGTAAATCAATGCAAAGTAACCAAACAGAGCTGCAGGTGGAATCAAAGGCGTGCTGCCAATAGAAGAATCGAAGAAGAAAAAGCCTCGAGGGAAAGACACAAGCGAGTAACTTCGAGTCTCGAGCTTCGACTAAACGCGCGAATCCTCTAAATGAGTTTAAGCCATGGGAAAAATCGATGTAAAAGCATTGACAAACTATGCAAAAAGGCTACCCATTTATGGGAAACACCGTAACGTGTCTACCTGGTCAGACTAGGACCGAATTTGTATAAAAGAATTGTACAGAAGTTTACCAAATCCAATGCGTAAAGTGGTGTAAAATAAAGGGGGTGGTCTAGTCATTATTAACCGCTTGTCATACGAATTTTTCAAAGACTTACAGTAATGTCAACTGTTCATTACTTTAACAGTGCGACGAATGCAAAGCACTGAAATATTATGCTCACAATACTCAGCTTTTAAACTGAAATTACAAACAGAATCAAAATTGAAATTTATCCAAAGAATGTAATGTATATTTTAATCGCGATCAACCCGTAATTTCTACCACGAGTGTAACTCGTTATTTTAGGACAAAGGGTTAACATTCGGAGAAAAGTGATACGTACTTCTGATTAGCTATATATATATATATATATATTTTAATTAAGATAGTGTTTCCTATATGTTCGTCCAAGCGAACGTGTATTCGTTTGATTTCGCGTGGATATTTGTCGCAATATTTCTTTAATTTGCGAAGCTGTCGGCTTAACGATAAATAGTTTTACTTCGTATGCTACGCTATCTAATATAAATATAAATGGTTATAAAAAGTACACATATTTTCAATCCGACCGTCAAAAGTTGCGAAAGTTAACCTTCTATCCATGTACTAAATATAATTATACGTTTGCTATAAAGATATAGAAAATATAAAGATACACTTCTATACACGTTACTATAAATCCAGCTACCGTAGATCGATTGAATCGGAGACAATTAAATCGCGCAGCATTTACTTACAATTCTTATGCCTTTAAAAACGCTGTTGTTTTATGTTAGTAAAGGGGCAAAATAAGCTCCTGATCATCTCATATGAGAATAGTCTTATCATATGCTTCGCCAATGGTAAAAGCAAAAGCGAGCAGCGATGGGAAGGTTGTCGGAAGATCTAAACGCAGATGGGCCTCTCTCTATTCGCGGTGCGACGTCGGAGTCTCCGGTTGGCACCGACCGTGGTCTGTTTTCTTTGGAACACGAGCCGCGATCCGGTTCGGTGCGGCTGAAAACGCGATTCGCGCTTTTCGCGACAAAGATCTCTCCGGGCCGCAGGTGGTCAGCCACCATGATGCACGTGGCTGATGTATGTGCATGGCTGTCGGATCGAATTAGACTCGCGTAAGCTCGATTTCTCTACGGCTGTGGAACGCGTCGCGATAAGGGTCCGGCTTGGCCGCCTCGAGAAACTATCGGACGATGACGTACGGAGCAAGGAGGTGCTTCCCTGCGAGATTAAAAACGCCTATCGGATGCAACAGCGAAGGAATGCGCCTGGGGAAATTCTTACGAGGCTCGGTAACTCGCTATCTGCGAGTAATTGATAACCGAAAGAGGAGTTGGCGCGAATTTTGGGGAAATAGTGGAGTGATTCAGATGTTAATATATACACATATATAAATATGTAGCATTTGGAATAGTTGATGCGTTTAGAGTACGGGAGTAACATAATAGGTTGGTGAAGTGGCTGCCAAATTATGGATTATGATTCATTTGGGGATTGCGAGATTAGGTGGGTTTAATGGGATCGTTAGAAGACTTTTGGCTGGTGAAAATTGTTGCATACAATTCACTTTACGTTTAAAATATTTATTTATATTTATATGATATTGTATATATCGCGTATGCGAGTGGGTTCTGATAAAAGTTTGGAATTCATTGCTTTAGTGTTTTAGTACCTATTTTATTATAATAATTTAAGTGTTTCAACCCTTCGTTACTTTAATGCCTCTAATATCTTATCGTTATAATACGTAGCGTATCGATACTCCAACGTGTTACGTATTACAATATTTCAATTTTCCAATAGTACAACATATTCTACCACCCCAGTTTTCCATGTTTCAATAATGATCTCAGAATGCTTGAACATCTAAACACCCTAAATTTTAATACTTTATTGCGCTATAATTGACTGCTTCGATAATTTAAACCTCCAAACATCCTAGAATATCCTACTATTCTATTCCATTGAATACCCTAATATTCTACTACTACATTGCACTATACTTCAATGCCTTAATATTTTAAACCCCTCAGCATCCTAAATTCGAAAGACCCTAATATTCTAAATATTCCAATGCGCCATACTTTAATGCTTTAATGCCTCTATAGTTTAACGCCTTAATATTTTAAATTGCCAAATATCCCGAATCTCGAATATCAACCTATCCAAATAGTATTTTAATATCGCAATAAATATTGCACTTAAATACACAGTCTCTAGGAGATGTTTCAAACGTTGTCCATATATTTATATTGTTGCGCGTGTGTGTGTATGTTTGCTGCGCACACATCGGTGATTCCGTGAAATTGTACACACGCACACGATCTCTACATCGTGCACACGGCGATATTTGTTTCGTGTTGCACGCAAATATCCGCGTCGCTTGCCAAAATTCGCGCACGCCTCTGCCAGATCGAATAAAATCCGACATATCAACATACCACGGCCAGAATCTACTATTCGTTCTTCTTTTTCGTTGATATCAATCAAATTTATCACGTATGCACCGTCAACGCCGAATATTTCAACGAGGTTTCGCGGAAATCTTACTTTATTCCAAATAGTTGCGCGTACTTTATTAGAAATGATTGACTTGCGAATTTCCCTTTTATCTCGTTTCATGATTTTATAGTTAGAAATAGGGAATAGATTCGTACCTAGTTTAAATGCACCGCTGTGATTATTATACCGTGGATTCGAGTGCATTTATAGGATATTCACCTATGGTAAAAAGTGCAAAATGCGGGCAGCGTGCAAAATTATAAAGAATAATTTCAAAAAAGGTATAGATGCAAAATTATAAACGCGCAGTATATACTAATAATTAATATTCAACAGTTCTCGCGATATTTCCAAAGGTTTCTCAAAGCTATTCAATATCCTACCGCGTAAATATTCTAAAACAAGTGTTACCCTTTATTATTCGTCTATCCACGCAATACTAATAATTGTACCGCAAAATCTTACGCATTTATGGGAAATTTAATTATAGTAAAAAGTGCAGGGTATGAATTTAATAATAAAATAGCCAAAAGTAAAGTTATTAAAGTATTACAATTTTTAAAGGATAATATTATTTCCTATTTAAATTCCTTCCCACTGGTGGTGTGCTGTTGAAAACACGAATTTGCATAAAAAATTGCAGTACAGCGATTACAACGATAAAAGGGTAATATAGCATGCAATGACGGAAATTGCAAGTCCGATAATTATCCGGAATCCCTGTGATTGTTTTCCACCTGTTTCATTGAATATCTGCGGATTCTTGGCAATCGATCAATCGCTGCTTCTGTATTCCTTCACGAACTTTCCGATGAATAATCTTCGGGGACAAGTATAAATTGTATTACTTAACGAATTCTTCGCTGAACAGTTGAGGAATTGGAACCATTACGATGTTCGAGTTTCGAGATGAATATAGGCGCATCCTTGAGAGATTCCAACTTTAAGTGATCCTTGAATCCTCTTTAAATTTCCGTACACACGTTATTAGTTACGTGGGATGTGTACTTTTTCGATAGTTGCTTTCGTGAATGGCCGCTTGCGCATAATTGCCGGGTAAATCGGCTATGCGTGTATTTAGAATAATTCATGAATTTCACAGTGAACCAAGGTCGAAACCTACAGGTTTCGACGATTTCGGAGGATTGATTGATTATACCTTTATGGTTCTGTTAAACGTTGCTTAAAAGTCTCGCAGAAGTTAATGGAGAATTTGTTTCGGTGTTACGATGATTGGTATAAAATACTAGGCGATACTTTTGAATTCCGGCAAATTCCGAAGCATTATCTTTCAATTCCGGCGAATAATAGCCAACATTATTTTTATTTTGGTAATTGCAAGGCAATAGTTTCTCAATTTTAGCAATTACTAGGCTATAATTTTGAATTCCAGCGATTAATAGGCAATCATTTTTAATTACAGTGAATATTAGGCAATAATTTACAATTATGAGAATTATAAGGCAATAGTGTTTCAATTTTAGTAACTACTGCAATAATCATTTCATATTAATTTTCAATTAATTATTTACATATTTTTGTGTACTCTTTATTTTTCGAGGTATACAGATTAGAATTAAAAATAGGATAACTTATTGTTTATTGGCATATGTAACGTTCGTTTTTATTCTAAGCTATTTATCTCAAAAGACGAAGAATATACAGAAATTTGCAAATGATTACTTTGTTTCTTAACTTTTGTCAGTAAGTGTATGTATAATATATTAATATACTATATATGTATAATATACTAATATTCCAATATGTCCTAATTTATCCTACCACATACCTAATCAAAATTGATGTATCCGCAACTCTGCATCCAGGGTTTCATTAAAAACTTATCAAGCCCTCGAGTGCTACTCTGAATGAATTCAACGGTGACAGTGATCGATCCTAATCGTCCTCTCTCTCTCTCCCTCTCTCTCTCTCGATAAGCGAAACCTTGACTCGGTGTGTTAAATCTGATAAGCCCTAACTTACGCGATGATCGATTAATTAATGTAAACGGGGCTTTAGAAGCGTGTGTTCCACACGTTGCTTTGTTTCCTGCTGCTCGAAGGCCTGCAAATTTACATACAACTTCTTTGCGCGAACCGAGTTCGCGTTCGCAAACGCGCGCACACTTGTAGCTTTGCGCTTGTGTTAGGTCCTAAATGCGTGAACCGACAATGTCAGCGAAAACGAGAGATTAGACGGCAGACTTGTTGGCTCAGGTGGACGTCCATTTGCTCGTTTATTCCTTCGCTTCTCTCTATCTCTCTATCTTCTCTTCCTTTGTTCTCCATTCGCTTTTTCGCGCGCCCGTTTCTTCTTTCTTCGTGCTTCCACTGAAACGTTTTAACGCTACTGGTATTTCTGCACCGCCTTTCAACGCGGTCTATTATTTTTTGCTACATTTTCGAATGGACGCGAGAGGCAAAGGCAAACCCGCCACTGTCTTCTTTAAGACGCCGTATTTTACTTTATCAACAACGTCACCTCGTGTATGTACTTTGGCTTACTATTATTGCTATTATTTAACTTGATCCGTATTTCTTGGTTTCGGATGGCTTCCGGTTTACGTTCAAACACGAAATACGATAAAAGAAACTAATATCAAGAAACTTATATAAAACGAAACACGAATTATCTTGCGGAAAAAAAACATATATATATTCATTTGCTACTTATTAAGAGGAATTTTCGTAAACCAACAAATTCACTTTTTTTAACACCATTGGTATTATACTAACAAGGACTGTGAACGTTTTGAAATGGAATATTAATAAGCGACTGGATTTTTTATTTTTTATTTGCATAGTAGTCAATTTTTATGGTCGCATAATACTGCCGTGAAATGATATGAAAGTTGATATATTCGCCCTAATTAATTAGCATTTAAATATTAAGTTGAACCTCGTGATTAAGATCATCAAGTATCATGATCGTATTTTATATTTTTGTTATAGCTATTTAATAAAGCACCAAATTATAAAATATATTTACATCCAAGGAACATATTAACCATTTGCCCTACGAAGTTTTCAATAGCTGCACTTGTCACTAAAGCTATCACTCGCTTTAATACTGTGCCGTATACGAAATGTTAAAATACTATACAATATTTGCATTTCGTACAGTAATGATACAAATTCCAAAGAAGATTAAACGTGGTGAATTAAATTTTATCATTGATACTGCAAGTATTTGTTGTGTCCTCTCTATAATCTGCGTCGCTAATCTGATACTAATCTACTAATACTAATATACGTGCGACTCGCTGTTTTAAGGCAAGGGGTTAACAAAGTCTTGCAGCAAGCCCTGAAACAGCTCGTACAATGTGACTGTATTCTGATCAACGTTACATCCGCTCTCGAATAAATCCAAGAATCACAGGCAAACGGCATAAACGAAGCGATAAATCTTTGCACCACGCGCGCCTCTTGGCGTGGCTTAATTGTTATGTAAAGCAGACGCTTCGATTACAAAGTTGAAGAGGAGCCCTCGCGCGAGCCAAGATGAGCGCAGGTTCACGGTGGATCGTTAATCATCGAGGATTCGTCAAGGATCCGGCAACTTTTCAATATATTTTTCAACACTTCAAATATGGCAAGCCATGGCCACGAATTGTTACGCGCAACGCAACGCGACGCAGCCGCAACTCAACGCGTTTCCAAACGCGCGAATTTTTCAACTTCGACTCGCGTCTGGTTCGCCTGTTTGGCCGCGTTTCCAACGCTGCGGCAGGACCTTCGAACACCCACGCGTTCTCACGCCCACCTAACGTTTGCTCCTGCCTTTTTATTCCAGCCCTGGAACTATTAATAGGCTCGCTCCGTTTCTTCGTTTCGAACTTTGCGTTTCGTTGTTCCATTCTCGCGTGGGAGGAAAAAAGAAATGTTTTTGTGGCCGCGTTCTCGCGCGACGAATATTGTTCTCCAAACAACTGCGATGTCTTCGAGCGAAGTTTTGACGGAGAAGTTACGTTGTTGAGCATTAGGGCAAAAAGTAGCCGGCTCCACCTTTTAATCGATATCTAAATGCGTTGTATTTCGCGTAGTCTAGTATAAAAAGCAGGGGTGATAATTAAATATCGACGGGTTGAAAGTAACTGCGTAACTTTTCAAAGCATTTAGGTGCAAAAGGTACGTAGTCAATTCGGAAGTTTCTTTTCCGATACTAACAAGTTTTATGCAACGAAGCTGATTGGATTTTTACATCGAGCTTTTCAATTGTACCTTGTTTCTTTTTTTTTTAGAAAGGCTGGCTTTTCTTTTAGGTTGAGAAGTTACGTAACGAGAGGAAGAAATTTATGATTTATGATTTATGATTAATGCAAGAATACGCGTATTATTTAATAAACGCTTGGTCATTGCATTTTAAGCTCGATCTTTCTGGGATAAAGTATGCAATTAAATAATCGATTAAGCTAAGGTTGAACGAAAGAGGATACACAATTCCATGGTTTTTGCAAGTGTTCCTATTTTATTGATAGCAATAGAAATGTAACATAAACATATATAAAACATTTCCATCAAAAAGCCAAAGCAAACATTGTGGCATTCAATACTGTGTTCTGTCAAATTACTCCATTTAAACCAACTTTCTCCTATATTTAAAGCATAATTATATTTGCGGAATGTAGAAAATAGATTAAGATTCTCTAACTCGGGCTAACCGATGTATTTTATTTTAATTTACAAGATCCTCTTCTTGTACGGTCTTCTTTTCGTAACGATTCTATAGTACTAATTGTATATAAAGGGAAACCCATTAATAATAAATAAATAGTCAAATATCCTACCGGTGTTGCTAATAATCTCTGTGGCCAACTGTGAAAGAAGCGCTTTCTTTTGCTTTTACAAAAGTATCGTTTAATAAAACTTTTGCTCTTCGGACTCGGCCTTTCTAGGATTAATTGCAAGGATACAATTAAACGATTGATTATATTATACGCGAGGCGTAACCGAAAGTCCGGTTGGTGTTTGCTAACGAGCTCTGTGGCCGGCTGTCACTTAATTGACAGCTCTTGTACATTGAAACTTTTGGTGGCTAGGCCCCGTTATTTTCGGCGCATCCTACAAGTTGGCCTATTGGTACATTGGCAGCTGTCCAAATGGGATAAGCCCTGACGTATCCTACGTGAAAGCAATTTCGTCTCGCTGTGTGTACATTTCACGCTGAACCCGGCCCCGCCGATGCCTTACCTACTATATTACAGCGCGTAAATTATGCGGGTATAATTCAAATTGTTCCTGTTACCGGATACCATACGCTTCTGGCACGTTGCTTCTCGCGTTCATCCCACGTGTCATTGTAATACAGTCGAAGTTTTTTTTCGAAATCCGTACGAATGGCTCGTTTAATATTTTTTTTTTTAGGAAATATTAGCTGTCAAATGGGAAACAGTGGAATACAGGAAAGTAGAGATAACGAATGCTTCACGTATGAGTTCTCCCATTCACTTCGTAAAAGTTTTCTTGTCAGAGATAAATAGTTAGTAACTTAAGTAAGTGAAATTTTGATGGGAATTCCGAAGGGACGTACAATAAGATTCTACGTAAGAGATTGAAAGAATAATTCCTAAGATAAATATGTATTTCTTCTTTTAAATTCCTATCTAAATAGGGGAAAGTTAGGTAAAATGGAGTATTTAGTGTTGCAATATGAAAACATTCTGCCATCGCCGACAAAGCTGTAAGGGACACGGTTGAAAATGATGGAATAACTCTTTATGGACGAAAGATAATAACACTGAACGAATTTTCGGTCACCTATTAACCCTTCGTGGACGGAGCTTAAGGAATTCCTGTCTAATTATGGACAATAGTGTCTATCGATGATATTCGACAAGGGTTGTTTTTATTACGAATCCTCCAATTATAGCAAGCTTTATTATCCCTTTTGCTACGAAAGGTGTATATATACAGCTTCAGAAAATTGTATAATCGTTCGTTCAAAGCATACGTACTTACACTTTCTCCATAGTACAATACTGTATTTTCTCGATTGATGCAATAATACCGCAGTGTAATTAATCATATGCAACATTCAAACACTTACATTTATACTGGTCTCATATTAATTAAAGGAGCTCTCTTCCGTACACTTTGACTTCTCAATTTTAAGTTGCCCTAGCGAAAGGATTCAACACATATCCGTGTTTGAAAGGATTACATAATCCTTTTGTTGCATCTCCAACAGAGTCTGACGCTTCGTCGTTCGAAGGAAACAATTTTAACGCAGACGATTTAGTCTGTTCCAAATCGAATACGGTGATTTTCTTCTCTAAAGATGCGAATAGTTAGGATTATAGGTTGGCGGACTGCGATTCGAGGCGGAATGATGAAGTTGGTGTTCTGGGATTGGGAAAATGGGACGTCAGGCTGTTTTCGAGCAGTGGATGTAAATGTTTATCGGTCGATCGCCAATAAAAACAACGGCACCGTGGTGAGCTTTCAGCAACTTCCTGCTGCCGCGCCATTCCGCTCGTGCAACCCAAGACAAACTGGTACTAATGTTATCGGAGATTAGGAGGCTCGTCTAGAATCCATTTCCCATTTGTCTTACCGATCGCCTTTTCGTTTCCAGCCACGTGTCTTCATTCCCTAATCCAATCTTCCATTATTTAACCCCCTGCGATTTCTCATTAATCTGCGCGTTGATATCAATACAATAAAAAGTGATGGAATTTTGTGAAAAAGATAAATAGATTTCCCATTTGTCCATCCTACGATTGACTTTTTATTTTTAATCACGGGTTTTAATTCAATCTTGCTTTATTTAATCCTCTGCGATTTTTAATTAAATCGTGCGATATCGATTAAAATGTGGGGGAGAAGATTGCGGCGGAATTTAATAGAAAAAAGATATAAAAGGAACTTTTATAAAGAAAATATTTCCTAATACTTCAAAGATTCGATTCGTAGGATTGCAAATTTCTTTATAATTGTTTCGAAGCAAAAATCTTCCTCAAATTAATTACATAAATCATTCTAATTACTTAACTCGGTTTTGCAAGTTTCTCTATTGTTTCGAAACAAAAATCTCCCCCAATTTAATTTGAAAAATACTTGCAACTGATTAATTAACTAATTTCATAAGCTTCTCTACTGTTCTGAAGCAAAAATCTTCCCCAAATTAATTACATAAATCCTTCTAATTACTTAACTCGGTTTGCAAGTTTCTCTATTGTTTCGAAACAAAAATCTCCCCCAATTTAATTTGAAAAATACTTGCAACTGATTAATTAACTAATTTCATAAGCTTCTCTACTGTTCTGAAGCAAAAATCTTCCCCAAATTAATTACATAAATCCTTCTAATTACTTAACTCGGTTTGCAAGTTTCTCTATTGTTTTAAAACAAACATCTCCCGCAATTTAATTTTAAAAATACTTGCGATTGATTAATTAACTACTATCATAAGCTTCTCTATTGTTTCGAAGCAAAAATCTTCCCCAATTTAATTACAAAAATCCTTCTGATTACTTAACTCGGTTTGCAAGTTTCTCCATTGTTTCGAAACAAAAATCTCCCCCAACTTAATTTGAAAAATACTTGCGACTGATTAATCAACTATATCATAAGCTTCTCTATTGTTTCGAGGCAAAAATCGTTCTCAATTCATTTAGAAAAATTCTTCCGGCTAATTAACTCAACTATCATATTATAGCTACTTATATTAAGTACTGTAACGACTATATTATACAGTAACAACTGTATATAAGTACCGTATACTTAAAGCAACAATTTTCCCCAATATAACTAAAAAGATATTTCGAATCGTTGTCAATTTATTTATAAAAATACATCCGGCTAATTAACACTCATTTCCTATGAAGTAGAACGATTTATCATACCAAAAACTCGCATTAAGTCATCGTTGCTCATACGCATATTCTATAGAAAAACCGAAACGTGACTTACAATTAGTCGGCGTTTCTCGTTTCTGCGGCCGATTTATCAGTGTTCCGTGGTCCGGATGAAAGTGGTGTTGTCGGTCGATAAGAATTTGTGAAGGCCCGATATACCGAGGGGGGAATTCCACTAAAAGGCAGGAAGAAGATGGAGAAACGAAGGGAAGTGACGAAAAAGAGATAAGAAGATCGGTTGGGCCTGAGTTGAGCGGCGCCAAGTGAATCACGGCCTCGCGAAATAAATCTAAAAGCGTGCAAGTTCCGCACCAGGCCACTGCGACAACGAAAATATTGCTGGATCAATCTGTTCTCTTCTCGCGGACGCGTTTTCTTTTCTTTTCTTCTCCCGACACATTGATTTACGATCCCTGTCGATCGCTCTTATTTATGCCTCTCCTTCCTGCACCGCGAATTTTTTCACTTTTTTTTCAGAGTTCAACGCAGCTGAACGCCTTATGGAATATTGCAACTTCTCGGAAATAAATGAATTTTTGTTGATCAATGGATGCAACTAGAAACACGTGTAAAGATTGCATCTATCGATAGAACATAATGGAAGTGTCCAAACATGTAATACGTATCGCGTAAAATAATACCAATTGAAGAATTCGGAAGTATAGTTTCTGTTAAACCAGCGATAGAAGAAGTCGATAAAGTTAGGGTAAATTTGGAAGAGTTGAAATTTTATTAAGATTAGTGGGAATTCGAGGTGTTAGAGTTGTTGCTTTGCTCTTTTCTTTTTTAACCCTTTCGCTGCGACAGATTTTTTATCAAAGAATATGAAGATGTCGGTAAAATATTAAATCCACGTTTAATCATAATTATGTGCTACATAGAAGGTTTCAAAATTAGGATGAAGAAGTTAGAGCGAAGAAACAATAGATGACCTTAATTTTAATGTCTACTTCCAATCTTGCAACCTCTAATAAATATTCACACCGACTATTCTTTAAAAAATTTAAGCATAATTTCAACAAATAGCCCGTCGATCAATTATCAATTCTCCATCTTGATAATTATTTTATTATCATCCTAATAGCAATGATAATTATTTGATTATTATCCCAATAGCGATGATAATTATTTTATTGTTATCCCAATAGCGATGAAGTCTCTATTCGCAATCCAAATCACCTTGCATCCATTTTCCCGGAACAAAACACGGAAACTGAAAGGAAAAAAAAAAAGAACAAGCCATCCATGGGATCTTACTAGCGCAATTTCCATTTGATTTCCATTTACAAGCGATGTTGCGAGCAAGGGTGACACGCTCGTACGAGCGAAGCGAGCGCAAATCGAGCTTACAAGCGTGGTCGTTCGCTTCGCGCCTTTCACCACGGCTCTATATGCTCGTGTTTCCGAGGGGTGAAAGTCCAGACGGCGCCTGTAGGACTAGCCTCCCTTCGTTCGCCGTCTGACAACCACCTTTCGACTAATCTATCGACACACGAGCTTCCTCTTCATTCTTTTTTTTTATCCCTTTCAGGTTTCTCCGCGCTTCCGAATGAGAGAGAAAAAAACGAAGGTAGTATCGGTGTAGTGGCGGAAATTAAGGTTAACGGCGGTGGGTCTTCATCTTTGATGTAATCGGAGAACTTTCAATTGGGAACAGAATATATCTGATACCCAAAATTTAGAAGCGGAATGCAGGTGTTCGTGCGAAACGTTGCAAATGCACATTTAGCGTGATTCCCAGTTGTGCAAAGATTTGTTCGAAATTTGCGTCGGAATTAAAGAATTCCATTAGGTGTAGAAATTAATTGCGATTATTGTGCTTTTATATTGAGCTTACAATTTTCATTACAATTCGAGGAAAAAATTCGTAGATTAATCTGTAAATGCAAAACAATTATGAAATTTGCAATTGAAGGGTTAGCAAGAAAACTACCCTTGTCGAGTAGAGCATCTAGTTTATAGCATCTATAGCATCTTTAATTTTTCTTCGATAGATCCCATCTTCTTTCTTTCTAACGAAATATAAATTATACTATACAATTGTAATCGTATCGTCCGTAGTTGTACGAGGAAAGGGCTGCATCTAATTAAATAATGAAGGCATAGATCTCGTATAATGAAGGTATAGTTGTACTATGGCTGGGAACACCGACGAGGGTTGCTTTTGTTACGAACCCTACAGTTGTGAATTTATAGAATACTATACTAAAACATCTACGCGTAATAGAATCTCTACTATGTCCATGAAATTTTCTTTATACCTTTATTATCTTTAATTGCAAATTTATAGAACGCTATACTAAAGCTTCTTCATCTAATAGAATTTCTCCTACAATCATTAAATCTTTTTTACACTTTTATCACCTCCAATTGTTAATTTATAGAACGCTATACTAAAGCTTGTTCGACTAATAGAATTTCTCTTACGTTCGTTAAATCTTCTTTATACTTTTACCATTTTCAATTGTAAATCTATGTAACGCTATACTAAAATACCTACATTCTGATAGAATCTCTACTATGTCTATTAAATTTTCTTTATACTTTTTTCCATTTCCAATCGTAAATTTGTAAAATGCTATAGGTACTAAAACTTACTTCTGCAACTAAGCAATAGAATTACTTCTACGTTTACCAAATCTTCTTTACACTTTTACCATATCCAGTTGTCGATTTATAAGATGCTATACCAAAGTTTCTACGCTTAGTAGAATTTCTTCTACGTTTACCAAATCTTCTTTAAACTTTTTCCATTTCCAATTGGAATTTATAGAACGCTATACTAAAACTTCTGCAACTAAGTAATAGGATTCCTCCTACGTCTGCCAATTCTTTAAACTTTTACCATTTCCAATTGGAAATTTATAGAACGCTATACTAAAACTTCTACAGCTAAGTAGATAGATAGACATGTATTGTTTTCCCAAGGGACTACAAATAGATTCCGTTCCTTTACATATTTACATTTTTGACTACTTAGTAATATCTAATAGTAACATAATCAACCCTTACCACTTCTACAACTAAGTAATAGAATTTCTTCTATATCTACCAAATCTTTTGCAACTTCCAACTGTAAATTTATAGAATGCCACGATAAACGGAAAAAGTTCAATCTAAAATCTTCCGCCATAACCTTTAACCCGTTCGCTACGGTATATTAAAATTGAGAACTCACAGCATAAACAAGGATCGCATTTATTAATATGAGAATAGTCAAAATATAAATATTCCAAAGTTGTATATGATTAATTACGCTGTAGTATTGTTGCACGAATTAACAAAGAAACAGTATTGTATCATAAAGAAACACCACGTACGCTTTTAACAAATGATTGTACAATTTTTGAAGGCGTATACGTACGTCCTTCGTAGCGAAAGGGTTAACACCCCCAAAATTTCAACCAAAGAACTCCCTCTCTCTCTCCCTCTCTGTGTGTCTGCATTTAAAATCTTCGAAATCAACCTCCGAAAAGCTGTACGCGTGTTTCCAAACACGCCGCGCAATCTCCCATATTCCATCTACCCCGTGGCTCCTTTGCATTCGCATCAAACTCGCCAATTTATCGCCGAGGCACTCGGAATAAAAGTGATATCGGCGCGTGCGAAGGGGAGAGGCTTGAAATTTTCATCGTCGTCCATGTTGCCGGAGCGATTCCCGTTGACCCCCCGTGGCCAGCATAGGGGCGAAGCCAAAGGGGAGGCCATGGAATAAATATCACCCTGGTGTCCCTCCACCTAAGAATTCGTAATTCCGGGGTCGCCGCCAAGGGGAACGCTGCGGAACCCTCGAAACTTTATCGATCCCTCCCTCCGTACTAAAGGGGGAGAGAACGGAAATCGACCCCGGTATGTCGCGGCCAAACCCCCCATAGATACTCGCCCCTTTTGTTTTCAAACCACTCTCGCCTCTCCGGCCAGAATTCTTACGCAGTCACTGTTACTCCGCGAGTTTCGTTATCTCCTTTTTGCCTGCACTTTCTAGGAATTGTTTTTTTCCCTTTCTCGCGCGGAGAATCGAGGAGGGGGTGGGAAAAGTTTTGAAAGTGGAATTTATCGATTATCGTTTTACAAGGAAGAAAGGGTAGTCGAGGAACTGTCCTTTCTTTTGGAATATATAGATGGGGTGAGTTTTGGTGGTTGAAGGTGGAAGAAGAAGTTTGTAGATGATTCTTTTTATGGGAAAGTGTCCTTTCTTTTAGGAAATATGAGTAGGGTAGGATTATTATTACTTTTAGGAAATATAGGTAGGGTTAAATAATGGAGTTGATTTTGGCGGTTGAAGGAGGAGTACAAAGTTTAAAGGTTATTCTTTTATTGTAGAATCGTTCTCTCGTTTAGAAAATGTGGATAATATGGAAGAATGGGGTGGCTTTTGTAAGATAAGAGTAGAATTATGGGGAATTGTCCTTCTCATTGGAAAATTTAGGCGGGGTGGAAAAATAAGGTAGGTTTCGATGGTTAAAAATGAAAAAATAAAATTGTAGATTACTGATTAGAATTCGGATGATTCAGATTGTAGAATTGTCCTTTTCTTTAGAAAATAGATAGGGTGGAACAATGGAATGGCTTTTGTAAGCTATAAATAGAAAACTAAGTTTACGAATGATTCGGTTACGAAGAGCTGCTCTTTCTCTTAGGAAATATAGACAGAGTGGAAGAAGGTGTGGTGGGTTCTGGTGACTGAACATGGAAACTTAAGTTCGTAGATGATTCTTTTATGGAGACTGGTTCTCACTTTCAGAAAATACGAGTAGGGTGGAAGAATGGGGAGAGTTTTGATGGCTAAAGTTGGAAACCTATATTTATAGATCATTCTTTCACAAGGAAGAAAGGTGTAGCTGGGGAACTGTCCTTTCTTTTAGAAAATATAGATGTGGTGGAAGACTGGGGTGAGTTTTGGAAGTCGAAGGTAAAAAGACTAAGATTATAGATCGTCTTTTCCAGGAAGGCTTCTATCTTCTGGGGGTTTAGACAGGGGAGAAAGATGGGGTGACATTTGGCTGCAGAAGATGAAATAGCAACGTTGTACATTGTTTCTTGAAGGAAGAAAGGAACGATCGAGGATAAGTTTGGAGTTTTTTTTTTAATGCCCAAGTATATGAACTACATCTCATTCATCTGCGTTTGCTTAGACAAATTTCATTGCGTTCTTAAATGTTATTTTGTTCTAAATATAATATCGATTCTAATTACTAAGCTTCTCCTCTGACGTTCACAATTTCCTTTAATTTCCCTCGAATTTCAACGAATTCTAAGTCAATTAATGCTTTAATTAACGATTTCCTTCTTTCCTTCGTTACATTCGAAAAGTGTTGAAACATTCTTAAGCTTCTAAACATATCTTTAACTCTACTTGTGCTTCGCTCCGGGGGACGTTCACGGTTCAAAGACCCGAGAAAGTTGCAAGAATATTACTCGACTATCTAGAGAACACAGAAGGAACGTATCGAAGCTGACAAAAGGAGGCAAAAAAAGAATGAAGAAAAACTAGAAACTGCGAAATTATATCGTTGACGATCCCCGGACACCGATAAGGCGAGCGAAACGGGAGAAGCCGCGACACGGTCTGCTCCTGAATTTACGAGGTTGTCGCGGGTGTAGAGGGTGCAAGAGTGTACAGACGTGGCGCCGGGCGTCCCGACGCCCAGACTGGCAGGGGCCGCACGCACGTTGACCGTGAAACCCGTATTATAACCACGGTAAACTCAAGCTTGACCTATCGATAGTTCCTCCTTCTTCCCATTACAAACTTCCCCAAATATTGGCTTATCCCAGAAAGTATTCCATATTGCAATAACTTTGTTGCCTTCTCTAATTATTATCAGGAGGACAATGTGGAAGTTGAAACAGATAAAAAGAGGATTAAGTTAGATGCAAATTAGAATGGATATATTGTCGTGTTAAACATTTCGAAATTTTGGCAACTATTATATTAGCTTATCCCAGAAAATATTCCATATTCCATTGCTATGTTAAATTATTAGGAGGACGAAATGGAAATTAAAATAGATAAAAGGGGAATTAAATTAAGGTAGACCGAAATTAATGGTCTTGCGTTAATTAGCCCTAGCTTTTGGGACTAAAAATTATAATTGATTACCGGTTCTCATGTTATATGCGAAAAGTAGGAATAAACTACTTGGTACCAATGGTAAACAACCCATTGAATAAACTAAAATGATCGTTAAGATATAGTAACGTGAGTTACGTCACTCGCCGTAGCAGAGGGTTAAAGCGAAATTTAAAGGTTGCTTTGATATTTGCATTTGCTTATGCAGATCTGATATTTATAATAAGAATATTGCATGTCTATTATTAAATTAATAAATATTAATTTATGGTGGCGTGCTTTAAAGAAAGTTCAAGCGATATTTTCTCCTCTGCGGAGTAAAGAACGGTTGAGATACGTGAACGGTGAGCTCGAAGGACATTGGAAAGATTAAACTGCGATTCGCTATCGCTGTCACTGCTTTACGACAGGATGGACGCGTCCTCTTGTCTGTCTGAACATGGTTGGAAAGCCAGGACCTTCAAGCACACAACGCACGTATCACTCACTCACACGCTTGCATGTTTGCAAGAATTACGTCTTGCAATTTAACTCAAGATCGCCAAGTCTTTAAACGTACCACAGAGCGTAGAAATATTCAACACTTTTGCAATTAATTAGCAAAAATTACTTTTAATCTGTATCGTTAATTCTGCCGCCTAATGGATGGGGTAGGAGTATCTTATCTATAATATGTTGCAGGAATTTTTCAATTCCTCGGAACCTTTATTACACCACGATATTGCTTTTTAATTGCATAAGAATTGCAAATACTTTGCTTTCTGTTTATGAATTATTGAATTCGGCATTTCAATTTCCTCTGAATTTCATAAGCAGTGTATTTATAGTATCGTATTACTATGATACTGCTTCTCTGAGTCTATAAATATCATCATGTTAAATGTTGGCAATAATTTTGAGCCACACCTGTTACTCTCATAAGTAGACTGCAAATCTTTATGCATTTATGGAAAATTTAGACATGTAAAAGAATACAGAATGCAAATGGTATTGAGGTATACAGAAAATATTGAAAGTAAAATACAAATTATATAGTATTTATAGTATACATAGTATTATATATAGTATTTAGGTTTATAGTATATAGTATTTAAACAACCCCCTATTTCGATCTTGTTCCTTCAGTTCGATTTGTAAAGATCCGAATTTGCATAAAGATCCTCAGTCTACTCGTAAGAACCTAGATTGAATGATGTTTGATGCATAATTATGTCAAATATACAAAATGTACAAAGTACGTATGTTTGATATTACAATAACTAATACGTAAAATTAATTTTCTAATTGTGGTTCTCTATGCAAATTCGTATTTTTATGTACAAAATTAAAGAGCAAGCAAAATGGAGACCAATTTTGTCTCCTAAATATTATTACTAGTACCTTGCTTTGGATGTATTATATATGCATCCTATAAATGCATAAACATCCACGGCAAACAAATTTTTATTTACGCCTCATTTCTTCCCATTACGTTTACAAAAATGCATACAAATCTGTATAAACATCCGCAGTGTATTAATTACTATTTAGGCTCGATTCTTCGTTTAACATTTACAAAAATACATATGAATAAATATCCGAAGTCTATTAATTTCTATTTAGGCCTCGTTTCTTCCATGTTACATTTACAAAAATATACGTACATGAATTTGGATAATATACGTACATGATTGGAAGTTTGCCTTATCTTCCATCGCGTTCATAGAAAGACGAATTTGACGTCTGCTCATAAAGCAACCGCGTCTCGTTTTCTGTTTCGTCGGTGTACAAAATTCTCACGGAATAAAAAGCGAAGCAAAAAACAGTTCTTGGGATGTTTTCTTTATCACCCGGTAGATCGCACGGCCGGTTTAACGCAGGAAAGCTACTTATTCCCCGTCGAGCCGGAGCCTCGCCGGCAATCATATGGCATTAACACTTTAACCTACTCGTTCTCAAAGCTCTTACCATTTCAGTCATGGAACTCTCTTCGTCTGTATGGACGGTCAACACCGCATATTTCAAATATACATACAAGGTACGCGCTGTAATTATTACTAGCGACTAGCAATGGTTGCAGTGAACCAATCAAAATTCAACAATTTGTTTGCGGCTGTTTATGCAAATTCATGTCTTTTTTTTGCACACAATTAACCCTTTGCAAGTAGAGTAGACGTGCCAATACCTGCCACCTCAATTATTTTATTTAATAGTTTAAACGATGCGTGACGAATCGTGAATACAAAAATGTTAATACGAAATTTAGACTTCATTTTTAACAACGCGTACGGAATTACGTGCGTCTAACTATGTTAATACTTAAAAATAAAATATTAGGAAGCGAACGTGCCGTTCGAGCATCAAAGGCGTGGCTAACGTAAGTAGAAAGGGTGGGAATTGGCAAGACGATCATTTTATTATTCATCTTATATCTGCTACAAGTGAAACCAAAATTGGAGACTCATCTAAACTTCGCTTCATTTAAATATTGTAACGCGTTGTTTCCCTTGATTATTTCGCGTATTTCGTGGTTCCCGAATTTTCTTAAAAAAAGTGTCGGTGATTTTCTGAGACGCGAGGAGCTGTTAAAGGTTCGTTCGCACGAGTGACGGAGGAAAATAACGATAAGAAGGCGAAGCATGGGGACTAATCGGCGCTAAACGGTTCCCTGGAAGGATCCATTAAGTCGAACGTCGAATGGCCGATTACTTTTCTTCTGGTAATGCAACGCTTTCTTGCATCCACTCGGATTAAGGCCGCATCTGCGTAACTTTTAACCAGGTGACCAACGCTGATGAGGGTTAAGTACCCTTCGGGAAGGTCCATTAAGCCCGGTTTTCAGTTTCCACACTAGCCGCGTTCGCTCTCTTGTTGGCTCACCGCTATATTATACTCGGTGTCCAAGAAATCGATTGTCACCGCAAAAATAGGCGAACGAAATTTGTTGAAACAAGTAAAACCATGCGATGGATTTACAAAAGTTAATTGACGTTGCATTTCAGAGGAATCTTTTAACGTTCCTCCTAGTCTTACACTTTTTAGAGACTTATCTATTGTTTGATTTATTCTTTAATACATTTCTCTGTTTCATTGCTGATTGTTTAAAGCTGCACAAGAGTGCAAAATGCGAATAATCTGCAAAGTTATGCGAAATATTCGCGGCATAGTAGGAATTGTAATACTGTGAGAAACAACACTTAATGTAGATCCAACTTCTTCCAACGTTTCTCTAAAAATATGCATTATTATTTATTATTCTTTATTTACGCTATACTATTCATATGTTTGTTACTTATCAAAATCCGCAATTTGACCACGTTTGACTATTACTAAATGTTTCAATTGAAGTTTCTTTATAGACGTCTATAGACTATAAATATTTTAAATAGACTGCGGATATTTATGCATTTATATTATTTATGCCGCCTAAGTTTTAACCTCCCGAGATCCGAGTCATAAAATCTCAAGTCCTCGAAATTCTAAACTCTCAAACTTCCAAGCCTTCAAATTTCCAAGCTTTCCAATTTCTAAATGTGCAAATTCTAAGTTACGAAAGTTGCAAGCCTTACAATGTCTAATCGTTCAAATACTAAGCCACCAAATTTGCAAGTCTTTCAATTTCCAAGCATACAAATTTCCAAGCTTTCAAACCTCCCAACTTTGAAACTTCAAGGCTTCAAATTTTAAGTATTCTAATTTCTAAACCTCAGAATTGCAAGCCTTCGAATTAACAAGGCTTCAAATTTTAAGTCTTCTAATTTCTAAACCTCAGAATTGCAAGCCTTCAGATCTCTTAACTTTGAAATTTCAAGCCTTCGAATTAACAAGACTTTAAATTTTAAGTCTTCTTCTAGTTTCTAAACCTCAGAATTGCAAGCCATCGAATTTGCAAAGCCCCGAACTTCCAAGGCTTCAAATTTAAAGGCCTCCAATTTCTAAACTCCAGAATTTCAAGCCTCCAAATTTCATAGCTTCTAAATTAATCCGTAGGCGTGCGGATGCACGTGTGCATGCATTAAAGAACGCACCAATACAGCTGGAAACGCGTTTCTGCGCGTGTACGTGCTGTGTGCGGTGATGCAATTAACATAGCGCGGGGGTAGATTCCCCTGACAAAGGATAATCGCTTTCACCCTATTCCTGTGGCGGCCTTACAACTTCTGAATGTTATTAGACGTAATTTAATATCTGACCATGGGCAGCGTGGATCCCTCGTGGAATTTACAGCCGAGCAGGACGATATCCCATTAAATTGTACGGCCTGTGTGCGCGGCTGTTACACGATTGTCGTTTCTATGGTAGACGATTTCTATGCTTCGCCACGCCACCGTGGGCGGCATCCGTTTCACTTTCTTCGAAGCAGGAAGAACTTTACGCGTTGCGTAACTTCAATCAACTAACTCTTTTATACCCGGTGCATCCGTGATTTTAACGCGCTGCGTTCTATTGCACCGAGCTTCGATACAATGTGCACGAAGGCGAGAAACATTTTTCTAAGACTTAGGTTACTTTAATCCTTTTTTATTACGGGGGCCATAAAGGAACCGTACAAATTTAAATTTCTTAATTAGGGAATTACTGTTCATTTAAGGATTTACAAGTTTTCACAAAGCGCAATTATTACGGCTCTTAAATATTTGAAATTAATTTGGGATTATTTTATTTCTTAATACGCGTAAAAGTCTTCCAATATTGCCACCATTGTTATATTATTTTGGCAAAGTTCCGTACAAGATTTAGTTAAATTTATTTTTAACAGAGAAACCGGACATCTTTCTGGTACTTAATACTTCGATATCCCTTCAAACGCTAATTAATTGAATTAATTTTTAATCACAAAAGGAATTATTTGCCACCCTTTTGAATAAACTGTCACGATTATTCCGGGAATGAAAGAAGAATTGGCATTTTTCTTAATCAACAATGCATTGAGATACTTATATCGCTATTTCCGATAAAATATTATCCTAATTAGTTTATCCCCTCAGGTACGGCACTGTTCATCGACGTATCCAACTCTACGTGACATTTTACAAGTTATTACTTTAATCCAATTTCACTTCGTAAAATAAATTCTGAAGCTGTTCCAAAACGAAATCCGAGACAAAATTCGATCACGTACAGATGCATAAGATGGATTCGTATACTAATTTCAAACTTGTCATTGTCATTAACCCCTTGACGCTGTAACATAAATTATTCGTCTCACTAACCCCTAATTTGTTAAGTTTAGCTGTTACAACCACGATTGCGAATTGCTTAAGATAATATCTACCATATCGAATTAAGTTCGATTGAGATTATAAAGTAATTAAGAAAGGATTAATTACCGGCTATTTTAGAGTAATTGTTTAGAATGGTAAAGTAGCTTCTGGCATTAGTTTATAGTAGTTTTTTCCACATCGGTCTCCGATGGGTTAACGAATATTCGATCACAGTAGGAGTCATTAACCCCTTGACGCCATAACGTAAATTATTCGTCTCATTAACCCCTGATTTGTTAAGTTTAACTGTTACAACCACGATTGCGAATGGGTTAAGAAGAAGTGCGTGCAAAGTTGCCTACCCAAAAAATGTCTTCTTTGTAGACACGGTGCACGGGTGTATAGGAAACGAAAGGCAATAATTGGCGAGAGCCGCAAGGAGGAGGCGCGACAATTATGGGGTCCGGGATAATGGGTCGTCATGGAAACCCTGTGGATAGTGGGCAACTTTCTCGCTGCATTTCTCTCCCCTTATTGTCGTCGTTCAACCATCCCGATCCTGCTCTCGTCGGTGTTGGAAATTGCTCTAATAAACTTAGCCGCGCTTACAAGCCTCTAACGGTACTCGTGAAAGAGAAACCGATGCAAGAAACGAGAGACAAGAATACGCGTAGCATTCTGGGGCGGTGAGGGGGGGGGGGGGGGAGATTTATGGGAGCTAAGAAATCTCATCGTTGACCGTTGCGTGATTGTCCTCCATTTCTTTCTACGAATCGACCGATAGCCTCGTTAATTGCTCCGCCTTATCCCGATCAATTATTTGCCCTAACCGCGGGAGGAAATTTATTGCGATACAAAAGAAGACGCCCTTCTTTCTTCATCGAAGAGATATTGCGATGGTAGTTTCTCGCGATGAGGGTGATTTAAGTGGGTTTTAGGGTACCATTGAGGGATCATTATGGGAACACGTGAACCTTTTAATTTCAGGGGAATCAAAATTGCTGGTTTGAGGGGGGAAATCTTCGAAGAGTATATTGCGTGTTGCTTGGGAAATGATTCGGAAAGATCTTTGCACTTTTATATGATACTTTGCAATTTGTAAGCCTGAGAATTTTTAGATGGGGAAATTTTGAAGGATCGAATTGGCGAGGCTTTAAATTTGTAAACTGTCGAACTTTTAAGCTTTCGAGGTTCCGAGCAGATTAATTTTTAATCTTTCGAATTTCTAAGCTAACAAATTGACGAGGTTTTTAGTTTCCAAGCATTTAAATTTCCAAGCTTTCAATTCTCTAAACTTTAAAGCTTGCTAAGTATTGAAATTCTAAGTCACCTAATTTGCAAAGCGATGAATTTCCAAGACTTTGAACTTCTAAACTATTAACATTCGAATTCCAAGCCGTCGAACTTCCAAAGCTTCGAATCTCAGTACTTTCAAATTCCAAGCCAACAAAATTTCAAGGCGTGGAGTATAGTATCCAAGCTCTCGAAACCGCAAACTTTCTCTTTGATATCTTGGCTCGGTTCCTAAAATTTCGCTACAACACAATTGCGCTACAAAAAAAAGACCTCGAGCAAAACCACCGGAACACGTTTCAAAGAATCAACGAATCCTTAAATATTGTGCCCGCAGGAGGAGAGGTTGAAAGCGTTCCAAGTTTCAACAAAGGGCACATAGGCGTAAGTCTGGCACCTCGGTAATTGGCGCTCAGCTGTACGATCTACGATCGCGATGTTCGCACGCGATAACGATAAATCTCGAGGAAATAAGGACAAAGTCACGAGAAAAAAAAAGAGACGGAGAAGAATGTCACGGCACGCACGATTCTTATGAATTCTTTCACGATACGGGAGCGAGAAGCGAGAAGTGAGGATATGGTATGGTGTGTCGTAGGTGGGGGCCCGCAAGAGCGTAACGCGCCTGGTCTTTGGTAAATTATTTTCTGCGGGTCTGCATGTGGGAGATGAAGAGAGTGGACGAGAAGGACGGTTAAAAAGAAGGCGAAAATCGGAGTACAAACAGAATCGGATGAGAACTGGCTGGAAGGGAGTCGAGAGGCACGGGTTACGACGAGTGTTTAGCCTTGACATTCGCCTCCCACATCCTGCCAGCTCCACAGTGGTTCTCATTTCGATGCATCTGCTCGGTATCATCGTTGACTAATAATAAGAACAGGATCAATTAAACACTCGTCCAATACGTTTCTTTGTTACCCGGATTGCGGGCTCATCAGCCCCCTTGCCGTTTTCATTTTTACCATTTCGATTGTCTAAAACGTGTAACTTTTGCGTTTGGCCTCGCGTATTGTATATTAAAATACTTTAGAAGCGTTTGCATTCGTTGTCGGATAATAAAACGAAAGATATTCTTCCGAAAAGACTGATTTTTTGGGCTATCGGTATTTCAGACCGTGTGACACGAAGTCCCATAAGATGATCGGTCTATCCTGTACCAAAGTCTGTGGTATCATCGTTTGCGAGCAAAGAAATTAACCCTTTCGGTACTATGCTCGCAAAAGTAAGTGTACACCTTCAAATGCAACGAAGGATGGCTAAAGAGCGGTTCCTACTTAATGTACTCAAACTATTACCCCCACCGCCCCGGTTACTCGGTCTAAATTCGATTAAACGTACGTTGGAAAAGTTCCTGTATATTACGTTACGATTAACAATGCTCACTATTCGGATCTTTATACTCGCATTGTTTGCGTATTAACCCCTTGCCTTGTAATAACGAGTCACACTCGTTGTATAAATTCGACAAAAATTGATATTATTGGGGGTGAAGTTTAATTCGAAGTCCAATTTTAGCATTGTCTTATAAGATCGGGGTTTATTAAACATAAATTTCCTCTAATATTCAAACAACTTGAACGTGGCATGATACGAAAGCTTTCCTATTTACATGCTCGCAACTGTATGTAAAATTGTAAATACATATACGAAATATATATAACGATACTGTAAATAATTCAAACCCGATGAAAGGAAGAGACGAAGAAAAATCTAGAGAGCGAATCGAAAGAAAACAACTCCTAAAACGTATCCTCTCTAAAATCCAAATCTTCCAACAATCTTGCCAATCTAATTCTCCAACGAACTCTCTTAATTCTCCGCCGTTAACGCTGAAAGGTTCGCAAGAAGAAGCGTGAAAATCTCGACTAGAAAAGGAAAAAGAGGCCGAAGCGGGTAAACAACAGCGTGGCGTGTATCGTGAAAACAAGCGACGACAAGGAATTGCGCAATATCGAATGCGTAATGCTCGCGCTGGAACGTGCAAAGACCGTGAAAACGAATCGTCGATGCAACCGTGACTGCCTGTTATATTAATTATACGTTACGAGGCGACGTTGAAGTCGTAGTCGGAAGAGCAACGAGGAGGTGCAACACGACGAAGTGCGCGTCATCGTCGTCGATCCTCCTCCGGTTCTCCATCCGCCATACGGCTGGCGCCTTCGGCCCAGTCCGCATGTAAATTAATAAACGAGCGATCCACTGGACGGCGTAACAGAGAGACGCAGACAGAATCGTCGTCGTCGTCGTCGTTGTCGATCGCCGCTGTCCTTGGCACGTTTTCTTTTAAGGACCGGCCACGTTCGCAGTTCAAAAGTACCGTTCTTCCATGAAATCGCGAGCGTTTAAAGCTCCTTCTTCTTCTTCTTTTTCTTCGCGTTCTTAATTGTTCCATCTTCTTAACTTCGAGCAATTGGTATTCTCCAACTGGGAATTTTAATTCGATTATTGTTATCCCTCAGAGAATTTTAGTTCATCGTTTCTCCTATTAATCCTGAAATGGTATATATTATTTGCTAGTTTCCCAAATTGTATTTTTTGCCCCTCTTGGCGTTTTCAGTTACTGCATCTTGCTGGAGAATATTTGTTTAACTTCTAGCAATTTGTATTGTTCTTCTGGGAATTTTTATTCAATTGTTGTTATTCCTCGGAGAATCTTAATCCATCCTTTCTTTGATTAATATTAAAACACAAGGGTCGTTTGAAGTAACAAATTTTCTAGTTCCCCAAATTTTATTTGTTGCTCCTCTTGGCGTTTTTAATTGCTGCATCTTGCTGGAGAGTAGTCGTTCAATTTCGAGCAACTTGTATTCTTTTTCGGGGTATTTTAATTCAATTTTTATTAGTCCTCTGAAAATCTTAGTTCATCCATTCCTTGATTAATCCTAGAATATTTAAGAGATCATTTAAAATGTCAAATTTATGAGTTTCCAAATTCTCTTTCTTACGCTTCTTTGCGTTCTTAATTGTTAAACTTAAAGCAATTTGTATTCTTCTTCTGGGAATTTTCATTCAATTATTGTTATTCCACTGAGAATCTTAATCCACCATTTCTTTGATTAATATTAAAACATTGTGTGTCACAATAATTTTTGTGTCATTGAGTGTCATTTAAAATAAACAAATTTACAAATCTCCCAATTTTATTTCTTGCTTCTCTTAGCATTCTTAATTGTTGCATCTCGTTGGAGAATATTTCTTTAAGTTTCAGCAATTTTTGTTAGTCCTCTCAGAATTTTGGTTCATCCTGTGCCTGATTAATCGCTCGCGTTCATTTCTTTCTTTCTTTTTCTGGCGTTCTATCTTTAAATATTCGATAGCTTCTCGTCCAAGAGTTTCGAAAGCCTCTCGATAATTTGGTATTTTTCTTGGAGACTTCCTGTTTTAGAATCTCGTCGTTTTAATGCAAATTTTCACCGCTTCTTGTCCTCTATTCGCGAGCAGAGAGGCAGTTAATTCTGAATTATAATCTTCGCTGGGCATCGACGTGAGGTTTTCGATGAGGAAAATATTAGGCAGCAGTCAAGGTGAAATGCGTAGGAAAAAATATGCAAATGAAGAAATTGCGAAGGAACAGGCGACTAGCTTCGAGGAGGAGCAAAAAATCCCCCCGCTGCTTTGCTTCCAGCAGTTCTCATTTAAATCTTAAATCCTCAGTTGATTTTCGTTGGCAAAATTCAAATAAAGTATCGCAATTTCCATTACAATTCTATTAATATTAATTCCTTTTCAATTGTCGTCGAATCTCACGCAATTTCCTGTTACTGCAATCCTAATTAGAAGAACGTATAATTTGACAGGTTTCCAGAAAAACAGGTGTATTGTATCGAAATATTTGACGTTAGAATATTCATCTCATTACATCGATTAAAATCAACATAAATTACTGAAAAATAATATCTACGATCCGCGTAACTTTAAGCGTGAAACCTGAGATTCGTCAAATCAACGAGTTCCATAAATCTAGCGTTAAATATTGTAGATATTTTGTCTCCACATTGCGTAAAATTTTGTTGTAGCCGAAATTTCGTTAGCGAAAGATAAAGCTGACTGCTTTTTGCACTGAGCTCTTCGATTCCGCACCATTAGAGGCAGTAATGACAGGCAATTTAGATCAATGACGAACGAAAGTGTGTCGAGCAATAAGAAGCTTAGAGACCAGAAATTTCGACCGGAATTACAACCCTTTGGAGTTGCTCGAATTTTGCACGGGGAAGCTATTAATGATCGCGACAAGTGGCGGTGCGAATGCATGATTACAAACCACGTCAGCTTCAATTTCTAAGCGTTGCCCTGCACGCACCTCATGCAAATTACCCGCCACAATTGCGTTCCCTTTCGCGAACCGATCGTTTGCGCGCATTCTTTGTCACTGAATCACCCGTATCCTTTTTTCCCAGCCGAAAAGAAAAACGGCGGATAGCGATCTTTCCTAGAAACGGAAAATGGAGAACGCGGCAATGATTCATAAAGCCTAAATGGCGTCTTTGATAATACTACAGCTCGTTGAATCGCGTTATTGATGCACAAAGTGGAGTACGAGCTTCCATTTTTTTTATTTCCACGCCTCTTTGCCATTGTTAGTCTGTGAATTTATTTTGTACGATCACAATTAACCCTTTAACTGTGCTGGACTCAATGTTTTTTCGGCTGACATTCTACGATAGTTTTCTATTACGAATAAAATGAAAATGATTAGCTTTCCATCGATGTTTCCCGTCTTAGACTGCGGATGTTTATGCAAATTCATATTTCTACGATTACGATTAACTCTTTAACTTTGCTGGACTCAATATTTATTAGAATGATAGTCTACGATAGTTTTGTATTACGAATAAAATGAATATGATTAACTTTCCATCGATGTTTCCCGTTTTAGACTGCGGATGTTTATGCAAATTCATATTTCTACAATTACAATTAACTCTAAGTCCCCTATATTAAGCTGGACTCAATACTTTTTAGAATGGCATTCTACAATAATTTTGTTACATTTATTTGCAAGTCCAATTTATTATCCATTACTGTTTTCTCTTATTCAATGTAAAGTTGCAGGAAAAAATACTAAATCATAAGATAGTTCTTAGGAAATAAATGAAAGAAAAATAAAGAGGGCAAAAGGTTAAAGAACTGAGACCAAAATAAGAATTAATTATGAAATTATGGATTTCCACGTGGTCTGTCACGTTGTGCAAGATATCTAAAGTATACTAAAAATTATGATATTTAAAGGGTGAAACAATCCCCGATTTAGGTCCTATTTCTTCAAATTTCTTCTCGTACTCATGAAAATATGAATTTGCATAAAACTCCGCAGTCCATTAATTCCTAGCCAAACAATTAAATGTTTCAATGACAGCCCAACTTTAGATATTCGATATATTTTTACGTATCATACTTCGTGCGTGTTTCTTTGCCATTTACGTTCACCACAAACGCATGAAATGTCGCAGAGTCCTAGTTACGATATTTTAAGGTAGCGAAACTAATCTGCATTTAAATTGCGTTTATCTGTTTCTGCGCACAAAGAAATGAATTTGCATAAAGTATTTACCACGGTCTACAAATATAACTGAACACTTTTAATAATAACTCAACGCTTCGCTGATCTAATATCCAATTAGATTTATTGCACTCGACTACCAATCGCTCGCATTAATCATTTCACTTATTACCGTTCCTTTTCGAATCGCCGTAACCTAATTCCATCATCCCTAAATTCGTTCCATTCGCGTCACCTTTTCAAAGAACTGTTCTCCGCTGGTTTGCAACTTTATCTCTAATTTAATGCAGAAACGTTTCGCCCATTATTCTTCAATTTTTCTAGCATTTATTTAAGTCAGCCGGCGCACCTTGCGCGAGAAGACACTTAGCTCATCCCGATAACTATCGATCTAGCCGGCGATCGACGCGATCTGGGCGGATCCCATGCAAATTGTTCCGCTTTAGTCGAGCTAACGCGTTCACTTGCAGGTTCGCACTTCGGCATTCCAACCGATTGACTCATCGGCGATTGTTTCGAGATAATGATCGACACTGCCGGGATCGAGATCGAGGAGTCGATCGACGCCACGTGTGCGCCCTTTCATTCACCGTTTCGTCGATGTTAACACTAGGTTTACGGAACTCGTCACGTTGACGCAATTCAGATTTCATACCTAAAATTATAGAGACCATAAATATTATTTTCCAGTACTTCATGTTAACTTTAATTAATACAATGGTATGAATATGTATTTTACGCGATTCTTTTCATCCTCACGTTTCTAATTTCGCATTTTTACATATATGCAGTATACGTATTTTTCCGGAAGCCTGTCGAATTATGCAATTGAATGTCTGTAAACGTAGTGTTATCACCTAGAACTATCGAAAATCACGGTTTACTTATTTGTAACAAAGGAATTAAGACGACGAAAGAAGCATAGAACGCAATGGAAATAAATGTTTATTTGTTCCTATTATATCGGGTGTAACATAAGTTTATCCCGCGTTTCCTGATCAGTTTTTAAATTATACAAAAGGGGAACCCTTCAAAATTTCAACCAAAGAAGACGCAGTAGAATGCGAATACTTTTCGCAGTCGCTATACTTGCGTAGAAATCCCACTTCACCCTGATTGCGTAAACAGGCGAATATCACGGTGAATTAGTTCGGTGTTAGACAAGTTGCTGTCCGTGTTACATTAATAGCCTGCACAATATTACATTAATAGCTCGCACAGAGCGTCTTTTGACCGTCGAAGATCGCGTAGAACTGTGTTCAGTCGAGGTCAGGTATTTTCCGTTTACGAGCGATTACCATTCCAAGATTACCATCTTCGGTCGAATAAACGAGCGATTTGATTAACGTTGTAAAAGCAAGTGTGAGATGTAATAAACAACACGAGAATCCATCAGCGACGCGACGTCAATCTAATCTTCGCCGACAAGATTTAATGAATCTACTTTGCAGTGTCTAACAATAAGTAGTTAAATATGCAACGATATCCTCGTTAGCGTCCATTTAATCCAGCGATTCTCAACGAAGATCATCGATTTTTATAAATTATACATTAATAGATATGTACATCTGTGGTTGCTGCAAGGCAAAACGACGTAAGTCACATTTTTAATAATTCAGATCTATGCCTTAACCCTTTGCGGTGGAAAATATTTAAGGTGTTAGTTTTTGGGGTTCAATATTGACGATTATGTTACATAATCGAGAAGAAACTTTCACGTAATTATATTAATCTTGTCGATTATTTTTTTGAGAGTTCAATATATTCGTGATTACGTTACAAAACAGAGAAGAAACTTTCTCCTAATTAGTAACATTATCGTTTATTAATGAAATTAATTTAAGTTATTTGTCGATATTCGTTCACAAAGAATTAATCAAGTTCCGGAGCATAGAATCTGTGTGTCTATCAAACGAAAATACATGGAAATGAATTTCTTACGAAGCCCGATAATTAGCTTACGTGTATTGAAAACTTTAAGCGACTCGAAAGTAAAAACACGTGACGTACGTCGTTTTGTTTTACAACTATGGATATATTTCTAAACATTTGCGTACTCGAGCTTCGACAAAGCTTACGATTCAGGCACGAGTACAAATTACTGATTTTTCGCTGCATTTCAATCGGAAGAGTAAGGAGAAACGTGCGTCAAAAATTCGCATGCAATTAACCCTTTGACTGCGACGCGATATTGGAGTGATCGTCGCTGCTACGAGTTCGTATAATTAGAAATCCATGCATAGTTTGCATCCGCGAAATAGTTAAGCTGAAACGTGAAATAGTAAAATGTTACGTGAATGTTAAATTAAACCTTCAATATAGAATTGGAACTTTAAATTAATGGTAAATTAGGAAATTATTTTATGCTATATTACATAAAATAACGCATGTTAAGTTTTCCTATTTGCCTGTACTAATTTAGGCTGCTTTTCACATCAGGGATTTTTATTTTTTGCAATAACGGGATTTGTCCCGTATATTAAATAAATAAACAAAAAGAAAGATAATATATACATATATAAAATAAAATATAAAATATAATATACCTATATAAAACGAAATATAAAATATAATACCTATGTATATATAAAAATAAAATATAATATTGCCTTTCGCAATCAAAGGGTTAAAGCTTGTTGGGGAAACGAGTGATCGAAGAAAAAAGATTGAGAGTCCCTGATTTAATCGCAAACTGTGTAGAAGAATCTAACAAACGATGCCGACAAATGATTCTTCTGTCGTAAAAATAGTGTTATGCTTTAATAACCGTAGTTCGCAGGCTATTTTTGCTTCGATAATTGCTGTTTCTGTAATTAGATTCCACAAACGAACATAGAAATCTGTAATCTCTATTGAGTAGAATTAATCGCGTCAAATGTCTTCTATCGATTGATGATTTGATCGACTTGGAATCGGTTGCCTAACGCAAACGCAGCTTAACCCCTTTGCTTACAATGACGAGTCACACTCGTGGCACGAATTACACATAAATTCATTAAACATAAGATCTGCTTGCAATGCAGCCGTTATTTTTATTCCAGCTTTAGTTTCCCTTTAGAGGATTAAGAATAACTAAACACAAATGATGCAGAATATATTAATATTTTTAATAAATCTGTAGACTGTGATCTGTTGATGATAGCTTACGTAAGTATAGTAGTTAACGAATTGTAAGGCAAAGGGTTAACACATAGGTTTACGGACGTTAATTGTATAATTCGACAGGCATCCGAAAAAATACATATGTATACTGCATATAAATATTCGAGATTAGAAGTGTGAGGATGAAGAGAATCAATTAGAATACATATTCGTACCATTGTATTAATTAAAGTTACCATAAAGTACTGAAAAATAATATTTATGGTCTTTATAATTCTAGGTATGAAATCTGAAATGCGTCAACGTGACGCGTTCCGTTAACCTAATGTTAAATGAAAACGGAGGACGAACACTTTAAACAAAGAAAAAGAAATGCTCGAGGCAGGCAGACGATCTGTCGAAGCGTAAAATTGCATCTTACAATTGAAACTGTTTTTCTTCTACGATAAAGAAAGTGACGGTGGTAAACGTTCAATTGCAATGATGTCAGCGGGACCTCGCCTAAGTATCGTGAAAATAGACGTGAAATAACACGGACTAAACCGTGAACGATCGTACGTAGCCATGGCGATCGTTGTCGCTTCGCTCGGTATAATTGATGCGTTGTCGTTTCACGGTGTTTCTCTTTCTGGTCCCGCCGCGTTGCGCAACACGATTATTGCGTGCGTTCGCGTAACGAGCCACCATTTTCGCGGCTTATCCGGTTCGCCACATGTGTGTTCCAGTGGTCCATTTAAAACTGGGCTCTTTATATAATAAATAGCAGCTGCTAAGTCGATATTAAATCGCCTGGCTTTTGTTACACTTTTCTTCATTTTCCTTACCAACTTGGAATTTTTCTTAGTTTAAGATTTTTCCTATCTTGCGATTTTGTATAACTTGCAATTTATTGAAATTTCGGGTTAATTCGAATTTAGGATTTTTCCTTTATTTAAGATTTTCATTTATTTAAAATATTTCCTACTTCCTTTTTTCTTCAAATTGGTTTTCGATTCCAAAGTGTGGATAGAGAGAGGGTTAATTAAATACGGTTCTCTTTGCTGATAATAACAGTATTACATATATAGCAATGATTTATAGGGCAAAAAGAAAACTATCGTTATTCGGTTCCACGATCTAAATCCGTGCATTGGAGGGTTAAATTAAGATAAATTGATATCAAATCTTCTAAGTTTTGTAGCTTTCCTTAATTTCTCCGAAATTGAGGCTTGCAAAGTGTTGCGATGCACAAGTTATAGAAGAGGGATCGTTAAATTGATATTAAATCGCCCGAGTTTTGGGACTTTTCGTAATTTCTTTGAAATTGGGGGTTGCAAACTTAGCCGAAAGATCATCAGACGCGATACCGTCCAGATATTCGTTAAAACTTGTATATTTTGTGTTGAAGATAATTAGGGATCGTTAAAATGATATTAAATCGTTCGAATTTTCAGACCTTTCCTAATTTCCTTGAAATTAGGGGCTGCAACTTTACTCGCAAGATTGTCAGAAGCGATAGCTTCGAGATGTTCGCTGAAACTTGTCGAGGAAAAATGAGGATCGTTAAAGTGATATTAAATCACTGAATTTTGGGACTTCTCCTAATTGCCCCTCCTAATTTCGAATTTTTTCTAATCCCTTCGAAATTCGGGGTTGCAAATTTAGTTTCAAGGCTGTCAGACGCGATAGCTTCGAAATATTTGCTACAGCTTCTACCTTTCGCGTCGAAGAGGAACAGATTTTCAATCGTTTGAACTTTGGGACATTCCTTAATTTCTTCAAATTTTTTTACCTTCTTGCAACATTGGGACGTTCGCTATTTTCTACTTTAACGTTAATTTGAATGTGAAACACCGAAATATTGTAAGTGATCTTTATTTGATAAGAATTGGAATTAAAATTGGAATTGATTAAAAAGTGCAGAGTGTTTTTATCGTAATTAAATCATAGGTTGCATCACGAATTACTATTCGGCAGGTGATTAATTAGGAGTTGCAGAGTTAGAAGACAGTTGGACAACACCTTCAAAATATTCGATAGAGGTTGTATCGTTTTCGTTGACGAAAAACGAACGAAAAATTCGTTCGACTCCTCTGAATTTTCTTTGCACCGAAGATGAAAAAATAATAAAAAATATGAGCCCGCTGGTAGGAGAAAATTAATGACTCTGCGATAGCAACAAAAGAAAAAGAATAAAATGGTGCTCAATTTCAATAAATATTTGGTAATCGAATAACTTCACAGGTTTTTGTACCGAGCTTCATTTTAGCACTTTTGATTTAAAATCGAATTCGATGATATTACTATTATTAATATGTTCTTTTTTTGAATTGGGTGTTTACCCGTACGTTGAAATAAACAAATAAATAAATAAATAAAACGGAAAATGTGGCGATATAAAAGTTACTTTTCCAATCCTTCGGCGAGCACACTAAAATACTTTCGTCTGAATTAATCTCGAAAGCAAATTGAGTTGTGAACGAGAGATAACACATAATCACCGTGTCATTCTCTTACCAATTAGTCGGTACTTTTAGGTCAAAATTGAAATTAATGACACGCGATTCGCACTTTGATCCATGACGAAACACACACACATGCGCGCACAGACGAGTTGTCGTTGCAAACAGGAGGAAGTGAGTCAGTTTATGGACGACGAGCAGAATCATGCACGGTTGCGAAGATTCGAGGCGAAATCAAGCTTGGTGTCACGGTCGCACAGCACCGGCAGAAAATTACCTCTTGCCCGCACGTGTTCGTGACTCCGTTTCGTTTCCATTGCGAGACTCACGTGCACTTTTCGTAAACTACACAACGTTTGCTCGCCTTTAGCTGGTCAAGGGGAACTGGTTAGTTCCTGCGAACGTGAAAATTCCTTTAGCTCTAAAACCTAACCTTCGCTCTGGATATCGCAATTCTCAGTAGGATATTTCTCAGAATTCAGAATCGCGTACCGAGTGCTGCTTTCTTCTTCCATTTATTCTAGTTTCGCGCGATAGAATAATTATTTAACCTCCCAGAATCGATCCTTTGAAGTTAAAGACACAATTTTGTAGCTTCGAGAAAGTTAAAATTGTCGAGAGAAGTATCTTCGATGACCTACTTTAATTTACAAATAACGTGCAAATTTCGAACGATAAAATATTTTCTAAATTTTGAGAGATCCAGCTCGGAATATTTGCAAAGATTAATATAATTTAGTTTGTCTAAAGAGCTCTCAGAAAACCCCTTAAATCTTCACACAAACTCGAGAAGTCGATCCTAGAATATTTGCGAAGCTTACTATAATTTAATTTAATATTTTCTTTGATTTGTTTTAATTCACCCCACTTCGAAATGACAGAAAATTTTCCTAATCGTAGAAAATTGACCCGAAAATATTTACAAAGCTTACTACAATTTAATCTATCCAAATAGCTCTCAGAAAAAGCATTAAACCTTTACAAACAAACCCTTAGAAGTTAATACTTTAATTTGGAACACGAAAGGAGTTAAAATTTGCCAAAAGATAAAATTTCCTCTAACCTAGCTTAATTTTCCCTACGTTCTCAATTGATAGAAAATTTTCCTAATCCCAAGAATCATCCTCAGAATATTTTCACAAGTTATCTTTGGAGTTTGCAATGGAATTATGATCGCAAAAGATAGGAATAATAATGATAACCTTTCCGGGTGGAATTTTGGTGTAAAAATAGTAAAATTCGTATGCAATTGTGTATTAGGCTTTGTAAGGTACGATTGCAATCGTTCGATCGTAAAAGGCTGGAGTAATTGTCGGGGCGAGAGGGGAGGGTCACGGCTAGCACCCACGGTAGACCAGGTGTTCGAGATTAATAGAAACAGTTCGATCAGCTGCTGGCGAGAAAGATAAAATCGGCCATTCTTTCACCTCTGCCTTTGTTACCCGTTGGTTAATTTGTAAAGAATGTTCCGCGACGTATGTGTACAGCGTATAGCGCGCGGGACCGCGACTGCTCATATTTCAAGCGTCTCTTTTTTCCAGAGACACATGGACGTTCGTTTTTCAACAGCCAACAGACTCCGCGATTCTATTACCGTGCGCAGAACGCTCATTAACGCCGAAAGTATAATAATAAAATTTAATAGCGCGCGTTTAACTCGGCTTCTAACTCCGAAAAGCAAATGTACGCGTTTACAAATGGAGTAAATTGACGTGGACATATTGAAATATGGAAGCGTTATGTATCGAAATGAATATCGATAAAGAAATAGAAAGAATGGAATAGAAAATTCTAGGCATCAAAAATTTTGAAAGTAACCCTAGATTACTTTTGGTATGTACATATTTTTCGAACAGTTAGATACACGTTTGAAGAGTTGTAGCTTGATAAGTAATTAAAGTAATTAAGGTGCACAGCTAGGATAAACGTGAACATTATGTGCACGACAATTTTGTATTTTGAGATTACAATTTTGATGGCACTTTTGTAATCCGGGGCTAATAAAGTAGACTGCGAATTTTTATGCAATTTTATATTTTACATTAGGTAAGAAAATAGAAGTTTAACCTCCTTCTGTAAGCAACCGGATATCCAGGTAACGATTTTTATAATTTCTAAAATGTTTAGTATCGAAGCTTAAAATAATTACGAATATTTCGATTGATCACACAAGAATGATCAGAAACTAGTTTCACCCCCTAAATACAACAACGTGTGCATTATTTCGGATGTTTTATATATCTTTGCACATTACGTGCATCCCATAACTTTTTGCCCATTTAAACTTCCTTTAAACGTCTAAAAATCCGCAGTCTACTAGTAACAATCATCTCGGAAGTTTTAACGTTACTTTCCCGTAATTTCCGCCTCCTAAATTCTCTGCCTGTCTATTAAAATCCGCTCGAATCCCGTTCCCAATTTCATTCAGTGCAGAAAGCGAGATCTACTTTCCACCGAGCGCTATCGGATAGAAATTCTGGAAATAGCCAGTCGGCGAGCAGATGTTCGAATCTCGTTCGACGGATCCGTCGTCGAAATCGGTTTATTTGCCGAGGGAATCGTCGAAATAAAACACTCCCCGGTTGGACAGCCTAAATATTTACGAGACGTGCCTCTCTTTTCTTTATCTTTCGCCACTGAAAGAAGTCGCCGGAGTAGCGATGGCAGGAAAAACGTTTAAGGGTCTTTCTCTCTCTCTCTCTTTCTCTCTGTGTGTGTCGTAATCGAAGACACTTTAAAGTCCTCAAAGAAGCTTTGGACTGTTACCCCTCTACTTGAACGGTTCAAAGCTAGATTTACGATCGTAGATCGGGAAGAGATATGGAAAATGTCGGTCATTCCTTTTAAGTAGAAACTATGTATAAATACTTATATGTATATAGCGATGGAACTGAGACACGTTTGATACTGTCGACACGTTTATGTTTAGAATAAGGGACGTTGTCCAGATGCGAAATTAATCTTAACTCTTCGCGGACTAGTGTAGGCAAATAGCTGCCCAAACCTTTTCGATTTTCTGGATAAATGTCGATTTTCAAAGCAAGAAATTTGCATTAGTGGCACTAACAGGCGCTTCTGATAATAATTTAGCGAGAATTCGTTAAGTGTTATTCAATTCTGTCCGTAATGAACTCATAATTGACTAGAAACTTCTTAAGTGTCACTTTTTCCCGTCCGCAAAGGGTTAAAACAATTTTATATACCCAAATGCAAGACGAACTTCGGGAGGGGAGAAAAATGACGGTATAGAGACTCGAGACAAAATTCTCGTACAATATGATCATTTTGGCGATCGCGTATCAAAGGAAAATTAGAGCGTTAAATGGTTAATCATTGCGTGTTTGGGAGAACATTGATTCACATAAAAATCGAGCGCACCGTGAATCGAAAGAAAATTAACCCCTTCTGTACGGCTTTCACGAATTGGAAACTAAAACCATAAACAAGAAACAGTTTTTATTAATATGAAAATAGGGTGAATATAAATATTTAAAAGCTTTGTATTATCGATTATGGTGCTAATTTTATTACACGAATGAAAATAGATGCAATAATGTACCATAGTGAAACAATATTTGTGCTCTTGAAAGGTGATTCTCCAATTTTTGAAAACTTATATAGCGAAAGGGTTAATCACTGTGTTCGACAGAATATTAATTCGCATAAAAATTGAACGTAACGTAATCCGCGTGAATTGATAGAAAATTAGAACGTCAAGGGGTTAATAACTCCGTTTGGAGGAACATCGATTCGCATAATAATCTATTGCAACGTAATCATCGCGAATGGAAGGAAAATTAGAACGTCAAAAGGATGATTATTGCGTTTGGGAGAACGTTAATTCGCGTAAAAGTTGAGCGCGGCGTAATCCGTGCGAATCGAAAGAAAATTAGACCGTCAAGGGGTTAATTACTCTGTTTGGCAAGAGTACGAACCGGGATAAAAATCGAGCGCAGCGTAATGATCGCGGTGTATCGCGGGAGCAACATGTGTCTCGGGTCGTTTATTTCCCGGCAGCTTGTGAAATTTATTCATTCACCTAACGAACGTCTCGGTACGAGCTATGAATAGGTAAGGGTCGGTGCTTAAGAGGCCAGAAACAAATCGTTCCTTCTCCCTCCCGCCTCTTCCATCTCCCTCTAAAGTCCTTCTTCCACGAAGGAGTGGAAAAAAGAAAAGAAGTGGCCGCGATTCATATTGTAATTTCGAAAGCAGGATCCATTTATCTTGGCCGGTGGAAGGGAATTTTTACAGGAGATTCGTTATCCTCCGTTCGTCGTCCGGGAATAGTCTTCCAGTCTTCCACGTCGACGTTGGAGGAAGAAAAATAAGAAGCCAAAGAAAAAAGTAGCAGGAGAGAGAGAGAAAAAGATACGACGAAGAAAAAGAAACTATGCTGCTCACCGACTCGTGACCACAATGAACCGTTTCCGTGGTAATAAAACTAAACGTTGTTTAATTTGTATGGAAAGGCCTTCCAGCCTCTTTGTCTCGTTTGTTTCCGTGCCTTTTGTGAAATGTTTCAATACGTTGTTGGCTACGTTGCGTAATAAAAATGGGGAACGAATCGAGGGACCGGAGACTCTGTTGGTAGTTAAATAATAGTACGCTGCTGCGGTGTACGTGTATTTTGCTTCGGTGAGAGACAAACGAAAACTGGCAGACTTTTTTATTTGTACCGCGAGACGGAGGACTTTACAAAGACGCTACGCGATATTCGCGTTGATATGAAGAACGATTAACTTCTACGAATGCGACCTGGGTGGGACATTTTTGCAGTTCATTATCTTTGGTACGAAAGAACTCTTTTTTTTGCAAAAGGGTTTAAATATTTCGCTCGATGGTCACTTGTACATTAGATCGGAGGCTTCGAAGAGTGTATCAGAATTTTTGTAAATTTCTTTTATGGCTAAAACTAATGAAATTAAGACGAAACAGAAGTGATCCGGATTGCAAGTCGCGTTAGTAAAAGAAAACATCTTGCGAGCGAAGATTTAAGTAAACGGTGGTTAAGTGAGATTACGATTATGAAGAATCAATGAAAGTAATCAAAGAGGAGAGATAGAAGAAGAAAGGGGAAGAGGGAACATCGGATAAAGGACAATTTTTAGGCAAGGAAATAAATAGAAAAATTAAAAGGTGCGAGAAGAAGAAGAGGTAGCTTATAAAAAAGAAATAAAATATACAACAATTAGATACTCATATTTCTTTTGAAGTTTTAAGGATTTCATCAAACTTAAACAATATTTGCAACGATACCAGCAACAATAATAATGAAACGATGAACTGAAGAAAGCAATAAAAGAGGAAGAAGAGAAGCTAAAGAAAGGGAAGCCCTAAAAAATGATTAAACGCAATAGAATGAGGAAGGAGATTCAGAATCGTAGAAAGATGAACCGGAAAAACGTTCATTAAAATCAAGGAGAGGTGTCTTTAAAAGAAGACACGGATTACAAAAAGGAGGAGCAAAACATTAAAAGAAGAAACAAAATATAAACCAATTGGATACTCTTTCATTCAACCCTTGCACATCTTCCTATCTTCTTTGGTAACTAAAGAATTTTAATCGATTTACATACTCGCAACAATGTCAGCATCCCAATAAATCGCCAAACTAAAGAAAGCAATAGAACAAGAAGACGCTTCGTCTTAGCAAGACGAAACAGGGGGAAAAAGAGAAGCAGCAAAATACACAAAAAAAGTAGAAACAAAATCTAAAATAACTGGATACTGTTTCACGAGCAAGCCGCGTATTTCTTTCATATTGCACGTCCATCCGGTTGAATCTTAAAGGTCAGCCGAAGTTGCGCAACCTTCGACGATCATTGGTACGGGAGGGATCTACGCGATGCGACGACGATCGCCTCGATCCACGATATCGAATAGATCGTGAACAAGCGAGAGAGGCGAGAGAGTTGATCGGAACCCGGGCCAGTTCTGGCAAGCGATCAGCAAAGATGGAAAAGGCCGCGAGATAATAGGGGGAACAAGAGGAAGAGAGAAGGTGGTCGTTGTTGACACTCGGGGTGGCGATTTGCGAACCAGGTGGCGGCCGATTGGCGGTTCTAAAATTGACCGAACACCGGATTGGCTACACTCGAGTCGACCTCTTAGTCATCGTTCCGGATTTGGAAAATTGGCCTGTTGCCGAATTTCCTAAGCCCTGCCGAAGGGTTTCCTTCCACTACTCCTTAACCAGAGCCTCCTATTCCTTCTTTTCTCCATGTTTCTTTTTTCTTGCTTTCTTTACTTTCTCCCTCCTTTGGTAGTTTTATTCCGGTGCGGAGTTGTTTGGAGAATTACTGTGGGAAGATGCGGCCGAGAAGAAGAAAAAGAAGAAGAAGAAGAAGGAGAAAAAGATTCCGCTGCTACTTGTTTCCCCCTTTTTTCTATAACATAGTGGCAGATGCGTGCACTTTTGCGAAACTCGAACTCGTATTTAGGCAACTATTATATGTATATCCGACCACTACTCGAATTACTTTAGGATAATTTTATTGGAAATCATCGAGCGAAACGTGTTCTCGATTTTAGCGAAAAAGAAAATTAGGAAATCCTGATTAGTCGATTAATACAGCTTCCTGAACTCCAGCTTAATTAAATTATTTTAATTATGAACCCTGCTGTGTGATCTTTGAGATTATTCTTGATAAGTTTCACAACTCTGGGAAGAGATATCTTCGACATAGATATTGAAACTTAAGTTTATAATTATCAAGAACAAGACCCTTATACTTGTGTTAACATTAGGGAATGTTTTAGAACAATAGTCAGAAAAAAATCAATAATCGATGGGATTTAACACTACGTTTAAGGTCATTAATTGCATACTTTGACAGGCTTCCGAAAAAATAAGTACACTGCATATAAATATTCGAAATTAGAAGCTTGGGAAGAGAAGAAGTCAATTAGTGTACATATTCCTACCATTGCATTAATTGAAGTTAACATAAGCTACGGAAAAACAATATTTTTGGCGTATTTCTTTAACCCCTTGCCGTATGATTAATTTAATACCTACTCGTGCTAACGTTAGCTGATCATTGCTTTCATACCGCGTCACGTACAAGTCATTCGAATACTATAGGTAATTTTCATTTAAGAACCCCCAATCTTATAAAACAAAGCTAAAATTAAGTTTCATCCCCGATATTACCAATTTTTATCGAATCTATGCCATAAATTTATAAAACGAGTGTGGTCCGTTATCGTAATGCAAATGGTTAAGCATGAAATTTAAAATGCGCCAAATTATCGCGTTCCGTACTCCTAATGTTAACGAACGAACCGATTGTGGTTAGATCAGCGTTGGCAAGAGGAATAGGAAAATGTCAAACGCGGTGGGACAAACTGAATCCTCGATGATTATCGCCAAGTTTTATTGCATGTGAGCCACGTCCCGTGGATGGTTTTATTTCTTGGAAAAACGCATTCACCCCATTCTTTCGCGGCGCGAAGCCGCGGCGCTGGCCTTCGGATTATGCGGTAGGCAAGAAAGCCGCGTTTACAACGAGAGAACAGTGAAACACACTCGTTCCTCGGATGGATTCGAAACGGTGACCCTGGCTCACTAACCCTTTTTAACCGGGGAAACCTTCGCTTCGCCTCGTAAACACACTCTGGACAGAGGCACGATGTCGCAACCGCGATGGCGGCTCGCGGCCGACCGCCTGCAGCATCCTTCGCTCTCTCGTTTTACCTTTTCTGATCCTCCGCAATTTAATCCACCAAACGATCCTGAATTCTCGGTTTCTCGGGAGTATATACGTGCACTTTCATAATTATGAAAGTGGTCCGTGTCAAAATGTAAAAATGAATGAGTTTATCAGTTACTTCGCATCGCGTTATTTATTAAACTCAATTAATTCAATGTAATTTTTTACGATATTGTAAAAAATGAACCGTTAGATTGCGCTTGTTCGTTCAACGTTATATGGAATTCATTTAGTGTTAATTATGAAAGTGGTGTATATATCTCGAAACGAGAAATATATCACTTAGATCACTTTCATAATTAATGTTCGGGAATTAAAGTCTTTTAATAAATCCCTTTCAGAAAGTCGAATCTAATCAAGTGAAACGTAAATTTAGTTGTAGTTTAAATAAATGGATAAGCGGAGAAATTTCGCGCGACGATTATTAATTTTGTATGACTGTAATCGATTTTGGTAAGTCTAAAGTCTAAACGCAAAACCTGTTACGTTAATAGTTAAACAAACTCGTATTATGACAATATTCTCGTTACTCGTTCGAACTATTATCTACCTAAATTTCGAGAGTTTCGAGTCCTAAAAGTAGCACAAGTCTCGAGTTTCAAGAATTCGAAGCCATTTTGAATTTCGAGGGATTTCTAATATCATCTGCACATTTATTCGAAGTAATTTGCAAAAATGCAAACAATCGGAGACATCTCGTACGCTATTTTTAATTCTGTTTTCCGTTTTTCTTCACTCAGACGGCAGGCGTTTTTAATTTTAGCTAACGAGTAATTGCAATTCCATCAGGATAACGGCATTCCTTCGTCAAAGACAATCAATCCTGCGAGGGAGCTCGAAAATACGAATCTTCGCAACCGCTTATCGTTTGCAAATCTCTCGAGGCTCGGCCGATTGGACCAAGAATAGATGCGCAGTTGTATGCAAATGTTTTTAAACGCCATTGAATCAGACGATGATCGCCACGGCTGATCAAAGGAGAGCCACCGCGAGCCTGTCATTTTTAATTCCGTATATGTGCAATAATTGCTATGTACGAGGGAAACGTCGCGTTGCGTCGCGTCTAACGCAAGAATTTTAAATAGACTTTATCCCTTCGTCTCCCCGACTCACGACATTTACTGATCGCGGAAGCTTCTGCATCTCGATTCGTTGGTAAAACAAGGAGCTATTATAAAGTTTGTTTTTCCCTTAGAAAAATTCCCTACTGTGCCAATTATTTTGATGCTATGAAATAAGAATGGATTATTCAAACATATTAAGAAATATCTAAGGATGATTATAAGATCTACTATAGCCGAATACTTGATCAAAATTTTCAGGAATATCTAAGAATGATTATAAGATCTACTATAGCCGAATTTTGTTATCAACATTTTAAGGAAGATCTAAGGAAGATCTAAGGTTGATTATAACATCTATTATAGCCGAATTTTTTCATTAAAAAAAAAGGGGAAAAAAAATATTATGAAGTCTTTTTGACAAAAATTCCTTACTATTAAATTGTGCACTTTTATGCAAATCCGTCTTCTTAAAATTAAAAACGAAGGAAGGAGACATTAATAAGGGGTTGTTTCAGCCATTAAATTTTGTAATTTCTACCCTACTTTGTATATTTTTTATACTGCACTTCTCTGCACATTTAAGTTTCCCATAAATGCATAAAAAGTCACGGTCTACTTGTTATACTACGTACGTATTCGACTACGGATTTTATGTAATATCGTGGCACGAAGAAACAAAGTTTGGAAACTCGTGAATTTTCCACGGAATAACGTTTACATTTTAGAGCTAAAATACCATAAAACGATGTTTCTATCTTTTGCTCCATTAGCCTACAACGCTAATTATACTACGTACTTATCAGATTAAGGATTTTATGTAATATCGTGGCACGAAGAAACAAAGTTTGGAAACTCGTGAATTTTCCACGGAATAACGTTTTCATTTTAGAGCTAAAATACCATAAAACGATGCTTCTATCTTTCGCTCCATTAGCCTACAACGTTAATTCCTCGGAAAATATAGCGCTACCGGAAGTGCGCGCAGCTTATAATTCCACACTCAAATCCTCTAATTACCTCAGCAAATAAAACCCATGGCAAACCCATAAAGAAAAGTCTCCCTAATGTCCACTCATTAATCTTCCGCGGCTGAATATTCCGAAAACAATTTGTCAGGTAATTTAACTGCCGCCTAACCGGAAGTCAACTAATCGCTACTTAAGCCGCGCGATTCCGATCGCCGATAGAAATTTTCCAGACAGCGTTGTTCCAATCTTGGTACTTGGAATCTGGACTACACGTAAACACAGCGAACGGAAAACGACTGGGAATAACGATTGTGGGTGGTTCTCATGTGACTATCCTTTTCTTTTACGATTCGTCCTTCGATTGCTCGACGTCCTGTTAAACGGTTGCATAAAACGCATCGGCGCGGCGGGACGCCGATGAAATCGATTACGTTTCAAGCGAATCGATATCGCGAAGTTTTCGGTGGCTTCTGCGAAGCTTCACCGTGCGGCTAATGTTATCGACGGGGGCGATTTATATTGTATAAATCGTTGGTTCTTCGAACGATAGCATCGATCAGTTTACCGTGAATTATCGATGCGTTTGAGGAAGCGAACGAAGAAGCCCGTATCTAGAATTTACTTTTCGATAAAGGAACACGGAGATAGTTCGTTACGACGATTTGAATGATCGATGAAATCGTAGAAAGTACTGAAAAGTTTTAGTTGGATATTCGATAATGGCGAAAACTCGAATCGACTTCTAGGAACCATTGAAAGTTTCGAGATATATATGTTCAGTTGAAACTTCGAGCACTGAGCTCGTAGAAATTATCAATTGCGATAGTTCGAAGAGTTTCGTGGAACATGAATTGAAATAACTCCGTTTCCATTGGATTCCCCCTCCTTTAATTACCATTGTATCTTCTTCAAGTGCAAAAACACTTTTAGAAACGACTAAAAGAATGGCGAAGAATGTACTCAACATGAAACTTCAATGCGTATATTCCTATTAAACTCGTTCGAACTATCAAACGATCGAAATTATTGTTCTAAATAAGAATTATAACTTCTTTAAGCCACACGTACAAATGAGCGAAAGTACCGAAGGATGTTCCAATATAAAATTCCAAATATATATTTCGACCAATTCCATGTAAATTATTGAATGATCCAAACTACTGTCCTAAATAGGACTTATATTCATTCGTCAAGCATAAAGCAATTCCTAAAGACGAAGTAATTAAGTAAATTTTGCCGAAACTTAACGCGTTTCGCGAGTTGACGGTAAATACTGTTCCAAACTTAGTTGCTGCAATATTGAAATATTGGGAGAACATTACTCATGGGGAAATGGCGATTAATTAAATAGAATTCACCAAACAAGAGGCTAGAAATTTGTGGGCCATTTTTACGGAAAGCTTTTCAATTATACTTCTCTTCCATTTAATTTTCTTCTTCCTAAATAATCATGTTATCTTTCCTAACCACAAATCAACCCCCGAAAACAAGAAAATGAATGAAAATAAGGTTTACCTATCTATGGATCCTCTTTTCAGAACGCTTCCCAATTTTACTGCTTCTCCATTTAATTTTCCTTTCGTTAAATAATCATTCTGCACTTCTCAAACTCAAATCAACCCCCATAAGCAGGAAGAACAGAGAAAAGAGATCCTACAGATCTATGGGGCCTTCTTTCGTAACTCTTCCAAATTTAATTGCCTCTCCATTTAATTTCCCTCTTCCCAAATAATTATGCCACCCTTCCTAACTACAAATCAACCGCCAAAACGAAGAAGAACAAAGAACCATATCGCGAAGCTTTCTTAACGATTTCTACCGCGCCATTAAATAATGAAATTTGTCTTAAAAAATATGAATAATCAGAGGATCAGATTTTCGCAAAGGGAGGGTATATGTATTATAGCTAATTGGTTTATCGCGGAGCAGGTGACCTCGTTAGAGGCGTTGCAACGCAAAGGCAGGTTGCATAACGTTGTGTCATTAGACTTTCCTCGAAAAGCATCGCGTCCATAAATCCCTTGTAGCTGTTGACACCGCGTAACCGTGCAGCAGGTCTTATTCACCGGTTTATTTTTAAGCGTACTCCCCTCTGTGTCGGCCCGAATTACGTAAGGAGCACGTTTGAAGGGTGAAACGTCGCGGAGAGTTCGGGGTGTGTTTCTCAACGGGATGGAACCAGGCCAGTTCCTATCTACTATACAACCCTGCATATGTCTTTCAACCCTGATACAAATATACACCTACAACATTAATTCTTACCCTTTTCTTGCTTTGCTGTTTGAATGAATTAACACTAAAACTACCAGCGACTAAATTGTACTTATTTGTATCAAAGAAATAAAAGTTGCTGTCTATTATAGAACCCTGCATATGTCTTTCAACCCTGACACAAAATACACCTACAATATTAATTCTTGCTCTTTTCTTGCTTTTACTGTTCGAAAGAATTGACATTAAAACTACCAGCGACTAAATTGTACTTATTTGTATCAAAGAAATAAAAATTGTCTGCTATACAACCCTGCATTCGTCTTTCAACCCTGATACAAATATACACTTACAACATTAATTCTTACCCTTTTCTTGCTTTGCTGTTTGAATGAATTAACACTAAAACTACCAGCGACTAAATTGTACTTATTTGTATCAAAGAAATAAAAATTGTCTACTATACAACCCTGCATTCGTCTTTCAACCCTGATACAAATATACACCTACAATATTAATTCTTGCTCTTTTCTTGCTTTGCTGTTTGAATGAATTAACACTAAAACTACCAGCGACTAAATTGTACTTATTTGTATCAAAGAAATAAAAATTGTCTACTATACAACCCTGCATTCGTCTTTCAACCCTGATACAAATATACACCTACAATATTAATTCTTGCTCTTTTCTTGCTTTGCTGTTTGAAAGAATTAACATTCAAATTAATTGTATTGTGAATTTTAATTTGTGTGTTATTATGAATATCGTAAAGTCAGTGAATTTTTATGAACTCTTTAAATAAATAAAAATTGGTTAGCGAACTTTTTTCTCTTATCGCGAACCGTATATTTTACTATCCTAATTAATTTTATCAATTTGAAAGTGTTGGTTCAAAGAGATAAGAATTTATATAAGAATAAAACGAGGACAGAAGAGGAAGATAAAAGCGAAAAAGGGGTGAAATCATTGGGTGGAGAGATTAGTGAAAATTCTCGGAAGTTCGATCACGGGATTCGCTCGGTTAATACAGCTACCGGATTTTCTGTTTAACGATGATAAAAGCGCAAGGCCGTGATTGGTAAGGGTCAACCTTGTCACCAAGCTGTGCCAATTATCTCTTCTTGGAACAAGGTCCGCGGAAGATTGCGCGCATCGTTGCGAATTCTACGAGTGAATCCGACAAACCACGTTGCGAACTTCTTGCAACTTTATTCGCCTTGCTCCCACACATTTGTCGTATAGAAATACATACACGTTATATTTTCTTAATTAAACGAGCGAGCAATTTGTATTTTGCGCCGTTATCTAGAAAATAGTCGGCGAATATGCGGTGGTATAATATTTAAGTATGCAACCCCCATTGAGTGAGACAGCTGGTCGCGTGTTGACCCCCATGGCGATGCAACCGGTCTCTCGTCTTCCCATGCCTATAGGGTGTCCCATAGAAATAGAACCTATAGAATGGAAATCGATTTCAAGCTATACGATGGCAGATTTTTGCGGTAAAATTATTCGACTGCCTCGAAAGATAAATTAGAAAAATATGGATTTAATCTGCGATGGACAAAGAGGAGATTTTCTATCGGAGAGGTTCCAATATTTCACGAATTCTAACCCCGAATAAATTTAGGATAGAATTGTTTAACACAAGAAATATCAAAGTGGTTAAAATAACTTGCGTGTAATTTTTTACGGAAATTTTACAAACTTAAAGCAATGCATTTTTTAAGATTTGCGAATAGAGATTTATTTTCTTTGCATTATTTATTTCTGTATACCTTCTACTATTTTTATTACCTTCATGCAAATAAGTATACTTTAATTGCCGACAGTTTTAGCGTTAAAGAAAGCCGATAAACAACTTTTATTACTTATAGAATGACCTAATACTTCACGAAGTCCAATCCCACAATATAATAAACTGAATTCTAATTAATACCGAACTCCAAAAATAAACGATTCCACTTCCTTTAGCAAACTTACATCAAAAAAAGATCTTTATAGGATTACGCAGACTTGTAAAACACTCGAAGCTAATACTTGACGAATTGCAGCCCAGAAATGTAATAATATTGAATTCTAATTAATACCGAATTCCAAAAATAAACTATTTCGCGTCTCTTGTCCAACTTACAACAAAAAAAGATCTGTATAAGACTACGTAGACTTGTAAAGGAGTCGAAGCTAATATTTGACGAATTGCAACCCCGAAATTTAATAATATTGAATTCTAATTAATACCGAATTCCAAAAATAAACTATTTCGCTCCTCTTGTCAAACTTACAACAAAAAAAGATCTGTATAAGACTACGTAGAGTTGTAAAGGAGTCGAAGCTAACATTTGACGAATCACAGGCCTGAAGTATAGTTCGAGGTGCAAGGAATGGTCGCGTGGGCGAAGCGGATAAAGAAAGAAGCGTCAAAGTAGAGGAAAAATGTCGGATGGAATAGGATGGAGACTAGCGAGGCACGTTCTAAGCGATCCATAGATCGCGATTGATATTCCACGCGTGGCTTACGGTGCCGCATTATTCCGAGGCGTGCACGCCGCCTGAATAAAACGTCCGTGCACCTTACAATCGGCTCTCGACGCCGATTTGTCGGCGAATTTGTCGATACCGATTGCTGCACTCGCTCGCCTGGGTCACGGACGATTTGCAAATTTATTCACCCATTGTAATTTTCGTTCGCGAACCGTACGATAGCCTAACGTTACTAAAACGTGCCATCGAGATGCTATTTTTTTGTGCCAGAATCCAATAGAGAAGCTAGTAATCATTTTATTCTAAGTTGGATGAGGAGGATTTTTAACATCTACACTGTACAAAACGATTTTGTTACACCAATTTTTTTTGGTCAGGCTCTACGTTTCATTTACATAACGGTAAATGTTTATACTCGCATGATGCAAACCGTATTAATGTATTCGGTTTTAATTAATCGGTAATTGAACTCCGAAATAAATATAGAGATATGCAAATATTTCTTGTAGCCACTACGTAGAGATATGTATTTATACGATTTGAAAGGTGCTTAATATTTTGTACAATATTTGCATACTGTGTTACATAATTTCGCAGTGGATAGGATCTTTAACCCTTTGAAGTTGGTTGTCCAAGCTTTTTTGATCTTTTGGATATATGTATGTTAATTTTTAAAGTAGAAAATTCAAATTATTATCATTAATAAATTACGAACACTGCTGTTTATAATTGGACAAGAATTCGTTAAGTCTCGTCCGCAAATTCTGGTAATCGAGCGAAAATTTGTCAAATATAATATTATTGTTGTTGTATCCGCAAGGGATTAGTACACTATTCCACTACCCTAAGTTAACCAACGAAAAAGCGTGGAATATTCCCAAAGAGCATTACCATTTTGCAACGTAAAATTTCACCGCAAAACTGAATTAAAGAACTGCGAACACATGTTTAATGGCTAATAATTATCATCGTTACTATTATTAAATAAATTTGCTCGCTAAGATATTAAAACAGCGTGGAATGCTGCGACAAGCTTCACGATGAAAAAGACCCCGAGTGTCTTACGGTATTAAAGTTTTGCTCGTCGAAAGAATCCTTCTTTATCTCGTGGACGTTTTGGAGCATAAGTTTCGACGATTTGGAAGAGCGGAACGAAAAATGGTCGAGACGACGGATAGAATGTTCGAGGCAGGGGCACTTAAGCCTGGTAATCTCGTAATGCAATTCTTTCGGACGACTAATTCGACGAAGTGAGCAAATGGCCCCTTCCGTTCGCTTTTTCTGAGGGGAACCAGACGAAAATCAATACTGACTACACCAGGCCCCCTGTTCCTGCATTCGTGCCTGCCAACCACGATGTTCCTGGGGTTTCGTGATCCTACCCGTGTTCCCTGCATTATTTTCCCATTCGAGAAATAATTTATATCTACCTACGACGATGGTACGATTTACCAGCGGTGTAATTTACCAACAAGATTGTCTCGCGAAAGAAGAGAAAGAATATTTAATCATTTTCCAAGTATTATTTCTCTTACGATTCTCTATTCTATTCTTCTTCGAAGTTTTATTTTGTCCCCTAGAATAAAGCGTGGAATAAATTTGAAAGTATTTTTTCGAAAAACCGTGGCTTGTACTTCCTTATTAATATGCGAATGTGTTTTCATTTATGATAATTTATATGTGTAGGATATATATTTTGTAGCCTTCGATGTGCAAGAATATATAAAATGTTCTACCATTTTTCTGCTGAATTCACAATTCCTTTTTTTGTTTAGCAATTATTTCGATTTTTCTCGGGCTCTATTTTTTTTTATCTTTCAAGGTACTATTTCTTCCTTTAAATTTAAACAATTTTCAGAGCGTGGAAGTTTCTTCGTCAACATTCTTCGTTTATAATGAATCTCTAATACGTCATCAAATCTTCTTCCATTCTTCTTCGAATCCCATTTTATATTTCTTCAAAATACCATTTCTTCCTTTATATTTAATTTTCACCATGCAGAATCTTCTATACCAAAATTTTTCGTTTACTACGAGCCTTAAATAATTCATTAAATACTCTTTCACACTTTCTTGAATCCACCACTTCGTTTCCTTTAACAATTATTTCTTCCTTTAAGACTTAAACACTTTTCAAAGTGTTTCCTATGATAATTTAATAATCTCATTCTCTAATAACGTAGTTCAGGTTTCAACCAATTCTTAATACAGTTTTCTATTTCTCTTTGGTCTTCGATCATTATTATTCTTTCTTCTTTGTTGCGCTAAAAAAATGTTTCAAATTGTTCGCAGAGGCACTATTTTTATAGTTTTAATATTTTTACATTTCACTCTGGATCGCTAACAAGAGTATCTGCAGCAGCGGCTGGGGCTCGCACGAACAACAATACGATTCTTTGGTCGGTCGTTGCATTGGTCGAGCGCAATATTCGTGGCGAGAGCCGGTATCAGCCGGCTGACAATCGTTAATTCTTCACACAAGGCAACAATTGTCAGTGGTTCTCCGTTTGTAGCACGATAAACGCGCGAGTCCCTTGTAATTGCTTCCTGGTTCTCCTTTGTGTTCGCGTTTTCTTCGCCTTTTGCTCCCCAAGAGACCAACTCCGACTCCGCCGCCATTAACCATACAAGCGAGCCGCCATTTACGTAACACACATCCGGTTCGATAGATTTACCGACGATATGATCTGTCCCGTGCACTTTTCATTTCGTTTCGTGATTAAATTGCTATCTGACGCGAAATTTTGAAGCTGTAGCCGCCATCGCGGAGAGTAAAACGAAATATTTTCCTTAACTTGCAGGAGAAATTTGCTTAAAACGCATCTTAATTTCTTTTTTAACTCCTTAATAATTATGATCGATCATTGAAGAGTAATTAATTACTAGACTGAGTATCTTTGCGCATTTATGGGAAATTTACATGTGCAAAATTTTGATTTGTTTCGAGATTAAATTGTTATCCGACGCGACATTTTGAAGCCACTGTTGCGGAGAGTAAAAAGGAATATTTTTTTAATTTGCAAGAGAAACTCATAAGTTGCTGAAATCGCATCTTAATTGCTTTTTTAATCATTCAGTGACTATTATTCGACTTTGAAGAGTAACTAATTGATAGACTGCGGATCTTTATGCATTCGTGAGAAATTTAAATGTGCAAAAAGCTGTGCAATGCAATCGGGGTGCAAAAATACGCAAAATGTAAGACTAAAAGAGAAAAGGGAGAGAAAAATAAAAAATGACAGATGTGGTTATATTTACTACACTTGACAACTACAATTTTAGAATTAGGAATTTCATACAGGACATCTGTATTATTCCAAAAAAAGAAATAGATGAAAAGGCGTTACCTATATATACATTTACTGACAAAAGTTAAGAAACAAAGTAATCATTTCCATATTTTTCTGTACTCTTTATTTTCTGAGGTATATAGATTAGAATTAAAAATAGGATAACTTATTGTTTAGTAGCATATGTAATGCTACCTTTTTATGTTCGTTTTTATTTTAAGCTATTTATCTCAAAAGATGAAGAATATACAGAAATTTGCAAATGATTACTTTGTTTCTTAACTTTTGTCAGTAAGTGTCTATTTAATGCATGAATAATCTAAATTGTCCTTATCCTTATAATTATCTTTGTCCTCGTCTTAAATGTATAGCCACTGTTGTATGCAAAGTAAAGTACTAATTGTAATGTCCAAAGATTGAAACCGATCCCTATTTAGGCTCCATTTCTTTAACAATGCCTATAAAAACATGAACTTGCTTAAAGATCCGTAGTCTACTGGTTAACAATATTATTAATTAACTGGAGTAAAATACTTTAGTAGAAAGGCGAGTTTGGGATAAGTGGTTGAATTCAGAGAAGGAAGCTTGTTGTGGTTTGGGTGTTTAAACGGATACTTGGAAAAATGAATGTTAGATAAAAATAGTAATTACAATTGTTTATGCGCGAATGTGCATAGGGCTAGGAATATCGATTGCGTCGTTTGCATAGGTGTTTGTCTATTTTAGGCGATGATTTTACAACCTGCAGTTGTGTGTTTGTTATTCGCAAAGATGTTTTGCATCTCTGCCACTTGTTTGCGGCGGTGTTTCCTTCGAGATTTGCCAGTTTGTGCACATTGAAACACGTTCAATTGTATTTTAGGTAGTAAATTCGACGGACATTCTCCGCCACTTAATAATAATTCTGTGGTTAGATGGCGAAACGTGACACGTGCATTTTTCTTCATTTTACAACATACTAAAGTAATTTTAAAATTTGTTCAGCTACGAAAAATCGCAGTACTCTTAAAAGTACAATTTCTCCTATTAATGATCATTTAAAATTGTTGTCACTTTAGGTTTGGTTAATCTCGTAAACAAATTCACGTGTATATGAATTTCGACGATACTTGCAAATATCAAACACTGCCAAGAAACAATTAGAGAACCGCAACATTGAACGAATCCAACCAGTTTAAAGCAAAAAGATGCAAATAAACGATATAAGTTCGATAGATTGTTTTACTATTTATACAAACATTGTGAAAAAGATTGACTTTAAGACCAGAATCAAAGCGATATTTCACAGTTCGTGTAAATATCCAATTTACAAAAACAGCGTATTAATAATAATAGTAGTAACGTCACAATATTGCGATCCTCTAATTGTTTTAAGCAGCCTATTTTCCATCTAACCACAGAATTCGATTTACAGTGACCACAAAAGGTATTTGCCCATACTCACACTTTTGAACGCAATGATTTTTTAATAGATTTAATATTCCATTTCTATTCCATCTCCATTCCAAATTTTGATAATCGAGTCGTTACTTCATTCTATTACACGGTAGGAATCTTAACGAGCTTGCACCTAATATAAATAGTACCTAAATGTTAAAACAAATGCAGCGGTACGCGAATACTTTTCGTAGCCGAATCTGCAGCGCCGTCGATTTCTAAAATTACTTTCATCGACAAGGAAGCGAAATGAGAAGTTGCTTCACTGTTAAAACGCAATAGGGAACAATGTCAGTAGTTTAGTCGACTGGCAATGATTGAGCAACATCGGATGAGACGATAGACCGAACGAGGGGTCGCGTTCGCGGAACGTGTCGAAGAAGAACGAGATCTATGCTCTCACCTATGCGCTCGCAATAGGTGCGTATGAATCGATTTATAGCGTTCGCAGAATTTGATCCGTTTGGCAGGCGAACCGAGCGTTTTCTCAGAGGCGCTGGCGCTAAATCTCGCCCTACATACACGGTGTGCCAAGATTTTTCGTCTTCTACATCTTTAGGACGAAGGGTCAATCGGGTCATCCACGAGGGACGCCATTTTTCACCTTTTACTGCGCTATATATCATCTTTAAGCGCTGCTCTACGTAGCAAATTTGCCCATCCCAATATTCTATCCATCATCTTGCAAAGAAACCTTCTCAAAATCATTTCGCTTAAATGTATTAAGCTTTTGCTGTGTAAATTATCCTATATAGTATGGAATTTTTTATAGACATATTTATACCCCTTTATAGGATCTAATTTGGGATCCATCTGACCAATTTTCAAATTTATTTCGGAATAAAATATTTGTCTGCAGTTATCAATTTTGCACTTCTTCGCTTTTTCAATACCTAATCTTCCACCTTCCAATCCTTTACTTTCCAGTTTTATACTTTATAACCTTCTGATTGCTAATTACTAAACGTCCCACTATCTAATTTCCTTCTTTCCAATCTTACATTTTCTAAGTCCTAATCTTCTGATTCCTAATTTCCCAATATTCAGTTTTCTGATTCGCACTTTACCAATTGCCAACTTATCGATACCCAATTTATTATTTGCCAATTTGCCAATTTGTTTATTCCTAGTTTTTCAATGTCCCAACTTATTCGTCTCTAATTTGTCGACACCCAATTCGTTAATTTCTAATCTTCCATTTTCCATTTAGTTCTCGAATTCCCTAAATTCTAATTTCTCAATTCTCCAGTTTGCCACCTTTTTCTCGCATGATTTCCCAATTTCTCAGTTCCCCCAATCGACTCCCTTTAACACTAGGTTTACGGAACGCGTCACGTTGACGTATTTCAGATTTCATACTTAAAATTATAGAGATCATAAATATTAGTTTTCAATACTTTATGTTAACTTTAATTAATACAACGGTATAAATATGTATTCTAATTGATTCTCTTCATCCTCACGCTTCTAATTTCGAATATTTATATGCAGTATACGTATTTTTCCGGAAGCCTGTCGAATTATGCGATTAACGTCCGTAAATCTAGTGTTAATATCGTAACTCACGTCCGTATGCCGTATCGTTGCTCGCTCGTATTGCAAAATAACGTAGGAAAAGTATGATTGCTGTCATGAAATGAACTTGGCAGTTACCAGTTCGCCCACGGGAGCCGCGAGAGCCATTCGACTGTCTTCTCGTGACCAAATCGAGTACGGTGTCCTCCTCTCTTGTGGCCCGCTATCTCGGCGAAAATTTACATTCTACCGTTTTTACCGTTGAATTTATTCGATCGTTCCCCCTACACGCCGTGTCTCTTTCTGTTTCTTATTTGGTCCGTGTTTGCCCGGCCCGTTGGAAACATTAATGGCCCGTTATCGGGCCGTTAAATTCATACTTTACGACCGTGCTATACGGTACACAATTTTATTTTTACTGAGAAAACGTCTCGCGCGTCCATAGAGAAAATAAATAGAATGAATAACAAAAACGAGGCAGCGAAGAGAAAGGAGAATGCACAGCGCGCGACTAAATGGACTGGAAAGCGAGGAACAAAGAGAGAAAAGAGATTCGAGAGTGAAAATGGTCGGATGCTGGAGTAAACCACATTCGCCTACATTTCAAACCAAAGCTGATCGACGTAATTAATTGCATGAATAACGCTCAATCCGCCAATTTTGCAACACACTTTCGCAATGAACCTTATTCAACCTTCGCTGCTCTTTTTCTTTAAACGCTATATTGCCCGACGGAGTTATGTTAACCTGTCCACTATTACAAAATCAAATTATTATTTCACAATCATTAGCAATAAATATCTTAAAGGATAGACGTACAAAACACTTAATTTCAGCCCTTTTTCATTCACATTACAGCATTTGCAAATATTTCTATACTTGTAATATCCAGAATAGGAAACTTTGACTCTAAAGAGAAAGCAATCAAAGCAAAATAACCCTTTCGCTACGAAGGGCGTATATATACGTTCTTGAAGATTCGAGTATTCATATCGTTTCTCCACAGTGTAATATTACCTCTGCTTTTATTTTCACAATTATATTAGACCACAATAGATGATATAAAGCATCTAAACAGTTATATTTGTCCAATTTTCGTATTAATAGAAATTATTTCACATCTACGATTGTAGTTTTCACTTTCAGGAAGCCGTAGCGAAAGGGTTAAGGGCTTAAATAACCGCTTAAAAGGGTTGACGAATATAGCTTATCTTTCTTTTAAGCAGAAATCTATAACTTGCCCCAAACATGCAGCAAAACATAACAAAGCACGGCAATTGTATTTAACACGGGATAGCAATTTACTTTTGCCAAAAACAAATACCGAATCGCCGAGAAAGAAGTGCATAATTCATCGGTGCACGTACTAAAAATACTTGACTGCCTATTCGTCTACGTCCACCGGCAAAGGGTTAAAGTTTCGAGGTTGTCTCTAGTTTTCCTCGCCACCATGTACGTTATCCATTTACACGGTCCATTAAACGAGTTCACCGAGCGATCATCCCGATCAATTGAAGCCGAAAAATACATAAAAGTTCATTATGCACGGCGATTAGCACAACTAGCGACCCGAGAGAGAGCGAGAGAGGGGGGGGGGGGAGATAGAGAAAGACTATGAGCAACCTTTTCACGGTCTCATTCTCTTCGACGCGACGGTTGCATGTTGGCTGCAATTACGCGAAGCAAGCCGTAATATTGCGAGGATTGCGGAGCTGTGACTCAGCCAATGATGACGTAGTAAGTTAATACATACGTGCTACGTAGCAGCAAGAGAGTAACATGGAGCAGGGAGGAGAGAGAGAGGAGGTGCGGAAAAGGAGCAAAACGGTGGAACGAAAGCATGGTTGATGCGGTTGCAGCAGGGTGCACGATGACGCGACTAGTCTGTTTACCGCGATGACGTAGGTCAGTTATCCACCTCGATAGAATGCCACGAGGTTCCCCGTTACGTAATCACCACGTGGCCATTTATTTGTCACGCGTGTTTGTGTTTCTCTACACGGAGGAGTTCGTCAACCCCTGTGGCTTTGCTTAATTAGAATGAACAGATTTTCTCGCTCATTCACGGATTTTTCAGCGATTCCGTCATTCACTATTGGCAATCTCGTATCTCTGTTTAGCCGAATCGGTTCGTCTTATTTAACCCTTTTTGGTGGCTAGTGGAATGAATGCACGTGCTTCATTTAAGCGTATAGGGTAAATGAGCCACGTACCGAAGAACTTCCCCATAAATGCATAATAATCCACAGTCTAATCACAGGAATAGATTCTTAATGAAGGAATAGCGTGGTGACAAAAAGGGTTAATTGTTCATTTTGGAGAAATTTGATCGAGGTGAATCGATAATAATTGCTGTTCCGAATGAATAAACTTTGATATTATAGAAAATCGAAGACTAAAGAAATCAACGAGGCCAATCGAGTACAATTTATCTGATATGAAACATTATTTTGTTAGAACAATAAATGATCGATCGTGGCAGCAGTTCTTATTGACTCAATGATCCCTTACGATACTTAATCTTCTAATTCTAGTCTTCTAAAGAGGAGTCTAGAGATAAACGATCAAGAGAACAAATAGAGATAAGATCAGGAATAACTGCACTCTACGAATTACAATCTGTTATTTCTATATAATCTTCTGAACAAGAATCTACTAACAACTATAATTTACGAATTACGTATAATCCACCAATTCTGTGTTGCCTTTCGAAGAAAAATCTATTGAGTATTATAATCTACTAATTTTGTATAGCGTTCCATAGGAAAATCTGCTAAGAACTATATTGTATCGCTTCTATATCGTTTTCCTAAGAAGAGTACCGTAAAAATATTATAATCTACCAATTTCATAAAGCGTCCCATAGAAAAATCTACTAGAAACTATGCTCTATCGCTTCTATATAGTTTTTCTATGAAGAATATCCTAAAAAATTCGAATCTACCAATTCTATGTAGTTTTCTGAAGAAAAATCTGTTGAGTATTATAAACTATCAATTTTGTATACCGTTCCATAGGAAAATCTACTGAAAACTACACTCTATCGCTTCTATATAGTTTTCCTAATGAACAGTATCCTAAATAATTATAAGCTACCAATTCTATTTTATGTAGTCTTTTGAGGAAAAATCTGAGTATTATAATCTACCAATTTTGCATAACGTTGCATAGGAAAATCTACTAAAAGAACTATACTCTATCGCTTCTGAAGAAAAGTATCAATAAAAAATGATAATCTACCATCTATGTATTTACTTCCGAAGAATAATCTTCTAAAATTATAATCTACCGCTTCCCGTTTCGTAATGAAAATTTCCACGTCGCAACTAATTATATTCTATCAATGATACTAATCGATCAAACATCTATCAATTTGTCATCACCTACCAATATTAATCTACCGATTAGAATCTACGATCGCCTGCCAATTCTAATCTACCAATCACAACTTGTCATCATACATTAGCTATAATTTATTACCCCTAAACTAGTCCAATTAGAAGAGTATTGCAGCCACAAATCGATCTAAAAAGAAAATATCGATCCGTCGATTCGTGGCGAATTCCTGCAATCGAATGCGGTGCAGTTTTGCGTTAATTACGTTGTCCGACGATAACGCGATGTTTCACGAACGTTTCGCACATGCAACAACCGTGCCGTGACGTAACAATTTATGCGCTCGATGTCGTAATAATTACGCGATAGAAACTGGAGGGATTGGCCTCGCCAGCGAAATAAACGTTTCCCTTTTTTTCCCTCCTCGACAAGCCAAGCGAAAGTGATTCCTATTAATTGGTAATTAAATAGAGTGCTTCTAATTGGAAGCCTTCGCGTGTTACAAAGAAGAAAAACAATCGCTTTGTTTTCTAACGACAGTGCTTCCATTTTTTTTTCTTGAGAATTATATTAGGCGCGTGCAATAGCTTTACCTATTACTTTTAATATTTTCTTATTTTATGTATAATATACGGCCAATCGCACAAGTTTACGCACACCTATTTTCAAATATCTGTATAAAAAAATACAGAAGCTTCTCATCGTTTGAAGTACGCAATAGTTTGTTTATTAATCAATATGGAACAGATTATTTCGCGAGAAATGAAGTAAAAATTGTAAGAATTGGATGAATTGAAAGAATATGAAACAGATTACCAAAAAAAGCCTGATAATTTTCTTATTAGTTCACAACGAAATTTGCGTAAACGTATTAAAAAAAGTATTCCGTTGCGAAATAATAAAATCGATTTGAAGGCAATAAGATATAAACTTTTGCACACACCTAACACGTTGAGTAATTTCTGTTATTGAGCTTGGTTTATGTTTAGACATCCGTTAACAAAAAAAACGAGGCTTGATTAAATTCTGCATTCTTGCAGCCACGATAATTGCGTGGAATTGATAAGCGAGCAAAAATAGAAGCATTGCTGATATCTTGTTTCTCCAAACGAATCTCACTGTTTTGATGTTAAGTATAAACCGTCTTTTATCGAGCTGATATTTCTCGTATCGAAATAAATATCGCGTTGCGCACGAGTAGTTTATTTAAATGAAGAAGACTCCGAAATATTGTGCATACATTTCCCTTGCTAATCCATCGCGTAATGCACGTTTTCTAATCATACTGTTTCATATCCAGGGAGAAGCAAAATTAAAAGAACCTAAAAGAATTAAATATAAATTATACAGAATCGGAAAAGAAAACAAAGGAAGCGTGATAATATAAAACGAAAAGAAATAGAATATAATTCATACAAAAATGGGAGAAGAAAACTTGGGAAATGTGGTAACATAAAATGCAGAAGAAAATATATAAATTATACAGGATGGGGAAGAAAACAAAGGAAACGCGATAAAAATATAAATGCAATACAATAATCACCTAGTGTTCATTAAACAACCCTTAAATTCGGTAAATTGGAAATGATTTTCCATTGGAAAGAATTTCTCAAAATTCTATTGCACCAATCGAAGAATTTTTGTTCGCGACAGAAGCAACCCTTGTCAATTTTTGTCAAAAATAAAACATTCTAAGATCTTTAGTACTTCTTTAGTAAATTTCCATTCTTTGAATCATATTGGACTATTGTTATACATATTATTCGTAATTACACTGCAGAACCAATGATATTGTGGATCTGATAATAATGAAATTTTCACAAAGATCGCTTTTGATATCAACTGTGATTAATTTTCCGAAATTGTAAGTAAGTGTCTGAAATACTTCCACAAATGTTAAGCCTTGCTTGAACACTTTGCGGTTAATTTTGCAATCCTCTGCGATATTCTCATTTCGGCGAAATGAAATAGCGCGCGACGTGTAGCATTATGAAACGGTTACGAGTAGAAACGAGGTCGTGTAATGGTGTCCACGATTACTACGTTATCTACGGATTGATAACGATAGTGTAACGCGATAAGAGCGTAGCGCTACGCTCGCGACAGGAACAGATAAGGCGAATTTTTCTCGTTAAAGGACATCGCTGCATTCCACGCGTTCTATTTCTTCTTTTTTCCATCGCTTATCAGACGAAATCGTTATCGAGGTAAGCGCGTAAAATCGCGATTACGTTCGTATCTTGATATCGAACCATCTACGTCACGAGTCTTCTCGCTCGTAACAGCGTTATCTTCTGTAGTAACAAAGAAATTCTAGAGAATTGCTCCGAAACATCCAAAATACCCAGAAGCGGACTTGTACTATTAATCTAGCTAAATACTTATTAGGTGTAGAAATTAATTTGGGACCTTTTTACAAAATTCAATACGTCTTTAGTTCTCTTCTCTAGTAGCAAACAAATTCTAGAAAATTGCTCCGAAATATCAAAAATACCCACAAGTGAACTTGTACTATTAATGTAAATAAATACTTATTAGATGTACAAATTAATTCGAGGCTTTTTTCTTTTAAATTCGATACGTATTTATGGAAAGTCAAATGTAATTTTGATGCTGGATACAATTTCCATAATGCAATCTTCATTGCACTCGACTATAAATTTCATTCTAACAAAAACAAGATGACAGTGTTAGGTGAATAAAATCTCTAAGACTTCAAACGTAATTAAAGGCACTGAATTCTGAATTAATTTGTACACCTACTCTATTGTTATAAGAAATTCGCACGTAGAGAATCTTTGATAAGTTCCACCAATTAATTTTGGTAATTAAAAACATTACTGGCTTATTCTTAAAGTACTTGAAATTTTTTGCTATCCGAAGAATGCGACTTCATCTTAACGCGATTCAGTAGTTTGACGTCTTCTGCACATTCTTTGATTAAAGTCCGCCGTAGCGAAAGGATTAAAGGAGGGAAAAAATTGTTTCAGGCACGGAGAGGCGAAGTTTGAAGAGAACGCGATGGACGATCGAGAAACGTTCGATCGGACATGGAGAATACTATAACTGGACACCGGTGGAAATATTATCGAAAACACGGGATCTCCGTTGGAACGTTGTTTATCCAATCAACGCGTACGTGAGTCACGTATCTATGCGACAGTCCGAATGGATCGGCATACCAGCAGGTACGAATCACTTACGTGATCGTTAATGAAGCGGCCAGCTGTCTGGAATTGGCGTTACAACGATCACCGATCCATTAAAAGTAAAACCGAAGCCAGAACTCTGATCCCGTTAATCAAACCTTCGTTCTACAGTAGCGTTCAAAATTATTATCAGCCTTAACCATTGGCCTGCGTAATTTACACTTGCAAGATTGTAGTATTTAAGAACCAGCCTTAACATTAGAACGATCAAGCTGGTCAAAATGATTTCTTAGAAAAATTGTACAAATTTACAGCAGTGTATTTATGAAGATTTTTTTTAGATTTTCGGTAAAATGTGTGAATGAAGATTTATTTTGATTACATTATCTTTTTCTGAAAATATTCCGTCATTTTAATCAGCTTGGTGCAAATAAGTATACTTTAATTGCCGGTAGTTCTAGCGTTAAAAAAGAACTACAAGATGACGTATCTATCAAAATGTTGGCGAAAATGTTTGATTGATGTCGTCCAATATTATTAAGACTACTGAAGTATGTATTTACAAGGAGATACAGAAATTATATAGAAAAACAGAAGGGATCCAAACATAAAATTTACAACTAGTAAATTGTAATGTTTGATTCTATTAATCTTCGATGGCTCACACGACACTCAACGTGTTTATTTATTTCACGATTTATTCACGATTGATGTCTAAAAGATGAAACAAGTCGACTAATTTGCAAAAGAAATTTCTATTAATGCCAATTTCATTAATACAATCAATACTGGCCATACTAAATTGCGAAATTTATGAAGAATCGATTGCTCGTGAAACTATTAGGAGATTAAGAATAAAAAGACGAATGCAAACGAATTCCTAATCCCTAATCCTATAAAATACTAAAAATTCGCGCATCCCGGTGGATTGAAAATCACAGGTAAGCAAAATGAAAAGTGGAAGCAAAGTTAACGCGGCGAGCGACGACTAAAATCGATGCTAATTGTAAAAAGAATGGCGGAAACGCGTGGATCGATAGATTCTCGGAAGAGTCGATCCCGTGAATGAGGCCGGCTTGGTGGAATTCGAGTGGCGTGAATCATCGCGAGAAACCGGAACTGCGCGCGCGACTTTGCCGTAAATCGTGCACCGATCTTGAATGAAATTTTCTCGGAACTCGGAACACGCCGATGATGTTGCGTACTACTACTATGGCGACGTTTCTTTCATTCCGTATTACTTCCACGAAAATCGAGCTTAGTGAATGGGATCGTCGATAAATAGACTCTTGAGTGACTGTGGAGTATCTTTTAAGTGAGTGCTATCGATTCTTCGAAGGAAATCATATTTTGGAAATGTTACGCGTACCTTCGTTGCAATATTTTAATATGGCGGATGTTGAATATAATGGAGACGCGAAAGATTTAATATACCGTTTGATCGTTTCAACTCTTAAAAAAGTTATGGGTGAAATTGCACCTTAAGCGAATTTTGCTTTAATATTGCTGCAAAATCTGAGGAACCGATATCACTAATTTTTTAGGTGTTTACACGACGGCCGATAATTTGGATATTCTTCCGAAAAGCATTAAAAAGTTTAGCACTAGAACTATCGACGACTAAAGTGTACTTATTTGTGCCAAAGAAATAAAAATGATAGACGTTTGCAAAGCTCACGCGATTGAAGTACAATAATTCTTCGCTTATATTTGCAAATTTATATAACTTTTATCGTAAATTTATAACCAGCCATTTTGACTGCCTTGGTAATTCTGATGTTAAAGAAAAACATGGTGCACATTTTGTGGTTATGGAAAATCAGGCATTATTAAGAATCAATGAAGCGAGTATCCTCAACGTAAAGTAATCAGCGACTATTCGTCAACTATTCAATCGATTGTTCCCATATTTAGAATGCACTTGGCAGACGGATGAAGAATGATAACTAGACTGCGAATTTTTACTTAAATTCACAATTTTATAAGTCCACTTAAAGGAACAAAACATAAGCAGAGACCTGCTTCACCCTCCAAGTATTTCAAAGCACAGTTTACTTAGCGTATATTGCATATTTTTCATATCATATGAATTCATTTAGGTATCATATTAGTATTCCTTTAGGCACGCCAAATTTCCCCAAAAACGCATAAAAATCCGCGGTCCACTAGTAACTATAGTCTTTCAGTCCAACACGCGTAATCGCAACACTTCGAATCCCTATGCATTTACGGAACACTTAAACGTGCAAGAAAATACAAGAACGCACTTAAAGCGCAATGATGCAAAAATAATTCCGTGTTCACGTGTATAATGTATGTACATACGCCGCTTCTAACGCAACTTGTTGACAGAATTCCTCCAAACTGTTCCATCGCGCCGCGTGAAATACAAGGTTCCTCGAACTTCCGCGTGCTCCCCATGGATCGCACCCTTCTCTACCAAGGTTTAAAAGGTTGCGCAAGGTGGATCGCGAAGATGAAAGAAGGAGGGGTGAAAGTTGAACGCGACCCAGAAAAGAAGCGCAACAGGTGACGGCAGGTATGCGACTACCGGGGGATGACGAGTCGGTGACTCATGGGGTTGCTTCGGGAATGTTGATCGTTCCTCTTGGATCCTCTTTCCCCTCCGCATCCCTTTCTACCCTGCGGCTTCTTTACCTGGATGACTCACATTCCACTCGCACAACGCACATCGCATTCTTACACCTGAGGAAACACGGACCCACTCGGGTTTCTTTTCTCGGAGCACTCCATTCAATACCGACCGCGATCCTGTCGAGATTTTCTCGTTGTGCATTCATTTCTGTGACGTTTTACGGGGGGGATTGCGTTCCTTTAGATTTCTTTCCATTGCGAGGGAAGATTGGATTAATTTGATGGATTGGATTTCGGTCGTGAAAATAGTTTTATGCTTGGACTCGTTGGGAAAATGCATGAATGCATTTCGACCATTTCTTTCTCGAATTATATACAACATTTTTTTTATCGAAGTAAAGAATAGCGAATTACCATAGACAGCGATTGTGATTGACTTGCCATGCGTGTGATATATATTTCTGTTCCGGTATTATTTCTAACGAAATTCTATAGCAGGAAAGTCTGTATTTTGATTGCTCGAACCCCACCGTATGAAATATTAGGCTATCCCACAATTAATATCGTTTCTTCGCTTGATTCTAAACCGAAAATATTAATACCTGTATTTGCTTTTAATCGTCGATTTATCGAACTCTGCTTTTTATGATTTTTCCGATTCCTCGGGGAATTTTTGCGTTTCTTCTTAAAACAATTTTGGGTAACCGTGTTTGAAAAAGAATCTAGTCAACAGGATTGCTTATAGGGTGACCTAATATATTCAGTACAAAACATTCTATCTATCGAAACAGTGAGTTATTGACCCACTCTGCGTATGGTATTATTTCTAAAAAAAGATTTTAAAGCTCGAAAGTCTATTGTACCGTGTAGAGTTCAGAGGGAGGCTTCTAAATGGGGAACTCTCCTTCGAAGAATTACGAGATTATCATATGAATGTTCTTGAACGTCACGCCGAAGGTCGTCGATCATCGTCAAGGAAAAGAGATAGAATTCTTTTTACCAATCAACGGCAATTGTTCGTCGAGAAATAGGAATCGGAATGATCTTTAATCCGACGAGGGAAAAAAAACATTATTAGCACGTGTACAAACACTGCAATCTTATCTGCGAGCGAATGGTTCAATGATACTGCAATTATAATACTTAGCTATCGGATGGATCTACAATTTTAATAACAAGTTCAATAAGACGGGACAAAGTAAAGTTCATCGATATCGAATTAGATACGATCTTCGAATGCTCAACGGATAATTAATATGCCATTTTTTTCCTTCGGCGAATTGTTTGTCTGCATATGAAATTAGAATTGGAACGCGAAATAATTGGAGTTCGTGTTGATAATTAAGTAAGAGGCATGTTAAATGCCATTACCATTGCTCTAATCGCGTCGACCGAGAGGAATGAATCTCTTATCTCTATATGCTCTTCGTACCAATAACTTGGCCGCTAACTATACTGTTACACCATTAAATAATGATAGCCCTCGAGATTAATAGCCGTATCAAACGCGTTGCTCGTGTAACGAAATACAGGAGAGCCTATCTTATTCCTTAGACTATATTTTCTGCATCTCTAATGCGCTGCGAGTCTGTATCGAATCGAATGGAAGACTCTAAAGTTCAAAATTAGGTCACGAATAGAAGAACAAAGTTAGGGGGAAGATTCTAAATTAAAACCGGACTCGAGGATTTTAAGAAAGAAGTCGAAACGAAGATTCTAAGTTAAAAATTAGGGCGTAGCTCGGAGAAATGTTGAATTAAAATTGGAGCTAAGAATTGAAGATTGAAGTTAAATGGAAAACTTCGAGTTAAAGATTGGTGCACAAATGGGGAAACAAATATAGGGGGACAGATTCTAAATTAAAATTAGGCACAAGGATCGAAGATTGAAGTCAAATAGAAGACTCTGAGTCAAAAATTAGGTCACAAGTGGGAAGAAGAAAATTGGGGAGAAGGTGCCAAATTAAAATTAGATGCAAGGATTGAAGAATGAAATCAAACGGAGTACTCCGAGTTAAACATTAAGTCGGAAATAGGTGAAGAAAAGTTGGGAAGAAGAATTCCAAGTGACAAATTATGTTATGGATGGGAGAATAAAATAAAAGGGAAGATTCCAAGTTGAAAATTTAAACCATGAAATGAACAAGAAAATTCTAACGATTAGTATAAGATAAAAATTGAATCGATCTGACTTGTTATTGAACTTGAGTTCGATTTTTGAATGCGTATTAGGCAATTGATAATCTTTATCGATTAGACGCAGTCCAAATCGGATTTGTATTGCCGTGCAAATTAGATCTAGGCAAAGTTTGCACTGAAACTAGACTAACTCCAGCTGGGTTTAGAGCAGTTTATACTTGGACAAAAGCAAGGCTAGACTTGGATTACGCTAGCTGAGGTCAGGGTTAAGCCGTTCAAACTAGGTCTAGAGCTCTTAATGAATCTTTCAGCAATGAAACGAAACAAGATCGATTCCATCTTCGCCAACAAAAATACAAAAAACCAAAAACGTAACGCGGAATAAAGCCGAATTTCTTCGCCTTGAAATAAAGCTATTATCGAATTAAATTTCTGCGCTGCGATGCTTCAACCCTTCCGCAAAAAGTTACCCTAAAAGCTACGGTCAGTTGCAAAAGTCCACGTACACTTCTGAATTTCAAATACTTAAAGAATTACAAGAATTTCGACCATTTTAAGAACACTAAGTTGTGTGTTAATTGATATTGAAAACGTTATCAAAGAATGGGGATGATGTTATTAATTGTTTGCAACGAAACGTACATGAAATGGAAACGCGACTTCATAAAAATCTACATACACGTATTAAAATGTACAAAGCTAATTGTATTGACTGGATTTATACTTTTTTAGATCCTCCGACACATATGCAACGTCGTACAATTTATTTAATATACATAAAATCATATTTCGTATTCTTTTAGGTGTAATTCTATTCTAATGTATTCGAATATATATTCCAAATAATCTGATATATATTCTATCCTAAAATATGTAAATAATAAAAATTGAAAATCTATATGTAGACATTTTGTGACTGACCGCATTAATCTAATTTCGCTCGAACCTTTCATTCCAATCACCTTTCTTTTAAAATATCAAGGCTACTAAAAGCCCCAGCATTTTATTTCCACCTTGCGATATCCTTTCAAATAAAATTTTATCTCTACACTTTCGACGTTTCTTTTTGTGTTTTACAATCGTGTGCTCCAAAGAGATAACAAAACTTTCAGATGTAGTATCGGGATAATGGGTGATCAGATAGCGGAGGTTCTACCGTATTCAACTTTTCCCTATTCTCCCGTCTAACTCGATTCTAAGCTCCTTTCGCCGGCAATAATGCCGGAGGGAAGAGAGGAAATCTACAAAGCGACGAGTGTTTGGTGGGCGGATCGATGACCTTGAATCTGGTTGGAGGGACCATGAGTCACGCTGCGGATCTCGCGTTTCCAGGAAAATTTTCCTGTAAACGCGACAATCGATGCAGAAGACAGAGAGAGAGAGAGAGAGAGAGAGAGAGAGAGAGAGAGAGAACAAGAGAGCTACTTCCTGCAAGGGAACGACACTAGTCGCTCGTGATTTATCTGAGTCATCCGCGTAAGCGCGCACACGAGCTCCAGCGCGTATCATTGTCGATGGACTTTGGAAAGTTTGCCAATTTTTGCTACCCACTGTCCACGATTTATCTTCTAGGATAAGCCATTGCAACACGCGGATACAGAATCTGGTGGCTACCAGGAAAAAGATTGTACATTTTGTAAACCGGTGGACGTCGAATTGTAAACCGAAAGGGGAACGGATGGGTGTTGCAATTCTTCTGAGAAGATTCGAAGGGACGATGAGGAAACTCTGCGCGAGAGTGGTACGGTGATTGAATCGTAGCGAAACATTACCGTGAAGAGCTCTCGAGAATAGAAAATATATAGGTAATCGATGTGGAATCGCGCACTTGTTCGATTAAGTTGGGGATTAAGGAATAGAAAATATTGGCACTGGATGAGGAATTGTGCGCTCGCATGTTTAATTTCGGAATTGAAGAATGGATATTGGAATCGTGAACTTGTGCAATTAATTTTGGGGAGTAAATAATAGAAAATATAGGCAATAGATGAGGAATTGTGCACTTGCATGCTTAATTTCGTAACTGAAGAGTGAATATTGAACTATAAACTTGTGCAATTAACTTGGGGTATTAAAGAATAGAAAATATAGGTAATCAATGTGGAATCGCGCACTTGTTCGATCAAGTTGGGGATTAAGGAATAGAAAATATTGGCACTAGATGAGGAATTGTACGCTTACATGCTTAATTTTGGAATTGAAGAATGGATATTGGAATCGTGAACTTGTGCAATTAATTTTGGGGAGTAAATAATAGAAAATATAGGTGATAGATGAGGAATTGTGCACTTGCATGGTTAATTTCGTAACTGAAGAGTGAATATTAAACTATAAACTTGTGCAATTATCTTGGGGTATTAAAGAATAGAAAATATAGGTAATAGATGTGGAATTATGCACTTGCGCGATTAATTTGGGGATTAAATAATTGAGAACATAGGGAATAGATGTAGAATCGTGCACCTGTGTGATCAATTTCAGAATCAAAGGATGGATATGGAATTGTACACTTGTGCAATTAAGAAGCACCTAATATTATTCGTAGAATTTTGTCATTCTAAGAATTCGAAATTTAATGACTTCGAACAGGAAAAGTAAAGAGTTCGAACTGATAACCCCGATCAAATAAGATAAAATTTATTACGACGGAATTAGAGGAAACATATGTATTTTTTTTTTTTTTTTAGATTAAACTTGTAGCATTTTAGGCTACGAAGAAGAAAAGCGTAACAACCTCGCGAATAATCGAACAAGTCGACGCATCATACTAATAACTAGATTCTGGATTTTCATCCAAATTCATATTTTTACAAACGCAATCGAAGATGCGGAACGATAGCCCTAGAATACAGATCCTATTCAGTAAGAAACCTACGAGTCTTCAAATTTCGGTTACCACAACGCTACCGTTAGTCGAAAAAACGAATTCCACTGTCTCCGAAAAATCTGACAAAGGTGAGCGTTTAGCGAGGTCTGAGAGAAACGCGAGCGAAAAATGGGGAAAAACACGGCCCGTAATTCGTATTTAGCGTGGAGTGGATGGCAGAGGCGACCTTTAAGATTCTAATAGGTGGCTAAACTCCGAGGGAAACGGCGATTGGTGTCGCGATCGACCGGCATTGGCGCATGAAGCATTCGCTCGAGGCTTTTCACAGTCGCCTTTTAAAGAGGCGAGATAACGTCGATAACTGGACAATCCGAGACCAGCTCCAGACCAGTTTCCCCCTTTCGGTTCTTGTCCGTACATGCGACCGATTGTGAGCTGCAAACGTGGACTCACTCACGTACACACGCGCCTCACTCGCAAAGGAAACCACGATTTATCGTCTTCCTTTTTTTCCCTTACGCTCCCTTTTTTATGGATGTTCTTTGCGGTTAAAATTTGTTCTGGATTCAGGGCTTCTATTCGTTGGCTTTATTCTTCTTAAACTTGGAGGGTGGAATTAATTCTTAACCCTTTCTCTGCGAAGGACGTGTATATGTGTCCTCGAAAGCAGGCCCATAGTTTCTTAAAACACGACTATACTTTACATCGCGATAATGTTTAAATTGTTCGTCGTATTACTTTACAATTCAATGAATGATAACAAGTATCTAAATATTTGCCCTTACACTATTCTTAAATTAATCAAAATTATCCTCATCTGTGCGTTAGAAACCCTTTCGAATTTCGAGCTGCCGTAGTGAAAGGGTTAAGTGAGGTGGAATTTATTTGGATTGAGTTTTATACACCCTCGCTCAAAAGTCTTGCGACATCGTAAAATCATTGTTTCTAATCTTCTATACTCAGAGTTTTATTTGTTTTTGAAGGGGAAAAAATATAATTAGTTACGGTTTCTTGGATTACACGTAAAACGTTGGAATTATTAATTACTATGGGCAGCAATAAAATTAAATGGTAGAGTAACAAATATGTGAATAAATTAAAATTGTTAAAACATAATAGCATGCGTATAACACTTGTAAGTCACACAGTGTTATAGGGGGTTAATGAAATTCAATTAGGAGTAAATTTTGAATATTACATATGTATATATACCATTTAGCAAAGTTGCTTACAAAAGAGCAAATGAATTTCCTTGTCAGATATGGAGTAAAAATAATGACTGTCCTAAAACTTTTGAACGGAAGCGTATAATTACAGATTTCTATTGTGTATTTTTAATTGAGAGATTTTGCACGTATTTTCCTTGTATCCGAGATTATCTTTGTTACGCGAAGACTGAAATTAATTATTAAACTATGTGGACTTTATTCGAATTGAAATTTACATTCCGGGAATTTTATTTCGTATTTTTAACTCGGTGGTAAATTTATGATAAGTTTCCTCTTATATCAGGCTTAATTTTTCTTAAACGAGGAACGGAATTAATTATTGAACGACGTGGACTTTGTTCGAATCGATCTTCCCGCGATAATTTTTAAATGTTGCTTCTTTCTTTAAGCAATTTACTCGTGATTTAAATGGGTAACGTAAAAGGGTTGAAAGGGTGTGCTACGAGTTTGTCGCGATTGAAGGGAGCGCGAAGGGGTTAACGCACTGAGCAAACAGACAAGGGTTGCTTCCCCTGACTTTAAAATAATTCTAAAAACGAATCCCGCCGCTTTGGTCTCTTTTCCTTCTCGAAAAGTATCATTTCCTCGTAACTAAAAAAATCGATCGCGCAAAAAACAAACAAGGAGAAAAATATCGTATATCGTTAGCGTTATCATCTATTTACCGAGAACGTTATCATTTCATTTTCTACACACGTTGGCAGAGGATTGACATAGCATCGATTACACTGTTAATCGATACTATGTCAATTTGAAAGGGAGAAACATCGGCTACATCAAATTACTATTACGTCTATGTAGGGTACTTTGAATTGCTGCGAGCTCAGCGTGCTTCCATCTACTAAAAGCAGCCGGAAACTTCTTTATCGTTGTTATAAATATTGTTACCCAGCAACGTGAACGGAGCGATTTATCCGCGTTCGATAAAGCAGCTATTTCGTCGATTAAGAGATTTTTTTTTTAATAACAAATACTTCATCCCTCCCTTTTAGCCAAAATTTGTTGACAAACATATTTATTACTTTGAAGTATCTCTGCACAGACACGAATGTGCGAAGCCTAAAAGCCGAAATATTTATGTTTTTCTCTGTTTTAGTAATAGGTAAACCCAGTGGTAGATGGCGACACTTTCAAGCAATTGTTGAATAATTAATTAACAAAGAGATGAATCGAGATAAAATCGATAGGAGAGTAATCTTGGGATTATCTTTTTTAATTTAAGTCCGGAAATCTTCGCGAAAGGGGTCTAGAAGCCCTTTAAAATTAATATTTTTATCCTAGTATTACGTGTTTGCATTACGAGTGGAATACTGTTGATTGTGACATACTATTACTCGAATCTTGTATTCAACTGCATTTGTTAGCAATAAATTTCTATGACAAGCAGATGAATCGAACAGCCAAAAGAGCAACTAAGCGATAAAAATGATTGTCCACTCGTAATCCCGATCAAAACCCGTGAGTGGAAAAGTTCTTCTTTTTCGCAACGCTAATTTACTGAACTTATTTATTAAACAGCAAATTCTACGAACCAATCGCGAAAGGTGCTTCATTGTAATAGAAATAGTACTTTGCTCACTTTAATTTCGATTAGAAAAGGAAAGAGAATGGAAATTCGCGAAAATATCCACAATGAGATGCTTTATTTATTTCTTGAACGCAACGCTGATAAATAATAATTAATGCACCCATTATTTTTCAATACGTAACGCTAATTACGGAAGTACAGCTGTATTCGTAGCTGCCGTTGAAGAATCAGGGACACAGAAACTGGTTTCCACCATTCCAGTGGAAGATCATTGGGCATTTTGTCGTAATCGCAACGCTACTTGAAAAAACGCGATCATTTATCAACGCAACGCTAACTAGAGAATTAAATGAACGCGATGGAAAAATGTCGCAACGCTAACTTTGCTGATTAATTCAACTGAAGCTATTATTTTTGTATCAGAGAAGCTAGTTTACTTAGTCGCGATGTTTAACAAACGCAACGCTATAATGATAACTAGAAATTAATATACATATAATTGCAAATAATATTCTAAGCAAAAAGAACGCGGCTATTATTATCGCAACGCTACGAGCAAATATAATGCAATATTATTAACATTCTATTGAAATGAATGGTTGTTAAAAGATACTAAAAGCAATCGCGATACTTTGTAATTTGCAACGCTAAGGCAAACGCAATAATTATTACTTCGCAACGCTAATTAAAAACCTGTGGAACTTTAATTTACACGCAACTCTAAAATAAAACAATTCACGATTTCGCCTCATCGCAACGCTAATTCAACCCGCAATCAATTTCTCCGGACGCTAATCGAAAACCGCGATTTGCCCAGTGAAAACCTGAAATTTCTACGCATGCAAAACTAATAACGAACACAGTGACAAAATAGTAACACTAACGACCGCCCATTCTTTAAATACTAAAAAAATGGAGAGCCATTCGTTGCTGCCCTCTTCGTGACAATTTGTCGGGCCTCTTCTTTTCTTCGGGCGCAATGCCCCTTGGAACTTAAATATACGCTTGAGGTTCTCTAATCGCAAGCCAAACAGCAGCGTAAAGGTGAACGAAAAATGTGTACTGCAGCAACTAAACGATGCACGCAGATGGCCAACGATTTTAGAAATCGTTGCTCGTGCAAACGTGTCGAACCTCGAGCTACACGTTCGTTTCGAAATTATCTTCGCAATCGCGATCGCGGTGGCAACTTTAACCCTTAACGAACGGAATCATATACGCACTGATCGTAACACCTTGCAACAAATGCAGCACTACGCATACTCAGAAATTGTTCTGTGCAAGTGTTATTCAAGCGCAGAGGAATGTTGAACAAAAGAACAGTTGGAGAAGGAGCAGAGCAGCAGGATAAAACGGGTGCTAATGAGACTCGTGCGAAATCGTGACAAATGTAGAAGAGGAATGGAAGCGAAGAAAGATTGCAAGAATTCTCCAAACATACCGAGGACAAAAGGGAAGATGGTAGCAAAGAATTTGCCACAAAGCAATCGAAAGAAAATACAGCGTGAAGCAGAAGTATAAAGAAAGGTCTAATGCTTCGATCAAAGGAGGAACAGTTTAAGTAATGCAAGCAATGGTTCGAAGATTAAAACAATTGTTACATAGAGCACGTCTGAAAGGAGCACGATGGAGTGCGATAGAATTGCTAAATATAAGCTAAAGATACGATCGTAATGCGTGATGGGAATATCCAACTTGGATATCTTTTATTAGATTGGACTCAATCTAAGTTTCTTATCGAAACGATAAAATGTTACGTTGGAAATATCCCGACTCTCAATCGCCAAGGGTTAATTTGCCGGATTCGAAAAAACGACGAGATAAAGCCAGAAGTGAACAGCATCCTCCGTTCAGATCATCTTCACCGTCGATGATTCAAATTAGATTTCTTGAGACAGGTTGATGCCGAAAATCTGCCTAGCCGATCGGAGACTACGTCAACCTGCCCGGCGCTACCTACTTATAATTAACAGACACACCAGAATGAATGCTACCTGTCCTACCTAGCCTTCCTATATTTAAAAAATGGCAAAATAGGCACACAAACACACGCATACAGCCCACCCCCGTCCAGCGGATCACACACTTCCCACCCAGGTGTAAAATCCTACACTAGAGAGAACGTCCCGGGACGCCTCCGACACCCGAGTTTAACATACAACCAAGTGCACTCTAAAGTACATACCAAATGCTGAAATCGTCTGACGTGGGTAGTGACCATTGCGTATTACGCGATTTAAAGCACGTGTATCTCGATACATTAAAATATATTTCAAACGTCTATGAAATGTTTCAATATAAAAATTAGAAAGCCTATCTACCGTGTACCGCAGTATGTTTTGGTACCATTATTGCAAGGAATAAATTGCGCGAGTATGATAGTAAAATTCTAGTCAAAACGACGCACGTCCACAGCCTAACACATACACACATAATGTGGAAAATACGTCGGGCACGATACGCTACCCACATGCAGCCGCCACACAAATATCAAATATCAAAATATGAACACTATACAACGTGCCACGTGCCTCTCACCCGCTCAAGTAGCACCTGGGCACGTGAGCGAGATCCTGGCAAAACAGCACGAAGAGACGCTGAAAATCCTATCTAGAAAACTTATTAGCACACACTTTCTACTAAGCGGACTGTGGTTCTACTTTTTATTTAACTTTAAAGCAAAATGACTCTACTAATTTAACTGGGAACAGCTAGTCTCTTTTTGAACAAAGAAGCAACGAAACTCTAATGCAAATTGATCTTAAATTGGGACCAAAAATAATAAAATAGAACAAGTGATTCTAATATGAAATGAAGAGTAATAAAATACAAGTAACCCGAATATGAAATTGAGGATAATAAAATAGAACAAGGCACTCTAATATAAAATTGAGAACAATGAAATAGGACAAGTGCCTCTAAATTGAAATTCTAATTGCAATACCTTAGGCGACTCCCTCATCGAAGCACATTTTTTATTATATCGAAATTATGTTAAAGTTTGTGACTTCGATTTAGAAATCTACCCATCGTGAAACGTCTTCTTGCGCATTTTCGTTGACATTATTTTTATACGAGAAAGAGAGAATCTACAATCTCTATCTTTAATTACATCGAAGCTACTATAAGAATTGAAAGTTTGCCGTACTTAAAACTTTCAGTAATCATGAACTGAAGAGCAAATTTTTATAAAATATTATCGATAAGTATATCTATGTACATATATATACAGTAATAATATATATTCTCATTACGATTGTGTGATAAATATTACTATTAAAAAAAGGAACGAAGTCGAATGGTATTCGACTTCACACCGCTGCAAATTCCAAATTACTTGAAAAAATTAAATCGTTCTATAATATATCTGCTTCTATGAATATTTCACCATAATAAATACCTATGGTGGAACCTCTACTGACTCTACTTTTATTTACACAGTTATTCCTGACAATATTCATCCTAATCAACTCTACTGTTGACTCAAATTTTTCTATGATATATTGCAATATGTAAAATCGCGATGCGCAAGAAAACCTAGCCTGATCTAATAAATAAAACACACACATGAAATGCAATTATTCACGGGTATAATGTATACCCGCGGTCACTGTGTTCGTTTATGCAAAATCTACGGATACAACCAGTCACCCGTGCCGATTCGGACCTTTCGTCCTCGGCATGCGCGAGCGACCGGAGGGATTCAAAATGCATGCGACTCACCATTAGACGACTACGCTGTCATCTGCTGCAGCCAGGCGGATGAAAACCTGTTGGTCATCGTCATCAAGTGAAGCCGTGAAGTCGTGAAGCCTTGAAGAAATAAAACCATGATCGTGGTGCCGTGAAGTCGTGAAGCTGCGATGCCATATCCTGTAATCCCAAGGACAAGAAGATCTGTGGAAGACCTGTAACAGAGAAAAGAAACGGAGAAGATTACAAATTATTCTTAAAGATATTAGATGTTCATTATTTGGCATGCCTGAGATTAAGAAAATTGAAAGTTGAATAAATTCTGAAGCATTAAATGATTTTATTTTAATTTCAACGAAAGGAATGGCAAGATGGAACTTCACAAATTTTTAACAGCTTCTATAGGTTTTAATTATGGAATATTAAAGTAAGATGCAAAGATACTTACATTGCCGGCTTGAGAAGCCCAGCTGGATCCTTTTGAAGGCAGCCGAAGCGTGACTCTAATACCGGCGACGAGTATTTAAATAAAAAAAAAGGAAGAATTAGAGACTACGCGACCGTGTAAATTATACTCGACCAGCAAACACTGACTCGACTACCGCGGCTAATTACTACAATTGAATTCAATTAGAGCAGCTGTGCTCTTAAAAAAAGAAAATACTTTATCGAAGCAAGCACTGACTCTACGACCACATTGCGCGCGGCCACTCAAATTCTCTGCAAAAGGAAAACTCCATTAGTATCGGTATAGAATTCGATAAAAGATGTAAATGTCTCAAGGTGAAATAAGATTTTAGAATATTATTCGTATGTATCATGCGTACTACGAATATTCGCGGCTGGAATTGTGAAGTGCGTCCAACTCGAGCTAGCTAAACGTAAACAGTGTCCCCTCCCCTGAATTCTCGGAACCGCGTGCGTGGCGAACGAAAGTTCGAAATGAAAACAAACTCGAGTGAGGTGGGGAAGAAAAAGTGCTGTTCCGGTGACTGTTTTTGTGTGTTGTGCTTGAAAGGCTTCGTGAACACAACAGACAAGTTTTGAAACTAATTAACAACTATGACAATGAAACTCGCGACCGAAATACAATAAAATACGAGTCTAACCGTATCGGCTCTACGTTCGTAATATTTCAACAATTCTGCAACAAAAATATGTCGAAAGATGCGAACGTCTGTAACCTTTCTTATTTCATCTTGCTTACGAAATTGCAGCGAATCGAAGCAATGGAATTTACAAAGAAACACAAAAAGTTAACAAATATACTTATATGTATATGTTACCCTCTGCTACTGTAGATTGAATATTGTCATCCTTCTCCAAGCTGTCCAGCCCATGTTGTAGGTTCCATAGCTGCCATGTTTAGTTTGCAAATTAGTTAACCATCTGTAACAAAAGAAAAATTCAAATTTAATACAGGTTTGTTAGAGGAAACGCAACGAAGTAAAGGAAAGTAATCGAATGAAACGAATAAAAGGCAAACAAGGTCTTGTCAACCCTTAAGTTGATCGTGATATCGAGTAACTGATTAATAGAATACGTGTTAATAAACAATTACTCGAATCGTAACGGGAAAGGATAAGAAATACTCACTGTACGCGATATACACGTCCTGTCCGTGTGGCGGCCATGATTGAACTGATAGCACGTTCGCGGCTTCAGAATTCCGCGAGTGGGGAACTCCTTGCCGCGAAATTCATTGAAATTTCAATTAGTTTCGAAACCAATTTCAAGCCCTTGTATTTAATGAGATGTAAGCTAAACTCTCGAGAATTTGTTGTAACAATGAACGCAATAACTTATATACTTGTAAATAAATGATACACTTGCAGAGGCATGGTATTAGCTGCAATTATTAATTTACACTTTGCACATTTAATTGGCATTGATGATGGATTATGGATAATGGATTGATTCCGATTTCAATGCCCCTTGGCTTAAATTAAAGGGAAAAATACTGCTCAATGGTAGATCTAAATATGTGCCCACGTTTGAGAATCTTGGATTTGTAGTTCTCTTTCAAAAAATTCCAATAGTTCACCATCTCTTCGTGTCGTGGTTTTTTAACCACATAATTCATATCCGGCTGTGCGGACGCCATTGTACTTCGAATTACCTTACGAAAAAATTCTCAAATGCTCTACAATGACAGATTCAATCATGCGCCAAGTTTGGAGACGTTTCGATTCATGCTTTCTCTCCAAAAAATTCCCAAACTTCACCATCCTTACGCACCGTCCTTTTTTCAATAGCGAAACGCAGACGCTATTATTCTTCGAATTTTCTCGCGCAAAAATTCCCAAATTTTCTTCAACCACAGATTTAACATTTTACCAAGTTTCAAGAATTTGGAATTCGTAGTTTCCTCAAAAAAAATTCCTGCGTCTCCCATGTTCTTCATTCCGTAACTACGCTTGCGATCGTGAAAAATGGAGAACGGATGATCCTGGAGATAGAGAAAACTGTGCCCTTTAATTTGCTCTATGTTTCACGACGATATCTCATCTTGTTCGCGAGATATAGCCGTTTAAAGTTTACCCTTACGGTTGGCGCGCGCGGAGTCATGAATGACATAGTAAAATATAGTAAAACTGACCTGCGCAATTCTATGAATGTTGAGGTAGTCAAAGTAGGTCAGTTCGCGGAGGCTGAGAAACGCAGAAATAATTATGAAAAAATTAAACTTGTCTTTACACGATGATATCTCGGCAACCGAAAGTCGGATTTAGGTGAACCAAAAAGGATTTTTAAGGGTAAGGTTCACCGATTATGGCAGTGCAATGATTTTGAAAACGTTCAATCAGCTTCAAAATGGCGGCGAGTTAAAGTTTGAGGCGTTTTAATAGACGTTTAGGGGTTGGTTAGGAAATAGTAAAACGTACTCTTCTCTTTCGACAATCATATTTTTCCAATAAAAAATAGGATTTCGATGAAACAAAAAGGATTTTAAAGAGAAAGCTTCCCTATTTTTCATACGCTAAGGCGAATGCAAGAATTTTAAACTGTTTAAAAATGGCGGCGATCTAAAGATTGAGTTACTTTAATAGGTGTTCAAGTGTAGTTTAGAAAATAATCAAACGTCGTCTTCTCCTTAGACACGTATATTTTTGCAATAAAAAATAGGATTTAGATGAAACTGTTTCAAGTAATTAGGATAGGTTATTATGAAGAAACTATAGGATTATTTGGATATCCATGTTGCATTCGGTGAGGGATAGTTGATCTTGTACCTCGTCTGTGTTTTAACTTTGAATTTTCACGGAGTAGAAGATACCTATTTCACCGATAGAATAGCGATTTCTATCATCTTGCACAGACGAGGTACTGTACCTCGTCTGTGCATCTTGTATGATCCAATCGATCGTAGTTGTTGCATCCGCTGCTGTAAACCGTAGGTGCAGTAGAAAGCAGTGAGATTTTTTTGAGAATTTTTCGGAATTTCAGAAAGCGAGACACGAAGTCCCGTAAAATGAAAGGTCTATTTTGTTGCTCGTTTGTGTTTGCATATAAAATGCGTTTGCCATATAATTTCTCCTCTACCGATTTACGGTAACTGATTGCGTTTCTTCTTGATTAATTGCGGGTAAAATTGTGCGCTACATTTGGCTCATAATTTCAGAAAAATCAATTTAATTATTGTCAAAGATTTAATCCATATTTTTTAATAGAATAATGGACCTCTAGTGATTATTATTTATTATTATTATTGACCCCTTGTCTTATAATGATGAGTGTAGCACGTGAATGAAATTATGACCTACAAATGGAATACAACAAATGTACGCTGCATTCCGAATAAATTATAATATTAACTCTACGTATACTATGAAACTATAAGATTAATATTTATGGAATGCAAATTACGTGTCACATATCAATGTCTTATATCCGATACATGATCTACATCTATCATTACGTTCCCTTTAATTTAAGCCAAGGATCGTCGAAATCGGCTCACTAAAAGCCGAGAAATATTGTTATAGGGGATGTTCCAACACAGACGAGGTACAGGATCAATTATCCCTCAACGAGTGCAACATGGATATCCAAATTATGATATTATACGTTATTACGATTAGTCGTTCCTGACTTATTGCTATAAAAAGAACAATGAACGTTAATTCATGCCACTGATCATGCTCAGCAAACGAACACGGGATAAATTAATGCAGAAGAATACGAATGAATTGAGCAAAATAGACGATTCACGAGTCGTGACACTGCTTAAGCTACTACGAGACTCTAGGACGGTTGATTCATGGTTCTGAGAACGGAAGAATTTTTCAGCAGTAAAATTTAGTGTAACAATCGAGGGAATCATAACGAGAGCGACCCTTGTCGAAGTTAAGAATCTTAATTACATCGTTCACAGCTCTACGATTTAATTAGATGCAACTCTACCGCGATATAATTATAGATAACGCTCGAGGTAGTTGAGTAACGCGATGGACGCGTCGTTGAAAATATAGGAAGCTGTTAGTCGAAAAAGTTAAGGTATTAAAGTAACTTTTGACTCTTCTGGAAAATGAGAAAAATTGACAAGGGTCATTTTTGTTACGAACCCTTCGATTATCTTTATTTATTTGTTTAGGAAATTATACGAATATTATCTTTGTCCTTCACAGAAAAAAAGAAGAGAAAAATGAAGTATAATTTGCAGAAAATAACTTGAAAGCTACTAAGTAGTGGTGAGATGCAACTGTAAGATCAACAAAGATAGAATGAACTACTTGGAACTCCAATTTACGAGGAGAATCGAATCACGGGGTAAATCGGATTGAAATAAAAATTCAATTGATAAAACAATTGACAGGCTATTGAATTAAGTGCACGAAAGAGAGATGAAGTAATATGAATTTGATCGATCTACGGCTGTGTAACAAATATGAATTGAATTCTTATTTTCATTCGATTCGCTTCAGTCCAGTTTACTTCCGGTTTTGTTAAATGGAACGCTTAAATACTTGTTACCGAGCCGCCAGAAAAACGATCGATTTTGCTTCCATGAAAATCATTGTGCAAGGGACAAGTCTAGCGATTGGATTTTCTGGAAAAAAGTTAATTCTGAACATCTGAGATTCTTCTTCAACGCGTTTCAATTCTTCGAAGGTTGAATCGTTGGTTAAGTAGATAAAGATAGAAAGAAAATGGAGAGAACCACTGTTCGGCCATTATTGAATTCTTATTGAGAAAGGTCGCTGACTAGTCTTTCTCGCGGTGTTCAAGATGACCTCCAGAGGTTGGAACGAGGCCAAAACGAAAATCGACGTGTCCCGGGCGAAGGGTGAAAGTTGTTTTTGTCATTCCGATGTTCCAGATCACAATGGCGCCTCGACGGAGATTCTTTAGCGATTACAAAATGGTTCATGTCTCCTTCAACGTAACATCCGTTCCACTTCAAATTTTTTTATATCCACCGCCTTCTCCCTCTTCCTTTCTTTCGATCCTCGAACCTCTTCTTTAAGGATTCTTCGTTGTCTTAATTGAAACTAAATCTCTTTGCTACGGGAGACGATTGCGTGACTCACAAATAGCAACGAACGTAAGAAATCTTCAAAGTGATTCTTTAAGGATTCAATCAATCGCCAATTTTAAACTGATGCTTCGACTATCTTCCATTTTTCATTCAAACTCTTTACTCTGTATCGAAAATAAAACGCGAAGGATTGTTTGTTAATAGAAGCAAAATTTTCTTATCGCAAATGAAAGTAATTGCGTGAGTCATGAATAGCGGTGAATGAAAAAATTCTCAAAGTTCTTTTTTTAAGGATATCATTAGTCATCGATATGAAATTAATTTTCCATCCTATCGAAAATAAAGAGAAATGGATTCTGCGCTGTCTCAATTGAAGCAAAATTGCCTTCTTGCAAAATGGAAGCAGCTGCATGATTCACAAGCTAGCATTGAACGCAAAGAAAAGGAAAGGAAAAAGAGTATAAGAACCTTTCTGCAGTTTCTAGATATCAATAATCCCGGCGGTGAAATGTTAAGATCATTTCTATCGAGATTCAGTGAACGCGTTTCGCTGTAATTTCGGAAAATTGCCCGGACACGATTGCTTTTCCCTCGTTTCGAAACTTTACACTAGAACTACCGACAATTACGGCGTACTGACTTATACGAAACCAATTAAAGCATTAGATATTTGAAGAAGTATATAATGCACTGGAAATAAATCTTTATTTACCCCCTATATATAAAATCACGGCAAATTTGTTTGAATGGATTACTGTAAGTTTATATAACCCTTATGAGGAATTGCAGACAAGTCATTTTGACCACTTTGGTAGTTCTAGCGTTAAAGGTACCGATTTTCCCCAAAAAAATTTCCGGGATCCTCGAATTCGCCAACAGTTACGGTCCCACACTTAAGATCGCTAAACTGTTAACAATTTCCCCGGTTGCCCCCCGGTTTCAATCGTTAGAACGCTCCAAGTATCCCAAGATCGTAGAAATTTCAATGCTGGGAAACGATTGCGCAACCCTTTTGTCCCGGTGAGAAGTCTGAGAAAAGTGGTGCAGTGTACCTCAGCCAGGAAGCTACAGTTCCCCGTGATTACCGTACAGGTATTCGATCGACGCCATTAATCGATAACATCTACATATCTGTTCACGCAATTTGCCTGTCCCTCCGACCTTCCTTTTACTTACCCGAACGATTGGCAAACGAACACGAGTCGTCGTGTTCTTGTTCCGAAATGGAAACGGCTACTGTGCGCTGCTTCTTCAAGCCGGTAGATTAATCGATTTCAGTGGCGGATGAAAAATTCTTGCTACGTACGGTAAATGATCCGCGTACTGTCACCGTTCCTACAACTGCCACTTGAATTCGTTTATTTAATATCAAAGTAACGTACAAAGAATCGTAAGCAAAGAAATCTTCATACGAAATTTGATCTTCGGTTTACGTAACAACGCATAGACATCGTATATTCGTGTACAGTTAATATTTATAAATAAATATTAGGAGGTAAATGTGCCGTTGAACATTGAAACGTGACCAATGTAATTATAAAGTATGGAACGTGTGATAATTCGGTAAGACGCGACGTTTACTAGGGTAAACGACCCGATTACTTTAGTTTAGAGCTACTACTTAATTATTACGAATTTAACTATTCGATAAAAGAGAAGTCGAATAGCGACACGATGCAAAGTTTAACCCTTTTAGAATTTTTATACTAAATTTGGATTTCGATTTACGTAACAACGCATAGACATCGTATATTCGTGTACACTTAATATTTCTAAATAAATATTAGGAGGTAAATGCGCCGTTGAACATTGAAACGTGACCAATGTAATTATAAAGTATGGAACGTGTGATAATTCGGTAAGACGCGACGTTTACTATATATTTTACATCTGTTACGCAAACCGACGTGTTAATATATGTAAAACGTGTATCTATTTAAATGAAAAGTTTTCAAGTGACAGTGCGAAGGACCGTGGACTTTGTTGTACATTTTCAATTACGTAGCAATGAATTTATTATATTGAACATAGAAAAACAAATGTTCATAAATAAAAGAGATCTGTTAAACAGTATTATGCTCCAAACTGTAACGATCTTTATGTTTAATTGAATTTAACTTATTTATAAACGGGGAAAACCCATTAGTATACATAGATAGTTTATCATGTAAGGAAATTACAATATTCTGGAAATTGATCTACGGAATACATCTAAAGAAACACCAGATAGGTCAATTATTTGACCTATAATAATTATTGGCAAAAGTGGTGATGCGAGTACGTGGATCGGTAAAGCCAAAGCGAGATTTAAAGCAGATAGGAAATTTATGTTGAATACGTTCTAAAATAGTTCAATAATATTACTTAACCACTCGCCCTGGAAATTATTTAGCAAGCACCTATGATAAACTCATCGATAGTAATTTGTAGTAATTCGTAAATTATTTTTATAAAATTTTCTTCACCGATCTTTAAAGTTTTCACGCATAAAACGTACTCGTGTCAATTCTTAATTCACTGCGTATTTATTAATTTGCCATACTTCACAGCTTTCAGTAGATCTGATACCTACTAATCGACGCATAATACGTTATTCCAGCGCAAGCGGCTAAAGCGGCAACCTTAAAGTGGCAGTAATTGCTGCTACATCTACCCTACGCGTGGATCCGTTGCAACGGATGCCAAGCCGCGTTTCTCACACGTAACTGGACGCTGCGCCGCAGAAACCAGCAGAAGCTTCGCGTCCTTTCGCCTGCGCATGAATCGCCAAGATTCACCGTCAAATTCCCAGCGTGGCTTGCTTTCACGCAGAAAACGGTACCGTTCCCGTGTCAACTGATGCACCGCGGAACGTTTATTATACCGCTTGCGTCATCGGTGACGCGCGTCATCTGCATTCGCTCCGCCTTCTCTTCTCTTCCCTTTTGCACGAAAGTAAAAGCTTTGCAGACGGAATGCAAAGAGGGATCCGAAGATCGGGAAGTAAGTATTTTTTTGGGGGGGGGGGGGGGGGGGGGAATTATGGCGAAGTTTCGCTAATTTTGGACGGAAGTTGTGGAGACGGGATGGAAAGGGACATCGGAAGATCGGAAAATAGGGATTTTTGGAGGATTGTGGGAAATTTTTATAAAGCTTCGCAGATTTTAGGTAATTCGGAGAATTGTACAAAGATACCTGAGAAATTCTTGTGAAGTTTTAGTAATTTTTGGTAACTCTGCGATTTGGGAAATAGGAATTCTTGGAAAGCTCTGTGAAATTCGGATTTTTAGAAATTTTTAGCTATTCTGGGAAGAAGAATTCTTGGAGAATTCTATCCAATTCTACTAAAATTTTGCACACTTTATGCAATTCTGCGGTTTGGGAAATGGGACCTCTTGAGGAGTTCTATGAAATATTGACGAAAGTTTACAAATTGTTAACAATTTCTGGGAAAACTCTTAAGGAAATTCTACAAAGATACCAGAGAAATTTTTGGGAAACTTTATAAATCTTGGGTAACTCTGTGATTCGCGAAATAAGAATTTTTAGGAGTCTTCTGTGAAAGTCTGATCAAGATTTACAAGCTTTAGGCAATTCGGAAATTTGAGAAGCTTGGAGAGTACGAGAATTTTGTGCGTTGGGTGCTTTGAGTGCTTAGAAGAAATTTTAGGCTTCGGCAAGCGTGAAAATTTCAATAATCTTACGACTCCAAGTATGTACGCTGCTTAAATCAATTAGGGGCTCACTTGTTGCGACCACTGTTCCCGTATCACTATAATTGCTATCTTAAACTCAATCTGTTTCATAATATCGTACGAATATGTAGATGCCGATCTATCAAGTCCGTATCACTTCCTTCCATCGCATCGTTTCGTTTGAAACCGGTTTGAGTAATAGAATCGTCCAAACTTGCGATCCCCTAATTATTTTAAGCAGCGTACTTTTGAGACTTTCAGAACTCCTATTATTGCGAAGCTTCTAACGCTTCGAAGATTATACTTAAACCTTAATCATCATATTCCTTTTGCCAACCCACAAAGATTTTCTTCCACTAGCTTAATTCGTCAATTATTGTCCCTATCAATTTCTATCAATTGGTAAGTTGCTTTAACTCTCAATCAGATAAATAAAAAGGTAGTTAATTAGGGTCCCGCAAATAGTTTTGACGACATTTGCGGTGAACTCGGTTATGCAACTCGGTTCGCGCGTGCTGGAGCAGTGAGTTTACTCTTTACCTTTGCATCTTTTTCAAATGACACGGACTATCATCGAATTATCCGTTACGAGAACTATCGGATCGCTGTACTCAATGTTCATCACTGACGTGTGATCATCCACGACTCTAATCGACTAATTGGACGATTCGAGTCAAAACTCAATGGAACAGCTTGCTACGTTTAACATTAAAACTATCGAGCCTGTTATAATGATCCGTAGCCAATTTACCATAAAAGTTCCATAAACTTGCAGCGGTGCATTTGCTAAGACTATCATCTATCTTTCTTTCGTAAGAATAAGTATACTTAATCGTGAGCACTTTGATACGACTAAGTATACTTTAATTGTGACCACTCTGATACGAATAAGTATACTTTAATCGTGACCATTTTAATACGAATAATTATATTTCAATCGTGACCACTTTTATACGAATAAGTATATTTTAATTGTGACCACTTTGATACGAATAAATATATTTTAATCGCGAGCACTTTTATACGAATAATCATGGATTAATCGTAAGCACTTTTATACGAATAAGTATATTTTAATCGTGACCATTTTGATACGAATAAGTATACTCTAATCGTGAGCACTTTGATACGAATAAGTATACTTTAATCGTGAATACTTTGATACGAATGAGTATACTTTAATCGTGACCACCTTTATACGAATAAGTATACTTTAATCGTGAATACTTTGATACGAATAAGTATATTTTAATCGTGACCACTTTTATACGAATAAGTATATTTTACTTGTGACCACTTTGATACGAATAAATATATTTTAATCGTGAGCACTTTTATACGAATAATCATGGATTAATCGTAAGCACTTTTATACGAATAAGTATATTTTAATCGTGACCATTTCGAAACGAATAAGTATACTCTAATCGTGACCACTTTGATTCGAATAAGTATACCTTAATCGTGAATACTATGATACGAATAAGTATACTTTAATTGTGACCACTCTGATATGAATAAGTATACTTTAATCGTGACCAGTTTAATACGAATAATTATATTTTAATCGTGACCACTTTTATACGAATAAGTATATTTGAATTGTGACCATTTTGATACGAATAAATATATTTTAATCGTGAGCACTTTTATACGAATAAGCATATTTTAATCGTAAGCACTTTTATACGAATAAGTATATTTTAATCGTGACCATTTTGATACGAATAAGCATATTTTAATCATGAGCACTTCGATACGAATAAGAGTAGTTTAACTGTGAGCAGTTTCAGTGTTAAATTAGTATTAAGTCTTACTGCAAGAAGGCAAACGCTGTTTACCAAGACAAATCGAACGGCCATTTTTGCCACATTAGAGCGGATTGTTTGGAACTCCTTTTGCAGCAACAGAGATTACTTTGGAAGCGATAGAGTGCTTCTTCGGAGATGAAATATTATCTTGAAGGATCAGAGATTGATTCGGCGCGATTGTGCAGCATGATTTATTAAATGGGAAGAGGATATAGTTTGCTCTGTGAGAGATCACTCCATTATTGCGTCAAGTTTAGCAGATTTTGACGTTCGAAACTGGAGAACGGGAATGCTTATAAGAAACCTGTAATTTTTTTTTTATTTCTTTACTTATTTGCGGACTAGAATCCAAGATACACCGCTGTAAAGTGTGAGATCGCGTATAATACACATAAAATAACTGAAATAATTACATAAAATAAAATGAATTAAGCAAGAGTTAGAGTTGGGTGTAGATATAAATTATATTGACAGCAGCAAATGTTTTATAAATTATATGAATTTTTATATAAATTCATACGTCTATAAGCGCATAGGTCTGCTTCCAGGTGAAAAGAAAATGCGTGGCACGCGATTGTCCAGCCTGTTCTGCTCGGATCAACGTTTTGTAGAGGCTTAAATTATTAAATATGGATGCCTGTGTTTGTTACGATTAAAGCGAAACGATTGGCGGTTCATCGGAAGGCGAAATTGACGTAATTCGAAGGCACAGAAACGTTTGGAATTCCTGTGAAAGTTCATCATTCCGTTACCTAATCATTTTTACGCTCGCCCTGTTCCACGCGGATGAAAGAAAAATGGATAAACGAGGGGGATCGCCGCAGAAGAGCCATTTGTATCGTGAAATAGAAAGTACTATTATTTGGGCATTAACCTGATCGAACAATAATACCAGAAGGAAAGAAAGTTCGGCTTTTTTTTAAAAATTGCGCACATTTCAGCTAACCGTACTTCGTTACTGTAATTGGTATTTAAGTTATCGATACCCTAAAGGAAACCTGAAGCAGGATAATTATAATAAGCGTCCACCATTTGTTCGCCATAAAAGATACTTCATGCAAACCGCTGATCGATTAATATAAGTGGAGAGAATCGAAGGCGCAAATTCCAAAACAACGGAAGCTCATTTTTCATTTATCGTTGATATTATTTAGGTGTACAAATTCATTCAGAGTCTTTACCTTTACACTCTTGGTATCTTTGTTAATTCGTAGTCTAATTTATTTTACCATTTTTTAGGCGACGAATTTGCTTCGTAAATGTGAAAAAGCTGAAAGCTTTGAATATTATACGAGTATTAATATTGCATTGAAAGCTATACCTATTTGATTTTTTGTGAGTAAATATTCAATTTCATAAAATTCTGAGAGCTCCAAATTAATTAATTATCGTATGAGTATTGTGTTGCATTGAAAACTGTATTTGATTATTTCCGAATAGATATTAAATTTTATAAAATCCTGAGAGCTCAAAATTAATTATCGTACGAGTATTGTGTTGCATTGAGAACTGTATTTGATTACTTGCGAATAGATATTAAATTTTATAAAATCCTGAGAGCTAAAATTAATTATCGCATTAGTATTGTGTTTTATTAAAAACTGTATTTGATTATTTTCTGAATAAATATTAAATTTGATTAAAATTCCGAAGGCTCGAACCTAATTTGTACACCTAAATATAAGTTGCTAATGTGATTGTTTCCCATTTATTCAAATTTATCCAGCTTGGTATTAAAAAAAATGTAGACAAGTGGAAAATGCTTTCTCTGGAAATATTGATGGATGGTCTTGTGCCATTTTCATGGAATTCATCGTCTCGATTTTTACAAAATTATTATCCTATGAATGTTGATTAAGCAGCCATCGATAATTCATTCCATCTAATTGGTAGTCAATCAGCATTTTGTAAGATTCTATTTATAAGCTCCTATTTTAACGTGGCAGGCATTCCAATCGAACTTATTAGCATCGTCTCTCCTCTTTTCTCGAAGAATAATAAATATTATCCTTCGCCTCTGTGCTTCTTTCAGCAGGTTGACAAACGATGTCCTGCGCGTTCAGCATCCTTGAGCCTTTTTCCATCTTTACACGTGCTCACATGACTCACTGTTTCGACTTCTGTCACTTCTCTCGTTTCTAATCCTAATTAACACGTGGTCGATGCATAAATTTAACCACAGTGCCGACAGCGCTCAATCTTTCACCTTTTTCCCCGGTGAAATTATTAACGTAGGTGTTATTCGTCATATATTTTATCAAATCGACATCGTATGGCACTGAATTTACTTTAATCCATAACGAGGCTATCAAAAATGCTGCTAATTAAATTGCTAATGTCCAGAATTAGCCTACTTAACACTAGGTTTACGGAACTCGTCACGTTGACGCATTTCAGATTTCATACCTAAAATTGTAGAGACCATAAATATTATTTTTCACTACTTTATGTTAACTTTAATTAATACAATGGTATGAATATGTATTTCAATTGATTCTCTTCATCCTCACGCTTCTAATTTCGAATATTTATGTATATGCAGTATACGTATTTTTCTGGAAGCCTGTCAAATTATGCACGTAACGTCCGTGAACCTAGTGTTAATTAACGGGTAATGGAAATAACAGAAGATGATAAACCGTGAAACGTGACATATATAATATATAATATAATAAAAGAAGAAAGTAGTCTAATCCTGGATAGTAGCAATAATTAGCAGAATTTTCATGCCAGGTGCGTTTAATTACTTTATATCTCCATTTATTTCTTTATTTCTTTATTGACAGGTAATGGAATTCTTTAGCGTACAGAAGATAATAAGCAGTAAAATGTAACAATATAATATAATAAAAGAAGAAAGAAATAAAGGAATAAAACGCAGCTGGCAGAATTGAGTGAATATTAGCTTTAATATTCGTCCACAAATTTTTCCTAACTAAGTTCCATCGACCCGATTTGCCAATTGCAATGGCGAATCTCTAAGAAAGGGCACTCGTATCGATGACGCAATTGCATTGAACACGGATGCACCTAATTGAGATGCTGATCGATGATCGTAACGTTGGTCAGCGTAAGTAAGTACGTGGAATCGCAATCGATCCCCAGGAGGAGCTAGAGATCGTTCCGCGCTCGGAATGGAGTTTCGCGATGAAACTGGCCAACGCGGACGCGGACAACACGCGGTGGGGCAGAGAAGATCGTGCCGGCAGAGGCAGAGAAACCGAAAGGGACCAGGGAAGGCAGAAAAGGGGTTACGCAAGAGGAAAGTTAGCTTTTCGAATCGGGATAAGAGAAACGAAATAGAAAATTGATTATTTCGACGAACAATTTTGGCTCGCGAATCAATCATGCCTCGTGAAACGAGACGCGAGACTCGGGAATTTATAATGGCCGGCGAAATGAGATGCAATGTTCACGATTTCAGTTGCAACCCTAATATTTAACTCTGCCGCGTTCTTGGGATTATTTTTTATCGAAACGTGTTCTTGCTTTCCTACCACGTCGTTTAGTTTAAAGGCAAATGTAAGATTATTGTTATTAACGTTCCGTAAATTTAAGTTGCAATTTCTACATTCAAGGTGGTTTCCGTCGGAACTGTAAAACTTTTCCAAAGAAGAAGGAATGTAATCGAATTGACTAGGACCATTGATTAACTCTTTCTATTGATTAATCAACTAATAGATGAAATGTCACCCAAGCGAATTTCATTTCAATACTGTTAAAAAGTTGAAGCATTCAGTAATCCAATAATTTTGTGCAATAATAATTTTCTAAACATTTATACATCCTACAACAGATTCTTGATAATTACTTCGCAATTTTCATTTGAGATATATCGATATGTAGTTAAAATTTTCCATTGCAGTTGTTTACCTTATTAATATTCATGCTAGAATATAAAGATTAACCGTTTACACTCAAGAGGCGTCTCGCAATCGTCAAAATGGACCAATTTTGGAAACTGCCGAGTGCAAAGGGTTAAAAGACCACAGCAGGGTTAAAATTCTGACACGATACAAGCATAAACATTCCAAGTAAAATATTAGGTTAACATTACTTCCCCTTTCTTCCTCCTTCCCCTATCTCGTCTCAATTATTTACCAAAGCACAGGAAGATCGTTAAATTGTTCGCACTGTCTGTATTCCACGACCATGTTCCGTTATCAATCAGCTCCAAAGTTTCGAAAAGAGTGTCTCTTTTCAGAAAAGGAAGTGGAATGCAACAACTGGATGCCAACTAAAAGTGGTCCAAGCCACAGAAGAACCTTTTCAAAGGATTCAACAATGGAGTAGCAAAAAACAGGGAAGAAAGAATGCTCGGAAAGCGAGCGAAGGAAAAGTATCCTGAAGCGGAGGAGCAAAAGTAAGTTGAAGTCAAAAAAAAAAGGAGGAGGATGAAGCGATGTATAAACAGAACAAGAAGAAAGGAAGAAAGTGGAAGAAGAGAGAAAGGTGGAGGCGTGGTGCGTGCACAGAACGGAGGCAATGTCATCGAACTTACATAATGTTGTCCTCTTTCTTCAATTATACCTCGACGTATCGATGCAGCGTACATTTAGGTCACTTATACCGGTATATTCAAGAGACCTTTGCTCCTACTATGGTTGTGCAGGATGCAAACGGCGACGGAGAACAAAAAGAATGTAGGATGTTGCGTTCCTTCCAACGCGGACAGGCTTGATGAAGCTATTCTGGGTATCATTGTCTTGTTTCTCTTGTTGTTTATAAAAAGGAAAGAAATTCATCGATTTCTTTCGCTCCTTCATCTTCTTCCGTTTATTTCACTTCGCTGCTACATTTTGGTATCGGTAAAAGATTTCCTACTAGGCTCATATTTTCTTCGATCAGACAGATTCATAGTTCTTAACTTCTTGCAGATTTCTCATTTTTGTTACCCTCAAAGTTGTTTTACTACTCTTCAAATCTGCAACCTTTTCATTTACCCCAATTTCTTCAATTTTCTGTCTCAGATTCGTAATATTTCGCTGTCTCATTGATTCGATTTTTTACTACGCAACAATGGAACTACCGGCAACTGAATTGTACCGACTTGTACGAACATAATCATAATATAAGACACGAGAAATAAATCTTCATTTACACTGTTTGCAAAATATCACTTGTAATCCTTAAAAATTCCCTGCTGCTAATTTATATAACTTGGATAAGAGATTACAAATAGTGGCCATTTTTACCATCTTGGTATCTATAGTGTTCAACCTAAAACCTCCACCTGAAGTTATCCAAGTATCTCTCCAAAGATTCATCTTAATCATAAGCTACCTAACCTTCAGTTGCCTAAAATTTATAATTCGTTGATCATCTAATTTTCCTGTTTCCCAATTGCTCGAAAGCTACAGCTTCCTAGCAATTGAATTTCCCCAAATGCCAATGTGGAGCTGTGGAGGGGGGATAGGATAGGAAAAAGGAAGGGTGTTGCGTTTCGTTCAGGGTCTGCTAGTGGACTCATCAGTAAGGCTACCTAGCAGGCCCTGCCTTAAACACTGAGATATTGGAAGGAAGGTTAAAGATGGTATATATATGGACGAGATAGTTGGATCGAGTGCTTTCGAGAAAGTCCTATTTCGTATGTTCCTCTAGTGGTGGGTACAGGAGAGCCGCCACAGCCAATCTTAAAATTTCCCTAATATCCCATCTTATTCCCCACTAATATAGATATTCCTTTCCCCCTGAATTCACAGACCCAAAAGCTTCCCCTAAAGCAAGCCAAGTCCTTCGAACTAATAGATCCTGGCAGTCCATAAAATTATCATGTATAACCTGCCTCACATGCGATGTTAAGCGCACCGATTCATCGAAACCTTTGCTCGTAGCATAACTGAGGCATTGGAGGCGTACCAGCGAGCCGCAATAAATGTCAGATCGGTCGCAAAGATCGTGGGACGAGGCATCGAGCCGTGTTACGCCTGTGTTTCGGCCGCGTAGATCTTTCTTTTGCAAGCGTTTCGACGAACATCGCAGCTATCGAAAGGAGATCAATCCACGCAACGCTTCGTGTTTTTCTCGGGCTGGCTAACTTTATCGGGGCCCGCTCTACTTTCCATTTTAATTGCTGGCATCTGGGACTCACCGATCCCGACGAACTGGCAGATGCGACGCTTACACCGCTCGCAAATGGAGGGATCGTGTCTCTATAAACGTCGCAAACGACACTTTCCACTCGAATGATCCGCTCGCCTGACTGCGAAGATGTTTTGTAGGTGAATGGAACGGGCATTTTGCACGTTTTCCTCCTCGGATTGGAGAAAGAGGTGAATGGAAGACGATTGTAGGCTCTTGCTAAGCTCTAGATCGCAACTACGTGAAATTCCAACGGTATCTCGGAGTTTAGAGTAGCTTCAGCTGCTTCGCTTAACCCTTTGCACTCCATCATTCTTTTTAACAGTATGATCTCGTTTAATTAATTAGCCTTGTACGTATAATAGTGATATATATTCCTTGAAGTTATGTTTTGGGCAACACGAGTAGTAGTCAAACTTTTGTAAATACTTATCTAATTTATTCGTTTGTATCGAACGTGAAAATTTTGTATAAAAAGGGATATTAGCTCGTTCCAATAGAGCAACTCGAATACACTTTTCTCAATCCTGTGAGAACTTAATGCGTTGTGTATTTCGAAGAGGAAACATTTGCCTTGATTTGGAAAAGATGAAAATAGAATTAGGGAAACTTATACTTAACCCTAACTGAAGGAAATCTCAACCGTTTTAGTTTTCCAAGAATGAAAGGTAACTCGAGGAAACTCCTAAAAGTCAACCAAAAACTAAGGATTCTTAATATCAGAAGTGTTGGAGAGCAACGATATAGTTCCAATTCAATCTATCTGTTCGTTTTTATCGATTGCTACTTTATACGACTACTATTTTATCGATCACTAATTACTTTATACTTCGTTATCGTTTAATGACCAGGAAAATTGCGCGTATATATAAATGGGTTAAAAAAATGTCAAACGACACGATTGCTCTATTTCTTTACTTACAAGCAGTGACTATTATCACGAACCATTCATCGTTATTCCGACGTTCCCATAAATATAAGAGTACCGAAAATATTGTTTATTTCGATCTCTATTGAGATTATTTTGCATTGCTATATAGTTCGTTTAATAATTCCAAAATCGAAGAAATCCAAAAATACAGTTAATTCAATTCTACAGACCAAAAGGCTAATACTTTTAAGCACAAAGCAGAAAGATAATAATCGCGTTGTCTGCTACCGCAGCGAATAATAGCTGTTTAGTTTTCAACGCTAAAACTACCAAACCATAAAAAATTATACAAACTTGCAATGGTGTATTTTTCATTTCACTCGCAGCACATACTTCTTTACAGCGTCTATCGCTTTCAATCTTTCCGCTACAAATAAGTAACCTTCGAATCGTTGCGTTGGTAAATTAATATAAAAAAAAACGTCGATAAATATTTTTCGTCGCAGAGATAAGAGTGCAAGAGGGGCAAATCCGTGGTGCAAGGAAAATTTGGCGAGAGAGGCGCGGCAAAAATTCCTCTCTCGGAGGGATGACCGATGCGTGTTGTCGGTCGGGCGAGAGGTGGAAAGCGAGAAGAAGAAAGGTAAGAGGCGCGGATCCCTTCCCTTTCTGCGAAGGTGCTTTGGAAGAAGACTCGAGAGGAGATGGTCGTAGTCGCAGTGCATCGGCTGCTCCAAGCCGGACGTTCGACGTCGAACACCTTCGCCGGGACACTCATGCAACGTGCGACAACAAAATGCCGATCACGCTGCCCGCTCTGTGTAAGTTCGCCACGCGAAGAATCAAATTTCCGACCGCGTTTTACGCCTCGCTTCGAGGCCGATTCCTCGGTTTGAGACTCGGATTACCTTTACCTCTATGGAACACACACACACACAGTAGGTCCTCGTTTACTTGGCTTTCTCAGGTAAGAACTGTCCATTGGTTGCTCCGATCGGGTTGTAGAAATCGTCTGCAACATAAATGGAATTGGGTTTCGTTGGCGATGCGATTTTAGAAGATTAACCCCTTTAAGGATAGGCAAATGATAACGCTGAATTACTTTTCGCTCGATTATTAACCTTTCGCGAACTTTGTGGGGCTAAATTAATACGAACGGATTTAAAACTGCTGGAACGTCTTCGTCGAATGCTGTAATGCAGATAGATAATGTTTGGAGTAAAATGAACTGAAGATGGTTTGCGTTGCGGCTTTTGGTTTCGATGTGGCGGCAGCGAAAGGGTTAATTCGATTCTGTTACTATCGTATAGTGGACATTTCCATATTAGGTGATTAAGATCGCAGCAGTCTATTCTATAATTCTCGAAAGTGCTACTATTTTATTGATAACAGTTTCGTTAGTTGCATAGCGAAGCACGAATTAGTGTTGCTAGTTTGCGTCGTATATAGAAAATATTGGAAACAATCGAAGATGGCAAAACATTTCTATACAAAAGCAACGTAAATTGTGGCATCCGATATTCCCTTTTCTCTAACATTCCTCTTTAATTAGATATTCGTACGTTTCCCCTCTAACTAGATAATTAGATTAAGATTCTAATATTGAATGCCTAAATTAAGGCCACTGGTGTGAACTTTTATGGAGATGTTCAGCTACTGGCGAATAGCAGGCATGTTACGACACGTTCGATGCTCGCGATAACGATCGAAAGCAGAAAAAGAGAAGTTGACCAAAGGTGATGAATTCTACGGAACGACAATATTAATAGGCGCTAAGTTATGCAGGCGATCTTCGGGTTCCATTCATCTTTCCAGTGATGTTCAAAGGAAAGATGTTGCGAAGGAGAAAAGATCGATGGTTACAGTGGCTACGAAAAATATTTGCACAGGCAACGTATTTATCTTTGCATTTGGATACCAATTACTTAAACGCAAGTGCGTCGAGCTTCTTATCGTTTAACAATTCTCTAATGAAGCTATACAAATGTAGCGTCACAGAAGTAAAGCAGCGAGTTCGATTAAAAAGTACCGAAATGAAAAATTAAACTACGTGCAAATACTTTAATCAGTTAATTATGATAATTTTGTAAATTTAGCTAAGAACAGTAATACTTTTATTGATTATTAAATACCGTGGCTCCTGTGTATTTCGTTGATGATTTCTGTGCCAATTATAATTATAATAATCATTAAATTTAGCTAAGAATAATAATATGTTTATTGATTATTAAATACTGTAGCCACTGTGAGCATTTCACTGACGATTTCTGTGCCAATTAATTGGCACCTTCTCAACCAAATCTGCAATTCTATTGTTTGAATATCAATTTTGATAGACGCCGCGTGAGAGTGATTTTATTCTATTGGCCGTTGCGAATAATAATAATTGACATCTCTTCCGTAAGAATGTAATACTCTCCGACAGGTTTAATGTTTGCCTAATAAACTTCCCTTCTATGCTATTCAACGGTGAATATTAAATTTGAAATACAGTGCCGAATAATTTACAGTTCGTTAAATTCTTAACGGCCTATTAAATCATATATCCGTAGCCTATATACATACATATATACGCGAGTGAAATTTTCGCGTTTCATAAATTACGTGATGCAGGAACCGCAAATATATTCTCACGAGTTTATCCGCGGCACAATGAAGTTACGATTGTACAAATGAACCCGGCAATTCAATTGATCGGAAGTAACGAGCAGATCTATGGAACGGATTAGATAAAACGGGAGTCGAATAAATGTTTCTAAATTAATATCGAGGATCGGGTCAAATTTTAGCGTTCATTGTTGGAAAATATTTTCTAGTTTCGACTCAAATACAAAGCAGTTGTTATTGATGCTCGTAAATGTAACGTTCAAGTACTGTGTTGAGGATTGTGGAATATTTCTAAAATAAACGGGATGCGATTAAGTGGAATTTAGAAGAACGCAGTAGGGTTAAAGTTAAGAAAAGATGGGTATCGTAATTTGTCAATACGCGCGACGAATGATGCATGAAACGGAGAAAATTCATTGTTTTCTTCATCGAATATGCACGCAGAGATTACGTAACATCCGTGTACGGTAAATTCTCACCGTCACTGGTGCATCGATCAAAAGCTGATCGAATTGTAATTGAATTTAACCTGGCTTTAGCCTTCCTGCGTGTCAAGAATCGGAATAAAATTGCACAGACGAAGGACGGAATAAAGTAGTAGAAACGCTATAAATTAGATCGTTTCGTAATGAATTCTCGTTTCCATTTAGAGATCCTAAAACGTTTAGCCAATTAAAAGTCACGAAACACTAAACAATAGACTTATACGTGTTTCGCGATTACAAAAGTAGCGTAAGTCAGAAGAAAATAGCTTCCGTATTATTGCGATATATGTATATCACTCTAACACAAAATAAGTGAAAAGCTTGAATTTGTTAGCTTTTTGACTTAGAGCACTTTAATAATTGCCAGCACATATTTATTTAATTTAATTCATAAATGGGATAACCCATTAGTTTATATTAGTTTACACTAGTGTATACCATGTGCGGTTTTTACAATAAATTTCGAATTCGATTTCGACGTACAACAACAAAAACACCGAAAAGATCAATAGTTGTACAACAATCATTCACCATGGACGTAATCCTAGATATTGCACCTGAATTGAGAAAACGAGACGTATAATTTGTGGGAATAAACGTACGAGCAAACCTAAGAGTCCTCGAAGTAGCATGCAAATCGACAAATGCAAGAAGCCGAGTATTATCTATTAAACCATTCAAACTTTTAAAAAAGAAGAATACTATATCGCGATCAATGGGTTAAAAATTGTTGGAAATTGCTCGAAACTCCGAATCGACGAAACGAACGGAGACAATTTTCAATGAAGCGTGATTTGCCGGTGTGTATCATGGTCGTTGAGACAAGCATAGGTGAGCAGTTTCAGAGCCGGTCTCCGACGCTTTCTCGCGTGTAACCCAATTAAAAAACTATAGCGCGGAGTGATGTCATTGGGAATGCGAGATAACGGGATCACGTGTCGTGTGGGAGGGGCGATTATCGTTCGGAATCGAAGTTCCACTGATTCCAAATGCTACGCGATCCTCTGTTGCTCGAAAGAAATAAAAGTGAGCGCCTCCGTGTGTTCGCGATACTCGCTGGCATTAAAAAGAGCAGCCGAAGAAAGGTCACCAAGTTGGATGGATCCTGTGCATACCACCGATCGTGAAAGACCACGTCGTCGTTTCGCCTGTTTTTCGCGTTAAAAGTCACTCGATTCCTTTTTTTTCTCCTCCCTTTAATTAAAGATGCTTCGTTAGCAGCTGTTCGGGGTTTGGGTCGAGAATTTTGTCGTTGGCAAATCAATTCATAGATTCGGAGGTTTCAAACCGTGAAGATTCTTTCGTTAGATTAAATAACTTCGAGTTGAAGAGATTAAAAAGTTTTGAAATTCTTAGATTAAGCAACTCCATGATCTGGGAATTTGTAAGTCTCTACATTCTACGTCTAGAATTTCAATATTTTGAGATATTACAACAATCGGTACACGAATATGGCGGTATTTCGGTAACTGGAAATTTTAGTATTTCAATAGCTTAACCCATTATAGCGCCAAGTAATTAAAAAGCTGTAACTGTATTGCTGCATCACATTTTTACCACATGTACTGACGCCGAACAGTCGTACCCTGCGAATTTTTATTCGAATTCATATTTTTCGTAGATAAAATTGAAGAAGTGAATCCTAAATAAAAGATCGTCGCACCTTCTCAATATTATAATTTTTACTTTCAATTTTCAACGCTTAGATTCCCGGATATTTCGAGTGACAAACATTGCCAAATATCCAATACACTAATTTCCTTTAATCGTTCAATCTTCGCCGTCCTAATAATGAAATTCTGAATATTCCAGTTTGCATACGCTGCCAAATTTCACCACGTCGCTTCCCCTATTTACATTCGCAAGCGTTGCAAAGGAAACCAATGCCAGAGCGGCTTATCATCTCCTCTCAATCCGCGAATTCCACTTTCTACTTCGCATTACATATGCGTACAGCGTTCCAACTCGTTCCTCCTCGAGTAAACATCGTTCCCTCTACAAATTCCCGTGATCGAGACAACCAATTTACACCTCTCCGTCTCTAATAAGCATCTTCCCATCGGCTTCCAGCTTATCCGTCGCGTCTAGCCAGCAATCCTAATCATGTAAAACACGGAATCCGACCGAAACAATAGTCTCACGATCCAGTTACGGGCATCCATCAAGTTCGAAAGCGGATGAATAGCCTCGTGACTCGTCCGCGATCATAAAACTAGACTCGAACCGTTCTTACTTCGCGGTGCGCCGCGAGATAAAACTCGGAAAGTTCGACGAAGAGGCGAAGACAGTCTAGAGATGCGAATAATTTTCGAGGTGTTAGCGAGTGCAAAGGATTCATTAGCGACGTCTGATGATCGGCTTTCGCCATTCCTGTGTTTAACGGTGTTAACGATTCGTGCCGCTCGTGACAGGGCGAAACGCGAGCCAAGAATTATTTCAGTCGATTCATTTTCTCCAGTTTTCTAAGCCTCAGTAGTAAGTCTTCTTTAAGGTAATTGACGACTCGGTTGGGAAATTGGCGAGGATGATATTTTTATCCATTTACGCGTTTATTCGCTTTGCGAGATATGATTCATTGCGGACGTAGAGATATCGATGGTAGTAGAGTAAAACGCGAATGGAAATAACGTAACTGGACTGCGGAAGTTCATGCGATTACGATATGCAACGAATATGCAAATTGTATGCAACATACTACGTGCATTTGCTTAGGAATCAGAGAATTTGTGCACGTGTGTTTGATTAATAGATTTAATGTGGCATGCAATGTGTAATACACGAAGTATATTCAATATTGTACGCAGTGTGTAATGCAGAAAAATGGGTTTAATATTTTATGCAATGTGTAATACAGAAAAGTATATTTAATATTGTATGCAATGTGTAATACATAAAAGTATATTTAATATTGCATGCAATGTGTAATGCACAAAAGTATATTTAGTATTGCATGCAATGTGTAATATATAAAAGTGTATTTAATATTGTATGCAATTGTGTAATACACAAAAGTGTGTTCAATATTGCATGCAATGTGTACTGCAGAAAAATGTATTTAATATTGTATGGAATGTGTAATACGCACAAAGGTATTTAATATTGCACAAACTATTCTAAAAAGTAATTATGTTACAGATATCGTATCGTGTACCATTAAGTTGTCGAACTTCGTAACATAAGAAATAGAATGTATCATTGATATTAAATTTTTGTACACGTTTCCAACTGTATCATTCAACTCTATTAACTTCTCGATTATTAAACTGTTATAATGTATATGCGTCCCTCTAAAATATGCATTTGCATAAACTTTCGCAGTCTAGTTGCAAGCCTTCTATTCTCGAATTATATATATTTTCTTGAAAGTCTTCGTTTAGTTATCTGAAGTGCCAATTTAGAATTTGAAGTAATGTAGGCGAAATAGCTCCTGGATAATTCAAGATTTTGTTAAAAAAAAAAAACTCTTTGTCTAAGTTTCGACACGCAACTGATTTGTATTTGCGAACCGTGAGTTGAGTTAACTAGGAACATTGAATTTCCATCGCCTCTGACGCACTCTCTGATTAGTGCAAGAAGCGTTTGCATCTACTTTATTACTTGCAGAATCCTTGGGATGTCGAAATTTTAGTGACGCCAGTGGCAATACCATTAACCTGTACCTCGCAGCTATAATTTGGAAATTAGTGCTCGTAATTTGACGCACTTTGACAAGGGAAACCCATTTAGAATCATAAATGAATCTCGACGCGAGTTTAAGTTGTAGTTAGACCAATCTTCAATGAAACGCAGCTCGTTATTTTAATTCTTGTCAACATTTTGCACACTTAATGTATTACAAAATTTTAATACGCTGTGCAAAATAGAATAACATAAGCATGTCGTATATTATTTTATTTGTTGGTTATTTATTGCACGTGATTCTTGACTTTCTGTTAAAGTTGACTTTTGACTACATGCTTATTAAATTTCCACTTTTAGTTCCATAATTCAGCTTTCCTTTTGATTCTACTACTACCTTAATAATCGCAAATCAATTGCTTTGCAATATTAAAGATTCGATAAAGTAACATCAGATGACATAAATATTCAAGTAATTATATTAAAATCCTCTGAAGCATGCTTAGCTTGAATTTATATGACCTTTTGCGGCTCCTACGATCCGAAGGGTTAAAAGAGAATACAATTGGATTTCATGTAATCTAAGTGCAAATCTAAGAAGTAAATTAATTAACTGATCACGCTATGCAAGAAATTTGTTCATCATAAATGACTAAATAGCTAAACGTAACTAGCAGAAAGTGTACCAAACAAGAACCTAAACAACGGAGAGAAATAAAAGTAGGGCCAAAAAATAAAACACGCGGAGCACAAGAAAAGTTCTCACGATTGTTCGGATTAGGGCATCGCGTTATCCGAATCGTCGTAGAAACGTTACATAAGAGAGGACAAAGCTAGAAGCATCGAAAGAGATGCTGCACGAAGGCCACACCGCACGCCCATTCCCTGTTCGCCTATCGTTATTATTACCATTAGCATAGCTTCAAATATTGCGGCGTGTAAGCATCACGGTGGAAGGCACTCCTCTTTGCGCAGGTCTCGTGACGCTGGTCTTGTGCAACGTTCACGGCAGTCTTGAACATGAAATTCCAAGGAGGAGCTTCCTGTCACGAAGAGCCATCGACGGGACCAGGGGAAGGTATTGCGTTCGTTTCGTTATCGTCCGTTGCGCGTAGCCCACGCGGATGCGTGCAAACAAATTAACGAGCAACGATGTCGTTTCAGGAAGTACTTCGATCCGGAAGAGGAGGGAGCGTTCGACAGTTATGGATCTGCTGGTGGCCAATACGATCCTTACCAGGAGAAAACAGGTAGATCTCTTCGCCGTTTTTTTTTCTCTTTCTTCTTTCTTGCGTTGCATTCCATTTAACATGAAGTCATTTTAATCGAGTCCAGTTTAGAGAATGTTTACGCTGCAAGTTGGTAACAAGTGGATAACTAAGGATTTGTACACGTTTATGGGTAATTTAAACGGTTTTTTATTCACCCCTTGCCTTGCTTCAACGAGTCACGCTGGTTCTGTAAATTGTGGCGCGAATTCGAGAAAAATAGATGCTATTATAGAAGTGAAATTTAATTTGAACTGAAAGTTTAGCGTTGTTTTGTAAAATTTGGGGTTACTAAATGAAAATTGCCTGCAACAGCAATGACGTAATTGCGAAAACAGTGATGAATGCTAGTATACATAGGAAATAAAATAATCGTAGGATAAGGGGTTAATAAAATGTTACGTATAATCTATTATTAACAGGATGTTAACAGAACTTTAATTAATATTACCGCATGGGGTTAATTGTTTTTGGGAGATTCGATTATTAGTAGAATAATCGGATAAAAAAATAAAGGGTAATCATTCGGAATATGATAATAATTAAACTGCGGGTTCTTATGCAATTATGGAATACTTAATTGTAGAGAAAAATTCAGGACGAATATAATATGCAAAAATATATATAATATCCAAGGTAAAACAGATGAGATGTGTCTAATTTCTGTTTAGGTTGGATTGATTTAATTGTATCTTTAAACATAAAAATCCACAGTCTAATTATAATGAATGGATTGCAGATTTGTATGCATTTATGGGAAATTTAAATACGCAAAAATTTAGAGAACGCGCATAATATTACGTACATATATGCAAAATATTTAAAGTGAAATAGATATCATTGTATTTGCACGCTAAGATACAAATTTGCGTAGAAATCCGCAATCCAATTATTACATTTTACTTGCAATTATATTACAATATTTAACTTTGCTTAAAAATTCGCAATCTCCACACCGTGAATGGAAATCTGAACAATTTATGACTTGTCGTCTGACCTTTTGGCTTTGCAGTTAAATAAAGTAGCTTTAGTAAACCAGAATTTGGAACCTTTGGCTTATGCAAATTTGCACAATTCGTGATTTAATATTCGACTTTTTAATCATTTCCGCGTGAAATTCTATCCAAAATGTTCGGAATATAAACTTGTATAATTTCAGATTTACGTGATTTATATAATTTTCGAGTTACGTAATATTCGCTAAGTTTGCACCATTAAGAAATTTGCAATTAATTAAGGTGGGTATTTTAATCGTCGAAGCGAAGACAAACGATTACTTTCGTTCACAGTAGTTGCATCGACAGAGAGAAACGGTGTCAACGCGTTACTAATTATAGAAAAATGAAGAAGATGAATAATAATATTGCCGCCTAAACGTCGCGCAGAATTAACATATCAACGTGCAATGCGAATTCTCCTTACCGATTCTTCGCTTTCTTCGTTCGAAGAACCGCGATTCTATTTGCGTTAAACAATCGCGTCGATGGATCAAAATGGTGTCAATGGTTATTAATCGCCACAGACAGAAGAAGAAGAATAAAACGGCTATCGCCTGCTAAATAAAAACTTCAAAGGTGAAACGAAAAATTGAGAAATACTCCCGATGATTATACTTTAACGAAGTGTTGTCCAGTTGAATATTTTCTATATTGGCAATTGCTTTTAAGCGAGGAAAGGATTCCTTGACCCCCATTCCCATTCTCCGCCATGACTATTCTCATAAAATCACTTTATGGATAGCTATCGTCGCTTCCTGTTAACAATCTTTCTATTCATAACACCATCGGCTTCGTTTGCCGTCGCATTGTTCAACGTCTTATCAATTAGCGTGATGGGTGACAGTGTCTAACGCTGATAGACGTCGCGTTTCGTAGCCTCGAAGGCAGTCAATCACCCTTTACTATTAGCTTGATGCAAAAATAATCGCAGCCTTTAAGTATCGAATTTTTCCGATTAAGTTTAAATGTCGAACAGCTGCTTAATCATCAACATAGAATTCTACGAGTTCGAAACGTTTATAATAAGTTCAGCGTCCATTATAACTGAAACAATTAAAAAAGACGTTAGTTTAGACGACACGATTCTTTGATAATATTTAGTAATTTTTTCGAAATCGCCGACGACCAATAGCAGCATTCGCAATGCTTCTGCATTTTTGTCGTTTTCTAACGCCTCGAATTTCCAAACCATACAATTCTTAATACTTTGAATTTCTAAAGCTTAGGAATCCTAATGCTTTGAATTCTCAAAGCGTCGAATTTCCAAACCTTTCGATTCCTAATCTTTTGCATTTTTAAAGCTTAAGACTGTCTATGCTTATAATTCTCAAAGTTAAGAATTCACAATATTTTGAATTTCCAACTCTGTAAATTCTCAAAGCGCCGAATTTCCAAATCTTTCGATTCCTAATACTTTGGATTTCCAAAGCTTAGGACTGTCTATGCGTTGAGTTCTCAAAGTTAAAAATTCACAATACTTTGAATTTCCAACTCTATAAATTCTCAAAGCGCCGAATTTACAATGCTTTGAATTGCCAAACCTTCCCATTCTCAATGCTTTGGATTCCCAAAGCTTAGAATTCTCAAAGCTTAGAATTCCCAATATTTTGAATTCTCAAAGCGTCGAATTTCCAAATCTTTCGATTCCTAATACTTTGGATTTCCAAAGCTTAGGGCTGTCTATGCGTTGAATTCTCAAAGTTAAGAATTCACAATACTTTGAATTTCCAACTCTATAAATTCTCAAAGCGCCGAATTTACAATGCTTTGAATTGCCAAACCTTGCCATTCTCAATGCTTTGCATTCTCAAAGCTTAGAATTCTCAATTCTTTGAATTCTCAAAGCTTAGAATTCCCAATACTTTGAATTCTCAAAGCGTCGAATTTCCAAATCTTTCGATTCCTAATACTTTGGAGTTCCAAAGCTTAGGACTGTCTATGCTTTGAATTCTCAAAGTTAAGAATTCACAATACTTTGAATTTCCAACGCTATAAATTCACAATACTTTGAATTTCCAACGTTATAAATTCTCAAAGCGCCGAATTTACAATGCTTTGAATTGCCAAACCTTCCCATTCTCAATGCTTTGTATTCTCAAAGCTTAGAATTCTCAATTCTTTGAATTCCCAAAGCTTAGAATTCCCAATACTTTGAATTCTCAAAGCGTCCAATTTCCAAATCTTTCGATTCCTAATACTTTGGATTTCCAAAGCTTAGGACGGTCTATGCTTTGAATTCTCAAAGTTAAGAGTTCGCAATACTTTCAATTTCCAACGCTATAAATTTTCAAAGCGCCGAATTTACAATGCTTTGAATTGCCAAACCTTCCCATTCTCAATGCTTTGAATTCCCAATGCTTTGGATTTCCAAAACTTCGAATAACTCGGTGAAAAGAACCGTATCGTGTGGACGAGCTGCAAGAATACCGACCAAGAATTTCTCCAAAGAACTTTTCCCCACCGAAACGCATCAATCTTGCGCAAATTGACATCGTTGCCATTAACTATAGGATCGACGGTAAAATCCAAATTATCGTACAAAGTTCCACGAAGAAGATAATAGTCGGCAATAATCTTGCAAAGAAATCATCTGTTGAAAGAAAAGAGTCCTCTCTCCGAAGAAGCAATCGGCTTCAAACGATTTCTTTCATATTTTTCTCGGCTCGCGCCGGGGAGAACGAATCTCTGTGATTAAATGGCGAATGAATGACGTTTGACGAGATAAATCACGAGATGTTCAAGACGAGGACATTATCAAGTGGCGTGAAAGGCGATAGCTATGATGAACGATGGAAAAATCGCGGGCGCAGGCATAGGTCACGTGAAACCTCTGGCGAATTACGAGAAGCAACGCGGTGGAATCACGTGTGGCGCCCCGAGTGAAATAAACGCGTCCTTTTAAATGTCACACGTGCGGGATTATCCTGGCGAGGTCCTTTCCGCGACCTTGGCTCCTCACGCGTTTACTGTGCCTCTTATGTGGGATGCAACGCGTGATACTTTTGCTCGTTTGCTTCCAATTATGTATTGGAATTCGTAGATTCATTCAAATCCCATTTACTTGGAGTTCAGAGTAAAATCTTGGCGAGCAAATGGATAATAAAAATATGTCGCGAAGAAACATTGTAAAGCGTGAAAATTTCTATCGAAAATACTACATTTTCAAGTACTTTCCAATGCGACGCCATAAGCACGTCATACTTTAATGTCTTCAAACACTTCGTGATACACTCATGAGCAAAATTAAGGGATATTTAAACTGCTGTAACTTCGTAAAGAAGCATTGTATGACAATCAACTTGAACTCATTTTAAAGCTTGATGTCTCTACTTTTGCATATGTGAACAGATATTTTTAAAACGTTTTGTTACATGTACGAGTAGAGTGAAAAACTAAAGGTACTTTTTTCGATAAGGTATGCGAAATTCAAATGACTCTGTGGACTTTAATAATTTTTTTGAGGGACGTATTTTACATGGATATGATAGAAAAAAGTATCCCTTTTACAAAGAGCCCCTAAAGGTCGGTGCACGATTTTTTGTTACCGAGTTACTGTAGTTTAAATGAAAAGTGTACCGACGACAATTGCGTGATCTAAGGTATACTGTGAGGAGGTGGCTGACTTTTCATTAAAAATGCAATAACTCGGCAACAAAAAATCGTACGGTAACTTTTAGGGGCTCGTTGTAAAGGTGATACTTTTCTCTACAAACGTCATGTTAGATGAATTGCAAAAAAAAATTATTAAGATCCATGGAGTTATTTTAATTTTGTTATACTCTTCAAAAAAAGACTACCTTCGGTTTTTCACTCTACTCTTCGATGTAAGAAACTATTCAACAAACATCTGTTTGCGTATGTAAAAATAGAGGTTTTAAGCTGTAAAACGAGCCCAAGTTGATCGTCATACGATGCTTCTTTACAAACTTACCGCAATTTGAAGATCGATAAGATCCCTTAATTTTGCTCGTGAATGCATTAAGAAGTGTACGAAGTGATTTGTCAATGGCGTCATATTAATAAGTACTAAAAAACGAAGTATTTTCGATTGAAGTATGACTCCAACGTGTCATTATCTTCCGAAGTGTTTGCAAACGGAAGTAGTTAAAGATTTAAGTAACCAGAGGCGAATCAATGAATCTTTGTGCACATATTTTCACAGGAATTCGCAAGTCCGAGTGAAAAGTCCTCGCGTTTGAACAAACAATTGACACGCGCCATTCACGACGAAGTAACATTTAGCACAATTCGAGATGCACACCTTTCATTCTCAACGCGCAACCCAGTCATCGCGGCGGTAACGTTCACAATCGAATGTTCACAGTCATTCCTTGATATTTATTTAATGCCATAAGACGCGGATCATCCGTAGACACTTCACATTTTATACACACTACCGCGTACGCTACCATTCGCTATACTTTGCGATTTTTGAATGCCCAATTGATCTTTCTCAACGATAAAGTCAACAGTGTCGCCTTCACACTTACTCACGTTCCGTTATTCGTTTCTATTAACTCAACGCTATTTTTTCCGGACTATCGAAATGTATGATTGCATGTTCCTTTCTGTTGCAGACTTCTCGGACATTCGCAGGAACGTGCCAGGGGAACCAGGCATCGATTATCCGGCGTACACGACGCTTCCTCAAACAGGATTCACGTGCGAGGGACGCTCACGAGGTAAATCGAATCGCTACTTTAACTTTTACTTGCAATATCATAGATGTTAAGCATTCGTTGGCAGATTAAAAAGGAAAACTTGCGAAAGTATGGAGATAGAAAGCGTTGAAAGAAACTCAACGATAAGGACAAAATATTAACAATATTGCAACGTGAAAGGAGATAAAAACCTTTCGAATACTTTCAAAAATAAAAGGACAGAAAGCATGTAAAAAAAAGGTCTAGGATAAGGAAAAAGTGATGCTAATAATAATATTCTATTGTGAAAGGGTGTGGAAATATTTCGAATACTTTCAAAAGTAGAATAATAAAAAGTATTAAAAGAAACTCAAAGATAAAGGAACACAAATAGCTACAAAACGTGAAAGGAGAGTAACAAACTTTCAAATACTTTAGTTCCAAGAATGATTATTCGGATATTAAATACGAAACGTTCCCAAAAAGATATATTTTTAATAGTTAACTTCATTACCGAGAAAGTATTTTACTATTCTTGTCGTAAGTTGGGAAAACTATTGCTTTTCATAAGAATGCAATAATCCATGCAAGTGGAATTTATTTATTTGTTTAGTAGTAAACGGGACAAAACCCTTACAAATTAGTCGCGGATGGACGAAAGGTGAAGCACTGAAGGAATGAATTCATTCAAGCATAATTTATGAGTCTTTTAAGTAACAATTAGACTGCAGATGCTTATACAAATTCATATATTTGCAACCACAATTAAAGGAACAGCACCAAAATAAATATCAATTACACCATTAACCTCTTAGGCACGGCTGAATTTTGCGCGGTGCTGTTTCCCTGTACGGCAGAGTTCGACGCGTATTACGCGTAAACGATACAACACTGCAACAATTCATACCTGACACTAGCGTATCAAAAATAAAGGCTGTATATTCTGTCTGTATATTGTTAACACTGTTATAAAACGTTGTGAAGGCAAAAAAAGTGTGAAACGAGACACATGGAAACGATCAGTTAATTCAAACGGTGAGCGAGTAAGTCACTAGAGTGAGTCACTATAGTGGCGCGTCGTAATATAAGATGACATCCGCGAAAGCCACTATAGTGGTGCATCGTTCCTAAGAGGTTAATTAAATAACTTTTGAGAAATAATTTTTAATTAACTAACTTCTGACTGGTTTACGTAAGATACTTGACACATTTTTACATTATTACGTGCACTGTGTGTCTTACTGCGAATATTTAACTGCATAAAAATCTGCAGTCTTGTAATAATTCAGCGGACCTAAGATTTCCAGTATCTAAGCGAAGCTAACATTGACAAATGTGAAACATACTCGAAAAAACTATTACCATACGCAAAGAGTGAACAGCAACAAGAGGAACACAGAACATTTCTAGATACAATTCAATTGTTCGGAATGAAAGTGCGCACCTTTGGCCCCGGATTTTATTAGAACGAAGGAATTTTATTAAAATGCTTAATGCCACGGGTGGTTGGAATTGGGTAAGCGATCAAGCTGCGTATGATCGGTTGATCTTAAGCCGCTCTGACCGGGAGGAAAGCGTTTGGATGTTGCGAAATGTCCTGCATGTTTATTAATGCCATCCGTAGGCTATCGGTCAGCTCGTAATGAATTTTCCCAATTACCGCCTTTGGCGGCGTTCACCGCACCTTCTGTTTTTAGTCGCACTTTTCTTTCCCTAATTATTATTAGGCTGGCGTATGTCAAACGTAGTTTTTCCGAACACTCAGATTAACTCATTAACTAGCAACATGTTGCGTCAACGCGACATTTACTTTGTAGCTTCTACGAACTTTATTAACGCTGGATTTACGGACATTAATAATGTAACCGTACAGATTTATATATTATATATTACACATAAATACACGTAGGTAAAAAGCCGAAGAGAGACCGAGTGAAGTTTGATATACATTCATATTCGTGCATCGATCAAAGCCAACGCAAATTGCTACAAAATAACACTTGCGATTCGTGTAACTTCAAGGATAAAATTCGAATTGATTCACGAAAATTGATGCAACTTGTGTAACTTTAAGGATAAGATTCGTTCTTCGAAGTAGAATAACACGACGAAGAAAAATCCTATACCGATGTTTAGAGATTCATTTCAAAGGCAAGAGTGCAATCTTCAATATTCCCGATAATTTTAGACGCGTACAAAATTTTGTAAACAATTGAGATTTGAAAAATCATGGAGAGCGATGCTCAATACATGAACGATTAAAAACAGATAGATCTAGGTATTAGTGAAACAATTGGGATTGAAAAAATTATGAAGAGCAATGTTCAATAAATGAACGATTAAAAACAGATAGATCTACGTATTAGTTAAACAATTGGGATTGGAAAAATTATGAAGAGCGATGTTCAATAAATGAACGATTAAAAGCAGATGCATATAAGTATTACTTAAACAATTGAGATTTGCAAAATCATGAAGGGCGATGCTCAATACATGAACGATTAAAAACAGATAGATCTAAGTATTAGTTAAACAATTGGGATTGGAAAAATTATGAAGAGCGATATTCAATACATGAACGATTAAAAACAGATAGATCTACGTATTAGTTAAACAATTGGGATTGGAAAAATTATGAAGAGCGATGTTCAATAAATGAACGATTAAAAGCAGATGCATATAAGTATTACTTAAACAATTGAGATTTGCAAAATGATGGAGAGCGATGTTCAATATATGAACGATTAAAAACAGATAGATCTAAGTATTAGTTAAACAATTGGGATTGGAAAAATCATGAAGAGCGATATTCAATAAATGAACGATTAAAAACAGATAGATCTAGGTATTAGTGAAACAATTGAGATTGGAAAAATTATGAAGAGCGATGTTCAATAAATGAACGATTAAAAACAAATAGATCTAGGAAATAAGTGAAACAATTGGGATTTGAAAAATCATGAAGAGCGATGTTCAATAAATGAACAATTAGAAGCAGATGCATCTAAGTATTAGTGCCTAATTAGCACTTACAGATAATCGAAGAAACGACATATATATATATATATACAATAATCGATATTATCAAGCGAAGGAACGACATATATACAATAGTAGATAATACAAATAGTAAAATAGCTCAGAATTGATTTGCAAAATTTACAATAATTTTCCCCTAAAAGATAAGCCGATTCTGAAGCCAGTGATTTTTATAAATCAGTGTGTATTAGTTAGAATTGTGCTTCGCACACGCTTCAAACTTTTTCACGTGCACCATCGATGTCAAGGATGATTCTCACGCACACGAGAGCAGCACGTGCGACCGGCGAAATCCATTCGCAACATTTTCTTCGGTTTCGTAATAGGTCACCGTCCCAGCCATTGGCTCCCCGACGGTGGCGCGGCATCGCGAAACTTGTCGCAAAAATCTCACGAAAATGTTTACCGATGTACTTTTCACCTGGATAGGCAAACGCGCGCGTCTTCGGAAGGTGTTTATCTTGGTCGAAGTATTCTCGACAATATTCCGCGTGCCTCTTGCGAAAGCGTACATTTTAACACCCTTGCCTTACGAATTTGTCATGGATTATACTTCGTAGCGTTGGTTATTTACTATTATAATAGCGCGTCACGCGCAAAACATTGAAATATTATACTCGTAATTTATACTTCACAATCATCAATCTCGTGAACTAAAATCGTTGTTGCAATTGAAGGTACGGTTTATTGCAAATGCGGTGCAAGTTTATCGCGTTCGGGAAATAATGTACACCACGAGTGTGACGCGTAATTATAAGGCAAGGGGTTAAAGGAGTTTTGCGAGCAAAGAGATCGACGAGAACGTAACTAGCAGTCGTTACAATATAGCAGACAGGTAATTGTTATATTGACAACGGGTGGAAAGCACGAAACGTGCAACGAAAGAAGAAGGGAAATGAAAGAAGCGAGATAATGGTCGAGATGCAACATAGTTCGCCGCGTTATAAAGCATAAGTCGATTGTGAAACATGGAAGCACGCTATTTAGATTCCAAGTAAAAGATAATGGTAACCTTTGCTTCTTACAGAATCATCTCGCGAACTGTTTTAATGGAGACTTAACCGTACGTCGGTAATAAGTGGACTGCGAGTCGTTGTGCACAATTTGTATTGTTGGGTACAAAATTAACCCTTCGATTGCGAATATGTGGCTTCTCGTAATATTCTTTAATTTAATCTTACAATTGTGCAATAACTGTTCAAAGTTCATCCTAATAGCAATGTTACATTTTAGGTATTACTTCAATTTATTCGCAACTATTTTGCATACGTAAATTGTATGCGCATTTTTATACCTATTATTATACAAAATATTTTGTTGTTGCAATCAAAGGCTTTAGAATTAAAACAGGATTAAAGCTCTGAAATTTAAAGATATGTATTATTATTTATATATATATATATTATTAAATTATACAATACCATAATTATTGTAATACTATTTGGTATAATATGCGCACTCTGTACTTTTTCATATACTTAAACTTCCTATAAATGCAGAAGTATTCGCAGTCCATTGATAAATACTAATATGTATAATTATTCAATAATTCACCTGTTCGCATTCATTTCTAACAAATGCAACTATCTATCCTAAAGATAATTTTATTGCAGATTGTCCAACATGTAAATTAGAGTGTATAATTGTCTTATAAAAAGATATATACAGAACGAAGTGATTAGTTAGCGTTGAAAAAGATTTTTAAGCAAATATTGTCGCGCGCGCGGCGCGATACGCATGAGAGACTTCAACGCCTGCATAGGAGATTCGTGAGGCGCGAATTAGGCGAAAAACGAGAGACTTTAACGCTAGCATAAAAGAGTAACGTCGGCAATTCCAATCGGGACTTGGATAATCCTATGCGACCAATTGTTTAACACAGCATCGATGTGCAGTAGAAAATTAACAACAACTCTAATTCTCTCTTTATTTAACCCTTTGCACTACAATAACGAGTCTCACTCGTTCTATGAATTATACAGTGTAGATTCGACAAAAATGGATACTATTGACGATGAAATTTAATTGCAACTCTAATTCTAACTTGGTGTTATAATATTTGAAGTTATTAGATAAAAATTGCCCATAATATTGAAGTAATCTATACGTAACGTGATATCGAAGCAGTGATTAGCTAATGCTGGCATACGTGGATAATAAAATAAACGTAGCGCAAGGAGTTAAGCGATCGGAATATATTTCAAATGTGACACGACGAATAATTCGCCTTTTTTGGAATAATCCAGCTACTGTTTATAAGAAGATTAACGCCTATCTTGTTTTAAACGCTATCTTTAAGAGAAGCTGTAAATTCCTGCTCGATCTTTAACCAAATAAATTCGTCAATTTATTTAAAAATAGTCGATTACTTATCGGCACACTGATTTCCTTTCGGTTTGCGCTTGAAAAGAACACAAAGGAAAGATAGGAGATTTAACACACCTATGACAAAAGTTAAGAACTTCTATATAGTCTTTATCTTCCGACAAAGCTTACAATTAAAAATACTAACAGATTACTTATTGGCTCACCGATTTCATTTCAGTTTATGCTTGAAGGGAATACAAAGGAAACGTAGGAAAAGATAGGAGATTTAATACACTTATGACACTTGTGACGAAAGTATGTCAAAAGACTTGCAAATGAAGTAATTATTCGTGAATTTCTGTATAGCCTTTATCTTCTAAAAAAATAGCAGAAAGGAAGGAAAAGCGAGTCACTTACTTTTGTTTCTAATCCGCGTAATCTCAGAATCGTTGTTTCTTAACTGTCGTCAGCAAGTGTACATATTGTTAGAAAGAAGGACCTCGTCTCAGTTGCAAAATAGTAACTTCTTGCACATCTTCGTTACGAAAATAATGAGTCCACGGTGGTTTCGTCTCCAGGAGTTAATTACTGTTATGAGCGAGACGTTATTTAGCTAAGTGGCGGGAATTTGAGCGACATCCAGAAAGGCAGAAGAAAGTTTCTTTATTGAGCAACGTCCTGATAATGTTGTACATTTATTATACGACGCGTTGCTGAGAGAAGCAACACACAGAATGTCGGCGAAAGCGGCCCGACAATAAGATAAAGGCCAGACGAGGGGATAACTGAAACGTTTCCGACGCGAAGCGATCGCTAATCAGAAGCTTAGTATGCTATTACTCCGTTCGACTACAAATCGCTTCGGTGTTCGACTTTTGCCATCCATTGTTGCGAGCTACGGAGAACTCGGTCGCGTGTAACGAAATTTGTACAAATATTGCGACGCGAAGCAAAATATAAGGTAAGCGTAAGTAATATGGAACTTTGTAAAATGTTGCTAACTAAATTGGAAATTCTATACACGTGAACATACATTATTGAAACAGAAACGTTTTCCTATTTCGCAGTGTGCAAACATTTCTGCGAGTAATCAAATATTTTAGTAAAGGTAAATTAATTAGTATTATTCTCGTATGATCCATCACATTAACTATGATCATTTACAAGTACTTTAAATGCAAGTTACAAGTACTCGCAGGTACTTTAGTTTCCTTTACAAATTTCTTACGTGTTTCACATTCGATGTCCATTTTTCGAAACCCTGAATTTCATGTTTGTTAGATTTTTCACTATACCTTCGAATCATTTGAATAGCTTGACACTTAACTAATTAAATATAATTAACATGACACACTTAGCTTATTAAGTATTAGTTTCTTTTCCCTGTCGCGTTGATTTTATTAAATAGAACAAATTTCTCTATCGTGTGTTCCATGTTACCAACGTTTATCATATATTGAGTCAGTTATAATTCCACGCTGCTCCGAAATGTTTACGAAAAATCTCGATAGCAGTCGCAAATCTGGCAACCACTATTCATTAAAGTCGCTTTCAGCGTGCAAGATATCTAATTTCTGTTGGAATGGAGTCGTGCCAAGCATTCGTAGCACGAAGAAAGCGATTTAATTGAAATTTCCAAGCGCCTAGGTATCCCGATCTCGTCTCGAAATGCGATGGACACTGGGCCGTCCTTTTGTATCGGGACCCGAAGCTCGCGGAAGAAATCGCGCTATTAGATAATTCGAAAGGAGAGAAAGATACTGGACGTCTCTCAACTCCCTTATGTAATACATTCAACGGACGTAAACATTGCTCGTTGCGTTGCGCGATTATTTTAAACGGCAAAAAACCAACGAACAAGTTTAATCGTTAAGGAGGCGATAAAAATCGAGATCGTTAGGGGGAATCGGTTAACCGGCATCGATTAAGTAATGGAACGTCATTATGAACGCTTAGCTTACTGGAGCAAATATCCGTAACGATAAAATTCCTCTCGCAAAGCGAAAGGAGAGAGTATTGGAAATTTTAGATGACTGCAATCCGAGAAATATAGATTGCACTGTCTGCAGAGATTTATTAGGATTATAATTATTTCCTTTACTAGGGTAGAAATCATTGAGAAGGAATTTAAGGCAATTGGGAATTGAAAAAGAAGCAAATGTAAGACTCTACAAGCAAAATACCATAGGAGACGATTAAAAAATGAATCGAGGACTTTAAAATACGACGATGTAAAATGTAAAAGTTTTCTAGAAAATTATTACGATAAGAGAAATTAAAAAGGGATTCCAAATTATACAATTTCGAAACTCAAAGTGTAAAATACTGCAGGAATCGACTCGAAGCTTTAAAAATATGGTATATCGAATACATAGAAGCTTCTCTTAAAGTAATTCCCATAAAATAAATTACAAAACTCCTCTGCAATATTATTAAGATAGGATGGGAGATTATGCAAATTGAAAGCTTTAAAAGGAAAATACTATGGGAAACAATTAAACGCGAATCGAAGATAGCAAAGCACGCTTATCTAACGTAATAAAAATTCGCCTATTTTCCAGGATACTACGCAGACGAGGTATCAGGATGCCAAGTGTTCCACGTGTGCCACGACGTGCTAGTGTCATCCTTCCTCTGTCCAATCGGTTCCACCTTCAGTCAAAAGCTTCTCACCTGCGACTGGTGGACCAAAGTGGACTGCTCCGCCAGCAGCAAGTACACGGACGTGAATCGGAACAGTTACCAACAGGACGACGACGAGATGATACGAAACGCTTACGCGATGATCAGTCTGCAATCGGGAACCGACGTGACCAAGGATGGCCTCGTGGATCCCGATCGAACCGGAAGTATAGTGGACTACCAACGAGGTCCAGGTCGAACCTTCGACTATTCTCCCGTAGACGCAACCGGGAACGATCTGAGGACAAACTTCGAAGACTATCCGAAGCCCGCGAGTCGCGATTTCCTGCCCCCTTATCAATTGAAGGATCGCAAACCGGAAACCAGTCGAAGTTACCAGGAAAAGTATTATTCTTCTGAGAAATCCAGGTCTCCTTACCAAGATTCCCCGATCATTCGCGTGCAGAAGATCAACGATCCAGGATACGCGAGTCCGCAGAGGAATAGAGACTTCGAGGAGACTTATCGAAGGCCTAACGAGTTCGCTAATCAATTTCAACCTTCTTACGCGCCAACCGTGCCCACTGTCACCACCACGACCAGAAGATTTTATTCCCCGACAGTTCCTACGACCTTCAGACCTTCCACATTGGCCTACAACAAGTTGGATCAAGTAATAGATAGCTCCGATTACTATTTCTCGCACAGCAGAAGCAAAAGTTTCGTCACCCCGCCCACTAGGATCTTCTCGGGCGAAGATAAAACTGGTTTAGGGGATAACTTGAGGAACTCCGAGGCTTCTAGAAAGTTTAACAGGGACGACGATTATGGAAGACAGGAGAGCTACGAGGACGATTACGAGGACAGCGAAGACACGAGAAATGGACGATCCAGGGAAAAGTTCCAAGTGAGAGTTCCCGACGATTTGACCTACAATCAGAGCGGAATATTTAATTCGAGAGGTTCTTTGTTCGACGGAGTCTACAGGGGATTTGGACAAATCAGGAACCACGAAGAGATCGCGGACGATTTTGAGACGAGAGGAAGCATCGGTCTAGGCCACGCTTTGCATGAATCGTTTAGAGGAATCTCTGTTCAGGAGCAGAATCCTGTAAAGGAAGAAACCAAAGCCGAAGAAGAATTTTCCCATAAGGAAGAGATCAAGCACACTTTGATCAAACCGGAATCCACGGATTATTCGGAGGAGAAGGGAGAGGAAACGACTGAACAATACCAAAGAGACACCAAAACTGAAAGAGAAGAGTTTCCGGATGCTTCCGACGTCTTCGCGCCTTCCACAACCCCATCGGTTATCGAAAGCACCATAAAAGCCAGCACAATCCCCCAAAAATCTACAAATTCTTCCCCGTTAAACGCTTCGAAGGATGGTCAAAATTCCAGCGAAGCCGGTTCCGAATTTCCAAACGCAAAAGCTTCCATCGATAGACTAGATAGCGGCTTCCAAACGTTTAGGCCTGTGGAGTTTCTGAAACCACCGCAAAAATCGCAGAGCAAGTTCCAAATAAAGGTTCCGGATCTGTCGGACGTTTCCACGTTGTTGATTCGTTATTCGACTTTGGACGACACTCCATATCCAGGGACGAGAACCACGGAGATGCCGAGGTTCCAAAGCACCTTTTCCGACGACTACGTCGATCAGCCTACTTCTTTCGACGAAAATCTGGGCGTGACAAATAATTATGGCAACGTGGAAAGTTCCAAAGGAACTAGCCTGCTAAATTATCCCACAACAGTGGCGAAACCTCTGATTTCCTCCAGTGGAACATGGTTTCCTTCCTCTTCTCCCGAACCTGCGTCCGTGCAAGCTCACCGAGAAGATTACAGCGAGAGTTCCAGCGATTTTAGTCGATCTAATTACGATAAATCTTACGCGAATCGTCAATCGGGAGCAGCTTTCGATTTAAGAGGTGGCAAAAATGGCACCGAGGAGAAGATTGCGGAAAATTATGGCAGTGAATCGCAGTTTGCTGTAGCTGATGCTGTTCAGAGTAACGGGAGGACCACGGTGAGCGACGACATAATCTCCTCGCCGAATAATATCAAGTCTACGTTAACTGTAAATCATCTAAACTCTTCAGCATTGGATTTTTCGACCGCTAAAACTTTCGAAGAATCTTCCACGCCAAAATTAAACTGGAATTTAACATCCTCCGCTACCAAATCCCTTAATATCGAGGCTTTAGAGTCCACTGCGAAGCCAGTGGCTCGCAAAAGCATAGAAGAAACGAATAAAAGGGTTGAAGATGACGTAATAGAAGCGTCAACGGCGAACGCGTTGCTCAGATCGATCAGACCGGAGACTTTGATGCAAATCGAGGAGAACATAGAGAAGAATAATTCTCCTTATCAGGTGACTTTAACGGTGAACAAGGATGCGGAGCTGGTTCCAAACGGGAGAGACCTAATCAGCAAGCTAATCGCGCACCAAGGAAAAGAAACGTCGACTTTAAGCGACCAGGTGCACGAACTTGAAGTTGTGAAGTCTATGGAGCCTGAAATTCGCAGTGCGAGCGATACTAAGTCCACCACGATTCGACTTTTCGACGTGGAAGAGCGGTCCGAGACCAGGAATAATTTTTCCCGCATCGATTTGGACGAGTTTAGGAAGAAGAACGCGAACACGGTGAGTCTGCTTCAACTGATGTCGGAATTGCTTAAGTTGGATCGTATTCCGCGGCCATTTTCTTTGTCTGACGCTGAGGGTTCGAAAGGGAGAAGCCGTTCGCATGCTCTTAAGGATATCTTAAGCACCACTTCGTCGAGAAGCATCGCCAAGGACGTGAATTCGAACATAGAATCGCGGGACGAAGCAACGATTGAGTTGCAAGAAAGTTCCACGGAATCAACTTACAGAACTTCCGTACCTAAATCGAAGGAAGAGATTCTGGACCAGTTGGAGGAGAACTTTGGCCAGCCTTTCTACAAAGGAAACCGAAAAGCCGTCTTCGATCTTCCTGAGAAAGAAAAATCGCCGGATTTTCAGAGCACTTCGCCTTCGAGAAGCGCGAAGATAAGCGAAGACTTGAGTAACGTTAAGAGCACTATTCCTACGACTGTTCGAACGGATTCCAGATTGAACTTCGGGTTGACGATAACTACAACGGCCGAGCCGAAGACCACGCTGACGACGGAGAAGACTGTGGTGAAAACGGAGTTCGTACCATCGATCGGATTTTCTTTGAACACCGACGAAGGCAGGGAAGAATACGTGGAGGCGGTTTTGGGCGGGATAATCGAGCCAGAAGCGACGGAAAGCGAGAAGAAAGAAACGATTTTGAATGAGAAAGTGGAGGACGAAACGATTGCGAAGAAGAATGAAACCTCAGGGAAGATTTAGAACGGTTTTTTTGGGGGGGGGGGGGGGGAACTTAGGTTTAGAACGAAATCTGTGATGTCCGTTTCGTGCTTTTTATAGTAGCCTTCTGGAATTCTTGTGTTTTGTAGAATACCGTTGATCGTGTTAGGTTGTCCGATAAGTTTACGTTGCGATACGGTTGCACTGTTTTTCATTGTGTTCTATTAACCCTCTATAATGCTATACAACTTGAACGTTACGTGACTATTAGCTGTACCAAGTTTCTAATACGAGGATCGTTTAATAAGTAAAGATACAAATGTTCTAACTCAAATAATATCTAAATATATATATATTAACCCTTTGCACTCGAAACATGTTTTAATAGTATGATACAATAGCAACTTCACTACACTTCTCTGACTCTTGTAAGAAAAGGAGAAATTTGCTTTTATTTCGACGAAATGAAAATTAAATTAGCGAAAATAAAATTAGGGAAACTTGAACCTTAACTTTTGATCAAATTTATGCGTGTCTCCATTGTGAAACCAATGGAATGCAAAAGGTTAAGTATTCCAATAAGCAATCCACTAATTTTCAATGGGTTGGTGAATTTATTTTATTTACAATATACATGAACTTTTTCTCGAATAGGAATTTATAGCTTATCGGAAAAATGATATAAATAATAGCAATTATATTTAAGATCAAGTAAGTATCTAATTTTGTTAAAAACAATGCCGAGTAAAATGAAAGGAGTGGTACACCTAACACGAATTTAACCCCTTAATGTTAAAATAATAGCAAGCACTTTTATTCGACTTTACTTTCGGTATAAAATTCGACGCGAACTTGTCGGATAATCTAACAATTACAGGAACTAACATAGCAATAGAATACCTGTAAAATTTCCCATAAGATTTTAAGATAGAGTTAGGTGTAATTTTGTTACTATTCGAATCTATAAAGAAGTTACTCACGTTTTACTAACTCGATCAACTACCAATGACAAGGAACAGGGTTTCGATACGAAAAACTATATGTAATAGGTTTGTAAATGTGTGTGCTAGTGTATGTACGTGTGTGCAAGGAGCAAGTAGCAATTATACGATTATTAAGCTGTACCTTATGTAACCCTTAATGATTTTTAAATATATCTCCTCGTTGCGAAAAAATGTGTTTCTTTAATACTACACTAATAGTTTCATCCCTTAAATATCAGAATTTTTATCGCACTTCGTATATTTTTATATATTAGATGCACCCTGCATTTTTTCTTTCCTTGTTTAAATTTCCCACGAGTGCAGAAAAATCCATAATCTATTTCCCGCTAAAATTGCAAATCTTTATGCATTTATGAGAAACTGAAGTATGCTTAAACTGAAATAATAAAATAGAATAAACTTAAATAATAATAAAATACACCTTGTAATATTTAAGGGACGAAATCAACCTGTATTTGGATTCAATATCTTTATTCTTCTTTACGAAAAGTTGAATTTGCATAAATATTTTCGGTCTACTTATCTCCTATCGAGATGAATCTCTCTTAACTTTAAAAACATAAAAAATTTACACTTAATAATATCTTAATTTATAAATAAATAATCCTAAATTTCTTAATGGTGCTACAGAATTTTTTATCTCCTCTTTTTATCAAAGATTCTCAATAAAATCATTTAGTTCCTAATTCAAAGGTAAACAATCCCATCCGAAAAATTTTGAATAAATTGCGTATTCTAATGACGTTAAAGAGTTCTCTATTTACCGTCTTTCCCTTGAATTTTGTTTATTTGCCATGACAACATCGACACGCCAAGTCTCGCAATCGATTCGCGGTGTAAAACGCTAGGTTAACCTGTTTCCAATCTCTCTAAAAAAAGTTCTGCGAATCTCACTCGTTGGAGGAAAGGATAAGCGATTAAAATATGGAGGAATTGGAGGACGAACTTACAAAGACCGACGTGGAAAACGAAGACGAAGATGACGAGTTAGACGACGACGCAGCCATAGCAAGTAGACATTCCGTGCTACACATGGACTATCGGTAATAGAATCAACTATGAATGCAAAAGAAGAATACTTCTAATGGTCAATGTTTATAGATTAAAGTGGATACGGAGTAGAGTGATGAACTTTTTAGGGATAACCGGTCACGAGCTTCTCTTCTACAAACTCCTAAACGTAACATTCTTTTTATCCACGTGAAAAATTACTTCAGTAGTCATTCGGAATTTGTGGTGCTTTATTGGGAAGCGGAAAACATTCGTGCGCGTTTTCTATTCAAAATGCAATTCAAAATGACTGCATGCACAATGATGGCGAAAATAGTAATGGTATTATTAGCATTATTGTGAATTATTAGTGTTATCGTGAATTACATTGTTCCTATAAATATTAGCGAATATTTTGACACTGATTTGCTAATACTCAAAATTTTTACTACATTAAATAACTCTGAATAATTCGCGAATTTTTAATACGCTGTTGCAAAGTTCAAAATATTCTACAGGTGCACTTTGAACAGTTTAAAATGTTCTGTCTCAAAACTGCACGGCAATCTTCGATTTATCACCGAATTTTTCCCCCAATTAGAAAGCTTCCATACTTGTGTTAAGTATAAAATTAAGTTTTTATATTATACAGTATAACTACCTAATGTTACTAGATTAATTATTTTCGTTACTAATAAACCGATCAAAATTGTTCTCTATTAAAAAAAGAAGACATGGAAATAAATCAAATGTCATCAGTGTTGCGTATTCGGACTGGCCGATTGTTGTTCCTTATTTTTGAGTCTATCCCATTTAAGGGATTTACTCGGGGATAGGGAGTTCGTTAGGGTCGGTAGATTGAAGAGACAAAGGTGTAGTTTCCTTAAAGCTTTACTGTTTCTCGTGTCGCTGGTTACAGGGTTCGCCTCGTACTGACTTTTCTGCGCCGAGGATACCCGATCTAAAGTGTCGTTTTTTGGTGGTTCCTACCCCCATCCTCGAGGTCGTCAACATGGGAAAAAGGCGGACTCTCCCCAGATCGTTTCCCGTAAGTCCCACGGTGTATCGTGGGCGAACCCAAACGATGTAAACCAGACGCGGTACTTCGAGGGACAAATCCTCGAAGGCCAAGATTTCTATTGGTATAATTTATGCCACTTCGAGTGGCGTGTGCTAGTCCCGTCGGTTTGGGGCACTGGGCCTGGGTGGCCCTCGATGCACTGCCCGGGAACGCCGGTCTGCCGCGTCTGGTTATTTTCGTCTATTGTAGGGCTCAATGTTTTACCTCGAGAATGGGAGATGGTCCCGGGTATCCGTTACGGACGTGACATCAGCTTAAAGATTCTTTGAGTCCTGATCAATCTACTAATAATAAAGATAATTGAGATAGTCGCATTAGGTGGTCCGCTACGTGTAGTATTTTAACACTAACCATTTCGGCATTTTCCATACGCTTATTTGATAAATCTTTCTCAGTGAAAGAAGAAGCAATAATAAATTCAAAGTGTGGGAAACTTATTAGTTGAACAATATAAAAATCGTCATAAAGTCAAACGAACGAAAGAGATAATAATGAATGTAAAATTTTCAATCAAATATTTTATTTGTTTTCTTTTTTTTCCCCTTATATGTTCTACGTTTGCGTCTTTGTCTGTATCAATGCCATTATATATATATTTTTTTTCTGAGCTTTTGCCAGTTAATAATAATAAATAAATAAACAAGTACATAAATAAACAAACAAATAAATAAATATATATTCGTCCCGTTTGATTTGGCTTTTTAAGATCATTTAGATGAATGTTTCGAGAAAGTGTCACACTGGTGGGCAATTAATAAATTTAATTAGTCATTTATTTCTTTACTTTATTTACTTAATTTACTTAATTTACTTATTTACTTAATTTAATTTGATTGTGAATCGATGGGTACAAGAACCCTTTAGTAAACATGTTCTACGTATTTGACTTTGTGACAACGCTAATGTATATTATTCTTCTCTTGTACTTATTGAGCTTTTGCCCGTTAATAATAATAATAATAAAAAAGAAAATATATTTAATTGGAAGACCAATCATTTGATCGACCGTGGTACGGTTAGCGTTGCATTGTATTTAGTATAGTATGAAATCTCTCCAATTTTCCGCTACAAACTCGTCCGAACTTTTTCCGATTCCTAATGGTAGCAAGTAAAAAACTATTTCCACACCAAGCACCAGTTCCCAAGCTTTCACGTTGAAGTAATTTTCTGAATTTTGTAACGGAGGAGAAGGTAATTGTTGGATTGGAAACCGTAGGCGAACAATCGATACTACGAGGACAAGCTACTGAATTTTTTGATACTCGATTTGTACGGTGTGACCGATCTCGAGAGAAAGGTGGTCTTTTTCTACTGCACTTATGTCACCGAAATCATCCACGAAGAGGTTCCCGTTTGGGAAAGTGAGTACGCGCAGTATTCTATTTTCCTTTCGATTAACCCTTTCGCTACCGCACTCTAAAATTAAACACATTCTCAATGCGCGAACGGGGATTACTTTCATTATCAATCCCTTGCTCTACGAATTTTTCAGTAGCTGCATTCGTTAAGAAATACTATCGTTTGCTTTAACACTGTGCCAGATACGAAATATTACACGTATATACAGTATTTGCATTTTGTATTGTAATTATACAAATTCCAAAGGAAATCGAAGGTGGTAAATTAAATTTTATTATCGATATTGCAAGTATCTGTTCCGTTTTGTCTATAATCTACGCCACGAGTGTGACTCGTAGTTTTAAGGGAAGGGGTTGAAAAAGCAGTATAGCTATAAATAATTACGTTTCTCGAATAATTAATTACGGTGGACTAAGTATAAATTATAGTAGAAAATAGTATCGTGTTACGGGAAACGAATACGTATATCTTTGCCTAACGCGTGCCCAATCTTTCAGGACGTATATACGTCTCTAGTAGCGAAAGGGTTAATTACCGAAGAAATCGATCGAATGGATTGCTGTAATTAATTGAAACGTTTGCAATTACTTTGTTGACGAACGACAGGCAAGCACAGCGTTAATAAATTGGCCGCACTGGCGGCATTGACGATGAAAGGGAAAACTCGTAGGTTGACGCGAAGTGCTCCTGGTAATTTGTACTTCCTGCAATTTTGCAACCATTTCTGCGATGCACTAACTGCTAAATTTCATTGCATTTGCAATTTGGAACAGTTGTTAACCCTTCGCCGGCGTGACGAGTCTTTTAATCCCTTGTGCTACGATTATTTTATTATCTACGTGTCCTGGCGTCAGCTGATCGCTGCTTTTATATCGCGTCGCATTAAAATCATTCGAATGTTCCAGGCTATTTGTATTTAATAATCCTTAATCTTACAAGGCAATGCTAAAATTAAATTTCACCCGGAATAATATCAATTTTTGTTGAGCATACGCCAGAAAATCAAATTAAATGAGTTCTCCAGGTAAAATGATTTAAATCTGCAAGCACCATGAAATTTAGAGAACCTTAATTAACGTATCTGAGAATTTTCTGGAATTTTTTTAACGCCCAAAACAATACGATACGGGCCGGGACTTATATAAATAGTATACGGATAAATATTTAGATACTTGGTATTATCGATTGAATTTGTAAAATAATACGACGAACAATTTAAATATTATTGCGATGTACGACAAAGTATAGTCGTGTTCCAACTAACGATGGCCTAATTTTTAAGGACGTATATATACGTCCCTCGTAGCGAAAGGGTTAATTTGCTTTGTTGTAACAGAAACGAGAATTGACTTGAGATCGAGTAACAGAAATGAGACTTTTGAGGAAATTTGTGTCTCTGTAGCAGCACCAACGGCGTGGAAATGATTAAAAAAGCATCATGCTGACGGAGGGTTAAAAAACATGCCTCTTGTGTGCCGTAGTTACGTATAAGATCCGCAGTCTACTGATAAGAGTTTCATTTCGGAATGCTTGTCCAGCACAATTCCATAAGTGTACTCCCATCCGTAAATCCCTGTACACTTGTTAGTGTAAAAGACTTGAAAAACAAACTTGGCAGGGAAAATGGTGAAAGTGGAAGCGAAAGAGAAGAAGAAGAAGAAAGGTAAGAAGAGTAAAACGAAGGTGGGAAAAACGGCGATCGATCCGCTTGCTCTTCTTCGACAAATCGATATGTCAACGCTGACGCTTCGATCCGAGCAAAAATCAGTGGTAAGCGGTATGACTATGGAAACCGAAGACGGCGACGATGACGAGGAAGAAGACGACAGAGAGGAGGAAGAGGATGAAGGAGAAGCGGAAGAGTCGAAAGAAACAGGAAGCGGAGATACCATCACCAAAAAGAAGAGTATGACAAAGACTGTTACAATTGGTAAGTTGTACTTGAATATTATTAGAAATTGCAAACGTAAATTCATATTGGTAAGTTGCTTTATTTTTTAGAAGACTCGAGGTTCGTGCCGCCGCCAGGAGAAGAAGACAAGTATATCATGACAAAAGTACCTAACTATGTTATCATCTGTTATTATATATAAATTAATACAAATAAATAAATGGGAATAAAAATCCCATTCGATGCAATATTTTTACGACGATGTATCGCAATTACGTGGATTATACGCAACAATTTTTCTATAAATAACACCATCGATTAACGTAGGAGTATTTAAGTTTGAATGGAGAAGCAAGAAAGGGTAAATTGATTGCAGAAAGTGGTGGAAAAGGTACGAAAAACACCTGTTCTTCACATGATCTGTGGCGAAATGGATGGCAGCAGAACGGATCTTCACGATGTCACTTTATTCTACTTTCTGAGGACCACGGACGAGGGTATCCCAAATTTCGATTCCTACGCGGAGTGCGAAGATCAAATTACCAATTATCTGGTGGTTGGATCCCTGCAGGGAAAGTTTTTGGTTTCTTTGAACAGGATGCTCGTTCAGGTACAAGAACTCAAGCTACTAATAATTTATACTTACCGAATTGTACGATATTACTAGGTATATAATTTGGATGATATTAATTGAAATGATTGTAATACTATTTGGAAAACAGTAGCGGACTTCGTAACAAGTAGCATTGAGAAAGTTGAAAAAGTTAAATTAGAAAATGTTTTAAGAAGAAGAAAGAGATTCAAGTGTTTATAGAAATAAAATTAGTAAATTATCGTATGAAATTATTAAATCAGAACTCGATTAAAGAATCCGCTATTACTTTCCGAATGATGTAATACTTACTTAAACATTCTATAAGAAATCTATGCTTCGCATGATTTTTAGCTAAGCATTTAATTGTCACTGGTGTGCTTCTATTCTGCAGGTATTTAAACCATTGGTAGAGACTCAGTTTAGAGGACCACAGATTACAGAACCTCGCAAAGTGGAAGTCGCTGACGAAGTGCTCGAAGAAGGTTCTCCGAATTTCACTGACATAATGTCGACTCGAGTACGTATATAAAATACTCTCAGCCAACATTTTGCAATCGCTACGCCTTCTAAATAGCGTAAGAATTGAGGAAAAGAGAAGTTTACAAATGTGTTGCACCAGAAAACTCTTCGATTAAAAATCTATGGGTATCAAAGGAATGATTGTTGATATCTAGAATAGTAATATGAAAATCAACGAAATTTACAACATGGTCGATAGTGCATTTGCCGGATAAGAATATTACCTCCTATAATTTTAAAAATTACCACTTTGGCAAGTTGTGTGTTTCCCAAATGAAAATATTACCCCAACTAAAATAGTGCATTTGGCAAAATAAAAATACTGCTTCGCTTATTATTTCTTAAAACTACCGAACAGAGTTCGATCTTCCGAAGACCGTCGGAGTTTCGCAGAATGTCCATAGTGATAGCCAAGAAAATAGCAAAAGAACCTGACGACGCGAAAGAAGAAGAAGAGGAAGAAGAAGAGGATGAAATAAAGTCGGGCGTTTCTCAATTTGCTGGGCTACGGGAAAAAGAGGAGTACAGGAAACGTAAACCACGACAAATTTCCACGATGACTTTCGACGACAGAAGAAGGAAACCACCGAGTAGAGGACCTGAGAAACAAGCATCGGTCGATCAGAATCGAAACGACATCCTCAATTTTATGGACAAATTAATACAAAACGTGGAATGGTTAGTTATTTAGAATAAACTTTGGTTTAGAAAAGAATTTCAGGGATTTCTTTTGCAATCCTCACTATTAAAATGCAAAAAGCCACTGAACACAGACATTTAAAGTAAAATACGCGCTATAATATTTGCTGGGTGAAATGAACCTTTTGTCCTACAATTAATTTATTGCCTACTTAGGCTAGCATCGGTTGATCACTATTTTTATATCGTGTCAGAAACAAATCATTTAAATATTCTAGGCAATTTATATTTATTAATCTCTAATCTTATAATGCAAAATTAAAGTTAAATTTCATACTTAACAGTAGGCATTTTTCTTCAATCTATACCGAAATTAATAAAACTCGTGTGTGACTCGTTATTGTAGGCCAAAGGGTTAATCCTTATTTAAGTTCCACTTTTTTCAATTTTCTTTCTAAAAGTATGAGTCTACCTAAACTTTTTTGTACCTAATCTTCTAGTAAATTTGCCATTGTCGTTTGCTACTAGGACTATAGAACACATAGAAGGCGACATTTTGTTGACTATGCCAAACATCCCGGAACTCGACGATGCGGAAGTCACCGACGAGATATTGGAGAAGAATAAAGAAGTGATCGAGCAGCTTGAAAACGTGATTATGTCGTGGGGAGTGCACATAGAAAAGGTGTGCGTCCAATTCTCTTCATTTAAACACGAAGTATCGTAGAAGTTTCAGGGTTGCAAAGGGAAAAACTTGCACGCGTTAAAATGTTCAAAGTACCTTGTGTAGGTCTTGGAATCGTTTCAAACGAAAGTGCCGCACGGCAAAGGGCCGCTAGCGGAATGCGATTATTGGCAAGATCGAGAAACGGGATTGCTAATGCTGGTCGAGCAACTAAAAACTCCCATTGCCAAGAGAATATTAAATATATTGAACAACGTGCTCTCGCCAATCGCGTCCAACTTCGAGTACTTTTACTCCGACTTGTGGAAAGTCTACACGGAAGCCAGGGATAATAAGAGATTCTTGCAGACCGTGATAAGACACTTCAAGGTAATGTACAGTGACTAAAAAAATAGTATTACAATATAATTATTATTATTATTATTTTACACCTACTTAATTTTTCCATAAATGCATAAAAATTCGCAGTCTGATGATTATTATTCGATTATTATTCATGCCCACTTTTGCATTAAATGCATTTTCGATTTTGCATCATTGTGAGGTCTCTTACGTTTAGTCTTAAGTGTTTCTTTGTTGCACCAACGGCTCAAACCCGTCGATTAATTAATAAATTAAATTATATTATATATAATAAAATGATCGTTGGAAGAAAGAGTTTTTTGTAAGAGAAGACTGGAAAAAGTTGATTAATATCGTAACTATGCGGGTGTTGTAGCTGATGACAGAGTCTGATTGCTTCAAATCGATCAATCAAGCTATTCCTCCTCTGACAGAGGGATTACGGATGATTTGGATCCTCTCGAGCTATTACTCTAGCGAGGACAAAATGATGGGCCTGATGGAACGAATCTCGTGGCAGCTTTGTCAAAGTGTCATAAGCCATCTATCCATCAACGATCTCTTCAAGTAAAGTTTCCATCATAGAATCTCTAAAATTATTTGCCACACTTTTTTCCAATACCAAAATTTCTACAAAACCGTCCACAACTAAATACAAAATTATACTTTACTTCCAGTATGTATTTCCTGCACTAATAATTTAAATAACTTTACCAATACTTCAATACTAATATTCTAATCACTAATATTATTGTAATCTTTCACTAATACTCTAATAAGTAATATTCTAATTATCAATTATTGCTATACTTTATCAGACATCGTACAAACATTCTAATTAATAATATTCTAATCATGAATATTACTGTAATCTATCACGAATATTCTAGTCACCAATACTATTGTAATCTATCTCTAATACTCTCATAACTAATATTCCAATTACTACTATTACTATACTCTATCACGCATCACACAAATATTATAATTACTAATATTCCGATCATTAATATAACTATAATCTACCGCCAATATTCTACAATAATTCTGCTTTTTACCGTACAGAAAACCACTGAAAGTGATTTTAGAGAAGACAGAGGAGGCTCACGGGATGCTAAAAAGCTGGAAGCAATCGTATCTGAAGAATCGAGAGGACATCGAACTATCCGGGAAAGGAACGCGTTGGGAATTCGATCAGAAGCGATTATTCAAAGGAACCGAATACATAGCCTCCGTTTGCGACGGTCTCAACCAAGTCGCGAACGTTCTCCAAGATTTCCACAACATCTTCGGACCGCATTTAAAGTCCATCATCAACGATCCGGCGCAAATCGATACTATAATAAAAAGGGTCGACAGATTGACCGTTCCATTCTTGGAAGCAGATTTCAATATATTCGACGAGTATAATAAAGATAATTGGGAGGCTTCTATGTCTCTGTTCTACGAGGAAGTTCATTTCTTGGAGAACGAGGCCAAGTTCTTTATCGACGAGTGCTTTTTGTCCTTAACCAACGCCGAGGATGCGCTCGCGGCATTGCTCATGTTCAAGGATACGAAAACTAGGGCCACTATTCATCAACAGTTGATTAGGAAGTTCGACGTTATCATGCAACAGTTTAGCAAGGAAGTCAACACTGTTGAAGGGATATTCAACAGAGGTAAAATATTTCCAAGCGCGAATTGTAGTAAAGTCAGCTACAAAATTATCGGTACGGGAAAATTAATTTAAATGTATAAAGAATGCAAACAAAAAGAAAATAAATTAAAGCAAAAAAAATATTACGGCACGATGATTAATACTTCTCACGGAGATATGAAGAGTAAAAAAGTAATAGGAATATTTTCAATATTGCTTTCCTGCAAAATGTATGCACAAATGTTTTATACTACGACTTTTATTTTAATTAAATCTTTTCTTTTATAATATCTTTTATTTTTCATATCTCTGCTACCTTTTTGTGTCTGTGCAAATAATTTTGTGGCTCACTGTATACTTATTAAAGCATTTATTCGCGAATAGAAATGAAAATCCTCCGACATGTCCATTTTAAAATATTACACTAAAATTTTCCAATCTGTAAAAATGTTATTCTTTGCCTTGTTCTTTTGCTTTTCTCTTCTCTTGCAAAGTAGAATCGCAAAATCCTCCGTAATTCCTCACTGAACGATTGAAAGTCGAATGCTACGATTGCCATAGAAAATTCAGCTTTGTAATAATCGATCGGTGTATTAAAAATGCAGGAAAGCGAAGTCCTCCACTGTTGACGTACCATCCCCCAATGGCAGGCGCCATTTACTGGGTGAGGCAATTATTCCAACGCCTGAAAAGACCGGTCTTAATCCTGCAAAACGTTCCAGAGTTGAAGAACAGCAAATTAAAGATCTTAGCTTTCAGTCAATACTACGAAGTGGCGAAGCAAATGAAATCTTTCGAGGAATTAAAGTTCCATTCGTGGGCAGACAAGGCGCAATTCATAGTGATGAACACTATGAAGAGAAGCATTCTGAAGATGGAACGCTCCGAGCCAGACAAAGGTTAATAATACTTAATATCTTCACCTTCGAATCAAACACTTTCATCTTTTTCACCCTTACACTGTAAACGTTTCTTTGTTCACCTCGTGTTGTAAACAGCAGTCGTATTGATTCTAAGGGTTTTCGAACATTTTAAATTCAGGGTGAAGAGGAAGAACGGTTTATTTAAGTATATTATCTGTTCAATTATATGAAGCGAGAAACGAACTGTACAATTTTGGATTGAAAGCGTTGTAGGTGTATAAATTAAATAAATTTTCTTCGATTTAATATTTATCCCTATAAATGCATTTAAGTCAATATATTTGATATCTTCTCGGTTACAAAAGGAAGAGATTTTGTTTTAGGAACGCTGACATTCCCGGACGACGACAAATCGCCGAACACGAAGAATCTGCAGACGATTCACTTGTCGAGGAGAGCCAGAAATAAAGAATTCGGATCTCCTGGATCAACTCCCCAAGGATCTGTTCAGAAAGCTGAACGAGTGACGTCGAAACCGAGCACCGGTGATGAAATATTCTAAACCCTTGTGTGATCAACTAGAAACATTGACTATTTAACCCTTTGAGTGATACGGGCGCATATAAACGTGACACGAATAAAAATTATCAATATTTAAAAGGAACACATGTTTGGTGGAAGTATAAATATTACGTAAATACAATATATAAATATAAATAGTAAGTTTAATCAGCACTTTACGTAGAATTGTTACCTTTAAATCAGAAGAGCTCCGCACTGAAAAGGTTAAAGTTGCAATGCTAACCGATGAGCAGGAGGAAACTATTAATAATTTCGATATAATATATTTCGTACGCAGCTTATAATATTCTATTCGACAAATGGATTAATAATTGTGTCTGTCATAATAATACTACCGCTGCCCATCGCTAACATTTTTTTAGCATAAATTTGTTTCTAAAAACGTAAGTCGACTCGGTTGCTCACACGAGGGAAAATTTCAGAAGGGTTGTCACGAATCTTGCAATATTTGTGGTTTCTCGTTAATAGAAACGGGTAGCTCCGGAGGAACGAAGGGACAAATTAGGTCAGACACGCGAGCTGAAATTAAGACGTCTCTCCCGTCTCACAGGGATCAGAAATCATGGACCAGCTCGTCGGAAAAGCAGGGAATTCAGGGAACGAAAATTACTTGGACGGAATTTATGAGCGGATCGATTCTCGCCGAGTGCCAGCTTCGTTTCGAAGTGAACTTCGACTGGGAGGTCTTCGAAATCATCCACGAGGTATGCTTTCTCTTCGAAAAATTATACAACTCTTGGTATTTCAAAATTGGCAACATCTCTTAAACGCTCGAAATTTTAAATTACTACGGAATTAAATTGAGAGCTCTTGGAAATTAATCACGATATTCTTCATTAATAAATTATACAACTCGGTGTATTTCGAAATCGGCGAGAATTCTGAATGCTTTAAAATTGAAATCATTGCGAAATTAAGTTGAGAGGTTTCGAAGTTATTTACAAAGTATGCTTCTTCTTTAAACAAAATTATACAATTCGGGGTACTTCATAATTGAGAAGAATTCTCAATGCTCGAAACTTGAAATTATTATGAAATTCAATTGGAAGGCTTTCGAAATGTTTATATATATATATATATATATATATATATATATATATATATTTAAATTATATAATATAATATAAACAAAATTATACAATTCAGAGGATTTTAAAATTACGAAGAATCCTCGATACTCAAAGCTTGGAATTATTAAGCAATTAAATTGGGTGTTGATGATGATGTTTATGCATTTATAAAAAATACGCCTGCTCTCTTTTAATTGCAGGCCGAATTAATGGAGCAGCTGGGCTTCGAATTGAGTCCCATAGTAAAGGATGCCAGTATTCAGAAGAATCGATTGAGAAACGATCTCGAAATGACGCAAAGGGTGATCGATCAGTACAATGGAACGATCGATAAAATGGACAAAGCTGACGTAGATAATATAATAAAATATTAGCTTTCACTTCGAAAAGATTACAATCTGCAAGATAAATCTATAATTGTTTCTCTATCGTCGCAGATACAGCTATTGAAGAACACGCTACTAGAAATTGAGAAGCATATTCAGCCTGGAGTAATGCGTTTCAATTGGAACTCCCTGAATATTTCCGACTACGCTAACCATTGTGAGAAATTAATGAAAAATTTGAGCTCGATCGTGGATCAAGTGAATCACATGAAGAACGATCTCGATAATAGAATAAACAACGAGCTGCAGAATTACAATCTCTTTTCTCTTTCTTCGGAATTCTATGAGAACGACGAATTGTTGCAATGCAAGGTTTATAGTATAAATCATTATTTGTTTCCATGCGATATTATCCAAAATCTCGAGGTCTAATCATTCAGCTATTTCATTGCAATTCCATCGCGGAGTATACAAACTTCTTTTTGTATTATTTCGCAAAGACCTACTTCCAAGAGATCAAAAACCGGAGAACGGAATTGATTACCGCGATGACTACGATTTATCGATCGACGACACCAGTGTTGATAAAATTGGAAAGTCTGGTGTTGGGAACGTTTAGTGGAAGAAGCCCAGCTATGCAGCTTTTCTACGACAAATACGAGAAAAAGATCTTCTCTGCTTTCATAACGTAAATCTCTCTAAAACAATAATCCTGCGAGATTTTTCTTGAGGAATCACAGCAACTATTTTTAATTGCCGATTTTCAGCATTTATTTATTTTAATATAGTTACTCTACCTTATTTCGTTAACGCTATAACGCTAACTTATTATTAACGAGACATGAAAATAATTAATTTCAATACGTGTTCCTTAGAATACTAAATTTAGGGGTTGCATATGATTGTACCTATTGTAAAAGGAAAAGTGCGACTCAAGATTGGTTGGGAAAGCGTATAAAATGATACTAAAGGGTAAAAGAACGACTGAAGTTAATATACGTTTAGCGTGTAAGGATAAAAATTGTGCAGGTGCATGATCAAGAATTTGGAGTGTCTCAATAAAACGCTGATGGAATTCAAGCCACTGTTCCAAGTGGATGCTGTGCTAATAGCTTCAGAAGCGGTGTTAAGACCATCCCCAGGCGAAATTTACAGCACTATACTACAGAACACGAAGAATTTGCTGGAGGGGTTGAAACTATTCCCCAGATGGATGAATGGAACGTGCTTGGAATGCAAACCTCAAAAGAAGAACGGCGGCGAGAGTTTCGCTACCTTCACGTTCTTCGAGGATATAATGAGTATTCAGGTAAATTACTTAGGAAATTCATTTAGTCGAAAATAGAAATTTAACGAGCTTAATCCTACTGCGGTCTTCGGCTTATTTTTCACCCAACCGTGTTCTGAATTTTTTCAAACATTCTCCAGCATTGGAACAAATATATGAGTTCCTATTAATATTTGTAAATTTGAGTTGCAATTTCTATGCTGAAAGTTCTTTTTCTTTTCAAAATGACGAAACTTCTAAAGAATATAGTTCGAAGATTGTAGCAGGGTTAAATTAGTGGAATTAGAAATTGCTGAGAAAGTATATACCTTCAGTTAATGGAAATAAAAATTTCTATCGCATTTCGAGAGCATAATTTTGTGAATACGTCTGCCTAGGTAGTGAACGATAATATATTAATGGTTCAAAGGTCGGCGCACACAATAGCGCTGGAATGTTGGCATTATCTTCATAGATGGAAGAAGTATAGTAATCTTTGGTCGTTCGACAAGAATCTAGCTGCCGAGAAATACGCGGCAACCGAACCTACTCTCTTTCAATACGACGAGAAATTCACTTTCTATAATAATATTCTCGAGGAAGTTGCCGAGATGGAAAGCTATTACGATATCTATTGCGTACGGTAATCACTTCATCGCGAAGAACATATTTTAACTTCATTGGAACTGTAACCTTAAAAGCACAGCTTAGAAATTATTAGTGCTCCACATTTAGAAAATTGAGAATCCAAAGCTTAGGAATATTCAGAACTTCGAAGCTTAGAAAATTGAGAATCAAGAGCTTAGGAATTTTCAGAACTTCGAAGTTTAGAAAATTGAGAATCCAAAGCTTAGAAATTTTTAGAACTTCGAAGCTTAGAAAATTGTGAACCTAAAGCGTAGGAATTTTTAGAACTTCGAAGCTTAGAAAATTGAGAATCCAAAGCTTAGGAATTTTTAGAACTTCGACGTTTAGAAAATTGAGAATCCAAAGCTTAAGAATTTTCAGAACTTCGAAGCTTAGAAAATTGTGAACCTAAAGCTTAGGAATTTTCAGAGCTCTAAAATTTAGAAAATTGTGAACCCAAAGCTTAGGAATTTTCAGAACTCTGAAGCTTAGAAAATTATGAACCTAAAGCTTAGGAATTTTCAGGGCTCCGAAGACTACTAAGTCGTGAATTCAAAGCTTAGAAATTTTCAGAGCTTCAAAGCTTGGAAAATTGTGAATCCAAAGCTTGGAAATTAGAAGTTCATTGCTTGCAATTAAAATATAAAGAAATACAAAATAAGTAAAATAACGTATGGAATAGTAATTAAAATATTAGGAAATGGTTGAAGCTTAAAGATTCAATTGTTTATAACACGAAACCTCATAGATTCGATTACTTGCCAGGCATTTAAAATTTCTCGAAAGCTTGATGAGCTTGGAAATTTAGAAATTAGTTTCACCCTAAATTGACTTCCTTGCACGTAGCCTGAACCTTCATCTGCTGCTTTCTGGTATCAAACAACACGCGAAAGAATGGAAACAGGTGCTGGGAAATTTCCTCTTAGCTCAAACAGTTCACGCGATGAACGACTTGAACCTATTAATCGAACGCTTCCGAAACGAAGTCGAGCTCGTGATCACCGGTTTGGATCGTTTTACATCCGTAATGCAGGCGATTGCTGACATAAAGAAGACAGCGATTCAAGCGGAAGTTCGCTACACTACTTATCAGGTCTTAAAAAGAAGAACGAAAACGAATTCTGTCGAACGAAGAACATTTCAAAGTAATCTATTGGATTTGCAGGAAACTTTTCGAACTTTCCGTGGCCACGACATATCCTTTCCCGAAGAGGACGAACAAATGGCTTACAATCTGCAACGTGACTGGGAATCTTTATATCTGGGCGCTCTGTACAGAGCTTCCACTTTGGAAAGCACCTCCGACAGATTTTCCGGCATGACGCAGGATCAGATAAACGATTTCGTGGCGGAACTTGAAGAATTCGCGAGGGATTTCGAAGCTAACGGACCTGGAAGTGTCGGCGAGAATCTCGAAGTTGGATTGAAGAAGATGCAAGTGAGTTTAGCGGCTCCCTTCCATGCGAATCGAGAGATAAAAGCAGATTTAATAACAGATTCAAATACGCCCATGAGCAAAATTAAGGGATAAAAAATGTTGATCGAAAACGTGTCAATCTATGAACTGCTGTAATTTCGTGAAGCAATATCGTTTCACTTTAAAGCTTGAAGTCAGTTCAATATATATTCATATATTGAATTGTTGATATATTGATATATTGATGAATTGATATATTGATGAATTGATATATTGGTGAATTGATAGATTGATATATTGATATATTGGTGAATTGATATATTGATGAATTGATATATTGATATATTGATATATTGATATATTGATATATTGATATATTGATATATTGATATATTGATATATTGATATATTGATATATTGATATATTGATATATTGATATATTGATATATTGATATATTGATATATTGATATATTGATATATTGATATATTGATATATTGATATATTGATATATTGATATATTGATATATTGATATATTGATATATTGATATATTGATATATTGATATATTGATATATTGATATATTGATATATTGATATATTGATATATTGATATATTGATATATTGATATATTGATATATTGATATATTGATATATTGATATATTGATATATTGATATATTGATATATTGATATATTGATATATTGATATATTGATATATTGATATATTGATATATTGATATATTGATATATTGATATATTGATATATTTATATATTGATATATTGATATATTGATATATTGATATATTGATATATTGATATATTGATATATTGATATATTGGTGAATTGATATATTGATATATTGACATATTGATGTATTGACAATCCAGTTCATTCTGAAGCTTAAAGTCTTCACTTTCATATAAGTGAACAAATGTTTTTCGAACATTTTCTTACTTCGATGAGTAGAGCGAAAAACTGAAGGATTGTTTTTAATCCCCATTATAGATCCTATAAAAATCCACAGTCTATTAATAACTATATTATTAAGTATCGAATGAAATTAATCTCCATCGGTTTTCTCCGTATTTCTTCAGGAATACGGAAAGCTGATCACGAAATACGAAGAAAGACGTCTCAGTCTAATCAACTCCGAGATACTATTCGATCTGCCGGCCACCGATTATTCGGCGTTCTTAAAAGTGAAGAAGGACTACGAAGGGATGGAGCTGCTGTACGAATTGTACAAAGAACAGAATAGCATGAGGGACGTGTGGGCGCAGACACTTTGGGTGAATCTGAATCCCCAACAGCTGATCGAGGGAATGGACCACTTTATCAGGGAATTCCGCAAGCTTCCGAAGTTCGTGAAGAATCTGAGCATTGGACAAGCACTGGACGAGAACATGAAGAGCTTCAAGAATTCCGTGCCGCTGTTTATCGAATTGAAGAACGAGGCGATGAGGGAGAGGCATTGGAAAGAGTTGATGAAAAAGACGGGAAGATATTTCGATATGGACCCTGACAGGTGCGATGGCGGTGAAAAATAATTTCGAAACATTGTGCGTTAATGCAAGCATTGCAATGATGTGAACAGAGTGATGTGAGATTTGTGCAAAGTGCTACCGTGCTATCTTTTCACTGAACATTCTTGATTTTGTAATTTTTTTGAGAAGGTTTAGGGGTGATTTGTGTTTGAGATAAAATTAGGGACTTGTAACTTTGAGTCTCTTTTGGGATATTTGTCGAGAAGGGAAAAATATTGAAGGGAGTTTTGTAAATAATATTTATAGTAGTATATTAGGATTCTTTCGCGACGCAAAATATAATTAAGCTTCGGGTGTTGTAATAGCAATTAGAAGATCAAATTTGTGAAGTTTAACAAACGCGAAGCAATAGCTAATTCCTGTTTCTTTGCAGAATTTTTATTCTAACAATTGGACTGCGAATTTTTGTGCACTTATTAGAAAATTAAATGTGCAAAGTGTGCATTGCATGGTGCACAAAAATATTCCAAATATCCAAAGTAAAAGATACATCGTTATGCTTGAAGGTTGAAGTAAGTCTCGATTGTGTTTGCGAAACTAATAAAACGAATTTGCACAAAAATCCGCAATCTATTGGTAAGCCATACTAAAAGACTCTCGTAGATTTGATAAAGAGGATACTTTTAAAGATTGTTTAAAACATGGGAGAAAACGAAATAGGGATTCTGAAAGGGTGAGTTCATCCCCTTTGATCCTCCGTTCAAAGAAGCTATTCTATACTGTAAACGATAATCAAACTTAACCAATAGAAAAATGAAATTGCAACTGAACCATTAACGTTTAAGGTTTACCCTGGAGAACATGTTCGCCATGGAGCTAGGAAAGTATCAAGAAATAGCCAGAGAAATCGTAATGAACGCAGTGAAAGAGCTCGCCATAGAGAGAGGCTTAAAAGAGTTGACTGAAGTGTGGAAAAACATGGAATTCACCGTTGTTAAACACTACAAAGGTACACTCTTTCCTTTCCAATATTATACGCACATATGCTAATTGTTTTTAAAGACACACACACAAGGGTGTGGATCTTTAACAGAAAATAGTTTCATCCCTTAAATATAATGACGCGTACTTGGAACTTCAATAGAAATTAGTTTCACCCCTTAAATATAGTAACGTGTACTTAAAACTTGAATAGAAATTAATTTCACCTCTTAAGTATGATAACGTGTACTGAAAACTTCAATAGAAATTAGTTTTACCCCTTAACCCCTTGCCTTATAATAACGAGTCACATTCATGGTATATATTGTGCTCTAAACGCAATAACAACGCACCGTATTTGCAATAAACTTTGATTTTAACTGCAACATTAATTTTAGTTCATAAGATTAATGATTATCAAGTACGAGTTACATATAACAGTTCAGTGCTGTGCATGCAATAGAATATTATAATAATAAATAGTTAATGCTACAAAGTATGATCTTTAAAAAATTCGTAGGTCAAGGCGTTAAATATGATAACGTGCACTTAGAACTTTAATAGAAATTATTTCCACCCCTTAGATGTGATAACCTGTATTTTACCAAGGATATTTCATGTATTTTTGCCATTAAAATGTATATTTTCTAGGCATCGAGGATCGTGGATTCATTTTGGGACCAATAGACGAGCTGCTCCAGATTTTAGAAGACAATATGATGAACGTGAACGGCATGGCGGCCTCGCAATTCATAGGTCCCTTTCTCGACACCGTGCAAAAATGGGAAACCACCATGCACACCATCTCCGAGGTAGTAGAATTATGGGTGCAGCTGCAGAAGAAATGGTTGTACCTCGAAGGTATCTTCGTGGGCGGCGATATAAGGCTCCAGTTGCCAGACGAGGCAAAGAAGTTCGACGACATCGACAAATCTTTTAGGAAAATCATGATGGACACTGCGAAGAGACTGAACGTCCTCGAATGTTGCACCATAAAAGGTAAAGATAATCGAAATTGAAATACTTAGACCATGAAACGAAATAAAATGAATTACTCTGATTGTGAAAGAGTTTATAGGACATTCTATTCATTTTATCTCATAATTTGGTCTACGAAATTAAAAACTCCCAATTTGGAAGTAATGCCCTATGGAATATTCTATTAATTTTATCTGGAAAGCTTAAAACTGCCACTTTTGAAATAATATCTATTGGGATTTAACAAGCTCAAAATTGCTAACTTTGAAGTAATATCCATTGCGATCTAGAAAACTTAAAAATGCTAGATTTGAAATAATATTCATTGGGGTCTAAGAAAGCTCAAAATTGCTAATTTTGAAATAATATTCATCGGAATTTAGAAAGCTCAAAATTGCCAATTTTAAAATAATATCCATTGGGATACATGTAAATCCATTGGGATTGGGATCCAGTAACAGTATTTGGATTTCACTTTGCCAAAATGAAGACGAAACTCGAAGAAATAGGTTCGACTGTAGAAAATTCATTGCCTAGGTCGACAGGAGGAGTTCGAATCGATGATCCACGGGCTGGACAAGTGCCAGAAGTCCCTCACAGACTATTTGAACAGCAAACGAGCAATTTTCCCCAGATTCACTTTCCTCAGCGACGACGAGTTGCTGAGCATTCTTGGTAGCGGTGTACCTACCGCTATTCAAGAACACGTGGGCAAGATGTTCGATAATTTGGACAAATTCCGCTTCGAATTGAACAATACCGAACGCGTTGTAGCCACCGCGTTGATCTCTAGCGAAAAAGAGGTGATGGAATTTAGAAACGTGGTCCTGGCCGAGGGCAAAATCGAAGAATGGATGGTGCTTGCTTTGGAAGAGATGAAGAGATCGAATCGATTCTTGACGAAGAAGGCTGTCTATAATTACGGAAAGGTAGGACTAAAATCACTTAAATAATTCAAATAATTGCCACGATTACTTGCTGTCAAATTAGAATTTAATTAATTGTTATCTAACTTAGAATACGTTGGAAATGTATCCCTTCTTGTATTACAAATTAAGGGATTAAACGTTCTTGGATTACAAATTAAGGGATTGAACTTTCTTGGATTACAAATTGAGAGATTAAACTTTCTTTGATTACAAGTTAAGGGATTACACTTTCTTTGATTACAAATTAAGAGATTAAACTTTCTTTGATTACAAAGTAAGGGATTAAACTTTCTTGGATTACAAATAATTATTGGGAATTCATTTTAATTGAAACTATATTTCTAAAATTGTTTCCAAGATAATTGAACCAAATTGTTAAGAGCAAGGTCTCTTAATGATACTAATCTGAATATTTTATTTCAAAGATTGATGTGTGTCAAATAAATTGAAAAAGTTTAGACGGCTGTTTGTGACAACTGAACACAAAGAGTGAATTGTTTCTTAGTTTGAAAAGTGCAAGTGATTTGTTAGGGATTTGTAGAAATTAAATGGAATCTTTTAGGTCAGAAGACCTAGAACCGAGTGGATGTTGGATTTCCAAGGAATGATGATCCTGGCGGCTGATCAAATATGGTGGACAGCAGAGGTGGAGAACGTGTTCGTGAAAATTTCTCAGGGGCAAATGCGAGCCATGAAAGATGTACATCTATTCTTTAATTATCCGATACACACGAGTCTTTCAAATACTAGCAAAGCCTCCGAAACCCCTGCAATTTTATTTGCAGTATTTGAAGCAACTCAACAATCAATTAAACGAGGTGGTGACACTGATGGGTGGCGATACGTTGACGAATAACGACAGAAAGAAATTTGATATGGTATTAACGATCGATGTGCATCTAAGAGACATCATCGAAGGTTTCGTTAGAGACAGTATCATGGATCCTTCGGAATTCGAGTGGGAAAGCCAACTAAGGTTTGTTCTTATTCATCCCCAGAAAATATTAAATACTACATCGCGGATTTTTATACATCTATGGGTAATTTAAACGTCTGAAAAAACAAAACATGTACTGTAATATTGAGTTGAACGGAAAATACGTGCAATTTTCACGAGCTAATTCTGTATCAGTCTATTACACAATTGACTAACAATTACTTTTCTAGTCTTCAGAAAATAATAGCTAAAACATAGCTAAAAATAATGAAATAAAAATGCATGAACTTTCCATTCAACCTAATCTAGCCTCCTTGAAATTCTGCTCGGATTCCACTTCCTTAATTGGCTCTGCAACAATGTTAACTTGCACAAAGATCCACAATCTACGATGTCTGCGCAAAGTTCAGCTGATACTAGTTGCAAATTTGTAGCAATTTTACCTCAGATTAAATGCAGCTGATAAAGTTCACGAAACACCGTTTTGCAAGATTAGATGAGTTACTCATCCCGCAAGAAATAAACGCCTTTACCTTTCGCGAAATAAAATACAGGGGAATTTGAACCTTCGCCTGTAAAAATACCTAATGCACCAGGGAAGAAGTATCATGTTTCAAGCGTAAATGGAAATGTCTTGCGCAGGTTCTACTGGGTTCACGACCTGGACAATGTTTGGGTGTATCAGTGTACAGGATCGTTCGAGTATGGTTACGAATACATGGGCCTTAATGGGAGGCTCGTAGTTACGCCTCTGACCGACAGAATATACCTCACTATTACACAAGCTCTCTCTATGCATCTGGGCGGTGCTCCTGCAGGTATAATGCTTACATTAAAGAGCATCTACACGCTTATCTTTATCAAGTGCTATTAGAAATCTTGGAACTGGGGCGCGCCAGCCAAAATTGCTTGAAGACCGATAAAGACTGTCATTTGGAAACTTAGGTTTAACTACGATATTAAGCTAATGGGCCACAATTTTTGCGATACTTTCATTCAGAAGTCACGGTGGTAGTTGAAGATTATTTTAGAAAAATATTTACGATTGTTGAGGACCCGCTGGAACGGGGAAAACGGAGACTACGAAAGACTTGGCCAAAGCTTTAGGATTGTTGTGCATCGTGACGAATTGCGGCGAAGGGATGGATTACGTGGCTATCGGGAAAACGTTAAGTGGTCTGGCACAATGCGGAGCATGGGGATGCTTCGACGAATTCAATCGTATCGATATTTCCGTGCTCTCCGTCATCTCTACGCAACTCCAAACCATACGTTCCGCTTTAATGGCCAAAGCGACCAGATTCACGGTACCGAAACCCTAAAAAAATCTATCGACAAATCTTTTAAAAATTGACTATTGATTCAAACGCATCTGAATTCTCTCGCTATAGAATAAGAGTGGGAAAATTATTGTTTACAAGTTTTATAAGCCGTTTTTAAAGTATACTTTTAACATGTAGTCACATAAAATTTGATACGATATGCATATTTAATGGACATAAAAATTAATTAGTTAAATTGATTATGGTCACACCTTTCATAAAAATGGTGTTAGCGGAAGAAAAATAAATGTCAATAGCATACTTTGTTAAATAAAATTATGTATAAAACAAAACGAGAATATTTGAATTTTGTTTTTAATATTTGTGAAAGGCAATATATGGCTTCTATCATCTCCAAGTTTTCCCACTCCTGTTACAGAATAATATGCACTGTAATTTTTTAAAATCCCCAATACTCACCCCAAAAGAAAACGCGCTTTATAATTTGTAAACCATTCCCTGAACTTCGCAATTGCTTGATTTATAATCTGTAAACTATTCCCTAAACTTCGCAAATTGCTCGATTTCTCATCTACAAATCATTCCCTAAACTTCGCAATTGCTCGATTTATAATCTATAAACCATTCCCCAAACTTCGGAAATTGCTCGATTTCTAATCTATAAACCATTCCCTAAACTTCGCAATCGCTCGATTTATCGTCTATATAAACCATTCTCTAAACTTCGCAACTGTTCGATTTCTAATCTACAAACCACTCCCTAAACTTCGCGATTGCAGTTCGAAGGCCAAGATATAGTAATGGACACGAAAGTGGGCATATTCATAACAATGAATCCCGGATACGCGGGTCGCACTGAGCTTCCGGAATCGGTGAAGGCGTTGTTCAGGCCCGTGGTGTGCATAGTCCCGGACAACGAGCTGATTTGCCAGATAAAGCTGTTCAGCTCCGGCTTCTTGACCGCCAAAGTTTTAGCCAAGAAGATGACGGTCCTGTACAAATTGGCACGCGAGCAACTGAGCAAGCAGAACCACTACGACTTCGGTCTTAGGGCACTCAAGTCTGTACTGAATATGGCCGGCCAGCTGAAGAGGACTTCCGGTGACCTGGCTGAGGACGTGGTGCTCATGAGGGCGCTCAGGGACATGAATTTGCCGAAATTTATTTTCGACGACGTTCCATTGTTCTTGGGTTTGATCGCGGACCTGTTTCCCGATCTCGATTGCCCCAGGGTTCATTATCCCGATTTCAACGAGGCCGTTGATCAAGTGCTTCAAGAACAGGGATACACCGTCTTGTCTGTGCAGGTATTTTCGAGTTTGGAGTCAAGTATTTTGGTCTCTGAATTAATTTAGAAGTTCGGGTCTTTTCAATAGTAGGTATCTTATTCGGGAAACTTTTGGAGATTTGAAATTTCGTTGGGTGATTATTATTCCGTTCTTTGGAAACTTATTTTAACTTGGTTGAGGGGTTAAGAAACTTTCTATGATTATATTTTACAAAGCTACGTGAGAAAGCTGCGCAACAGTAAACTATAAAATTACAAGGTACAGCTTATTGTTTTGGATTAATAGATTGATAAGGTGATTCAGTTGTACGAAGTGATGATGACCAGACACTCGACAATGGTGGTTGGACCAACAGGGGGTGGAAAATCTGTGGTCATCGATACTCTGTGCAAAGCTCAGACTCGTCTCGACAGACCTACCAAACTCTACACTCTCAATCCTAAGGTAAAATCACGTTACGCTAATTGTAAGATACAATCCCCAATCTTCGCTGTTTATCCCCATTTCTTTTTTCAAAGGCAATTTTAATAAAGGAATTCACGCGTGTACAATTTTAGATTAACAAGTAAGGTAAATCGATGTCAGAATTTTATAACGTATCGGTTAACGAATTGACACGGGTGCGTCCCGAATATCATGCTAAGAAGTATAGTCACCTTATGTTAAAGTAGAAATTGAATTGAAGATGAGTAATTAAAGATGAAGATTAATTCAGGCATGCACGGTGAACGAACTTTACGGGGTTCTGGATCCAGCAACTCGCGATTGGACAGACGGGCTTCTAAGCAACATCTTTCGAGAAGTGAACAAACCCTTAGACACGAGCAGAGACGAAAGAAGATATATTCTATTCGACGGAGACGTGGATCCCCAGTGGATCGAGAACATGAATTCCGTGATGGACGATAACAAACTGTTGACTCTGGCGAATCAGGAGAGAATCAAGATGCAGAATCACTGCAGTCTATTGTTCGAGGTGCACAATTCTAATATTCAGTGCAGATCCGTCAGAAAATTATTCCAACCTCGACGAAATTAAAGATCTGAATTAGAATCCCTTTAATAAACAATTGCATTATTGTATGGAAAATAATTTATTTAATCAATCGGATAATAGCTGTTATTCTCAATATCTTTTGCCAGCCATTTTAATCAGCAATCTAAAGTTTTCCGTTGGAGAAAATATCCTAGAACTGATTATCCAATGAAGTGGATACGTTTTTTCATGGTAATTTTTCATAAAAGGTAGGCGACTTGCAGTATGCATCGCCAGCCACGGTATCCAGGGCCGGTATGGTGTACGTGGATCCAAAAAACCTGGGCTATCAACCGTACATGGACAAATGGATACGGGGCAAGAACAAATCAGACCAGGAGACATTGAGCGGAATGTGCGAGAAATACGTGCATGGCTCGATCGCGCTCATTATAGACGGAATGTTAGGACTGCAGCAAGTTAAGCCGCTTAAGATGATCATACCGCAAACCGGACTCAACATGGTAACGATTAGACCTTTATACGTTAATTAGCTTCATCGTTTATGGAAATCCGTAGTAATAAAAATTGTGAACTAGTTTCTTGCGACGTGTTGACAGAGGAAATACTTTAATTAGATATTCGAATTAATGTACGCAGAAAAGGAGTTCTTCGAAAATAGGAGAGAAAATTTAGGTCGCGGAGAAATTTTCGAGAATATTTGGTAGACGAAAGTGAAGAATAAAAAGGTCTAAATTCCAAGGATTCTACGCGTTGAGAATTCTAAGCTCTGAGAATCCTAAGCGTTGGGAATTCTAAGCGTTGAGAGTTCTAAGCATTGAGAATTCCAAGCGTTGAGAATTCCAAGCGTTGAGAATTCTAAGCGTTAAGAATTCCAAGCATTGAGAATTCTAAACACTGAAAATTGTAAATGCTGAGAATTCCAAGCGCTGAAAATTCTAAACATTGAGAATTTTAAATGCTATGTATTCCAAGCTTTGCAAATTCTAAACTTTGCGAAATCTAAGCGCTGAAAATTCTAAACGTTGAGAATTCTAAATGCTATGGATCCCAAACTCTGCAAATTCTAAACCCTGCAAATTCTAAGCGCTGAGAATTCTAAGCCCTGAAAATTCTAAGCGCTGCAAACTCTAAGCTCTGAAAATTCTAAACCCTAAAAGTTCCAAAAATCCCACAGATTCCAAGAATATAAAAAATTCTTAGAACTATGAATTTCTTTTTCAGATAGTGCAACTTTGTTACGTATTCGACGGCCTCCTTTCGATTCTGGACAGCCAAACTGCCGCTGTAACCAAAGCCGAGGAAGACGAAGAAATAAAAGCAGAACCATTGTTCACCAGAGGAGAAATTCTCGAGGCGATGTATATTCAATCTTGCTACTGGTCTTTAGGAGCCTCTTTGGTTATCGAAAACAGACCTGACTTCGATGATTACATAAAGAGAACGTGTGGGTTTATGCTTGTTCAGGATACCGTCGAGAAACCAGCTACTGTGCGTAAGTTTCAGCCAATAAAAATATTTCCATTTACATCATCACTTACGTAACTTGAAATAAAATTTTATAGACAATACTAGATGATTTTATTAAATTATGCATTAGATTATTATTAGGACATTAATTATTATCATAGTAGATTCATAAAAGATAAACTATTTAATGAATTGTCTATAGGATACATTCCGGTGACGGAAAAATTGTTGTACGACTATTTCTTGAACATAGAGGAAAGCATTTGGGTACCATGGAGGTTTGTGGTGCCAGAATACGTGCACGATAGGCAGAAAAATTTTTCGGAAATTTTAGTTCCCACGATAGATACTCTGAGAACCACGTGGTTCATTAAAATGATGAACGAGCGTAATCGACCGGCGCTTTTAGTTGGCGAAACTGGTACCTCGAAGACTGCCATAATTCAGGAATTCCTTCGAAACTTGGGCTCCGAAAAATACGTGAGCTTCAGCCTTTCAGAAGATATCACCGATAAAAATGAATAACAAATTTTTCATGGATTAGCCGTACAGACGTGATAATAATTTGGGTACTGTATTAATTAGAATCAACTGTTGATCAATTTCTCATCGAGAACTACTTCGATGGACGTGCAAAGAAACATAGAAGCGGTCGTAGAGAAGCGAACGAGAGAAACTTATGGACCACCTCCTGGGAAGAAATTGCTCATCTTCATCGACGACATGAATATGCCATTAGTGGACACTTATGGCACTCAGCAGCCTATCGCCCTTCTTAAGTTTCTATTCGAAAAAGGTGGATTCTACGATCGTGGAAAGGATCTTTCCCTAAAATACATGAAAGACATGTGTAAGAGGGCTTTGACCTTGTGATTGGCAACTAAACGCTTTGTTCGAACGCGAAAAGTTATAGCACAGCTTGCCATATAATTTAAACAAAGCTACTCTATTATTTAGGCTACATGGCTGCAATGGGGAAGCCCGGTGGAGGAAGGAACGAGGTGGATCCAAGATTCATTTCCATGTTTTCAGTCTACAACGTTGTAGTTCCAGCTGAAGAGACTCTCAACTATATTTACACAAGTATCCTGGCTGGCCACTTGCAGACGTTTTCGGAAGAAGTGCAAACGATCGCAGCATCTTTGGTGCAAATTACTTTGGACATCTATCAGGTATTTTTTAGACACTTTTCATGCGTTTTTAAGCATTTTTTAAGTATTTTTCAGGTAGTTTTACCCTACATTCTATTCCGTCCTAATCTTATCCTTCATTTCCTAAAAATTTCTTTACGAAATATTTGTAAATTTTCAGAGAGTTACCGCAGAGTTGCTGCCGACTCCAAACAGGTTCCACTATCTTTTTAACATGAGAGATTTGTCAAGAATCACAGCCGGACTTCTTCAGAGCCACCCAGACTATCTTCCAACAGTGAAACAGATCGTCAGACTTTGGAGAAACGAATTCACCAGAGTCATATGCGATCGTTTGATAAACGAAGATGTAAGTGTTACGAAAAGTGGAAGATTTCGAGATGCAAATAAGATTTGATCGCAGGATGAGAAAATTGTGGCTGACCACATAAAGGAGAAGGTTGAACAGCGATGGGAAGAGGAACGCGAAGTGATAGAGTACGTAATGAGGGATCCATTGCTGTTTGGTGATTTCAGAAACGCTATTAACGAAGAGGAGCCGCGATTCTACGAGGATTTGTTGGATTACGAAGCTGTCTATACTTTGTTCTTGGAGGTGATTAATATTCTTGATTGAAGAATGCAGAATTAATTGTTTAAGATGAAAAACAAATTTGGCCACTTAATATAAGCTTCTCGATACACATTAGCTATTTTCTATGTTCAAAATTGACTATTCTTCTAATGGAGACTACAGAATTAATCCATTAAGATGAAAAGTAAAGGATTAAAGATAAATTTCATTGCTTATAGGCTGCTCGATATTGATAAAAAATTAAAATAGTAATAGAAAGAATTCCCAAATCTCCCAGCCTTTCAATTGTGTTCATAGAAATATGAATTTGCATGAAGATCCACGGCCCAATTATTATCTATGCACAAAACATAGTATAACATAACGGCACATATATGTAACATAATGTAACATAACGTCACATGTATGTAACATAATGTAACATAACGTCACATATATGTATCATAATGTAACATAATATAACATAGTGTAACATAGTGTAACACGTATGTAACATAGTGTAACATAGTGTAACATAGTGTAACATATATGTAACATCGTGTAACATAGTATAACATGTATATAACATAGTGTAACATAGTATAACATGTATGTAACATAGTGTAACATTACGTCACATATATGTAACATAGTGTAACATAGTGTGACATTACGTCACATATATGTAACATAGTGTAACATATATGTAACATCGTGTAACATAATATAACATGTATGTAACATAGTGTAACATAGTATAACATGTATGTAACATAGTGTAACATTACGTCACACATATGTAACATAGTGTAACATAGTGTAACATAGTGTAACATAGTGTAACATAGTGTAACATATATGTAACACCTAATTTCTATGTACAAAATTGACTTCGCCAGATTTACGAAGATTACAACGAAAGAAACGTGACTCATTTACATATGGTTCTCTTCAACGATGCCCTGGATCATTTAACCCGAGTGCATCGCGCGTTTCGAATGCACAGGGGCCACGTTTTGGTCATTGGAATCGGCGGAAGTGGAAAGAAGTCGGTGATAAAGCTAGCAGCCTTCGCGGCGCAATATCGAATCTTCGAAATCAGCCTAACTCGAGGCTACAACGAAGCCTCTTTCCGCGACGACATGAAGAACTTGTACAACATGGCTGGCGTTGGCAATCAAAAAATAGTGTTCCTATTCACGTCCTCTCATATCATCGACGAAAGCTTCTTGGAGCTGGTGAACAACATGCTAATGACCGGCGTGGTGCCATCGTTGTTCACCGACGAAGATAAAGATGAAATTGTTAACTCCTGCAGGAATCAGGCTATGGAAGCTGGCTTTGGAGTCACCAGGTTTGCCTCCAGTTTTTATGATAAATACTAATCAACGAAATTACTGATTGTGAGATGAGAATAATGGAAGTCTATGGTAAAGAAAAATGACAGAACTTAGATATTGTTAGGTACTGAAAAAGTTCGTGCGATTCATCTATCAGAAAATAATGAAATCGAATTTTTCGTAGTTCTTGGTGATGTCGTTAAAAAGTTTTGTCTAGTTTTTATTTCCCTAAACCAAATTATATTTTAAGGAACTTCAGATTACTAAATTGTATATTATTAAGTGTACTATGTATTTAATTATGCTAACACTAATACTACTAATACTAATACTAATGGCAATATATTTTGATGTCTGTTTCATACTATAGTTTCAGTAAATTTATTCTCTCACTATTTAAGAATATTTAAAATATTTTTTCATATGGGACTGCGAACTTCTTTCAGTGCCTAACATTGTTATTGCAAAAAGAAATAATTGCAGATTTGATAGCGAAGAAATAAATGAACAAAGATGTTCTTCCTCTATTTTAGGGAAAGCGTGTGGGCATACTTCGTAAAGAACAGTCTTGAGAATTTGCGATTAGCCCTATCGATGAGTCCCTCGGGAGATTTGCTGCGAACAAGATGTCGCAGTTATCCTGGCTTGGTGAACAGCACCACTATAGATTGGATGTTCCCTTGGCCTGAACAAGCCTTGGTAGCCGTGGCTAATGTCACTCTCAGAGACGTAATTATTTAAACAATTCTACCTTCATCCCAGCCAATGATTGAACAATGAACTGTACTGTATTTGATCTAATTCCGGAGAATTATAAACCTCGTTTCAGAACCCAAACGTGCCCCAAACTTACAGGGAATCGCTCGTAGAGCACATGGTATTCGTGCACAAGACCGTTTGCGACTATACGATAGAGTTTCAGACGAAATTGCGAAGAAGAAACTACGTTACGCCTAAACACTATTTGGATTTCATCAACAAGTACCTGGATCTCTTAGTAGAGACGAAGGATTACATAAACTCGCAATGCGATCGACTTTCTGGAGGTTCATAACCATTCAACTTCGCCTTCTTTTATGTCTATAAAAGACGGGATTCTATTTCATTTAATTCTGAAGGTTTGCAAAAGATCGCGGAGGCATCGGTGACTCTAAACGAGTTGAACGAGATTCTGGCGGTGCAGAGGGTGAAAGTAGCAGATCAGACGAGGAACTGCGAGCAACTGTTAGCTTCTATCGGGGAAAGTACGGACATCGCGATGGAGAAGAAGCAGCTGAGCGAGAAGGAGAGGCAAGAAATAGAGGAGCAAAGGAAAATCATCGACAAAGAGGAAACGGAAGCTAAACAGGCGTTGGCGGAAGCTCAGCCTGCGTTAGAAGCGGCTAGAGCTGCTCTTAGCGAACTAGAGAAGGCGGACATCACCGAAATTAGGTCTGCTATCTTTCTTTTTGCCCTAATAGCAAATAAAAAATATAATAGAGACTCTATTCCTTGCAATATGACGTAAGATGTAACCTTATTGTTAGACTGCGGAAGTTTATGAAAATTTACATTTTCACAACTACAATTAAAGTAATGAGGCCAAAATACATATTAATTGCACCCTCTAAATATTGTAACGAGTACCTTATTTTGGACATTTGATATATTTTTACACATTATATGGATTGCGGACCTTTTTGCATACTTAAATTGTCTATAATTTTTCTACTTCCTATATTAATAGAAATATTATAGTTTGATTATATTGTTCTAGTTTCAATTTCTATTTATAAAATAGCAACGTCCTTCAGTATAATGTTCAACGTAATTTTTTGTTCTTTTTTGTTCTAATATCACTGCACTACCACTGTCAATGTACACAAAGGGCAATAGGCCCGTTAATAAATAAATGAATAGTAATAAATGGCTTCCGCAAAAGACAAAGTTTCATTGAAACGAAGTCTACTAGTTTCCTTTACTTTTAGGTCCTTTGCAACCCCACCGGAGCCCGTGCAAATCGTTTCCGAGTGCGTGGCGATGTTACGAGGCATCAAAGACATTTCTTGGAAGGGTGCGAAGGGGATGATGGGCGACCCAGCGTTTTTAAGAATACTGCAGGAGATGAACTGCGACAAGATTACGTTGAAACAGCAACAAGCTGTCAGGGCTCATTTAAAGAAGACCACTAAATTAGATCAAATGCAGTCCATCAGCAAGGCTGGATTCGGATTGTACAAATTCGTGCTCGCTGTGCTGGATTACTGTGCCGTTTTCAGAGAGGTACTTTCAACCCTTTCACTCTAGATTAAAACGACAGTGATAATCCGCAGTCTAGCAACGAGAGTGATGAGATAAAGGTTCACTCACAGTAGAAACATTGACGAAGCATAGGATAGACTATCCATTCTTATATGGAATCATCAGGGAGATACCATTTACCATTTTAGTGTTCGTTACTAGATTAGACTAAAATAAAGACAACAGAGTTTCTAGAACAATGGGAGTAATTGCCTACCATCGATGTAATGAGCGAGAAATAAATGGTACGAAGATAAATAAAAATGAGAATATGCGAATAAGATAAGATTCAACCAAATCAAATATACGGGTGTATAATTTCTCACTATAAACGTACGCGACTGTAAGTCACATGACGATCTTCTAATCCGTGATGAATTCTAAGGCACTTGATCAACTTTGGTGGCTGAATTGAATACAGTTCTTAAAATTACCACTTTCAATCGTAAGGGATGTAAAAACACCTTTGATGTTTTATTCATGATCAACATTTCCGTTTAAAATTTATGATGTTTCATATGAATGAGTGGTCTATCCTGTGCTTAGTCAAGGGTACAAATTTTCGGTGTTTAAGGTTCAATATTTTGTCTCATATTCTGCTAGGTTAAGCCAAAAATCGAACGAGTTAAGGAATTGGAAGCGGAATCCGAGCGAGCTCGAAAAGCTCTGGAAAGAGAGGAACGAGAATTGAGAAGAATCGAAAAGGCCATAGCAGAGTTGAACGTAAAATACGAGAACGCTATGTCGGAGAGGCAGAAGCTGCAAGAGGAGACGGATCTACTTCAGAGACGCCTAATAGCTGCCGATAAATTAATCAGTGGACTGTCCTCTGAAAATGAACGATGGAAAAAGGAGTTGGAAACCCTGCACGGAGAGATAGAAAAGATTATTGGCAACTGCTTGCTATCGGCTGGATTCCTTGCCTATTGCGGCCCATTTTCCTATGAATATAGAAACCAGATGGTGTACGAGGATTGGTGGAACAGTATAGTGGAGAAGAAGATTCCTTTCATGGACACGTTCAGGATCGAGACGCAGCTGAGCAACGATGTTGAAATCAGCACGTATGTATTGCGAATCGAAGAAACGAATTTCAAAACAGCACAGATCCAACTTTACTAATTTTTTGGATATTTAACTAATTAAAATTAAACTCTAACTAATTTTTTTGGATATTTAACTAATTATAATTAAACTTCAACCAATTTTTTGGATATTTAGCTAATTGAAATTAAACTCTAACTAATTTTTTTGATATTTAACTAATTGTAATTGAACTCCAACCAATTCTTTCAATATTTAGCTAATTAAAACTAAACGTCAACTAATTGTTTGGATACTTATTCCATTATTTTTCCATTATTATAAAAATTCATTACTAATTCACTGTTATTCATTATCATCGAATTTATTTTTGCTCGTTGTCTTCGATGGGATTGGATAAAAAAAAATTGATAATGATCTATAGATGATCTATTCTTTTCGATGAGATTCGATAGAAATTTGATTACAATTTATAGATGGACGTCCGAAGGCCTACCACCGGATGAATTATCCGTGCAGAACGGAATTTTAACCACGAGGGCATCGAGATTCCCCGTTTGCATCGATCCTCAGCAGCAGGCCTCAAACTGGATCAAGAAAAGGGAGCAGAAGAAGAATATCAAAATTCTATCGTTCAGCGACGCAGACTTCGCGAAGCAGGTGGAGCTTGCGATAAAATACGGCCTGCCAGTCCTGTTTCAGGACGTCGACGAGGTGGATCCTGTTTTAGATAACGTTCTATCGAAGAACATACAAAGTATCTTCACGCGCATTGCTTCGTTTTATGCCTGGACGATTGAAATGGGTAAATACTGAAAAGACAAATCGATTGCAGCTGTTGGAGGTAGAATGTTCGTCCTTCTCGGAGACAAGGAAGTGGATTACGATCCGAAATTTCGTATGTATCTCACCACGAAGATGTCCAATCCTATGTTCGATCCTGCTTTGTACGCCAAGGCCACTGTGATCAACTATATGGTTACCATAGGGGTTCGTTTTTCAATTACAAGAATTAGAATCTTCTTCGGATTTGTAACTTTAGTTCCATAGCTGAACTAGAAAGACCGCACGAATTGTTTCCCGCTACCTATAATAATAATTGGACCGCGAATTTTTGTGATACGTAAAAAAATAGAGGAAGCATTAGAGAAAATACAGATAATTTTATCCGGTGGGTGGAAAATACGAATTCGCTTTGCAATCAAACTAATCGCTTTAATTTTGGAATAATTACATTAATCCTCGTTAAATTATTCTTATCGTTAGCTTAAATTTCCGCGGAGCCTCTGTGACTGCCGTAATACGAATAAAGCTTGCAATTACCTATGCCAAAGATTAATCCATCGCACTACAGTAACGAGTCACGCTCGTTTTACGAATTATGGCGTAGATTCGACGTAAATGGAGACTGCTGTTGAGGAAATTTAATTCGAACGATAATTTTTAGCTTTGTATTATAATATCAGGGGTTACCAAAGAAAAGCTGCCCATAATATTCAAATAATTTGTACGTAATATAATTAAAAAAAACAGTGATTAGCTAACGCTGTCATACGTATGTAAGTATTAAAATAATCGTAGCGCAAAGGGTTAAAGCTTGAACCGTTTCAATGGGAGTAAATAAGTTATAAAAATTAACTCCATACCCAACGATTATTTTATTACCTACGTATGGTAGAATTAACCGATCAGTGACTTCATCTAATGTCAAGTGCAAATCGTTTGAATATTATAGGCAATATTTGTTCAACAACCCCCAATCTTATAACGCAAAGCCAAAATTAAGGATCAACTTAAATTTTCGCGTCAACGTTATGCGGTTTAATTAAAAATCTGTGCCCCAATTCGTAGCACGAGCGTGACTCGTTATTGCAGGGCAAAGGATTAAGTAACATACGGAAACGAGAGAGATTGAAAAAAAAATGAAACGATCGATTAATCGCAGGGCCTGGAAGACCAACTATTATCGGTGGTGGTGCGAACAGAACGACCAGACGTCGAAGAGCAACGCGAGAACCTGATCGCGGAGACCAGCGAGAACAAAAGCCTGCTCCAACAGCTGGAGGACAGTTTGCTGCGCGAGATCGCCACGAATCAGGGCAACATGCTGGACAACATCGAGCTGATCGAAACACTGGAGAACACGAAATCCAGCGCAAACGAGGTGATGCAGAAATTATACCTGGCGGAAGTGACAGCGGCGGACGTGAACAAACTTCGTGACGGATATCGATCGGTGGCGAAGAGAGGAGCGATTTTGTTCTTCGTGCTGGCGGACATGGCCACGGTCAACTCGATGTATCAATACTCTTTGATCAGTTACGTGGAAGTGTTCGTTTACTCTTTGAAGAAAGCGCTACCGGACCCGACGTTGCAGCGTCGCTTGGAGAACATTATCCCGATGCTGACGAAAAACGTGTACGACTACGGGTGCACGGGAATATTCGAGAGGCACAAGTTGCTCTTCTCCTTCCAGATTTGTACGAAACTGGAGCAGAGCTTGGGTAAAGTCAGCCAACAGGAGTTGGATTTCTTTATCAAGGGTTCGATTTCTTTGGAGAAGTCGACCAAGGTTAATCCAACGGAATGGTTGCCTGTCACCGGCTGGGCGGATTTGTTGAAACTGGCCAGCGATTTCCCGAAAAAGTTTGCAAACCTTCCGGAAGAGCTGAATCTACGTATGGATGAATGGCAGTCTGTAAGAGGATCTTAATTTTTCCTTGAACATTTTAACACTTTACCGACCAGAAGAGACGAATTACGCGGCTCTTTTTTTAATTATACTTTTCTATATGAAGAAAACCATTATGTTTAACACTAGAACTACCAAAGCAGTCAAAATGATCGGCTACAAAACCATAAAGATGCTATAAACTTGCAACGGTGCATTTTCTGGAATATTCCACGATTTTCTATACGAAATATTAATGGAGATTTATTGTTATAGTTCTAGTGTTGACGTCGCGTGCAAATATTAATCTAAAAATAGTCTCAATATCTGTAGGTGCGAAGCAAAACGATGTAGATCGCCGTTTCAAAAAAACGTGCAACTTATGCATTAATTGAAACGACACGAAAATAAATTTCTTACGTTTGAAAAAGATACATACACGCTGATCGAAGCCTGATATTTAACGCGCGTATTCGATACTTTAAACGGTGGTATCTGGAAGAAGAAAACACGTGACTTATGTAGTTTTGCCTTACAACCGTATACAGGGTGTCCCGTAACTAGTGGTACAAGCGAGTACGGGGTGATTATACGTGAAAAATTGAATCGAAAATTTAGAATAAAATTTTTTCATATGACGCTTTATTTTCAAGAAAAATAATTTTGAAAATTTGTCGAGTAATTTGGAAACTAAAGGACCTGTCCGATAAGCATAAGAAGAAAGTAAAATCGATGTAAGAGATATCATCACGTTGACAATGTTTGTAAACATTGCAAGAAGCACGGAAGTACGCTCCTACTCGGAACGGTAAGATAGTAAAATCCGTCGAACTGAAGCTGGCCCAAGTGCACGCGTACTCGACAAATTTTCAAACTTATTTTTTTCGAAAATAAAGCGTCATATGAAAAAATTTTATTCTAAATTTTCGATTCAATTTCTCACGTAGAATCACCCCCTACTCGCTTGTATCACCAGTTACGGGACACCTTGTATATAATAAATGGAGTAATGGTATTATAAAACGTATAGATCATAATAAAACATTAGCGTTCGAAAAATAGGAGAGATTAGAACGATACAGCCAAAACTGAGCCGGTCAATTGCGATCACGAGCGGTCGGTAAAGTGTTAAGATTTATGTAGGGGCGGTTGTTTTTCAATTGCTTTGGAATTAGATTCTAATTCTTTGAAATCGAGTGTTAGAAACACGAAAAAGAACAAAGGGGTATAGCGTAATTAAATAGTCTGTTGTTCTATTTCTTAGAGATTTATTTCTCGAAGTGTGTTTCCATGCGTCGGAAAAACGACTGCCCTTGCAGCCCGGGCCTGTCCCTGACTTCGTCTCAGCATTCCCAATCTGCTGGAGTGGGGGTGCTGACAGACGAAAGCCAGACGCGGTCGCTTGCGGTCGCCTTACACGAGCTTCCTAATTCTTGTTTTCTTTGACTTCTTTTGAAGAGTTGAGGGAATTCTAATGTTATTTTATTTTATTCGCTCCGCTTATCGCTTACTGCGAATTTTTATGCAAATTCATATATTTAGAAGCTTCATTAGGGAAGCTGAACTTCATTAGAGGATTGTTTCGCTATTTATCTAAATTGAATTCCGTTGAACAGAAGCTGAAGATGTTTGATTATTTCTCTGCCATTCTGGAAAAAAGACAAAAATTGACAAGCGTCGTTTTCCTACTGACTCTTCGATTGTAATCCTTTTCAAGCCAAAAGTAAATAGAACTCTGGTAACTTTGAAATACAACTTCCACGCGAACTAAACATTTCGATTAGCACAGTTCGTTAAGAAAATAATCGACCGAGAAATTTTTAGTGGTGTAAGATTCTAATGTTTATTAAATATTTTTATTCTTACTAAACTTCGTACACGGAAATGTTACAAGAGACACTTAAAATTTATAGTTTCTAGAGCTAGCGATTCTTCTTTCCTTTGTCATGGAAAAAGCTCTTCTCTTGCAAAAGCACAGTTTTGCATTGCTTTTAAACGATCGGAAGTCTGATTTCGAATGTAGTAGAGATGAGGCGAAAGACCAATAGGAATTTTTGGATATTACTAAGGTTCGAAGGGTCAAGCGTATGATTCAGGGTTGGTGAGTAAGGAATTCAATGGTCGTATGCGTAATTGTATACACAGAAGATAGAACGGTTAGAAACGAAATTGAGAGTGAACTTGTCTTAACCTAAACATGAACCATAGAAATATTTACTAGCCTATGACGGTACCCAACAGTGGTACGATATGGATGCCCCAGAATCCGAAACCTTTCCCCTGGATTATTCTACCAAGTTGAGACCCTTCGAGAAGCTTATGCTAATACGCTGCTTCCGGGTCGACCGAGTTTATCGAAGCATCATCAATTACATCAGTGAAATCATGGGAGAACAATACATCACTCCGCCCCATATTAGTTTCGAGCTAATTTTCGAGCAAAGCACACCGACGATGCCTGTGGTGTTCATCCTGAGTCCCGGATCCGATCCATCATCGGAATTGATGAAATTAGCCGACAGATACGGCTGTGGAGGTGGAAAGTTCAAATATCTGTCCCTTGGACAGGGCCAAGAGCAGGTAAATCGTTATCTTTGAACGACTAGCTGATAGGGAAAGGTTGGAATAAACGTGATAGTATGATAAAAAGGGAAACTCAATTTTATAGCCTTTATAGAAAATTATAAACAAACTCTTGTGTCGCGAATTGAGGTTCAAGATCACGAGTTTAAAAATCTGAAAAAAATACTATCGTATATATTGAAGTTTTATCCAGAAAATAAGGCTTTCCTTTACTTTCATACGATTATCAAATAAAGTATAATATAATAATTTGCATATCCATGATGCACTCGTTCAGGGATAGGTGATCCTGTACCTCGTCTGTGTTGGAACATCCTTATAAGAAAATTTCTCGGCTTTTAGTGGACCGATTTCCATGCTCCTTAGCTTAAATTAAAGGGGAAGGTCCCTAGAATATTAACCTGTAGCCTATTGAAACTAGCCCTTCTAGTTAATTTGTTACAAACAAATATATCGCGCCATAGTAGTTTACTCAGACAGTATCCCAAGAAAAATATTAATTTCTCGACTCCTAGACAACCGATTTGAATCCTCCTTGACTTAAATTAAAGGGGAAAGTCCCGTGAATATTATTCTACAGTCTTTTGCAACTAGTCCTTGCAATTCATTTGTTATAAACAAATATATATCGCGTCATCGTAGATTACTCAGAAAGTATCCGAAGAAAAATATTAATTTATCGGCTTCTAGACGTTCGATTTGGACCAACTGCGACTTAAATGAAAGGGGAGACTTCCGCCTACAATGTCTAATAGGTTTTATGCCGCTAAACAGTGCGGTTTCATTGTTATAAACTAATGTTTTCTTTTTTTATTAATAACTTAACAACTGTGCACGGAATTGATTTAAAGGTATACCAATTATCTTTCTTGAACCTTTCCCTTTAATTTGAGTTGTGAAAAATTCCAATCCGACGCCTAGAAGCGGAGAAATTAATTTTTTTCTTTAACAAGACGTATTCATTATTCGGACAAATGTTATTGGAAATAGCTTTTGCAGTTTGTTTAAAATGCTAATTTCTCAGCTTCTAGACGTCCGAATTGGATCATCCACGGCTCAAATTAAAGGGAAAAGTTCAAACAATACTCTCCATGTACGTTTAAAGCCTTCCGAAGTATAGTTTTTGAGTAGCTGCAAAAAATAGGAAAGATTTGTTTATAACAAATTAACTGCAATGTTTATTGGCAAATTGGTAAGAGAATAACATTTCTGTGACCTTCTCCTTTAATTTAAACCAAGAGGCATTGAAATCGGATGTCCAGGAGCCGAGCAATTAACATTTTTCTTCAGGTACTTTCTGTGTAAAATCTACCATAACGCGATATATTTGTTTATAACAAATGCACTGCAAGGGCTAGTTACAAAAGACTGTAAGATAATATTTCTGGGACCTTTCACTATAATTTAAGCTAAGGGGCATTGAAATCGGACGTCTAAGAATCGAGAAATTAATATTTTTCTTCGGATACTTTCTGAGTAATCTACGATGATGCGATATATATTTGTTTATAACAAATGAACTGCAAAGGCTAGTTGCAAAAGACTGTAGAATAATATTCTCGGGACTTTCCCCTTTAATTTAAGCCAAGGAGCATCGAAATCGGTCCACTAAAAGCCGAGAAATTTTCTTATAGGTTTGTTCCAACACAGACGAGGTACAGGATCAGTTATCCCTGAACGAGTGCACATGGATATGCAAATTATTATATTATACTTTATTAGATAGCCGTATCAAAGTAATCGAAAGCTTACTTTATAAAGAAAACTTCAAGGAAACTTCAAATGCAAAAGCTATTACCTCTATCACCCCATTTTGTCCACCTTTCCTCTACCTAATTTATATTTATGCATTTTTTAGACTGCAATAGAGTTGCTTGAGATAGCTGTGTCCAGAGGACAATGGCTGATGTTTCAAAATTGTCATCTGCTTTTAAGCTTCACCAAAGAATTGGAGAAACTATTGGAGAACGTTGGAAAGTCACATCCTGACTTCCGGTTATGGCTCACCACTGAACCCTCTTCCAATTTCCCTATTGGAATATTGCAACAGTCTTTGAAAGGTTTCTTTTTCTAATATACATATAAAATTCCTTTCGATAGAAAGATTCTACTTAAAAGTTTCAATTTGCATTTTATAGTGGTCACGGAACCACCCAGTGGACTAAAGTTGAATCTAGAGAATACTTATTTAAAGATGAGGCCTCAATTGCTCGAAAGCTGCCAGCATCCCGCTTACAAACACCTAATTTATGTGCTAGCTTTCTATCACGCGGTCGTTCAAGTAAGCCAAGTTATATCTTGTCCAATGAGACGAGACAGCAAACTGATTGTTATGTCTTTATTCTGCTGGACTGTTGATAGCGATATTCGATCTATTTCAACACTTGGCCATTTGCTTTGGTTAATGTTTCGTCTCGCTGGATAAAGTATAGGAATTGATTGAGGTATCACGCTGCCGTGATGAATCGATCGTCTGATTGTAATCGATAGGAGAGAAGGAGATACGACAAGATCGGCTGGAATATAAATTATGACTTCAACGAGTCAGACTTCAACGTGTGCACTACTATCCTCGATACTTATTTGACCAAAGCGCTGTCCGCGAATGATACCAGGCTTCCTTGGAACAGCTTGAAGTATTTGATAGGAGAAGTACGTTTATTCTCCTTCTCTTTCAAAATTAAATCCACAAATTTCAGTTTATTTCAATGGAAAGCTATTTCTAAGACCAGAAATTCCAGTACCATGCGATGAATTCTTGCAATTTTCAATCGAAAGCTACTCTCAACTCTTTTACGATAAATTTTCCTTGATTCAACGCTCCAAAAATTTGGGGTTTACACGATAAATCTCTACAACTTTCAATGGAAAGCTATTCTCATCTCTTTTAGAGTGAATTTTTGCTTATTCTAATCCCAAAGGTTTTTAATTCCATGCAATGAATTCCTGCAGCTTTTAAAAGAATACTATTCTCAATTCTTTCAGACTAAATATTCTCTCGAATCCTAAACTCACAAATTTGCGTTCCATGAAATGAATTTTTGCAATCTTCAATGGAGAACTATTCTTAACTCTGATAGAGTGAATTTTTGTTAATTCTAATCCCAGAGGTTTTTAATTCTACGCAATGAATTCTTTTCCAATGCAAAACTATTCTCAACTCTTCCAGGCTAAATTTTCTCTAATTCAAAATCGAGAAATTTGCGTTCCATGCAATGAACTTTTGCAATTTTCAATGAACAGCTATTCTAAAGTCTTCTTGAGTGAATTCTTGTTAACTCCAAGCCCAGAGGTTTTTAATTCTACGTAATGAATTCCTTTTCGATGTAAAACTATTTTCAACTCTTCCAGGCTAAATTTTCTGCAATACTAAGCCGAGAAATTTGCGTTCCATGCAATGAACTTTTGCAATTTTCCATGAACAGCTATTCTAAAGTCTTCTTCAGTGAATTCTTATTAATTCCAAGCCCAGAGGTTTTTAATTCTACGCAATGAATTCCTTTTCGATGCAAAACTATTTTCAACTTTTCCAGACTAAATTTTCTCTAATTCTAAGCCGAGAAATTTGCGTTCCATGCAATGAACTTTTGCAATTTTCCATGCACAGCTATTCTAAAGTCTTCTGTAACGCGCGTTTCCTATTTTTAATTTAGGTAATGTACGGTGGACGAGTGATCGACAGCTACGATCGACGAGTATCTCAAACCTACATGGACGAATACTTCGGGGATTTCCTTTTCGATAGCTTTCAACCCTTCCATTTCTATCACGACCATCGCGTGGATTACGTGATACCAGTGGAAGGGGAGCACGAGGATTACCTAAACTTCATCGAGGAACTACCTTTGGTTAACAGTCCAGAGGTCTTTGGACTGCATCCAAACGCCGAAATTGGCTACTTCACTCAGGCGGCCAAAGAAATGTGGAGCAATCTTATAGAGCTACAGCCGCAAACTGGTAAGCACGTAACGAGGCTACTTTTATAATGCGACTAATCAATTTGCCCTCTCGAACAATACCCCCCCCCCCCCCCAACTATGCTTTCCAATTTATCGCGGCGTAAAAATCTATTTCTGTCTTAAGTACGCTTGGACGAAAAGAGTAAGTTTTTCCTGCGATCGGAAATTATTTTGTTCGATAAAATATTACATCGAGAGAAATCGTGTTAATTTAGAGGCGGGCGGGACTGGAATAAGCAAAGATGAATTTATCGACAACATCGCGAAAGATATATTGGACAAAGTTCCTCCCGAGTACGATATTATTAAAGTGAAGAAGAATTTTGGCCCAATGGTAACTCCAACTGCAATCGTCCTTTTTCAAGAGTTGGAAAGGTTTAACAAACTAATCAGCACGATGAAGAGGACTCTGTCGCAATTGAGAAAGGTTCCTAATTATTTTCTAATCGAATAGATAATATTTTGCAACACTTTTGTGGAATACTTTGATGTATTCTCAGGCTATTGCCGGAGAGATCGGAATGGACGCAACACTGGAAAATATATCTGCTGCGCTGTACAATGGAGTATTAGCGAAAGAATGGGCCAGATTAGCCCCGGATACGAGGAAAACTCTGGCTGGTTGGATGGAGCACTTCGAGAAGAGAATAAAGCAGTATAATAATTGGGTGAGACAGGGTAGACTGAATTAAAATAGAAATTCAGTTCATATTTGTTACATCGTCATAGGAAGGAGCATTTTAATCATTCGTCCCCCTCTCGTGCATTTCATCCAATAGCCTGTCAATTGTTTTATCAACTAAATTTTTATTCTAATCTAATCCTATGATATTAGAATCAGCCTTTAATTCGTGATTTACCGATTCGTCAAATAATCCTGCAAGTATTTCTACGGAATTCTAACTTCCCACCATTAAATTGTCCTTTAATATGAAAGGGAAATTAGCTTTAGAAGAGATTTCGATGCCTGTTCAATAATTTCCGTGAAGCAAAATATGAACCTACAATTTTTAACACTAAAACTATCAAGATGGTCCAAAATACCCATTCGTAATTTTTCATATAAGTTGTATAAGTTTATAGCAATGTTTTGAAGAATTTTTGCAATCTTCTGCGATTTTTATGGATTACGTGATTCTCTGTTAATATCTTCCGTGATGACTCTGGTATAAACACACATTAATTGTTAACCCTTTGCCATATAACGACGAGCTACACTCGTGGTGAATATTATAATTCAAGTAAAATGAGAGCACACCGTTGTCTATAATAAAGTTTAGTTTGAATAGTAATTTTTGTTCCAATATGCAAGCTAGGGAATTATCGAGTCCAAGTTAATTACAACAATTTCAATGTCATGTATTTGACACAGTATTAAAGTAACAAGTAGCTAATGTTACAAGATATAGTCTCTGAAAAATTCGTAGGGCAAGTAGTTAATAGTTCTAGTGTTAAATACGGAAATTAGACGAAAACTCTTTCGACATTATTTTAATTATTCTAATAGACGTTTCTTTCGTTTTTAGTCTTCGGCCACTGAACCGATAGTTCTCTGGCTAGCAGGTCTGCACATCCCAGAAACCTATTTAGCAGCCCTCGTGCAAATGGCCTGTCGCAGAAATAGTTGGTCCCTAGATCGATCTCTCATATACACATCGGTAACGAGACACACTAGGCCCGAAAAAGTAGAAGAAAGACCCGACCAGGTAATCACAGTTACACGGCATTATTCCAGATTAGATTTAAATGAGAAGCAACGATAATGGAAATGGGAACAATGTAGGGTTGCTACGTGAGCGGACTATATTTGGAAGGCGCTAGATGGGACGTAGAAGAACAATGTCTCAGAAGATCGCATCCGAAGATCCTGGTTGAAGAATTACCTGTACTCGTTATTATTCCAGTGGAAGCACATAGACTCAGGCTTCAGGTATCGAACTAAACGATTCGAATTTAACGCGTTGAGTGCCGCGTCGAATTCATAATTGAATTCAATTTCGTAACTTTCCATTCGCGTTGCGCGGACCACTCGTTAGAGTTTGAGTTCGCATTACTGTGACTATTATATACCAGGTGGACCACTTAATGTGGCTACCTCAATTAGTGAGGTAATTAGGAGACACACACAGGAAAATCCTAAACTCTAAGATCATTAGAAATCGTATAATCCACGATAAAAACGCTTAAACGTCTGGCTATATATTTTGCTGGATATTTAATCCTTTGAGTGCTAAGTAGTTTTGTGAGATTGGCGTGTTTCTAGATTTATTTTCACGCATCACGCGGATACATGATATTTAATATCAATATTGTGATCTTTATTAATCACTGTGATGCTTCTAAATTTATATTTGGCGAACATTTTACACTAAAATTATTTCCTGCGTTGAAAGTCTCGAATTTGTAAACTCTACGAAGTATATTTAAAATTGGCCCCATTTGTGCGTTCATAGCGCTCAAAGAGTTAAGTCTTAGTATCGAAAATAATTGAGGTGGTCTCGTTAGGTGATCTATCCATATCTCAAGGGTATGGTATAATATTAGAAGACTTCAAAAATAAGTATTAGCAAGAAGATAGAATAGAGAACGATTTGAATAGAATATTTAGTATGGCTCATCGACGATCCACGAGATACTCAACGCGTTAAACAAGATTCACTGAAATTGCGTGCATAATTATAACTTTAATAATTTTATTGTGAATCGTAGAATACTATTGCAACGCCCGTGTATACTACATCGAATCGAAGGAACGCTATGGGGGTGGGTTTGGTTTTCGAAGCGAATCTCGCCACCGCGGAACACATTTCCCTTTGGGTATTGCAAGGAGTTTGTTTAGTACTAAATACCGACTAACTAAAGAATCATAGGATTATAATTAGTCTTACAGTAATATCGCGAGAGATTAATTTGTAGAAAAAGAAGTGTGTACAGCAGCAAAGACGTTTCCAAAAAATGTCTACTTTCTTTCTATTGTATTATATTTACGAAACTCCCAAAAATACACCACAATTACATTCACGTGCAGATTATTTCTTATTTGCGCTTATAAATTTGATCAGAGGCAAACAGAGATTGTAAAACGAGCTGTCGACGAAGTCCTCCAAGTTCTGCCATTTGACCCATTGGTAATTCTCCAGTTGCTCGGTTCCCTTTGCTCTTCCAACGAAATGAGGATCCACGATTAACAAATAGGTGTTTCGCGAGCCTTCGTGGATTCCTACCACGCATTTGCTAGAGCAATCCATGTCTCCTCCCATCATGATCGGACTACCAAATTCCGCGAAGTGGCTCCTGATAACGGAAACTTGATCCCGTAAACCTCTGCCACTCGGAACATGCACGATTTTACTGAGAACTTCGTACAAGTGATTCAATACAAGGCACACCTACGAGATACACTCCGAGTCAGCATTGTTTACCCTTACTATATTTCACAGAGGCCTGCCCACCGCTAATCGAATTTATCGCGAACGTTTAGCATTCTCCGGATATCGCTCGACTAATTGAAGTGATGTTTTGAAGTTCGCGGACGCGACGATTGCAGAGTTTGTTTATGCTGCGAGGTGTATCAGAAATGACGGTGCGAACACAAAGAAGATTATTTCTGTTACTCCAATTGGAAATGCAGAGCGAGATTTTTGCCACTTTTCAAGTATATTTGCAAGAATAGAAGATGACGGATACATTTAGCTATTTTGTGGAACCATTACTTCTAACGCACTTCGCGTGAAAATGACTATACATTAGGACTCCCTGTAACGCGAGAAATACGCTCCGTGTTATACAAAACCAAAAGTGCAGAAAGTTAAAACTGAATAAACATAATACAAAATAATACGCATTTTTCTTTTACTTTAAAGCTGTCAGAGTCGCTTGAAATTGCGTTCCGCTGTAATATTTTAATTCTTATTCAGCAGTTTCCAATTTTATTTGTTAAAATGTTCATCGTGTTACGCGATTTTTATAGCTGCTGTTTATAATTGCATCGCAAAATTGCTGCATCCGATTAACTCATGAACTTATGGATCTCGCGTCTAAGATTCTACGGTTTGACAAAGATTACGATTGTTTCGAATCCTTAAACTTTTAGTTCGCGTTACAGTAAATCCTACTGTAGTTTGTAACTCTATTCTAAGCATCCCTGCAAAGTTTGCTTACTTCGAAGCTTCCTATCCATTCCCTCGATCCCATAAATGACTGTTCTTTATCTTCCAGCGTAACGAGCACTTCCTGTATCCTCCTGATACTGGGAATCGTCTGCTCCGACTTCCGGTTCCTTATGATCCACGAGCATATAGTTTGCAGCGTCCTGTATCCGCAACCCCAGCCCTAAATCAACCCCATCGAATATTTTCCTATGTTTGCCCTTTCCTATTGCAAGTCCCAGCGAAATAGCAACCGATTACAGACCTTATCGTCGAAACCATCACATCCGTAATGCCAGTACTCGTAATCTCCTCGGACCAAAGAAGTCTGACCTACTTCCGGCGGCGGGAGATGCCGATGGACGTTTTTCAACAAATCGCCTGAATAATCTACGGTCATATTTAAGCTCGCAATCGAATCCTCTGTTAATAACAAACACCGTCCCTTTCTATTCGCTTAGAACTATTCTACTTTCGCGTCGCTGTCGTAATCGTGTACGAAAAAAGTCTAAACAGAACGCGGTGGTACGCTCGCGATGCTAAATAGAGCGCGAAGCTTCGTATTTCCCGGTTTAGCTGCGTTTCGCGGCCATTCCGTGTATTTTTTCAGGAAAACCTAACCTAAGCAACCGCTGGCTCACCAACGTTGCAGTCGTCGTTGTAATAATGATTCAGTGAAAGCGTCCGCCGAGCGAGGAAACCTTTCGTAATCCGCACGCGTGTGCACCGCTGTCGCTCGTTGGAAAGTGCTCTGTTCGTTCGTTCGCGGAAGAATACTCGCGCGGAGCGCAGCCTTTATGAAAGGCATTAATTCGTGGCGTCACCTAGAAACACCTTTACTCGGATCCCTATCGTACTCGTCGTTCGGACGTGCATTTGATAAGGACGCGAAATCCCATACGCAGTCACGCGCACTTCGTTACGCGTTCCTGCTGCTCGTTATCAAGTATACGCTACTCGGCGGCTCGGTGTGGCGTTACAGCCAGAGGAAAAAAACGACTGACGACAACGACGTGTGCCTTTGATCGACAGAATGGACACTGGCATCCCTTAGCAAAATGCCAATCGTCTCGGACGAACGCGCACGGATAAGGGCAAGCGACAATTAAGTAAGCGAGCAGCGGAAAAATACGCGAAACTCGCGGCAGCCCAACTACTACGCATCCGAGCGCATTCGTATAAACCGCAGCGACGAGTTGTTCCTTTTTCGTTGTTTGCCAAGGGAAAATGAGAGCGGCAACTTTGCGCACGTAATCGGTAAGTCGCGTAAATCTCCGTCATGCTCCTTATTCGATTAGCGTTGATCAATTAGATCACTGGAATTACTCGTTTCATCGAAGTTTGCTATTGTGTCAACTTGACAGCTACACAATAGGCTTACCGCTTATCGATTTTCCGCCGTTTAAGCGTCGGAGATTCGCGGTTATTTCGCGGGAACCCACTTCACCATCGTTCTAATGTTTATGTGTCATTATGTAGATCGGTCGTTGCTTTCTAGCAAGTCTGAAGGTCGTCGCTTGGGAATACTGCCAAGTATTTTAGGTTATGTTTATTATGTCACCTTAATTAGCGCGAGGTGTTTCGCAATGGGTGAAAAAGTTTGTTGACCTTATGTCGTTCGCTTCTTTAATTATCGCTCCCTTAAGATTCGTGTCAACGTTTCTCTGTCGCCGCTGACAATCATTTTCGTTTATGTTGCTGTGCAATGACATATGTTGTAAATGTTTGTCTGTCAGTGAAAAATCGAGAGATGGTTCGAGCGTAAAATAAAACGAGAAATAGAAGAAATATGTATAGCGCGGCACGTGAACAAGTCTCTGAAAGTTGGTTACAGACATACGACTTGAGCAGTACCATGATTCCTAATGTTAGTTCACCAATGAATGATGAGGAACACTTCTGCAAGTTTATCTTGTACAAAGAAATCAAAGATTCAAGGTAAGAGGATTTTCAGAGGCTGGCTTGAATCTTGGATGAAATTGTTGTTATTTGTTTTGCAGAGTACGAATATGGGATGTAATCATATTGATACCAAATCTCTTGTTTCTTTTATTCATCGCAGTGAGATTCAATAGAGCACGGCTTAAACTAAGAGCAACGAGTAGTCCGATATATTTAGCATTTTATGGACTGGTAATTTGTAATGTAGTGATATCGGTGATAAGATGTGTTGTCTCAATGACTGTGAATGCAGCAGCCACTGTGGGTGGCAAGGCAGACAAAGTTTTGTGGATAACAGTGAGATTTTTCCTGTTGTCCACAGAGATGAGTGTGGTTATATTTGGTTTGGCTTTTGGTGAGTTGTAATTATTATTTTCCTTTGTTCCTCTAGATCAGCATTTCTCAACTTATGGTCCCCTGCCCAATACTGCACCATGTTCAATTTTTAATGGACACTGATAGCCACTTGAAGCTCCCATTGAATGTTAATTATGTATTATTTTCATGATTTATATAGGAGTTTTTAATAAATATACAGTAACTTACAAATTTGATCAGATAATACCATTATTACATGTAGACTGAGAATTTTTATGCAAACTCGTCTTTTTGTTGACAAAATTCAAGAAATGCACAATAATATGCATTACACTTTGGAAGTATTGTATTATGCATTTTTTCGTAATTTCTTGCATACTTAAATTTCCCATAAATGCATAAAAATCCACAGTCTAGTTATGCGATTATTTTGCACATAATTTTTTACGAGAATTGCATCTCCAGCAGGATCAACATAAAAATTAAAATTAGAGCATTTGCTACAAATCGAAATTCGTCTGAACAGCTCTGAAAATTAGTGCATCAAATGTTACATTTCACATGTACATACGTTTCTTCATTTATGTGATACGATTCCAGTCAATTAGGTGTTTTATATTGTAAACATTTGGGCCGCGATATTGTTACGATAAATTCGTAACGCCAAGAAAAAAGAATTTCCCAACAGAAAGGTTGAGAGATGCTACTCCAGATTGTTTATTAAACACTCCAAATACACGACCGTTTTACTTTTAGGACATTTGGATAGTCGCTCAAGTATTCGTAGGGTATTACTCGCCACCTCGTTGATAGCATTGGCTTTCACCATAACTCAAGGAACCCTGGAACTAATTTTACCAGATGATACATTCCACATTCCCAGTAAAAATTTTTACGTGTTTGGTCATGGGGGAATGATGTTTTGGTTTTGTAGCAGCCTTGTTTTCACAATGGTAAATTTCCAGCGCGATAAACACCGGCTATTGTTTGTTGTAAACAATTGCAACATTTTTAATCTTCTGTTGTAGATATATCTTTTTATATTGATACTGCCATGGACACGGTTACGAGACCGTTTAACTCTTCCAAGTACGTTGATAAGAGTAGACCGTGGATTTTTATGCAAATTCGTAGTTTTGAAATTAAATACATTTTATTCGCAGCCTTTTCAAACATTATAAACGCGTGCAACCTATGTGGAGGCAGAAATGTTAATAAAAAAATGATTCCACAGATCCCCAGAATATTTTTCGCAAATACATTGCGAAAAAACGGAATTCAGCAATGTAAATTGACTAGAAAAAATTGCAAATGAAATGTTACGTCGAAACGCGTTGATCCTTAATGGTTTAAACTTCTAACAAATGCATAAAAATCCTCAGTCTAAAAATGCATATATCGCACATTCGGTTCCTTGTACCGGTTTATATCTTATAATTTCACGTTCTATTGCAGCAAAGAAAAGTTTTTACATTTACGCTGGTATACTAGCCGCGCTGGACCTAGTGCAGTCGACCGGCGCGGGCTTTTTAAATTACACACAAAATCCCGTAGGATTATGTATCGTGGATTTAACCGCCGCCGTCTATTTGACTCTTTTTACACCTTTGGTTTATCACACATTCCTGTCCGAAGTTTTCGGGTAAGCCACCGTGTGTTCGACGAGGAAACTATGGCGTTAAAATTGGGCAAGGGCAAAGGCAAATGGGTAATTCTGTTACAGGGTTTCGCAGCCTTCGATAATGTTCTCGTACAAGGCACAAGTAGACGACGCGATGGACGAAGACACGGTATCGCTGCCGCATCAGCAGAGTTTTTCCTCGTTAAAAACTGACAGCGATTACATTTACCAGGTCCATACTCCATCTACTCACATCCCCTTGTATGATTCGCAAACGTTCAAATTTCCCATGAAGCATAAAACCTCCCTGCATTCCCTAACGTCCACCAAACACTCGAAAAGTGGTAGCGGACCCATCTACGAGCCCCCAGCCGCTTTGTACCGATCCACTTCCGGTATTAAGAGCTTCGCTAGACGCTTGAGCGGGGAGAAAAGCACTTCCGACCTTAAGAATTATCCCCTGACCAAATCGGATAATTTTATCGATTCGAAAAAGAGCTCGCCCGACTTGAGGTACTATCACACTTCGTGGAAAAGCAAATCTGCGTCGCAGTTCAAGTACGGTGGTCCTAGTAGCGTGTCGAATTTGCTTTCCTCGCCAAACACCGCTAGTAACTTCCTGTACAAGCCCGGCGCGAACGACAGCAGCACTAACCTGTTCTCTCTGAGGAGAAAGAGTAGCTTGGAACACGAGCAAAAGCAATCGGAGGGGAGTTTGCGTGGTCTGTTGGTGGACATTCCGCCACTAGAGAATACGCTGCAATCCATTCTGGATAACAGCACGAATGGTTCCAAAATCGATCATGACAGTCCTAGTCAAGAGTCCCTGTTGAAGGGTAGCGATATCGCGGAAGCTTCGCGAAACGTGGGGAAAAAACACTCGAACTCCTCGAAGCAATACACCGACACCGAAATGTCTGAGATCGACGTGGAAGACGCGTCCGATTTCGTGGACACTTCGAACGCGACGCAGCAATTGTTATTCAAACCCGGTGCTTCAACGAGCAAAGAGGCGTTCGCAGTACGAAAGAAGAAAGACGACGCGAAGAAAAGGGAGTCCGGTGGATTGAGCGATTACCTGTTATCCCTAACGACCGCGAGTATTCGTAAAAGCGAGAAAAAAACAGAAGTAGACGATCCTAATCCCTCTCCTTCCCGTCATACTAAATCGTACACGCAGACTGAGTCGTTGTAAATACTTTTTGTGATAGTATAACCCTGGTGTAAAGTCTAAGTCTCTACTACGCGTAGTTCGTTGTATATAAGAGAGTTTCATCTTTTTAGATTTCGATTTTATTGATTAGAACCACAGTGATAAGGTAGTGTCCCGTTTTGGAATGGCGGAATTACGATACGTGTGTTTTTGTCTGTTAAATAACTACGATAGATGTACGATAGTGTAAAATATACAGGAGCGCACAAAAAGAAATGGCTTTACTATCTTGTATATACATATAGCATGTCTAGATTTAATTAAACTCATTAATGTAGCCGATGCACTTGGTTTTTATTTATTTACACTAACTTTTTGGCAGTGGATATAACGCTAACATTTTTTTGTTTTATGTTGTTACAACTATGATATGTCCCTCACACACACACACATCCGCTTTTTTTCACTTTCAGAAAATGAATTAAACAGTAAAACCATAGATAAAAAATAGAAGAAATTAAAAGGATAGAGGTACACGAATTCTTTTGCATCCAGCTTAAAAATATTTACCAGCCTCTTGATTCGATTAGTAGTTGTGTGTATGCGTGTGCAAGTAGTGGCAAACATTTTGGCTGCACATTGCTGCGAAAAACCTCTCCTAATTCGTTCAACGTCTGTGTTAAAAAGTGCAACCAGAACTATTTTCTTTTGTTCACAGAATCACAGTGTGTACGATTCTACCCAATTCGACACGAACTCTACGCCGGTGAATCCACTATACGCGGCGTCCCTGCAGAGCCCGGATAGCATAACCGGTTACAGTATAGATAGCCAAGAAGGCCAAACCCAGGTGAACGGCTATCAACAATGAGCTAACTGATCGGTGTCTAAAGTGACTTGGTTTCTCCACGAACAAGTATAGACAACGATTAGTCCAACGATTCAAGTTCAATCTCACCCAGAAAGAGAGTGAAATACTATTACGTGAAATCCACTGAAAAACGTGTTCCATCGTTCGATTATCTCCCCCCCGAAACGAAGAACCGGAACCAGAACGAAAAAGATCCTTGTACGATTCCAGAGAAAGAATCTAGTCTGAACAATCTTAGGACAGTGTAAACAACTTTGATGAAACATCTTTCATTTTTTTCCTTTTGTGATAGCGTTGATAGATCTGAAGAGACAATACATCAACAGCCTCTGAGTTTCGCTGTTTCCCTTGTGCTGGGTCCACACTGGAGACAATTCACTCGCGAACAGGTGAAGTTGGGCTCGAAATACTCTATGAATTCGGTTACGGTCCGCTTATGGTCTGATCTCGGCTCGATTAAATGGTATGTTCAAATCAGAGACAGATTTAACATAAAACCTTTTTACGTTGTCCAGTTTTCGTCATCCGATCGATAATAAATATTGCGATCGTATTGCGAATATTGGCACACCACTGTATTTTTGTATTTAAGCAGTACTTAATTAGACTCAACTTGTACCCGCGTAATGGTACCATTAAATGATACAAAATTGAATATAGTTGAACCTAACTAAGTTGTGTTAAAACCCAAAAATAGAGTTGTGTGCAAATGCTGTTTATAACAATTGTATACCTGAAGTAAAGCAGTAGAAGTTGTCAAGAACCTTTTATATTTGTGTATACATGCATTAAAAGTTCCGAAGTTTCGTGGACTCCATATCTTAAGCCTCGTGGTACCCAAATATTATATAAATCTGTTAGAAGCTAAAGAAGCAATGAAATAATATTTGACCGAACCGAGAGCCGATCGATATTATGTTTCAAGCTTTAAAAATTCTTTGATGTATCGCCGCCTGAGCGAACCGAGTGTTCCACTGGCGAAGAACAGTGTGAACACGGTATTAGAGGAAACGGAATATCCCCGTACTTAAGCGATTAAAGAATTAATTTGATTAGAGCAACGTTTTAGAGAATGTTGAGAGAAGGCGTGGGCGATCTGCTAATTTCGCGATGGATTTCATCGGTTGAATTTAACTTTCGACACTTGCTTATCGTTTCTCCGTCCTTTTCACCAAAGACAGGCCTTCCGGTCTCTCTGATACTCGCGGAAGAACCGAGCACGATCCGCGGGGCGAACGCGTCCCTCGCTATTTTCCTACTTTTGCAATTTAAGGAAGCATTTTATGGACGACGAGCAAGGACAATATACGAGGAATGGTTCCCGAGGCGGACCTGCCTGAGGATCGAAACATAAAAGCTTTAGAATTTAAGGGGAACTGTTCGATGCTACGCTGAAAACTATTTACTAGGGATGGGAATATTCGATAATACCTCGAAACTCCTCGAAACTTTCTACTATTTTTGTGATTCGAAACTCTCGAAACCTAGGTGAACAATTGTTTGCATAAGTAACGAGAATATTTGCATGGTACGAATTCACTTAGCTAAGAATCCAATCGAGTGTGTGTTTAGGTAAGTTAATATGTAAATTGTAATTTATTTAATTGTATTAATATATAACCCTTTGAACTCGAGCGCCAACTCTTAATCGCCAAATTGAGCCAGCTTTGAAAACTCCCGAGCGCGGAAAATTAAGTTTCATTTAATTGGATACAGTGGATAATTTTCTAAAGAGAATGCGTTAAGATTTTCTTTTCCTTACAATTGAAAACAAAAGGGAGAAAATTATACAGATGTTCACGGAATTATTCGACCACCAGGAAATATTTGAGAATCTTTATCTATATGTTGATCATTTATTTTGTAATGCGCGTTTAAAAATAATACTTCATAATCTTCCGTCATCTCAGTACTTTCTTCGATGATTTTGAAAATAAATTTTGAGTTCCTCTTCTATTTATCGATATTTAATTATTACGCTGTAAACTTTTATGCAAAATCATTTGGAACATTAAATAAATTTCTATTTAGGATCCATGTGTTTAATTGCATCTGCAAAAATATTAACCCTTTTAATATAGTCTAATTTAGTGCTAATTTTAGCACACTTCTGCGGCACTTTATTTATTTATTCGGTATAAACGGGATGATCTTATTAGTCTACAAAGTAAAAATAATATATTATGAAAAGGCGAAAGTTTGCCTTTAATTTTGTTTGTCTCGAAAGAAATAGAAAGTAAGTTGGCGAAAATGAATATGAATCCATTCAGAAAATTAAAGTTAAATTTAAACGGAACGCAAATAGTTAAATTGCATAAAAATGCACAGTCTAATTATTATACATATAAAATTTACCGTATACCTAAAGTGGGCGAATATTTTCCTGACTACCTGCAAGTATTCCGGGTTTCAAAGGTTTTGAGTTTCGAGAGTTTCGAGGGTTTCGATTCGTCGCAGCGAAGTTTCAGATTCGAGTTTGGCGAATCTAAAGATTAAAGTTGAAAACTCATCTCTACTATTGTACGGAAGACTCCATCCAACGTGTAACATGTATATATACCCTGTATTCTAGTGTAAAGGATCGTGCTATTTATATATTAATATATTATATATATATATATATATATATATATATATATATGTATGTATGTATATGTATATATATATACATAAACAATAACGATATATTTGTCGATATTGTATGTCCGTACTCGTGAACGTGCTAGTTCTGGGCAGAGCCGCACGGCTCAAAAATTCGTCTGCGTTTTTTCAATTTCATACCGTAAAAAGTGGCGATAAATCATTGGTTTTACGATAATTAACAGAATTCTGTATGTGTAATGGAAGAATCCTGTGAAACGCCATCGATGCAGCGACCCTTTGAAGCATTCTGAAGGATTCCTTTCGATCTTTCTTCTCTCATTTCCCACCCCTCCTAAACACAACTTGAACCAACGATTTTTCTACCAATGTTTGTAAATGTTTTTTAGTCGTCGTACTTCAAAGGTGCTCACTGCTCGATGAAATAATGAATAATCGTTTTAAACGTCTCGATAACTCGATTACCTTCCTTAGAGGGGAATCATTCGCGATTAACGTTCCGTTCAAACGATACGATTTCCTCAGCGACTTGATCATTTTTCCGAAAAAACAATGACTAAAGGCGAAAGTGAAATCTTTGAATTCCCAACGCATCAAATTCTCAAAGCGTCGAATTTACAACGCTTTAAATTTGCAAACTTTCCAATTTCCGATGCTTTAGATTCCCAAAGTTTAGAGTTCCCAATACTTTCAATTCTCAGTGCTTGGAATTACCAAAGATCACGAAATTCTAAAGCTTCGAACTCCCAATATTTCGAATTTCTAGCGTTTTAAATTCTCAGAGCGCCAAATTCCCAAAGCTTCCGATTCTCAATGCGTTAAATTGTCGAAGCATAGCATTTTTCTAAAACTTGAAATTCCACATACTTCGACTTCCCAACGCTTCAAATTCTCAGAGCGCCAAATTCCCAAAGTTTCCAATTCTCAATACTTTAAACTCTCAGAGCGCCAAATTCCCAAAGCTTTGAAATTTTGGTAAAATTACCTAATCGGTGAGAAAACCGTATCGCATGAACGAGCTGTAACATCGGTAGCAATACACAGACACACACACACACACACATGTATTTTATAATATTCGAGGCTCGGTACCGAAGCATTTGTTGTAAATATCGAGAGCTGAAGATGAGCCTCTCTTTGTCAATTGCAATGTCGATTCATTCGCATGCACATAATTCAAACATTAACTCGTTCTATTCTACTACTACCAGGCTCTTCTGATTCTGTCTGACGATCGCGATCAGGCTTTTTTTGTAATTGTCAGGTGGGATGTGTGAAAGGCAATACTTCGGATCGCGTAACACGATTATATATTTAATGAGAATAAAATTACATTTCAATCGGACCCCACCGGTACCTTTTCTTTTTCTTTCCTGAATTTTACCAACCCTCGAACGACGCGTGGAACCTCGAACGTAAATTTAGCAAAGGGATGCAAATTGTACGCGCTCGACTTTTTGCTTTACAATAATTTTGTAGAAGTGGGCTGAAAAGAATAGGAGACTGCGAGGAAAGCGATCGATATCAATATTATCTTCGCCGCGAAACTAAAGCCTTCGGCGTCTATCCCTATTGCTATATTTAGCCGAAAATTGTGTATAGTGATCGAAGTTGGAAACTTGCGATACTGATACATAGAGTGGACAAATTATCATCTTATGGTATTTCCTGTCACATGGCGTGAAATACCGACATCTAGAAAAGAATTATTAGAATTTTCGGAAAAAGCATCTTCCTTGTTTATTATTTCAAAGGTAATTTAAACGCTTTCAAAGTATTTTAACCCTTTGCGGACGGAACAAAATAGTATCTGATAACTCTAGCCCAATTATTAATCTTTTGTAGACGGAACTTGACGAATTCTTGTACAACTATTACCAGCAGTGTCTTTTAATGGTACGAATTGAAATTTGGCGAGACAACACAGAATTACATACATTTTTAAATAGTCACATTAATACCCATTGAAACGTGCTGAATTTGTTTTTGCATAGAACTTCTGCAACCCCCGTAATCCGAAGAAAGATTAATTCTTTCCAGTTTAGCTTAACACAACCGAAGTTTAGTAACGCTACGTTTACATACATTGATTCTATAATTTATATGCTGTATCTAAATACTCAAAATTAGATCAAGGGTGGGGCGTTAACTAGAATACGCATTCGTATCGTTACATCAATTAAAGTCAACATAAATCACTGATAAATAATACTCTTTGACCTCTTTCCTTAAGCGTGAAATGTAAAATACGCGTTTCGCGAATCTAGTGTCAATGAGATAGGCGAATGTGTGAAAGTACTTTAGGAAAGTTGCAAAAATGAAGTTGAGCATTAAGGGCGGTTTAACGAGGAAGATGTTGCAACAATATTGACGGGAAAGGTTTCTAGAGAGGATAGATTTCAGCCACTTAAATTTTCGCTGCGATAGGGTCGCGGCTATAAATACAAAGTGCATGCATGCGCATTATTCGCGCTCCAACTTGCACCACCTTTTCATGGACAAGGCTACCGGGCAACGATTAGTCACAGTACACCGATCATCGGCTCTTTCCGTTCAATTGAGCCTCGTTGCACAATATGTATCAGAGTGCAGCTTTTTTTTTTTCGCGCGAACCGTGCAAGAGTGCATCAACACCCGTTGTTTACAATAACAGGCAACAGGCTGCTCTTTTTAACCCTTATTTTGGTGCACAATGTAGAATCTTATCCGGAAGCCGAAGAAAGCGGGTAGAAGATTTCTTTAAGAGAATTAATATAGTGCCTCGACAAATTTACGCCGTGGGATTTTTTATAATTAAACATTAATCTCCTACTTAACGGATATTATAAGTAAAGGAATTCTCAATAAAATAATGACACGGAAATAATTATAGGGATATAGTATAATCGTAGGAGTAATAAATAGAAATAATGACATAATTATAGGAATGATAATATGGAATAATTAGAGGGAAGATAAATTAAAAAAAGTTCCTAACAGAAGAAAAAATGAATATGAATTTCTCACTTAGCGAGTAATATTTAGACTGGATTTTTATGTATGATCTTTATGTGCAAAGAGGCACGAAATGCACGTAATAAGTAAAGTACAAATTGTTGCATTTTCAGAGTGGAACAACCCTCAACTTAAGTACCATTCCTTTAACTTTGCTAAAGAAATTCACAGTCTAATTGCGACTAAAAGAATCCTCGACAAAATAACGATAGAGAAAGTAAATGAAAAAGTTTTCCATCAAAAATAAACGTAAGACACTTTTATGCGTTACAAAGTATTAAAAATGAAGATGAATTCCCCGATTAATGAATACTATAGCTAACCAAATTCTCAATAAAATATAACTAATACAATTCTCGATAGAATAACGACAAGAAAAATATATGATAGAAAAAGATTTTCAGCATTAAAAAATAGGATACTTGTACGTATTGCAAAATACCAAAAAATCTCTCATCCAATCGAACGTATTAAGTATAGAATATTCGAGGAAATATCGTCGCGGAAAGGGCACTGCAAAATTCTCGTCTTTCTTGCTGTCAGAACGAACGTCTCAATAATTCACAATCCTAATCGATATCACCGAATTGATCGTAAAATATTCATACGGGAAGCGACGGTTTATAGACGCACGCACATACACGAAATACCTCGTCAATTTTTCAGCCCCAAAAGCACAACGAACCCTGTAACGGAGGGCGTGCTTTTAATTTTGTCCTCATCCCACGAAACATATTTTTCTTCTTTTTTTGCCCCGAACGATCCGCTCGCTCGTCGAAGGAGAGTTTGCAGCGGGTGGAAAAAAAAATCTTCCACAAGGCTGAGCCCACGGGATACGTAGTTATCTCCACGAGGGGATGAAGAATTTGTTACGTAAATGAGTTCTTGACCAAGCAGAGGCGCGTTATCGAGATCGAGTAGCGGCCTGCCTTCTCTCCTAATGATACCGGCCTAATTAAGTCTCGCTTGATTTTAATCAACCCCCGACGTGCTACGTGCCCGAGCAGTTTAGACAATGTTGCCGCCATCGACATAAAAGGGGACTGCCCTAAATACGTCGTTTTTCACCACCCGGATAATTAGAGACAGCTACTGTAATCTGTCATTCGACGTATCGTCACGAAAAACAATATGTATTATGCGCTACTATTCGGTGGAATTTACATATGTATGTGCACGTGACGGGCGATGGGTTGCAAAGGCTCTCGCGCATAATCGATATTATCGACAACAGTGTTGACAATGTGGATTGACAATAATATTGATAATGTAGATTGACGGTAATATTGATAATACGGATGGACAATAATAATGTCAACCCATTTTAATCCTTCATGAGGCGAATTTGATTTGCTTCTACGATGGAGGAAATTACAATAAAGTAGGAGATTCAAATTTTCATTTCAGTTTGAAAACTGTACGAGTGCTTATCGTTAATACAATAATAAAAGGATGAAGCCAAATAGGATAAAATTCAACAAATTTAGACATGGCATTATAAAGGATTAATCATTTCAATGCTATGTACGATCAATTTTCAAAATGATACACAAAGTTGTCTATCTTTTTCTTTCTTTTAAAGCAACGAATAATCGACACGAAATGTTCACCGAATGTAAATTTAGAAACATTGCAGTGATTAACGAAGATGACGATATTGATATTAAAACCACAAAATAAGTCTAGAGACTCGCACATCGTCCAAAATTATTTAACACGCAAGGCGAGATCGGTTTCGTTTAGAATAGAATTGCTTAAAATACTTGAGGCCACCTAGCCTATTTAATGTTTTTCCTTTTTTTTAACGTTTTTGTATAATATTTATCTCGTTCGTTGCCTGTATATTAATTTGTATCGCATTCATTTTCTTCTTGAACAAAAGGACTAAGCTCTTCACGTTAAACAAATGAATTTCTTTTAACCCTTTAAGCGCCCCTTACATCTGATCAAAATTTTAGACAACGCATCTCTACTACTGCGATTTCAAAATGCTTGTATTCTTTTATCCTATTTTTTCTTTATATATACTTACACTAATTGACCAATGGGTTTGCCTCGTTAATAAATAAGTAACAATAAATAATGACATTGATCGCGTGCGAGAGCTTTAAAGCTAATCGAATGAATTTTCGACGATATATCGCTCAAAAGTGGAAAATTGGACGAATCCTCGATGATAGATTGATCTAAGGTGGAAAATTGAATGAATTCCCGATAATATATTGCTCTAAGGTTCATCGATGGTCCCGTGACGTATTCAGAATCCTTGATACCAATCGCTATACCGGATTCGAACTATAGAGAAAATGCGGTTTTGGCTTGGTTCCAAAAAATGGGATTGTATCTTGTTAGATCGGGCTAATGTGTGTACGTGTATTTGGATAGAACGTAAAGCGAGGAATTTGGCGAGTTCCCGAGTCTCTTCTAATCCTTTCGAACACTTGCATATATTCATTATCAAAATGTTTCGATTACGCGAACCTGGCAATTGCAATTGCTTCTGTCGAACTGAACGAGACGATTAAAATGAATTTTTCGCGTGGCGAATTTAAAGATGCGCGTAAAGTATGTATCATTTTGGTTTGAATTTTCTACTCGGAGGGCGTAACTCTTGCGAAGCGAAATTACAGTTAAACGCTAACCATTTGTTCGAGGAACGAATGAGTTTTCTATTTATAGCGGAAGCATAAATCTCACGGAGGAAAAGTAACGCCGGAGGAAGAAAGAAAATGCAATTTTACGGCATTGCGCGGCTGGCAAGGTTAATTGCCGTGTGATGTTTCTTTCTAGGCAACGCGGCGAAACACGTTTCCTTTGCGCTAATGCTCTGTCTCGAGGAAAGTGATGCGCGTTCTTTCATCAGCGTTTAACTTTCTACTTTTTTTCGTCGATGTGAAATCCGACACGCACCCTTGAAGGGCTTGAGAATACGAGGGCGATCCATCTGAAAGAGTAATTTACTTTTTGCATTCATCGGAGAGGTGTCGTAACATCTGGGAAAGGCAATTTGAAAATTGCATCAAGAGTGAAATCCGATGCACATCGATGAATCTAACGAGACAATAGAAATCGATGATCCAAGAGTCGGTAGACTTTAGAAATCGATCAACCCGACTGAAAACTATTGCGTTTATCGAAGTGTTTCGCAATTTATTAGGCGTGCAAATCAAATTATGCGCCTTTACGTTTAAAGTCTCGAAGGTTTCGGTGACTTAAATCGTCATCTTTTTATTAAAATGGAATTTGTAAGTCACGTATAGTTTTTTTTTTCATTTCATTGCAGCTAATTCTTAAAATGCAACTATCGAGATCACGCCTACTGTTACCTTGCATTCCTATTAAAATCGGGTAAAATATAATTCGAAAATGTTGGTTGAAATGATTTGGGAAAGTTCTAAACTCGCATTTCATGCTATTAACTTCTTGTCACGATAAGTTAAAAAGATTCGAAATTGTTGTTGCTTTAGGTACATGGAGGTACGAGCAAATTCCAAGTTCTTCTTATAATATAAATGTAACTGTAACTTACGTGCAACGGAGATCGAACTATGAAAATTATTTCATGCGTCAAAATTGTATTTGATAACCTATGAATATGCATCGAGTTTTGTAAAAGGGCATCGAATTAATTTGCACACCTAATATTTGCCCGTAACATGGCTCGTGAGTTGAGAAACGCTGTCATCGCGCGTTCCAAGTCACGAAAGTATGAAAATTGTGTCAGAAACGAGGAGAAATCCGCGTCGTTATTTTGACACAATTAGCGTTCAATTTAATAGCGCGAAGCGGGGAAGAATAAAGTTCCTCATTAAGGATTGAAGGGGCTTTTCCTTCGAACCAGAGAACGTGCACACTGAAGCATCGTTATCCAAAATTAGAGCAAGTCAGGACCCACAAAAAAAAAGAGAACATATGAAAAGATTAAAATTACCCCTTGGAGAGTCCTAATTTTAACCCTTAACCCATTCGCAACCAATGACGTACTGCTACGTCGAAACCAAATTAGTTCATTTCCGTTGATGACGTATTAATGCATTAAAAGTTAAACTGGTCCTTTTGACTAATACAGTAAGCGTATAATTGTTCACACGTGGAAAGTGATTATTTCAAACAAAATTCTTCTTCTTCTTTATTTATCTTTTACACGTTGATTTTCTTTAAGTAGACTAATATGTTTACTTCTTTCAGGATTGGTCAATAATGTGATAAAATATTTCTTTTAACGTTCAAATGTGTTTATTTTATTTTACTGTATTTTGTAATTAACGGATATTGCTAAACGACAAAGCAATGAGATACTCGAGGAAAACACAGTAATAGCTTACATCTCGACTGAGTGACTTAATTTCTTGCGTTTATCTACTGTTTACGAATTAAGCCAGCTTAAGTGATACAGTCGCGGTTGCGAATAGGTTAATATTAAATTGCTCCAAAAGTTCCTTTCGTTTTCTGACTAAATATTAAGTGCAGAAAATTTGATGCACCGTGCAATTTATTAAAGAGTGCGAAATCGTTGCGCTTTTACTTTCCTCTACCTTTCGGAATATCTTCCATGCCACATTTTTGCAACCTCCCAACACCATTCTGCCTAACAAAGCCAAAAACGCGGAAAGTTTTGGACAACTTGATAGAATAAACGGGCCAAGAATGGAACAAAATTTGAATCTAGAAATCTTTAATTGGACGCGCAATTTCTCAGAGAATTCCTCCATTTGCGTGGAATAATCTTTCCGTAACCCACTTTATTTCCAAAAAAAAAAAACGACCAGAAAGCATGTCAACCGGGCAACCCCCTTGTATACTATTTCCCCCGCTTGGGAATACTCCTACGGAGCGTGAGACGAGTTTCTTACGCCGGTTAAATGGCGCCTGAAGACCTACTTCCCGCCGTTCAAGGATACTCTGAGCATTAAATAACAAAGCCACGCGAGCGTCTGGATTCCTCTCCGAGACTCCCCCATTCGACCATCAGACATTTAACCCTCTACAACATCGAATGACTTGCGAGTTCCACAACATCTCTGTCTGTATTTTTTATTTACCTATCAAAGTACCACACTTGCCTTTTATCGGGGCGCCATGAATAACAATAAGAGCAAAGGAAAATAAAACCTATGCCATTGCAGTCGATATGGGAATACCTTCCAAACGTTAACTACACAGATATTTCTTTTACTGAACGAAGAGATCAGAGCAGCCCAATATTTTCTCCAACATTTATCAACTCCAAAACTTTATATTAAAATAGAGCGCAAGTAACTTTAAGATACTAATTATATTAGTCTATTTTTAGAGGAATAACGAGACCAAAGTTACCTAATATTTTCTCGGATACCCCCTAATAATTATAGCAATGATCAAATCCCAGAGTCCATATCAAAATACAATGCAAATAGCTTTAAAACATTAATTAGAAAAATATTTATTTAATGAGGAGACTAATGTTACCCGATATTTTTTCAAACACTCTAAAATACCTACAACAATTATAAAATCCCAGGCTTCATATTAAAGCATAACACAAGTAGCTTCCACCTATGAATTATTAATATATTTTTTCAAGAACGAAGAAGCCAAGGTCACCAAATATTTTCTGAAAAACATCGTATCATTTATAGCAGCTGTAAGATTTTCTCCTTCGCGTACTATTGTAAGAAACTCCAATAAATTTTTTTCTCTTTTTCCCAAGCAAGCAAGCAAGCAAACGAAATTGTACTGGTATGGGGTGAAAGCAACCCCTGTTGGCGTGTGTCTATATTTGTACAAGCCTAACAGTTGTAAGGATAATCCACAGGATTTACTGGTCCTGTAGGAAAGAGGATTCCGTAGCTGTTGAAGCAGAACTCAGCACAGACACATACTTTCGGATACATGCGCGCTCGCCCCCGTCTGCCATCATCTCAAATTGCAATCAATAGATAGGCGACGAGACGGCGCCGAAACGTGCCTTTATCCAGCGTGGCCACAATACAAATAGAGGGTGTCCCAAAAAGTCATGCGACAACGATCGCACGAGCTTGCACGTCCTGTTATGCCAATCGTGTTGCTTTCGCTGTTGCACCAGCCTATACGTGTTTGCTCAACCCCTAAACTGTTTGACTTCCTTCCGGTTCGGTTATTCGATGCTTTAAGTTGATTCCAATCTACGCTTTGCCCCGCGAATGTACTTTTAAAAGCGGGGTAACGTTGGGAAGAATTTTTATTCGATAAATTGAAATTGATTCTGGATATTGGAGATCGATATCTGGTAAAGAATGATTGCAAATACTTTTCAACCCCTTTCCGTATAATGACCAGTCACACTCGTGATGCGAAATATGGTCTAAATAAAGTAACAAATATATTGTATTTTTTAATACACTTTAAATTTAATTCGAATTACAACTTCAATTTGTAAGAACGAAGACTATTAAATAAAACCTACGTACAATATTTTAGTGGACTTGCAATCGACGCATCATTAAAATAGAAAAAAACAAATGTCCCAATGAATAGTCTTTGAGAAATTTGTACGGCAAGGGGTTAAAGAAGCTTCTAGAATTTTTGGGAACGTGAAAAGGAAAAGGGAATAGTTTGAAAAGGAAAAAGCGAGCACTAAGAATAGAAGAAAAGTGAATATTGTTCCCTTCGAAGAGAATTATCAATTGCAAAAGCTTGGAAATTGAGAATTTTTATATTTGGGTTAAGCTAGATTGCAAGGTGAATTTTTGTTCGATAAATTGAAATTGATTCCGGATATTGGAGAACAATATTTGTTAAAGAATTGTTGCAACTACTTTATAACGAAGCTTCTAGGATTTTTGGGAACATAAAAGGGAAAGAAAATCCTTTGCAAAGTAAAAAGCAAGCATTAAGAATACAAATGTAAAGACTTGGAAAATTGGGAATGTTTTGCTTTAGAATTAAGCGTGGCTGCACAGAGAAATTTTGTTCCATAAATTTGAGTCTTTATTAAATCTTTTGATCCAGAAGTTTGGAAAATGTATCGTTTAAAAAATTATGGCAAATACTTCTTAGAAAACCTGCCCATATTTTGGGGTATATAAAGAGTAAAAGGGAACCCTTTGAAAAGTGAAAAGGAAATGCTAAGAATACATATGCGTATGAATATTCTTTCCATCGAAGGATATTTTCAAGTATACAAATTTGGAAATTTGGTATATTCTATTCTTTGGTTAAGTTTAATTATAAACGATGCTACCTTGGCCTTTTAATAATATTTACGATGATAAAGAAGGATTATTTTGAAGAGGAAGGGAAACGTTCGTCGGAAATTGCGGCTAAGTAGTATTAGACTGTAGCTAGTCAGACAGAGACGCGCGCGTTACTGATATCGACACTTCATCGGAGAATCTATTATTATTCCCTCATTAATCGAGTTCAAGAAAGTTCCTCCAACTCCCCAATGTATTACACTCGACAGAATCCCTTGGGAATGATTTTTATTGCTGCTTCTTGCTCCTCGATTCATTTAAATATATCCCATATATATATATATATACACGTGGGTTATTCGATAAGTAAAGAGACAAACAGCTGTTGTTTCAATTCTGTTTGCTTTGTGAAGTTCATAATTAGTCTATTCTTCGACATAATCCCCTTCTATAATTCTATGGCTGTAAGGCAAAACGTTGCAAGTCACATGTTTTCACTTTCGAGATCTGCCGCTTAAAGTTTTGGATACAAATACTAAATATTAGATCGCTTGCAATTCGAAAGGAAACCAATAAAGTATTATACTAACAATAAGCATCAGACTTCGCTCGGATTGCATTCATATTTTTTTTTTAAGCATAAGAAATTTCTTTTCGCGTACTTTTGTTTGATAAACACGCTGATTCTATGTTCTGGAGCTCGATTAGCGCATAAATTCCAATTACTTGAAAATGTGACTTCGTTTTAGCCTTGCAGCCAAAAAATTATGCATTTGTTCCATTTTTCTGCTATCTTTTATGTGCCAGGGGCAAAGAATTCTTTGTTTCGTTGTTTGAACCAAATATGCACATGCATTTTCACTTCTTCATTGCGCGTTGGTAATATCTGGTCGATCATTTTTCACTCAACTTCATCGTGAACCTTGTACTACATTGCTTAAGTATTCTACAGTGAGCTGTAGCTGATTTTACACCCTCCAAGACCAGAAATCTTGTCAATAAAGACTAATTTTCCAAAGTGCCCTCTTTAAAACGATTTGCCATTGTTAACCCTTTCGCTGCGAAGGACGTATATATATAAACGCCTTGAATAATCATTTGTTAAAAGCATACGTACATTTACTCTACAGTACAATACTGCTTCTTTGTCAATTCATGCAACGATACCACATCGTAATTAATCATATACAGCTACCAAATATTTATATTTATACTAAGCGATTCTTATTTATGCTTCGAGTTCTCAATTTTAACATACCGCAGCGAAATGGTTAAATGGGTGATAGAAATTAATAATATCGAAACAATTAATAAATCATTGTTTTAAGCTAGCAACGGGGATGTTAACTAATAATTCTAAAAGTATTAGGTGTACCAATGAATAATCCACCTCTTCTGTTTAATTCAGCATTTATTCTTAACATAATTAGATACTTCCTTCATTTTAAATGTAGTCACTCTTATTTGCTACATTCTTCTAAACAAGCTATAAATTCCAATTCGATTGGGAGCCTATTTTCTTCACTGGAATATATTTTACTTAAATATATTCCTACTCTTATACATTTTTACTTAAATATATTCCTACTTAAAAATAGTGGATTGCCTATTGGTGCAGCTAATATCATACTTCTCGTTTAGATATTATTTGACTTAGCGCTTTTGTCTCTTTACGTATTAAATGGTCCTCGTATTAGAACCTAGAAAAATGCAAGCTGCATCTCTTTACGATGATGACCTTCCGACGGTATTAAACTCTTTGCTCGTTCGAACGGCAACAGAAAATGTTTAATAAAACTTTCTAGCACACATGAGCCGTACTTTGCGTCGCTTTGCCCTAGAAATAACTCGCCGATCTAATTGCATAAAAATTGCGTCTGGTTTCGCGCGGGAATTCCGAAATCCGATCTCGCGGAGAATCACACGAAAATTCCTTTAATTCCACGGAGAATTTCAGAGCTGAAAGAGCTCCGCGAAATATTAATAAAACCGCTTTAGAGCTGGCCGATATGAATTCGCCTGTTTTCAGCACTTCGCCAAAGAGATTCGCAGTGCTGGACGATTCATAAAAGTACCAACACTTCGGTGCGTGAAATTAACACCGATATCGTTCCGGTACGGGGCGCGTAAAACTTATCGCCGGCTTTTATGAATTCATTTCGCGAGGCCGTGGATTCTCCGGCGAATAACAGAGCGCGAGCGTCGCGTCGCGGCGCCGCCTAATGAAATTTAATCTCGGGGGCTTTTAAATTTTTCTAAAAGCGGAGCCAAACCGACCCGTAATTTTCGTCGTCGTAACGATCCGACGGGCTCGGCGATCCTCACCCCATTAATTATTTTCGATAGACAGTTGTTGAGCCGATGTGGGCGGCGATGTAATTATTGGAAAAAGGGAGAGATTTAAATATCCTCCACGGGATTTTCTTTGTGTTTTCGTAGAAGAAACGTTAAATTGTATTCGCAACGAAAGGTGAAGGTGAATGAAAAAATACAATGAATCTGTAATGAAATATATTTTAGGAAATTGTTTCCAAATAAGGGGACGATATTCGAATTTTCTTTCGCGAATTTTTACGCAAATAGATATGTTTGTTAACAAAGTTAAACGGAAGGAATCTAAATTGTTCCATTCTCGAAATACAGGGATTTGTGCTTTACTTTGAATATCATATATATACTTTTGCGCGTTACGTGCATTTGATGTCTTTTTGCACATTCAACCCATTGTAGATATTACAGTTATTAACAACAGGGTTTATTAACGATTGCCTATTTAAATTTCTTGCTATAAAAATCGTCATACGTTCAGGGAACCGAAAAAGTTTAAGCGGTCATTTGCTGAAACCGCCGTAAATGCATAAATGTCTGGTGTATACTAGTGGCTTTAATTAAAAGCACGACTAGAAAGCGTTTTATCGAAGAGGAACAAAACGAAATGCTTCCTAAACGACGTAGCAAATTAAAAGTTACACAGAGTCGTTATTTCCTTATCGACCCTAGTCATCCGCAAAGGAAATTTCCCAACCCCGTAATTCCGCCTTCCAATCCTCTTCAATTTCCGTTTCTGATCCTCTGTTATCGCAATCAGTTTCCTCCTAATACTTCCTGATACCTTCGAATCCCAAACACGGATCCAAATTTCCCAACCTATCTACCAACTCAACCGCAAACTTCCTATACCATCTCTCCCAAACCGAACGAATCAAAAAGTAATATAGAAGAACGCTTCCTGAACTCTGTATCAATTTAAACCTTTCTTACCAACAACTTTTTTAACATCCTATTTCTAAAAATCTTGCAACCCCGTAGCTTCTAGCTTTCAAATTCCGCTCAACCCTTTACTTCGTTATTTGCTATTCCTTCTTAAGACAATTAACGACTTATCAATAGTGTTCAATTCAGCAAGCTTCAAGCTTCCTATTCGCGTACAGTAAATGTTACTTTAACCCAGTGGCTTGTAACAACGAGTTACGCTCATGATGTTAATGTAGACTAATTACGATAAAAACACGCTGTATTTTTTAATACACCTAAAGTAATTTCATTATAATTTTTAAGATGGTAATATTGAAGACTATTAAGTACAAATTAAGTATAATATTTCAGTGTTTGGCATTTGACTCGTTGTTACGATATAAAATACCCAATAAAAATTCGTAAGGCAAGGGGTTAAATTAACTAATGACTGCGTAATTTTGAGCTACATAAAATTGTCCATTTCATATGCAACAATCTAATAATAGCATCCTTTCTAACTGTGCTCGAAGGAAACACGCATTTGCATAAAAATTCGCAGCCTAATCGTACCAATAGCATACAATAATGTACAATCATACGAAGAAATCCATGTGAAACAAGTCTGCTCACTGCAACACTTGTAACCAGCTTGTGGCATTATAGATAGGGGGAAATATGGGAAATAGGAAGGGTGTGTGTTTCGTCCAGGACCTGCTAGTAGACTCATCAGTGCGGCTACCTAGCAGGCCCTGCCTTAGACGTTAGAATATTGGAAGAAAGGTTAACGACAGTATATACACTTACTGACGAAAGTTAAGAAACAAAGTAGTCACTTACGAATTCTTGTGTATCCTTTCGCTTCTAAGATTCATAGCTTACAATTTACAATAGCATAAAAATATACTATTACATACATCAACAAACAATAAGTTCTTCTACTTTTAATTCAAATCCATGCATCTCAAAAGATAACGACGATATAAAGCTTCGCAAACACGTACCATGTTTCTTAACTTTTGTCAATAAGTGTATATGGATTAGGTATTTATATAGGTAAAGCCCTATTTTTTTCGTATGTCCCTCTAATGGTAGGTAAAGGTGGGCCGCCACAAGCTGAAGATTAAAAATATGTATGTACATATGTAGATATTTGTAAGTCTTTGCGCGATCCTTTAGGACTCGTTTCATCAAAACCCACCCTCTATCGTGATCGTCGTCCTGGCGTCGTAGGAATGGGAGGTGAATGGGCACGAAGACAAAGGGGTGGCAGCGTAGGACGCAGGAACGCGGAAGCGAGCGCAGCCGCGGTGATACGCGATCGGAAAGGCGCCGACGCGGTGGAAAGCGATGCCGTTGACGGCGTGCAGGCGCGGGGATGTCAGTAGAGATGCCGCGTCCGTGAGCACCGGGTATCGACGAGGGTGCCAGTTAGCCCTAGGGGTAGCATCGGGGTGGATCCAGGCGAAAGTACGGCGAGGGGCGCGTCAGGACGCGGCTGACGCTCGCGCGACTCGTCCTCCACTTCCGCTTCGCCATTCGAATCCGTGTTTCTATCACTTTCTTCGCCGGTTCTCTTCAACTTTCCACCCGCGAAAACAATATCACTCGCCTCTCTCATGGACACAACTGTATTTAACGATCACTCTGGAATCTTGTCGCTGGAGAATTCAATGGAGCGAAGAGAGGATCGAGGATTGAGGGTGAAATGAGAGGCGAAGATGCCGACGAGGGATTCAAAGGCGAGAGGAAAGAAGAAATGTACGATAAGTAGAAGAAGCGTTTCGATGACGACCCTTCGCGTCCCTTCTTTCCACCAGCAAACCGCGATCGATTGTATTCCTCGCCTTGGGATGAACGATTCTTTTGTGCACTAGCGGCTCGATGGCTAACCTTTGAACGCGCGTAAGAGCAACGCAAACATCGTTACTAGAATGGGTTCTTTTTTTTGCGCGCTGTAGAAGTGTTCTTTGTTATTCTTCGGTAGAGAAGCTTGGATAACGGGGGTGCGGAGAGAGTTTCCGTTCTCACGAGGTTCCGAGTTTAGGAGGATCGATCGAGACGGTTGGTGGATCGGTGGATTATTCGGTAGACCCAGGGGAGCAATTAGGTGTACACATGGAAACTGCTCGAGTGGTTAAAAGGCGGGAAACGATGATACTCGAGCGTGGAAAAATCGTGGCGAAGGAAAATTGCCAGAGGACTCGGTTTACCGTAATTGGGAGTTGTAGCTTTCCGCTGCGAGTTCCTTAAGCTTTAATTAACGTGCTCGTTGAAACTTTCAAGATACTCGGGTTACAGAGTTCTTTGTTACGATTTGAACGCGCCCTGCCTACCGGAAATTTTGCTTTCGGAAGCGGAGAAAAGTTGCCGAACAGATTTTAATTGTTACGCTTTAAGATTAATTAGTCGCGGTTCGCTCCTACGCTGGAGAGCATGAATTGTTCGATTCTTGCAGCGCAAAGGCCAGCAGTGGGCAAATAAAGGAGCAGGAATATTCGTGAAATGGGAAGTTTGGAATTCTGACTTGACAACACTTTCGAAAGTACCCCGGCGCAATTGTTTCAACCATGAATCGAGAAAACGAAGAAGTACGTGTGCACCTTGTTAATTTAGAAAAATGCTTCAATACTTTACAAGATTTCTTTAACCCTTTCGCTGCGAAGAACGTATATATAACTTTTAATCCGCTCTAAAATATCCAAATGTTCTAAATAATTTCCTTTTCCAAAGTAGGCCTTTAATGGGCCCCAAATGCTTTTCTATAGCTTACGGTTAATAATATTTCTATTATCATTCGCGTGTATTGCTCTACAATAATTATTAGAACAGAGTATCCGCATATTTACACTTGTACCGTTTCCGTGTTAACAAAAATTGCCCTCATCCGTGCATAGAGAGTGCTTTGAATTTTTAAGTGCCGCAGCGAAAGGATTAAATTGCGTTTTTAATTCTCCTTCTCTGAATTTTCTATTATTTTACTGTGTCAAAAAACTTGGCGCAAAAATACCTTCAAATGTATCGAAGATCCTTTAGTCGCGTACGACTTTAAAAATAATTACATCGATTATAATACCTCTTCAAATTTTGCATTACGCTGCCTTACATTTTCTTTAAAAAAATGGCAGAAAAATTGCAACCCAGTGATACGAAAAACAGTTGTGTGAAGTATAGCGTATCTAGCGCGTTAAATTCCCCTTCGAACTTTGCATTAAGCTGCTTTATCTTTTCTTTAAAGAGTCGTCGAAAAATCGCAAGCTAATTTGTACGATACGAAAAATAATTATACGAATTACAATGTTTCTGTCGCGTTAAGTTTCCCTTCGAGTTTTCCATTCGTTCGCTATCCTTTTTGTTTAAAAGAACTAGAAAAAAAGAATTGCAATCTAGCGAAGAGGGTACGAAGACTAATGATGGGAATTATAATGTGTGCGTAGCAGCGGCCAGTGTCCCAAACGCTTTGCGGGGCGTTGCAAAAAGAACCGAATTGCAAATGTTTGGTGCTGTCCGTGTTAATATACGGATGCCTTGCCGCAGTGACGTGGTGTAGATGCGCGAATGTCACCAAGGTACGTCACTTCCTCTGCATTACGGAAATCCGATCCGAGCAGTGCTACGAAAACTCTTAAACGTTCGATTCACTTGACCGTTCAGTTCAGAGAAAAAAAGGGATTTCTTGAGTGGTAATTGTTCCGTAGGTCGTAATCAATTTCTCAACGAACCCAATTAAAATCACGAAACACGTGTCTCCTTGCGACGATGGCTACATTTACATCCCCGTGAGTATACAGGATCATTCATTGGAAAGCCAATTCAATCAGATCAATCGAATCCCAAGTTAATTTGCACCACTTCAATTGTTGTTTCTCCAACGAGGAACAAAACTTGGAATCTACGATTGAGTCGCACGGAAGTCAACCTGATCAACTTCGTAAAATGTGGAAAAGTTGAATCAAAATAATTACGTATCCGAGTTACAAAACAAGTTAGGAGTTAATCGGATTGGCTTCTCAGAAGTTCAATTCTTTTAAGCTACGTTCAATCGCAAAAGTCTACGTACACGACTAAATATAGGAACTGATTAATATAACAGTCGATATTGAAATTAAATATGGTATTAATTATTATTTACTCTAATCTGGTAAATTCCTGTTTCCACAATTTTTTGAGTACCGTTAATTAAAATTAACATGCATGTAGACTTTCACGATTGGCTGCAATTAAATCTAAATTTGAAGGCTTGTAAAATTAAAGAATGATTTGAAGAATAGAAACTCTTATAGATGAGATTAGGAGAAGGTGCAAACGGATGAGAAAGGGGATGAATTTTCTTGCAGGTGGCTTTCATGGGGATGCTGTACCTGGTCTACCTGGTGGAGTGCTATCACTCGCCGATAAGAATCGACCTGCTGCACGCGGAAAGTCAGGACAGTGTACTGTCGAAGATTTCGCAGCTAAAATCGGCGCAGCCTACGATTTGGTGGAAAGCCGTCTCCTATCATTACGTGCGCCGTAAACGACAAATTACCCGGTACAGAAACGGAGACAATTACACGACGACGCAGGTAACGCATAGCGCGCAACGTGCAACGCATATCTCGTAATCCAGACGAAAGGAAATCGCGGGATGGTAAATCGTTGATACGCTTCGCGCGAGCCTCACCTAATCTTCTGCGAGGACAGATGGATCATTCTCCTTTTTCAACCTTTTCACTCTCTCTCTCTCTATATATATATGTATACTCTTAACTCTATAGCGATTTCCAATTTTATGAAACATCAAGAGCAATTTTGCGATAGACTAGGAAATTTAGAACCTAGAAGTTCTATTGAATTTTTACATCAGACAAAATCCATCCAGATATCATCGAAATTCGTTTCTAGCGATTATAGCGTACGTTTGTTTATTTATAGCGACAAATCCTACGGCGATCAAATTCTTCCGTGATTTTAATTTTATAGCGGACTATTTTCAATTTTATGGAACATTAATCTACTCTAACCACTCTCAAACGTGTTAATCTTGATTAAGAGTAATTTTATATTAGACTAGGAAACATAGAATTGAAGTTCCGTTAAATTTGTTTACAAAGAAAAAGGACCAGTAAGTATACAGCTAGTTGGACAAATTATTTTATTATTAATCCATCAAAATTTGCATAGTATTCTTCTATTCCTTCGTTTCTAGCAATTATATGGTTTGTAACGATTCGACGTTCCCTCGACATAATTAGATAAATTGCTTCCATTTGTTCGATTCTACCATAATTTACAAAATAGCTGCTGCCTATGCAATACTCCTAATTTCATCTATAGGTAATTTCCGTTAAAGAAAATAGTCGCTCAATGGTCCATCTATCCTCGATTTATCTCTGTTTCTAACAAGCCCCGATTTCCAGGTCTATTACGAAAGGATAAACACGCACGCCGCGACGTCTTTTTATTACTACGACTACTGCGGCGTGAAAGATATCAGCAAAGAGCTGATTCTGGATCCAAAAGTACCGATCACCAAGATCAATCTTAACAAAGGATTCGCTTTTTCCAATATGAGATCGGCGACAGAGTTCGAGGAGGCGAGATCGAGATTCTTCGCCGAACAAGTATGAAAAATTGAATCTATTCTGTCCGATTAATCGGCAATTTTATCTCTATCGCTCCGATCATTCGTTGGATTAATGGAATTCGTCGAATTTGAGAAACTATTGTTTGAAGGAGTTGCGGGATGATTATATGGAGATGAGGGAAGGTCTGGATCTTGGGTACAATCCGAATCCTACGACTCTGGTAGCTGTTCTTGGTAATCCTTGGTTCACCAATCGCTACGTTTACTGGTGTCTCAGTGCTCTTTTGCTCAGCTGGCCTTTGAGAGTGATTATCGAGTACAAAACGCAGTATGCCGACTATCAGGTAAGCAGACCCATTGAGGATAATCGGTAGAATACAAATTTGTATACGAATGGGAAATTTAAACGTGCATAAAAGCACAGAATGCGCGTAATATGAAAAAGTGAAACGTACCCTACTTTATAATATTAGGAGAGTGAAATCAATCGGTATTTAACCCTTTCGCTACGACGAAGTTACGTTAAGGCTATACGATGTAACGTTTACTCGCAAATTGTTAGCTTCTTAACCAATTAATATTTAACCCTTTGCACATGAAACTATTTTTAATAATATGACATAACAGCAGCTCCAATATACTTTGCTGATTCTTCTGAGAACTTAATCTGTTATGTATTTCGAAAAGGAGAAATTTTCTTTGATTTCAGAAGAAATGAAGATTGAATTAGTTGATATAGAATTAAGGAAACTTGAACCTTAACTTTTGGTACAACTCAGGAATATCTTCATAGCGGAGCCAACAGAGTGCAAAGGGTTAGATTACCAGGCCTGCGAGTAACGTAACTCTTTCGCTCGTTAGATCACCAAACTTTTCGGAATCAACTACGACACGCCGAGCGGAAGCGAACCAATCCACGCGTCCATGAGCCAACAGACCATAAATCAGCCAGGCTCCTACATGTTGGCACCCAGCTACAGCGAAGCTCTTCTCATGGACCCAGCACCGGACCAACATCCACCCGAGCCCCAAGAATTAACCATAACCGAGATGGTGCCGAGTTATTCGGAAGCTTTGCTCTACCAGCGCGCGGATCAAAGTTGTATCGCGAATCAGGAAGCGAACGAGGATCCGAACCGTCGAATAACGTCGCGCGAATGTTCCTGCCCGTGCCACGTCACCTCCTCTACTTTCGAGATGAACGCGGAGGAAGAAGCACCGAGGCAAGATGAAGACTCCGGACAATCGAGCGACCAGACTAGACAACCCTTAATAGAAACCATTATCGAAGTGCATCCCTCGAATTGCACGTTGGTCAGCGAAACGGAGACGGGGAAATGCGGGAGCTGTGGGAAATTTTTGGTCGAGGCGCAGCTGGAGAATTCGGAGATGTCCAGAAGCGAGTGCAACGTGGAAACTCCGGGAAGATCGACGGGGAGATTTTCGAACGTCAGAAGGGGGATAAGACCCAGCGCGATGCCTCGAGATATGTCGGAACCTAATTTGAGATCCAGATCGGAATTGTTGGAAACCGACACGAGGTTCCTTAGAATAAACGGTCAGAGTTTGAGGAATATTTTGGAGAGCGAGCAAGAGGAAGAGTTCAGCATCGAAGAGAAGATAGGGGAAACCGGTGAGAGTGAAATCGAAGATCCGGGAAGAAGAGGAAAGTTCCGATTCTCCCTTTGTTCCCTCGACGAAGCCGCTTCTCGATCTCGAGTGGCCGTAGACGCGAGCAGAGGAGCGATTCCCAAGAGAATAGCTAACAGACGAGTAATCGCGAACCCTATGTCGAACGAGAGCTGCGGGCTGCCCGATTCCAAGACGTATTTCTGCCTGAAGTCGATTCTCAAGCAGAATAATCGCAGATACACTTTGATCACCGCGAGGGAGCTTCAGAATTTATCTGACAAAGAGGAAGACGATGGGGATAAGCGATTGGCGTATCGATCTTCGTATCACGAGGGATGTGTTCCAGTTTGTGCTTCGACCAGCAACGCTGGAGAAAGGTTTAATCAGATTTCGAGATCCAGAGAAAGTTTGGATGGTGGTTTAGGCAGGAGGAAGAAACAATTCTTGGAAAATATATCCATGGATAAGAACGAGGAAGCGGCTTCCAAACGTGATAATAGCAGGTGAGTTTTAATTAGCCGAATTTTTTAAAGCTGGGAAAATATTAAGTGTGCTAAGGAATTCGTTATTTTTATAAAATATATAAGCCTCCAACTGATGGAGAAATTTATAGCTTGCCCGAAAACTTTAGTAAATAATAGCAATCGCACTCGTGAGCAAAATTAAAGGACCAACAAATTCTGATGGAAAAATGTAAAAGGAAAATACTACCTTCAATTCTTCACTCTATTCTTTGGAGTAAGAAAATTTTCTAAAAACATCTGTTCACTTATGTGAAAATAGAGATTTCAAGGTTTAAAGTGGGTCCAAGTTTATCGTCGCACGATACTCTCGTACGAAGTTACAGGAATTCAAAGATTTACTATTTTTCCATCACAATTTTTGGATCCCTTAATTTTGCTCAGGAGTATAGTAATTAACCCTTTGCCATCTAACAACGAGCCGCACTGGCGATGAATATTATAATCCAAATAGAATCAAAACACACACACAAACACACACTGTACGTGTAATAAAATTAAATTTCAATTGCAATTTCTGTTTCAATGTGCAAGATAAGAGATTATCGTGTCCAAATCAATTCTAATATTTCAGTGTCCTATATTTGACGCAGTATTAAAGTAATAACTAGCCAATGAAAATTCATAGAGCAAGGGGTTAATCGAAGAACCCCAATCGAATCTAATCGAAGCTAATTGGCGATCCCCTTTATGAAAACTCAATTGTTATCCACAGAACTCTTATTTTCGCGAGTCCCATTCAAGAAGTCTGTCCCGGAGACCCTTTCGGAGGGAAAGACGTAGTTCAAACTCAACAGGAAGTGGATTCCGCATCCACGGAAGATGCACCGAGTCACACGGTGCTTACACAACTCGGAAGATCTCTCGCCTGCGAGCGGAAGTCGTCTAGACGTCGCTACCAAGACCACAGAAATCGTTATTCGGACTCTTCCCATCCCTCTTCCTTTTCCTGCCCACCCGATCGACAGCATCCCTATCCGTACGCTTTTTCAGCATCCACGGACGCCGTAGACAGCATAGATTTTAACAAGAACCAAGCATCGGCTCGCGTTTACCAACACGGAACGTCGTTTCCACCCTACGAAGGATCAATTTCCGGCGGAGGTGAAAAATTCACCGAGCAACCGGACGCGGTACATGATAGAGTTTCCACGAAGGAGAACGTTGCCAAATCGACGAGCAAAGGATTGACGCGCTCGTTGACGGAGAGACGAACGAAACCGGTTACAATCGACGCGAATTACCGTCGAAGCTTCACCGGAAGAGTGGAGGATTACAGAACGGAGAACAACAATTGGGCGAATTTGAATATGGAGACGTCGTTATAACGAAGGGACAACAGACGATTATTGTAAATATCCGTCCTGCCACTTTTCAACATCCTCTGTACATACGGCGTAAATGCGATTTACGCGCCTCTGCTTCGAGTTTAGGTGAAAATTGAGTTTCGTTGGACGGAGATTAGGGCGTGAGACGCTGTCCATGTTGCCAATAGGGATTGTAGGGATGAAATTTTGCATTTCAACACGTTGACTGCAGGCCGTGAATTTTTATCCGCAACGATGGTTTCGTTCATTTCAACGCGATAGATCGCGATATAATTAGGCTACACATTCTTATACACATTTATATTCTTGCGAATGCAATTGAAACGTAAACAAAAATTCGTTCGAGCCTCTAATTATTTTATCTTTCATATCGTGTGCTATATCGTAATTGGACTACGAATTTTTATGCAGATTCATATTCTTGCAAATGCAATTGAAACGTAAACAAAAATTTGTTTCATCCTTTTTATATTATGCGCTAGATTATAATTAGACTACATGCTCTAAGTGTTTTGCTTTGGATATTTTTGATATTATGCGTTGCGTTATAATTGGATTGTGAATTTTTATGTAAATTCATATGTTTGCAAAAATAATTGGAGAAATGGAATTCAAATAGGAATTTGTTTCACCCCGTAAATATTTTACTTTCGATATATTGTATATTATACATAGGTTGCACATTTAAATTTCCCCCATAAATGCATAAAAATTCCCTGTCTAATTATAATAAGCATGCATTTTACCTATGCATAACTAAAAGAAAATATACAAATATAAATCAAACAATTTAAAGTTGAATATAATTTAATTCAAATGATACAAAATGTAACTTAAAGTGCTAAGACTTGTCGGACATTAAAATTCATTTGATTCGAATATTTTAATTAATTATGACACGGCTACGGCAGTCAACGTGTTAAAAAGAAATCTTTTTTGCGGGATACGCCTTGCTAGGATCGTGAGTTTAATTTATCATTGATCCAGCGTCAATTATGCGCACAGTTTATCGCGTAAGCTTCGTTCAGCAATGATGAAGAATTTTAATACGAAATTCAGGGGAAGAGAAATTTTTTCGACTTAGGGAAATTTGCAGTCGTTTTTATCCGATATTTAGAAAATATGATAGAGCATGTTTATGCCAACGTTCACGGGGTTTCAATTACATTTAGGCCAAATTCTTATGCAATTCTCCACGATAAAGCATTTCGACCCTCGGTTGCTAGGTTGAAATTTAATTGATTCTTCGTTAAACTGCAGAGTATTTTTTAGAGAAAAATAGAACAGACGACGATAATACGAGCAATTGCAAATTTATAAATTTGCCATCGATTTAGATTCCGATTCAGACGAAAGAAGATCAATTTTTCCCGTGACACGAAAATAAGACAAGAAAAAGTAGAAAATCAAATTAATACCATTGCCTTTAAAATTTACCGCGACTTACAGTGACTACAAAACAAAGTATATGAACATTCTTATATTTATTTTCGCATTAACTATTATTTAATTAAATCCAAATATATTAAATTTCCTATCGGTAGCCCTTTCGCTATGGCACCTTAAAAAAACGCGTTTCGGATACGCAAATTAGAGTGATTTTTATTAATTTAGAAACAACATGCGTGGAGCTACTTAGATATTTGGTATCGTTAATTAAAGTGTATTATGTGGTAATAATAATAGAAATTCTACTATGACTAAGGAGGAAATTGCAGCATATTTAAGCAAGTGATTATTCATATTTTCAAGACGTATATATACGTCCTTCGAAGCGAAAGGGTTAAACGAGCCTCTCAAAAGCCAAACCAATTAATATATCACTTTTTATAGATATCTGAATTTTAATGCTTGGGTATATAACTAACGTTGATCATGTCCAAAATTAATTTAATTCTAAACTGTTCAAATAATACTCTTATGCAGCTACGCAAATTTTTAGCATACAATTGAAAGATAGAATCTAATGAAAAATCCTTTTATCGTTAGCGAAAAATTAAAGTATGCGCGAATAATTTTGTAGCCACTGTATCTGAAATATTCTACGCAGAATATAACACGATGCTTTCGAGTGATCATTACGCTCGACGGTGTTTACAATAGAAGCGAGAAACGAGGATTGTTTTGATTCTAGCCTATCGCCCGAGGGTCAGGAATTTTCGGAAACCATGGAGCATTGAACCCGTATCGCGTGGTCAATTCGTACGAAAAACTATGTTTACAAAGAACCGTTCGCTCAAGCGTAAGCAAAGAAACACAACGTAGATTTTACAAAGCAAGAAGAAGAAGAAGAAGAAGGAGGAAAATTGAATAAGCGAAACGAGCTAACTAAAGACAGAGTACTAAATCGAAAAAGAAAAAAAGAAAATCCGTGCCGAAAAACGATTGAAAGTCTTCGCTTCTCCGTGCATATAGAAGATACGAAAAATAAGTATATTATATACATATAATATATACATATATTTTTGTCTACATGTTTGCTGGCTACAACACAGAAAAGAAAGAGGCTACCCGTAAATTCCGATCGTTTTTACCGGTCTCTCGGCATTTTGATCGAGAACTTTGTATTTATTAGACGATATACATATACATATATATATATATATATATATACATATATATATACATATATATTATTACTATTATTATATTATCGCGAGGAAACAAAACGCACCGTTAATGCTTTTAGGAGGATATTTTTCATATGTACTCGGATAATGTGTATCGATGCCAATTGCTGATCGTGATAATCATTCATAGAAGTCATTCAATTATCGTACAGAAAAGATTGTAATCGTGGTATAATTAAGTATCTAAAATATTAAACAATTTTCTCATTGGGAAGAGGAAATAGAATACTAAATATTTTCTCATCGAGAAGGGAGAAAATAAAATAAAATACTAAATAATTTCTAGTTGAAAAATTGTAGGATAATTTTAATCGCGAATCGAATTAAAAGATTAAATCTATTGTATTTTATTTTCTCTTACGTAATGTTGAAAGTTTCCGGCCAAATTGCTTTTTATACGTTTCTTCTCCCAAATGAAAAAGTTTAAGCAATTTTTATTTATATGGTATATGAGAATACGTTATATAAAAAATACGGCAAACGAAAAGTCAACGCTATTCATCTTCGTATATGTTTACTTAAAAAATAATTAATCTAACGTGTATAAAAGTTAAATAAGTGGCCGGAAATTTTTATACGCCACTGTATGAAAAATATTGTATAATTTATCTTGATACACAAGAGATTATTGGGTCAAAAAGATGAGTAACTAGCTCAATTATACCACGAATTTTCGAATCTGTACTATTTGCATGTGTGTGTACGTGTAATTTCACACGAATATTCGATCTCTACGAAAAGCGACGCCAATTAAGCGCAATATTTAAACCCATTCGATTTTATTCTACTTCTTGGCAAAAATAGCAACTACATGAGTGGACTGCGGATGTTTATGCAAATTCATATTTTTCTAAGCAAAACTCAACAAATGGATCCCAAATAGAGACTCGATTCACCCATTAAACATTATAATTTGTACTTTATTTCTAATGTTTCGTGTTATTTTTGCATAGTATTTGCATTCTGTATCTTTTCGCACATTTAATTTTCTTGTAAATGCATAAAGATCTGCAGTCTATATATGTCTATTTTGTAAATTTAATCCTTTTTTCTTCATAGAAATATTAAGTTTTCATAGGAGAAAAATTAGTCGAAGCGTTTACGACGCCATTAAAATTCGAAATCGACTACATTGTTCAAGATCAAGCAAAGTAATCGAAAAACTGCTCTATATTCGCACGAATCGTTTCTATTCTCTCGAATTGTTTCACTCTGTCACTTATATTTCAAAAGAAACGTTTACTCGAATGGGTTGAAATTTACCAACCGCGTCACGAATGTAATTACAGGACTGCGAATGTTTATGGCAACCATTATGGAAAATTGAAATGTTCAAAATGACACACGGCGTGTATTACACATAAAATTATATCAAATATCCAAAGTAAGGAACTCGTTACAATCTTTGGAGACTGAAATTAATCTCTGTCTCGATTTTATTCGTCCAATTGTGATTATAAAAATGTGAATTCGTATAAAGATCCGCAGTCTTGTGATCGCAGTTCAAAAATTTGAACATGGCTAACTATTGAGAACGAATTCGTACTCAACGAGGACGCCGGTTGCGAATTGCGACGAGAAAAGCGACGAAATTCCCTCCACAGCCGCTCGATTTAATCCACAGGCGCTCCAAGGAAACAGGATCTTCCATAAAGTTGCAAATAATTCCATAAAAGGCACAATATTTTACGAATTTTCGACACTCGCGGCACACGCGACTACATATTTCGAACCGTAACTTCGGACGACCGGAACGCCACTGAAACGAGACTAGCTAGCACGCCGCGCAGTTCTCCTGCGCATCGAAATTCAAACGAACGAAAGCGTAATTAATTCACGCACCGCGTACACGTAGATCTGTTGCAACTTGTCAACCACGAGCGACGAAGCATGTGATAAACAAAACAAAAATTCATAAGGCATCTCAGGATAACGCGCGTAATTACCATTTAAGTTTAACACCGAACGACGTTCACACGTGAATCTCAACTCGCAAAGAGGCACTTTCCGTAGCAAGATGGATGTAACCACGCGAATCAGTGCAGCGACCAATTTTATCACGATCGAAAGAATAATTTTACCTCGCATCGCAGTTTCTTAGAACAGACACGAATTATAAATTAACGACGATTCATTCATTCACGGCGGATTAAATTATATGGGAATTAGCGTAGAGATGAATTTATAATTTGTAAGCGTGTTACGTATATGGGATGTACATTGACTAGCTTGAAATATGAAAGTGCCTCTTCCAACAAAGCACCCGAGCCATCGACGTTTTGAAACATTCATCGATCCATAGTTTCGTAGAGGCAAAAATCTAGGCTTTAAGAAGTAATCGACGATAATTCCGACGTCAAATGCGTGAGCAAAAATTGATTGTCTCAATTTCGCGTTTTACTTTTGTCCGAACGACTGAACGAAAAACAAAATTTGGCTGCTGCAAAGAAATTACGCGCCAAGAGAAATCGATGGCTTTATAACAAAAATGGTCCCCGTCAATTTTTGTCACTTTCCAAAGTGTAAAAAGTTACTTTAGCATCTTTACTCTTTGTTTAATAGATTACATAATTACTGTAGGACTTAGTGCCGTTACGTAGAAATTACACTAACGATTACTTCCAATTACGTTCCGGTTTATCAGTGTCTTTGAAATGATTTTCTTCTAAATTCAATCAATCACGCACATGATACTTTAATTATTATATATATTTATATATATATAAATTAAAGGAGATCCCAAATGTTTTACTTTTAAAATACAATAATTTATACTTACATTACTTTGAACATCATGTACAGCCTTGCATATTAGGTGCATTTCGTGGCTTTAAATTACTCACAAATATATAAAAGGATCGTTTTCGTTATGATCCCTTCGGTTTCGCCAATCGTTGCTTAATGTTGCAAATTATTCGACGCAATTAAAGTTTCGACGTGCAACGAAATCCTCGTTGCCGCAAAATGTTGAAAAACAAGAAGAAAAGAATAATAACCATGCCGTCTCAAAAAAGTGCTCTTCTAAATAAAAAAAAAAAAAAAAAAAAAAAAAAAAAAAAAAAGTTAATATACGGCAAAACATTGTCTATTATTACGCGACAATTGGAAGAAATTACGCGTCTATACATGCGACTAAACGTGCACGCATATTCGTTCGCGTAAAATGCCTGTAATTGTATACTGCTGCGTACATAACTATTATTATAATTACTATTAACGACGATATACAAATCATTACTGTAAAAGAAAAAAAAAAGAAAAACAAGGGGAAGAAAAGGAAAAAAAGAAACGATATGGTTATAGTACAATAATAAACGTTGACACGAAAAAGGTAACGTGTTTTTTCGAGGTACTTGCGATGTTTAATTATATTCATTTATTGCGACGAGGAAACGTAAACAGAACAACTGGAATATTTTGCTTTTCAATGTATTTTTCTAAAACGTGGGACAGTATTAATAAAAGTATAAGATACAGACACGAGTGGGATAATAACAAAGTTAAATTAAAATCTTTACCACAAGAAAAAAAACAATTATTATGCATAAAATCACCGATACATTATTGGCATAATATACACTCGGATGCGACACTAATATGTCGGATTATTCAAGTAAATTTACGATGCACGTTTATTTATACACTTCGTTTTTTTCTTTTTTCTTTTCTCTCGTTTTGTTTCACGGTTTATATATAAAGATTCGTGGGGAAAGGGAACGATAGGAACCTTTTTTCTTTTTCTTGTGCCCACTTTGCTTGCCATATGAAACAATAAAGTGTCTTTACATAACTATAATAAGTATATTTCTTTTTTGCTTTTTTTTCGTTTGCGAACACTTGGCTTCGTCTTTTTTCTTATATGAACAGAAATAAGATATAGGACTCTTCGTTTAGTTGGACTAGCAATATCGGCAGACCATCGTATCGTATCGTATCGCATCGCATCGGGCTAGTTCTCAACGATTGTACGGTCAGAGAATCGCAGTGACTTTTCCGTTCTTAATAAAGCTAATTTACTTCACGTGGCCATTTTGTGTGTGTAATAGACTCGGTAATAAAGTGTTTTACTCCGCCAGAGTGAATAGGAATTGTCGAACTTGAGAAGGTACACGCCTTGCCCTGGATATCTATGACTTCCCGCATAGATCTCTTCTTGCGAATCCCTTCTGTATATCTGCAAAATCATTATTCAAACATCGTCAAAATACACTTACCGACAAGAAAGTTAAGAAACAACGAATAATCGTTTGTGAACTTCTATTTATGAGCCGTTTTTTTTTAGTGTGGTATATATCCATTAATTCATACACTGGGATATTTAAGTGTTTAAAAGAAGACATCCGTGTCTAATTAAAACTAGCCTCAATTCATTTCTTTATCGAAATTGGTTTTATTAAACCACTCAAAAAAACAGCGCACATATATTTTATTTTCTGAAATACATCGCTCAGAATTAAAAGTAGCAGGGGAAGATAACATCGCACACATCGATAAACAATAAGTTACCATGTTTTTAGTTCTAATCCATGTATTTCAGAAGATAAAGAATATATAAAAATTTGCAAATAATTGCTTTGTTTCTTAAGTTTTGTCGGTAAGTGTATCAGATATACGGTAGTAGTTCTTTGCTAATTAACATTTCATCGTTTATAACAGCGTTTCGGAACCTATGGTCCGCCGCTCGATATTGACTCGCGTTAAATATTTTAACGAGTCGCGAAATTATAGTAGCTTGAAACTGCCATTGAATAATTATCTTGTTTCACTTTATTTAAATACAACTCAAGAAGCTAGTAAATTCTAATTATTTATTCTGATTCAATAGCCAATGGTATTTAATTTTCTTCCTTTAAAAACCAAATTTACAATTTGAATTATACATCAGATTACTTCGTTACTTCAAGTTTTAATGTTTCTCTTTGATTACAATTCCTAATATATATTCCCCGTCCTCTTTGACAAAGCTTCATTACATTTTTCTAAATTAACGCGCACCCATTAACGTTTTCATTATTACACATCCGTAAACAAGATTAATAAGCAAATAAATAAATCCGACGTACATCGAAGGTGCTATGAATACTCTAATAAAACGCGATTAAATTTCTTTTAATCGCGAAGAATCGCCCAGGCTGCGTACAATCTCTCGTGCGTAATCGGTGCGTAGATTAAGTATCAAATCGAAGATTATGGCGATATACTTACAGGCACTATCACGCTTATGGGTGGTGGCAATGGTTTGTAATCGGATTGAATTGTACCATTCGTAACTCCGCTTTCCAAATCGTCTCTCGATTCGTAATCCTCGTCCTCCTCGTCCTCATCCTCGGACTCGCTGATGTGTACGGACACCTGATTGCTTTCCGGTTTGGACCATTCGAAATATACCCCGAAACCAATATCGTAGCCATCGGTAGCAAATTCCCAGAACAGACAAGAGCCGTCTTCGTGTGTCGGTACCCTAACAGTTACCGTTTCTCCGTGTCCGACTTTAATAACCGCGTCACCATCTTCCCTTCTGATAGTTTCTTTAAACTCTTCCACGCCTTTTCTAGTCCACATTTCCGCGGGTGCTACGGGTGAGTCGTCTTGTTGCTCATCCGAATTGTCCTCCGTTAACGGAGCCGTTTCGTTCGTCTCTTTGCTCTCCTCCTCCTTCGTATTCTCTATCATACTATTATTCGTATCGGAGGTTCGATCCTCTATAAGTAATTGGTTTTGTCGCAATTGCTGCATATACTGATGATAGTGTTGCTCTTGCAACTGCCTTATTAATACACCTTGTTGCTCCGGATTGCCAGGGTATTGCTGTTCCGCGTACATTTTGAACTGATAATACGTTTGTTGGTTTAAGGCATCTTGAATTTGTCTCCTCTGTATTTCTTCCTTTAGCCTAGCCTCTTCCTCTTTCTTCTTTTGCTCGTCTAACTCTTTCAATCTCCTCTCCTCCTCCAATTTCCTCGCCTCCTCCTCCTTTTTTAATCGCAACTTTTCTTCGATGTCCCTTTTTTGTGCTTCAACGACTGTTCGGAATAACGGACACAGTTTGTCCAGTAAAACTATGAACCCTCCCATCGCTTGTTCCTTGGATATGTCTCCCAGGTTTTGCCACGCCAAGCGTCTGTCCCTTCCGATAACGTCCAATACACCCAAAGGCGGGGCATTTTCCGCGGTACATTTGCCGTGCGTTACTTGCTGGGTAAAAGCCACCAATTTCAGCTTGTCTTCGTAAGACAAGTGAACGGCTTTACCCTCTTTTTCTGTGGCAATTATACAGAATTCATGTAGCATCTTCCGATCGTACCGATACCGATTTTGTGGACCAAGCGACTAATAGGTCATTATTTGTAATGATCGGTCTTTATAAAACGATCAGTCGATCTGAGAAATATTGATTGATATACAGAATTGATCGGACATTACGAAGAAAGCTACATTTCCTTTGGACAACTTGATTTTGAAGGAAAAAAGATCTCATTTGTTTCGTTAATATTTAATTACTCTTATTTAGGAACGATGCATTAATAAGTTCGTCGATATTTGGTGAACTTGGAAAATCTAGATTACTAACGACATTGATACAAAAAAATGGTATTCACGAGGGCTTAGTTATATAAATTTTTTATTAAACTATAGACCATGCTAGTTGCTTATTAGAACAATCGAAATTTTGGTAGCATTTAGAATTAAATAATTTCTTTTTCTATGACGAATCTAACGCGATCGCATGATAACAATGTTCATCTTGATCAGCCAATGCAATAAATTATGATAAACTACGATAAATTTAATACATTGATCGATTTCGTTTATCATTATTCATAATGACTGGACATTATAAATAATGAGCGGATTAATCACTCAGTCCTTTATTCTGATACCGTTTCTCATACTCAAACAATTTAGTAACAAAATACCTAATGGAAAGTATTGAAAAGTATCAATATTTTAAATACCTATTCAATACTATACCAAATCAATACCTATTTCATAATTCGTGATAATATAATTGAATAGGTACAGGATTTATAGGACATTTATAGGAAACACCATAAATTTCAAACTGAAATACCAATTGTGTAAAAAAGCATAGGTTCCATTAAGCTCTTTACAATTTAAAGTGGTGATTTTAAGAATCATATTCAAGTCACTCATCAAAGTTGATAAAGTTAATCCTCTATACCATGTGAGTTATTATAAAAGTTACATACCCATCTATTTATATTTGTTCAATTTTATCACATTAACTAATATCACTGTATTGTTCCATTTTGCTTTCTTTATTATTGTATCAATACTAGTGACTTATATAGTAATTATTAATTCCTACTTTTTTTATTAAAATGAAAATTTTTACTTAATTACAATCTCTTTTGCCATAAAAGTAAATAAAATTCTATTTAGAGCAATGTTTCCCAACCTTTTTTGTGCCATGCCCCACCTAAGCCTTTCTAAAATTCTTATGTCTCCTATGTAACATATACATAATTTTTAATTTTCAAAAATTGAATTGCTCACTGAAGAAACTTAAATGATAGGTTTTAAGAAGAAATCACTAGGAAACTGTTGAGGAAACGCAGTAAGTAAATTTTCAAAACATATAATGGAGAACTGAAATTCAAGTACAAATAATTTTAATGAAAGATTTTTCTATATTATTTTAATCATCACTACGTATTTCGTTTTTAAATTTAGTGAGATCCTTGCGCTTGATGTTCGCTGCAAAAAGATTTTATGTTAGGTTTCAATTTAGTTATAAAAATTATTACTATATATGAGTATTATTACTGAGAGTCGCCATACGGTTAACTTAAACTCTGGACGAGTCCATCTTCGAATTGCCCCCATTAACAATCAATGTGCCCCTGTGTGGGGCATGGCCCCCATGTTGGGAAACACTGGTTTAGAGGAATAAGTAATGGAATTCCAATATATATGAAGGTATGCTTGTATACACATCATTATAGATCTGAACTTTACAGATCAAGTATGTTGGAAACAATTGGTTATTGCAATATTTAGTTATAATTCCCATTATTTTAAAAAAACTGTTGTCTCTACTCTAAACTAGCAATGTTGCATGTAACACTAACATAATAAGGTAGTTCCTGGATGATTCTATACAAAACTGAATAGTCTATGCTTCGCTTCATCGCTGGTATTATTCTTTCTTGTCAAAGTACTTATAAAAGGTTTAAACTTGTCTGATAGAGATTCAAATATACATTTACTATACTTGATTCCATCTCTACTATCAACATTTCCCTGTAACTATCAAGCAGGTATCGATAGCCTGCTATACGTATCAAACAACTATCAATACTTTTTAACACCTACCTCTATGATATTATTTGATATGAGATCAAAATTTATAGACCGGTATCAACAGTATCAATGCAGTATCAGTTCTAATACTAGCAGCATTGAATTGATACAGAAACAAAGCAGCTCTACCTAATCGGTGTTGTAACTCATGAAAGAGACAAGCACAAGTGTACACAGGCTAATCACTAATGATGTTCTCATAGAATTCTATACTTCAATAGACAGATACGTTGGAAACATGTAAAACAATAACGCAGCGACGCGTGTTCTCTGGGACACATCATTTTTTAAATACAAACACGGGTGAAACCAGTGGCGAGATTATTCTGCTGAACTGTCAATTCGAGCGGACTTACCTTTGTAGAAATTAATCGCGATTTTATACAGTTCCCTAATCTCGAAACCCCATAGACGAGGCTCCGGCCTCTTCGCGTTTTCGCAGTCATTTTCGTTTCTCATCGATTCGTCCGAGGATATCGTAAATTTGTCGATCATCCTCTCCGCCGAGGAAATGTCACCATTGGTGCCCGCCATTTGCAATTGCACTGACACGTCAAATACTCTTGCTAGAATTGCCCTAACCTTTCATCTCTAATAATGCACTGCGATGCGAACATTTCGCAAATATTTGCGAAGACGATGCGGGGCTATAGCGCGCTTGTATAAACGTATCATCGCGAGCTTTCGCGTTTACTATGGCGTTTGAATACGTGTAACATTAATCGCCCGTGCCCGCCTCTTTATTGGTCGATCGCCGCCTCGCATAGCGACAGAGAATTTTTAAATATCCATTTCGATCTTTCGTAATAAAAAATTGTACAAGATTTGAGCGACTAAATGAGTAAATTCCATTGAATTATCTTAATTTTTCAACGATACAAAAGTTTGTTTCTTCAATGCTCGATCGCGGGCGATTCGAACAAACTAAGAGAAAGTCAGGGAATTTTGGAACTTGTTTCTGTAATTATGTAATGTTTATAAAATCCTAATACTGTATTTGGGATTACATCTTACAATTATTCAGTATTTTCTTATCGTAGATCGAAATTACACGTAATTGTTTGGTTTTTTTAGTCAAACGGATTTGAAAGAGACGCCATTACGCGGGTTTTGCTTCGGGTAACTTCGTTCGAAATCGCCGAAGTTGTGCGCAGTCGTCTCGCAGCCATACGTAAGAGTCGTGTCGTTTGAAGCGTCGCTCTGTAAAATTGAGATATAATTAACAATTTTTAACCATTACTCTTGCCAAAAGTACACTAGCACCGTAGATTCTTAACTCAGAAACACTTTTATGTAAAAATATATTCCATACCGACCCGTTTTGTAGTAAAAATCTATTCTAAACTTCTCCCGCTATCAGGACCGCGTTCCTGCGTTCCGCGTTCAATCAATTTCAAAAGTTTTTCCACCTTCAATCTCAAAATTACTAAATAATGAATGCTAATAACCACTCTGTATCTTTTCTTTTGTTTCAGAGCTGCAAATTTGATTATGGGACTGCTGATGGAAGCACAGATATTTTTTGGACCAAAGGATCATAGATGCTTGGAATGCCACCCTCCCCCAGCCATTTTGATGTATTTTCCTCATGTATTCGTGAGCTGCATCCTTTTTTTTCATTCCTCTAAAGTTCTCGACAAACTAAACATTTACCAATAAAACAATTGGTAGACTGTATATTAAACATTTGTATTCAAAATTTTAAGCAACAATATCTCGAAAATTAAAACTTGCGACTTGTATCGTTTTGCATTACACCCAAAAATATACGGTCAATAATTTGTACATTTTTGTACAATAAAATATATGTACTTTCATTTTCTAGCTTATCAATATATGACAGTGTTCGCAGATTAATTTTAACTGCAATGTAATATTTTATTCAGGTTAATTTATTCTTAGATAATCATCAAATCTAATAATAATTAACATCGTTTTTGTATCGTACGATTGTGAAGTTAAAAAATGATATTAATTATTATTAGACCTGATATTTTACGCATATAAACTGTGCACACATTTTTTTATTACGTCATATTAATCATATAATTATAATTCATCGTATTATCTTAACCTTATAATTAAATCATATACGTATATCGCGTTGCAATCAAAGAATTATAAACATAAATTTGCTTAAAAATCCGCAGTCCAGTCTATGTATTATATTCACGGTGTATTAAATTTAACAAAAACTCTGAGCAGCTGTTGTATTGTATTATATTTTTATCACGAATTGCTTCGCAATGTAAGCTACGCGTACCAAAACACTTCCCCCGATTTCACGAAACAAAACACGCGAGCAAAAACCGCGGCGAGCTCGCGTGGCGTTCGATCGTGTTTACATTTCTAGCTTCAAGTTTCGTGGCTCTTCTACGAATTCCTGACTCGCGAACGTGTTTACAATTTGGTGGGGGGAAACGAACTTGAGAATTTCGATAGCCTTCATTTATAATATAGCCTTAGAACGCGTAGCTCCTATTAAATCTATAGCCTTCCTGTTACGTTACATATTTCGCATCCGATTTCTGAATATTTTACAAAGTTTATGGCATCAATGTTTTGCATAATAAATGCTCGGTAAGCAGAGGGGGAATAGCAACAAGAATACTTACTATTATTTTATTTCTTACCTTCTTACTAATAGATTTTGCTTCTTCTTTGCAGAGAATTTGAGTGACCGCGCGCAATGCGGTCGTAGAGTCAGTGTTTGCTCGCTAAATATCATTTAAACAATTACCAATAGTACATTTATTTTTCTTTTGTTTTTTTAATACTTGCTTTCGGTATTAGAGTCAGTGCCAGTCTGCAGAGGATCCAAATTATTGGCTTTAGGAGCCAACAATGTAAGTATCTTTGCATCTTACTTTAATCTTTCGTAATTAAAACACGTAGAAGCTGTTAAAAATTTGTAAAGTCCAACTTTTAATTTTCTTAATCACAAGCGTGCCAAATGATCAAGTAATATGTTTAAGAATAAATTGTAATATTCTCCGTTTCTTTTCTGTTACAGATCTTCCACAGATCTTCTTGTCCATGGGACCAGTGGACATGGCATCGCAGCTTCACGACTTCAAGGCACCACGATCATGGTTTTATTGCCTCAAGGCTTCACGACTTCACGGCTTCAATTGATGACGATGGTCAGCAGGTTTTCATCCCCCTGGCTGCAGCAGATGACAGCGTAGTCGTCTAATGGTGAATCGCATGCTCTTTGTATTCCTTTGGTCACATGACTGGTTGTATTCGTAGATTTTGCCTAACTGCTTTAACCCTTTGACTACGAAACACTGCAGATTTAAACGCTCGTATAAACTCGTATTGCATTACGTAGGATAGCTGAGGAAATTAAAGGAAAGGTCATTAACGAAAATAAGAGGCAATAAATATACCAAGTAAACTTATTAATACCAGATTCGATAGTTTTCTTAAAAGAACAGTTGCTGTAGAGAAAGCAAAATAGAGTTACGCGAAATATTAATTACTCAAAATTAAGCAACATTCCTTATCGCAATGTTATACAAAATTAAACAGTATTCCTTATCGCAGTATTACTCGAAATTACATAATATTTCTTATCGCAATATTATTCAAAGTTAAATAATATTCTTTATCGTAACATTATTCAAAATTAAACAATATTCTTTATCGCAAGTATTATTCGAAATTAAACAATATTCTTGAAAAGTACGAAACAATCAAAATAATATCAATTTATTTGTAAAAGAAGAAAGTGTAGTTCTTGGTAGATAGTCTAAGTCTTTTGCATAGTACTATATGCGTTCAAAACAGTCAAAGGGTTAAGCTACAGTGGCTACAGAAAGTATTTGTACATATTTACATTTTCCAATTATGGTTCCATCTTTAAATTGTTATGGTCGCGTAAGGTCACTGTTAAACGATAAAAAAATGTAATTTAGTTGGATCTACGTAATCGGTATCTAAATGGCGAAATGAATACGACTTGTAAAGTCAGTGCAAAATAAGTACAATGTATTACAAAATAATAGTAATTATATTCAAGATAGGATAAATATTCGATTTGCTTAAAAATAAGTGCCAAATTTGACAAAAAAAAAAAATAATGGATTATTCATTGTCTAATAAATTCGGCTCCAATGAATTAATATTCAAATGTTAAAGTAAATATCTTTTATGGCTAATAGTATTAAACCAAAAGCATGGAAATATTTTTTTATGGCCAATAGTATTAAACCAAATGTATGGAAATATTTTTTATGGCCAATAGTATTAAACCATAAGTATGTAAATACATTTGATGGCCAATGATATTAAATCAAAAGTATGCAAATACTTTTTATGGCCGCTGTAAATTTTCGTCTGAAGGCGAGAGTGATAGTTTGGGAAGGATATTGAACACGTACAATTAATATCACCATGTATTTTGTTATATATTTACAATTTGATAACAGAAACATTAAACGTAACAGGTAGCCTTGCCCTCGACCGAAAGATCTCTCTGTTTTCGATATCTTTTCGGTGGAACGCGAGGCCAGCTAAAAAATCACATAAATATAATAATATTCGTCATAATAAATTCATTACAATCCATAATATGCGTATTTAATATATGTTATTTAAATTTTCTTAAACATCTGTTCAACGGGTTCAGTGTCTCTTTTCCGTCGTTACTCCCTTCTTCTTCTTCATTTTTTTTTCTTTTTACCGATCATGGTTTCTTCTTAATTAAGTCTACTATTACTCGCTCCTCCTTTTAGTCTTTAGTATATTCGGATTGTCCGTACTTAATGATATTTATTACGTAATTCTTTCACGAAAATTCCGCAAGTCATCTTAAAAAAGACATTATTCGGTATAACGAACTTTGTTTCCTGCTTTTTTTTTTTTCTTTATCTTCCATTCACGATAACGCTGAAAATGATCGACGGGTTTCCTCGATCGTTGCGTACAGGTCGGCGAGAGTATCGTAAACACGTCCTTTGATTTTACTTTAATTACTTAATCGTATGTACAAAAAACTTTGATTTTCTTCCGTTTCGTATTAACACGTACGCTTTTATATCCCCCATTAAGCTCGGCCTTCGCGTGGTGGTTCCATTACAACGAGATTCTAAGTCGATTAATCGTAAAAACTGTTTTTTAACGCGTCTTCACTGCCAATTTCTTTCGTGCTTCGAGTTTCGCACCTTTTGATTTCATTTTTCATACGAGGTACTCAGAAGCCAATCAATCTAAGTCAGTCTTTTATAAAAAATTAGTTACACCGTGTAAATACCACTTTAGCACCAAAATTTTCACGTGACGATAATAGTTTGATTATTGTGTTAAATTTTTGTTTAAAAGACAATGGTCTTTATACTTAAAATTATTCAGAATTAATCGGATTAGCAGAATTGTTCACAAAATTCTTCAGTTTACAAGTCGCGTGCATAGATATAGAATTATAGTTCGCTATATTCAATGTTACAGAAGTAAATATTTATCAAATTAAAATCATATTGTGAACGATAATAAAATTTAATATTTTTGTGGAAGCCATTTTTTAAATAATCGATTACTTCTATTCGCATTTTTCGTCGTTAAACTGATTGGCTTTTGAACCCTTCGTATATTGGATTGCTCGGAAAGTTCGTAGCGTTTTTAATAATAATTTAATAACTGGATAAAATCTTCTTTTCGAATACAGTGTTTAAATAATACAAATAAAAGAATTATTATAAATGTTTTCAATAATATTAAATTCTATCGTATAATTGATAGGATTGGAAAGGAATTATCTTAGGAAGCCTTTATTAATGTAGATAAATACTGTTCACGTTCGTTCCATTTAAATTCAATAATTAAGATAGTTTGATATCATCTAGAGCTAGTTAAAAAAAAGAACAACAGTATTTAATAATTTTATTTCGCTAAAGGGGCAATAATTCTTATTGTATCCAATGCATCTTACTAAAATTTATTGTAAAATTTGTTAAATCTTATCAGTGACAAGAAATTGAATACAGGTAGTAGTGGTCGAGGAAAATTACTTGAAAGAATTAATGTTTGAAGAAGATGAAAATTGGTTAAAAAGGAAATCACGGATCTTTCTAATATTAATCATACAATTACTAAATAATTGCATACAATAATCGCAAAAATACATGCGGTATTATTCAACAAAATGGTAGTTGCTTACGCAGTGTCGTTGAATAATTCTAAAATATTGCTACGAACTTTCCGAGCGACCTAATAAATAAAAATCTAAAACATCGGTTCGATGCCATCCAATGAGGACAGCTTTTGACTATTCGACAATAGTGAAATGGTTAAATTCTATTGAGTCGTCAATTCTTTGAAGCATTCCCCTCGAACATTCTCACATAGCATACAGGAAATTTGTCGTGCAATATTACTGAATTTCGTGACCGCAAAGAATGCAAAACAATTGCAAATCGTCGATTGCAATAAAACGTTGCTTCAAAGAATCAAGTTACAGTATCTGTTATCCGATGCGACCAGCGGAACTGATTTTTTACGTGGATTTACGTGTGTCCAGTGGCAGTGTGTTACGCATGATAACAGATTTATGTTACACCTATATGTATACGTTTATCTTTACAAAAAAAACACGCACACTTCGAGTCCAATACGAGTCGACCGATTTTTATCTTTTAACGATCTCCCATCATTGACCGCGTTGAAGATTTTAGGGATTTCATTGATCTTTGCTTATTGTTAGTTAGATTCGCTTCGACGTACGTTTAAACAGTGATCATTTTTACGCATAGTCGATTCATGGAACTTGGCTCGATTTACATTGGCGATTTAGTCTTGCAATACAAAAGAAATTAATCACGTGTTTCGAAAGTCGTAACGATACTATAATAGGGAATCATTGTTTAAACGTTTGCGTGGTTAAAAACAGCAATATTTTTGTTATATTAGAAAGGGTTGGGATCAGTGTCGATACTATTGGTAATATTCAAACACAACTGAATATGAATATACATAGTGAATGGAAAGTATTGACAGGCATCGATATTTTAGATATTTGGTATTAATGTTCGATAACGATACTTCTTCAAACGATATTTAATCGATACTATACTGAATCAATACTTCTGCTCGTATTTGATTAATCAAATGAATGAATCAAATTATTGTTTAGTTTATGGGTCAAAAAGGTAACCAAATTTCATTGCGCAAATTCACAATTTTAGGACATCGCGTTGCATTTCCTACGCCATGAATAGTGTATGTAATACGTTCATGAAAATAGATCTCGATGAAGGCAAAATAGAATAGAAGCATAATTTATTAATAGTAATTGTACAGAGAAACATAAGTTTTGCGTTGCAAGGGGTTAAAGTCTGTCGCAGTGAAGGGGTTGGAAAACGCGCGACTAAATAACGCGAATGTATCTCGAGACTCTTTTAGGGGACCACCTTTACTCTATTTTGTTTCACATTCCCTTGTGTTACTTGTGTACGTGGTAATTCGGTGAAATCTCTTCCTCGCCGGTAGATTTCTTAGCGTTACCAAAAGCGTAGAAAAAATGGTAATTATCGGTGCGCCGTTTTACGCGGCGCGTCTCGAAAGAGTCGGTTTGATTTTCCGTCGTGAAATGGGACCACTTCGAATCATGATTTTACACTAATGGGACGAGATCGATGTTGCTCATCAACGATCCAAGCCTTTGATTGGTTCCGCGCGAACTCGCAATAGCGATTCGTAAATCCGGACAATTCAATTCCATGTTTGTATTCGAACGCAATCAACCGCGAACTCTTTTGATTCTCCAGTCTTATTGTTACACGTTTAATTGAGAAAAAAAACAGGAATCGTCGCGTGTACGAAAAAGTTTGTACTTAAGATTTAAGATGATATCCGCGTGATGCATTTACTTCGATTTTCCAAACGCCTATCGATTTATCGCTTCGCGCGACGTGGTACAAAATTGTTCCTCGGTGTTTCGAGTATTTTTATTCGTTTACCGCTAAATTATACCGAAGCTTCGAAGAGTATGATAGCAAAAGGTGGACGGCCCATCGTGTCCTGTGTAAAAGGAGGCACCTGTTATTTTAAATCAGTTCAAATTCTATCGATCCTTAACATTTGAACACGTGATAAATTTAGACACTTTTCTCTGACCGATCAAAGGCCGATGAACGATGGCGATCGATGATGAGCTCCGTCTCACGCCGATGATGATCTCTGAAAGTCGATGATCTCGCACACTTACACCGCGGGTAACAATTACAAAGTCAATCGTAGGAAGAAGAACACGAAAGAACAGAACCGAGAAACGAATAAAATGATCCATTCGGTACGCGACACGAGTAAATGTCCTCTTAGAAAGTAGCAAACGTGTTTGGCTTTCACTTACGGTATAAATTCACTTTTTTTCTTTTTTTTTCTTTCTTTCTTCTTTAAATATGTACAAGGAACATCTAACATCGTAGTGGATAGCGTTTTATACACGGTTCTCCATGATCGATTTTTTGCCTTGAGCGTTACTCTCCCATCCTCTTCTTCTCACCTCGTAACACCTAGAATTCATTATTACTGACTAACTAGCTGAATGTACTCGTTTGATTTCCTCGTGAAACGATCCCTTCTCCTTTGATTGAAGTACCATTTTATCGTAGAAAGAAAGTCGCCTATCTGCTATGGCTTTGGATACCGGGAACCTCGATAAAAATCGATCATATTCGCGATCTATCATTCCCGATCGCGCGAGGCTTCTCCGGGTATCCGTCGAGACGCGTCCATTCGACGTTTCCCACTTTATTTCTTTCACATCCAGCAAACTAGAGAGAAATCTACGCGATAAAATCCAGTTTCTAATTTTCTTCATTCACACTTCTCCTCCTGCAGTTTCTTCGAAGTTGAAGTTCTTCCTCGTGGAACGTCTTTAGATTTTCCTCTTTCGATTCCCTCGCAACTTCGTCGTTTGAATTAGTCTCTGGAATCACTGTCTTCGAAGAAACTCATCGTTCCCCTCCTTAACGAAAGTTTTACCTTTTCGCTCGCAGTACCGTAATTTTTCTTCCTCGACGAATACCGGATACTCCTATTCCCCATATGTTATTCATATTGTTGGTTGAGCGGAAACTCCGTTCACCCCCCTCCGTTTTTTTTAGTTATTTCGTCGTCGTCGTCTTGAACTGGACACGATGGAAATGTGAAAGCGTAGAAAGCTTTCCAGCCAGGTGCCAGTCGAGTTCGTTGAAAATTCCAATGGAACCTCTAAGAAGTTGTGAGGCTCTCCCAGAGTTCTTGAAATATTTCGAAGTCGTTGGGCAACGGTACTCGACCGGAAATGGACGAGACGGTGATGTTTCAGTACTTTAGAGTAAAGTCGACGCCGTTAGAACGTCCGGCACGACTGGTTTCGGAGGGGGGTCCAAGCATCACACTCTCATCTCGCTCATAGTAGCCTGGGACACGCGACTCGACACGGTGGCACTCTGCAACAGGGGCTGGTTCTCGGGTGGACTCTTTGCTCGAGGGGGTGGTGGGGCTCTTGGTACTGTCAGATGTATGGACCCGTTTGGTGGACCCTGAAATTTCCACCAACATTATTAGCATTGACGAGGTATAGGATAAACTGCTCATTCCTATACACAGGATAATTCTCCTGCCAATAGACTCGAAAGGAATACCGCCGCCTAAACACTAGAGAAGGATTCCTTTGTCACTGTGTAATCGGCAAGACGACGGCGAGGGCTACTGCGGCGAAAACTGCTGTGTACAGAAAAGCCGAGTCCCAAAATTGAAGTGGACCTCCTCTCTACCAGTAACCTGTATATACAGGGTGATTCTCCCGTCAGTAGACTCGAAAGCAATGCCACCGCCTAAACACATAGCGACAACCTCGTGTCTGTGTACTCGATGTGGTAGTGAAGAGGCCCACTTCAATTTTAGGGCTCGGCTTTTCTGTAGACAGCAGTTTTCGCTGCAGTAGCCCTCGCTGTCAACTTGCCGATGACACAATGACCCAAAGGAATCGTTCCCTAGTGTTTAGGCGGCGGTATTCCTTTCAAGTCTACTGGTCAGCGAATCACCCTGTATGTTAGAATCATCAGAAAGCTACGATAGTTTAGAGTAGAATAAGAAAACAACGCTTTTCAAACAGTGGGAGTTGCAATTAAATATCGCGCGACGAACGTGGTTTCGACATACGCGACCTCTGAAATCCAAATCTATAATAATGTTCATATGTATATTAATGGACAATATTATGACACCTTAAAGTTTCTGATATACACGTGTATTAAAGAGGATCACGTGTGAAATAAAATCAGTTATCGTTAACCAAACAAATCTTCGTAAATTAAACGAATATTTAATTCAAATTGAATAGTACAATTTAACTTCGACAAAATTATAAGACGCTAACTTTAGTAATCTAATCATCAGAAGTAGGTATCATTTTCTTTCGGATGTTAACCCTTTCGCTACCAGCAGCTTAGGGCTGGAAACTAAAAGTGTATATAAGTGTAGCATTAATTAGTAGGTACAAATATTTGGACACTTTGTACTATAATATTGATGCACAATGAATGATATAAAAAATTATATCGTGTAACAGGAAAAATACGAGTATAATTTTAACAAACGACAGTGCAATTTTTGGAGACGTATATATACGTCCAAGGTAGCGAAAGGGTTAATAATGAGTGGAGCCCCCTTTATTTTGTAGTACTTCTCGTATTCGATTTAGTAAACTTTTGTACACGTTTTTTTATATAAATTTGGTCCAAGTTTAATCAGGCACGCGCGTTTTGATACTTCCTATAAATGCGTAGTCTATCCTGTAGTTAGTCAATGTTATTAGCAAAGAAAAAAATTGAGAATGAGTTGAGCAGCTTTCCGGAAAGTGGGCTTATAAATCTATAATTATCTCACTGTGTAGTGAAAGGGTTAATCTCCGCATTAATAAAAGATCATCGTCAAAGGGTTAACGTAACAAATTTGAATCGGTATCATTAGGAAACTCTTCTGTTAATAATTGGGTGGAACGCGATGGTTTCTAAGAGTTAATAGTTGAACAAAACTTCGTCGAGTATCATTGCGTTCCGTTTGCAAAGGGTTAACAAATATGAAATGATTCTTCGAGTTTTGGTGGTCTATGAATAGCTAATGTTTCGTAGCGAATGGGTTACTTCGTTTCGCGAATCTCTGGGTTGATTAAAAGTAGGTAAAAGTCGTAGCAGAAAGGAACGAAGAAATAGCGGTTCGTTTAATTGAATAACAGAAGCGATAGGAATACGCTTGAAATGTTGGCGACTCGGAATCGTGGTAGCAGAAGAAACACGTTTTACAAGAAATTACACGGGTTAAGTAGGATAATTGAGGGACAATTTTCCCAGGAGATCAAAAGTCAATATTTGACCGAGGGAACGAGATTTTAATGGAGCGACTTGGCAATCGAAAACGAAAGAGAAGAAAGTTCCGAACGAAAAACCAAACGCGTTACACGATTTACGGTGAATAGAAATGGAGTGAAACAATCGCGAAGCGAATTATCGTCTCGGTGAGAATTTCCAAGAGATTTCATCGCATTAATTCACGTCACGTTGTTCGGAAAGAAAAAGTTGTATTCTTGGTGGGGAATTGAAATCTGCGTCAGAGGGCGAAATACCGAAATAGATATTAGAGGTAAGGATAGAAGTTTGAGTTTCGTTTTAATGAAGTTCATCGTGGACGTCGACCGTCCACGGCCGAATCCACGGAAATTCGCTAACGAGATAAAAGGGTGATACTGTCCGTCGACGGAATAATGACCACGTCGCCTAACGTCAAGAAGGAGCTTTCCTCGGTGTAAATTTCACCTGGCTGGGCTTTAGCAGTTTTAGAAGTTCCTTAATAGGATTATGAACGTGAAGCTTCTACAGGCCTTGCCTCGTTAAAACGGCTGAACTTTTTTAAATCAACGGGACGCGTCGAGGCGAGATCTTCGACCTTAATGTCGCGAATAGACTCTCGTGTTTATGGACAATGGGGATTACCGGATATCCTGTTTATTCTTTAACGTTTCGCTCGTTTTTTGCTGGCAAAAAACTCTCGTGTAGAACGCTTTGTCCAGATTAGAAAGCTCTGGTAGTATTTGTTTGGTAGAGTGGATCGCGATTGGGTATTTCTTCTGCTATATTGAGATTTTTGGGAAAATGGCTGCAGGGAGATTTGAGGTTGGAAATATTTTGTGAAATGGGGGTAGAAATAAAGAAAGTTTGGGGCAATAGTAAAGGAAATTTTATTAGAAAGTATCGTTGGTGGAATTTGTCGTTTTAAGGATAATTTTCTTTTGCGTTTTAATTACTTTATTTTCCACGCATTTTTAAGTCCTCGAATTTTTATAGGCTTGGATTAACAATTCTTTGAATTTCTGGGCTTTTGAAAATTGTACTCATCGAATTCCCACGCTTCTGAATTTGCAAGCTTTTAAATTCTCAAAGCTTTGAACTTTCAAACTTTCGTATTTCCAAACTTTCAAATTTCTAAAGCCTTTTAATTATTTTTCAAATTTCATCCCTTCTATTTCGAATTTTAAAGCCACCCAAAATTCCATAGCTTTGAATTAATAATAATCCACCAAATTTCTAAACATTCGAATTTCCGAGTCCTTCAATTTGCAAGCTTTGACAATTTCCAAGTCCTCAAATTTCCAAGCTTCGACAGTTTTCAAGCCTTCGAATTCCCAAAGCTTTAACAATCTCCGAGTCCTCGAATTTCCAAACTTTAACAATTTCTCAGTGTTGGAATTTTCCAAGCTTTGACAAGCACGCTACGCGTATTCCACCAGCTATACATAATTCAAGATGTTGCTTGGAATGATAGATTTGCATGAGGTTCTCTAATCTAACAATGGCAGGTTGGCCGTAAATGTTGGAGTAAAATGACTGATTCTCACTTGGGTTTGTGCGTTCATGTCCTGTATGACGGAAGCTCGGGGAAGAGTGGCATGCTGTTGCTGATGTTGCTTTTGATAATGGTGTTGATGAGGCAACGTGTGAGTTCCCTGGCCCTGTTGGAGAAGCGTGTTGGGATCGTTCGGAGGGCCTTTCATAACGTTCCTGGAACCACGATCGATCGTTACGAGCTTTGTAACAGTTTGGGATTAGACGCAATTATTGATCGCCTAAATGCGTAGCTAAATCAACGTTAAACAAGATTCATGCAACAGGGTAATGCTGAAAAGGTGGTCCATGACGATACGAACTTCAAACGATAGCAGGAATATTGTATTTACACGATGAAACGTTAGATGAACGAATCGAAGGACTCGGTTAAAAAATTGGTCAACTTTCCTTTGGGGAACAGAGACAACGACTTTCTAATTATTTCTACAATAAATATGAGATGCAGTTCACGTGGTTTAATTTAATAAATTCGTAGGTGCAGTACGTAACTCTGCTGAGGTTTTCAAGATTTTATTCATTTCGATCGCATTCTTTTTTTAGTTAGAAAAGGTTTACGATTCTTTAGAAAAGTTTCACAACTCTTTAGAAAAGTTCTACAATTTCTTAGAAGTGTTTCATAATTCTTTAGCAAAGTTTTCTTTCTACGACGACTTTTGGCAGAGTTACAGTAGTTCAAAAATTGACAATTTCTTGGCTCAAAATTGGTGATCTTTTAATTTTGCAGGTCTTTAATTTCTATCAATTATAAAAATGGTGCAAAAGGTAATAGAAACTTTTCTGGATAAAGTATTGTTTGGTCCGTTTTGCGTATAATTTATTTCTACTGATTAAAATGGCATGAATTTTCTTTATCAGTTACGTGATATTTCTCTCATCGTTAGTTCGCGTCACCACTGTCCAATATTAAGTGCCGTCTGATAGTAGGAGAACACTCTCTACTCAATTTTGAAGTTTCCTTTTTCACGTGAAAAAGTTTCAAGCAACGCAGCTAACCAATTCTCGTTCCGAGCTCTTTTATATGATTCATCATATGCAAGGGGTTGTAGGGATATTTTACAAGTTAGGAGTTACCGTGGAATTTACCACCACCTTTTCATTAATCTATTCCACTGCGTACTCGGTGCTGGGTAATTTACTCGACGCTATTGCAAGAAGAGAATGAATATCGAGAAATTTGTGGGAGAGCAGTTCGGCGAATGTTATCGCAATTAGCTGAGAGGATCGATTCGGGGAAGGTCTAAAAGAAACTGTGCACCTTCTCAGCATCTCGTTCTCGACGTCGACGATAACCTGACCGCTCCCAGGGAAATGAGAGTGCGGCGGAGGCGGTTGTTTGAGCTCGGAGAAACCTCGTGGTCCGCACTGTTGATTCAACATTTGTTGCTGCTGAAGGCTCTTCACCTCGAGCCTCGTCTTATCCCTCTGATAGTACACTCCCGCAAAGATCAGCACGTTCAGGATCAATAAGCTGCAGCCGATAGCGATCGTCACGCTCAGAGCCGTCGAATATGCGGCATACCTAAGCAGAATATAAATTATTTATTTTATCATCCGCCTAGGCATCCATAAAATATCGTACAATACGCTCTACTGTATTTTCGTGCTACAAATAGCAGAGATGCTTTCTTTGTTAAATATCGGGTCGTCCTCGAAATTTTCGCGCTTTTAAAAGAATATTATATAAATAATAAATGGAGCAGGTGTTATTTTAACGCTTTGGCGATCGGCTATTTTAACGCGACACTATTTCGCGCAGCAGGCTATTTAAAATAGAAATATCTTTGATGTGAACTTCAATGTATTTTATTTATTAGCGGAATTATTTTACTGATTTCTTTCTTCGATTAGTTACCATCTTTCTCTGAAATATTACGGCTAGAAATACGATCTGGAATAAATCATTTTAGAATATTAAATTTATTCTATTTAAATACAAATTCTTGAAATTAAATTCTATTTGAATACAAATTTCTCATTTTAGAATATTCTATAGAATAGAATTTTAGAATAAAAGTTTGTCTCAACATCAACTATCGCATCAATTTTTAGATAAACGCACGATAACATTTAGGTTTCGAGCTTTGTTTTCTGAATTATTATATCACGGTGTATGTTGCTGTTCGCGTAATGTTTCGAACATATATGTGTAGCCTGAGAAAAGAAGGTCGAGGATGGCTGATTTAGATCGTCCTTACAAAGATCTACAGTGATTACAAGAAGTATAATATTTACCTACACTGTAGCATTTATTTTATCATCCAGGAACTACTTAATTTAGGCCTAAGCATTTTACGATTCCTATCGTACTAATAGTACTACGTTTCCTTTTCTAATAGTATTCTTATCAGTTGCCAAAATGAAATCTATTCAAAATCCTTTCTGGAGTCCCCGTATGTTGCATTCAGGTTTAAAAACCGCGTAAACTAATATAAATACAAGCACGAATTAATCGATGACCGGTCAGCAAATCGTCGAAACAATCTCCACCCTTTATTTCACGTAATACGATTACGTTTAATACGTTCATACTTAAAAATCCCCATTCTTCGAGCTAGAAAATTGTTCAAGAAGACTTTCAGCCCTTTGCACTCCGTTGGCTCTGTTGTGATAATAAATTTCAATTTCTGCAGATATTCTGTACCCATCTTTACCAATCTAATATTCATTTGCTCTGAAAGAAACAAAATTTCAAGCGAATGTGTTCCCCTTTTTACATCGAAGTCTCACAAAAGTGTCCTAAATTTAAGAGAAAGTCAAACTGCTAAAAAAGTTTGGAGTGCAAAGGGTTAAATTACTTTTCATCCGCAAAATTTCTCGGAACAATCCAAGGTGAAAGAAACCAACCCTTATATTCTTGTCTCGAAAATCCCACCCTATTAGCAGATACGCAAACGTTCAAAGAGATGGACTGGTAGCGAAATTCCTTATTAATGTCGGTTCGAACGTCGACTGGGATTGCTTATTACGTACCCAGCTGCATCAAGACTGGCCAGAGGGTCGGTGCTGGCGTTATGAACGTTCTGCACATTCGTGCTCTGGATGTAACTGACACACGTAGCGGCATTGTAATCGGTAGTGGTGGGAGGTTCCGTGGTGATGTTCTTCCTTTTGAATTCCTCGCTGATTCTGCTCAGAGGATCCGGTCTAACCGATCCGTCGTATAAACTGGGATCCGAGTGTCCACGGAACAGATTGTGCCTCGAATCCACGTCTTCCATTCCTGCTCGATGTAGCTCCGGTACTAAACGTAACCATACGGACAGCTGATGGGCTCTGTAGTGATTCTTCATCTTTGGCCTCATGCCTGTGAGCAAAGGAAAATTATAGAGGCGATAATCTTTGAGCAGAGACTCGAAAAAGATCGGGTGTCGCTAAAATTCAGGAGGGTTTAATGAGAAAAAATATTTGGGCGATTTAAATTTCCTCGAGGATTATGCATCGAGCATATTTAGGGGATTTTTAACCCCTTCAGGCCTGTTTTTGTTTCGAAAGTTACTATGGTGGCTGCTAAAAGTTCCTGGTTAAAGTATAATTCCATTTAGGTTTAAATTATACATTGGTTAAATTGTTGTAATCGCACACAATTTAAGAAGATGATGCTTTATAAATATGCAGTATATTTATATTACGGGTCTTTATCACTTAAGTACTCGTATTTTTCGCATTCTTAATATAATAGCATTATACTTTGACCAGCAATTTTTGGCAGCCATTGCATGTGATTTGGAATGATGCGTTCGAATAAAATCCACCAGATAAAAGTATGCTCGAAGCAAAGGGGTATACATGATTGTAGTCACACTTTTAATATCTTAACCCTTTAAACGTAGAGAACGAATATATTCGCAATTTATATGTGACTAAATTTGTGCATTGATTTCAATTAATTAATTTAATTTCATTAGAACCTATCGTAGAACATCGCAAATTATTGAATCATATATATTCAATTTCCATACCACCATTTTAACCGGTATAATTATTTTTTTAAATACAATCTCGACACAACAGAATTCGCGATGATTCATTCTAATTCTTTCTGTTTCACTTAAAGGGTTAAGTCAGATATCAAGGTAGTAAAGCAATAATGCGTATCAGGTCCGAAGGGGTTAAAAAAAGGGGTTAAATTTAGCAATCGAGAAAAAGTTGTAGATGAATTTCTCTATTAGAGGAAGCTTGACTTTATTTAAAAAGTATTCGCAATAAAAATATTTTTATATCCTATCGATTGTTAATAAAATGTAAAATATAACTCGGCTGGGTGAATTGGCAAGTTGGCCGAAGCAATGGCCCTTTAAACAGTATTAAAAGGCGTTTCGTGTACAATGCCATTAACGGTGCGCAGAACGAGCATCGGGGAGCTTCATAAAGCATGGTTTATTAAAAAAGTTTGAGAAATCGTCTCATCGGAATCTTCATTGCGTTGGTTATACATTAACCTATTCTGAAATTTCCGAGTAATGAAGAATTTATGGCCCCCGCCTACGACTTCCTCTACTCGTTACAATCCAAATTATTCGTTCGGTCTTTTCTTAAAGTGCCTTACCTTCGAACAAAATGAGAAACTCTTTTGAGGGAAAATATTTCACTTCCGGCCTGCTGAATGCCGCCGCTACCGCCGCCGTAAAAATTTCGCGAAAATTTCATTCGAATAAAAGGACATTTGAACCGGGTGTGTCAGAGTTGAAGAGAGTCTCCTCCCCCCCCCCTCATTTTTTTTCTTTCCCCGTCAGTACAAATAAAGAGTACTTCTTTGCTTAAAAGCCTATTTCCCCACTCGGAAATGAAGTAATTCTCTCATATAACTTTGCACACTGTGGCGCTTCTATGATATTTCAACAGATTAACTGGATTAACGAGAAAAGTTCCTAGGTTTTACCATTCTTGAACTTTCGTATGAGAATACCGCCGCAGAAAAGTCGCAGCTTTTTAAATAGAAGCTAATTTATATTAGAAGCTAATTTATATTATATGCGTTTCAACAACGTTTAAAGGCATTGCGTTTTTAATTATTATCAAGTTACGACTGGACTTCAGATCTTTATGCATTCGTGGGAAATTGAAATGCTTAAGAATGTACAGGAGTGCGCGCAACGTGCAAAAGTATTAAAAATCTCGGAAACAAAGCACACGATATTATATTCGAACAACGAATCAACCCTCTAATTAAATTCCGTTTCTTTAACCTTGCTAATAATACTATGAATTTGCATAAAGATCCGCAGTTTAATTATGACGTGTACCAGCGGCTTAAAGTTTGGTGTCACTTTTTGGGTTATACCTGCAATTCTTCTGTTAATTAAAAGTTTGTTTATTCTACATTTTTTCAAAGTTTAACTATGGGGACATTTATAGTTTGCTTCATAACTCTGTTAGCTGCCACATAAAAAATAAAAGAAGGGAAAAAGTGCTACAAAAAGTTGGAAGCTAGTGGAAGAGAAGAACAATTTTATTTCGACTTAGTATATCAAAAGTATATTACAATAAAAGTTGTATACAAAAGTATATTGAAGCTACTGGCAGGTAGTATCAAAAATCGGGAATGCAAATTCAAAATGGGATTCGGAATGCAAAGGGTTAAATTAGAGAATTTCCAAAGCTATCGCGTCCCTAATTATAAATTTCTTTTCTTTTGGATTTGTATACACCTCGTAATACATAGTGAATCCAAACTTTAGGCTGGTAAATTATTATACCAGGGCTCGGCAAACTTTTTTAAGCACGGGCTAAAAATAAAATAAAAGATATTGACAGGCCAATAATTTAATTGATTCAAAACTCAATAAGAACACAAGCAAATTATTCGTTTAAAAATTGTATGCATATTTATTAGGGCGTGATCCTTTTATTGCATGCGTAAACTACACATATTTAAATCAATTTTTATAACTATATTTTTCCTGTCCAAAATTGTGGACCGTCCTTAAACGAATTTTTTTAAATAAGTGAGAATGAAAATTTCTATATACTGTTATTTAAAAAACTTTTGCTGGTCGGATTGAAACTTTAAGAGGGTCATAGTTTGCCAGCAGCTGGTTTATACGATTGGAACGATTGAAAGCCCTTGGCCCATTAATAAGCGAGCGATAAATAATAATTATTATTGTACAACTGTTCGCACTTGCGATCCCGTTATCCGACAATCGCATTGGAGCACGAATTCGCGTCTGCTTTTGATGTTCCGGATACAGGCGGTGGTGCAGCCGTTGTCGCGGTTCTATTCGCGATCCCGCGTCGCGGTAAACCGTGTCGAAAGACTGGATCGTTGTCAGTTTCTCGAATTTCCGGACACGGACACGCGAAATATCACGGGGACGGGCGAAATCGTCTGGAAATTTGGGAGTAGCCAAAAAAGTCACCGGAGTTAAGCTCGGTGAAATTGCGAACGGTGTCGAGGCAACGTTAATTAGACTCGATTTTTATTTTTTTTATTGCGGAGAACACGATTCAGAGCAAAGGGGCAGTTAATTAAAGCGAGCCACGGTTGATGGATTTGTTATTAACGGGAACGAGAAAACGAGGCGTTTGCGTACGCGAACACGGAACTGGAAGAATAAAATTAATGAAAATAATCGCTCCCTTTTGAAGGGATGAAAATCGAAATCCTCGTTTTCTTAAGAGTATCAAATCGATTAACCCTTTCAAGATCAGGACTTACAAAGTGACGCAAAGTTTTTAGGCATTAAAGCGTGTACCAGTAAGTTACCAATTAGCTTTTTAACAAATATCCAATAGATGCCTGTAGAGGGATCATCGCAAGGTAAAAGGAAAATACAATATATCATTTGTGATCTTACAATACTAGTTGAGGATTAAAATAAAACAGTATCGTTGTATAAATGTGACGTTGGTTTTACAGAATTACGTAAAATACACTTAACAAAGTGAACGTAAAGGGTTGCAGATCGATTAAAATCGCAAACATTTACATATTAATTCTATATGAAAACACGTGTGTTTTATGGTCGTGAAAGGGTTAATACGAACAATTCCCACAAAAAGGAAGAAGGGGCAAAAAATATTTTGAATTTAGAAGTGAATCCTTTGTACTTCAACTGACGACTTTCAATCGCCAAATAGAATCGATTTCGAAACGTTGCGAGTAACTTAGAGAATTAGAGACAATCCAATTGTTTACGGGCGATGATAGGAAAAAGATTGCAAAATTTGGGATTATTAAGAGATAGCAGAGAGAGTTTGCTAGGAATAGTAGAATAATTAGAAGCGTTGCGAAATCTATTTTCATTTTCCTCTCGGCGTAAATTCTTCCAAAGCATCCCCGCCGTGGGTTTGATTGCGTTTTAACCGGAACAGCTTCTACGATGCGTCCAGTTCAATTAGCAAATGTTTACCCAAGCCTTTGAAAGAACATATTTGAGTTTTCTGCGCGCCCTAATTAAACACGAGAATGGATTATTAAATCGACGCGCGGCGGGGGCGGATGGTATTTATCCGTATGGGAAGCTAGAATAATCCGCGCCCGTTCGATGGAAACACGAACAAACAAAAACTAATATGATTTCTCCGTTTTATTCGACGTTTAATCGAATTAACCGGGGCATTCATAATTTCGTGTGTTTTTAAGCGACCGGGGGGGCTTCCATCATACAGCATCGCTTAAATTACCATGGGAAATTTACAATTCGCGATCGGATCTCTCATTTCGAAGAATTTACTGTTATTAATTCGTCCAATTTACGAACGCAGCTGCGTGCCAAATACCGAAACGCACCGCGCAAGACCTGCAAATTGACGTGAAAAATGATATCGGGACGCGGTTATTTGGAAACGTTCCTTTGCGACAACTCGATTTCCTGTATCGCAACTTCACCTGTTTCTCACTCGGAAATCTTTTACACGATCCATTAGATTGAGGAACGCGAAAATGGATTTCAGATTACGGGGGTTGCAAACCCCCTGCAGAAATTCAAATTCAGTAGATTTCAGTGGATGTTGATATAATTATTCGAATATTTATTTGAGAACTTGTAGCGAGTTGCAGATCTTTAATCGAGGAGACTTGATTTGGTAAAATTTGTACGCGATAATTTTCGTAAAACGCATGGATCATGAGATTGACTTTTAAGTATTCGAGTTGAAGGGATTTATTTATTTATTTATTATTATTTACGAGCGAAGAAACTCTTTGGTTTACAAGTAGGTGAGTAGGATTTCGCATAAACAGTTAGTATAGTATTAGAGTCAGGGCAAATGATGCATCAGTAACAATTACTATTTCCTAGCTTGCAAATCAAAATAAGGGGGACTTTAATTAGTCAAAATTTAGTAATCAAATCAAACAAAATTTTGCTCATAGTGGGTTAAATATATTATTCTGAGCAAATTGATACAATCATTTTTTGGCTCACCCATGAATATACGTGCACGCACCTAATATTGTATATATCGCGGACGAAGTGATTAATACAGGCATTATTTGTAATGCTCGGTCATTATGAATGACAAACAAAATCAGTCAGGGTAATAAATTCGATGTGGTTTACCATAATTTATTATATTGGCTGGTCCGTATAAATACCGCTATCATGTGGTCGGATTAGATTCGGGTTAGGTTCGAGTTAGGTTAATTACGCAATATTTCTCGGATTGACTGACCGTTTTAGACATTAATCGTAATGACCATGCTTTACAAATAATGACTTGGTCCGTATAATGCTTGACTCGAGTTAAGTTCGGATTAGGTTTCTCGTATTGACCGACCATTTTAGACGTTACTCGTAACGACCAGGTATTATAAATAATGCTTGGTCCATGGCATGTATAATGTAGAAGGCTGGCGAGAAATGAAGCGTGGATAGAAAATCGTGCGGTGGATGATTCCTCGTCGCAAGAATCGACAGGTCGTGGCCCGAATCGATTCACAGCCCCTTCGAATTGTAACGATACACGCGGCGCTGAATAGCGGTGGAGGACGACGGGCAAAAATGAATTTTATCGGTGATCAAACGTGCATGGTTCGAGTGAAACGGCCTGTCGGTCGTTATCACTCGGGAACAGTCAACTGTATCGGGCGATAACCGACGAAGAAAGGAACGTCGTCACCCTCGTCGAGCCACGCGAAAACTGCCGCGCCGTGGCCGATCTGAAAAATTCACGGCCCCGTGGAGCCCAATTTTCCACTGGCCACCGTTCTTGTTGTTGTCGCATCGTGCCAAAAAAAAAAAGAAAAAAAAACTAAGAGGATTAATTATCAGTCGAATTCACCGTTCAACAAATCCCATCTCTCTATCGCGCTTCACTCCGAACCAGTTTTATCCTATCCGACGCGCTGATGTTCCATCGATCCTTTGTTTATTTTGTAGAACAAAAATATTGTAAGCGCAAATCTCGCTGTGTCCCCTTGAAAAGAGAAAATCTTCCGAGTTACGGGCAACGCAATACGATCGCGATATTAAGTTTAACCTTTTCGATACCGCGAGTGACTATCGGAGGTAGGTTTAGGTACAGTCGTATCACGAACTTACGTACTAGTTGTAGAAATTGAAACGAGTCTGAAAGTAACTGTTTTAAGCTGGCTATATTTCGATTCTGGGTGAAACGATTACGAAGAAGCGAGATAATTTAATAACAGTTACGAGAAATAAAGGTGCTAACTTTATTGGTTTCGGTTCCAGTTCTGGATGATACGATTATATTACATCATACCTGGATATTATATCGGCTCTGTAATGGTTTTATTTCGATTCCATAACAGATATGTACATATCGGTTCTATGTTCTATCATTTTCTCTTTTACATTTAAATTATTACATACTTCACGACAAGTGATACCCAGGTTTAAAATTAATAAATCAATTCAGGTCTCTTAATTAATCCTCTGATCAAGATTTATTTATTTATCAATACTTGGTCAACGTGTAACGAATCAAATACATGTACGCATAATAGCTGTTACATAACCATTATGGAATCGTTACAGAACCGAAATAATATCCCACAACCGAAACCAATATAGACCAGAATACGTTTTCACTCGTACCTGTTTCAAAATTACATATTTCTTTTCTTGCAATCGTTTTAAGAACCGAAACCAATATTATAAAGGGATAGACTAATTAAACTATAGCGTAGGGTGGTAACAAGTTAAATCTACCTTTTGGTCACTTCACGGCAAGGCAGAATTTTGCAGAATTCTCTTCTTCATGAAATCACCTTCGCTAGAATCTTGCGGATAAATTCTGTGAGATTTATTGCAAATCGAACGCGCCGGCCGCACTTAAATATTGATGTATGCGGTGTCAGAAATATTCCCCGCGCGTTAGAGCTCGGAGAAATTGCTCTCTCACGTATGGATAGTCACGAGTTGAAGCGTGCCGGATCTTGGGATGTTTGACAACGAACCACGTGGCTCTGCGATAGAAAATGCGTCCCCGTGCAGGTGCCTCTGCTCCTTTAATAGTATCCAAGTATCCCTGCCAGTAAGAGAAATCGTATAGGAGTAGATACAAGAATTGCCGCACATTTTCACCGTCATTTTTCCGCCGTTTTCTCTTGCTCCTTTCCCAATCTTCGATCCGTTCAGCGAACTTCTTAGGGTGCTTTGGATTGTCTCTCGATACATTTTTCACGGTCCACGGTACGCGTAACGCGGCATTTCGTAATGTTCTCCAGACTCGAGTCCAGCTTGCTGATTTTTCTTCCTCGAGACCCCGACCGATGTACTTTTCCTTCAAAGTACCCTCCAAACGACTCCTGAACACCGTTACGTAAAATAATCGTACGTTTCTCTATGGTTAATCTGGCTTTCTTCGAATCCCTGTTTTCCCGTTTAATTAAATGGGATGGAAAATTGTATGGAACTCGTCGAATTCTTCGTATTCGCGATAAGTAGATTCTTGGGGTAAACGGAACGAAGGTTCTCCGTTGCGAAAACTGGGGATGGAATATTTGAAACTTTGAAACTTTCAAACCCCTTGAAACTCAAAAACTCGGAACTTTGCGCTAGTTTTATTATTCGAAACTTTCGAAACCTAGGCAAATAGTATATTTCGTGTAAATAAGGAGAATAATAATGTACAGTCAAACAGAGAAGGTTGTAACATAAGACGATAGAATGACATAATAAAACATAGACTACAAATAATTTGGGGGGATGAATCGAGAATTGTTGTAAATTCAGATATATTCAACTAGTTTATGTTTAGATTTTAGACTTTAGACTTTGGATGTTAATCTATACAATTTAGACGACGAACGACGAGAGGAACAAATCGGAATAGAATAGTTAAATTCGCAATAAATAGGCGTCTCGAATTACATGTCAACAAAATCGAGACAAAAAAAAATCCAAAACAGTCCTGAAAAATTGGGATGTGTTAATCATGGATTATATGAAAGCAAATATATAAGCGGGCAGCAGTTTGTCGATCTGTAATTAAATGAAGCTTAAATTTACTTATAGTATAAATCAGTGAAATTAAGATCTTAACAAATCCTTGTTAGAAAATCAAGCTACATGTATGTATCGAATCTAATTAAATGAAACTTAAATATAGTTGCAGTTTAAATCAGATTCAATACATGATTTGATCTTCTAAAATGGATTTACTCGGATCTTAATTCCTGACAAAATAAATCATCCCTACGAACAAGAGGAATAAAATAAAGATTTAGAGCTTGAAATATTCCAAGCTTTGGGAGTTTCGAGGCCTCGCAGGATTTCCGATTCGAGTTTAGCGTTTGCAAAAATTAGATCTCGTCCCATTTGTAGCGTAAACCTTTCTAGGGTCGAAATTGCGCGTCGTCGAGCAAGTCTCGAAAAGAAGAGACACTTGGGCGGATAAAATAAGCCGAGACAGGGCGTATATAGCGTATAGTGGTAGAGCCATACGTATACTCTCACCTAACGACTTATTCTTTTAAGACGCGCTAAAACTTCTAAAGGACGTCTTTCCCCGACAGACGCCATATTCTCTCGACTTTTGGAGAGCGTGTCTCGGGTCTCGGGCGGGAATATGCCGGTGCCAGTGGCATGGCGCGGGCAAAATAAAACCAGAGGAAACCTATCGCAGTAGATAAGTCGTGGCATAAATGCCAACACATGTCTCATGGTATTTTCTTCTGCTTCTGTCGCGATGCGCTTCATCTCCCCGTTCTTTTCTCCCTCTTATCCCGAACCTTTCATCCGTATTTCAGGTGGCAGCTTTCCGTTTGCCAGCTCGAAACCCTCTTCCGTCTTCCTCCGCATTTTCCCCTCTTTTTCCCCCTCGATAGTCTTTCGAATGTTTGCAGCACTCGCGTATTCGGGGTTTTCTTGATATTCAGCATCCACTTGCCTGCTCCATGCACGATCGACGATCGACATGACCAGTGAAAGCAGTCAGGCCTTCTTCCACCACAATAACCTCTTTCCCTTCTATTCCCCTTCCCGGTAAAGTTCTTTCAATGTGCAGAGAGTGGCTTGGCTTGGCTTGGCTTGGCTTGGCTTGACGAATCCGAGGCGAAAGCCACCCCTATTCCAACCGGACGCTCGTTCCGTTCTATTTCTGGTTTCCGCGAATTTTTCTCCACGCGATCTCTGCTGCACAGACCACCGGGGGGAATTATAATTTCCCTCGGACGCGATAGAGTTGGACGTGTTCGCTGACTTTTCTCTGTCTCTGTGCGAGCTTCATTTTTCTTCTTCCCTTTGCGCGCGCAACTTTAAAACGAATGAAAAGAGGCTGAAGTGGAGAACAGATAGACGGAGAATTAGATATGGTTTTGTTGGTCGACTAGTATTTTCAGACTCAGACGCCTTTGATGTTGGAGTATCTCGCAATTGTACCTTTACATTTGGTCAGTCAAAGTAAAAATAGTCTTGTTCCACCGTTAGATGGAAGGCTCTTTGGTTTTCTAGTTGCAAATCTGTGAAAGCTTTTACTCGCATACGAAGTTGCTGGGATCGTTCGGAAAACATAAGATATTTCTCTCGAGGTCCACTCATTCGATCTTCATTCTTCAGAGAGAAACTGTTACCATTCCCATGTCTTTTCCTTTGAAAACGATCTACCAGATTTAAAACGAAGATTATACGTACAGTGTCCTGTGATTGGTGGTACAACCAGGAAGGGAATTATTCTACGAGAAAAAGAAACGCGAAAAGGTAGAATACATTTTCTTCTTTCGAGATTTCATTTTCTAATTGTATAGATGTACACAATAATGGACAAATTAATTAAATTACCATAGAAACGTACATTATGTTTTTTTATTTAATTGGCTGTATTCAGTCACCTTAACAACTATAATAATTTAGTAGCAATTTAGTCAAAGTTCCTTTGAATATTCTAGTTCTTAGAGAAGATTAATTTGTTTCAAACTTAAGTTGTTGGATTATTATGCGAACTCTTAATTATCGAATACAGTAAATGCAAGCAATTTACTGTGAGCTTGTACAACTGATCTACAAGAAGATCTACAATATTGATCTAATAGAAATCATGTGTTCAATGAATTTTCTAGTTCCATTTTTTCGACAATGAAGTCTCCAACGAACAAATTTTATTCCACATTTGTGACTTCTCTTTTCACGTAGAATTACTAAATTGCTGATTATGTACCACCAGTTACACGATATTTCTGGATATTTCTAGTAATTATAGATATTTTCCTTCCATCTTCGATGTACATGTACTTACAATCCACATTCGAATAGTAATAATAATAATACATGTTCCCAAAACGTGGTGCTTCGATTCATAGTTTCGCTGTATTTTAAGAAGATGCGATCACGAGAAGCAGGGTTAATCGCAATCATTTCCCACCCCAATTTGATATCAGCCAATTCCCTGCGCCTTTCTCTTAATGCGCGACGCTTCTTACGCCATCGGATGAATTTTTAATCCGCCGCCGTTGGCGCGTTTAATTCATATGCTTTTATTAAATTCGACCAGGCCGACCAAGAAGCGAGTTCCCTCCGTTAATTAAACGAGACCACGGTCTCGCGTTCTCTCGCGAATATTACCCAGCGTCTGAAATACGATTTCTCGTAGAAGAGACAGCAGCCAACCAGCCGGCGAACCAGGGCGGCATGGCGTCTCTTCTCGAGGACGGGGCTCGTCTTTGGCGAGACGATCGAATTTCAAGGGCCCCAGAGTCCCGAGGAGAATACTCGTTTTCCACCTTTGGCGGCATTCGAGCCGCGAAAAGCATGGAAACAACGTTATCTGTCGCGTGATCTCGGAATTGGATTTCCATATCGATGCCCCGCGATGCTGCAAATCTCGCCGGTCTCCACGATCTTCAGACCCACTGCGACGCGTTTCTCTGCCTCTCAAATCTTTCGCAAAGGATCCTCCGTTTTCCATTATTCTCACCCTTTAACCTCTCCTCTGTTGGCTGTTGTGCGCTCGCGCAGTTTCGAATCGTTTCTCTTCGTTTGTCGAGGACGTTACAAAACGGAACGAAACGGAACGAAACGGAACGAGGCGGAACGTCGAGGGAAATGGATTCTCGAGAACACCTATTCGGACCCGTCGACGCGTTACGAGCCGCGATATTAGATCGTTGTTAAGATTTGCTACGACGGATTGCCTTTATGACGCACGCGTGACTTTTTCGCTCGACGCTGGATTTAGCATCGTTCTCCGGTGTGTACAGGCGAGTTGAGTTGCTCCGGGTTAGCCCCGTGTTCGCGTTTATGGTCGATGCGGAGAAGCTTGAAATTCGAAGCGGGACCCACTAGTGTCGTAAATCCAGGCGAACGTGCGCCAAGCGTATGCAAAATTTAGGACCCTGCCTTGGAAATCGTCCCCATTTACGTCAGCCCTTCTTCTAATATTTAAATTTATTTTTTAATCGTGAAATAGCGCCGGCATAGTAATGGTTAACCATCCATAACGCCGCGTAATTTACAGGCAAACCGATTTTAAACACCTCGGGGCATAATAATGGAATACGATAGGTTTTAAAACGCTCGATACGTAATAGTACTTTGTTAATATTAGGACGATATTTCCTAAAGTAGGTCACAAAAGGACTAGTGTGAACATTTTAGGAACAATTTTGAATATCTCGAAGGCACGTTTGAATATTTCGGGGTACAATTAATTAGCTTCATTATCGATATAGCAAAAATATCACTACTGTTTTTTATACTAGCAGGCAGTGATGGGATTTGAAACGTTTCGAATCGCTTCGAATGGATACTTTTTTATTTATTAATGCACAGTACGAATCCCTTTCGTGTGCAACGAGAAGGAAGTAGGAAATAAAACAGAATTGAGCAAAGCAAAGTTTTGCAAAATAGTGGATGTGTTATTGGTCCTCAATTTTAACAAGTTTAAGACCTGAGCTCTTAAAGGAAAAGTCTAAATCGGTATAAAGCAATTGTTAAAGACGTCAGGGAGTTAGTAGAATTTTGACGTATCGGTAAGCCATCCATTGCATATAATTTCCAATTCGATCACCATTTATCCAGCACTCAAATAGCATTCTAAAATATCAACATTCAAGCAACTTTGTATATCACTTCCAATTCGATCACCATTTATCCAACATTCAAATAACATTCTAAAGTATCAACATTCAAGCAACTTTGTATACCACTTCCAATTATCTAATATTGAAATAGCATTCTAATAGTAAAATATCAATATTAAAGTAACTTTGTATCTCACTTCCAATTTATTCAATATTGAAATAGCATTCTAATAGTAAAATATCAACATTCATGCAACTTTGTATATCACTTCCAATTCGATCAGCATTTATCCAACATTCAAATAACATTCTAAAGTATCAACATTCAAGCAACTTTGTATATCACTTCCAATTATCTAATATTGAAATAGCATTCTAATAGTAAAATATCAATATTCAAGTAACTTTGTATCTCACTTCCAATTTATTCAATATTGAAATAGCATTCTAATAGTAAAATATCAACATTCATGCAACTTTGTATATCACTTCCAATTCGATCAGCATTTATCCAACATTCAAATAACATTCTAAAGTATCAACATTCAAGCAACTTTGTATATCACTTCCAATTATCTAATATTGAAATAGCATTCTAATAGTAAAATATCAATATTCAAGTAACTTTGTATCTCACTTCCAATTTATCCAATATTGAAATAGCATTCTAATAGTAAAATATCAACATTCAAACAACTTTGTATATCACTTCCAATTATCTAATATTGAAATAGCATTCTAATGGTAAAATATCAATATTCAAGTAACTTTGTATCTCACTTCCAATTTATTCAATATTGAACTAACATTCTAATAGTAAAATATCAACATTCAAGCAACTTTGTATATCACTTCCAATTATCTAATATTGAAATAGCATTCTAATGGTAAAATATCAATATTCAAGTAACTTTGTATATCACTTCCAATTTATCCAATATTGAAATAGCATTCTAATAGTAAAATATCAACATTCAAGCAACTTTGTATATCACTTCCAATTTATCCAATATTGAAATAGCATTCTAATGGTAAAATATCAACATTCAAGCAACTTTGTATATCATTTCCAATTCGACCACCATTTATCCAACATTCAAATAGCATTCTAATTGTAAGAGTAACATATGAACATTCGATCCGCAACTAGAAGTTTCATTCGACGAGTGTCTGTAATTAGAAGCTGCATAGGGAGTTTGCAAGCATTTAGGAGTTCCCTATTCATGGCAAGTAGTTCGCATCGAAATTGCCTTGTCCCGGTTATTTTTTCTGCCGGCGACGGCGATGGCGCGACGTTCTCCACGATTAAACTCGGGGCTAGCAAAGGGACGGAAATTGATACAACGAGGTTGTTCCTCGCAAGCAATCGAATGCCAGCGTCGTGGACCAATAGGAGGGCCGCTGGCTGGCAATGCTACGGCTTCCGGCAGAATTATTGTCGGAGTTGCCGCTATTAACGGAAATGCGGAACTGCGAAACCATAGAGGCTGAAAGAGCCGTGGAATCGTCCTCGAAATCCGTGAAAGCGGTTACACGATGGCAAACGACCCTCTGCTCACCAATTGCATTCTACTTTGTCCTCTGCTACCCGTTCCCTCTCTTTTATCTTTCTGTTTTTCATAACACGCCTTTAACTTGGTCCAACAGCTTCGATAATTAACCCTTTGACTGGTCGCTGCCTCGAAACGAAGCTACGATAACAGTCGTTCGATGTATTAGGCGTGCAAATTAATTCGCAGTCTTTTCACGAAATTTAATGAGCGCTTAGAGTATTGGGAATTGTAATACTATTGAAGCTACAAATTCCAAATCGGTACGAGTTCGTTCTTGGACATTAGTTGAGCTGCCTATTATCATGTATTTAGGGAAAATTTGTATGCACAAAAAGGTAAAAAATATTTTATACAAGAATGTAGTATAAGATACTCAAAGTGAAATAGGTATTAATTAATTTGCACACCTAATATTTTGTTTTGTTCAATATCGGGTAACTAAGAACGTTCGTGTCGTTTTAATCCGTTTGCTACGGTGGATTTTAACCAAAGAAAATGTAGAATTTATCAAAGTACCAAATGGCATTGCGTTAAATTCTTTCCTAGCCTTCGGATAATAAAATTTCAAGTGTTTCAAAGCAATAATGGTGTTTTTGATGAGCAAAATTAATCGGTAATAGTCACCAATATTAGGCTACGTGCGAACTTTTTAAACGTCGAGCTTTATGTATTCTATTCGGTGTTCGCGAGTCGTAAAATAGCTAGCATGAAATTTACTTCAATGCGAAGTTTTTATCCTTCAGCGGCCAGTAAAATGGGGTTGACTTTCATGCGATTTTTCATAACGTTTCGCGGCTAATGGAGATACTCGTAAAGAGCCATGCAGTCGGCCGCGGACCCTTTAAGATAGCATCTTTATGAATCCTTCTTTGTGCCTCGAAACACGACCAGCTTATCGTCGTTAAGACGCGCAGCTTCCAAACGAGGCCATTTTCTTTACGTGAGTGTGTGGTTCGGTGGATTCTTTGGCTACGTTACTGCAAATAATCTCTGGTCATTCGAGGAATTATGCTTCCAAGTTTTCAGATTCACCAACCTTCCAATTTACCGATCTTTAAAAACTTCAAGCTTTTTAATTACAAGTCTCGATATTTCCAAGCTTTTCATTTTTTCTAAGCTGCAGGATTTCCAAGCGTTCGAATTTTAGGCGTTCGAATTTCCAAGCTTTTCATTTTCTAAGCTTTTGGATTACCCAGCGTTTGACTTTCCAAGAGTTTGGATTTTCAAACCTTAAAATCCTCAAACTTTTCTATTCCCAAGCATTTGAATTCCTAAGCTTTCGGAGTTCCAAACTTTTGCATTTCCAAGCCTTAGAATTCACAAGCTTTTGGATTTCTACACGTTTCAATTTCCAAGAATTTAAATTTCTAAGCTTTTGAATTCCCAAGCTTTGGCATTCGCAAGCTTTTGGATTCCCAAGCCTCGAAATTTCCAATCATATCAACCTCAATCTAACAATAATTGGAGGGATGGAAAATAATAGGGTTAAAAGGTCTTGTTTAATCCTTTCTATGTATACGTTCCCAAAAATTGAATACATATTAGCAAACGTACATATTCATTCTCTGCTACACAGTATTATTTCTATTACGGTTAATACGTATTCTACCATTGCACTAAGTATTCTCCGGGATTAACACTGATGTATAGTAGTAGAAATTCTTTCGCTATGCGACTGACCGTTTCCAAATCCTTATTAATTGATGCTTCGAATTAAGCATTCTCCGGTTTTAAAACTGTTGTATAGTAGACATTCTTTCACGTACTCTACCATAATTAATTACGTAGAGCATATAAATATATTTCCACTCGCGCTACTTCTCTGGTAATAAAAATTGCCCTCGCCTATGCATTGGGAATTGTTCTACCTTTAATAAAGTGCCGTGGGGAAAGGGTTAATGGTAAAGGCGCGAGGAGGATTGCGCTGAATTGGCGTTGGAATTTACGAAATCTGTAGGCGATATGAATAATTTGAAAGGCGGAGGTTGTCAGAGCCGCTAAATATCCCGGAATAGTTGAGTCGGTTCCGGGCGAAACGATGGGGAATTATAATATTCATAAGATTGCGCCTTCTACGTGGCGCTCTGTATACCGTGGAACTACCGGTGTGCGTTAAATGACAATGGCGCCGGAGACTTTCAGTGCTAGACGCCATTAGGAAAAAGTGTTTCGGAAGTGGGAAATAAAAGGAACGCGTTTCGCTGTGAGTCGTCCGAGTGCTTTGCATTCTTGCAATTTCTAGCTGCAACACCGTGGTCCACTTTCCGTCGGAGCAACGAAACTTTAAGCTAACCGGATAGAAATATGTAACTATAACAGGCGCCATCCGAAACTTCGCCAAATTCATCGATAAATAAAATTGGGGGGTTGGAGGAGAAGTTGGGAAAGATGAAAAAGGATCGAAAGGAGAGAAAAATGGGAAACGGTTATACTTGCGACTGCAAAGAAACTGAATTGCCAAGATAAAAATGGGGAATCAAACGTGATGCGGTCGTAATGTTGGAAAATTACACAAGAGCAACAATAGTCAACTATGATAAATTAAACATGTATTCAAAAATGTAATGTTTCAATACTAATTCGTTTTTAACGTCTACGCAATCTAAAATAAAGAAAGAAGAAGAAGGGAAACAATGAAATGTTATTGAAGTACGCAACCTGAAGTAGAAGTAAAGTTGCGAACATACTCGAATATTCGAGCAGCTCGAAATTCGAACCGAATATTGAAAAAGTCGAACAGCTTGAGAGAATCGAAAGTTTCGAAAAAATTGAGCTGCTAGACCCTTTCTTAGCTGCTCCATTTTTTGAGCTAGTCGAATCATTTCAAGTTACTCAATTTTCCAAAGTACTTGATCTTTTTTCGAGTACTTAACTCGGATTGGTTATTCGAACTGCATAAGAACTCGACTTGTTTTCTCCAACTATTCTCCAGCTCTAAGAACTTTTTCACCGTGTCCGATATTCGTCGTCCAGTCGAAAACTAATACCACGATCGTATCCCCTTTGTTTTCTCTGTTGCAAACAACAAAGACAGGTATCTAACATTTCAATTATTTTCAACCGCACGACGACAACAATGTGAAAACGCTTTAAGTGGAGATAGGATCTAACAAAAACAAGTGAAGACGAAAGAAGTGAACAAAGAACAGAAATCGAACACCGTGCAGAACAAAAGGAAAAAGATAGGGAGAGAAAAAGCCAAAAGGGGGACAAGAGTGCAAAGTGAAAACAGAAGGGAAAGAAAATGACGAAGGTATTGGAAGAAAGAATAGGTGATTAGATTGCGGAAGCTGCCCGAAACTAGAAAAGATCCTCTGCGAAGAAACGGTTGTTGGAGGAAAGAAAGGGAAGGAGAGAGTAGTACGGGGTTGATCCACTTATTTACTCGCTTTATTGTGGCCCTTCTATTAAACGTGGTTCCTCGCGGGACAAGCGATCTGTTGGCTCGCAACACCGTCACGTACTCGGTCGTTCGCATTTGTGGTAATTGTCGAGGTAGCCTTAGGGTCACGGACTGCCTCCAATCTCGCAGCCCTGCGATTCCGCAACCCCGCACCACCCCTCCTTTCACCTACCTTCTCATCTTATTGTTAGCGCCCTCGTTTCTCCTTGTTGCTCATCTTACGTTTCACGCGCCAAACAAAGGTACACTTTCATCCCTCCATTTCTTCTCTTTTCATCGTATCAATTTCTATTCTTGAGCTTCGATCCGTTTGCGCGCCAATTGTTCTGCGGTTTATCGATCGAAAGTAAACGAATTTGTTTTGCGTCGGGTACATTCGTAATCGATTTCAGAACGAACCTCGTTTTCTTCGTTTTCAATGAGTTACGGGGTACGTTTATCGAAATAGAGAGTAACGGGGGTATAATGAAATTATTAGTCCGTGGCATTAGAAGATTAAGGGTTGCTTGAAAGGGTGTTGGAGTTGCATCAAAGTTAGGTGCTAATTTTAAACGAATGAAGGCGATATTTAGGTCATTTGCTAGAACCATGAACTATAATTGACAGCGGCACGAATCAGCTTCGTTTAGAAAATAATCTTTAATATTACGTTCATCAATGAAAATATAAGGTTCAGGAAATATTAACTACACTCTTCGTAGCATCAATTTCCAGCTCCAATTAGGCATTGAACTTGTAATTGTTTTACATTGCCCCGCCTTTTCTTCAAGTTGAAATTTCCATTCTATCTTCTTACTCTTCGATTACTTCTTGACTCAAAATTACATCACTGGTAGCCTACAGAAATTGTTCAAAGAAGGAGAATGATGTCTAGAACTATTTTGTGAGTATTTTTTGACTCGCTCCAGGATGTTCTAGCTTTAATAGTAATACTAATTATGTACCTGTGTAATTACGTAATTCATCAAAGGGGTGAACATCCTACGATACAAATTAAACACAGAAAATACATATTTGCATACAAAATACAGTAATATTCCAATAGCGAGCTATGCAATGCGTGCCTGGTTCTCGTTTCAAATATAAATAATACAAAAAAGAAAAAGAACACAAGATCGGCCAATCAACGTCGCACAGTTACGCGGTTAAGGAGTTAAACGTTAAACTATGGCTCGAAGCAGAAGTGTTGCGAATTTCTTGCGAATTTCTTAAGAGTAGCAAGCCTAAAATTATCACGGACAGGCAGAGAGAGACAAACGGAACGATCGATGCAGCTGGAACAGCTGATTTATGCGTCGTCGCGCACCCTTCGACTCACGTCTGTCGATTTGATTTGCGTTCGTGCCAATTTGCTCCCGGGAACGGGATAAGCTTGGCCACCGAGGGGATTCCTGACGCCAGTATCGTGACTCAGGAATGACTTCCTACGGTGAATCCAAGAGCAGGAAGGATGCGAAGGAATGAAGGTGGATAATGGAACCCTTGGGGATGCCTAGGATCGCGTTCCACGCGTCCCGATAGGTACACACCTTCCTTCCCTTTAAATTCTACGTTTCGTCTGACGACAATAATGATCGTAATCGACGAACGACTTCTCCTGGACGAGAATCAATGCCTTAACCCTTTCCCTCCGGCGATGTTTCGGCCGTGAATGTATTAAAGCTGCAGAGGATAATTCAGTTGCGAGTTTGCGGTGTAACATCTACTTGCAAGTTGTTAGTTTTGTAAGTAATTGATATTTAACGTGCAGGAGGACCGGGGTGCGTCGCAGAAAGACAGTTTCTCCAAAAATGTATTTATTCAATGGTTTCGTATGCTCAATTGTCCGATCGACTTTGTCGTATTGTTAAAGAAGCAGAGGGAACGTTTCAACGGGACAGTTTGTCATAGTATACACATACACACGTTGTATGAAAACATTCCATATAAAATATATCGCTTACAAATGGATACTAAATTAATTGCCAGCGTAAGAATGTCAACCTATACTACTAGATTCAGCCAGATTTCTTAACCCGTTCAGTGTGAAGCTCTTCAAATTGCTATGAATAGTAAATAGAATTTTGTTTATTGTCGTTGTAGTAACAATTACGGGAACACATTAAGTACTGTCCGTTCACCAGAAGAAGGCAGACGATTATTTACGTCATCACTGTAGATATGGTCTACTATTTTTTCTATTCACGCATTCTTCGCTATTGAACCACTGTCGATTTTTATCGTCTTCGGTTAATAGATAAACAGTGCATGTAATTGTAGGGAGGCTAGATTGTAATTAGAATGGGAACGTAAATACTTGCCTGCCTTCTTGTCGCGGACTAACAGTATATGCGTCCATCTTAAACTTTGATAATTTTTATTTTAGTTGGCAGTATAAACTAACTCTCTAGATGCATATATGTATCCTTAGCGCTGAAATAGTTAACGAGTGCGAAACTTCGACAAACGACTATATTTCCACGAATGAAATTTCGACTTTTAGCGTCGAAAGGGTTAAGGATGAAATTCGGTAATAAAAGGGAGCGCAAAGTAGCGGTAATTCCTTTTGTGCTCTACAAGTCCGTATCGAGGAGATACGCGGAGTATCTAACGACGAATTAATTCGCTCCAAGAGCTCGTTCGTTATGGGATTTGTTCGCTGCAACGCGGTTCGTTACAGGATAGCCAAAGTGTATCGCGTTTCGCTGAAATGGTAATCGCGTTGGACGAAAGCAGTTTCCATTTTAATCTGCGAGCGTGGTTAAAATTACGAGCCTTCTTCACGCGTGATCGTCGTCCAGCTTTCAGCGAAGCTAACTCCTTGACCCGATTCCCCCCCCCCTACTCTCAACCCACCTATTTAGATTTCTTGAGCGTCGTTGAAATTGTGCACCCCTTGTCGTCGCGCGTCGATCGTCGTTCGACTTCGAGCCGTGTTCGGCTGACCCGATTTCTCTCCTGTTTCGTCCGCTGCAATTATTCTCTTCAATTAACTCCCGGCAGATTCTACAACTTCCAGAATGCTCCCAAATCTTGCTCGAGCTCGAATTCCTCTTCTACGATATTCCGTTCGATTTCGTAGGCGCCTGCGACGATAGGCATGCAGCGTGTCTAACAAGCAACGTTCGACAGCTCGAGATTTCGAAAGCAAATTAGTGGATTTACTTTTGCTGCGGCAAAGAAACGATCTTAGTGGTGAAAATTGGAGCTGACTTTTTGCTTTTTTCCGGATAATATTCAAATGTTCTAGTATTCAGAGTAGAAATAAGGTAATCCGGATAATTCGGATAGTTCGGATAGTAATAAGAAGAGAAGCAAAATACTCAGAATTACGGATTTAGTTTAAATCTATTGCGTTGTTATACTTCAGAGAGTGATACAAAATTATTGAGAGTTATGGTTTCTTCATTAACATGAATCGAGATCTTCTATTATTCTTGCCTTTATTCGCTACCAAGAACAAAGAAGAAAAACGTGGTTACGTGGTTACAGAAACTCTCCCTCTAGTGAGATATTCAAAAAACACAAAACAAAAGAAACTAAACTTAGCATTCAAAAAATATATATAACGTATAGTCAAGAGGTAAAATGTTCTACTTAACAAAAATAATAACCCTACAGCTATTGTAATTCAATATAGATAGCATAAGGTGATTTACGTTCGTCGTTATGTTCAAGTAATTAAAGGAAAATATCTTTTCAAAGACAGCAAAAGAGGCCGATGGTATTTGTGCATGATGGTGAGTCGTAGATTGGAATCATGCAGTTTACAGTGTTGGATAAAATTTACAATCTTATCTTTGCTTAAGGACGTAACTATGCGAGTCCAATCCGGATTACAAATAATCCGTGATGCGATTATCCGGATATTCGAATACATGATTATTCGTATATTCCAGCAGCAGTGAAAGCTATCCTTCAAAGAAGCTATTCATTTTCAAATATTTACTTTATAGAAATGAAAAGAAATATTATTAATTTGTAGAAAAGAAAGTTAAGTTCAATGCTTTATGAGTTTTACGTGCTACGATATGGCAGCAAAGAATTTCCGACAGACTTTTCTCTGGCAAATTTGGAAAAAAAAACAGAGCCATAGTTTGCCTAGACAAATTCCTCTAATGGTAGCCTAATTCGTTCAATCTTCGTCTTAATTTCTATCGTACGGGAGAAAAGAATTCCTCGTTTGCGGAGGAGAATCTGGCTAAACTCGTCGACCACTAATTCGTGGTTTTTGGGGCGGACTCGACTCGCTACTTCTTTAATTGGAAGTCTCTTTTTCCTTCGTTGGCTAAGTCGCGCGCTAGAAATCCTTCCCCGGCGTCTTATTGCGCCAGTTTTCGTCTAGAAGCTAGGAGGAAACACGAGAGACTCCGGTGTGTCCAACGATTTAATCATTTTATCGCGAGCCAGCCGCTCAATGACGCGCTGCTGCTCGGATGGAATTCCTATCGCTGTAATAACGATATACTGTCTCTCGTAACGCTTTACGTTGGCTGGCGGTAATCTGGAAAAATTAAATGTCAAATCGAGGAAATCTGAGCTCGCCGTCTTGCCTCGTTCTTTATATCGCTGCCGCGATTATTCCACTCCCCCTTTTTCCCTGCCTCCTGTTCATCGCCGTTCTTCCTGTTACCAGCGGAATGAATTTCTCTCGGCTCACGAGTATCCTTCAGCAAACCGTAACGAGCAAAGTTCTCCGCGAGATAACTTAAAGAGGATAATACAGCCTCTGCAAACGATCCCAGCCTCCGCAAAAGCTCGCGGTGGATTATTGGCGCGCCAATACGCAAACCAATCTTCGTATCCCTTTTTCACTTCTCCGAGTGATTTCGGTTAGTTAAACCCTAATCGCGAGATACGCTCGTGGATTATATTGCGCTCTGAACACGCTAAAAGTGCAACGTACTCGTAATATGTATTGTTCCGCACGGAACAGAATTATTTAAAGCATCGAAAACGTGACCATTGCCACGGTTCGTACTCTCCAACCTTTTTCAAAAAAGGGGTAATTTAGGAAGGAATATTTTTTATGGGCCATCAATCAGCATAGAGGAAAGGAAAAGGGGCACAACTCGTAGCCTGCGTCGCACGTGCAAGGCAGGCCCGGCTTACCCTAACTCCACCGCGACCCTCGGCAGGGGGCCCAAGAAGACGCGGGCCAGAGTAAGTCGCTAGGAAGCTACAAATTGCAAAATACCCCACCACCTACGACGACAACCCGTCAGACTGGGGGACCAATCCAGTGATTGTACATTAACAAATATCCCTGATTGGTCTCCCAGTCGAAGCCACCAGAAAAAGGACCATCCCTCCGATTTTTCCTCGCCGAATCCATGCAAGGAAAAAGTTAGTTAACACGTACAATTCAGGGGAGAAACAGTATCCTCTCTCAAGAATCATAACCACCTCCGGCATTACAGACGTGACACTTAACACGAAACCGTATTTATTAAATATTTAGATCATCACAACAAATTCGTAGTTAAACAAAACTTATTTTCCCTATCTCCTGAAAAGGTCGTAGGGACATACGCGGACAACGGTGTCGATAAAAATCGAAGCGGGGATTTACGACCCCCGCCATACTCGGCTCCCCAGGCATCCGTACGTATCATCGCGGCCGCGTATTTACGTAAGAAACATGTATAAAGTTTAACTTGAATTCTAGCAATGATTTCAGGCCATAAGATTGAGGATCGACAAGTGTAAATTACGTAAATATATAAGGGTTTGAGGGTTTAATTAATTTTGCAATTGATCGTCGCTAACTTGCAGATCTTGACGCAAATTCTGATTTGTGTTAACAAAGTTAAGGGAATGGGATGCAAATAGAGGCCCTAATGGGATCTAAATGTATTTTCACCCTCAAAAATACGCTAATTTGTAGTTGTATATATATATATCATACTGTTCAACAAAATTGTGGCATAGGAAAACTTTATGCAAAATGTGTTCAACTTTAGCTGACGATAATTTTGCAACAAATTATCCTAGGAGCATGAGTCTCCCTTCAAATTAAAGCTTGAAGTTTTTGCTTTGTGCTACTGTTCCCCAATTTTAAGTTTAACGCACATCTTCTACTGTGACCCTTTAAATCTGAGGGCTTGTTTGTCATACTTAAAGTTCCCTAGCTTGACGAAACGCACGGACAATGTGAAATTGCATCGATCTCAATAAGATCTAGTCCGAGATCAGCCCTTAAATTATGTTAATCTAATCTCTAATACTCTAGCACTCTTCACGCTAATATCTAATACTCTTTTAACATTTCAATTGGGCTCGACTTGTGTCGAAATTTAACAGTATCAATCCAAAAGTTTAGGTATTAATCGATCTAGCTCCAAAAAGCTCTGCAAAGTCTAAAGCTACCTACAATTATTAGTAACCAACTTCATTTGAATGTTAACCTATCGAAGCTGTCAGCTTTTTCATTCGCGTTTCGAAACGGCCCAAAATGGCGGAGCGATTAAAAGGAATCGATTAAAAAACACATTTTCGCGGAAAGCGAAGTTGACCGATTTTCGCAGCCAACGGGGTGCAATTTCTCCTTCTATGGGGCTCAATTTTTCACGCGTCATACCTTTACTGTTTGGGAAATAGATTTTTGCGTAGCTTGTCACCGTGTTAATTTCCACGGACCTTTCGCTGCAATTAACGAACACGCGACGGTTTCTTTTAAGCTGCGGAACACGCCGAAGCGACTTGTCGCAAGCTTAATGGACAGCGGGGTGGGTCCTTGCAGGCTGCGAAACGCAAGGGGAATTTATTTGTCGGAGTCTGCGTGAGTTGGTCCGAGGCCATTAGCGCCGAACAGGAAGCGAGTGTAAACATGTTATTCGAATTCCGTCTTCATATCCGTTTGCAGGCGACGACGACGCGACGCTCGCTTCTGAGAAGTGTTCACTTCACGGGGTTGACGAGCGGAGGAAAGAGAGAGAGAGAGGAACGGAGAAAGACGTCTAAAGACGTTGCAAACCGGAGGGAGGGAGAGCCGAGTCAAACTAGGAGGATGACTTGCCGCGGTGAAAATGAGAAAATAAGGGAAGAGGAGAGAGCGAGCGGAGTTGGTTTGAAGTGGAGAAGCTTGCCAGAGCTGATTCCAATTCGTATTGAATTAGTCGAGGATTACGGATCTTGGGACTTTCGACCCTTGACGCTTGGTCGCCTGTAAAGGCACTTTGATTACCGGTTCTGCTGTCTGTTAATCTTCTATCTCGTTGAATCTCTTTCGACGTATATTCTGCAATTCGACAGCAGCCTCCTCTCTTAGATATTCGATACCGGGCTTAATTAAGGCGGAATATTTAGCAACTGTTTGCGTGAAATATTAGCTATCGGAAAAAGATGCAATTTTTGTTTTTTATCAGACACACAAATTCAAAGATTTTGAAGAAACTTCCTGGGGGTTTTGCAGTGAAAGGTAGAATATCTAGGAATAATTCGTAGAAGATATTAGGTATAGGAAAAGCTGCAATATTTTTATTCGGCGGATAAATTCAAATCAAACGTTTCGTACTAGGTATCAGATTCTAAAGAAAGTGTTTGAATTCGTTTCGTAGAGTATAATAAAGAAGTACGTTTTTGTCTAAAGTGTTATGCATTTGTGGGAAATTTGAACGAGCAAGAAATTGTAGAATAGCCGCAATATGCAGAAATATATAAAACATTGAAACTACAGTATGTAAGGGTCGGAAGGGTCGGAAGTTGTCAGCAATGGTTTTGTCCAAATAAATTCACCCTGACGTGATATTAGGTGATACGGTTTTAATAATGCAACTGATCTCGTCTGGTGATCGAACGTAAACTGAAACTCCAACGAAAGCGCTTTCCATTTTATGTGATTTGTTAGTCTTTGATTTTACCCCTGAAAGAGTGCCGCGTTTTTGTCGGCCCCCGACACAAGGGTACACCGCGTTTCTGTCGTCCCCGACACAAGGGTACGTCACGCCGCGACTTTCAAGGATCGGCTGCTACAAGTAGATGTTATAATTTTCAAAGGGCGAAATTAATTTTCGTTAAGTTTCTATTTCCTCTAATTTTGGATACAAATTCACACTCAATTAATGATACGTAGTATTCAAATATTTATACTCGTATCATTTCCATATTAATACACTGCTCAAAACAGTTAGACTATTGGTCTTATTCATTTCGCGACTAATTAATTCAAAGTAAAACTATTCAGACGTTCACTTACATTATCGGAGAAACAACTTTTCGCGTTAGTATTAATCGTAGAATGGCTATCATCAAATTTAATTCTACGTATAGCTTTCGTTCCCTAACATCGGGAGTTAAAGGGTTAAATTTCCCAACAATGGAAGCACGAACAAGGCAAGGGATTAACTCGATCTTCGAATCACAGCCAACTGTTCTCCCACCCAGTTTAACGTTGAAATTATTAAGGATCGATATTCCCTTTCCAATTTAATATTTTACGCGAAATTGTTTAACTCTGTCCACCGTTGGCCAATCGATCTGCTCCGGCAGCTATCTGCTCATCGATTCGCCCGCCTATTCCTTTGCCCATGATGGTTTATCAAAGCAAGATAATCGGACCGGTGGACGGAGGCAAGATAATCGGGACTCGTGTTCGGTTAAGCAGGGGTGCATTAATTTCCGCCATGGTACTCGAGGTAGCGGAACACGTGAACCGTTGCTGCGATAGCCTATCAACGCGAAGATCCTCCGTTTCTGATCACGGGGAATGAAATGACGAGAGATAGGAAGAATTCCCGTGTTCCCGGGGATCGCCGGTAGAATCCCGTTTACGTAGGAAATAGCTTTCCTTGTCGGCGACACGGCTGCTGATCGCTCTTGTATCGAATTCGGTATTGCTGGCTCGCCATCCTCCGCTGCATTCGAGAATTTTCTACCTTGCAACGCCGGAGAATAATCAATGATCCTCTTCCCCCCAATATTGTCCTCCTATGGATTATTAAATTTACATTTAGATTTCTTTATAGTCCCGGGGAAATTGATATTTTAACGCCCTTAACCGAGCAAACGATCGCGCAAGTTTTACAGAAAAATTAGAGGAGCACTTATGGAAGCGAATTAGCTACCTAAATTGAATTAGCTACCCAAGATAGCTAACTATCGTTTGGATCTATCCAAATTGAATTAGCTACCTGCAATGATTTAAATTAATTTCGGCGAAGATCAAGGCTGATTATTAGACTGTGGATCTTTATGCGAATTCGCGGGTTTACAAATTAATTACAGGTAGAACAAATTTCGAGAAAAATTTAATAAATTCCGCGAAGTCGGTTGAACTTGGAAAATTTTTCGGAAAGAGAACCATTTTCATTTTCTCGCCTCGCATTCGAGTATAAAAGCGTCTCCGAAAAAATTTCAATTACTGTTGAAAAAGTAGAGAATTTGTCTTTGGAAATGAGTAAAGGTAAAACTCTGTACGCTTTTGTTCTTACGAAGTTGCAGCAGTTCAAATATCGACATGTTAACGATCCCTTCATTTTGATGCATATTGTATTCGATGGCGTTTACAAATGTTTGCAAGAATTAGAACATTAAATTACAATCGGAGATTTTGTACAGCGAAAAGAATCGCACAGCGGATGTCCGAAAGCGTAGTTCGGTTGGCTTATTCAAAGGATCGATCACTTCTTTTGTGAAATAGAGAGAGCTACCTTACATTTTTAAGGTGACGCGTTCGATAGTTTCCACGAAGTTTCTCGCCGGCGGCCAGCTGACGGCCGATAGTTCAATTTATTTCTTTCTCGAGGCACAAAGGAGCAAAGCTTGGCGGTTTGCGTCCCCAGAGGACGACGGACGCGTCCGTGGAAGATACCGGCAGTGTTGGAAACAAAGGCTGAGAAAGAAGCCAGCCCTGATAGAAATGGCGAAGATGGGTGCTCTCAAAGAACCTTAAAGCCATCGTTCCACTATGGCAACGCTAGGCGACGAATAGTACAGCGCATTATCGCCTATTTCTTGTTAATATTGGTTCTACAGAATCGTAATCGGAATCGATATTGATTGTAAACCTGTTTCTACTCGTAAAACAATTGTATCGTTTCAGTTTTTGATAACTGAAACAGTTACCATCTTTGCATGACAGTTATTAACCATTTGTATTCCGCTGTCTCTCCTACGGAGACGTTCATAATTTATTGCACAACTCTGTTGGCTCCTACATAAATAATAAAAAAAAGGAGAAGGGCAGTCAAGAATTTGGAAGCGAGTGAAAGTAAAGAACAGTTTCATTTTGGATTACACAAGGATAATTTAATGTTGGATTCCGGGTCGCGAAATCGAGTGAACAACACTTTTTAAAATCTACTCAAGAGGTTTTATTAAGACGCTTGGTGATGTACAAAGGTTTGCAGCGGAATCTTTACGCGAGTCCGACAAGAATAGTAATTCCCGATTTTCTGACATTGAGGTCTATATATACAATCTTACAAACTAGAAAAATAACGTGGAAGGGATTGGGGAAGGGATACTGTGGAAAGGACTAGGGCAAAGGTTTTCGGTGACTAACTATTGTGACTGATTGTGAGTAATACCGGTGATGCACTATTTGCAAGGGATTGGAGTCACTAGGTATACAACATTAAGTTCAACTGCGAAAAGTATACCGGAGCTATTGCTAAGAAAATGCTTGGAGTGCAAAGGGTTAATAGGTATTTTATTTGAAATTTGTCAATCCTTCTACTCAACTCCTTCAATTATCTGCGCGTGGCTGTCTCGATACAGAGACTAGACGATGTTACCGTATTCTAGTTGGCTTTAAACTAGCGAGCTAAATCTTGCCGAAAAAGATTGCATCTCGTAGACAAAACGAATTAACTATTGTTTCGCACCACGTGTAGCTTATTGTCGCTTTGCTTAACATTCACGCTTTCATTCGTATGCATCATCGTAGCATATCGCGTGTTGCCTAAACGTTGCCTCGACGCGACGGAACTATGACCTAAGATCCTTTGGTGGCGGATGCTCGGCTTGTTCGGACCGCTGCACTGTCGCGATTCTCGTACTCGATAGATCGCAAGAGTAATTCTCTCCGGTCAAAGGTGAAGCTGGTTCGTAACCTTTATTAGCATTGTTGGCCGGGCATATTTACATTTAGATCGAAAAATGATTTATCGCGTTGTAGCCCGTTATCAGGTGGCCCGCTATCCAAGAGGCCTATGAAATATTCATATCCTTTTCACGTGGCCACTCATAAAATTTTCGCGCCCTCCCCCCCCCTCACCTCTGGGCAGGATTTATGGTCGGGTTGGTAGGTTGCGCGTATGCGGCTGGCCTCTGATTCCGCCCAGCCTCGGTGATTAATTAGCTTCGAGCTGACGGGACCCGCGAATATTTGGAAAACGCTTGTCGCGACCCATCCGCGGCTTTATTAGCCAATCATTCGTTGGCGGGTTAGCGAACTCTCCCGTAACGCGATATTCTGTGTCTAGCTTTCATAATCTACTCTGCGTTCGCAACAGCGTTGCTATGTAGTCATCTATTTTTTGTAATTGAACGATTGCTTCGATAATAGGTACGTTTAATAGGCGCACAATTGATGGTCTCGGTGCAGAAATCACGTGTCAGTTTCATTTTCGACGGACACGATTGTTTAGTTGGGTCTTAAGTGTGCTGTGTTTCACGTAGATTAATATGAAGATTAAATATTCGTGTAATGCCTGTATGCAATAGTGTAGTAATGAACTGTGGCCCAAAGCAATTCTTCTTCCAATGTGGCCGAAGAAACCCAAATGATTCGGCATCCCATACAATGAAACCAATTGGGTAACTTAATACTTGCAGATGCGAAGAATAGCATACTGCGACAAAGGTTTCTTTTACGATACCAAGAAGTTTCAAGCAGTGGAACGTTTGTATCGAATTTTTGTATTGCGATGAAGTGATGCTGTTGCATCGTATTGTGACTTAACGCGGTACGAACTGATTGGGTCGTGGAAGAGTCCACTTGATTGAATGAATTGATTGACCAGTGATCGAGGTTGCTCGTGGGAGAAGTTATACTTTATTTGAGATGTGTTCACCGTCTGACGTCTTGCTGACAACTGATTTCTTCCAAAAAAAAGTGAAGTTTCCAAAGAGGTTGCGGCGATTTGGGGATGGGCATGTTGTTGGGGGTAGGCGAGCGGATTGGTTTTCAAAAATTGGTAGAAATGAAAGGGAGCCGCCCTCTTGTCCGTCCTCAGGTCACCATTGACTTGAGATGACGCGCGCGAATGTCGCTTGTCGAGTAAACGGTTCGCAAGTAATAAAGTCATAAAGTCGCTGGATTTCGAAGGCAAACTAAATTAAGAAAGGGTTCGGTAGAATAATTATACATTTGGCAAACAGCTGCAGAAGGCAGCTGTTAGTCACTTACAAATTTTTCAAGGAAGTAAAATAGACCCGATGGCTTTATGATTCTATTATTGCGCCGCAACAGATGCTAAAATGTCTTTCTAACTGTTCGAGTAAAACGTCACCAGTGCTAGCAGTAGCATGGGAAATTTACTGATATTTCATAGAATAATCGAAGCAAAGATTACTATTAATGGAAAAAGGGATCACAGTTCTATATTCTAAATTGTCTTCAATTAATGGTTATACATCTATAACCCATCTTTCCCCTAAATTTCGTTTCAATATTACACCGATTAAGTTTAGGACAGTATTTATCGTTGACTTGTGGAACACGGAATTTGCTCATTCATCATTTTACCTTATCAGAGTAGACTGCAGATTTTCATGCAAATTTATAAGCTTATAAACAAGTTCGAAGAAGGAGGATCTAAATTAGGGATTGCTTCACCCTCAAAGTATAATAATTCCTATTATCCTGAAACCTAATTTACATGATCTCACAGATCATATACATTCTACGATTCTTCTCACTTTTAAATCTCCAACAAACGCATTAAAAATCCACGCTCTGCTTATCGCAAAGCTCTTCAATTCCCATCGCTCGAATAACGCACCACTGTATCCAACTTCAAACCCAAAGCGAATTGCGAGTGCGTGCCTAGGAGGACTCGAAAACCTTGAATAAGAATCGTGTAACGGAGTACCGTAAAGAACACGCCTTTCGAATCTTCTCATCGTCCTCCAATCATCCCTCATCGTCGCTCGCATTCAGAATGAGGAACATTCCATTCCCCGTGTGATTCGTAACAGCATCGAACGCGAAGTAGGCGTGTCGACGGGAGGGAATCGAGGAATAATCATCGCCCGAGGTGCACGGTTATGTCTGTCGAAGGTATCGTCGCCTCCTCCGTTGCAACTGTGAGTCGAACAAATGAGGAATAGAAGGCCACGCGGGGAGAAGGGCAAGGTGGGGTGAAACGTTGAGAAACGGTGACGAGATACGAGGGGATGGAGGGTTGCCGTCTCAGATAGCGGAAGATAAGTCGTGTAAAAAGTAAAGGGACGAGGAGAGGGGGGAAAGAATGGCGCGGGGGAAGCGAAGAGTCGAGAGATAGCGACAACGTTGGAGAGGGTGGAACGAGTGAAAGAGGGACGAGGATGGCTGGCAGAGTGGCGATGGGTGTTACGGACCGATAGAAGAAGAAAAGGGGGATGGTTGGAGAGACAAATTTACTTGGCTGGCTGCAGGCGGGGAGGGGCGAGAAGAAACGAAGGTGGCGACGAATAGTTGCGAAAGAATTTCTTATTAGATTGGAAATTGAAATAAACCCTCGACAGAAACTCGAAGCTTCTCGGCTACAATGACAATCGTCGACGTCGTTCGGATGCTCGATCGTGTGCGACGAGGAGCGCGTGGAACGAGTCGATGAATTCGGCGCGGGTAATTGCATAGCGAAACTATTCGGTGCGTTTTTTTTTCTTTTTTTCCGAGGCTTCCCACTCCGCCTGTTGTCCAATCCCGGCGTCGATTTTCCTTGCGCCGCGCCGTACGCAAATAAATAAACGCGTACAGGGGAACTCATTAACGTTGAAGTAACGCTAAAGCGAGAGTTGGTTTTCCCCGGCCTTTAAACGCCTCGCTTCTCGCACGCCGGACCAACGGAAGCGTTGGAAAAACGTTAATCAACCCCGCGCGATTTTGCTCGATTTTTCTCAATTTCTCCGCGCGACGCTTTGCAAATTGCGGGCCGGAAAATCTGAAGTCCGGCGAATGCCTTTAGACCGCCGCAGATCAGCGGAGAAATCCTAAATGGCGGTTTACAACACGCTAGGGGAAGGGTAATAGGTAGTAATAGCGGCGGTTCCCGGAGTGGTTGCGGACTCGCGACAACCACGACGACGACGGCGATGCCATTTTCGCCGCAACTCCGCCAAGCACACTCTTCTATTTTTGCATTTAAAATGCAGCCACGAGTTAGCAGCCGCTATGATAAACTTGCCAACCGAGTTTTCGTTGCATCTGCCGACTCTGGCAAAGTGTTTTTCAATGGAGATTCTTCGTCTCTTTTGTTTCCGTGCAGCTTGACGTCCAATTTCCCGCGGATAGCAACGGTAGCGTATTCTGAAGTTGCAAGAAAATTGCGTGGCTGTTAATATACGTTTAACTCGTGAGCACGGATATGGAAATATTATCGCAATCGTTATCAGTCTAAATAGTAGCTGCGTTTAACAGTGAAGCTAACCAGATGGTCTAAAGGATTGGTTTTTCATAGATAATTTGCTATGAAAATTGCATAAACTTACAGGGATGCATTTTTAAGAATATTCCGCGATTCGCTATACGAAATATAAATCAGGATTTATTTCACATGGATCGTATATTTTTTCTAGCATCTATCATTTTTATTTCTTCGATACAAATAGGTATACTTTAGCCATCGATAATTTGACACCTTTTTTATTGCGTTTTTAATTTCTTCCGTCGTATAATAGTATCCCAGTTACATTATTATAGCGAGTTATTTTAAATTAGGGCTAATCGCTTTAATACACTCGTGAGCAAAATTAAGGGATCAAAAAATTCGGATGGAAAACATGCCAATCTTTGAATGACTGTAACTTCGTAAGCAAGCATCGTATGGCGATCAACTTAGGCTCATTTTAAAGTTTAAATCCCCTACGTTTACAGAGATGAGCAGATGTCTTTGGAAAATTTTAGTATACGAAAAAGTAGAGTGAAAATCTGATGGTAATTTTTTGTAAAGGGGAAGAATTAACGGATGAAAAAGTGTTCAATATTCGAACTCTTGTATCTTCGTAAAGAAGCATCGTACGATTACCAACTTGGGCTCATTTTAAAGCTTGAAGTTTCTACTGTTGCATGAATTAACAAATGATTTATGAAAATGTTCTCACATCGAAGAGTAAAGTGAAATATGATACGAATTTCGTTGAGTCCACGATATTCTCGATACAAGTGCACAGTATACTTGGCGTTCTCTTCTCCATCCAGTTCAATAAATTTCTAAAAATTCCGATCTAATTCGATGTATCTTCATTTATCCTACTGCTTTCATTTAACCACGCATCTGTGATTCCTTATCTTAATCCGTTTCGTGCGTCCCCGATTTCTTTCGTCTCGACGTGCGTAACAACATGGAACTCCCTTCGTACAGCGTGCACAAGATACGGAGGAAATATGGCGAAAGAGGAAACACTCGAGCGTGTAGTTGACGAGAAAGATTCGATGGGAAGGAAAGATTCACAAGAAAGAGAAGAAGGTATATCGTCTATTAGGGGTTGTTTCGTCTTACGGCTCTCGGAAGATGCTCGCGCTCCCATAAGATGAAAGACAGAGGGGAACACAGAGTTATTTGTCACTTTTCTTTCCGCGGAATTGGCGACTGCTCTCCGTGAAATCACCATCCACGACGCGAGTAGGGAAAAAAAGAGGGTGGAACTGAAGCCTGACGGTGATTTGCTTAAATGAGGCGAGTCCAGAAGGGGAAGCTTTATCGAGGAGACTGAAGAGTCCATGATTTTTCCCGGAATTATTGGTGCTCTTGAACGGGGAAAAATTGTTATCCCCGAGAAGATTAAATTCTTGAAGAGGTATCCTGAGGACGCTTCCTTCAATCTGCTAAATCCAGTCTTAACTTTGTCTCTTACTTATTCGTCTCTGCAAAATTGTTTCGACCGCTTGGATATTCTTTAATTTAACCCTTCCTCTACCAAGGACGTATATATACGTCCTGAAAGATTCAGAAGTCACTTGGTAAAATATACTTATAATAATAATTTATACTGTCTATCGTAATTAATTAAATGAAATGTGCAAACGTTTACAGACGTGCCGCGTTTGTAATAATGAAAATAATCTCCAACTATGCTTATAGAATTCGTTCAATTTTAGAGTGCCGTAACGAAGGGGTTAATTTATTCAACATATGGGTAGATACTCAATTTTTACAAGACATCCTACTAGTCGAAAGAGATAAAGCGTGCTACAAAAGAATGCAATAGAAAAGAGAATACGAAATGGAGTAAGATAACAGGGAAACTGAAGAGTTAGACAAAAAGTGCTAAGTGTTACAGCTCTGCACAGTAGGCATAGCAGAAGATAGTCAACATTCCAGTGAGTAATTGTCGACAAATTCATAAGACGAAGGGTTAAAGTTCCATTCGCGGTTAAAAGACGAGAGAAGTTTGATTTAGATGTCTGCACGATGATGCACCGTAATAGTTTCCCAAATTAGGTGTCGAGAGGGTGTTGGAATAATTGCTGCGTCGACGATGGGGCATGTCGAGCACCGATCGAAAAGGGATTAAGGGTTTGACCCATTTGCGAAGATCAAGGTTCATAATAATGGCAGCATTTTTTCTTTTCAAAATTTTCGCAAGCTCGCGGAGAAAATAAGACCATTAAGATGGTGTCGCGCGGTTCTGTAACTTGGTATTAATTCTCAAAAGCGACGCGTTGCTACAGCAATTATTTCCTAAGAACGTCAGGCTAAGCTATGAGTTATGCTCAACCAGAGCGGCGCATTTCCCAGCCGGAAATCCGGGATTCCAGTTGCTAGATTTCGCTCGGTTCGTTGGATTCGATAGAAATTGCTTCGCCTTGGCGTTCTCGAATAATCTTGGGGCGCCAACCCTTCCGCTAAGCAGTTCTGTCACGCTCTGGCAAGCGAATAAAGATCGCAGTAGAAAATTCTGTGTTGGTCGGACAACGCGACCTAAGTCACTCCTTCAAAAAATTAGAGTTTACGTATTAACCCCTTGACGCTCGAATTTGTCCCTATTTTACGGATCAAAGGTAACCAAATTTCGTTGCACAAATTTACAATTAAAGAATATTAACGGTTTAAGAGTTTTTAACGGTCCACGAAAGTACGATGGTCAAAATAGAAAACGGCGATGGCAAAATAGAACAGGAACAGAAATCGCTAATACTAGTAGTGCAAATCGATATAGATTAAGCGAATTCACTGGTGGGTTTGTGCGTTAAGGGGTTAACATGTTCGCTAGCAGTGTCGTATAGGTGTGAAGCGCCGTTTTCATCGCGACGCAATGGAAAACTAGATTTTCCAACACGTTTCACATGTTTGACACGCTGGAAAACTAGATTTATAGTTGCTTTCACCATATTTTAATCGCATATACGTTACCGGCCAAAAGTTTGGAAGCACTGCATTTTGAGAAGTATGCAAATTATAAAAAGATGCTATTCCAAGCTTTTGCTGCATTATTAAGTGGACTAATTAATTTTGAGCCTTTAGAATTTCATAGGATTCAATATTTATTCACAGAAAATCGAATGCAGCTTTAATTACATTTTTTAGAAACAAATTTGTCACTCGAAGAATGGTAAAGATACCAAAATCGATAGATAAAGATAAAGATACCAAAAGCTTAAAGATAAAAGATTTTAATTAATTGGTACACCTAATAAAATATCCAGTCCCAATTTCTTTACGAAGTTAAACTGTTTTATATAAGGTATTTGATTAATTGCTACGTTAACAGTTTCGTTAACATCTCTTTAAAAAATTATTCAGGCTGCTACGAAATACCGATTCAATTTTCTAACTTGAAGAAGGAAAACAAAGGATGGCCCAAAGAAAATAATTAAACTTCAATTCTCTCATACGTCTCGGAACGCTGGATGGGATATTTTAACTTAGGAGTGCATTAGTCACCCGTAGAATCGAGGGGGTTAACATTTCCCTGAACAGCTTCTCAAATTCCACCGTTTTCGCCCCCGCGACGCATGCACGTCTTTCACTTCGTGTCTTCCCCCGATAATCGTAAAATCGGTGAAATTTGCAGGAGCGAAGCATTGGACGTGTAAGAGGCGTCCGAACTAATTGAAACAAATCTCTCCTTCGGGGGTTGGCGAATATCTTCGACATCCAATAACGTCTGTCAGCGGTAGTGTCACCTATTCAGAATGCCGGTCGCGCGGATATCACGAAAGCGAGCATCATCCATATCAGCTGTAATAGGAAAGTCGAGCATCGATCTGCGGATTTTACCAGGCTCGTTGAATTCGGCTGCAATTAGTGGCTCCCGGACAAGGGGAGGGTAGATTCGTCGACGCGAATTCCTGCACGTTCTTCTCCCAAGGATTCGATTCCCGTCCAATAATCGCGCGCTGGTTTTGCCGTGTGTCGGGCCGCATATAAATCAACCACCGGAGAGGGGAACAACGTTCTCGCGTGAATTGGAGCGAGCCAGCAGGCAGCAAGCACGCGATTACAGACCGCGTCCGGATCAAGTGAACCGTGCCGCGGCCAGAAATTTCCGATCGTCGTTTAATTATAAAATTTAAACGAACGGGGCGACTCGGCTTCGCTCCGCTCTGCTCCCAGCAAAGGGGGAATCTGGTTCAGCTGGAATCCCCCCCCCCTTCCCCCTTCCCCATTCCTCATTTGAAATTCCTGCATTTCGCGTATCGCGTTTCCCAGTTGGGAATTTTATGCCAAGACGCCCTGCTGTTAGCTTGCAATTTTGTGTAATAACGATTATACTTCGCCAGCCATAACAAAGTTACATTGACGTGGTTGTTGTAAGGCTTGCGACTCGCAAAGGTCGCAACTTTTCTACGTTATATCGTAGAATATGTCAACATGTGGTTTTAGCAAATAATTTTCCAACTTTCAGAGGGGTATCTGTACACTCATGAGGAAAATTAAGGGATGAAAGAATTGCCAATCTTTGAACTGCTGTAACTTTGTCACAAAACATCGTACTACACTAAACTTGGACTCATTTTAAAGATTAAAGTCTCTGCTTTCACTCAGGTAAATAGACCTTTTTTAAACATTTTCTTACTTCAAAGAGTACAGTGAAAAAGTAAAGGTCTTCTTTAAATGACTTTTCTTTAAAAACTTTGACAAGTTCGAAAGATTCTGCGAATCTTAATAATGTTTTCTTGCGATTCATTTTGCCCTGTGTTTGTAGAAAAAAGTCTGCTCTTTAAAACGAACCGCAAACGTCGACGTGCGATTTTTTTGTTGCCGAGTTATCGCTGTTTGAATTTGAATCTAAAAAGAGAATGGAACGTCTGAACCAAACACCCTTCGATTACCCTTGAAGATAATCCTTTGCATCTAGTTGCAAAAGCTATTATTCACTTCAATACCGTGCTAGATACAAAATATTAAGATATCATTCAGTATTTGCATTCGCTATACCAATTACAAAAATTCCAAAGGAAATTAAAGGGGCTACATTAAATTCTACTAAAAATATCTACTAAAAGTATTTGTTCCATCTTTTCTATAATCCGAGTCAGAAGTGTGACTGGCGGTTTTATAGCACACGGTTAACGTACTCCACGAGTCGCGACGAACGCGGCCGAAATTCCATTTCCATGCTCCTCCAATCCTCTGCCGACGAAACGCTCCGACGTCGGACAGGATGATTGGCGATTTAGATTCAAAGAGAAACACATAAAGGGGACGGGAACTAACACGCAAAATAAGGGAGATAAGAGTGGATGGTGTCGCGACGACGACGAGGCCGGAGGGAGATGATTAGACCAGGAATATGGCGTTTTAATCGTCGCGGACGTTACGAGGGTGGGAATTCGGGGCAGCCAGGAAATGGAGCGTACGCCAGGCCTCCCTTTGGTTGTTCCTGTTTTAAGCCACCGCGGTTATACGCAGTCGGAATCTCGATGCTCCGCAGGGACGCCGTCCGTTATGACCGCGCCAGTGAAATCGTATTTCTAACGCGGTCGTTTCTTGTCACCATTCAAGTGCGGCTTCCGTAACGACATACATATATGGCGGCGGTGGCTGCGGCCGAGATAACCGGAAAGTATCGCCGGCGGACTTGGAATTACGCGAAGGAGAGGGCTTCCGTGTCTTTGCCGGGTGTCGATCTTTCTTACCACCCCACCAACGTTTCAAATTTATTGTATTTGCCCGGCCATTTTTATCCTTCGTCAGGCGAACGCCTTTTCCCTTATCGGCTGCCACTAAATTACGTGTATAGCTTCGAAAGCCGTTGCATATTATTAAAGGGACTTTGTGCGGTGGAGATATTATGGCGCGATAGGGGACGATGTATTTTTCAGCAAGAAATATTTAAGCCCGAGGAATTTTAACCTCGCTTCTACTATATTTTCTTCGACAAAGAGTCTGACCCCTTCCTCTCTGCTCACTGGGGTTTACCTTTCCATAGTCGTCGGATTTTAAAGTCTTTCGAACGCGAAGCCGGGTTGACACTGAAAGGATCAGTCTCTGTTTGATCCTCTTAAGTGTGTCTCTTTTTTCAGTTTCGAAATGATCCGTGAAGATTAATCCGATATCGTTATTACTTTCTATTGGGTTGCGAGGCATTCGTTAGGACTCGAAAATTCTGCCGCAGAGAAACGTTTCAGCTACCAATGAAAAATGGTAACGAATCGTTGATCAGTGCGGTACATGCGCAATTAACTAAACTCGGTTCTGAGGTTGCGCGTAAATTATTTCGAAGGCGCTAATAAAACTGGACGAACGTATATTGCAACCCAAAAATTAAACGGTCGTTCCTCGCGTTAAAGTAGACGTTTCACCGACTCTCGAGTACATGCTTGCAATGAATTCTTGTTCCAAGTTTAAATCGATCGCGGGGCGAAAAACAAACGACAGGTACGTTCGAAAGGAAGCCGTCGAGTTACGGGGGCGAATTATTTCCCTCTCCGTTGGGGTAGTAAAAAAATGTGAAAGTTAAGGAGCGGCTGGAATTAGTTTTCCTACTCGCCTAACGAACTTCGTGCTTCCACCATTTACACGGAAAGTTAGGTGTAACGCTTTTTTCCCACCGGCTGCCTGCTGTGGAAAAGTATCCCGGAAGAATTGCGGTCGAATTAAACTAAACTATATTAAATGTTAGTACGGTTACGTGATATAAACCCGGTTAATTAAAGCTACAGAAGTTCTTGATGTTATAACGAATCTCCCTTTACCGTGTACCTCCTCGGGGGAAACTCCACGGCACAGAGAAACATGCGCCTTCTCCTACCGTTCCATCCGCTACGAGTAAGATATTAAACTATTTCTTGGATAATTTGTTATGTAAGCTGGCGTGCAAGTTTGCCGAATTCTGGCTACAACGGCTGCTCCATCACTGCCACCGCCCCTTACAACGTTGCTTAATATCCCTCTCGTCGCAGATGCATATCGCAACTCTTTCCCAGCGACGCCGGTTACTTAATCCTTTACAGAACGGCAAAAACTCCGCTGCGGATGTTTATGCATTTATGGAGAACTTAAATATGCAAACAGGCACACGGTTCACGTATACGGTGGCTACAAAAATACCGACTAAATTGTTCCGTCGCTTTCGAAACCGAAAGCTACGAAATAAAGAGAATTAACAATGAATTGTTCCCTTCGAATTAAAGTTCTGCCAGTTGAAGGTATTTATTAGAGGTAAGCGAGACCTTGATTATGTTGGTTTGAGACTGGACGAGTATTTTACTCGAGATCGAGACGACGCCCATCGAGAATTGAGATCCTAGAAATTGTTTGCAAAATCTCGATTGCTCTGACTCTTCTTACGGGGTTTGTTATACGTAGTGTAACTACATCTGATAATCTTCGAGGTATTTTGTAAAATATTCTTATTGATAGGATATATACAGTATATAATACTTTTACTCTAATTTTAAGAGCATAAAGCATGGATCGAAAATTGTGCACAAAATAAATGATAGCTGAACCACAATCCTGAGATTCTCTCCACACTTTTGAGAATCTCAAGATTCTCTTTCGAGAATCTCGACTAATCAGATACTTTCGAGGTCTCGTCTTATTCCAGTCATCGAGACTTCGATATTTTCGATATTGCACTCTAGTATTCGCAAACGATAACTCCTCTTTCGCAAAAGACTGACTTACACTCTGACTCTGGGAATCCTCCCATTTTATTAGCCTAAGTTAGTAAATTTCATTCGTGCCACATCGATGAACAACCTTTTCCATTTCTCTACTAACCGAACCACTCCTCTCTTGCATAATTTACGCCGCTTTAAAAAAAACGCCAGAAGGAAGCGGACCAAAGTTGCAACGCGATACTTAAGCAACCGGTTCTAATTCTCCCTAGAGCGGATGTTACTCGCTTCGCGAATAATAAATCAAATAGTTTACAAATAACTCGTTAGCCAGGGTAATACTTTAATGCTCGGCGGATGCGGAGAGTAAGGGGGAAGTTTGCGTGAAGTTGTCGACGAAGGAGGTCCCCTAGGTGCGACGACAAAGGGGTCGGTGTGTTGTATTATGCGCGATCGTACGCTTAACTATCGCAATATCGACGGACACGTAGCGTGCCTAACTTACGGTTATTCCCGTTTCGTCGACACCCTCCGGTTACGGAAAAGCGATATTAATATCGGATGTAAGCCCTGGCCTGCATTCAAAGGACCGCTCGGCCCGCTGCCGAGCCCACGTAAGACGATTATCGCAAAGCCCGCCGTATCGCTGGCATGCTAATTATGTCAAAGACACGGAATATACAATTAACCTTTGTCAACGCCACCGATCGTTCCTGGCATGCCTGCCCACCTGTCTCTCTGTCCATCTTCCCTTTGTCTTCCTCCTTCGACAAAGTATCGCCGGACTCCGCATTTTTGTGCATTTCTGGGAAATTTGATTTAATTACGGAATAGTCTGCCATTAGTACAAAGAGAACGCAAAATTTGTAATAGTAAAAGATAGGAGAGAGTTTGAAAGTAAGTTATAAAGAAGCATTACTTAGCGAACATTTAAACGAAAGAGGGGAGGAGTAGGAGTCTTCGAAAATATTATAACTTTAGTAAGCTTTATGCTTCCTTTACATTAGCTGCAAATTTTGGATAAAAAATAATGTATAAAAAAAAACGTTGCATTGGTTTCATCTTAAAGATACGAGTTCTTAAATTTTGTAAACTATTATTGGATGTTTAAACGTAGCTGCCAAATGAAAAGGCAGGTATTTAAATGTTAAACCCTTGCTCTACAATATCGAGTCACGCTCATTCTATCAATTATGGCACAGATTTAACAGAAACGTCTACTATTAAGAACGAAATTTAATTTGAATTCCAATTTCAGCATTGCGACATGACAGTCAACGCAATCAAAATAAGTGATAACGAAATAATCGTAGAGCAAGGGGTTAATAAAAGTATTTTCCGCAAGGATCCGCAGTCTAGCAATTAATTTTTCTTTCCGATGGATCAAAAGGAATTATAATTAACCGGTTGCCATTATAGTTACGGTGCGTGCATTGTTATACGGACTAGGGACAGAAACGTGCGCGCAAAATAGCGTGGAACGGAACGCGTTAACTAACAAATCACCGGCCATTTCGAATAAACAGCGCCTCGTGGCAGGTTTCAATTATTCCGCGACAAAAGCGTGGGACGCAGTTTTAATTCGTTGCTCGTTTGCGACAAAAGCTCAATCCTGGCAGATTTCATTTTCAATGTTTTGCGTGTCTCCAACGAAATATTCCTGTCATCGTTCCCTCTTCGCGTTTACGCAACAACCCCTTGTCAACGAGTGCCGGAACAATTTTCATTTCGAACGAAAAATACGCGCGTGTGTTGCGCCTCTCTCATCGGCAACCGCGCGAGGAGAACGCAATTTTAATTAACCCATTAAAGCGGACAACGTGCAGGCGACAGTCTACTCGTTGCTTCTTTTTTCTACTTTGAAAAATTACGTAAATACCGTCCGGTCTGCCGTTGATGGCCATCATTCTATTGAATTCTTCCAAGATACAATGCAGTCACCCCTTTTTCATTACATTCCGATACACCCTTTTCGCGTAGACTTTGGAATTTTATATAGAAGCTATTTGTTAGTCCGCTGAATTCTGTAACACTTTAGTGGGCAAGTTTTTTTTCGGTTCGTCGGCAGAAAGCGACAAGCTTCTAAATTTAGGAATTGTTAGAATACAAAAAGTTTGAATAAAGTATCACGCGCGTGTATATGCTTCGCAGTCGAGAACTTCCGCAAGAATGCCCATCTTGGCCCAAAAAGGTTTTTCCTTCCCCTCCACGGAAACTCGGGGACCCTCAATTGTTTTTATGGCGGGCCTGGCGTCGTAGAGTCGGCCCCTTCCCCGGTCCTCGCGTCAAGGGTGAGGATTTCGCAGCCACATGCGCTCCGCACGAGGACGGGTTTAGAATTTTCCAACAGAATGTTGCGCCATGGTTCTATTGGAAATATAGGTGGAGGAATTTTATAAAATAGAAAAATTCAGATACTTTTGATTCTAAACTTTGTCTTTATTTAAACACGTGGAAGGTGCCCGTGGAAGGTGGTCTTTACAGCACGAAAGAAACTGTTAGAATGACGAGAGGTCAGTGAGTCAGTGAAGAAGGATTCGTCACGTACCCATAGACCACATCGGTCCCAAACTTCGTCTAAACAATTCAAGACGGGACACAGTTGCACCCTCTTGAGCTGTGTCTCGTAAAGAAACGCAACACGCGCAGAGATGGTTTTTGTAAATGAAAAACTTTCTCTTCTTGAAAGAGAAAAACCAACAGGTTCTGTCGTTTTTAATGGAGTACAATGGCGTACAAGTACCCTTCGCCAAGATAGAAAAATTAATAGTGCAAGGAAGCACGAATCAAGCAAGTCTATAACATATCTACGATCTTTAGTAATTTTCAACCTAATTGGTTTTTCATTTTTGTGTAAAGTCTTCCTGCGAATCCTAGTAATCGTTACTCCGACTTTACCCTAATTGCTATCAAAACTCTCTGTCGCACACAAATAATTCCCCCAAATTCGTAACGAATCCTAGTAATCGCTTCTACTTTGTCCTAATTTTTATCAATATTTCTATCGCACGAAAATAATTTCCCCAAAATCCGCAACGAATCCCAGTCATCGCTTTTACTTTGCCGTAATTTCTATCAAAATTCCTATCGCGCGAAAATAATTCCCCAAATCCACGACGAATCCTACCGGTCACTGCAACTTTGTCCCAATTTCCATCAGAATTTCTGTCACGCAAAAATAATTCCGGTGACTGATGGCGGTTCATAACGAATGCGTGCGGTGAGCCTAAACGTATCTATCCAGGTGTCATCCAAGTTGGAAGGCAGTGTTTATCCGGGCAGGGCCGGTACAAAGTAGCGGGCGGAAAGTGATGAATTCGCATTACACATCGGGACATTCCATTATTTCCGGGGCGACCGCCGCGCCGCGCCACGCCGCGCCGGGACAAACGAATGGGCCGGTGGTCGGGTGTGTCCCAGTTAATCACGGTATTACGGTGACGGAGCGCCGCTAATGCGACGCCAATTTGCCGTTAAGAATTAATGCGTCCGCGGCGCGGCTTAGCGGCCGCTATAGGGAAAACTCGTCGTGTCCGCGTCAACGGGGATGAAACCGTGACGAGGGAGCTTTCGCGCCGCTCTGCCTGGAAATAATTAAGATTACATTGTCGGCCGGACGTCCGCCGCGTTCAACGTTGGGAATTAAAAAAACGCGTTGTCCTCCTCCTCCGCGTCGTCTGCAGTTCAACTGCAGCTGGCGCGCTTCGAATTTTAATAATCGACCCTCCCTCCGCCGAGTCGGACTTCGCGCCGACCCTCTGCAGCAACGGGATTAGGCAAAATAAAGAATTTTCCAAAGCCATTTTAAATGCCGGGGATTTAAATGCTAAATTCGCTGTTGCGAGGATTTAGTGCGGCTAAGTCGTTGCTGAATTTGTTTCAGTTACTTGGTTGTCGCGCGTAAAATTTCTTCCCGATAATCGAGGACGTTTCTGACATAGGGAGCATTTTTGGTAAATAGTCTTAAATGAAATTCCGTACGTCTGTAAATATTCCTGTAAAATTTAACCCTCTATTGCCTCAACTTTTACGACGAGTTAAAGAAAATGTATATGGCGGTTGTTCTATTTAAATGTTATTATGGTAATGAAATAAATAACAATATAACGATAGGCAGTGTTATTTCATGAATTTTGTCGCGACGCGACTTTAGGCGTAGCAGTTCAAAGGGGCTGCGAAACCGTTTTATGACTTAGCCTGCGACCAGAGAACAATACGCGGCCTGCTGACCACGTGCGTAGGCAAAAATACCGTTGCTAGGAAAACGGTATCTTTTAGCAGGCCCAAGACAGAGACTACGCTCTCTACGGTTCCACCACTGCTATCCCTTCTCCTAAACATAATTGTTACCCAAATGTTTCGACACCAACCCTCACGAAGTTCAGTTCGCCACCTCTAGTCACACAGAGCAGTTTACAAACACGAGTCAAGCACATCACTGCGTTATACACAACACACATTCGTTCAAACACACCGACACTCAATCTGAACAGTCGTAAGATTAACCCTTTGCGGACGGCGAATAATAAAACTTAAAGGAGTATTTTGACTTTGAATTCCAAGCCTTACGAATTTCTAAGCTTACGAATTCCAGGTCAACAAATTCCCAAAACTTTGAAGCGTTTATCAACGATATTAATTTAAACTTTCTGCTTTAACAGTAAACGTGCGTCAACAAAAACCAGGAAAGTGGCGATTATTTGCAGACACTCGTTCGCAAAGGGTTAAATCAAGGCATCTTAAACATTCGCGAGTGTCATTTTATTTTCCAAACCCACCCGTTACCTCATTAAGTTGAAGTAAGGGCAGCGTTGCCAATGTATCTATCACGGCCGATACGGTGACGCAACAAATTTTATACCTGCTCCCAGATGGGAACTTCGTACAGGTATAAAAAACGTTCACCAAATAAACTATTACGTTTGAAATTAAGTAACGGAATAATGTAGAGGGTTAAACATAATATTTCATTAATTAAGGCAAATACAAAGATTTCTTCTTTACTTGGCACTATTTTAACTCTTTCGATACTAAAGACGACTATAGTCGTTCGTCGAAATTTCACGCTAGTTAAGAAATCTGGCTAAATCTAGTAGGGTAGTTTAACGTTCCTAGGTTTCTAGTCAATTTAATGTTCGTTAAATATTAATTGATTAAAAAACAAACGAGTTGCAAGTAGATGTTAAACTATAAACATGTAACCCAATTGTTCTGCACAGTCTTAGCAAATTGATGGCCAATTTCGCTGTAGCCAAAGGGTTAACGAAACGTGAACAAATTTACTACTCAACCCGATATTAACACATAAATATACAGCATCGTATTACGGCACAATAATCGATAGTAATTAACGAATTGTTCCAATGCGATACTCGTAAAGAATCTGATTTCTGGGAAGCTTGTCGAAAACTGAATGAGAAACGGGAGGAAAGCGGTTCGCGGTTGCTTTCCAAGAGAATTCTACGGAACTAGATTTTAAGTTCCGCGAATTTAAAAGGTAAATTGCTGCGGCGACGAATTGCTTAAATCAATTGACCAATTCTAGAGACACAATTTGCGCAAGGGATTTTTACTTCTCGGAGGTGTATTAAAGATTTAAGAATGAAGAGAGGGATGGCAGTGTCGTTGGCTCGCAGGAGAATTCGACGAAACTTGATTTAAGCGTCGACGCGCGCAGTAACGAGTGTCGGAGATGCTTTTTCAGCGTCGACTTGTTAGCGCTAGCTCGCGACGACGCGACGCGGTGCAAGTTTGACGTTCCTTCGCCTCCGTCGGCTAACAAGCTCGACGGCGAAAAGTTTTCGCGGCTTTCTACAACCAAAATGAACGTTTGCCAACTATTTTTTTAACCTGGTCCACCCGTGTTCTTTTAATTCAACTCGTCGCTGTCGCGTTGCTGAAAATATTTCTACAAACGTTCGTTTATCATCACTGAAATGGACTTTCTATTCTTAGGGGCGTTTACTGTGCAACAGAGCACCGCTTTACTTTGTCGCTGTTTCTCACTATAGTCGTTGCTGTCATTCGTTTCATTGCTATTCGTATTTATTACCGTATTGCTGTCAATTCGTTATTATAGCAACTGTTAATTTATTGTTATATTACTGTTAATTCGTTACGGAACATTTGACACTTCAGCAACGTGTTTTATTTCTAAGGCATCTAATGTGAAAATCGAGCGATGTCAATTGGCTAACTTGATCGTCTTAATTCGTAACAGTATCAGATTTCTTTCTTTGGGGCTTTTTGAAGAGAAAAGTTTAGATTAAGAAGTCGGTGATAATTTAACAGGTTAAACGAAATACTTGCGACGAAATTGAACAAATTATTCTTGGAACGTAGTCGTAATCAGATGCGATGCGAGATGCGATTGAAAAAGTTATCCTATTTGCAACGCGACTAGAGGCAGTCATTTTGTTGATATAATATTTCATAGACAATGCTATTGTCTGAATGAACGATACGTAAAAGGAGACGAATTTCAATAGCTTCAGTTAAAAGCTATTACTAGACTGAGGATGTTTATGCATAGCTATATTTTAATTAGCAAAATCAAAGAGCTGGATCTTCAATCCAGATGCAATTATACGTACTTAATTTAGGATGTTTTGCGTACAGTTTCATTGCAAAAGTATGCGATCGCGATACATATAAATATTCAATAATAAGACAAAGTAAACATTATATTCTTTTTAAAAATTTGTTTTGTTCTATACACTAATGCTTTAATATCGATTATCCTTACCAGATTAAATAATTTCTTTTATAAACAATATACATAATTACATAAATATACGTTATATATACATATCTAAGTTTCGCATAAATGCACAAACATCCGCAGCCTAATTCGTGCAAAAGAAAATACTATCTTTACACACGGTAAACACTTTGTACCTTTTTTTTTATAATTTAGCCACATCTTTCTATTCGTAATCGAGAAATTTCTCGGCGAATAATTCTCAAGTGAAACGACGTCTTCGCGCGAAGTAAAGCAGCGCAAAATTATGAATAAGATTTGACTGCGTCAGGATTAAGAGTTTGCAGAGGTGAAATGAATATTGGATGAGACGGAGAGAGAGAGAGAGAGAGAGAAAGAGACACTAACTCGGTTAAATGTCTCAAATGAAAATACGTCTTTCAGCGTGGTCCGTTCCTTTCGAAATTTCTTCTATAAGTAGAAATCGATAGCTACGCAATCCGTCGTCCGTGACACTCTCCGCACCGATTACCTACTCCATTGGATCTTAAATATTCCAAAAAAAAAAAAAAAGAAAATCGTTTGCATTATGGATGGATTCCGTGGACTTGCAAAACTTCCTAATCGACACTCGATTATCTCGAGAGGAAAGAGACGCCGAATTAAATTTCCTCTTCGACTTGTCGCGCGATTAACTACTTGTCGTACGATAACGATGCCGTGAATTATGGTGTTGATTTAATAAGGAAAGATTTTGCTTGCAACGGAGATTGAATTTCGTCTCGAATTCGATCAACAATGGCGTATACTCCGTGGCAAACATTAGGAAGTTTATAATACGCTCTTCGATCGAATTAAAACATTAGGAAACTTCAAGCGCCAAATTGTCAGGGTTTGAGCTGCTGCAATTTTGGTAGGGATAGTCGTACGATACTCCGCTTGGACACGTTTTAAAGAACAAAGGGTCTATTATTTAACTATCCTTTAACTAGATTTCCAAAGAAGCTTTTAAACTTGGATGCTGGGTAGAAAAACGAAGATGGTTGTTTTCCTAAATAAATATTTCAAGTTCAAACGACTGCGCAAGGGTTAATAAATTTTTTTCTGGCCATTCGTTTTACAGTTTATTTAAAGGGAGAAATCTCCCCTTTAAAACGAGCTACTAACAGTTTATGTACAATTTTTTGTTGCCGAGTTATCGCGCTATGAACGAAGTCTCCCCATCACGTACTTTAGGTTATTCTAATGCCGGCGATTCACTTTTCATTCGAAGTGCCATAACTCGGCAACAAAAAATCGTGCATGAATTCTTGGCAGCTCGTTGTAAAGGTTAAGCTTTCCTCTTCAACTTTGTTGTAAAACGAATCGTCAGAAAAATTTATTAAATTCCGTGGAGTCGTTCAGAAATTAAATTTCAACATGGATATGTAAATTATTATATTATACTTTATTAGATAGTCGTATCAGAGTAAAGGAAGCTTATTTTATAGGAAAAACTATAAGGAATACGATAGTATTTTTTTCGGATTTTTAAAATCGTTACCTTCAACCTCAATTCGCGACACAAAAGTTTGCTTATAATTTGCAGCATAAAAAATAAACGTCTTCAACTTAAGAAAAATGTATCCGAATAAGTCGTACCTTTACGGTTAAAACAAAAAGAAAATAAAGTTCGTATCTTTAATAGTTTCGGAGATAAAAATACTTTTACTTAAAATACACCCGCTGAAATTTGCAAACTTCAATGTCCTGCAATTCTTAAACAATTTCATTATTAGCCAAACGATGGCTTAAACCCCCCATAATTTCGCTTATGCCACAACATATGTCAACTCGAACAAAATCCAAGACATCGAGGGGAAAAACAAATGATCGACTTGGCGTGGAATAAGCAAATAAGCATTGGAACCCATAAGCATCCATAGTCTACCAGTTGTGTTCGTAAAATAGCAAACGATCGATGCTCAGCTTCGAAATTAGACGCTGCACGTGTATTGCAACGTTCACGAAATACGATTCACGATGGTCTGGGACGAAAATGGTCTAAACCTTAGGAGAAGACGCGAGTGGCTCGAAAATTCGAAGCGTCGAAGATTAAACTAGGCGAGTTAAAGCGCGGATGGTTAAGGGAACGCTGATGAGCGCGTTTCCATCACCCTTTACAATCGACTGCCGTCTCTCTGCGGCGTGTTTCGAGTTTATGTAATGCACGCGGCGGTTGCGTATTCCAACCGTGTACGTGGATATAGTCCGAGCATAAATTAACCGGACACTGGCCTGTTTGCGTAGGTAGTTGTTGGCGTTGGGACAGTGTGCGCTCGGACCGTTACACGCCTCCTCCGGAATACGTTCGAAACAATTTCATAGAGCGTGCGTGCACCGCAGCCTAGCTAAATCGCTACTTTGTCTGCCGCCATTCCCGTCAAATTGTTGTCGCACGATTGGCAAGATTATTCAATTTATCCGTTGACATCTCGCCTGTCGAATTTAACCTCTTTGATGTCTGCACTAATTTCCAATTGCTCGCCGCGTCCCTTTGCCTCTCGTAACAGAGGCTCCTTCGCGCTTTTCGTCGACGAAATTGCAACGAGAAAGATGTCGTGTACGCGTTTTCCACCGACGATGTTCGGTGGTTAAATTAGTACGTCGCACGCCGAATTAACTTTGTGCGAATTTTTAGTTTAATTAAGTGGACTGTATTCATTTGTGGAAATCAATGTAGTGACTCGAAATATGATATATACTCTTTATTTGCTCATGTTCGAAGTTCTTGTTAGCTCTCCCGTTTTCTCGTGAGCGTCGTTATTTATACATTTTTTGTTGGGCGTGTAATTACGAGGTAACGTTGATTCGTTCGGAAAAATTGTGAGGTGGGAAAGGCCAGCCCCTACAAGAAGGAGTAGTACGGGGACGTACCAAAATTACGGAATTTGGGAAATCCCGCTGGTCACCCGAAGGTAGCGCTATGCGCCTTCGATTGACCGTGGCGCGTAATAAATCTGGTAAGCCGGGGTTTGGAAAAAACAGTCATAAACAGGGTCGACGAGTAACTTCTAAAACATCTGGCACAGGGAGATAGGAAAGACAAATTTCGTTATATGATGGTTCTTGAATGGTTACTGTTGTTAAAGACAATTATTAAGATTCGGCGTTTCGTTTTGGAGGCCATAAAATAAGGCTCGCAACGCGACAAAAGTCTCGCATTCCAGTTGGCGGATCACAAAAGCTGAAGATATTGGACGGTGACACGCGTATATTTTTGTTCCATTCTTGTTTAACGCTTTTCAAATCGTATCCTTGTAAATTCGTTATAGGGTAAATGTACCCCGCGTACTGCCTCTTTAAGGTTCGCGCGTTTTAAACTTTGTTTAACTATTTTGGAACGTCGTTAACGTAAGAATCGTTCCAGTTTGGAGCATAATATTGTTCAACCGCTCTTTTATTTATAAACATTGCTTTATATGTTCAATATAATACATTCATTACTACGTAATTGAGAACGTAAAACAAAGTCCAATGTCCTTAATACTGTCACATGAATACTTTTCATTTAAATAGACACACGTTTTACATATATTAACACGTCAGTTTATGTAACAGATATAAGATGTATAATAAACGTCGCGCCTTACTGAATTATGACACGTTCCATACTTTATAATTACATTGGTCACGTTTTAATGTTCAACGGCACATTTACCTCCTAATATTTATTTATAAATATTAAGTGCAAACGAATATACAATGTCTATGTGTCGTTACGTAAACCGAAGTCCAAGTTTAGTATGAAAATTTGTTTGCTTACGATTATTTATAAGTCACTTTGCTATTAAATAAAAGAATTCAAGTGGCAGTTATAGGAATAGTGATAGTACGTGGGTAATTTACCCTATTTATTTGCAAGCTAGGAAATTTCTTGCGTAAATTAATGCACGTAACCTTGACGGATTTATGCAATCCAACGACACGCTGCCAAATTTTTAGTGATCGGAATGCCAAATAATTAGCGAAATGAAACGCAAGGGTGAGGAAAGTTGAAACCGAAAGTTCGGATAAAAGAGTGGAAAAAGAGGAGAGTGGCGAATTTGTGAAATACATTACCAGCCGAAAGTTTGCGACTACTATGCATATTAATCCTGCTACGGTCTGTGAAATTTTATTCAACTCGATCCCATCCTTTTTTCCTTTAGAAATGCCTAGAAATAATTTGAAAAACTTGTAAGCGGAAATAATGCAATCGCATAGGGTAAATGACCCACGTACTGTCACTGTTCCTATAACTGTTACTTGAATTAGTTTATTTAATAGCAAAGCAATTGTATATAGAATCGTAAGTAAACAAATTTTCATACTAAATTTGGACTTCGGTTTACGTAACAACTCATAGACATTGTATATTCGTGTACACTTAATATTTATAAATAAATATTAGGAGGTAAATGTGCCGTTGAACATTGAAACGTGACTAATGTAATTATAAAGTATGGAACGTGTGATAATTCGGTAAGGCGCGACGTTTACTATAGATCTTATATATATATTATATATAATATATATTTATATTATATATAAATTATATATAATATTCCAACCTATATTTTGAACATCCCATTTCTTTCCAAATTGCGACGCATTTCTACGAAAAAAAAGGACACGATTCAATTAAATATAACCTTGAACAGCACCTTTGGCTAGTAGCGATTTCAACAAATTCGCCAGTATTCCACTTTTTCACCCCCAATTTCCCCATATAAATTTCACCTTTGCACTTGTGCTACTAATTTCGAGTAGCGCGACTATACCGATTGGCTCGCGTAGAATTTGGCAAACAGCGGCGCAGGGGCGAGGTTACGCAAACGCGTCACGGTTAATTGTATTCTATTCGGAGAGTAGAGTAACAATTTGGTAATTGCTTTTCTTGCAAACGAGACGGATCCGTTCCTCGGGAGACCGTGCGTCAGAGAGGCACAGGACAGAGGGTGGTTTGCCTAAGCGCGGTATACCTAACGTTGCCCATTGTCGTCCGTGTACGCGCAATAATTCTGCGTGTCAGGGCTGTATGTACGCGTCCGTGGATTAACCCCACTCGCGCTCCGGGGCTGTTCGTTCCTACGCTCGCATGATCTACGGGATCCGTTGTATTTATTCGCGGCGGCGGCGGCGGTGGCCGTCAATTACCAGCCATAAATTTCTGTTTGCGCGGGCATATTTGTTACGACGCGGCCGCGTAATCTCCGCGGGACAGAATTAGCGGCAATAAGTTCACTCTCAATTTCGTTAACGCGACGGCACGCGGAGAGGCGCGGCGGCAACGTTTGCCGAGCAAATTGTATCTTAATTGCTGAATGTTACAATTAGGAGCGGGCGCCATTTGCCCGTGGATAGACGGCCATATTCGTTGCGCTTCCCGATGCCCACCGCTTTAATTACAATGCCGCTAAATAATTTTCCAACGCCCTCACCGTACTGTTTTCGCGTGACCTCGATTTCCAGCCAACCGTGAAACATCTAGGGTAAATGATCCACGTACTGTCACTGTTCCTATAACCGCCACCTGAATTCGTTTATTTAATAACGAGGTAACGTATAAAGAATCGTAAGCGGACAAATTTTCATACCAAATTTGAACTTCGGTTTACGTAACAACGCGTAGACATTGTATATTCGTTTACACTTAATATTTGTGAATAAATATTGGGAGGTAAATGTGCTGTTGAACATCGAAACGTGACTAATGTAGTTATTAAGTGTGGAACGTGTGATAATTTGGTAAGGCGCGACGTTTACTATACATCTTATATCTGTTACACAAACTGACGTTAATATACACTTATTGACAAAAGTTAAGAGACATGGTACGTATTTGCGAAGCTTTATGTATTTGCTATCTTTTCAGATCCATGGATTTGAAATAAAAGTAGAAGAACTTTTTGTTTATTGATGTATGTGACAATACATATTAATGCTATTGTTAATTCTAAGCTGTGAATCTTAGAAGCGAAAGGGTGCACAAAAATTCGTAAGTGACTACTTTGTTTCTTAACTTTTGTCAGTTTTAAACTTTTTATTTGTCAAAAGTTTTCAAGTGACAGTACGAAGGACCGTGGACTTTGTTGTACATTTTCAATTACGTAGCAATGAATTTATTATATTGAACGTATAAGAAAAATGTTCATAAATAAAAGAGATCTGTTGAACAATATTATGCTCCAAACTGGAACGATCTTTATGTTAACGACGTTCTAAAACAATTAAATAAAGTTACGCGCGAACCTTAAAGTGGCAGTACGTGGTACATTTACCCTATCCTGTTTGTCGCGTGCTCTTAATTAAACCCCATCGGATAAATCTTCGGTAGATTTTCAAGTTACTTTCTCTTGTGTCTTGCTGCAGACTCCGCAATCCGGCTTATCTTATTTATCTCCTTGTCTCGAGGTCGCAGGTAGAATCTAAAGAGGGAGGTCTCTAATCCTTTTCCTGTAGAAACAGGATTACTTATCCTTAGCCTCTGCGTCGAGGCATACGCGCAACCTTCTCGTTTCGCAAATTTTGCCTCCGTGAAATGTGCACGCTATTAACTGAGAGTTTTCATACTTCATTTAAATCTAGATTAGGTCTGTCACCGATTTTATTGGGTTCTAGCGTGCGAAATTGTCGATTCGATCAGTCCAGAGGCGTTTACGTTCAGAGGCTTGCGAGTTTAACGCTTTGCTGACCTGCAACTTTATGCAAATACTATTCCGTGCAGCCGATTATTTTTCCGGTTCTTCGATTTAACCCCTTGCTGTGCAATGACGAGTTACACTCGTGGTGTAAACTATAATCGAGTTGCAATAAAGATACACGATACTTTTTAATAATCTGTAATTTTGATTCTAATTACAACTTCAATTTGTACGATTAAAAACTGTCAAATAAAAATGACGTATAATATTTTAGTATTTTGCATTCGACGCAGCGTTAAAGCGCGAGTTAGAGCAGCGACACAGTTTAAAGTTTGGAAATTCAGAGGCTTTGAATTGGAAAGCTTGGGAATTTAAATGCTTCGAATTCGAGAGCTTGGAAATATAAATGCTTTGAATTCGAAAGATTGGAAGTATAAATGCCTTGAATTCGAAAGCTTGGAAATTTACAGGCTTTGAATTCGAACGCTTGGAAGTTTAAATGCTTTGCATTCGAAAGCTTGGATATTTAGAGGCTTTGAATTCGAAAGCTTGGAAATGTAAACGCTTAGAATTGGAAAGCTTGGAAATTTAAATGCTTCAAATTCGAGAGCTTGGAAATATAAATGCTTTGAATTCGAGAGCTTGGAAATATAAATGCTTTGAATTCGAAAGCTTCGAAATTTACAGGCTTCGAATTCGAACGCTTGGAAGTTTAAATGCTTTGCATTCGAAAGCTTGGAAATTTAAAGGCTTAGAATTCAAAAGCTTGAAAGTTTAAATGCTTTGCATTCGAAAGTTTGCAAATTTAAAGGCTTTAAATTCAAAAGCTTGGAAATTTAAATGCTTTGAATTCGAACGCTTGGAAGTTCAAATGCTTTGCATTCGAAAGCTGGGAAATTTAAAGGCTTTGAATTCGAGAGCTTGGAAATATAAACGTTTAGAATTCGAAAGCACTCATTTTTGTCCTCTTCATAGTTACTTCTGCATTTGTCAAAGTAAGTCGCGATCAAGTATTTTTCCATATAGCATACCACCTGCGAAATCATCCCTAAATGCGAAAGTCTCAACGCGATGCATCCGAAAAAATAAAGCTTGCCGCGCGCACAACAGCGAGATGAAGTCGTAGCAGCTATTATGCCGGTTAAACAAAGCCCAATCGGCGCAAGAAAGTTTCGCCTAATCCCGCAACGTACTTCCGATCTCTAAGGAAGCGTAATCTGCAATTGCAGCGAGTTAACGCGCAACTGGAAAGCCCGAAGCGAGCTTCGGGCTCGTTTATTCGCGGCGTTTCTCACGGGGTGCGAGGTTTAACGTGCTTTGGACCGACAACTGGCGCAACTTGCCTACATAAAAATAAAAGTAAAGCCCGTGGAAACGGTGAAGAGGGTTCCGCCCGTATCTTCGGTTTGCGAGGGTTGAGGCGCGGTATCAGGTTCGAGTTCGCCCGGACGTAACTTCGCGGCGAAGTTTTCGCGGAACTGTTGCCGTCTTGCAGCGAACGACAGCTGCTTTCGAATCGGGCACAAAGGTGCACAGGCCGATACGCGGCTGCTTCGCGTCCCCGCTACAAACCGGAAAACTTCCGATTTTGGCTTTGTTATGAATTTCATAACGACAGTTTCAGCTGCGGTGGCTCGTGAGTTGCAATAATTGCCGCGCCCCTTTGTAACCAAAGGAATAGAAATTGCGGATATTGCAGAACCTTGCACCGCAACTTCTTCTACAAACGGTAAACCTTTTGGCACGTTCTATTCTTTAGGAAGTTTCAGTTTCCGTCTACAAGCGAGTTCTACGAGCATTCGGATTTTTCAACTCGGTCGATTTACGTACAGTCGCTCACGATGGTCTTCGTACGTCTATCTGTTTCAAAATACGGAAGATTTAAGTGCTCTATAGGTATTACGTTCGTTTATTAGTTAAAATTAGACGTAGCTTAAAAGATGGTTATTTTCTTCCGCTTCTTTACAAGAAATTGTAAAAAAAAAAAAATAAACGCTCAACTCCGTGACATTCCTTTTTAAGTATTCAAAATATTAAAAGGTTTACGGAGATTTCTCCGAGTATATTTGTATATATTTTTATAAACAAGTGGAACGAACGTAATCATTTTTGTAGAATCTATCAAGCTTCAATTAATACGTCGAAATTCTTGCACTGTTTTAAATATTTTAAACTTAAAGCTGCACGCAGTGCATATCACTTTTGAATATTCTTCGCATATTGCTTGGAACTTTGCAGACAAGGCAATAGCTAACGGGAAAGATAGTAGAAAATTATCGGAGGAATAGGTTGGCCAAAGTTTTCAGCTAATTCATTGGATTTATACCAGTTTAGTATCGGGGTAAAATATAATGCATGCAAGGCCAGGCGAGCACTTTCTCGTTCCATAAATTACGTTCGCAGCTACAAGTTAGCAAGGGGGTGTGTGTTAAACTGTTAAAACCTGCCAGCCAATAATTTCCAAGCGCAACAATTAAACCTCTAACTTGCATTACGCTCCCCCAGCCTCCTCTTCGCTATCTCAAAATCGCGTAAAACTACCCCTAGGGTAAATGCGTCGCAAACCAGAAACTCCCGATAGAAACTCTTTCGTTACGAAGCGCGTGTATTTCCTATAGTACAATACCGTAGAACGACACGGTGAAAAAAATCGTGTAGCAACTATCGATGAGATAATCTCAAGGAGCTTCAAATTCATGGTAGTCTTAGTTGCATAAACATTTGGTTAAATATCTTGGAGTAGTTTAAGTTGTTCCAATCTTTTTCATGAGAACCATTTTCACTTTCGTAACATGTTCGCAGACGTGAAATGCTACAGCATACATTTTCATCGCGATGCAAAGTGACATGAATGCTGTAACATTACAAGCATTCAATTTTATATGGCATTAATTTTTGGTAATTATTAAGCACCTCAATGCAATGGCTACCTGGTCAATCGCCCTGTTTGTTTTTGTAGCTGATTAGAATTTTTACTGTCCACGAACGCGTTAAGTGCTTCCTGATGCAAAAATGTAAAGAGTTAAGCTTCGATCGAGTGCTTTGGTACTAAAAAATGGAGTTATTCACTTTAGCCTGTGAAAGCTATCCAAATTTCGATTGAGAAGAGATCATAGCGTTTCCTATTCCTTTGCAATCACCCAATACGTTTGCAACGAAACTTGCGACAGGACGTAAAAGGTACAGTCACACAAAATCGCAGCAAATTAGCAAAAATGCATCCACGCGTGTTTACACGATTCTTACGCGAAAACTGCAAACTCGTCACCTCGACTGCTTCGACATCTCTATCCTGGGTTCGTAATCGAATCGATTGGACCGGTTAAAACTTCACTCTCGCTTATCCGAGAAAAAAGGCAGGCCCCCATCGGTTCTACCATTAATTAAATCTCGTGGAAGTGCCCGGTTTCCCTGATCGTTTCCATTCCATCTGGATGGGTAAAAAGGAAAATAGGCGTGGGGTGGAACGGAGAGGCGATCGGGAGACAGCAATCGGGCCGAGATAATACGACGCCATCGCAATTTGGCTCGGACTCCGTCCTCTGTTCGCTTGTGTTCCTCGTCGTTGCACGTTCCTCCGCGTAATGTGGCTAGGTTCCCACGTGCATTAGTTCCATCCCCGTTAAGAGGATGTGTACGTACGGGAGTTGGCCGAAGTCTAAGCTAGGAAAGGAACCGCTCTCGACTACTGCCGCTGCTGGTGCAAGTGCACGGGAATTTGCCTGGTGGGTCGATGTTTGTCGAACAGTTCGTCTTCGATGTCGCTTCGTTGTTTTTGGACAGGGAACAACGGAAACGAGGTCTGTCGATGCTTGTAACATCTTTGTAGCTTCGCCGGTTTAAGAGACTCTCTTCCTATCTCGCTTCGGGTGTATAGCAGCGGCAGTTTGCTTCTTGCGAGGGAAACTTTTCCTCGAGGATGATGGAACGCCGCTTCGAGCAGCGAAGCTTCGGAAAGGAATTCGTCCGACGGGATTATTAATGTTTGAGAAGCAGCTGGGGCTTGATACGGGCTTCCTGTTAAATTTCTCGTGCAGTTTTACGATACGAAATATTGTCCGCGGAGCAGTTTTGATTCGAGAGGGGAAATTTGTCGATTTGAAGGAAAATGAATTAGAGAGAGAGAAGGCTGATCGATTATAACCCCTTGCCCTGTGAATATTCTAGCAGCTGCATGTGGTATCAAAAACTATTTCTAAATGGTATGTATATACTGTAATACTAAATACTAAATATGTATATATATATTTCTAAACCTGCTTCTACCCTGTGCCAGATACGAAATATTAAAGTATTATACAGTATATACGGTATTTTGTATTTGCTATAGCAATTATACAAATTCTAAAGGCAATGAAGATCGATCGAGGGTCCCTCATTTTCGCTGCTGCAGTGCGAAATTTAAATCTCCGTTTCGCTTATTATAATCCCTTTCATTTTACTTCATTTTTTCAGTTTGCAGTGACGGCTGGTTTACGTTCCGCGTAACTGCTACTAAATTCGCCGCCAAGGGGTTAATTTCGCCGTTCTTTTTACCGCCGAATGCTTTTGAAGAGCAAAGGGATGCTCCTTCGTCCCTCGAAGGACTCTCGATACATCGCGCGACACGTTATTACACTTACGCGATCGTTGCGCGGGAAACAAACTGGATTTCAAGAACGGGGGGTAAAAAAAAAGATGGAAGTGGCGAATGATGCTTAAAGCAAGGAATGGCGGTCATAATTTGCTAAAATGGACTCCCTGGTAACGTTGATGCTTTACGAGCACGTGTCGGCTACAGCCGACGTCTTTTTTAAGGCTGACGCGGCAGCGTCTCGGGACACGTGAAACTATAAAACGCGAGCACCGTAAAAAGGCGAGGCAAAAAATGTACACAGGCTATAGTAATGATGCAATCGCGAGTAAAACGCGTCGAAGATTTCCTTTTGTTTAAAATAGCCAGCCGCGTTTTCTTCCTTCATTATTTAATCAATCGGGTAGGGCTGCAAGAATGTTAATATCGGTTATTAATATTTGAAGACGCGAGGTACTAGCGAGGATCGTTTCGATTTTCGAGAAACCGGGGGCTCGAAATGGACGAGACAATGCGATTGCGAGGGGGCCACGTAACGGATAAACGATATTTCGATGCCAGAGGCGACCGACGCGTTCCTCTGAATACCAAGCGCATGAATGGAATTATTATTTCACGGTGCACGAGACACAGTCGCTCCACGAAGAACTACAGTCTTCGCGTTTCCCTTCCTTCGCGTTGATTGCACTGCGTTAGCCCCTTCTCGGTTCAGCGCGAGAGGAACTCGGACGAGTTGTCGAAAGTGGCACTTTAAGTTCGTCGCGTTAAATTATATTACGCGTAACGTTGCGTATTTTACGCGCATGAACGTCTCTACTCTAATTACTTATTCAATTCAACGAACAGGAAGAACGTATTAATAATAACAGTAGCAATCTTATCGAATTAGATGAAGCCGAAAATGGTAAGATGAAGATTAGTAGAAAAATCTGTGAAGTTCAGTTTTCAAATGAGTCGATGTTAATTATAGATGTGTAGTGCTTAAACGAGGACAATTTATCGAAAAGGAACGTTCCAAAGTTTCCCTTATTTTTGCATTTAGAGTAAATTTACGCATCATCTGTGTAACGTAAAGTGGCTACACGGAGTATTTGTACGCGCGTACATTTTTCCTTTAGGCGCCTTTTAATCAGGTTTTGTATATCATTTTCTCTCCAAAATATTTCTATAGTTAAATAAAAATACTATTAACGTTCTGCATCCAAATGTAACTTTCAATTGCCACGATCAACTAGGTTTGAAAATTACAACGCGCAAAGCGTCGAATAATAGGGACTCTAATTTAGCCAAACTCAATTAACTACCATCTAAATAGCAAAATAGATATACCGTTGTCCAAAATACTCCTTACAGTCACTGTAAACGACGCGCAAAGCAATATCTGTCGGCGTACAAAAATAATATCCTCCGCTAGGCCGTGGAAGCTGCGCCGTCTGACCAAGCATTGACCTATACTACTTGCTTCAATCTTCAACATGGGAATCTCATAAGTTTGCCAAGTTGCAACATACATCATGCAAATATAGGCTGCCTCTCATGAATACTAATAGAGGGAAAAAATTTAAAACTCATCCAGATACAAGTGATCAAAGAGATCCTCCTCCTTCTTCTCCTCCGTCCACCTTTCTCATCAAATCCGCTTCTATCTCCGGGCTCTAAACAAGTTTCAGTACCAAGGCGAGCAGAGGGGTGGTAAAAAAAAGCAACGACAGGGAAGCTATTGGCTGGGTGGGAAGAACGCTGTTAGAATTTACGTGTCAGTTGGCGCGATACATCAACCGGGGGGATGCTAGAATGCATCGCGGATGCGCGAGAACAAGAGAGAAAGGGGGAGGGCCGGGCCATTTGGCGGAAGAGAGATCGAGGTTGTGTGCAATGGATGGAGACGTGGCAGGATAAAGCGGGCCGTAGCAAGGGTGGGAGCACGTAGTAATTCACCGGCGCACGTATGCGTGGCCTAAGTGATACTACGTGACGATTTATGTCGTTGCACACGCGTGCGTGACGTCTGGGTAATGCTCGCCGCCACGTAGCGGCGTTGCACGCGAAATCGGCGCGATAAAACTGCGCGAAATCCCGGAAGAAAGGAGAAAGGATCCGTGATACCATTTTTTTTCCCCCTAGTGCTCGTCGCCTACTCCCGCGTGAAAGGTTATCTAGTATGGTTTCGAGTAGGCGCACCGCTTCTGTCCTGCTTCGATTGTGAATTTGTAAATAAGGGCACGGCTGAGAGTATTGGCAAGCATAATTGAATTGATTATTTAAACGCTTGCGTTGGAGTAACGCGATATACACGTCGATTAGTCTATTAAAGACCTGTGCAATTTTGAAAGTTGAATAGTATAGAGAATTAAGAAGAATTGTTACGGGTATGTTTTATGCATCGATTGTATGAATCGGTCTGAATATTGTATGGAAATTATAATCGCTGCAAATTAGTATGGATGAGTTTATGATGGGTAGTCGCCGAATAATTGCCAACGCAAATGGTTAATAGGCTTAATTTTGCCCTGAATTTTGTGCATTTACACAAGCATAATTTGATACAAAACGGAAACAATTCCAGCTACACGAAAACCGAGACCACTTTCGTGTATTTTGGAAATATTACAGCACGTTTAAAATCGTTGGGGTTAATTTAGCCTCGTATGGTTCGCGGTAGGTTAAACCTGTGCAATGGAACGTGGGCTATAAAGGAGATGCAACTCATAAAGGTACATTTTTTAGGGAATGCCAAAAATTGCTAATAAGCTTATGCATAAATTAGTTACTAGACTTAAAGTGTCAACTAAAGGGGTAGCTTAATGTTTCTGTCAATTATACAGAACTGAATTATTTTGAGTTACGACACTTCTGATGTCCTGTTACAAATTAATAGCAACGCAGTTTCAATTCATAAAATGTGTAGGATACGTTGAGGGGTCTTGAAATCTTTTCGAGTCGCGACACTTTTGCAGCCCACGCGCGGTATTAGGTTTATCAACAACGAAGGGCGTCCCAGTGTTAAGATGGCGAAACAGGAAAGTGGATCAGCGTGTCTGGGCGTGGAAATTCCTGCGGCGTGTCACCTCCGATATTTCGTAATAAATTAGAGATTAATTCGAGTTCGCCAGCGGCGGCTTTTCGGCTGGATCGACTAATCTCGGTAAGAGCAAAGTCTCGAAGCTTCGAAACTTCGACGACGGTAAGGCAAAGAGAGAGAGAGGGAGATGGTGTTTAGCGCTTTATAGGTTCTCGCGATAGTCTCGCGCAGTTACCAATACTAACTCGACGGGGTTGCCGTCTTTAATCCCCGGGATAAGGAGAGGAGTCCCAAAAAGGAGGGTTGTTCGTGAAGGGCCGAGCGGCTGCCGTCGGTGGCCTCAATTCGCTTCGACTTCCATTCAATTCGCCTTATTGAACTTACCTCGCTTTAATTAATCTGCCGACGAGTCGTTGGCGGATTGTTAAGTGCAGCGCGCCACGGAAATTCCTGCGTCGATCGTTTCCGCTAACATTCCTTAAAGCACTCGCAACCCTCAAACAAATTTCCCTCGCCAACCGCAATGTTTCACTGTGTCGCGATCTCGAAAACCGCTGAGATCTCAACTCTTTTCCCTTCCATGCGATTATTTCGGTAGAGATGCATTCGAGAGGGATTTGCTGCTTCGATTTCATTATTTTCAATCGAAGCCCTTGACGCTCAAATTTTTCTCCAATTTATACATCGAAATTTCGAAATCTTTATGGAATATGGAACGCAAACAGACGTCAATTCGTTGGTCGTGTGCAACGTTAGATAGCTTCCATTCTAAATAACGAATAAAAAAATGTTAAATAACTTTGATTCATTTGTTATTCGTGAATAACGAAAAACGTAGTTAGTTTTATATATGAATGACAACTATACTGAATGAAAGAAGACTGGTTAAGAGCCATGCATATTTTTTAGAATACGTGGAAACGTCTTCGTATGTTTCGATTTGCATTTCGTTCCTCGCAATGTTAATTAAATTTACTCAACTCTAATTTTATATTATCGTGAACATGGCTAAAGGTATACTTGAAATTGTCAAATACCAATTACGTTCCTAATTTCGTTCCACGTTCAGCTTTGTCGTAGCTAAAAGGGTTAAAAAGTATTTGCTTGAAAAATATACAAATGTATTAAACAAAACAAACACTTTTTGTAACCATTGTATATTTTTTCGAACTCAAACCCTAAGGTTGTTTCGATTGAAAATAACAGTCGAAGTTTAATCAAAATCGAAGTCCATCCGTACAATAATATCGTATCACTGATAACTTAGCTTACAGTAACTCTCGTCGAGATTTATTTAAAATGTTTGTCCTCTACCGGAAGAAACAAAGCTAATCCGCGTTCAATTTACATTCATGGAACTCTATTACGGAGTCGTGCAACTCTATTACGGTATTATTAAAGAGCAGACGCAACAAGGCCACCGAGGAACTAGTACTTAAGTCTCACAAAGAGACTTTGAACCGTGCCACTCGTAGCGCATGATTATAAATCTATATTAAGCGAACGAGGTGCGCCAGGCTCGCGATGGGGAATGCAAATCCGTTCGAGGAACAATCCGTGCGTGTAGTATGCTGGTCCGGGAAAGTTCGTCGATGCCGTAGACGCTGTAAACCATAGGCGAACAGACGGCAAACTTACGCGCTCCGGTGACAGCAACTTTCTTACGGCGTCGTGTGCCACCGCCGCCAGTTCGGACGACAATGTTTGTTACCTGTAAAAGTTTCCGCGCTCGCGAACACGGTATCGCCGTCGCCGTCGTTGTCCTGGCCCGCTGGAATATTTTCCTGCGCCCGGATAAAGAAGAACGAAGCACGGCCTTACGTGCACCTATATCAGTCTCCTCTCGGATCCGCGTAATGGATTCAGCTACAAAGTGCGAGGAGAAAAGTTGGCGAAACTTTCCCTCCGATTCGGCGGTGGCGAACGTTATGCGAGAGGAAACTTTCTACCGGTAATCAGCCAAATAAATCTTCAATGGCGAACTACAATCGGGGAGGAATTAACCCCTTCTGCTGCGGCATTTTGAAATTAGGCTTTGGAATTTTCGTGTCTTCGAATTGTTCAGTTTTTAGATTGCCGGGCGTTTGGATTGTTAAGCGTTCGAGTTTCCAAGCGCTTAAATTTTCGAGAGCTTGGATTTTCTAACGTTTGCATTTGCACAGGGCTTTTGGATTTTCAGGTGTTCGAATTTACAAGCGTATGAATTTACAAGCGTTTGAATCTTCAAGCTTCTGAATTTGCAAGCGTTTTAACTGCAAGCTTCGAGAATTTCAAGCGTTTGAATTTGCAAGAGTTTTAATTGCAAGCTCTGGGAATTCTAAGCGTTTGAATTGCCAAGCTTTTGGAATCCCAAGCGTTTAAATTTCCAAGAGTTCTAATTGCAAGCGTTTGAATTTCCAAACGTTTCCATTGCAAACTTTTGAATATTCAAGCGTTGAGTTTCCGAATTTGAGTTTTCGGATTTCGAATGATGCTTGAATCTCCGATATTCGTTCCACCTTTCGGTAGCACGTATGGAGTAATTAAAAAACACCGAAGGCGTCGATAATTAATCATTCCGATGGCACGTATCTCGAATCAGCTCGTTAGCAGATAAATTTGTTTAATGAGATTTAAAGTAAACGATGTCCGTGGTAAGCGTAGTCGGGTTCCCGGAGTTTTAATTAGTTTTTCACCTGCAAACACGCACAATATTGTTTAACGTAATCAAAGTTTTGGCAAATTTGTTTCCCGACGTCGCGTCGAGCCGGCTTTAATTTATGCGATTAAACAGACTACCTACGCGCTGCGAACGTTCCACTGCCGAGCCTCTCCCAAACTTCAATATCGTCTCTCAAGTTTCTCGCTCTCCACTTGACAGTTTTATCAGACAAAATGATTACACTTGCGGTACTTGGCCTGCGTGTAATTTACAGAATATAGTTTGGCTTAACTCGTTACTTTGCCTGCTATGATTAGTCAATTAGCCTAGAGTACAATTAACATTGGGTAATTATGCGATGTTAAAAGCTGGACGTGTGACGAAAAATCAAAGTTTTAGAATTTAAAGGAGTGGAAATTCTAAGCTTTGGAAATTCAAAGCTTTGAGAACTCAAAGCATTGAGAAGTGGTGGCTTTGCAAATGTAAAGCATTGCGAATTCGACGCTTTGAGAATTTGAGACGTTGGAAATTCGAAGCACTGTAACTGCTGAGTTTTGGACATGTAAAACATTGGGAATTCAACGCTTTGAATATTCGAGGCGTTAGAAATTCGTAATCTTGGGAATTCGAAACGTTGGAAATATCTACGCTTTAAAAATTAAAAACATCGAGAATTCGAAGCCCTGAATATTCAAAACACTGGGGATTTCAAACTTCAGAAATTGAAAGCATCGGGAATTGGAAACATTGGAAATTCAAAGCGCTGCAAATTCAGCGCCTTAAAAATTTAAAACGTCGAGAATTCGAAAATATGGATGATGCGATGTGTGACGAAAGTGCTGATGCAACGTGAACACTTCAAGTATTATCGATTCGATAAAGTTATTACTGCATTTGTCAAAAAACTCGTACTATCTAAACGAGCAACGTGAGATGAAGGTATACTTATTTGTAAAGAGTTAAACTGCTCATAAACACATAAAAATCCACAATCTAGTTAACTCCATGCCCTACAATCACGAGTCATACTCGTTCTATAAATTCTGGTATAGATTCAACAAAAATTGACATTATTCAGGATGACACTTAATTCGAACTGTAATGTTAGCTCTGTCTTATAAGATTGGAGGTTATTGAATACAAATTATAAAATTCAAATGATTCGAGCAAGTGGCATGATACGAAAGCAGTGATCAGCTAATGGCTAGCATACGTAGGTAATAAAATAATCGTAGGGCAAAGGGGTTAACATAAATAACGTAATAGAAGGGACCGATGTGTCCAGGAAGAGCCTAGCGTGGTTTAGTCTAAATTGGACTTTAATGGAAAGTTTCGTCTAAATCTCCGAGCGTCAGAGAAGCTAGAGAGAGAGAGAGAGAGAGAGGAATCGTTTGGGCAGACGCGTTGAGCAGAGTTTAAGTAGAATTAAATTTCACTTCGATTCGTGCACTCGGCCATTCCTCCTTCGACGGACGTCCAACAGAATGAATTTGTATAATTCTGCTGGTTTCTCCCTCGCCATCGCTCGAACGCCGGTTTATTCATTGCTGGAACGATTAATAAATTTCCCAGCAGTGGCCGCAGCCACTAAATTAATAGCCGCTGTTTAATTAGAACGCGTGCCGCTGCTTTTCTGCAGCAGAAAACGGAACGCTGTTACGTTACGCGCCTCCGGGCGACGGGAATCTTTTCTCCGCGTACATTTAATCCCCCTCGACGATGATTAACGACGAATCGCGACTAACAGCAGCATTCCTGAGATCGAGAAATTGCCCGCAACCTTGATAGCGCATATTCGTGCGAGCCGCTGAACCAGTCACTTTCAATTCGCGATTACAGCGAAGCAGAAATTTTCATTCTCGTCGAGACAAATTACCCTTTAGTCCGGATAACCATGTAAATCTTCGCGAACACTCGTATGTATCTTGTCTTCTTTGAACCCTTTCGGTGCTACAGTGGTTACAAAAATTATTCGCACGTGTTTCGATTTTTCAGCGAGGCGACGTTTTATTAGATTCGATATTTCTAATTGCGAAGCGATAAATTTTTATGGGCGCATAAGATAGCGATAGAAAATGTCATATATTTCGAACTAATTAATTAACCCTTTCGCTACGGTGCATTAAAACTGAAAAGCGATTCTGATGCGAAGATAAGGGTAGTTTATATTAATTTCGGAGTAGTTTTGGTGCAAATAGTTGGACGTTTAGTAACATTAACTAAAATCTAATATGTGCTACTGATATTAGAAATATTCCTGTGATTTTAAAAAAAAGTATAGATGTGTTTCAGCAAATGTTGGTCCATTTTTTCGGGACGTATATATACGTCCTTCGTAGCGAAAGGGTTAATACTTAGATACGAAGATAAGTACAGCGATGTGCGAATACTTTTTGTATCTTTTTTGTCCGTACCAAAGTGATTATTAAGTTGTGGACTTTGATGCATTTATGGGAAGCTGAAATATGCAAACAGGCACAGAGTTCACGTTGGATGCAAAAATATTATTATCATTATTTATTCATTAAACGGGGTATATCCCTATTAGTATACAGGTGAGAATAGAAATACAGTATAAGGTATACAGAAACATACGAAACAGAATAAACAGAAAAACGAGAAAAAAAGATTATCGTATAAAAACGACGTATAGAACGTAGTTGGTGACAAAATACAAATGCAAAATAAACATGCGGTTTACGGGAGTTTATATATGTATACAGGAATGTATAAAATATTCAAAGTGGCGTACAAATCATTATCTTCTAAGGGCAAAGCAACCATCTATTTAAATTCCATTTCTTTACTCGGATTAATAAAGTTGTAGACTTCTTATTTTTAGTTAATAAACAAACCTATAGACTTTTATTTTAGCTAATAATCCAAAGCGTAAATTTTTTATTTTTAGGTAACAAAACCGAAGTGTAGACTTTTTATTTCGAACGGATAAAGCGAAGCGGAGACATTTTGCTTTTCGTTAATAAACTAATATAAATGCGTAGACGCGAGGCGCAGTCAATTTTACTGCGCAACGAAAGGGTTAATAAAAAGAGGAGCGGGTGAATCTGTACAGCGGTTCGATTAACTTTGGACGAATACACTTTATCGGCGGAGCTAGCGTTGTATTTTTCAGTAGGCGGAGTGAATGTTTAATAAAAGCCCGATTATAAATTGACGACGTGGAACGACGGAAAGCTGTATTGCTGCTCGTGTCGGCCGTTATCGTTAATCCGGCTTCGCGATACCATCCCTGATACCGAAAGCCGCAGGCGTGATCGATCAATCTGATAAAGCGTTCGCTCATAATTCGCCTCGATGGGTGTCGTCGTTTCCCCAGTTACCAGCCTAGAAAATTTCCACTTCCAAATTCTATCTATACAACTCCAAACATTCTACATTTCGCAAAGTTAACCCTTTTCACTTCTACAATTTGAGTTACCAATCTTGCGATGATACGTGGGCAACGGGATCTCTTTAGACCTTAACCCTTTGCGGTCCGAGTTACTTTCATAGGTTCGTTTTACCCAATCCATAACCGTTTAGCTACTAGTGTACAGTATCAAATAGTTCGCCTTTACTTTAATATTTCAGTAGCTTACTAGTACAACAAGATATTCGGGTTCATATACTTTTATCAAGTTTAATATTATTACTGAGTGGTCTCGAAATAAAATTATCTTTAAAAAAGTGTTATGTCGAGTTAGACTCGATATAGAATTAAAAATGGGGTTAAAATTAGGGTTAAAATTGCAAAGTGTTAAGAATGGATTCGAAGCATATTTATATTCCGTTTATTTGTACGAGAAATGCAAAGAATCTATGATCTTTCTTTGAACCATTTGCAATTCCAGCGATGTTTTAATCAATAGTGGAAGGGTTAACGTATTGCCAATCAGTTCTTCAATATATCCCTGCATCACCAATAGGGAAGATCTCCCATTTAACTCTTTGAGGCACAAAATTCCTTTTTACTATAAATTTGTAAGTGGATTTAAGAAAATTCCACCATGCAATATGTGTATAAAAAGAAGGTGGGACATTTTCTACACTGCTGTACTTCAAAGAGTTAAAACAATTATTGTACCTCGTTTTCCAAAAGATACACAATGGTCAGTGTATACTTAAGCAATAAGCGCGTAGTCGGAAATGTGTTAAGTCAAGAAACATTAAAGTAACTCTAGTCTATAGTTCTCCTCACAAAACAACTTCTGCAGAGTATAGATCATGATCTGATTTTTACGATCAGTCAGAAAGCAATTATACATACACATAGGTACTTCATGATTTCAGTAAACGATTTAATCGTCCTGAATATTTTTGGACAAGATTGTTGGCTTCTATGGGATTGCAACGCGTCTAGGGTTAACGAATGCAGTAGGAAAATTCGGACGAACTTTAAAGTTGGCGACAACACGTCGATTCGACGTCTTGGCTCTTTGCCTTGGGCGACTGGTCAAGCCGTAGATCTCTTTTCGTGGCCATTCTTCAAAAATGGCATCTTCGAGCCTCGCAGCCGTAAATCGAGGCTTCGAAGATTCTGATAGAAGCCGGTCGTAACTCGTAGATCGTTGTTCGAAGCGCTGAACGCAGAAGATCGTGAAAGATCGAACCTCTATCGAGCTACTGTATCATAAACGTGATCGTGAAAGTTCTACACCAAGATTCCGAGTCTTTATGTTTTCCAAGACTTCGGATTTGCAAGCCTTCGAATTTGCAAAGGTTTTAAAATCTCAAGCTTTCGAGTTTCAAGCTTTACAACTTTCAAACGTTAAAATTTCCAATCACTTCGATGCAAGTGGACATATTACTACATTTAAATCGATCAATTCGATTCAATTATTTAATTCAACACTTTGATTTTGATTCAAATGTTCCATTTAATTCGGCCAATTCGATTCAATTATTCCATTCCATTTAGGAACTTATTACTCAGCCTAATAGTTAGCCACTAATAGCTCCGTCTTGTAGCTGCAGCTGTTGACGAAAATAATACTTAATAATTTTGTTGGGGTGTCTCTCTATCATTGATTTTGAAAATAAATTTCGAGTTACTCTTTCCTTTACCGATACATTGACTCACGAAAATATTTGAACACTTGTACGGTATATAGTAAAATTTCTTGAAATTACTGTTATATATATTACTATATTTCAATTATATATATTATTATATTTCCATATAATATTGTAGGGATTATTTTAATTAAATCCCACGTGGAGTTGTTTAGGGAACGGGAAGATAAAAAATGTCCTTTAAGGGCAAATAATAGTTTATTAAATATAAGTAATAACAATCGCACTACGTCTTTCGCTCACACAACTCTCTCGGCTCGCAACGTCTTGTCTCTCTAAACTCTCTCTTTTAACTCTCGCACCCACGCTTTCCACGCATTCTCTACCCTTGCACGCATTCATTCTCTCTCATTCTGTCTCTCGGTTTCTCTCACTCATCTCCGACATTCTTAAGGCCCAGTCAGTCACGTTCACCCGAAATCTTGCGCGACCACATACCCTTCGTTCACACGCCAAACCCCAGACACTCAGTCCCAAACACTCTTCAGTCAGGCGCCAGTTTATAAACATTCACGCGTCGTTCTGTCTCCCACAATATATTATAATATTTTTCTCGTTTCTACGAAGTGTAGATTTGCAATCAATTCTTCTAACTTCTATGTACATTCTGAAATACGATCACGATAGTTTTTATGTCCTATTGCAGTGCTAAAATAATATTCCCAACATTTCTATGCAAGACACAAATTATATTTCTAGAAGTCCTATGAATATTTCCGCGAGTCCCTTTATATAATTATAACTTACACAAAATTTACCAAATGTCTAAAGTAGGCGAATATGTTTGCAACTAATTGCGTTACGTAGACGCTCGTTTATCTTAAATTCCATAAGCGTCCGATGAATCAACGCGGAATTAGCGTGCGCGCGTAAAGAAACTTTCGCATGCGGTGGAACAGAGAGAGAGAATTCGTCGCTCATTTAACAATTAAGCAGCGGGCGCAATTTTCTTGGCCACGAGTATAAAGAGACGAACACAAAGCTGCTTCTCGGTTTTTAATTAGACGTAAACTTTGCACAAGCAAACTCGCGGATTTTAATAACGCGTCGCGAGCCGGCGCTCGTTTGCAACTTCTCCTGTCCGTGGCCAGCGGACATAAGCAAGGTCTTCATTTCTGCACGGAGAGCAGCACTTCATTTCCGAAACCTCGTTGAACTCTCACTCGTAAATTCGAGGGAAAAAGAAGGCAGGAGAATGTCGGCGCAAGCGAACAAAAATCTCTCTCTCTCGAAACGCGCGATTCTTCCTTTCCTTTTACGATATATTCTCAAGTTCGTAGATCCCTCGGTCTCTTCCTTTTTGATCCTTTGCAAGGAACAGTAAAAAAAAAAGACGAAGAAGGAAAATGGTTCAATGACGCGAGATATTATCTCTTTAAATTGCGTCCCGTGGAAATGTAGCGTGGCGCAATATCAGCGCGTAATTTCGGATTCATGACAAGCGATTATCGACTTCCGGTGAGTTTCAGAAGGGCTCACGAGGCACTCTCACTTCGTAAAAGCTCGACGAAAGGCGGAGGGTGAAACGTAGCGAAGGATGGCTCGCAGTGAAGTCGCGTTTAACGAACCTTCACCGCACCGTTTCAACGGCTTCCGTTATAACGCCGGGACTTAAGTTCTTTTTCCGCCTTCCGGGCAAACCGCTCGCCGGCTTCTCCTCCGACACACAACGCCGTTTGTTTGCGAGACCACGCTCTATAGATTGACTTCTCCGGCTCGTTTCTCATTCGATCGTTGCGCATCTACTTGCAAGAGTTGGGCAGTTAAAAGTATCGCGACGTCGAACGTACCGTTCCGACTGTGCTGAAAAGAAACTCCGCTCGGTTGGATGTATTTATAGAGGGAGGAATCGTAAAACCTCTGGTCGCACTTCTTTACGGTTACGAGGCTACAACGGAAGCGGAAAGAATGTCGGCGTAACGACCTGTTTTGTTGCGACCTACCCTTGCAAACTACTCGTGCCATTGTGCCGGATTTTGGAATTATTAATCCCCAATGGAAGGATTCCATACGGAAGATTCAAGGACTTAAGAATTCGAAGATTTGGGGATACAAAAACTTAAGGATTTGGCGATTCAAGCATTGAAAAATTTAAGAACTCGAGTTTTCGGGGATTGAAAGATTAAAAGACTGAAGGATTCGATGATTCGAGGATTCGAAAATTCGAGGATCCAAAGATTCGAAGACTCGAGGTCGAAAGGATTTAAAGATTCAACTACTTGAAGACTTAAGGATTCAAGAATTTGAGGATTGCAAGATTGAAGGACTTAAGGATTCAAAGATTCGAGTACTCGAAAATTCAACGATTCAAAGATTCGAGGACTCGAAGACTCAAGGATTCAAAGATTCAAGGACTCGAGGACTCGAGAAGTTAAGAGTTTAGGGCTTTAAAGATTGAAAGGCGTAATGATTCAAAAATTTGGAGATTAACAGATTGAAGGACTCAAGAATTCAAAGATTCGAGGACTCGAAAAATTAAGGATTCGAGATGAAATTTTCCAAGTCTCCGCGAAAGGGTTAATTGAATTAGTCGGTTTAGAGAGAACGTTAGCGCGTATAAATCTTGGTTTCACGTAGCTACCCCCTTATCTTCGATGCAAACGCGTCCCGTTTCGCCATCGATTAAGGCACCATCAACCTCTCCGTCGCGCGCATACAGACAGGATCAACCACAGGACTAAAACAACAGTCGGCCGCTATAATTTACTTGTAGTACACGTCCCAACCGTTTTCCATCCTCTGCACCCACCGCACGTAAGCTAACTCCCTTAAGCATCGACAGCGCGAATTTCCAAGAATCCATCATTTCATACGCGTTACTCATGTTTCGAAAGATGAATAATATTCGCCAAGGAAAGCGTCGAAATGTTAAACGCTATAGATAACTGTGCCTATGTAACCCAAAAACTAAACAACGAAACAGTTTCGCCGGTGTCAGATTGATTTGGAACGGTTCGAACGTTAGAACTGTTCTTCCGTAAAATTTAGAAAAGTTAAACTATCAATTTTTTCCCCTGTGATCTTCGTCATGCGTTCAGCTCTCAAATTATCAATTATTTCAATAAGTAATTGGTTCAATACGTATAAGGATTAACGTGTACTGACGTAGTATTTCGTTTGTAATTCTTTTCTAGGCAATTTGCCGCGCTGAATTCCGTTTTTTTTATCAACGCGTTAGCGAAAAGGCAATCATTTTTGCATTATTATATCTTCCGCCGCATAGGTTGTACACGTTCGCAAAGCTTGAAATAGGTACAAAATAAAATATTGCGTTAATGCAATGTAGATTCTCTACATTAAATTTACGAAGCCTGTCAATTTGACGAATTTTAGATTTCACGTTTAAAAATTCAGAAATGATAAATACCATTTTTCCAATAATAATTTATGCTCACTTCAGTTGATACAATGACGCGAATACGTATTTTACTTTAGCACCCTCCCTCTCATATTCTAATTTCGAATATCTGCGCAGTATTGTTAGAGTTACTTGGGAAATAATATGTACATATATCTACGACTATATCTTAACGTCGCTTGATTATTATAAATAATCCGATGAAGGGATATGTTTCTATCTGCGTATTCACGCGAAATGATAATCACAGATGTCGGTGGATATATATCTAAGTCTTTTATTTGCTGTCTTTCGCGAGTCGAGTCGTAGGCGACGGTTTTCTCAAGACTGACTAACTCGTCATTTTTGGTCGCCCGTCTGTTTTTTGCTTTTCCCTGATTGGTCACCTACATATTTCGGTGTTTGCCAATCAGGGCTCTTTTTTCTCTTTTCACCGCCTCTTCCTTGCGCCCTTAGCGCGTTTCATTAGGAAGGGTGAGGTGAATAGGTGGGGGTGCCTTGTCGCTTCGTAGATTTGGCAGCGCAGCGGAATTTCCTTCAGGGACCGTTATTCTATCTCGCCCGGTCGCGGGCCGCCGGGCCTTGCGCCGTGTCCCTTCTGGAAATACCTGGTTTATGACGCCCGCAATTCGCTATTGAGGCAGTTCTAGAAAGTTTACTGGAAAACACATGCGCCGAAAGAAACTAAAAGGTTTCCTCAAAAATAGCTTTCCAGGTGCGCAAGTCATAAACCATGCTAGCCGTTTGCACGCCAAATGTTGCTTTCATTTGTACGGCCAGCCGCTACACCGAACATAAGACGAACTGAACCAAAGCACATTTGCCACACGTGGTTAAGAGAAGCGTGCCTACATCATGGACAATAGACGTCTGGACGAAATGTCACGCTTCCTCTGTAACAAGCGTCGGAAACCCGTCAATTTATACAAAATGAACGTCCGCAAATCCAGTGGATGGTTAATGGGGGGGGGGGGGTTAACATAAAGTTGTTCGAATAAACAAAGTTCTTCTCAACCGCAAATGTTCTACCGTACTTGGAACGTGGATTATCGCAGCGGGATGCGAGGCCCAATCCCTGAAGATGTTCAGATACGATAAGATCTAAGCCAGTGGTGGCCGTTTGAACAGTTTGTCAGGCGATGTCGTTGCGCATTCGGAACCGCATGCATCTAACCGTGCCCGGACACAAACACGTTGCCTCGAAACCGCAGTTACCGGTCCCTGAACAGGGGTGTCGTGCACGCGATCGCGTAATGGTGGTGTCGTGTGCCGCAACTGCGAGGCGACGCCGACCGAGTTCTCCTTGTTTGCGAACTACACGCGAGCGCATTCGCCGCATCTGTACAATCCGCCCCGACTCGTCGTGCTGCTGCTCTCTCTCGTCTGCGACTACGTCTTCCTGCTGCGGCAACTTGCGAAAAAGGGGCGGAAGAAACAGCTGGGAAAGGGAAACGGAAGACGGGGGCCGAAGGTATCTCATGCAGCTAAAGGCTTTCTTGCCGTTTAGCTTCGCCCGAAACCGGAACAAGGAGATCGCTTGGAAACGGAGTAAATAATTCTTGAAGCGGAGAACAAGGCGGAGCGAACACGATCGACTATGGGGGTTGCATTAGGAAACTGTTTCGAGTGGATTGAATTCATCGATAATTGCAGAGGCTGGGACAAAGTGGCAGCGCAAGAATGTAGATGATTGGAGAATTTTTTTGCGTATTAGAGGGGGTGATCGAATTATTACGAACACTTGGAAATTGTCATTCCTTTGAAGCTTGAAGAACTACACTTAAGGTGAAACTTGCATTTATCGTAAAAAGTATTTCAATATTTTTAGTGATTCGTACGAAGGATTTTATAGCTTGTATAAATGGTTTAAAATTTTTAGAAGCATACTCGATAACTGAATTAACGGATCACCAAATTTTCGCCGATGATTTATTGATATTTCAACTGCTACAACTTCGTGACGAAAAATCGCGAAGAAAAAAGTGTGTAGGATGTTTAATATCTGCTTAGGAACGATTATTAGTGTGTCCTAAGGTAGCAACATTCTCGTGTCGAATTTTTATTATGTATAATTAAAAACGTAGCAATAGGTTTTGTACTAAAAATGTTGAAGCGTTCGTAATAATTTGATCATCCACTATAAGTTGTTCGGAAAGCTTGTAGAGTTCGTAATAATGTGATCGTCCACTACAAGTTGTTCGGAAAGTTTGTAGAAATATTTTCGAAACGCTCAAAAGGTGACGTGAACTCATTAATATTTTAGTGAATAATTTTGCGCGCAGTATTCATCGTTTGATATATATATATATATAAGTATCAGTATGTTTCGTAATCCTCTTTTTCAAAAAGTTTGCACCATTTGCACGCTTTCTTCCATCGAAATGAACCCATTTAGCTTATACTAATTTATTCAATTTCTGGCCATTAACAAAGTTATACAAACATTGCAACGATTATAAATTCCTGCTGCTTTATTATCAAAACATTAGGTTGTTTAGCGGTGTTCAATGGTTGAAATTGTCTTTGCATTCAACTATGTATCGTCCATTAATTATATTGGATTTTAAGTGGTCCAAAATAGTAGCAATATTTGTTCGGATGAAGAATGCTAGCGAATATTATCAAAGGCTCTACGAATTTTTCAAGCAATCCTACATTTTGCATTCGTTATTGTTGTTACCGGGTAAACGTTGGTAATATGTAACCGCCTGGTTTTGAAAGTTCGCTAAAAATAAAGAAATATCAAATTCTCGAAATAGAAGACAATTGAAAATTTTCGAGTGGAATAGAAGTGGAATGGAATGCCTTTTCCTGTTTGGGATGATCACGACACCCGTATCACCGAACATCCGTACATTTCCATGCATTTCTATCGATCTTTATTGCATAGAGATTACAAAGCTCTACAGGATCGCAAGCTATATTCGTGCATTTAATCACAGGTCGTCAATCATCCGTGTATCTCCCGCGATACGTTTTGACCATAAATTCTTTTTCATCTCGCATTGCTGCGGTATTATATTATTCAAGCGAACAGCAAGAGCTCAAAGCATCGATGAAAGGGTGATTTATTCCTGCTCGACGTATAATATTCCGCGGAAGAGAAACCGCCCCCGTTTCGCTCGTTTTGTAGTTGCTTCATCGTATGCGAATTACTTTCCCTCGATATTTACGGTCGCGCAGCGGAAATTTTTGATCCACTTTAAGCGACTGAATGTTTCACGGGGAAATACCAATGAGGAGTTTACATATGCCGCGGTTCGCACGTGCCGTTGCCACTCCTTGGCTATTCCTTTCGCGAAATACGCTGCAAACGTTCGATACATATTCTATGTGTTTGCACCGTTCCTCTCCTCCAACTTTCCTTTATATTCGAATCATTCTATCTGCCAACTGTACGCTAATATTTCTCGACACTACGAATTGCAAAATGGTACGACTACATCTTTTGGTTCCAATATCTGTGGTTGTAAGACGAAACGACGAGTTACGTTTTCAAGCAACTGGAATTTGTGCACTAATAATTGATCGAAGAGTGGAAATAGAGGAGACTGAAAGTGCGAAAATTAAAATGTTTTGCAAAACAATCTTGCGTTTTTCAAAGCATCATTTGGTAGAAAAATATAACAGAACTCTTTATATGGTAATTAAATCAGACGCATCAACCCTTTCACTACCCTGGACGTATATATACGCCTCCAAGTATTGATCTGATATTTGTTGAAAGCATACGTACGTCTTTTTTGTAACACACTACGATTTCTGATATTATTCGTACATCTATATTACGGTAGAATTAGTTACACAGAGTATTCAAATATTTATACCTATATCGTTTCTATATTAATAAATCCTACCCTAATATACGGTAGGTAGATTTTAGTTTTCGGTTCTAAGGTGCAGGTAACGAAAGGGTTAACGTAGCTCTTTTTGTGGAGTAACAATATTTTCACATCTGCGATCACGGGTTAATCCAATACCACTTCAATTAAATTTCACAATCATGTTAAAAAGACACAGTCGAATATTATTCTTCGAGTTTGTATGTAACAGAATAAATTCACGCGATCATTGTTAGAGCTTCGATCGTAGAATCTAGGAGCGAATTAAGCTCCGCCGGAGTTGAGCAAACTTTCCGCGCTTCATCTCCATTAGCATAATGAAAGAACAGATCGACCAAGCTTATTCGCAAACATAATGTACAGCGGGGAACACACAATCAGACCGAACGTCTCTTTCACGCCAAATCCAATCGCGACTACAATCCCAAACGAAAGAACCTTTCCACCCTTGCTCAACTGCCATAAGCAAACGCTTCGTCCTCCCCCAAAACTGCTCCATGGAGGAGCGGCTAAATTAATTACTCCACGCCTGTACGAAAACAAAGTTGCCCAGAAGGGAAGGGAAGGTTTTCTTTAGAGGTATTGAAAATCACGGGTTTGGGAATTAATCGGGTCTGGTTGGGTTGGTACCAGAGTTGCCACCTCTCCTGTTTCGTCCAAGAAACTTTGGCCTTTATACAAATTTTCAAGCTTCAGTTTTATCAGAAATATCTCCGGGTTCGTAGAAAAGACGATTCTCAACGAAACGAAACAAAAGGAATTGGCGGATTGTGTACAATTCATAGCAATAACTATCGCTTTAAAAATAGGATTTAAGATAGACTCTTAATTAAAGCTTCCATCGACGTACAGCGAGAAAATCGTTCATTCACCCAACCGTACAACGTCGGACATTTCATTTCAACCAATCTAGTAACCAAATATCGCGTTACTGCATAGCACGCGTTGCCAATTTGAACACGACCACAGAGTATCCTATGCTTGTTTTTTATCGTGTTGATCGGTCGCTCGAATTTGCGGCTGTACGACATTAATTAGGACGCAGCTTAAACGTGACCCGTTTCGGGTATCTCGATCTCCGGGTTTCGAATACAGTCTTCGGGTGGCAATTTACGTCCCTCTGGATTTTACATTGTACTAAGGTAGCGATCCTGGTCCCAACCCGGACCAAAAAAAGAAACGAAAATAGCCGACCCAACCTCAACCCGAAATATCCCTATCTTTCTCGGCTTCTCCTCCTGTCCGCCCTGTGCTTAGCTAGTAACGAAGAGGCCGGTGGCCCGAGGCATGCTCATTCGAGCAAGATAAGAAAGACAAAGGAAAGAAATTAATCACGGGCCAGGGCGTAGGCTGCCACCCCCCCCCCCCCACCCTCTCTTGCGGTCCATTCTCACGGTCCATTTTTCAAGGATCGCAAAGCTACGAAATGCGGGCTATCGTTTCGCCGTGATTTTTCACCTCCACCACCCTGAGAAATGGTAACGGGTGAACGTGTCCTGTTGTGTCTGGCCAACTTTTACCTGTGTCTTTGCCGCACCCACCGATCCTTCAACCGATACTAGCCGGTGAATCGTTCGCCAACTGCCGGTGATCTGTTTCTCCGCGATCCGCCGCCCGCCGGCATCCTCTTCGTCTTCTTAGCCTCGGAAACAAGAGAAATGGCTGTCTCGTTGTTGTACGGAGTCGAGAGCTCGCTCTTTTTACAATGCCGCTTCTAACCGCACCTCATAAGTCTCTTCGCGCTTCTTCCTCACTTCTTTTTCCCGGTACACGGGATACAGTTGACTCTTGAACGAGCAGGCTTCAAGCTACGCGGATCACCGTTTGTATGGGAATTTTTTTTTTTTTTTTTTTCTTAAGAATTGCTTGGACAAATTTTGGGGAGATTCGTTACTAGATATGTTAAGTTACTTTTTTCACGAACGATTTAATAAGATGATAATTTGTGGGCTAGAATAGAGCAACGTATTTGTACAGTGGGTCTTTATTATCGGGTACACTTCATCTTATTAACCCTTTCATTGCGGTAGGAGAAATAGAGAACTCGAAGCATAAAGAAATCGAAAAATTAGGTGCTCATATTAAAGGGTTAACTTTATATTAGATTGTAGGCAGCTCTTGTCAAGAATAAATTGTTACGCTCCTTTAAGATTCTTCAGGTTTACACGTATTTCCATGCCAAAAGCTATACATCTCATTTCCTTAATTCTGATACTATTGCTCGCACTACTACTTCTTCTAATAAATATTCTCTATTTATTGACTCTTTTAATGTATGTTTCGAGAAATTTCGGGGTCAGATAAACGATCCTTTGTAATTTCGTCATTTATGCACGTTGAACAAATTTTCTATAGATCAATGGGTTTATCTCCAGTAAATAAAATAAAATCAAATATTAATATTGTGTAGAGTTGGTTGCAAAATGGCGAAGCGCGCAATCTGTGAATTGACGAGTATTCTAAACGTGAACCGCGTGGAGGTCGCTGAAAATGATCAAAGGTGGGCGGATGATGCATGGCCGAGCGATAATAAAGGGCAGGTTTGGGGGCACTCGTTGACGAGCCTCGAAAATTCGATGATATCGTTAATAGTGGGCCCCGGTTAATTAGTGCCTAATGAATTTCGAGTGACGGGGGCTAACGATAATAATAAATTATACCTATGCGATAGGGCATCGAGGGCGATAGCCGATACTGCGGTTAAGCAGCAGTCGGCACGATTATCCCGGCCCCGCTATTGATCACTCATTAATGAAACGATCGTCTGATACGTTCGCCGAGTTTCTGGCGCGCTCAAGTATCATACACCCCTGGCACACACTTGACAGCTCAATATTTCACCGTGGTCATCCGGCCTCGATACAGAACCAAGGACGATTACATCAGCCGGTTATTACTGGCAGGATATGCGAATCGGTCAGGACTAATATTAATCTCGACCCGGATAACTCCCACGATTCGATCGATTCTCGCGACTAGCCTGCTGCATTTCAGAGGCCTTTAGCATCTTCGCAGTATCGTGAAACGACAAACCGGTAGAATTAGGTCCGTTGATTAGATTTTTTTAACCCCTCGCGCTAGGATAATGGCGTAGATTCGATAAAAGTGGATGCTATTGACGGTGAAATTTAATTTTAACTTTAATTGTAGCTTTGCCGTTCACAAGGTTCGACTAATTTGCTCGTAATACGATATAAGAACAGCTAAGGCTAACATACGTAACGTACGCTAACTGTGTAAGTAATAAAGTAATCGTAGTGCAAAGGGTTGAACAGACGTATTTAAAATTTATTGCAAAAGAAATGCGCGTCAAAAATGAAAGAAAACGATGTTAGATACATTTGATTGCGATAGTTAATGGATTACGGATTTTCATGCATTTATGGAAAATTTAGATGTACAAAAGAAAAGTGGTAGGAAAAATATACAAAGTATCAATAGCAAACTTCACGTCATAACGTTTAGAGAGTGAAACACGTGTCCACTTATGCTCTATTCCTTTAATTATGTTTACAACTAGGCTGAGGATTTCTGTGCAAATTGATAGTAATATTAATAATAATAGTAATAATTTTATTCGATAAACGGGTGAAGCCCATTAGCGTACAAGAATTAATTAATATGTCAATACAGGGTATGGTTATACAATTGATGTTTTTGCAGACGCAATTGAAATACTGGGATTTAAACAGAAATTCATTTCACCTTCTATATATCTACTGAATTATATTTCGAATATTCCGTAGATTTTTGTACGTCATTTAGATTCTGTGTTCCTTTAAAAATCGTATTAAAATTTCCCATAAATGCTCAGTCTAATACCAACTCAGTCTCGATCGAAGATCTTTCGCGCCCAATCAAATGTAACACTCAATTTTCCTGGATCACCGTGCACTACGATGGACGAGAGGAATTCGTAGCAACAAGAAGCAGCAGCATTTGTTGCATCCTTTCTTACGCGCTGGTATCAATGGACTCGAAGGAGCGTAAGAAACGAGTTCTAGCAAGCGCAACACAATAAGAATCCGATACGAACACACATTTCCCTTTTTTTATCGGCTCTATCGAGTCACGTAGAGGTTGCAGAGGTTGGATGGGTGAAAGTGCGAAAGGGGAGAACTCGATGCCGGAAGGGCGATCGTGGGAGAACGAAGCTGATTCCGGGTCTGAAAAGGATCCTCCTTTCGCGACTCTGTACTCTGTACACGTGGTACGTGGTAGTTGCACCATTTTGGCATCGCTGCTCGCTTCGTCGCGCTGAATGCGAGCTTGCAAAGAATTCGTTAAATGAATATTTCTAGCCATTTACACGGCGACTGAAGAGTTTAGCTCGGGTTTCAATTACGCCCTGCGGATATCCTTTTAATTCCAATTAGTTCGCTACATTTTCGCGCACGTGCGCGCGCGCGCGCGCGTTTTCTTTTCGAAGCGCGAGCGCAGCGGCGGCGGCCGTTGCATCAAGAGCATCACCGCCACGAAACACTCCTAATTAGCTTAATTAGTGCTTTCACATTGCCTTCAAATGCTGATGGAATTATGCCGGTGTTCGTCGTAACGTTACGCGGGAAAAAAAAAACGCGCGCCCCGTCGAGTGGGGAAAAGAAAGACGCGCGAGGAGGAGGAGGAGGAGGAGGAGGGTTTGGGGAGCGTGAAAGAGAGCAAGAGGAAAAAGAAGCGACGGGGAAAAAGGCCGCAAATTCTTTTCCAGGTCAAAGGGTTCCTTTCACGTCATCTGCCGCGCACTCGAGAGCCGCTGAAAATAAAAATGACCTCGCGAAACGTCTTTTCCCTCTCGACTTCTTTTTCAAACTGGACAAGCGAGTCGTGGAACATTGCGCCGCGCCGCCACTTCATCTCTCCACCGGCCGACCCCTTGATTTCCACCTAATTCGACTCGCACGCGCCTATTACAGCCACACCGCGAGAAATTATAGCGCTGGAAGCTTAATTAGGCTGCAGAGATGGGCGGAATTTTATTTCGAAATCGCATGTCGAGTGGAAATACGGAATAACGTTGCCGTCGCCGTTGTAGAGTAAATAGTTATGTCTATTCGAGTAAACAGTTGTTTGGTAAGTTAAATCAGATTATAGAATTAGTTGCCCTGTTTTAATTGTTCCCTTAATTGGAAATATATTCGGTAAAATTGCTACTGAAATGCTTCTACTCTGGTTTCAGTTAAATATAAGAAGTAAAATATTAGGTACATTTAATTTCGGCTCAAAATGTGAATTGTATAAGTTAGTTCTCATATTTGAGAAATTCGATATGAAGAGTTAAGACTTAATCCAAATAATATTGTTAAAATTAGTCTTGTTATAAAAGAGAAATGATGCAAATATGAGTGATTGAATTACAGAAATTATTCCATGATTTAATTCTATCCTAATGATTCTATAATTATTTTTATTGTGTGATTATTTGTATAAATTCTATGATTCAATAAGCTTTTATAATTCAATCATTTATATCTTTATTACACCTTTTATAACATGATTAATTTTAACTATATTATTCGAATTAGGTTTTAACTTTTTATATGGAACTTTTGATATATAAGACCTAATTTTTGTAGTTTAAACTTCAACCCGAAATTAAATATACTATTTTACTTCTCATATTTAATTGAAGCCAAAGTGGAAGCATTTAATTGTTAACAATTTTATTGAATATATTTCGAATTAAAGAACTAACCAAAATCAAACTTCTAATTCTGCAATATAATTCAATTCATCACATAAGCGAATGATTTGCTTGAATAAATCTTTGCTATCAGTCGAATGATTTATTCGAACAGATATGAATGATTTATTCGATGGAGCATATCTCTAAATAATTATTCCGTGGAAGAAGTAACTGCCTAAACAGAATTTATTTAAGTAGCTATCTTAGATTAACACTTACTCGAAACGATTCGAGCAATGCCGAACCGTGAATTAGCCGGGGTGAAAAGAAAATGTGCGATTTTAGATTTCGAGCGCAAAGACTCACCGATCTCGAGGTATTTCTGGTGCACCGGGTCGTATTGATCCCACGTCAAGGTACGGAAACGGCTTTTCTCTCTGCTGGCTGGTAGAAGCGTGTCGTTTCGACCGTGGTGATCGATCACGTTCGGATTTCTGCAAGGAAAACGTAAATCGTTGTTTAGATACGTACACATATACGTTATATGGTAGATCGAGGCTTGTTCAAACTCCCGATCGCCGTTCGGACGTATTTCACTCCGCTTTCTCTTCGCGTGCACTCGAACACGTCAACTACCCTACATGTATTCCATCTGTTTGCAATAAATGCGCGTTTCAATCCCGGATTTCATATTTCATTTATACGCAATCGCAGCGGAATATTAGGTAGCTCGGGTGGCAAGTTGCGCGGCATGTTTCGTAACGAAATTTGAATTACGAGGCTGCGGATATAATAGGTATTCATGAAAATGCGCGAAGAGTAATGAGAAAGAGCGAGGAAAGTGCGATTCTATTCTGCTGCGTTCAGCTTGAACGGAAGCTAAAATAATGTAAAACAATTAGGGATTTTCTTTGCTTCTTTTCTGGTGGCCAATTAGAGTATAAAATATGTGTTACGAGTATTGTAGTTGAATTCGTCGAGTCTCGCGCTTCTGCTAATGTACTAAATAAAAACAGTAAGACGAATAAAACGATTCTAGGGACAGAAAGCTGCGTTAACAGAATAATTAAGGCAGCTAAGGAACTAAGCAAATGCCTAACTGTTACCTAAATATTATCTTAAAGTTTCTTGTATCTCCACAATTGGAACACGTCGCGCAGATTAATTATATATTCACCTCGACGTAACAACAATAGCAATAAATATGATGCGAAGTAATAAATAATACTCTCGATTTTCCATTCATGATTTGGTTTCTATTGTTACTGCATCGTATCGTATTTATTTATTTACTTCAACGGGACAAGCCCTATAAAACATATAGGTAATAAATTAACAAAGTAACGTCGTTATAATATTAAAACGTAACATCAAAAAGCTGATAAGATTCCGTACAGCTGTTGTTTAAATCTTATTAACATTATATTAAATTAATAACGTACTGGAGCTAATTTGTTCAAACACCCACGTCTCTTCTATTCGTATAAGCGAAAGAGAAACAGCGCCGTCGCTGAAGGGTTTTTTATTTAATATTATTTATTATTAGTTTATTCAACTAGTTGACGCCCTTTAGTATACAATATAAAGAAATACTTCGAAGTACAGCATTCAACAAGAAGCACGCAAACAAAACCAAGTTATAGAAGCATAAAGACATAAGAGTAATGGGGAAATATATATATAATACATAAATTGAAATTAGTTGAGTAGTAGTAACTTGGCGGAATAAATGGTTTAAAAAATCATTTTTATCGGCGACAATGGAGAAAGAGGTGCGCACAGCAAAGCTTTCTAAGCTACGCGGCTTAGAGCGCTTATCGCGAGACAGGATGATAGGAATCCGAGCAGGCCACGAAGCTTCTACTTGTCGATGCTCGTTAGCGTTGCGGGAAAACGAACGGGCGTTGGAGAAGGCGCATCCGGCCGGCAGGCATCGGCGAATTAACGCAACAAGTAGGGAATCGAAAGTGAATTAAGCCGCGACGTGCGCTTTGTTCGCGCGTTTCCAGTCCGGCCACGGAACGGCTGGAAGAACACCGGCGTGGAATCCGCAATGCCAGGCGATTCCCCTTGCATGGATTCGAGACACGGTCGCGGCATAATTCACTATCGAGAACTTTGCTTGTCCGCGGCTTCGTGCATACAAGTGAGAGCCAGGCTTGTTCCGTGTTACGAAGTTGCGCGCCGTTTTTTTTTTTTTTTTTTAAAAAGGGGCAAAAAGGGGAGGAAGTATAAAAATTGTAGGAAACGCGGGCTCGCGGAGGGAATTTTTATTTGGAGGCTGGCAATAGGACGATTCGAAAGCTGAAAGCGACACGCGGGTGCAGGGAACAGATAGCTACTCGTGTCTCGCGGCTTTTTACGCCTCGAGGGAGGCAGATCCCGGTGTCAACCGAGGGAGAACAAACATACTGTTTTTACGACCGAGGAAACACACGCGCGCTGCTTTCGATTTGTCAGCGAAAATTCGATACCCCTGATGCGATGGTGAGAATGTCTCTATAAGGAATTCCCTTGGCGTCTAAAACATTGAACCCTTAGCTGTCCTACGTCGAGCGTAACACGACGTTGCATTTCTTTGTGGGTAGACCTATTTCAATGCCGACTCGATGATAGTATTATACTTGGGTTATTCGATGTCATTTGGCAAATCGATTAACTCCACAGAACGAAAAGTAAGGAAATTTATTAGATGGATATATAGTCTTCTTCAAGATTCTTCTTAAAATTATATATATATATATATATATATATATATATATATATATTATATTATATTAATATATATCATATAATTACAATAAAAATATATCATATAATTATATATTAATATATCCTTATTTTATATTATTATTTTTCTTATTTTGTGGGGTTCAGCCTAATTAGGCGTTGGTAATAAATTGTAAGTCCAAGTCTAGTTATATTACCAATTACAAGATCAAGGATTTTCGGATACAAGTTACCGTGATACTGTAATACTGTGACTCACACAATTAATCGAATACTTTCGTTGGTTATATTTTTTTCGTGATAAAAATACAATCACTAACAACAAAACTTTACACGCGTACTAAATGTGCAATTTGGATACTTATTCCTCATTCAAAACATAATTATACTAAGAAAGTTGTTTGTAAAATAAACAAGCAACAAAAATGTGGTTCAAGTTTGAAACCATTAGGGCACAAAGGGTTCAGGAACACGTTTCTTATTCGAAACTCAATGTGACATAATATACTTCTATTTAACTCGTGTTCACATGAATTTGCGCAATGCAATACGAGATCGTGCGACGAAAAGTCACCGATGCGTATCGGGATTAGAGCTTGCAAAATTCATTCTAAAAATTCCTCGATCCGCTTGACGTGGCGCAATAACTCACAAAACGCAGAAAGCACTCAAATCGCGAGGCACGGTGGGGGAGAAGGTGGCCGGGTTCAATCAGCGATGAAAACCGGCTCCCTTTTCTCGTCGGGAGTAATTTTTCAAAGAAGAGCGGCGCGCGGTTATCTGGTAACAGACAGCGGCAGCGTCGAGCGGTGGGAAAAAAAAATTGAATCCCTCGTCGAGGCGGTCGGATTTTCGGTGGAGCGGAATTTAATCGACGGGACCAATCGACCGAACTCTATGACGCGCTATGCCGCTTCAAAAAACCATCGATCCCAATATTCCACGGCGATAATGGGGAACCGTGGCTGCGTATTATTCGGCCGAGCGATTCCACGAAATTTATAGCCGGACAGGGGATAAATGTTAAATTTCGCGACGCTTGATTTTGAAGCGGTTTGATGAATCACGCCCCCGAGCGGCAAAATATTTTCCTGTTCGGCAAATAATCGCGGAAATTGCCCTCGTGGGTTATCTTGCCCGCGGACAAACGCGTCGCGAATAATCGCCGATGCGAAATGCGCTCGTAAAAAGTGAGATCCTCGTTTCCTCTTCCACCCATTCTCGGTGCATCGATCGCGAAACGCTGCCGGCTAATTTTTAAACAATAAGAGCCTTTCCACGTTGTCCGGTTTTTTGGTCTTCGGTTTGTATCGTTCGATTAAAAATGAATATTCCGATCGCGCATTCATCGTTACGGAACCTTAAAATTTAAAGGCGTATCGGATACGCGAATTGGAGTAGCTTTTATTCATTTAGAAACGGTATGTGTCTGTGTGTGTGTGTGTGTGCAAACATTCGGATATTTGATATTGTTAATTGAAGTTTATTATACACTAGTAATAATAGAAATACCGGTGTGATTAAGAGAAAAGGTATTGGTTTATTTTAACGAATAATTTTGTTTGTGATTTCACGACGTATGTATGCGTGCTTTCCTTGCGGAAGAGTTAATTAACCATTCAACGATGACCATACGTTGTATGGATCTGTGTTTCTTTATATGGGAAACATTCAATAATTATTTAAGGTAGAAGAACCGTTCAATCATCATAATGGGAACGTAACATCAATCTTCAATATTCGATATACAAGATCGAAGATTATTAAATAAAAATCAATTACAGTATTACAGTGTTTTGCATTTCACACGATGTTAAAGTAGTGAATAGTTAAACCAACTAGTAATTTTATTTTATTTCACGGGTAAAAACCAACTTTTTAAACAAAAGAAAGTACAGAAACAATAGCCAGTAACACAAGCATCTTGTAGCCAGTAAAAAAAAGTACAGGGCAAGGAGTTAATGTGTAAGTCTCGTCAATTCGCATAAATGGGACACGGAAATTGCTTCGCTGTTCAAGGCTTAAACATAAATGCACTGAATTAATTTGTACACCTATTATACTCCGTCCTTTATCTTAAAAGAAATCGAAGCAGTGGAAAAATTGCGAGGGATTTAATAGAGAAAAAAAATCGCGAGGGGAAATAAATGGAGTCTGACGAAGAAAGAATACTTCATCCGCTTTAATTCTGTAATTAAAGAGGTAAATGGTAATCCTCGGACGCCCCAATTGTGCTACTAGCGTTTAAAGCACCAAGCCCCTGACCCGTTTTCGACTGAAGTATCTTGAACAGAAGTTCCCGTGGGCCGATGTACAGTCACGAATTCGGATTTAGTGGATCAAGTGCTTAAAGAGGCGCGTATCGCGTTGGAATCGGCTAGGAACTACACCCGTTATCATGTTAATCTTCCTGACGAAACACCGTTTACTGAAAAGGTCCTCTTCGACACGAGAAAATCCGCGTTCAATAGAAATTCGAATAAATATTCGACGAAAATGTTAACTCTTTACGACCAAAGCACGAAATTTCTCCGTAAAGCACTTTCATCGTTTTTAACGTAAATCTTTGCATTTATAATAAACAATTTTTCTTTTATCTTCACACCATTAAATTTACAATCATTTGCAGTAGGGAATTTTTAGCAAATACGTTGTGTATAAGCCATGACATGAATAGTGTAAATGAATACATATAATAGATTCTATAATAATCAATGATCCAAGTATTTACATATGGGTTTTCTTTAGATAATAATTTAATTCAGTTTGTAACTTTCGCTATGCAAGCAAACACAATTTTGATAAACGTGAAACGTATGTTAAAAATTATTGCGATCGCAAAGAGTTGATATCAAATCGTTGTCAAGTAGCTAGCAGCGGCGCAGTAGTACGAGTCCACGTATGGTTAGACAGTAACCAAATGAAGCCAATAGTAGCCTAATTATGGCCTTTCTTTGGATGCATTCGAGTATTTATTACGCATAGTTACTAGACTGCGGATCTTCACGCAAATTCGTATCTTTGTTAATAAAATTAAGAAAATTAGGCGTAAATGGAAGATTGTTTTACCCTCAAAATACACTCACTTTTCCTGCACCTTAAACGCTTCGTACTTTTCTGCATGTTGAATGTATTTTACATCTTTTCAATAAAAATTCAACACGAGGATAGTTTATGCTTGGAAAACAATCATCGTCGAGAAGCTGAAATTGCACGAGTAGTCAATTTTCCGCGTATGAATTAAAACTCAAAGGATGGGAATATTTTTACAAAAAAATCCAATTTCGCCTGCTGTTGCGCGTTAAATCATCGTGGGCGACTTTCATCCCTTTGTACCGAATATCCACCGATATAAAGACCACGTGCCGCTTTTTTTAATCACAAAAATAATTCGCGTTGCCATCTCTTCCCTTCGCTCTGCCATTGTTAGCTGAAATCACGCGCGTTCACGCGAGAAGTGTCGCGACAATAGTCCCTGCTTTTACCATTAGCCAGTGCTTCTCGCAAGTAGAATTTGTCCGTTTATAATCAGACACGTGCATTCCTTTTTGCCGTAAAAGAAAGTAACGCGAGTGGAGCTCGAGCAAGAGTGGCACCTGCGTGTTCTCACGTTTGCCATTCACCAGTTGTGTCGAAAAATACGCGCGGCTCCGAAGTGCTCATGTTTCCAAGGCATTCAGAGGCCTCGCCGTTGCACATACAAGGCTACAAAGACCCTTTTCTAGGCGCTGTCTCGCGACAGCTAGACGTGCAGAATGGAAATTCGGGACGCGAATAGAAAGACGTTCGTATTTTCTTTTCCTTGTTCTGGTTCGTTGTTTCAGAACGCCGCTCCTTTATTCATTCTGGACTCCGATGCGAAGCGAGCGCCTAGCGAAACTTTTCGCCCGTGATCGGGACGAAATAAAAAAAAAATGCCACTCGCCCGGGCAAGAACTCTATCAGAAATGGCGCTTCGGTTATAACTTCCCGGTGACTTAATATAAACGTTAACGAAGCGCGGAACTTGCGGCGAACAAGAGGACAAAGTTCGCGAGTGCAGGTTTAAACGAAGATTGCGCAACGGTGGAACTTTAGTCTTGCGAAATTGAACGATCAACCGAATGTGAATTTCATGGGGAATACGATTGACTCGGTGTAAAAGTGGTCAACTTTACGTCGAGCAAGCGGCGACTTTTTAATTGGTTTTTCGATATTATTCTTGTAATTTATTATTATATTGGTCACTCGTGACTCGAACAGATTTCATTACTAGATTGCGGACGGTTATTCGTTTATGGGAGATTTAAATGTGTGGAAATAATTTATCTATTTGGCGTTTCTTTATACGTATTTCGTGGATCTATTTAACTTCCGCGCGTGTGCAATGAATTATGAAAGCTAATGGGTTTATTCCCGTTCACGAATAAATTAAATTAAATTAAATATGCAAAAGTATCGAAAATATCAAAAGCAAACTACGCGTAGAAATATGTAGAGAGTGAAACAACGCCCTATTTAAATACAACTTCGTTAGTTTTCTTCCGTTTGCAAAAATATAAATTTGCATAAACGAAGATAGCCATTTGCAGAATTTCTTTCTTAATACGAAAAAGTTTCGAGCAACGAAGCTGTGTCTAGTTTTTGCGTATTATGCGAATTGATAGATTCAAACGTTTGAAACAAGTCCGCGTTTCAAGCAGTTATTCTTTGCGCTCTACTAACGGTAGAAGTGTTTAGTTATCTGGATACCATATGAAAGCGAAGTTCGGTAGCCGATTTGGCGATGATCCAGAAGCTTCGAAGCCGCGATCGTTTCAAGGTTGGCTCGATGCGAGAGAATAGGTAGCCGTAGAAAAGTTGGCACACCTTTCCTCGAGGCACCGTGTTGATTGAAAGCTCGCAGCTGCTTGGCCGTCGGCTTGCAAGCCGACAGAATTCTGTTAGGTGCGATAGATCTGTTGGCGCGTTCGTATTTCTTCAACTTCGCAGCTAAATTCAAAACCGCGAGGTTACGTTTGCTTACATTAGATGATCATTGCGTTCGTATCACGCCACGTTCGGTTTATTTGAATATTGTAGGAAATTTCTATTTAACCCTTTCGGTACTATTGGCGCCTGTAGGCGCGCAACAAATTTGTATGTAGCGCGTTGTTGATGACTTCTACTGATTCATTCTGGTAATTAAAATCACTGTTGGCGTCCTGAAACATATGCACGTTTTTGTTACCTAAAGAAAAGAAAAGAGTTAGAAGAAAACTATGAATTCAATGCAACTCAGTATTCTGACGACTTGAGCATATTTTTTTTATTAAAATTCACCGTAGCGAAAGGGTTAATAATTCCTAACCGTAACAGACAATGCCAAAACTAGAGTTCAAATTAAATTTCACCCCCAATAGTATCCATTTTTCTTGAATCTACGTCAATATTTATAGAAACGAATGCAACTCGTTATTGTAAGACAGTTAATTCTTTAATTAATCGTAATGATAAAGATACGCATTTGCATAATATAATACGAATTTAATAATTCTTCCCAGTATCACTAGAGATGTCCTTAAAAATAGCACCCACAAACCTGCACATAATATCCAAAAAGGGACTCCTGTCGTTTCGGAGTTGGTGGCTTCGATATTTTTCGTATTCTATAACTTCTTATGGAAGAGAAGGCATCTGTTTCTTTTACCGTCGCATTTCACCGTTGCGGATAAAATTAAAAATCCGTGTTTTCGACGTTACACGCACGTAAAGGCACACGTAATTACCGTTGGATCGTAGGACCGCTTTTTATTTCGCCTATCATTGTATACCGACGCACAGCCGATCCGACGCGTCATCGCGTCGATTCGCCAGCAACAAAGCGACTGAACGCGCGCGTTTAATCACAGATAAATTTCATCGAACCGGCGGCGGCGCGCTCTCTATTATCCCCGAATTAATGACTCTGAACGGGCAAAGTTTCATTTTCCAAATGTACCGTGTTCGGATCGCCACGGAATTCCAGCAACTCTGTCTTTCCATCGACCGGAAACGCGAAATACCACCGGCTACAGCAGCTACCCTGTCCAGCGAGCGAATTATTTTGATTAAAGATGCTGCACGATTCATTGCACCCCGTTGATTTCGATAACGGATGCGTTTGCGCCGCGAATTCCAATCCGTTGCGCTGTGATTTCCTTTAAACAGCTGGAATTCAAGGACTATCGCCTGGCGAAGGAAAAAAATAATATCCAACGGGCGAATAATGTCGAAGACACGCAGACAAGACCGTTAATGGCATATCTTGTACGAAACATTGAACAATTATTTGTTCGAACATACGTGAACAGTTTCTTTTTAATTGTATAGTTCCTTTCGTGTGCGATCTGGAGTTTGTTCATTGTGAAATATGGAATTATTAAAGATCAGTTTGTTTCAATAACTTATTTCACTTCTTTTCTTATTTATCATTCATTCATTGGTACGCGTTAATTTATTGGCGCATCTGGAAGGGGAGGGGCAAACATTAATAACATAGAGTTCCAGAAAGATTCTAATCGAAGAAGATCATAGCTGGTAGAGGAAACTACATCGAAAGGTTTGCTGTATCGCCGGAATGCGTTCACTCGTAATTACAAGCGCCACTAAATCATCGTTACAACATGCCAGGACGGTTTGCCACCCCCTGAATTTCGCCTTCTCTTTCCCAGCTAGTCGTTAGCACATTCTTGGCCGCCGCACTGCAGAATTTCCTGCTGATACCGGCGAAAAAGCTTCATATTCGGGCTTAACGCCCGCTTTACGATGCCACGAACATTTGGTGGGGACAGTTTCATCCCCCCCTCCCCTCCCGCCCCGTTGTTCCACCCTTTTTCCCCGGCTAGTCTGTGGGACGCGTACATCTTGAAATTGCGGCAGCTATTCGTTGCAAACGCTTGCGAAAACCTGTTCGACAAATCTCTCAGATTTAGACCAAGATTCGCTGCGTCACGCGGAAACTTTAAACGTTACCCCAGCCCGGAGGTCCGCCGTTCTTTATTAACCACCGCGTGCCTTCGCTACAAAAGGATTGGCTAAAGTGTTGTGCAAAAGCCACGAAAGTTTTCTACCGTATCCCGCAGGCAGACGTTAATTGGACGTCTGCGGAAATTAATGAAAATTGCAGACTTCGACGCAAAAGAACGTCCACTCCAGGTGTCTGTAACGATCTTCGTCTGGCGGAGTTGGCAATAATTATGGCAGTCGCGCGATCATGCACTTCTCTACGTGGTTCAAACCCTACCACCACCGGGGGCTGTGCTTCGTGGTTGTTGGAAGATAGGTGGCAGCGGGTCGGGTTTTAGTCCGGGGAAATATTAAAGTTTGCTCATTAACCGCTGATGCATTGCCCTCGCCCACTCTCCCATCACCAGAGACACGATACTTCAAGAAAGAGAGCCGCAACCCCTTTTCTCTCGGCTACACCCTCTGTAATCCGCTCGGCAAAAATTTACCACGCTTCACCCAACGAATATTGCCCGATACGTGCCGCCAATTTAATTACATCGGCTTTGTTTTTTTAGTGGATATTAAAATTTAGGTGAATATCGCTGCTGGATAAAAATAATTTAACCACTGTCGACGCACCATTTTTGGTTTCGCGAGCCAGTTGCGGTATGGCGTCTATAATAGCGCTAGAAATAGAGATCAGAGGCGTGCGAATATACAAATATTTGAGGTTTTGGTCGAGTTGGGATTTTTTTTTTCGTTAGTGGGATGGAAATTTTTTTAGCATTAGTTTGGGAGCTGAAAGTTTGTCAATTTCAGCTAACGGTAAGTCGAGTTGTGGTTATGAATAGACCGTGGATCTTTATGCAAATTCGTGGATAGACACTGTGGATCTTTATGCAAATTCTTGGATAGACACTGTGGATCTTTATGCAAATTCATAATTTTATAAACACTATTAAGGGAACAAGACATAGGCAGAGATTTGTTTTATGCCCTAAGTATTTTAAAATGCATTGGGTTGTAACCAGAGCTGGGTAAAATTTGCAGAACAAAATATTTCGAATACTACTTTAAATTATAAATACTTTGCAACTGAAATACGAAGTAAAGTAATTTATTTCACGAATCCATAATGAGAAATAAGCTATTTTACTCTGATAATCCAAATTAGAAGATTAAATACTTTATTTTGATGGCCTGAGGTATAAAATAAAATACTTTACCTATTCTGTACAAATATTTATTTACTCTCTACTAATTAAAATAGCATTTTATCCAGCTGCGGTTATAAAATATACTCGTTTCGTTTCTCAATCGTTTCTAAAATCACTTGTTCGCCTATAAATTCATAAATAACTGTAACCAGTCATCCGCATATCATTTTAATGAACAAGCTTCGATGCTTCTCTGGTAGCCGTAGAATTTCTCTCGTATAAAATTCGTCAAACTCCGAAACACCCTTGGAAAATGCAACGAATACACGTTGTAACCCAATGCACAGTGCGTTAGCGTACTTAAACGAGATACCGAGCCCGCGTCAAGGGGTTAATAAACCGTGCTGGACGTAATGAATTTCCAGAGAATTTCGTTGCGGTCGAAAACTGAACCGCTACACGCGAAAATTAAAAGAAACGGCAATGGGGTAATGTTTAAACACGCAACGAATTAACCGACGGCTGAAAAGGTAACGGAAAGCTGGCGAAGAAAACGATAATGGATCCCCGGTGAAAAGGAAAAGTGTAGAATTTTATGGCGAAACGGTGTCGCTAATACGATCGTCGGACTACTGGGTTTCATAACGCTAACGCGGCCGCAAAATCTGCTCGGTTCCCGTTTATAGGACGCGTTTAGAGAACGATAGAACTGCGGCGGACGGCGCGAGGCTTAATTACGCGCTACCTGGATCTACGCGTCTGCGGTAAATTGCTATTAGCGGTTTCGGCCACCCGCTACAATTGTCTCCAACATCTCTGCCTCGTTTCGAAGAATTTCGAACGCGGCTGCGAACACCCACGCGATTTGCCCGCGTAAATTTCCCGATGCATTAACGAATAGAAAAGGTTTCCCATAACTGTGGGCAGATTAACAAGCTACGTTTGTATTTAAAAGTATTTTGGACAGGAGGGAATTGCACGAATGCCAGTCACCCTTAAACATACTTGTAAAATAACAAAATACGTTGATAAGTAGCCTATGTTTTTTCCCGGTATGGTACGCAATTATTTCGCTGCGTTTACTTATTTTAATTATTATAATTCTTTGCCTTGCGGCTTAGGATGGCTTCCAGATGCACTTCATCTGCCTTGCGCTACTTAATTGAATTTATGTTGCTTGTTATAATGTCACATTACGCCTATGCTGTTTGTAGTCTAACAATAATGGGCTATAATAAAGTAATAACTTAAGTCGGAATAAATTAACGTAACCCGCGATAACAAAATAGAATAGAATATTGTATTATGCTGTATCTATTCAAGTTGTTTCGTAGCGCAAGCTGGGAACAATAGAAACAATATTAAGAATTGCAATATAAACGCGTTTGGTAAAAGCTACCTACTTTTGAATCGCCATTACGTTTCGTATATTATCCAATGCATTTCGTAAATAATTCGGGCACGTAAGAACAATTGAATTTTGTGAGTCGCTGTATGTTTCGCGTAATATTTAGCGTAGCACAGAATACATTGCACAGTGCATAGCATCGCGATTCACAGTATTAAGCTTTACCATTAGTAAGCTTATTAAGCTTTTTTACATGCGTTTAATTTTTAAATACGTTGTCCAACTTACATTGCGAGCTGGCGATATTTACGGGCCGTTGTAGAATTTTGCGGGCTGTTTAATTCGAAAGGACGGGAAATAAAGCAGGCAATGCAGCGTGCTACTTATTGTATTTTATAGCCTGTTAATGTTACAGCAATAATTGCGACCGGGGTTCGTTCGCTAGGGTTAATAATGGAATTCACGCGTCGCTGAACAATCGGTCGCGTTGATTTATTATCGAATTAACCCATTCATTTGCTGGCTATCGATGCGGAATTCCTGCCCGCCCGTTGCGTCGATGCGCTCTCGACAATTTCTAACTTTGCACCAGGGCGTTTAGTAATCTTGCGGCATTTATGTGCGCGCGCGGAAAAAAGCGCCGGAGAACCACGCGTTCAGTGGATATATTCGAAATAATAGAACAAGAGCGGAATCGAGGGTGGAAGAGATATTAGATGACCAGAGTACAGGGATGAAACCTTGAGAGAGGTGTAGAGTAGTAGAAGAGGGGAAGGGGGAGAGGAGAAGAGAGAGATGGTGGACGAGGTCGGACCATCTGAGGAGAGAAGGAAAGAGGAGAGGGAGCACAGGGCAAATAGAGCATAAATTAGAAATAGTGATAAAGTAGCTAGTAAGGATAGTTAATAAGGAAAATGATCAGGGAAGAGTTATTATTATTATTAATACGTAGTAGGTAGATACGATACGGTCAGTAGTATGTAAATAGGATAAGAAAGACTCCAAAGAAGGAACCAAAAAGTAGAAATAAGAGATAAAATGTAAAAATAGAAAGGAACCGATTATAGGGAATTGTAAAATCGCAGGTCCGTCCAAACTCACAAGAGGTGAACTATGTTAATAAATAAATAAATAATATTCGAAATAATATCGCGTGTGCCCATTAACTGTGGGCGCTTTTGTAGCTGCGCAACGTTCGCTCGCAACGTCGACGGGACGCTGGAATTAATCGAACCTCGGTTTGTTATTGAACGTAATCGAAACGAAACGCGCGCAAAATTGCCCGTCAAAATTTACACCGATATTCACAATTAAATTCTACCTCGAGCAAATTAATTTTTAAACTTCCTTTGCGCAGTTTTGTGCGGAATTGTAGCTTCCAGATTGGAAGGGAAACATATACGAGCCGTTGAACGCAAGAGTCGTGTAAGTTAAAGGAATATTGAATAAAGCGACCGTATACTTCGATTTTCTGGCACAAATGGTATCATTATTTCAATCGGAGTCTTCCAAGTGGCTTACAAGTAAAGTATGTAACAATTCTGTATATTATTGCATCTTACATAAATTGTATTTCAACTTTAATTATCCTGAAGTTACGTTTTTTTGTTTAAAACTACTTGTGCATTCAATGGCTCATATAAAGAAAACGTTTGCTATTTTAGAAGCGGCGAATTTCTGCAAGATTAGCGTAGTACTAAATGATAAAGATTAAATCATTTCAGATTGGTTTCTGTAAAAGACACCAAGATGAAACGCTGTCAAATTTAGTGTCAAACCTTGTTAGATTATTAGTTTACTTTTTCTTACAAGAATTTACTTGTGTGTAAATTTAATTTGCATTTAATCAGATTGATACTTACTGTCAATGTATATAATTTAATTTTAATAATTGATCTTGCAGAAATTGGCTTCAAAAAGGAAATGTTCTCTCTATATTCAATCGAAGGCTCTAATTGGAAACACTCTTCGTGACAAGGCGCGTTTTAGCTGCATTCAAATCGAGTTTCGTTTACATTCAACAATTTTAGATTGTTCAATCAAAAAATAGACGAATAGACAACTTTTAGTCGAACGATTAAAACTCGTTTCAATTTGATCGAACTCGTGTTTCAAATTTTAATCGACTTCAGGTTCGCGTAAACACGATTTTAATCGAGTTGAAGCGGCTTTTAACTCGGTTGTCCGACCAAATGTTGCTTGAAGCTTAATTACGCGAAGATATTTTGTATAATTTTGCATACAACCCTTTGCACTATTTACCGTAGTTAATCGTTTGAACTCGAAGACTTCGAAACGGAGTCATTACTATTTACACGCAAACATGTTCAATTCCTAACGCGAAATTACAATAAATCTCAGCAACTTCACTTATTTTTTAACCCTTTTCATTCGAGAGAAAATTCCTCGCCAAAGCGAACTCATTTTGATAACTCTCGAGGGCTCAATTTTCCACGTTTTTTCACATTTAAACAACAAAGACATACATACGATCGTGCCGTGACAAACCGCCCATTTTCCGTGAACCAAAATCGTTTAAAATGGTAAGCGTCTTTTCGTAACCAGATCTGAGCGGGTTAACCGGGTTTTTAATTACATTTGGTAATAATTTTGTGGTTAATTACGGGTTAGTATAATTTACAGAAACCCTTTTTGATTAACGAGGTTACGGTTTGGGTTAGGCGGAGAGTTAGAGTCCCTGCTCGTGGCATTGTGGAAGTATTTACAGTATCGTATTTCTCGTTTAATGTCGGGAAAAAGAAGGGCAATGGCATAATTGAAGTGTTGTACCAGGCAGCCGCAGGAATCCGGCGATCCTCCGTGGAAACCGGTGACTGTTACGATTCTTGAAAGGCTCGTTAAACGAGTAGACGAGCGTAATTACCGCTTTGCCGGTCGCATGTAAACCTGCGAGGAGTCGCTGCTACTGGTTAGCCCGGAATTAAAAGTTTCGTCCAGTGTAATTGATAGCGTTTAGATTGGAGATTGCGAGTTGCCGATGGAACACCGAATTCCGAGGCTGTGCTGTCTTTTGTTCGAGCATTGTTTGCAATTTAAACGACACGGCTAATGGATGCCGAGCACGTAATAAGTCGCGTGTTGCGATCGTGCCATCTGGCCGTGTGTCGTGCCATCGGCGCTGAATTCGTTCCACGAAATCGCGTGCGCTCCAATGTTCGGCCAATTGTCAATTAATTCATGCTAATGGCGGTTGATGGCCCGGCTAGATTTCGGCTTCCATCGTTCCCGAAAGATTGCCTAAAATCGAGCGCTTTCTATTACGGCTAGGAATTCGCCATTTTAGCGAAATTTTCGATCGCAAATGCAGTGGAACGCCGATTATCCCAACAAAGAATCAATCACGTGTTTAAACTACGTGAGAATGTTTATATTTTGAATGCTATATCCCTTTTTAAAATGCGATCCTTTGGAAATATCTAAACTCATCTCTTACGTCCAAGGAAAGTTTGCTAGTATCTAAATGCGATTAATTTACTTCTATATATTTTACTCTGGTTAAATATATCCCAAAATCTTACGTCAACCACCATTTTTAATGAATCTCAATTTGGTGTAAGGTGTGAACTTGGAAATATATATATTTACCTCCTTTAATCTTTACGTGACTGTTTCCAAATTTAGGGGGAATATAATGAATATATGAGTATAATAAATATATGAATACAACGAATAGAACGGGGGTATATAGTATAACGACTGTCCTAAAATTCGTTAGCGGAAGTGCATGCATTGTTTCGCGTAATAAGCATCCCTATTTCAAAATTGTTTCACTTCCAATCGTTTCATAAAGCATTTGCAAATTTGCTACTTCCCGATCGATTATCCAGAAAATTGTCTCTCAAAATTGTCTCCTCATTAGTTTGGATAATCGACGAACTACTGCAGTCTAAGATTTGCCCTTCTTACTCGACTAATTCACTCGACTAATGACAATTAACGAGAGGAGCAGATTTCGGTTCGAATCGTTCCCAAACGACTATCTAAACTTCAGCATCTTCTACAATAATAAATTCTCCCCTGCGTCGAAATTCTTCGTTACGCATATCCTAAGACCTCCCTCTCGTTTGCTCTCGTTCGATCGTCGAAGATCAATGGATCGAAGCTCGTTTCACGCTCTTCTTCAGTCAAGGCTCGCACCCTTGTTTCAGGGGCTCGTTTATCCAGCGGAATTATCGAGATCTGATCGTTGCATCGTTTCTTTCGCGACCCGATATCCGCCTCTTCTCTCTGTCGTACGCTTGGTAACCTCGTAGCATCTATTGATTCGCTCTCCCTATGCCACCCTTTGCCATCCCTCCATCTATCCATCCATTATGCATACCGCAAGAGAGGAAGAGAAGCCTTCTAACCGCCGACTTACCTGTTGCCAGCTACCGTACAGAGGAACTTGCGGAATTCCCAAAGAACTTTTGGTCTGCCCCCTGCAAAGGACTTCGCTACAAAGCCGCGAAGAAAGACTACCCTTTCTGTTTGCAGATTTACTTGCTACGCTTTATATGCTCCGACTGGACTCTGCTATCCGGCAAATTGACAGTTTTGCTGTATCTGTAGCTAGATCCCTTGGAGACTTATTTCCTGTTGTATCTCGGTGGATTTATTACATAACTTCTAATAAGCTGGTACTTGGAATGCTTTTGTTTAACTTTTTGGTTTACGTATTAAATAACCCTTTGCACTCGACGGCTTTCAAAGCTAGTTCGTTTCGAGTGCGAAGGGTTGAAGATACTGAAATGGACAAAGTGGAAGCAAAAACGTGACAGTGTAAGAAAAGTATGTAGTCTAAAAGCTTGTGTTTAATACTAGGTTTACGGATATTGGTTGGATAATTTGACAGGATTATGGAAAAATAGGTATACTGTACATAAATATTCGAAATTAGAAGGTCGATGGAGGAGGTGGTAAATTAGGATACGTATTAATGTTATTACACCGATTAAGGTCGACATAAATTGCTGAAAAATAATATTTATGCAATTCGAGCTACGTAAATCTAGTGTTATGAATTTTAAACTTTTATTTATTCGCTATATTGAGAAGTCTTTTACAAAACACCATTAATGATAGTGCAGTGAATCATTATTTGATAAAAATTTGAATACTGTCTATCTTTATTCTAGAACCCAAACTTTTAACCAAGGTTTCAAAAGTTTCGAGTTATGAGTAAAGTACAAAGTTTCGAATTCTTCAAACTCAAAGCCGCCATAAATTTCAAGGAATTTCGAGGTTTCGACGTTTCCAGTAATCCATTCCTATTTGCGATTGTCTTCCTCCACTTTTCACCACCTTTCCTTGGCTACTAAATCAGCATTAAGCAATCATTTGACGTTTCTCATCGCACCCATGTCCATTCTTCGATCCATACCCAACAGCAGCTATGAATTCATAGTTCCTGTTTTCATATTCATTCGCAACGCGTCTATCCGTAGCAAGATCGCCAAAAGAAGTCAGTATTATTTCGCGTATCTCGTCGGATTTATCAGATAAATTCCACGGCAGAAGTTGCAACGTTTTTCTTTAGTTTCTCATGGTTTACGATCGCCTTCCTCCGCCGTTTTCCAGCATCTTTCCTCGGTTACCAAGAAGTTAGCGTTAAGCAATTATTTCATGGTTCCGACCGCAACTATATCCATTCTTCAGCGAGTATGTTTATCTGCTTTTCTGACGACCAAGTTCTTTCCCACTTGCCGGCGAATCTGCGCACTTTTGCTCCGCTTTTTCCGCCCCGTTTTTCTCCTCCTCGCGCGGCCTCCGCTATCTGTTTTGCTCCGGCTAGTTGTGTCCAACTTACAATGCCGCTTCCGGAGAGTCAAGAGAGAATGATATAAACTCGCGCGGCAAACTTTTCTGGTGGACCCCCGGTATCATCGTCGTGCATTACGCGTTACCAAGTTTCGCCAATAATCTACCAAGCTTTGTCTCCTCGGCGCGTAGTCTTTTCTTTATTTTACAAGACGCTCGCGAAGCAGATTTGTTGGCTTTACGACCAAGAAAAGGAAAAAGCGCGCAAAGTTGTAGCAGAGAATTTTATTCGATTCGGAAGGGAGGGGGGAGATCGCAAAGTGTTGGGACAACCGAGTTTATGACACTGACGCCTCGCTATTGCTGTTTTTCAGGACAACACGAGACTATCTTTGTGTTTTTACGTCGTCGGTTTGAGATGGAAGTCGAGACTGGAAGTGGGTTAAGTTAAGTCAAGACCAGCATTTATCATAATTGGTTACACGACGAATGCACTGATCAAACGATTAATAATTGCGAGGCCTAATAATGGAGAACGTCTCCATACATAAATTCCCATGGTTTATTCTTAATCCTTTCGCTACTGGCACTTTGGAACTAGAGACTAAAAGCGTAGATGATGATAACGTTTATTAATTTATTCATTTATTTATTTATTTAGTTTATTCAACATGCTGACACTCTTTAGTATAGCAATATAGAGGAGTATTTCTAAGTACAGCAATCAATAAGAAGCACGAAAATAGGAACAAGGTATAGAAGTATAAAGATATAAGAATAATGGGGAAGTATATACATTGTATGTAAATTGAAATTAGTTGAGTAGTAGTATGCACAGTAGCGGAATAATGCGGGCATATAAAAGTGATATAGTGTATAAATATTTGGATACTCTACGTAACCAATTATACCGTAATATTGACGTACGTATGATTCCAGGAATTATAATATTGCGTTATGGAAAAAATATACGTATGCTTTTAACAAATGCCAGTTCAATTCTTGAAGACGTATATATACGTCCATAGTAGCGAAAGGGTCTATGTACCAAAATATTAATTTTGCCTTTTCCACGTATCATTACAATTTAGTTTGATAAATACCTTTCTCTGACTTCTTCAAATTGAACTTGCGATTTTCCATAATTTAACTCGACGTCTGGGGTAGTTGTAACATTTTCTCCTTTTGTCATTCTTATCAACAACGTGGACATTACTTGAAATCCATCGCAAGTGATGTAACTCAATAATGTTAGATAATCGTCTAATGTGTTTGTAGAGTTACAAGTGCAACAGCTTTTTCATATAACGGTGTCCCAAAGTCAAAGTATTATGTAGAACTACAATCCATACAAGGGAATGTTAACAACTCGACATAAGTTCAAGAACTTCCCCGAAAGCAAATATTCAGCGCTAATTGACAGTTTTGTGGAACAACCGAACGAATCGTGGGAAACGCGTTAACGCGAAAGCATGAATTCGCGATAGTTTGGCGGTAATGCGATTTCATCTGGGTGAGAAGCGGCACTGCGTTAACGATCGGCCAACAGCGAGTCCACTGTAAATAGACGTATAGGATACGGTGGCTGTAAACAATAATTTAGCATAATCGCGCGGACTAAACGTTACGGCGGCCCAATAACCGCGAACGTGGCAATCGCAAACAGTGTCGCGGCACTGGCGTACTTTACTCTCGTAATCCGCCGGCAAACACGCCATAATACAGACATACGTGGCAACGACCCCTCGAAATTGTCCTTAATGCCCTTTGCCCGTGTCCCTGGGGACGGCGAGGGTGCAGGCCCGGATTAAACCTCGCGATCTTGCCACCCTTCCCGGCTTACGGATCATTTTTCTGCTTCCCTCGTGCGATTATGAGTGCGATCGTTCATCGCGAAATCCGAGGAGGCGAATCCTACTCAAACGAAATGGGTTTCTTTGGCATCGAAAGAAGGAGAACATCGGTTCGAGGAAATATTATACAGTGGGGGTGAAAAGTGTAGGAATACTTTATTAACTTGCACTCGTGTCGAACCTTTTTCTCGTCTTCCTGTGGTTGCAATAGTTGTACTGCAAATGGTGGTGGTTTAAAGTGAACTTGTGCTTCGAAGAAACGGAACGAGACGCGTGCTTAACGTAAGGTACTATTCGTCCGCGACAAGAAGGCACGCGAGTATTTTTACATTCCCGTTCTACGTACGATCTACTAGCCTCTCTACACGCACACGCATTGTTCGCTATTAACCGAAGACGTTGAAGATCGACGGTGGTTTAATAACGAAGACAGCGTGTAGTGATAGGGAAAACAGTAAACCATAACTATAGTGAGGATGTAAAGACTCGTCTGCCTTCTTTTCGTGGACGGACAGTATGTTACACAACTGAAATGGAAGTTTAGTTGTTACTATAGGTTTGTTTAACGCTAACACACGTAGGTAGGGCAAGGGGTTAAATATTGGGTGCAATTTTAGTTATCTTTATGCGTTGGAGCTTCTATTTGTCGAAACTATATAGCATCCCTAAAGGAAACAGGGTATGATTGAATTAAATAGAGTGAAACCTTTGGCCGCAGCAAACGTTCGTTCCACTTGAAATAATACAGTGTAAAGGAAATAATATTCGTCCAATTCGTGATAATTATTTGGAAAATTAATAAAAATAGAGGAGCATAGAAGTACCTAAAACAAAATTTTCGTCCAAAATCGACACACCGTAGAGTTATTGCCTTTAATGAAATTCAATTTGATGGAGATTACGAATCCTGAATTGCGTTTGCCATTTATTAACCTTACTGGTAAAACGTCAAATGAATCTTCTTCTTCCAATGCTTCGGCAACCTAAATTTTATAATTGTCCTAAAACTTTAAGGCGTCTCAGAGACGTCATAGTAATCGAAGATGTTAAAAATGCATTCTTTCAAGAAATATACAAAGCATTTCCAATCATCAACATTTTCCAAAGTATCATTCACCGGCTAAAACCTCCACAGTAACATGCTAACAATATCCCTCCTAATTTCGTTAGGCAACTGCTGTTCTTCACTCTAGTTATCCACTGTCAAGCAAGAAATAATCCCTGGTACTGCAAACAGGGGCTCGCAGGTACGTTTAAACACCATAAATCCAGTGGGCCGGCGTTAGAATCAATGTCGTTGTTCATTAAAGCATGGCGGCGCAATAAATAACGGGGTGGGGGAGCGGAGCACTTAAAATTTCGCAGTCGCATTAGCGCGTTACGGGACAAGGTTAATTTCATCGGTCACCCCCCCCCCCCCCTACTACGAGCTCTCGCAGCAATTACAGCCCCTTTGATATCTCTGGATAATAGCTTATTATACGATAACGTTGTCGGGCCGCGTGCACCACCCCGCAAATTTCAAATACCTGCGTTATCGATTTCGTATTTATTATCGCGCCACCGGTAACGTAGTTTATCATAATTTACGGCAAATAGGGCCGACCGGGCGCCGTCACACGTCGTAATTCAGCCCTGACTGACGCTAACTCCACGGGATTATCCCTTCTGCCCACCTGGATTCACCTCGTCACGCTATTCCTCCCTTATGCTCTGCTTTAGGCTTCATCCTTTTTCTCGTCGCCCCTTCGCGTTTCGCGTAATTGACGCGGATGATGGATTCGTTGACCTTGGACTGAGCCTTCGTTACCTGTCACAGAGTTTCTTTACCCCGATTGTTATGCAACTATATCGTCTAGCGTGTTTGAACCCTTTCACTGTTGCGTGGACACGCTCAAACAGTTCGATTATATTTACAATCGATTGTAGAAGTCTACATAAAGTTCTAAATTTGATATATTTAAAACGGTATAGGAGCTTGGATTATTGTAGGAGCATTGATTTGGGTATTAATTAGACGTGTACTACGTATTGTACAAAATTATCAGAATGAAATGGGAACTACAGTAGATTTGAACTGAATTTTTGGAAACAACTTTTGTACAGCTGTTATATATTGTAATTTTGGATACTAATGTTGCTTATAAATTACGATAAATGACAATCGGGTTTGTTGAACAGGAGATTTGGAACAGAATAGTTTGCAATTCAATCAGTAATACCAAACATAATAAATAGAGTATAATATTATTATATACTGTATACCTAAAATATTAGATTATATTATACGTATGCAATACTATATTATACCGAGTATACAATATATAATATAGTATTGTATATTTAAACATAACAATACAAGTAATATAAAAATTAATAAAAATCATCCCCACCTGTGCATCGGAAACCCTTTCAAATTTTAAGCCGCCTTAGCGAAAAAGTTAAGTGTAACATTTCCATTTCAATCAACGGTGAAATGGTTAATTCTCGCCGCCTTCGCCTTGTCAAAAAAAAAGAAACATTTCCCCTCTTTAAATCACGCGTATACTATTCAATAGTTCTCGTTCAATACTAAAGAAAGCGCTTTCTTTCCCGAAGAAATAAAATTCAATTTGCCAACCGGATTCCCATTATTTCTCTCGGCAATTTGTATTCGCGGTACTTTTAAATCTCGACGAACTTACGCGGACGTTTCGCGCGTACGTGCAAGTGGTTACAGGCACTCGTTTTATCACCGCGCGTATGGTAACGGGATGGGTACAAGGAGTGGGGTAGAAGAAGAAGAAGAAGAAGAAGAAGAAGAAGAGTCGGAAGCTTCTTGCCAATAATGGAAATGGAGAGGGCATTGAAGTAGAGATTGCGCCGTGTGGTAGATTGCTGGGACGTGGTACAAAGCTCGGCGAGACGACGGGGATGCTCTTCTCTCCGTTGATCCGGGGACTTTTTCTCCTCTCAAAGAGAAAGAGCCGGATCCCGGAATAAGGCTTTTGTCAAGGTTATGCCTCGAAACTCGTCCGAGCGAATTTCTCGCTCGGGGACGACGCCCCTCTTGTACATGCTTCCTTTTCTCTTGCTTCTCTTTCTTGGTACAGAGAGACAAAGGGTCCCTCGAAACGATATCGACGACGCTTGGCCCACCGCGCCATTGTACTCGGGGTCTTAGGCGAGGCTATCTCCGTGCCGAGGATTATAATCGAATAAGGAATTCTCCGCGAGTGGACACACGCACGTGATTTTTGGATTTTCCTTTGTATCGTGACGCGGTGGGCGGAAATCTTTTCACCGTTGAAAGACGCTAAGAATGACTGGCTTGTAACAAAGGGAAGGTTTGCTTAATTTTGCGAAGGGGGAATCGTAAGATTAACCCTTTGAGAGCTATGAGTGCGTACAATTAATTTTTCAAACGACTTTGCGAATTCATTGACACTGCTACTGATTCGAAAGCTTGGAAGTCGAAAAGTTGAGAACGTCAAACGCTCGAAGATTAAAACAATTCGATATTGATCATGACAAAGGGAAACCACTGCAATCATTTATTTTGTTTGTACATTATGTACATTAAGCAAGACCACACGATCGAGTCTGTTCGAATAATCGTGTTTGCTCGAATAATCAAGTTTGATTAAACATTCGAATACTCGATTCGATTTGCACAATGTAAACTAAGCTTGACTCGGTTTGTATTTTAGAGTACTTAGACATCTCCAATTAAAGCAACAGAAATTTATCGGCTCACACTTCGTCAACGTTACGCGAAACCACCCAACGGCGTGTGATTTCACGCGACGAGACATCAACGAAGTTTCTCAATCATTATCCACACGCAACCCAACCTTCGACAGTTTATTTCCCTTTATTCTACCCCTTAAGCTTCTACCCCTCCTCGGAAAAGAAAAGAGGCGGAAAGCGGATGCTGGACGAAGCGCTCGCTTAAATCGTTTCCAGGACAAGTAGTAACAGACTGTGTGTGTCGGACACAGCGGACGACTTTCTCGAAGTGGAAAGTCGTAGGGTAGCGAAACTCCTCCATTTGCCTGAGAATCATAGACGGAAAGGAGAGAAGGAAAAAGGAAGGGGGGACGGGTTTGGTGAAGCAGGGATCGAGCAAGAATCACGGATTGAAATTTACTCGGAAAGTTTGCCACCGAGGCGCTCCTCGCTTCCGGGCAAAAACCGGAACGGAAGTAAATATGTCACGCTCGATTCGCGCTCGAGTAGCCGGCCGAAAGAGGGTCGTCGAGAGTTTCCCTTTTTTTTTCTCTCTCTTCTTCTTCATCTACTTCTTTTACTTCTTCCTCCTTTTTTCGCGCTGAATGCGGAACGCGACGAGTGCCTCCCTTGCTTTCTGTCTGCAGAATCTGCGAGAAAGACTACTACGGCGAACGCGGCCGGCTTCTTTTTCGCCTTTCTTTTTTTTTTTATTTTGTTACGTGCTCGCGGACGAAGGCAGAGATATCGCCGGGCGAGTACAGTTTTCAAAAACGGACGGTTCAAATGGTAAACGATGCGAGTCCCGAAGAAAGTAAGAATCACTTTTTTTTCTTTGGGAAAAGTGAAAAGTGTAGAGAGTTAAATTAATTAAAAGGGACAAAAGTTTAATTAATTGGAAGCAGACTTGGGTGGGAATGTTTGAAAAAGTATTGAAACGAATTAATGAAACGCTTTTGTTTATGTGGAATAATATTTCAAGATTTATTTCGTGTCGTAGAAGTAAATAGGTTTATTGAAAATAGTAATTTATATTGCAGTAAAGGAAATTATTAATTGAAATAGAATTTTCTTAAGATACACTGTAAATAATTATTTGAAATACATAGTATTTCGTATGTCTAAATTTTTATTGATTGTTTCAAACACTATTTCTTCCAATTATTATTTATGAAAGAAGATAATGATGAAAGAGTATAGAAAAAGATAAATAGGCTTCTTCTTATGATTCTCTTGATTAATAAATATAATTAGAACATTCAACAAATCGATTGAATTTCAAATAAATTACGAAGAGTAAGTAGATGCTTGACTGCAAAATGGGAATATTATCCAATTATTTCATTTCACGTACAATGAAGAAAATATTTATTTCAATTAAATATTTGAAGTTCATGCTGTAGAATATATATTTGAAATGCTTGTTATTCATTCGTAAAATCAATGAAGTATTTCAGACGGTATTTCATTTAATGCAGAAATTAATTCCTATATGAAAACAAGCATATATGTATAACACATTTGAAAGCAATAGCATTTGCAAATATATGCATTTCTCGTTTGAAATATTGTTACTCAGGTCTAATTGAGAGGTTCAAAGTACTAAATTGCTATGCAATAGTTTACTATTGTTCACAATAGTTTACTAGTTTAAATAATTTTCTTTATTTCCTCTCTGCTTTTAATTTGTATCAAAAAGTTTCACTTTTGTACCTTGAATCGTTTACCATTTCAACCATTTAAAAAAATAGGGAAAAAAACGCTATTTACAGCCACTGTTCATCACTCTGATATATATGAATATGCATAAAGATCTGCAGTCTATTAATTATCGATCTGAAAGTAACGTAATCCCGCGATAATTAAAGGGATTAAAGTAATTTCACTTCGTAAATCGCCGGAACACTTTTTACCACGGGATAATCGGTGCTCCTTTGCTTCGGCCTCGATTAGGATTAAACGATATCAACGATAGAACAGCGATCTATTAAATAAAACGAAATACACGGTGGTTGCGATAAAAAGCGAATGCCTGCGGTTCATTGCGATATGCGTATGAAAGATATCCGGATTGGCGGAAATCGAAATTTCGTTATCTCTTTGTTCGCAAACCGCTTGTCCTCGATAGCTCCATTCGATCTAGTCCGTTTAAATGCTAATTTTATTTAGACATTACACAAACGAGAACCTCTCTCGCGCTTTTCCGTTGTTTGCTTTCATTTAATCCGTGATCGACGACACGAATAAGGATCGACGTATTCCAATTAAGGGTAATAGGGGAAAGTTGGACAAAGCATGGCAATTTGGCAAAACAGAACTCAATTGCATAGCTTTTGCACGCCCTACTATATTATGATGGCTTCAAATGACTGGTATGATATAATGGAACCCTCCTATATATAAATTAATAAAGAGACATAGATGTTCGGTCATTTGTTCATGCTTTATGCTTGTTTGCATAATTAACCATATTATTATTTTCGCATACCTTTGCTCGCATATTATTATCTTTTACTTGCGAATTTTATTATATATTTTTGTATTATGCGCATTAATGGGACTTCACTCATACATCGAATGTTAAATTATATCTAATATTAATCCTTAATTATTCGCACGTAGTTTTGTACAACCCCAACGCGATAACGAAATTTTCTACCAAATAAACCAACTGTTTCATTTCAAATTAAATGCTTATTAACCTAGCTGAGGTTTCTATTAGTATTTATTTTCAAAAACAAATAGATGTAACTAAAGTTTCATAAATAACGAGAGCTAGCTTTTACAGAAGTAAACAAAAAACAAGGGGCAAGAGAAGCTGTGAAATTGCAATCGCCCCACGCGATTAATTAAAGCTTGAATATTAAATATTAATTTTCCTATACAGCTGGCTATAACATTCGATATCCTCTTCCGTCAGAAGAGGATATTCAAGATTCCCCAATTAATCTTCGTCCGATTTTATTAAACGCAACGTCGCGTCGCCGCTACTCGCGTAGTAAAGTTACTTCGCCGCTGCTCAATGATCCTTTTGATTCGCAACAACTCGGTACACATGAAACGCTTGATCGGGGGAGGGGAAAAAAAAAAACAATTTGCAGCCGCGGCGGTGGAAAACAGCGATGGAAAATGAAGTGTTAAAAAGCAGCGAGCACTCGGTTGGAGCGTCGTTGAAACGTTGTACGAAAAAAAAAAAAAAAAAAAAAAAAAAATCGAAATCCAAAGAGAGGGCATTTTTCACGCAAAAATCGAGTCTCCGCGTTGTTGCATGATCCATCCGCGCACTCTCCCCATTCCCGACCCATAAGCGACGAAACGTCCACCATTTTCTGCTCGTTAATTAAACGAACGATCAAAAAGTAGCGGATGGAACGAGTGGATGCTCGTTTCCAGGCCGAATTAGCAATCACTGCGTGCTGATTGCGAGTCGAATCAAATCTGATTCGAAGCGGAATTCGGACGCGTGCCCTTTCACCCACGCCCAGGTGATTTTAATTGCTTTCACTGCGCCAGAAAAAAAACCTGCCGAAGAAGAGAGGAAGGGAACACAGAGAGAAAAAAAAAGAAAAGAAATGAAGACCCGGCCGGCGTGGAAGAGATTTAACGATTGCAAATGCGCGCGGTTTCATAGCCGCGCGTTTCAAAACGCCGCGCCTCGTCGATGGAAACTCATGATTTTCGATCGAATGCGTCTCGCTTTATTTGCGGTCCATTTATCCCGACGTTTAACGATCGTCAGATTGGTACATTTAATGCCTTTTATTTCACGATTTCCCTCCCCGCGATGCATTGGAAACGTTTGCAACATTTCGTTACAGCTCGGTGTGTAATAAAAAAAAAATGGAGATACGAGGTGATAACAAAGACAGAGGGCTGCCATTGAATGGCAAGCTTTTAATATCTCGGCTACGTTTTTACTTTCTAGAGCTTTTTGCTTTTAATCAAACCTTTGGTGTCCGTTGAACGGCGACCGCTTTCATTGCGATAAATCGATCGTTTATCCTCGTCGGAGCCCCGCGACACCAAAAATTACGAGCCGACGATAGGATTATTCGGGAACACGGATCCGATGGGACACAAAATATCAGACGTAAGGTTTAGCCCGGTCGAATTCAATGTATCGTGTTATCCGGTAATCGGGTTTCAGCCTGTGTCCGATACATTCTATATTTTACAGCCACGGAAAAGGGGAGGTAGATAGAAAATGAAAAAAACTTTCCAGTCCTCAAAATTCCGAACAATGAATCGCGAACGGGTAGCAAAAGTCTCAAAAGTCCACGTACACGTCTAAAATAGAAATGTTTAGAGAAATAGAAGAGCTAATTCATTTACTAATTAACCCTTTGCCTCGTAATAACGAGTGACACTTGTGGTGTAATCTATGAGCTCTAATCTTACAATAAAAACACGCTGCACCTTCTGATAAAATTGAATTCGCTTCATTTCAATTTGTAAGATCGTTCGATTAGGCGCTGTAAAGTACAAATCGTTCGACAACGACGCTGCAAAGAAATAAAAAATAAAGCACGCAACGTAAGACTATAAATGATTAAATAATCTAATTACGTAGCGTTTAAAATCTGACGGAGTACAGTTGAAAAAGTCAATCCATCGGCACAGCAATTTGCAAAGGAATGAATTCCATCGATAGAGAGGGTGCATATTACTGAAATCTCGTTCCGGAGAGAATAAAAAGACTGTGAAAGTGTTCCTTCTTAAATCTGTGAATCGATCGGATGGAAGATCCGCAGATTCGCGGAGCCATCAACGAATGACAGTGTGGCAAAAGAGGAGAAAAGGATATGCTTCTGCTGCGTAAAACATGCCGCTCATCGATATTCCATTTGCGGCGTTCGACGTCACGTTCGACCACGCAGATGGTCTATGAGAGAAGGATCAGGTTCGCCGGTACGATCGTGTCGCACACCGGAAGCGCCATATTCCATCGAGCAGTCCTTTACGAGGAAGTCGTCCAATTTTCCTATAATCCCCGGCAGCTTCTTCCCTCGGGATCAGTCCGCGGCCTGGTCCACTGCTTCAAAACGAAACTCTCTCCAACCCTTATCGTCTCTGCTTCCTACAGAATTCCCCGGATTCGGTAATAATACATGAACAGAGCGCAGTAGCCAACCGAGTCGCGGCCAACGAATTGAAATTTTCATCATCCGCCCGCCGACTGTATTTCTGATGCCGCCTTAATGTAAAATCTTCGTCCCGAATCGTTTCTACCGGACAACAGAAACAACGGTGGCTTCCTGTCGTTCCGTGGAAAATGTGCCGGATAATCTGATAGCAAGTAAAATCACGTAGATCCGTGTCCCTGGATCAAACTGGCCGCTTCTGGATTGCCGATTTATCCGGATATTCGGGTTAACAGGGGACAGTCCGCAGCTTCTGGGTTCTAGATTCTATGAGCATACGTTTCTTAGCGATTCGAAAAGGCTAATATTTCAAATAAGAGTTTGCTATCGCTGATCTGTAGTTATTTGGATGCGAAGAACTTATCGCGACGATCTTAAATAGTTTGGCAAATAAGCGAGGATAGAAATACAGTCGTTACCAAAATTAACGCTAGATTTATCTTAAATAGAATTATATTAAATCTCGCGTTCAGTGTTACAGGAATCATATATACTATTATTTAGTAATTAACGTTGAGTTTGATTCGTGCAACGATGCGAATAAATGTTGCAATTTATTCCGCCTCTTTCCTGGTTCTCTAACTTGTGAGTATTGGTATATAATTTAATTATTTTCTAGGAACCCCATCAAATTATGATATTAATATCCGAAAATCAAGCGTTAAAAGGATCAAAAAAATGACGATGGAAAAATTGTTAATCTTTTCAATTCTTACAACGTAAAAAAGCATCGTAGGATAATCAGCTTGGGCTCATATTAAAGCTTCAAGTATCTGCTTGGCGATAATCAACTAACGCGAGCATACATACTTAGGTAACAAAAAAGGATTAAAACCACTTTTATCGCGCTCTACTCGATTTCGCCAAAAAGTGCCACCCGCCTATAGAAAATACTCAAAACTTTCTATCAGCAAGCGTATATCTTTTTCCCCGTAACCCTTTCGCGCCTCCTTTTCTCCGTGTTTTTCTTTGTCTCTGGCAAGTCCTCGCCCATTCTTTCGAGTCCCATTCGCGTTCTCCACTCCACGAGACCTCTCTCTGTTTCCATTTGCATCGTTTCAGCTTCTCTTTCGCTCCGCGTCGCGTTACGGTACCTCCGTCCTAGTCGCCCCAGTCACGCATGAATATGCAAAAGCGAAGCTCGAAACGAACCGATGATATTTCAGTGCGGCCCTCGCCCCGGGCGACGTAAATTTCGCTTTGTCGATACACCAGCCAGGCACACGAACGATCCGCGTTTCGCGCCGGTGTACAATCGCACACAGATAGAGCCGGTACAGTGCCGGGAATTGATACCGCGGTAATACGATTCTCGTTTTCGGTGTAACGATCTATGATCGAGACTCTAACGATCGACAAAGCACGGGAACGGTGAAATAGGGACGATCTTCTTGAGTTCTCTCTATGGTTCACGGCGAACGTCATGGATTCTCTGTGCGTTCGTGAGCGGCTATTTTTCATCCCCTTTTCGATATACTCCGCGGTTCGCTGCTTTCGTTTTAAAGGAATAGACGGCAAGCGTCTCGCTTTGCGGAAATTCGTCCCGATCGTTTCGGGGAAATTTTACGCAACCCAGAGGAGAAGCGCGAATAAAGTCCAACTTAACCCTTTGTCCTACAATAATAATCGAATTCTTTTTGGGGGAGGGGGTATTTAATCTCCTGAATAATACGAAAAATTACAGCCACGGTTAATTAAATAAAAGGCAATTGTAAGGTGTATTTTCTAAGTTTATATTTTCGGTATAAAATTTGTCGAACTTACGGTGAGTTGTTCGTTCACAAATTACGTCTGCCCGTGCATAAACGATATTAATAATAAGAGAACTTCTACTGGATTCTAGCTTAATTTTAATCTTAAACACGTATTTATGAAAAACAGTCGGATTTCACTTCTATGTGTAATTCATTTTCGTTCATTATTTGCTATTCCCTTTTAAAAGACATGACGATCTATTGATTGGGTTAAATTAAACAAGCTCCAAGCTTTATATTTGTGCACCGTAAATGTCATTAATGTTACCGTTAATTCATTAGTGACTACAAACATTTGAGCTGCATAAAATCGGCCATTTCATATGCACCAACCTAATAATAGTAATTTTTTAATTGAATGGCCTTTGAATTAAAACAGACACCCGATTGGTCAACTCCACTCAACTGGAACGTCACGCAACATTGACTCCAGATCTGAATAAATAGGGACACCCTGTATGCAACCAGTATCAGGTTGTCTCTCGCCTTAATGAAGTAAACTGCAATGTTTACGAAACGTCGGCAACTAACCGTCATCCAACGCGGCTCCATCCCGGAAGCCAAGTCTTATACAGAATCTTACTGCGGAAGCCTCAAAGACCTAATTATAGTAATATAATCGTAGGACAAAGGGTTAAAGTAGCATCGATTATTGTGCACGATGCAATCGGCAGAAGACTGATTCTACACAAAAGAAAAGAAAGATAAAATTGTATCTTTTAATCTTTGCTTCGCGGTAAAATTCGCTAAATACGAGGGTTTATTTTATACTGGCTTGTCTGATGGACTTTCCAGTACATTCATCTGCCTACTAATTATACAGTTTATTTAAAAGTTGTAGCTGTGTGTTACTTTACTGGGTGCTTTTCGATACTCGTGTGTAGTAAGTGCAAACAGGGCGAGATTCATCAAATGGACACATAATCCAATGCATATTCGCGAAGAATTAAAGCTGCATTTGCTCGAAACCGAAACCTCCGAGGGAATATATTTTATTCTACATTTTACATTTATTTCTGCAAGTTTTCAAACTTCTGTTGGTTGAGGCTGAATTATTATGAACGCAGAACGAGATGCATGGAAATCACGGGGATATTTAGATAGAGAGGTATTGTGGCTACAATAATGCGAGATCATAATTCACAATGGGAATTTGTACATTGTATTGTACGAATATAAGAAGCGATCTCAAACTTTACCCTAATGCAAAAATAGAAACGAGGACAAAATACACAAAGGTGTAATGAAGACAAAATTGGCGAAAAAAATAAAAATACGTCAACATAGAGCCAGAGGTTCTTCGAAGACGACAGAAAAGGGTGATAAAAGTATCAAAGTACACGAGAAACTCGGGGTTTCAGACGAAGAGAAATAGTGATCACTAGACTGCAATATTTTACACAGTTATGGGATAATTAAATTGGTAAAAGGGTACAAAAAATAGGCGATGTGTAAAAATACGTGAAATAGTTAAATTAGAGTGGACATCATAATACTTATAGGTGGAAATTATGCTTTACTTAGTTTTAAAAATCCTCACTCCAGTAACCACAAAAATGGTAAAATAAAAAGTAATCCATAAATTGTAAATCTTGTATTAAAAGCAATTCTAACTTAGAGTGAACATGTTAATACTTAGAGGGTGCGATTATGTTTAATTAGCTTTAAAAATCTCTACGCCAGTAACCACAAAAATGGTAAAACAACAAGAATCCTTAAATTGTAAATCTTGTATTGAAAGAAATTCCAGGCTTTTGGATTGCAGTGTATCCTCTACCCTATTTCAAAACACTAATAAATTATAAATATTAAGGAGGATCCTAAACCCTTGAGCACTAGTATATTCATCTTAATGCAAAACGCGAAACAGGGAGAGAAAACGCAAAGACGGTATGAAGACAAAATTGGAGAAATAAATAAAAATACACGGAAACGGAGACAGGGGTGTTGCGAAGACGACAGGAAAGGGTGATAAAAGAAACGAGGTACACGTGAAACACGAGGATTTAGACGGTGAGAAATAGTGATGGGAGGCAATAGCGGGGCGCAAAAATGGGGAAACGCGAAGAAAAAGGCAACTGTGTAGGGGTGAAGTTTGGCGCATGTCGCCAATAAGTTAGCAGTTTCGCAGGCAGATCCACTCACGCCATTCTTGGCGTTTATTTAGCGATGCGGCCACGATAGCTGCTAGTAAAACGATGAATCATTGCCAGGCGAAATAACCCGTTATCGCGATGCTGTTGAAAAACATCCGGGTGCATTAACGGGATTAAAAGGATACGAGTTTGTTTCGCGGGCTAGGTAACATTTGCACCAAATGGGACCGCGAAAAATGCCTGGCGGGTCCTCTTCGGTTCAGAAGATTTTATGCGCCACTCGTAAAAGTGTCTTTTGTTTCTGTTTACAAAGACACACCGCAGCCGTTCACTTGTGCATCGCGAGCGAGGCAATTGCAAGAACGGATATCTTTTACGGCCGCTTTATGAGTTTATGCGTGCGTAACGCTGTTAGGGGAAATGTTCGATGGATGTTCCGGCAAAGTCTTCGCTCTTTACGGCGGATACCGAAGCTACGTTTTATACTCGTTTACGGTGTTTTGCTTGCCGAGGGACGTACAAAGATATTAAATGAAACAGGGGAATAAAGCATCATCAACGCTATTATTGTTTTGGCGCGGAGCAAAGCTAGGTAATGCACTTTGACTAATAAAATATTTTGACGTTGTTTTACGCGCGAGATAAAAGTGACTAGCTGTGAAAGACAGATTGGGGGTTGCTTGATTCGCCACTAATTATAGCGACAGTCATTTCTATGGGGTTTTCATTGGGGGTAGATTCTCGTTTATGGTGAGCGTAAAACAATGATGGGAAAATTTTGATGGTCGGAGTGTATATTAGGTGCATGCAGAAGTTTTAGGTTTAGTCTTGGTTTGACGACACAATTGCACCTAAAGTGATTGAAAAACAAATTTAGTCGCTCACAAATTCCAAAGCAGTGAAAAGTTACTTTTAAACATCGAGTGGATAAATTGCTACTACGGTTGGGTATAGAAAAAGATAGAAAATTTTCCATATCGCTTCAAGGAGTTAACGTTAGAGTCTTTCGACGATCGATGTATGTATTTTTAGACATCTTCTAAACGTTTGTACAGATTTCATAGCTTCCAGCTATTTACTAGATATGCAAACATTTTCACTGCTCCAATCTAACATTTGAATCCATTCGTTGAATTAATTTTTACCACTTAATGCATTTGAATCCTTGTCACACATGTCAATAATATTAGTCGAGAGTAATTTTACTTAATGACATTTACAATAAACGTTTCAATCAAATTGTGTCAAGTGTCTGAACACTTATGCACCATAAATATACTTCTACACTTCATACTTCTATAATGAATCTGTTTAGAATTCCTAATAAAATATCAGGATGCATAAATGTTAAACAGATTCATTCCTAATAAAGGGAAGTAAAACGTAGGAACTAAAACGTTTACACGCATATAACATCGTCGACTCAGTTTCACTTGTAACGAAGCTTATGAAAACTTACGCGTGAGAGAATTTATTATAGGAATAAAGAAGGGCACGTGGCGCACAATTTTCGATCGTCGAGGACGATGGGAGGCGAGTTATACGACGCAAATGGTAGCAGACTTCGTCGTCACGTAGGGAAAGCATCGTGGCCACGGTATCACGTAATTTCACGGTGTACGTGGCCGTATCTAAACTCGTAGTCGAAATTACTTGTTGTTATTGTACGTCTTCTTGCCGCAGGAAACGTGCGGACGAGCGTGCGCCAGCTACACGATTAATTGTCGCTCGATACTTACAAACGATGGATACGCTTTCGGACAGTTTCCTCCGCTGGACAGTTGCGGGCTTTCTCGAATTTCATCGAATATAATAGAATGCGAAGTCACGACTAAAGTTGGAACAGAGATCGGGGCGAATCGGGTGAAAATAAAACGATTGTCAGGCTGTTGAGTTAATATGGAACGATTACGATCGATTAATCGAGTTTGATTAATCTCTTTGCGAATTACGCGATGGAAAACGGCTGCTCTTATTCGAAGAAAGAACGGATTAACAAGAAATTGACACAATTTCTTGCGACGGATGTAAAGTACAAAAGAGTGGAGATATTAACGTGGACTCATTAAGCGGAAGCACTCGGAGCAGCTTCCGGTTTAATGTTTTATCACAGCCTTAAAACAGTGTAGCGAAGAGCGAGCATAGACACTGGAAGTCGGTCAACGTGATAAAAAATTACTGTTCATTTTTTAAAAGCTTCGGTTCCACGAGGATCAAAAAGGTTTAATTAACGGGGTCGCGAAGAATACCGACGATCTGTTTCGCTTCCAATTGATCGACCAAGGTTCTACGATATTTTGCGAAAAAAGCCACCCGATGAATTGCATCCAAATGAGATACAATGGAATTTCGCTTATCGGAACGGCCATTATTCGAACTCTATTAATTCGAATGTTTTATTATCCGTACTGCACGTTTCGTACCACGGCCGTGTATGATTCACGTAATATTTACTTCCTCCTATCGAAGTTATCACTGCTGACGATCGAAATAAAGTTTCTTGGCAATATTTCAGTATGCTATTTACATTCGGGACTATAGTAATATCGTCAAAAGCAAAACGGATGATTTTATCCATTGAAACGAAACGAGAAATTATTAAGAGATAAGGCTAAGTTATTACGACAGTTTGGTACTGACAAGCTAACGATTGTTGGTATAAAACTCACCGTTACACGGGCCATTCATAGGGCAAAGTGATTAACTCCACTATTTTTAATTTTTTGCATTAATTTCGCATGCGGTGAGTCACAAAATTGATCAAATACTTCCATTCGTTATATTCCTTATTGATTTAAAATCTAATCGCTAATTACGAAACTTTGGACACATGTTTAACGTTCAATTTGAATTCTTACGTTAACCTTATCCGAGACTTAATTGTACTAACAAAACTGTGTATAAAATAATCTTGCAATTGCGTTAGCATTTGATCAATTTCGTGAATTACTGTATTTAAATTTTCCATAAATGCATAGACATCCGTAGTCTAGCGATCACTGTGTTATGCCCGTAAATTGTACGCTGCACAATTTGTACAATTCGTAAATTGCCTTGAAGAAAATCACCTGATTTTCCAGACATCTCGATTACGCGACCACGCCTTCGCTTCTATTGGATCCGATAACCGTGGAACTTCTGATGACGCGAAAATATATGAAATTTAGTGTAGAAGAAAATGCTATCATCCGAAAACATTCGTCTCTCAATTAGTTCGGATAATCGAGGTGCTGCTGCGTTTGAAAAGCGATCGGAACAAAATAGAATCGATGGTCGGCTGCAGAGCGGCGGAATCCTCGAAATCGGAAGCAAAAATAACAATTATGGCCGCGAGAGCGCTTTGGGAAAGGGGGAAGGGGGCGGAAAAATACGCGAGAGGAAAAAATTCGGTCGGCGTAAACGTGTGTTTGATGACCAGGTAAATTCGCGTATACACTCATGAATATTTCAGCGCTGTCTTTTTGAATATTTAGCAGGGCGTGTACCTCACTCCTTTTTTTTTCTTCGCCCTCTATCAATTCGTATCGCTTTCCCCGGTATAAATTTCCAATCCGGAGACGCGGCATTCGATGATTAATAAAAACACGTGATTCACCCGTGGAACGCAACACCGAAACGCTAGGCGCATTTAGCAAGTCGATAATAAAATCTCCGGGGGAAAATTATTCCCTTTTTTTTCGGTTCGGGGACATTTTTTTTTTTTTTTTTAAATTGCAAGCTGCCATCGATGCGTTCGCGTTCAACGCTTGGAGCGCGGAGTTATTTTATAGAACTCGTTTTATATAACGCTCGAAGCGTCAATCTCGATTCTCGAAATTTCGAGATCCACTTTCAATTAATTGCGAACGGAGTCAATGTGCTCTGAACGATTTGCGCCGACCGAATGTGTTATAATTACGCGCGCGGTTCTTTACGCGAGTTCAATTTTTTTTCGCGAACCTACGCGTAAACGGATAAACACCGAAATAGAGATCAATTTCACCCTCCGAATGTTACAACGAGTGTCGTGCATGTGCTTTGAATATTTGGTGCGTTTTCACGCGTCATGCATATTGCGCTATTTTACAAATTCAGAGTTCCCATAAATGCATCAAAATCCGCAGTCTATTGTTACAATTATTAACTCATTTCGGATTTATAAACTCTCCTGTGTCATGTTCTTATTTATGCTGGAGTACTTTTATTATTAATTATTAGCACTTATTTGCTGGGATATTTTAAGCCAAAACTATTCTGTGCAGCTGATGATTTTTGCATACAAAAGTTGCAGATAAAGTAAAAACATCTACATAAACTTCAATATATTTGATTTACTAACGGGATTTATTCTTCACTATGTGCTGGACTGCGGATCTTTATGCAATTTGTGTTAATATTTTCTTGTATTTAACCCTTTGCCATGAAACTGCGATTACGAATACTAATCTACTATTACAAATACCAACATATGAATTAAACACTAATTAACTTAATTAACTTTGTAACTTTATAAGTATCTCCTTAAAGCTAGCGAATATGACAACTTATTGCGGGACTCAATGGAACTTTTAGACTGTGCCTATAAACTAAGACAAAATAATTCAATATTTATACAATTCTCATATTAATAAAAGCGATCCTTATTCGAGTTCTCAATTTTAAAACACTGTAACGAAAGGGTTAACCTATATCCTTTCGCTATAAAAATTCGATAGGAAACTTACGTGGATGACCTAATAGAAACCGATGGTAACCCAGATTTAAACAATCGAAAAACAGGAGGAATTTTTTTTCAATTTGACAGAGGCGCGTGTCCGGGAAACGGCTATCGCGCGTCAAAGGGCCATTCCGTAATCCCTTGTATTTAATTTCGCGGCCCAAAAACGTTTCGAATCTCGATGCTCTGGCGAGCAGATAAAGTGGGAGAGCCGCGTCCCTGCGCTACGCTGCGCTGCCTGTTCCACGTTAATCCGTAAATTTGAATACCGTCAGTCCATGGCACGATCAGAAATTCGACGCGAGCATGAAACGCGCGCTGCGCCCTGCGATCGGATCCGAAAAATATTTTCGCTCTAATCCTCCGCCCGGATCTCTTCCCTTTCTGTCACCGTCCAGTATGCTTCGCTTCTTTTTGCCTTTCCCTATACCTCCCTCCGCTTCACCCCATTCATGAATATGGAAAATTAGACCTTTCGGTGACGCGATCCGCGTCTCTACGCGTCGTTATTCTTTTTTCGCGTCGGCCTCGCGGTTCGCAAATTGATTCCGCGCAAGTGGTGCCACGTCGCTGTTGATTCAAAGGGGGAAAAGGATTGGTTTTCCATCGGCCGTTGCACTCGAATGAAAATTGAACTTTGCGGAATCTCGTTAAACCACGGGTTTCGGTTGAATGGAACCCACGAGCGAAGAAATAATCGCTTTCACGCGTTAGTTTTTGGGCATCTTATAAGATTACATAACTGAGGAGCTTTCGGTAAAAGATCTATAGGCCAATAGCTTTTTCTTCGTTAAATTCATTCCAATCAAGCGCTGTGTCCCCATAATCAATATACTACCAAACTTTCGTTTCAATATTGTATCAATTAAGTTTGGGACAATGTTTATTGTTGACTCGCATAACACGTGAATTTTCGATGCGTTTCCTCAAACACCCCTTAAAATTCGCCAGTGAATAATGTACGTACTTCATATCGCATTAAATGAAAATAATACACAAATGGAATATCATGGCTATTATGATGGTACGACATCGATCTTTATTTTTGAAATAACATAGTATTGAATTAAATTGTTAGAATAACGTATCAACTTTTTTAAAATGGGAAAATGTCGTAAAATTACATAAGTGGAGTTGAAGGGTTAAATAGGAAGCTGTTTCATCCTCCAAATACTATAATTAATATTTTTGTTGCTTCGAAGGTTGACGCGTACTGTTGAGTTGAAATAACTCGTCAACCCAGCTTCCCGAGAAGTAAATTAATACTCGCGGGATGGTTAATATTTGATTGTCTATATGATGCCACTTGCACTGCCGCGGAACTTGATCGCACTAGACTGTTGTAGTGGACTTGTTGTTCCGGTGTCGACCGTCGAAACAATTTTTCTCCCAATATTTTCTACATTTCAAAACATCATTTCCATGCTGCACTATTTCGCACTAAACTTAAATTTCTTAAATGCTACAAAATTTCCCCTAACGCATAAATGATTAATAATCATGCTTAACGTTGTTTCGATTAAACCGTGAACTTACTCGCCGACCCAATAATTATATTTGTTCCCATAACTACGCGGAAAAGGAGGAAAACTTTCGAGTTGAAGTGCTCCGCAAGAAGGTGTAATACTTCGCGAAGGGGAAAGTCTGTTCTACTGCGCTCAAAATTTTAAGTCCCATTAAGGTCTCCGCATGTAAGACGATCTTTTACCTCGTCTACGGGATAGAAGGACTTCGGTAAAGAAGACGCAAAGCGTCTTTGGGTAACCGATCTGCTGTTCCTTAAGAAAAGGAAAAAGAAAAGAAGGGGAGCCCGGTGAAGTAAGGAAGGGTGCTTCAACAACCGATCAAGATCCTTCTCTACTCACCCAGTTCTGACGAAGTTGGCAAAGTACTGCACGATGCTCTCGGAGAGTGCCACTTCAGACCTGGTGTAGTTCCTTGGGAAGTGGCCGAAACCGTCCACCAATGGCGCCCCGAACACGAACGGCAACTCTTCGCCGTGCACCGAGCCCATCTTCTGAAAACAGACAAACCGTGCGCAGCGATCAGTTTACCGCTTTCGTCGAACATCGATTAACCTTTTCGCAACGGCCAAATTGCCAATCCACGTGCTAACGCTATACAAGACGCGAGTTTGTAGCGCAAATTGTTCCTTATTTTAAGTGACTCATATTTAACGAACGCTAAATTATCTACAAGCATAGGCACGCCACACTATACTGCTAGATTGAGTGAGGTCTCTTAACTAGCGTCAAATTTCGACGAATGGTATGGAATGATCGTCTTTAGTATCGAGAGGGTTCATCTTTCCCACTATTAACCTTTTTGCTACCAGAGCTCAGGGAAAAGATCCGCCATAGCTCAGACGTTTTATTATTTAAATATGATACCAATTCCCATTAATTTTTGTGAGATGTATTTATAACTGGTGGCAAGGATGACACAGAAAGATCTTCCCATAAACGTTCGCACATATATCGTTACACGTCTACTGAATAATTGAAAATGAAGCTGAATAATTCGCACACACAGCGTTTCTCTATATCTTTGCATCAACGATAACATTCGCAATACCAGTATCGCTTCTTCTTCTTTTCCTAACGCTGTTCCCCTACAACTTTTCTTATCGAAGGACTTATAAGGCGTTCGAGTCTATCTCGTAGTGATAGTTATTATACAATTGCTCGCTCGTAGTTGTAATACTCATTTGGACAAGCATAAATCGTTCAACGCCTGAGACACGTGCAGGCGTTAAGATGTTTCTATTAGGGATGAAGTTGGCTCTCGATATGATTAAATTTTAATCTTGGAGGTAACTATGGAAGCTCCAAAGAAGATGTCCAGACTAATCTGGTGACCCAGTTCAGTTGCCTTGCCGGCAGGAAACTTGGTTTCGAATGTCAGAACCCTTTCAAAAGGCAGAAACTACGGCTTCTCGTGGCTTTTCCCGACTGCTCAGTAATTATTCGCTCGATGGAGAAATCCACGAGGTAGTAATGCGTCGCTTAACGTCCCTCAGGAGAGAGATCTAGCAAACGGTGGGCTGGATTTCGCCGCAACCTCGATCACGATGGACACGTCAGCTGCTGGTAATTCAATTTCTTCGGGTTTCAAGCCCTTTCGCCGGGAATTACCGGACATCCCTTACCCTTTCTCGCCCGTTTGCAAAGTGAAACGACTAGTGGTGTGATATCTGAAAGGGCAAGGGAAGATTTTCAATCTTCGTCACTTCGAGTCCGGTCATTTGCACGCGAGTCCAAAGCGCCGCTGTTTCGAGGAGGGGGGGGGGGGGAGAGAGAAAAGATCGTTTTACGTGTTTACTAGCCAAGCGTTTTATTCGCCGATTGAGAAACGCGAACAGTAAAAATCCTCTTACCGAATTGCTTCATTCCTTTTTTCAACTTAAATCGAGAGCAACAGTTCAAGAAGTGGTCGAGAACTGGCGGAGTATCGAATACGGTTCTCGAAACAATTTCGAAGAAACGTTATTTTCTATAATGGTTATGGGAAGACGAATATCACGAAGATATCGGAATCAATTATGGTTCTAATATCGTTTTTATGTCGGCTTTTATCTAATCAATATATAAATGGTTCATATTATTAAAAGTGGATATTATTGCAACTGTAATCCTGACAGTTTTTTTATTCAAATACACGTTATATTCGTGCAGGTGTTCGCAGTACTTTCCAATAATTTTGACCGCCTTTCGTGTAGCTTCATTGTTTCATCCACGTGAAATTATTCGGTTCTCTGGGTGAAGAATTTTTTCAGATAATTTGTGGCAACGGCACGAATATTTCGTTCAACCAAATGCAATCGATGTTAAAATCGTAATTGGTATATAACTAATATAGCGCCGATATTGGAACCTTAACTGATATAGAACCGAAATAGAATCTATATAGAATCAATATTACAATTGTAACAACTGTAGAAAGAAAGTAGAACCCATTTAGAACCGATACTAGAACCGTAACCAATAAAAAAACTAAAATAGGACCGAAAGAGAACCGATAATATAACCGTAACGAATACAGAGCAAAATAGGACTGATATAGATCCAATAATAGAACTGTAACTGGTATATAATTAATATAGCGCCGATATTGGAACCTTAACTGATATAGAACCGAAATAGAATCTATATAGAATCAATATTACAATTGTAACAACTGTAGAAACAAAATAGAACCCATTTAGAACCGATACTAGAACCGTAACGGATACAGAAGCAAAATAGGACCGATATAGAACCAATAATAGAACTGTAACTGGTATATAATTAATATGGTACCGATATTAGAACCGTAACTGGTATAGAACCGATATAGAACCAATACTAGACCAGTAACCGATGTAAAATCAATATAGAACCGATCTAAAACCAATATTAGAATCGTAACTTGTATACACCCGAATTAGAATCGATCACCAATCTATGTTGGAACTGTAACCAATATAGAACCTAACTAGAACCGATATTAGAACCGTAACCGATATAGAATCGTAAGCAAACCTATCCCCAATCTAATTAAAAACATAACATAATATACAACCGAACACAGACCCGATCTACAACTGTAACTAGTACAGAACCGAAATACAATTAATACTAGACCAGCAATCGAAGTCAATCCTTATTAGGTAAAAAGTTCTGACTCGGAACTGTTATCCCAACAACGCTTGCAACATTATTTCTGCTTTTAGAACCGTTTCAGCCAGAACAGATACGGTAACAGTTTGCAACAGTTATTTTCGAAAACTTTTCAATCCCCGGTTCAAATGCTCTAAGCGAAGAAACTTCTTTGAAAAGGTGGCCCGACCGAAAAGATGAAATTTTAGTTATCCGTGCGGGGAGGGGGGGGGGGGGGCAGTCCATTAAAAGCAAAGTAGCAACCAATGGGACAGATTAAATTCCGCTCGCCGCGGAAAATTGCTTTTTCGTCGACCGTTGGTTGGCGTGGCGTCGAACGACCGCTAGAAAATAGTTGCAGCTGTAAAATGGAGTTCGCGGCCGCGGTTTCTGTTTCCTTGACAATCGGTTCGCGTTTTCGGTACGCGACTGCACGCCGAACTTTCTGCCCGCCGCAGCCAAGGGATGGGTAGATCCGCCTCTCTGATTGCGACGAAGTAAATAAGCAGCTAAGAAATTACTTCACGCTGTTAGCCGGCCGAAGAAAAAGTTGCTCATTCTCCGCCGACCCCTTCGAGGAAACTTTCACGCGCGAAACTTTCCTCTTGGAACGTTTTACGATCGCCGAAGTTGCTTTGCAAAGATTACAGTTGCAAAGAATGCGCTACAGTGGTTTTTGTGGTCCGTCCGAAGTACACGATTCCTTCTTCGCGCGCTCGTCATTCGCGCTGTAGCTTCTCTAATTCCTCCACGCTTTACCGAAAGCGTGCACTTACACACGCGCAGCGATAATTTCGTTTTCGTGAAGCAGTTTCGCTATATAATACGGCGACCACGGGGCAAATAATCGCGGTTCCAACGGGGAAGCAGATAATGGTGGACCAAAGAAAGGTCATTGATCACGTTTCCTCGAATTCTCTCGGCCCGATTGCTTAATGAAATTAATGGGACGAAGGGAGCCAGGGCTTCTCCGTTAACCGACAATGACGGAAACCAGTTGGCGAAACAACCGCCATTCGAAACATTCTCCAGAGCGTTACGCCGAATGGAACAGTGACGAATATTCGGCACAGCCGCTCCTTGGCATCTCGCTATTTTGAATTCACCTACTATTTCTCTCTTTCTGGCAGATGTTCGGGCAAGATTGACGGCTTGTTTGATATTCTTGATTAAACTTCGGATGAGGCGTTGCGGCCTGGAATGGAGAACTTAAGAAGTACTAGGATATTAGTATCGTGACTATTATTGAACAGAAATAGACGCGTTAGAGAACCGATATTAGCACCGTAATTGGTATAGAACCGAAATGGAATTGATATAGAGCCGATTTTAGAATCATACCAGGTATACGACCAAAACAGAACCAATATTAGAACTGTAATCGGTGTACGGCGAAGATAAAGCCGATATTAGAACCGTAACCAGTATAGAATCAAACTAGAACTGATGTAGAACCAATACTAGAACCATATCTGGTATAGAACCATACTAGAACTGATGTAGAACCTTTATTAAAAGTAATCAGTGTAAAACCAAAATAGAGACAATATTAGAACTGTAACTGGTAGTCAACCAAAATAGAATCGATATTAGAACCAGTAAAAAATATTTTTGGAAGGCTTGAGTTTGCCCTTAAAACTCACACCACATCATATATTAGGTACTGGAAAAAGTTAGTGGGATTCTTCTATCAGAACTGTATTAAAATGGAATTTTTATAGCGCTCTATAATAGTATAATAAAGTTAGTGTGGTGTTACTAGAAAATGTCTACACTTTCTTATTTGCTAATCGCAGTGAAGTTAGCAAGTATAATTTTATCTTTTTCTTGCAATAAAAAGCTAATCGTAAGATCCTACTCCTAAAAGCTATAATAAATTATTCTAGTATTTCCACTGTGTTATGCATTCCCACTATAAAATCCCTTTGTAACAATCTTTCGTTTTAACAGTTGCAGCGTTTATTGCTTCAATTCGTCAACTCTGTAGTCAGTGTCTTTCGTTTCTTCTTCTCTGCTTTCTCTCTAGTCTCAATCTTTTGTCCCCTATTATTGTATCCCAAAGGTTAAGCAATCTAAACTTTTACCAAATCTAACTTCACTTAACAACATAAAAGGTGAAGCAAATCTTTCAATGCCATCGCTACTATTACAGTTGCGGTAGCATTTTACAAAACCCAACAAAAATTCCCTTCGGATACAATCGAATATAAAAGCCGCACAAACCTATTTCCGCTACCTAATAACAAAGTTTACAGTTGAATCCGGCGCAAATAAGCATAACGACACGAAGGAAAAACTGGCAACCCTCCAGGGCGGGCGGAACTTTTGACAATTTAAATGCATGCACAGGCGGATAAGATCGGGTTTTCTTGAACGAGACCAGAGGATTCGGGAGCAGGAGGAGGGAATAAACGAGATCGTTCTGAGGGAACAAGATCAGACCGAGCGATACATTCGGATCCGTGGATTACTTTAACGAAGTCCTGCTGCATTTATAAAAGGATCCTGATTAAACCCAAGAGATCCCCAACGATAGCTTGAAACGTCGCTGCCGGCCATCGGGCTTCCCGAAGAGGAGGATTCCCGGTTCCCGACGAGTGAATCGAATCGGGAGCAACGAAACGAAGAGGAAAGCAGAGGAAGAGAACGAGAGCGGCGGCTTAAGTAAATAATAGTGGACAGTAAAGACTGGCGGAAATGAGCTTAATAAAATAACGAGGTGAAACGAGACGAGCTGCTGCCATGCCGTTCCTCGAAGTCCGTCTTTTTAAAGAGGGCCTACACACAGCGACGCGCATAAGAGTCGAGTTTCCACTTCAACGACTCGTCCACGCTCGTTCACTGGAACATTTTTTTCATTCACCCGAGTGGCCGACTTGCAAAGATTCTACTCTATTCCAGTCGTGCTGCCACGATAATTGACCTAACTCGTTAAAAATTGCGAGCCGATACTAGAGAGGGTTATTTCCCATGTAAGACGCGCGGAAGAAACCGAAGCGAGCTGAAAGAGACGGTATCTTTTTCACTTGTAACGAGATAAACTTTATCGTGAATTGTTAATTAGGGTAATTTCGTTGCCTCGTTCGGGCGAATTGAAATTTTCATCTGCGAAAAGAAAGGATTGTATCGGTGTGTTGAAGGGCAGGGCAAAAGTGCAGAAATCACGTTTGAGAATGGTTGATAAGGAGACTGCGGATTTTTATGCAAATTGTATGCTTAATTATGGTCAAATTTTGTACGTAAATAGTTTCATAATTAAAATAGGATCATTGTTTTTCACGCCAAGCTAGGTATTTATCAGGAAGTTGAATAAATTTATTTTAAACATAATCGAAGTATAGATTATTATCAATTCGGATAATCCACTCAAGAATTTACTTGAAACACAAGTATAGTCCTATGCATGTTACATATATATTAGGTGTACGCGAAAGTTTTAGTCTTGATTCGACGATTTTATTGTGACCAAACCAACTTCATTCTTCTCAAATCAATTTGCAACGAACTCGTATATTATATATACATAAAAGCAGATTAAAGATAAAGACTGAAACTTCTGCGTATACCTAACGGTATTGAAGTTATTTAAAAGTAACCAACAGTGGACTTGCATCGTACAACAATTCGCCGATTCAATTATCCTCAATTGTTAATTGCACGCAACAACGAGAGGAATTTCCTTGTAAAGTTTCGGCTTTGATCCTATTATTTGCAGTTCCGCGATGAGCAAGAGCGGAATAGAAAGGGTCACTAGTCTTTTGTAAATCAACCGAAAGGTTTCGTGGTCTGGTCGTGGAATTATTTCCAGAGATGAACCGGCGACAAAAGGAAAATCGGTTGAACTCGCCGGAGACCAAGGATCTTTTGTCGTCTTCGATGTCCGAATCCCCCCTCTATTCTCTCTTTCTTCCTTTCTTTCTTTCGTTGGATTTTCTTTGGAAAATACGATCTCCACGTACGGTCTATCGTATGTCCAAGAAAGAGCAAGAGAAGATCTTGCTTCTAAGAAGTCGGATTCAGGTGTCTCGTCGCAGGATCAAAATACTGGATAGTGGAGATCAAAAGCGTCTGTCTTGATTGGGTTTTTAATCATTCCGCTTGCTAAGTTTTACTAGAATACTACATGGGGTTCGTATATTCCTATAAACCGCAATCCCTTTTGTTAAAATGGAAATTATAAGTCGCGTGCAATGGTGATTGAATAGTAGAAGTTATTTTAAGCATCAAGATTATCTCTGACTTTGTGTATACGAAAATAATAGACAATTTTCGACAAAAGAATTAAAGATTGCAATTGAGGGTAGTTGGGCAAACGTTGACCAAAATATTATTAAAAAATTGTACGACACCGTTCCAAGACGAATTTTTTAATTAATTTAACGTCACAGTAAATATACACGTTATTAAAATAAAAGAAATTAATGTTAATACACAAATATTCCTTTAATTAGATTAATCAGAGGCATTAAATACAAATTACTAAACCTACATCACTGTCGCGGACAGTGTTGTTTTATTCCTTTTATACAAATAATCCTACTCTAATTGTCGATACTTCCACTATTAAAAACGCATGGAAATCTACATCTGAAATAAATTTATTATTTCGCAGAGTCCTCAAACCTACCAAAATATCTTCTCGAGTCTTCGCAGTATTTTACAAACTCCAAAACAATTACCGACCAATTCTTTGCATTCTTCATCCCCTATTTCACCAAAGCTATTTCTCTCTCTCTTCTGAAAATACGAAAGCCAGCAATCGTAAAGTTGCACGATAGAGAAAGAGAGAAGCGTTGAGCACGTATGTAGGTGTATTTTAATTCTCCGGAAGAGTTGGCAGAGTCCAATTGGAGGAATCGACTCGACCCGATTACGGGGTTCGTTGCGACGACCCGTAACACCCTCACGTTGCAGCACGTCGTTCGGGACAGACAATTTCCCCTACGACGACGTGTGTTTCGCGTTTGTTTCACCGACAACAACGGCGCACCCGTGGACGCTGCGGAATTCTCGAGTGAAAGTTACATCGTAATGGCCCAAGTTCGTCCACGCTCAAGAAGCGTTCCGCGAATATTATGCCGGGAATGAAGAGACGCTGGGAGGTGCATCGTGACGCTTTTGTAACGAGGTCGAGTTTAATGACGGGGAAGCAACGACCGCGACGATGCTCTCCTCCACGACGTGGAAACGCAAATTTTGCATACCATTTCCAAACTGTTCCGCCCCCCCTGTACTCTTCTTCTTCTTCCTCCTTTTTCTAATTACTTAACGTTGGAGTTAATTTCGCTACACTTTTAAAGCAATGGTTAAAATTTTCTCTACGTTTCGCGATCCTCTTCCGCTTTTCTTTTTTTTTTTTTTATTCTTTAAGTTTTTACTTCAAACGTTTGAAGATAGCGGCTGAGAGAAAATACTGATGCTATCTAATTTTTGTAATCGTATAACGATACTGATAAAAGATAATTAATATTTAATTATATTATAAATTGGAAATACAAAATCGAAATAGATACAGGTGAGTGTTTTAATATCTCTTTTAAATTTTATATGTAAAAGGGATTCTAGTTAGTTCTAATTATAGTGAAATAATAGATTCGTCCTCAAATTTCGACGACTCCCAAAATCTCATACACAAAAGGAATCCTAGATACTATTAATTGTAGTGGAATAATTGATTCGCCCTCAAATTTCCATGATATGCAAAATTTCATACATAAAGGGAATCCCAGTTAATGTTCAGTACAATGAAATAATTGATTCGTTCCCAAATTTCCATAGTATTCAAAATTTTATATATAAAAGGAATTTCAGTCAATGTTAATTATAGGGAAACAAATGATTTGTTCTCAAATTTACATGGAAATCATCTTTTTTCATTCCTAACGCGTTTGCCTGACCAAACGCGGACTTGTACTACTTAATCGACATCTCAACCAGGCGTTCCTCTAATATATTTTTGTTCCTCGCCATTCTGCAATGTTTTATAATAACTGAGGATACTTCATATTAATTATATACTAATATAACTTTCATATTAACTGAGGATACTCCACCATAACTTGAAGCTACACACTTTAATCCTTTGGCTTACAATGCCGACGTATCTACGTTGTGCAAACTGTGATCCGATTAGAATAACAACAGACTGAACTATTTAATGAGCCTTAACTATAATTCCAATTTATATGAGTGGAGACTATAAAGTTAACCGTATAATATTTTAGCGTTTCCCTATTAATATCATATTTAATTCTACAATTTTAATATCAGCAAATAAACTACGAATCTGTATGCATTTGTCAATATCCAAACTGATTGTGAGGCACGATTGAATAAATATTCAAATAATTCTATGTAACCAATCGATGCATGCCACGTTTAAAATGTGAGGATTCTACAACGTCAATAATCCAAAGAAGGGTTAAGAATGCTTTTAAATTCATTTGCCGCGAATTGCGTCTTCGCGCCTGTTCATTAGCAGATGCAGAGCAGCGATAAGCATACCGCGATAGCTCGCCGCTTAATCGCTGGAGGAAAGTTACTCGGTTGTAAGCCAGGCGAGTTCGTCGTCGACGTCGACGTCGTCGGGGAGTGTGTTCGGTTAATACCCGCGATACGAAGGAAAGGAGCTTTCCGCGTTGTCTTCGTAACTGTAGCGTAAGTTCAGCAACTGCAGCAACAGCCCGATGCAGTCGTCGCCAAATGCTTCCGCGATCCGCTGTTCGCTCGACAAAACGTTAACACCTCTCTGTGTCTCACCAACGCCAGCTTCCCTTCGCCAGGGAAACGCGTCGTTGCAGTTGCGCCTCGCATTTTAACTCCGTCGATTACTCGTCGATGATTCGTTGTCAGATTTTTAATTACACAGTCTGACGAAGGGAAAATGAAATGCTGGATAATTAACAGCCTTCTGTAAAAGGGTTTTTCCTCCCCTATTTGCAAGCTGACGTGAAATTAATTAAATATCGAAGATGGATTAGCTTTTCTTTTTATCATTTTTCTCGCCACACACGTTACTGGATTGGTCAACAAGTTTTTTCGTGTTTTACAGACAAATAGAAATATATTGTTTCCCGGCTTATACTATATGTTTATTTTTGCAGTAGCAATTTAATGCAACGCGTCGAAAACTCATCTCATTTCCTTCCATTTCAAGGCTACGTTAACCAGAATAAATACGACGAATTTTTACGATTTTTCTTCGCAAAACATAGATTGAAATGCTTGTGTTTAGATCTTATTTGTAATTTTAAAGTTGTAGGCATACTTATTCGTGTATAGTACAATTTAAAGACGCAATATAAGAAGACGAAAGGACTGTTTGACCTACTTAATAAACATTTATGACAATTCATTCACTGATTAGCACCACTCCCTCGCCGAGGGAATAAATTCCGGTCTCATTGCTTACTTACGTCACTTAATGTATCGCGATACGAATTACGCGTTGCAAAAAGGCTTGCCCTTAAATCTAACAACGTTTCTCGCGAAATAGTTTAAATTGCAGAGACACCCTGTGTCGAATCTATCCGCGATGAATGGAAAATATTAATAAATGATAATTGCAGATGCTATTAGAAGGTAGAAAGGGCAGAATACGCGGCGAATTCCGCTTCATTTGCCGTCGCTAATGCGCACACGTTAAATATGCAGCTTTGAATACGACGTAGAGCGTCGCTTCGAAAGGCAGCGAACAGACAGAGGCTGCCGTTTCAAGCGGTAATTGCTGCGTCCTCTAATTTGGATTAATTCATCATATTTTAATCTACGAGCGGTGCGCGTGCCGCGTGAAATCATAACGCGACAATGCCTTCGCTGTTCCGCGTTTGCATTATCGATCGTTAATTACGCGTTAGCGTGCCCGATTTTCCCCTCTGTGCTCTCTCTTTCTCTCCCTCTCTCTCTCTCTCTCTCTATATATATATATATATGCGTGCCTCTGTTCGTTATCGAGAGTCAATGCGGATTCAAAAAGTTCGCGAGCCGCCGCGAGCGAATTCGATCGCGATTTTTCGTCTATCCGAGGAACCAACGAGCTGCGACAAAGGAGTAATGAACAATGAATCGGCCGATGAATGTGCTTTCCCGATCGAGAAGCTACGCCGACAAGCGTTAATTAAATAAATGAATAAAGGGGGCGATTGAATGTGCAAAATGCTGAAATGCCTCTGATTAGCGATGCTTCGTGATTTCGTGCCTTTCCATTCGCGCGGACCATAAAACACGTCTTTCTTTTCGCGATTTTACCATACATGAGGAAGAATTGCAAATATATCCGAGCTGCGATTAGAAACACTTTGCGTGACCGACGTGGATAAATATTGGGTCGTTCTGAACGTTCTACGCGATTGCGTAGCCCTTATTTTCAAGGAACGAGTTTGCGGTAACTTTAAACCATCGCCACTTCTTTTGTTACAGTAAAAAGGTTAGATTAGTGCATTATGAAATGTTGCTGTTTAAAGCGTGACTTTGAATACAAGTAGATTTCTGTTCAAGTGTTGCAATAATCGTTCAGCTTCAAGGAAACGAGACGTGAGAAAGATAAAGTTATAATTGTATGTAAAAAAAAAGAATGTAAAATATGTAGCTAGCGAAATGAGTCCAGTTTATTTGTTTAAACAATAAGTACTACTTCTGTTCTACGTTTATAAAAATCACCAAGTTTAGAATCTTCTGGTCTTTTCTTCGATTTTCTGTCAGATGAAAAATGATCAGTCGTTGAATTTTACAAATCAACATTGGACTATTCTAATATCGTAAAAGTTGCGGCAGCTTTTAGAGTAACCTAACAAATGCATAAAGATCCGCAGTCTATTCATTAAATTGGTGATCGAACAATATCAAGAGTATAGTATTCACTTGCTAATCTCAAGCTTGAAGAAAACAATATTCTTATGCACCAACTTAATATAACGACCGTAGTAGTAAATATATACCTTCTTAATTTAATTACAAAGGAATTTGTACGATTTAACAACGAACAGCTTGAAAATCGCTGCAAATTTTCAGAATTACGTAATAAATGTAGAAGATACAACGGGATACGAAACGAGACAATTAGAGGTTAGATAATTGACCAAACAAGCGCACCAATTAGCCGTAGAGCAGGATAATAAGCCGTGGAGCGGCGGAGCAGCCGAAAAATCGGCTAATAATTGATCGATCGAATGCGACCAGCCAACAAATGAATTCACCGGTCGAGTTCAGCTATGCATCGAGGATCAGCCAACTCGATTCACGACAAATCGTTGAATAAATAAGCAGTTGACTGAATATTAAAACGTACAAATAATGAATGAAACACGAAGCGGCGTTTAAACTTTGAAGAGGAAGGAAAATATGAGAGAAAATAATGTCGAACGCGGCCGTTGTTTGCCGTGTACGATTCGAGTTGAAAATGGCGGACAAAGTTGAGCGAGGCGGAAAAGAAGGTTAAAGTATCGACTAACAATTAATATTAACTAACTACCATTAACTAGAACATTGTAAGTACAGGATAGATCGTACATTTATAGGAAACATCGTAACGTGCGTGGCTGGTTAAATTAGGACCAAATTTATAGAAAAAGATTATTTTTACAAAAGTTTACCAAATCCAATGCGTGAAGTAGTGTAAAATAAAGGAGAGGTTTACTCAATATTCACAGATTCGAATAAAAGTGAAACCTACTTCTGATTAGTTATATATATATATATTTTTTTAATTACCAAAGATTGTGTCGTATACGTTCGTCCAAGCAAACATGTATTAGTTCCATTTGTTGCAATATTTGTGTTTAATTTACGAAGGTATCGGTTAACAATAAATAGTTTTATTTCACATAATATAGATATAAAATTAAGCCCTGATCTCAGAAATTTTCAAAGCATCTTATAACTATGTCCACAAGTTATATATCTACATATTAATTATAGATCTGAATTTTACAGATCACGTTTGTCGAATACAGCTGCGTCGCGCAATATTTAGTTACAATTCCGTTGTCGTCCTTGTCTAGTCTAAGTTATTACAGTAATGTCGCATGTAACACTAAAATGGTAAGGGTGTCAGGTAGCTCCCTAATCATTCTATATAACAATGGATAGTCCATCCTATGCTTCGCGAATGCTAGCACTCTTGGCTGCTTTATTTGCTATTATTTCATCGTATGTCCGCCACGGATAGCCCAGCTTTTCTCTAGTTCGTAACCGTGTTAGGTCGGTAAACACGAGCGTTTTATCGGCCAATAGAACCCGCGAAACTGCCCTCCGGGTGATTTCCACGTCCGATCTTCTGGTCCGGCTCTTGCTGTTTTATTACGCGGTCAAAGCGATTTTAAATCACCCTCGGGACGTTCTTCGTGTCGTTGAAAGGTTTCGTTGTCTTTAGCCTTCCGGTGTACGGTAACGGGAGACCCTTAGCCTTCTGCTTCTCAGGAATTCGGGTCACGATGCTTGCCAGCCGTTAATAATTCCGTTACGAAGCATTTTCCTTAGCCTCTTTTTTTTTCTTTTTCTACCCCACGAAGATTCGGGGAAATTTGATTTACGCATTTTTGGATGACTGTTCATTTTATTTTGGCATTCAGTGTATATCGTGGGGGATATGGGGATAATATCGAAGTGCGTTGCGAAGAGGAGTAACATGTTTTGCTTTTTCAAGGCGAGTATTAGCCAGTATTAATATTCCGATTCTGTCGCGAATAACAGTGTGTTGAATTGGGTTCCTTGAAATTATATGGTAAAAACTAAACTCTTCTAGCTGAAGTAAATGTTTTAATTAAGGAAGTGGCATTATAAATGCTACGATTCGTAAATCATATCGATATAATTTAGTTGCTAATGTTTGCAAGTGGGATGTGACTTTCAATAAATGAAAGATAATGGAATAGTAGAAAATAGTAGGAAACAGTAGTAAATAGTAGAAAATAGGAGAAGATAGCAGATGATTGTAGAATATAGTAGAGGATAGTAGAGAATACTAAATAATAGTGGAAAATAGTAGAAAGTAATAAAAAATGGAATGTGAAATGCGTAAGCTAAATACAAAGTATTCGAATAATGAGTGTTCGTATATGTGAGGTTCAACTATACTTTCACACTCAAATCAATAATCCTCAAACTTATAGTTTGATAGTGCAGTCGATAGAATTATATTGAGCTTACCACTAAAGAATCCACTACCACTATCGAATTGAATATTTATTTTTAACAAAATCAGGTATCTATTTCGCCTTAAATACAATTGGCATTGTTATCTAACATTCGCGCATTATAAACTAAACCCACCAATTCTCTTTTCATCTTGCTATAGTATAAACTGTATCTTTATTACAGGATTACTTGTACGTACACCTAATAATTTACACCGAACACGTACGCAAACGTAATCTTTATCACGAGTTAAACTCGTAATTCCGATGCAAGGGGTTAAAGTAATGATGAAAGATAAAATTGCAAAGAAGCTCCTTCAAATTCCCCATCTGCAAATGATCGATTGCCCTGGTATTTAATTAATTTGAGACGGGAACGATGAGTCGGAAATGAAGACTGTGTTCGGTGGGTGAAATTTTTCGACGTTCGATTCCTGTGAAGTTTTTCGTCGCTCGAAGATTCCCCGGTTGCGCCGCGCCGGTTGAATACTCAAAAGAGTTTTCCTCTTTCGCTCGATTCGAGGCTTTTAGGTCAGCGAAGCTGCGTCGTTCGCGGAGAACTGGCCTTTAATGGTACGTTGAGCTTTCATGTTTCTCGATTCTCGATTGAATCTCTTTCCCCTGTTTTCTCTGGCCGAGTTTCTCCTCGGAACAGCTTCGATCTCCACTTCGTGGATCATTACGCTTGTCGCGACGCCGCGTTCAGACAATCAACAGATCGGCTAGAGATTTCCATAAGCTTCCGCGTTGCCTTTCCCTCTTCTCTTTTCGCGTTCGACTCGATTCCAGAGTCCATTGACTAAATATAGGATAGACCATTTATTTATAGGAAACATCATAAACTTCCAACTGCAATTCGGCAAAGAATTTGTGTAAAAAAGCAGAGGTTTTTTTAAGCTCCTTGCGATTTAGAATGTCTACTATAAGAATTGTTCAATCCCATCATCAAAGTTGCGAAAGTTAACCATCTATTCATGTATTTAACGTTGCTGAATTTGACACCAGCCACTTATACAGTATAATTATTAATTCCTGATTTCCAAGTTGAAATGAAACGGTTGTTCATATCGTAGAAGTAAATTAAATTCCGGTTATAGAAGATTAAATGATGATAGTCTAATACATGCGAAGATATACTTCTATACACGTTATTATAGGTCTGCATTATACAGATCACGTATGTCAAAAACAATTAATTCGCCCAACATTTATTTACAATTCCCATCGTTCTAAAAACGCCGTTGTCTTATTCTAATCTAATTATTGTAATTTTATGGTGCAACAATTTTTCGCACAGCTCCCATTTCCTTCGTTTTCTTACCAAAGACATGAATTTGCATAAAGATTCGCAGTTGAACGATAACTTATCAGCGTCAAAACAGGAATTCTCGTTTCCCATTAGCAAAATGTTAATAACACTTTTCTATTTTGTCATAGATTCTGAATGAAAGAATTTCCTAACATACCTGGATCTTAAATCATTCCTTTTTCACTTCCAGCCTTGAGATTCTAAACTGTTGTTACCGGTAGTGTAAAAAAACAGAACTGCAAATGGAGGGAGCTTAATGGATAAATATTTTCTTGCCCGTGGGAAGATTCGCGTTACAGAAAGCGATGGATGTTTAACTAGTTTAACCAGTTTAAACTAGCAATGTCGCATGTGACGCTAAAATATTAAGGGAATGATTCTATATAGGAATGGATAGTCTGTTCTATGCTTTGTCGTTCAAATGTTTTGACATTTTAAATTATCAACGCTCCGCGGTTGAAAATTGTGTTAGAGGTAAAAAGGAGAGCTCCGTGAAAGCTCTAAAGGGGTGCAGGAAAAGCGAGTAACTTTCCATTTTCTAGAAATAACCACCCCTAGGTGGATGAAACTGTTCCAAACAATTGGGGAGCTTTTGAAACCGCCGAAAAACCTTTGCAACCCGCTCAAAGACTCGGCGAAATCCACGTAGTGCAGCCGAGTTCCCACTTTATTCTCAAGCCGCGCAAAGGAACTTCCAGGCTCCGAACAATTTCGCCAAGTGACAGTTTATCGAATTCTGTGTCCGGCTTGTCGCAAACTCCCTTATCGAGTCATTGAAACACCACGGAACTATTTTATACTGTGTTTGTTTCAGCAGATTCTGGATTCTCCTTTCGTTCTTTCTTGCGTCTACCGATTATTTTGCGAGATTTCTTTGAAGCTTTGAGAAGTCTTAAAATAGTCGGGAAACGTAAGCAAGTTTTATAAACAAAAAATAGTGGGCATTATTGATATTATGCGTACAAATTAATTCGATGCCTTTCCCGGTAAAATATTCCAGAGTTTAGTAACCTAAAATCATTGAAGAAGAAATTCAACACTTGAATGATAAATGATAAAAAGCAATCTAAAATAATGGACGCATACGTCGAATATTAGAATTTTGGACACATAGCAAGACGATTTTTATATCAAATACGAATCATTTTCAAAGCTGCAATGGGCAATTAATCTGACGTAAAATGATACAAAAATAGCGAACTATAAACATAATTGTAGGGATACTAGGTGTGAGATTGAGACGTAGGTTTTATGAACTATATTTAATAAAATGTATTAACTATTATAACGCTATAACTAACACCGCACGATGTGTTACGCTATTCTTTCTATGCTGCTGTCCTAAGACACTCCGAACTCGACTTTCTCTTATTGTTAGACAAACTCTTACGCGTCGCATTTATCCTTTAAGACCCTCACACGCATTCACACACTTTCGTACTTCGGGAAACGACCACACGTACTTTCCACACAAACCTAAAAATAAACGCACCCTGGCACGTAGGCCTCTTCCGCACAGTCCCAAACGTTTTAATTTCATACATTCACACGCGCACTCGCCATCCCACATAATGAACTCGAATCGGTTTCCACAAATCTGTAGAAAATTATTTTACATTAGATATATGTTTAAGAAGATCACTATTTTCCACCCTTATTGATTTTTCAAGACATTTTTTAGACGCAATTTCCTCGTTTCATTCCCTAGGAACGAGATCTTAATTTCAAAACAAATGTTATATCTGGAGCGCGCATTTTTATGCATTTACGAGAAACCGTTGAGTTTCACGATAAAAATTACAAGAGGCGCATAGTATGCAAAATTATGTAAAATATTCAAAGTAAAGCACACGTTGTTACATTCGCAATTAAGAATTCCTATTTAGATTATATTCCTCTCGTTTTTAAAAATATGAATCCGTATCAAAATCTCCGGTATATTTATATCGAATGCAAAGCTTTTACTAGGAAATTACTAGCTACAATTACAACCGTGATTTAGAAAAGTTACTTGAAATTACTACGAACGATTTATCGAATATTACATACGTACTGTTATGCACCAAGTAAATATAAGATTGCGATTGAGACTGAATCACCGGCTAGGTCATCCCTTTGGTCATCCTACCAAATACACCTTTGCCCTAGAAGACTCATCGGGCCTAGGCGACTAAAGTCCAATGACTCCATTTTGGGTAATGGTGTATAAAAACATATACCTCGCTGCGCCCGGGGTCAGTTCTATTCCGTAACTACTGCGCGTAGCATTAAAATAAAAATAAAAGTGTTCTTGTGAAGTTCCGTTTGTGGCTTATTTCAAAAACTCAACTCTCATCGACCAGCGGAGAAGACTACGGAGTCTCGAGGGATCCCTCTTCTCTTCACGGCATAACAGTACAATGCTCGTAATTTCTTCGAAGCGCCTTTCGCGTTTTATTTCCAAGTATCAGGATCTTAACTCCGAGACGAATTTTTCTACGAAACAGGAATTATTTTCACAGCCGAAGCTGAGAATTAGTCCGGCCAAAAACGATACAGAAATCGCGAACGATAGAAGCGGCGAGCTCGAACCGGTTTTCCCAAAGCTTTCAAGCCATTGTTCGGAGAAGAGTCGAGGAGGGATTCGCATGGCATTTCCGGCTTTTCGCGAAATTGGAGGCGTTTCGCGGCAGAAGGGAGAGGGAGGGGAGGGCCAGCTGAAAAAGCGGGACGAACGCCGTTGCGTCCGGACTTTTCCATTTAAATTTAAATCCGTGCCGGTGCGAGTGCGGGTCAGCGCGCTCGTACAATGCCGTGGAACGAGAAACCTCGTTGCTGGAACGGCCAGAAAATGCGGAGGAAATTGGCAACGGCGTAAAGTCGCACAAGCCAACCTTCCACAACGCGAGCGTCGCGAAATCGGCGATTGTTTAAACATCGCAGCGTCGCGCTTCGTAAGAATTCGACAACGGCGAAACTTTACGCAGCCAAACTGATCAGTTTTACTTTGTACGTTTTAGGATTTTGTGGAAATTTACTGGCTTTACTTTAGTGGTTCCGTTACAGTTCGTTATCACTGATATTTTGGATCGGAATGTTACCGATTTACAGCTGTTTGCCACTACTTATTTCTTCACGCAAACGAATCACTTGAACTCTTTAGCTTACGATAATCGAGTCACACTCGGTTTAAATTATGCCTCAGATTCATCCAAGACAGATGCTACGAAGAATGAAATGTAATTTTAATTATAATTTAAGATTGGTTTTATAAGATTCGAGATTACTAAATTAAAATATCCTCTAATATACAAATTGTTTGTACATGACGTATGCGTGGTTAAAAGAAGTAACTCGTAATCTTATTCAAGTGGTCCCTTCATCAATTTTGAAAATAAATTTCTAGTTATCCTCTTATTTGTTAATAGAAGTGCTAAGTTTCGCAACTTGATCATCTTAAATAACTTGTGCATTGTTTGTTGAACTGAAACATGTGTCGCAATAAAAAAGCAACAGGACAAAAGACTGATTATCATTTCTGACTGATTTCAAGTATAATTTTCTACAAAAAATGATGCCGAAGTTAATCGCAGTGCACAATTTACAATTGTACATAAAATTGATTGAATTCGACTATCTGAAGTAGTCGAATATTTTCGTGACCAACTGTATACCACATTTATCTAGACGTCGTTAGTTTGCCGAAATAAAATCAGCTACAAATTAAATCTAACTCTTGAAAATGCTCCGCAATGCACATTTAAAATGTAGAGTCTAAACTCGCCTCAAAATAGAAAAAAAGTGGCTTCTTATACTAAAAAATAGTAGCTTTTTCCTTTCACCAAGTTTCACTTTCATCCCCCCCTCGAATCGAATCGAATTCGCTGCAATTATAAGCGATTAATTTTCATTCTCATTCGCCGACACATAGTTGCAATGGTAAACAGCCTTGAGACTCGTGTAGAGAGCAACTTTCATCCCCCATCGACGCGCAAATTAACTTTAACAAGGTTTAGACTGGGAAATCTGCTCTTCTTCTGGATCGTTATCGTGCTCGTTTGCCTCGAAAAGGCTGCCATTCGTCCACGCATTAGAGCTCGCATAATCGGATACCAGCAGGCTTAACTGATCAGTGTCCATTACACGCTCGCAAAGGAATAATCCGGGCAAAGTCAGCCATTAACGTTCACCGCGCTCTCTTTCGCCGAAGAGCTGCTAGCAGCTACTTATCGAGCATTTTACAGGCGTCCCCGTGAACGAGCGTGCTAGCTTGCAAAGCTAGCTTATTCCAAACGAACGCTCGGGCCAACTCCACGGTTGCAATTGATTCCGTGTTTCTTCAATTCCCTATTGTCCAGATTGAATCGCCTCGGCACTCGCGATTCCGCCACGGCTTTCGCCGACCTTTTCGCTCACGAATATATGCAAATTCTTGACCCGAGTTTGGCCATGAAGGCTGGAGAATTCTTACAGAGAACGCTTTGCCAGAGACTTTGCTAAAGTTCGCTTCGGGAATTTGGAGCGTCCTGCTTATCGCCGCATCACATCCAACGGGAAGGAAAAACTAAAGGGTTATTGAGTAAAGAGAGAATCGTTGAGATTTCGATAATTAACCCCCGATTGCTACGATGTATCGAATATAATAGACAGAGGATTTTCGATGCGATTTATATTAACATTTTAACTGCAATGCGATTAGTAGACGAGGATGTTTATGCAAATTTGTAAGGATAGGGGCCGAACGCAATTGGACACTTCGGGAAAACAAATACTTTATTAACGCGCGCTTCGCCATTACCGCTTCTCTCCGTACCAAAAGAATCTCTGTCCTCGCCCTGTTTCCCGGTCCTTAAAAACAGTGAGTCCGTTCTATCTCTTCTTGGGAAAAAGCCCCACGCTGTTCCAAACTTGGGACTGACTTACGTCACCCTTGCGAGGGGGTGGAAGTGGCCAGGTTTCGCACAGCTTCGGCGACAGCCCTCGAGTGTCACGCAGGTTACGAGTATTGGGACTCTTGTCCTTGATTTATGACAGGATTGACAAAGGCCAACGTCATCGTCACTCTTCGACAATCCATTGTCCCAACTCTCGTACCTCTAGCTCTTACAAATTTGTATTCTTTTAGTTTAGTTTGACTTATTAACGGACATAAGTCATTTGATATCTACAAGAGAAAAAAAAGTAGTAAACATAAAAGGTCTACGTTGCAGCGTGACTTACCATTAGTATATACACGAACGCGCATAACACAGTTTCAAAGGTACATAATTAGTTTAATTTTGATAATAATGAGGCCTAAATAGGGGATTATTTCACCCTTTAAATACTATAATTCGTATTTTGACAATAATAAGGCATAAATAGGAGATTATTTCATTCCCTGAATACTATAATTTGTATTTTACTTGAAAGCAATATTTCGTATATTTTTGCATAACATTTGCATTCTATATTTATTCAGGTATTTATATTTGCTATAAATGCATAATTACCAGTTATACCAGGTACACGTAAAAAAGGAATAATGAATTATTTAATGTACAGGGATATCGATTTGTAATCTTTAATTTATATAGATTATATTGAAGATTAATAAATCCGACACATTTTCAAACGTTATTAATCTTCGCCGCAGCTTAAATTTCCAATTCAGAGGGTAACTAATCTCTTGATTTAACCATAACAATTTCAAAGCCTTCAAAAATTGTCAAATGTTAAATCAGAGTGCTTTATTAACCCATTCGCTACGAAGGACGTAAATATACGTCGTGAAATGGTTAACAATCGCTTGTTAAAATATGCCAATACTTTTTCCTTTAATCACACCAGTATTGCTATTATTATTAGCATATAATAAGCTTCGATCAACTATCCCAAATATCTAAATATTTGCACGCATACCGTTAGCGTTAATAACAATTCTTCTGTCTTTCGTAGTTTGCCTGAAACCTACCAAATATTTTTAAAAAATTCCACCGCGTTTAAGCAAATGATGTCGCGAGAATCGGAACAAGATCAAAAGCAGTGAACAATTAGCCAACAATTTATCGCCTTCGAAGCAAAGGGTTACGAAACATGGTTCGAATTGAAGGGTGAAACGCGGTAGAATCGAATTCCAGCTGCACACCTGTACAACAGTCGGTAGATTCTTGCGACTTACAACGCGGCGTTTAGAATGCAATTCCGCTTGCAACGGCCGTTTCTTGCTGAGGAATGCGTTACCAGGTAATTGCAGCATTAAACTGTCTAATTCTGAACGTTGCTTCCCCCCCCCCCCCCCCCCGCCCTAACTTTCGCGCCGTTGTAAGAGTTCTCGGAAGACGCGTTTAATTAAATGCCCTCTCCGCAATTGCATTTACGATCTCGTACAATTCGATTACCTACTAATTGCGATATGAACGTTGCGTTAACATTAAACGTGCACACGTTGGAAACCCGTTCTCGAATGTAATTTGAGCGGTTGCTCTGAAATAGTAGAAGAGGCAGCATCAGTTTCGAGGCAGCTGTTTGCGAGACTTAATTTCCCGATGCGGTCGACAAACTTCCCTTTCGCGTATCGTATGCCGGCGATTCGCGTGTTAATTATTCAGTGACGCGAAAAATTGCAAATTGATTAATAACACTTGCACTTCTCTCTCTTTCGCTTCTGGCTGCAGCCAAATATTCACGGGCAGGTTTTAATTAATCAAATTTATGGGAAAGGTTGGCGATGTGGTGCGATTAAAGCGGAAAAAGGAGAAAAATCACCGGCATTTTGCTCGATGGCTTTTAATCATCAACTTGATGAATTCTCTTCTATTTAACATCGAATCAGCATTCCGCGAACGTTTCGCCCTCAATAATATAATAGCTTGTTTCTACTAATTGATCGAACTTTTGTGTTTTAGTATCGCTTCGATGGACTGCGAATGTTTGTGCAAATTTATAGTTTCACAAGCATAATTAGAGAAGCGAGACTAAACTATACAATAATTACACCCTCTGAATATTACAACAGCTGCTTGATTTTAAATATTCGATAAATTTTTGCATATTATATGCATCGTTTACCTTTTGGTATATTTAAATTCACCATAAATACGTAAAGATTCGCAGTATGGTCATAAGCTAACGCCAAAACGCGTAAGTAATAAAATAATCGTAGGACAAAGGATTAATAAGATGAATGAAACGTTTCAGCCAACCCACTATAAAAATAAAAGAAGATTAAAAATAAAGCCCAGAACTTTTCCATGCGCCAAATACTTTGTAATATAAAGTATAAAAGAGAATAATAATAATAATAATAATAATATATATATAAAATATGAAAGTAGAATATTAAATGTCATCCGTACCTTTTCGCAAATCTAAATTTTTTCCTTTACCGTATAAAAATCCCCGATTTAATAATCGCCACCCGTTCAATCTGCATCTACAATTCCACTTCGAAAAAAAAAAATATCTTCCGATAATATTCGCAAGGGTAGAAAGGTTATGAGTCTTCTGAAAAGGAAACTTACGACCGGTGCCGTAAAACCGTTGGATAAAAGAAAAAATGGAAAATCGATTACTCGACCTTCGGCAAGAGGTGGATCCTTGGAGTTCGTTAATTTATCGAGTCACAGGGCGGACGAGGATGAGGAAACGATCACGTGCTCCACGTGCACGGTAGAAGAACGAAAGGTTGTAGTAAGTGGCTATTACGGGAGCTCGTAGCCCCGTTCTCGAACGTATGATCGAGTCCGGTGATTCGATTTCGTTGGCGAGTCGCCATGAAACTCGAAACGAACTCGCGACATCCGATTTACTTAGTATTGCCTTTCCCTCCGCTTGGCTTCGTTCCGCCTCTCGCAATTTCGTTTCGTCTTCCGCTGGATAAATGAATCCTAAATCCCTTTACCCTTACCCTTATCTCGCGCGTTCATCCGCCTATTGTCTACCCTTATCCATTTTTCTTCTTATATTTAATCGGCAAACTCGTGAATTCGATATCTCCTTTCGAATGCTGCACAAATCCTAGCCATTTATGTTCGTCTGATTTGCTACATTTATGGCTTCTTTAAGTCGAATTTGGTGACGCGAGTCTGATTTCTAATTGCAAGGTTTATTAATTATTCAGGTGTGGTATACATCATCGGTCAAACATTTAGAATCTTCGGAAAATTTATGTATTCCAAGGAAAGTAAGAAATCAAAATTAAGAGAACTGAGAGATGGTTTTAACACGTTCCTTGCTATATGTGATGCACGGTCAATGCCAAACAAATTTTAAAATAATTATTAAAATAAAGTTCGTTATAACTTATTACTGATTACTATCCTCTAACGGAGAAAACCACGATGAAGGAATTACGATAAATCGTATTTGTGTGACGATTGTAAAACATTGCTGTCGAGAAAGGTTGCGAGTGAATTCACCGGAATCAAAATTACCAAAAGTCGAGAGATTCTCAACTAAAACTCCGCAACTCTGGAGAATTGCAGCGTGGATCCGAAGCGAAAGATCGCAGCTCGTGAGAAAGACGAGCCAACGACGAAAGCATTGCAAGTAAACGCATTGATTCGACGCTTACAAGCTCGCGAGCACGGCGAGGATCGTATTGTTAAATCCAACGGCGCGTATTCAGTTGGCCACGTAACACGAGGCTAATGAAGTATTCATCCGAAAGTTTACGATTATCAGGAAGCAGTTTTAGAGTATCGCAAAAGCGGCTTAAGCTTTGTGAAACGGAGGGGGGTTTGGACGAGGATTGCGCAACGTAGCGAAGTAATTTGTTTCCGTGAAATATATGCGCGCCGTAGGCCGATTATGCATGCGCTTTACGTATAGCAACAGGTATGTACGTCTCCAAATAATGCAGGTGGAAAACGCGACTCGCTAGCAGGCCAAACGAATCTCATTTTCTCGCCTTCCTTTCTGTACCGGGGGATTATCGTTGTCGATCTACCCGTGTCCGCTCTTGGCCAGATTGCCGCCGGAAATTGCCACGTGTAAACGAAGAGCCGCTGGGCTAATTCATGGTTGCACGAAAGTACATTTTCTTCGAGTAGTCGAGCAGCGGATAAGGTCTCCTTATCTCCATGCCGCGAGTTTATTTACGCTACGATTGTTTTGCATTACCCGCGTCTCTCTTTGTCCCAATATTTTATCCTTATGAATTTTTATAGAATGCATTCCGCTTTGTAAACGAGAACGGGCAAAGTTTTCTTCTTCTTATTCTTCTTCCGTTCCCTCTCGCAATGGGATATTTCTGATTTTTCCCGTTGGAAACTGCGAAGGCGTGTTCTACTCATTAACGCCTGGGGTCCTTTTCAATTAACTGGCAATCGATTCGAAGCAGACTAGAGAGGAGAAGGCGACTAAAGATGGCACCGGATAAGTCAAAGAACGGAGGAAGAGACAGAAGGGAAATCTTCGGTACAATTGCGCCTCGGATAGCTTTAATTAAATAATACCTTGCCCTCTCTTCGTCTTTCGTTGCGCGATAACGAAGTTTCCCAGAGAGACACTTCCTGTCGATTTAAAGTCATCGATCATACGCCGCGAAAGAACAAATTGCAGTCGAGTTTTTAGGGGAAAGTCTTGGAAGATTCATCGGTGGAACTTTTACTTCCTGGACCACGAAATTGTAACGTAATTCCTTTTTAACTCTTCGTAATATTGAGCGTGTCGGATTATTAGTAAATAATTGCTTTCAAAACTAAATCTGACAATAAGAAACACTGTCTATTGCCTTTTTAAGAAAACCGTGCTGGCGCCATTAGGTCTAAGGGCCTGAAACTGTTTGTCCGTGAAGGCCTGGGTAATAAACACGGTGAAGGCATAGTCTCTCTTTTCTTAAGTGGATACTAAATTTCCTTTTGGGGTCTGAGCGTCTCCTCACTTCTTATTCAGTATCGAAAGAGTCAAGACGTCCCTCCGCTCAGTAAAATAATAAAGTCACATAGTATAAAATATAAAAGACTTGTGTGTTATTATTCACCCATTGCCAATAGAGCGACTCGGTTGATCATCACTGGCTCGTGTTATTACACGTCTCTCGGTACAGAGTTTGTTTGAATCGTATTCGGGCCTTCGTAATTATATTCAAATATGTATCAAACATAGTTATTTATTTATTTAACGGGAATTAACGCTCTGGTACAAAAAGGATAGAAAAGACAGTCATGAATTAAAATTGACACGCAAACATCAATTCCAAATATAAACGTACCAAAAGTATCATGAAAGTGTCTTATTGTTAGTCCCATTGCTTTATCGTGATTTATCGCGATCGTATCAAGATGTTCTCAACAACCCGTGCGATTCGAAACGGGTAGATGCTTTGAAAACGTTGGCAGAACAAGGGAGCTCCGTTTCGTGCGATTAAACTGCTTCCGGTTTCTCCCGAAACTCGGTTCGCGCGTGTTGTTTGTTGCAACAGAAGCACGACGCGGCGGTGTTTCCCTGTTCTCGCACAGATGCGCCGGCACGGGGAACCAGAGCAAATATTTCTTTTATGCAAAACCGATTTAACGTGCTGCGGCGCGCGAGTTTCAGTGGCCGCGACGAAATGATACATGGATCCGCGTCGCAACGCTCGCCAGAGAAAGAGAATGCAGGCAAATACAAACCGAACGGCGTCGCGTAACGTCAGCGACGTTTCGTGTTTGTTTCCCTGTTACCGGTTTCGAAACTCGCCGCGCAGCGCTTCGCCTATCTCATATTTCCGTTTCGCAACGCCCCGGGCCTGGTTAGTTTGCTTCTGTCATTTCAGAGACAACCTTGCGGACCCTGCACGCGCAATTGATAGTTATTTGAAGTCCCTCCGAATTGATAGTTATTTGAAGTTGCGTTTGTTTGCCTGTCCGAACCGTCGTCACTTTTTCCATCGCGACGAGCTCGCTCCGTGAATTGCAACTAGCTGTTATTTATTTATCGCTCGTATTTCCGTTCCGCTAATAGCGATTCGTTTGGGCAAATTCATGATTCCGATGCGTTGGCAAACTTGGGCTTTGGTAAGTTAAAGCAAACGCAAACAAATATGCCGAGGACTATTATTTTTAATAGTAGACTCGGTGAACTTGTCCATTCGACGAGAATCGAGATTTATTTGTAAATGTAGAAAAATCGAAGGTATTATATTGTAGAAATTTATGTTGAGTTTAATGCTGAATGATGAATACGTGTGGTAATTTATTCCGCCATAGAATGCATAAAGTAAGATAATAAGTAAATTTTATTTGGTGAAATAAGTGAAATAAGTAAATAAGATTGTAATCATATTTAGAGTACATCCAGTTTTAATTAACAGGTAGCTTAATATTCTTCAAATGGACAAAGATGTTGCATTCTTTTTAATTACTTAAAATTTAGAGCTGCATGTAGATTTCTGTGACTCACTGATCATATAAATTTTGAATACGAACAAATGTTTAAATGTACTCTGCTATAAATACGAGTTTGATTAACAAATCTTTAGAGACGAGAAACCAAAAATAAAATTTGTAACATTGCAAGGCACTGATACAAAATTATTTTGATATTGCTATTGACGTTTGTATTTTATAGTTATATTTTATATAGCATTATATAGTTGTAGACGTTTGTATTTTTAGTACTCAACGTTGTACAAAATGATTTCACGATCTGATAATCTACTCCTAATAATAAAATTAGACATAGAGACATTAGACGTTAAGTCGTTAATAGGCAGCGAATATTTATGGAAATTTATTTAGCCTACAGTTTCTGAATACAATGATATATGGTTCGAGGAAGTTTCATTGAACAGCGAAAGGGTTAAAAGAATCCAAGAGGATGATTAATTTAGGCGATGCTTTGAACTAGTGCGTAACGAATGGCAGAGATTGGAGTTTGAAATATGTTTGGAAAGGTTGTCGCGCGTGTTTCGTGACACGAGAATAGAGGCACCGAAAACGGTAATAAGATTCCGCGAGTCGTTTCATACGCTCTGCGACTCGACGAACCGCGTTATCGCATTTCACTGTCAAAGAAAGCTCCGTGCAAGGCGCACAAGAAACGTCGCGTCGCGTCGGCCAGCGTGGAAAGCATTTTGAGTGGCTTACGTTCGCTGAATTTGCCTCTTTGACTCCGTTTCATTATTCGGAAGAACGTCTTCCTCTCCATCCAAAACTGCCGTGCAATTAATACTAATTGCACCGCCAGCAATCATTTTACGTTCCCGTTTACGTTGGCCAAAGATAAACACGTTGTAAACAACATTGTAAATACAATTAGGAGTGTCTCGTTGCTTAGCGATTAAGAGGTTTCATTTCTTTACCTAATTGCGTTCTGTTCTTTTCTAAATTATTGCTTAGCTTTGGGATAAATGTAAAAGGGTTAAAGGCTAATAATATTTGCTTAGTTTTAGGACAATTATGATAGAGTTAAAAGCTACTAATATTTATCTAGTTTTGCGATAAATACAAATCGTAGATTTTACTCAGAAAGTACCTGAGGCAAAATATTAGATTTGAGTAAAATCGACGATGACGCGATATATTTGTTTACAACAAATGGACTACAAAGGCTAGTTGCAAAAGACTGTATGATAATATTTTTGGAACCTTCCGCTTTAATTTGTGACAAGGGGCATTGAAATCGGACGTCTAGGAGCCGAGGAATAAATATTTCTCTTCCGATGCTGTCTGAGTAATCTCCCATGACGCGATATATTTGTTGACAACAAATGAACTGCAAGAGCTAGTTGCAAAAGACTGTAGGATAATATTCTCTGGTCTTTCTCCTTTAATTTAAGCCAAGGAGCATCGAAATTGGCCGACTAAAAGTCAAGAAATTTTATTACAGAAGATGTTCCATCACAGACGACGTACAGGATCAACTATCCCTCATCGAGTATTTTAATGTATAGTTGCAAATGGTTATTAAATGTTGAGTTCGATGTAGTTGCAAATGGTTATTGAATGCTGAATTCGATAAAGTTGCGACGCGTTACGAATGGTTTCACCTGGCAGCGAGGGTAAACTTTAATTGAAATATTGTACTGTAAGTCGTGTAATGGGGTCCCTTCTGCTAACGAGATCCAATTAGTTGGCTGTTTATCGAATTAAATGGTGAAGCAGCTCCATTATGTCACACCGGGGAATTACATTTTGCAAGCGCATTATGCGCTGGATAGCCCAACCCGCTTATTTTGTAACATTTTAGCGTCACCTGAAGGGAAACAGCTTTCCCGTTTCGTTCGCTGCCCAATTAAAACAGCTACAAACAATTACTAACTAAATTCGTACAATGTTCTTGTCGATTGTAAGAATCAGACGAAATTTTAGCCAAAAACAACGCATTAGCATTATCTTTAACGCTCAGCTTAGCATTATCTTTATTGCTGTCGATATTTTGCAACGCGAAAGCTATGCGAGTATTTTTTATTAGACCAATGCTTCACAATAAGGATCACACCGTAATTAAAGGGTTCAATAGATGACGACAATTTATATTGATATGCAATCAACGTAAGAAACGAATCATAAATAAAAGAGATGCTAACTAATGTTATGCTCCAAACTGGATTGATTTTTAGGTCAAATAATATCTGAAACAGTTAAATAAAGTTTCGGGATAACCTTAAAACGGCATTGCGCGACACATCTACCCTATTCGTAACTCACATAATATCAAGAAGCGACGTTACGTTGTGTCGAATATTTCTGCCCTTTCCCCTCAAAATAAAATCTCCCCACTTTTCCCTTCGAAAAAAGAACGACCGAACTTTCCAATCAACCTAACACAATGGTGACGATTAAATGCATCCAAGGATCATGAATTTCTCTGGAAAAAAGTAGAAAAAGAGAAGATAGCGATAAATTGAACGCTTTGAAGAAGGAGCATCAAGATAGCATCGCGAATTATTTTCCTTCTCGAAGGGAATCGTGGCGGAGTTTCCTCATCCTGGCCGCGGTAATCGCTACCAGGAGACGGCGGGAGCGTTTCTCAAAGCGATTCGTTGCGGACGAAGGAAAAGCGTGGCCGCGAGAAAAAGCGATCCCCAGTTGGAAAATTGCGAGCTAGCAGGGAAAGTCTCTCTCCTCTTTTCGTCTCCCGGCGAATTCGTGAAAGCTCTCCGCTTGTAATCCGTGGCCAAAGTGAAAACTGACGTTGCGAATGGAGCCCATCGATTTCCACGAGCCCTGGCAAACGAAATTCGTCTGGAAGATCGTTTCGCAGGATTTGCCAGACCCCTTTTCGCCTGATACCATCGATCTATGGCCGGCGAAAATTTATAGGATACTCCACGCGCGTCGCGAATGAATTTTAAAAGAAACGCGTTACCGATTTACCGTTCACCCCTTTGCGCTACGATTATTTTATTGCCTGCGTATGCTAGTGTTGGGGATAATCGCTGCTTTCGTACGTCGTGTACGTTGACAGTAGTAGTATAGTAAGCCATAGTAGATCCAAAATAATTGAACGAAGCTGCTTAAAGCGATAAGCTTCAAGAGATTGGTACACATCTATCCTAATTTATAATTACTATGTATACACCAAAATGTTTCGATTCGCAAGAAGTCGTGAAGATGCAATTTCTTTGGCAGCTTCGCGTTTCTACACAATTTCCATGTCCGCTTTCATCGTCGAAGCGTTGCACGGCGATTTTAATTACTGAAGGGCAGTTCAGTGGAAATCGTAAATTTATTCTCGTCGCTTGTGAAATGGCAAGTAATGCGCGGAATCGATTGGAAAACGCGACTCACTCGGTGGCCGATTCGAACAAAGGGAAAAACCATGTAAGCTCGAGTCGAATGAAATCGATTCGAACGTCGAATCAGCGCCGCGATGAAATTCCAACGAATACCGAAACGGAATCGACGCAACGACGTCGTTTCCGATAAATTCTTTTCGAAAGGCCTCGGGAAACGCGGTTACGTCGCTGCAATTATTTCCACGCAAAAAATCACCGCTGCGATTCGCCGTACGCGACCAAAGAGGAGGAAAGAAAATCTGACGAGCGGAATCCTTTCTCTCCGGATTCTTTTCATCGTTCCGAGAACGGGGTCTTGAATATTTTCGGGTTAAGCTTGACAAATACATCGGATTTACGTGGATGCAATTCTTGCTATTATCGTGGCTGCGATAAATATCAGATTGCATCGAAAGTCACGTGAATAGGCGAAATAAGGTGACGAGAATTTGAGAAAATGGCGACGAGTGGACGAGAAACGTAGCGTAAGATTTTATGAACAGAATAACTATGTGTAGATTAGTAAATTGTACTACTCGTGCAATTTTGCGCACATAATATTTAGTAAACGAATGGGAAGAATTTTTAGGATAACTTAATTTATTACATTATATAGTTGTTGCTTGGCTAGTGCTGATTTTTATCAATTTACGAGAAATCTACGCTTCCTTACAACGATTAAGAGACAAAATAACTGTTTGCGAATTTTACTAAATTCATCGTCTCCTAAAATACATGGATTAGGATTAAAGATAGGATAGCTTGTTGTTTATCGACGAATGCAATATTATGCTTTCGTGCTATCTTTAATTCTAAACTGTGATAAAGGATATACAAGAATTGGTAAATAATTTGACAGAAACGCGGATAATTCCGCGTCTTTTTCACTCGGCCCCTTTGCAATCGCCCATTAGAACTCTATTCCGCTTCCAATTTGCGTTAAATTGTTTGCGGAAGCGATCTTCGTTTCTTCTGTCGTTTACCGACCTTCCAGCTTAACCCCTTTCCGCTTCTTCGACGCCAAGCACAGATCCTTGATCGTCGATGCGCCGTGGCATTCGATAATAGAGAAATTGATCGATTATGCCAGAAGGAGGATGAACAATCGCAACGGCGCGGCGCGGCGTCGAAAGGAGAAAAAGCGTAGACCCACGACGCACCATTGCTTATCGATCTATTTGTCTATTTATTTATTTACGGGTGAAGAAATGACCCTTTAGGTGAGGTTATTATTAATATTAGGTGAGGTTCGAGAGAATATTTCGTAGATTACTTCTGAAGAAATTATAAATTATAATTTACAAGTAATTTGTTAGTTCTTTAAGTAATAACTCACTGTGCCCGCAACTTCTGCTATATAAGCGAAGATAAATTTGGTAAACGTAAAAGCAAAGAGTTTAATCCTTTCGATAGCAATTTCACAGTTGCATCTCGTAAATTCGATACGCCGATGATTAGTAGCAATATCGTAGTTCAGAATTGCTTCGCTGTATCAATAATCATGGCGGATATATCAGCAGCTCGCAAACAAGGATAAGAGATCAATGATTATTAATAATAACTGCGTAAATGTTAGATATCGGTAATTAATATCGGAGTTTGCGTTGCGAATATTCTAAAAGGCGAGGTTGTACGATGAACGCGTACATTTAACGGTCGCGGCAGTATGTTTCTAACAAGCGATATTTACGATAGGCAATAATGATACAACGGCATTACAGTTACTTACCATGCACGCGAATAATTATACTCGACTTTTAGCTGTAATTTCAGCCGCGATCTAAATAGCCACGTAATTTGTTTGAGTGAATCGCGGCTATGAAGGAATTAATAATAAACCACTGCAGTATTCCACGATATCAATGGGGGAATGAAGTTTTATCCAACTTGCGAGTTGCATTATACTATGTGCCCTTCGATTTATACTTCAAGATAGGAGAAAAGAATAGGAGAAAATTAATACCGAGAATTAGAAGACAAAAATGAAAATTTAATATACCGTAAATTTGATATTTGCAACGAACGCAATATTAAAATGCTAAAGTGCAACATTTTGGTGTGTTACAGATAAGTAATCGGAGAACCACGTGCAGACTGCGGATCATGAGTTCCTCATCACTGTTTTAGAAGGTATGTGGATACTTTAAGTATAGATTCACTAACTCACGTGTCAGCCAATTTCATTTATTAATTTGGAATGTTGAGTTACACTCGTAGAATTCATTGCATTATCTGTACTTCTTCTAAATTGTTGAAGACAAACATTCATATCAAGATAAATTATTATCAGACGAGGTGAATGAAATTTTTAAGTAGTTTAACTCCGTCATAAGGTAGCCAATTCCATTCTAGCTTTACAATACTCGGTCAGACTTGTAGAATTCACTTCACCATCGCCATTTCTTCTTAATTGTCGAAGACAAACATTAATATCAAGATACATCATTGTCAGACGAGGTGAATGAAATTTTTAAGTAGTTCAACTTCGTCATAAGTCAGCCAATTCCATTCTTGCTTTATAATATTGAGTCAGACTCGTAAAATACACTTCGTTATCTTCATTTCTGCTTAATCTTCCGAGATAAAAATTAATACCAAGATGAATCAACGTCTTTCAAGCTGGATACAATTTTCAAGTAACCTTGCAATCTTGCAATATCAAATTGCACGCCAATTCTCTACAGTTTCTCACTTGAAAGTGTCCAAACTTTATCGCACAAATTCATCGTTCTATAACATTCTACCGCGTTTCTAACTGGAACCATTCTACGTTTACCAAAACAGAGAATTAATACGGGCGGAATAAAACCGAAACATAAATTATTAGTCTAGCGAATTAATAATATAGTGAACCTCGTGCCACGCGAACAATACTAATGTTCATTAACCCCTTGCCATATAACAACGAGCTACACTCGTAATGAATATATTTATTTAAATAGAACGACGACACACTGTATCTATGATAAATTTTAATTTCAATTGCAATTTCTGTTTCAATATACAAGATAGAGGATTATCAAGACCAAATTAATTCCAACATTACATTGTCCTATATTTGGCACAGCATTACAGTAATAATCAGCTTATGTTACAAGTTATAATCCCTGAAAAATTCGTACCGCAAGGGATTAATGAATAAAATTCCCGTAAAGTAATACGCAAAAATAAATGATTATACCCGGCAATGCAATTTAATTTAATGGCATTAAACAAGGGAACCCTTTGGCTCCGCCCTTTTCGCAACGATTAGCATAGTCGTAGCATACAATTAAGCCAGAAGGGGAGGGGGGGAATTGTTTATTCTGAGACGAGGTAGACGCGCAGACGCAAATATAATTTCCCAAGATTAACCGGCAGCAGTCTTACGAAACCCCCGTGTGCCTGCCGCATCTCCATCCCTTAGCGGAAGATAACAACCTGCCGGCTGTTCGCTTAACAATCCGGAGTTTTAAACTCATTTCAAAGTTTATTCCATCCAGTTGGTATACGAGCCTTCGCTGGCGGCAATTCATATTCGGGAGGTGGGAAGGGGGGGGGTTGAATTCATTCAGCCGGAAGCTGGTTAGAGGCCACCGACCGGATGCGCTGTCACTCCGCCAGACTCACGCATAATTCCGCCCCTCGGTATCACAACGGAGAGATTCACAAGGCTGCTGATGCTCCAATTATTAGCCAGCGACACGAACCCACGAAGTTAGCGACCTGTGGACTCGCTTAGGATCATTAAGCTAACTGAACAACGGTGAAAGGGAATCATCCCCTCCGCCATTCATCGCGACGCGTAACGCTCCTATGATCGGCTTAATATACCGTGAATATTCCTCGTTATCGTTACGCAATTTAGAATTTTACCGTTTCCGGCGGACCGGAGATTAGGTGGATACTTTTTTGTAGCGACGAACGGTGGGTTGGGTTCTTTTTAGAGACGGGATCAAGCGTTCGATTGTAACGTGCGGTAATTAATTAATCCCTTGGCTTATAACAACGAGTCACACTCGTGGCACGAATTATAAATAAGTTTATCAAACGTAAATTCTGTTTGCTATACAGTGTTATTTTTATTCTAGTTTTAGTCTCACTTCAGAAGATTAAGGAACGCTAAGTACAAATTGTGTAGAATATTTTAATATTTTGAAGAGATATGAAAACTGCGATCTGTTAATGAGAAGTTATGTAAGTACAGTAGTCTAGAAATTGTAAGACAACGGGTTAAATTATTATGAACACTTTTGTGTTGTCGCTTACTAAATTGGATGAAGAATGGAAATGAAAATGCAGTTGAAGTAAAATCTATTTTGGTACGAAAGCTATTGTTATATTTTTAATAATACGTGATAAAAAATTCGATAGGAAAATTGGAGGTTTGCGAAACGCTTTTCAAAATATTGCCATGCTTCGAACAATAGTGTTCGTTGCTAAATGAATATTAAATATATTAAACGCACACATCCACACGCGATTTTTTTTCACGAGAAATCGTCGATATATTGATATTTTATAAAATATCTATTTTCTATAAAATTACCGTGAATTCGAAGATGAACCTTTAAATGGTGGCCACATTTTTAACGTCAAATTGACGTAACATTTAATTCAATGACAGCAAGAAAATTAACAGAAATATATGTAAAATATGTTGGATATTCGTAGTCAATTAAAACGCGAAAGTAATCCATTGAATAGTGAAGAAAATATAAACATTTACAGTAATTATACGTCGCCAGTTGAAGGTTAAAGGCTCCTCTATTTGGCAAAGAATTTGCATAAAGACTAGGAATTGGAACGCATTGAAAACGGCCTGGCGAATGCGTGGATTCTAAGCGAACCGAAATATCGGCTGATGGTTATTGTTCGATCGCGCAGTAACTCGAAATCAATCGCGTGTTCGTGTCGGTAGAGCGCTTTATGTCGGTTATTTTTTCGAGAACAATGGATAGCGAATACTCGTAAAGCGTGTAACCCTGCAGCCACAGTTTCGCGCCGCTTTTTGTGAATCGGAGGCTCGTAATAATTTGCTGTCACCGCGGACGAGTAACTCTGTTTCCGTTTTGCCTTCCCATTGTTTTCTCCTAAAACACTGCCACGGTTTATTTCAACTTCTATACCTACTCACCGTTAAATATTAGACTCGCGAGTAATGGATAGATGCCAAAGAGTACTTAAACTAATAACTCGATAGAAAGAAAACACAGCAAAAAAGATTGATCAAGGTTTGGAACGTGCGTTAATAATTGGCGACTGAAATCGATGCGCACACTTTTATTTATTTATTTACGGGCTAAATTTTTCGATACACGAAAGAAGAGAAAAATTATAGGTGGTAGACAAAGGAAAGAAAAGGAAATATATACAGTGACGAAAACGTCGTCAAAGAATCCGACATAACCGCAATTTTAAGGACAGTATCGTGTTTTAACATGAATATGTTTTAGGGATGGGGGGTGCTGATTTTTGCTGTGACGTGACGAAAATTTGAATGAGGCATTTTTAGTTGCTAACAGTTCGCACAGGTGGCGCTGTGTATGGTTTGTTTCTTCAGTAATATAAGATGAGCGATACTTCATCGTCCGCTGTTGTCAGCGATTGGTTGTGCAGTAAAAGAAGAAGCGGAATAAATATCCTCAATTTATTGGCATTTATGTATTAATTTTATCGCAAATTGAAGAGAAATTATTAGAGTTAAGAACTATTGTATTGTATTTGTCGAAGATTAAAGTGCTTAACAAATTTTTGACTTTTATTCGAAACCAAAAAATCAATTCTGTATTGTAGGAGATAAGTTGAGAGCGGCCGGGTAAAACATATTCATGTTAGCCTTATTTGCTCAGCAGATCAGTTTTATTCATAATCATTCGATTGAGACGATTAAATTGACCATAATTGGTACAATGTTACATGAAAATGAAGTTCAGATTTATTATTGAAATTTGTTTGGTCTCGATTATTGGTACATTCGTTCGCTCGTGGGTAAAATAGTTAAAGTGGCAATTATAGGGGCAGCATTAGAAGAGTACACGCGCGTGTTTAAAACAACGCTGCGGATATTTGCATTTAAATAGAATATTGTTCACATTTCGCGGATAACTAATATTGCAGCGACGCGTCGATGCAACGAGTTGGGCTTGTCTATTTGCCACCGCGTCATACTTCAATACACACGTGTATTCGCCCCACTGTGCAAAACTTTTTAATATTCATTCTTGCTAAAAAACACAGCCTGCATATGGGAAATTGCAATAGCCGTGGCAAAATTGAAAATAAAATTGATCAGCTTTATCGCGTCCCACAATACGTGGCCCATTGGTGAACCATTACGTTCACCGTTCCCAAATATAATTGCAGAATAGAATAACAAGTATTCGTGTGCGAATTATTATTTTTGTTGGATTGGTAACAAAATAATAGCGTAATATTTAGAAATAAATTTTTCCTAAATATGTACGTGGAATAAACAGAAAACAGTGGAAAGTTACTTACAGGAAATACATCTTTGTTTGTTAGTTTGAATAATATATTCGGTTGCGTTTCATTGTTATTAGAAGTATTATTACTAAGCTGCGGATTTTTATGCATTTATGGGAAGTTTAGATACGTAAAACGGGCACGGAATGCAATACAAAATATGCAAAATCAGCTAGCTATTATCTTATTTCGAGAGTGAAATAAGATTGATGTATTTTTAATATCATAATTTATTTAAGTCATACAAAATGAAGAAAAATACTTGGAAGATTAATTTCGAATACCTATATAATATCCACGTGAAATAAAAGAAAATTCCAAAGAGAAACTAAATCTTTTGCATACACGAAATATACAAAACTATAATATGCAAGTGGTGTAATATGCGAAACCATACAAAACTATGACATGCAAGTGGTGTAATATGCAAAATCACACAAAACTATAATATTTAGGGGACGAAACAATCCCCTATTCGAGGTCCAGCTCTAATTTAACTTACAAAGACATAAATTTGCATACAAATTCACAGTCTACTAATAAAATATCCCTAATAAGATATCATATAAATGGACAACCAGATAAGTAAATATAAGGAACACGACGATTTGTTAGTAACAATTCACGCTAGTGTGATCGTAAACAGAATAGGCGTAGTATAATAGTGGATGCTCGATACCCAGGGCCAATTAAACCGGGAATATTACGTGACTATAATTACGTCGTAATTGTACGCGTTCTACGCCGATAGCGTACGATTTTGTCACGCAACGTGTTGTATTTCGTAACCGCAATGCTTGTTGCGTTCGCGGTACGCGATCACCGTGTATGTCGTGCCTGTTTCACGAGATGCACGGGCTCGTGCCACCGGAAGAAGACATTGTTATGTTGTTATGGGAATCTGCGATCACTGTTTTAATTAGCACCAATTAAATGTCCGACAATACGAGCCGTGCATCGGCGATCTCAATGCTGTGACGCGAGCGACTAACGAGGATTCGCTCGAATGGAAAATGGGACAACTTACATTGTTATTCATAAACGTTCCTGGTATTATTTACGTAACCCTTTTAACACTGAATTTGCTTATAGACTGTGGAACTTTATGCAAATTCATATGATCGTAAACGAAACTAGGGAAACCGCATTAAAATACAAATTTTAACGTTTGAGAAAATTTACACGTGTCGTTATACTAACGCCAACATAGTGCAAAGGGTTAACAGAAGTTTTGAACGGCTATAAAAATTTAACATCGTAAAAGGGAAGCGCGTGGCCTAATTAAAAGTTGATTCATTAGAAAATCGAGGCGCGTGCTCGATAATAATACTTTTCGCAGCCCGTTGTAAATATAAAAGATTTACCAGCAGAAAATCATGATTCATCTCGGCGATACATCATTTCTGATCTGCTTCAGTGAAGCGCGGCCAGTGGTTGCAATCGGGTTTGTATATTCGCTTGATGAAACATTGTAAACTGATTTGGTTGTACAAATCGTGGCATTTACACGTGCCGGTGTATTTTTCCTTTCGTTCAGCGCGGTACATCGTACATTGTCCATCATGCAAACAATCAATACCCCTTTGTTCTACAATCGAATTATTCGCGTCAGAAAGCATTTTTGCGATACTCCAATTTCGCACAGAAAAAAAAAAATGAACAGGATACTCTTGATATTCGCAAGGTTTTGCTCGGCGAAATAATTTACAGCATTACACACATTCGATAAAAATATATACGTATGTATATTCTATTTCACAATGTTTTTATAAATATCCAACGCGTAGATTTGAACGTAATCTAATTTAGCTATTTTCAAGTTTGGTTTAGGAACGGCTTCTGGGGTAGCGAAATGCTTTTATTGTAACTATAAAATTAACTATGAAAATATAAACACAGTCACGCGAAATACCAAGCTTATAGATTTCTAAGCTTTTGGATTTCCAAGCGTTTGGATTTCCAAGCGTTTGGATTTCCAAGCGTTTAAATTTCCAAGCTTTTGGATTTCCAAGCGTTGACATTTTTAAGCTTCTGGATTTTCAAGCGTTTAAATATCTAAACTTTTGGATTTCAAAACGTCTAAATTTCCAAGCGTTTGAAATTCTAAGCTTTTGAGTTTCCAACCGTTTAAATTTCCAAGCTTTTGGATTTCCAAGCGTTGAAATTTCTAAGCTTCTGGATTTTCAAGCGTTTAAATATCTAAGCTTTTGGATTTAAAAGCGTCTAAATTTCCAAGCGTTTGATATTCTAAGCTTTTGAGTTTCCAACCGTTTAAATTTCCAAGCTTTTGGATTTCCAAGCGTTGAAATTTCTAAGTTTCTGGATTTTCAAGCGTTTAAATATCTAAGCTTTTGGATTTTAAAGCGTCTACATTTCCAAGCGTTTGAAATTCTAAGCTTTTGGGTTTCCAAGCGTTTAAATTTCCAAGCTTTTGGATTTCCAAGCGTTTAAATTTCTAAGCTTTTGGATTTCCAAGCGTTTAAATTTCTAAGCTTTTGGATTTCAAAGCGTCTGAGTTTCTAAGCGTTTGGATTTCTAAGCATTCAAACGTTCAAGCCGTTGAATTTCCAAGCTTCAATATTAACAGTGTCCATCACCTTTTGAAATCGTTCGAATAATTATAATCGGTACCCTAAGTGCCTAAGTTTTACTTTCAGCCACAGTATATCATTTGCATCTCCTCTGATTTGAAAAATACATACACGCGTGGTGTTAGCGCAGGACATTGCAATTATTTATTCGGTATAATGCATCGTTACGCGGGCATAAATGTATACACACGCGCGGCACAGTTTCTTCCGTGACTTCCAGAATTTTGCTCTCTCTCTCTCTCTCTCTCTGCCGTGGCCGCGCCGCGCTCGAATCAAAATGATAATCGTGTTTGCGTACGCGCCCATGTATATTTAATAACGGCCGCGAGATGCGCAAATTATTCAGCGTCACCGGGGATTACGATGAATATTGTTAAATGGTCGACCGATTGCGGTTGCGCAGGTTTACAAATTATCGGCCACCATTACAATGGCCACGTTCCGCTGCGAACCGAACAGCCTGCGACAAACACTCGTCCGCGAAATTGGGATACGTGATTTGTCGCCGAAACAATAATTGCAGTAAGCTCCTTTTAACCCTTTCGCTGCGATAATTTTGTTCAGCAAAATGAAATTTAGTTTTTGTTACTTTCGTTTCGTGTTATCTATATGTTATCTTAATTCATTTCGCTTACCTCATTTATTTATCGATTTAAAAATATTTACTTAACGTCACGTTATGTTATTAAAATTTTAGTCCTCTTATAAAGAAATTCGTTTCGTTATCTCGTAAAGCCCCCGCATACGTATATGCATATGTACGTTTATCTATAAGTTCAAAGATCCGTAGTCTAGCGATGAGACGCGGACTCGGTAATCGAAAAATATTTGGGTATCGGTGAAGGCTACGTCATCTCTCGAAGCTTGGAAGCTTGGTGGGAGAAACAGGAGCCTCTCGTGCTATTGCGAAAATTCTTATGGAGATTTCGAGACGAAAACCTGTCGGTGAGTCAGAGCAACTTACTTTTGACGTGACGTTTCACACGATTCTCAGAACACGTTCCCCACTCCAGCAGTAGTGGAAGGGATAGAGGATATAGATATATATATATATATATATATATAGAGAGAGAGAGAGAGAATTTTGGGGTTCGGTCGGCGGGCATACGAAACTCGTTCTCTAAGCATACGAAGCTTCGTATTAGGAAATTAAACTACGTATGTTGCATTAAACAAAATCTATGGGGCGCATATGTAATATGTACACCTGTTGCAGTCAAACGGTTAAGGATGTAAAATGTACAGACGGCAAATTGTATTTAAAGATACGGGAAATATTGCAAGTAAAGTACAACTTGTTTACGGGATGAAAAAGCACCCTATTTAGATCACGTTTCTTTAATTTTATTTGTAAAAATTCGGTATCGCATAACGTTCGAACAACGTGCGTTTCTTTAATAAAAAGTTGCCCTTGCTACGAAATGATTACGAAAAATATTAATTTTACATGACAGCTGTACTTAAAGTATTCGCACATACCACAATTTTTTAATGAGACGTTCTTTGATTAGCTTCTACATTTTATTTCCGTAACAGTGAATTTTTTGTATTTGCTTAATATTAAAATTAAGTTATCGAAAGGTTAATATATTCGATCATAATTAATTAGCCTTCTTTTAAATAACAAAATAGCTACAGTGGTGTGCAATTACTTTGTGCAGTCATAGTATGTAAAAGTAGAGACTTGTAACTTTGAAATGAGCTCGAGTTGATACTTGTACGATGTTTCATTACAAAGTTGCAGCGGTTTGAAGATTGGCAATTTTCCTGTCAACATTTTTCCATCCCTCAATTTTGCTCGCGAATGTACAAAATTCATTGTTCCGCCGTTGCACTAATTATTCATTTCGTTGAAGCACTGTATTATGATTCTGTTTTGTATCCGACGATGTAAAAGAAATCCGACACATCAACGAGCACACATCGCTAACGCAAAACTATTATTATCCACGTGAACAACAGAAACCGTAATTCCTGCTACAGTATTTGTCAAATAGAAAATGGGTACGCTATGAAATCTATTGAGGAGGTAATTAGCCGAAAATATGGACGATTAGAGAATCAAACGAGGCGACTGGCTGTCACGAGAATCGTTTTCAGAAATTCGCGTATTGTTGCCGCGGCATTCATCGCGTTCAATGATGACTCCGCAAGCGTCGCGTTGATCGCGTTTATTTTGTTCCCGATATCGATACGCATTCAAGAACGATTAGTAAATGTAATTAACGCAAGCAGCCCATTCATCGTTGCGCGATGCGAAATCATCGTGAACGCGAATACTACACGTGCTCCTCTCAGCAACCGTTTAATAACAGATCCAACAGATTTTTCGTGTACTCGCGTGTTCCACAATTGTTAATAATCAACTTCAATTCGCGATTTACCTCGCGAAAATTATTCCCCGTTGCTCGTCAACCGATCGAAGCCAATGGAACTTTGTATTACGCTATTTAGCTAACAAGCAGCGAAACAAGGATATACGAAAGTGTTTCTGGCTTTTGCAAATTGCATGTAACAGTTTCAGTGCCGCGCAACACGATCGCGGTGTTCAGATTCCGTTTCGAAAAGTACTGTGGTAGTAAACTGACGATGCATTTGGATTTCATCGGAGTTTATGCGATTAATTTTAACGACGCAAGTCGAACCATTATCTTGTATTCCATATGAACCATATAAATAACAAGTATTATTTTTATATCAATAAAAGAAGCGGTATCGTGCTGTTTAGCGTTTTTCGACACGGAATAAAGGATGACACTTTTCAACATGATTTTCCTAATGCACCCTGGCACTCAGACGGTTAATAAAGATTTACGCAGCGTACGTGTTTAGATGCAGCAAACTCGAGCGTTGAAAGTAGACTGAGGATTATAGAGCTTCTTAGCGTTTCACGCGAGGCGAATCGGTGACTCTAGTTGCCAGCAATGCAGCGTCGCTATAGAAACGCTATCCTATCGAATGGGGGAAAGAAAGTAAGACTTGCAAAGTAAGACAAGCAATGTTTCATTCTTGAGCTTCTTTATAAACAGAATGGGTAGTGAAAAGGGAGGAAAGTAATTACAAACTTTTCTTCTGCAACGTAACAGTGTCTGACATTCGGACAAATTGAATGCAGTATCATTTGTCATATTGTCAATTGACAAAGCGGAGGAAGGAGATGTAAAACTTTAGTAGAAACAGTGGATTGAAGGATTGATTAACACTGGAATTATCAAAGTAGTGAAGCAGTCAAAATAATCCATTTGTAATTTGTCATAAAGTTTGTATAAATTTGCAGCAATGCAATTTTGCTCCTTACAATCCTAGAAAATGAATTCCAACCTTCCGAATCTATAAACTTTCCTTTTCAAATTTTAAATCGCCTAGAATCGTTCGCAATTGCAACGTGACGTCAGTGTAATCGATAGCGAAGGAGTTAAAATTCATTAAAGTACAGCTTTTTCCTTTTTGCAAGTTTAAATTACAACCCCAAATTAATTTTGTACCGCAGAAGAGAGCAGAGCACATTTGGATAGGGATTTAATTAAATTTCTCGCTGCATTGGAATATTTTACTATATTATACTGCCTACATTATACTATATTATTGTTTAAACACCACTCATAAACCACAAAACAACACCCAGTCCAAAAATCATTAGAACTCTTCTCCAAACTAAAAACGGAACACTTACATTTATCCAACTACGCTCGCTTCTTCTCTCTATCTGCACAAATCTCCCCCACACTTTAATACTCCCAATTTGAACGTAACTCCCAGGATAAAGATAATTAATCAAAGTCTAATTAACCTAAAACAACACGAATTTATCAAAAAGAAGTGTCCAATTCAATTACGAAGACGTATTAAAGTTGTCCTAACTTTACACGCCCGCCATTACGAAACTACTTGCGCGAATTGAATGATATTGCACGAATAGAAGGGGACAACCTTCCCCTTTAAAATGCTTTTTGTTTCATGACGATAGGACTTCTGGTTGCTGAGATATCGTCGTTCGAAGGACACCACGCACTTCGGTCTCATACGCCGTCACTGATCTGCTGCACCCGACGTCACTGACCTACTTCACGCGTCGGTCGCGTGACCGTCACGTGAGGTAGGTCAATGACCTCGCGTGCAGTAGGTCACTGGGTGAATTCTCGGCTGGCGCGTCCACCTAATCTTTGAAACGCTGTATCTCCGGAACGGATTAAGATATCGGGATGAAACAAAAAGCACATTAAAGGGAAAGCTTGCCCCTATCTGCGCAGTGCAAGCACTTGTGCAGTTTTGCAATAAATCCGACGGTATTTTGCATTAAATGATTAATACGATGGATTATTCGATCAAAACGAGTTGTTTACGATAAATTATTACATATTGTTGTTTATAAAAATTGGCGAAGCTTATGGCGATGCGTTTTTGTAATTTTGCAACAGTTCCCACAGTATTTTTCGTTAAATAATTAATACAATGGATTTGAAGTGATCAGGGTTATAAATAATCATACACGTCAGATCGGGTTTATGTTATGTATTTTATTGAATACGATGTGCGCGGATACAGGATGCGTTAACTGCTGCGTTTTCGTTAGCTAGCTTTTTCTGCTCGAAAGGTACTCGCCGACAGACATAGGACGACTGACTTTTTTTGTCTTTTCCGTTGTCATGGGGAGGTGCGTGCATCGGAACAAACGAACGCTTGAAAAGAAACTTCCTCTTACGCCGAGGGCAACAGGCAATGTTTCCGTGTTCGGGAGTCTAACGGTCGAAACTCGACCATTCCATTCCGTTCGCCTCGACGATTTCCAGATTCCGCCACAGATTATTCGATCAGACCGTGGAGGAAATTAATATTGGATCTACTTGAGTGATCAAATTGACTTGTTTACAATATATTATTACATATTATTGTTCATGAAACGTGTGTAAATTTATAGTGATGTGCTTTTGGAAATTTGTAAAGGATCCAGTAGTATTTTGCGTTAAATAATTAAAATTATGCATTATTCAATTCAATCGAGCTAGAAATGAATACTAGAGCTACTAGTAGTTAAACTAGCTTGTTTACAAAATTGTATAGTCTTATAGTGATGCAGTTTTGCAAATTTGCCATAATTTTATATAATGAGGATGAATAGAGATCTATTTGCATTTCATTACACGTGTCTCTGCAAGTATCAGTGCTATTAATTATACTATTTTTATTTTGTTAATTAAAGGATTTGCCCTGTTTATACTGAATAAATAAATAAAGGATGAAGACTAGTTGAGAATAAAGCTGCATCGTACAAGTACAATCTTTTATCGTAGCTTATAACATATCATCCTACTAAATTGCCCGCGAAAGAAATTGTATTAAACCGTAATTTAGATTGAAACAGGTTTCTATATAAGTACACGCTACATAAATAGACTTCTACATAAATACATAAATAAAACATGTGGAATGATTGAGAATAAACCATCATCGTACAAATATAATGTTTTATTATAGCTTATAAAGTATCATCCTACTAAATTTCTCGCGAAAGAAATTTTATTAATCCGCAATTTAAGTTGAAGCAGTATTATAGCCTAACGGGAAACTTATGGCAATCATTGTATACTTTTTTGGAAACTCTGATGCATCGCGGAAGATCAGTGAAAATCTTCCCTTCAAACAGTAACCAATCTAACGGGGCGCGATTGCATTTCGCTGGAAGAGAAACGCACACGCGCGGGATGATTAACGACCCGGTCCGAATTTAAATACAGTTTGATCAACAAAGTTTGCAATTTATACCGAGAATCGTTTACGTTTCACGTTTGTGGCGCGCGCAGCATCGCGGATATAACAATTTAAGCAAGGCTGGAGCAGCCGGTTAACGCCGACTTTTGGAAGAATCTTCTTTTCTCTTACGTAATCTAGAATTATGGTAGAATAATCGAGCAAAAGTGATACGGTTTACATGAAATCGTTACTGAAATGCATCACTAAAGTTAAGCGCGTTCACTTCGGCAGAATCTTATTGTTAGTACACCGTTGGTTAAAATAAATATTACCGAAGGTATTTAATATGAACTTCCATCTTAGTTTCGTTGCACAAGCTTGGAGGCTGTAAAATGAAAATCGCCTCGAACATTCCTATGATTTGTACTTCACACGGGGTAGAATCAGTGATCAACTTACGCTAGCAAGCATAGGTAATAAAATAATTGTACGGTGAGGGGTTAAGGCGCGCTGTTTGTAGAGTTTTCGGCAAATTAATGCCACTGGAAAGCGTGAACGAGCAGTAGTTTGCGTCTCCGCGTTTCTGGTCATCGTGCTTTTGCACACCTATCCGGCACAGATGCTGATGGACATGGGCGCCAACAACTTCTATCAAGCGCGAGCTGGTTGTATCTGCGCTCAATTTGCAGCTTGTTATACCGCGCCACTTACGCTTCCCCATCCGTGTTTCCATATGTTTTTCAATAGTTGTCGCTATAAACGTGCGCGCATCGTTGCACGTGTAATTGCCTCCATTGCTGCTGTGAATTATTTCTATTTCTACCCGCGCGCGTACATACATACATCGGTAGAAATAATTGCATCGAGCGTAGTTTTCTGCAATATTTGCAGGTCATTGTGACCAAAATTAAAAGTTTTCATGGTATCGATAAAAAGTATAACGTGGTGTAATGTAAAATGTTGAAGTTAAAACTGCTTACACGCTATATATACTGTTCTTCGTTTGTTGTTATTGTTTGATGAAGAAGCAAAGGGAACGAAAGATGTAAATAATGTAGATATATTATATTATATTATATATAGATTTCATTGATGAGATGAGCGATGATTGAGAGACATAAGACGTACTTCATATAAAACCGAGTCCATTTCCTGTCATTGTAAGCTGAAAAAAGTACATCTAATCTACTGTTATTGTTTGGAATATTGCTATTTGAAATACTGCTTCCTTGCATTTCAATGAAGTGTACTTATTTGAAACTAGTAGAGTAGTAAAATATATATATATATTTGAAATAGTACTTAATACCTATTCTTTCAAAGAGAAGTTAGTTCATTCTTACAATTCTGCATCACTCGAGGAAATAAAAATATTTATTGAGGGAAATTTAGCTACGTAAAGAATTTAAAATGCAGCAAACTATTCGAAAATTCTACACGCCCTGCCTATTAACGATAATAATAACTAGACTGCGGATCTTCGTGCATTTATGGCAAATATGAATTTGCAATGAAGTAACCAGCTTCCATATGCTACTTGAAAAAACATACAAAATATTTAGAGAAACGAACGAATCTGCCCTTTCGTTTTAACTTAAATAGATACGAATTTACATAAAATTCAAAATGCAGTCTAATAACAATAATAAAAGAGAAATGGCCGTTGCCAGTGGTGCAGAAATGCAGGAACGCGAAGCCGTCCAGTATTTCAATGTCTAATCTTATCACCGCATCGCTGCAAATCTTCGTCAAGGTAAAATTCGTTACCAGCCCCGTTATAAATCTGCTCTGTATCTCAAAAGCGGACCAGGCTGCGTTCATCTCGCGTGTCGATTCTCCCTTTTGATCCGCCGGCGAACACGCGAATATCCAACGCGATCTCTGCTGCCACTCTATGAAAATGTCGCGTTTTTTTTCCACCTCCTCAGCGATAAATTTAATAATTTTGCGAATTGTGGAAAGAAATCTTGTTTTTGTTTCGTTTCCGCGCTGGCAACGCGGATTGGAAAATGGCGTTTTCGAGGGGCGCATTTTTCACGTCCATTCGAATTCCAGGTTATGGTGTGTATTATTGATCTGGCAATATTTTCCATTCAAAGATCGGCTGTTCGCAGCATTCGCCCGTCGCGTTTCGTATCTTAGCTCTGTGAAACACAGTGACACGCGAACTATGTAGGATAGAAATCGACGTTGAATCGGAAATTGCAGCAATCGCTCACGGGGAATGATTTAATGGCGACAGAGTTATCGCAGCCTTTTGTATCGCAGCCAATCAGAGGTTGAATTAAGCGCCGCTTTAATAAATGCGTTGCTCAACTCTGTCTGCTTGATTACGATTGTTAACGAGATTTATTACTTAACCTTAACGCTGATCGTGCCGTGTCTGGTCAATTGAACGGTTTTAAAATGTTTCATTTAAGATTCTACATTCGTTGTTATTCCCATCGTTCAACTAACTTTTACGACAATTAAGGCATTGGATGAAAAAAGACACGTTAAAAATGTCATTTCGTGAAAATCAATTTGAAAGTTTTCGTTAAGGTATTATTTAGTGGTAAGGACCGAGTTTTTTAAAAAAATTTAGTAATATTATTCTCCATTAACGTTTTATTTATTGGAAGCTTATTATTAGGTTTTTTTGGGTTGCCTATATATTCACTGTGCTTCATTTCTTGCATCTATTATGTTTCTGAAAAATCTTATATTATTATTGTTTCAAATGAGTGAAAATAGTGCACGTATATATTATTATATTTAGTTTCTCTTTTTCCTCCATTTTTCACTCGGAAAGATTTATTGAATTGGTATCTGTAAAATTCCGGTACGGTTAATGGTAATTTTTGTTACGCTTGAGGTTTAATGCGTGGTAATTAAATTATTCTTTCGAATAGCGAAGCATTGTATCGAATCGAAGCTCCTTTGAGTTACAAATTGGAACAATTGCAAATGCAACGGAACGCAATTTAAGATGCAAATTATTGGAATTTATATTCGAAGCTATTGTGCAGAATGTTCGCCTGACACACACACACATCCGTATGATAATGTAAAACTATGGTGATTTACGATTTATTAATAATAATTACATGTCTGTAATAAACGAAAAGAAATTGCCAATTACAAGATGATGATTATATATGTACGGTTTGCGTTGCTCATTACGAACCAGCCAATTGAGTGACCAGCAATTTGGTAAATGAACTCAAGATTAATTAAATTTTCTCACGCGAAGAACAATTTATTATGCAATGGAAGCGTATTTTTTAGCTTTTCACGTTACTGCAGCGCTTCAAGCATAATTGCATGCAGGAAAAAATGGTAACCTAATTGATGTAAATGTTTCAGAAGTGTCAAAATGCTTTTACGAGTGAAACGCTTGTAAATTCGGAGGCTTTGAAATCTAAAAGCTTGTAAATTCAAAGGCTAGAAATTCGAAAGTTTGGAAAATTAAAAATCTCGCAAAATTCAGAAGCTTGCAAATCTGTAAACTTGGAAATTTAGAGACTTGAAACCTCGATGATCGGTAAAGTGAAATGAATGAAAATTCGATGGCTTTGGAATCTAAAAGCTTGGTAACTGAAAGGTTTGAAATTCGAAAGCTTGGAAATTTAATGGCTTAGAATTCGAAAGCTTGGAAATCTAATGGCTTAGAATTCGATAGCTTAGAAATTTAATAGCCGAGAATTCGAAAGCATAGAAAACGAAAGCTTGGAACTCAACAGCACTCACTTCTGAAGCAAATAATTACTGCAGATCAAAGATACATCGTTTCTGATGATGCAACAAGAAAAAGCATCGCTCTAACCAAAGTAATTTCCAATATTATCGTACAAGAACTCGAACGAACTTATCACGCGAACCTAAATAGTAGATAGAAAAAGAAATTTAAAAGTTTAAAGGGCAACACTCAATTATCTACGAAATTGATTCAATGTCCAGCGCACGTTTAAACTGTTAATTATGGTGTAATTTTACTCTTCCGCGTGGGAGAAGCAAATGGAACATGGCGAAGGAGGGGGGGAAGGGGGCAACTTGACAAAATGTAAATGGAACCATTATCAGAGCACCGCGATCATTTATTCTTGCGCGATTCCTGTTTTTCCAATAATAGGGGAAACGGCAAACGAAGTGTAAATTAATTTCGTGGAACAGGTTGTTAATTAAAAACAGCTCGCTTATGAATTGCATTCGCATTTACAATGAATGCACAATGAATGTTGATTTAATTACACGTCGTTAACGTTGCAATTTCATTTCGCAAATGCATCTCCGCTAGGTTACATTCGAACAAAAGGGTCTGCGTCACGCCTCTGACAATAATTTGCCTCAAGTGTCGACAACATTTGCGGGTCTTTATAGCTGCCTCTATTTAACTCGCGTAACTCTTATGTCATACGTTATTAACTTGTTCATAAAGTTCACGACGACGTTTGAAAATCATTCAAAGGCTTTTACAGATCATTTTGTGCAATGATTTGTAAATGTTCTTTCAAGTAACTTTTCACAATCTTTTAGTGTATTCAATTCCTACTCGTCGACAAGATTTAACAAACGTTGCACTTTAACGATGTAATAAGTAGACTGCGAATTTTTATGCAAATTTCTTTCTTTACACAAAAACCACAGAAATAGAAAATAAATGAGGAGACTTTCACCCTGTGCACAATTAAAATATCCCTTTTAATATGAATATTTTATACGTTTTAAGTATCGCGTATTTCGTATATCTTTTTGCATATTTAATTTTTCTATAAATGCGTAAAAATCTGTCTTTATACCAGAATGTAATAAAGCTATAAACGCGAAGGTTTTTATCTGGCAAACAGTTACTGTATAATTAGAAAACCTAATAGACAATTTGTAGACAACACGAAGGAAAATTAGTTAATGAAAGTGTTCTTAAAAGTGAGAATCATCTTCGAGGATAAATAAAATTATTGCGGGATACGATACAATAGAAATATTAGAAAATATTAGGTAAAGTATCGTTTATCCTCTTGTAGATTTAATTTCATTACTGTCCTATTTTTAACAATAAACAAATACCTTCATTCTTTTCCTTTCCCCATTTACTTCTCATTACATTTATTTAATTTTCCCATATGTATTTCTATTTATGGGACAACGTTTCGCTCGCTAAAATTACTTTTCACGAAATTGCAACAGTTCAAAGATTGATATCGTTCCGGGCAAGTGTCCTAATATATAATAGCATATTTAATAACACAGTTTAACTATATGTAGAATAATATATAATAATATAGTACAACTACGGTATCCCAAGTATTCTGGTACTACTACAACCGACATTACAGCAATCGTTTAAATTTTCAAGCGGCGTAAAATAATCGTCAAAGTATTTCCCTGGATGGAATGCAAAAGATTACAGCGTTATATCGCGCACCTATCTCACGGCTAAGGATGAAATTTGGAGGCAACGATGGTATCGCATCGCCCGTGTAACTTGCGTCGTTTGAAAATTTAATATGCCGTCGCGCGTTCGCGTCGCTCGGCGAAAGAATCCGGCAAATTATCCAGCGAGCCCGTTCGTTTCATTTCTCGGGATATGAAAAAATCCTCGTGCTTTGGCTCGGAGTCGCGGCCGGAGGAGATAAAGCGCGGAGATGGCGACGATGGACGATGAAACGGTTCCGCGAGCTTCGCATTTTATCCCGCTAAACAGATACCTGGGGAGAAGGATATCTCCGGAACGTAGTTAACATTTGTGCTTATGAAAATTTGTCGACGGTCCCCCAACTTGACAATCTGGAAACTTCCCTTTTGCGAACAATTGCTGGGGGAAATTTATGCTCCTCTCGCTGATTACGCGCGCCTAATGCGATGGACTTTTTGGTATATCGTTGTTAATTCGCGAGACGTATCGCATATCAGCGTAAATATATTTGGAGTACGGTAAACGTTGGTAACATGGAGCCAGGTGATTTTAAAATTTTGCAAGTATAGAGGAATTTATATTTTTCTTAATGAAATCGACACGATGGGATAAAGAAACTAACGGATAAGCATATTTAATTACTTAAACCGCAAAAGAAAAAAGCGTTTCGGTAATGGATATTCGACTGACGATTACGTGTTGATATAATCCGTTATTGTTTATAAAGAATTCATATACACCGCCGTTGTTAAAATTTGCCATATAATTATCGAGATTCTAAAAGGTTCCATATTACGTGCTGTACCATACAACCTACGTTTACCTTACCGGAAAGTAACGTCGTTTTTTCTGACGTATGCCTTTTTAATTTTCTGAAACTGTAAGTGCTGACAAAAGTATTCGGCAACCTGGACATATTTTGAGGATCTTTATCCATTTGTTGTTCCTCCGTTTTGCAATGTACGTTTAACACTAATGCTTCACGTTTCCCAATCTTATTAAAGTAGTCTCTTCATCGATTTTGGAAACAAATGTTGCGTTAATTCGGTGACATTTTTAATCGCTTCGATTAGCGTAGAATTTATCGAACGCCCTATAGTTTGGACGATAACAGTTCGGCCGTAGCAATCGGATTATTAATGATGTTTCGCGAGCATAATTTAGCGAGGAGGTTGCGCGCGTGCGCGCAGATGCGCCCCGAATCTAATTATCCGGTAAAATTGTGCGCTTTATAATAGCTAGTTTAATAGTTTATAATCGAATATGCGAATATCGATGAGTTATCGTGGCGCCCGGTTAACGCGGCAGGAAAAATATCGCCGGATAAATCCTACTGAATTTCATGGGATTCTCTTGGCTGGGGAAAAATGAACCTTCTAAGGAGTCTCGTTGCTATTCATGGGCCACGGCCATTTAGCTTGGAGCCTCTTTCGGCATCCTGCTTCCTTCATCCGTTGATAAAAACAATCTCTCGACGCTCGCACGTGTCAGAAATTTACTATTTTCTCTCCCTTTCTGTCTCTCGGATACTTAACTCTTTACGGTCGTAATAATCTTGGCCTAAGTTTTACGTGTGCATCAAAATTATCTTCGTTTATGTACCGGAAATTAGGTCCGGCAAATTTTTACTTAAAAATCTTAATAAAGTAAATTTGGAATACAGAAGATTTAAGTTACGGTTAGAAAAACGACGTTGCTATTCGTTAATTATTTACTTCGAGAAGAACATTGAATAATGCTGTATGTACTTTTACGATGTTCTACTGCAAGGCTAATTCGGTGGGCAATTTGTTAAAAACTAACAACTGTCCGGTGATTTTTGCACGGGCGTGTACATCTAAATAATTCGCGTAATAATGGCGTGTATTTTTAAAGCTGCGATGCCTTTTAAGCACGAGATAATTGTTCAAAGAGACTATTAGAAAGCAACACTTACCTGTGGATAATCGCCGTCTTTCATCTGATAGTCGAACACGTAGAAGTACGTTTTGGGTAGCGGTTCCATCTCGGCTTCGGGAATCGGTGCGATATGCGGATTATTCGGTTTCTTCGTGTGTCTCAACGTGAACAGATCTCCGGTTTGCACTAATGGTGCCACGAATTGGGCGTCGCTCAACGCCTGGACGCAGGCGTCTTTCGTGTTCACAGGGTGCTGCACTGTACGTTCCCAATCCGTGTATTCGTTCACCACCTGACACAATTGAAAGATCCCCACTTGAACCTTAATAATTTAACATTAGAACTGAAGTATTAACTCTAAAACAGTTAGTCGTAGGTGTATGCATATATCTCTAAATTTTGAATATTGAGAGAAATACACAAGAGCTTCGATTGTTTTGTTAACGTTAACCTTCTATTGCACGAACTTTCACGACGAGCTAAAATATATATATATATATTTTATTATTAAGTGTTGATACATGTGATTTTATTCATTTAATATACGTCTACTTTATTGTACGTGTTATATGGTAACATTTTATTATTAAGTGTTACGTGGTTAATATGGTAACGAAATAAGTAACAAAATATTGATAGACAATGTTATTTGTTGATGGAAGTTTCATATATATTCAATTTTCAGTGGTTCTTAACTCATTGAACTATGGAACATTTGAAATTAAGTTCCCGATTGGGAACGGAATGCAATAGAGAATTAATTTCGTTATTAACCCTATCACAGTATAATGAACTGACAAAGAATGGATGAAGGCACTTTCTAATTTCCCACAAATGCATACAAATTCACAGTCTAGTTACACCTTTATATTTATGCTTCAATAGTCTTTCTGATGAATCTGTGACGTTGCATAATTTATTAATATACCTAATTCGTCTATAATTTAATACGGTAAGAATTTTCACCCCATTTTAATTATTCTAAAATACGCCCTAAAGTACATTAACATTAAAAATCTGTGACGTTTCATAATTAGTCGATATAATTAATTTCTATAATTTTATATTTTATCAATTTTCACCCTACTTTAATTATTCTAAAATCCCTCTTAAAACACATTGATATTAGTAATGTAAAATACGTATATAGACTTCTACGAGTGATTCTGTAGGTCTGTTCGTTGTGCCGCGCGCGCAAACGTATAATTTTTACCGTTATTCCCTTTTAATAGCGCACTCATTTCGCAAATTGAAACGCGAACAGCGTAGGGGGTAGAAAACCCGGAAGCTCGCTTCCTTGTGCTTTATTAATGGCCGACGAAATCTGCAAACGCTTTTTGCGAGTGAAAAAAAGTTCGGCCAGCATATAACAACCGGTTTTGCGAAGCGTGTCCTGTTTCGTTGTGTTCGGGACAGCTCTTTTGCTCTTTTTGCAGCGCCGCGCGGCGCAGCAGCGACAAGAAACACGAGCGTTTGCATGGTTTTCACGAAAATCATAATTTTCACCGGCCAGTTCGGAAAACATTTCACCTCGGCAATAATAAAGTCGCCGAAAAATGCTATCTCTCTATTCCAAAGATTTCTCGCTGCCCATCGAATTCGCGGTCGCCAAAAGTTCGGGGCGTTTCGCTGTTTTTCGAGATACAATTTAAACGTGAATGATTCGATTTGTACAACTTGCAGCGTCGCTCGATTCGATTTGAATTTCGCTTTATTCGATTCGAGTTTTTGCACGTTCGACTGTAGAGCGAAATGGACGGTGGAGCATAAATATGGCACGGTTAGTAATTTTTTTGGAGTTTTAGGGTTGCTATTAATAATTAGACGAAAATGTAAAAATCGTATTACGTAGGAGAGGTTAAGGAGAAATGATAGTAACGACAAAAAGGCGAATATACTATTTATTCGACTTGTTAACTGGGTAATCTTTCAGCCAGACTCTTCTTTATATGCAGAAATAAAAATGAATAGAAAGGAATTAATACTGTTTAGGAGAATTTTAATTGCTGCGAATACAAATGTAAAATAATATGGTTCTGATAGTAATATAAAGATGCTTTGGAAAGCAAGGAACTTCTGGGAAGGCAAAGTACATATTTAAAACAAAATGCATACAGGAAACGAACGATAACTTTACATAATACGGTAGTACGAAATCAAGTGTATAATGCAGAAAAGAAGAGGGGAAAAAAAGAAAATATTACACAAAAGGAAAAATCATATATAAACGGAATAATAACTCAGGTGGCTTTTAACATTCCAAATGAGTTTGTTCTAAGTGAGACCGATATATGAAAAAATATCGAATCCTTCGGCTGTAATATTTCGCGTGCTTGAACGCAACGATTGGGAATGGCATGTCGAAGGTTTCGCAGCTAAAATTCGGACACTCGATAGCCAAAATGGTCGAACAATTAACGGGCTATTCGCAGTTAGATAAGGTTTTACGATTATGGGTAATTAGACACGTATGCGCCATAGATTTTTAGGCGGTGGCTGACCGCGCCGCGGTTTCCGCTGCGAATATGCGACGAATTATTCCCAGGGAGCATTATGAAAACACGCGCGACGGTGAAACGGCCGCGAAATAATCTTCGAAATCGTTGGCTTATCGAAATTTATGAAAAACGAACGAGCCGCTGCTGTTAAACGCTCGATCGCGTGCGCCCAACGTTTACGACGCTTTTTTATGCCCACCCTTTTAACCGTTCTTCTTTTTGTCATCGCGTTTTTTTTTCTGTTTTTTTTTCGAACTAGGTGTTTATTAGACGATTGCGATCGAGAAATTAATACGCGAGCCCGCGCAATTAGTCGAGAAGAAACAATATGAATGGGTACTTACGAAGATGAAACGTTGGACGTGAGTTTCGCGAAAATAAAAATGCTTTTGGTGCAAATATTATTATTAGTAGTAATACATTTATTTCTTACTGAGAGTATGTACAGTTTAAGAATAATATCATCGGAAAATTCTTTATCATCGGATTCAAAATTATGATGCAAATAGTAGTATTACTCGATAATATTAAATGGTATTGGTAATATTAACCCTTTGCCCCTCGAATTTTTCGGAGACTATGTCTTGTAACAATAGCTAGTAGTTATTTTTATACCGTGTTACGATTTAATTTAAATTTGTACTAGGAAACTATTTGTATAACTTTTAACCATTGTTTCCATCGTTTTCTTTAAATCAATTGGCTACTCAAGAGTCTTGTTAAGTTCATTGAACTTCGAGCTACATATATTCACATAAAATTATACTTAAATATTCTCGTTTATATTCGTATAAAATTATATTAACGTATTCATATTTATATCCATACAAAATTGTATTTCTATATTCGTATTTATATTCATACAAAATTACCATTATGTATCCATATTTATATTCATGGAAAATAGGTGTCATTTAATATTATTCTTTGTTAATCAACGATTAGAGAACATTAAGCTGCGTAAAATCGATTATTTCATTTGCAGAAACATCATTTATTGGAACAAAAATGAAATATGCCAGAACATTTCATTTCTCTTCTGAAAAAACGCAAAAATTGACACGGGTTATTTCTATTATAATTCTCCGATCTGAATAATAGAAATAATAATCTGCACGTTGGTTATTATTTTGTACGACACAATTGTGATTCAACAGTTTCAGAATTTTTTGACATTACCATGCAAATTTCAACAGATTCAGAATTACCAAGGACCGACGTTATTTTTCTGTCAGTTCAATAATTCATTTAATTAAATGAAAAACATTGCGGCAAAAATGAAACAGCTTCATCATTAAACGTGAAAACATATAATAATACAGGGAATCGAATGAATGAGAATGGAGCTGAAAATTCGTTTGTAATATCAAATATTATCGAGAATTATTTCACCATTTATGTTATGCAAATATGTTACTTCATAATAATTTTCGAAAATTGGGTAAATGCGTCCTTTTTGTCGTAAAAGAGTTAATTGACGAAATTCACTTACCGTGTAAAATATTTCCGTGAGATGATAAACGTATGCGTTTCTAACGTAAGTCCTGATTATTCTGTCTCTCCTCTCGCCTTCGAATCCTTGCTGCACATCTTTTTCCGCGAATTTCCATAACGCTTCGCTGGTCGTCACTCCGAATAATAAATCGTACTTATTATTACTCGTAATGGGAGCGCCGTGTTCCGCTTTTTTCGGCAAGGGCCTATATTAAAACAAACGTAAAAAATATTCGTTGTTTAATTTCCACAGAAAAACGATGGCTTACTTATCTATTTATTTGGTTCTATTTACTTTTTTTGTATAAAATGATTATAGATTACAGAGAGCCTAATTACAAACTAGTTCGCGTTAAAAATCAAACGCAATAATGGTTCTAGATTACAGAGAGCCTAGTTGCAAAGTAGTCCACGTTAAAAATCAAACACATAGACAAAATGTTATGGATCACGATTATAAAATATTTTAGACACCATTATTTAGCGTTTACTGATAGATGATCACAAAAATCTAATTGCAATTTATGGAAAATCTTATTAACACTAGATCTATCGACGATTTAATAGCACCCATTTCTTCCAACAAAATTAAAACGATAGATACTTAACAAAAATTTATCTTGCCTTTTATGGAATTATAGGAATAATTCTTTAAAAGAAATCATAGCAAACTGTGACTTGTTAATGATAGCTTGCGTAAGCATAGTAGTCAAAAAAATTGTAGGACAAGGGGTTGGCGTTGGTAGAGAATGATTGCACGGAGTGCAGGCTCGTCTTGCAACATCGTGGCAGTAGTTAGGGGGCCGAATATGCTAATGGCTTTGTAGAACAAGCCCAGGTCATTTACAATCCCGTTAATGAACCGCACTAATGTCCATGGTGGATTGAGCTGGTTCTGCATCTGCTTTACATTTAATGAGGGACCTCGATGGAGTCCTTGCTCGGGCAACGAAGGTGTTACGCGAGTTCTTTCTCATGGATGAAGAAACCAATCGATATTTTAGTAAGAGTGCTTCAAAGAATTGAACGTCGCTTCGAGTAAGACGCTAAAATGGCACGATAATGTTCTATATAAAGAAAAGTAAGTGTACTAATATAATATAAGAGAGTTGAAGTCATATTTCCTTAATCGTGCTTGTAAAAATACCAATTCGCATAAAAATTCCCAGACTACTAATGATTTTTTTAGCAGCTTTAATTTGAAAACTAATTTAATCATTCATGAATGTATATGTCTTTACTTTTCTAGGCTATTGGAGAGTCTGAATAAATTTTGTACGTGCCATTGTTCTTCGAGACAAAAGTTTGTAAACTTATTTAAGAAATTCGTATATTATTTAAGAAATTTGGAAGGAACTTTGAAAGTTAAATTATACAAAATCCCGTTAAAATTTGCAACGAGATCAACTTTTACTCGAATCTCTTTTATTCACAAACACATTTAAACCCATTAAGGTTTTATACGTTCGAATTTTCTACACTAGTTCTTTTTACAGATTCCTATGTAGCCCAATTTTATAGTTGACTTAATTTTTTAAAGTTTTAAGATTGAACACATAAGATTAAATTATAGTACGATTATAGTAACGAATGATACGATCATACGCAATTAAACGTACCACAAGAAAACAGGAATATTTTATCGTCTCTTAGAGGTTAAATTATAGGAAATCGCTTCAAAGTCGGAAGTTAAGTCAATTCTTACCCAAATCCTTGGAACTCCGGGCCCATGTAGGACAGCAGATCTTTTTGAAAGTCCGGTTTGATGACCACACCATCGACACTGGGCCCGTAAGCGCTGAGAAACGTCGGTGGTTGTATATCCACCTGCATCAGCTCGTCCAAGCTTCGTTCGCGAAGGCAATCAACGATCAGCTCGTTATTTTTTAGCAGATCGTCGGGAATCGTGCAGTTTACTGCCTTGGCAAGCTTCAACGCGTAGGAAACTGGATCTTCCACCACTGCCCACGAAGATAAAGCGCTGCCCGATAATAAGATGGCTCTCTTGAACAAACCTGATCACACAAAGTGTTAAGGATTAATGGAGGTTTAATAGCAATTCTCAAAGCTTCAATTGGGGTTTAACAATAACCTTAGCAGCTAGGGAAATCTTATTATTTGGTTTCAAGATACTAAATGGTCATACTAATTGCTCTGAAATACTTTCTTCGTTTGATTCATTTCACGAATCACTGCATTTAATATTATACGATCTCCATATGCAAATGCAAAGCTCTCTTATTTTATTCGCAGCGAATAAAATAAGCTTCTCTATCCGCACATCACTTATTGTTCGATAAAACTTTCCGAATAAGCGACGCGAGTTTTCTCCATCCACTTTTGTCTATTTGAACGCTCGGCGAGAAAAATATTGAGAATAATCGAAGTTTGCCGCTGTCGATCGTGGATACGTTACACGAGCCGCTGCTAACCGCGGCTATCGAAATGGGAATTCCGTTAAACGCGGACAGTTTCGAAGCTCCTCTTCGCCAACAGAAACAACAACGATTCTCCTGTTCGAACGAACAGAAATCAGGTTGTTCAAAGAAATAGCTGCGAGATTCTTCGATTTCTCTCTCTCTCTCTCTCTTTTTCTCTCTCTCTAGATTTCAACTCTTCGATTGAAGAAGGTTTCGAAAGGATCCATTTGAGGATCGAAAAACCTCATCGCGTAACGAGCCTTTGAAATTTCTTTGAAGTTAGTTGGTTTGAAAATTCGAAGAGAGAAAGAGTGGTGAACGGCAATTTTTTAATTCTTCTATTACTGAATTAGGTTTGTGGAAGTTGGTATAAGTTTGCGTTCGGTCGGCGAGAAGTTGTAAGCGGAAGTTTGAGCAGCCGGTTATTCGTGTGTCTTTGCACTGAAACTGCGAGAGAAAGAAGACCGTGCGCGGAGCTCTTTAATTAATCAGTTTCTGTATCGAACGACGAAAGCTGGCTTGCGAGGCATCGACGCATTTCAGAACTTGCTCGCTTTCAAGGGAACAGGGCAACTTGCCAACTATTTCCCCGGAAATAATTAATTATCTTTGAAGTTCCTATTGCCCGCAAGAATATTAATCGACAGAACGGGAAATTTTCGCGATGCTGAAACATTCGAAACGTAAAATTAAGGCAACCGCACATTTTTTAGTAAGAAATTTCGAAACCGCAGATTGGAAGGGAGAATTGAAGTTTTATTATATTAATATACTATTCTTCGAGAGCTTTTGTGCAACGTGTACTTTCTACAATTGTGGTTGACATTAAACTTATGAACATTGATAATAATACTTTACAGGTTTGCTAAAAAAAAAAATAGATGTATTATATGTAAATACACGAAAGTAAAAAGTCGAAGAGGGACGATACGATATTACGATATGCATTCATATCGTTGCATCAATTAAATCCAACATAACGTACTACAAAATAATGTTTTTGATTTTGGTAATTTTAAGGATATAATTTGAGGCTCGTTAAATTGACGGGTTTTGTATATCTATCGTTAAAGGAATGAAATTTGGACAAAAATTTGTTTTGCGTTATTTCTTCACATATAGAGTTGCAAATTAATAAAAAGGAATTAATATTGTTGGGGGAATTTTAATTGCTACAAATACAGTAACGAAGTAATATGTTTCTAGATGCTGTAAAAAGTTAGTAATTTCTGAGAACTTAAAATATCGCTGCGTAAAAATCCCATTGTGGTACTGTTAAATGTGCCAATTAATTCGATGCCTCTTCACAAAATTCAATATCTACTTATGAGAAATCAACAGCAATTCTGAAGTTCGAAATAACCTCTATTATTCCGTGTCCGTTATACGTCACTCACAAATCAAATGTTAACAAAAAAGATGAAGCTTTTACGTCAACAAAAGCTTCGAGACTTTGAACCTAAACCAAATCAATTTATTTCAGATAAATACCAGGAACAATTCAATTTGAATTTACGTGTCTGAAAAAATCTTTACGACATTTCTGGAGAATTTATTTCGCTACCTAATAGTTGCGGATAATATAGGGCAGAGAATAGTGAATTGCTTGGGATATTTTTGCGCGCAGAATCCGCGAGGATGGACGTTAAGCGGGAAACGCGCTAGAGTCGGGACAAAGAAGAAGGAAATTACATCAGAAGGGACGATATCGAACGAATAACAAGCGCGCCGGATACGCTTTCCAACGATTGTCACGTAGCGAGGATAATCGAGCGACCATTCTATTCTTGCCTCGGTTTCGAGTGCGAGAAACTTCAGAAATTTCCAAAGAGAATGCATCGCCGACGAGAGGATCGTGTAATACATTGTATCGAAGCGATGATGACACCGACGCGCCGTTGCCATAGTAAACCGCAAGTTCAACTTGCTTCTGCATAATTCTTCTGGAAATTCGATACCGCGCGAAGTGCGGACAAATTTTACGAATATTCCGCGGACTGTTGCGAGAAGCATGGAAATATTTGACGGTAGAATTCATTCGTTGCAAACCGTTTGCATGGCTGCATGGTTTGGATTGCAATTTATTAGGTCGGGGAATAAATTTGGTCACGTTTTATTGGTACAGTGTCAAGTTTTATTATTGACACTGTTTTAAGATAGGAGCTTGACACTATATTAAGATAAGGATTCTTGTGTATTAAAAACCATCGAAAGTTATTATCAATTTTTCCTCGAAACGATACAAAATGATATACAATGCACGTAACGCAAACGAATTCGAAATACAGCGTTGATTATTCTGCATTAATGGGTAAAAACGATTTCGGTTGGACCATAAATCTTGCAACCCTTTGAACGTTCTATAATTAAACAATGGCAAAGAGCATCGTAAAACCCGAAAAGCTACAAATGCCGTGAAGGCTGTCGGGTCGATCCAATCGCAAGAACAAAGCTGGTTCGTTAACTTCCAAAGCCGGCTGCCTCAATTAATACGTCTTGCAGCTCTCCCTTCGCGGCCGACAATTTATCAAGACAGATTTATACCAGCAATTTCCAGCGGCCCGTATCTGGCAAGCCTCATCGACGTAACCGTCGAAGCAATATCAACGGGGAATCGGCAGGGCTAAGCGAGAAATTCCAGGCTGACGGCTTGCCTGGAAACGTTCGACAGACAAGAAACGAGAAGGAAGAACGAACGAAAGAAACACAGAGGGGCTGGGTTCGTGTGGACGTTCCGCGGTCTCATAAACGCGGCAAGTATTTTCCAATAGCGAATGGCGACGTCCGTGACCATCGGCTACGAAGAACAGCGATATTTCACGCGCAAAAATTTCCTTCACTACTTTTCCATGGCTTCGTGATCGGTTCTCGTTTCATCGGTGGGTCGCAGGAAAGATTCAAGGCAAAAGAAACCACGTGGAAGTTGTTAAAATGAAGACAGACACGGTAGAAGGCGATATTAGTAGCTGGAGATAGGTCGAATTTTCGTTGCGAGTAGTATAAGATTGTTATAAGTCAGGCAATGATAGGGATGTTCTGGTAATTGGATTACTCAGAAGTATTTTTGCAGCAAAATCATTCTCTAAGGGGTATGGAACTGTATTGGCGTATTTGTAAATGATATTGGTCATTGAAACTGGTTTGCACTTGTATAGCAAGTAGTGTAAGATCGTTATAAGTCGGACATTGCATTGCAATCCATATGTTTGTCTTTCTATTAATTCAATTAGTCAGAGTGTTAATATTTATACATTATTGAATATCTTTATGTTAATACTATGAAGCATGTTTGCAGCAAAATCATTCTCTAAGGGATATCAAACAATATTGACGTGTTTGTGGATGATATTGGAAATTGAATTTAGTTTGCACTTCTGTAGCAAGTAGTATAAGAACGTTCTAGATCAAATAATTGCATTGCAATCCAAATGTTTGCCACCCTAATGATTCAATTAATCGAATGTAGCATGAAGTATTTTCGCATTAAAACCCTTCTTTGAGGAATATCAAATAATATTAACGATTTTACAAATCGAAACTACTTTATGCATCTGTAGCAAGTGGCGTAAGACCGTCATAAGTCAGACAGTTGCACTGTACTTCCAATGTTTGTCATTTTAATAATTCAATTAGCCAAAATTTTAACATTCGTTCATTAATAGATATTTTCATAGCAGTATCACGAAGTCTGCTTTTCTACAGAAATTATTCTTTCGATACGTAAAATAATGCTAACAATTTTGCAACCGAAATCATTGCGCTGCTTTTATCCGACTTTCCAACAATTTATCCACTCGAAACCTGGATACTAAATACCTTTTCTATTCTTTATCTCCGTATGTGTTATCATTAAATATTTCTCCGTCGAAATCACGAAGCAACGTTTAAAGAATGCTTCTCTCCGAACGAACAAAAAGAATATCGACGACTTTTACCACTTTGCGTCTAATCTATCGAGGGGCACGAACAAATAGACCAGCGAATCGATCTTCGAAGTCGATTCTCGAGGAACGTCCGAGCATTGACGTCGATCGGAAAGCAGTTCGACACACATAAGCTCGTTTCCTTTCGAATTCTCCTCGAGAGTCTCGTTAGCGGACCGCTTCACGATCGAAGGAATCACCGGCAAGTATTGGATTCCACCATTGAAAGAGAAGAGGCTTCGCAACCGCCGCCGCCGTCGTCTCGTTACTTATGGTATAACGATTTTCCTTCGTTCTTTGCCCACGTTCACTGACAATATCCTCGTTCGATCATCCAACGGCGGATTATTTCACGACCATCGACACGCATGGACGAATCCACGAATCAAACAACGGCGAATATAATTTATCGAAGCGGAGAGGACAGAGGAATAGTGTAGAGACTTAAATTTTTATCGAACAAGTTCCAAGTATTCGCGAGTTCTTCGAGACTACTCGACGGATGTCGTGGCGGATCGAACTTTAAACTCGAGACCCGAGAAGACGGTGAAATTAAACGTATTCTTGGAAAACTTTTTTATTTTTTTCGCGTTGATCTTTGGACTTTCGAGAGTTGCACTTCGCAACTTAATATATAATTCGAGAGCAGTGCTTTAGAAATCGGAAGTTGCTCCGCGATTGAAAAGCGTTTATGCAGCGGTAATACTTTTGTGTTCGACGACAACGCCAGTGGAATTGCAATAAAATGAATTAATCGATACTTAAATCTATGAATATTAATAATACACGTAAGATTATTTAATCTTACCATAACCATTACTACTGTAGAGTTACAGATATTACTGTGAAAGTATACACATACTAGACACACTGATACAGTACGCTAGCATAGTATATACACACTAAAAGTATACATGAACGTTATCCACAGTATTAATAGAATATTAGACAAAATTAACAGCGTATTAAGTTATAATCTTTCACTGTCTTGCCATACGAAGCTACATTTATCTCCATTTGCTTAAGCCATATTCAAAATTCTTACTAATTATAGGAATCCTTTGCCATAACACCATAACTGCACTGACTAATCACTAAATACTCTATCTTGTATTTGCTTCTAAATTACCAACTGTTTAGCAGAAGTAACACCGCCTTTGGATCGAAAAATTGCGCGAAGAAAAATTCTAAATTCCCGATAAAATGATTCCCAACCTACAAAGGCCAGAAAACGCGTTTCCGAGCCGCGAAACGCACGAATCAGTAGGTTTCTTGCTTTTGAACGCTGTTTTAAGCGCTACTAGGCTTGGAAAAGGCCAGAAAACGCGTTTTCGAGGCGCGAAATGCACGAATCAGTAGATTTCTTGCTTTTGAACGCTGTTTTAAGCGCTAAATATTCAGTTTGCAAGAGGATATTTTGGAGAAAAAAGATACTCACCACGCATGACCGTCGGGCTGATGGCGAGAAAATGAACGCAAGCGGCCCCGGTGCCTTGGCCCATCAGCGTCACGTTGTTGGGATCGCCGCCAAACAGGGCAATGTGCTCTTTGACCCACTGAAGTGCCGCGATTTGATCCATCAACCCGTAATTCGCGACCCTTGCTCTGGTCTGGGGCGCCACGTTGGCGTTCAGGAAGCCGAGCACGCCCAACCGGTAGTTCATCGTCACGATCACTTGATCTGTGTAGCTTGCCAACACGCTGCCATCGTATGGGTTTCCGCTTCCCCAATCGTAGCTTTCCCCATGGATGTACAACACCACCGGATGTCTTCTACCGTTGTCCACCATACCTGCGCAAATAGAGCGACATTTTCCTTGAAAAGGTTCTCTGAGAAACTCCCAGCTGGAGGAAAGATAGCGTATTAATGACGCAGCGAAGCAAGGCAAATTAACACTTGGTTTACGGAACTCGTCACGTTGACGCATTTCAGATTTCATACCTAAAATTATTGAGACCATAAATATTATTTTTCAATACTTTATGTTAACTTTAATTAATACGATGGTATGAATATGTATTCCAATTGATTCTCTTCATCCTCAACTTTCTAATTTCGAGTATTTATATGCAATATACGTATTTTTCTGGAAGCCTGACAAATTATGCAATTAACGTCCGTAAACCTAGTGCTAAAGACAACTTCTTCCGTTTCTGAACTATGTAACACTTTAAATTATTGCAGAACAGATAGAGTTATTGTTAGATGATATTATTGGAAAAGTTTTGGGGCACAAAGGGTTAATGTATAATGTAGTATTCATGACATATCGTATAAATGAACGATATATTATGAATGGATTATCATCTAGCTTTCTTTTTACTTTAGGTTATATTTGTTTTATATTATTCAACCAAACGCACAGTCCATCAACAGCAAAGTCCAATAGGATTCTTTTAATACACGTTCGGTTTATTTGTTCTATCGTATCACTTATTACCTGTTGCATTTTTTACAATCATACGAATTCTCACCTAACATTCTTTGCACATCAAAATTACCACATTTTATGAACTAAATACATTAGGAATGTAATTTATAAACAATCGTATTGTGCAAATTCCCGTTGAATACCTCGCTAATTGTAAGAACAATTCGAGTTCTTTTTACATCGACTTTGTTCGCGGTTTGACTATCCTAAGAAAATGATACGTACACAAATTAATCACACGACACTAGTATCGTTCGATCAATTTCGCGAGTATATTCCAACGCGTCGAAGCCGATAACCGCCGACGACCGATCTAAAATATTAACACTCCGTCGTCGACGCGAGTTCCGCAAACAATCGCAGAATCGCGTGTCTGTGAACTCTGCCAGTTTCGTTCAAGGTCCGTCGCAGTCTTTGTTCCCTTTATCGTCTCGCCTGGCTGCTGGAAAAGTAACGAAGGACGAGGGGTGAAAAGAGAAGGGGTGAAAGGACGACGGCATTGTTCGTACTCGAAGACTCTGTCAACGATTTACGATGAGAGAGAGAGAGAGAGAGAGAGAGAGAGAGAGAGAGAATAGGCGACAGAGGGAGAATTAACCTTGCGACAGAGAAAGCTGGGCATGACGGAACGTTCCGCCGGATATGACGTACCGCTAATGCTTCTTCCGCCATTTCTCCGTGACAGCGGGTCGAGGTTTGGCCACCGCGAACCGCGACATGTGTCGATTTGTGCGCGGAATCGCGCGAATGTAACGAGAAAACGCGCTGCGCCGACTGTTGATTAGAGCTTCGGTGTTTTCGGAGAAACGAGACACGCGATTGGACGCGTTTCAAGCGGGGTGCCGTTGGAATTTTTCAATCGGGTTCGTTGGTTGCGAGAATTGTTTGGGTTGGGTGTTATTTATCGGAAATTGCGATTGGAGTAGAGGGATTTTTTTGTAGAAAAATTTTGTTGGGGTAAATAGGAGAGATTGATGATAAATACACTGTGAATATTTGTGCAAATTCATGGTTTTGTAAGTATAAACAAGTGGAACATAAATATATGCTTGTTTTACCTGTTAAATATGGTACGATACATTTTAGTTTGCATATTTTGTATAGATTTGTGTACTGTATGCATTTTGTACATTTTTGCACGTTTATATTTTCCATAATTGCAGTCTAATGATGAGTAAATTGTATAGAGTGCAAAAATATGAAGATTACAGAAGACATTAGAATATTCTGTGGGTGAAATTGCTATTCGTTTAGGTTCCAGCTTCTTATTTCACGAGCAAATTAATTTCTATTAAAATACGCGGTCTAATGATAAGGAAATATGTATGAAATAGTATTAATTAAATTATGAGAACACTTCTATTAATTGCTGGTGGTCTGTCCGACTGTATACGGTTGTAACTACTTAATTCCTCAAGAACTTCACACGAAACAATTCAATTTTGATATATCACGTAATTCTTTCTATTCTGAATTAAGTTACATATAGTAGTAGCTGAAATCGACTGCAATCGTAAATGGAAGTAAATATACAGTAGTATAGGTCAATCATAAAATCGCCTTCTAATCCCAACTCAACAATCGCCTGATTATATCCGTTTGAAACTACTGCAATATTACCAATTACGTTTCACCCACTTCCGAAGAACTTGTTACGTATCCTAGCAGCCGAAACCGACTACAATCGTAAATGGAAGTAAATGGACAGTAGCATAAGTCAATGGTAAGACCGCCCTGCAATACCAATCCCACGGTAGTCCGGCTACGTACGGTCATAACTGCTTAACAATCACATTCATCAGTTTATACAAACGATATACCCCGGCTATATGCCCAGCTACGAAGTTGCCCAACTCGATGTAGTCTAACTTCGGCAAACCAATTAATGAATGGCCAACTGTGCCGCATAAACTATTACTAAACAGCGTTACATTAATTCACCGCGGCGAATCTCGACTGGCTGCATTAAGTACCAGTTACCTTTTGATCGATTCGATATGGATAGATTTGAAACACGATTGGAGGGGAATTCGAATGGTGTGTAAGCTCGCCTATTTCTTATCGCGGAACAGCTAGCGACCCCCATTCAATCGACCATGTCAACGTCCACTAGAGAAGCAGCAAGGGAAAGGAAAGGAAGGAAGCGTTAAAAGAAAAGCGGTACGTGAACGACCCTCGTTCGAAACAAAGACCGATGTTGACCGTATGTCTGGCCCTATAGAAAAGTTGCAGCCGGGGCTGAAGAGAGGCCTGCAACCCCGAAACATGGGGAGGGGTGACTGGCAAAGGGATTCAAGCCTTGGTCTTCGTTTCACGCTTCGGGAAATATAGAGTTCGCGACAGGTTCGACGTTCTCGCAGATTGAATAACTCGCGACGGTCACAAGTTTAATCATTTGCGGACGAGGATTTTATATTTTAAAAACTATGGTTTTAAAAGTTTGTAAAATTCCAAGCTTTCGAGATTCAAGCCACCAAGTTTTCGTAAACTTTGAAACTTATTCGCAATATTAATAGAAAAAATGATTAGGCAACTATTTATAGACACAGATGCAATTTTAACTTTGTATGAAAAACTTCGAACTGCGTATGTGTAGTGTTTCAAAGAATTGACTTGGGTTTAACATTTGTTACTTTTAAAAATGTTGCGGTATATAAGAAGGGTTTAGGGATGGGCGACAATAGTCTTACTGTCGAAAGGGTTAAAGTATTCCGGGCATGAAGGTTGGAATTCCGGTTGTGCGCAGATACGCGAGTGTCGAATGAATTGTCGTCGGGCAAAATGAAAAACCGGCGTCACGATTTCCATTTGGCTCTCCTATTTTTAATTTCGCGCCGCCGTTTCCACGGCGGAAGTTGTAAATTTGACGCGAACGTGTTTTTCATTTGAGACCAGTTATTAAACTGGCTGCGAGCTTCTGAATCCAACCACCACACATTTTCTCAACGCTGCGTAGCGTTACTCTTAATTGCAGAAATATTCAATTCATTTCACATACGGCACCACTTATAGGCATTCCAACGACAAGAACATTGTATTATATATTTAACTTCGATTTTAATAAGAAACATACATGACTTTCCCATGTTATTATTAGCATAGAATATTGTTTATCAAGATAATTCCTTTTTAATTTATTTACGCTATGAATCTTTTACAGGATTACTAGCAATATATACCTTGTTGAAAGTAGAAACAGAGTGTGTATATTTAATATGCGATGAACAAGCGAACATCGTGTAAATGATTTAATCCTTTGAGCAACCTTCGACCAACTTCATAAATCAGAAACTTTCGATTTTACTTGGAAAGTGCGTGTAATAATTAAAACCAAAGATAGTGTCATATATATGCACAGTAAAGAAACTTAGAACAGATATTATACCTTTTATTAATTAGTACGATAATCTATAAAATGATCGTTACATAGTGGTACATTACAAGCATTAGTAATATCAATATCAGTCACAGTGCGCGAATGCAAATTGGTTAATTCTTCTATCACAGATATTCTTTTCCAGTATATCATTTCGTCATTTTTCCCTTCCACCCTTTTATCCTTTTGCATTTAATTTCCATCAGTCCCATTTTCGGGGGGCACAGGATGATATACCTTTCAGTGGATCAATGAACGAAACCCGAAGCTTAAAAGCTTTTACGAAGGGCCGAAGGGAAAGGAGGGCCGTGATAGGGAAAATTAAAAACGGGGCTGTGTAATAAAATCCGCCAGGATCGCGTTTACCACTACCGACGATTTTCGTTTTCACCCCCGGAACGAAACGAAACGAAACGCGGTAGATAAAAAGGAAAAGGCCGATCTCCCGTTACCAATCTCGTTTCACTCGCAAAACGATCTTTAATCAAACAACTCCGCTGATTTTTCTCACCCTTCGATTCACCCCCTGTTTTTCGTCTGTCTGTTTTTCTGCTGCGTATCGTAAAACGAATTCGTAGACAGGAATATCATTTATTTTATTTGTTACTTCGAACGATAAAAAAGATACGTATGCAGTAGGTAATAATTTAAGAGAGGGAAAATGTGGTTCGATTAATATCGGCAATAAACACTTCGAAGCCTCGGGAATTTTAGTCGCTACTAATTCACCGGCTTGCAAATTCAACCATTTAACCCTTTGACAGGGCCGTGATATTTGCATAATTCGCTAATCAAAAATATGCGCATAGTTTACGTATGCAAGTCAGTTACTCGTGAATTAATTAATCCGAAGTTTCGGATGATAGAATGTTAGACTATTGTTAACCTTAACTTTCGAGTATTGTTACGAAACGATAAGTCAGGAAGTTCATCTTGTACAGATTATACAAACTACATATATACATACATACGTATTTAGGTTACACAAAATTTACGGGGTGTACATATATTACATCGCCAGTTTCATTCCATATAATTATAATCCTAACGTTTAATTTTAACCATTGTACATTTTACGCTTCGCGTATTCGGCTGTTGGACCCATACTAAGTAAATAAATAAATATATGCCTTTCCCAGTCAAAGGGTTAAAATACAAAACCAGAATAGCTCCTCCTTAAGTATTAGTATTCTCGTTGCTCAAAGGGTTAAACGGGGAGGCTGATGCGTGTCGCGTTATCCTCCTTCGAGTCGTGCCGTTTAATGGCACGCATTCGGTCAACGAACCGCGTCGCAACTCCCGCCGGGATCCACCTCAAAGGGGATGACGCTCGGTTTAGCCTGGAATACTCGCGACACGCGCGCTAGTTGCGTCGAAAAAGCGGTCCGCGGGTGCATTGTGTTGCGGCCACTGCAATAATGCGGTGGCCTGCGTCCAACCCTCCGCCATACCGCCCCGCACTCTGTTCCAGCGAAATTAAATTGCTGGCTGCGCTTAAGTAGCGGCCCCTCGAATGCTCGCAACGCAAACTTGGTTACTCGCCCCCCCCCCCCCTCCTTCGAAAGGGTTACGGGGGTGGAATATTCCGAGGGTGCGGAAGTGGATTGCAAGAGTGGTTTATCGTGGCCTTCGGGCGAACTGCTTTTCTTTCCCGATGGATCTCGATGGTGTCGGTGAAATTTAAGGCGAAGCGTTATAGAAAATTCAGAATAACGGAATAACACGTTTCCTTGCCCTTCGGATAATTGCTTTGCGTAATAGTTTAGCTTGGTAATTTCGTTTCGGTGCAATGAACTAGCGGTTTGCTTACTTGACTGTGCGATGGATACATTATGTCCTCTGTTCGGAGAATGAAATTCAGTTGTAACGCGATAGAAGAGGAGAAGTGGAATCGAGTACGATTCGCTGAGCGAGTGCGGATGGATCTACTCAAGTTGTTAATCGGGGATGATGAGTTAACTCGTCGCCTTACGGATCACCAATCTTCTAGGCGCGATACTTTGCTTTCCGAGAAATTCTTAACCAACTAAAGCATCGTTATAATATGAAAATACTTGTAACTGCTTTATGTTTGCAATCATTTCTTCAGGACAAATAAGTATACCTTAATCAGTGGTAGTTAATAAAATTATATTATTGTAATAAAATAAAATAATGTTAACCAAGTTTTAGGTACCAAGTCAAAAGCGTTATGCGCATTACTCTGGCGCAAAAAAACAAAATTTGGAGTTTGCCATAATTATTGAGCAAACGTTTGCGTGGTGGGATTAAAAACACGAGCAAGATCGAGAAACAATTCCCCGAGATGTTTACTCTTATTCTGCCTGCCGTTGTTTACATTCCGAAGCATCGGCCAGCCTCATTTCAGGTAGATTTTCCTTCCATTACTTTCGCATTCCGCTCCTACAAACTCTTTAACTCGTTCTTGGCCAACTTCTTTCCTTTTGCTCGCCGCGTTCTTCCCCCTTTTCTCATCCCTTTTATCTCTTTCGTTTCTAAAATTATCCTAGGATCTTAATCAAGTAAGTACTTCTTCGTTCGCGAGAGGCAAAGTTGCCGTTTAGTCGGGAATTCTTCCGCGATGCTCGACGCAAAAGCCGAGCTTATTAATACAACGCGTATCTCTTTATTATATTACGAACATTTTCATACGCTTCAATCCACTGAAGAAGATGAATGAAACGTATAAGAAGATAATGGAGGATAAACAGTTCATCCTGTACCAGGAGTTATTCCAAATAAATTACTCGATAATAATGAGAAAAAAGAACATGGTAATAATGAAAATCTAATAATATTTATTCGAGAAAATGGTATATCAGGAAATCGTAATATTACAAGAATTAAAATCATCGATTAGAGAAGATATTACTATAAAGAGAATTATTAAAAATGCATATGCTGTAACAAATGAATTGTATAATTGATTAAATCTATTCGAGTAATAAGTCTTATAGAAGTTTCACGTATTCCTGATCACAGAGCTAAAACAATATATATACTGTAGGCTAAAATCAGGAAAGGGAGATAAACATTACGGGAGTTTATAACAGTCGGCATGGGTAACGGTCGAGCCGACCGGAACGGTGACCAGGTTTATGAGGGGTCGAATCCTTAGCGACTTGAGAAAGGAAATTTTGGCCACCTCATAGATCCTGGCACCGACGGAAAATTACGGGGGAACGGCTCCTAGGGGAGGGTGCCCACCATAGTTCGAGGCCGTAGGCGGGTTAAAAAAATCCACTGATTGGTGGAGAGGAAGAACGTCCGCCTTGCGAAGGACGCTTCAAAAAGCCGGATACGCGAAAAATAAGTTAGTGGTAAGACAGATGTAAGATAGAAGCAGGACAGCTGTAAACCAGACGAATAGCGTTAAATAGATATAATTCTTTTATTTAGAGACTGTGTAGATCTGGCTTGTGTAAAACCCACGATCATCTCCGAATCCTACACGCCCATCCGCATCCTTTGGCCATTATCTTCCTACAATACTAATCTTTTTATGATTAGTCAAATAGTTTTACGATTACTATTTCACGAAGCTCATTGTTGTCAACTAATTTCGCTGTGTGCAATCTACAAATTCTTTATTAAATTTTATTTTAATTCAATATTAAATGCACCTTTAATAAGTGCCCATACTAAACACAAATAGTAATGCACTTTGCACCACATGAATTATAGCAGTTTTAATTAACCTCTTACCCTGAAATAACGAGTCAAACTCGTTCTATAAATTCTGGCGTAAATTCAACAAAGGTGACACTTAGTTCGAACTCTAATTTTAGCATTGCCTTATAAGATGAGAGACCATTAAATACAAATTTCCTGTAATATTCAAATGATTTGAACCTTTGCATAATATGAAATCAGTAATCAACTATTACTAGCGCACGTAGAGGTATTAAAGTAATCGATAATCGTAGGGCAAGGGGTTAATTTTATTTTACCGCGTTTGACCAAAAAGGGGTAGCTTTAGCCAAAGGTAATATTTCCTTCAATCGCCCCAGCATCTTTTCCCGTAGTAACCAAATTACGCGCAAATACTTTCCGATTAGTGCAAGCGAAACTTCCTTCCCTTTTCAACTATCCCCTCCAATCGATCTCCATTAATTTCCCCGCGGTGTTCGACGTTCCGTCGTAGCGTAGAGTTAAAGAACAGCATCCCTGTCGTGGTAGATCCGGGTCATTGATAACGATTACACGGGCCATCGTAAGTAGGGAAAAAGGGGGCGAAGAAGAAGCGTTTTCCATTGGAAGAACCGAGTAACCGGAGGTTCCACAGGGGGGGGGGGGGGCGAAACAGAGAAGCAAGGCTTTCGTGTAACTGGCCTTTGTCGTCCACCGCTAAAAGACAAATAACTCGCCTTTCATCTTGCCACCTACGGAACCGCAAAAAGCCATTCCTAGTTTCGCCCCGTTCCGGACACCGGACGTCCTCCTCTGGATTTCGTTCTTTCCACGCGAAAGTCCGAAAACTGGAACGTGTTAAAAGCGGTTTTCATGGGTGCGCGTAGAAGACAAAGAGGGAGAAAGGAATATGTGGGCTGATGCGGTTCGAGGCCTGCAAAATACGTTCGTCCCACTTTTGAACGTCAAGCAGTTCGAGTGCCTTGTCTTCTTACACGTCCACGATTCCACGTTTTCCTACTTCCGAAACCTCGTCCATTTTGTCCCCGCGATTGTTACCGGCTTTGTGGAATGCTGCACTCTCGTGTGTTGCTTTCCTTGTAACGGTTCTCCGGACTCGTTAGGGAAAAACCGGAAAGACTCGGAAACAGTCGCGAAGGAACGGGGAAGGGGATGAAAAATGAGACACGGTTGTCCTCGATTGGCCAGGTGAAATATTTGCGATCGCGTGCAGATGGATGGGGAAAGGGTGGACCAGGACGGGTCGGGATTGAAAATTGGGGAAAAAGCAGGCGATGGATTGTTTTTGGCGGACGTGGAGTTAGAGTTGGGTTCATAAATAATGGGCCAAGCTTAAAATTAACCCTTTGTAAATGTCGGATCTTGCGAAATTGGCGGTCGACAGAGATTTCAAAAGATTAGAATTCAAGTATTTAAAAGAATACAAGAGTTTGGATAATTTTACGAATATCATTTTATTTAGTAATTAAAATTAGATTCGTAGCTTGTTAAAAAAGCGGTGAATGTTATTCTATTTATTTTATGAGAGATATAAGTAAATTAAAAACACGATTGCAATGGAAATCTACGTGTACGTATATTATAGTACATAAAACTTATTGTTACAACTATATTTGTACTTTCTTGTTTCCTCTGGTACACTTATAATGTTCCATAGTTTATTCGGCGTAAGTGAAATTTAAAACAATCTTCTGCACTTCTATTCGCGAACTCAATTATCGTCTTCTAGAAATCTCTTCTGATCGCTTCTATTAACATAAGATCGAAGCATTTGGACATTTCATATGATTAATTACAGTTCAACATTGTCGCATGAATCGAAGAAGAAACACTATTGTACCACAGACAAAATATATGTACGCTTTTAACACGTAATTGTTCAACTTTAACTACGTAAATATATATGTTCTTCGCAGCGAAAGTGTTAAGAACTTTAAAACCTAACAGACACAAGCTCAGAGAACTGAACTCAACACATCGAAATTGATAAGCCACCTTTGAAGCGCCTTCGCCTCTGCTTAAAAGGTTAATTAATGGCGTTTAATTTTTCCAACCACTCCACCCCATCCAGAATCAAGAATTCAAACTTCTCACGCGGGAAGGAGTCTTTTCTCAAGGCAATTAAGTTATCCAGGCCGGTCGACACTTGCCGAGCTAAACTCTTTAAACTGCAAACAAACATGGCCCCGTCCCAGGTTCCCCCTCGGTACAAAATGGTTCCTTTTTCATTCGTTGGACAAACTGCCAGGAACGAGGCCCGCGGGGAGCAAAGCACGAAAGAAATATTCCCCGGTCGTAAAGAAATTTGCTAACTGAAGTAGCTCGGCAGCTGTTAGAAGGACCAGGCCATGCTTCCGTTCCAACGGACTTCATCAAAAGCAGCACCACCAGCAGCAGCAGCTTCTTCTTCTTCTTCTTCTTCTTCTTCTTCTAGAGATTTCTCCATCTTGCTCCTTTCTGCAGTCTCTCTCTTCTTTGGCCCGGTCGCAGGCAAGTAGCGTTGCATATTTGATGAGACGTTTCACGGCATCCTTTCAGCCGGCAAGTTCGCCGGTATTAGCATAGTAAACATGGATTTACGTTATGCCTATGCATTCGCGCGGGGATCAGGAGAACTTAGGCGTGTACTCGCGCCACGACTCTCGCAAACTACTCCCTGGCACGTACACCGAAACCTTACCCCATTGTCGTCGACCGGATTCTCCGCCTCTTTCTTCCCCTGTCCCGGTAAATAGCTTTCACTGCTTTCCTTTCCGTTCTTAGTATTATTATTATTATATACGGGTGAAATGTAAATAATTTGTTATACAGGATAAACGTGGGTAATATTGAACGGCACGCAATGGGAAACTTTGTTAAATAGTGGTAATTAACCCCTCAGAAACGGTATGCGTAATTCTTTTTATGATTAGTATGAAACTATGAATAAAAATTGCAACAGGCAGAACTATTTATCAGCGATCATATGACGCGTTGTTAGTCTCCGTATTTCATGAATAGTGAACTAGATTAATAGCATAATATTGTAAATTTGTCGAAATTCAGGAATCTCTTCTAGTTGCATCTGAGGGGTTGGATAGCGAATTATACCGGCAAACGTGTATATTTATTTCCTATAAACAATACCTGAATATACTAACAATTAAGCGTAAGTAGAATATCTATTATTGAGAAAGAAAGTAGTTTTAATTTTCTACGGTGTGCAAAAATTTCTTAAAGACGAGATAAGTAGTCAAATATTTTAATGAAGATAAACTACATCGAAAAAATATGGAGCAAAAGATATTTCTTTCCTTGTATCTTTTGTTTAAATAAATGTTCATTTTTCAGAATAGCAATTGAACATTATACTATAATTGAATTTCAAGTACGTTAGATGTAAACGTTGTATGTGAGCAAAGAAAGTTCAAATTAGGTAAAGTATCATATGTAGGCAAATTAAGTAAAACTCCAAGCCCATTCTTGTAGCTTGTATAAGCAAAGAATTAATATATATATACATACTATAATTGAAAATTATTCAGAGTGACAAACTCGTAAATTATGCGGAAAGCAAAGTAGAGATGAATAATTAATTATTGTTAGCTGTCTGTCACAAATCGACGATAGTAGTTAAGGGTTGAAGAGGTTCAATTGCAACGCGTCGTCATTTCAGTTAACACCGAAAGGGTTAATCCGAGCTATCAAACCGCGCAGCATATTATTTCTATGAAATTGATCGAATATTGAATATAGTGAATTATAAATTTGGCTGCAAGTAAGCGATACGGAATACTCCGGTGATATTACGCGCAAGCGCAAAGTGCATCATGATGTAAATACCTAACACTGTATTTAAACTATGTTAATCGATTAATAATTACGGGATATTCGTGTGCCGTTGATAATTGTTGTTCAACTAAAATCCGTAATGTGATCTTCGACATGCGAACCGAAGCATTACGAAAATCCCTAAATCCCTCGAAATTCCTTCACAGCGAGCCACTGTGATCGAATAATTAAACAAATATCTTTGCAAATCATTGCGATCAATTTTGGAGTATTCATTTCGATCATTCGCTCACAGTCTGTGGATCAGAAATGATTCACATCTATGAAATTTATATTTTAAGCTTTATAATGCAATAGAAAGATTAAGAAAACATAAAAATAACCAGTCGCTGGTGCTATAACAACTTTAAGTATAGGAAACTAATATATGAAGCCAAATTAGTTATTCGTAACAGGTTTTACACATATATTAATATTTCTAGACAGCCACAAAGTAATCCCAATTTATTTGGCGTACAAATTAATTCAAAGCCTTTATTTTTAAACTCTTGCTATCTTTATCAATTCGAAATGTCTAATTCTCTATTTTTCGAGTGACGAACTTGCCTCGTAAACGTGAAAATTCTGAATATTAAAGCTGTGTGTGAATCCTTAGAAATCTACACAATGTTAGGAATGAAAAAAGAACAGCTCGGAGTTGCAGCAGTCTAATTTGCCATTTGCATAGAGGCGTAACAACGTCTGCACAGGGTAGCAATCACGCGAGCTACCGTCTCCGCAGTGTCTTTATCCGTGATTGGATGCTGGCCCGAATCGATGCGCCCATCTCTGTCTGTTTCGTTCAAATGTCAGTGGTTCGCCTTCTCCTTCGCCACCCTCGCAGCTGTGTACATGAAATTACAGGTACTTGCAACGCCCAGCTCGATCATTGGGATTCGCGTGTAAGCGATGCAAAACACGAGCGGGGATAAAATTAATGTATCTTTGCTGGCGTGTTGCGAGTTGTTCAATTTCCATGCATGTGGATCTCCAATTTGTCTTCGAATTTCTAAGCTTTCTTGTATTTTCAAGGTTCGGCTTTATTAAGTCTTGTAGAGAATTTTCACGCTTTCGAATTCTAAGCTTTTTAATTTACTAGCTATCGTAATGTATGCTTTCGAATGCTTTTAAATGTTTGATAGCTTTCTAAACTTTCCAATTTCTAGGCTTTTGAATTTCTAAGTTTCTGAATTTACACGCTACCGATTTTCTAAGGCTTCGAGTTTCTAAGATTTCTGGTTTCCAGGGGTTTAAATTTTAAAGCGATCGAATTTCCAAGGTTTCAAATTACGCGCTTCCGATTTGTATAGTTTATGAATTTTTAAGTTATCAAATTCTAAGCCTACGAATTCCTAGCTTTCTAATTTCGTGTGCTTTCAACTGTCCAAGCCGTCAAGTTTTCAAGCCTTCAAACTCTTAAGCTTTCCAATTTTGAAGCTATCGAATTTATAATGTTCGTATTTCTAATCGTTGACATTCCAAGCCATCGAATCTTCAAGCTATCGATTTTCTAAGTCTTCGAGTTTCTAATATTACCATTGTCCAAACCTTTAAATTCCAAAGCCCCCAAATTTTCTAGCTTTTCAATTCCACATGCTTTCGACTTTCCAAGCTTTTGAATTTGAAAACCTTTTGATTCTCAGGCTGTCGAATTTTGAAGCTGTCGAATTTCTAGTCTTTGTATTTCTAACCTTTGCCATTCCAAGTTATCGATTTTTAAAATCATCAAGTTTCTAACACTTCCGCTTTCCAAGCCTTTACATTTTCCAGCTTTCCAATTCCACGTGCTTTCGACTTTCCAAGCCTTTGAATTTCAAAGCTTTCTAATTCTCAGGCTGTCGAATTTTCAAGCTATCGAATTTCTAGTCTTTGTATTTCTAACCTTTGCCATTCCAAGTTATCGATTTTCAAAGTCTTCGAGTTTTTAACACCTACGCTTTCCAAATCTACGCACTTTCGACTTTCCAAGCCTTTGAATTTCAAAGCCTTCTAATTCTCATGCTGTCGAATTTTCAAGCTATCGAATTTCTAGTCTTTATATTTCTAACCTTTACTATTCCAAGTTATCGATTTTCGAAGTCTTCGAGTTTCTAACACTTCCGCTTTCCAAGCCCTTAAATTTTCCAGCTTTCCGATTCTACGTACTTTCGACTTTCGAAGCGTTCGAGTTTCCAAGCTTACGAATTCTCAAATCTCCGCGAATCGATGCTACCACCTCTGTCTATTCTCATCCGTTTGAATCCCTTTGCTTCCTCCTCGGAGGTATGTACACGAAGTTACAGGTACTTACACGCCCAGCTACCAACATTGAGTTTCGTGTGTAAGTGACGCGGAACGGCGAGGACAGACAAAATTAATCTGTTTTTGGTGAAGTGGCGATTTACTCGGCGACGGTGTTTCGCGGTTCACTCGAGTTAAAGCGGGGATCGTTGTTGAAGCACAAGATGAAGGTGGATTCACGGTGTTTGTTGGACTATTGAGTCGAGAAGGAGCAAGAGTTTGAGCTCTTCGACGTGTCTAAAGGTGTGCGCGAGTTGGTTTAACATTGTGCCGAATAGCAGTTTGCAGAATTTACAATAGACTTCGTGTCGGTGGATGAGTTAGGCTCAACCAAGTTGAATTAATTAACGAATCAATGAATGTCTAAGAAATTGCCAGCTTCTTTATGAACTTCCGGGCTAAAACTAAGTTGCACACAGTGACTCGCGGAACGTTATTGGTATATTATTTTGTAAATAATTTTCTTCGTACAATTAAGTCTCGACCAAAGTTAATGCGTAAGAATGTAAATTGCATATAAAACGTATATTCAAAGCTTTGTAATTAGCGATTACATTTTGATTGAGTAACAAATTTAATGAATGGAAAATGGGATCAACTTTATGAGTCAGTGTATTGCAAACTAAGGATGATTTTATTGAAGTATTACAGTAAATGCATCGAGCGTATGAAGTGATTGCAAACCATTTTCAATGGGACAATCTTTCGTTAAACCTTTGCTTTGCAGTCTAAAATGTTTTGCAGAATAATTTTCGTTTATGGATTAAGACTATTTAAATAGAAAATAAGGATTTAATTGAATTTATTTTAGTGAGTTCTTTAGTGAGCGAAAGAGCGATGCAATAACAACATAACAAAATTGATACAATTGAGGGTGAAATTAAATCGCATTTAGGCAATACGATTACAATCGAGAGTTCTATTATTCGCATTGAATGATTTAAACGTTCATTTCAATAAAATTATAAAACCCTATATTAGATAATTCCTTATGTTTTACTTTTATAATGGCAGGTAAGTTTAATAAACCTCACACGGTTTTACTAGTAACGAAATCTTTAATTGAACATAAACAGCTTCTATTCTGATGAATACAATAAACGGATTACAACCATCACACGCGACACACGCATAACCCAGATCAACTACGAACAGAACAGAAAAGAAAGAACGAAACCAAAAATAATGGTCCGAATGCCACACCGCAGCGCCACCTTGCTCAAACCAATAACACTAACGCATTTAGGTACCTTTCTTAAATTTTATTCTATCCAACACCCTAGCTTCGAAAAACTATTGTAACACAGATACGCAATAAATAGATGAAGTTTCTTCATTTCAAAAATATAAAATCACCACGCATTTTGAAAGATCACTTTGAAATTCTTCTCTTCCAAACAAGAAAACGTTTAGAAATATATACAACATACAACGGAAAATTTATGAAAATGAGGGAGATTGCTGCTAGCACCAACAATATTAATTTTAAATCGATGCGAAGGGTAGAAGATTTTATAGGAGAACAATTCAGGGAGCGATAGGAAAGTTTTAGCCGGAACTGTACGCATGGAGAAGATCCTGCATAAGTACTCGGCTAAACGGCGGACCTTCCTATCTCATAGATATCTCTTGCGGGGCTATTTGCATCGTGCACCCTTCCAAGCTAATCGAAATCGATCCGTATCGTAACTGGCAAACGTTCTCCAACAGATACCCGCCATACTTGCAGCCATGATTACAGCTTCCTCCACCAGCAACCAATAAAAACTCCTTCTAATTCGAGTACGCTGTTCAACTAGCTTAACATCCTCAACCCTTTCGTGACTGGATTATCTTTTACTAACATCTTTCCTAGTACACGAATCATCGATTGTTCGAGTTTTAATGGCTGGTGAGTTGCGATTACGTTTTGAGTCATTAAGTGGGATGCGGCTCGTTAATTAGTGAAAGGGTTAAAGATCAAAGCGTAACGACGAAGCGTTTTGGTTGCAATTATTATTAAGGAATTTTGTTTAGCTGAATAAAAGAAAAATTCGTGTTATCTATTTGGGAGGATTGGAAGACGATTTCCTTTATGTAAATGTGATTTTTTATTCGTGAAAGCTAGACGTTTAATAATTATGTATCGATGTTAATAATTATAAAGGAATCTAAATAGGGGGTTGTTTCACTCTGCAAATAAAGTAATACGTATTTTACTTTCGTTACTTTGTATGTACGTCACTTATGACTCTGGATTAAATGTAAAATTAGTAGTCAAATTTGTAGGTGTAAAACACGAAAATAATGGCGATTATTTTCAATGATAAAATATATATCATTTTTTTATGAATAAACGTTAAACTTCTGTGAAAAAGGCACCAAATTAACTTCTAATCTTAATATTTCTTGCAAACTGTATTTCAATATTCATTCATATTAGAAATATTACGTAATAAATTATTAGAACGATTCCCGTAAATTTTGCCAATCGTAAAAACGACGAACATTTTCATCCTAGAGTTAAAAAAGTATACGAGTTCTTGACATTAACTCCATCTATTAATTATAATTGGGCATAGTTTCAGATTCTCTTCCATTTGTTTGCAAGAAAATACAGAAAAATTTAAAACTCGAGCTTACGACATTTTTTTGCTAAAATACTTGCAAAATTTAGAGGCTTGTGAAGACTTTCCTGATTATAATTATCTGAAACTGTGCCATTCTTAATGCAGATGCGTTAACGACCTAACGCAACTTTTTTCTTAACGCAAAACGAGTAAAACACCCTTTCTTCGCGTTCTAATTAAAGGGAATCCAATTTGCCAGCGATTTCACTAACAATTACCGCGCTTAATCCTTTCCGGGGTGGCACCGTTTTCAATTTCAGGAGATATTTCAATGGCCGCGGAGCGAAAGCACGTTGTAAACGATCAGTTTTTGATACAGGACCGTGTGGTTCACCAAAAGGGGTGAGACTTGGCAAGCCGAGCCGCCGGCAGCCAGGCAGGGGCAAGCTCTCACTTAATTGAGGTCGCGTAATTTAAGTTAAGCAAGTCGTAAAGCTGCAATCGTAATTGCATGCATCCGTTATGCACTAACACCGCGGCCATATTCGTACAGTACGTGTGTAATCGAAAATCGTTTAATGGCAGGAAGCAGCGGCCGTTTGCCTCGCTAAATTGTTTCGGCTTCGTCCTGCTTTCTTTATTTCCTCCCTCGCGCGAGCGTGAGCGCGCGCACGCGTACCCTTTTTTCCCCCTATTGCGCCCGCTACGGCTACGGAGGATATTGGAATCGCTCGGAATTTAATTGAAGTTACTTACACCGGTGTACAAATCCGCGTTATACTTCCTATGTCTGTCTGTCTGCGCGTTCTATCGCCGCGAGTACAAACTTTCCTTCGCGGGCAAATCTTTTCCTCGTCGATTGTTAAACCCTTGACTTGTAATTTTCTTTTCACTTGCTGCAAATGGTTGGATTATGCGTTCGCTGTTTTAACACCGAGTGAAATGCGAGACACCGTAACGCTATAATTGGTTTGTATTTAATAAACTTCGGCCTTGTAAGCTACGTTCTCACTGAACTTTTTGTTATCCTCAATTAAGCTTCCAATTCTTTAGTTGCGTTTAGAAAGAAAAATCCGCAGTCTGTTAACCGTGAAACGAAGCTTACGTTCGTTGGCTATTTACGATAGAAGAAGCATTAATAATTTAAATTCGTTGGCCTTATAAATTGCGAATTGTAGACCTGCTTCTTAAAACTGGACATTATTTCGTAACATGTGTTTCATTTGCTCTGCTTCGAAGTTTAACAAAAATACGAACGAACACTTATCGATAAACTTACTGTTAAGAGTCTAGTTGAACATAAGCGTTTGATTGAAAACTCCCAAGTGATTCGAAGTCTAGTGATTTATGAACAGGAGTTTATGTACAATTCTGAGGTACAGTACTGTACTAAATTACCATTCGACTAAATATGTGTCTGACAAAGGGAACGATGAGTTAACAAGCGATGCCAGGGGCAATGATCCATCGATCTATCGAGCGATGCGCCGTGGATCACTCGTCGGCGTCGACGGAAAGCTTCTCGGTTGCAACGCTTTCGGTTATTAAATTGCTCATCGGTATCTGTGTAACGACGTGGCGCCGATTAAAACGGGTGCTCGTGTGGGTAACGACAGCTAGATAACAGGCTTCTGGGCATTATATGGAAATACGGATAACGCGATTAAGAGCTTACCAGGCCCCGTGTATCGTCGAATACGGCTTACGAGTGGAGAAGAGATCCGTCCTTCTCGATCAGAAAACTTCCAATCGCAAGCTTCGCTTTTAAGCTTCGAGAAAACGTGGAAATGGAATCTCAACTCTTTGGCTTGCAGTAACGAGTCACACTTATTTTGCCATTACTGCAAAATGCATGAAAGGCAATCTCACGTTACAAATACAGGGTGGATCACCTAATATAACCACCATAATTGTTTTTATTACCAATAGAACGAATAAAATGTTGGCTATTTTAAATTACGTGACTTCGAAGGATCTTCAAACTGATAATAGTTGATTTCTTTGTACGTCCTTTTTCTAATAGACAAATATTTTGATCAGTGTACTAGTAACGAAAATAATTGGGATGGTTGTGTTAAGTGAAACTGTACCATTACAATATTCTTATTACTTCTAACTAATTGTTTATCGATTCCAATCAAATTTGCTCTCCTTTGTCATTAATTTTCGTTAATCTACTGCAGGCCCTTCAATCGCTCTTTAACCCTTTCACGATCGACCATTTGGTTTCGATAGCTTCGCTTTTCGAATCGAAGCAAATATTTGTATCGAGAAAATTAAAAGTCACGTGGTAGAGTTGGATTTTTATATCATTGGTAGTTACTGCTTTTATCTCAAGAACAAAGAACAACGTTATTTTCTTTTCTATTTTCAAAAGAGCAACCTTATGGTTTCATATTTCCTAATAATGTGGCGCCATGCGAGAAATATGAAGTCAGTGCGAAATACGTGGGAGGTGGTCGTCAAAACCTTAATCAAAACTTCGCACGAAATATCCGCGATAACAAATGCTCGCAATTACGTCGCGCGATTAAATAATCAGAGGGTCGAAAGTTTTTAAAGGCTGACACGAAGAAGACGTTGGTTTTACGGGGAACGAAACGACGAAGGACACGAACAGCATTTTTCCTTCGCGCCCCAACCCCGTACGTGACGCTTTTAGTTAAGACCTTGACGAGGTTAAGGTCCCCATAAAACCTGCTGCAAGGTGGTTTTCTAAGCTCGAAAAGGAAGTCGGTGTGCTTTAGCGAGCCTTTTTTCCACCGCCCCTCTGTCCCCTCCGCCGTCGTGTCTTTCCAAATTTCTTTCCCTTTCCACCCCCTGTTTTTTTTCCCTTAACACGTGGAAGAAACAGCGAGAAAGTCTTTCAAGCCCTGGGCGGTTGAAAGAGGCTGGCATTGCCTGGTGATTTACCGAAATTGCTCCGGAGTTTCAAAGTGAATTACAGTCGAAGCACGGAGTTTTCAAATAGTTTAGAGCTGCGCATTTTCTTGCACCACTGTGTTCGTGGAAATCACCCCTAAGGGTTTTCATCCATTTTATCCGTGTCGGATGATGGAATGATGGAGAAGAAAGCTTCTCCGAGAATTCTCTTGCATCTACTTTATTTTGACGAATGATTCTTATTACAAACATAGCGCGATTATTATTTCGTTTGTGGTGTAATTTTCGAGCATGGAGAAACTTTTATTGTGGCGAGAATTTCGAGGTTAGTGCAATTTTACAAGCTTGGAAATTGGAATGCTTGAGAATACAGATAGTTGGAGATTTTATGGGATTGGAATTCGAAGGCTTAGAAATGTAACGCTTTAGAAATGGGAGACCTTAGAAATTAGAAAACTTAGAATATCAAAACTTTGGGGATTGAACGGCTTGCGAATTTGAGAGTTTAGAAATTTAATGCTTTAAGAACTCGGAAGTTTAGAAATTCACAAGCTTAGAAATTTGAACATCAAGGAATTGAAAGCCTTAGAAACTTGAAACTTTAAGAATTTAAAGGCTTAGAAATTCGAAAATTAAGAAATTCAATGCCTTGAAAATTCGAACGCTTATTAATTCGAAGACTTAGAAATTCAAAGGCTTAGAAATTCAATGCTTTGAAAATTCGTACGCATGTAAATTTAAAGGCTTAAAAATTCAATGCTTTTGGATGTCCGAAGCTTGGAAATTTGAAGGCTTAGAAATTCATACCTTTGAAAACTCGAAAGCTTAGAAATTCAATGCTTTGAAAATTTGAAGGCTTAAAAATTCAAGCCTTTGGAAACCCAAAGGCATAGAAATCCAAACTTTGAAAAAGATCGAGGGCTTAGAAATTCGCAGACATAGAAACTGAATACTATAAAATTCACTGTTCCGGAAACTGGAAATTGAAAGCATTGAAAATTCGTCAGCTTCGGAAATTGGTATGATTTGCAAAACATTTCGACGGAATAAAACAATTTTAAAGTCAGTATATATTGGCTCGGAAATTCCCCTATGCAGCAACTAATAAATGGACTCGAAAGCTATAAAAATAACCGGGCGGAACGTGCATGGAAAGTCCATAAGAGGGGGGGACAACGAGAAACGTGGCCACTTTGAGCAAATAAAATTTAACAAACCGCCACAGCGCGGCCAGACGATAAATCGATATCCACACCTTGCTGCTTTTTTCTCTGCCTTTCTAGCGTTCCCTTCGAGCAACGGTGGAGGTTAGCGGTTTTGCCGTGTTGAAAGTCGGTTAATTGACTTATCGTCCACGATGTTACCGTACCCGGTATCTCTGTGTACCGTGTATGTACGGCTGTGCACACGTGTCTACAGGGAACGCATCGATACTCGAACGGTTATCGAGTAATCGAGCATAAAAACGGTACAAGCCGATGGAATTGGACTCTTGCTGGAATTACGACTGTTACCTCGCCATCCCATGAGGCTCTTCGTGCTAGAAAAAATATAACTCACGGTTCACACCAGCAAAATGAAACCTGTCAACCATCGTTTTAACCCCTTGCCCTGCGATAACGAGTCGCACTCGTTCTAGAAATTCTCGTGCAGATTCAACAAAAATTCATGCTGCTATGAGAGTGAAATTTAATTTGAACTCCAATTTTAGCATTCTCTTATAAGATCAGGGGTTATTAAATACAATTTTCCCATAATATTCAAATGATTTGAACGCGGTATAATATAAAAGCAGTGATCAGTTAATGCTAGCACACGCCGGTAATAAAATAACCGTAAGGCAGCGAGATAACGTTTACTCCATGGAGAAGCTTCGATGCGACGTCAACTTTTATGTCTTCTCTGCGACGGAATTTTCCTGTCCCATTTGTACGTCAATTTTAAGCCTAACTCACAAGTTGAACAAATATTGATGGACACTGAAGCTCTCAATTATTCGCCTAAATAGAAAATACAATTTGCAAGTATGTATTTATGAAAAGCAATACTTGTGTATCTCCTATTGTGAAACGACTACGCCGCTACTGAGCTATGCAACAGCTCGGTCATTTTGTCTGTCAAAGTCTGCAAAATTAAACATCTTCGAACAATTACAAACCCTAAGGCGTACTAAGAAGCTCCAGAAACTTTCGAAATCCTCGTCACTGGCGTCATTCTTCACGAGGAAAGCAGATCATTATAGCAAACTCCGTTTAATCCTCGAGCGTGTACACAGCGAGATCGGCAATTCTCGGCGACTCGCTACGACGAATGGCGAAGGAAGGTAGCTTAATTCGCTTAAACACGAAGTGAGGAAGGAAGTTGGAAGGACGACGCAACGCGCAAGCACGCTTCGAGCGGATTGGAGGCGATGGGCTCTCTGCGGGACATTTAACAAGCGAACAGAGAGGCGCACGTAGCGGTTAGGCGGATTCGGATTTAGCCAGCTGCGGCGTTCCACGCGTATAAGCCCGGCCAAGCCTGAGGTTTGGCACTCGAAAACGTGCCTTGGCAATACGGCAGAGCCGTGTGCGTTCCTTCCGTCTCATTGTCGCCGCGAAACTTTCCTCTCTGCGACACCTTCTCCCTTCCTCTTTTTTCAAACTACACCCCCCTCCCCCGATTTAATCCTTTGCTTTCGCGATTTTTCGACTCTTTCGAAGTTCCACGCTGCGAGTTTCTCCAGCGTGTTCATTCATTTAGGAGAAAGAATTTTACATTGACATTATCAAATGTATGAAAATTCTAATAATGTACATAATAATGTTATATTCACCTCTTCTTCTAACCCTTCAAAAGAGACGTATAATGCTTGATATTGTATTTGCATATAAAGTCTTACATGGCACTATTATATATCTTGCAGTCCCGGAATTATTATTATTATTATAGACGGATCAAACAACCTTTTGGTATATACATAAATTAATACAATTATTAGTCGTAGAAAGCTAAGAGTTGTTGGATACCTCGTCTAACAGTAGAAACATTAATAGTAATTCTATTTATACGGTTATGTTAACCATACTCAGTGATATGTTGTTCTTCGCGTAGAAATAATCGGTGTGTAATTATGGAATATTGGGGAATTTACATTTGCAAGCTTTAGCTTTTTAAATTTGGCTTTTTGGAAACTTTCCTATATCCAATCATTTGCTTGGAAGATTTTCTTGCTTTCTTGCAAAGCTGCGAATCCCTTTTAGTAGTTGCCAAAGAGAAACGTTGGTGATTTGCGATTGAAATTAACTTGGTATTCGATTTATTTAATGGAATCGTAATTATATTAGATATCGGAGAGACACTCTTAATCTTAGCTCTTTGGAAAGCCTGCGATTTTAATCTGCTAATCTCTGCCTCTGTATCGCTATCTTTTTCCTTTGCAGGAATACTTCGAGATCACTCCGTTTCGAGAGACTTTCAAAGAGAAACGTTCGCAATTTAGCCGAGATTTATCCTAATTTCATTCGACTAATCGAATCCGAATTTAATCTCCCTCGGCTTTTTGACAACATTGCTGCTTTAGTTCTTTGCTATTCCGCTGCAAAGTTTCGCGTTCCTCTTCGAAATTTTCAAAGAGAAACGTTTATAATTCGCTTGAAATTTGCTACGGGTTTCATCGATTTAATCGAATCCGAGTTACGATGAATCTTTGTAATAGTTTACTTCTTGTCTTTTTGCAAAATCACGGATTTAAAGGAATTACAGTCAGTCACAGAAGTCTACGTACATATTTAAAATTTTTAACGTTAATATAATGTAGGATATATTTCAAAATAATTTATAACCAAAATAAACTATTTAAACAGATTTCGAAATAGTTTATAAACCAAAGGGGGATGAAAATTCATGTGGTATGACGTTTCATAAATGGACCATTGATTAGATAAATAAAATTGCTCCTAAAAATGCCCAGAATGTAATTTTATTTATAATGAACAAATTATAGAACGTCACAGATGCATCAGAAGTACAAGTATAGTTGTAACAATCAGTTTTATATAAATTTATCCACGTGTCTAGACTTTTATCAAATTGTATTCGTTTTATGCATGGTTTGTCACGAAAAAAATGTAAAAGACATCACCATTTATTAGTAACGTGGATAGTTTTAATTAACAGTTAAATTTAAAATTAATGTTCCAGAAATGATCGAAACTCTTACATTTTTCAAAATATTTAAAATTTAGCTGTATACGTAGACCTTTGCGACTGATTGCAATTCTTTCTCTGTTTGTCAATTTTTCATCAGAATTCGATATTTCTCGAAGCTAATATCAAAGACAGACGTGCGTAATTTCTCCGAAATTCTCCCGTATTCGATTGCACTTGGTTTAATCAAGTCCCAATTATAATAGTTTCCACGAATTTCGAACAATATCGCAGTTTTTGCCGGAAATGGCAGGCGATACTCAATCGGGAGGCTCTACTTGCGCATATGTATCGCTACCGCAACAAATTAATCGATTCGCTGATAATAAACAATAAATTTACCAGTGCGAGAGTTGCCCGTGCACGATTCCCCATGTAAATTTAATGAATTCTCCAAAATTCAATAACGCAGGTCAAACATCACCCGTGTCTCGATTAATCCGATCGCTTGACTCGCAGGGGAGGAAAAAATAATCGAAGCCATGAATTTCAAAACAACGCGAATTCGCCAATCAACATTTTGGGAGGAACTGATTTTCTGCGGCTATCTTCTTTAACCCTTTGCCATGCGAATCTTTCCACGATTATATCTCGTAACATTAACTAGATGCTACTTTAATACTGTGTCAAGTATAGAATTTGGACTCAATAATCCACTATTTTTTTTAATGTACATTAGACGAGAGTTCGCGGTTTCAAAATTAATCAAAATAGAGAAAACGAATGGGTAAACGAAGCCAGCAAAACTGTTTAAACGGATGTTTGACCGTGCTATTAAATTCGGTGGTGTTTGTTAGATTCTACGGATATTCGGTCGTTTTCGTTGGCAAATTTGTCGACAGATATCGAGGGATTAATTTCCGGTTAAACTACGATAGAAATATTGGAAAAGTAAGAGTTATCCGTAAGTATTCTCTCTAAACTTTGAAAGGTTATATCTAATATTGCTATGGGAGCCATTTCAAAAATAGGGGCAAGTTGGATAATGTTACACTACGATTACGTTCGAAACTAACGATAGCTATAATTCTTTAACCCTTTCGCTGTTCATGAGCAACCAAACTTGCTTAGTCTTTAAGAAACGAAATTCAATATTACATCGCCATAATTTATAATGCTAATTATAAATGAACAGAATTTATAATTTCGCCTTTCAACTTTTATTTTGATGATTGACATCTTTAAGAAGTGTACAAGACTATTTGTGGCTGACTGTACGTATAATTCTTCAACCCTTTCGCTATTCATTGCCATGCAAACGTGTTTAGCTTTTAAGAAACGACCTTCACTACTACGCCGTCTTAATTTAATTATTAACAAAAACGCAAGCGAACCGAAATTATAAATTTCTCCTACCAAGTTTCCTGCTATTTAAAGCCTACCGTTCAGTTTAACGCAACGTCCTTCGACTGCACCTTGAAAGGGTTCAAACAGTGCGATTATACCGAGTTTCGGTAATTAACTCGATGATTGACTTTACAAAATCGATCCGCGGGTTGTCGCCGGACCCTCGAAGCAGCCCGTATTCGACACGATTATACCGAAGTCAATTAGTCGAAATCGATGCAGACGACCAGAATTGACGGCGCAGTTGTATATTAACAAAGCGTTCGATTTCCGTCGTGCATACTTCGCCGGTCTCTCGATATTCGAACCCAGAAGCTGCCGTTTATTAACTTCCCCAAATAATTTCCTTGCATACTCTCCACCCATCCCCCTTCTATTTCGTATTTCCATTTCACTTCCATTTTAGCCGCGAAACAAAAACAGTCTTTAGGAACCGGTGTAAAGGAAAAAATTTGTGTGTGCGTTCGATTGAAGCGAAGTAGAAGAAATGACGGTGGAGAAAAAGGAAGGCAAACGGGTGGAAAAGAAAGCCGCGAGTGCTCTTCTCGCAGCCGTTTCTCTCGATAGAAAAGGGGGTCGCGATAAGATCGAGTATTGTCGAGCTTTCAGACGATTCTTTGCTTGCTGGAAGTCTGCTGTTAGCTGGCCAGGACTTGTCTCTTCCTGCCTTGTCCTTTCTTCACGATAAAATGGAATTATGGCCGAGAGATTGCCCGGTGTGACTGCAAACAGAAGCTACTATCTCTCTGGCGAGGTTAGACAAGCGAAACGCGTTACTTTTTCGACCCACCGACGAGAAACATCGGCTGAAATGCTTGCTCGGTCGACAACGGAAGAGTTACGTGCGCTGGGTTCGATATAGTTAGGATTAAAATGGTTATGGTGTTGGTTTTGGTTGGGGAAACGATTGCGAGGAAAACGGAAACTTAGTGTGTTGGAATTTGAATGGTTTGCAAAGTGGGAAACTTGAAAATATGAAGTTTGAAGTTTCGAGGCCTGAATATTTGAAAATTTGAAAATTTAGGGGCTTGGATATTGAAATGCTTGGAAATTTAAAGGTTAGGGGACTCAAAAATTTGGAAATTTAGGAGGTTGCGTATTAAAATACTTGCAAATTCAAAGGCTAGGAGATTCAAAAGTGTTGTTTCTGTTTTGAAAACCTTCCGCCATTAATTTGCAACTAGTAGTAGTAGTAGTGGTAATATTTTATTTCCTTTTCCACATAGGAATACAAAGAGATCCGTTTCCTTAACCTAACTCCCTTATTCCATCCGCATTCCTATTATTATTTTATCCATCCAACATTCCTTGTTATCTATACCTCTTGTTACTTTTTAACTAAAAAATCGAACACACGTCTAAAATATTGCGATAATTCTATTAAATCTTTGCAAACATCATCGCTCTCCATCGAAGAAAAATTCATCAAAATAGCGAAACGATTCTTGCATGAAAGAAAACTTTCGCTTTACGCAAGATCGAATTTTGCAAGTGAATACATTACCCCGAGTCATCCGAACAAAGTGACAAATCGCCGCGCGTTCTTGCAATTTCCATGCTATTATGTATGCACACTCAAAGGCATTCATCGTTTATATCTCCGCACACGTTAAAAAGGTTGTCGTATCGAGTTGTCGCGAGGATGCGAAACGAATGTTTAATGAATAAAAGAGACGGGGAAAGCGGTAAGCGGCACGGAGGAGAGAGGAAAAAATTGAAAGCGTACCTTTCATCTCTTCTGCCAAACAAGATAATCGCGATTTAATCAAAAACGCGCACAAAGGTTTAATATTCATTACGAGAAAATTCAGGAACGGCGTCGACCGTGTAAACTGGGATGGGTGCGCTAACAGGGAAAGTCGTCGGATAAAAGCAAGCTCCGGTGCTCGTGTCCGTGCAACGGGACTCGATAACGAGCAAATATTAATTAAACTAGCCCTTATCCGCGTTGTAACACGAAACAACGATCGGCAACACACTGCGTTACACGCTATGTGTCGAAACTTTCAATTGAAACGTCAAAGTGACGGAGTGCGCGCGTTACTTCGCCACCGTTTTCCTTCCGATAGGATAGATGTACTAACTACTGCCATTTTAAGTTTATCGCGTAACATTGTTCAATTATTTTCGAAATTATGTAATAGAAAAATCCAGTTCCAGTTCGAAGCGCAACATTGGTTAACGTCTATTTTATTTATGTTGATTTCGTGGTATGTTTAATACGATGTATTAATTACTAATTCGGTTGGATAACGATAACTGAACATACGAAATGATTAGAATAAAGATCATTTCTCTGCAGACGATAAAACGTAAAATATCTCATAGACTAGGGTAGATTAACTAACTATTTAAATTTTTAATTCAACTTCGAATCTTTGCAAATAAAATTAATGAAACGAGGTCTAAATAAAGGGTTGGTTTATTCCTTAAATATTATAATTTGTATTTTACTTTCTGCATTTATATATATTTCCTGTATTTTTCAATACCATTTGTATTTCTGTATCTTTTGTACATATTTAAACTTCCTATACATGCATAAAGGTCTGAAGTCTGGTTATAACATTTAAAAGACGAGATAGATCTCCATTGAAGTCCCAGTCGTTTAATTTCGTTATTAAATAACAAATCACCTGCATCTTCTCGGCAATAATATTCCCCAAATAATTCTTCTAATTTACTCCAAAAATTACGTTACTTCGCAACGGAAGATTTACCCATCCTCCAATACTAACAAGCAAAGTAGCAAAATTACATACACTTATTCGACAATAATATATTCATATAAACTCTTCCTATTTTATCCTAAAAATTATTTTACTTCGCTGTGAAAGATCCACGCTGAAGATCCTTCAATACGCGCTTCGTTGCATTTTTTAATTAGCACCTGCAAACTTTCGAACTTCACGTATCGCGTAGAACCGGGGCTTCGAATCGCGTAGGATGAAATCCGGTTTGAGTGAGCCGCGCACGGTAACGAATCGAAGAATGGTTGGGCGAAAACAACGTGGAGATTGATTCGCCGAGGACCGATAATGGCGGAGAATAAAAGGCGAGTGGAATAATTAAAACGAGCGGATACGATGAAGCCCGGCTCCGTTGATCAGTTGGCTTAATGCGAGTCGAAAGCCTTTGTTTCGAAGCTAAATCGAGCGGTGAGAAGGGGAAAACCGTGTAAGCGTCGCCGGGGCCTCGGAGATTAAATAGCAATCGATTGAACCGAGAATCTACCTGTATGTGCAACGCTGGTATTAGCTAATTCAAAAAAAGGGCATCGAAAGAAAGGAAAATTGAAAGCTCCGGAAAAAGGAGGAGGATAAAACACACGCGTAGACTCATAGGGTAGATATTCCAATTACTGCCACTTTAACTCATTTGCATCACGCAGTAAAATTAAAAATATACCCTTATCACCAAATTTATTCATTGAATATACAAGTACGATAATATTTCAAGATGTGACTTGTACGGGATAAAAATGAAGAAATAAGATCATATGTACATTACGTGTCGACTAGTTTATGAGAAATCCAGTGCTTTCTAATAAAAAGAAAGAAAGGCCAAAAACATAATGTAAGATGAAAGAAATCTCGAAAACGTTACGTAGATATATATAAAGGTACATTGATAAGCGTTTTATCTAGTAAAATTCGTAACATTTTCATTTACACTATCATCGTTTTTTCACTTCCCATTCAACATCACTCGCACTTTGGTAATCTGTCGAAAAACAAGCTGCATTTCTTCTATCGCGATCCGATGGGCGAATTTTCGTTGAATTTAAGCCGGTCGTGGCCTAATGGAATTCCGCGTGGAATAATATCGTAAAAGTTCTAGCGAGAGACGAGCTTCTGATCCCTCGACGTGTGCAACGAACCATTTTATGGGAAGGTGGATGCATGTATAGGTGGCCTGGATTTCATGGGTTTCGCGAGGCATCGCGCGCAAAAGGGGAAAAAGCGAAGCATATGGGGGACCATCCTACATACGTCTCGCCTTCGAGCATCATAAATATGTTATTACGATGATGGCGTGACGTGTTCTGCATTTTTACGAGACGCATTCTTACTTCGGCTTAAAATGCTTCGGAATTATTGGGGTTGTTTATCCGAAACGGAGGTTGGATTAAAAATTATTACGCGGCGCGAAAAATTTACGCGCCAACTGTTAATGTCGCTGACTCGCTTACTCAAATTATAGTTCTTTGTACAGTTGTACATTAGTATTATCAATACGTGGCGTTTCTCTCTCACTTCCTTCTCAGCATTCGCTATTTTGAAGACACACCGTTAACGCTATACTCCGTTCAACGAGAACTGGCAGGAAATATAAACAGTTGCATGAGAGCGACGCGTGATCAGAAAAGGGCCGAAACGTAATATCCAGATCCCTACACAGTAGAAAAGAAGCTACGTTTCTAAACAAGAATTACTCGCTTTCTATATTCATGTAATATTGTTAATTAACAGAGATCTGACTGTTTTATTTACATTTTCCCGTAGTCATTTCAAAGAAGAAATTATTTACATTTTCCCTTTCCCTTTCCCCAATTTCATGTTAAAGAAAGACAAAATTTTTCCTGACCATTCCTTGTCGATAGTATGCACATTTAGAAACCATTAACCCTCATGTTGGCAAACCGCAGGTAGCTGAACCAAGTTTAAGATCAAGCTGATCTAAGCGTGACCTTCAATACTCCGAGGGTTAAAATTTGACCTGGCTGTGTAAGGGTCATGTGGGGGCCCTTCTCAAGAACCGCTAAAAAGCGTCCCTGAGCATCGACGTTCGGAAGCCACTTATCTGCGGCTGCAGCGTCAATCACGTGTACTTTCTGTTTATATTTCCTGCCAATTCTCATTGAACGGAGTATAGGTCTACGGACATTTTGACAGGCTTCTGGATAGTAGAATACGTAGTCATATGATTAAATGAATTGGATTGAACGTAAATGGCTGTAGAATAATAGTTACGATCACTGTAACATTAAACAGAGAATTTCGAATCTTCTTATTATAAAATTACACTGTACAACTTGACTGCGATGCTTGGTGAGATGAAGAAAAGTATAGATTTCTATAGTTAGCTTTATAGTTACAGATGGAGTATGTTGCTATCTCAAGTGCATTTTTTAAACTGAACTTGAACTGCTATATTAATCCTTCTTCGAATTGTGGGACACACAAAGGCCCATACTAATTCAAATCAGCCACGCATTAGAATATATTAATATAATCATTCGCAAATTTATATAATCTTATATTACCTCATCGAATTGTTGATATTTCAAAGCAATTAATTTTCACTTATTAACGTAACGGTAAAATTATAACGAAACATAAACTATGGACCTAAAATTGGAAATCTAACGAATAATTACCACTCACTCGTCCATAATCATTCACCAATTTCAAGACTTTATACAACCAACAAGTAATACGCTAAAATTTCAATTCCACCGCGTAATTCGCCCTTCTTCCTTCGGTCACTCGAAATTTCCGAATTTCACGAGCGAGCTCAATTAAAACGCGACTGTGAAGAGGATCGCATTCCGCACACGCGAGGACATGCACGTAGGACGAAATGTTACGTTCAAAGCAGCGGTAATTTATCCAGAAGCGAGTCGCCGCGCCGCGCCGGAGAGCTGCGTGCAATTTTCAGTAGTAGAACCACGCGACTGGTCGGGCGAACGCGCAAGGGACGCTAAAAAGGTGGCGATACCCGGCGAAGCTCGTTAAACGCGCTTGTCTGAGTCCTCGCAGGCGAGCAATTCGGGCACGGGTAGACGGTGAAAAATTCCTTTGGTCATACGGCACGGGGTGACAGCAAGAGAAAGGGGAGGGTTTTCGTGCGCGGAATGGCAAATAAGACGAAGCGGCCGGTGCAATCGGGGGCCGCAAATAAATAGAGGCAACGAGACGACGACAAGCCACGGCCACGGGGGCCACAGGATAAAAACCGGTGCTCGCAATCGAAACAGGCCGCGGCGCGCGAAATAAAATCAGCGAACCGGCCAACGAATGCAAATTCGCGGGCCCCCACCGGAAACTTGGCTAAATTGATTACTGAATTATTTATCGAGGCTCCCTTCTTCCGCCTTCGTTTCGAGGAGAAACGATTGTCCTGCTGCTTTAGGCGAATAAAGGAGAAAAGGAATTTCTTTGCGGCGAGTTTTGCATGATGGACGATCTACTTTTTATGCAAACATATCGGGAGGATGAAGTCGTGTTGCAATTTATTTCTATTGCATTTTGCAGTATTTTTGAAATGACGAAAGAGTATACTTCATGTAGCTGTTCAAATTCGGTTTAGAACATATGTATAGGCACGTTATACTTTTACGGCCACGACACTAAATTTCACGTAGGTTCATTTTATTAAAACGATAGAAGGGAATTTATAAGACATTGCAAATTGTAGATATTGTGCATCTTCTGTTATCACTTGGATCATTTAAATTTGTTCAACTTTATCTTATTTTATTTCATTTGCCTATTATTTCACTTATGCGTTTTACTTTTCTGCCATTTTATCGACACCAAGCCATCGTACATTAATTATCAATTGCTTCTTTCCAAACCGAATTAAGAAAAGGTAACGAAATTATAATTTCTTTCGTCGTAGAAGTAAATAAACTTCGGTTCCAAATTTTGCTAGATCTTTGTTCGTCTGAGGCTCGCAGAATCCCCAAAATTGTATTCGGCGGCCCTTGAATGCAATCATATATGCTTTAAACTCACGATTTATCGTCACGTAAAAGCGTACCATTACAATCGATACTGTACACGCACAAAATTAGGAGCAGCATCTCAAGTTGAATCCCGTTTCTCGAAAGAACATCGCGAAACTTTCCCAGCCGCGTCGCGGCGGTGAGAACGAAAATTCTCGAAAGGCGAGGCAATTAAGGAACGTTGCAGGTAATTACATGGAAGTTGCGCGATTCGGAAAGTTTAGCATTTGGTTGCTGATAAGTTTTCGCGCGGCGGACAAAAGTAACCGCGCGGAAGAAAGCTGAACGAGAAACGGTTCCCTCGTTTTTACACCATTGTCCCGGTTTCCTTTCGATGCCTTTGTCGCCGCGGGCGCAACTTCTCCTCCTCATTGTCTTCCGCGCTTCCGGTTGCAGCCTCTTCTCGCGTTCTCGCGTTCTTCCACACCTGTCTCTTCGCTCTCAACTCTCCACTTCCGTTATTCCTCCGCGCATTGTCTTCGAAAACTTTCGCAACATTCGCGCGCGTAGCACTGTTTACACTGCGGTTGTCGAAACGTGGCGAAATGCGGGATACGAAGGAAAATGGAAAGCCAAATTGTAAGAAATGTACGATTCTAAAGGACTTTGACACGAGAGGAGAAACTTTTGTGCTGTTGGCCTCAGTGTCGATGATCTCGGTACATTTAAGTTTAAGTCGAATGTATGTAACGTGTTCTTTTGTGTTTTCTTTTTTATATTTTACGTTGCGAGTGATTTGCTTAAATTTTAAATAATACACGCGCGTATATATATATTAAAATTAAACGTGTCTGAAATTTTCCCGGATATTAACTATTTATCTATTAACTATTTATCATCCTACCATATTTAATTTATTAAATATTTACCTAATCCACGCCTGCTATCCATCCTTGACATCTCGGAAAACGCAGAATGAGAAATTCTGTGGTGTCAAATGGGGAAATTATAGAGAGATGATACTTTGTATTTGCGCGGGTTGTTTATGGTGCAACGAGGTTCCACGGCATTGACGCGATAAATTTTCGACGATAAACAAGCGTTGGGGAGCTGAGAATAACCGCGAGTGGCGTTTAGGTCTCGTAAAACGGACTATAAACATGCTATGGAAAATAATCTTCCGCGTCGATAAGAATTATTTATGGCACGCTCTGTTTGCCTTTTATTTTATACTACTTTTAGAGGGGGATTCCTTATCATAAGTCAATATGCACAGTTTGTAAGTAGATTTGAAGTGGAGTGATGTGGAAAAAGTTTGGAATATTTTAAACAGCTCCATATTCCCATTGTTAATTGACCATAAATTTAGCTAATCCTTCCTTTGTTGGATAAATGTTAGGGAAAGTATAAAAATGCAGGAACATTTCAAGCGATTTCAGGTGCATTGGGTATCAGGCGAAAATTCGTGTAACCTAATCCTAACTTAACTCCAATTCTTCCCTCTGTTGGTTAAATATGGAAATTATAAAAATCACGAAAGATTCCAAGCAAACATTGTTCCATTGGTTATCGTCCATAAATTCAGACGTGACTTAATCCAAAGTTAACCCCAATCCTCCCTTTGTTATGTGAATCTAGAGGCTATAAAAGTTCACAAACATTCCAAGCATCTTTATGGCCGTTGATGATCACCCGTAACTCTATAATCATCCCTTTGTTAGTTAAATATAGAAACCAGAAAAATTCCCAAAGATTTCGAACTATTTCATCCCCATCGGTTGTCAACCGCAAGTCCAACCCTAATCTAGCCCAAATCTAACCCCAATCCTCCCTTCGTTAATTAAATATAGAAACCAGAAGAATTCGTAAATATCCTAAGTTCATTCATCCCCATTAATTAAACCTTTAATCCTACCTCCATTAGTTAAATATTGAACCTGTAAAAATTTGCAAAGTTTCCAAACTATTTCATCCCCCTTGATAGTCACCGATAAATCCAACCCTAATCTAGCCCAAATTTAACCCTAATCTAGCCTATATTTATCCCCAATCCTCCTCTTAATAGTTAAACATGGAAACTACAAAAATTTGCAAAGCTTCCAAACTATTATATTTCATCCCCACTTATTATTTTTCATATATCTTTAAACTTCTCTTAACTAGTTAAATATGGAGACTACAAAAATTCGCAAAGGTTGCAAACCATTTCATCCGCATCGATTATCTCCCACAAATCCAACCCTAATCTAACCCAAAACTAACTCCAATCCTTCCTTCGCTAGTTAACGACAGCAACAAATTTCCAAACTTTAAACAAGCTACTCCCACAACCATTCTTTCTCCTCGCCACGAAAAAGTCACTTCTCGTTTCCTGCACGGAATCCACCCACGTTATTTTCCAAGCCTGTCGCCAAAACTGGCACTGTAAAGTAGAAAGACACCTCTAAGGAGGCTAGCATTAGCAGAGAAAGCATCTTCGAGTAATAGGTTAACGCTAACGAAGAGATATCCTGTGGAGAAGAGCGGAAGAAAGTGAAGAGAAACGTTGCGAAGTTCCGCTGCTCGAAAACATGTAACTCGTTTTCAGTTTGCTCGCGTATCGCACTCGAAGAAGCGAATGGTAGTCGTAAGGTGGCCGCTTGTATCTCAGGGTTAAGTTGGAATCAGTGTTTAGTAGTTTTAAATCAGCCGAGTTCTTCTCGTTTCGCTTTTTCCGCCGCGTTTCTGCTGCTAGTTCTCGCCGCCTAGACACCGCTCGTTACTCCGCGTTATTATTCTTTATTTCCGGCTGGACCCTTTCAAACAACCGCCAGTATTTTGCCAGCTTTCGCGACGAAAGCATTCTTCTGGATCAGGATGCTGGCTTCCCGTTTCGTGCCTCTCTTTTACAGCGACTGCGAAAAGTATTTCTACGCCAACGCAACTATTTTGCCATTTAAGCGCATCAATAAATTGAGCCAATAAACTAACAGGACGTAGCTAGAAAAATTCGCCAACAGCTATAATCATATCTATTTCATCCTCATTAATTAGCCTACGTATATGGTAGGTATAACCTAGTAGGTGTAACCTAATTGGTATAACCTACTTTCGTTAGTTAAATGTAAATGTGCAAATTTATAAGGAGCAAGGAATTCCATTTGCATTGGTTATCAATCGTAAATCCAACCTAAGTCTAACTCAAATCTAACCTCAATACCCTTTTTGCTGGTTAAATATGGGAATTGGAAAAATTCGCAATGATTCCAAGCTACTCCATCCCAATCAATTAAATCTGAAATTCTTCCATCGTTAACTAAATACAGAAACCAGAAGTATCCGCAAAGATCGCATCAATCGAAACCAATTTGCGTAACAGAATCGTTGAAACTTGCATCCCTCTAATTTTGCCGAGTACAATTTATCGAAACTTGTGAAATTAGTGTGAAGACAGTGAAACGATTGAAAGTTGCCGAAAGCGGAAGATCAAAAGCTCGGTGAACGTAACTTTGCAGAGAGATTCGATTGCTGCTTAATTTCGTATCCACGCGTTTCTTTATTCTATAGCATTTCAACGTTTCCCCGTTTCAGCATCTCTTCTCTGTGTCTCAGGTTTCATTTTCGCAACGAGCAAGCCACCCCGGTGCTCGCCTTTATCACTCTTTATTCGCGTCGACGCGTCTCCATGCAACTCGATCCTTTTCAGGCCATTCTTCGCCCGCGTAGCTTTTTAAGTCCGTTGCTCTGCGTCTCCTGTTCCTTCTGCCTCAACCCCTTCCTTCCACGGTGATACGAACAAACGAATCTTTGTTTTCGACGGCTCCGCCGAGAAGAGGCAAACGCGCAAACGACGAGCACGAGAACGGAACGTTTCAGCAACGACGCGGCGGCGCGACGCTTCTTCGATGCTGAAATGTAACAATGAGGTAGAACGAGGGAGGACGACTGTGATGCGATTTCCTTGACAGAAACCGGCAAATATGCGCGCAATCAAGCTGCCGCGATTGTCGCGAGAGGCGTGATTCAATAATCGGCTTCGTTTCTTTCTTTTCCCTTTGATGAACTCTATTCACCGATCGCCACGTTTCTTCTTTCGGAGAGAGCAGCGATCGATAAATCGATCGCATCGCGTGGCAAGTTTGTGAAACTGGGGAGGTTTTGCTAAATTATTAAAACGCGGAGGGTTCTGCTTTCGTTTCCAGCGGATAAGAGGTTTATAAAATGGGGTGCGTTGAGAGATTCTCAAGTAAAATTTCATTACTTGCGACGTTTCTTATTTCGAAGGGCAACGTAGAAAGCTTCTAAAATTGTAGCTTTTAATTTTGGACAATTATTAAAACTTAGAAGGCACTGATTTGGTTTGCAACAGATGAGAGATTTATAATATGGGATGAGTTGAAAGATTCTTAACTAAAATATCACAAATTACGACGTTTCTTCTTCTAAAGGGCCACGTAGAAAGCTTCTAAAATTGTGGCCTTTAATTTTGGACAATTATTAGAACTTAAAAGGATCCGATTTAATTTGCAACACATAAGAGATATATAATATGGGATGCGTTGAAAGATTCTCAACTAAAATATCACAAATCGCTACGTTTCTTCTTCTAAAGAGGAATTTAAGAAGCTTCTTATATTGTAGCTTTTAATTTTGGACAATTATTAGAACTTAGAAGACTTTGTTTTAGTTTACGGCACGCAACTAGCTCATAAAATACGATTCATTGAAACATACTTAAACGTATATTCACAAATTGCAACGTTCCTTCCTCTGAAATGCGTCTATCGATCATTCAACGTAAATTCTTCCCAAAATTCAAGTTTATTGCGAAATTATCGAATCGTTAAGGGTTCCGTTTCACTTTACCACAGACATGGGACTCAGAACATGGGATTCATTGAAAGATCCTCAAAGGAAATTCCACAAAGAGGGGATGGAAGCCTATCGAACGCAGCAGGCTTTTGCTGGCGGCGACACACGCGCGTCGAATTCAAAGCTTCTGCTTCTGCTTCTGCGGGATCCTGGTGGGGAAAGGGCGCGGGTATGCGATACGGCCGCTCGAAACAATTATTCCGGCCCCTACAATAAACAATTGCGCCCGTAATCGAAACGGTGATACACGGTAGGCCTCGCTGAAGCGGCTCGATTGTTCCCTTCGCATATCTCAGAGTTAAAACGACGCAACGCACAAAAACACAGCGGGAAAAAAATGACTGGGATGCGACATGAAAGGCAGAGCTTCGCGGTTGTCGCGCAAACGTTTTTTTTTTTTTTTTTTTTTTTTTTCTTTCTTTCTCTATTTCCCCTTCCAGAGCGTGTGTTTCGCGACGCGCCTAGCCTCGAAACTATTAGCGCGCCGATGCGACAATCTGCGCGGAAAACCGCGCTTGTTTCCCGGTGACCGGGCTTTCTCTAACGATTACGCGAAACGCGGTTATCGCTTCCATTTTTTCCCCGGGATTGTTCCCTTCTCGTTCGAAGGGGACGCGCGCCGCGCTAGCTCGAAAGACGCGAGCAGCGGGATACTCGATCGGGAAAGTAAGCCGTGGGTGTAATTCCGGATTAACGAGATGCGAAGTCGCAGATGAGTCGATTATAAAGTCGCAAGTGTCCCGCGGATTATCGGCGTAATGCGAGCTGCTTCCACTTGTGGAAATATGCTTACGGGGGCTGTGAATTCTTGCCTCTTCTGTCGAATATTTTCTGCGAGATGGTGATACGATTGTCGATTTTTCAATGAAACTCTCCTATATAATTCTGTAGCTGGCAAAATGCGACGCGTTAGATTTTTGCGAAGATTGAAGTTCGTGCTTTTATTTGCTGAATCCGTCTAAGAGACAAAGTGACTTTTACGAGTTAACTGAATTTAATTTAACACTAAAACTACCAGCAACTAAAGTATGCTTATTCGTATCAAAGAAGTAAAAATGATAGACTGTTTTAAAAATATATACGATGCATGTGAAGTAAATCTTTATTTAGGTATTGGACGGAAAATCATGGGATATTCTTAAAGATACACCACTGCAAGTTTTTATGACTGTTATGATAAATTATCAACCGGTCATTTTGCTCGATTTAGTACAATAAAATATAATTAATATAGTAAGTGCAAATGTATGGCAAGCTGTTAAAACGAGATTCTATTATTTTTTAACTGCGATCAATAGAAGTATGCTTGAAGAAAATCCAAAGTACTTCAACTTAGTAAATAAACTCTAACATATTCGCGCGAAATTTTTCCCTGGCAGTTAAAATTGTTGAAACTAACAAAAATTCAGATCCTTTCAATAAAACACGAACGAGTTTAATGCTCGAGCGAATATCTGATTGAAAAGAGAGAAGAAAGTGTGAAGGAGACGAAGTTTCATTAATGAAACTCGCGTGACGCAATGAGACGATGCTGGATATCATAGGATCTCCGTGTTCCATAATTAATTACCTTGCGTTTCGACTATAAAAGGATTGAAAAGATTGGGCCAGAGGGCGCAGAGTGATGAATGAAATGTAAAAAGCGCCGATGGATAATTTAGCATGGAGGATGAGGAGAGATGAGTTTTAAACGAGCGTGGATAAATCTTGTCCCGTTTTTCCCCCTCTGTTTTTCTACGCGCGGATAATTGCCGCAATGAATGCCCGATGGCTCGCAATTAATGACTGCTAAGTAAAAGCTGACAGAACTTCCAATAACCCTTCGCGATTCTTTGCATCACTCTTAAACTAAAGACACATTGACGCGACGTTACGTGAAATCACACGTTACGTTTAGACTGCGAACGATTAGAACTCAATACGTCCTAATTTAGCTGCTTAGTTGTTATTCCTTTTTAAAACAATTAACGATGTATTAGTAGTGATAAATTCAGCAAGCTTCATATTTGCGCATAGCAAACGTCGTTTAATTAATTAACGACTACAAAATATTCAGCTGCATAAAATCGGTCATTTCATATGCAACAACCTAATATAAATTATTGTATTTTAAAAGTGAATCAACTTTCTATTTAAATTTCATTTCTCCGGTTTCATTTTCGAAGGTATAAACGTGCAGAGAAAATTGCACGATTTAGTAATAAAATTCGTTTAGAAGTAATTGAAAAGTTTATATTATTTGCTATCACCTGTGTCTGTGATTATGGAATGGAGAACAGAGTATGGAGCTTCTTCGATGCATTTGGAGTTGCATTCGAGAGCTGATCGATTTCTCAATGCGCGTTCGATTGCTACACCATCGACAAATGTAGCGATTTCGCGCCGCAAACTGTATCCTCCGACTCTGTCGCCAGAATTTCCCTAATTGCGACGCTATGCTGCTCGATATCTGATTAACGCGCGTCGTAATACTCCTCGGCAAAACGGTGTTCGTTAACGAACATTGTTCCACCTTGCGTTCAAAGTACAAAGAGTTCCATTACACGGAACATTTTTACGAATATACCTAAACAGCCAAAAATGCGAACAACTAAATAAATAGCCAAAAATGCGAACAACTAAATAAACAGCCAAAAATGCGAACAACTAAATAAACAGGTAAAAATGTGAACAGCTAAGTGAAGACACGCCAGAGTTCTAATTGTTCGATACTTAAAAATATTACAAAATACAATGTAAAAATATTACAACGTGAACTTATCGAAACGCCCAATAATTTTATTCGTCTGCATTGAGGCAGCATTTCATCTACAATTTTTCGAAGTAAGCCCACCTGTTCAATTCCGTATTTTTGATACTGAAATTGCAACAGAGAGCTTTGGCGATTCAAACAGTATCTTTTGCGTCTTTATTTCTGCTTCCACTTAGCTTCGGCGATTTGCTAAAATTTACAGAAGCCACGAATGAAACGCGAACGTTCCGTTGGTCTTTAATGGGTTAAGCGTAAATTATCACGGGCAACGTTCATCGACTTTTGAATCTTACGTGTTATGAAATCTTCTATCTTTTTTCTTTTTTTTTTTGCGTTGGAGCCTTTTAGAGGAAGGTTTAAGAAAAAAGTTTAACGCGAGAAGTCACGGTCTGCTGAGCCTTGACAAAGGAGATGTTCGAAATCAAGATCACAGAGGGCTGGGTCGAATTAAACCCGTGCTTTACACTTCAGTTCCTTGGCTCGTTTTCTTTCTTTACATCCAGGAATACCTTCCCTCTGCTGAGGAGCACTAAAATCACGATCCAACGAACTGTGCACGAGGAGATACCTTAAAGAAGGCAAGAACAGAAAGAGAGGGGGGGGAAAACGCGAAACAAAATCAAATGGCAGGTCGAGTAGAAAATGTGTCTTGCCTTTCAATTTCTTTCTCAACCCGCTTCCCTCTAACGTTGCTTTAAGAAACGTCCTCGCGGACTTCGAAAGGAACTCTCTCTGAAGAATCCAAATTGAAGGTAGCAACCTCCGGCAGATCTAAACGAAGGAAAGGAGTTCAACCCCTAATTTCGGACAATGCAAACGCAAACATTCGGCCAAAGGGAAGCTCGCCTGCAATTCTAATTAAGGGCATGCATCTGCCTCGATTTCGTCGTCAAAGAGACTTTCGTCGTTTTGTTCAAAGGGTTTTAATTGAAGGGATAATACGCAGAACTCGACTACCTTTTTTTTGGGTTTTGAAAGAGAAAAAAGAGGAAAATATGGAGTGTTTTTAACCCTTTGAGTGCTAAATGAGTTTGGGAGATTGTTAATTGTAAATAATTGGTTGCTTTGGGTTTCTGATGTATATGTGTTTTAATATATACTTATATGTGTTTATATGTGTTTTTTAATATCAATAACCTGAAGCTTATTAATCTTTACAATGCTTCTAAGTTCATACTTTCAGATTCATATAATATTCGTAATATTTCATAATATTTTGTACCAATTTCAAGACATCGAGAGCCACAGGGAGTTCTAAATTTTATCTATTGCACTAATTTTAAGTTGATTTCGAATATAGAAGAAGTGCTTTAAATTAAGCAAAGTTATTATTTAATAAGCTTTTCCTTTCACAAAATTTACCCTAACGATAAGCTCTATTTTTCTACGGCTAATTTCGAATATAGAAGAAGCAAATTCACAACGTAACATCTACTTGTAAATAGTTAGTATCTTAACCGATTAACATTTAACGAATAAGAATTAACTACAAGCCTAAGAATATCATAATATACTACAAGATTTAGCCAAATATCTTAACTAATACCAAATCTCAGCAAACGGCTATAGTCGCCTTTAGCATCGAAAGGGTTAATAAACTTCTGCTTTCACATAATTTAGACCAACCTCGGTCTTTCTACGTTTAATCTAAAACACAGAAGAATCGCTTTTAATTTACCAAAGCTGCAACTCACTAAACTTCCAGCTGCAAGATCTTATTCTTAGTCTGGTTAATTTCGCGGTGTATTGGCATCGCGAACGTTCGCGCGTCAACCAACCGGAAGGTAATGAAACTAATAATAAAAGTATGAGATAGTTTGGCGCAGAAGTTGCAGCGGCACTTTAATTTACCGTGGCTGCGGAAGGCAGCAGCGGAAGGCCGATCGAAAGAAGGATTACCAGGCACGTGTTGCCAGTAAAACGTGCGCGGGGCGTCCAACCGGTTGACGTAGCGACGTTTCCTCGTTACCGAGCACCGACCGGCAATAACGTGAAACGAGCGGGGGAGCTAGATCAACGAGAAAGCTCGGGGAACGTCCGCACAGCCGCGACGCGGCGGCGGAGATTTGTTGCTTGTCGTAAATCGGATCACGCCGGGACTAACGATTTTGTCGATACCCAAAGAGCGTTTCCGGGTCCGCCGTTCGACCGTAACCGACTCCGTATCGGGATTTAGCTTTATACCGCCGTCAGCCGATCGATCGATCGCTTCGACGCACGATTTCCCGCACGCGGAAACGCCTACATCCTCCGTGCGACGAGAAAATTCCGCCGCGAGTGTTTTGGCTTAACCGTTCGAGGACGTCAACGTTATGCGAGGCGTTTCGAGTCACAAAGGCCGAACTCGGTAAAGGCATGCTTCGAGAGGAACGTGTTTCAAACCGTTTTAATCTGGGGAGAAAGACGAAATCCATAAAACACGCGTAAGAAAAAATATATAACGTGTATGGATAGATAGATAGGTTATTAATCTCAGCCCTTAACTCCAAGAAATGGACTTGATTAATGAACGTTATTTCACACGTTCACACGCATCTTTTCATATCGTTTATCTTCGTTATATTATCTATTCAATCGCGTTTCTTTTTTCTACACTTTTCAACCATTTCACTATCCCCCTCGTTTTCTCTACCTTCGTCCACCGCGTTAAATTAGCCGAAAATTCTCTAGTCTGAGAGTCTAATAGTTAACATCATCTACTAATTTAAGAACTATAAATTCGTAGAAATATCCGCCCTCTACTAATTAATATTAAATATTCGCCATATATATATATATATATATATATATATATATATATATCCACGTTTAATTAATTAATATCTGAGTTCTCGGTACAAATTATCATTTGTCTCCTCGACGGTGCATACGTTGCATTTTTCTCGTCTAATTAAATATGAAACGGAGGTTCGCGAGATAGCGGCAGAAAACAAATTCCCATCTATAATAACGTTAATTAGCAAGTTGCGTTCTTACGGAATTTCCATTCGAAAGCTTCTTCTTTTCGCCCGTGTATTGTCGGTGCTTCGTTAGCAGCGGGATGAATTGTTTGGACCACGACTCGCCGAATGATCCATTGAAACGTAGCCGAAATCAAGCAGCAGGGGGTGGAGTAATAGCGTTGCGATTCGTGATTTAATTATTTCGCATTATCCCGTTTTCATACGCTTATTAGTCCCGGATTCTGTCGTTCGCAATTACACGCGTCACGCTTGCTTTGGCTGCGCCACGAATTAAACCACCCTTTAGCTGAAATCAATCTTTCATACTCTGATATAAACAGGGTTTATGGCACGCGACGAAGGCCACCGAATCTATTGTGAAAAAATACATCGAAAATGTGGAGTGACGTTTTCTCCTACGACGCTTGATTTTTAAATATACATCTAAATTAATTGGGAGAAAGAAGCAGCTAGAGTTCGAGATTTTTAACACACCATTAACGATTACTAATATTACTATGGAAATTTACTATATAAGTAATGTTAGCTACTACTAACACTAATCACTGGTATTAACAAGCTGAAGCTATTTTATTTGATGTAGTTTTGTTTAACTTTCCTTTCTTTACTCCTTTCTCTGTTTTTATTTTTGTATACGTACATACATATATAGAGATTTTACTCGGTTTCATAGGCTAAGCGTATGTTGAAATTTGCAATGAAATTGATTAAGTCATAACGATGTTAGTTTCTATTAGGTACCCCTAATATTTTCTCGTGCAGAGGTTCGCTTTCATTTGGCTTCTGCCAGAAGTTCGAAAAATACCCTGTATGGGAAAGTTAAAAAATAGTCGACCGAATCTTCTTCAAGCGAATGAAGCCGATTCTTTATCAAGATTCAGCTTAAATGTTCGTCAATTAAATCCGCGCAGAATCGCCCTAACGCCGTCTCATTTGTCGAGTGGCAGAACTTCTTCCTTTAGAGTTCCATCCCCATGGAGACGAGGAAACCAAGGATGTTTCCGAGGTTACAGCAAGTCCTGAGCGTGGTTAGATTATGCCGAGCAGCCGTCATGCATAACTCACTCTAAAAGGAGGGGGGGGGGGGCTGGAGAAGAACTTTTAATTTCCATAAAACTGTTTCCCATGGAGACTTGAAGAACCGTGCAGATCGGAGCCAGCGCGAAGGGGATGAAAATTCAAATTCTAGACGGCCGCGTTATCTAGCTGCGATTAGGCTTTTATAAATGCCTGTTTCGTCTGGGAAGGCTGCGAGAGTCTTAATTCTGCGGTAGCTTGCAAGTATCTGCCCTCCAGAGACTAAGATTACGAGCGCAATGGCCTTGGATGTTGGAAAATATTTTTTGTAAGATGGCAAAGGGTTCAGGGATGAAATCTCGGGATTGGATAGGAGATTTAATTAAATAGATTCAATTACAGCTTCTTTTCAGGCTCGAAGTATGCAGAGATTAAGGGGAAAATGGAAAATTGGGGTCAATGTGAATATGCATCTAGTTTCAGGACGTGTATTGTTATGTTGTTGTGTTATTGTTATTGTTATTGTTACTGTTATTATATGTTGTATATCGTATGTATGGTGGAAACCAATTTTTGTATTTTTATACGGAAAACAAACAAAACAAATCTCTCTATCTAATTTCAGGACACGTAAGAATTGAGGGTGAAATAGCAATGGTCGTGGATGTTACAATATTGTTCTCAAAGAAGTAGAGAAATAAAATATTCTTCGTCAAGTTCAAATAGAGTATCTAATTAAATAGCTGCTCTTGAATATGCATCTGGTTTCGGGACGCAAGGGTTGGGGATGAAAGTGTAATGACCTTAAAACTTACGATGGCCTTTATATATAGAGTAGGGAATTCAGAAATTATTCTTCCAGTTTAGATAAGAAATTTAATTAAATAGCTGTCCTTGAATATGCATCTAGCCTTGGGGCATAGATTGGGGGGGGGGGGGGGGGGGAAAGTGCAATGGTCTGAAGTTGAAACAATTTTCCTACCAAAATGATGCATTCAGAGATTATTCTTCGAGTTCGGATGGGGAAATTTAACTAAACAGCTGTCGTAATAATTGTAGCTGTTCTTAAATATGCATCTAGGTTCGAGTGACAAAGATTAAGGGTGAAAGTGCACTCGCCTGAAGTTGAAACAATTTTCCTGCCAAAATGAAGCGCTCAGAGATTATTCTTCGAGTTCAGATACGAGACTTAATTAAATAGCTGTCCTTGCATATGCATCTAATTTTGAGACACGAAGGTTAGGGGCGAAGGTGCAATGGCCTGAAGTTGAAATAATTTTCTTAGCAAAAGGGAACATTCAAAAATTATTCCTCGAGTTCCAATCGAAAATTAAACTAAACAGATGTCGTTAATAATGATTAAATGCAATGGCATTAGAACTTACAATATTCTTCGTAAAACGTATAGAATTCATAAATTACTCTTCAACTTAAAACTTAAGATTTAAATAAGAAACCATCTGTCAATGTGTAATTAGCCTCGAGGCGTAATAGTTAATAGTAAAAACAAACTAGCTTTGGAGCTTACAATATTCTTCATAAAACGTATAGAATTCATAAATTATTCTTCCATTTCAGACGTATGATTTAAATAAGAAACCATCCCTTATCGTGTAATTAACCTCCACACTTAACGATTGATAGTAAAAACAAACTAGCTTTGGAACATGAAACATTATCCCCCACATTAAACGACATAAATATCCCTTAAATTTTCCTCCAAAGTAACGTCAGCTGCGTGCTATAATACATTACGCTTAAACGTAATTAATAATAGAAAAGCTAGAGCATTTTAGCTAAGGGAACGAAGTAAGCGATAGATTGTGCCGTCAGAAGGGATTACGAAGATTCTTTAAAAGACTCACCGCGCCCGCACGTTCACCCTTTTATCCTTAGGGGCTAAGGTAATCTTTTAATGTAGCGCCGAGGGAACTTTTTTGTTCCAAACTTTCCCCCACCTTCCCGTTTCTTTTTCCTTCGCCAAATCTTCCCCTCGGTATAGGCAACGATGCGACCATGAAAACTGGCTAGCAAATTTTTTGCCCCCCTTTTTCGCCGCTTTATGTCTGGAGCTCGGATAGACGGAGTGTATCAGTTTTTAATTAATGTAGCGTGGAGCGATTCTTGTTCGTTTTCTGGGCGAGATTCCATCGAACGATCGGAGTCTCGCGGCGCGGCGTTCGGGGATTCCGCTTCAAGTGTTTTAAAAGGGATTACGGGGATTGGTGGGTGGGGCACGTTGGGGGAATTTAGACGGAATCCCGAGAATTAGTCGGCGAATTGGCTCGCGGGTAAACAACCGGCTCTTAGGGGCCGGAATCCGACGAGCGAAAAGCCTTTTACGAATAATTTCGTCGTCAGAATGTCACTTCCTCCAGGAAACAAGTTACGCTGCGCTGCATTTCGTCCCCTTCTCTAAATTGGTAGCATTCGATTATTATTAAATACCTTTATTCGTATTCGACTCGTCGCTTCGTTCGTCGCAATTCCAATCAGTTGCTGCCTGCTTACGGAAACGTTTCGAATTCGTTGATTTTAATCCGAGACGATATTCATGGTTGTTCTTATTCTTGAATGACGACGAAGCGTATACGGAATGCAACATTTCATTTCGTCGTGGTAAAACTGAACGATGCGCACATTTTTGTTGACCGAAACAGGCTCCAAATTTATATATTTGCTCTTTCTGGCAAAATAGAAAATAGTGCATTTTGTCTGTTTTAAATTTCTAGTCTAATTCATTTGAATTACTTTCGTTTATTTTGCATTTCTAGTTCGAATCGTGTTGAATTTGGTTCTGAAAGGGTTGAGGAAAGAATCGAGATACAGAAAATATTAAATTTATTATATAACCCAAACTGTATTTATTTTTATAGCGAAAAAAATTCAAAGTCAGTAAACAGCTATTCGTTTCAATCTAAAAACCAGCAATTAATAATTTCTGCACGAGTACTTGGCATCGAATCAGCAGTAAAGAAAAAATTCCAAAATTCAGCGACATGCAAATGAGATAAAATTCAACAAACTTAAATATGTGGGTATATAATTACAGAATTAAGTTGGGATTACGCAACTTCGACGATTAATTTAGAGTCGTAGAAATGTATTGACCTGAACAGAAACTTCGTACGTTTTTATTTCACAACATTCATCTGTGTTATTTTAGTAAAATAACAGTTTGTAGAATATTTTCCACTTACTAAATCCGAGGTCACCCTTAATCTAAATCTAAAATTCCACGCTCTAAATATCACGTTTGGTATATTTCTGCATTCCATATTTCCCACGCTATGTTCTTCAATTTTCTTTCCTATTTAAATCCCCCATTTATTTAACAAATGCGCTCTCGGTCATTTTTCCTTAATTGCAAAGCGTTGAAAGTCTGACAAAATAATTGCTAGAATCATTTCTACAGCCGTTCTAAAATGCACGGGTCGGTTATAAAAAAAAAACAAGGAAAGAAAAAACGAAAATTCGCCGGCAAACGGCGCGGTGGGAAAAAGAATCAAAAGGTGCTCGTCAGGTTTTTAGCAGCTGTTGCAGGTAGGTCGGGAACAAGGCATTAAAAACAAAGTTTCCCGCGGCGAGGAACATATTGCGCGGCCGGAGCTTTCTATTTGCCAATAAATTTCGCGTCGCGGTCCACCGTCGAATAAAGACTTCAATTATCCAACGCGAAAGCCTCGCGACAGCGGCGATTAGTTTTATTTCGCGAAATTAGCAGCCACGCGGCCTTTGAAATTGCGCGCCCCGCTACGCCGGCTAGCGCAATTTCATTTCATCCCCCCGCCACGCCGCTACGACAAGGAAATAAAAATCAGACTGGACGGAATTGCGCGATTCTCCGCTTCATATAACGCGAAAACTGCGAAACGCGGAGAATCGACGGCGATCTTTCTCGCGAAACGTTATTAGCGCATCGTGGATATTTACGCGTTTCGCGAAATTTAAATATACAGTCAATTACAGAAGTTTAAATACAGCTATAGATTTTAAATAGTGGTGATTTGTTTAACTTTTTCACCGTGGCGCTTAAAAATTAAAAGCACTCCCAATGCACAAGTGGGAATAATTTTTATTTATATAGAAACAGGACGGGTACAAATATTTCGGTACTTTCTTTTTATCTTTGCCTATTTTAATTAATAATAAAAGATCATCGTAATATCTGTTCAACCCCTTGCATTTCTTTCGCAAACACATTAGAGTTCTTATGAAATTAGTGGAACATAAATTAACCCCTTGGCTTACAGTGACACGAATTACAGATATATTCATTAAAGATATGTTCTATTTTCAATACAGTGTTCTTTTTATTCTAGCTTTAGTTTCACTTCGGAAGATTAAGATTCACTAAATACAAGTTACGTGGAATATTTTAATATTTTGAACTGTTACGAGAAGTGTGATCTCTTAATGATAACTTACGTGACTTCAATAATCGAAAAATTGTAAGGCAAGGGGTTAAAAACCCTTAACATGAAAGATTTCCATTACAGCGTTTCATCTTATACTTGTACTATTTTATATCCGCCTGGTAAAATTTTCTTTCCACCCCAAAAACTAGTTCCTTCGGTTGACAATACTTGGCAGAAAGTTAAAGCGACAAACAAGTTTACATTTTGCTGCAGCTCGTTTGAAGTTCAAAGGAAAAAGTGGCGTATTACAAATATTTCTGTTCTCGTTGGGATTTCAATTCTAAACAAGCTTTAAAGGGGAAAAAGTGAAAGCGCGCCATTATCACGATTATCCGGTATTCGTAGTTTCGCGCGATTTCTGTTCTCATTTTGCGGGCTACATTTTTCATTTGCAGGCAGTAAAAAAAATGGGAATTTACAAAATGTGCTGGCAATTTCAGACCTTCAACCGGTACCAATAAAATTTAAATAAACAAAATGCCGTTTACGCGCGGAGGGGTTGCAGCGAAATTAAAACAACGGCTCGTTGCAATTGCGCGCCTGAATAAACGGAAGCATGAAAAAGAACTTTAAGCATGGAAGCTGAAAAACTGCTATGAAAGCTTCACCGGTTAAAAACGTGCTTGCGAATCTACATGTTTTCGCTGAACTCTTCTTTATTATTGTTACGCGTGCGTTACAATAGATGCGTGCGCGTTTATCCAAATCGCAAACGGCAAACTTACACGCGTATAAAATATCTAAACTAACAGGTGTATAAGTATTAAGTGTACAAAATGAATGTGTAAACTATTTCAACTAATACGCGTATAAATATTTAGTGTAAAAGATGCGTGTATGAAATACGTGCATTTGTAGAAATTGAAAATGATATAGCAATTAATAGAAATATTTGTTAGAACGTATATAACGTAATAGACTTAGAATAATTGTATATTTATTGGGTTGCAACATATATTTGTCCTATTTTATTACTGCTTTTAAGAATGTTTAATCAGTAGATTGCAGATCTTTATGCGAATTCATATTTTAACAGCCATAATTAAATACACGAGATCGAAGTGGAAATTATGCGTATTATTTTGAATATTTGATGTCTTTTTACACGTTACACAAATTTGCACGTCATTCTGGATATTTAAATTCTCTGTAAATGCATAAAGATCCGCAGTCTGTCCACAAATCACTGGAAACTTAATTAATTTGCATTCGCAAGCACTTCTTTAATGAGATTTTTGATAACATCCCCAAAACCCAATAATAATTCATTACTTTCTCTGTCGTAAATAGGTAGCAAATGTTTGCTTCGTTTCGCGATCGCAACATCAATTATCCCTTATTGCAAATTTATTAATTTCCCAATGAATTACGAATCCACACATGTAAAACTACCGAATTTCACCTTATTTGCATATAACTGCGCCATACTTTTTACAATTGTACGGGTACCAAGCTGCCATGCACAATAATTATTAATCGTTGCTCTTCGCGTTCGAATGAAAATTCTGGCTTAATCATAATTTCTTTCGTCGCGAGCGCAAATAAAATTCGGCTTAGTGGGAGTTAAACGAACCTGTTGCGAGAACAATGGTGCGCAAAATTAAACTGCATGCCTGTTACATCAGCGTAAATGCTTTCATCGAGGGAAAGAGAGCGATATGGAAGCTGTTTCAACCCTTAATACTCTCGACAACGAGGTCGTCGTTCTTCGAGACGATCGACTGCGACCTTGGAAAATTATTTTTCGCCCAAAAGCAGATCGCGAACTTGCATATTTAAATATTTGTTCGTCTGACAACTTTTAACCCTTTTCTAATGGAAATATTAACGCGTTGAACGAATCTTCGTGCAATTATTAACCCTTTGCACTCTATTCGTTCCGATGCGGAGATATATGTAAATTCTATTATTCAAAGTTAAGGCTTAAGTTTCTTTAATTTTACCATCGCCAAGTCAATTTTCGCTTCTTTGAAATAAAACCACGCTTTTCCTTTCCGAAATACGTAACACGTTAAGCTCCCACAAGAGTGAGAAAAGTGTATTGAAGTTGCTGTTATATTGTATTATTAAAAAACGTTTGGTGGTGCAATTTTCCCATGAATGCATTCGTAGCATCTGCTAATGATGTAACAAGAAGTGCACAAAATCTGCGGTAAATTGTGAATATGTAATTCTCCGTGTTAATCTTCGATATTAACCCTTTCTATTAAATATAATCTTCTATAAAGGATTCTTAATTCTTAAATGAAGTTAGCTTCTTATTAGTATGGTGCCCAAATATTTAAATACTTTGTATTGTTACACTTCAACATATATGAATAATAATAAAATATATCTCTACACATTTAATAAAAGATTGCTCAATTTTTGAGAGAACGATGAGTTTACTTTTCAGCCTGTTCGCTCTTGAAAGGAGGAACTTGGTTTTAGAAAAATAATTCTCACTCATTCGTCCACTCGTGCATTCACTCCGTTAAACCACTAATTATCTTGTATTCTACATACACCTTTCCTTTATACTATTCTATACTATCTCATATTTTAATAGAACTATTTATTTTGTATCACTATTAACCCCCTGGCTTACAATGACGAGTCACAATAGTAGCACGAATTATAGATATATCCATTAAAGATAAGTTCTATTTTCAATATAGTGCCATTTTTATCGTAGCTTTAGTTTCACTCTGAGGTGATTAAAGATCATTAAATACAAATTACGTAGAATATTTATATGTTATGGATAAATATAAGATTTATGGTCTCTTAATGATAGCTTACGTAAGTATAGTAGTTAAGAAATTGTAAGGCAAGGGGTTAATATATCTACTATCCCTGCCTTTAAATATACCTCTATAAACCTATATATCTATTTAATTATACAACTTTTAATACCCCTGTAGAGAGCGTATATATATATATATATATATATATATATATATAAGTACGTTCCTCGTAGCGAAAGGGTTAAAACACGTGACCGAAGGGAAAAGTTCGAAGAGTTGAAGAGAGAAATTTATGCGACCAGCAGATTCCGCGGGTCTATAATCGCGAATATTCGTGCGAGTTGGCGGAAAATCATTTTATCCTCGATCAATGCGGCTAGCCTAAGCGTCGCCGGCCCAAAGCCGATAATCGAAACGCGATCGATCCTTTCATCGATTCACCGGCGAAGCGTAAACGAATTGAATTTGCGTGCAAGCCCCGAGAAGCTTTTCCAAGTTGCCGGCTTATGGCGAATTTAACCGTGATACGCGTTCGATTAACGCGGAGGATCTACGACGGAAACCTCGTGATTCATTGTGGTAGATTTCGCCTACCGGATGAATGCATCCACGAATCGATGCGCGATCTTTGGGGGAACTTAATTTGGTAAAAATTCAGCGCTTTGAGTGCTGCAGAATTTCGTAGAGTCTCTTATGTTTTTGGGAATCGCGGGGATTCCTGCGGCGTTTAAGGATTCTGGGAATTTTCCGAGCGTCTTGGTGCACCCTATTTGCCGCAGGCTCTAAATATTCCAAAATCTCTGCGTTCTTCAGATTTTAGATGCAATCTAGTTGCTTTAAGTGAGGATTCTAAAGTTGTGACGCGATTAGATTGCGAATTTTTACGCGCATTCATATTTTTGCTGACAAAGTTATAGAGGTGGAATTTAAGTATAGTGGTTACAAAAAGTATCTGCATATATATGAATTTTATGTGGATTGTCTCTTTATCGGGTTCTAAAGTGACTGTTATAATTTTGTAATCAGGTTGTAATTCGGTTGCAATTTAAGTTACTCATTATTAGGATTCTTTTCGTAAGCAATGTAATAAACAATTTATATATAGCTGTAATTAATTATTGTATAAAAGGGGAACAGAAAAATGATTAAATTGTTAGGAGAAGCTAGCAGAAATTCAAGATGAGTACTTTTCTGAATAAGTATGGTCTGATCCATTTTGCCTATTATTTATTTCTATTAGCTAAAACAACATTAATTTTCTTGGTTACCTGATATATATTCGGCTCTAATTAATTAGTCTTTATTTAAGTCTCTAAATAAATACAGTAATGTGCAAATACTTTCTGTATCTTCACCATCTAAATACTATAAAGTCCTTTACATTTAGTATTTTGTATATCTAGCTTGTATTACTTTGTACCTATTCGTGTACTCTACTTTTTCTTCTTCTCGTGCATTTACATATTCTACTAATGCACAAATATACACAATTTAATTACAACGATTGAATAACTCGGAATAAGAAAAATGTCGCAGCTAAACACGAAAGAGCTTCCCAAATTCATTGGAAACATCGAAACCAAATGTCCTGTCATCCGTGCATCGATTCACGGGACGATTCGAAACGGGAGTAAATCACGCGTGGGCGAGTATGAATTGTACGCTAGGGCCAAGTCGAAATTCTCTGGAAGTAACAGGGGAATAAAAACGCTATTTACGAGGACAGAGAACGGGAAGCCACACTATGAATTACACGTGCCACGCGACAATGGATCCTTTTTTTCGCCAGCTTCCTGTCGTCTCTTCTACGCCGCCAACCAGCAGAATTCCGTGTCCAATTTTTCCTCCATTCAGCTCCTAACAATCGGCCGGCACCGGGATTGCGCCGCGAAAGATCGAGCGGAATTCGATCGTCACTCGAGTCACGGCATACATAACGATCCTGCGCCGCTTTTATGCGTCCTCCGATCCAACCTGGTAGTTTGCACGATCAACGCAAACGGACACGCTCGAAAATATGCGACTGCGGAACCCGTCGAAACTCGTTGCAACGTTGCCCCCTTTTGTTTCCATATCGTTCGGGTTTGGTTCGTTGTTCGCGAATAATTATCGCAACGTAATTAGAAGCTACGACATGGCAGAGAAGAGCTCGTCAGTTAAAGAAAACTTCTAGCAACACGCTGGTATTTTTTTCTTTTTTAGAATTTTTAGAGTCGCGTTATTATATGGAAAATAAAAATTTAAACTAACTTCCGAGACTTTAATCAAATTTATCTGCACGAACTGTGGCTTTGCGATTCAAATGAAAGAAGAATGAAGTTCGTAGCTTCGATAGTTTCGGAGATAAAGGGACTTTTGCGAAGGCAGTGTTTTCGTAAAAATCGCCGAAATTTGTAAACTTCGAAGGCCTGTATTTTTTAAACAACCTCGTTATCGGCAAAATGATGATTTAAACCGTTCCTAATTTGGCATACTATGCAACATATTTTAATTTCAACAGTATCCCTGATATCGATCTCAAATACCAATCGCAAAGTTTGAAAATTTAGCCGTTTTAAAATGCCAAACACAATTAGCCTAAAATATTGACTACAAATATTGTATCGATTACTAAGAATCACGGTATTGGTATTAAGAAACAAACATATTTATACGGTTGCCACGAAATAAATTCATTATCACTCAAAGGGTTAACTGTATTATTTCCTGATAAACGTCCGATCCTGTCTCTATTCGATAACGCGTTAAAGTATGGAAACCTTGGATTGACGAATGGAAGGGTCACGAGATAGTTGAGCTTGCAGCCGCGCTAATTACTGGCACGCGAGCCCTGATTACCCGCACGATTTGGATGAAACGGGGGGATGAAATTATGAAGACGTGCCCGGTAACTCGGATCTTGGTCTTCGCCTTCCTCTTTCCGACTGGCCATTAATTAAGGGACTCACGCGCAATTACTCCAAACGGAGAAGGTAAAGCCAGACGCAGAAGCGACACGCTTGGCCGCACCTGTACGAATTTCTCTCCGCTTCCGCCATTTGCTCGAGGTAACTGGATGTCTCGTAAAGCAAGGCGGATGTACGGTAATGCGTTCACCTTACCGGTTGCTTCGATAAAGCTTGTCTTTGTCCGTGGAAGCACGTTTGCACGTAATCTTTCACCGCTTTACAATTATCGAGGCTAGTAGCTGCTAAAGATATTGACGATAATTGAAGACGATAAAAATACTGGGGATGTTAATGGAGATATTAAAGATGCGGAAGATGTTAGAGGAGGTTAAAGATGTTTCATAGGACGTAGATGGTAAGGAAGATTAAAGATGTTACATTAACCTGAAGATATCAAAAACGGTAAGGATGTTAAAGAAGACAGAAGATATCGGAAACGTTAAGGATGTTGAAAGAGGCTGAAGATATCAGAAATGATAAGGATGTTAATGAAGGCTGAAGATATCAAGATGTTAACATGTTGAAAAAGGCTGGAAATATTAAAGATCTTCAAGAATGTCGGAGATATTAAAGATGGTAGTAATGTAGGTGCTAAAGATTGCTATAATGAAGGTGTTAAAGGTAGATAAAAATATTAATAATGATTAACAATATTGGGAAATTGAGAATGTTCAAGGATGTCAAAGATATCGGAGATGGTAACGATAAAGATGTTGTAAATGAAGTTGAAGACGTTAAAAATGTTTAACAAAATTGAAAATCAATCAGGGATGTTCAAGAACGTCGAATGTGTTAAAGTATGATAATAATGTAGGCATTAAAAATAGTAACGATGAAAATATCAACATATTTAAAAGTATTGAGGACATTTAGAATGTTCAACAATATCAACGATATTAAACATAGTAACAATGAAGGTGTTAAACGAAGTTAAAGATGTTAAAGATGATAACAACGAGGGTATTAAACGAAATCGAGAAAACTGAGGATTTTTAACAATACCGAACCAATTCAAATGATCAAATAATTATTAAGTCAACTATAACATACCGTCTGCGTCTGAAGAACAAATGGATCTCGAAAAATCCACGTCTCCTCACTCGCGTTAATTAACATTTCGCTTAGACCAGCGACATTTCCACATCGAATCGCGAAAACTAAACCCGGCGACGGATTCGCGCTGACCCGATTCCGTAATATTAAATCGCGCGTTGCCATTCGCATACTTTAGAAGCGACGCGACGAAGCGACCTCGACAGAGGTAAGTTATGGAATTATCGAGCACCGTCCGTTTCCGGCTAAGTGTCTGCGAAGTGTTTGGACTGCCGTTCCGTAATGGAGATTAGAGGCAGGCCGTTGGTATTGTTCCAAACAATTCGAATGACGCCTGTGTTTCTAACCAATCATCATCGCCCTTTCCTTTTCCATTACAATCATGATTATCCGCATTGCGACAGAAACTAAATGATTCCTTTATACTGAATTTATTTCTTATTCCATTCATTTATTTCTCTATATATTTATACATCGTTTTAATACATAATATTATACGTAAGCATAACAGGGGTCATTCCACGCCAAATCGATCACTTTTTTCCCTTGATGTATGGGATTTTGTTCAAATTGAAATATGTGTATGTTGAACATACGCTATAACAAAATTTCTCGGCTTTTAGTGGGCCGATTTCAATGCGCCTTGGCTTGAATTAAAGGGGAAGGTCCCAAGAATATAACCCTATAGCTTTTTGCAGCTAGCCCTCGCAGTTCATTTGTTATAGACAAATATGTATTGCGTCATGGCAGATTACTCAAAAGGTACTTGAGGAAAAATATTAATTTCGCGGCTCCTAGACGACTGATTTTAATGTCCCTCAGCTTAAATTAAAAAAGAATGTCCCAAAGATATTATCCTCTTACCAATTTGCTAATAAACATTGCGGTTAATTTGTTACAAACAAATCTTCCCTATTTTTTGCAGCTACTCAAAAACTATATTTGAGAAGGCTTTAAAAGTATAGGAACAGTATTCCTTGAGCCTTTTTCTTTAATTTGAGACGAGGAGCATTGAAATCGGACATCTAGGAACCGAGAAACTAATATGTTTCTTCGGATACTGTATGAGTAATCTACCATAGCGCGTTATATTTGTTTGTATCAAATGAACTGCGAAAGCTAGTTGCAAAATACTGTAACGTAATATTCTCAGGACTTTCCCCTTTAATTGAAGCCGAGGAACATCGAAATCGGACCACTAATGAGAGCATGTGTACGCGCTCTTCGTAGCGAAAGGGTTAAACTCTTTACTCCTTCTTTCCCTTTAAAATCTTGTCCTCGTCTATTATATCTCTACACTTCTTTGCTTTCCAGTCTTCCAGCTATCCTTCCTCGTATTCTTCTGTTCTCTACTTCTCTTAGAATTTCCAATCCTCATGCTTGGTCATCCGGCATCCCTTATCCTAAATTTATCGCCTTCTTTACGACGCTCGTTCCAGGCTCCTATTTTTCGCAGCATTTTTGCCTCATTTATAACAACGGTCGCATCATCGTAACGCAGGTTTACAATGTATCGCGCAAAACTTACGATTCGCGAGGATTTTATCGCGCGATTTCTACGAACCTGTTGCAAAAGGCGAATCCTGGTGGGCGAGCTTCTTTTAGAGCATCGATAAAGCGGCAGAACAGCGGCCAGTAAAAAGGCATTTTTACGGCGACGTTCTCCCAGAAGGAAGTTCGAAACTGCTCCGGTAATCCTGGCGAACGAGCACGCGAAAGCGTGGCCAGGCGGTCATCACAGGCCAGCAAGCACACGTTCCGCTTTAATGCACTACGGTTTAGTGTTAAGCCGCCTGCCTGCTAATTGCAATTCGCGAATTACGAGCCAAAGAATCGTTTCGCGAGCGACGCTCACGGTAAACTTCATTTTTTCTTCTGTTTTCTTTCTGCGCCCTTTGTTGAGCCCAAAGCTCACCCTTTGCTGTAAGTTCTAAAGCAATGAACAGTAAGAGATAGGCTGCATTCGATTCCATAATAGTTTAGTCATCTGTGCCCTCCTCTCGAAAAATTAATTTTTGTAAGATTGAAAAAACATGTTGGGAATAAGTGGATTGCGGATTTTTATGCAAATTAGTGTTTTTATTAACCTATTGGCTTACAATAACGAGACGCACTGTGAATTATGGCATAGATTCAACAGAAATGTCTGTTGTTAAGCACGACATTTAATTGGGACTCTAATTTTAATCTTGTATTGTAAGATTAGAGTTTTATTAACGTTAGAAATACCGGCGACTAAAATATAGGTACTTATTTGTACCATAGAAATAAAAATGATACACGATAGAAAAGAATATACGATGCGACTGGAATAAATATTTATTCATATTTTACGCATAAAATTACAGAATATTCTTGAAAATGCACCACTGCAAGTTTATATAATTTTTATAGCAAATTAGCATCCATCCATTTTATCTAGCATCCGTCATAACAATAACTTAACGTATTCCTAATTAAAATCATAGAAAGTGTCGACTATTGGGCAGGATTTCTCTCAAACAGCATCATCTTCTTTAACGCTTCGAAACAGTTTTCATTCGTTTTGCTGTTATAAACACTTAAGTCCATATCTTGGAGACGCATTAAAGCACAAACCGGATCTTTTCAAAGGCGTGACTGGCGAAGTTTCAGCTTAGAACCACAGAGTTAACCGAAGGGTTGCAAGTGGAGATAACAACTTGCCCTGTTTATCAGATACATCGACGCTCATGGATTTATGGGAGCGCATCGACACCTGACGCCTCCGTCTATTGTTCGTCTTGATGGATGACGTGATTCGAGGATGGATACTAATCGTTGCCATAGTCTTCGCCGCATTGTGCCGTCTTGCAACGCTGATTGAATCCTAATTGCGAGTTAATCGTGCCAATTACCAGCCACGTAGCTTTCTACAAAACTCTGACCTGCAAAAATTCGAGTAATAAACGTGTTGCAAGTAATGTAACGCTAGGCAATGCAACACGATGCAATGCAACGCAATGTATTAACGTTTGAAACATGGACAAACAAAAAGACGAATCGCATCGTCGACAGAGATTTTTTTCGGGCAAAAACTCTAATTTCCGGCCACGCTACGCTGCTCGAATTTTGCATGGTTCACGGTGTCGCGTTTGATATTCGCGTTTGAACGCGTTGCGACAAAGAAGCAACGTTCCGTCGCCTCTAATTAGCGCCTAGCGAATTTTTCCGTGAGCAATTATGGCGGCAAAGTTAACAATTAAACGCGACGCGTCTCGAATTAACGCGATCCTCTCGCGTATCTGGATATCGACGAGCTCCCTTTTGACGTTTGCGAGAATCTCGCTGCAACAAGGCGCGAAGAAATTGCGAGCAACGTTGAAGCGTGGCGTAATCGTGCCTCGGGATACGCTTTATAGGAAATCGAGGATACTTCCTCTTGCGGAAGACACTCGAGTGAATTCCTTTCGCTTCCTGCCAGGACGTAATCGCAATTTCGTCACTGACTTTCAATAATAAGATTTAATACGACGTTTCTTATTTATACTCTTCAAACCCTAAAATTGTCCCCCAAATTTGTGTACATATATTAAATACAATATTAAAAGAGTCGTAATAATTATCTTCAAAGGATCCCAACCAATATTTCTGCAATTTTCCCGTCACGCGAATTTAATCGATAAACCTACAAAATTATAATTGCATTAATCTTCCAAGCCCTGAAATTTCTGTGTGTTAAATAAGAAATTCGAATAGTCGTAGTAATTATCATCAAAGAACCCCAACTAATATTTCTGCAATCTTCCATTAACCCCAAATTAATAGATAGAACTTACGAATATTAATTGCACTGATTTTCCAAGCCCTAAATTTACCCTCCAAAATTTCTAACAATCGTAAGGATTATCATAAAAAACCCCAACTAATATTTCTGCAATCTTTCATTAACCCCAAATTAATAGATAGAACTTACGAATATTAATTGCATTGATTTTCCAAGCCTTAAAATTACCCTCCAAAATTTCTAACAATCGTAAGGGTTATCATAAAAAAACCCCTACTGATATTTTTGCAATCTTCCTTTAATCCCAAATTAACAGATAGAACTTATAAATTTTAATTGCACTGATTTTCCAAGCCCTAAATTTACCCTCCAAAATTTCTAACAGTGGTAAGGACTACCATAAAAAAGCTTCAACTAATACTTTTGCAATTTTCCATTTAACCCCGATCGAATCGATAGGAACTAACAAATTTGTATTGCGATTTCCCGAGCTCGCGGCAAAATCTCAACCCCAGATTCGCCGAAGCGTATCAATTACCTACGCGTGTGTTGAAGCAGTTACCGCTGCATCAATTAGGAGCGGGGAAACAGCTGAGGTCCGGGCAAAGGTTTGCCCGCTATTCGAAGAAAAATATCATTCCCAAGCCCTAGCTGGAAGCGACCCTTGAGCCCGCGTGTGGAAGATAAAAAAACAGAAATTCGAATGGGGAGATGGGGGAAGCGATTCTATCGTTAGCTGACTCGCCAAGACCTTAGAGCGTGTTCCTTTCATATTCAGCTATTATTTGACGGAAACTGTGGGGGGGGGGGGGGGGGGGACGGGGATGGAACCGCTGGAATTTCCGAGCGGGTCGCCGCAACGGTGCTCGCAAGAAGGATCTCATTAACCCGATTGTAAAAGCAAGAGAAGAACGCTTTGATTTCTCAGCCTCTCTCTTCCTTTGTACCGGGTCAATACCAAAGATGTGCTAGAAAACGTATTTCGTCGCGCTTTTCCTATCTTTTTTTAGTATTTCACTCTATCTAGGCCTCACACTTTTTGCAAAAAAAAAAGAAAAAAAGAAGAAGACTCCCGTATTACGATTCTCGATTTCATACAGCGCTTTCAACTTTAACAACTCGTTCGATTGAACTGGAAACTTAATTTCCTTCGATACTTTCTATCTTGCAACGTGTTTCCTCTTTCAGGAGCGAATCTACAAGAGGAACGTTAAATGAATCGCAAACAAAAATGATTAAAGTACACGGAATCATTTGATTTCGTTATACCCTTTTTAAATATACTGTTTCATATTAAATTAAATATATCAAATAAATTATATTAGATATAATTAAATAGAATTAGTTATAGAATATTAGTAATAGAATAATTGGTAATATATTGGCAATCAAATAACAATAGAATAATTAGTAATAGAATAGAATTAGTCTTGTTATTTATATTTGTATCGCCTTCTTATGCTTCCTCTAAGACCACTAGGGTAAATTTACCACGTACTGCCACATTATGGTTCGTACGTAACTTTATTTAACTATTTTAGTACGTGTTTAACATAAAGATCGTTCCAGTTTGGAACATACGATTGTTCGACCGCTCTTTTATTTGTGAACATGTTTTTTATATGTTCAATATAATAAATTCATTACTACGTAATTGAAGATGTACAACAAAGCCCAATGTCCTTCGTACCGTCACTTGAAAGCTTTTTATTTAAATAGAAACACGTTTTCACATATAATAACACGTCAGTTTGTGTAACAGATATAAGATGTATAATAAACGTCGCGCCTTACCGAATTAACACACGTTCCATACTTTATACTTATATTGGTCACGTTTTAATGTTCAACAGCACATTTACTTTCTAATATTTATTTACAAATATTAAGTGTAAACGAATATACAATGGCTATGCGTTGTTACGTCAATCGAAGTCCAAATTTAGCATGAACATTTGTTCGCTTACGATTCTTTATTATCTAATTTACTTCGCTATCAAATAAACGAATTCAAGTGGCAGTTATAGGAACAGTGACAGTACGTGGGTCATTTACCCTAATCATTACTATAATTACATTTATCGCTACTTTTTTCGCGCCAAAGTCGGTCATCCGCTGTGCCAGTGTATTCAGTGATTCGTTTCGCTGTCCCGTCGCAATCGATCGTTCTCTATCAATGCATTGCAGTCCGGTATTCCATCAATTCCTGAAGCAAGGGTCACCACTCACTTTGACGAACTACGCGCCGTACCCTAGGAAATTGCATTGCCAATAATTTTCACGAAACGCGGCTAAGACGAGGGTCAAGTTTACATCCTAGTTACTCGAATTTCTCCCAAGCGAATTGATATTTCCTCTCCATTGCTAACATCGACGTTTTTCACGTTGCGCGTCGTTAACGACGCGTTTCACACGGAATCGATATTCCGTTGAGCCGTTGCCACGCGATTCTATTTCGAAGTCGTTAAGATGCGAAGCGTTTCGCGTGGAGAGTCGCGACACTTGTAGGGCAACGCGTGCAAAAGTGGGAAAAGGTTTTCCATTTCACGGCGGTGGTATTGGCGAACTCGCGACAACGACGTGGACGAAGATTAAATGGCACGTATCGAGGCAGGGAATCTTTTTACTCGCAAGGGCAAAAGGATCTCCGTCGCCACAATGGAGGCGAGTTCGAGCTTACATCGATCCGCTTCTTGTCGCGCGCCACGGCTTCCGCCCGCGAAACTCGCCCCGAAAGTTATTCGACTGGAAACCGATTCCTTGTCGCTCGTCCGCGATCGAACTCTCTGCTTCTCTGCAGCGAATTAAACTTCGATAACCGAGCCATCACGGATGAAATGATAAACAGGCTGCGGAAATTTTGTTGCGGACAGATTCATCGTGTCGAAGAAGAGTTAAGAATGCGGGCGAATTTCAAACCTTTCGCTGGCGACTAATAGAGCGAACTTAAAAGGAGAGTTTAGAGTGAAAATATTCGCGGTGTTTAAATGGAGTTAACCCTTTGCCTTACGAATTTTTGAAAGATTATTTACTAGTATGTTGGCTATGTTTCATCGTAACACGGAGTCGAATGCAAAACACTAAAATATTATACTTAATTTGTACTTAATAGTCCTCAATCTTACCATATTACAAATTGTAATGAAATTAATTAAAGCGTATTAAAAGATACAGCGTGCTTTTATCGTAATTAGTCTATAGGTAACAGCACGAGTGTAACTCGTTGTTATAAGGCAAGGGGTTAATTTTGTTCTTATTGAGTAGTAACTGTATAGTATATAATACTAAATACACTTATACGATAAATCTTCCTGAGTAAAAGAAGACGCAAAAAGAGATCCAAAGTGTGGGAAACTTATTAGTTGGACAATATAAGAATTGCGATGCAGTTAAATGAAGGAAGGGAATAATGATAAATGTTGAGTGTTAAATCAAATATTCTAAGACCGTATGAAGCAATTAGAAGAGAAGATTGCTTTTGCATTTGGTACAATAAAACGACAGAACGCGTTGGATAATAATAAAAGGAGCACAATTGTATAATCTATAAATCGTACAATGCATGGTATATATTTTATCTCGTATTAATAATAGCAGCTCTTCTTTATTCGTTTTATTCCCAATTTTAAGATAGCGTAGCAACGAAAGGGTTAAATACACGATGTCCAATTTTAATCGTTTCTTGGTGTTTAACAAGTACTGGAAAAATAATTCGAATTCTTGTATTTCTCCAAAGCAAACGAATAAAACATTTGATCCCTAATTACACGCGACAATGAATACACATTGCATTCGTGCATTTCTGCAACAAATTCGAACTACGATCATATCTCCTATCCCAGTGCAAACATTTCCCATAGGGCAATTTTTAATTAGGCTATCAGCCGATGCGTCTCACCCTGAAAGCGTTTAAGTAATTCATGGGACTCGTGGCAAAAGTCGCAACGCAGCGAACGAGCACAGGTAAATCTACTTGTTCCTGAACGTCGCGTCGTAAACTTTCACCGATGGTTCGAGAGCTCGTTAAAAGGATGAATCCCCGCCGAGAATCGTCTCGTCAAATATCGAGCAGCAGCAGCAGCAGCAGAAGCAGCAGCAACGTCAGGATTACCCGTAAAGTTTCCGCAAACGAAGCGGCGAGCCACAGGTTAATCGTTTAATTAATACTTGATTATAAGACACACGTTTCGGGTGCCGAAACGTGGATACACGTTTTCGCTGCTTCTCCGCGTACACACACACACACACACACACACTGACACTCAAAGAGGTGAAACTCTGTTTCGCAGAGGATCCTTCAGACATTACGAAATACGTGGAGAGTCGGCGGGAAAGCAGCAGGAAACGACGAAGCGGATTGTAGCGGTGGGCAAGGATCCGTATTTACCGAGAACTTCTCGCGTTTCCACGGTTTAATTAACGACGCGTCGGCAACGGGACACTGTGCTCGCCAATAGTTTACGAAACCCCCGAAATAATTTCCTACCTGTGTCTGGAAACACACTGTTATTTTCTTTCCACTTAGGTTTCATATTCCCGGTTGATTCGAAGTTCCTTTCACCGCGACGAAGTTCGCGAAACTGATCGAATCATAGTAGAGTTGAGCAACGAACTGATTAACTTCGTTAAAATGAATATCCGCGCATAAGTGAGTCGGCTTTATTGAGAGTTGCGTCGTTTGAAGACCAATTGGATACATAAATGTAGCTGTTCCGTTCCAAACGGAATCCTAAATTTCCGACCAGCACCGCACCAATTAGACGCCGCCCCTTCCGTAAAGACATCGCATCGGCCGTTTAAAGGTGCGAAAAGGTCCTTCAAAGGAGCCTACTAGAAGGCAAAACGACACACAACAATTCTACACTTCGCCATTTACACACTACACGGCAAAATTTGTACTCGACTCCACCGCAATATCTCTATCGTTCACGTTAAAATATATTCTTGAATTTAAGTAATGTTCAATCCTCATTACATCAAATTTACCCTTCGACTCCTTCCTTGAACAACTTCATTCGACTTACATCCGCGTCATTTATTCGTCGCTAACATTGCCGACGCTGTGACGCCCACACAGTAGCATTAAGATATTGGGTCGCGAAATTTCGCGACAACTTAACATGTTTCAGCGTCAAATTGATTTTTCGCGTGATTCATTTACGGTCACCGGTTCGCGTAGCGGTATTTCGTTGGCTGGAATTGTTACCAGGCTGGGACGATTATTTTCGCCGGTGTTTTGTTGTATTTCAAAGTAACTCTGCAACCAACCAAGTGCTTGGGCGTAATTCATCGTAACGTTTGATCGAAAAAAGAAAAAAAAATGCACGAAAATACACGAACGGCGACGCAGTTTTACGAATTACATAGAATTGTTTTCGATCGTCCGGTGGGACGCGAGAGCGGGAGATTTCGCCAACCGTATCAACGTTGAAAATATTTTATAAATGCTTTTCGCGCATCCAGTTTACCGGCCCGTTCGTTGTTACAAAAATATAAACGGCGAGTTCGAATAGTAGCTGTTGCGAGCTATTTCTCTATTTTGTTCGCAGCTTGCAGTTGCGTTAAAATACAACAGTGTTTTTGTTACCAACGGACTGCAGATTTTGTTGCAAGTATAGGTAACAGATAGACGCAAGCATAAGTGAATTAACCCTTTTGCTGCCGGCATCTTGGAACCGAAAACAAAACGCGTAAATTAGGGTAGCATTTATTGATATAGGAACAATATAGGTATAAATATTTAGATACTCTAGATAATTAATTGTATCGTAATGATGATGTACCAATAATACCAGAAATTATATTGTGCTATAGAAAAAATATACGTATACTTCTAACAACTATCAGTTCAATTCTTGAAGGCGCATATACATGTTTATGGCAGTGAAAGGGTTAAAACACTTATTATATGTTACCTTTTACACGTTGAGTGCTACACTTGAATTTTACTTTTTAATCTGATTTGCTCGCTTTTCGTTGCTTTCCTTCAACTAAATCAAAAGGAATAAATAATATAATTTTTCATCAATTAGAAACAAACATATGATACACCACACACTCGTCAAAACATTAAATAAACATATGATACGCCACAGACTCGTCAAAATATTAAACAAACATATGGTACACCGCAGCCTCGTCAAAATATTAAACAAACATATGATACATCACACATTCGTCAAAACATTGAACAAACATATGATACATCACACACTCGCCGAAATATTCGAGACAATTTTGTTCGTATCACGTGGCATTCAACGTGTTAATTCTTCGTTACCTATATTTATACTTTGTTGGATTCTTTGATACATCTGTAATCTTCTAGAATTTCTGCAGCATAAATAAAATGACGTTAATATTTCATCAACTTCCACGCAATTTTTCTGACTCCAAAATATATTCACAGATATTTGAAGCTTAGGATATTTATGCTTACGTACGTAACCGATGAAATAGATTTAATTTTTCATTACGAAATGATGAATACGCCGGAACATCCGCGGCCTGGCTATCATTTACGATGTTAGCGGTTTCGAAATGAATATCCGAATAATTTCCATCGTACACGCGAATCGCGCAAGCTTGTTAATGAGAATATATTATGGCAACACGTCAAACATTGTTCCTGGCAATAATGTTTCTCTGTCATTTGGTTGCCGTATCACGTGGCAATGCACTAAATACAAATTAATACCATTTCACTGTGAGCCCGCTTGCAAATCATTTTAATCAAAGGAAATATAGACCAGGAGCGTCGCGCACAGCCACGTTAAATTTGTATAATCTTCGCATCTGCAAAATTAATATTTTCGTTCTATTGAAATGGTTAATTTTAGGATCTTGTGTTGATCAGACATTTTTCTACTATTTTCAATTTCCTTAACACCTTTCATACAACGAGTCACAAAGTTATTGACAAGATGTAAAAAATGTAAAGGTAATAAAATGAGCTTTTGGATTTTTTAGTTAGGAAAATGTGGAATTTGTAGGTTAAACATTCAATGTTCAAAGATATAAGACTAAATTATTGTTGTCGATGATAGTTTTATCAGTTAGAGGCCTGAATTATACGCCTTCAGATAAGAAATATAAGAATTGAATATAGAATATTAGAATATAAGAATTTCATACGTTTGTTGAATCTTCGCCTGTGCTAATAATTAACGTATGATAAAAGCATACGTATTTTTTCTCTTTAATAGTGTTTTAAGGTGAATTTCCTATCTATCCTAACTTTTTCCCAACATTGATTTGCAGTCAACAACAACAAACAATAAAATCTTGACATAAACACACGTACAATAGTGAAAAATTGAACAAAACAAAGTACCAAATTTTACACCTTTCGCACATGTTTTCGTTTTTGCTTTATGGTAGAAAAATGTTTTAGTTTCCAATACGTTTGCATTGTGTGCATAGAAGAGATTTGCACTGTCATCGTAAATGCTATAGCAACGTAAAGATTATAAAATTGAGTATTCCGTTTTATCAAACTACTTTGTGTTCAACTTTCCCCTATTTGTAAATTAAAAGCGAAAGCTTTTGAAGCGAATGATTTGCCTTTAAGTATCGAGGTATCTATTTATTTCACAATGCAGCAACGAAAGGGTTCACAAAGTAGTATTCGTTTCCGTATCTCCGCTCCAGTAAAATTTTGCAACGGCAACGAGGGGCCTTGTTAAAAGCAAAACGGATCCGAGTAATTCAACGACGAAGTGGATCGTAAAACGGCGACACGTCGCGCGGACATTTTAAATTTTTCACCCCGCATCCGTGTGTATATATACGTATATATCGCAGCTGCCGGTTGCATGAAAAATTTCTCGCCGTAGATTTCCTTCTACCTAAAACAGTTCGAGAGAGAAATGTGCCTTTTCGCGAACTGTAGAAAAATACACACGCGGAATTTCGTATCGTTTTTCTCCGCTACTTTTATACCTTTACGCCGTGGAAGAGGACGGTTAGCTAAGTTCGCGAAGTTCGTGAAAAATTATTCAAGCGTCGAGAAATACTCTCGACGATTCGGAAAAAGAGAGAGAGAGAAAAAAAAAATATAAAATCCGGCCCGTTTCTCCGCTCTCGAGTTATTAAGAGTGAATACCGAATCCCGAGGACTCGACGATGTGACTGGCGACAAACAAGAATTAAAAGGGAGAAAGAGGAGAAGAATGTGTGCAATTAAGGAAAGAAAAAGTGCTGGTTGATTACAGTTTCAACGTTTATCGGTGCTCGAGCTTCCCAACGACCGTCCACTCGTTTAAAATTCATAACGCGCCACTCGAAAATCTACGCGTCTCTCAATGACTTGTTTTACCTCAGCTCGTTGCTCCCCTTTCCGCGTGTTTTGTCTCGACGGTGCTCCAAGTCCGCTGTTTTTAACCCATTAGTCGGGCAAGTTTGAGAAAGGGCGAAAACAAGCTGCTATGTTTCGCGAAAGAACAACGTTTCACGGTTTACTTTGCTTAACCGCCAGGTCCGGAACGGTTTCCAAGCGTACAGCTTTCCTTCGTCAACTTATTTCAATTATCTCCGCGGCAATTATTCGTTAACCCTTTCGCTTACAACGACGAGTCACACTCGTGGCTCGGCGTAAAGATAAATTCATTAAACGTAGGTTTTGATTGCGATACAGCGTTATTTTTATTCTACCTTTAGCTTCCCTTCAGAAGGTTAAGAATAACTGAGTACAAATTATGCAGAATATTTTTATATTTTTAATAAATATGAGAACTATGATCTGCTGATGATAACTTACGTAAGTATAGTAGCTAACAAATTGTAAGGCAAGGGGTTAACTATGAAATCTCTCGGCTGCCATCACTTTTGCGTCAACAAATTATTAACCCTTTACCAGTGAGCATATATATTAAGTATGGGATAGGCCACTCGTTTATAGGGAACGTCATAAATTTCAAACAGTAATACTGACCATGTAAACAGCAGACGTGTTTTTACACCCCTCACGATTTAAAGTAATGACCTTAAGAATTATATTTCATACAATCATTAAAATTGATAAAGTTAACCTTCTATAATACATCTGGCTTAAAAGTTGCATTGAATTATTACAAATTTTCCGTGACTTTCTATAATACATTTATTTCCATTTTATTATTGGATCGTATATCTTTTGTATAACTTAATGCTGTTTCCTGTCTCATTATTATACTGGGTGAATCAATAAGGACTGCTATCTAAAATGATGCGTTGCAATAAAAAGGGGTTGCTGGATATTTTGGACAATTTACGGCACGAAAAGATCAAAAGATATTTAATCAAAGAATTTCATTAAACGCAACATAGTTTACATAAAGTATTTTACATTAATTAGAACAGTAAATAACGAGTTAGTTCAGATACCGGTTCTTATTAACTCATCTTGTGTATTACGCTAAGATTATTGGAACAGTGTATCCAAATATTTACGTTCTTAATGTTTACATATTAAATATACTATAAATACAATTTAATATAATAAAAGTTGCCTTCAGCTGTACACTGAAAATGGTTCCAACTTTTACATGCCGTGCTAGAAGGGTTAATCGTGGATCTTTCACGCGTTAAACGATAAAATCCTCAATTTATTCGTGTGCCTAATTAATCGATAGCCAAATGCAATCGATGTCAAAGCAAACACAGCGCGGCGCGACCGCTTTTTACACGGTAACGTTTTTACACGCGAGAGGAACAATTCTACCAATTACCAATCATTTCTATCGATAGTTCTCGAATGGCGGGCGATAATCGAATGAAAACCGCGATGCAACAACGCGGAGCGTTGACATTAATCGAAAGCCGAACCAAAAGAGACTAGGAACGCTGCAAGCCGCAGCCAGCAAGCCAGAAAAAAAAACGAGGAATCAGAGAGAAAAAGGAAGCAAAGCGATGCAACAGAAAAAAATTGTTCCACGTGGTTTCTTTTTTTTTTTTTTTTCGTTCTTTCTTTTTTCCTGCCCGTTGCGTTCGAAGGTCTGCGACGTTGAACGACGAGTCGACGTGGCGTTTAATAAAAGTGACATCGCGCGGGGGCGGTGGAAATGAAAGCGCGCGAAACGCGACGGGACCGCGTTGCTTTTATTTAGAGGGGCTCGAGTGTCGTCAGCGACGGGAAACGGGGTGGAATCCGTGGCAGTTTGAAAGCCGTGTCATCGGTTGGATTTCATTTTTCCGCCTACGCGCGCCACTTCCACCGGAAGCTTCTTAATCTTCCCGGAAACCAATTCAACCCACGGCTCGAGCGAATATTTTTCCTAGCTTTCAAACAACTCGTTTAGTAAGCGAAATTATGAAATCGAATTGTTGCCCATTGCTGCTGTACCACTCGTTGTTATTTCTAGTGTTTTATGTTACCTCAATTCATGTTCGTACTACCTATTTCTTTCTGTTATTACCTATACAAAGATATGGGTTTTTAGGAAGATAGGATTTGAAACGAATATTTTTTCTAGCTTAGGAAGAACTCGTTTGGTTATCAAAATTGTAAGGATTATTAGATTATCATCCATTATTGTACTACTCACTGTTGTTTCTATTATTTTCTGCTATTTTAATTCAATTTTCTATCTCGACTCAGTGTCATTATTATTTAAATGCAGCTGAATTACGATTCGTAAACTAATAAATAAATATAAAGGTATAAATTGTCATAATGATTCACAGTCTAGTCATATCGATTCCCCAATAATAATTAATTTAGTGAGACTGTAAAAACAGAGACTGTATAATTGCGTTGTGTTTGCATTTGTCTATATAAAAATTATCCACAGCAACCCCCTTAATTACCTTTGTACTTTTACTACCTTCATACTTATACCTAATTATCTTTATAGTTATACTATTACCTACCCACCCTTAACAACCATTTCTTTCACTCTAAATAAAATTCAAGTTATGGAGGGTTAAATTCTTAGAAGACCACTGCAAATACCGTCAATTCTACCCATCGCAAAATCAACTAAAACTCGAATATTAAATGTTTAATATTTTTCTAAGACTACTCTAACCCCGGCGATTCAAGTGTGACCTTATTTCCACCAAATTTTCACACAGCAAACGATAAAACAAATCACGCTTAGATCTCTCTATATTTTTCTATCGATATAAATCCAACGCGCTGTGTAGAATCTATCAGCTATGCAAATTATTTCTCACCCGTCGATTCCGCTGCATAGTTGAATGCAACTAAAGCAACGAGCGAACGCCCAGAAGCATTCATTCTTGTTCCGGAGAAGACTCGGATCTGCAAGTATCGAAGCGTTAACGATCAGCGACTGGGAGGGCGAGTTTCCTCGATAAATAACAAGCAACCAGGCGTCGAGCAATTTTCCCCACGATTAATGATTGCAGACGCTGATATTGATGAACTTGCCGCTTTCGCCCGCGAAATCATGGACGCGATCGGCAGCTGCTTTCGCAATCTACGCGATGATTAATATCGTGTCGCTGAAATGCCAGCCTAGTCCTTTTCCCATCTCTTCTCTCTCTCTCTCTCTCTCTCTCTTTCTCTTGTTTCCATGGAGAAATATTTTTAAAGAGAAAGAGAGGAAAGTGGACGGTCGATTCGCTGCTGGATTGCCTAATGGTATACTCGTACGCTCTGCTGGAAAATCCTCGAGCAAAGCGGATTTTCTAACGCGCTAATGGCTGCCTCTCTTCCGTGTTATCATACGTCTAATGGAATATCCTTGCAGGAACGGGTTTCAAATTCTTTGTGCGACGCGATGAAAGAGACGAGATTCATCGCATGGCGAAATAGGCGAGGATTCCAGGCGAATGCGATTCAACCCTTTCTCTCTGCAGCGGATTTTAATAAGAGAATATTGGGTGGATGTCCCGATTACTATCGCTTTAAGCTTATCTTTTTAAGCAACTTCGTTTCGTTATTTCGGTAGAAGTTATTTAATCGTTTCATCGCTAGACTACGGATCTTTTAACTTATAGTTAAACATATACACGTATCTGGTGATTTTACGAGGCAACAACGACGTTTTTATAACATAACGTAACATTGAATAAATAAATAATGGATGTAAACGAAATGAATTAATATAACAAGTAAATAACACGGAACGAAATGAAATTCTTGATAGATTCCGAGATACAAGCATTTTTATAATATACTATTTCAGCGTAAACGTTATATGTTATAACATATATATTATATGTTATATATATGTATTAAAATTTAATTTCGGAAGTATTTTCCCTTGCAATGATTGCCTCCTTTGAACGTCAATTAAACGTAACTGTTCGTTGATGCAAGATCGCGAGGTAAACACGAAAGGAACATTATTCGCGCGTTCCTTCCGTCACGTTTCACGCCGAGGGAACGTATGAAGACAGGCAAGAAAGGGGTGGATAGAGGCGGAGAAAGATCAATCACGGGAATAGGGTAAGAGCGGCGCGGCTTACAACTTAATTCCGCGAGAGTGTGACGGCCCTGGCGATAGTGAACTCCGTCCTTTCACCTTCATCTATTTTCGGATTACAGCTACGTCACGTCGATCTCGTTCGTTTGCCACGATTCACGATCTACTCGTGCTCTTTGGATTCACCGTACCCCAAGATTGCGGACTTTAAATCTTTTCCGCGCTGGAATTTTATACACGAAAAGCATCTCCGTCATCAGAATTTCATTGTTAAAGGCGGAGATAGTGGTCGCATTATTCGGTGGAGCGTACAATTAAGTGATCACACGATTAGATAGTCACAGGAAACGGTGGTCGCATAGTTAGGAAGTGATTACACGATTAGGTCGACGTAATGTTAGGTGGTTGCGGGATTAGGTAGTCGCAGAAGCCGATGGTCACACGTGTTAAGAAGTGGTTACAGGATTAGGTGGACATATAATTAGGTAATCATGCTATTAAGTAGTCACACAAGAATGTGACTACTTGAAATGATGGTCACAGGATTAGGTGGACACGTAATTAGAAACTCACGCGATTAGCTAGCCACAGAAATCGATGGTCACACGTGTTAAGAAGCGATTGCACGATTAGATGGACACATAATTAGGAATTCACGCCATTGGATAGTCACAGGAGGCAACGATCGCACCGAGGGGTGGTTACACGATTAAATGAATACATAATTAGGAGCTCACAAGATTAGATAGTCACAGAAAACAGCGATCACGCAAAAGGATGATCACACGATTAGGAGTTCACACAATTAGGTAGTCACAGGATACGGTGGCCACACAGTTAGGAAATGATCACACTATTAGGTTAACACAGAAAACATTGGACATACGATTAAGTAGCGATAGGATTAGGTGGTCCCACAAATAAATGGACCACATAATGAGATTACCACACAAAGGGATGGTTACACAGTTAAATAGTCATACGATTAGAATGTGACTACATGATTAAGTGGCCGCATAAAAGGATGGCTACATAATTAGGTGATCAGATAACGGAATAACTACACGATTAGGAGTTGGTCATATGGTTAGGTGAACACGCACAAACCTAATCACATGATTAGACTGTAGCCACGCGATTAGGCGGTCGCACAAATGGAGGCCACGCAATTAAGTGGTCACATCAAAGGTTGGTCGCACGTCTAGGGTCTCATACGTCAAAGCGATCACACAATTAGGCGGTCATATAATTAGAAGCTGGCCACGCGATTGGCTAGTCGTACAATTAGAAGGTGGCCACACGATTAGATGGTCGCACATAAGGGTGATCGCACGATTAGATAATCATATGCAGAAGCGATCATGCGATTAGGTGGTCCCACGATTTACAGATGGCCACAGGATGAAATAGTCGCGCAGTAGAATGGTCGGATAATTTAGGGATGGCCACAGGATTAAATTAAAAAAATTAGAATTAATAAAACAGGATTAAGAGAAGAATGGCCAAATATAAGAGTATATTACGCAATTAGGTGATCGTGCAAAAGGTTACTCGCGCAGTATGAGGTTATCACAGGTTTCGGAGGCGGTCACACAAAAGAATAGCCGCGCGATTAGGTGCTCGTAGAAGCAAGTGGTCACGCGATAAGTTGGCCACGCGATACACAATAAAGCGATCACATAACAAAATGCTTACACGACAAGCCAGCCGCGCAATAAGGTAATCGCATTACACGAACAAAATTTTATTTCTCCTCTGAGAAAGAGTATCGATTTACCCCGTTGCTGACCGTACGCAAACCGAAAGAACAAAGCAGGAATAAAAGAGCGCGTGTATTGATACAAACGCAGAGAAACGAGAGTAAAATTTAGCGACACCGTGTGTACAGAAAGAGAGCACCGCGAAAGAGAAACGAAACAGAGGAGCTGAGCGGAATAATGGATCAGAGATAGCTGGTGATCGAAGACGATCGAAATCGCTTGTACCGTGGAATCCGTAAAGGCTACGATTAACCTGAGCTGGCCAAGTTATATTTATCGCGGTCGTGTGCAGGGATTACGCGCTATTAGCATATGTATTTACTCTCGCGAAACGGTGATTTTTCTTCCACGGACGATCGCCTTAATCGTCGACGATTAATTGCACGGCAGGTGGAAATTAATTGACCAGCCGTTTCCCGATGGAATTGAAACGATATCAATGGACTGTGCATTTTTGTGCACTTGTGGGAAATTTAGGAGAACAGCGCGGGATGCGCATGCTATGCAATCGATTTGCTAGTCAAAACTGTCTTAACTCGTTCATTAGTGCATCTATTCTACTTATAGCTACTTCATAATTTTTAACAATACCTCAAATCCTTCATACCTACCATCCTAATACATTTTACACCGTTCACGTAAATATACGACTTTTTTTTCGTAAATTTGGAGCTGAGTCTATGTGTATTGCTTGTTACAATTGACACTAGATAAATGGGATCTAAACTGGAGATTATTACACCTTCTAATTATTCTAACTTCTGATGTACTTTGGATAGTTTATATGCATATATATGAGTTTATCTTCCAGCCTCTTTGATTTTGAAAAAGAGACTTATTTTTACAATAATACTATACAGTAATACTCGTGCACTCACTCCAATAAGCTGCTATTATCTTATATTTTACATACACTTTTGCTTTATATTATTGTCTCTCATATTTACTTACCTATTTATATTATACCACTATTAATATATCTACTATTGGATAGCTTATATATTTTTGCATCTTATATGCACCGCGTATTTTTTCCATACCGAAAATTCCCATAAATGCATCAACGTCCGTAGACTAATTATTATACTCCGTTTTAATTTCAGCAAAGCTTTAAACGCATCCCCTGCTTATTTCCACAAACAGTAATACAAATGAAACGCGAGCATTTAACGTAAAAATCTTTCCAAAGCATCGAGTGAAACGTAATCACGTTTGGCAAAACAGTATCTTGATTTCTTCGTCGCTGATGTTAATCGAATATCAACATAGAGGTGTATAATTAATGCGAAATCAGTGATCCGATGATTTCCAAACCATTTGACGAGATTCACCGTTGAGTCTGGCAAAAGCGGGCCAAACAGGGCCCGACGTAAACGAAAAATCATATTAATCGCGACCAGTGTACAGCCATGAATAAGTTACGTTCATGAATAATTCTATGGCAATTTCCCGTGGCGGGCAACGCGATACATCGTTCGAAGAGCGTTCGCCAGTCATAATAGGAGACCGCCGTCGACAAATTGTTTCAATAATCGATATCGTCAGCCCATGGTTCACGGCTATAACGATCCGCCCCTGTTCACGGTCACTTCTCTCGCCTAGTGCTATCACGTTTTTGAAAAACAGGAATGAATCCAGGAACAACACATGTAAAAATGCATACATTTTTTAATCTCCCTTTAGACCAGTGACGAGCAAAACGAACGAAACAATACATAAATTACAATATTTAAAAGATCAAACAGAGTTTTATTTAAGGTCCACTCTTTTAGTTTCAGAATTTGCGTAAGCATTCGGAGTCCAGTTATAAGGTAAAGGGTTAATAGTACGCAACTCATTAATCCTTTAATACTTAAATTGTTCTTCAATTTGTGGGTGAAAGGTGATCAAATTTTATTATATTAATTCACAATTTATCGTGTCGCATTTCCTATGTTTTCAATATTGTATATAAAACGTTCGCTAAACAGGAAGTACCACAAATATTTGGAGAAACAATTTAATTTCGCTGTTGTTACACGGTGTATGTCTAAAAAGTTTCTCAGAATATGACACAATTAATGTGTTGAAGAGGCAAGAAATCGATCGAATCGCTAGAAACACGTTCCCCTTTTTACCATGCAGAAAAATTACTGACCCCGGTTCCGCGATCCGAATAGTTGTATTACAAATTAAAGCAGCATTCGTTAGCTGGTACTGCAAGATAATGGCGACCCTCGTTAAAAGTTTCTTCGATCTTTTCCCAGATTTAAACAATGGAGTATCAGTTTCTCGCGTTTCGGAGCTTCTTCTCTCCTTCTTATATCTTCTTGGCAAGTTTCTTGCAGCGATGAACTTTTCAACAACAAATTTTTTGAGTGTCTACTTATAAAAAAGCATCGCAATTGCTCTGGATATTCTTTAATCCCCCTTCGAACAGAATTTTATTCGCTTCGCGATGAACCACGTATTATAATTGAGTTACAATCTTCGTTTCAATGTGGAAATATATGGAATTATTATGAAATTATTAAGAAATTATAATCGAGTCAAAATTTCCATTTCAATCTGAATGCCAGGAATTAATAATTACTGTACAAATGATTGGCATCAATACAACGATAAAGTAAAAAAGAATGAAGTCAATTAATTTCCTCTAAAGTTTAATATTCATTTACATGAATATAGTTATCATTTCCTTCAAAACAAATGAAACTGATAGCAAATACTTCCGTTCTCCACATAAAGTCTAAGTCACAAAACAAAGTTACAAACGTGCGTTGAAATTAGTTGGTAAATCCAACTGCTAAAGAAGTTGGAGGTGCAAAGGGTTAATGTCATAAAAAGCTTGCGTCTTTGGACACGATTGGTACTTCAATTTAAAATTCACGATGTTCCCTATAAACGAGTGGTCTATCCTGTAACGTACGATTAGTTAATTCATTAGTTGGTTAGTCTGCAAGTTAGCCATAGCCATTGCGTAAAAATATTACGCGTTCGCGGTTGCAAAAGAACGTTCGTCAGTCTCTCGGTTCTCGACAGCCGTGTTGCAGCACCTTTTGTCCCGTTTAACGAGCGACACGTGGCCGCCGGTAAAATATTAATTCATTTCACGCACGCACCATTAAGCGAGCCGAAGCTGCGGCCGCGTGTCGCGCAATTACGAGCTCGTCCGCTGGAACAGAAGAGGGCGAAACAACCGTGCGATATAATAACCGCTAGCGCGAATTCATTCTCCTATCGCGCGAAACGCCACATAGCTATTCTCGTTCCCAAATTCCCCTGGCCGCTGAACCAGCTCGTTCATTTCTGCGAAAATCCACCCCAGAACTAATTACGCCGGTTGCTCTGTCGATTCCCAACGATTTTCCCGAAAGATTTCAACCGGAAACGGGGGGGAAGAAAGGGACTGAAGGATGGCGCGGATACTCGATGCGTTTGGAATTTCAAACCCAATTCCTGTCACACTTCTGAATCTTTTGCTTTCTATAAAAGGGGAAATCTAAGTGGATTCGACATACCAACTTTGTCGCGTTAGATACGAACTTTTACGTACCGTTATCGGGGTAAATTTAGGGGTGGGATGCGAAAGAAATATGGTGGGAAGAATTTGGTTACAAATTTCTGGCTATATTGAATAAATGATAGAAGCAATAGAGCTATTATGTAGGTACTAATAGCAATAGCTATTGTATAGCTACTGATAGCAATAGCTATTATGTAGCAACTAATAGCGATAGCTATTAATAACAAGGCTACTAAGATTTTCAAGATTTTCAAAACTTTTAAGACTGCTTTTCAACTAGTGTCGTACAGCGACAAAATTGTTCTTTTCAATCTTCATTTTAACCAATGTAATAAACAAATGTGACCTTATTATATAACATAATATTTAATACATGTTATAATGTAATATAATATGCGTTGCCAATCTGGACACGATCATAGAGTATTCTGTGTTTCTTTGTTATCGTGTTGATTGGTTACTCTTATTGGTCTATGTACGATATTAATTAGGACACATCCTAAGGCATTCAAATCAAACATTCAAGACTTCCAAGGCAATCGAGACTTTTTCGCTTCGAATCGTATTCGAAGTGATTTCAATCCTTCGCCATTTTACAGATTCGCATATCACATGAATTCGAACGTAACGCGAATTGGGATATTAAACGAATTGGAATATTAAACGAATCCGCTATTATGCAAATAATGGCTACAGATTCGAAGCTTTTCAAATCCCATCGCAAGATTCAACCCTATCCACGACGAATCAAATCCGCGCTGAAAAATCGCAGCGCGTGTATTCACCTAACATACTAAAACGTGTCTTCGTGGCTCAAGTAAATTCAACGTCCAGCCATCCCCTAAAAGCCGCCAAATCGGTGGAAGTTCAAGGCTGGCGTGTTTCCGTACGCCTCGCCACTTTGACCGTTTTAAATATGAATGGCGCTTAAAAGAAGACAAAAAGCGACGTCGACGACGCCGAAGAAACCGCGAAGAGTTAGTGGGGTCAACGAAGACGAGCCCCGAACCGGTGAAAAATAAAAATCCGCTCGACCGTCGCGCGCCGCTATATCATTCGGCCCGGCACTTTTGTTCGCCGCAGGCATTTACATGTGAAAAGGGGCCCAGCCGCGTCCGATTTATGATTTTTTTCTTGTCACCCTGCTCCCTTTCTCCCCATTCTCCGCGCCGTGCACGGAAAGATGAGAAATTTACAGCGTCGACGACGTCGCGGCTGGTTTTTGCCGTGGAATCGCGCGATTCCGTTTCCCCTCGACTTTCTTCCATCAGTTTTCTCTTCTCTCGGTTTATCTCTCGACTATGCGCGTAAAAGGTCCCCGGGGATCGTTAACGTTGGCTACGGAAGACTTCGAAGCTGATTACAGGTGTAGAGACTTGTTTCTCCAGGTTTGTAATGGGAAGAAATTAAAAAAAAAAAGGGTGGCCAAATTGCGGCGGAAGTTTGGAGAAGAACAAAGGAAACGGGAGTCTTTTTGTTTAATAGTTATGACGATAAGAAATAATTATGCTGCTACGGTGTTACGATGTTATGAAGTACGAAGCAGGTTTGCAAGATACGCAAGTAGGCGAGGATAATAATTACACATACTTGCATTCTATTAAGTTAACCAAAAAGTCTCGTCTTATTTTGCAACATATTGAATCATACTGAATCTGGAACCCATCCACGTAAAGTTTAAATTAAAATAGTGATTAAATTAAATTTAATTAGTCACTATATAATATATATTATAGTTTAATAAGTTATAATATATAATAAGGAATAATTAGTTTATATATAATAAAATAGTAACTAGTTTAATTAAAAGATTAAATTAAAATAATCCTTACAATAGTGAAAATATACGTATGCTTGAAGCGAACGATAGTTCCACTTTCGAATAAATATATATATACGTTCTTCGTATACAAACGAAAGGGTTAATTAGAAGTAGCTGGAACTGGTGGCGTTCGACGTTTGATTGGTTCGCGTCAATATTCCGCTCTCGTGGCTCCTTCATAACGCATTCTCGTGTCAGCGTCGAGTGCAGGCTTCTTTAAGACATCGTGCGCAAAGGGATGAAGTGTCAGCGACTGTGAAAAGGAAACTTCGGGAAGTGCAGAAACTTCGTCGTACGTAATTACAGCGAGGAATTCGCCGGTGAGCTTTTTTTCTTCTCGATCCAAAGGAACTTCTAAGATATTATAAAACTTTCCTCGGCTTTTTTCGCGTGCTCGGCGGATTAATACTTTGTGTTCGTTAAAGGATATAATTACCAGTTGCTCGATAAATATTGAATTAATCCTGATGAGAAATCTGCGAACTTACAGAAGTTCCAATCGATTTCACGAAGCGACTCGATTCGAAATACCGTGGGCAAAATTTCAGCAGCATCTCGTTGAACATATATACTTTATGTTTACTGGCGCAGCAGAGTGAAAAAATAAACACGATTGCTGGAATTCCAAGAGATTTCTGTTTGATTCGGGTAAATATTCGCGAAAAGCTTTTGTTACTAAATTACTAAATATTTACTGGAATAACTTTCTAGAATAATAATTTTTAGACTTTTTTACTTTGCCGAGCGCATAATGTAATCGCAATTTTTTACGATGTACAGTATAAAAGATATATTCTGCTGCTTATTAATCTCTGATAAAAATAGTAGATGCATTATGAAGTTAATTCTTTGCACTACAATAGCGAGTCACATACCATTAATTGTGTTGCAGATTCGACAAAAATGAATATTATTGACGGAGAAATTTAATATGATCTTTAATTATGCATCTGTATTATAGCAATGTATGTTATTAAACAAAAATCACCCACAATATTCAAACAATAGGTACGTTATTAATACGTACATTCAAATAATTAATACGATATGAAAACAGGGCGTAGCGAAATTTTGGCTTTGTATTATAGTAATGGATGTTATCGAATAAAAATCGCCCACAATATTCAAACACATCGAACGTTATCAACACGTTATTAAGACGTGCGTTTAAACAATTTGTACGATACAAAAAAGCAGCGATTAAACGTGTAAATTTTTATATCCATCGAAAAACCGTACACAGTACTGAAGGTGAATAAATAATGATACTAATAACATTTTCCGGGATAAAGGAAATTGGGGGAACGTATGCAAGAATGAAAGGTCGGAAAAATAGCGTGAAAAGTGGAGCAGGAAAATTTGACGAGGAATGTTTGAGCGGAACTGAATTATAGAGCCAAAGGATTCCACGTGAAGCCAGGTATCAAAGGGCGGGAATGTAATCAGACGCCGAATTAGCGTTTAATTTATGCGCCACGGACGAACTACACGTGCGCGCGGGTTCATTATAATTCTTTGAAAGGGAAGCTAATTGGTTGAGAACCGGTCGGGAAATTCGTTTATTTGCCCGGTTTAAGCCCGAATTACCATTCTTTTGCGGCGGCTTCGTCAAAGAAACGGTCGAATTTAACAGATTAAGTGCTCGATGAGTCGTGTTGATGAGCTTCCATTTGTGTTCCATTCGCGATCCGACGTCCGCCGTTGCTCTATGCCAATCACTACTTAAATTCGATCGTATCCACGATCCACGCTGATCTATGTACCGTATTATAGGTACTCTGTGAACCAATCAAAAGATGACACAGCTGCTGATTGATTGTTGCGTAGTAAGTCAATCTTCTGGGATACACATGGAAAGATGGCGCACGCATGCATTTCACTAATTAGTCGAATGGTCATTCGATGATTGTAATCACTCGCTATAGGCACTCGGGTTTAATTGGTTCGAGCGGAAGGAACGCATCTCTTCTTGTAAGCGTGTTTCGATTAAATATTAGGAATTGAAGCAGGTAGAATTATTATGCCGAGTTGAGAGATGACTAGACTGCAGATTTTTAGGCAATTATGTGAAATTTACCTGCAGGAAAAAATATAAGGAGCACATAGTATGCAATGTTCATTATGCATATTCAAAGTAAAGCACAAATTGTTATGTTTAGAAGATGAAACAAATCTCCGCTGAAGATTATGTGTAATTTAAGATAATTAAGATAATGTTATATTATAATATTGAATTAACCCCTCGATTGTTTCATTTACACAGATGGAGAAGCTTTACACATCCCAAATAAAATTGTTAAACTAGTTTACTAATTCGATTTAATATAATCCAAATTGAAATACAAAAATTGATGCTGCCTTCTTGTAATCACTAATAAATAATCTTTCTGTCCTAAATAATTACCGAAGGCCGCCACTAAGGGTTTGCGAACCAAAATGAAAGTTATAGTTCGAATTAAAATTAAAATAACTAAATTGCAAGTGTCGTATCTTTGACTACTCTCAGAATACTGATCACAGAAAAGATTTGTACGTTGACGTATTTATTTTGCTATTTAAGAACTAATTGTATTAACTCAACTTAATTTGAGATACCTGTTATTTAATAGCAATCTTGTGGGACTATACAAATTCGTCACGGTGAAAATAACATATAGAACTTGATTCAAAATGCGCATGCACGAACTTTTCCCTACTTCTCGTAGCCACTGTACATAATCTATTCGTAATTCTTTCGCGTGAATCACATTTATGGTGGAACGATAACAGGTAGAACAAGGTGTTAATTATGCGACGATTTTCGTTCCATAAAGGGAAATGCCGGGCATTTGGACGACGCGACGCCACAAGTGTGTCGAATCGAACGCTGTGGCGGCAGGTTGGACAAATGTGTGTTCGTTCGCGGCGCCATTCACCGGCCCATTGTCATAGAGATTGAAAATTTTTCGCCGCACGCTTTTATCGGCTTTTCTAAATCGCATTAGGCAACACACTCGGGCGGGATGAAAGATCGACGAAAATAGGATGCAGCCTGCAAATACCGACAGCGGGAGCCAGTCGAACCATTGATAAATTCTTTTATTCCACGTGTCAAGTTTTCGTTTGCATGATTGATAGAAAAATCTGTCCCATTATACTTCGCTTCGCTTTAGGTTTTTCCCGATGATGGCCTATTAAAATAGTGCATAGTATTACACGGTCTGAAAGTAAACGCGTTAATGCGTGGCGAATATAATGGAGGGGAAAAAATGGGGCGCACGCGAATTGCAGTCATTCAATCTCTCTTCAATCACACGCTGGGCAAGAATGTCAGATATTCTGCGTCTGATTGCTGCCTGTTTAACTCTATCTGATTTAATACAACAGTGAAATGAGTGGCTGGGCAAATGTTGAAATAACTGACGTGTGTTGCAGCGTGGCGTGTCGCGTTGTGTTTCTCCGCTTTATTGCTACCATTTTGCCACCCTATTCCGAGGAAATATAATTACAAACGTATTTATTACTGTTTCGCATCCGCCCACACTGTATTCAGTGACTAAACATATGAATAATTATGAAAAAAATATCGCTTGAACTATTGCAAGATTATGTTACTCTTGTGCGTAATGTAAATGCGGCTATTTTCAATTAACCTGTTTAATATATACCTTTTCTTTTAATATGTTGTAATTTGCTGTGCAACTAGAGGTGTATTTATCCCGTTTAATTAATTTATTATTATTATTATTAGTATTAGCTTTCTGCGAACGAAGCTTAATTAAAAGCAATGTGCATCCATGTTGAACAATTTTATTAAAACGAACCTGTAGAAAATTAAATTAGCTTGAGAAGTTGTTATAAAATTATTATAACTCTGTAACTCCATGCAACATCCAAAGTTCTATAGAAATTATGGTAGTTAGAGGCAGGAACAACCCTTAATTCAGGTTCTAAATATTTCATCAGACTCATTTGTAAAAGTGTGAGTCGCAAAACCATATTTAAATTAACATAAATTTATCGAATTCTATCTTATTTGCATATAATCACTCCTATTTGAACTTATAAAGTTCTTAAGAAGAACATAAGAATTACAAAAATTCATAGCTTATAAATACTTTCCCCAATCGTCGTAGATTTTATCTAATCCGAACCTTCGTAATTATAATCGCCATAGAAATAATTCCCTAAGATATTAATTCCCACCCGAGTGCATACAAATTTTAATTTAGTCCTTGACGCATAGAAGGAAGCCATTCTCGATAAAAGTAAAAAAATCCGTAAAGGTATAAATACTTCGCCCTGTTATCGTAGATTTCGGTGAAGCTTCGAGACTCGAATGGCCGCAGGAATTGCCGTGAAATTAATTCGACTTGAGGGACAAAAAGGGACCGGAAGAGAAGCATTTTTCCAAAGGAAAGTCCTTTCTAGGAAGGGGTGAGTAAGGATAGCGTTAAAACAGCGGCGGGCAACAAAGCAAGAAACAACGAAACGGAAGGGCGTTCTTGCGAACGGTGCCCGGAAACGGATAAATTTCCGAAGGGGTCGCAAACGAATGTCTCCCGGAGGCGCCATTGTGCTTCGTTTATTTGCGCGTGGACGCAAAAATTGTTGCAACGATTCCTGGCCGCCTTTCGGACAGGTCCCCAACGATTTCCTCCACCTCCCTTCGATATTCTCGTTCCCGATCCAACCATTTGCCCCATTGTACATTTTCCGCGATACCTTTCACGATTTTTCAGCGACATCATAGTCGATTGTAACGAAATCGATGCACCTTATTAACAACCGATCGCAACAGGTCACGCATCACGATTTTCGCGTTATGGAAAATACACCAGAAATATATACAGCGACTACCAAAACATTCCAGTCAATGTATAGTGCAACTATAGGTACTATTAAGAGGAAGACTACTTAACTCTGATGTTCTTCTCATTTGATTGTCGTATTTATACTTCTTTGGTTTATAGTAAAACGACGAATGAATATACGACACTTCAGGAATGTTATTGCTTGTATGAAACTTATAATTTTGAGTACATTGAATATCAATATGAAATGTTTCGAAATATAATATCAATTATAGACTCAAGCAATAGTGTTACTTTTCGATGAATTTCGTGAATCGCTGTGTAAACACGATAAAATCGGATCATAAAAAGTTTCAAAGTAAGAATTCACTTAATAAAACAATTGACAGTCTGTTGGACTAGATTCATGCAACGAGCATAAAATGATGAAAATACAAATTGACTTCACAAAACAATTGACAGATTGTCGGATGAAATTCATGCAACAAGAAAGAATTCAATTCTTATTTTAATTGAATTCTGCCTACTTTTTAATCCTCTAAAGTCGAAATATCATTTGGTCGGAGTAAAATGAATGATATTATATAACCATTGCGACGCATTCGAAAGACTGTTCCTATTTCTCTCTGCAACTATATCTCTCTATACTTGTTGCAATCAGTGCAGCGTGTAGCAACGGAACACTGCATCAGGAGACAAAACAGGAATTCCAGACGCAGCGCAGCGTCACAAGAAAGTGAATCAAATGCAGGGCGAAGCAAGCAAGCAAGCCAGAGTCAGCCACCCACTCGACTCGAATTGAATAACTTTCGTTGGCTAGAATTTTTTGCAAACAATACCCGCCCACTTTGAAACTCGCAAGAAGCTCTCCGCGTAGCTAGGCAAACTTCTTTAGAAAAGCATCCAGGACTCCCTCTCCCTGCGGGGAGACAAAGAACAGGACGAGAGCATTCCGACTCGAATAATGCAGTTTTCGAGACAACGCTGGGCGGTCCCGTTGCTAAATGTCGTCAAATTTCCAACCGCCAAGCTAATAAGCTTGCAACGGGCCAGCGAAGATATTGTAGTCGCCTAATGAACCTCCCTTCAAACGATAAAACCGGCTCCCGCCTGCTTTTATCCATCCACTTTTGCCACGGCTACATATTGTCCTGGGTTGCATCGATATTCAGCAACCGCGTTACTTGAACGTTTTTTTTTTCTTGGTCGCGGTTGGAATCGATGTCTATCTTGCCGCGAGACATCGTCACGCGGAATAACGATGAGACACACAGGGGGGGGGGGGGGGGCCTTATTTGAAATTAAGATTTTCCAATTACGTCGCGATTTCAGTGGCAACAGCAGAGAGGCCAGACACGGTTCAAGGCGGTCAATAACGCGGGAATATTTATTTAGGCGATTTACATGTTATATAACTCGGGCCTGGGTCCTTGTGAATATCAATCGATGGTGGGATGAAACTTGCCAGAAAACGTCGATCGTCGAGCTTATGAAAGAGAACCGCCCCGTCGCGTCGGCCGATGCTGCGCGTATAATGAGTTCCTTAATAAATCTTCCCTTCGACGTGCAAAGCTTTAACGACTCGAGATATCGAGAAGCTTCGATTCTCGCGAGATCGATCGATGTTTGAAATATTATTAGGTGTACTGCCAAGTAATCCGCTATTTTTTAGATAAGTATCGTTTAATTTTAGAATATGTTACGGGGATGTAAAAATAGATTAGATTGATAATAAACGGCTGCAATTTTATATAAGGTAGATGTTCCAATTAGATGTAGATGTCACAAATTGGTTTGCTAATATATGTAAAAATTGTTCCTATTTGAATGAGAAGCTTTCGAGTGACAGTGATAAAGACATAGGACTTTGTTGTATATCTTCAATGAATTAGTACTTAATACATCATATTCGATTCATAAAAAAATCTTCGTAAATAAAACAGATGTTAACTAATGTTATGCTCCAGAATTGAACCAATTTTTATGTTACATAACTTCTAAAATAATTAAACGAAATTGCGAGTGAAGTTGAGCTTAAAGTGGCAGTAATTGAGACATCGTACTTTGCCGTATATTTTCAATCGATTAATATTTAACGCATCATGTTCAATATAATAAGAAAATAAAAGAGACGTTAGCTAATATAATACTTAAAAACTGGAACGATTTTTAAGTAACGTAACTTTCAAAATAATTAAATCAAGTTAATTTAAAGTGGCGATAATTGGGACGGCTGTCCTAAATCTTGAATAACGAGCATAATCGCGAGCATGGTTATAGAGAAGCCAAACGTATCGATTCGGACGGATTTATAAAGACAGGAAGTAGGTTGAAATGATGGTCGATCGATGGCTAGGTCTCCTTTGCATCGACGTCGGCGTCTCGTTTCCGACTTTTCGCTCGCTAATTACGTCGTTAGCGATCTTCTTCCTCGGCGTTGTGTCTCGAATGTCGCTCGTTTATCGTCACTCGACGCCTCGCGTGATTAGTGCTTTCATTCGCGAGCCTTCGTTGAAACCGCGTCGCCTGGGGAAAGATCGATGGCGGTATCGATCCCTCTGACAAATTGCCCCGTTCGTTCGAATTAATAATGGCCGGCGGGAATTTAGTTCGGCGCGGCTCGAAACAGCCGAAAGATTTTCCCCGCCGAACAAAACAAAATTCTTCAACCGTGAACGCGGATGCTTTTTGGGGGTAAAAAAAGGTTTCTATATACAAACACACACAGACACACACGTGTAGACTGGAATCCATATAGCAGGTACACGAGAGGGAATAAAAAGTAGAAATTGTTGCGGGATAATTAGAATGAACCCGTATGTGAATGATAGAATCTGGTGAATTTTATGAACTTTAAACGCACGCATTCTGTTCCTCTCCGCAGAACACAGAATTCGTTTCCAACGAGTCGCAAAGCGTTCGAATTCTCTCAACACTTTCCTACGGTTAAATCTACGTTCATTTGTTTGAGTTTCCACCCCTTCGTGCGTTTTCCATATTTTCGATTAAACGTTACCGTCAAGCGAAAGCTTAATTATTATCGGTAGCGTGTATATAGTTTTTATCGTCGATAAATGTAATACGGCGAAGGATATTAATTACTTCGATTCAACGATTCGTAGGTATAAATATTTTTGCGATGGATAGACCGCGGATCGTATTTTTATTAACTAAATGAAAAGAGTGGAAAGTAAACGAAGAGTTGTTTCAACACTGGAATACAATAATTATGGATTATATTAAACATTTCGTGTATTTTTGTGCATTGCGTGCATCGTGTGCATTGTTGCGTATTTAAATTCACAGTAATGAATAAAAATTCGCACGTTAGTATACGGGCTCCCTGTAGCACAATATTATGTATATTATTACAGGTTTTGCACTTCAAATTCATCCTTTTGCAAATTAAATCTTCCTACAGATTCGTTTTCTTAAACTATTGTAGTAAAAGCAAGATCCAACGAAAATTTATTCTTACGAAATTCAAAATTTTATTGCATTCACCGATGAACATAAAACACTTATTTGATAGTACGCATAGCTTCATTTATAATGGTTAAACTGTGGATTTCTATGCGTTTATAGGAAAGAAATGCAGAATGCACATAATACGCAAAAATATACGAAACATCGAAGGAAAGTTACACGTTCTTATAATTAAAACGTGAAATAAATTCCCGTTAAAAGGGAACGAGCGAATTTGGAGTGCAAATTCAGTAAATCGTTGCCATAGCAACGATCTATGCATAATATTTTGCAACCAATGTCGCGAGAATTTCATGAAAATTTTATTTATGGTAAAAATATACAATATTTTGAAAGATACGATTCGTGTACTATTTATTGGTATTATTTACTTGCACAGCGTTGCTTCTACTTATATTGCACAGTTATTATATTGAGTGGAGAGTTTCTTTCTGATAATTACGGTGTGCTGCAGAGACCTAACTCGTTTTACAGTGCGTCGCTATCCAGAAAAGGTTGGGAAACACTGCTTTAATAAGTATAGATTTTATACGAAGTTTTGCCCCTTTTTGAACGCGTGTACCTGTATCACGTTCTCGGTTCTCCCTAGACACCGGTTTCCCGCAATCTCGATGTTCAAAACCGCCATATACACAGGGGTTGGCGTGTAACAGCGGGGAATACCAAATCCGGAGGCAAGAAGCAGAATTTTCCTCGCAGGGTTGCAGCTGCATTCCCTCAACTCTGTGCACGGTGTTTGCGTGGGTTTTTGCGTTGCGAGCTGCGCGTTTTTGGTTGCCCGCTAAGTTAATTGATTTTGAATATCGGGAAGACTTCAGTAATTTAGTTACGATGTGCTTTTAACCCTCCAATGCCACGGCATTAATTTAATTTAACATTAGAAACATATTCTCCATACACAAGTAAAGACATTGTCCTTCATTTTAATAATTCGCAAATTTTTGCATATTAATGATAATATTTGTAGCATTATATATTGTATTAATGTTAATATTTGGATATTAGTGAACATATAATATATTCGTAGGAAGGAACATGAAATGCAATGATTCGCGAAATTAATAGAGTGGCAATTTTGCTATGAGATTGTTTTAAGTATGGTTTTCTCAGAACATTTGTAAGTTATGTACATTAAAAGGTTTTATTCCGCGTATTATTAAATAAATCAATAAATAAACAATTAATTCCCGGAACTAGATGTACGAATTCGAATTGCATATTAAGTATCCAACGAAAAGTTTATTAGTTAGCAATTTCATTTTGATTCAATAAGAAATATAATGAATTGAAGAAATACTTCAATTTAGTCCAAATACTTAATAATACTAATAAATATCTGCTCAATAATGCTAATACCAATAATCAATAATAATAATACTAATAAGAATTGTTCACCGTTGTACTTATTCGTAAAATATATGAAATATCAACATTACTACGAATAGATTACTGATTTTTATGCCTACTTTCGCTTGTTCTATTTTTAATAATTAATCGACAACAATACGTTAATATTTGGCACTGGATTACAAGTGATACGAATGTAACACTTGTACGAAATATTTTCCTGCAACAGATCGAACCCAAAATATAAGTACAAAGTATAGAAAATGAAATATAGAGCAATTTAGACGGATATCGCGTGGGCGAATTTTAAGAACCGAGCTCGATTGCTGCGTTTAATTGTATCGGGTTGCGTCGAGTCGCGTCGCGTTGCGCGATTCGTTATTCATGCATTCGGTTTTCCAGCTTCGGTTCCCACGCGTTTAATCGAGACGCGATCGACTGCCATCCAAGCGGAATAATAAATTTCTCTTGAAATTATGCGTCACGCGTATGAAATAGACGGCGGGCAACAGCAGCTTCTCAACACTTGGGCGTTTGCTCGAAACTAACGTTTCGCCGTTTATCGTTATCGAGCGATGCCGTCTAATAATAATCAGAAGTTTCTGTCGCTTGAGGATCTCAAATAGGATGCGGATAATTAACAGAGAACATTCTGATAATTCCACCAACTTAAACTTCTTGGATATCGCGGCACTCTGAATTAATTACGAGTTTAAAAATAGCAAATGCACTAAATTTAAACAAGGTCGAAGGGTCTACGAGTGTTTAACAATCCTTGTGGATTTTAATAATTTTATCCCGATTTTAATTCTGATGTAGATTTTGAAATTTGCAGGATTAATTAGTTTCCTGTTTTTGGTTTAGAAAAGTTTCCAAATTTTGCAGAAAGCAAATTTTTAATAGGACGAAATTGGAAACAGAAATAGTAGAATTTCAAGTCTTGGAATTTAAGAGTTTTTCGCTTTCTAAATCATCGAGATTTTAAGCCTTCGATTTTCTAAATTTGTGGTGATGCAAATCTGTGATTTCCAAAGATTCTTAAATTTCCACGCTGTCAAATTTTAAGCCTTTGAATTCCTACGATTTTATATTCTAAAGCCTTCGAACTTGCAAGTATTTCGATTCACGAACAAATAAAATACGCATAAAACCTGAATCACTGAGTTAATATTGAAGCTTTAAAAAATGCAATTTTCGAAGAGTTTAAATTTCACGCCTTCAAATTCCCAAGCTTTCAAATTTTACGCCTTCAAATCCCCAAGCTTACGAAAACTTCAACCCTTTTTATCTCCAATCTATTAAATTCCAAAACCTTCAAAATTGCAAGCATTTCACTGAATAAACGAATAAAACCCATAACATCTGCATGAAATATAAAGCATTGAATTAATATCGAAGCTTTAAAAGTTGGAATTTTCGAAGAGTTATACATAAATTTCTAAGCTTTTAAATTCCACTCCTCCAAATCTCCAAACATTCAAATTTCACGCCTTCGAATTCCAAGCTTTCAAATTTCACGCCTTCAAATACCCAAGCTTCCAAACTTCGCCCCTTTGAAAACCTAATCTTGTAAACCTCAAAACCTTCGAATTCCCATTATAACTACATAAATACATAATAAAATAGATACGTAAACGAATAAAACTCATAATATCTGCATAAAATCTGAAACAGCGAGTGAACATTGCAATTCATCGTTAGAAGTCTTTCCATCGCATCTTATTTCCCTCTTCAGGTAGGAAAGAAATCGTTGGAGGCGTGTTCCTTCGGGGGAATTGCCATTCCAGGCGGTCCCTGTTCCATTTTATTATACACAACGCCGATAATTCTAATTTCCTGCAGCACGCGGCGGGGGTTGCTTACGCGGAAACGTTTGTAAACGCGCGGCCGCATCCCGGGTTGGGAGAGCGGCACTAATTACGGAAGCGGGCAAGCTCGAGGCGGCCTCGGGAAGCCCTCGTTTCCGGTAGACGAACGACCAGCAGGGTAGAGAAAGAAAAATCGCCGAAGCAAGGGGAAAAAGGCGCCGGAGGAGCGAGCGGCTTTTGTAGGTCACGGCGCTGCGTAACCTCGTTCAACTTTTACCAAGACCTGCGCTTTCTTCTTTAAGAAACATTAACGGCGGCGTTCCCGTAAATTAAATCTCTTTTTTATTCTGCCTCTTTTTTCGCGCTGTTAATCGACCGAGTTTTATGCTCGCCGCTTTTTGCAAATTCGCGTGCCATCTAATTGAATTAGTTTTTTCTTCCCTTAAATGTACCGTGGTTGCTTGAAATTACGGCGGATTTAAATTGATAGCGTATTTGTTTCTGCGCCAAAGTACCCGCGTGCTTGAAGTTATGCTTTTATTTAAAAGGAGGATTTATTGCGGGAAAGATGTTTGAAAGATGTGGGAAAGTGTTTGGTTGTACATGGACCGATTATACTTGGAATTACGTTGGCGAAATTGAAGTATTTTGTACTCCAATTATATTACTTTTTTGAGAGTATGACGATTTGAGACGTTAATGTATTTGCTTCTGTATTGATCTATAATTTGCCCAAGCTTCTATTTCTACTTGGTGGATGTAATTGTTGTTGGACGATGTTAAAGTACGTCTGGCTATGTATAGACTAATACTAGCTACAGCTATATTACTAAATCTGAAGTATTTTTTACCCCAATTAGGAGTACGAAGGTTTAAAATGTTAATACAATCGTTTATATATGAATCTGTTATCTGCAAAAACTTTGGTTTCCATTTAAACGTCGTACTTTTTAAAAGAAAGGTTTTAAGCACGTCTGACTAGTGCAAGCTGAAACTACGTACTAAAAACATGACGATGTAAGAGGTTATATATTGATTTCTATTTAAATCTGCCATCTGCAAGAGCTTTTGTTTCAATTTAAGAAGCACAATTCTTGTGACAAAGGTATTAGATGCGCGTCTGACTATATTCGAACTTGTATTACTTACAGCTGCGCTACTGCATCATAAGTACTTATATCTTCTTCAAAACACGTTTTTTCCTAAGTGTATCGTTATATTCATATTCTGTATGACTCTGCCACACCCGTAAGCGTTTATTTTAATAGAAAAATCCTAATTCTTGTATCAAACGTATTGCATCGTAAGTATATTTTCCTCAAAATAAGCTTTTCCCTAAGTGTATTGTTATATTCACATTCTGTATAAATCTGCCATCCCTATAAGCCTCTATTTCAACTTAGAAACCTTAATTCTTGCAACAAATGTATTATGTACACGTCTGACCATATTTCAACTGATACTACTTACATCTACACGTATTGTATTGTAAGTATACTTTTCCAAAGCATACTTTTTCCTAAGTACGTTATTATATTCATATTCCGTGTATATCAACCACCTCCTACGCCTTTATTCCAACTTAAAAACCCCGATTCTCGTAACAGACGTACTAAATACGCGTCCGACTATATCCGAACCCATACTACTTACACGGACGCTATTATATCACGAGTGTCTGGTTAAATACAACCTTTCCCCTCGAAATCTCACACGAATTCGCTCTACAATCGGCCCCAGGATTCGTCGTAACTCTTCCCGTGGCAGAACTGGAACTCGACAAAGAGACTCATAATAGATTATCGCGGGGCAGAGCGAACGGTGCAGGCCGCAATGTTCATTCTTCTCGTTCTTTCGGTGGAGCAGATACCGGGAGGTGGCAGGGTATGAAGACCGCAGAGCGTGGAGGCTTGAACCCGTGGAACGTTCACCTCGTTTCGCCTCCACGGGTCGTCGTCTTAAGAATGACTGCCACTTAAGTGGCTGGAGAGCCAGGGAAGCACGGAGGAAAATGTCAGAACGAGCGGCGGAGAAAAAAGGGACGGTGGGAAAGGCGGTGAGACACGCGAGGAAAACCGTAGGGGGATGGGGAAACGATGATCTCGAAGAGAAGACGAATAACCCGCCAGGGCACATCGTCGACGAACGCTGGAAAGTCCGTACAACCCTGGAACTTTTCTATTACAGCCGAATGATGTATAGAGGAACGCGAGACCGCCACTTCTATCGTCTTCGTCGCGAAAAATTGCGACCAGGATTAATGGTGCTACCTCGTCTGATTCTTTGGCCAAACTATTATCCACTTAGCTGTTAAACAATTAATTAGGTTAACGAGGTTTGGTAGATTGGCGGGTAGAACGAAATTCTTGCAGAACGGGAACATTTGGCCAGAGAAGAAATGAGGGTAAGACATTTAAATAGTAAGTTAATAAGGTTTGGTAGATTCTTCGATGGGGAATTATTATTTTAAGGAGAGAAGACACTTTTGGCCAGACAAACAAATGGGAACTGTTAACTACTTATTCGATAAATAATTAATTGACGATATTTGGTAGATGTTTAGATGGAGGATGATTCTTTTAAGTAGAAAAAGAACTTTTGGTCAGACAAACGAATGGGAATTATCAGAATTACTTATTCACTGAACACTTAATTGACAAGATTCCAGAGTCTTTTTAGATATGGATGATTCTTTTAAGTAAAAAACAAATTTTTAGTCAGACAGATAAAGGGGAATTATTAGCTACTTATTTGCTAAATAACTAACTCGTAAGATTTGGTACACTCTTATACAGGGGATGATTCTTTCGAGTAAATAGGAAACTTTCGGCCAGACAAACGAAGCGGAGCTTATAGCCACTTTCTCGCTAAATGATTAATTGATAAGAGTTGTCAGATTCTTAGATTCCTTTAAGTAGAAAGATAACTTTTAGTCAGACCAACGACGGAGAACTATTAGCTACTTGTCCGCCAAATAATTTCTTAATAAGACTTGGCAGGTTGTTTTAAGAGGATGAGGGGCGGGAATTATGACAGGATTGTTATAATTCATGGAAATCAGATCGGGTTGAGACGGAACTGGGGGGGTGTCCGCAATCGCAGCCCGGTAATCTCAAGCCATTAACTGTCCGCCGATATACCGGTTCCCTTAATCGACAGCCCTGTGACTCCCGTGATCAATAGTGCGTGTGGCAATCGAGCTCTAATTTCTGGGGACGCGGCACCGCCAGTTTCTGCGGTAATGCCCATAATGCTCTGCTGATTGTGCTTAAACTGTCGTTTAACAAGCTATACGGATATCGATCATATCCGGCTATCATCGATTCCCTGTGTCTCCACGATCCCCATACAAATTTCCTTACACTTTCCCTTCTTTTTCGCACGACCCAATTACTCTTATGCTGAAACGTACAATTATTCCAATTTCAGCAGTTGCAATTCTAAGCTCTCGATTTCACATTTTACGATACGTTTCCTTTACCTAATGGTCTTCCTCTAACATTCCGAAACCCTGACAGAAGCTTCCTTTGGAGGTGAGCCACCCTAAATGAAATTCTGAGTCTTCTGCGATTAACTATGAACGATATTTCTCGACAATCTTACTACGAAAGGTATAGTATCCTCCTTGCACGATTTCGACTGTCTTATACGACCAAATCTTCCCATTTTACAATATACAATTGTGTTAGTAAATTACACTATTTGAATAATATAAAATAACAGAAAGGTTTATTATTATCCTATAATTTACATTTCTCTTTTGTTCACTCTGTCTTAAGTTGGATGCGGTCTCCTACAATATCTGTTTCGTCATCCTGCGTCACACCATTCTTCATCGCACCTCCCCATAACTAACATAGAATACAAAATATAAGAGCGTCCTCTCGCACATTCACATCATACCACCATCTATAAAACCAAATCCACATAATTGTTCTAATTACTGCAATTGCAATTCTAAGCACCGGAGTTCACATTTCTGCATCCCTTTAAGATGAATCACCCTAAATGAAACTCAGGGTCTTATATTGCCAAGCGAACCTACCACAAATTTATATTTCCCCTCGTTGCACGAATCTTACTATCCACTATGACCAAAATTCTTTCAACATTCCTATTCTAAAACGTACAATCACTCCAAACTAGAGCAGCTGAACTTCTAATCCCTCGATTCCACATTTTAGCGTAAGTCAGAGTCACTTCACCGCGCCCAAAAGCTCAGTATCCCTGATAGAAGCTTCTTGGCGGGTTAAATTATCCTAGGTGAGATTCGAAGCCTTAGGTTGAGCAGCTATGAGCGGGGTATATCCATAGCCTCGTCTAGCAACGAGTGGTAGTTAAGGGTAAGCTATCCCGAGTAATCGTAGCCGATGAAAAGGGACATTAGCCGGGGGTCTAGGTAACGCGAACACACGAAACGCTCGGATAGTCCGGTGACGTAAGGTGTAACCGTATAACCGTAACTGTAACCGCCACTTATCTCCAAGCAGTCAGCAGTAATTGGAAACGGGACACCAGCCTGGACGTGGCTTGGCTACGGCGAAACTGTCGCGCGATTTGTAGCGGGGTCACGCGTGCGATTCCATCCACCCGCCCCGTTACACCCTGGAATTAATCATCGGGGATGGATTAAGCCTCGCGCAGCTCGCTGGAATTTTGCAACGCTAACTAACTGCTTCGCCTCTATACTCGATAGAATCGTCTCTAGTTATAGCAATGGTATAGCTTCGCGAACTATGGATCGCGATACGCTGGCAAGTCGCGGTAAACGTTGACCGTTTCGCCTGTAATAGCGAGTCACACTCGTGGTGTATATCGTGCTATAAGCGCAATTGAAATGTACAGTATTTGCAATGAACTTTAATTTTAACTGGAACAATAATTTTAATTCGTCAGGTTAATGATTAACGAGTATAAGTTACGTATAACAGTTCAGTGTTTTACATGCAATGAAATATTATAATAATAAATAGCTAACGCTACGAAGAATGGTAATTAAAAAAATCGTAGGGCAAGGGGTTAAATGTTAAGTAGAGGTGTGAACTTTGCGAGGTCTCGAAACCCTCAGAAATTCGAAACGCGAAACTTTCGAAAATCTAAACACTTACTTTTATAGAGTACAACTATAATAAATTCTTTCTAGAGAATCGATTCATTTATTGAATATAATTGTATAATTAAATGAAGCTCGGTGTTGGAATTAAGCCACGCTGTGCAACCAGCAAAATGGAGGAAGTTACGACAAGCAAGTAGACGTATTATGATAGCATGAGGGCATAGTGGTAGAAAGACGACAGAGACACAATTATATGCAGGCATCGCGATAAGAACCAGCATAATAGTAAAATATAGCAACAGCACAACGGCAGTAAAGTAAGGTGAAAATTTTAAAACAAACGGACAGAAGTCGTTGATTATAATACGTTCCCGCGTTATGTTGTGTGTAAAAATCAGCAAACGCAGCAGAATTCATTTTGCTGTTGTTAATTAGCGAACTCATGCTAATTGGCCAACTTTTATGCGTAGGTTTGGTAGTAGCAATCCTAAACTTCTGTTGAAACGTGCTTTATATACACCGCGAAATAGCATAGCGCACGTTCCGCTGTTTATCGCGTGGATGAAGACAAATTAACGTAGAAATTGCTTCATTTGTCTGCGGATGACGCATCGCTGACTTGATCGATATATCCATATAGTGGATATATCGATCACATTTAAGCTTACCGCGAAGCTGAGGGAGCGATTTCTCTTGCCTTCTTTGACGCGATGAGAAGCGGGAGAAAAAGGGCGGATCGTTTGTGGGAAAGATCAACCCTCGAATGGAATTTTTGTACCAAATAATGCGAGGAATTTTTCTACACTTCCTTTCATATTTATAACGCAGCTACAAATTTGTAATACGTTTATTTTTCACCGGAACGAAGATTGGATTTATTCTGACAAATTTTATTAATTCAACATAACGAAAATGTCTAACAAAAATTATTCTGTGTTGATAAACTAACCCTTTGCACTGTCTTGTATATATTTCCAGAAATGTTAAGGTTTAGGATTTTTATTTATTCTTAAATGGTGTTGTAGTCGTACGAATTGTTGTAGTCGAGCATTAGTTGCAATACTAATCGTAGCCTAACGTGTGCTATTCATTGTACGTAAAACCTTGTGGCGGCTCTCCTGCACTCACCACTAGAGGGACATATGAAATTGGACTTTATCGAAAGCATTCGCTGCAACTACCTCGTCCATATATATACCGCCCTTAACCTTCCTTCCAATATCCCAGTGTCTAACGCAGGGCCTGCTTGGTAATCTTACTGATGAGTCCACTAGCAGGCCCAGGACGAAACGTAAAACCCTTCCTTTTTCCCATTCTATCCCCTCTCCACAGCTCCACAACCTTATTCACCCATATTAATTATGTAATAAATATGAGCGGTTTATTTTAACAGTGGCTTAAGTCTATTTATGACCACCAAAAACGTCCTACTTCTTAAGTAATGATAATTAATAAATAAGGTGATTGGACCAGTGAATTGCACACTTTTAGAAACATAAAAGCATTATACTACCATGCCAACGCCGATAACTTATCAGTTACCAATATTTTTAAATTAATTTAGACGCAAGTCATCAACCTTTCTACTATCGGCACATTGGAGCTAAAGGCTAAAAGCGTAGATAATGATAACGTTACGTAATATAAAAATGATATAGATATAAATATTTGGACACTCGACGTAACTAATTGTAGCGTAACATTGACGTACGAATAATTCCAGAACTTATATCGCGCTACAGAAAAAATATACATACGTTCTTAACAAATGCCAGTACAATTCTAGAAGACGTACATATGTATACGTTCGTAGTAGCGAAAGGGTTAAACATGTCAATTTAAAAATAAGTGGACTATCGAAGTAAACGGCTCCTATACTTCTGCAACAATAATAATATCCCCCCTTCGCCCCGCCGCGTTCGCGGCGCTTTTATCAATAATCAGCGGGCGAAAACGAGAGCCGTAGCATATTTTCGCCGATGGATCGCGTTTCAAATAGGTCATCGTAACGTTTCACGGCGGCTCGTAGGGGCGAAGGGAAGAAGAAGGGAACGGCTGGCAAAGTTCGCTTAACCATAACTGCTAACCATATCTGCTAATTAACATGCGGCAAGTTTCGCGTAACACAAATAAGCGACGACAGAGTGTTGGGTAACGGGAGGCTTTCCATCCTGTCAGACACGCCTCGAGCTACATCCAGCCTGCGAGACCAGAAGAGGAGGGAGGGTGAAAAGGGTTTGGGGTGGCTTTGCGCGTCCCTCGCTTTGAGCGGTCGCATTAGTCCACTTATTAGCATGATTCCATTTTCCTTGGAATTACGCTTTGAAACGCGCCGCTTGCAAAAAAGCGAGCGATGGAGGGGGGGGGGGGCGCGGAAAAAGAGCCGTGGACCACTTGGCGTGCAACTGAATGCAAAAGGGCGGGAGGGCGGTGTAATTTTACGATTTTTCCACCGGCGCTCTTTCAACCGGCGATCCCAAGTAGCTCGAGATCGCTGCTATGCTAAATGGACCGCTCCAACATTTCGAACACTTTGCATTTGCCTGGTGTTGAGCCATTTAACAGACTTTCGTACCTTGCCGAAGCGGAGAATTGGGATTTCGGCGAGAAACGCGGCGCTGGTGGAAGTTTGAATGATTTTCAGATGGAGAATTTGGGTGGTTTTTTGAGATGAAAGTTTAGAGTTTTGGGGGAAAATTTGGGGTTAGCGAAGTTTTTAATCCTTCGGCGCTGAAACAGTTGAACAGTTGGAGAGATTTTGTAGTTCTCTCGGTTAAATGTTCGGAGTTTTGGGGGTAGATTCTACATTTCCTAAGGTTTGAGCAGTTCACTGTTGGAAGATTTGGATAATTGCGGTCATTTCGTAGCTTTCTGAGTTGGAAATTTGGTGTTTGGGGGGAGAATTCATTATACCTTATATCATTGGCTTCTCTGCAATGGAAACTTCCGGATTCGCTAAGGCTTAAATCCTTCAGCAATAAAAAATTTCGATAATTGGGTTGATTTTGTATGTTTCTATGTTTGAAATTTGGTGTGCGATTAAAACATTCACTGTTAATTAGATGCTACACTTTTTTTACACAGACAATTTGATATTTCATGGGAAAATACAACGTTGACTCTGATCACAACCCACCTAGGTTGGAAAATTTGGATAATTGAAAGCGACAGAATTTAGGATAAGAATTTAAATACATATATATGAAGCGAGTGATTAAAAACACCGTAGAAATATCAGCATTATTCGCACGCACGAAGAAGGTACAAGAATTTGTCCACGGAAATTACCAACGTTGTCTACCTTTACTTAACGAAGGTCGAATCGACGTGTGTGTGTGTGTGTGAGAGGCATCGATTTTTCAATTTTACCCTCGAGGCGGGATCGTTTATTTTCGAGCGTTTCCATCCGGGTGCACACGAGATAACGTTTCGTAAATGTTTGCGCAGAATTTTCCCATCGTAATTCCTGCTCTCCAATATTTTGTCTCCATCGCAGCCACCCACCCCTTAACAGAGAATCTGTACTTGACTGTGCACGAAGCCGGCCTTCGACGTTGCCCTTTTACGGCCTCAGATATGCTACGACGAAACAACCTGCATCCCTGATGGCGTTGTCGCCGAGCGTGTAAACAGACCGCGAAATTTCGCTGGCATCAACGGGGGTTGAATTAGAACGGTGTTCCGCGGCGCTACGGGAAAATGGCCAGCGTAACGGTGTGCGCAGGATAATAGAGGAGGATATATGCTTGCCGTTCTATTATAGAACTCTACCGTCGTAACAAAGTTGCGAGAGAGAAATGTGCTTGTCGCTATTGGGTTGTAACGTAAGTCGTCAAATTATTGGCGTAGACAGAAGGATACTATTATTTTATATATTAGGTCGTGTCGTTCGCAGGCTTTCTACAGACTACTACATCGTAGAAAACTTATCTTTTTGGGTTGAATTTTACGACACTGCAAACAGCGAGTTTGAAAAAAAAATTTGTTGCAAATCCGTAGAGGACATTAAAGGTTGCAATTTTTCGGTCTCGCGAACGTAACATTGTGTTTTAAGATGCTATAATAATAGGGGTGCACGAGATTTAAAATCACGAGGTGATATCTAAAGTAGAGGCTTCGAGCTTTAATTTAAAGAAAGAATCATTATTCTACTATGATTTTTAGTAAAGTTACAGTAGTTGAAAGATTGACAATATTTCGGCCCAAAATTAGTGGTGCTCTAATTTGACAGACTTTCTGAATAAAGTATCATTTAATCCACTTTGCGTTTCACTTATTTCTATCGATTAAAACGGTTCTTGATTAACTCATGAGAAAATAGTAATGGAAAGGGTTAAACCCATTTATGTGCTAATTCAGAAGTAAGTTGAATCAATCAGATCTGCGTGGTTTTGATTAACATCCTTTGTTAAAGAATTTCTATTGTGCGCAACTTTAAAAAGTATTAGTAAAAACGTTTCTAAAAGGGGGAAATGGAAAATTTACGTGGGCAGATGGAAATTTGAGTTGGTATTCGAGATTCGGATGGTTCTTCGACAGGAACGATCGCGTTACCGTTGCACGATTTCGATTAATTAACGTGCCTATTGAATATCGTTAATTAATACCCGGGCCGATGAGAAGTTCTCGGGTTCCTGATGCATCAATCAAAATATTATTAGCTGCACGCACAAATATCGGCCTTGCCTTTGGCTCGACTTCATTCCCTCTAAACCAATTTCATATTTTCGCAATGGAATCCAAGAGTTGGCAGAAAATGTGTAAAATGATCTTGCAGACATTTTGCATAACAAAGACAAACGCAAAATGAATGAAAATTTATCGTTAATCCCACAGTGGTGATTTTCTTCATACTTAATCTCCCAGGTATTATTTCAAGAACCGAATAAGCTGCAGCGAAAATACCATTAGATACAAAATTTCAAACAACAATTTCGAACTAGCTCGTGAATTACGAGCCTCTCTGTATATTAGCCTTTCGCGTTGCGAAACTTTTTTAATAGTATGATCCAGCGGTAATTCAAGCACACTTTTATGACTCTTGCGAGAATTTAAAGTGTTGCGTGCTTCGGAAAGGGAGAAAGTTCCCGTTAAATAAGTCTGTACAATGTATGGCGGTCGTTAAAGACGCGCGAGGGGTTGGAATTTAAGAAACATTGCACGGCAACGTTGAGAGTACGATTTCATCTATGGATTAAGTGTTCGATCGGCGAGAAAGGGAGACGAGTAATTCGTGGCAATTCGGTGGAAATTCATCGAATTAATCAGCCAACCCGACGAAGGTTTATTTAGCTGCGGTGTATTTTTCACGTGGAGCCATATCTCGCGGCCATTCATTTTGTGTCCACGCTCCATTATCGACAAACGCAACGAACCGGAGCTGTTCGAGACTTGCTCACCGTACACAGGTATCGTTGTAATTAAGACTGTGCGTGAACCGCTGTAATAACGACGCAAAGATAGATCAAGGGATTGTTTCTGAATCGCCGTAATTAGTGGATGTTTGCTTTTAATTTGCGCGAGCACGCTTTCGCGTGTCGTCGAATGATAATGCGACTTGTAATTACTGGGTAAAAATTCTGCTTCGTCTAATTGTTGTCATTTGCACGCGAAACGCGAGATCAATGACGTGTCCACTAATCGTTTGCAGGAAAAATGTCTACCTTAATGCGTTCACTGTCCGATGTATTATATGCGATGTACATACACTTGGTTAGTGTTAGATGAAGTTTATTAACCCTTTCGTTACGAAAGGAGTATATAGACGCTCTTAAAAATTGGACAATTCTTTACTAAGAGAATTCATATTGTTTCTGTATAGCACTATTACAGCTGCATTAATATAATATAATACATATAATATATAATATTGTAATATATAATATAATATAATTTAATATGTATATATAATACATAATATTATAATATACATATATATTATATATATTATAATATTATATATATATATATATATATATATATATATATAATGCAATATAATATATCAATATGAGAATGCATAGCATTATTACTGTATATCAATATTACACCATAATCAGTGACACAAAGCATCTGAACATTTATATGTGTCCGAATTGCACATGAATGAAAATTATTTTCTACGGTTCCAATTTTCGCTTCCAAGAAGCTGTAGCGAAAGGGTTAAAGAATATGTGAAATAAAGCTCGCTAAAACTTGTTACTAATTGCTACTCTGTGACTGAACGAATTGTGAAACAAGAATAGATGTCGAATCAAAAAGGATTGAACCGAAAGCGACCCGGGTAAGGGTAGAATCGTGAAAGAAAACTAAATATGCCGTTAGCTATGCCGATGACTATTTATTGGAGAACCGTCCGACTCGGTTCGTCTCGTTTTAGGAAGTGCTGTCAAACTCGTCCACCATGCTCACTATTAAAAACGCAGGTAAGTCGTCCCTACTTGTCCACGCACCCCCGGCCTTCGACAGACCATTTACAGGGTGGACACTCGTCCCGTCGCACGACTATGTAATGTGGGGGAAATACATACATATTAGGTTGATGCAATACAATTCAACAATAGATGTAAAGTTTGTAAGAATCGTTTGCTAAATCTGAAGAGACCCCTAATTATCGATGCAGGATTAACCCTTTACGAACGAGGGTCGGCGAGCATTCGTCTAGGTTTTACCGATTATTCGGATGCACAATGCTTGCGTAAAATGAGTGGGGAAAAGGGAACAAAGGATCGTTGAATCGACGTCGTTCGAACGACGCTCGACACCCGTTTACGGCCGATAGAAGTGTCTTCGATGACGCTATAACTGGAAAGATGACTTTTCAAACGAGCCATCTCTCACTCTTCAATGGACCACAAAAGACGACCGTGAAACCTTCGATTGTTAAGTCTGCAATTCTAAGTAAGCCATCGAAGTGGACGATTTACAACAGAAGTTCTTCCAGCGGCGACTAAATAATAATTGAACCTAAACGCTATCATCCCCTTCTTAATCAGACATCCAAAGCTACGAAACGAAATCGCGGCACGCGTTGTTTTATCGTCGAATATTTAGCGAATTCCGAATCCTTCGAATCGAACGCGAAATCTTGCTAGGTGGCCGCACGTTCTGGCGGTTATGGCGAGCGGAATTCTCACGTAGCTAGAAGTTTAATAAGCGAGGTCGCCAGGCGAACATCGCCGGTAAATCATGCTCTCTGGGCCTGGCTATTGGAAAGCGGAAGTTAAATAAGACGGCACAAATGGTTTGGGCAATAAATCGCGAGATAGCGGTCGAAACTCACCGAGGACACTCTGCCCGCGCCTCCCTACTTCCGTTTGCATTGTTATACTTTACAATGCGACTTCCGGCCGAACCGTGCGCCGCTCGATTTTCGCCGCCGCGCGTCTTTTGCAACACGCCTCGATCCACTGGCGTCCTTTTGCACTTTACAACTTGTTCGCTTGTTCGTCGGAAACCAGGCCAGTTTCACTTAACTGTGAATCATTTGCGACCATTCGAGACCACTGCGAGGCTTTTAAATTTGACCGGGTTTCGATCAACTATAAGCAAAAGTATCCATTAACGATGCTGATCCGAATTTCTTACTTTATCCCGTTTCGCTTCGGTAGCTTAAACCTGCGAACTTTATATATAGTATAAATAATAAGTATTTGGATGTTCAACGTGACCAATTATAGAGCAGTATTGTTGCACGAATTGATAAAAGTAATGTACTACAGTAGAAATATATTTACGTATGTTTTGAATGAATGAATTTAGAATTCCTTGAAGTTCTACACACACACATATATATATATACGTCTTTCGTAGCGAAAGCTATGGTCTAATTCTACTCTGAATTAGTAATAACGCATCGTGACACTGAAACGATCGCCCCCAGATGATTCTTCATAAGAACGTATAGCCTACGCTTCGATGGCAATGGATTCCAGCGGGCGATCTTTCATCGTGCTTCATTATAGCAGATAAAGACGTCGCGGATCGTTGGAAAGAGCAAGCGGGGCTTTTATCGGGGTCGGAAAGTTTGCCAATCGATCATAGGGAAGAGGTCGAGAGGCAGAGAGAAGCTCGACCGAAGATCGGCGCCGATATACGAGCCGCGCGACAAAACAGCCAACTCCAGGAAAGCGTCCGTATTTCTACGATGACGTGCATTCTTCGGTCTGAAGTGGCGCGTTCCGCTCGAGAGGAGGCCGGAAAAGGATGAATCGACGCGTGCACACGGCCGCCGCGCGCCCACGGTCTCGTCGTGGCAGCGTCGCGCGAACCAGCGAACAACCGTTCATACATTCCGCTCGGCGTGCATGACGAATGGCTGGAAAAAGCTCGCCTGGAAACCGAGTGACAGGATGCAAAGTTATGGATACCGTCGCCCACCGAATTCTCCATCCCTCCTCTCCTTTTTGTACCGTCGGCCTATTCTGTCTTTCTCCGCTTGTCTATTCCTCGCTGCAAACACACACACATACGCGCGTGGGCTTTTCCTTCCCGCGAGCCTCTATTCTTCGGCTGCAATTGCACCTGCAACGAAGCTGCACCTGGTACGCTTAACAAGCGCGGAAGCTGCGAACGCTAAGCTGGGCTTTCCCTAAACCCCATCGTCCTTCTTCCACGCGGCTCGTCGTTTGTCCTATTCCGGCGTCGTCCCCTTCCGGTTTACTCGTACAGCGTTGCTGCGCGTTCCGTTGCAACTCTCGCGGCCACTCAACGCTCGCCAGCGTTGCGAGTGTTCTTGTTTCACTGGGATTAATTCTTCCGCGCGGAATCAGGGGATCGCGCGGAACCGCGAACGTGTTCGGCGCGATTGATGGAATTAACGAGATTGCATCGGTTGCAGATTTTGGGGACAAGTTTAAATCCCTTTCCCCTACCATTATTTTATTACTTACTAGCGTGCGCTAGCGTTAGCTTCGTTTCGCGTACAAATCGTCGAAATATTATCCGCCATTCTTTTTCAATAAACCCCAGTCTTATAAAACGAGTTCAACTTAAATTTTACCCTCGGTAATATTTGTTTTTGGCGAATCCAAGTCATTATTTATAGAACGAGTTGTAACTCGTTATTGTACAAATGTAATGACAAAGGGTTAAGGGGAGCGGAAAGGGTGGGTTTGTGCAATTGTGTTGGGAAAAGAGTGGAAAGAGGTTGAATCGCTTCCAAGATCTATGAATTTATCGTTTTTGTTTGCAGCGAGGAGTGGTGGAGTTGCCTCTTGTTGAAAGCAACGTTGGAGTGTAATTTTGTAGAAAATATAGGTAGGTAGAGTGACTTGTGAATGTATTTGGATATTTATTAAGTGTATCGATAAGTACTTTTGTTATCTGCTATTGGTATCTACTAATGGATCGATGAATTTGGTTTAGCGAAAGGTGAATCTTTCCTTCAAAATAGAATGCATCAACTGGTCCACATAACTTCTCGAAGCATTACAGAATAATTACAATTAAGTGATTATATTTAAAATAAGGTAAGTGTTTGATCTTTTGATTCCCTTAAAGTGCAGATTGAATGTAATAAAATAAGTGTATTACTTACTGGTGCACCTAATGCTATAAACAAGTTTGATACACGTAATGTGGATTTTATGCAACATTTTTAAGGTATCATTAATAGGCTGTGGATCTTTATGGAAGTTCATATTTCTATTTTGCTTGTTTGTCTATCCTTTAAGAAACGTAGAGCTTTTATACATTCCGTCGATGGTTCGTATAAACAAACGAATCAATTATACCATGCTAATCAACCTAAGTACTCGTTTCTCCGTGCGTTCTCGATTGCGACGCGGTTAACGAGCGCCGCTAAAGAGGCCGGCTAAATGAAAAATCTTAATTACGCTTTGTTACGGCGCCGTGTGTCCGAGGTGATTTTAATCGACTTAATCGCAATCAACGGGGAGCACTTCGAAGCGTGCGACTTTCCACGATTCAATAACCCCACGATCGAATCTCTTTCCATTATCCCCGGCTAACGGTCCCTTAATAGAATTCGCGCGATCGTTAACGATACAACAGAGATTATAGCGATAAATTATAAATACCTATTATTGCTTTACGCGATTGCTGCAGAAATGATTTCTCGTCGCGGAAATGGAATAAAATTCGGAACACGTACGATAAAAATTCTCCGCATGGAAGGATTAAATTCTAGTCGTGTGTAAAGGTAGCTTTCGTAACGCGTGGCCAAAAATTGCCAACTTCTGGAGTCTGTATTTCATAAATAATTTAGGAACTAACAAAATGGTAACCTAAACCCTTCCTATTCTCGCATAGGATATAACATATTTCCATTGGAACGAAATCGCAAACATTGTGTACAAAAGTGATTCATATTACACTTTACACTGTTTTTGGAGGCTGAAATAAATTTATTTCAATTTCGTTCTTCCATTTCTTTAACCCTTTCGATACTAAGAGTAACTATAGTCATCCAATATCTATCGAAATTTCGCATCAGTTAAAAAATGTAGCTAATCATTGCAGTATAATTCGATATTTCCAAGCTAATAATGTAATTTAATATTTGCCAAAAACATTAATCCATTAAAAAACGAATAATTATCAAAGCAGTATTATAGCTCTTACACTATGAACATCTAAATCTAAACCACATTATCCTCCACATCCTCAGCCCATTAATAATCACCTTTCTCGCAACGAAAGGGTTAAAAATAGAAATTTGTATCAACGATACAAATTAAAACTTTGCCACGGTAAATCCCCCAACTTTCTTTTCCATCTTCGACCAGATTTCGAACCTACATGGACTTTTGCAAAGAATCCAGAAGTAGGGTGAATCATTCGAAGTGTTGCAGATGGCAATTACAGTTGGCGGAAACAAATTAAACTCTCTGCAAGCCGAGCGAATAGCGACTGTCAGTCGCGTGAATTTTCGTCGCGGACGAAATACTCGACAGGAGGCGGAATTTTAAATGGAGAACGCTTTAGGATGTTGCATGATTAATGCAGCATGCCATTACAGGGTGGGTCGCCGCACCCAGCCCTGCCGCCCCTTCGCCACGTAATCGCGGAAACGAGAGGCAAAGCAGTCACGCATGCGTAGCGTGCGTATCGTACCGATAATTATCGCCGCCGCTGTTAATTAAGCCCGTAAGCCAGAAAGCGAAAAGCCTAATGGTGCCGAATTGCACGTCCAACTGACGAACCTGATCCGACCAACTCCCATTTTCCCCTCCAAAATTCGATCGTTTCGGACTGTACGAAAGAACCAATGGAGAGTTCGCCAAATATCAGGGCAACGAATATATGTATGTAGATGCAGTCGCGCATCGACTGACGTTATTTTCTTCCGCTGAATGATAGTTTTAGGATTCGTGCGCATGTGTAAAGGAAACGAATATTTATACGGGGCTAAATATTACTAAGAACGAGAAGCGAAAGTCGATTTCAACGATAGACTGTGGATCTTTATGCAAATTCGTATTTTTATAAGAACAATTAAAGAAATGGAGCTTCGGTTCGCCCTCTGGATATAGCACCTTGTGCTTTACTTCGAATATTTTTGCATTCTGTGCCTTTTTTGCTCGTCCGAATTTCCCATAGATGCATAAAAGCCCACATTCTTTTCCGTGGGTTATTTAATCGCGTTAGATCGAATTCTTGTCGTAAGAATAGCGTGTTATAGTGGGAATTTCCCTAATTTTTTAATCGTGTTACAGAAGCATTGTATTATACGAGGGTTAACCGTAATTTGGAATGAATTTTGCGATCGGTTACGAAAGGGTGGCTGTGGAATTATTTTGAGACGCGTGTCGCGAGTCTATCAGGGTGTATGGTGTCATTTCTATTTTCCTCCGGCCGATTTGTCTCGTTGCCCTTTTTGCTTGATATTTTCGAAGATAGGGTAGCATGTGGGGAATGATTGGAAACATGGACGGAATGTATGTTGAGCGTAAAAAGCGTGTTTTCGTTGTAGTTTTCTGGAGACGAGCACCGATCGATGAAACTACTATCCTTTTGTTCCCCGTCAGAATCGTGGATTCGTGTAACAAATATTTCAAAAAATCGCCAAAATACCATAGCTACAGAAATTGCATTAAAAGAGTTCCAAAGAAATACCGGAATACTTTTCGTTCCACCGAAAACACTTTCGAAATTGCACTGTGGCAAATAGCTTACAGATAAATTTAGCACCTACTAAATTTAGCTTCGTGAATTAAACAAATATTGCAACTAGTGTCCAATTTAAATCAAAGTAGTGCAATTTCACTTGGATAGAATTGTAAGACACTATCTCTGGTAATTAACCCTTTGCACTCGAGAGCTCTCGAAACTAGTTCGTTTTGGGCACTCAGAGTAGTGTAAGTTGTGTGTAAAGTGTTAAGGTTAGTTATGAATTTTTAGTGAAATAATTAGTATTCGTATTAAAAGCAAAGAGTGGCATTTAACGCGGTGTTAACCCCTTCCCTTACGAATTTTCCAATAGCTGCACGAGTTAGCAAAAACGATTGCCTATTATAACACTGCCACATACGAAATATTATATAGTAACTCGAAAAATTCCAAACAAAATTAGAGATGGTAAATTAAATTTTCTTACAAATATCGCAAGTAATTTGTCCCGTTTCGTCTACAATCTGCGTCACGAATAATTCCTAATATTATGGCAATGGATTAAAGCAGGTAACAGCAAATTATAACTAATTGCAACCGCTAAAAAGTCACTCAACAAAGAGTTAAAAATTCGACTATTTGCAACAATCGCGTTTTACCATTTTTAAAGGATGTTAATAGATTTCCACTCTTTTCCTCGGGATATTCGTGAGAGCTTTGAAAGGTGGCTTGTGAAAGGAAATTCCGGCGGGAGTCACGGTAAAATTTCGCCGGCGAGGGAACGCAAAGCTTAGCCTCGCGCGACTAATAAACAGCGAAGGCAACGTACACGTCAAATGCATCGCGCGACGTCGTAAACGTAAATCCGACGAGCGTTGATTATTCGCTCGGAATGACGTGAACGCGTGTCGCGCAGCCGTTGATCGAACAGGACAGTCCAAGACTAATTGCCCCTTCAGAATACTCTACGCGTTTCATTGACGAAAGGTACACGAATCCCGTGTATTTAGCTTTCTGGACCGCCTGCAGCCGACAATAATCATCGTGGACAGCGCCGTGTAATCGTCGATATACGAGGAACGTATCCACCAATGAAACGCCTATTTCTCCATTTCGATCATCGATAGCCTATCCATCGGTGTTTAACACTTTGCTCGTCAATTTACCGCTGTACATTGAAATAGTCGATTAATGGCAGTCAAATTCCACTGAAATTACATTGGTCACCAGAGTACGCGTCCGTATTATCGCGATAGAACACGTCGTTTGAAAAGTGTAACTTTTAAAGACGCTTTTTATGGTTGATAGTTGAATTTCCAAGGGTGTAGCCAATTGACGATAAATAAGAAATCTTTTGAAACTCCATAGTCCGCCACGATACGCGTTAATTTTCTGATAGTGGTAATTCAATCCCGAAAACGTAACTCGTAAAGGCACTTTATCGTTCGTAGTTGAATTTCAGTAGAGATAATGAATTCATGGCAACTGCAAAGTCCCACGAAACTCCCTAAACTATGTAATAGGCTTCCAACACCAAAAATCTTGGTCTAAATGGCATTCTATCGTTGATAATTCATTTTCAAAGGATGTAGCCAATTGATGTCGAGTGAAAAATCTTTTAAAACTCCTTAAACTCCCCATAACACACATCAATCGTTTCATAATTGTGCATCAATTACAAAAACGCAGCTTCCAAAGACACTTTGTCGTTCGTAGCTGTATTTCGAAAGAAATACTCAACTGGAGATAACTAAAAGCCTTTCGAAACTCTACATAGTAATACGTGTTAACCCCTTGCCCTACGATTATTTTATTACCCACTTATGATTAGCGTTAATTAGTTACTATTTTTATATCGTGTCGCGAATAAACCGTTCGAATATTGTAGGTAATTTTCATTCAATAACCTGCGATGTTATAATTCGAAGCTAAAATCAGAGTTCAACTTAGATTTTATCCTTAATAATAAGCATTTTTGTTCAATCCGTGGCGTAATTTATAGAACTAGTGTGACTCGTTATTGTAGGCCAAGGGGTTAATCTTACCTTCCCATAACAGTCCAACAATCTCAAATCCCGTGAATAAATGAAATAGCATTAAGAAGAAGTGAAGGACCCGATACCGTTTGTTTCATGGCATATCCGCGGAACATATCTCCATGAACGTTTTAGTAACAGCCCTTCGTCATTTTTTTTCTCGGCAAAATCTATCTTTGTCCGAGCAAACAACGAGGGGCACACGTGTTTAGCAACCGCTGGGCCTAACGGTAAACATTCTGACCGTGCCCAGAAGGTTGCAAGTTCGCTGTCGATTAAAAAATCGGACAGAGATTTACGACCTCTGTCGACTTCGGCTCTCAAGGCATCCGTGAGGTCGCAGCGTGCCGCGTGTTTCGTAAAAAAACACCGTTGTCTATAAGCGCACATAAACGCATGAACGCAGCCTTTTGAGTCATATTTGACCCTGCAACCGCCGTGCATGCAAGTACTATTCTTCCACGGGAAGAAGGCACAGCGTGTTTACATTCGGCCAATAGAGATCACTGCTTGTGTTCGTCGGCGAGTCAGCGAATTGCAACAAGAGTGGGAATGTAAACACTCTGTGGTTTCTTCCATGGAAGAATAGTATATCACGCCGTCCGCATATTCGAGGGTTAACACGGCGCACTAATGGCTCTGAAATTCTAAAAACGTCGTGGTGCACGGTTCGATGGTTATTCGACGGGGATCCCGGAGAAATGTCAGAGGCGTAGATTTATAGGACGCGTCAGGTAATGTGGACAAAGAGCCCGCACGTCGATGGAATGAGTAGATTGACTGAGTCGCGGGGCGGAGGAAAAAGGAGGAGAAAAGCGACGATACAATCGTGGCGATCCTCGTTTGGTCGGGCGAACGATACATCGGCCTGACCGTAAATCACGCATCAGTGGCGATTGGTCTTAATTTCCTGCGGCTACGTGGCCCGAAAGCTGATTCGTTCCGGCGACTGTCTTCCAGGGATGAAACAAAGGACGTGGATACGGATGTACGTGATTCCTTGGGAAATTCTCCTTTTCTTCGGCTAGCAACGTCGCTACCCTGTCAAATCAATAGGAATTAGGAGATCTTCGTCGTTTATCTACGATCGCTTTTCTCCCTCTTCTTGTTTAGACGTTGGATTATGGAAGCATTTTCAAAAGACCTTCCGACCATTCTTACGAAGCCCGAAGGATATAGCGAAGTGCTCCGACTATATTTTTCACGATAAATGGTCGAACATTTTGGGTATGGAAGAATTTTTTAGAAGCTGGTTCGAAGAAGGGACGCAATCTGGTTTTAACATTTTTCTTAAAGTACCCCTTCTTTTTATTGAATATTCATCACTCGTTGAAACTTTTTAAAACGCTATATCACGCATGTATTTTTGTACACTTGACGTCGCGAAGCTTCGGTAATTAAAAATTTGATATTTGAAACGTGTCAACTTGTGCGTTAATCGTGCACGGATAATAAAAATGAAACGAAGAAATTTACTATGAAATGTGTATATAAATGCAGCGATTAAAATTGTCGTTCAAAAATAGGTTAAAATAGGATTGTGTCAAGGTAAATCTGGATGAAACGTGTCAGATGTGGCTCGTAGATCAGACGGAAAGTAATATACACAGACGTTCTCGACGGAGGCTCACCCTCAGGACTATCGGCAGGAGAGCCTTGGGTGCTCCAGGCGTGTTGTCTCACCTACATTCCGCCGCCATTGCTGCGAAAATATTTGACCACGTTTTAGACCCTCCGAAAACCTCTTCCTTAGACCTGGTTCTTGTGTCGTGGAAAATTCCAACGCGCGGGCCACGCGATTTTTCTTTACTCGCGAGAAGAAAATTCTGCTATTTATTCTTTTACGGAAGAAAATTCTGGGATTTATTTCTATAGGGATGAAAATTCCGGCGCTTCCTGCATTATTTATTTTTTTAAACAAGAAAATTCCTCTATATTCTCCTCTTACTTTTTTTTATGGAAGAAAATTCCGGTATTTATTTTACTAGGGATGAAAATTCTGTTGCTTGGTTATATGAAGATTATTTGCTAGGTGTACAAATGAATTATTCACTTTGGTAGAATTTAGCATTTATTTTTAATGGAATAAAATATTTTTTCCGCCTTAAAAATTCTTAATAGAAAGGGGACTTGATTATTCGATAAAATAAATTCATTAACCTATTTTTATACGTGGTTAGTGTATCTTGAATTTAAACTATATTTATTAGAAAAATAGTAGATTACTTATTGGTACACGTAATATCTTTAAGGAAAGATAATTTCGTTGTTTTATCCCCTATTTATTTTTTTTAGCAAGAAAATTGTGGTATGTATTTTTATAAGGAAGGGAATTTTGTTCTTACCTTCTTTATTTATTTTTTTAAGCAACAAACTTTTGCTATTTCGCCACTTATTTCTTACGAAAGAAAATTCTATCCCTTCCATTTCTATTGGAAATTTATCTGTCACTGCAACTTCCCTTAATTCCGTATCATTTTAATGTTTCTTATCTTCGTAAGCCTATTCAATTTGTATCGCGACAGTATCACAGTTTCACGCTGTTCAAAAGTTTCGCGCGCACTTAGCCATCGAAAATATTCGCGCAGCATCGTACAGTCAAATCAAAGCCGGCGTTTAATCGACGCCAGTTTTAGAAAGGAAGCCGGAAGTGGTTGATCGAATCCTGGAATCCTATTTGCGTACCAAACGTTCCATCAGCCCTTTGTAAACCGACATTTTCGTTTCGCGAACTCAAACACAACGGCGGCGATGGTATTCGCCAGACGAGCAATGCTAGGTCATCTTGAAAATGGTAGCAAATAGGGTATTAGTTTCCCTTTGCAAGGGACTTTCCTCTCAATACGGACGATCGGAGCTCCGCAAACCAGACATTGCCTGTTTTGTTAACGATCCGTTCCCTTGTGCTATGCAACGTGCAAAAATATTTAACCGACTGTGGAACGCTTCCATAGTTGCGAGTTTCCGTTTCACCAATGCTGCACTGTTTCTACTTGCTTGGAAAATTATTTGTCTGCTAGGAAATTAAATTAGGTTTGTTTTAGGAAACTAGGATTCATCATCTCTAATTTAATTATTTGATTAATGAATCAACGTGAATTACTATGGGCACAATATTTTATTATTAGAGGTACTTGTTTCTCATATTAGACTACGAGAAATACAGCACATTTGGAAATTCATTAAACCGTTATTTTGTGAATAAAGAGAATAAAACAACATTTGGTTTAGTGAAACAATTGAAAAATAATGTTATAAAAATATTTGATCACTTTTGGAACAATTTTATTGATGTAACTTATGTTTGACTAATACTGGACCATTTCTACTTCAATTTCTATCCATATTTCAAAAGATTCTCCTTCAAAGATGAAATGGATAAATAATATATTATGGAATAATTAGAAAACAACAATATAACAATTGATCTGATCGTACGATTTGAAACGTAAAATATTGAGCCAGTTGTTTTCTTCTATTGTTATGAGCTCCCGTCTGACCAATGCTGCACCTGTATTACTTGCATTTCTGTTTGCGTTTCAGTAGATTCTTCTTGGAAAATAATTGGGCTACTTGGAAACTATCAATAAGTGATTTATTTTAGAGTAACTGAAGTGTAAAAAGAAGTGATCTAGAAATAATTGCCCTTTATTTAATTACTTGGTTACTGGAATTACTTACCACAATATTTAATTGCTGCAATTACTAGTTTCTTATATCAATCTACGTGAAATACAAGAATACTTTTAGAAATTAATTAAACCGTTGTGCTTTGAATAAAGTAGAGAATGTAACAACAACTGAGTTTGTAAAACAATTGGAAAATAACGTTACAAAAATATCTGGAAGTCTTCTATTGCTGGAACTTGTGTCTGACCAATGCTACACCGTTTCTACTTGGATTTCCGACACACGTTTTTTAGTAGAATCTCAAAGGAGCCTCTTTTGCACGAAAACAATCTACCAATAGCTCGAAATTGAACGACACGAAATATAAATCATTTTCTGTTTACAATTTTAAGATCTCCTCTGCAGGAATTTTATCAACGTCTCGCGGGACAATATTATGCATGCTTGCTGCACTCGCGTTCGCAAATATTTGACAAAAACAGCTGCGTAGCAAGCGGAGGCATCCATCGCTCTTTGTAACGCGAATCTTTCCACAGACAAGAAAATATTTTTCCATTAAGCGTCTTCCACTTCCACTTTTTTACACTACTTTTACACTAGAGAGAGAATTCAGAACGATAGCACGTTGCGAGTCAAGCGAAAGTTTCCTGTGAGATTGTGCGTTGTTATCTTATTTTTAATAAACTGTTATTCATCGTTAAGAGAGATATTTTCTATTTCCCCGTACCCTGACACCATGCCATGTGTGGTTTAAATTAAAATAATCCCTACAATAATAATAAGAAGAATAGAGCAATAAATGTCACGCATCTATTTACACGCGTATGTATTACGCATAGATCGCGTACTACTTTTATCGACATAATTTACAGTTACTCGTAATACAGACTGAGAGGCCAGCCACGTGGAAATGGAAAAAGATTCGCATAATCCCGAGACGGCAGTCTTGGACAAACCAGCGGAATTAAGACGGGGAAGCTTATCTCGCGGAGGTTGGACCGAGGAAGAAGAGGGTTGGCTTTTCACTGGAGATCGTCAACCCCTTTTATCCGACATCTTCCACTTTCAGCTAGCATTCACCTGCTGCGCCACCGCTCGAGAATATTCGAGTGAATCCAGAACGGTCGAAGGCCTGGTGGCTGGCGTAGAGAAAAGAGTTATCTTGCCGCTCGTTCCCTTTAAATGCTACTGCCTCGTTCAAAAAACACTCGTAACCGGCTGCCGCTTTTTTCTTTCCAACGGAAACTTAATTTCTCTCGCGCTGCCAGCGGCGGCAGGAGAAACGCCATGCAACTTCCGGCGAACTTCGAACGTTCGGAAACGAACGTCGGGGCGATCGATTCGAATGAACGCGAGGCGAATTGGCGAGGAACTTTTGGGATGAACGGGGGTTTCGGTGTTAACTGATTCGAGGCTGATAGTTGAAGCTGAAAGCAAAGGCGAATTTAAATGCTTCGGGGTTGACAATGAAATTTGGGGCGATTAAAATTGGAAGGAAGTTGGAGAGTTTTTGGGTCGACGAGCGATCGATTCAACTATCGATTTATAAAGGAATCATGTCCAATGGCCTGCAATGTCTAAACAATTTCATTATTGGCAAAATGATTACCTAAATCCCCCATAATTTTGCATAGACTACAACATATTTCAATTCGAACAAAATCCTAGATATCGAGGGAAAAAAAGTGATCGGTTTGACGTGGAATGACTCTACTACAAAGTTTACCGATCTAAAGTTCCATCGGGTATAAATATACGTACAAAAGATTGGAAAAATCTCATAATGACACGATTAATGGACGTTCGATTGAGTTCACGTAAATTTCAAATATCTACCACAATAGAAATCGAGAGATCACGCGAAGCTCGCAAGAAAAATCGAAGCAAATTCGAAGAAAGAAGTCAACGACGCTCGCTGAAACGTCGGATATCTCTTATCGGGTGCCTTCGGAGCTTGACAGGCGTCGTATCGCAAGTTTCGCGATAAACTGCTCGCAAATGCAGCTGTCTGAACTGCGTCCCGATGGAAACCGAGGATCTTAGCCGGGGCGAAACACATCTCGGGAAAAGTTCAAGAACAGCACAAGACTGGCAACGTGCACGCTGGTTCAAACGCGCGCGTTTCAAGGGAAATAAAATCAGCTCGAAGGTGAATCCTCTTCCTCTCGAGTGGACCGAACAAATTCCTCTGACTTTTCACGCGACATTATTGCTCTCTTCGATCAGACCACTGAATCGCCCCGCAGGATTAAAGTGAAGACTGGGGGAATTTCGATTCCGCGATATCTGTTTCCCTGAATCGAAGCAACGGGGCGGGTTATTTATGGGGAGGATAGAGGAAACCTCAAGGAAACGTTTGCACGATTGCTATGCCACGAAATGGCGGTCGATTGTCTGCTTTGCGGCGATGGATTGATCATTGCAGGATGTTAAATTGGTTTGGCTTAGGTTTCGATAACGTACTGCCCGTCCACGAAAAGAAGGCAGACGTTTAGCAGAATATTTTGCTAAAATTGTTAGCAAAATACCAAACCAATTTTTTCCCTACGCTTTAACGACCTAATTAACCCCCCAAAATATATAATATGAGTAATACGTAATATTGTACTATTGTATACAGATTTTCGAGCGGAAGTATATAATTAATTAAATATTTGTACTTATAATACTATTTACATATTAACAAAAATTCATCTCATCTACGTCCTGAGAATTCCTTTAATTATAAATTATTGTAGCGAATAGATTGAAGAAGGGACTAATATTTATCAGTCGCTTAAGTCAGCTGCAGATCTTATCAAGTGTATCCAAGTCTCTATTAAGTGTTTGTCGGTTTAGGGGTGTGTTTAGGCTATCAGCAACCCTATCTCGTCCCAGAAGGACCAACAGAGTCTTGGTTAGGACTTGGTTAACCTGTATTAGGCTCTAGCAACGTCTAACTTGGATTTTGGTTAGCCGTGAGAGTAGTTGGTGCGTGTCCGCTTTGGTCGTAGCCAGGGCTCGGTTAGATCTCCCTCAGGCCTTCGTCCAGACTCTCCCCTAAGTTTCCCCTAATTCAAAGTTAATCATTATTTTGCGGCAACAGTTCGCTGCAGAATTTACGAACCATCGCTCTACCAAGTTTCTCTGTTTTGTCGTTAATCAAGACCAACAGTTGCGAAGCTTGACCCGAATTTCGGCCAGCAATTGTGGCGAGAAAATTTAGGATCGTTACTTATTGTTAGTGGAACTGGATGATCTTTTCACGACCTTGCTGTTAATTTTCCGCATTGGAATATCATTGATGGGTTAACTTACTTAATTCTTTGCGAAGGTAACAAAATAATATTTAACGAATTCTTGTCCAATTATTAATAGAAGGTCTATTGATGATAGATGCCAATATGAATGTTTTATTTTAAGAATTGATAAGCGTTCGAAAAATAAAAACAACTTGGGCAGCTACTATATAATTGTCCGCAAAAGTATAATGATGTACTTAGAAATTATTCGCACCCTTAATTATTGGGTCGAACGAAAAGTTCGTAACTTTTTGTTGTATTCTATTCTCCTTTGTTTTCTTTGTAACCATCGTTGATTCGCCGATCAAGTTAAATTCAGAAAGTTAAATGTGTGCTTTATGTTCGCACACAGAATAGGAAGTGTCATTTATCGTTGCTTTTACTTGATTCGTGAGTAGAGTACTTTAAATTACATATATGAAATCGATGGTTTTATATGCAACAATTTGATAAAACCAGTAAACTTAATAAATCTAATAAACTTGATAATCCCAAAGAAAAACCTAATAAACCTGATAAACCAAAAAATTCTGATAAACCTAATAAGCCTAATAAGCTAAATAATCCCAACTATCCTAAAGAAAAACCTACTAAACCTAAAAATCCTACAAATCCTAATAAACCTAGTAAATCTAATGAACCTAAAAAACTTAATAAACCTAAATAATTTCATAAGCATCGTAAGTCACTGTACGTCGCAAAAAAGTACTTAAATTTTCCCTTCGACCCGATACACACCTCCAAATATTAATCGTCAAGAGTCGAAACGCGGAAAAAACGATGGAAATTAAAGCTGGGAGAGAAATGTAGCGCCGCGAAGAAGTCAATAACGGTAAAGTCGGTTAGAGTAAAAATGCAGCGGGCAAGGGGGTTAGTTCGTTTGGCGAGGAATTCGCGATAATTAGATCAGTGGAATCCGCGCGGCGACTTCGTGCAGGAAATGCGAAACGAGGCGCCCCAGCGCAATCTCGTTTACGCGAATCCCCGAAGGATCGTGGTGGACGTCGAGATATAAAGCGATCGTTTTACAGCCGCGGATGCACAGCCTCGCAATCGGTCTTCGTTGGCACGTCATATATCGTGGCGGGACTTATACAAACTGGCGAGGCATTTCGCTCACGATAATCCGAACTGGGATCATTCTTTTCCCAGCGATCGGTGGTTGCTCGCCTGATCGGCCGTTCAAATCACCGTCGCTCATTCGCGCTCGCCTCTTTGTTGAATCGAACAAACGAAGTGGATTATTTATTGGTGCACACCGATGATTTGTAGCGGGAAACGGACTAGAGAATGTTTAAATAAACGTACTGATTAATGGGGAAAAAGTCGATTAAATAGCATAGATACATTAGGGTAAATGACCCACGTACTGTCACTGTTTATATAACTGCCACTTTAATTCGTTTATTTAATAGCAAAGTAATTGTATAAAGAATCCTATGCAAACAAATTTTCATACTACATTTGGACTTCGGTTTACGTAACAACACATGTGCATTGTATATATTCATTTGTACTTAGTATTTATAAATAAATATTAGAAAGTAAATGCGCTGTTGAACATTAAAACGTGACGAATATAATTGCAAAGTATGGAACGTGTCACAATTCAGTAAAAGCGGTACGTTTATTATACATCTTACATCTGTTACACAAACCGACGTGTTAATATATGTAAAACGTGTTTTTATTTAAATGAAAAGTTTTCAAGTGACAGTACGAAGAACATTGGACTTTGTTGTACATTTTCAGTTACATAGTAATGAATTTATTATATTGAACACATAAAAAAGATGTTTATAAATAAAAGAGACGTTTAACAATATTACGCTGCAAACTGGAACGATCTTTATGTTAACGACGTTCTAAAATAATTAAATAAAGTTACGCGCGAACCTTAAAGTGGCAGTACGTGGTACATTTACCCTAGTAACATTAACCCTTTGCGGACGAGGACTAATAACACTTATGAAAGTATTTTGGTTCTCAATTCCAAACCGTCAGATTCCAAGCCATCAAATTCCCAAAACTAAGAAGCGTTCATTGACAATATTAATTGAAATATTTTGCTTTAAAGATCGACGTGCGTTCAGAAAAGCAAAAAACGATTAGGTAGCTACTTGCAGACACTCGTCCGCAAAGGGTTAATAATCATGCAATCGAAACCAGTATATCCAAAAACAGTTCTACGGAGGAATTCGCGACATCTCAGTTGAAATTTAGAAGCATTCAATCGGTATTTTTCCAAAAAATATAAGTATAATTTACCAGATCATTGAGAAAGTTACAAATAAATAAAATGCCATAGGATTTTCTCTTTACTAGTTCGAACGAACTAAAGCCTAACTATATTACGTAGTATCTAAAGGAGATGAAATAAAAATCCGCAGCTGTAATCGTTCGTTGGTTAGACCACCAAATAATACAATGTAGCATTGATGGTGCCGTTTAATCGCGAACGCGTTAATATTTCGCTTCGAGTGTAATTATTCTGGTCGCAAGTAGCGATGGAGGATGTTAAGCTGTCCGGGTAGCACGCGTTTTTACGCGAAGATAGAATTTGACAGGAAGTTGGCTGCTCTTAGGCGGCGAAAGGCTCGCCGGAAACTTTTCCATGCACTTCGCCGGCCGCGTTTCGTGTTTTCATCGCGAAACTTGGGTAATTGAGAACTTCGTACTTTGTAACTGTCCATCATAACGCCTCGACACCTTTATAATAGCCAACGGGAGAATACCATCGCGTTTGTCGTCAACTTTCTTCGAGTATTTTCTAATAAAGGTCCTCGCGAAATCGCAAGAAACTTACACTTAGATTTGAAACCATTGCTATGCGTATGAATCCGTTTCAAACTTGATATTATTAAGTTGTTGCATACGAAATGGTCGATTTTATGTAGCTAAAATTGTTCTATCTTTCATAATTGATTAATTAAAAATAACTGTAGTATTAGATCGGTGCATATGAATTGTTAAGGGTTATGCTTTCATGGAAGCAGGTTCTTCGTCTTTTGTTTAAATAAAAAGACACGGGTTTAAGAAAAAGGTAACTGATATATATATATATATTTGATTGTATCTGGAAAATGTAATATACCAGGACTTTCTATGTCCTGTCCGCACCGACTCTTTACGTCGAACTGTTGAGAAAACGACAGCCTTCGACACTTATAGTTTTACAAACAATGGTCAACTTTTTCAGGTGCGCTTCACCTTCGACAAGACGAGACGCTGCGACTCCGAAGTCTTGGGTTTTTCCCGATTACTTTATTACGTCTGTAGAAGCGACACTCTAATATTTTTGAATAGGGAGTTTTTCTACAGAAGAGCTGTTTTACTTCAACATGAATTGAAATCAGTCATGAATATGGTGAATATGGTTCCTTTAATTTTGTTCGATGGTTGATTTTAATAAGTTCGATTAAAGAGAAGAAATGTTTTTTGTAATTTACGCGTCTGGAGCATAAAGAATAATTACGATAAGATTAGGACATAATTAATATTCTACGTGATGGACAATTGAAATATTTGCGAGATCTTTTATAGATGTTTATACTTCGCGAATGTATTACAAAAACCATCGAATGCTAATTTGATAAATGAAACTCTACGATTTTTATTCATTATTCAATGGAAAATTTCTCCATATTCATACTTAATCTTTCAAATGTTATTTTAAAACCTGACGAAAATACAATGAAGAAGTTATAACAATTTTAAACTAGTTCGTAAATTATTCAAATCGAATATAGTACCTTAATTAAACAAACATAATATAAACTTTCGGTGGAATATATTACATTCGTACAAATTTTATAATCTGTTACTTCGAATAATAAATTTTTAGACTTCCTTTTTCGGACAATGGGACACACGCGCGCGTATACATTCCGAATCATTATTATTCCCGTTCAAAAATGGCCACTGCTGTATTTTCCCAGCTAAATTACGCAGTCCCTCGAACATTTTTATACAACGAATCGTAAGATGCTCAAATGTGTCCCGCGTTGGAAATAATATCGAGACACGGATGAAACTACGTCCGCGGTATCGCAACGTTCTCGGGGCACAGTTTCGCGGAATATTCGCCGTTAAAAGGGTGAACTGCATCGGAGGCCATATGTATGTAAAATATAATACTCCATAGGGTGCGATGCTGGCGTACACAGAAAGACAAACTTGCAGGCATTTCCGATTTTCCCGCCGCTTGTTGTCGTCGATGCCTCGCCGCGATACCGTTGAATTAAACGGCGATAAAGGTCCGCGATAGTCTACCTCTCGATGAATAATTCAACGGCAAAGTAGATGCTCGAGGATCCTCCATTTTTAATGCCACTAAACACGGACGAACGCTTTCGGCTCGGCTCGAAATGAGAGCCTAAGAATTGCTAACAATAAGTACTTTGTTGCTAATGCCACGGACAAAGCTTCGGAATAGAGTTGTCGTCTTATGGAATTTGGCGTTCCGTGCTTCGAAACACCAACGATGCTTCTATAATAATAGTATAATCATTTCTGCACAGAGTTTGCCGTATTTTATTCGAGTAACGTTTCGAATAAATTAGTCGTATAACAACTCGAATAAATTATTCGAATAACACCTGGAATCGATTATTTAAACTATGACAGTGAACGTGTTAAACGATCGTTTAATATATTTATTAATTTATTTATTTATTTATAAACGGACCAAAGTCCTTTTGCATATAATGTTTACAAAGGGAAGAAACGAAAAACTATACGTAATATATCAAAGAAGGGACATACACAAAATTGCATGATACAGAAGGTATAGCATTATCCGATAATTCTACGTACGTGTCTTTTAAACGCATGTAAATACCCGATATTTGTAATCCTGGTCTAGATCTCAATACTCGTTCAGGTGCGTAGAAATTAATTTGCATAAGGAGAGAGGGACAATCGATATGGTTGTTAATTAAAAAAAAAATAAAGCTATGATCGGATATTCTTCTTCGTGCGGACAAAGTTTCCAGGTTGAGTGTGTTCAATATTATGGAGTAATCATGATCATAGATTGACATTGGAATATAATTTAAATTATGGTAATTTTTAACTGCGTATATATTTGTTTTATGTAAAACTTCTACCTCGCTATGGCACTATTATAATATAATATATATAATACCCAAACTTAATCCAAACCTAACCTGCGTATTATACTGATTTCCCCTATAAGTGAATAAACAGATAAGAAAACGAATTTGGCGAACAGATGGCAAAAATACGAAGCATGTTAGACGAAAGCCTATGAAGAGTGTAAGGGTTTGAAACGAGACGAAGTTTTACCCGACGTTTCTAACAGATCGAAGCGTAAGAGTGCAACGTGCTCGCAAGTCCCAATCGGAAACGTCAGGAGCTCGGATCAGGATCTTTACGAGTCCGCCATTCGTCCTGTTGGAAACGAGATCATAAAAGGGATATTTCGCGTATTGCTTTCAGCAGCGTACGCGAACGCGTACGAGCGTCTCAACTCCTTCGAGATTTTCCCACGGATGTGTTTCCATTCCCTCCGAATGCATCTCCCCGATGAATTCGATTTAAAATAACGCGTAAAAGTGAACGCGCCATATTCGGAGCTTTACACTAATTAGATAGTACCAGAATGAAATTATTAGTAATGACTTTGATTTTCTAATGTTTCGAGTCCCAAGACACCAAATTTCCAAGGCTTTAAAGTGCTTGTCAACAATATTAACACGTTCACTGTCCAGACATCTGGTATAATCGCTATTTGTATATTTAGCAAAGTAACAAAATATTCAACATAAGGATTCTGCTTTTCATTTACTATACACATACAATTTGTTATAATTCCTTCGTCGTAATTTGTTCAGCTATAAAATAGCAGTTAATGATAAGTTTTGGTTTAACGTTTAATAAAATTCATTTGGTATGAGTACACGTGTCCAGCAAGGATTACGATACGATAATAATCGAATACGATAGCTAAACGATTACGATAATAATAATCGTATCCGAGGAAGATAATAAAAAACACGCGGGAGAAAAAGAAAAGAGGCGTCGGGGGAGTTGCTTTTGTTCTTTTCCCGATTGCTGCTCGCCTCCGTCAATTGTTTGCCCCGCGAATAACGCAAACATCGCGGAACTCTATTTAACAACGGACGCTTGAAGCGTTTCCGCGCGGGTTGCTTCCATCGCGACTGTGTTTATCCGGAACTCGTGAGCTCGCAAACAACTGTAACCGCATAAGCAAAGTGCCTGACGCGCGGATGAAACAATAAACTATTAGCTGTAGAGGTAACGAAGTGTTTTTGCAAGAAAGTATGAAGAAACTGAAAATCGAAGCTATGATTTTGCGAAACGACACGAATCCATGTTTACTCATTATATAGGTTAATGATACAACTGGTTTTAATTCAGTGAGACGTAGATTGAAGATTCTTATGCATTTATGGGAAATTTAACTACGGAGAAAAATACAAGATGCATGTGATATGCAAGAGTATACGAAATATCCAAAGTTAGACACGAGTTAGAATAATGATAAAAGTGTGAATTTGCATAAATATCCGCAGTCTAATTATGACACGTACATAATTATAAAGACAGTGACAATAAAGGTTTCACTTGTAGAGATTTGTCTATTCCACATTCAAGTTACAGAAATCAAAGTGTCCTTAAATATGTGGCAAATAATTCGAGTTAAAGTAAGCTCCGTTTCGATTCATAGAGTGAAAGGGAATGAACAAAACGTTTTGAGTTAAATAGGTTCGAGTTATCGATGTTCGATTATAACTCAAAAATATTAGCTGTTCTTGAGATTCGAGTTACGGAGGTTCAACTGTAGCACGTGAAATCAAAATAAAGAGTGAAAGAATTTGCGGAATACTCGAGTTGGATAGAGCAGGGCGAAAAAGTGCAGCGATTCATGCGAGCGATTTATTAAGCGACATGCAGGACGACTTTGCAATTTGTCCTGTCGCCCTGCCTATTTTCCACCCGGAATTGAGTTCTCCGCTACGAAACGTCGCTGCAGAGACGTGGTCACGAATGTACTCTGCCCTCCTTCACACTAATCATTTCATACGTCTTCCAAACGAAACACGAAACGCATAAATTTAGTAGAGCAAATTTAAAGGAATCGAAGAAAAATGATATTAGGTTGGTGTATATGAAATTTCATTTTTTATGATATGTTATAATATATTTGATAATATTTATATATTTGTATATATAATCTTCTTCAAATTTCAATTTCAATAGTTGTCACGATACATTTGCTAAATTTGGTCCTCCATAAAGAATTGCTCGAATATTCCTTAATTATTCACGATCTTAAACACTGAAATTTTTACAACTCTATTATAATACACACGCGTATCTACGTTACAGCTAATTTCTTCCACTATAACGTGTTTCAGTACAATTAAAAATATAATCTTGCAAAATTAAAAGGATAGTATCCATGTACTGGTCTCAAACATCAGAAAAGCTGTATTTCATATGCGGCAACCTAATAAATGGTAATTCTCCTTCAAAGTACAATGCTTATTACGCGTTAATATAGGATTTACGCTATTAGGGTGAAAATGCGAACACCACAGAACAGTTTCGTTGCACGCAAGTGAGTAGAATTAGAGTCCAAAGGACTCTGATGCAATTTCTCTTTGCGATTAATTTGCAATCGATTACAGTGATTACCGAAATTGATTTAACTAGAATACAGTCTTTCGAGCGACTTACATCAACCAATGACCGCGCAAGGCGAGCATTAAGTAATAGAAAATAATCAGCGGGCTAATGCAAGTAGCAAAGTACTAGCATTAAGAGTAGCAGAATAGTATGTAAATGAGTTTACCCTTAGTGCAATAAGTATATGGCGGATCTTTATGCAAATTCGTAGTTTTGTTAACAAAATTAAAGGAATGGAAGCTAAATAAGGGTTGTTTCACCCCAAAATAGAATACTTAATGCTTTGGTTTAAATATATGACTTACTTGAGTGTGTGACGCGCATTCCGCGTTAATTTCGTAGCTTTGTTAACAAAATTACAAGAATAGAAGCTAAATAAGGGTTGTTTCACCCCAAAATAGAATACTTAATACTTTGGTTTAAATATATGACTTACTCGTGTGTGTGACGCGCATTCCGCGTTAATTTAGTAGCTTTGTTAACAAAATTACAAGAATAGAAGCTAAATGGAGGGTTGTTTCACCCTAACATAAAATACTTAATGCTTTGGTTTAAATATCTGACTTATATTTGTGTGTGACGCGTATTCCGCGTTAATTTCGTAGCTTTGTGAACAAAATTAAAAGAATAGAAGCTAAATGGAGAGTTGTTTCACCCCAACATAAAATACTTAATGCTTTGGTTTAAATATTCGACTTATTTTTGTATGTGGCGCGCATTCCGCGTTAATTTCGTAGCTTTGTTAACAAAATTAAAGGAATAGATGCTAAATAAAGGTTGTTTCATCCCCAAGATAAAATACTTAATGCTTTGGTTTAAATATTCGACTTATTTTTGTGTGTGACGCGCATTCCGTGTTAAAATCGCAAGTTTGTTAACAAAACTAAAAGAACAGAACCTAAATAAGGGTTGTTTCATCCCCAAGATACAATATTTAGGGCTTTGGTTTAACTACTATACGTGTTTTGCAAATGACGCGCATTCTACGTTAATTTCGCAGGTTTGTTAACAAAATTAACGGAATAGAAGCTAAATGGGGGGTTGTTTCACCCCCAAGGTACAGTATTTAGTGCTTCAGTTTAAATATTCGATGTATTTTCACGCATGACGCGTATTCTTCGTCGTTTTGCACAGTTAAAATTCCTGTGAATGCATGAAAATCTGTAGTCTACTCATAATATACTTGGATGATCGCGAGACGCGTCTTTTGAAGATCAGAGACGTTGTCGGGTATCCGGCAAGGACTTCCTGCTTCCGAGGTCTTTCGAGGCTTCTTCATCGAGCTCGAAGCACTCCAGAAGACCCTAGATCATGTCGAGCACCTCAAGGACTTTGCAACCCTTTATACTGCGACTCTTCTTTCATTATTGCCAGCTTATTACAATTCCGTCTCTTAGATCCCCTTCAAAATTCACTTCGTACGTCAACAACTCGCTGCAGTCTAATTGTTCTCGCCAAATTGCCGGCAAATTGCAATTGCGCTGGTAATTATAAAAGTCACAAATCAAAATAAGTTCAATCTATTACCTGTTTTGTGTTAAATTGATTTATATCACAAAAACATGGAAATCTTTTCTGATGTACTTTTACAATTATTTGTTTTGCATTAATGGAGAAAGTGTCAAGGTTTTTGCAAATATGGAAAAGTTAATTGATTTTTTACTTATTAGGAATTAAGACACGCAATGATCAGTCAATTTAAGCTTAGAATTTGGTAACACGGATGGTTATAATTTTACAAAAACATATTAAGTAAAATTTTAGGTTTAAAGTATCATTTTGACTACTGGTTGAATTATTATTGAGAACTAACAATTATTATTAATATAGAGAACAAAAGGCTGATTTGTAGATAGTTCCAGGATTGCTAGGAAAAGCCTATTAATAGGCTCCTTCTAAATAATGTGTTAAATGCACAAAAAGACATAAAGAACTTTTAACCTTTCCAATGTTACGTGCAATTAATTTTTTTACTTTCACTGTAACATTAAGAATTGAAGTAAAAACTACCTAGAGGGCCAAATAATATAAATATCGAGAGAGCTTAACATTTGTCACAATTTTAAACCAACAATAAATCAACGAACCGTGAATTTGCGCCAGGATCGCAAAAGGATTTGAATTTTCATCGCGTTAGCAAAAAATGATTTGACATCGCGACACGCTTTAAGATTAAACGCGATTCGATTTAAAACCGGCTTCTTTATTTCGTTTATTCGATGTTGAAAGCGGCAGTAGACTTCTTACAACTGCAATCCATTTAATTGGTTCATTTGGGCAAAGCGTTTGATTCGTTGTGGAAAACGGTTGAATAATGCGAAGAGAAGCGGCGTGTTCATTCCGGTGCACGTCGGCGGGCGTTGAGTTAGCGCAACCTGAATACAAATCGTAAATTAATTTGCAGTTACTGTAAAAGTGCATAACTCTCTCTCTCTCTCTCTCTCTCTCTCCACACCGTTGGAGCTCGTCACAGTGAGTTTCTAGTGGCGTTGCTGGAAGGATCGCAAATTTGAATTAAAATTCTCTCTTCCTCGCGCTGCCGACGCCGCGCTATGCAACAACCTGGTATTTCTTAATTATTTAACGAGCCGCGAGCGCTCGGCCATTGTTCCTTGCACCATCTACGAATAAACAAACGCCATCTACGAGTACGCAAAATATACTCTTTCGGAATAAATGCTCGCAACCGTCCGCGAACAAAAGAGATATCTTTTGACCGGATTCTAAGAACCAAACGTAGCGATGCACGTTTAATCGTTGCATTTTGCTTGCTTAACTCCTTGCCGTACAAATATTTTAGTCTATTTAATTTACGTGATATACCCGTTAGAATGACGTGTTCACATCGTTTGAGGTCAAAGGTAGGAAAGAGATTATTTAACAAATGATAATGCGAAGTTAACTGATCGAGAAGCTTGGTTCTTAAAGGTGGTTAATGGAACACAAAAAAAAGTGAAAATTAGGCTGCAGTCTGTTTGAAGATCACTCGTTATGACGTTCGTTATTTACTACTTTAATGCTGCGTCGAATGCAAAACACTATTATGTTATTATTGACAACAAAGTAGAAATAAAGTCCAGTCATTTGCAACGATATATTTAATATCTCCCAGGAAAAATATATCTTACGCCACTGAATCCATGAAGATAAGAAACTATCGAACGCAATTGTCAATAATTTATTGACTTTCCTTTTGACGATGCGTGGAAGCAAAGTGAATCACAATATAATACGATTTCGTCGATCCAATGATGAATGTCCAAACGAGCGGACATAAATAAATATACACATATTATTTAACTGTCTCACCCAAACTTACTTCTAAATGATTCGTTATATCAAGAAAATGTTTCAGACGAAAGTTCTTTGTTATCACGAAGAAAATACAGTGCAATAATTATCTTTTTCCTATTTCACGAAATTTTGTGCAACCTATTATTCACGCAACAAATTATTTACAAGCAAATGCAGGCAGAACACTTAAATGACTCACCTTGTACACAAATATACATATTTATGTGTACATTATCAATAAATAAATCCAAGAGATCGACGCATTATTTCCTCTCGCCCAATTCCATTCCACGAACAGAAACCTAATCTGAATCCGCTCTGCGCCCATCGCGCTAATTTCAAGCGTTCTCGATTAACTCGCTCACCCAATTTTCAATGCCGGATAGCATATTGGCTTCGGTGTCGCGTGCTTCGCAATCCGTAGGATCATACGAGAAGAAAAAAAAACATCAACGATTGCAAGAAAACGAGGACTTTCGCCACCAGCTAGAAATCCCGAGGCCATCTAGCGATTTCCGCGCGGTTGCAAGAAGTTGCCGGAAGCGCGGAGTCTGCAGGCGGACAGGGAAGCCAATAAGAAGAGGAGAAGACCGTGGAAGAAAAGGAGCAAGCAGAAGAGGGAGGAAAAGGGGGTTGGAAAAAGAGCAGAACGTTGAAACGAGGCACGAGGGGTTGAGGGGGTAGATGGCACGCAGGATCTGATGGTAGCCGGATAAACGGACGGAGGTAATTTTCTACGGTAGCTCAACTGCTGCGCCATTTTCCTTTTTTCCCCTTACCCCCTTCCACGGATCGAGGCTTCTACTATTCTCTTGCCTCATCCCCCGAAGGAAAAGAGAAAACGAGTCGTGAGTGTCGCGAGTGCAGCTTCTTCGACGTCACCCCTCCGATCTCGCTCCCTTTTTCCACCCTTTCGCAGGTTGCATGTCCTCTGGCAACGGGGGAGGGCAGGGTTACGAGATAGGGGTGATTTTTGCACGTACGGAGAAAGGAGGAACGTGATAATGGGGTGTAATAGTCCATAGTAGCAGCGGAACGAGCTGTTTCTCGGCGGATTTCTGTTTCTTCCTTGCATCCCTTTTGTTTGTCGGCAGCAGGGTAGAAGGGGAGGGGAAAGAAACGCCCCGGTGCTTTGGAAATGCGAGGCGAACGATTGGAGGAAACGTTGAGATGTAACTGATCACCCGTGTTACTTCCTGTTCGCGCGACGGAGCTTCCCCGGGAGTCGTTAAGGATCTTATTTCGCTGTCCTGTGAATCGGTGAATGTTTCGGGGTGAACATTAGAAGGGTAGCTTGGAAGTATTGGTTGTTACCGGGAGTCGTACCTTAAATCGTTTCTGGGGCTGTGCTAAGCGTACAGATCGATGCTTCAGTGTTTGCAGTTGCGATGCTGGTTGTTGGGATAATAATTTAGGAGTTTTATTGGGGAACAGAAGAATTACCATTGTTTTAGGGATGAATTTTGCTATCCTAAATTGGTAAATGTGTCTGTATGGATATTAGAAGGGTTTGATGGAATTATTGGTTGCTATAAAGGGTTGCTTTGCATCTTAAATCATTTCTATTTTGGTGTAAAGTACTAGTAGTATATTAGTATAGGGTTATCCAAAATAGACTATATGCTTTACCCTTTTCTAATCTGTTTTTTTATTTCTATTATCTTTGTTCGTTCTATTTTAAATTTTTATTTTATTCACCTCTATTTTACTAACAAACATGGCGTTTGACAGATATTCTCGTTCAACATCCTAAAGGTACTTTTGGATAACCCTTTACAACAAATAGTACTATTAAAGTAAGTGATAGTAGTATTGATAAAGGATTGCTACTTTCAATAGTATGCAGATTGAAGTTTTAGTGTTTGCAATTGCAATGTTAAATATCGAAATGATAATTAATGAATGTTATTAAAAAATGAAAGGGTTGCAGATGCTGTAGGGGTGAATTTTGTTACCCTAAATCGCTAAATGCGTCTGCATGAACATTAGAAAGGTTTGTTGAAATTATTGGTTGCTATAAGGGAATGCTTCGTATCTCAAACCGTTTCTGTCTTCGTACAAAGCATCGAAATTAAGGTTTTGGTGTTTGCAATTGCAGTGATGAATGTCCAGACAATAATTAACGAATCTTATTAAAAAAATGGAAGGGTTGCAAATACTTTAACGGTGAATTTTGTTACCCTAAAGTACTAAGTGTGTCTGTATGACTATTAGAATGCTGCGTTGAAATTAGTGGTTGCTATAAGGCGATGTTTTCTAACTCAAATAGATTCTATCTTCGCGCCAAGTATACGTAATGAAGTTTTAATGTTTGCAATTGCAATGCTGTGTCTCCGAATAATAATTAATGAATTGTATTAAGAAAAACAACGATTGCAAATGCTTTAGGGGTGAATTTTCCTGTCCAAAAGGGTTGAATGTGTTTCTATGAACATTAGAAGGGTTGTTTGGAACTGCTGTCTATTATAAGAGGATGTTTTGTATCTCGAATCAAAGCTGAATGTCCAAATAATAATTAACAAACTGCATTAAGAAAAACAGAATCAATTCTAGCGACCCGTAAATGAAGTTCGTAAAAATATCGCCCCTTTCCTTATTAATTCTCAACGGCATGGCGCGAGCGCAACCCTAACGATTCGCAGTTAAAAATTTAACGAACAATTTGCCGAGTAAAGTTGCCCGACAGAGGAACGAGTCGGTAGCCGAAGTTACAAAAAGCACTTACACTTTTAAGAGAGTTTCTTGCATCGTAAATGCCCCTCCCTTCTCTCCGCCCAAGTACCGTCCTTAAATTTTCGATTAAATCGGCCGAAAATTAGCCGTCCCTCCTTTTGCATTGTTATTTGCAATCAGCTGCGATTAATGCGCCATTGCAGCATTCTGTCATTTTATTACCACAGCGCAGATTTGTTAATCACGAAGAAAATGCATTGACGTATTTTAAATTCGAATTTTGCTTGCCTACATGTAAAGTTAATGTATTCCGTTGTTTGCCATTTCATCATTCTTTATTTAGAAAAATTCATTTAACAACGGTTCGCTTTTTTGGATACGAAAAATACCGTCATATTTTAAATTTATTTAAATTTAAGGACAGCTTTAAATAGATACTGATTTATGAATTTAAATAGAAACTGATTTAAACACTTTACATATGCAAACAAAGGATCACGCCCTAATTAATATGCGCATAAAATATGTAAAATAATTTCTTTTTGTATCCTCGCATTGAGTTTTCAATAAATTAAATCGGTCCATTTTATTTCTATAGGCCCACGCGTATAAAAATTCGCAGACCCCCTGGCGTAAAATATATTCCAATATTGCGGTGACATTTTTGTAAGCGATGCAAAGGAGGAGCGAATTCGATATTCTGGCGTCAATTAACATAAACTTGCCGCAAAGCACGAGCTTCTGTTGGCGACTGCCGCGCGAGCGTACGACGTATCGATTTCCCGCGGATATACGCCGAATGCAAATACATAGGTCCTTCTTGCCCGCTCGTATTTCGTATTCGCCGGATTCCCGACCCTGGCTGCTTAGAAATTCGAATACCGATGCGCGCAGCGAAAAATAAGGCGATCCGGCCACGATTGATTTATACCTGGCATATTTATGCGTTCATCCCCCCGTCCACCCCCCTTGCGTGTATCCGTCGAACACGGCGGGATTAAATTAAAAACAGCACGGGTCACAGCTACTGAATAATATTCGACCGCGCCGCGGCAAACGTTTCGCTAGCCAGGAATATCCGCGGCTTCGTGTGCTTGCAAAAAAAAAAAAAGCAAACACAAAAAGCTGCTTTCCGGCCATATTTGAATTTCCCCCGACTGCGATGCTTCACTCGATTCGCACGGAATCGAAAACGTGTGGCGTATTTCGCAGCTGTTTTCTCGAAGCACGATAACAAACGACTTTAGCCTCGTTTCCAATTATTAGGCAATATAAACATTAACCAGATTGGCCCTTATCTCTTCGTATATTTATTTTCCTCTCGATTTTTCGTTTAATAATAAACGAATATTTTTATTCCTATCCTTTCACAATACATTTATTCAATCTTCCCGTATGTTCTTTAATTTACGAAGCAACATTTCCTGCCTCGAACTCCAATGTACTCAGTTAGTTCCACGTTCCCGCGTTTCACCGAAATCTTCTTGCCACGCGCAATATTCCATCCAAGATACGATCAACCCAAATAATTTCCCCGTCGTCGCCAATTAGCGTCAGAGTTAAACGAAAGCGGAGTAGCCAGCGCAGCGTTAAGATGCAAAATTTACAAAGCAACGAACCGTCGAAACGGCGCGTCGCGTTCCACGATTATCCATCGCGTATCAAGCGAAATGGAAAAAGCTGCGGTCCGTCTTCGAATAAGCGTAATTACGCTTTGCCTGGACGAGCAAGAGCCAAAACCACCCCGTATTTCCCCCGGTCCCATAGCGGTGAAAGATAAACTGCAGGGGTGGCTAGCGAATTCCCTGTCGGTCCGCTGGACGCATTCTTCCTCGGAAAAGCGAGGTGGCGGTTCGCGCTCCGCTTGGGATTCCGTTCCGTGCAATTTGGACGGGCGTGGCGGCCCGTGGAAGCTTGATAATGCGTCGCGCCGCCGACATGGTCCCGGCGAAAAGGATAAGAGAGGATCAACGGTGGCACGGTTAACGTGGCGAAGAGAAGGACGGGCATCGGTTGGCTGGCGCCGGCAACGCCGCGTGCAAGCTTCGCTATGAAAAATGCCCGGATCATCCCGGAGACCGCCGCGTCGGAGAAAAATTATATCTTAAGCCGCTGCTCGCATACGTGCCCCTTACGGGCGACAGAAGGACTACTGTGCTTGGGACACTTGGGTGCTTCTACGAAGTGTGCGGCTGCTAGACGTAGAAATCTTCCTTGCTATTCGAGGCGCAAATGGAGCAAGTGTTACGTTCATTTGTTAGGTTCATTCTCTTGTTTGGTTTAGTTTTGCTTTGATGCAGACGAATGATTTTTAGATTTTTAGATTTAGATTACATTTGTTTTCGTTGCTTTTAATTTAACAAAAAAAAAGGAAAAATATAGGATGTGATTGTGGATTAAAAACTTGCTCGTTCAGGCAATACGGGTTATGATTACTTTGGTAATTTTGTGGAATCGATTACGATCAAAGGTGTAGTATTCACATTGCCCCTGCACTTCCGTTGCATGTTAAATTATCGAAATCTTAGAGTTTGCAATGCTTTGAACATTTAAGACGTCGAATTTTTTCAATGTTTTAAACTTGCAATTCTCAGTGCACCGAACGTCCAAAGTCTAGGATTTCTAACGCTTTGAATAGGCAACGTTTCTAATAATTTCCATACATCATTTCCAATTCTTCCTATTCCCAATATTTTGAAATATCAAAGTTTCGCCCTCCCAATGTCCTCTAAATTTTCAAACATATCCACAAACTTATTCCTGCCATTCATTTTCTTTCGCAACGCGCTGCTCCACCCCGCCCATTGCTATTTCTCCCCGATAATAAAATGAAGAAATTGGTGGTTTGCAAAAATCCAAATCGAACGAAGCCCCGTCGCTATGACACGTTGAAAAAGCGCGGAGAACGAGAGTCGATTTCTGCCTCGATGGACACCTCGACCCCTGATACACCGCAAACGCGTGTTCGATCGGAGAGAGGGTGGGAAAGAAAGCATAAGAGAAAAGAGAGAAGAGAGAAGCTGGACAGACCTGGAACGTAACACGCGGATGGACGATTTCGGACGTTGAAGCGTCGTCGTTTGTCGAAACGTTCTCTGGGACGACGAGGATCGTTGTGTATCAGTGCGGTCAGGCGAAATGGATTTCACCGGCGGCGCTATTGTATCGATAATGGTGGCGTCCTCGTAACTATTTTATTGAGCCAATTTCAGCGACGTAACCCGTCGTAACGAGTGACAGGGCACGCAAATCCTCTGCTATCTACATTTTGACACGGTTGTCGCCGCGATAACACCGCTAGCCCCGCCGTCAACCGTCGAAATCTGCCGACATTTCCGCCAATTCCGACGTTCGTCGACTCGCTCCAAGTATATTTTCTCTTCCCTCTCTATACCCCCGGCCCTCTTCCATTTTCCCATATTTTTTTTATCGACAATCCTGCCAGCGGTGAAATATTTATTTCCCCTCCCCGCGTAAAGCGAAATTCCGCATTTTTCCGGCCGCTCTCCTCGCGTTGCGTATAGTATTTTTGTTTATTTCTGGTAATTTGCATAGATCATATAAATACAGACTTTAGAAGCTTGCGCTATTAAGAAGGGAACAAAAGATGGGATATTCTGATCACGATTGATACGATGTAATGAGGAGAAACTTAATGTGGAGATTCTTGAAACTCGACTACACTTTAATTACATTAGAAACTAATTGTAAAATTATTCGTGATCTAGTTCCGAGCTTAGAATTCATTGTTGAGAGAAACATTTATAGAGCGTAATTCTAGGGAATTCGTAAGTGAAATTTTGAAGTTTATTTTACTTACTTTTAAATAGGAGCCACACCAAATCCAGAAATTATTTTAGTATTAACTTTTACGCTCCAAAGAAGTCTCTTAAGTCTGTGCAATTATTCTATACACCTCGATAAAATACACGAGTCTATGCTTCTCTGACTCTTGCAGCTGTAAATCAAATTCGCAATCTTTGCAACTCTTTGTTGCATCCTCTATTCCTTGCAAAAATAATCCTTCCAAACTACTATAAATACTACTAACTACCACCGAATAATACTAAACTACTACATCGTCACACTGTAATTAATACCATCCTGTATACTAACGAGGATTTGTCCCATAAGCGAATGGACTCTGCAACTCATTGTTGCATCCTTTATTCCTTCGAAAAATAATCCTTCCAAACTACTATAAGTAATACTAAACTACTTCATTGCCGCCCTGTAATTAACATCATCCTGTATAACTAATAAAAGTTTGCGCCATAAATAACGAATTAAATACATAAACGAATAAACTGATATCTGAAAGTTTCGCAAGCTTATTTATCGATGAAACTAAATAACCACACACAGGTTTCGCAGATATGGAAGAGACTGACGAAGGCAAGAGCAATTTGGGGTGGTTTTACGAGTGGCATTATCATATTCAAGACTTTGCTCGCAGTTCTAATCCCGTCTGCCATGTCAAACCGGTGTTACTGGCTTCATAATAACCTCCAGGGATGGTACTCGTAAACGGAGCCACGAACTGTTTAATAGTTTTAGATACAGGATCCTAGGAGTTGTCTCCGAGACGGGCAACAGCAGAGTTGCTTTCCCCAGCTGGTTAGAGGGATGCAGCAGCCAGCAGAGCCTGAATGCTATCGGGATATTAATCAAGGAATAACCAGCCAGGTAATCCAGGAATCAGTTACAGTACTCCGTAGCGCAAGGTCTGTTTGTCTCGAAGATGGGATTGTAACGCGTCAATCGTTTGACAATATTGTGGAAACTGGGATTCCGGGTACAATTTGGACTACGGTTGACGATTCGGTTGCGCCAATTTGGACTTCACATCGCTATTATTGTTATTGTTATAAGATAATATGAGAAGGGCGAGGAATAGGAATATTTTAATGTGAACGTTCGTCGAGGGATAAACGATAGCAAAATTTCAAATATAGTTGAGGAATATTTGGATAATAAAATATGGAGAGATAATTAAGGGGAAACTAGGATTTGGGGTGTAATTTGGATTATGGTTAGCGATTTGGTCGTGCCAATTTAGATTTCACATTAATACTATTATTATTATTATTAGATAACATGAGAAGGGTGAGGAATAGGAATACTTTAGTGTGAATTGAGGGATTGAGGATAGTAAAATTTCAAGTGTGATCGAGGAATATTTGGATAGTTAAAGATGGAGAGATAAATAATGAGCAAAGGAAGATGGCCAGAGTTACTAAAGACTAATTTAGAACAGGATATTTGAAATTATAGTGAGAATAGGATAATAACCGGGAAGTTCATGGATGTGAGGCCACTTAAAGATTGGAATGGATGCAAGCCACCCAAAAATTAATTAGGGGTGGATTTATTTAAATCAATTAATTATTTTGTTGCTACCATTATTATTTTACTTGTATTCTTTCCTGTATTGTTATACGATACGTATATTGTGTACTTTTTTGTATAATACTTATGTACAAATGGATTCTTATACTAAATTGAACGAAATTAAAGTAGAAACTGCTGTCCACCGCTAGATTGCGAATTTATAGACAAATTCATTCATTATAAACAGGAAGAAAAAATGGAGAACCAAATAGGGAATAGTTTTGCCCCCTAAATATTGTAATGATTCCTTTAATTAATATATCGTATGTAATTCTACACATCATTCTACACGTGTATATTCTACCCTTCGTAAGCGAGAAATAATAATACCTAAGTATTTTATTTTAAAGTATTCTAGTTTGTAGTGTTTTGTTTTGCAGTATTCTGGTTTCTGGTATATTCGTTTTCAATTTCAAGCCTTCCAATTTCAAGCGATCGAAGGGATCAAATTCGCAAGTCTTTCAAGTGTTTATCCACGATATTCAATTTCAATTTTCTGCTTAAAAATCGACATGCATGAGGGAAACTAAAAATGATAAAATACATAAATAAATTTGCCAATATTCGTCTGCCAACGATTAAATTTCCCTCTGGCGTAGAGAAATCCGCAATCTATTAATCCCCCATCGATTTTTAACCCTTTCAGTGCTATATCCAATTTCATATACGATGCACAGAATTTTTAAATTCGAGTTTCTTGGAACAACGAAAAATTAGTAACTAAAATTATTGACGATGAAATTTAACTTCAATTCCAATTTCAATTTTGTATTATAAGATCGAAGACTAATAAAAATTGCTAACAATATTCGAATAATTTGTTCGTGACATGATAAGAAAAAAATAGCGATCAACTGACGCCAGCCTAAGTAGGTAATAAAATAACCATAGAACAAGGGGTTAAACTAGTCGCGTACGACTTGAATTGAAACAATCCCCGCAACAATTGCTTAAAGCCAATTATCCATCTGCGAACACGGAGTACTCTAATCTGGAAAGTTGCAAACTCATGGAAATCGAAGCAACGCGAGTGGATTCTCTCGCGGAACGAAGGATTCGAGTCAGCGGGGGGTTAAAAATGAATTCAATGGCTGGTCAGGATTAACCCGGTTCCGGGCTAGCGACGTGGCCGTTCGTTTCGTTCGGCCATTCAATTTAGTTTCACGCAAATACCGTCTGGCTAGGGGTTGACCGTACCGAAATTATGTTTGCATGTCCCTTTTGGCCCGCGTTCCAGGGGACTGGCTAGCTTCTTGGCCGTGCATACGGATCGCGAAGCTCCTGTCGATTCGCCAGAACTCGTTATTTGTCCCTTGATTCGCCATAGCAGCCCGGCAAGAATTTTAATCCGATTGCGGAAACCTTTCTTTGCGCAAAAGCACGAATTGCGCGAAAGCTTCTGTGAAAGAATGGATTCATAATTCGTTTGCAAATGTATTAAGCGCAGTTGTACGTAAGTATTAAATATAAAGTTTTACGGAACTCTAGAATACGTTGTTGAGAAATTGAACAATAATGATAAGCATCTACAATGTAGATTAACAGTAAATCATATCTAGTTATATACTTTCTAATGAAACTTCTTGGTGTGAACCTTGTACAATTTCGTGGAACCCTTAAAACTATCTTTTACATTTGAAACCCTTTTTGTTGAAAAATTTTAGCAACTGTAGCTGGGTTTGCTGGGAAGTTGACAGTTTTTAAAATTAATATACAAGCAATCCCATAAAGTATATCGACTCGATTATGTGTAATTGTTGTATTTTAATATTTAATGTATTTCACGTTCCATAAGATTCAATATCTATTTAATTATTTCTTATACACGTCTATTCATGGGTAATAAAATATCCCTTTGTTAAAAACAGACAAAGAAAAGGTTTACAATAGTGGTTGGCAGCTGAGCAATACTTGTGAATAGCATAACAATATTGTAAGACAGATAATATTGAATCTTAGGCTTTGTAATTTTTTCACCATAGTGTCTCCGTAGAAATTGTTTTAACGGGAAAAATAGAAAGGAGTCTCTTACGTAATAAATTTCATGAATTTCGTTGAATTTTCGACAAACATGCATCGAAATAAAAACATGCATGTGAATAAACATTGATGAATTTGAACGTAATAAAAGTTACCACTCGCTCAAACCTTGTTTCACGTGAAACAACTGCTGTAGGCAACCTATTCCACCGAATTCAATCACCAAATGCGCAAACATCAACATTATATGCACGCATTTAACCAAACAAAGAAGATTCGTGTAACATTTTACTGTTTTTCATAAATGAATAAGTCTTGGAGCTTTTCGAAGAGGGTAGCATGGTAAAACATTTCGCTGGACGATCTTAAATCTGGATTACGATGAATAGTGTTAAGTATAGGTGGGGAGGGAAGTTCTCTTGGTAAAATTGTTCTGAAGATGCCAGCGAAATTTAATCGAAATTGGGATGGAAAAAAGTAGCAGGATGTTGGAGTGTCGCGCGAATGTCGCGGAAACAGTGTTCCCTAGGGACGACGGAAGCGAGTCCCGTTGGCGTCCCGTAAATTGTAAGAAAATTTATAGCAGTTTCTGGTGTTACTGTTGGAGCTGGGTCAGGACCACCCCGACGACTGCAACTGCCTAACTTCTCCAACGATTTACCGCCGCCTACCTAAATGGCCAATAAACCGACAGACTGTTAACTGCTATGTTGCGACCCAACATTTTACGTCCCTCAATAATTGAAAGGGATTCGATTCGATGCCATTACGAACCTAACTGTTTTTCAGGGAACTCGGGAAATCCAGTTCAAAGCCAAGCACAATCTAACCAATGTTCGAAGTAAGCACTAAAACGTTCGCTGTTCGTGATTCAAAGGGTTAAGAGTAATCTATACAAAATAATGAACGTATATGAACTTTACGTTAATATTAATATCGAGGAACATTTATAAGCATTGCCTACAAAGTAAGTCCTGAAATGTGACAATACCTCAGAAATTGTTCATAATTCAAAGGGTTAATGTTGTGCTAATTTATACAAAATAATGAACATATACGAACTTGAGTCATTGCAATGCTTAATATAAGTGTCAATATTAATATTCAAAAACATATATAAGTATTATCTATAAAGTGAGCACTGAAATATGTCAATTTTCCAAAAACTGTTCACGATTTAAAAGGATAACAGCAGTTGACACAAGATAATAAAGATATATAAATTTTGAATCATTGCAATGCTTAAAAAGAGTGTAATAATAATAATAATAATCAATAATAATATTGAGGATGATATATAAGTACTAGCTATAAGGTAAATACTGAAATATGTCGATTTCCCAATAGCAGTCCGTAATTCAATGCGTTAAGAATAATTTACACAAAATAATAAACATATGTGAATTATGGTTCATTGTAATATTTAATAAATGTGTGAAGATTAATATTAAAGAACTCAGACATGCGTTATATATTAAACGAATCCTGAAATATACAGATATCCCAAAACCAATCCACAATTCAACCAGTTAAGAATAATTTATGCAAAATAATAAACATATATAAATTTTGGATCGCTATAATACTTAATAAACGTGTCAGCATTAACGTCAAATTATGTATACATGCGTTATCTACAAAATAAATCTCGAAACACACCAATGCCACAAAAACCATTCCCGATTCAAAGGGTTAAGAATAATTTGCGCAAAATAATAAACGTACGTGAACTTTAAATCATTGCGAAGCTTAATAACGACGTCAATATGTATACCAAATAACACATACCCGCGTTATCTACAAAATAAATCTCGAAACACACCAATGCCACAAAAAATCACCCCCGATTCAAAGGGTTAAGACTAATTACGTCGTTGCGTGACGTTTGGAAGTTGGTAACGACGGCAAGTTCGCATCCCTATCTAAGACGAAACGCAGCCCTCGCCTCGAGTTAACTTGTAATTAGACATGTCGTACGGTTTACCGACACGAGACGTCGTTTCTCGTCACGCGTGTCTCTCTCTCTCTCTCTCTCTCTCTCTCTCTCTCCTTCGATCTTACGTTGCTTTATCCGTCTCGATTCGATCTTACCGCTTACTTCCAACGTAGTTTACGTTTGCGCGAAATTCACCGGCTTACTTCGATCATAATTAGTTATTCTATCGTCGCGTAGTCTCCTGGAACACCGTTAGCAACCTGTACATAGGAACAAGGTAAGAGAGAGAGAGAGAGAGAGAGAGAGAGAGAGAGAGAGAGAGTGACTTCGTTTTCCGCTTGCAAGTTGGAGGAAGGAAAACAGCTGGAGAAGAGTGGGTGTAGCCTCATCGATAATTAACGTTCGCAAGGCAGCCCAGCCACCGGTCGTGATATCGATTTATCGTTAAGGGTAAATGGCGTGAACGTGGCGCGACTCTAGGCGACACGTCGCTATCCGTCCAAGAAATAAACTGCGACGCGAGCATACTTATCATAACGGGAATCCGATAACGCTTTCGCTCCTCTTGTATCACGCTAGAATGCACTGCTTGCTGCGATAATCCGCAATTCTACGGCATCCAGGCTTGTGCAATAATGATCCAGCGCTACGGGGAGCACGTCGAGTATCTTCAAAAGTTAACCCTTTGACTGCGACTGATCGTCGCTGGGAAACGTTAGTATAATTAGGAATATGTGTATACAGTTTAAATCCCTTGGCCTACAATAACGAGTTGCACTCGTGCTATGAATTCGTGCACGCGTTCAATAAAAACGAATAGTATTGGTGGTAAAATTCAATTTGAACTTTAATCTTGGCTTTGCTTTACAAGATTAGGAGTTGTAAAATAAAAATTGTCTACAGTATCCATACGGTTTGTGCAAACAGTGATCAACTATCATTAGCATACGTGGGTAATAAAATAATTGCATAGCAAGGGGTTGAGAATGTTAAATCGTACTTCTTTGATATACACTAAAACGTTGAACGAATATACTCGTATGTACGTCGCTTCAGCAATATTATTGTTTATGTGACAGATATGCAAATTAAAATCATAGAAAGTGTCGATTACTGGGTATTTTACCCTAGATACGCGGGAAAGTCTAACCCAGTATAAATCCAATCATAATAACAAGTTTTGCATACTTTAATACATGTACAAAGATTTTTATAAAATCGTGCATTCATTTCGTCTCTACTTTATTGCAAACAAATAGAAAGAACTACTTTTTAACAATCTGTCTAGTTTGAATCAGTTAATAAATACACGCTCCTAAAATGATCGAAGGTCTCATATTTTGTTAAACATTGGTAATTTAGAAGTGTACGTAGACTTTTGCGAGTGATTGTATTTATTTTAACATTAAAAAAACAACCAAGAGGAAGATAATATCTTCCCTTGTAAGATTACACTGACTACAAAAAGTATTTACACACCAATGTATGTATTTTGCCGTTCAACTATTAATTAAATGACTTGAACTAAATTACGATTCCTACTGTTTAATCGTATTTCTGTTCGACTACGTAACTTTGTTACAATGCGAACAATTGAAAAGCGTCCAACTCAAAGATGTGAATGCGTTCAAATAACTTTTCGTAGCCAGTGTATGTTTCAGCTTCGTAGGAAGGACGAAACTACAGTCGCGAAAGGTTCTCTAGGCGACAAACGAATGGGACTCGCACTGGTCACCATAAATTTCGATTTCTGAGCAAGTTTGCGGACGAAAAATTCACGCTCTGAATCCTCTTAGCTCATAATGGCGGCTAATGAAGACAAACGCACCGCGTGAGTTGCACAACGCTGTCACGTTTTACAATATACACAAATGTAATGCGCGTAAACGTGTCTCGCTGTTCGTTTTCTCTACCCGGCGAAGAAAGAATGTTAGCAAAAGTGTGACGAGTCCCTGACGTTTCTCCATTTCCTCTGCCCGCGCTAAAAAGTTGCGGCTTACCAAAGCTTTGTTTCCCCAGTTTTCTCATTATCCTTTTAACCGTTTTCTTTTTCCCCCTTTTGCATCCCAGTTTTCGGTTTCTTTCTTTTCCATTTCCCTTTTCTCTGATCTTATCCTCTTTGATTCTTGCTTCTTTCCGTTTGTTTATCTGCTTCCTTTGACCTTTTCCCTTTCCAATTTTTCCAGGCTTCCTTTTTCCTAGACTATATATATATTTGACTTTTTCTTATTGCAATTAGCTTTGAGCTTAACCCTTTACTTTTATGTTTCCCTTCCTAATTTTGACTTTTTCCTGTTTAAACTTCGCTTTTTGCTTATCCCTTTTCTATGAACTTTCGCTTCTTACTATGTCCCTTTCCAATTCTTGCCTTTTTCCTCTCGCATTTCCCTTTCTTCTATTTTTTGCACAATTTTTGCTCTCCTCTTCTACTGTATTTTCAGCGTTACTTACTGTTTTCCCTTATTTTTCCTACTTATCTCTGTACCATGCCTTAACCCTTTCTTTTGCCTTTCCTTTTTCATTTGCCTCTTGTCTTTCTTCCACTTTTCTTCCCCATTTTCCCATTTCTTAACCCTTTACATTGCCTTTTCGTTTTCGTTTGTCTTTTGTCCTTTCTTCTCTCCTCTTCCCCAATTTCCCCATTTTCCGTTTTCCAATTCTTTAACTCTTTCCTTTTTTTTATTATCTCTTGTCTTTCTTCCTCTTCTCCTTTTCATTTTCCCCTTTTTCCTTTTCCCATCCCTTAACCCTCTGCTTTGCCTTCCCTTTCGCGTTTGCCTCTTATCGTTTTTTTCCCTCTCTTCTCCATTTCCTCATTTTCCTTTTCCCTTTATGTCTTTTCCATTTCCTTTATTTTTCCTTCCTCGTTTGACCTTCATTTCCTTCCCCATTTTTTGCCATTTTCAGTTTCCCTTTTGTGTATTCCTATTTCCCCTTTCCGAGTTTCCCCTTCGCTTTTCCTTTTCCCCTTTCCCATTCTCCGTTTTCTCACGCCGCATTCCCGAGTCTCCCAATTCCCTAATTTCCTATCTTATTTTCCATTCGAATTCCCTTTCCAATTCTCGCTTTCAATCAACTCCCACTAATCGCAATTCAACAGAACGTAGACTTTCTTCCAATTTACGTACAGTCGTTCGATCGGCAAATACGCCCGCGAATCGCTATCGCTCGGCGCTTTCGTGACTGAATGAAAACTCATTTAACAGCCGAGCTCAACAGACGCGCGTTGCACATTATAGAAGTTATTGTATCGCTTCGCTTCAATGCGTCACGCCATCCTTTCGTCCAATAACCAACCATCGCTCTCGATCGATGTGCTTAAGGACGACGGAACCTCTCTATGGTCGATACCATTAATTGAAAAAAAAAATGGTAGAGTGCTAAAAGCAAAGAGCGCTATTCTCGAAAAAAAAAGAACTATTGAAAACGTCTACGGAAAGATGAGTCGCGAGCAAGCTGGAGAAGGTGAAAGCTTTCGATTTTTGCGGCTTTCTTTAAATTCATCCAAGCTTTTGGTGGCGTCGCATCGCTTCAACGTCATTCGATTCCAATGGAAACGCAATAGAATTTGCCTCACGCTGTTTCCAGCAGCTTGCGAAATTTACTTCACCCTTTGAGCTTTCGATCTAACCGAAAGCGACGCGTTTGTTGTGAGTATTGAACAATATTCTTGGATCAAAAATTAGAAACCTTGCAGAATAATTTTCGTAACTAGTAATAGGAGTGATTTTGTAAATTGCAATCGCGACATTAATTGTATTTATTAGTACGATTTTCTATTGTTATTTATTTATTGCACATAATCCTTATCTTTAGGTTGACTTCCGGTTACAACTTTCATCTTAAACTATCTAGATCTAACCACGTTAACTTATCACTTTTCGCATTTTAATACAAAGACGAAGTATTTTTATAAAATGTGTATATGTATATACACATTTTATAAAAAAAATATATATATATAGATTCATTTAAAGGATGTAAAAAGGAACAGACAAAATGTTGGATTACCTTTCTTAAAAGCCATAAAGTATTTCGATATACTTCTGATAGAAAATTGTACTATATATATATAAAGGTAATGCAACATTTTGTCTGTTCCTTTTTACATCCTTTAAATGAATCTATATTATAAGGAAGTTCGGATCGTTTAAATGTTGTATTGTTAAACGTGCAAATGTGCAATAGAAAATAAAAGCAACATTAGAGAAATGAGACCTAAACCACAATTAGTTTCACCATCCAAGTATTACGCGTTAGGTGCTTTATTTTGATTACTTTGTATATTCTACGCATTCTGTACTCTTTTGCATTACATTTCGCGGTATTATTTGCATCAGAAAAATGTATTATATTACTCACGCTTCTATTCGCGATAATTAAAATCCCCCTAATCTACATCTATGAATCACTGTCCGTTAACTTTCTGAAGTTGCCTAATTCTTTAAAGAAATTACGCGCGGTTAACAGGTTAAACGCGATCTAGCCGCGCGGGAATTTTCGACTCGCATTCGTGGTCAAGCGTAAAAGGAAAACTCATAATAGCGAAGGGGAGAGAGGAAGTCGTTACTGAAATTCCGAGCGGAACCCCGGGAAACTTTCCCATTGGACAAAGGTTATCAACAATGCCGGTGTCGCGACAATACGCTTCGAACCCCCGGAAAAGTCGAACCAGAAAAGGAGATATCGAATCCGCTCGATTGGCCGTCGCACCCGATAAAACCATGCCGCATTGATTTCGTACTCTCCCTCTTCCATATATATATATATATCCCTCCCCCCTTTTTCTATTGGGTTGTCTACAAAATTCGTGCCGCATTATATTTATATTGTACTCTACAATGTTTTCTTTAAATATCCAACGCGTAGGTTAGCTGCCCGAGTTCAGTTTAATAAACGCCTTTGGGACAACAAAATGCTTCTATTATAAACACGGGTACGTAAAAACTTCCGTAAACGATTGGTTTTGGAAATTGTTTTCGATTCGTTGAGCGGAGAGAATTTCAAGATGTATATAAAATTGGATAAAGCACCTCTGATTTTTCTTGCAACTTTTTTATTGCGACGGATCAAAGGAAATGGTGCTTGAAATGTAAGTTACGTTTCAGTTTGTAGCTATTCCAATAATAGAAATAAAGGGTTGAAATTTACCCGAAAATCGTTTACTTGCAAGACCTATTTATTAACGTGTCAGAAATTGAATTTCATTTAGTGGTACTTTTACTATGCTTATTCGAATATACGTTTTCAGTAGAAAATTCGGCACAAACTTTCCGGACAACCCAATGTATATCCCCTCCCTTTTTCTAAATCGAAGCTATGCAACTTTTTTTCCACGCAGACTTGAGGAATTTTTGAATTTTACATTTTTGCACGGCGTCCTATTTTCTGTCGCATTTTTGGTTCGTCTATAAAGACGACGGCGGCTTGCGATTACGAATTCCATCGATTCATCATTCGTTGCCTGCACCGCCGGCAATCAGTATGCGTTTTTACATGGCTTTTTTATGGGCTGGGAAATTTCATTTGGGCTGGAAAATTCCAATATACGGTGTTTGGAAACAATCCGTGTGTCTTCTCTTTTTTTTTCCCTGATCGGATTTATTTTTATGGTATTTGCGATTTAGAGGATTACTCATGTTCCCATTTGTGATTGGAAAATATAACACTGATCCAATATTGTTCAATGGATAGGGTTTAGGTGTTCTAATTTAATTTGTAGATGCTCCTTCGACGAATTTATTTATTTAGTTATTTATTCGTAACGTAAGCCTAATATTTCAAGATACGCACTTGTTTATGATAATTTATTCGACACTTAATGTAACAAATAGACCGCAGATGTTCATTCATTTATGGGAAATTTAATTGTGGAAGAAAATACAAGATGTAGATAAGATGTATAAATATTCAAACTGAAACGCAACTTAAAATAATCAGAGGTTAAAACAACCCCAATTTAGTTTCCATTTCTTTAGTGTTATTTGTGTAAATGCGAATTTGCATAAAGATCCGCAGTCTGGTAATAATTTTAGAATAAGAAAAGATTGATTTAATTACGAGATGAAGCTACAACCCACCAACTATTTTCTGATATTATAGAGAACTATAATTAATTCCCTGCAGTCTATCTATGTAGAATAAATCTTTATTAATCTCTATTTTTAACGATTCCAGAGGTAGAATTGATTTAATACGTACATACAGTAATTTGTAGGCCTTTTTAAGGAAGGATTTGTTGAGCCTACATCTTCTAACACGGAAGAGAAAATAATTTTGACAAATGTGATGGATACTAATCCCCAAAATATTACAATCTCACATAGTTAAATTGTACCGCCTTTCTTCTGCTCCCAATTATTAATTTTAGCACGTTCAAGCTTCATAGAATAGAATCGTAGTTAATATCTATCAAATCTAAAATTATTCTGCCAATTTAATCGAAATTTCCCAAATTAGCTAAAATGTCCTCATCGTTCCTTTTCATTAAATTTCTCCTGATTGCCAATACCGTATTTCCAAAATTCTCCCGAGTAAATTAACCTCCCCAATTGCTGCTCTGCAACGTCAAAAAAAACCCTTCAACCTTCCAGAATCCCCCCCCCCCCCCCCTAAAAAAAAGAAAAAGTAGGGAACTCTGATGGTTGGACGTCGTGGTCGACAAATTTCTCAATCGACGGCGGTAACTCGGTCTAACGATCTCATTACGACCGCGAACGGCGTCGAAGATGACGGAATTGCGCGGTCAATTCCCGGAAAATGTCGGTTCGTTATCGGTTGGCCTGGGAAATATGCACGGGGAAGCCAACAGGATTCGATCGTCGTTCGCTCGACGTTTATCGCGAAATTATACAGCCGTGAACAAAACTATAATTTCGCTATTGCAGTGCTGGCTGCTGGTTAGCCAGGTAACGCGCTTCCATCGAAACCATCTACCTCAGGGTTTCTCAATCTTTTTTCGGCTTACAGGATAAAAGACCCAATTTCGAGTAACAGTAATGTTACCTCAACTATCAGCTATTACTATATTGCATTTACTTTTGTTATTTATTTATCAACATCACCTGCCACTATCTAGCGCCTCTACTATAAGAAAGAAATAATAAGACTCTTAAAACCCCCATTTTAGTTTATGAATTGGATAATTTATATATTAATGTCGTACCGAAATTTTACATATATTTATTGGATAAATCTTTCTCACGAGAAAATAGGAGCAAAGTATGGAAACCCGATCAGTGGGACAATACAAGAATTGTTACAGAGTTACACGAACGAAAGAAGTAACAATGAATGTGGAAAATTAAATGAAATATTTTAAAACTGATCGTTTGACCGAGTTAGCGTTAAAAGGAAATTTCGTGGCTCCTGAATTGTTCCATTATTTTGCTTAGTCCCGTAAATGCAGCGTTGGGCCATCCGAGGGCCACACGGACCCCGTTGAGAAACTCTGATCTAGCTTACATCGGAAGGCGAAGAGGGAAATTCGCCGGGTATAAAGTAAATGTCGACGATAACAAAGTTTTACGAGGCATCGACCGCGTCTTTGAATTGTACAATTGTGGCGGCCGCGATTCCGCGACTTCTTCGCCGGTGCTTTCTTCGAGGGGTGGCTTTTTATGGATGGGTATGAAAGCGGTCAGAGTCTATAAATCGGGATAAATGCACTCTTTGCAGCAATGCTCTTGCATTGTTGATCCTCTGGGCTGCATTGTTAGTTATCATTGGGTTATTCAACGGCGAGTGCAATGCTGTCAATGCAAGGGTTGAATTGGGTCACTGCGGAAGCAATGAGAATATCTGATGTTATTTGGTAATAAAGCAATTATTATTTCAATTTTTAGTGGGTGTACGCTAAAGTTGTAGTACTTATTTATGGTATTCGAACGATAAACGGTTGAATCGTGATACTTTGCATAAGAAATTATTTATTAAGAAAACAATTATTAACTCGATTATAAAAAGTTTGACTGCTGTACTGTTTAGGTTGTAATTTTCTTTTACTTATATATTAATCTTACTTATTTCTCTTGTATTTATATATTCTCTTTTATGTGTAATTAATCTTCGAATAAAAAATATTCTCCCCCATTCTTTATAACTTTCTGACATTTCTCAGCCCAATTTAATAAAATATTAAATTATAAATTATGAAATATCGTCCCATGAAATTCTTTACAGAAAGTATTCTGTTAATGTATAGAGTAGATGTCCCAAATTATTTGCCACTCATTATTTTATTTAATAGCGAAATAACGCATGAAGAATCGTAGCCAAAAGGATATCAGTGTTAAAGTTGAACTTCGCTTTTACGCAACAACACATACGCATCGCATATTTGTTTCTATTTAATATTTAAGCCTAGAACTACCAAGGCAGTCAAAATGACTGTTTACAAGTTTCCCATAACAATTATATAAATTCGCCGCGATGCATTTTCTAGTGTGTTAAGTGTTTTTCCGTACAAAATATAAGCGAAGACTTATCGTGATTTAATCGCACGTGTTTTGCAAATGTCTACCATTTCTAATAAATAGGTCTAGCGTTAATAATAAGTATTAGAAGGTGAATGCGCCGTTTGAGCGGTAGACAAACGTTAATTGGGACATCTACCCGAATTCGAATAAAAAATAGAGTAATTACACGTGAAATAATGCTTCCCCGTACGTCTTTTCGCGGCTATTGTGAATCGAGTAGCAATCTCTTCGGTATTATCGACGATTCCCTTTGTTCCATTGCTCTGCTCCAATTTTATAATAAGTGAGTTTAACCCTGTAGAGGGAGGCTGATGCACTATAGCGGGGAAAGCACTGTCCTGAATTCATCTCGCTACACCGCGGAGCATTTCCATCGTCTTGGCAGAGGGACACTCACCGAAGAAAGGGGCAGAAGAAGAGAAGAAAGGAAGAGGACAGGTTGAAGCACACAGCCGGCGTACCGAGAGTAGCACTTCTTAGCTACCATAATGAACGCGTCGAGGGTCATAAAAGTGATGCCACTACAATTTACGTTGTCTGGACGGTGTCGACGTCCAACGAGGGGACACTTCAACCGAACCATAGCTCAACCAACCCGTGAGACGTCTGCGATTCGACAATATTCCTCTTCTCCGCAAGCCAACGTAACCATCTTCTCTTATTTCGGACACGGATGTGGATTAACCGATGAAAACCGACGGGGTGAATGTCCACTTTAAGCTTATCGTTTTAAACGACTTCAATTAATTATTTATATTTACGCTTTTATATTTGTAGCATGTTTAATTAATTATTTAGCCTAATAATCGTTCCGATTTTGGAGCACAGCATTAGTTAACGTCTGTTTTATTCGCGATGATTCTGTTGTATGTTAAATACGATGTATTAATTAATCATTCATTGAAAATAGGTAACAAAGTGCAATGTCAATATAAAAATAAGTACAGAGTATTATACGACAAGCTTAGGTTCTGGTTTTGTTCGAGCTCTAGATTAATGATTAGCGTTACGTTTGTGTATTATATACTATATTTTACAGCTCATATTTTAAGGCCAAGTTTATAGTTAAGTTTATGGATTGGTTAGATAGCGATGGAAATTACTGTAGAGTACAAATTTAGGTTACTTAGTCAGGTTGCGTAAAAAACTAGGATAAAAATTCGATGTAACCGAAAGTCTTTCGAAACCGAAACGTATGAAACAAAGAATAAAATAAAAATAAAATAACAAAGTCCAATGCCCCTATTACTGTCATTCGAAAAGTTGTCACTTAAATGGAAACGATCTTTACATGTGTTAGCAATAATATTAGCAAATGTATGTCGAAAACAATTGATTATCGCAATATTTAATTAAAATTTCCATCGGTTTAGAAACTTTGTTGTCTCATTCTAGTCTATTAATATCGCATGATGTGACATTGAAATGGTAAGGGGGCCACGATTCCATATAAGAATGGATAATCTATCTTATCCTTCGTCGATGGTCTTACGTTAATCTGCATTCGTTTTCAACTATAGTTCAGTTGTATCGTCGTTTGGAATCACGATGCACTCAAACATTTTCTCCTCTTACTTACGGATATTTGTATGAAGCATTCTTAGGAAGTAACGTCGAAGCAAGACGACGGAATGACTTCTCGTTCAAGTTTCTCGATTCGATTGAACTTTACATGGCCAGTGGTGGCAATAAAGGAAGTCGCTCCGTTTACCTCCGAGGTTAAGCACACGAACTTCGCTTGGCACGCGAAGAAATTTCTCCTGCCCGACTACTGAAAGAGGTGAGAGGGAGGGGGGGGGGGAGGCAAGGTCCTTCGCTCTTCCCACCGCCTTGAAAAGGTAAATAAACTTTTCCTCGGCTCGGGGTGGGGGGGGGGGGGGGGTTATACGCGGCTAACTCGATTTCTCGTCGGTCATTCTCTTCCTCCTTTGTCAACACTCGACCCGCCGAAACTTGCAGGAAGTATCCTCATAACCGATAACCGTGTCACCGAGTTTCGTCGAGAAGAGGCCTCCTCAAATCGAACCCCTGGAAACCATTCTACTCCCTTCATCGTGGAGGTTTCGTTCTCCGCGTGAGCTATTTGCGGTAGCCTCGGGTAAACTTCCCTCTGGAATAAATGTTCACGAAAATTGATGTACCAAAAAGGGAAGACCGTTCAACCTGATGGCTACTTGGTCCTAAAAAAACCGAGAGCCATTCGAGGGAAAAGTTGCCCCGTTGGGAGGGGAATAGAAAATAGGGACATCGTTGTTTTCAGTCGCGAAGCGTGGACATTCAAGAGAATTGCCGGTTCGAAAATTGGAGGAAGGATTAGTATGATGGTGTTTGCAAATTTTCCTATCATCGGGTTTGATTAAATTGGAAAGAAACTCGCGTTGCCGTTTATGGCGTGTTTAATTGTACTTTTTTAATTATGTATGGGTTCTATATTATCTTTAATACAGTGGAACTCGGTCTATACATATGTACAGTGGGTCAAAGTAAAACTCGGATACTTATATATTCGTGTTCTAAGAAGCGGTCGATAAGCGTTTGAATTTCCAAGCGTTCAAATTATCAAGATTTTGGATTCCTAAGCGTTTGAAGTACCAAGCTTTTGGATTTCTAAGCGTTTGAATTACCAAGCTTTTGAATTCCTAAGCGTTTGAATTTTTAAGCTTTTGAATTTCTAAGCGTTTGAATTACTAAGCATTTGGATTCCCAAGCCTTTGAATTTCTAAGCCTTTGGATTCCCAAGTCTTAGGATTCCCAAGCCTTTGGATTTCTAAGCATTTGGATTCCCAAGCCTTTGGATTCCCAAGTCGTTGAATTTCTAAGCGTTTGGTTTTCTAAGCCTTTGGATTCCCAAGTCTTTGAATTTCTAAGCGTTTGGTTTTCTAAGCCTTTGGATTCCCAAGACTTAGGATTCCCAAGCCTTTGGATTTCTAAGCATTTGGATTCCCAAGTCGTTGAATTTCTAAGCGTTTGGTTTTCTAAGCCTTTGGATTCCCAAGTCTTTGAATTTCTAAGCGTTTGGTTTTCTAAGCCTTTGGATTCCCAAGACTTAGGATTCCCAAGCCTTTGGATTTCTAAGCATTTGGATTCCCAAGTCGTTGAATTTCTAAGCGTTTGGATTTCTAAGCCTTTGGATTCCCAAGCCTTTGGATTCCCAAGTCTTTGGATTTTTAAGCATTTGGATTTCTAAGCCTTTGAATTCTTGAACCTCTGGATTCCCAAGCCTTTGGATTTCTAAGCCTTTGTATTTTCAAACGTTTCAATTATCCTATCTTATCGACATTAATACGTAATTGACAGTGACTCCTAACAGGATTAATAATAATAGGAACTCCTTAATAACAATAAACTACGGAACGACGCGAGGTAAGTAAACGTTGTAATTGTATAAAAGGCAAGCAACTATTTACTCGGAAAGAATAGAGGCGAGGAAAAAGGAGCGGATAATCGATAGGAAAATACAAGCGAACGATAAACTGTAAAAGCGTAGAGCTAGGGAGGCGAATTCGAGCGAATTTCCGCCGCGTCCCACGTTAATTATCGTAATTACGTTTTATCGACAACGAGATGGCACATTGAGCGGAAATTATTGTCTCACTTTTTGCGCCACGACGAAGGGGACGCGTTACGTCTGTTAATTGCGGCCGACGAAAATTACTCCCACATAATTCGATCGCTTTAATGCGTATCACTGAAACACAGCTGCCTTTTATACGATACTGCTACTGGCAATTTAAGAACGACAAAAATGGCGACACTATGAGACACGTTTCGAATGCAGTCTAATTATTACACAGTAGAGTCTGTTTATTATGATCACTCTGGGACTTACGATTTTTGATAAGAATAACTGGCTGATAACGTTTGCAATAAATATTTTGCAGCAAGATCGCGAATAAATTATACGATAACATTATATTTATTTGTACATTTATAATTGGAACCTCTTATAATCCATTTAAAAATTCAATGAAGAAATCTAATAGCCGATCGATAACATTATCCATGATTATAGTAATCGAATTCTATTGTATTTAATAGGTAAAACTAATTTTTATCTAGGCTCTATTCCTACAGTCGCGTTCTTAAAAATACGAGCCCGCATAAAAATCCACAATCTAACGAATTGTAGAATTAATTAAACGAATAATTAAGTAGTTACAGTTACTCAGTAAAGTGCTCTAGAAGTATTGGTTAGTAAACTTGCCTGGTCTTGGAATTCACATCTCCGATTATGATATCTGTGCACAAAGGGAAATACAAAGTTTAAGATTGAAAGGGATTTTAAAGGGAATTCAAAAGAGATCCGAGGGAAGTTGGGTTGAAGACACTAGAGCTAGTAAAATAGACAAAGGCAACAAAAACACAGGGGGCCATTGAAATCGGAAATGAGGCAATGGAAAACAGCGAAATGAAGGCAGGAAAATAGAGAGTGGCGCTCCTAGACCTTTCCTAATTTCACTCCGTGAATTGTCCTCCACGTATAGCTTTCCAATATCGAAGCACACGATTTCAGGAGCTTCTCCCTTTGCAACAAGATACACCAAGTTCACAAAAGAGCGGAAACTTCAAACCGCGATTCCCTAGAAATTCGCCAACCCTTTGCAAAGAGGTTTATAGTTGAGATATCTGAAAATTCACCCACAAAAGTAATTCGAATTTATTCTTTTCTCGGTATTTTTATTAACTTGTGTGTCAGTCTTGTGCCGGGTCTATTCGACGTTGCATTTGTTTCTAGTTGGTCCTATTTCCTGGCCACTCAATAATAATATTATACTTAATAAAGGTAAATAAATATATTGTTCTACTAGTAACGTGCTGAAATACTGAAATAAAAGCACAAGCTACAGTATATGTTATCGTTAAATAATTTTTATTCGTATGGAAATGCATGTCAGTATTTGAATGCTATTAATACAATTGTGTAATTATTGTGTCATCCAATAAATAATTCATTATGAGAGGAAACGTTTAAGATACAATTTAGTTGCTTTATCGGCTGCCTGCAAAAGTTTTGATGGATTCGATCATAAATGGATGACGTGTGTTTTGTTGTCAACAGTCATTTATTTAATAAATCAGATAACCGCCAGATATTATTTTCAACGACTTTGATAAATTATTCTCAATCATAAAAAATGCGTAATTTTCGCTTGAAATTACTTCGAAATCTATCGAAAAGCAATTCAAACTTTTACGTTTACCTAGTATCACTTTTATATTTCCACAGTATTTGGTAATGTATCTATCAGCTGAGTGCAAATCTTGACTGTCACTTTGTGATGAATCGCTTAAAAAGCTACGTCTAATTATTTCATAAAAGTTTAAGTAAATATGCATCTCCTATACGTACCGCAATTTTCTTAAGCAATCCACCTAGGCCACATGTCCACTCAACCCGCCAATTCATTTAACCGAATAACGTTCATGATTGGGCCGTCAACTATCATTTGCGGGACATCTGGAGCAGCAATGGACGAAATCTGTCGGAAAGCGTTGCGGGCCGCAATAGTGATCGAATGGAGGATAAGGTTTAACGCGTGATCCTGCGCGTACGATTACGCGCGAGGCACGCATAACGATGATAAAGCGAAAACTCAACATTCGCTATCGGCGCATCACGTAGGCCGCGCAGTCCGCCAACGATTAAAGTCGACGCGTTGCGCTGCGTTGCTAGCTGTGTTCATGGAAACGAGCCTCGATAACTTTGCCCGCTTCCAACCGCGCGATACACTCTGATCGAACTGCGGGACAAATGAGCCTGGATGCCATTCGTGGCTTCAAACGAATTTACACACGCTCTCTCTCTCTCTCTATACACATATGGCGCCGCCTGCAATTGCGCAACAGATTCCTGACGATTCGCCCGCTCTTCTGATGCATTCCCATTACTATCAATCGTGCTGGGCTGATTAAAATTCTTACCGTGGCTATATGATACTTGCTATCGCCATAAATGTCGTTGAAAATGGTAATTGTTCAAGGGAGAAATCGGTTATCGTAGAAAAACACGCGTGAGTTAGAGACAACATCCATTAGAAATCGGCAACAATTATAAATATGTTAGAACATGAAAATTAAGGATACTTATCGCGACGTTTGTTATGTTGATATATATGTAATATGTATTATCCTAGTGACATCTGAACAGATTTCCTTGCATCCTGTGCATTTGTACAACTGGGTAAGGTTTATTTTCTACGGTTATCGTTGAAGATTGCATTAAAAGTTAGTGGAACTTTGAATGATTTCCGTTGAAAAGCGTGGTTACGATTTTACTTGGTTTGTAATTAATTGAATTTTTAATTATTGGTTTGTTTAAGCTTCATGCGAATGTTTGATGGGTTTGGGTGATTATAAATAGTTGATTGGATGTATAGAAGTTGCTAATGTAGGACAGCAACAAACAGTAATAATAAAAATAACGATTATTTAAGGGAATACTGGCTAACCATCAAAAACTTGGGTTGAAACTGCTTCAATATTGAATTATTCGTTTATACAAGCTCCATGCGAATTTTCCACATGTCGGGATGGTCATAATTAATTAATTTAGTGTGCAGAATCTATCAATATCATGCCACATGAAATATCAACAAATAATAGCAGTAAAAACAACAATTTAGTCATCTAACATTTGGATTATAGCTACTCTAACATCGAATTATTCCCATTTCCAAACCTCTCTTGAACTTTCCACTTATCCAAATGATCATAATTCATTAATTAAACATACCAAAGCTGCCAACACCTTACCATATACGGAAACGCTAACAATCAATAACAATAACGACAATAATTTTCCTATACCTAAACAATATTCTGCATGATATAACAAACATTTTACAAAAAAAGTATTTATTAACCACCCAAGAACTCGAATTAAAATTGCTCCAACTTTGAATCGCCGCCATTCCGAAACCGCTTAATATTTTTGCATTTAATTAGTCTCGGTAGACGCGCGAACCCTTTCTCTTTGAAATGCTTTTTGTTTCATCTCGATACAACTTACGGTTGAAAAGATACGATCGTCTAAAGCGAAGCGTAATTTCTACCGCTCGACTATGTCTGTCCTTGTTGCACGGTTACCCTCTCTCTCTCGCACGTGCGTCCACTGACCTACCCCAATGTTTCCGGAGTGGTGGGAGGTCAGTGATAGACGGCGACTCAGCGTCTTTTTACTGCTACTTCCTTGACGTACGCATTCCGCGGAAAAAATGTAGGTCACAGCGCTTCCTGGTTCCCCGCGCTGCGCTCGACATTTTAAGCGGACACTTTGAAGCGCTGTACCTCCGAAACCGTGTGAGATATCAGGATGAAACAAAGCGCGTTTTAAAGGGCACACCTTCCCCCATTTTTCGAGTTGGTTGCGGTTTTAATCGCGTCACCCAATTTTTTCGTATTCGTAAAAAACTAAAGACATGGTATTAAGCGGTGACGCTGCCGCAATATGGAACGTTTCTTTGGAATTTTTGATTAAAAAGATATGGTTTATTGCGAAGTATATTGTAGTTGAAGTATGTTATATCTGGTATAGTAGTTTAGGTTTGGCACCGTACATTTTTCAAAATATTTTCCATTTTCTTAAAACGTTGATGTGTAATATAGTGATGTTAAGAGTAGTACTTTAAAGTGGTGTATCTTCAGAATCGATTAAGATATCGGGATGAAACGAAGCACGTTTTAAAGGGTAAACCTTTCTCTATTTTCCAGTGGAGTACAGTTCAAATAGCGCCTCCCAATTTTTTTATATTCTTAATAATATGTTCTTAAATAGCGATAATATTCTAATATAGAACTTCTCTTTGCAATTTTTCATACAAAAAATCTAATTTACTATAAAATAATATTTACAAAAAGAATAAGTAAACGCTCATACCTATTGCATTATACATCTCTTCGAGTTCCTATCGTATTAATTTCTTTAATACAAATCACTACACTTTAACACATTTACATGTATCACATGTAATGCACAATCGGTATCAACTAAATTTTACTAAATTGCAGTATGTTAAAGCTTATTATTGACTACTATTCTATAGTCAAAGAAATAACAATAAATTGTACATGTATAGTATAGATCTAGATATAGTATATCTTTCAGTATAGTATATTATCAGTATAATATTATTAGTACATTATTATAGTATATCTGTATAATATACATATAGTATAGATTTTTCTATTGAATATTTCATTGCTTTACCGAACATGCAAATACCAACTAGACTAAACATTCACACGATAAACGTATTTAATTCTCCTCAATTCTCCGGTTAATAAAAATGATAATCGACAAGATTATCGGTCAATTTGCCGCAAGAAAACGGACAGTATCGTTCAAGAGGGTTAAAAAGATGGCGGGTAGAAAATAAAAGGGCGAGAGAACGGAAGGTTAGCCCGATGGCCCCGTCAGATAGAAAGCCCTCGGATGCAGCTGGTATCGTGCAGGTAGACGATACAACGTGTAGCAAAGCACCAGGATGGTGCAGGGGATTACAATGTCGATACGATAGTTGAAATCGACCGGCGAGGATACTGCAAATACGCTGCAAGGAGAAGGGTTTTACGGATCTTCGAGTGGTCACTGGAGATTCTATTTTCCTACGGAAATTTATCCTTTCAGGACGTAACGTAAGCTCTTCTCCCTTCTTTTCTCACGTGTGTATGTGTGTGTTTTTCCAAGGCGATGTGTACTTTTAAAGCGACTCACGAAAGTATTCGTACGCAACGTTGTAAAAATAATATTCCTCCAACTTGTAAGTCTAATGTTAATGAAAGTTTGCGTGCGTGTAGAGTTGCATATAGCAGAATTTTTCCGTTGACAAACAATGTTCTTAAGGGTATAAAATCGAACACTGAAAATTCAATAATTCTTCAGTTCCTTAATACAATTTTTCGGGGGACTTTTTTCACAATACAGTGATAGAGCATTAAAAGCTGAACATTTTTTGTACGAAATTATCGTAGATTATAATAGTGCATATAAGGAGCAATTTTTTGTCCGTAGGAAATTTCTTTAAGAAGGTGAATTAATTTTCAAACGTTTCAATGCTTATTTATCTTTTTAATGCAATTTCTTCTGGAAATTTTTTGCAGCAGAATAATAGTGTTGGTAATTGCGTAGTTATATAGAAAATGAAAATTTCTGAAAGCTCTCTAATTGTATCAAATAAGCTGAATTCTTCTTCTCTTTGATGTATTAACTATAACTTCGTAATGGTGTAAAATGGAGCGAAGCTTTGCATGTAAAATATTTTCAACTCTTAAGACTTTATTATTCTGTGGTGAAAAAGTCTCAGAAAAAAGTTGCAGTAAAAAAATGAAGCAACGTTGAAACATTTGATACTTGATTCCACCTTTTTAAAGAAATTTCTTATGGACAAAGATATTGTTATTATGATCTACATGCGCGCAAACTTTCATTGAAATCAGACATAAAGGTTGGGAGAGTTTGCTTATAGCAAAATAAAAAGTATAATTTCAAAGCGACTCTCAGCAGCCGTGAAACACGTTCCTTTTTATCACGGAAAAATATTCCGTTGTTCCACGAAGCCACGATATAAAAGGATTAAAAAAGGATTCGCGTATATTTAAATGCATTTAAAAGTGTTCCCATTGAATAGTACTATTTGCGCGTATCGAGCAGATGAAAATTTAATCACCTTTTCATCCCGGATTTCCATCCGTCGTAATTAAATTCAGAGATTCTGATTTAACCGTGTGTTTCACCGAGATATTTTCACGTTCTGTCCGTGTATGCGTACTTTTTTCCTGTTCCATCGGGGAGGCGGGAAAATTCGTGCGTAACGAAACGAATAACATGAGAAACCGCGAGCGAGCAACGCCAATTGGTTACACCGTGGTAGTTAGCAACAATTTTCCATCGCAACGAAACGCTACATCGAAGATACCGAACAGTTGACGGTAAATAAAAACGATTGCAACAGCGGACTCTTTTGCTGGGGAAATATTTGAAGCAATCAATCCAAGCATCGTTGCGATAGCAGCGATTCGAAAACAACAAAAAAAACTCACACACAGACACACACATATAGGGGGGGGGGGGGGAGAGAAAAAAAGGTAGGAGGAAACAAATATTTGTACATCGCGCGCGCGCGACGCTGTTCATCGAATTGTTATTAAAAAATACCACGGGAATACAGCAGTATTCGTTTGACCGCGATCGATAATAGGCGAAACCGCGGCAGCTCCGAAACATGTATTTTATGTACTCATAAAACTTGTCAACCGATCGATTCGAGAATGCCGTCATTAAATCTTCGAGAAATATGACGCGTCCTGCGGAGGGAGATTATTAAAAAATTCCAACCTTGCCCCGGTGATTTGTTTCCCTTCCCTCGAAACACGTACCCGGCCTCTACGTGCTCGTTGCAGCATCTTTTTGCGACCCGTGCAGGAAAAAAAAGCGAGTTATTAGGTCGATGCGTAACTATGAAACGTCTCTTTTCTTTCTTTTTTGCCCCCCTTCGAATTAGCAGATTTTAATTTCCTTCGATCGTTAATCGTAACAAATTACACGAACTCTCTACATAATAGCGGAATTTCGTATGGCTTTGATATTTTTCCGCTTCCGTAAATGGAGTAACACGATAATAAATGTATCGTGCAATACAGTGATTCACGAAATTTATCAACGTGTTCTGTTATTGTAAGCAAACAGAAAATGTTATAGAATGATTGGTTGTTTGACGGCGTATTAAATATTTACAACGAAAATGTGAACAAAGGGAAATATAATAAAAACCAAAATAGGTCGACAACCTATATAATTAATTATTAACACTTGATTTTAAAAACGTTCGCTATTATTGTCAATGTAATATTGATGCTGTTAACAATTTTAAAATTGATTGAAAATGTACAACAAAGTCCAGTGTCCTTCGTACTGTCACCTGAAAACTTTTCATTTAAATAGAAACACGTTTTTACATATATCAACACGTCTTATATGACACGACTTGCCGAATTATGACACATTCTATACATTATAATTATATCGGTCACCTTTCAAAGTTCAACAGCACATTTACCTCCCAATATTCACTTATAAATATTAACTCTAAACGAACGTACGATGTCTATGCGTTGTTACGTAAACCGAAGTCCAAACTTAGTACGAAAATTTGTTTACCTACGATTCTTTATACAATTAGTTTGCTATTAAACAAACGAATTTAAGTGGCAGTTATAGTAATTTACCATATATGATATGCTTCCTCTAATGACTTTCCTATTTTAGAACAATTAAAGTACTCTTCCCTGAAACTTCTCGGCGTTCAGCGATAATAGGTGACGAAAATTAACCGAGATCGAGAGCAAGAAAGCGTATTCCGACTCGGGAGTTGAACCGGCTGATAAGAAACGCCGGACCGTTTCGTTTGGGGGACGATTTAAAAATCCATTTGCGCGTCGTTCGGCAGGAAGATAGGAAGGCGACGGTTGTCGGGAAATGGAATTGGAAGGCTGCATCCGGAAGCAGACACTTCCCATCCGGGGATCCGACTTGCCGCGCCTCGAATAACGAAGTTATTCTCCCGGGGATCAGATTACAGCCGTTGTATACACGCGTGTCTGCAGTTATACTTCCGCTAGCCCTGCCACACCGCTGCGCTACAGCCTGATTGCGACGCTCCAAACCCCTTTTGCATACTCCTATCCTCCTTTTGTACCTTTGCGCCCATGCAAATCCTTCCAAAAGTCAAGAATTTTTCTAGCCGAATCGTAGCCTATTCTGCAATTCTTTTTTTTTTGTGCCAAGGGGAATTTTGTAACGTTGTGTTATCGAAGAAGAAACGTGGAGAGGAGTGGAAAATAAAGTTGGAGACACTTTAGTGTTAAATTTTAACATTTGGAGCTTGCAGGAGGGAAACTTAGGATTGAGAGGACAAAAGTAAGGAGAATTTGATGATTGAAGTATTTTAAGAAGGGTTGAAATTTTGTAACGCGTACTTTCGATGAAGAAAACTTGGTTACGTTTGTTTAATCCCATTTTTGCATGGGCTTCTATATTTTTTCTTCGTTTCTTACGTCTGCATATCAAGCCTTACTGTATCATAATATGCTATTCACTGTTACGTTTTAAATTGTTGTGTAATGGTTGCATATTTTTTACATACCAGATGTTTCTTTTATCTTCGTTATTTTCGCTGATAGGAAACAAATGCGTCAGGACAGGTATGCTTAATTCAAAGCTAAGAATATTACGATTAATGCTTTTCTCCCTTTCAATGTCACTTTTTCCAAGTGTTAAAAGTTATCGGAACTTTAATAATTCTATTTATAATGTTACGTTGACAATGCTAAATGATACGTTGTTTTCCACGTAGAAATAATCTCGGTGTTTTAAGAAAAATACATAAACAATTTCAAGACAAGGAATAATTCCGTTCAAAACTTTGTCCGCGAATAATGGGTCCACCATAAGTCTGCGTTTTTACAAGGTTATAATATTAAGGCGAGATACCTAACACAATAAAACATGAGTATATTTCGCGCGGGTAATTTCTCGCCTCCTAATTTTACTTAACAATCACCGTACGCGACGTAGTTCGAATGGGAAAAAGTGTCCCATGGATAGCGTCCAAAATGAAAGTTGCAGAAGGCGGAAGATCGAAAAATGGTCGGGAGATGTCAGCTAGATATAACTATCTCCAGCAGATGGCCTGATTTTCCAGCGTTCTGAGCACGAATGCGAGAAAAACGAAGGTATAAAAGAAGGAGAAAAGAGAGAAGCATAGGGGAGTGACTGGTGTGGCGAGACGGTTAGACTGCAGGGATTAGTTTCCGTAGAAAAGGGGCTGCAAGTATTCCCGGAGACGAATGCCCTTTGACGTTATTCCTCCTTGCGCCACAGAATAACCAGTCCCACGGGTTTTTTTTTTCACCGGAAACGGGAGCGTGACGAGGACCTGTCCCGGTGACACGACAGTTTCCCTGCCTTCTTGCGCACGAATTATGCTCCCCTTGGCCGAATTCCATGCCCCCCTCTCCCCCCCCCCCGAGTTAAGAAGATTTAGTGCCTCGAGATTTTCACCCAGTCCGCCGACTTGAGTGCCTCTTAATGAGCAGCTTCTGGTGATTCTTACGACGCACTCGTGTTGACAGTGCTACGCCTCGTGACTCATGGCTAATCGCAACTTACGCTGCGTTTTGTAGCCTTCGTAGACGAGTGTCTCTACAAATAGCCAAGCGATTGATTTTAGGTGTTCGGATACAAGGTGGATCTTTAACGTGAAAGGTTTAAAGTAATGTTAGAAACGAAGTTGAAGTGTATTGACTCGCTTTGCTGAAGAAATACTCGTAACATGGTATATGGGATAAAGTAGGATGTAGTGAGAATGATTGGAAAGTGGAAACAGATACTTGAGATGTACAATAATGTGGTAAGGGGAGAAGTATGAGATGTAGCGCAGTGTTAGGGTAGCGACACACTTTAACCTCTTGCACATTGTATTTGAAGTTGTTCGCTTAATTAAATCTTCTTTACGTATTATTCTCATCGTAGATACATTCTTATAGCTCTGACAAAGTTCAGAAAACACAATAAGACGATATATATATATAGCACACGTTTGATAAAAATGGACTGAGGTTCATTTGGTTCTCAGATACAAGAATTGTCAACCGAAATCATGCGTTTTACGCGACGTGACAACAACGTGTCTCTGCCTTTAACTTTTCCAGTCCTAAGCATTACAAATGCGTATAGAGTAAATATTTGTTTAATAAAATGAATATGACGAATTTACAGGAAATTTGCTTGTTTTCTCACTGTTCGCGTGTTTACTTGATAAATGAAGCTCGATAATTGAAACTTAGCGTCAATTTTCAAATAACGTAGAACTACGTTGCCAGTATTCATCTAAAGACTTTGAAATCACGTAGGACTACGTTTCCTCTCGCGAAAGTGTTAATCATTTTCCTCTTCGAAATCTTCAATTGTCGAGTTGAAATGATAAGTGATACTATAGTAAGACTAGCGTAGTTTGACTGGATGGAGAATCCACGCGAATTAGGTTACACTGAAGGAAGGGAATGACGAATTCTTGAGGTGGTTAGGTTCACGAGGACGAATCGGATACAATGGAGAAATTGTATCGCCAGAGAGAATTCCGTGAAACTTATGCAAACGAGGACAACGCAGAGGGAGAGGCTAATGATCTGGTAGAATTCGCCACGATTCCAGTCTTCGGGACACTGTGTTAATTCCTCCCTGTGGGATGCAAACAGTTACTCGAGGCATAATCCGAGTGAAATTCCAAACTCCAAGGAACTCGCGAAACTTCCGGGCATTTTAATCACTTCCGCGATGGGGAATTTTTAATCACGGACGGCTGTGGAGTTTATTTATTTAGTTATTTATTCGTTCACGGCTATACACCATACATTAGTGAAAGAATAACGAAACAGAAGGAAAGTAGGGAGAACGAAGTATTTCGAGAAATATAGCAAATAGTTGCAACGCTACGTTACTTAATGATATTCTTCTTATTATCTCAACGATATCAGAATAAACATTCTGTTGCAAGGATTAAAGTAACCATACAATGTATGACGATGTTCGAGATAAAATAATTGGAAATGACGTAAGTCTCGGGATGGAACTTAGAGTTAGAAAATTAGAGTAAAATAGAGTCACAAACGATGTATTCTACTTCCCTTTATTTATATAAATCAAAGGTTATAAAATAATGTTATTGTATTTTGAATAATATATTGCCTGTTTTTTTATCTACAACTCATCCAATAATCGATAAACCCATTGTTGCTGAAAATATGAATCGAAAAGTCTTTATATATTGTAGTTGATAATGTCACCATACTAATTAATGATTAACTTCCCACACGACTGCATTTTGTCATTATATACAGTTTATTTAAAAAAAATGTACGAGATACGGTTTAAATAGCGTTAAGTAGTGAGCAATGAATTCCCTTTTAATAATCAACCGATGAGAATAATAGTAAAGCAAACGTTGGCGTTTTTAACGCGCGGAGAGCGGTGTTAAAGTTCGGTTTGAATTTGTTTGAAGGGTATTGTGATGCAAGAGGGAGAATAGAAGGAGGGGAAACGTTGCGGGACAAATTAAAGGGGGCATATTGCACGGTCTCGCGGTCGAAATGAAACTTATCCGGCGGTTGGAGTTCGGTCTGCAAGGGTTTCCAGAAATTGGAAGACTTTCTTGCAGAAGCAAGGCAAACACTCCGAACCGCCGGTGCAAAGGGACCTTTTAATTAAAGGGGTCGTCTCTTAAAATAACGCGGCGAGGAACCCGGAGCCTTTTCCATTCAGCCCGGCGAAATAAATTCAGCCGCGTGTTTGCCAATGAGAAGAAATTTTCGTGCCTCCTCCGCGCTCGGATTAATTCAATTACCGTCTCTGCCGGATTTCCTCCCCAGCCCTAAATCGGTCATCATCGATTCCCACGGAAGAGAAGTGGGAATCTAATAAGCTCTTCAAGTGGAGATTCTTGCATTTTATTATGTCTCGTACGCCATACCGTTTTTTAATTAGTGGAACGAGTTTAAAACTCCACGGACATCGTTAAAGTATATAAAGTATATATATAAAGTTTTTGATAATTGAAACGAAAGCTTCAAAATCCAAAACCTTCGCGATTGAACCGCTTGAAGATTTTAAAGCCTGAACTGAATGTTAATGCGTGGAAGTTGAAATATTTAGAAATCCAAGAGCTTGAGAATCCGAAACCTTCGAAATTGAAATGCTTGAAAATCATTTGTAAGTGTACTTATGTATGTATATTTTTCGAAGCCATTAAGTACATCAATCGTTTCGTAACGAAAGCAACTTTTTATTAAAGAAGCACGCGTTATATACGGTTCGATTTTTGCAAATAAAATTAAAGAAAGAAGATCTAAATAGGGAGCTCTTTCATCCCCTAAACACCATAATTTGCATTTTACAATGTTTGAAGTTTATCAATGTTTTCCGATAATCGAATGCATGTTTTTAAAAATATTATATGACTGATATTATAAAAATACAAAAGCTTTTAAAAGGTTTAATAATTTTCGTTGATTTCCCACCTAGCTTCCCAATTCTTTTAAACTGTGGGTAGATTCATTCTTTGTAAGACTTGTTGGATACTCTCCCGATTATCTTATTAAGAAAATATGTACTGTTGATGACCAGATATCACCTAGCGCAATATACCTTCACAAATACCGTCAGTCATCCTATGCATCATCCTACGACCCTTAGTCATCCCACGCATCATCCTACGACCCTTAGTCATCCTACGCATCATCCTTAGACCCATAGACTCTTACCTATTTCCACGCTATCCCTTCTCCGGCTCCCTTACAAATACTCCAACCTTATATATATTTCCTGAGCAGCCCACAAAATCAGTCTAGTTAGCAACGACATTCGAGCGACAACCCGTCTCGACGACACTCTGTTCAACATCAATGAAACCATTGTAAAATATCAAATAAACTTCTTCGCGGCTAATAGTTGTACTCGATTCCTTTACCCGGGATCCAACAGACTTTTACATCATCATTCGCAGTTTCTAATTAAGTTTTCGTACCACCTTAACGTCATTTTGAAAGGAATGAATGTTTTTTAATGCTTTCAAAAGAACTTCGAATTATTTGTAGATTCACTTGCCCCTTCTTCACCTTTCGTAATACTTTCTTCATTTTCATTTATTTACCGTTCAACTCGTTTCACGATTTCATCACCAATTACGTTAGTTATCATTATCCTTTTCTCTTCCTTATTCGTTCCACAATACTGTTCTAATCATCGAGTGTTTAATCAATGTTCCGATAATCGAAGTTCTTCTGCAATCGTACACAGAATCTTGGGTACTCTCTACGTCATGTCACGACGCAGGCAGAAAAATACACGCTAGCATCCAGTCAGCTAGAAAACCCCTCGTCAGAGGTGTAAAATTACATTTACGAGGGCTTATTCGAGTTTCTCTTGCACACAGGCACTTCATCTTCGTCGCGTTGTAAAAACGTGACAATTCCCAGCGAAAGCCTATGCCGTTGCACGTGGAAACGCGAAGAGGGAGGGGCGGAGGGGTAGGGAGAAAAAAAAGAAACGAGTAGAATTCCATCACCATGGAATTGCAACGAGTCAATGCTCTTTCCCGTGGCGTTCTCTACCGGATCCCTCTCGCCTCGGCCGGAAAATAACCGTTTCTCTTTCCAGTTATTCCTTTATTCCGTTCCATTCGCGCCAAGAGAAGGAAATCATACCTCGCTGAAACGTATTTCACTCCCTCCCATATCCTTCGTAACGAAAGATATATTCCGGAAACGGGGAGATGGTAAGTAAAATCCAAGAGCACGCGGCTCTGCGTTAAAGCGGTGCGAATAGTGGCGCAAATAAATGCAGGAAATGAAGCCATCGTAAAGCTGTGCGATGCGTAAACGTGTAGCTTTTGAAGAAAAGAATAATTTGTTCCTTCGTTGTGGCAAAGTTGGGCGTTGGGCCGGTTTTTATTTAGTCGCGAGTTTAATATAATCGTTGTAAACTTGAGATAACGAAGCATTGCGAATTGGTGAAGTTTCAAATCTACTGATTTTCGGGTCTTCGAATTTTTTAAATCTTCAGATCTTGAAACGTTTCAACTATTGTAGAGTTTAGATCCAAATCTTTAAGCTTTCAATCACGGAAGCCTTCAAGATTTTACGGTATTGTAAAGTTAATATAGCAAAGCACTGGAAATTGTTGAAGTTTCGAATCTTCTAATTTTCGTATCTTCGAATCTTCAAATCTTTAAGTCTTTCAATCCTCGAATCTTTGAAATAATGTAAAGTTTGAAAACTGTCAAACGTTAAATATTAAAATCTTCAAATCTATAAGTTCTCAAATCTTCGAGAAAAGTTAGTACAACGAAGAATTGCACGTTGTTGATGTTTCAAATCTTCAAGTCTTCAAATCTTTAAGCTCCGAAATCCTCAAACGTCGGAGCTATTGTAAAGTTTAAAATTTGCCAAATTTTCAAATCTTCGAGTCTACTAATCCCTAAATTTTTGAAGTATCGTAAAACTTAACGCTTATTAAATCATTTAAATCTTCCTGTCTTCGAGACTTCCGATCCCCAAATTTTTAATCTATCGTAAAAGCTTAGAAATTGCCCAACTTTTTAAGGCATAAAGTTCCTGAACTTCCAAAATCAGCCCTCGGTTGAAGAAGCAACAATCTGCTTCGAGTTTAAAACGGTGAATCGCTCGACGCGGTAAACGTCGCGACGTAAATTTTCTGTTCTCCCGTTCTTATTGGCGGACGCATTCCGTCGCGTCGCCGTCAGCACCCGGAACAAAAGAATTTGAATAATGCTCGTTGAAACGAAGCCGAGGATGTAAATAAAACGATAAGTTCCAGGCTTCCAATTTCCAAGCCGGGAGTATCTTTGGCAGCGGCGATCAGTCCTCTTTGGCTACGCTCCAACGCGCCACCAAAAGCCGTATTAAGTTTTACAAAAATTCCAAAATATCGTCAGCTTCGTGTTCACCGTACTAATGCACGCACTCACGTCAATTAACACTATTTCTACTTTTTCAAGTACCTACTTTTACCAGAATTATTTCGATGCAAATTAGTCATGAAAATAAACGTTTGAAATAATAAAAAATGATTTGAAATATATTTGGATCTTTTTAAAACTGAGAATCCAATGCATAAAGATTGATCTGTTCAATTGATATGAAGATGATACGAACATATGCATTTGTATGTTGCATATTATTATTTGTAGAATATCAAAACTGAAGATTGGCAAAGATAGATGGATGTGTATATGTAAATTATACCAATTATAAGATAGAAATAGTCGATAACATAAGTATGGAATAATATATATTAATTAGAAATAGGATATTGTGTTTTTGTTTAATATGCGATATTTTATATTGGTGATAAGATATGTTTTGTTCATTTTCAGGATAAGGAAGTAGAATATGATATGTATATATATAATAGAGGTATAATAAGATTGTATTGTAAGCGGTAATGAAGCGAAACTCTTGCAATTCGAAAGGAAACCAATAACGTATTATTATTATTATTATTCATAGAGTATTATTGTTGCACGAACTGATAATGAAACTATGCTATCATAATCCAACATTCAATTCAAACTCAATTCAGGATAATAACTCAAGCAGTACATCAACAAATTCTACAACGACTGGATCACGATTTTTACAATTATTAACGTACTAAACAATGATACCGGCCAATTGCTGCAACTGCAATCGTACAAGCTGCTTTAATTAATCATACATGGAGTATAATAATTATGCTATTGAAAAATCCGCCACTGTTTAAAATTCCACCATTTCACGTGCACCAACTTATAGACAACGACGACAACCACAGATCTCGGTTGCAGTTTTTCTCGTTCAACTGCGACTCCGCAACCGCGTTGCTAATTATCAAAGTTGGGAATACCGTGGCGGACTTATCGAGACATCGACGGCGGAGGGTTTGGCAGGCAGAGACCGCAGAAACACGAAGGCAACAGGACATTTCAACGACGATTTCTCTCTCTTTAGCACCCATCCCCTTTCCGATCTCCCTTCACCGCCAGACAGCCGGTCCAGAAAACCCTCTTTCACTCGTTCTCCATCGTCGGCGTCCTTCTTGCACTTTGTTTCGTGCTTTCCTGCCGGCCCCATCTTATTCCACCGGCGTTTCCTCCCCTTTCAAGCCAGCGGAGACGGGGTGGCGCAGTACCATGTTGGCAACTGTTTCCAGTACTTAACAGAGCATCGAAAAAGTTTTGACCGCTTCTCCGCATCCTAACGCCTCTTATTATTCGCGTCGATTGAACTGTTCTATTTGCGTCGCGGCTCATAGGGAAAATTAAAGGTTGTACGAAATGAGAAGATCGTAACGTATTCAGGATCTTATTGGAGGTTTTGTCGGAATGATTTTATTGCGATGGATAAGAGAGATTCATTTAGGGTGGGACAATAGTTGTACCGTGGGGAAGAGGAGGTGTGGTGGCGCGTCGTATTTCAGAGTCAAGCGCAGAAGCAGCGGGAAACAAGTGGAATCGCGGCGAGTACTCGCTTGCGAGTAGCAGAGAGAAGGGCGGGGTTCGCTGTGTAGGTCTTGAAAAGAGCAAAAATCTATTCGTTGTTGGGGAAAAACGGTCGACGCTCGGAATTTATCGAGTTATGGGGACTTCTAGTGTTTAGGTCGGACCAAGCGTTGAGCTGTACTACTTGGAGCGCTTGCGATGCTTCGGCGATGCGCGACATTCACGCGAAATTAACGAGAAATTCACAAGAGAGTCGTATGAGGTTGAGAAGAAACTCATACGAAGTTAACAAGAGACTTACAGATTCGCAAGAGACTTAGATGGGATTTACAAGAAACTCGTATGAGAATCACATTATAGATGGGACTATTAATACGGTTATCGATAAACACCGACGGTATCAGAATGTTATTGATACTTTGATATATTGATAATACTGACGAAATATCGTTAACACTATTAAGAAGGAATTTGAACTATTGTTAACGCCAAAGTAGAGACAATAAGTAGTTGACATAGAATAGTGTAGTTAGAATCTTAAACTTTGAGAAAGCATCGTTTCATATGTACCAACCTAAAACAAACATAAATTTGTATGATAACGAGTAATACAGCAAAGCGAAGTATTTTGCAATATTATCGTAGCACGCTTCGTTGTTTAAATTTGATCTCTGCGAGTCTGTTATCTTAACAAGGCGATCCAATAATTGAAGTTTATCACCGAAACGCGTCTATCAATCACGTGAAAGTGTCCAGGTGTCCGTTTGGGCCAAATTTGCTAGCGAATAGCGTCAGTTTCGAAGTAAAACGTCGATCTCGTACGAGTTAGCTTGGTCCGACATCTGGTTGACCTGTACCACTCGAATCCGTCAGCCATCTCCATCCAGGATTCATTACTTCGATGCGTGAACCGTTCAGCTTTGTTTCTCGAACTCGATCATCAGTTTAGCCTTGCTATTTCCCTCTGACGACCGTTTGATTGAGTTTCAGCAGCGGAACGCATGGCTCTGAATTAAATTTCGCTACTTGGACCGAGTAATTGAGTTCCAGCGGGGTGAACATGTTGGCTTTGCTATTTCAATAGCCCAGACCTTTGGTCATCCTGTTAGATTGCTCTTTGCTTAAGCTTCACCCCTCCATAGATGCCGATTTATCCGTTTACTTGCGCTACTTCGATACGTCGACCGAACCGTTGACCTTTACTACTGGCCAACGTTGCGCAAAACTGAATCACGCCGCGTTTCTTTAACCCTTTGAATCAGGGATTGAATAGGTATTACAAATACCGCTAATATACCGGTATTTTAAGGTAGTTATTCTGTTACCACTAATGAAACCGAATGCTGCGAATACAGGTATAAAATCGTCGAAACAACGGTATACCGGTGTGGACGGATTAAAAGGGATCACAAATTGTGTGTATAGCAAGCAATAACGCTTACAACATATACATATGTAAACTCATTGTTTCTCTCTATACTTCCTGTTGCTTCGAAGGCTGACGCGTATTGTTGAGTTGGAGTAACCTGTCAACCCAGCTTCCCGAGAAGTAACCTAATACGCGCGGGATAGTTATTATTTGACTGTCTATGTGTATTGACACTTTCACTGTCGCGGAACTTGGTCGCACTAGACTGCTGTAGTGGACTTGACGTTGTTCGCTGGTCGCGCGTTAGAAGCGGAACTGTTCTCGCGGGTGTCTCAATTGTCTCTGTTCTGACGCTCTTGCTCGTCGCGTCGGTGGTAAGCGCGGATTTTCGCTCGCTTGCAACAACGTTGGGTTTGGGTTAGGTTTGGATTGAATTGCGTTGTTCGCAGCTGTTTACGAGTCTGCGTTGGGTGGCGATTTATAAGATTGTGGAGCTGTAGAGAGGGGATATGATAGGAAGAAGGAAGGGTGTTGCGTTTCGTCCTGGGCCTGCTAGTGGACTCATCAGTAAGGCTACCTAGCAGGCCCTGCCTTAGACGTTGGGATATTGGAAGGAAAGTTAAAGGCGGTATATATATGGACGAGGTAGTTGGAGCGAGTACTTTCGAGAAAGCCTATTTCGTATGTTCCTCTAGTGGTGGGTGCAGGAGAGCCGCCACACCGACCAATAGCCGAAATCACGGAAAAGTGGTCAAACACGCTTGTTGCCTATTGGTGGGCCTTATTGATTGAAAGGGATGGCCTGCAAGACCATCCTGTCCGGCGGATGCGGTAGCTCGCCTCCCACGCAACACGGGGTAATGTTTTCCCCAACTTTCCCGTGACGTCAGAGACGGTTTCTTGGGACCGTAGTTCAAGCAGTGTAGCTATAGCCTGCTATTGTTCCGCGAGCCGATGGTCACCAAATGTTTTAGGGCATTTATTGCGAGTGCCAACGACTGCGGAACACGTGGGCTCCCCGCTGATCCATAGGTTGAAATTATTTCCCAAGATGGGTAGGGGTTGATGGCCCGGTAATATAAATTTACCGTTACGGTGTCGAACGTCGGAATACTTCCTATTCTGCGGAAATTCTGCTACAAATTATAAATGTACACGAACTATGGTCTATCGTCGCACTGAGGTTGTTGACAATTTCAGTATTGGGCAATACCATCGGCTAATTCCATTTTCAGGAAATCGGTTTAATTACAGGTGTTCATATTTTTTCGAATTGAATTCGTTACATAATTTTAGCAATAACGAACGGTTCAATATGGTCGTTTTTAATTATTTCTACGTTTTTAAATTGTTCCTAATTATCTGTAACACCGATGAGCTATTTTAGCAACCCTGAATTTGTTAGGTGTACCAATACGTAGCCTATTGTTTATTTAATAAGCGAATGTAGTTTACATTTAAATTATTATTTCACCCCATTTCTTTTATTAAATAGGGTTAATTTGTAGCTTCGTTTGGAGCACAGGCTGAACCAAAGACTTGAAAGCTCGATGATTTGAAGATTTGAAGACTTGTAAATTTAAAATCTTGGAAATATAACAATTTGATGGGTTTTAGATATAAACTGTGGAGAGAAGGTAGACGTGTTAATGAACACAACTTGGTATGTTTGTAACGTTTATTGGTCGTTCGCCGGTTGATGCGTACTGAATCGTTTTCTCGATCTTTTGCTAGAGGGCGCGTTTCGGGTTTGCCACCTCTATTTATGGGTAGCTCGATTCCTGGCAATGCGATGGATGTTTACCCATCGCCTGACCACAGTTCCACGAATTGCGCGGGAATCGCTCCTTAGCGACGAATAAATAATTTTGCGTATCCATCGCCTGACTGTGATCAGGCGAGTCGCGGGCGAATCGCGGGCGACCTACTCCCTAGCAACGCTTAGGTCGCTCAACGGTCGCCAGTCAACAAATTTCGTTGCGTTGCAAGACGCTACAAAACCATTGAACATTTGAAGATCTGAAGAATTTTGGTTTGAAAACTATGTAGGTTTGAAGACTCGAACATCTGAAGATTTTTGGTTTGAAAGCATTGAAGAGTTGATGGTTTAAAAGCTTGAAGGAAGGATTTAAAATATTCCAGATTTATGGATTTGAAAGCTTTGAAGATTTGAGGATTTAAAATATTCCAGATTTGTGGATTTGAATGCTTAACGATTTGAAGGTATTTAGATTTCAAACATTGAAGCTTTGAATATATGAAAGTTTAATATTTCAAATCTCTAAAATTTGATATCTTGAAGATTTAAACATCTGTCAACTCGAAGCTCTATTTAAAAATTCTCTAACCATTCAAATCTTACATTATTTCCAAAATTGGGGATTTGCAAGCTTAAAAATTCGCAAGCTTACAGAACTTAGACATTTTGCAACGTTCAGAATTCAAGCAATCCCGCCGTCAAGCCGTTCAGCAATTGCAACGACGATAAACACGCAACGATCCAATTAAAGGGTGAAATTCCTCGGCGAAGGGTGCAATTTATAGCGTCCAGCGGCGTAAGGTGGACAATAAGATCCACCAACAACGCACGCGAAGATTTCGGCTTTGTCGTGACGTGAATTGAATTCCTGCCGCTTGGGAAGTACACGTGTGCCGACCAGAAAGCATCCAGTGCACGTTAAGTCGTGTCCCTTCAGCGACGGGAAGGGCTATAAATTCGAAGCTCCCGTGGGCTGGACGTCGCGGACGATTTTAACGCGAGCCTCGCCCTTCTGCGCCATCCACGTGAAACCGGGATTTTCTTTTGTGCTTGTGACAGCATATATCAGTAAATAAGTGGATGACGTGACCGGCCGCGCCTCCATTCCATGTGCAGCCGGGATCAAACCGGAAGAAATACGAGGCACGTATGTCGAGGAACGTTACTAAAGCGCGCACTGGCGTGACTTCTTTCCCTGAAGAGGCAGAAACTTTACTTTTCCTCCGCCCGGAGATCCTGTTATTTCTGTTCCTTCGATCTTTCCTACCTCTTTCATATTTTCCACACTACATCATTTCCACTATATGAATTTACGCTGGAGTTTTCGAATGACGATTCATGCGCTGCGCGATGAATTTTAGAGTTTGAGTTTTAGACGTGGCACCAGCGTCGGATCAATGTTATTATGTTAAACAATGTTTTATTGCGATGTGTTTGGTGTAAGCTTTAGGTACAATGTTTTGTTGCAGTAAGATTGGAAGAAGTTTTGGGTACAATGTTGTATTGTACTGAATTTAGTATAATTTTTAGGTACCTTTCATTGTACTAAATTTGGTATAATTTTTGGATACAACGTTTCATTGTACCAAGTTTGGTATCAGTTTTGGACACACTGCTCTATTATGCCAAATTTGGAATAATTTTTAGATGCAGTGTTTTATTATACTAACTTTGGCACAAGTTTTGCTATATTAAGTTTGGTATAATTTTATGGTGCAATGTTCCAACGACTTGAAACGTTAGGAATCCGAAGCTATGGCAATTCTAAATTTCGAGAAATCGAAGCATTGAGAATCGGAAGCTTTGGAAGTTTAATGCGCCGGGAATTCGGCGTTTTAAAAATTTGAAGCTTTGGAAAGTCGACGTATTAGGAGTTTGAAGCCTTATAAATTCCTAATTTTGAAAATTCGGTAGCATAACCGGTTCTCGTCGGATAGTATAAATCGAGCTTTACGAGGCACCAGTGTTATGAATTCGGTTTTTGCTTCGCACGGATCGGGCCACGGGTCCGTTATTTCCTGGGACGCTTGTGTAACGAGCGTATTATAGAATACGCTTGTATGTTGGCGTTTTTATCGTGCCAGTTTCGTGCCCGCCCCCAGGAATGCGCTTAATTAGGATAGAAAGGTCGGGTATTTTGCGGTGTTTCGAGACCTGAATTCGTGGTTAGTCGCAAGCAACGTAGAGGTGGAGTTCTTGATCACCTTGCTTGAATATTAAACGCATTCAGGTGCATGGATGAGCTTACGAAACACGTGAAATGAGTGAATTACTTATCGACTGTTATTGTTATATATATATTGTTAATTATCGATTAGTAGATTGCAGATTTTTGTGTAAACTGAGCTCTTTGCAAAGAAAAATAGGGGAGTGGGAGCTAAATAGAGTATCTTTTTTTAATAACCCTGATTTAAATTTATGTGTACAATTTGTTGCAAAGAATAGTTGGGAAATTTTTGTAGCATTTTGTTTGAATTAATTAGCACGTCGATACTGTCCCGGTGGAATGTATCTGATTTAGGTTTATTGATAGCTTAGCTTTTAATTCGGTAATAGATTACTTGGGTGCGTTTTATGCAATCCTTTCGGTATCGTTGTCTTGTAGAATAGTTTTATTCTATACATAGTAAAATGTCTTCTCTAATTTAACTACTTCGTGTATATTTTTATACGCTGCGTTTATCTAGTATTGTTTCAGCTATTTAATTTTCTCATAAATTTATAGAAATCCGTCGTCTATTGATCACGAAATATACTATAAATTAGAGAAAACGTCGACGAACATTAATTGTGGAAAATTCGGTAAGGATGTTGACCTGATATTGACATGAAATCTGGACAAAATGTAAAAAATGGTACCACATAGAGTACCATTAATCATCCTCCGGAAAATGTATTACAAATTGCAGAAAATACGGAGGAAGTCAAAATAAAAATTGTGATAGGTTCGGTGTAATAGAAATATTGATTCGATGCTCATACAAAATCTCGACGAAATTTAAAGAATGGTTTTTTCTAGGGTGCCATTAATCATCTGTCGGAAAATACATTACAAGTTGGAGAAAATGTCGACGAACTTAAAATAAGAATTGTCGAAGAATCGGTAAGAATTATTATTATTAATTATCGTTCAGATATTATCATGTAAAAATACTTCATTTTACTTACATTCTTTCGAAGCTTCAAATTCCCAAAATTGGAGTTTCTAATGCTTGAACTTTTCAAAGCGTCGAGCTTCTAATGTTTTAAATCTCTAAAGATTGCAATTCCCAGTGCTTTAAATTTCCAATGCTTTGACACAACGCTATATATAAACATTCCTACATTTTTCCCCAACAAATGTTTACCTGAACCAAACCATGCCACAAACGTTTCATACCTAAATAGATAAAAAGCCTAGCCTTAAATAAATCCTAATACGTGGCAAGAACGCGTTGGATTTGCAGTTTACGTACCATCGAAGTACTGTCCATAGAAAGAAGCTCGGAAAGACACGGTTTCTTCCAGGATCGATATTCCAACGACTGAGACTTTCTTCTTCTTCCACCACGGAGAAAAGGAAAAAAGCGAAAACGTCCGACTGGAGGAAAAAGCGGAGACCTCGATTCGACGTGGTAAAACTGATTGATCGACCCGGAATCCGTGGATAACCAAAGACGTTGCTCGGGATGATAGATCGTTCCAACAATCGAGGATTTTGTCGATCGTTTCCTCGTCTGCTCGATCAATCTGATCCCGGTGACAGAGAATTTAAGACTGACTAAGGTCGCAAAAGACGAAGCTTTGTTTTTCGGTCGCGTGCAACTTTATTTGCATAATCGCTGTTCATTTTTCTGCGCGGGAGAAAGAACGTCGCGGGAAAGACGAATGGAAGCTGAGAGATGATGTCTCAAACGTGGCTGGCAAACGTCTGTCGACGATGGCTCATTGTTTTCCACTACAAGCTTTCACCCTTCCAGCTTCGCGACTCGGAAAACACTGTGCTTTACTGCGAGCTTGTAATGCGTGAATCAACCTGCCATCATACAGGATTTATAAGAGGTACGAAGTAGCTGTGATATTTATTTATTTATTTATTTATTTATTAGAAACGCGAGGCAAAATAGGAACAAAAACTATATACAGTATATACACTACCGATTAACAGTTTGCAATCATGTTTTGGGTTGTAGCCATATTATATGTCTCACTGATCTTCTTATCAATTCGAAATTAATACAAATGATAATTTCGTTTATTATTATAGGTTTCCTGGCTGAAGAAATTCATTATAATGGATTACTTCTATGTTTGTTTCTTATTCTAATTCTTACGTTACGTGGAATGCATACCGATTCCAAACTTTTGGCTGTCGCTGCATCTTCATCAAGTTTGGAAACAATTTGGTAATGGGGGCATAATTATCGGACAATGAATAGATTTCTTTTAAATTAAATAAGAAAGATGCAGTAATTAATGTACTATATTTTTTAAATGAATTTTAAGGATTTATTTATGAATACAAATAAAAAGCATTCCAGTAACTTTTACTTCTTCTTTTAATTTTTAAGAAATTAATTGGACCAGTCACCCTATATGTAAATTCATATTTCTGTAAATATAATTAAGATATTGAAACCTAAATTGCGGAGGATTTAGTGAAAATATTGATCTGATATCGACCCTATTGTGGTCTTCTATTTATCGACTCTTTATTCAGTTCAATCCCAGCTCTTTTTTTCCTTTAAAAAGCTTCCCAATTCTAAGGAAAATAAACTCAAATTAATGAATATTAATAACGACTCTTTTACATCATTCGTAAGAAAATCAGAAAATTGATTGGAAAAAGAAGAACACGATTGGGTAGAAAGTAAGTCGAAACAAGGTTAAAGGAGATCTATCGATCGAGCAGCGGATGATACGTAAATTCGTGGCATTATAGTGATCGTGAAACAGCGGCACGAAATAAAAGAGAAGCAAGGGGGCGGGCGCACGATAATCAATCACTCGGCCTGCGCAGCGAATCTCCGTTCTTTCGAAGCCGACACCTCGATCGGCAGCTCTTAATTACACCTCAGCCGGAAACTCGTAGCTGCGCGCAATCATTCTCACCCTAATGGCGTCATAACTCAAGCAGGACACAGTACTTTCGTCACAGCTACGCGTTTAGCCGTGTTGCATTCGTAACATCTTTACTCCTGCTGTTCTTTTTTTTGCATTTTCATCCCTTTGAATCTTTGACTAGTGAAAGATACATTTACATCCAAACTATAAGTGTAAATGCATGATGGAAACTTTTGCATATACAGATGTTTATTGGTTTAAATAATGATGATGAAGATAGGTTCCGATATTCAATACTTTTGAGTTATGTTTAAAGGTTTGAATGTTTTTAAAAGCTTCGTAGATGAATGAAATGAACAAGTAATATCGTAGCTCAGAGTTAATGAATTGCAGTGATAACGTGGTCTTATTAATTTCAACAAATAAATAAAAATCCGTAGTCTAGTTACAAGAAACTACCTCTAATTTTTATACCACAATTTTAGTATCTCGTAACGACCATGCATTAATTTCTTGGCTTATCAATCTAAAATGAATCCACTGTACTATTTCAAACATGAAACCATCGTTTCATTTACACTATTAAGGAAGCAAATTGTTATTCCCTTTATTAATCATACAATAACTACCCTAGAGTTTAATTCTACATTCAATTTTTGTCTTCCAGTGCTCACTAGCTCAAAGCTACTATTTACGCTTAATTAATTTCTAGACTTATCAGCCTAAAATTAAGCAACCAAAATATTTCAAATATGGTTTCATTTATACGGGAAGCAATTGATTTATAAGGGAAGCAAATTGTTTCCTTTATTAATCATACAATAGCCATCCCAGAATTTAATCCTACATTGAATTTTTGTCTTCCAGTGTTCAGTAGTTCAATGCTACTATTTACGCTTAATTAATGTCTAGACTTATCAACCCAAAATTAAGCCACGAAAATATATCAAATATGGTTTCATTTATATTATTAGGGAAGCAAATTGTCATTCCCTTTATTAATCATACAATAGCCATCCCAGAATTTAATCCTACATTGAATTTTTGTCTTCCAGTGTTCAGTAGTTCAATGCTACTATTTACGCTTAATTAATGTCTAGACTTATCAACCCAAAATTAAGCCACGAAAATATTTAAAATATGGTTTCATTTATACTACTAGGGAAGCAAATTGTCATTCCCCTTATTAATTATACAATAGCCATCCCAGAATTTAACCTTGCATAGAATTTTTGTCTTTCAGTGCCTTTCACACTAAATACTCAAAAATTCTACGATAATACAACAGTTAATAATTCTTACGTTGCGAAGAATGCAACGTAGGCTACCGTGTTCGATGTCTCTATCGCGAGGGTTGCAATCCCTCGCAAGAACAAGTCGTTATTGCTTTCCCCAGCCGATAATTAAATTTCTTCAAGGGGCTGCTCGAAACCTCGTTACACTTAACCAGCTTAAACGACAATCCCTCAAGTTTGCACTTGTGCATCGACAAGAGTGTGTTAACCCCTGCTTCGATCGACCCTCCAAAGGGATAATTATCGGGACTCGTTGTAGGTACGTTCGTTTATTGGTCAGGGGGAAAGTTTAATTAGTTGAAAGGTAGTGAATTGTGGTCAGGTCGGATAGCCGGAGGGTGGCAAACAGTGGGTATTTTAAGTTTGCAGGGGCGGTTTGCGTGCGATCGTTACAAAATAGAAACACATGCATTCAGGCTAGCCACAGGGCTCTGCTGTATTTTTAATCATACTAACGAGAATTCATGCACAATCTCTTTAAAATGTTTATCTATGTTTTTTGTTATCTTTGATCGTCAAATAGAATATTGCTCCGCGTAATCAGCGTGCGACGAAGTTTTCATGCAAATTCATATGTTTATCAACTAAGCGAAGGAATAAAAGTTGAATGGAGGTTTGCTTCACTCTTGAAACGTTAACATTTGTTCGTTTGTTTGAGTATTTCGTGTGTTTTTGCACGTTGCGTGCGTTTTGTGCATTCTTGCACGTTTTATATATATTTTTTTAACGCATGGGGTTGACAATTTAGATACGCGGAATATAAAAGTTGGAAAAGGTTCTCGGCCAAAATAATGCACAGGTATTATTATGAATAATGAACTTAAAACAGTTGAAAACTCGACAATTTTTCGGCATAAACTGCGCAACTAATTGTAAGTACACTTTTAAAAATATAAAATAGTTCGTAGAAGCTATGAAATACTTGCTACACGTTACTCAAAGCATCCAAATACTTTTTGTAATAAAAGCGAGTCTCATGTTAAACTTAATTGTTCAAACTTGTAATTATATTAATTATAATAGATAATATATATTATATAATAATAGAACATTATAAGGTAATAGAATATTATAAGTTAATACATATAAAAGATATTAGAGAATTGTACAATAGTAGATATATAAGATAATAGAATATTATAAGATAATTTCACAATGTTCATAATAATTTATTCACGCACTGTGTACCCACTATGATCAAAATAAGTTAAATCCGATCGTTTTCGGTTAAAATTGTTTACACAGACAAGTTCACCGACCTGGCCCATCCACGACAAGACAAGAGCCATTATTGCCATAAAAAAATAAGTTTATCGCACTCGCTAAAATATAAAGACCGACGACCAGTCCCTTAACCCCTTGACGTACAATGACGAGTCACACTCGTGATACGAATTATGGCGGTGGTTCAATAAAAAGAAATTCTACTTGGAACAAAGTTAAATTTGAACGTGATTCTTAGCTTCGGTTTATAAGATTCAGTATCGCTAATTAACAATTACGCATATCTAACGTTTCAATGCTTTGCGTGTAATACCGAGTAAAGCTCATGAGTAATTTACGTGGCATTAGTAATCGGAGAAATGGTATGGCAAGGGGTTTAAAGACACTTAACAAAAACATCGTCGAACAATCATCGTCGAAGTACCGATCTTTCGTTTCGTTAAACCGTTCCTCCCAGTTTTCCTGCCACGCTACGGAAACTCGCATAATTCATTTTACCCGCCATCAAACAGCTATGTAAATGCGCATCCCTTACGAGGCAACGCGCATAACACAATCGCGGTCGGTTTGTCCGTTGAAAAAGGAACTATGGCAGACTGTGTGTGCAGCGATGGTACGTGTTTCGGTGGCACGCGCATCGTGTAAAGGGTTGTTCAATTGAAACGCGACCCCGGATTTGGAGAGTGGGCTGCTGGCTGGCGGGGATAGCGCATATTTCTCACCACGGCAAAAGTGGAACGGAATCTCGTTGCCGGGACTTTTATGGAACGCCGCCGTCCTATTCGTAATTTGTTATTCAAAATTTGTTGGCGGATTATATTTTGCCGACGCGTGTTTCAATCTGCGAATGAAATTCGGACGAATCGATTAATTACTTTACACAGAGTGTTTTAGAAATGCTTGTCAATACTTCAGTAGCTGAATTCGTACACTAAAACGTCTGATGTTTGTAAACAATGTACTATTCTTCCACAGAAAGAAGGTACAACGTGTTAAACACATTCCCATTCTTGCTGCAGTCCGCTGATTGGCCTATGAACACAGGCAATGATCGCTATCGGCCGAAGACGATGTACGAATGTAATCACGTTGTGCTTTCTTTCCGTGGAAGAATAGTACGTTGGTATGAATTGGACAGAATTTTAAGTATCGCGTTCTACATTCGAAGCAGAACAGCACGATGAACACAAGAATCGTATTCCAACTTTTAAGAGGTCGTTGTAAAGAGAAGATTTCAATTTTCATATGAAAGCTAACATTAAATGCATACAAAATTTGTTCAACATTTGCAACATTATTTAAGGAAACCATCTTTACTTTTTCATTTGCTTTCTGGAATCTAAGATGATTTAAGAGGAAAATTCAACCTAGGGATTTGAAAGTGAAAGCTTCGACCTTTAAAATGAACCCATCGAGATTATTCTACAACTATTTTTCACGAAGTTGCAACAGCTTAAACATTAATAGTGTTTCGATCAAGTGTTCGGATAATTTTAAGCGGCAATTTAACGTATCTAAAGATCCGTTTTGGTTTAAAATATTGCTGTAAATAAACAATATTATATACATGTATATGAATTTAATATAAAGGGAACGCTATTTAATTTGATTTGCGCATTTAAGTCGATCGCAAGGTTCCAGGGAATAGTCTGGTGGACTTGGTAATTAATTTTCCGAGCCGGTACGGTCGATTGAATATCGGTGCGTTGAGCTTAACGAGTTTCCACCAACCCCCACAGCGCTTCTTAAACATAGAAGCTGCTCTGCTGCAGCGTACGGCTGGATTAAAACCGATATCTTCGCTTTAATTTCACCGACCCGACGCGATAAATGTACACGGAACGTCAAAGCGCGGGCGAAAGAAGATCCGAAAATTGGGGCTAATATTTACGTCCCAATTCGCTTCGCAACAAACTTTAATACTCGAACCTCGCCGGCGGATACCGATTCAAAAATAAAGAACCGGTAATCCCCCTGGATAATTAAAATCAACGTTTGCGCCAACCGCAATTCTCCCTTCAATTTCACGTTCGGTTGCTTGCCCAAACTCGTAAATATTGCAAACATGACGAGAGAATCATTATTATCATTTAATTAATCCTTGATTATTAGGTTTAGCGATTCCTTAAGTTTCGTTGGTTCTATAGATTCGCTCAAGTTTGTAGTAATAGTTTTATTGTATATTTACTGTACCGCATTGGATCGTATCTGTATTTATATATTATTTATTATTATAGTATATTATTTGTATATCTTGTATTTATTGTATTGTATATTTATATCCTTAGATTCTTTTGTATACTAGAGGGTTCCTTTTGCTCGTAAATAAATGTATTATATAATATAGATACGGATATACGATTGTCAATTTTTAAAGCGATAATTCTAATTCAGTATCGTTGATGAATACTTAAAAGTTGCTCAAATTTTATGGCTTGAAATCTTAAAGCTTCGAATTAAAAACTGAAATAGTACTTCCTTAAGTGTTATTACTCCCTTTTCGCAAATTGTTAATTGTTCTTTTAAAAATACTATTTTGCATCAAAACGCGCGGTCTAATTGTTATGCAAAAAAATTCAATAGCATCACTGCAAAGTTAAAGAGAGAACAATTAATTTCCCATAAATTCCCTCATAATACTATTTTCTGTATCCATTTGTCAATTTTTAAAGCAAGAATTATAAATTAGTATCGTTGATGAACACTTAAAAGTTGCCAAAATTTGATGGCTTGGAATTCCAAGGCTTCGAATTCAAAATCAAGATAAGCCTTATTATTTCCCTCTTCGTAAAGTTAAAGAGAGGATATAATTAATATCCGTCAAATTTCCTCGCAACGTTTTCAGCAAGTATTTGTTGGCATATTCGAGGTCGCATAATTTCGACCCTTTCCAAAGGTCTCGCAAGAGTTGGCACGGCAAAGTTGAACGAGAAGAATTTGCACATGGTCCACTATAACTCTCGCGATCGACAGGTCCCAGCGAGCTTTTACCGTGGCCGTTCTTAATCAAAACGTCGAACCTTTTTCCCCATATGTTTCACGGGAGCCAAATAACCGTCGAAAGGCAGCGATTCCCGGACAATTCCGTGGAACTTCAGTTTTAGACAATCGGGAAAGAGGGAGAGTCACAAAAGAGCCGCGACGGACGATGACGTTCTATTCCCGTTGGCCATAATTCAACAGAGCTGAACTTCTCCAACTTAGATTAGCGATTCAATTTGGCTCGCCGGTAAATCATCTTCAAAATCGTTTTTTAATCGGAACAACGTGTAACTTGTGCGACGACTCTCATAAGTTTTCCTCGGTCAGAATTAAAATCATACGAGAACAATAGCTGCTACATGCGATCCCGTAATCATTTCGGGCAATGCATTTAGTATTAGGCGTACAAATTAATTTTTATTCATCGGGGTTTCGTAAGATTTAATATCTATTCGCGGAAAATCGGATACAATTTTAATGTTCAACACTTACAGCATTCTTACGTTTATGAAGCGAATTGATAAAGTTCATAGAGATACCGAGAGTTCAAAAGTAGAGGCTCTAAATTAATTTGTACATTTAATATCGTACCTTTCAGTTACGTTTAATCAGTTCAAACGTAGCGGACGTAAGTTAAGAAAGCTTGTCTTAAAGGTAAGACATTTCTTTCTTTTGAACGAAATGCTTATTCAATTAAATTTCTAGCGACATCTTAAGAAAAACAATAGGATTTAAGACACACTCTGATGTCAACAGGTGGAAGATCAGAAAATTTTTCTATTAGTGGACAAAACTAGTTAATTGCTGGAAATGGGTGTATATAGAATCATGTAAAAATTAATTGAACCAAATGTATGCAAAGTGTTTTAAAGAATTCACTGATGTCTAATTTTTTTACTTTGCCAAAACGACGTTTCATATGCACCAACCGAATAATTCCATTAACTCACACACACAGAGACTAAATTATGCTAGGTTTAAATTTCTATGGGGATATTGCAACTCCCATAATTAGTAGAAATGTTTCGAAGAATTTACTCCCGTTTAACGTGAGTTTGAATTTAATATTATTTCACTGTATTACATTGAATATCGAGTGATCGAGTGGAGAAACAACCGGTTGGTAATTACCGGTTCGCTTCTACTTGCGGGCTAAATCGCCACGATAATTCTTGGCTGTCGTTCGCGGCGATATCGTTGCTCTCGCCTCCTAAGTGGACCATCAACGACGCGAGTTTTGCGTCGCCATCGACCGCCTTTCTACCCTGTAATCTGCTCCGCAACTTCCCAACCAGGGAAACCAACCCACCGAAATCTCTCAAAGCAATTTCGCCCTTAAATCGAAATTCCCTGCCACAATCATAATTCCTCTAATTAATAATCCCGCTAAAGTCGCGCCGGAGGATTCAATCGCGGGCACGTTTTCGATATGAAAAGTTCACCGTGGATCGAATAAATCTCGGATGAAATATGCCACGTGGCGAGTTACGAGATTCTGCAACTCGCGAGTAGAATAGAAATCCGTGAAATGTCAGCGAACAGTCGTACGTTTTCCGCACTTTACCGGTGAGAATTCTACGATGTCCCGAGTTCCTGATAAGAATGCGAGCATCACTGGGCTTATCTGTTCCCCTGATTTGTTTGCAGACTCGATATCTTCTCGCTGCTGCAAGCGGCGGAGTCAGTAATTCCAGGAATTCGCGTTGCATCCGCGTAGAATAAAGAGACGCGTCGCGTCGTGCCGCGTGTGTGTTCTCTGCTTTTATAAAAACCTGAAGGATGGGAGGAGCTTCGATATGAAATAATACGTGAGCGAATGCAGGAGGATCTTTGCTAGGTGAAAAAAGACGAAGGAAGGAAGGAAGGAAAGAAGGGAGAAGTTAAAGAGGGAAAGAAGATGTGGACAGCAGCGTTCCTTTGTGAAACGTAATTCGTATTCCGAGTGCGAGGCAACCGTTCACCTGCCGCCAGCTGGATGCCTTTGATGTCTCTCTTTCCACTCGGCCTGCGCTCTTTTTTCTCTCGTTAAGGATCAGCACGTGTCACGGGACAGCGTTTCTTTCCCCTCTGTGATTAATTAAAACGACATCTTCGCCGGCTAATGAGCCTGTGACTTTCCACGGCTGAGATTTCACGGCGAAGCGTTGGATGGGATACTCTTCTGCGATTCTCGCTTGTCGATTATTCAAAGCAGGCGAAATGGTTTGCCTGAGTGGAATATTGGTTAAATATGCATGGAGTATTATAGTGGCTCGCGAAATTGATCAAATGGTAACGTTAATTTGAAATTATTTAAAGCGAGTCAGGAAATTATTATAAAGTTGTTTAAAATGAAGCAGGAAATTGATCAAATGGTAGCATTGTTATAAAATTATTTAAACTGACTCAAGGAATTATCATGAACTTATTTAAAATAAGTCAGGAAGTTGATCAAATGGTAGCACTGTCGTAAAATTATTTAAAGTATGGGTTTCTTAGATCAATTAAGCCTTGATTGCGGGAGAAGATACTTGACAATGAGTGTACTCATGGTTGGCAGATTATTATGCATTGTTAAATCAAATACAAATGCACTCTGAAGAATAATTATAGCATCATCTATATTTTCAAGAGATTTACTGTTTTAAGTAGGTTTTTTTTTTAATCTGAAACTCATTATTTCCAATGCACTTTCAAATGATACAATTGGTTTTGTCAAATTATTCTTTAAAACTTAAAAACACTTAAATACCTTTACAAACCTTTAACACTATAGTTATGCTCCAGAGTGTATACTTATGATTGATGAAGTATAAGAATCTGTTGCTGCATAATAACCTTAATAAATTTGCCAATTTCCCTAAAATTCTAAAATATCTTCGTAATAAGACGAAGCCCTCTGAAACCTTAATAAGAATTCTAAATTCCCTCCAAAATTCTAAAGTTTCTTCCTAAGAAAAAGAACCATCCAGAAACCATAATGAATATTCTAAATTCCCTCGAAAATTCCAATGTTTCTCCTCCAATAAAAGGAATCCCCCTAAAACCATAACGAATTGTCAAAAGTCCCTCCACAATTCCAAAGATACTTCTTAAGAAAAAGAACCCCACTGAAGCTTTAATAACAACTCTACATTTCCTCAAAGATTCCAAAATATGTCCTCAATAAGAATAACCCCTTTGAAACCTTAATGAATTATTTATACTTTCTCCAAAATTCTCTACCTTCTCTCCAGTAAAAAGGAATCCCACAAAACCTTATTGAACTCTCTAAATTCCCTCCAAAATTCCAAAGTGTCTCCTCAATAAAAGAAACCCCTCTGAAATCATAATGAATTCTACAAACTCCCTTCGAAATTCCAAACTTTCTCCCCAACAACCCTTAAAACATTCACAACCATAATTTCCGTTCTCCCCTTCATCCACCCCTTCTTTCATTCATCATTGGTCGTTTCTTAAATCTTTATCCGTTTGAAATAAATCCATCCAACTGCTGGTAAGCTCCGAAAGAACCTGCTCACCGAAGGGCGGGCAAAAAGACGCGAGGGGTGCGCGCGAGAAATACAAATGGTGCTTGATCATCGTCTGGCATTAGGCGGGTCCAGGATCAGCGATATAAAAGGTTTCCAACAGAGGAACAAGGGAAGCCACTTTATCTTTCATTCATCCCCGGACGAACAAATAATTTCACGGCCGGCTGGACCGCGAAGAAAATTCACGCCTGGCTATTCCGTATCCGCGGCGCGGCGCCTCGAAATCGTCGATTCGATTAATAGTTGAAGGCTGCGGCGCGAGAAACTTCCACCGCGATAATCACAATTTCTCGCGTTCGCAAAAGTGACGACGAAAGAGCAGAGCCCGTGTGATTGCGAGCTGCGATCGGGTTTCCATCTTTCCTCTCGTATTGGAAAGTTCGCGCGGAAGTTTCGCGTCCGCTCTTCCATTAGGCTCTCGAACGCGATACGAGGGGAAACAATGAAATCTCGAGTGTCTTCCGATGTCTGTTGCGCCGCTGTGGAATTCGATTGCAATCGGTCGCAAAGAGAAGCTGAGCTAATAAAATGTTGATCGCTGCCTCGGTTTCGCTTCCGAATCGCGAATGCGTAGGAGTTAGTTTCCGGTTCCCCAAGGCGGAAACTTTAATGGCTGCAAGGTTTCGCGAATGTTCTAAGCCAGTGGTTCTTAACCACTTCGAAGCCACGATACATTTTTGATTATAGGAACATTTTCCGGCACTTTAGAATTACCGAAATTAGCAAATTATACTGTATTTGATTGTATAACTTTAACATATATAAATTTAACGACAAAAGTAAGTAACCGTACATGTATATCTCTTGATAAAAATAATGTATGTATGTAATACAGGTTACATAGTAATAAAGAAGAGCTATCTTTATTCGGATATATATTTACGTTTAACCCTATCTTAATTTTGGATACGGTGCATAGAGTTTACAAATTCAGGTCACTTAAAGCATTGAAGAATTGATACAAAATATTCGCCAAACATGAATTTAGAAACATTGCAATGGTTAATAAATACTTTTGCATGTAATTAATTAACGATTACATATCTTCGAATCACATAACAAGCTAATATATAAATACTGTCATAGCGCAGGTATACGTAAGCGGTGATCTAAACCAAAGTTCAAAGTGTTTCTATATTTTCTTTCTTTCAAGGAGAGTTTATTTTAGTCCATAAGTCAGGTTTAAGTGTTAAGGTAACACTCTAACAAGTGTAAGATAATGACCTCATATTTAATGTAAGGAATACACTGTATCCAAAAACCTGAACGAGTGTACGAATGGAGCAACAAGCTAACCTAAGCACTGTCAAAGTACTGAAAGGGTTAAGAACCACTGTTCTAAGCCATTCCGCCTAAACGCGTTCAGTTTTCAGCGTCGAGTTGCAGAGCTCTATCAAAGTGTTCAGGAATTCGGTTTACGATGGCTCACCGAGGGACGTAGATTGAAAATCCAACTTCCGGTAACCGCGAACGCTTCTGATCGTTTAGCCAATTAAAAAAGTTGGCGCAAAGAAAGAATGAGAGAGTTGGACAAGTGGGAACGTTATTAATGTCGCCATTCGTCCCGGCGGTAATTAATGGCTGACAGGTTGGGCCATTTTATTAATTACTGGAGAAGCAGAGCGGCGAAGATCAGCAGCGGTGGCCGTTAAATTATTTTTGGCGGTAGTAGGTTTGATGGAAAGACGAATCGACGTTATTAGAGCCGACTCTACGTCATCGTCAGTGGGGAAAAAAATATGTTTTACGAGCCGAACGCGCTTCCGAGTTAAATCGTTGGTCAGCTTTGGCACGCGGCTAACGAATGGTCGAATAAATTCATTCAACGCTGTCTGAATGTTTAATTGGATAAATCGCTGAGAAGAATTTCCGCATCGGTGGACTGGATTATTAGATATTTATTATTTGGTACTTCGCTAACTTTTGGAGCCTTTAATTGCGTTGCAAAGAGAAAACAATATATTAATTCGTAGATGCAGCGGAAAAAAGACTGGGAAAAGTATTCTGAATATTTTTGGCAATATCTTCTTCTATGCAACGATTAAATAAAAAGTTGATATATCTCGAATACATTTAAGATTGGCAGCTATAATTTTATAGATTAGCGATGCACAAATATGTTTTTACAAGCCTTCGCTCGAACAAAGGTATTTGTAATGGAAGGTATACAATACACAGAATATTCAGAAATATACAAGATATTCAAAATTAAATTGACATTATGGTAATAATATTTAAAGGATGAAATTGGCTTTTACTTATTTATTACCACTTTTTTCATCCCTTAAAATTACGAGTCAGAATTGTGGTGTACATTAATGCAATTCTCTAACGAAAATTGATTCCAACTATTTCGCAAAAATATGAATCTGCATAAAGATCCACAGTCCAAGAGAATTGAATGAATTTTGGTGGCGTCACAGTTGAAAGTTGAACTCGAAGAGACGGATTAAGAATTTAAAGGAAATAGAGGAAGACAGCGTTGTATTGAAATTTAAAATTTAGTAAATTTTGGTGGCGTTAGAGTTGACAGTTGGAAGCTTTACGAGGTTGTAATAAGTGGTTACAGAAACTCAATAAGATGCTGGAGGGCTGCAGTATTCTAACGTGTTCCACTATCTTGACGGAAACGAACGCACACAGTATGTCACTCCTCGTTCCAGAAGCGTTGACGTTCACGTTTTCTTAACAACCACGTATCCAGTCACGTCATTGGGTTCCATTTTACGACTGTCCCGGTTAGAAACCTGCTTCCAGAACCTGACACACAACACACCTGAATGCAAATCCACACAGAAGCCCTCGCCGACATTTCATCTTGACGCGTGAAAACGACACACGCGCGAAAAAGCGAATCCAAAGAAACGATTCGTAGCTTGTGAATTTCTCGAAACTTTATCGCGTATGATTTTCTCCTATTCTTTTCAGTACACTGTGAATTTTTATGCGTCTATGGTGGATTTACGCGTGCAAGAAAATGCAGAAGACGAGCGATGCGCAAAGATATATAAAATGTTTAGGGGGAAGGGGAATTAATTTCAGAACGATTTAATTGGGAATTTTAAATGTTATACGTGAAAGATTTCAATACGCTGTCGAATGCGGTACTAAAAATTTCATACCTTCAATTGCATTGCACACAGCTTAGTTATTAAAGCGAATTCTGCAGAAATTGGTGAATTTACTTGTTCTTTGTATCAATCAATCAAAGTGCAACAAAATGTTGCAATAGAAAAAGTGAATTTACGTATTCTTTGTATCAATCAATCGAAGTGCAACAAAATGTTGTAATAAAAATCACGAAAGTGAATTTACGTATTCTTTGTACCAATCAATCAAAGTGCAACAAAATGTTGCAACAAACCTTCTTAATATCGATTTTCTGATATTTTTGGTCACTTTACCATACTGTGAAAGGGTTCAATATACTCACGAGAAGCTCGACAAATTCCAATTCTACCGAGAGCTGTCCTTTGAGCAAAGGCTTTTGAGTTTAGGGAAACTTATTGACGTCTAGGATCTTCTGTCATCCACTCTATCGATCCCTAATAGATCCCTCGGTGCAATCGACCCATAAATTCCGGGCCTCTCTTCAAACATCAATCGCTGGCATAATCTACGAATATGCTCGTGATTGGGTGACAAGGTGTCAAACAGCCCCAAGACGTCTTCAACGTCGGAAGATCATCGGATCCTAGACACGCGTAGTCCAGCAACAAGCCGCTAAACATGTGTAATGCTTCAGCGGTGTCTTCGTGACCCCTTGACCCTTGACTGAATCAATTCGCCCTTCGCTAATCCCTCTTGTCACCACTAGTAACCTAAATTACTTACCCAGTTGCCGCGTGATCAATTTCTATCAAATACAGCGGCTACCAAAAGTATTAATACTCCGCTGTATTTTTGTACTTAAATGCTAGTTAATTAGATTAATTAGATTCGACTGCATTGAGTTTCTTTTATCATTTAATAGTCGTGGTTATGTAGTGGTAGCATTAAATTAGGGATACTTAATCTATTTTCTTCGTGGAAAGCAATATAAAACTGGTAACTAATATGATACTATATAACGTAATATAACTCGTAACATAATAATGTGGAAAATAAAATTTAAGATTTAAACGTGTTGAAGCGTTTGTTTAAAAATTAGTGTGGACAAAGTGAGCAACAGGTGTGTATATTTTTGTAGAGTTACGTATTTTATTGTCATTAATTTCCAAAACTCAGTGTATTCTTTTCTCTCCCTCTTATTTATTGAAAAACAACTATTATATTTGTATCGTTTTTAAAGTCTACGAATTCGTAAAATATTTTTGCATAGTCGTATCCCAATGCACTGCATATTGTGTTATAATCCCTGTTTCTAATTGCTAGGGATTCTCTACAAGCATCAGACAATTCCTAATATTTCGTAAACCCTAAAATCTGCTCTTAAATTAATGAAGTATTCATACCTATCCAAGTACCTACATAAAGTATGGCTGCATTAAATCATACAAAATTTGACATAGTTGCAACCCAAAAATAGAATAGTGTGTAAATAATTTTTGTATCCACTATCAAATAACATATATGTGCTAATTTATAAAGCAACGAAATGTTGTCTTCCATATTTGCTTCAATGACGCTTCGTAAAATGAAGTAGAAGAGAATAAAACTTCTTCGTTTTCGCATTCTGGTCGATGAATCTTCACGAGAAGCTTTAAACACGTTATCTTTTGCGGGAGGAAGTGGTAGGAAATTCAAGCAACGAAGTTCTCTAATTAATAAAATGATAAAACTCTTCCTCTTTTGCATTTCGGTCAATGAATCTTCTTAAGAAGCTTTGGTCAACGAATCTTTGCGAGGGGAAATGAAAAAGAAGAAGCAGAAGCTAAGTTGTGTGATCGATAAAATGATGAAACTCCTTTCCTTCTGCATTTGGACTAACGATTATTCGTAAGAAGCTTTCGTTAATGAATCGTCATCGGAAAAAATAGAAGCCAAGGCAAGTAATTAAATTCTACGATATGTGAAATAATTTAATTATTTTTTTTGAGCATCTTGAGATTTATTTCATCAATGAATCTTCATTGACAGCTGTGATCAACGAATCTAATTGTAAGCGAGAGAAAATAAAAAAGAAAGCAAATAACTAAATTTTATAGCAAATACAATGCTGGCATATCTTCGGTTTTGCATTTTGACCAATGAATCGTCGCGAGAAGTTTTGTCAACACGTTTTTATAAAAGAAAGTGAACAGAAAATGAGGCAGCTAACTTCTGTCATTAATCAAATGATCTTCTTCTCTCCCATTTTGCTCAACGAATCCACCGAAGTTTCAGTCAACGTGTCTTTATAACAGGAAACAGGAAGAGATTCGAGCAGCCAACTTCTATAATCAGTAGAATGACCAAACTTCTTGTCTTCGCATTTTCTTCAATGAATCTTCGCAGGAAGCTTTCGTCAATGAATCTTCATCAAAGGAAACGCAAACCGAGTTCCACGATCAACGAAATAATGAGACTGTTTCTCTTTTACATTTTGGTCAATGAATCTTCGTGAGTCGAAGTGGAAAAGAAAACAAGTCACCAACTTCTCTAATCACTAAAATCATCAAACTCCTCTTCACGTTTTCTTCAATAAACCGTTCCACGATTCGCTTTCACCATTAGTAAATCTTCATCAACGCAAGTGCAAGGTAAACCGAATAACCATCTTCCACACTCAATAAAACAATTAAACTTGTGTTCTTCGGAATTTCCTTAAATCATCGTTCAAAGGAGATTCTATATGTATTACGGAATATTAACCCTTTCGATAGGAACGATGTAAATTCATGAATTATCTCACGTCTCATAAATTGAGCCATCGTATGCTAAAAATATATCTACATCTTTTCTGCAACTTAGTATTATTTCTATTATAATATAGTCACTATTTACATATATAATTAGACTACGAATTTTTATACAAATACATATTTTAGATGGAAAATAGATACTGATTAGTTTCAACCTTCAAATATTGTAAAGTACACCACACTTTTAATATTTTGTATATTTCTGCGTATTATATATATTATGCACTGTATTGCATATTTAAGTTTTCATATTGTAGCGGCTCTCCTGCACCCACCACTAGAGGGTCATACGAAATAGGCTTTCTCGAAAGTACTCGCTCCAACTACCTCGTCCATATATATACCGCCTTTAACCTTCCTTCCAATATCCCAAGTCTAAGGCAGGGCCTGCTAGGTAGCCTTACTGATGAGTCCACTAGCAGGCCCAGGACGAAACGCAACACCCTTCCTTTTTCCTATTCTATCCCCTCTCTACAGCTCCACAATATAAATGCACGAAGATCTGTAGTCTATACATTATTACCATATAATTATTGGCACCGAGTATCCAAGTATTCATAGTCATACCATCTCTACAATATATTAATAAAAATTGTTCCCGTCTTGCTATTGCAAATGCTTTGAACTTATATACTTGCCGCCGCAAAAAGGTTAAAGAAGCAAAGAAGAATAGAAGCACTTTGCCAATGAAACAATGGCGATAAAATTAATCTTCTATTTTCTTCCACAATGAATAAAGCAATCCAACCCTTCTTCTTTAGTATTTCCTTCAATTTTCACACAAAAAAGGTAAACTCTACGAGCTAAACTCATTTTCACCCAAAGATACTAAATTCTTCTTTTATTCTTCATTCAAACAAAATTCTATTACTTAATATGGAAGATATATAAAGTAGAATAGAAGAACGTGGTGAATGCATGAAAAATGCAGTTTGCCATTGAAACAATGCCAATGACATCAACCTGCTACGTGCTTCCGTACTCAATAAAACGATCCAACTTATCTTCTTTAGTATTTCTTTCAATCTTCACGTGAAGGTACTAAATTCTTCCCTCAATCTTCTCCCAAAGTAGTTAAGTTTTTTCTTTAATCTCCATCCAAACAAACTACCATCACCGAATATCCAAAAAATAGTGAAGAAGAGAATAATAAAGTTAACCAAGTCCTCTTCTTTAGTAATCCTTCCAATCTTTTCTTAAAGAAGCTAAGTTTTTCCATCAATCTCCATTCAAATAAACTTCCATCACCGAATATCCAAAAAATAGTGAAGAAGCGAATGATAAAGTAAATCAACTCCACTTCTTTAGTATTTCCTTCAATCTTCACCCAAAGAAGCTAAGTTTTTTTCTTCAATCTTCATTCAAATAAACTTCCATCACCAGATATCCAAAAAATAGTGAAGAAGAGAATGATAAAGTAAATCAACTCCACTTCTTTAGTATTTCCTTCAATCTTCACCCAAAGAAGCTAAGTTTTTTTCTTCAATCTTCATTCAAACAAACTACCATCACCGAATATCCAAAAAATAGTGAAAAAGAGAATAATAAAGTAAACCAAGTCCTCTTCTTTAGTAATCCTTCCAATCTTTTCTTAAAGAAGCTAAGTTTTTCCATCAATCTCCATTCAAATAAACTTCCATCACCGAATATCCAAAAAATAGTGAAGAAGAGAATGATAAAGTAAATCAACTCCACTTCTTTAGTATTTCCTTCAATCTTCACCCAAAGAAGCTAAGTTTTTTTCTTCAATCTTCATTCAAACAAACTACCATCACCGAATATCCAAAAAATAGTGAAAAAGAGAATAATAAAGTAAACCAAGTCCTCTTCTTTAGTAATCCTTCCAATCTTTTCTTAAAGAAGCTAAGTTTTTCCATCAATCTCCATTCAAATAAACTTCCATCACCGAATATCCAAAAAATAGTGAAGAAGAGAATGATAAAGTAAATCAACTCCACTTCTTTAGTATTTCCTTCAATCTTCACCCAAAGAAGCCAAGTTTTTTTCTTCAATCTTCATTCAAATAAACTTCCATCACCGGATATGCAAAAAATAGTGAAGAAGAGAATAATAAAGTAAATCAACTCCTCTTCATTAGTATTTCCATCAATCTTCATCCAACGAAAATTCTATTACTTAACGTCAAGCGAACAAGGAAGACTATAGTCACGTGGCGCACGCACGTCGACCAGAATTCACCATCGAAACAATGACCGATAAAATCAACCTTCCGTTTGCTGGCTGAACACAGCGTCTATCCTGGGTGCATCTTTTATATGGATTGCGGCGCGCGGCGGTAACCAGAGCGGAATGTTAAAAGCTTACAACGACGACGGGCTCTTTCGCTGTCGCTAAATTTCCACAGCGATCCGTATGCGCCGCCCAGTTTGTAAACAGCCCCCGTGTCGCGCCGCTGCTGCATTATTAAATGTCGGCAGTCGGATCGGAAATTGTTTCACCGCTGCGTGCATCGTCGAATCTTCTCCCCATTCGTTTCGATCAAAGTATATGGATGTCTCCCTCCCCTTCCCCCCTGGCGATGGATCTGAGAACACATCCGTGACAGAGCGAAGAAACATCCGCGACAGTTTCGCATTTTGGACAGAGCTGGTAGTCACGCTCGCGCGCGCAGACTTGCAGAGTAGCGTGTTCTGGTTTCCTATTCCGGCTTACATTTACGTCTGCACGATGTTTCATTGTCGAAACGCGAACGTGCAGCCCGCGATACACGAAAGAGATGAAAACGGTTTGACCTGGATCGCGCAGCATACTCGAAGAATGTCCGATGTACGCGAGAGCGCTTCCTGTACACGGCGAGCATTTTCTTCCGCTTGCGTGTCGCTGTTAACCCTTTGCATACCCCTCGACTTGCTGCCGGCCATTTTTCCACCGGTACAATGAGCATCCGAGAGTCGCGCGAGTCCTTTTGCATGAATGCCGATTTATGTTCACTTTTAGGGGACGTTGTGTTGGAGGAGTTCAATTGAAGAGATTCTAATAAAGACGATCTGCGTTGAAATTAAGAACAGCTGGCGTGAGATTCGTTATGTGATGAGTCAATTGGGTTAAGGTTGTTATTAAGTTGTTACAGGTGGATCAGACGATGCGTTTTTTTCGACAGTTTTGGCAATTCTGGGGCATCTCTAGCGTTTATATTGAATCCGCAATTTTATCGTATGTATGTTGTATCGTATAAATCTTCGAACTGCCAATGCTTCGAATTCTCAAAGCCACAAATTTCTAATGCTTTGGAATTTCCAAAGCTTCCAATTTTGAATGCTTTGAATTCCCGAAGCATAGAATTCCCAATGCTTTGAATTCTCGAAGCGTAGAATTCCCTATACTTTGAATTCTCGAAGCGTAGAATTCCCTATACTTTGAATTCTCGAAGCGTAGAATTCCCAATGCTTTGAAATCTCGAAGCGTGCAATTACCAATGCTTTGAATTCTCGAAGCGTAGAATTCCCTATATTTGAATTCTCGAAGCGTAGAATTCCCAATGCTTTGAAATTTCGAAGCGTACAATTCCCATTGCTTTGAATTCTCGAAGCGTCGAATTCCCAATGCTTTGAATTCTCGAAGCGTAGAATTACCAATGCTTTGAATTCTCGAAGCGTAGAATACCCTATACTTAGAATTCTCGAAGTGTAGAATTCCCAATGCTTTGAATCCTCGAAGCGTAGAATTCCCAATGCTTTGAATCCTCGAACTGTAGAATTCCCAATGCTTTGAATTCGCGAAGCGTAGAATTCCCTATACTTTGTGTTCCCAAAGCTTAGAGTTCCCTATACATTGTGTTCCCAAAGCTTAGAATACCCAATACTTCCTAATTCTTCATCCAGATCTTTTACTCTAACCACAATCACTACTCCTCTACTATCGTCTCAAATAGCACTGCTATAAAGAACAGCAACAAAAAAAAAGGAATAAAAAAGAATGAAAGCTAATAGTTGCCACAGACGTGTTCGCTTGACGACAGGACGACTTATAATTTAACTTTCCCTTGGCTTTTGCAATGGTGCAAGCCGCAAACGCGTAAACGTGTACGCGTATCTCGCAAGAAAATGTGCCGGCGTTCCCGTCGCCTTTTGCCGTTCAATTTCCGCCGCGGGAGAGGGTGCAAGAAAAACGGGGACGCGCGGGGTTGGGTCACAGGCGAGTTCAAGGCGCGGGGGAAAAAGTAAAATTTCCTATTTCGCGAGGAAAGCGCCATGATGTACTATTATTGAAACCGTTCTTCTCCTCTGCGCGTTGCACGCGACACTAGCGAAATAAAACCGCGAAGGAAATTTCAGAAAACGGGTTAAGGGGTTGCAAAGAGGTCTGAAAAAGATTCAAGACCCAGCAAATGATTTTTTCTCAACCATTTCTTCTGCACCTTATTTAACCATTTCGCTACGTTGTGGCGTTTTTTTTTTTTTTTTTTTTTTTTTTTGAATTAAAGGAATAATTTTGCTGTGCACAGATGCGGGCAGCTTTTGTTACTAAAAATATAGTATGAATGTGAATGATTGTAAATATTTACATATTTTTGGTAATTAATCATGGTAGAATGTGTATTAATCTGAATTTTTACGAATGTATTAAGTTGATGCATATTAAATTTCGTTCCTTGAAATAAAATTTTAAATAGAAAACAATTTGTACTTGATTCAGATAATGTCTACATGACTGTACGTACTTTCTGCAGAAATTAATTAGCTTCATTATTGTACACTCATGAATTACCAATTTTAGATCTTGTTGATCTACTTCTTGGTTTACTGTATAACGAAAAATCGTCAGTCTTTAACTATGTAAATCAACATTCCATTATCTTTTAGTTTCTTTATATACCGAATTTAACCAATAGTATTCGTAGTTATATTTGTTGAATAAGTAGCACTTTATATTTCTACGATTCTATTATAATACCAAATAATCATGCAGTAATTATTAAATCCGGTTATTTAGATTCAACTGAAAATTTCTATTCAATTGTAATTTCTTTCATCTAGAAGTAACTAAAATTCGAATTAAAAACGACTAAATAAAAAAAAAAAAAATAAATAATACAAACAATACTGTATCACAGAGAATGAATAAATGCTAGTTTAACTTTTAATGGCGTGGAAAAACTTCGCAGCGAAAGAGTCAAGTAATAACAGCAAAGAGCAACGCATCAAACAATCTTCGATTTAATAATAATAATAAGTTCGTTCTTTCGTTACGGTGGTTCTTCTGTGAACTATTTTATGGTTGCTATAAGGGATCTTTCAAACAAGATCTGGCGACTGAAAGAGGCGAAGTTAATGAAAGGCGAGGTCGATAAGGAGGTGCTGCAAGTTATGTTCAACACTTTCTCTGGGAATCTGGCTTTATCTGTTTTTATGGTGTTTACTGGATATTGCGCGTGGTGGTGGACGGCGGGGCGGTTGGAAAGTTGCAACAGTGGGGAAACATGGAGTTGCTTGCGTATTCAATATCGACGAGTATGCTTAATAATGAAGCGGCACGTTTGTTCGCAACAGTTTCGCGTACAACGTGGATTTCCAGGGTCTCCTCGGCTCATTTATAATTTCCTTCCTCTCGGTCGCGCTGGAAGCTATCTTTATTTCAACCGACGAATATCCACGCCGTAAACGTATTCTTCCTCATCTCGGCCATGCAAATGATAGCTGGAGAGAAATTGATATTCACTGGAGAACGCGATCGATGTTTATAAATGCGTTCCTGGCGCAATAGAATGATTCATCATAAGTCAGGAAAGCTTTCGATTCAATTCATCAATGCGATGTTTCAAGTAACTCTGTGCTGCTTCAAATGATCCAACGAATTCGTGTCGATTCGTATGAACTCTAAATTCGAGGCAATTTCTTTGATGAACCCGTTGGAGGCAGTGGAATAATCCATCATATGTCAGAAATGATTTTCAATGAATCTATTTACTGTTGCGGCATTTGTAATAACTCAGACGAGGTAAATGATATAACAATTATATATTATTAATGAAGTAATTCATTTTAACCCTAAGAGTACCTTAATCTGAATGGGACTATGTGCAATATTGTCTTAAGGATTCGTATAAGTCGTTATACACAGCAAAATTGATAGCAGTTTCTTCTAGAAACATATTAGATGCAGTGAAATAATCCATCGATTGTCAGTCAACAGTTTCATTAAACCTATTTAATGTTACGGCGTTTGTAGTATTATGTATTGTATTATATTATGTGTTATGTTATATATTATGTATTATATGTGTCTCACCATATCATATATTGTCATTATCATATTACTATGTATTATGTACTATATATTTTGTACAATTATTAATTAAATTCTACTTTAAATTGAATAGAACTATCTGTAAAATACTCTACAGAATTTGTACTCATTCATATCGACCGCAATTTGTAGTAATTGCTGTTATGAATGCAGAAACTGAAGTGAAGTTCATTGCAAGTCAGGAAAGCTTTTCGTGAAATCTACTTGCTGTTGCGGCGTTTATAACAGAGGCCAGGTGAATTAAATTCTACTCTAAATTGAGTATAACTATGTGTAAGGTTCTCCACGGAATTTGTACTCATTCGTATCGACCGCAATTTATAGTAATTGCTTTTATGAACGCGTCAGGCACGGTAGAATAATCTATCGCGAGTCAGCCAAGAGTTTCATTCGATCCACTAACTGCAGAATTAAATTCTACTTTAACTTGGATGGAACTATCTGTAAAATTTTATACAGAATTTGTAGTGATTGGTATTAACAAAGATTTATTCCAGTTCACTTTACGGGCGTATCAATTCGAATACGCGAAGTAGAATAATTCATTGCGAGTCAGCCAAGTTATTCATTGAGTCTACTTGCTGCTCCGACGTTTGTAACAGCTCAGATGAATCATATTATACTTTAATCTGTTTGTGACTAGAATATTCTACTCGGTCTGATGCCTTGAAGATGTAATATTTTCTACAGAAGTCGTAGCAATCGCTATCTACTAAAATTTATAGTAGTTCTTTTTATGAACGCGCTAGACGCAGTAGAATAATCCATCGCGAGTCAGACAAAGTTCTCATTCAATCTACTAACTGCTGTAACGTTTGTAACAATTCACAGCAGTTAAATTCTACTTTGAACTGAATAGAACTGTCTGTGAAACTCTGCAGAGAATTTGTGCTAATTCCTTTCTACTCAAAATTAAAGCAATTTTTCGTGTAGATGCATCAGAAGCAGTAGAATAATCAATCGCAGGTCAGACAAGCTTCTCATTTAAATCTACTTGCAATTATTATATTTATAACAACTCTGACGAATTAAATTCTAGTTCGAATCGAATGGAATTATCCGCAAAATTCCCTGTAGAATTTGTATCGATCAAAACTTGTACTAGAATTGATATCAATCAAAGTTCATTCAAATAAATTCTATTTTAATTGAAATAAAGTTATCTGCAAAGTTCTCCGCAGAATTTATGTCTATCAAAAATTGTAATGAATCGATATCAATCAAATTCTATTTTAATTTAAATAAAACTACCTGCAAAAATTTCTACGGTATTTGTATCAACCACAGCTTGCACTAGAATTCATATCAATCAAAATTCATCCTATTTTAATTTAAATAAAACTATCTGCAAAAATCTTTACAAAATCTGTATCAACTGAAACTTGTACCAGGATTGATATCAATAGAAATTTGCCGAATTGAATCCTATTCTAATTCGAATAGAACTATGTGCAAGATTTTCCACAAAATTTGCATCAATCAAGACTTGTAATCAGAATTTATACGAACCAAAATATGTAGCAATTTCTTTTATGAATGCGTCAGCCGCAGCAGAATAATCCATCGCGAGTCAGACGAAGCTTCCCATTTGAATCTACTTGCTGCTGCGGCGTTTGCAATAACTCAGAAGAGTTATATTCTACTTTAATCCGAGTAGAACTACTGCGCAATTGTCCACGGAATTTATAACAACTTCTGACCACTGAAATTTATAGCTAGATTGCGGATTTTTATGCAAATTCCCATTCCTATGCGAACTAATATTGTTAAATTTATTTGCTACATTGTTCCATTTGTTAACCCCTTCAATACACATTATAATTGCACAATTCGATAAAGTTGATGACGATTCTAAATGGTTCTATAACTTGCAAAACGTTACAAAATGCAATGTATATATTCTACGCGTCTTCATAGCAAATAAGTCAAAATTCGTATTTTTTTAATACAAGTAAACATTATTGCCAACGTATCGTTAATTGATTAATAGCTTCCACTATTAAAAGTGTCCGTATAATGTGAAAAGGGTTGAAGGGATTAAATGAAGTGCTATTCTATCCCCAAATTATAATAATTTGCACGTATCCTTAAATATTTTGTACATTTCTGCTCTATGAATTTTGACACATTTAAATTCACCAAAGATGCATAAAGGTCCGCAGTCTATTTATAACAGTTCTTTACATTAAAAGCTCATCCACCACAAGTAGAATAATCCATCGCGAGTCAGCCCGTACTTTTCATTTAAATCTACCCGCAACTTCAACGTTTGCAACAACTCGGATGAATTAAATTCTACTTTAATCGGAATAAAACCACTTACAAACAGTTCTGTGTACAGAATTGAGTGCAATCTGTAGGAAGAAGAACTCGCGAACAACTTGCAAATGCAGAAGATCGCAGAGAATGCAATTTGATTTTACTCCTTTAACTTCTCTTAAATCTATCAAAGTTAATGCAACAAATACACATAACGTATATTGTTTCAATATCGTGTACTTTACTCCTCTAACTCCTCCTAAATCTTCAAAAGTTAATATAACAAATACTATAATATAACGTATGATATTTCAATATCTTGTATTTTAGTCTTTTAACTTCTCTCGAATGTTTAAGAGTCGATACGACGTATAAAATTTCAATATGTACATCGAGTCGTATTCGACGCAAAGTCGAAGTGACAAATTGCTTTTGTTAACGCGTGAAGCTGCAAAAAAGAAGATGCGCAAGGGCGAAGGTTTAATAGAGAAGACAGTGTGACCTACAATCACGTTTTCGCTATCCTGAACGCTATTACGAAACGCTTTTTAATAGCTCTTCAGCTCTTTATATCGCGCCCAATATATTGCTCTCGTGCCTTGAAATGAATTCCAACGTGGAGACGTACTTCTATCGTCGAGAGCTCGATCTCGCGACCCCGTTAATTCCAGTCAAGGCCGTTAATTTCTATTACGCGCAGTGGATTGGAGGAGGATGGGAATGTAAAACGTGGAAGATCACTCACCCATAGCAGGTGCGTAGATGTTCAAGTAGAGACAATCTTCGCTTTGGTTGTGTAGATGCGGTAACAGCCTCTTCAAGTACTCGAGCCGGCCTTTCGGCATACGCTCCAACGCTTCTTGCTCATTCGAGATGTCGGGCAGCTTTTGGGGACACACCGGACTGACCGATTCCGATAATCTGCAAAGGAGGAGCATTTGCTTTAGTCCACTCGTGCGAAATGCCACTGACGAGTGCTCAAACAAGCCTCTGAATTTGTAATCCAGGTAACTCAGCCTTAATTCACAAATTTAGATGTTTTAAGGATCGTTAGAAATTAAGGATTTAAATATTTCAGGGGTCCTTAGAATTTAAGGGATTTAAGGATATATTTAGTAATTTGCTTGCGAAAATAAGAAAAGAAGCAAATGCTAAGGAAAAGGAAATTCTTCAACGTAATTTTGAGTCATTAGGAAAATTTCAGTTACTGTCAAATACTTAAAGAGCTAAATTCGCAATGCAGCTATGCTTAACCTTCATCCTGTTCACTTCGAAGATACGCAAATTTGAATATTTTAAGGATCGCTACAATTTAAAGGTTTAGAAATGTTAAAGAGGCTTAGAATTTAAGGATTTAGATCTTCTTAGAAGGCTTAGAATTTAAGGATTTAGATCTTCTTAGAAGGCTTGGAATTTAAGGATTTAGACCTTCGAGGATACTTAGAGTACGAGGAAATTTAGAAAACGATACCTGAACGTGATTCTGAATTACTGACGAAGCCACACATTAAAATTATCGAGAAATTTACTGATATTTTGTTATATTATTAGTGTACATTATTAGTGTTACATTAATAATGTACAGTGTACATTATTCTTATTATTTACTCTTTTGTTATGTACATTAAATTGTACATAACATGAACTATCAAATTCTGGAACTCAATTATCGTCAACTCCAAAGACTCGTGGGTTTACTAACTTAAAAAACACTTTTCAACCTAATTTTGCACGATTAAACATCCGAGTGCATTCGTAAGTTTAAGGTAATACAAAATTGTACCAAGAAAGAAATTCTGCAACTTAATTTTGATATATTCCAAAGACACGTGAATTCGAATATTTAGAAAAAGATTGTTGAAATGTAATTACGAATTATTGGGGAAACAGGGTGAGTTTAAAATGATAGGAAACTTTGGGAATACTATGTTCTGCTCTTGACAAGTGGCCGAGTACTTAGTTAATTACACGTTCGGAGTGTATTGCGTTACGACCACCTTTGTCCCAGCACTTGCTCGTAATGTATGGAGATTAAGGTCGTGTATAATTGTGTTTCCGTTTTTGCTTCGCCAGCACGAACGGAGAAGCGAGTCCTTGGAAGCGATGCTATCGCGAGTCCCACTGGAATATTCTATTCGAGAATTTTGGGAAAACGTTGTTTCTTGCCTCGAGAATTTTACTATCCGTATCTTTTTTTTTTCACTCCTTTTTCCTCGTGGCTAAGTTGAAAATCGTTTCACCGACGTGGCACGTCTGCGCGCGAATTTCGCCGAGATGTTTAAGTACATTTTTAAGCGGCTTCCACAGAATGACGGGCTGCTGTGTATGAAAAGACGAATACTTGGACGAATTTCAAAGGAGCAGCCTGACATAACTTCGTGGCAAATATGCTACTGTGAAATACGCGGGGAGGATTCTTGAATTAAAAGGATCCCTTCGTTGGTGAATCGGAATTTGGGAATCGAGGCTTCAGTAAAATTTCGAATTCCGTGGGACTAAATTTTAGTTGACTTTCTGTAACGCCATGTAACAGAAAAGTTACATTACTTATGTATTTAAATTTGTTCAACTTGATTGAATTTCAAGGGACAAAATTCCAATGAATTATCCATAAAGTCATGTAAATTAAAAGTTATTTATATACTTATGCATTTAAATTTGTTGAACTCGATTGGGTTTCGTGGTACAAAATTTCAATTAATTATCTATAAGGTGTTGTACTCAGAAATTACATATTTGGCAATTTAAACATGTTGAGTTTGATTAAATTCTATGGTACAAAGTTCCAATTAACTCTTTATAATTTCATGTATCATAACTTAAAAGTTACACATCCATATATTTATTTAAATTTGTTGAATTTTATCTTACGTTCGCATCACTGTTTTGCTGTATAATTACCAATAATAATATATTCAATATGTATAATATAAATTACGATATTCAAATTCAAAATGAAAATTGTCCCAATTTCCATGAATAATCCTTCATAAATTATCAAACATCAACAACAATATTGCAATATTTCAAAATTTCCATCACTCAAACTGATTTATCTTATCTATATTTAATATGTGAAACCCAAATCTGTTTCACCGATATTTAATACCTGAAATATAAATTACAGCATCCAAATTTGCATTGAAAATTTTCCCAACCCCTTGCAAATAATCGTTCGAAAACGATCAACTTCCAATTCTGCGATATTTCAAAATTTCCGTCACTCAATTTGATTTATCTTATCTATAACCCAATATTATCAAAATTTAATATACAAATCCCAACCTACCACCACGAGTAACCATACACGAACTATCAAAGTCCAATAACAATGTTGCAATATTTCAAAATTGCCATCACTCAAACTGATTTATCTTATCTAGAATCCAATATTGTTGAAATATAATAGATTTGCCAAAATTTAATATAGACATCTCAACCCGCCACGAGTAATCTTTTACAAACTATCAAGCGCCAACAACAATACTTCAATATTTCAAAATCCCCATCACTGAACCTAATTTACATGACCTGCATTTACTATATAAAATCTAATATAATTAAATTGTAATAATATTACTAAAATTGAATATATAAATTCCAACTCCTTATAAATAATCCTCCACAGATTATCAAACCTCAACAATAATACCCCAACATTTCAAAATCCCCATCACTCAAGCTGCTATTCTAAACCAATTCCACTCTCCTTTACCAACAAACTGGTTATTTAAAAAAATTTAATAGAATTACCAAATTTAACATACAAATCGAAACCCCCTACAAATAATCCACAAATTATTAAACCTCAATGATAATAATATAATATTTCAAAATTTCCACCACTCAAACTAATTTACCTTATCTATAACCCAACATTATTAAAATTTAATATACAAGTTTCAACCCTCCATGAATAATTCTTTACAAACTATCAAACCCCAACGATAATACCCCAATATTTCAAAACCTCTACCATTCAAGGCGCAATTCTGAATAAATTTCACACGTTATCGCCACCCAACTTAAAATAAAAATTATTGAAATTTAATATACAAATACCAACCCTTACGAATAATCTTTCCCAAATTATCAAACTCTAACCCAAAAATCCCAAAATATTTCTAGCTTTCCATCACAAGAGATCTTTTTTTAAATAAATCTTTCCTTCTACTTCCAACAGTCTCACTGTTTTACTAAAATTTAGTATACAAATCTCAAGCCCCTATAAACAACCCTTCACAAATTCCTAAACCCCAACAACAATACTCCAGCATTTCCAGCTTCCCATCACTCAAACCAACCTACCTTACCTATAACTCAATAATATAAAATTTAATACACAAAATCCTAATCCCCTATAAACAACCCTTCACAAATTGCCATACCTAAACAACAATACACCAACATTTTCAGCTTCCCATCACTCAAACCAACCTACTTTACCTATAACCCAATAATATAAAATTTAATATACAAAATCCTAATCCCCTATAAACAACCCTTCACAAATTGCCATACCTAAACAACAATACACCAACATTTTCAGCTTCCCATCACTCGAACCAACATACCTTATCTATAACCCAATAACATAAAATTTAATATACAAATCCCAACCCTTACAAATAACCCGAAAAATATTCCAAACCTTCCATCGCTCAACCCTCTCTATTCTCCCCCCAAAAAAATCTCACCATCCCCAATGCCCATCAACCTTTATTCAACCTCCCAATCTCCTATCCCATATCCATCCAACAACACAGCAGCAACTCATCACCCATCATTTCCCAAACCTAACCCCTAACCATCTTTAGAATATCCACACACACACACACGCTTCTACTTACACAATCCCGATTGTCAGCTAAGGATACAGCATCGGAGCGTTGGACAGGAAGGAAGGAAGCACGGACAGAAGAGGAAATCCCTTTCAATGCTCACCTGACTCCTTCCCACGGGCTCGGCGCTCTGGTCGGCGAAAATCTGTTACCCCCTACAGGAGGGGTGGCGTACGGTATCCCAAGATAGACGTCGATTGGCTTGAGGAACTTGGCGTACTCGAAGGACCGTATGACCCCCTGCACCTCGCCGTACCGCGTCTGAACGATCCGTGGATTCAGCTTGCTCTTGATCGAGAGCGAGAGGGTGGGCGGCGCAATCAGACAGACGAGAATCAGGAAGAGTTCCATCTTGCTCCTCTCCGTCCCTTAGCCCGCGCGTCTCCGCCACGATTACCTGTGCGAGCACGCGCGCGCACAAATACACACGCACGGGGAGGCACAGACACCACTCGCGCGCGCGCACAAACACACACGAACACGCGGCGGATGCTCGCAATCGCTATCGATCACCTGTCCTCGCGACGATCGCTCTTCATTTAGGCCTGTTCGAGCGCTAACTGCGCGCCACCCCGACGCAAGCTTGCGGTTTTCCCTGAAATTTCAACGTAGAAACCGGTTTCACGCGGAGTCTGCTTCCTGTGTTTCTCTACGTTGGCTTCCGTTGACGAAACGGTGCCGATAAATCGATACTCGCGGAGGACGTGTGGGTGGAGGGATATTGGAAGGTGTTTTGGAGATGGGTTAATTTTAACCCTTTGCACTGGTGTGTTCCGGAACGCAATCCAAATAATCTTCAGTTCGTGAGGTAAGGACGAAAACAAATGGCAATAGCTTCCCTTATTCTTTTAATAAATAGCAAATTGTTTATGTAGCTGCAAAAGAAAAAACTTAGCTGTCACTTGAAATAGCTCCGAGTGCAAAGGGGTAATATTGTAGGCTAGTGTTTAACCCTTTGCTTTAAAACTACGATTCACAGTTGTGAAGAAGATTGTTGAGAAAGCAGAAGAGATACTTGCAATAAATCTTTTTTTTTCTCACTGTTAATTGTGTCACTGTACTGTTACTGTCAATGTACGCGCAGGGCAATAGAAATAAATAAATAATAATAAAAAATTTAATTCACCATCTTTAATTTCCTATGGAGTTCTTGCATTTAGTATATGTTTTAATATTTCGTATGTGGCATAGTGTTAAAGCAACTAATAACTCCTGCAAACAAGCGTATGTAGCTACTGAAAAATTCGTATGGCAAGGGGTTAAGTAATAGGGGTGAGAAAGGAGAAGGTGTCCTCTAACTTCGCCTTTTTGGCAACTTTGTTAACCCTTTGAATGTGAAAGATGTATATATATTACTACATATTATTTTATACCTCCGATTAATTTGATAACAGGTGACCATCTTAAATTACATTGTAATTTACTATTATGCTAATGATCCGTAGCAATGATCATGCGAATATCATGACGCAGTCAAAGGGTTAACATGCAACAGCTTTGGAAATTAAAGAAAAGGGAATAACTGGGTTGTGACATGGTGATTCGGAGTGGAAAAAATTGTTTGAACGTTTGGTGGAAGAATTTTTGGAAGATTATCGCGTGGGGTGTTAACCCCCAATGTTTTCTTATCGTGTTAGACTGCTTCATCATTCCAGTCTTCGAAACGTTTTGATTTTTGCAATTCCTCTGAAAAATTCTTTCAGTCGAGTTTTATGAATGACCTAATAAATTGTATATCTTTCTGATAACTAACCTAGTAAATTGTGAATTTTCTTAATAAATCACCTAACAAATTACGAATCTTCCTAACAAGTATCTTAATAAATTGTAAATCTTCCTAATGAATAACTTAATACATTGTAAATTTTCCTAATAAGTAATTTAAATCTTCCTAATGAATAACTTAATACATTGTAAATTTTCCTAATAAGTAATTTAAATTTTCCTAATAAATAACCCAATAAATTATAAATATTCCCAATAAGTAACCTAATAAATTGTGCAGCTTTCTAACAAATAACCTAATTAACTATAAATCTTCCTAACAAATAACCTAATAAATTGTGTAATTTCCTAATAAATGGTCTAACAAGTCACATAAAATTTCATAATAAATAACCTAATAAATTACATAAAATTTTATAACCTAAACAGTCACTATTACAATACACTCTACTCAAAAAAATACTACTTTTAACTGCACGTTTCAAATAACAAAGCTTCCACTGTACTTTCCCACTTCCAAATTCTCCTTCTAACCATCGAACGTCCCAATTTCTCAAAACAAAGAATCGGCTCTCCAAATCACCAAAAGCCCCGTCGAATTTCCTTCGAACAGTCGCGCACGATTGCTAATTGAACGATCTTAATTCCTGTTGATCGCGATGAATATTTAACGGGATCGTAAATCAGGCGGAAATCAATCCGATATCGATCGGGTCGCTAGTCTAAGGGGCTTGATAAGACGGCGGAAAGTGGCCCGAGGCGAGGATAGAGACTCGTACATGGAACCATTATGCAAATCAGTACTTATCAGTCTCGAGAATGGAAACGGGGCGAAGGAGGGAGGGGGAGACTAGAGTTCAGTATCGTCTAACTGGATCACGTGCTCTTCGTCATCCGTGGGCTGCCAGTGAAGAGCAGGAAGAAGGAGATAAGCTGTTTCAGGCGCGCCAGTGATACGAGCGTCGCTTATCAGCGACGCTTCTCCGAATCTTTCTCCCGAGAATCTATCTGGAAGATTTTCGACCGTAGGATAACTGAAAGCCCTTTGCAGGGAGCCTAGGGATTTCGAGAACGACGTCATCGAATTCGATCATCGTTTCCAAGTGGAACTGCATACGCGCAGTAGTATAGATCAACGCTTTCTGCGACGCGGTCAGACGTGGCTTATATTAACCTCTTGCCTTTACAATTTTTTCACCGCTGGACTTGCGTAAGTTATGATTAATAGACTGAGGATGTTTATGCGAATTCATATCTTCTTAAATAAAAATAAAAGGGCGGGCCTTGAACAGAAATCTGTTTGATCCTTTAAATATTAGATCTGCTTTACTTCGAACATTTTGTAAATTCTTGCATGTTGAGATTTTCACGTGGCATTAATACTCATAACATTTGTTATCATCGTGTCACGATACTTCTGTCTTAGTTTCACGCAATTTAATGTCGCGATACAAATCATAGCAATGCCAATTTTTTATTTTCAATTGCGACCAAAGTCATCGCATCATGCCGTAACACTAAAAAGTCACGATTTACAATTAGTGTCACGGGAAAACGCACCTTAAAACGCAGTTCCTCTTAGCAACCATAAATTTGCCCCAATCGCGTAAAGATTCACCGTCGAGCGATCGGAAAACGTTGATCTACTGAAACCCAGTTTAACATCGAACTCAACCCAATATTCGCCTCGTTCCACGTTCCTCCGCTCCAAGCAAAGTCTCTAAAAGCTATTCAGCGCCTAAGTGGCGGTCGTAGAATTATCCAAGTGGCTGCAATTATTCGAAAGAGGATGCCTCAGCTCGCGAAGAAGCTAATTTCTACGCGGATCGGGGGGGGGGGGCGATTCACAGAGTTTCTCTGTTGCTAGAAAAAGGCGAAGAAGAGGAAGAAAGGAAGAGAACGAGACGAACGAGACTCGGTCCAGTTTTTCGCTGACGATTGGAACGCTTACCATTAGACCCGATCATCGACTTTAATTAACCTCCAGGTTGGGATTAGCAGAGGAGCAACGGGACTCGAGCCTACGAATCCTCCTCGGGCATCTTAGCGAGTTTGAAACGCGTTCGCGATCGATCGCCTAACTCCTCGATCTTAGCTCCATTATCGGATCCTACGCGCACAACTCCGCTCGAGGCGGGTGAGGATCGCGGAAACACCGGTACGTCGCGTTACGGGATTTCATTTAGAACTCTATGCGCTAAGTCCTCGCGTTGAACACTGTAGCTTTTAGTTGGATTTGCCACGAGAGAATTTTGCGCAGTATCCGGGCTGAGAGGAGACGGATTTATTTCTTGGATTTGTTAGCGATCGAGTTCTGAAACAGAAAGAGAAAGATTGGTATTAGTAAGGGTGAATATCTTGTGTTGTGCGATTGATTGCAGATCTTTAATCCTTTCACTGGTATGGACGTATATAGACGTCCACAAATATATGGACGATCGTTTGGTAATAATATATATGTATTCGTTTCCTATAACACGATTCCATTTTTATTATAACGTATTCTTACTCTACCGTAATGAATTATGGTAAATATGCAAATACTTGTAGCCATACTACTTTCGTAATGATAGGAGTAATTCTCATTTGTGCATTGAGAATGTTATTCATTTTAGAGTTCAGCAGCAAAAGGATTAAGCAAATTTGTGGTTTTAGAAACGCAAACAAGGATGTGGATATTAACCCATAACTCTTTTACTATGGCTACTTGGAAGTGACAACTGAAACCATAGGTACGGTATAATTTTTATTTAGACGAAAATCAGACGAGTATAAATATTTAGATGCTTTATATCACTGATTGTGGTTTAATATTTAATATAATGATATTTAATGTTACCACTGATGGACATATGATATTTTATATAGGTTATAAGCTAGGTTTTGCTAATTTCATGATACAATTGTAGGTTTCACATTTAAATATCGCGAAACACGATTTCTTCTTCAATTGCAATCAGTCGCAACGCAAACGAAGCAAATAATCTAATTAAATGGCCCGCTTGAAAATATCCTGCACGCGAAGCGAATGTTTTCCCCATCGGATTAAGAGTATGAAAATGTAAGGAACAGTTGGAAAAGGAAGGTTCTCGCGTTCGTAATGTATTAGTCCCGTATCAAAGTAAAGGGAAAAGCAGCACGCTTCGGAAATGAGCACGGCTACGGTAGAATAAGGAACACCGTAGAAGAAGCCGCCGCATGCTTCACGGTATCGCGAAAAAGATCGAAGCTTTCCTCCTACACGTAATACCTTCTCTCGTTTCGAGATCGTAAGGCTCTTCTACTGGAAGTGGACCGGTCAGCGGCGTAGCAGGAATCGAATGCATAAAAGTATACGGCTTGTATCCTTTTCTATAAGCGAATCGAGATAAGAGGAAGTCTCTCTCTCGAGAGAGAGATCAAGAGCCTAGTAAAACATGGTTCAACGATGTTGAACCTCGATATTGAATGTCGGAGACGTTGACTTAACGGAGAGAACCACTCCAACGCAAATCCATTGTCCCAACAAGGATAATCCACTTGTGGACCGTTCAATAATTACTATTTCACCGGGTGACCTTTGCGTGTTTCGTTCGCAAAAGGGAGAGATTGGAAAGATTGAAAATATTCCGATGTTTCTCTCTTGATACTATAAACAATCTACTTTTCTACATTCTTACCTTTTCTTTCCGTTTCAGTCTTTTTACTGTTGCACTTTTTGTTGTATAACTAATGATTTGTCTCGTAGAAATGAAATGGTAACATAAATAAATGGTAACGTTATTGTAATATTACTTTACGTTATATATAATTTTCTCAGTACCGTTAAGTGTCGAACAAAGTTAATGGAAGAATATAAATCGCACATAAAGTATGTATTCAAAGTTTTGCAAGTAACGATTACATTTTCATTGAATAAGAAATTTAATGGATGGGAATATGTGATCAATTTCGCGAGTCACCGTATTATTATTACTATTACTACTTACAGCGAAATACATATAACCTAAATCTTTCCAATCTTCAACTGTTTAGATGTTTAGTATCGTTAACTAAAGCCCCAATAGGTACCGATAATAATAAAAATATTGCCGTGACTTTACAAAAAGTACACATGCATTTTAACAAATGATAGCCCAATTTTTCAGTACCCATATTAACGTTCCACGTAGCAAAATGGTTAACTCGTCTTTTTTTTTCACGTGATCAAAGAATTCTCGCGATTCGCCGAAAAACTAGGTCACTCGATCGCTCCAATTTGCCCGTCTTAATATCCCCCAAATTGCCATTCTTACGATTGAATCGTTCCACCCAATTCCGCTTTAACCTTCACCTGGCGCACCAAGGTAAAAGTCCATCCCCCCTCTCGCCTCCAATTCTTTCCATTGTTCGCTTCGATCCGCCACTATTCTCGCACGTGAGCGTAGCTTCCACGCGGGAAGAATGGAAAACGGAGTTCCTCGCGAAGGCTGACAACTGAGCACAGTTTCGCGTTCAATTAACGCCGTTAAACAGACTAATCGAGGAAGCTGCGCGCTGCTAACAGGCAGCGTGGCTATATCTATAGCGTGAGTTCCACAGTCGATTAGACAACTACCCAATAAGTGACTCCACGGATATTACTGGGGGCCACACCGAGGGCAAATGACGGCAGGAGCGCTGGGTGCTATCAATGGGTGGCTCTGGGTGCACCGATGAGGAAGCAAATGGAACCGAGTGCACGCTAAATCAATGCGATTGCCACGTACAAACGCATTATCACGCATAAGTACAGAGTTGCTCGTAATTTACAAACTAATTTCAATTTGTTATAGTTTCTTTATTCGTTTGCTTCTTCTCCATTTTCTCTTTTCCAAGCCTTGTGATAACATTTGGGAGATTAAGGGTGGAGAAGTTTGCCACCGAACGATGAATAGAAATGTAGTAGAATTCTATTCGTAAACTTAGCGTTCGATTATCTTAATATGAAGAGAAGTAAGGATGCTCCTTCGGAATCAATAATTCTGCGTTTCATTGTACGTTTTCGATAATAGGATTTTGTATTTAAGCTCCCATAATGAGGGGGAATACGCTTAATTATGCTAGAGAAGAATATTTAACATGTGTATACGGTAGAATGTTGAATTAAGGATTTTTACACAAGGACGAAACTAGGCTTAACGTAATCTTATTACAATATTTAACACCCACAAATTACATGAACATGTTATCTCTTCCCAAAATTATAAAACTTTTCTCAGTTGTAAATAAGTGGCTCGACAATGAACATATTAATCTTGCTCACGAATCTCGTCATTATAAGCCAAATTATTATTATTATTTATTTATTAAACGGGGTAAATCCCCATTAGCGTACAGGAGAGAATGTAAACCCAATTCGAGGTATACAGAAACATACGAAACGAGATTAACAATAAAACGATTGTTAAGTTGTTAAACACATATCGAACCATAATATGTACACCAACCTATTAACATTTCCTCCGTTATCTATCCACAACACCACCAATAAGATGTAAATGCAAGACGCTTAAAATCGTCCGATTTTTTAAGCCCACCCCTTTCACAATTGCGTTAAAACTACAGAAATACGCGGTTGCAAAAGGAGGCGAAGGAAGAAGCGAGTACCGTTGCGTTTGTTGAAACGTCCAACAGAGCCAGGCAGCTCATTAACCTCGCCACACTCCATTAAGCCGTTGATTATTCCAAGCGAGGATAAGCCAGCCGTGTAGTCCACTCGTTCGCATACCAAGCGACTGGACGCGTCACACGCTCGCCCTACGTGCTCGCACGTTGACACGCGAGTTGCGTCGCGACGCTCCTCACGACATCCTCTTCGTACACAGATGCACACATTAGGCTAACACACGCGCAAACACACACACACACACACACATAGAGAGGGAAGTTCCCAACAGCAGCCTGCCTATGCCTGCTAGACTATTTGAGTTTGCCAAGTAGTAATAATTGTTTCCAGCGGGCAACGTTGTCCAGACGATAGGCGAATACTGAATATTCGGCCAGCTCCAGGCGTTGCCGCTCTCTGTGTATCGCTAACGCAGCTGCTTCTCCTCCATTCCGTGTATATATGGTCGCGAGTGGTTTTAGAGCCGCTTACGGCTTCCGCATTCCTTCCTTGGACAGTCTAATCGAATTCCTCGACTGTGCTCTAGGTTTGCGTAGCGGAGAGATAAGTCTAGAGGAAGAGACGCAGTTTATAAAGGTAGGCGTGGACTGAAGCGAGCTGCGTAAACGAATACGATGCGATGAGGTGGACGAATGCGTATGATTTCGCGTGGACGACGTGCACGAACACGAACGAATGTAAATTAACGGTTTCGTTCCTGTTTGCGTGTTGATTTGATGGAGAGGTGAACCGATTGGCTGCCGCGTATCGGTGAGGTCTTTAGAAACACATATTATAGTTATTGGGTAATTTTAAAAGTAGAACCTCAATAAAGACTTGTTTCTTCTTGTAATCATTATGATTCAATTTTTACTATGCATATTTCGTATATATTTTCACTTTGTGTATAGCACTATTTTGGATATTAGAAATATTATAATACATACAAATAGTTAATGCAATTATTGGTAACCATGAAAAAAATAATACAGCAAGAAATTAAAATTCATCAACTCGTACGTGTAATTAATTCTAACGTAAGTAATTCAAAGTATAATTTCGATCAGAGATGTCGAAAGGGATTATATATCGAGAAACGGATGAATTATTTATCGAAACAACAGTTGTTTGTCTCGTAACTTATCGACTGACTCGATACTTTGTCGCGGCGACAATAGTGTAACACGATAAAATTGCACCGTTCCAAAGCCCGTTTATCCGCGCGATATTTGCCGATACACCAAAAAGCGTTCATTAGTCACCTATTAAGCATTTCATGTACCAAATACCTCAACGGTATCCGCCGTTTCACCTGCAATTAACTAATTACACGCAACATATGATAGCGTTGCGTAAATTCTAATGAATATCTAATTACACGCGCACGTGCACACATACGCTTGCGATATTAGCCAGCGTGTTTAATCAAGAAACGCGCCAGCCGCTTTATCGCGAATTACGATTACAATACCGCCGTACTACACTTTGCGCTCCGTAAACAGGCGAACATCGGTGAGTTTTTTTTTTCACTGACTCTCAGCACGATACTCGATCATAGGATAAACATTTTTTTCCAGTCACCGGACGACGTTTCTGACGGTGGCCTGGATGCTTTCACCGCGGCCATCGATCTTTGTCGGACCACGTGCATGTTTATTCTACTGTGACATTAACTTCGAACCAGAGTAGCCTTTGCCTACCTCCGCATCGCGAATAAAGCTTCGTTTGAACGTAACCGTGCCGTATCCGTTCCGTGCCTGAGTGTGAATATGCTTTAAGCACATCGATTTCTAGTACGTACATTTTATTGGTTAAATATGTATATATAGGTTAAAGAAACTTTTAAAATGTATTTCGATGGTTAAATTATTGGATTTATTATATAGTTCAATAATGCAAGTTTCTAGTGGTGATTAATTCGATGTATATTAGACGGGGAATGATTATAATCCGAAAGGAAACCAATAAAGTGTTATTTTTATTGAAAACTGATGAAGTATTACTATTGGCAAAAAAAGAAAAGGCAGATTTACCCTGGTATAATTTAGGTGTACTAAAAATAGTTCGAATATAATTTTATCGCGTAAAAGATAATCATGGTGTTTTTATAACGTCACTATTATTATAGCAGGTTTGGTAAATGCTATAAAAATTCAATTGAAATATATGTATATGTTTCTAATAATAGAAGGACCAGATAATTAGTATTACAAGAATTAATTACTATTACAAGGCATTGTAAAATTAAATGAATTCTCAATACATATACGAGGGCAATTTTTATTATTAGACAAACGGTATGAGAGTAAATATTTGCATACTTAGCCTCGCTAATTATAGAGAAGTATGTATCAGTCGTAATGAAAAGAATACTGTGCCATAGACGACGAATATGTACAACTTTTGCAAAGGATTGCTCAATTTTTCAAGACGTATATACACGTCCTACATAGCGAGTGGGTTAATAAACAGTTACACATAAAATCATAGTAACTACTTTGGTTCCGGAGCACGAAACTATAATCTAGTTGCAATGAAAACACAATGAATCGTTTCCAAATCTTAATTCACATTACAACTACAGTTCCAATTTGTATGATTGAAGACTACCAAATAAAAATTGCGAACAATATTTTACTGTCTTACATTCTGCACAGCGTTAAAATGGAATACAGCTAACGTCTCGATGAATAACGTTGGAAAAATTCGCAGGGCAAGGGTTAAACAGGTACTCGAGGGCCGATTGATCGAAACGAAAGAACCGATGATTTACATTTGAGGGAGGAACGTATCGCAGTTTTCGCGGCGAATAGGCGTATCGACGATGGAATCGATTTGGCAAGGGGCCCCTTCAATCCAGCCGGAAAATTCAGGCTTGCAGATAGTCAATTTTGGCGTATTGTGCCGCGAAATATGGTGGCAAGTTGCGTACGCCTCGTAGCTACAATCGAAGAACCCGCAAAACCCTATTTTTCAGCAAGCGAACAGGACCGATTCGGGCACAAAAAGCTTTTCCCCTCTTCAGACGCGTCTGCTTGTCACGCTGTCAATTTCCTCGTAAGATTTACTTCGATTCGACTGTTTCCGTCCGAGGAATTGTCACCGAGGGAATTTGCAGGGCGACGACGGTGAAAATAACAGAATCGGAGATTTTAGTTTAACCGTTAAAAGCTGCGATCGATATTAATGAGGAATTAATTAAGGGAAATATGCTCGGCGATTTTTATTACCTTTTATTGGGTTGTAATATGCGTTTACCGATAAATGTTGAGGATCAAAGTATTTGAAAATAATTGTAAGTACTGCTGCTATAGATAAACATAATGAAAATGGCTAACAAGGTTATATGTACCATATAAAATAATATTAGTAGAAGAGTCAGAAAGTTCCTCTGTTTAATGGAATAATTGTTTCGATAAAAATTAATGCGTTTGAAAAAAAATATGCGTCAGGATAATAAGAATGTCGATGAGGTATTCCTATTAAATCCCTTGCGAACCTTTGTATCCCATTTTTTTATTCATTTATTCAATAAACGGGAGAACTCTAATTATAAAATAATTCGCAGGTAGAGAAAGCACAATGCAGTTGCTGTTTAAAACGATTAAATGTTGGAAACGTATTAAACGCCCCACAATGAGTATTAACATTAATAAAGACTCGATTTATACAGTTCTGTTGGCCACAATGTGTTCGCTGGTTTTCTTGTCGAAGATCTTCGATACATAGATTATTAATTTATTCATTAACAGAATCATCCATTTGGTATACGTAATAATTAACGATGACCATTAACCATTAGAGCGATGATACATATGTAAAAGAAAAAGAGAATAAATATAACTGTACGACAAATTTCAATTATAATTCTAAAAATGCCTAAAAATTGGAATTAGAAGTAGGATAACTTATTGTTCATTGATAAACGTAATGTTTTTCTTCCATACAAATGTCAATTCTAAGCCATGTATCTGAAAAGTTGAAGAATACACAAGAATTCGCGACTGGTTACTTTGTTTCGTAACTTTAGTCGGTAAGACTAGGTTTTTATGTATTACCTGTACTTTATCTACTCCCATTCTTTGATTCTTAGTCTTAGAATTGTCGTGGCCTCTGGCGGAATTTCTGTTTTAAAAATCCTGTCTTCCGATGCGACACAGCCGGCATGCAACGAGACTCGGGTTCCATTTGTGTGTACACGGAAGAGCAAAGGGTTGTATTCGAAGAGAGGGTTGAAACTGGAAACTACGGCGCGTAACGACGAGCCCGAACAATGGCCTTCGACCGTCTATGTCGATCACGTCGGCCCCTGGAACGGACTTTTCTGCTTTCTTTTGTCGTCCAAGAGGCTGTCTGAACGGCCGGCACTGAATCGATATTCGCCGCACCGCGTAACAATCGAATTCTGAAGGGAATCCCCCCCCTCCCCCCCTCCCAATCCTCCTCCAACTATTCCTTGACGTTTTCTGGTCTCTCCTTCGCCACTTCTTCCGTTCCATTGATCGAATTCACGAGTGCTATGCTCGGCTGTGCGATCTGTTTCGCAGTAGTCGAACAGTATTTCCAGACAAGCCCGGTTAAAGCAATTATCGAATGCGAGTTTGCGGGGGAAAAAATTGGTATTTGTGGTCGAGAGAAATTTCTGCGAATTGCAACCAATTTAGGATAGTTCACGAAGTATTTCGGAAACGTCGGAGCCTCGATTCGGTACAAATTTAATTACAGGGTGATTCGAACGCAAGCAAGTAGTACGAGTCAATAATTGGCGCGACTGTGTTGTAATAGTATAATAATAGTTGCAGATAAGATTAATTAGAGTAATTGTAGAAGACTAATTTGTAAATAAAGTTGAAATTTATGGTTGGAATAGATCTTTACGGTGGCTGATTAACTTTTTATGATTTGTTTTAGTTCAAGCAATTATCGAATGCGAGTTTTGTGGAAAAATTGGTATTTGTGATTGAGAGAAATTTCTACCATTAGTAATCAATTGTTTACGATGAATTTTGAAGGTGTAATAATTTCAGGTCGCTAAAAATATAATGATAGACGAATTGAAACGCAAGCAAGTAGTATGAGTCAATAATTTACGCGACTATGTTGTAATAGTAGAAGAATAGTTGCAGATGAAGTTAATTATAGGAATTGTTGAAGACGAAATTGTAGATGGAGCTGCAATTTATGGTCGGAATAAATTTTTATGATGGATAATTAACTTTTTATGGTCTGTTTTGTGGATGGAATATTTGAATCAATAAATAACAGCTATTTTGTAGTAGGAGAACAATGTACCTAAATAAAAGCAGTTACAATAAATACAGAATACGAATTTGTGTGGCAAATTGAGATTTATGACTGAAAGAGATCTCTCTGATGGGTAATTAAATTTTACCGTGAATTTTGGTGGTGCAAAAGCTTCGGTTCAATAGTAGCTCGATAATATAACGACAGAAATGCGAGCAAATAGTAGGAGTCAATGAATAACGTAATTATTTCGCTGTAGTTGAATTGTTATTTCAGATAAAATTACTAATATTAATTATAACTTACGAATTTGTGAAACAACTTGCAATTTATCGTAAAAACAAATATCTACGATAGTTAATTAATATATAATGAATTTTGTTGTTATAAAATATTCAATTCGTTAGAAATTCGAAGTCAAACAAGAATGGAAGCAAGTAGTATGAATCAATAAATAGCGCAGCAACATTGCAATAGTAAAATTCTAATCAATTTAAGCGAAACCATTTACATTAATCATAGTGTATGAGTCTATAAAAAAGAAACATAGAATTAAAGGCCGAAAGAAATTTCTACCGTAGCTAATTAACGTACAATGAACTTCGTTCTTACGAAAGCTTCAATTTGTTAAAAATTCGAAGCCAAACAAGAATGCAAGTAGTACGAGTCAATAAACAGCGCAGCGTGCTTCAATGGTAGAATCGTAATAAAAACCACTTGTAGCAATTACAGTGTATACGAATTTACGTAACAAGTTGAGATTTATGATTGAAACAGATCTGCCGGATGAGTAATTAATTTTTGCCAATAGATTTTGATGGCGCAAAAGGTTCGGGGGTTTGGTAAAAACTCGATGACGGGCAGGGAGCGCGGGCAAGTAATACAAGTCAATAAACAGCGCAGCAACGCGAGGGTTGCACAGTTCATAGTTGGCCCAGGCACAAACGGCTGCAGCCGTAAATTAACCCCTAAACGGTGAATCGATTTCAATTTCAGCCGTGAATCAATCAAAACCGAGCAACCCCCGTACCACCGATATTCACTGTGCGCCAGTGAATCGCGTGTGCGTTAAAAGAAGATTGAAATTCGGGTAGGAAATTAATGAAGAATCCGTAGCAAGATGAAACTGCAGCTCACATACGATTGCCATTTACAAAATCACGAAGCTAAGATAAAAAGCATTCAATGCACCGACTAAGTGTTTCTTAAACAATTAATTGATAATGCGATTGATGGAATCCTTTAACTCGTATATAGATCTAGACTTGTGGATATAAAAACAAAATCTAGATCTTAGTTGATTTCCTAATCAACACTTTATTATATACTTCATTGAATACTTAATTATTTGTATTCAAACTCGATGGAGACAGTCCAAATAATTTTCAGTTCACAACGTAAGGACAAATGCAAATCTCAATAACTTCACTTATCCTTTTAACAAATTGCAATTTAACCCTCTACGATCGAACGAAGTCTCTTAATGTCCAAAAAGAAGCAACTTTGAAACCTTCCAAATGCAAAGGGTTAATAATATTGAAAATCAAACTGTAATCCGTTGCAACTGGTTACGTGAAATAAGTAACATAAATCTATTCGACTGGAATCGTAAAGAAGTATTCTAATAAGGATGAAAAATTGTCGAAATAAAACGGGGTTGGTGATCGATCATCCGTGACGTTGAAGTTTTATCCACAAGCAGGATGAATCGGCATTATCTTCTTCTTTTCGCGGGCAGAGAAGAGGTTTGCCTGTGCGCACCGTTGGAAATTTAATTGGAAAACTTTCGGCGAGGAACGTCCCCCTCGAATTCGTGGACGTTTCGATCGGGAAACGCGTGAAATTCCCCTGACAGATGCTTCGATGAATCGTAGATTCATTCGGATATTCGTTTCTATCTCGGGGAAATAGCGCAAGCGCTATTTGCATGTTAAAAATGATTCGAGACGAAAATCTGTGGGAATGAACATACAGTATCATTTAAAACTTTGCAATCGCTTATTCGATTAAACTAAAGAGACGAGATTTTTATGTATTTACGGGAAATATAACACTGAATAATATTGAACGAATTTTCATTCAATTATACTACTCGACAAAATTTAATTTAGTTTTTCTTATGCTAGATTTAACCCTTCTGTGATGAATCAAAATATTCACGTTTCTTTGGACCTTCAATAGTAGCAAGAATTTTTAGCATAGACTTTTATTTTGCAAATGTAAGTCGATCGAAGATTGCAAATCAAATTCACCCATTTCTGGATCACGTTGATTATTTTATAAGTCACGCTTTCTACTAATTGATTTTCTTAAACAATGCCAATAAAAATAAAATCCGAGGTATATTTCTATACAGTATTCTATCTAGTATCTATAGCTTTGTTTATAATAGTTTTACTGCCACTGTTCATGGTAATTTTGTGTACACATTCATTTAATTATTACGACAATCTGTGCGAGTACAATTTCACGCGAGGACAAATTCAGGGCATGAAGAATCAGCCAAAATTTTTCTTACACAGAATTCAATTTTTCTAAAATCTTGTTTAAGATGAATTTGATTAGCAAATTTGATTATTTCGCTGTTATATAAGATAATAAAAGTGACCCTGACAGTAATTGACTGTACAGTAATGCCAATCGTCGTGCAACGTAAAATCTGGCGCCAGCTTTTCGAAAAACCACTGCGGAGCATGTAAAACTGGTAGCCGGGCTCTGCACGAAGGAGAAAGTTGCCTGATTAGTGGTATTGTTCGGATAGCAAAGTAGATTCGCAGGTCGGAACATTGTTGCCATGCCCGAACTCGCTTCGGGGAAAGCTTGGCCGGCTGTCAAAGCGGCAAATTGCATTTCCTGGCCGGCGCAAACTTGCGTGGCCTTTCGTGCTCGTCGATCGCGGAAAGTCTGCCTACGAAATTCCGGCAAACGCAATTAGAAATTCGGCGAATTCGAGATACCGGGGATCGTTGATGTGCAAATTAGCCGCGACTCGAAACGAACCCGATGGCAAACCTAACCCACGAGCGAATACTCGTTTTCCTCGCGTCGAATTAACCCATTGTCTTACGATTATATTGTTACCTGTTCAGGCTGGCATTACTTCGTCGCTACTTTTATATATTCCATAATACAGTATATTATTATAATATTTTACTTATTTTTACGTATTTGTACTATTTTATACAAATATATATACATATTTATATAGTTTTACTATAGTACACTTTACCATGCTATACTATTTTAGATGTTCTATAACTTCGTATCATAATGCAAAGCTAAAATTAGAGATAAACGTTAAAAGTACCAAATCGACCGATTAGTAATTTATCATAAATATTTATGCAAAGTTGACACGGTGCATCTTCGCCAATATTCCATGGCGTTTTTTCAAAATATAAATAACGGCTTACTTTACTTGCAACATATATTTTTTTCACATACTTATCATCTTTATTGCTTTGTTACAAATAGGTATACTTTAGTCGTTGGTAGTTTCAGCGTTAAATTAACCATTTCGAAACTGAAGCCGACTATTAATTGGTCTAAGATTCGTCCAGAGTTATTCAGTATTATATTTCGCGTGAAAAGGGTTAAACATTGAAATCGAGTTCGTTTCACATAAATGAATATTGAATATTATGCAAACGAGACCGCGAATTAATTTCTACGGATAATATATTATAATTGGAAGCAAAATAACACGAGTGGGATTAATTCTCTTGTTTTACTGCGATACGTGTGATCGATTAATCAACGATCTACAGGTTCGTGCATCGAATCTGTCTTTTTTCCTAATCAGCACACTTTCGCGGAATAATTGAGCCGCGTTTGTTCGAAAACTGTCAAGCGATGAGCGACGTATCAGCGTACATATCTCCCGTGAAATTCCGCGTCAGCGTTCCTTCAACTCGAAGCTTTTTTTACACGGCGAACGCGTCGCGTCTTTGATTTGCCTCGTTATCGTTAATTGGCGCGACTTTTTTCGCCGATACTTCTCGCGTCGTAGCATTCCCCGGCGTTGTTTCGATAATTACGGCACAATAATTGACGAAAAATGCTGATCGTGAGCTGATTCGATGTCGCTCCAAGACTACACGTCAGACTCTGAGATATTCTAATAAATTTGATTCATTCAAAACATGTTCGGAATATTGCATGCACTTAGTAGACGCTAGAAACAGTTCCATTTCTTTGTTCTAACTATACTTGCCGATTATTGTCCTAGTTTAACCGTTTGGAATCTTTTTCACGTTCCCAATTTTCTTAAACACCTCCCAATTTTTAAACAAATGCAGCAAAGTTGTTGTTAACATTTGCAAGTTTAAGTTTCTGAGTTTCTAAGTTTTTACATGGTCAATTTTCATCTTCGAAACTGTAAAACTTTTGCGTAGAATAAAATATGGGAGCAATTGTATTCTTCTAATCTTAACCCTAATGCAGTCTTCAAGATTTTATTAGTTAGACATTATTGTATAATACTAATAACAAGATTTTAACTTTACGATTCCCAGAAATTTACAAATGTTAATAATATTCTTTTTAGATTCGTGTAAAAACAAGGAAATATTTTAGAAAAATAAGAACGCGTTCGAGGGCTGCAGTTGATTAAATCATCTTGTATAAAATAAGAGATTGAATTCAATGAAATTTCGAAGGCATTTTAATCTAGCGGAATTAAAATGATCGAATACCGCGATGCTATTATTCGAAGAATAATTTGCGCGTTTCAGTGGCCAAAAGCAGTGACACGTACGCATCTGCACGTGGTTTGCAACGGCGTCCAAGTTGGCCAAACTCGATTACCGAGCAGCCTAATAAATGAACGACGCGCAAACTTCTAAGCACCTGCGAGCCTCCAAATTCATGTAAATTGCGGGTAAACGTCAATGCGATAACTATGATCGATGCCCGGTCTCCATCGCCAATTAGAAGCTTCCAAATTGTTGGTACGCGAAGCCAAATCACGATTCGTTTCATTCTATCCCTGGAACCCATTATAAATTCCAATTAAAGTCTGGTAATTAGACTGCGGATATTTATGCGAATTCAGATGTTCATAAATAAAATTGAAGAAGATCTAAATAGGGGGTTGTTTTACCTCCACATTTCCAGTATTTGCAATCCGTATTTTTCTTACATATTTAAATATCCTATAAATACATGAAACTTCGCAGTCTAATCATTTAATCGCTCAATTATTTATTTAATCCCTTTTACGGGTACAATACATTTAATACACAAGTAAAAGCTAAGAAATTATGGTTGTAGCTAATACACTGATTACACGACAGTCTAGTTACTGTAATAGAAGAGTGAAACGTTTCTTCATTTTCACTTATAAAACCATAAATTTGCATAAATATCCACAGTCTACCGATAAGCATAGAATAGAATAGTTATTGTATATAATACAGTATAATAGAAGAACACGATATAATAAAATAGTTATTATGTGTATATTACGGTGCAATAGAAGAACGCAATATAATAGAATAGTTATTATATGTATTATAGTACAATAGAAGACCACAATATAATGTATATATATATAAATATATACTTATACTACTATATACTATAATATATACTACTATACTACATAAATACTTTTCCAACGTGTCACACACATCTGTATCTTGTGAAAAATCTACATTTTTCGACCGAATCACATGAAAATCGACACGTCACAAATGTGTGACGCCACAAGCAAGAATTTTTAAGAAATTATTCGTAGTTGTGCTATAAAAGTATGATCGCAGGGAAGTCAACAGGTTCTCCGCGAGCCTCTGGAAGCCATTTTTTACGCGTTGGGGGGATGTGAAAACAACGAGTTGGGCGCGGACGTGGATCGTCAGAGAAGACGCGGCGGCCGATGACAGGGCAGCAAACAAGTGGCAGATTAATTTCGGCCGACAGTTTAATTGGGCCGGGTCGGATTAAACGCGCGGAAGGGCCAGCTGGACATTTTTCACGGCCAGCCGAATAAATAGAACCGTTCTGACGGACCGACGAGTCCTCGTCACGGCGGAATTTCAATTTCCACCGTCGTCGACGCACGGAGACCAATAAAAAACATCCAACAAAAAAAACATCCCAACACACACATACACACACAGAGGGAAGAAAAATACGAGCATAAAAAACAGACCAGAAGATAGACGAATAAATATACGTTCGTATATCGCGCCCTTAAAATTCAGGGCTTCGCAACTTCAACTTCAACCCTTGGCGAGGCTTCAAACTTTGGACTAGGAATTTTACGATTTGTTTGGATACTGTTTCTATTTCTGCGATGTGTAATGAGAATATTATTCAGCGAGACGAGAGCTTTAATTGAAATAATGGATAAATGAGAGGTATTATATTATAGTTATAGAATTATTAATTTGCATCACAGTTGGAAATAATATTTGACTAATTCTGGCTTTGAAAACTCGAGACTTAACGAACTTTTGTTTAATCGTTAAGAATATTGTCGACTCTATTAATCGACTTTTTGGGAAGCCTATAAATTAACTCTGTTTTATTTCTTACATCTGTTTTGTTCCCAAAAATATCTTATACTGTTGCTACCTGAAATAAGTGCAGACAATGCAGATAAATAATATTGTTTAGATCGTGTTCTAAGTGGTATTAATTTTCCACGTTCGAACAAAGTATGTATTTCATTCATGAACGATAGATAAAGTGTTAATAAGAATTGAACGTATCCTATTTCGCCATCTGACAACGCAAACGTATTTCCTCAAACAAAGCAGAAAATTCAAGAAACCAAAACCGAGCTAAAATATTTCCCAACCCTCTCCTACTCTTCCGTAAAGGGAAAAAACTCGCCCCGTTTTGTTTTCATTATTACGAACCCCCGTAACTTATTTTTCCCTCTCCGTGTTCCGCGTCGAAGCGAAAGGTAAGCTTTCGAAAAATGAAGACCGCGTCGCGGTCTGATCGGATCTTCGGGATTTCACGCGTCGAGGATCAGTCGCGGCCCGGTGGTCTCTGAAAATCTCTCCGACGTGGATTTCCAACCCTCTGTCGCCGCCCACCCCGCCGTCTGGTCTCTTTCCGCGCGTTGAAAGACGCCTGAAACGCGGAGGGATGAACAGCCCCGAGGAGAAGCCGGGAAAAGTGAAAAGGTAGGAGAATATGGAGGAAAGATAATATTCTCCGCTGAGCAATAACCCTGCCGGCCGTATCCATTTCCAGCAGCAGTTTCAGATGGGGTAGCTAGCGGTCGGACACCTGACAACGGCTCCAAACTTCGTCGTTATTGTTCCGCGAATTGGATTCGCTGGCCTTACGAGCTGGAGGCTGGATCTTTGGAAAATCTGCCGGCCATACGGGGCCCAACGCCGTCCTTGTTTCTCGTTAAGCATCTTCTCAATTACCACCACGGGATCTACAAGGGCTGCAACCATCCCCTCCTTGGAACTCGACGATTCTCGCGAGTTTCTCCCTACGCCGAAGAATGAAATTGTCGCCAAGGTTCCGGAGAGGAAGAATTGGGAAAAGTTGCGGGGGATATTTCTCGTGTAGAAGATTAGGCTAAATACTCGGTTACCATCTTTATATTATATATTGTAGGGGGTCGACGTCCAGACCTGGGTCCGGGCCCCCTGGGGTTCAGGTATGAATGAGGTACGACTGCTAGGTACGAATGTCGAGGGTCTGTGTGTTAGAGTTTTGGAATGATTGGAAAGTCTTGAGTGCCTGTCGCCGAATGTTTTCCTTAGGATGCATGAAGAGTGTTAGTGGAGTGACAAAGAGAGTCTCAGCAAGAGAGTGACCGCGTGAGAATGAGGGTTGAACGGATGGAAAGCGACAGTCAGAGGACAGAGTTCGAGCGAGTTGCAAGCGAAGAGACAGAGTATTAAGATTAAATATATATCTATCCATATTAGAGAGAGCTGATTTATTTAACACAACCTTCGCACAAATCCCACATCGTAGGTTCATATCCTACAATATGTTAATATATTCATATATTGATATTGGTATGACACGCGAGTGGATCCATTTGACTTGTTTTTTTTTTCGGAAAACAAGTAACCTCGTGAACGTTGTGGTTCATCTTTGAAAGTGTGTTCTACAGTGGCAGGAATTTTTCCATAGCAGCGTATGAATTTTTGCATAGCAACTTACGAATTTTTGTGTGCGTTAAACGAATATGCGTGATGCATACATTACGATGCAGTCAGTCTTCGAACTCTTAGGTGTACCAATATAAATAATCCATTGTTCTTAAATAAATCGATGAACTTGTTTTACCAATAGATAATTATGATCACATCAATAGAGTATTTTTAAGAGACGGTGGATCTTCGATTCTTTTTAAAGTCAAGATTGTATTTAAAGAATAAAGTGGATTACTTATCGATACGCCTAATGAAAGTAGCCGTGAGAATTCATTGAATATAGAAAAAGATTCTTAGAGGATGTTTCATTAGACGCATTATCAAAACGGACGACGTCTTTCCCATTTTGTCACAACAAGCATATATGAACAAAAAACCAATGCGGGCGTATTAAAATATATAAAACTAATTGTTACTGTAACTATATCTACATTTTGTTGCTCCCGATGCATCGATGAGTTTAGCACAAATAAAATAGCAATTTGTCCGTCTTTAAGAACAATTTTATTCATTGCAACCAATGATATTCCCTTCGTGAAACGTTATTTAGGAATCTCTATAGCTAGCAATTGTACACATTCCACAAATCATCCCTTCGCCCTTAATATTTAAAAACATGTCCCAAAAGGTAATGTCGACATCCAAAATTTCCGATGCATACGTAAAGTTTCGTAACCGACTGTATTTTGTGGTTCTTTGTAGCATTGGGGCTCATTATAGAAGAAATGCCGGCTGTTGCGCCTTATTGTCCCATAACGCCAGATGGGTAACGGAAGCGGAGTCTCTCGTCGACGAAGCGTTGATCCGGTTTCCGGCGTGCAGCTAGAATATCGGGACGCGATTCGACGAACAGCGAGACGCCGCAGTTGGACGCATCTGTTGCAACAAAGTAACGGCATCCAGTGACCATAACCGCGAGCCCAACGAGCCACGGAAGTGAGCCTCAACCCTTCGTCGACTCCGATCTCAGAGCTACGGGTCTTTTTTTCTCCGCCGAACGCGAAACGCAACGAAGCTCGAATCGCGCCCGTTTCCACGGTGTTCGCCTCCCCTTATCGCGGTGCCAGGAATATGCAGACAGCTGCAATTCTTTCGCGTGAAAATCGCTCGCTCTGGGAAACCGAGCGGAAACGAAGCGGAAGAAAAGGCAGACATGTTTGGTAGAGAAGTTTCTCTCCTTTACGTTGCGTTCGAATTCCTTAGAGGGGGAGAAAAGTCGATTTTCGTGGCTGTTTCCGGTTACGGATGAATTCACGGATCGAGCGATGGAGAAGAAATTGAAAAATGCGTCCGAGTGTGTTGCCCGTGGTCTGCGATTGATCCACGCAAATTGAGCTACGCGTTCGAACGAGAATTTTGAGTGTAGAGATGGGAAAATATTTGAAAACGTCGATATATCGATGGAAAAGCAGAGCAGCAAATTATAGGATTTAATATAATATGCTACGATACATAGCAATCAGCAATTCTAATTAATGCAAGCAGAACTGAATTTACCGATACGGGAACACAGCCATTTCATATGCAACAACCTAATAAAATGTCGTACAACAATAAGCTGAATAAAACGTTTTATACAGAACGATACACAATCGTAATGATAATAGCATACGATAATAATATTTCGCCATTTTGACACGCATTTATTTCGCGATTTCTTTGTCATAAGTTACCGTAAAGATTTGTTACTTTGACAACGTAGCAAACAGTAACGTAATAAATTATTTTTAATCCGCAAAAGGGTTCAACGAAATTGTAGCGATTCTAGAGTAGCACAAAACTATTCCCTCTTCTCCGGGGACGAATAAAAATGCAGAAAAATTGGCGGAAAATTCGCGGCACTGTATCACGAAGGAATTGCAGTACTCTGTAGTTGGTTTCGCGGAAATAGTCGAGACCGTTTCGACGTTGGGTTTCCCTGGGCGCGAGATACTCGCGGTTTACCTTCTTATGAGAAGAAACGGGGTCGCATAATTTTCCATTAGGCCGAAAATCCACGGGAATCAACAGCGGCAAATGAATTTAAGGGCGAGTGCAACGCTCCGTTGGGGATAAAACCGCGAACCTTGCTCTAACTCTTAAATTAAAACACCTGCAAATATTTTCCTCGCCCATCTTATTTTCTCTTCCGTCTTTATAACCGAAAGCGTCTTACGAAGTCCGCTACAAACACCACAATTGTGTCTTTAACCCTTTAACAATGACTTTTGATCGATTTGCTAAATAAACGAAAACTTCCAACAACGTAATTGATTGTCCAGCTGTATTAGAACTTTGTAAACTAAGAGTACTATTTAAATTACTACGTAACATCGATACCTTGTACATTAATAAATTCGGAATCGCGATAGGTGATCAGAATTGTATAAATAGAATAGCTGGAGCTGCAAATGAACTATGCGACCGTATACATTTCTTTAATACTAATGCGACTTCTTTTAAAACTTTATGTATCTCTGCATTCAGTATTCGTCAATCTAGTTAATTAATTTTTATGTCCATTCAATATGGATATCCTCCGAAATTTTACGTAACTATACTTTAAAATAGGCTTACAAAGATCGTTAATAAATAATAATAATAATAATAATTCTTACAATATAATAATAATAGAGTACCTATTGTATTAAATTACTGTGCAAAATTGTTAATAACATCCCTCAAAAAGACCTTATCTGAACCTGAAACCGAATACGAAAACAGTTTCACAAACGTGGAACTAATTTAGAACGCGTTGATAACTATTCTTTCTTATTCGATCTAGCATTCTATTTTTTTGGAAAAAGATACCAAGCTAAGAATTATTTAGTAGCTTTAACCCTTTCAGTGCTATGGCCGCAAATGTGCGCTCGATTTCGCATACGATACGTAAAGTTTATCTTCTCCTTTCATTGCAAACAACGAGTAATCGGTACAAAATCTTCACTAAACGTGAATGTAAAAACCCTGCAACTATTAAATAAAAACGAAGATAATAATATTAAAGATCATCCGCAAAATAAATCTAGAAACCTCGCCGATCTTCCGAAATTACTTAACACCCAAAAATAGGTTAAGTATTCCCACTTTACATTTCATTTCGCACTACAAACACGTTCGCTTCTAACGTTTATAATTATTCGTACCCTCGGCTCGATAAATTATCGCGTGCACGAACAAAAGTCGCAAAGTAAATTGGACGAAACAACGGAGCGGCGATTCCCACCAGCTACGGAAGATAAATTTGCAGAAGCGACGACAGAGAAGCGTGCCACAAATGAGCGTGGAAAAGAAAATCACGAAGCGACGCGGGTATCGCTTTGAAGCCCGACGAGGGTGGAAAACGAAGGAGGGCTGGACGAACGAGACAGTTTGTCGAAACATTAATTAAACGGGTGGAAATGGAACGGAACGCGGAGGAGCCGCACGGTTGCGGCGTGTTTAATTTAACCCGAGAAAAATTACCGGTGTCCTGTAGCTAGCATCTAATTAACTCGAACGTTGAGCGCGAGCGCGCGCCACCGCGCTGCTCCTTTTCACGTCGTTTTTCCATCCTCTCGTGGGCTCTGGTCAGAAGCGCGGACAAAGACCAGGGTCGACGCTTTGTTTCGCACAAAGGCCCAACCGGGGGACGTCGGGAAAAATCATGGGAAAATGTAATAAATCGAGTGATTAATTAAGCCAACCTCGCAGGTCTCTGGGTCCATTCTTAACGCGGGCTGCACGCTCGAACGAGCGCGTCTCGTCGTTGCACCCAAACGGCGTCCATTATTTACCGGTCAACACCATGGGAAAAACAACAGCTCGGCTGACTATTAATAATCCCGGCCGAAGGCGCGGCGGAGCCATTGTTGCGTTGCGAATTTGCTTGATGGACGCCGTCGCACTGTGGGCCCAAACGCGAGAAAACTGGCAAAGCATTAAAAACATTAAGGATCCTTCTAGAAATGCTTTGTATTATATATCGAGACTCTTGGGGATCGTTGATCGCAAAATTAACACCAGATTAATGTTTTACTTAGCCACTCGTTAATAAAAAAACGTTTTCGAAAAGTGTGCTTACGTATATGTAAATTTTTCAAAGCCATGAGGTACAGATCTCATGCCAGATTGAAGGATTGAGGCGTGTGCGAATAGTTTTTGTAGTCACTGTAGGCGACCACTTTCTTGAACGTGTTCATAAAAATATGAATTTGCATAAAGGTCCGCAGTCTAGTAATAGATATTATTGTAACAATAATTAACACTATTTTTACTGTCTGCTGCCTGCAATTTATAATTAGAAAGCGACGTATCGCAGCCACGATTATTATCCCCTCCGTAAGTCATTCGAATAATTATACGCAGCAGTATATGTAAAAGCGAAATACCTGCGATCCTCCCCCCTTGCGTTCGTATTAAAAGTTAATAATCACGTTGAAGCTCGCTACACGCATCGAAATTAATTGCCGCACCGGCGGCCATTAAAAATCGCATGAAAAAGAATCGCGTTCGTACGGATCGAGTTGGTATTACAGGACGATGCAGCCGGCGATATCGAATAATTTCAATGGACTGAAAATACGAGAGGGACGATTGAAGGGTCCGCTCTCTCTCTCTCTCTCTCTCGCTCTCTGTGTTTGCCCTTTTCCATGATAATGTTTGTTCGCTGGGCTCGCAGAGCAGCCCACGGTTTTAATATAATCTTTGATCGGCGCAGGGCTAAACGCGCCGCGCGAGCTTCCAACAGATTCTCGTCCGGCGAAATGAAATTTTCAACATGGCGATGAATAAACAGGCCCGCGATTCAAGCAAATATTAATTGCGACCAATCGAGCGACGTTAATGGTTCACTCTGCCTACCTTTACATAAAAACAGCTGCGTCTCTGAGAGAAACCATCGTAGATTGAGAAACTTGGGCCAGAATTAAAGTGGCAGTGAAATAAGTAATAGGTTGTTTAATAAATTCGTCGCGATATTTGGAAAACATTTATAGGCATTTTCAGTACGACTAACATTTTACTGAATAATTTTGCGTGTACGAATAATTTTACTAACTTATTTTGTTGCATTCGATCTTTACTTTACAGAGAATCGAATAGCTAAACATCATCGAAGCATGAGGTTGTCTAATGTTCTCTAATAAAAAAGTGTCGCCCATTTTGTTAATTATTGTTCCCCAATAACTGAATTCTCAGTAACCTAACTAAGCTTCGATAGGTTAACGCTAATTAGCATGTTGAGTTTGTAATTAGTCTCTTCTTATATCATCAACGTCTGACAATTAATGTAGTCTAACTAAACTAACTAGACGAATATCGTAATTTTGGAACGCTAAAAAATTACTAGGATTTGGCGTGGATTCGATGAATTGTGAACAGTACTTCGAACTCGCGATGAATAATCGGCGATGATTCGTATTTATGAGATTCCCAATGGACCAAAGGATGTTTGAATTTATCCTGTGCACGGCGCATTTTCCGCGATCTCTAATTATACGGTCGCCTGTTGTGTGTAATAAGTATGTCAAGCAAACACTGCGTGCGCTGACGCAACTTTCCGCCAAAGAACGGCCGGAAAGTAGAATAAGCAACGGAAGGCCGCGTTTCCTGTGCGACCGGAGCAATCTGCAAGCTGCAATTAACTGAAAACACAAACTATGTCGAAGCTGAAACAAACAGCACGAGGATTTAGGGGTGAAGTGGAGGCTGGAGGCTCGCGAAACATTTCCAGTTTAATACTAATTGAAAGTGAACTCTGTATTATAAATCATCCCTACACTTATTCCAACCGCCCATTAGGTTAAAAATTAGACGAGTTCGAGTTAGGAAGGTACCTTAACCCTTTCACTGCTTAGTCTTTTAACTACAACGAAGGTGAGCACAGAGTTATATACAACATTAGCATTAGTTTGATCAAATTGATGATTTTAACTGTGCATTTAGCTACGTTCGCGTTAATATACTATTTATTGGCTTGGAATTAAACAAATGCACGTAAAATACCGGCCAACTCAAGTTTAGTTTTCTCGGTATGGCTGGTTTTAACTATCGTATAGAAATATGTAGAACAACAGTTTTTAGGCTACGAGTTAAGGGATGATTTTAGGTGGGACGCTTTAAATATTAAAATATGTGAGTAATTGGCATGTTCATTAGAAGACTTTTAAAATATGCATTATGGTACAGTCAAGTCCAAAAAATTTATAAACTATATCCATCGAAACCCTATTTTTGGTGCTAAAAAAAATAACAAATAACTGTGTAAAAGTCATAACAATTATCCCAATGATATGTTATTCAATTAATTTTGTATATCCCTTAGATAAACGCTACGCCAGTAATGATACATTCTAATGTATCTATTTGAATTGCAATCTGAAAAGGAATTGTACGAAAGACTGCATATTTATTTTATCAATTTCCCTGCTTTCTGTTTTCGTGCAATTAATTGATTTGTCAAATGAATGGCTCGCGTATATTCCCTAACCAATGTCTTTATTTTACCCTAAATAAATAAATAAATAAATAAGTAAATAAAAGGAAAAAGTCGTAGATATCCAAAGGCCCGTATCAAGTTGCACTCTTCGCAGCGCTCTTCTGTCGTACGTGACTCCGCGTGTCGTCTCGCGAGTTTCTATTTCCCGAGCAAGAAACCTGTGCACGTGCACGATCGCGCTAGCCGTGCCTGTATTTCGCCTAATGAGCCAGAAAAGATCGCCAGTCTAGTGGCCACTCGCTTATTACGCGACGACGACGACGACGACGGCGTAGAAAAATACTCGACTTCGCTTCATATCCAATCAGACGCTTCTCCACCTTCGTCTTTCTTCTTCATCCAACTTTTTTCACTCGTCTGTAGTAAAAGAACTGCAGAATTTCCTCGTGGAGGATGATTTCGTTAGGGCATCCGGTTGGTTAATCCTGATTGAATGTGTTCTTTTGCGCAACTGGGCTAATAACGTTGCAATCGAGCGAAGCCCTCCCTTCCGATCTCGCAGTTCGTTCTTTCATTTTTTCGCTCGCGCCAATCCACCTCGGTTTGCTTCTACTTCATTGTAGCGAGATTATAATTGAATACAGCGGAAAGAAGGGAACAGAGAGGATGGTTTTGTTCCTCTCTCTCTCTCTCTCTCTCTTTCTTTCTCTCTTGCTCTCGTTGTCAGGGGAGGTTCGATTGTAAATCAGATTAAGCGTTATCCCGGGCCGGCAATTTTCCCCGGCACGCGCGAGCCTGCGCTTTTTGCCGGGCTTTAATCGTAACAAGCTTGAGTCGTAGTTGCGTCGCTGCATTAACAGGATCCGTCCCAGATGCGCTTAATTGATCGTTAGTAGCGCGCTAATTACTTCGAATTAACTTGCAGCTCTACTCGTTCGAGGCAGACAACGTAGAATCGCTCGTTGTCAACGCGTGCCGCGAATTCTACTGCTTTCGACGCCGAAAAGTTCCAAGGGGGGGTTAATAAGAGGCTAAATTAGTCTATTCGTCGGTTGGTTCCTTTTTCGGATGGTAATGAGATTAGGATCGAGATGATAACGACGAGGAATTAAAGAGAGCGTAATATTTAATAAATTTACTGGGATATATTAACCCTTTGTGTTAATAATTAATAATTAGTGTTGAGTATCATTCAAGCAACATTTTGATTGAATATGAATGACGACTGTAGAGTTAATTGGTGGTTAACTATTTATTATTTGGATTATTCTAGTTATCCCAGTTATTATTATAGCAAATATACCTACTGTAATAGCAACATTTTACGAAGGACATTCGAATTGCACGTATAGTTCATTTTACTCCATTATTTGCTATTCCCCTTTAAAGCGATTAACGATCTATAAATAGGGTTAAATTCGGCAAAGCTTCGAGCTTTATATTTATGTGTACAGCAGGTGGCATTTAACTTTTAATTAATTAATGGCTATAGAACTTCGAGCTACATAAAATCGGCCATTTCATATGCGACAAGCTAATAAAATCGGAATCATTGAAAGCCGTCTTTAATTAAATCGCGAAACGAACGCAGGATAACGGTTCTGTAGAAGCGAATCTGGGTCGAGGCTCGATTAGATTCGAGAATCGCGGTGTCCACTATCGAAAGCACACGCTGCGGTGGACGGTTCGCGAGACACGGATTCGGATATTCGAGTCTGCGAGCGATAGCGCGACGTCCGCTCGAATTCACCCCGCCATGCAACGGTTATCGGAATCTTTAATATAAACCGACGGATGTCGCTCGAGATACGCGCGACCCGTCGATGGCTATTTCGCTGCGAAATGAGTCCAGGATTTATTTCAAACTGCGTGAAAAATAATTCGCGATCGCCAGCTGATGCAGCGACGCTGCAATTTGGAATTTTTCTTAATCCCTCGGGCGGAGCTTGGCCGTTTAAATTTTCCCGAGAATCAACGCTGAAATATTCCTTTCGTTCGGTAATAAAAGAGCTGGGGTGTAATCAATTTAATAGCAAATCTAGCGGAATGTGTTCAATACGGTAAATATTAATTTTTAGATTGAAGTTTGGAGATGGTAGAATTATTTCTCGGTAATATAATTAGTATCTTGGGTGGATTTGGAAGTATTAATTTTTTCGACGAATTACGAAGACTGTAACATTATTTCTTGACGAAATAATCAATATCTTGCATTAATTATTATGGTGAAATACGAAGACGGTAAAATTATTTCTCGGTGAAATAATCAATATTTTATGGACAATATCACAAGTATTCATTTTTAAGTCGAAGTTCGAACGCTTTAGAATTATTTCTCAGTATAAAAGTCGATACGTTTGTAGGTTTTGCAAATATTCATTTTTATAAAGGAATAGGACGATGGTAAAATTGTTTCCAAACCAAATAATCAATATTCTGTGCATCATTTCATAAATAGTAATTCTTATACCGAAGTTCGAAGATTGTAAAATTATTTCCCCACTGAAGCAATCAATTTCTCGCATGGTTCTTCAAATTTTAATTTCTATTTAGAATCAGAATTCTATTTCTGTTAATACAAAACTCTATTTCAATGTCTATTTGGAATTGCAATTCTATTTTTATTAATAATAATTTCTCCTCAAATTTCTATTTAGAATTTAAAATTTAGAATTATTCCTCAGTAAGATAATTGATATTCTGCAAATATTACTTTCCGCGTAAAACTACAAAAATTGCAGCACTGAAAAACAACAAAAGTATGGTTAACATTTTGGTCGTTTCAACATGCGGATAGGTGGATATTGGTAACGGTAAGGTTGGGAAACGATTCGCATTGTCACGGGCCGATGTCGCCTCCAAGTTTGATCAATAAGCAGAACTTTTGCGTGCCAGGGGGAGATATTCGCGAAGACCCGTAGACCATATTTCAAACTCTAACCTAAGCTCCTCTTATTCCCTCGAACATAACATCCGGCTTACCACGCTAAACCGACAAACGATTCAATAATTCCCTGGCGCGTCGTGGCGTGGGACTAAAATTAGAAACAAAGAGACTGCTTCGGGCTCTCCACCACAGATCAGACATTTAACATTTAATCCTCGAAGGGAAGATACTTGAGACGATGAACGAACAGAACGAGTCCCTTTGTCTTGTCGGAGACGCGTTCATTCGTGACCGATCCGAGGAGCGGATTAAATTCGCAAGCGTCTGGCAAACAACTTAATTAAATTCGAACGCGGGGCTTGATCGAAATTGATTCGGGCGATCGCGTGCAAACACGCAACGTGTATCGCTAATTGTGGGTGTCTTTTGGTCGAAAGATCGATGCAACGTTGCACGCGAGCCAAACGATGGATTTTATGTACCCAGGCTTGGTAAATTGTTTTTGCTAAGAGTCAGACGCTAGATACAATAGCTTTAGACTTTGCGGGTCAAATGGTAAGATTTAATATTTAATATTTATTTTTTTTGCGGGTGAAAACCTACGTTGCAACGAGAAAATGCAGGCGAGTAATATCAAGAAATATGAACGAAGTTTATAGAGTCCGGATCCAAATGAATTCAAATCACTGGGTGGAAATTTCACTGAGAAACAGATTTACAATCTTCTAACTTCGTTACAATAATTAATATCTTCCAATCTGTACGAATATTTCTGAATGTTCATAGTTCTATTGGGCTGTAATTTATATTTGTCCCACTTCTCTATTGTTTCTAAAATTATTTATTTATAAATCCAAAAGTAAATCCAATCAATTCCCTGTCTATAATGTTATTAATGATTTTCTTTGATCTTTTAGGTGGCTGAAAACATTCTTAAAACGCGATGTGAGAAAACAGGACGAATATACAATAATAACCCAATATTTCACCGAGAAAGAATTCTACAATCGTTTTCCTTCGTCATAAAAATTAATCGGTGCAAATACTTCTGAGTCTTCGCAATTCTACTTTACTGAAAAGCAATTCTACAATCACCTAACTTCGCCATAAAAATTAATCTACGCGAATATTTACGAGGCTTCACGATTTTATTTCACTTAGAATGAAGAACATTCCTACAACTACTTAACTTCGTCATAAAAATTAATATTTGCCAATCTGTACGAAATCTTCACGATTCTACTATACTGAAAAACAATTCTACAATCATCTAAGTTCTCCATAAAAATTAATCTATGCGAATTTTTGCGAATCTTTACCATTTATTTCACCAAGAAACAATTCTGCAATTATCATACATACACTGCACAATTATAATATATGTACATACATTAAATTCCAACGTCATTATAAAAATTAATCTTACGCGTTTATCTAGAAGCTTTGCGATTCTATTTCACCAATGAACAACCTTACAATCTTCCAACTTCCCCGCAAAAATTAATATTCGCGACTCCACGCCAACAACGTCGACCATTTCCTTCCTAAATAATTTGAACAAGATGTTTCCCCTTACAACTGGGAGTACCTCAGCAAAAAATCGGCAATGGTCGGCGTGTACCGGTGGTTTTTGCCGCGTTGACATTCCTCTTGTATGCCAGCGGAGTAAAATAAATAAAGAGAGCGTGGCGAGGGCCCGTACACGCGGAATGATAAGAGCTACGGAAAGTGAATCGGCGGCAGAAGACCTTTTGCATAAAGCGGTCGCCACTTTGCATATCTCTCCATCGTGGCGTGTTTGCCTCTCCTGATTTTAGGCGAGAGATTTGCGGAACAGTCCTTCGTCTGCATCGTCCTTTCCTTTATTTTATTCTCCTTCTCCACTGTCCTCCACATTTCTTTTCTTTTCTTTTTTTTTCTTCTCTTCCTCATCCTCCATTCTTTTATTCTCACTTCCGTTCCAGTGGCTTACCGTCGGCCCTATTTCTTATTCTTTGCTAGCGGCTCCGTAAAACGGTCCGGTCGTTCGTCCTTTCATTTTCTTTATGGCGCACATATCGCTATATTGTAATATCTACGAGAACAGCGGGGAGATTCGGTGAACCACCCGCGGAGAAACGCGATTTGGTTCCACCTACGAAATTAAAGCGAGTAAATTCTTCTTCCTACTTTTGTCGCGACTTTCTCTTCGCCACTGTAACACGTTAACTAAAAAAATCGTCTGCTGTTTATATTTATCTATTCTGTATTCGCTTATGGTTATCTGTACTCTATAAAATGCATTGAATACGAATCAGCCATATTTAGGTTGGCCAAAAATTCGTGTCGTTTCCTTGCAGCGTGATTAGATTAGTAAACCACGATAATTAATTAGCTATTGTGCCAAAATCTATGGTTAAAGGGTTACAAATTTGAACTTAATATTTCACAGCTTTCCCTACACTATTTTTGTCGTAAGTTTTTAGCCTATTGCAAATTCATTTTATTAAATGATTCATTGTATTCACTGGAAATTTTTAATCCACTCCGTAACACGTTCTCTAAACCTTCTTCGTCTATCTGACATTCGTTAACAGTAGGAAAGTCGTATGGCAAAGGGTTAAGTGCGTCAATCATCGCGACTCGTGATAAGGCTAAGGGTTAATTAAAAAATTTCCATGAAATTGTCATGGAGAAACGAGGAGAAGGAGGAATGGTTTGTATAGAGAATAAAATATTCGTGTACACTGGACGGTTGCTTCGCGGCTTTTAATTACGGAATCGCGATGAATGAACGCGAAACGGAAGCTGAGAGAAGCAGTCGCCCCAGTCCAGCGGAAGAACATTTTCAGGGGCGAAGGTTTGGGTCCGCGGCGCGGTATTCAGGCCGCGGTTTATTCATTCTAAGACGTTCGCGCAGCTAATTTTACGCTCCCCCGTACAATATCTCGGATTTAATTAGCCACTCAAGAACAAGATGCAGCGCTTCCGGCTGGCAAGCTGCAACCGATGTGCGTGTAATTATTATCCTGCGATACTTGCGCGACTCTGCTCTTCTAGAAACCCTTGAGGCGCTAGAAAAATTCATGTAAAAATCCGTATGGCTTTTTGTCGGAAATAAATCGAAGTTCAATTTAACACTTTATTTACTGCAAGCCTATTATTCGGTTCAAGTATACTGTATTTTTATTAGTACTTATAATACGATTGCAATTTAACCAGAAATTTTAGGCAGCCACTGTGTGTTTTGATAATTGTATAAATGTATAAAGTGCACAATGAAATTATAATATTTATGTATATAATACATAATATATATATAATGAAATTGCAATATGGTTGTACACCATATGGAACAGCATCGATGAAATCAATGTTACATTATTAAGTAACGATTTAACGTCGATGAAACGATGAAATGAAACATTATTAAGTAATAATTTAGTGTCGATGAAACGATTGCGGATAATCTCGAAGGTAGCCCGTATTTAGCATTTCGCGTATAAGAATTAAACCCGATTAAACAATCGCCCGATCGTTTCTAGTTTTTTCGAACACGTGTCGGTATTCGAAGCAAACATCGTACCACGGTTCATCTGCGAAAATAAATGACAAAATTAATCGTAGGTGCAGAGAGCTCGCAAAACTTGACGTCCGAAGCAATTAAAGTTGGCGAGCGCGTCTACAGAGACAGAGAAGTAAGGGAGAACGAGTTTGAAAGCGACCAGTCTGCCGTGACAAACGCATTATTACCGTTGCGCGTATCGGCTGACACGGGTAAATAATATCTCTGGGGCCTGGGCTTCAATCGCATAATTTATTCTTTTGTGCCAGGCTATCGGGGACAATGCAACGAAACGTTCGCATCCTGGCCCAGGCGTTTGTTCGTCGCCACCCAAAAGGAAACGACCAAAAGGGGAACGGGGTGAATGGGGAAGAAAAAAATAATAGGTCAACGATACGACAACCGGAAGCTCGTTTCGAGCGCGTAAGCTCGCGGCCAGGGAAACGCGGCATTGTTCGACGCGACGCATTATCGCGATCGTCAATTACGTCGTGGTCGAAGCGACGAGTTTCGCGTACTATTAATCGTACAGGAAAAGAAAGAAGCTGATCGTTGGAAATCCTAGAAATTTACGAGCAAACTGGTCGAACACTTGTGTTCCGTATGTTTTCGCTACATCGAATGAACAGGGAGGAAAAATGCGGAAGTTTTTGTGGAAGATTGATAAGGGGAGGATACACGAAGACTCTTTTCGAACAAGATTTAGTTAAGTTGCTTTGGGCAAACACGTGTGCAAAGGTTTTGATTTAATTAAGCCCCAAAATGAAGTTTGTTTTGAGTTTTATGTGACATTGCATGATTATTCGCATGCAGTTGTAATTAATTTTTAAGACCAGGTGAACAGAAGAAGATCTGGTTACGTATTAATTCCGGATTTTAATAAATGATGATAATCTCTCGGTAATTGATTGATCTACTATCATAGATCGCAGTAGATGACCACGTTGTTGTCATTCATTTGTTATTACAGCTATATTAATTAATACGTTGACACCAACGCAATTTTTGTATGCTTTATCCTGAGACATTTATTTCAATAACAATTCGAATAAATTTTATTCGCTATATTTGGATAATTCCAAACGAAGCAAGTAAGATTCCAATTACAGAGAATTAAGATAGTCTTCGGTTTCTTTAACCAATTTTCTTCTTCGCCCATTAATTTACATTCTCTTAATCGTCTAATTAATTGCGAAACTTCTGAGAATTTCTTTGCGCAACGCGAGTCGACGAAGTCGCAGACGAATGCGGGGAGGGGCAAATATAAATAAATGAAAAGGTATTAATTGTTCCGGTTAGCCGCGGGGGAATGAAATTTCCTATTAACGAGAGAGGGGCACGTTTAAATAAATTCGAATGTATCGACGGCCGAAGCCGCGAGTTTTCATTCCACGACAACGTTAATCCGACCGCGCTGGATAAAAAGGACCGCTCGCGAAACAATAAAATTCCCACTGACGCGAGCTACACGGTCCGCCATTTTACAGAAAGCTCTCGTCGGAATCCCATTACGTTCGTTGGTTGCCGAACCGAGCGCAAACATCCATTCTAGCAAGCTACGAACCGCCCGGCAGCGATCTCCCGATGCCGAGAAAGTAGAACGAATCAACGTATTGCGCGTCCAACTAGTAGAACAACCCTATCGTTTCTTCGACTCCTGGCTTTCCGCTATTCGAAATGAACGTGGAGGCCCGTGAAATTCATTTCACTGCTTCTTAACGTTCACAAGACACCGAAGGACTGTTATTAGACTGTGAATATTTATGTTAATTCGTATGTTTATATATAAAATTCAAAGACTGGGATTTAAATAGGTGATTGGATTGTTTCGCCCTTCGAATTTGTACTGTTTTTATTTTATACTGTTTTGCATATAATACGTTTCATTATACATATATTATATTATATTCCACGTTGTTAGAGCCACGAACTACTTCCTGACTGAGTGAGCGTCGGGGCTCAGGAATATTGCACACCACTGCCTACAGTGCTATGGTGTGCCTATCGTGATGTATCTTCAGGGTCCTAAATGACACCTGAACGTTCTAACTTGGATTGTGAGTGTCCTGATTGACACTCAAATTCTTATCTACTGACTCTGATCTCTATATTTGTATTCAGTGTCCTGAGTGACACTGAATGTGTTGTGAGTACGAGTCCTGAGCGACTGCGTACTCTTGTTCTGCTGACTGACTGTTTGTAAGTTTTATTCAGTGTCCTAATCGACACTGAACGTGTTCTAACTGTGACTCACTAACTGTAGTGTTCAGGGTCCTAAGTGACGCCTGAAGCACTTGACTAACTGCGACTGTTGCTATCTGACTGGCTGAATCTAAGACTGAATGTGACTGTCGTTGGCGATCTTGGCTGTTGCTCGCCAACTCTCCTATTTTCTATATTGTCCGCTGATTGGTTCCTTCTCATTTTTGGCAGTCACCAATCAGCGGACCTGACTAAACGCGGACACTCCTCTTTGCGCCCTTAGCGCGCTCACTTGGAGAGGGGTGCCGCGGTGCTCGTGTGGGGGCGAAGACGTTTGACAAGGCTGAGGAAATTCTTCTAGGTAGCGGACCTTCGGTCTTTTAACCGTTACACGCATGTGTCCAACTACCCTTCGGAATTTCCCTGTTTATGGCACGGCCACGGCTATTGAGGACGAGAGAAGTGAATTTCTAAAACTCTAGGGTTGTAGGCCCAAACCTTCTCTCGGCAGGATATAATTAACTGGAAATTGCATACTAATAACTACAAAAATCCTAAGCTCAAAAATAGCCTCTTCGGCACGTCCGTGTCATAAACCGTGTTAGCGACGGACGCTAACACACGTATTATGTGGATTTTTTAACTTTCTCAAGTTTCCCATAAATGCACCAAAATCCGCAGTCTAATAATTAAGTTACAATTTTCTTAGGCTCGTCTTAATCGATACACTTTCATCAACTGGTTACAATCGTTTATGAAGGGAAAAAATAAAACACAAATGAAACAATTAATAATTACCTTATGAATTTTTCCGCTTATAAATTCCACTTAAATTACGACTAAATATAAGATTCATTTAATTTGGTTTTCTAACAGGCATTTAATGGAATCTTAATTCTTCTCCCTCGGGGTTTCGAGAATTTCGAGGGTTTAGAGGCCTCGCAAACTTTCGGACTCGAGTTCATCTGATCTAAAAATTAAGCTTCGATTCACCTTCGTTCAAGAAGAATCGGGAAACGATCCGACAAAACAGAGTGTCGAAAATTCGAGCAGCTAATCCACGGCGCAGGTTTCAAAACATTCGAGGCCAGGGAAATGTGGACGCTGCGCGCACGGCCAGTTTTCGCGCGGCTATTATTAATATTACTATCAGTCCGCATCAGGCTGGTTTAAATTATTCCAAGCCTGAGCCTTTGTCCTCAGTACGAGATCTGCATTACGTTGGAATCCCTGGGCCGGGCCGTGAAGCATAATTATATTGACTTTATACCATTGTACGAGGCTAACCCCGACTATGTGTCCGCGTGTGCGTGCATCCAGATAGCACGCGTAACGGATATCCGCGCCGGCATATATCATCAACTGAAACTTGACGAGATATCCGATCTGTACGCGAATAAAGAGGATGATATTGCTAGTCTAATGGAACACACCACCTCCGTGATATTCTCCGTTAAATAGGGTAAAAGGTCATCGTTTGTGGAACTTCTGATAACTAAAACAGTGCACGGATGTTGGTTAAATCATCGCTGCTCAATTTCGGCCACCACGAATATTCATTAACGCAGAACGATAATGTTTGATGGTCTTATAAGTTTGCATTGCGATACGTTAATACAACATTCTTTTAAGTGTTTAAGGATAGGGGGTGAGCAAATTTTAATGTAGCAGTTTAAAGATTTTTGCAACCACATTTATTCATTAACGCAGAAGAATAATGTTTCGTGGTCTTATAAGTTTGTGTTGCGATACGTTAATACAATATTCTTTAAGTGTTTAACCCCTTGGCTTACAGTTACGAGTCACACTCGTGGCACGAATTATAAATTGACTCGTTAAAGATAGGCTCTATTTTCAATACAGTATTACTTTATTTCTAGTTTTAGTTTCACTTGAGAAGATTAAGGATCACTTGATACTAATTATGTGAAATATTTAAATATTTTGGAGAGATATGAGAACTGTGATGCGTTGATTGTAATTCACGTAATTACAGTAGTCGAAAAATTGTAACGCAAGGTGTTAAGGATAGGGGGTGAGCAAACTTTAAAGTAGCAGGTTAAAAATGTCTGAAACTACATTTATTCATTAACGCAGAAGAGTAATATTTGGTGGTCTTATAAGTTCCTGTTGCGATACGTTAATACAACATTTTTTAAATATTTAAGGATAGGGGGTGAACAAATTTTAATGCAGCAATTTGAAGTTATAACTCGTTTCGTGGTAAAAGTGAATGCAATTCGGGTAACCAGAGGTTTAGAGTGTTGTTCATTTAACGTTATCGCGCTTATCGAAACGTTTGAAAAGCGTATCGGAAACGCATCCGCCGTGGAAACGATTAGACCACGCGCAAAGAGGCAAGCGATTTGAATGTTTAACATGTAAATCCTGAGGGTGGCAGCAGCGTGTGTCGGCGTTGATGTTTGGCCGAGATATTAGCAACGCGAAACACAGAGAACCGATCCAAATAACCGGCGTTTCCCGGCTGAATGTAAATTACGCTTTGGTCAGCCTCGCCCACGCGTCGCATCATCCCTCTTTGTTCGAAACAACCGTGATCGCGAATCTTAAGCTGCGTTTATGTTCAAGCAACGTCGAGTAACATTTCATCGTTTCCTGTTGTTGCATAATCCAAAGCGTTATTAACATATGGTGACTTTGAAGCTGCGTCTTAACTGAAGGAACAACGAGGAACTATTTGTTGCCTCTTGTTAATAAATGCCCCAGAAGGTTTCCAATTTACAACAATTTACAAAAACAAGCAACAACATCAGTTAGTGGCAACAGAAACACGAAGAAATTCGTAGAAATATTTAGCGAAAGGTAATGAATTTTTTAAGAAACATGAACAAAATGTTGCTCATTGTTGCTTCAATGAGGGCATAGCTATAGAAACATTTTGTTCACACTGAAGCTACAAAATTCGAGGAACATTTTGAGCTTCGTTTTAACCGTTACCAATTCTAATAGAAACAGATAACAATTGACAACATTTCTGTACTTGAGAGTCAGACTGACCTAGGTCTATTTTTGCCAAAATTATGCTATATACATTATCTTACTATTCCTCTTTAGCTGTATAAGAGTCACATGAATTACACAATACGCAAAGGTAGATTTAATTCGGTGAAATACTTAATACTAGGTTTGTGGACATTGTAAAAATAGGTATACTGTATACAAATATTAGAAATTAGAAGCACTAAAAGAGAATGCATGTTCCTACCACTACATCAATTAAAATCACCATGCACCACTAAAAAATAATATTTATGGTCTCTGTAACTTTAATCGTGAAATCCAAAATCCGTCTTCAAAATCTACTATTAAATACAATGTTTTCTAATGTAGTTTTCATTCTTGTCTTCGCTCCACTGCAAATTTACAATACAGGGCTCGAGTCAAGTCTTTGGGGTACAGATTTGTCGTCGATAACAAAAGACACGACGGAAGTCGAAGCAAAATTCTACCACAAGCGGCGACTTTTCCAAGAAATATTGGATCATCATCGGAATGTTTCTCGATGATGTTTTAGTGTAGACGCAGCTTTAGCCGAAGAGAAGCCACACGCGGATGAATAGAAATTCTTCGGTGGGTTTTTACCGTGTTCCGGAAATTGCCGTAATATTTTTTCACCGTGACGTTTAGATTGGACGACCGTCGGAGGAGAGGCACTCCTTGGTTCTAACAGGGGGTGAGTTATGCGTCGATGATGACGCAGTGTCTACCGGCTTGACTGATGCTCCGGGGATGCTGGAATCGTCGGAATAAATCGTTGCGTTTTTCGTCCACGAGCCAGAAGAATAGATATTAAAAAAAAAAAAAAAAGAAAAGAGAAGGAGCGGAGGAAGGAAATAATTTTCGAAATTGCAACGGATTGCGAACCATGAAATTCGCTCGCGTGATTTCTGCGAAACCTTCATCCGGCCTCCGGACCTACTTTAAAAAATTACGCAATATTCCGCAATGGATTAAACTGGAGAAATAAATTAATGCTAGGTGGAGCGAAACGCGTTAATGATAGCGAAGAGTGTACTACCTTTTGGTAATTGTAAGCGACTGCAAAGCATGAAATTCGCGAGCATGGATTTTGCAGTGTTTCATTCGCTCGTCTATTTCAGAAAATTCGGCCAATTTTCACGATGAATTCATGGCTGAGGAATAAAGCTTGTTAATGATACTGAAAATTACCTTAGCTTTTCATTCAGTATAGTAGGTGATCAAATTATTATTAACATTTCAAGTTCCATTTGGAGTGCAGTTGTTCAAACTTCAAAGGAATGAGAATTTCCAAGTGTTCATGACAACTTGATGATCCGTTTTCATTCTAATTTTAATCCGACGAGGATTGGAATGTGAATTTATTTGAGATTCTGTAAAGTGTGTATCTGCACTGATTATTAATTTGATGTGCCAACGAGTAATCCACTTCTTTCGTTAAATTCAATTTGTATTTGTTTTAATAAAACAAATTTGAAGCTGCAGATTCTTATTGTGAGATCTATAACAGATCTTCGTGAATTTATTCAATTCAATCATATCCTGCATCATCTAGAAATGTTTTACAATTTTGAGAAGAAGAAGCTTCAACGTAAATATGAAAACTTAAACTTCCACATACAAATTATTATATTTTTCCGAAAACTAGAAAATCGTCTACAAAAATAAAAACGGGTTTGGATCAGAAATGACCTAAAGCCCATTACAAGATTCAAAATAGCGAATTATTTAATGATGCATCTAATATTATTCAATTAAAATTAAACGTCAAAGTACCAAGTAACTGAACCAAATTGATTAAAACATGGCAACGCGTACACGTCACTTGTAACTCACGTATCGTTATAAAGCATCAAGCGTTTACCGTTTAATTGAATTTTTGGTGGGGAGGGGGGAGACAGAATGCAACAAATTACAATATGGTGTCGCGATACCATCGAGCCATCGAGTATATACCGCTGGAATTACAAGGGAACGTTATCAATCGACCTATTAATCAACAAACGGCCAACTTCGAGGGTAGAACTGGCAAAACGAGATCGTTGTAAATTTTATGGCCGAGTTATTCGAATTAGCCGTAGATCGACGAGTTTACGCGCGTACTCTCGCCGTTTACAGAGGCATATCCATTACGTGTATCGTCACTGTTACCGATACCGCTGTTATGTCAGCTGTGAATCAATAATGCCGCGTCTTTGACGCGACGCATCGCCTGCATTCTGCATTAGTAAACAGCCATCGCTTGCAATTCGATGTATCGTTCGACATTTCGTCCTTTTGCTGCCGGGACTCGATAGCCACACCTAGTGATGGAACCAAGGCACGTTTGATACTTTTTGCTACTTTCACGTTTAGAATCGATACTTGCGTATCGACCTCGTGCACGCTACGTTTGCGAACGATTCGAGATGCATCGAAACAATTAGCTATACTATCGTACTACGTTTCATATCTATTTGAGTATAATTACGAAGATCAGAATACGATTCAAACAAAATATGTATCGTGAAGCGTGTAATAATATCGATGAGACTAAAAGTCGTGTTTGATACTTTCACGTTTAGAAGTGATAGGTGTGTATCAATCTTATGCACGTATTTGACGAACGATTTGAGGTGTATCGATAGAATTAATCATCGTATCGACACGTATCAATTATGTTTGATACCTATTTTCATTACATTCAATGAAAATCTGTATCGTGAAACATTTAATAAGATAGGCCAGTGATGATGAACCTTTTATTCTCTTCTGTCGATTATATCATTTCTATCATACTTATTATTTGTATTGAAATTCGCCGATCTTCTCGAAAATTAATTCATTTGATTCATGTGTTGATGTGAATTAGAAAATTATTTTAATTTGGCTATTGAAACTAGTTAAACAACCGCAGCAATTATCATTGATCATTATCGATTACACTTTCCTTTACCTTATTGATATGAATACCATGCAATTGTTTTGAATCGATGCTGCAATGAGACGCCATCAAACATATTTCACCGATACCACGTACAAATTATTTTGATACGCGTTTGATATCATAACGAGGTATTCGGGAATTGATACGTATTGATATTCGGTATAATTTGATCGTAATTGGTACAAATATGTCGCTGATTTTGTCCCATCGCTAGTCACACCCTTTCACCCTTTTTCTACCCTATCCGCCCCTGTGTTTTTCGTATCCGGGTTCGAATCGTTATTTCCAAGGCATTTAGTTCGTTTGCACTCGACGAATTTACCAATCGAACTGAATTAAACGCAACGCATCCAACCTTCCGCGTTTTCCCTTTTTTCCCCTTCGATCCGTGGAATAATCGGCGTTGTTAAAGCGTCGAATTCACGGGTAGGGGGATGTTTCCGTTGGAATCGTTTAACCCTCTGACTCGGAGTGCTCATTAGCTGCTCTCAGACTGCGATCAAATTTAATTGAAATTTCACGCTGCACGCGCTATCGGTCGCCGCGCTGTTGGTGTCGTGCTCAAAATTCCGCGCGCATCCACGGAATCCTGCTTCGGATTCGTGTTTCGCTGCGAATCGCGTTTACCAAACGGCAACTGGATCCCTCGCGTCGAGTATTTGTCGTCCTTGCCCTATTCGCGAGTGATTAGCCGAAAATACAAAGTGAGTAGATAAAAATTACTATCTGAAGTAACTCGTTTTAACAAAAACGAATGCATTAATGTACAAAGAAATTTGAGAACCGGACTAATCAAAATGAATTTACTTAACGGGCATAGGAATTGTTTCACTGAATTCTTCATTTGTTGGTAATTTCGTGAAACTTTCAATCATAACTGGTTTACTGTTTTTTTCTAAGGTTTTGAAAATATAAATAAAACAATGGAAACAATTTTTTTTTAATAAGATTGCACCGATTGCAATTGGATTTAACACATTTCAAAATATTTCACCCTTTGCACTCTCAAGTTGTATTGAATTTCTAAATGATGCTTTTACATAACTGTAATTATATTTATTTAATAAGTAACATTTATTTATACTAAAACTTCATAACTAATATTAACCCTTTGTACTGTATCTATACTGTATAATACATATTCCTATAATATTGTAATCTCTTGTCACATCTAGTCTCCAAAGGTTAATCAAAAACTATTCTTCCACGCAGAAAGCTCTACACTTTACGACTACAGTTTAACTTTGAAAAGACCGAAACAGCGAGCTAATAGCTGTTAAAAGTATTTTATTTTTCCGCTAGACGACACGCAAAAAGTGGTGTACGATTTTAAAATGATGTAACACGTCGTCTGCCATGTTAGCCGGCCACTACTAGCAAGCGAAGTACCAAAGCGACGTTCAATATGCAGCGACCCGATATTTCGGGGGCAGAGTTATTTTCGATTTTATATATTTTACTTAACCGCCGCAACTCTGTGTTACGTTGCGTGCAACGTGCAGCAATTTTCCTAGCTTCCTTCGCGAGCGTCGCTGCGCGGTATGATTAAAAAAGCAGGCGCCTGTTCGGTGTATTCGAAGCAACCCCGGAAATTACATATCGAGAAAAAATTGCTCTCCATAAAAATGCCCTTGGGAGCCGGTAGAATGGCATTCGCTGCTAGCCGACCAGCCCCCTAAAGCATCCGATTTATATTTATCGTCACCCTTCACCGATAAAGGTCTACGCAGGATCTATAAACACTTAGTACTCGTCGAAATTGCCCCTTTAACGGCGGACATTCGACGTCGTTAATCGACGTCCCGACGCTCTATTATTTTCTAATCGATGGCATACCTCTTCCCGGGTGCATCGCGGTTAAACTACGGTGCGAATTGAATTGGGGTGCGGAAAAATTGCGTTAGTCGCATGTAATGCCTTCTCTTGCATCCTTTTCTCATTTGTATCATTGTTACAAATTACTATAATCAACCCTGCAATGATCCTTGGCTTGTTTTCGAACCACTTGTGAGTCTACTTTTGTGAAATAATTGGTGGTCTCTTGACGACGTGTTAAATTTTAATAAGGGTTGAACGGCGCGATGAAATCATTGCAAATTGTGTTATTAATTAACGTATACCGCTAGCTGGATCGTTTGTGATTAATAACGTTGATGGTGAATAGTATTATTAAATATTGTAGGACTATCGTTTGCTTAAAATTTGTATTCTTATTAAGTACATCAATTAAATTTGGTATCTTTATGCTTAGAGTATTGAAGATTTTATTGAATTAAAGTCGTCATCTTTTTTGATAAAATCCGTTCTTCTTTTTCGTATGATAAAGGAATATTTATTAACACTTTGCTGACCAGCAATTGAATATAAGATCGAAGCAACCCAACAAACTTCGATACAATTCGTTTACCAACGGAACCATTATTTCTTTTAGTCATTACTTTCTCCAAAATATCATAACTAACAACGCACTCCGGAATGTTCTTACAAAGTTCCATATCACTTTCGCACTTTAAAACCCCGTGTATTGATAGAAGTGCAAACACAAATTAACTCGCAATCGTTCACCAAAGTGTTTAGTTTCCATGCGTTCGGTAGAGCCTTAAGAAATACGAAATTGCATAAAATTGCGCAGTCTAGCGATCACAGTCCCCGCGATAATATTCGATACGACTGCGTATCGAACTCACCCCTTGCACCCAGTTTCGCAACGCCGAAGGGGACCGCCCCTTTCAGGCGGTTTAATCTCGCGTGGAAAACGCGCAACCCCGTGTGTACTTGCGTCGGTGTGCGTGCGCGCATTACACGGCCGCCACAAGGTATCTATACTTCGTCGATAGGATGTGCAGCATGCGGAACGTTACGAGCAGTTGCCCCAATTTATCCCACTTTTTTGCGCCCCGGAAAGCTTTTCAGCCTCTTTTTCTCCCCTCCCCCCTCCCATTTTCCTCGCGTCCCGTTTCCGATGTGTGTTCCTCCATCGTTGCCTTTTTGCTTCCCTCTCAGCTGGCACTTTTAAGTGCAGGTACAGTTTAGTGCACTCTGACCGCGCCGAGCAACACACAACCGTTGCAGGAGACATTTTTATTGCCACCACGGCTTAGCAAGCTTCTATGTTCACGATAAATGTTTCGATCCTTCTTGACTAATGTCCTAGCGCAGCGTCGGCTAGATTAATAAAAAATTCACGGCCAATTGGTGGACGGTTGGCGGGCGATTCTTTAATGGATCCATTATCGCGGAAAAAGCGGCAATTTCACTCTTGTTATCGAGAGAGGGAGTATTGCGGTCTCGTTTGGATGCGAGGCAAAAGTCTACCTGTTGCCCTTTGCGCAGGGCGAGAGCCGAACTTTCATGGGGTTGGTGCAACTCTATTGGCGTTCAATTAAGCGCCTTTGGAAATTCTAATGAAGGGCGGGGCTTCCGCCCTTTCGTTCCAAACTAATTTCCATCCATCGTGTGTTCGAGGTACGGGAAAAAAGTAATGAAGCTGGTTTTATACAAATGCTTTTTGTTTCGCTTATTGGCAAGGTTGCATTATCTACTTCAAGATACATAGCTACATTGAGAAGCTATAAACTATCGACGAAGCATAGGATAGATTATTCGTTCTCATGTAGAATCATCCAACAGAATTTTACTTTTAATTTACGACCAAAGAAATTATTATTAAGTCAAAGTTTTCATTTCTACCTAAAACCCAGGAATTAATAATCATTGTATATGTAAGTGACTAGCGTCGATACAGCGATAAAGAAAAAATGGAGTAATACGGTGATATGCTAATGAGATGAAATTCAACTTAAATATATATGGGAATGTGAGTTTTAAGTCACATGATATTATAGAGGACTGACTTTATCAACTTTGTTGGTTGGGTTGAATAAAATTCTTAAAATCACCACTTTAAATCCTAAGGGGCGTAGAAACCCTATACTTCGTCGATAGTATTACTTTTACGGAACGTTAACAATAAGTAAACCGTCATTTATTTTCCACTACTTCACTCATTCAATTCGATGAACCTATGTACAACTTTTCCATATAACTTTGGTCCAAGTGTAACTCTGTACGAAATTTACGCAATTTCCTACAAACGAGTAGCTTATCCTCTACTTATTGTTAGTTAATGTTTTCAAATAACAAAAAAAAGGGACATTTACACAACGCAGCCAGCTACCGAGAACATCAATCGGTCTCATTACTTTTCGGACGCAAAAATTACGTACGCGTTTTCCCCTCCAATTATCGAAAGGGAATGCTATTTCGTTTGGCTATTAGTTTTCACGCTCGGAAGAGTCGCGCAGCCCTCGCGAAACGACGAGAGGGTTTGGCTCCCGTCCTTTGAGGACGCGACTTTGATTTCGCCGCGTGGAATAAAAAACCGGGGACTTTGTAGCCTGTCACCGGTAATCAATGGGGGAACGGTCTTTGCAAGTTTAACGAGAGACACGACCGCGCTTCATGTGTTTTCCCTCCGCCTCTTTTGCCTTTTTTCTTTTTTTTTTTTTTAACCGGTGCTCCTCGTTTCGCTGCGTGTCGACTCTGCGTAAGTCTCGAATCACGTCCGCCGTTCCTCCTCCCACAATTTTCTATTCTGTGTTTTTCGTAGCCGAATTCGGCGTGTACGTGTGTTCGTTTGATTAGCCGTGGGAGGCACGGAATTCGCTTGGCGCGCTGCTCCGTTTTTGCTGAATTTCCCAGCCAGCCTGTGGGATGCATTCGTTTCAACCCCTTTTGTAACCGGTAATGACGTCTGATCCTTTCCGAGAACCGGATTCCATCCTCTTTGATTCGAAATTTTGGTATATACGGAAGACTCGCGGTCGAGGCTGGGTGAAATAGGGTGTTGAAATAATAATTGAAGATTGGAAGGATGGAACATCATCAGCTGGGTGCATATGAAGATCGTACGATCGTGGAGAACTTGATAAGCGAATTTTTGATCATTTTATGTTTCCGATGTCATTTGGTGGTTGACATGAAATATTTTAATTAGCCTGGCGAGGGGAGAAATTCTTGATAGATTCGAAAATATAAGTATTTTTATGTTGATACGTGTATAGGGAAATAACTTGACGAGTTAGTGTGAAACAGGAGAATAATACAGGTTCACAAGTAATTCTAATAATTATTACGTTAAACACTATTATGCGAAGCTAAGAATTACGCATTAGTTTTAAGTATTTGCACTTTACATTAATATGCAATTATTGCGGATCGCAGGATATAATTGAATCTATTATAACATACAGTGGTTACAAAAAGCATTTGTACACTACTGTATTTATTTTATCATTTAGATTTATAGATATTTAATCATGTCCAACTAAATTCCATCTCTCATCGTTTAATAGTAGCTTTACGTAACTATAAACATTTCTTGCAAGAAGATTAAAATATAGAATTTAATTAGAAAGTGCCAAATTGGAAAATGTATGTGTGTACAATTATTTTTTTGCAGCCACTGTAGTGAAAATTGAGTTTTGTTAATTAACCCCTTGCCCTACAATGACAAATTACACTCGTGCTATGAATTATGGCACGCGTTTGACATAAACGCAGAGTGTCGAGGATAAAATTTAACTTGAACTCTATATTTGGCTTTACGGCATTAGATTGGAGGTTGTTAAACAAATATTGTCTATAATTTCCAAATGATTCGTACGTAACATGATGTGAATTCATTAAATAACTAATGCTAGCGTACGTAGATAATAAGATAATCGTAGGACAAAGGGTTAACCCTTTCGTTGCCACAGACGTATGCAAGCTTTCGAAAATTATAGCAACGAATCTACGAATATCATTCCGTTCAATCTATAATATTTCAAATATATAATATTTCTCTTGAAAAATTACATTACAATGTAAAATGCTTGGCACCGAATTTATTCGTGTTTCCGTTTGTTAAAGAGTGGAGACTGGCTAAGAGGAAGTGCATAGCTTTGAGGCTTGGGTACTTTGTGCTTATTTTGACAACGTATTAATTAGTTGACGGTAAATTCCACACTGCGAAGTTACGATGCGTGAGTCAAAGGATCGTCAAAGCGCAACGCGATGTCAATCTTCTCTCTCACAAAGGGAAGGTGCAGCTAAGTTTCGCATAGTTCGAATCCCTTTCGGCCTTTACAGGATGACTACGTGTAGCTCTACCTAATTAACCAACTATCGCGTCTGGTATGATTGTGCGCCTTCTTAACAAAGGACAAAGGTAACAGAAACGTAAGCAGCTTAAAAGTATTTAGCCAAGTCAAATTTTCTACTGTGCAGGCAAGTAATCATAGTGAAAGTGTTGTTAACGATAAACTTGTGAAAAGTCAGTCGATAGATTTCTGAAGTGAATCCTTTTCAATCGTGAAGTTACCTTAAACTTTTCTTGCATTCATTTACTCAATATATTCTACATTCAATCATTTCAATAGTAAGCACGCTTAGAATCTCCGAATTTATTTTTGTAATCTACTAACGTGTACAACTGTTTCTTATATCGTCATCTTTAGTGTTCACAGCAGTATTTCTAAATTTATATTTCCTTAATATTTTGCAGGCACTAATTGCAAAGTGTTGTCTAAAGTAACTCATTTTGACAAACGAGGACTCCTTGATATCTTACAAAATTTGAGACGAACAAAAATCAAAATATATTGATTCGGCGAGGCCCAAATGCAATATAGTTTGTACCAAATATTTTGCTTTATCGAAACAATAAATAACGAGTTGTGTTAGAGAACAGTTCTCATTGACTCACCCTAATACTATTTTAACCATTTGACTGCGAAAAGCGTATATGTACGCCCAACTGATTTTGTACAATGCAACATACATTAATTCCCTAATTTATCATTACGCCTATAAAACTATTTAGTTACGTTTAATTAATTAATGATTACAAATATTAGAGCTACATAAAATTGGCCATTTCATATGCAACGACCTAATGCATGACCGATAGTAGGAAATCAGGATTGGATCGGTGCTCAAAAAGGTGCTGTGTTTAATCAGCCGCGAGTTCCCTGACTAATCGGTGGTTACGCAAGAGAGGGAGGAACAAAGGGGTGGTCACGAGAGGGTGAGAATCGAACCGGTATTCGCGGCGTTGAGGTTTCCAGAGCACACGGCTGTTTATGCCTCCCGATCGTCGGTGGCTTTTGATTCTCCGGTTGACGTCACCCATTTGCACCCACAATTCGCGCGCCTACCAAAGATTCAGCCATCATTTCCCACAGATAAGGACTTATGCAACACCCCGTCTCTTTTAAAATACTTTTAAACCCCACTGTCAACCCTCTCTGTGTTTGCAACTTTACAGAGGAGTGAAAACAAACATCAAAACTACACGAGGCAACATTGTATTCGACGTAATTCACACGATTAAATCTTCTTTGCGAATTATGCAATATACAAGGTGCACTCTCGTGGTCCAGATAAAGTTAGAAAAAGAACGATAAGATGGTGCGTGTAACACACGTCTAGCAAAATGGACTTGGGTTACTCTGGTTCTCAGGTACAGAATTAAGAACAATAAATAACACACTTTGATTAAGAACCAACGATCTTGTAATGTTTTACATGCGAACGCTGGGACGTATGATGTATCTCATTAGGGTTAAAAGGGTTAAGAAGCTTGTTGCAATCTCAAGCAACCCTTAAACCCATCGCGTCTCGCTTATCAGCGTTTAAACAGTCAAAGTCGAACTCAGCCCCTATGAAACCATGCCGGTGTAAATTTTGTCGCTAAGTATAACGTTTAAAGGAAAAGCGGAAGCTGCCACGGTGGGCTAGAATTCGTCTACGAGTTGCAGAAGTATGGCGTCGCGGTGGCTCGGTATTTATTAGGCCGGCAGGAAGGACGATTGCAAAATGGTCCCCTCGGTTCTACTTCTTTACGATCCAAGTTACCGCGGTGTTTGGTGGCTGTAAACGTCGCCGGGCGGGAAAAACCGCGGCGTTACTTTAATTTCGACCCGAAGTTCGCCGGTCGTTACGACGGCGCAGTCGTAGCGCAACCGGAAGTGGCGAACGCCGCCTTTAATCTCGCGACTCGCGAGCTTTATTATCGGTCATGGAGAAGTCCCACTCGTTTCCGCTTTCACTGAAATACTTTCGGCGCCCGTTTACGCTTCTGCCACGCCCTATTTTTTTCCGCTGTGTCTTCAAGCTACGATTTCGTTGCGTCGAATTTTGGAGCTTGTTCGAATTTAACCCTCTAAGGACGGATATACGATGTGCGGCTCATAACTTCTTGTTACGATTAGTATAAAACTTAAACTGGATTAGTGTTTGTTTGAAATACAAAGAACTATTTCAGCTGCTTTTCGTTTCTCTTGAAAGTGGTGCATAAGTCCATTTATTCTCATTTCGAGATGTTTAAGGGTTGCATTTAATTTGATTTAAAGCTATTGGTAAATGTTAATAAATTCGGCTGCGGTATATAAGATGTAAACATGTATAATTTTATTCTCCGATAAAAATGGATAACACTGTTAAAGAAACAGAAGTTTCTCTTAGTTAGTTGCAAATGGACTATACTATTGTACTTTGTTCGATTCTCTTTAGTTTTAGTTATTTTTGTTAAATTATTTGTTTCCAAAATTGGACTTATACTACTTTAAAGAAAGCGACTCATTTATTGGCGATTATTGGATGCGTAGTTAGTCTTTATATTTTATAAAAAGTGAACTAAAGTAGTGGTATAATATATATACTATATACTTGAATATACACATGATAAAGTAGTGGTCTAGTATATATATAAGTAGAGGTAATTTGTTGAAATACAATTTTGAGAAATCTTTCGTTGAATTAGAAGAATCTGAATGGTTAATGGTATGGAGAATTTAAAGCGGGCTAACTTTAATAGCGTGTCGAATTTGAGGGAGGCGAATGAGTAGTGTTTTGAAGCTGGTAATCTAAGCTGGAGGGAAGATAATGATTTTTGTTTGCGGATGTTCCTCGCGCCGCTTCAATTTCCCATCTTAATTCCGCCTTAAGCCTTTTCATCTTTATCCCTCTTACGAAACAAAGTTTCGGCTTGAAGAAAGGAGCGTTGGGTACTTTAATACCGATTGTCGCAACTTCGCAGGGAGAAGATTTCGCTGAAGCTTATCCCAATCAGAACGATCGAATCCTCTGATTTCTGTAATTAAGTCTCGCTGCGATTGGATTTGCCATTCAAAATCAGAATACCAAGATTCCAGGCCTTCATCTATTTCAACTTTTACTGCAGCAAATTTCCATTCGATTCGAACGAAGAAAAATTGTATTTCTATTCGAATTTAGGAAGTACTTACTCCAATTTGATTTGGAATTGAGAATCAGAATACCAAAATTCCAAGTCTTCCTCTTCTTCTATTCTTACTAAAGAGAATTTGGCTTTGATTCAAATAAAGATGAATTTTATCCCCATTCAAACTTAGGAATTTCCTTACTGTAATCGAATTCAGAATTAAGAATCAGAATACCGAAATTCCAAGCCCTTACTTTCTTCAATTTTAACTAACATAAATTTTGGTCCGATTTAAGTGAAGAAGGATTGCATCCTCTTTCGAATTTAGGTACTACCTGCTGCAAGTGTAGTTGGAATTAAAAACCAGAATATCAAACAACCACACCTCTGTCTTCTTTTATCCTCACTGCAGTAAATCTTTCTCTCATTTGAACGAACAAGAATTGCATCCCTGTTACCACATTTAAAGTTTGGAACAAAGAAGAATTGCATCCCCATTTGAATTTAGAATCTAGAAACTATCTGCTACAATTGAATATAAAACCAGGGTATCAAAATTTTAAATCCTCGTGTCCCCCTTAATTTCTACTAAAGCAAATTTTGCTGCAATTTAAACAAAGAATAATCGCATCCTCATTTAAATTCACAAACTATTTGCACCAATCAGTCTCAAAATTAAATACCAGAGTATCCAAACTTTCGAACCCTCATATTCTTCAATCTCCTTCAACGTAAATTCCTCTTCAACCCCTCGAAAGAAAACTCGCGACCCCGTACATGCATACATATACTCGAGTGTAGCAGTGAAAAGAGAAAAGGTCGTCGTTGCATATGTAAACTAAAAGTGTGCGCTCCGGTGCTCGCGACGTGTCGACAAGCTAGTCATGAAGTTATTTATCGGGTTACGTATGCACGGAATGGCCCATTTTCGTTTGCATTCTTTTATTTCGCAAGAATCTTCGAGCCAACAAAGAATGTCTCGCTGTGCCAAGCCCGACAACACGCAAGAGGTAATTTTTTAACAGTTCCCCGGTTGCTAGGCGACCACCAAACCAAGCCTCTTTTTTCTATTTATTTATTTACCATCACATCCCTCTCACAATTGAATTTTATAAACGTTACAGATTTATAGATAAATTGAACGATTTTTAAGACTGGATTATTCTTTCACAGTTGAATTTTATCAGGTTACAAAGAATTAGAAGGATTTTTCAAATTTAATTATTCCCCTCCATAATTAAATTATAGAAATTTGTTGAGATTGCATTATTCCTTCTAGGATATTAGTGACCACAATTACAATAAACAATTATCGTATATATGGTTATATCATTAAAATATATTGTTTGCATACATCTACAGTACATATAAATCTCTGTGGTGATTTTATATTTGGTCAAGTAGGGTTATTTCTTTTTAAGAAACTTAAGGTCTTGTTACACTGCTCCTTGTTATCAAGGAGATGTTGAACACTGCCAGATATATTTAACTTCTTTCTTGTGTTTCCGTATTTTCAGCAATGGCAAAGTATGTGCTCTATGGCGATGATCACCATACGGTATCACAACGATCACAGGTATTACTTGTTCTTGTTTTATAATGAGATGGGAGTGTGTAAGTCTTGTATATCCTATTCGAAGTCTATTTAACGCTAACTTTAAATGACTGGCCTTATAATATTTCATTTAAAATTCTACATTCATCATTACTTCTTTCGTTCGTTTAACATTATGAAAATTTTTATATCGTCCAATCAATAAGTTTTCCAGCTTCAACTTCGTGTATGTTTCTCCTGATGTCATATAGAAGTGTGTATCGTTTTTTCCATCAATTATTCCATTCCTCTTTTATTAATTTATTAACATGCTCCTTATATATATATATATATATCGTATCATCATTCGTTGTAGTCTCCTCGAAGCCCAGATTCTTATTATTCATTTCCACGTCACTCTGCCAGCGAATTGCACCCATGAACCAAACCTATCCGTGTGAACCGAGGCCTGACGAATCGTACTCGTTCGGATGGAAAATCCTGGCCTCCTCCGGGAGGGGATTAATGTCGTCTGGCCAGTTTCTCGTTTCTACCGAAGAAAACCGCGGCAAGGCAGCTGTGTTCGTTGCTTCGCCTGCAACTTCCGCGTAATTACCTCGACTTCGATTCGCCGATGGGGAAACTTACGCGGAATGTTCTGATTTCGTTCGAAACTTCGCTTTGCATTCGCGGCGGCGGCTATTTTTAAGCGTTTAAGGCGATACCTGCGGCAATCCTCTGACTGGTAATTAGGACGTCGAGCGAGCAGCATCCTTCAACGTCTTGCGTCTCCGCAACTTCAGTTTGCTGTACTTGGGTGTTGCTTAGGCTCGCCGCAAGCATCCTCGTTTAGTAAAGGAGCTCGCAAAGCGATGCCTCGAATTGTGAGAGACAATTGAGGTATAGCTATGTTAAATCCTTTATTGGGGAAGATTAGGCGGAAAATTGGAGTAATTTTTAAAAACAACGAATCATGGTAGAATGTAGAATGTTCAATTATCCAAATACCTATTTTTTGGAATTATTCGTCGATTATCTAAATAATATTGACGGCAAATGAAATCTATCTAATTTTTCTCCGCGTTCTAAACAAATATGGCAATCGATAACCATAATTATGTGCGACTCCTGTCTCATCTCAATTTATTACCGCTTGACAAACGTCGTATCGTACTTGGACTTCATTTCGCTTGCAATGTAATTAATGGTATTGTTACGTGTTCTCACGTTACCACGTCGTTCGCAGATATTCGACACCAAACTCTTATATTAGAGTAAGCTCATATTACGCTATACGGTATTAACAATGGTCTCAACTCGATTCTAAAAAAGTGTCAACGCGTATTGTAAATCCATCGACTTCTTTTCCACTCCCGCTAGCTTTAAATCTCACGTGCTACGTTGTTTTAATCCTTACGATTAATCTTAATTTTGTTATTCTTTGTACTCTAAAGGGTTTACCCCCGTTAATAAATAAATAAATAAATAAAACTATTATTCACTTTACCATAACCGTAACAAGGAATCACAGTTCGTGTTACGTACGGATGCCATCGTTAAGAGGTTAACATGTGCATCAGCAGGAGGTTCGCTTGATTCTCGCGCAAAGAGGCCGAAACGGGATAGCGGGCGAATTCCCATGAGAATTACCGCTTATGCTGTCCGTAATTTAGCCGTCGCGATTGGTGGAAGGCTCGCGTTGCCTTTGTCGTGGCGCTCGTAATAAGGAACTTAATATCTTCTGTCAAAGTACCCGAGGGAAATGAGCGCGTCACGGCTTTGCCGAAGGAGCACAGAAAAAAGAGGCGGACTCCACCCGGGGGGATTGGTAGCGCGCAAAAGGGGGACGAAGGGGTGCACGCGAGATTGCAATTTAATCAATCCGTTCTACGGGGATTGTGTGCAGCGCCCCGTTCGACGACGACAACGGCCACTGTGTGTTCGATCTACCAGGGCAACGTTTCACCAGGCCTCCGTGTAAAGTGTCAAAGAAGGCGACGACGGCGTCGCTGCGCGCATCGTCGATTAGTGTGCTCGTTTATCGACCATCCGATCGATCGGGCTATATTCAGCGCGAGGGTTGTCTCGCCTCGGCTGCGATGAATTTCACGCGCGCACTCTGCACACGCACACGCACAGCTCTTCGTTACGTGGGCGACGCGCGTTGTGTCGTGTCGTGTCGTGTCGTGTTGGGTTCATTAATCGCCGAGGCGTTCGAAGCTTTGAAATCTGGAGACGAGGAGGTATGGGAAATGGAGGCGAAACGCGCGGAGGTTCGATTGTCTTGATCCTTGTGGCCTCCGTGTACGAGAGACGTGTAAACAGGATCTGGTGTAATTACGAGGCGACGCGGCTGGAATTATTGCGTTTCACTCGGAGAAATTATTGCTGCCGTGCTTCCTGTACGATCTTAATGATGCTTAGGGGTTTTTTGGGATTGGGAAATTACACAGGAGGCACTTTTTGTGGAGGTCTTCGATGTGGTTTAGATTGCAACGTTCTATGAGCGTTTTGTATGCTGCGTTTAGAAAGAATCAATTCGGTATAAATATAGGTTTATACTGTATTAACACTAGGTTTACGGACACCGATTATATAATTTGACCGGTGTTTGGGAAAATAGGTACGCTGTATCGAAATATTCGAAATTAGAAGATTAAGAGTGTAGGGCATGCATTAGGATACGTATTCGTATCATTACATTAATTAAAGCCAACATAAATTACTGAATGATAATATTTACGAGCTCTGTATCTTTAAGCATGAAATATACAATCCCTCAAATTGACACAATTCCATAAATGTGGTGTTAAAGAAAAGAAATGAAAATCGTCGTTGATAGGTATACTCACTTCATAGCGTAAGGTTCTAAACAGGAGTGTTTCATTTGATGCGTTGTGAACTTTGGAAGTACATAGAAATATATGCTTATAAATCTTGGAGTAGAAAACGCGTCGAATAGAAAGCTTGTAAATGCCAGCGATTTGCTAAGTGTTTTGTACGCAGCACACGAATTAATTCGATCGCAATAATCATTGTTAAGCAGACACAGATTCTGTTAAAAGGGTAAATACTACCTAGATTTGTAAGAAGGAGGTACGAACAGGAAATAAGAAGAAGAAGAACAGCGTGCATACAAATATGAACATGAGTATTGTAAATGTGATAAATAATCTAAGCTAGTACATTAAAGAATGAAACGCTATAAGTCAGTTTAACACCAAACGGTGTAAGATACAGAATCCAAAAACGTTGTACAATGTATGGATGGAGAGAATAAATTATTATTACTATTATAGTACCTAGATTTGTAAATTAACCTGAAAGTCTAAATAATGAAGGACGTATAGAAGGTCGGAGGGAAGTATTGAAGTTTAAAAGGGACATTGCTAGAGGACTTTTGGTACGTTCGTGTGTACGACGTTTCATAGAAAGCAGAATTTTAATCTGGTTCTAGTTTAGCGTGCTCTGTGCTCCGCAACTTTTTTTATCAAAAGTCGTCGAGTTAACGAAGATACGATGTCAAAGGAGGCAGCATGCATCAAAGGGGTGGTGAAATCCGAAAGGATGTAGAAGTTCGCCACAGAGACATATTATTACGCAACGACAAAACAACAAGCGTGGCAAACCAACGTTGCGAGAGGATGTTTGCGAGAAAAATGGTGAAAAGAAACTAGAAATGCCTCTAATTTGGAAAGTTGAAGTTTGTAAACCTTACAAGGGATAAGAGCAGCAACTCAACATCGGTATTATATTAGCAAACCGATTCTAAAACTGATGTAATACCTGTAGCGAAGGGGTTCCGGTCAAACGTGACAATATCAAATTACCTAAATCCAATACCTAATTACCTAACTAACTAATACTTTCAAGTATATTCGAATCTTGATCGATTAGATTCGAAACTTTTATGAGTAGTATATCAGAAATTCTCTAATATTCCTAATCATTATTTGTGTTACTTTTAATAGGAATCAAAATTTAAAATAGACTCGGATTTCTAAATACATATTGAACTTGACCTCATCCATAAATCTCAGCATTTTCAGTTGCTTCCATATCATTGTATTTGACCAAAACCTTTTTGCTAGCAGTAGTATAACATTACGACATCATAACAATATTTCTGTATTTTGATTAGTCTTGAGGGTTGCGAAGATATAACCAAAAAATATCGACGGAATATCGATATTTCGCCTACTGCTATGAACCTCTGAATAAGAGTCGAACGCGAGTTCCTTTGCCCTCGACTTCGAACGCTTTATGTATTTCGTTTCACCGGTGGTCGATGGTTAACGATGCATGGCGCACTCTCGCCAACTCCTCCAGTTTGCCGGGGTCTCGTTCACGAGCAAGGGACGATCGGAGACTCGCAAATGAGACCACTGGGAGTCCCTCGAAATAGATTAGTCAGCGATGCGCGGCCGCGATTGCTTTTCTTCCACGCGGGGGCAAACTTTGCCGTCGTAACACGCGTCCTCTAGGTGAATACCTAATGGCAATGCAATTTACGATCCCCCGCCACCACCCTTATCTTTCCTGCATGCACGCGTGCATTATGCACGAAGGAATCGCGCATCACGACTGATTCCCCGCGGGCATCCTGGCCCACCGACCCACTTCGATTTTAACCCTCCCGTTTCGCGCCTATTTCCGCGATCGTCGAGCATCGATTGTTGAAGCCTATCCAAATCATCCCCCATCATCCCTTAGCCGTGGTTCGAGGAGGAAAAGCGGTAACGAGAAGGGAGAAGAAGGATTATTCGCTGCAATGGTTAAGGGAAAGCTTCCAAAAATGGGTTTGAGGAAATTTATGTTGGTGGTTCATCCCATTGTCTTATATCGACGAGTGTGACTCGTAGTAAAGTAAAAATTACATCGTTGGTATCACGATACTTTCGTTAAACTATTTAAATAGATGAAAGATAAATTTCGGATTGATACATTTGAGGATTGTGGTTATATACGACGAATAGTGTCTGTGTTTGTGACAAATTGTAATTTCATCTTCAACTGTATTATTAAACAGTAAGAGGTGTAGTATTTGAATATTTTGAATGTCACGCATTACGAAAGCAGTAATAAATTAGGTGAAACTTTCCAACAGGTGAAAAATAAGTAGACAAGGGATTAACACTATTTTTACTATTTTTATTTTGTGAGAACCTGATTTATCAGAAGTTAAACGAGAGGCTAAATGACTCCTTCGCATTCAGGTGCAGATAACTATGGAAATGAATGTTCGAAATAATAGAAAATAATTTTTAATCGATTTGATTTAAGTTACAAAGAGCTAAACTTGTTACATGGTTTCTTATCAACCCCCATACGATAAAAGAACAAAAGAAGACTTTGAAGAAATTCAAGAGCAATCATCGTCTAGTAATAAAACTCTCCACAATTCCAAGTATTTTCACACTATTTTAAAAGCTTTGAAAACTTTCCACGGATAATCCACCGTTTCCCCGTTGCTAGCATTCGCTGCTATGCAAATCGTGCACGGTTTGATTATTCGCTGATAGAAAGCGGTTAATCTTTCAGCGGATAAATTATTCCAATCCCCCCCCCCCCCCTGCTACGGTTTCTCCTAAACGTTCGAAAAACGAGGTGCAACGAGCTCGAAACGTCCAGAGCGCATTAATGAGTTCGTTAAACGGCCATTAAAGTAGCTTTGTGACGGTGACGGAGGAAGGGTCCGATAAAACTCTCCTAATTATTACATACTTAACGCGCTCGAGCGTCCTTTCCGACGCTGATGACAAAAGGATAGCCTCTTTGCATTTCGCCCCCTCTGCGAGCAGCCAGGGGTGAAAAGCGGCTCCTAAAAATGAATTCCCCACCGGAGGAAAGAGGAAATTTTGCGGAAACAACGAGCGGCGAAAACAATTTTAACGGGGTGGAGTGATCGTTTAACTTTTCGCGCGATGAGTTCCCCTCTCTATTTGTGGAATTTTCAAGGGGGAAGCGCGATCGTTGGGGGACGAAAGGAGGACGTTGAAAGCAATTTTCGTTCACGCAATTTGCGTAAGTCTCCCATCTCTCTCTCTCTCTCTCTTTACGTCTCTTTCTCTCTCTGTATAACTCTTCCCCTTTTCATTTCTCTCTCTCTCCTTTTTCTCTCTTTATCTCTGTTCCTCTATCGTTCTCTTCTATCGTCGACGCGATCGCAAGCACCATTTTTATCCCCCTTTCGCCGTTTATAATGGTAAATTAATCGCGGGGCAATTTCCTCTTCGGATACTCGCTTTGTTTCATCCATTATTCACCGGGGTGATGCTTCGATCGGCGGGAATAATTCTCTTCCGATCTCCACGCGAACCGTACGCTTTTTTTTTTTTTTTTTTTTGGAACAAGAAACCGGAAGCGCTCCCCCCCCCCCCGTGTACTTTTCTCGCTATTTAAGTCAATTCAATTGGAGGAACGGGATTCGGTGAAAGAGGATACGCAACGCGAAGCTAAGAGGGTGACTCGCCCTTTTGCATCGTTCGAGGGAAAAACGTTAACGACTTTCCTGTCCAACGATTTCCCTTTCTTGCACGCGATTCACCGACGGTAAACACTTTTAATCCGAACCAATGACAGTTCTAATGACAGTCGGCTTCTATAAGGCTTTTCATCGATGCGAACGTTTAGTCGGTGCATTTGAATAAGCTGCTTGTGGCTCGTTCACGGTATCCTGTCGAGTTCGCTGTGCAAAAGTGACCAGAGGTGAATCGCGAAATCGGTTCTTCTTTGTTTCTTTGTTTTCGAAACTTCTTAATATTCCTTCAAGCTTGACGAGTCTTTAGCAATCGTAGTTACTGTTTAGATTTATATAAATTATTAACCCCATGGCACGTTACACTTCTGATGCACAGTTTATGGTCCAACTACAACAACAATATACCGTATGCTTTAATAAACTTTAACGTTAATTCCAATTACAACTTGAATTCGTAAGAACGAAGACTATTAACCAAAAACTACGTACAACATTGTAGTACACGATCCTTTTGTACAACCCCTAAGCTTGCAATACGAAAGCTAAGATTAAAATTCAAATTAAATTTTACCTTTGGTAATATTTGTTTTTGTCCAATCTGCGCTATAAATCACATAACGAATGCGACTCGTTATTCTAGGCTAATGAATTGAATCGTGCGATTCCTAAGCTCGTGTCTAAAACATTAGCATTCGACCACGATTATTTTCGCGGTTAAAAGCCGTGGAATCGCAACGGAATGATGAAGAAGAGGAAAGTGGACGCGTTGAGAGATTCACCGACGATCGACGGGGGAAAGCTTTCGGTCGGAGTGTTTCCCTCGAAAGCGTTAACTTTATTGGATGGGCGAACAGGAAGCATGCAACGAGACCGACGAGTTCGGCGTTCGCATCAAACTTGGTAATTATGAAAGTTTCCGCGAGCATAGAATTCTTGGGCGGCAGGAAGCTTGAATCTTGAATTACTTCCGAGGTCTATGATGTTATCTTTTCCGCATCGCCGCTGAATGATCAACTATTTATATGCTCCCTTCTCCCTTTCCTCTTTGCTGCGCGCGGTCGAGGATTCAAACGATAGGATGACGCCAGCCGACTTGTAATTAACTTGTCGTACGATTGTGCTGCCGGGGAGAGGAAACCTTGAAATCTCGCGGCTGTGGCAAACCGGACCCGAGTCTACCGCTAATTTATTCCGATCTTCATCGTAATCTTAATCTTCGCCTTTAATCTAAAGTAGTTTCGCTCTTTCCGACTGCTGCTCTACGGACGTGCATCGCATGAGCAACTTGTTCTAGAGAATTTTATGGGCTATTTCCTAATACCGCGAACTTCCCTTTCGTCGGGGAAATAGAATAACGCTTGGAGGAAATGGAAATACCAAAGGCGTGGATTATCCCTTTGGGATACAATAACGAGTCACACTCGTGGGAAAAAATTATGGTTTGGTTGCGATAAAAATGCATCGTATCCTTGGATAAATTTCAATTTCAATTCTATCTGTGATTTCGGTTTGCAAGGCTGAGTACTGTAAGCATACATTGCCCATGATATTTCAGTATTTTGCATTCGTCGCGCTGTTAAAGTAACAAACAGCTGACATTACCGCAAGTATTCGTTGAAAAATTTGATTTAAAGCAATGGAATACAGGTACAGAAAATAGCTGCACAGAAATAAATTTAATCGTATGTTTCTGTGAAACATTCCCTTTTCAAACACGTTCTAAAATAAATCGCAAAAGAATGATTAATATCTGTAGAGTTATTTGAATTCGTCAAATTACCTTCAGTACTTCGCTTTACTCTTCGAGGTAAGAAAATATTCGAAAAATATCTGTGTTCACCTGTACAAAAGTAGATACTTCAAGCTTTAAAATGTGCCCAAGTTGATCGTCGTACGATGCTTCTTTACAAAGTTATAGCAGCTTAAAGATTGATACATTCTTTCATCGACATTTTTTCCATCCCTTAACTTTGCACACGGATGTATTCCAAGAGAAATCTTTAGGGTATCGGGAAGAGGACTCGATTAATTCGCGAAGGGGTTAGAATGTTCGCGTTAGGGTTTGCGTGTCAACGCGGGGATGTTTTCAGCATAGTTGGCCTAACTAGTTAACTGGATATTTAATCAGTGGTATCGTTAAGTGATCAAGCTTCGCGAACTTGTTAATCGCGTAAACTTTCGTCCAACTTCCTACATTTTCAACGCTAAGGGTTCTCAACGTGTAGCACCGTGCAATTTGCTGGATACAGTGGTGGGCAAAAATCTTAGGCCATCAATTAAACAATTGTGATATTTCGGAAGACATTTGCGAATTCTAATCGCGAAAAAACGGACCTCAAAGTACATTTAATTGTAATTCTAACTAAACGAAGCTAAATTAAACTAAATTGAATATAGTTACCCGTGCCTCAATCTCATTCCATTATTTCTTAAAAATTTAACTAGGGAAAAGAACTTATAGTTTGTTAAATTTTCATCTCTGTCGCCTAACTGCTTTTGTATTTACGTATTTTAGTATTAAGCTGTGTACGAATTATAATATACAACCCCATCGATGTACAATACGCCAATAAGAGTATGATTTTTCTTTCATGGGACCGGATTAATCAATTTCCCTTTATTTCTCACGGGGAAAGAATCGTTCGTAATAAGTCGAGGGATCTGTATTCCCGCATGCTTTCAAATATTCTTGGAACGTCGAGAGCGGAGCGCAGTTGCATTCATTGTGTGTATACGGATGGTCTTTGGAGAGGGCAGTGGCTCGTTTGCGGCATTGTAAAAGAGGGGAAGAGCTATTCCTATCAATTGACTCGACCGCCCTTTCGCAGGAAGCAACAACGTCGCGAGGAGTAATCGGTGCACCGCAATCGACGCTTCGAACCCTCGTTATTTTTATGCGAGAATGCTTTGCGAAACACGCGTTCCCCGTGGCCTGTGCATCGATTCACCCCATAAAAAGGCCACGCAGAACCGATCACCCATTCAGTTTTCGAGCCTGCTCGCGAGTCACGTAGCGGAGGCTGACCGACAAAGCGATATCGATTAGAGCAACGCTCCCGTAAGTACGTATCAGCTGTGGACGAGCGACTTTATCGAGAAACAGGTCGCCGTACTTCCTACCGAGCTCGTAAAAAAAGAATAATACTTGAATCGTTTGCTTCGTAAACCGATTCAGAATTGTACTTCCGTTTACGAGCCGCTGGATGCTTGGGTACTTTTTAATAAAACGCTCGCTCAATTAAATATTTAATAACGGGTTGAAAATCAGGTACGTACAATGCACTCTTCGACGTGAACGTTAGGTGTACTTTAACTGCTCTTTTTTGTTTGAATCGGTATTCTGTTTTGAACAAAATCGAATACGTATTCGTTATTGCGCTTTACGTGCAATTGCTGTTACTTAATAATGCCATTTCTTTCTTTCGAGGAAATTATAGGCGACTGTCTAAAGCTTTGATAAAGTATAATGCACGTAATATATAACACAGCATAAATTAACTTCCTAATTTACCATTGCATTGTGAAACTTAATGGTTTATTTTAACAGTTACATTTCATCTTTTCATACTTCAACTTAACTATTATATTTTGTAGATGTAAACCATCCGTGGATTTTCAATTATACCAAATTCGTCAAACAAAGGGTTGAGCAGCGTTGTATAGTCGAAGTCTGTGTAAAAACGTCTATGTTCGGTAACTAGTTTCCTTCGACTCGTGGGAAAACTATTTTATCGTTTCGTATCGCACTAGGATCTCTCTGTTGTTGACAGTTGAAGGAACATCATGCACAGACATGGGTACGGCGTCGAACAGTGACAACCCTTCAACGGTGGAACCGCTGCGAGGCCGATAAGCGGCGTTCTCTCGATCAGTAGAATAGTCGGTGCTATGTCAGGCACGCGCGAATGCGCCCATCGTCCTGGCGGAATGAATTATACGATTCCTGATCTCCTTCCACGATGCTTCGAGCTACATCCATAAACCATTTACGGTGTTTCGACGATCCGGCCACGGCCAACACACACACACATACACATACCACGCTGATTCTGCATTGTCGATTCAACGCACACGGCCAATTGATCAATCAATTCTCAACCATCGATAAACGGCGAATCATTCACTGGCGGCCAAATCAGAGGAGATGAAAAGTTTCAAATACTAGTGGCGTCCATTAACCCATTGATTGGCGAGCAATTTTTGGAAAATTAGCGCGGTTTGCAGGTTATTTTGTGGAAACCGTGTAAATACGGGTTTTAACCTTTAGACGATGTACGTGGGAAAACTTGGTGGACCCATCGGAGTATGGCTTATATTACGTAATCAGAACAACGTTATTTCGCGATCTATTCGATGTAAACGAATTTTACGGTGCTTCGTTGTTCGCCACTTAAACCACAGCTTTAAGGGAAACGGATCACCTCATTCAGGTGAATGTTAGAATAGTGTTGCGTATAGTACAGTCAAAGATAAGTAGAGTTTAGAGTCGCGTTTCGAATCCCTTTTCGCGCGACACGTAATGAACGACGCGTGTCTAATTGTAAGTTGGAAAAGCTATATTAGAAATAGAATGCGTGTATCATAGAATTAAGACTGCTAAATATTACCAAACGAACTCGGTTTATTTTGGTACTTTTACAATCGGCACTGAAACGGTTAAACCTCCATTTGCTCAATGCCACGACGATGAAACCGTGTCTCAAGAGGATTATCCTCGATGCAGGTAGGTTTGAAGGTCTAAAATTACGCAGAAGGTCGACGTTGAACAATCGAAACTGTACACACGCGAATCGTTTCACGGTTGAAGGATTGGCAGCGAAAAGAGCGTATCGATCACGGACTATCGATAAAAGGACGCAGCTATGCGGGTCAAATTTTCCATTTGGTTAATTATCTGGGCGATGACGATCTTCTTTTCCTCAGTTCGCGTCGACAATAACGTATTCTTGATAATAAGAGAGTAAAAACTAAGATGGAGTCTTGTTGCTCATTGCAACAATAGCAAATGGCTAACATTACGGAGTGCATAAGTTTGACTCGGAATTGCGAAACGAAATGACATTTTTTAAGCGAGGATATACTTTTACGAGGGTCTAAAGATCAATTCCTTTGTTCGCTTATTTAAACGCATAGAATATGAAGAACGTTTTGTAAAAATTTCATTAGATGTTTAAGTAAAATGTTAATATCTCGTTTAAAATATCGTAGCATCGATAATCGAAATGCCGATACGGTTAGTGTTAAATTATTCAATCAAACATGTAGCATACTTTCGACAGCTTTTAAACAATCCACAATGGAATTCCTTTCTAACAAAAGAAAATCTTAAATGAATTTACCGAATGGTTTTACCGTAACAAATTCTTAACTCTTTGTAGTCCAAGTAAAAATATTACTTTTTATAAGAATACAATAATCTACGAAAATGGAATGAATTCACTTAACTACAATTTCTAAGTCTTCTAGTCTTTCCCTAATTTCTAAGAAGGCAATTTTGATAAACATGAAACCTATGGCGAATATATTACTACCGCAAAGAGTTCAAAATGTCCTATTTCCTTCTTCCCTAAACGTACGCGTGCCCCCGCGACAAGAAAGAGTACCAAACCGGTTTTATTGCGGAATTATTGTCGCAAGAACGTGGAGTCGCAGAGATCAAAGACGCTCACGATTAAACGCTTTCCCGGGCAAAGTTGCAGGCACGCATTCACGCACACACGCGAGCCCTCCTTTGAAGAGCGGAAGACGAAAGCTCGGGTCCGGAAAGTCAGCGGTGAAACGCGAACTCGAAAAAAGAGAGAAAAATAATGTTAAGGACGGGGGAGGGAGGGAGATGGTTGGGTCGTGACAAAAGCGGGTTAATTTCGTAGCAGCGCGCGAACCATGTCGCGTGCAGTTGCGTCGCAGCGTGAATTCTGTTCCGTACCCGTGACTCGTCCACAATTTTTTCAAGCCCGTCGCGGCAGCGACATGCACCAGCACCCTTCACCCCTTCGCAAAACGCGGGACGCACACCGGTAACAAGCGTAAGCCCGAAGAGCTACACGATACGCGTTTGCAAATGGAGTGAACAACGCCGCGGGGAAATATTGAAAAAATCTTCCAGCCTAGATAGCCGATGTGCACACGCGTCAGCGGCAATCGTTGCGTCCGTGTGCATCTCCGCCGAGGAACACACCGTCTTACTTTTGCCTTTTTGTAGCGAGCAATTGTTGGTCGAGTATAATGGCACCTGTGCGAAATATTGTCGAAGTGGTTGAAAGGCAGGAGAAGCTTCGGTAGCCAAGATGAACAATGTGATTTTTGTTTTGCATTAAAAGTGTGCCAGCTGGATTTTTGCTTTTTTCGGCAAGGTACTTTGACGTTTGAAGAATAGCGGCGAAGAGTTTATGGGGGATTGGAGATCTTCTTTTGGTGGCTTAGCGTTTGTTAACGATTGCAATTTTTGAGAAAGATACTCTGATCTTTGAAAAGTATTGTTGAAGACTTTGGATGCAATGGAGATCTTCTTTTGGTAGCAGAGATGAAGATTAAGATTTTTGTTTTGTAATAAAAGATTACTTGCATTTTTGCCTCGTGGATGCTTGCAATTTTTGGTTATAGTGCTCTGATCTTTAAAACATATTGTTAGAGACCTTAATAGGATTGGGTCTATTTTTTCGTAGCTTGGCGTTAGTCAACTCTTGTGATTTTTGGGGAAGATACTCTGATCTTGAGAAAATAGTGTTAAAGAACTTAGGACGATTCAAGATCTTCTTTTGGTATCTTGGCATTTCTTATCGCTTGCAATTTTTGCGGGAAGGTATTCTGATGTAGAAAGGATAGTGTTGAAGACTTTGGACGAATCGGGGATCTTCGTTTGTCTATTTTTATAATGAAAATTTTGAAATAATTATTTTGTGTCTTCTTCTTCTTAATTACATTTTCTTATATATGTACACTTTACATAGCACTTAAGAGTTGTGTGGAATATGTAACCATATTAATTAAATTAAATTTTAATGTGTGTATTTAATGCCATGGTAAGTATTGCATGGCTCTTTATAATATATGAAAAACCGGAGAAACCCTTCCTATATACTATATTATCATTACATTATTGACTATCCTGAAAAAATTGCTGCTGTCTTTGGTTCTATTGCATAAATTTGGTTCTTCACGAACTTGGCAATCAATTTACGAATGTAAATGCAGCGATAAGCAATAATGCAAAGGGGTGGCAGAAGTGTTGGCAAAGCTGTCGTAAGGCAAACCCAGTGTTACTGGATCAGCTGTGGCCTTCCACGTTCAATCAAGTCCCGATGATTTCGAAATGAAATCACCAGCGGCAATTTTCCCTTGCAAGCTTGCCAACAGAAGCCCTAGCTACTGGAATACACAGCATCGATACTAAAAGCAGTGGCACGCAACCCTTCGCCAAATTTCATTACCGTTTCCTAGCAGCGAACGTTTGTTTCCCGTCTCTTCGACGTCTCCATTCCCCGAGATGTCTGCACAATAGTTCCACGTCAATATCTTCATAGTCTACGAGCCTCGAAGACGTTTCAACCTTTATTGCAATAAAATCTTCCATAGAGGTGGAGTATTTAGAAGATTTCCTCGATGAATATTCCACTTTTCGCGGAGGGTTGTTTGATTATTTTTTAAGTTGGTAATTGAGAAGTTTCTTCTTTACTTTTCTTACGCGAGGGGGCACTCTAGAAGCAGCCTCTATAAATATTGGAACTGGTCGAAGTTCGAACATACGATGGCTTTCCTGCCGGCGGCGGAAAAGTTTTCTAACGAGATGCATCGCCACGCTCTTTTCTCCGATGCCAGAAACAGCGGCGAAGAAGTGCAATGTACTGAATTTATTCCTATTTACGTGTGCAAAATAATTTACTCTCGTAACACGGTTGATTCGTTTCGCGTTTTGTTGAAATTGTAGGAGAAACCACTTATTATAAGCCGAAATATATTTGGATTCTAAAGAGAACTTAGAAATTGTTTATAGTTTCATGTACCTAAAGCAACTATAATTTTAAACGTATTTAACTTATCGTGACAACAAGCTAATGGCATAAAATGTAATGTAGAAGCTAAAGTCGATTTCAAAACTAAAGAGGCTGTAATAAATGTATACTACTACTATTAACCCTTTCAGTGTTTTACAGGCACATTAAAAAGTATAAATTGTTAAGTCAACAACGACATATGACCAACAAAAACTGTTTAGCACTTTAAAAAGCGGATTTCAAGATTGCTTGTATTTACTATCTCCCAATTTATATAAAAAAATACAGAATTTATATATCCCTTATCTAGTCATAAGTGTCATGCTACTTGCAACCAATTGCAATTACAGTGCATCATCGATTTAATCAACACTAAAAGACTTAAAATCCACGTCTGAATTTGTGAATAAGGAACCATCTGCTAAATTAGTTCCCAATAAAAAATAACACCGTACAGATTGCAGCGTATAGGAGTGAAATTTCCTGCTTAAAACAGCGAATAAACGTGTGGTAAAAATACAATTATTCTATTCGAAGCTTGAAACGATGCGAGATGATTGGCGGCTATGTAAAATGGAAGTGGATAAGACAGAGGATGAGTAAAATGGGAGCGTAAAAGTAGGAGGATACGAGGTTCGAGCAGAAGCGATTGCAGCAAGTAGTACGACCAGACGTTTGGTCAAACCCCCCGATTTTTATGTAGCGAAGTTCCAGCGAGATTTTATACGTCCATTTGAAATAGCACGAGACGCGATCGCCGGGGTTTATTGACTTGGGTAAAGCTTCCTGGGAGGGAGGGAAACGGTGTTCGTGAAATATTGCGATAACCTATCGGATTATCGATTTCTTAGCAACTCGAAGGGTGGAAAATTATGCCACTGTTGCTCCTCTCCTACTCCGAAATCCTCGCCTTAACGTTTTTACATAATTTTTGCAAATCCTCCAGCGTGTTCTACTTTCTCCTCTGCACCTAATTTTATATACACTCGACCTTCTTATGTGTACCACACGAGTTAAGCGTAAGTAGACTCTCTAAAATAGTACGCGTATATATTTAATTAAAACAAGTCTTACTTGCGAATTAATTCTTTGCAGTCTGTTGCTGAAATTTTAATTTCCCCAAATGTTTTATATTCTTTAGGGGCGATTTAATTTGCATTTCTTTTAACAGAAACTAAATTGAATGTAAGAAATAAATTATAGTGTTTTAGGATATAGGATGTACACCAATAAGTACACCGAGTTAACATATACGTCGCTCAAACATGTAAAATGTTCTATTGTGTTGAAATCGTATCATTGTTATTAATGGGTATCTTTTCCCTTTCAAATAAATAAACAAGTAAAATAAATAAAAAGTATAGTCTTACTAAAGTGTGCAAAAATCAGTGGTAAATCAGGCTATCAAATAAATCTAGAGTAAAGGGTTAATATTTAACCATTCTATCACTTATACAATTTTCTTTAAATATTAATTTTGGTAGCATTTATATCATATTATATGTGCCAAATTTAGACTCCCATTAAGAATTATACAAATATTCCCATTACTACTGAAGGGTCCTACAAAATTAACACGGTGATATTGATCCACCAATCTTAAGCTTTACTTGAACCTTTTTCGCGTAAAGGTTTAATAACGAACTATTCTATCGTTTATACAATCTTCTTCGCATCCCAATTTCAGTAGGATTTATAGTATACTTGCCAAATTTAGACTTCCATAAAGAATTGTAGAAACATTCTCATTATTCATGGAGCGTTTTACAAAATTAAACAAATTTTAAAGTTTGCTTTTTAAACTATAGTTGAACGTTTTTCGCAAAATCAAGGAACCGATGTCTCTTAATTTAGCGTCAACGAATAGTCCTAAGAGTTGAAGCTCAGAGTTGCAGCTGTGTGCGAGATTAATCTTGCAGCTGATGGTCGCGAGATCCTGCCAGCCTCGGAAGATCAAAATTCAAATTTGGGTCAATGGGCGCGACGCTCGTGCATACGCAATACGTACCGCGCAGAAGTATTGCCATCGAACGACACCGACATGTTGAACCTTCGTCGATCGTGATAACCAACGCAACTCACCCACGCATTCCGAACTTCTTCGCAAAATTAACTCCTTCCCCTTAACTTTTTTCGCGTTCATTTTAACAATCTTCCTTTAACCCCTTCGCTACGGCACTCTAAAATTAACAACATTCGTAACGCACAGATGGGGATTATTTTAATTATTACAAAAGCTGCACGGCTGTAAATATTTGCATATTTAACATAGCTAATTATGGTAGAATAAGTATAGAATATAATAAAAATGGTATTGCGTTATTGAAAACGAATGCATATATATTTTTACCAAACTATTGTCCAAATTTTGGGGACGTATACATAAGTCTTTAGTAGTGAAACGGTTAAGCTGTAAAACAGTGCTCTCCAATCCCTTTTTATATTTCTTTTGGAATTCGAAAGCTTGGAAATTCACACGCTTGTGTATCGAAAAGCTTGGCAATCCAAAAGTTTGGAAATTCGAACACGCTTGAGAATCCAAAAGCTTGGGAATTCGAACACGCTTGAGAATCCAAAAATTTGGGAACTCGACTGCTTAGAATTCTAAAGTCTTGGAAATTCAAATGCTTCGAAATACAAACGCAAATCAATCGTTCCTTAAAGCACGAAAATCTAAATATCCAAGTTCGACTTTGACCGCTTCTCTCCAACCCTAAAACTGTCAAACATCGCCCAAAACTCGTTACACGCGCCTATGTTTGCGTCTACGTCTACGCGTCTGCGTACCACAGATATTTTCAGCGGTCTCTTTTTACTTTGGAAAAAAACCTCTCGTGGGTTTTTGTTCTCCTGGCGCCGCGCGTCGGCAGCCTATTAACTTTTCGCAGTCGGCCGATGCGATGCTGCGACGGCGGTGAAATTTTTGTAAAATCGGGGGCTCGTCTGGCCTCCGCCTGGCCGACGAACGCCGGACCAGACGGATCGATATCGCGTGTTGTAGGCCGTGGGCAGTGTGCAACAAAACGTTTCACCGTTTCCCGATCGCTCAGAATCCCCGGCGAGAGTACATCACGGCCGATAGGTCGGCAAATTTTTTAATCGTTCGTTTGTTTATCGCGATACTTCGTAACGCGGCAATTTAGTTTTCGATGCACTCGTGTGTTGCACGGGTGTCGCGGCTCGCGGCACGCCAACCCACGCGTGCCGTCGAGTGCCGCCAGTTTTGATGGCGTGAAATCGATTTTACAACGCCCGTGAACAATTAACCAAGGCTACGTATGCGTGTTTGCGAGCCTCGAATTATCTAGCGAAGCACGGGCGCAAAAAAAGTACGGACCGCTGAAAACTATGGGCAAATAGCGAGCTATTGGAAAACTTTTTGCGCGCTATCCCCCCCCCCCCCCCCCGCTCCTACAACTCGAAATATTGTGAAATTCGTTGTGCAAATATGAAACGAGGGATTAATATAAAAAAAGTAGAGATTGTTACGGGATTGAAACTGAAGGGCGTATTGAGAATTTTTCGAGTGAAATTCACGTACGAACGTGAATGGTTTTGTATCCGCGAAAGAGTTGTGAGAGACTTTTGAACTTTTACTCATTTCAGTGCGTTCTCGAACTATCGTATGAGATTCGACGGGTGTGAAATTCATGTTCGTTCGAGCGCAAGTGACGTAAGTCAGCTTCTGATAGGAAAGAAGCGTGCAGGAAATACGGAAGCAACGAATATAATCGAGTCTCTTCCATTAACCCATTGAATACGGTGCGATGTTCGCGTAACAGCTACTGTTTCGCATTCGCATAATAAGCAATGCGCACGTGTTTCACGTATGCAAAATGGTTACTTGCAAATAAATTAAGCTGAAGTGTAAACTCATGAAATGTTACATTGCTGTTGTAGCGGACCTTCAAATATCGTTGCACAATGCTAAATTAACTAACGTTGTGTTACACTAAATCTACTATTCGACGTAGAATATACTAGTTGCATTTCTATAGAGAAATGTAATTGTAATTGCAACTGCATTATTAAACTTTAAGTCGATGTTTATCAAACGCAAATTGCGTGTGATATTTAAATTAGTTTGTATCCAATGCAGTATTGCAACGTTAAGTAAATAACGAATCTAAATTTCATAGCAATTGTAAAAGTTAATATGGCAAGGGATTAACTCTTTAATAGTAGAAGAGGTAGAAAATTATACATTTGTATACTATTAGCGTCTAATAAACACTTACATAATTTAATATACACGGTGGATACAAAAAGCTATGTTAAGTAATACGAACACTGCTAATTCTTACTTTACTCGTGTAGATTTTTACGTCAGCAAATTTGGTACTTCTAAGAGTTTAGTTTCAAAGTAAACTAAATCTTTAGAATAATGTAAGTTATGTTTCTCTATTTGCCTGTACTGATTCCGGCTATTTATCAGTAATTTTAATTTCGTGCAATAACGGGATTCGTCTCGTATATTAAATAAATAAATAAATGTTTCATTAAATATAAAATAAAATAGTTTCAATTAAAATAATCTGGTTCACAAATTGCCCTTATTATATAATATATATCAACATCCTCACCTACGCCTAAAAGTTAGCGCTTCAAAAAATCAGTTTTATATTTGCAAGATTTCTAGCTTAAAGCAAAGATTAAGAATAAGTAAATGTCCATAGTGAAGAGGATTGATTATGATTTTAGAAGAGAATGTAGGCCAATGCGTCAGCTTTGACGAAGCAAGCGTCTGCTACTTGTCAAGATTAATTTCCGCGATACACTGACATCGATCTGGTTTGTGATAAATGAGAAACGAAGAGCGAATCTTGCCTCTTGTATTGCCTTCATCCATGAAAGACGTCGCTGCTTCCGCGACTATTTAGTACACGTCACGTTTCCGGTTCGCTAAACTGTCGTGTTTCCCCGGAACATCCGATGCAAACAACGAATTCGAAGCGGCTGAATTTTCGCGAAGAAAAGAGAGCCCAGCTGTAATACTGCGAATACCCGATACGCGGCGAATGCAAAGATTCCCTTCGCGAATGAGGACAAAATATTTCTTGTTCAGATGAAGTAAATATTTCTACGTACCTAAATATTTTCTCGATTAATGTAGAAATCTTTGGAGATCAGAATTTGAGCTTCCTGCGTTACGTAGACTTCTATGTGTACGAAGAAAAAGAAGCTTCAGCTTTGAAGACGTCTTCATTGATTAACTCTTTCGCTAAGGGTGATTAAAAATTGAAAGAACTCTCGATGCATAAATGAGGGCAATTTTTATTAATTTTACGATTTTAAAAATCTAAAAAAAATACTAGCGTATTCCTTGAAGATTTCTCTATAAAATAAGCTTTCCTTTACTTTGATACGACTATTTAGTAACGTATAATATAATAATTTGGATATCCACGTTGCACTCGAGCGAAAGTTGATTCTGTACCTCGTCTGCGTTGGGACATCTTCTATAACAAAATTTCTTGCCTTTTAGTGGGACGATTTCGATGCGCCATGGCTTAAATTAAAGGGGAAAGTCCCAATAATATTATACTACAGCCTTTTACAACTAGTTCTTGCAGTTAATTTGTTATAAACAAATATATCGTGTTATGGTAGATGACTCAGACAGTAGCCGAAGAAAAATATTAATTTCTCAGCTCCTAGACGTTCGATTTTTATACTCCTTGGCACAAATTAAACCGCATGGTTCTAAAAATACTATCCTACAGCCTTTTGCAACTAGCGCTTGCAGTTCAGTTGTTATAAACAAATATAGAAGCCGAGAACTTGGATATGCAAATTATTATAATATACGTTATCAGATAGTCGTATCAAAGGAAAGGAAAGATTATTTTGTCGAGAAAACTTCAAGGAATACGATAGTATTTTTTTCGGATTTTTAAAACCTTGTCACATTTCTTTTACATTCATCGAACTATTATTGTAACCTTCAGCATTGATTACGTTGATGTATTATCTACTCAATTCTTTAATTTCGAGTTAAATCTAATTCGAACCTAGTCGCAATTATTCGAGGTTAATTAAAAAGGGTATCGAAAAGCAATCACGATCTAATATACGACTTAATGCATCAGACCGCTATAGTAAAGCTAAATTTAACGCAAACTTAGACAAGATCTAACTCAGAATGCAGACCTAGATCACAAACCCATTCGAATCTAACGCCACGTTTATCCCTAGATCAAACCTAATCTGAATTTAATCCAAATCTAATCCATATGTAATACAGACCTAGCCTGGACTCAGATTCAACCTAGATTTTCATTCCTCCACGTCACGTAGCACAAAATTACTCCGCCACCAGCTTCGAATTACTAATATTTACAATAATTATTTCTCTCAAGATTCGCCTGCGAGGCAATTTCATTATTCTATATAATTATAATCCTAACGTTTAGTCGTATCAAGTATATTAACTATTGTATATTATATGGTTTATAGATCAGCATGTTAGCCCGTTGCTAAATAAATAAATACAAATGTCAGCGCGGGATAATTTCTACAGAAATTAACGAGGCAACTTAAGGAAAAGAAGCCACGGGAGAATATGAAACGAGACAATCGATTCGAGCGAATGGAATAAATCCCAGGCGGGTCACTTTTGCCGGGGAACTCCGGCTAATTCCAATGCATCATGATGAGCACCTTGCCGATTGGGGATGGCACGATAATTCGATAGAATATTACTTGGGAAAGTTGTAGCCGGGACGTCGAGTCGCGTCGCGTCGCGGCGAGGGATCAAATCCAATATTCGAAATTACTTTTAGGCTCGAAAAGTTTCCGCACTAATTCGCCCTACCGAACTTTCCAGCTTCTTCAGAGGCACGTATAACTGTACAGTTCGGGCAAAAAGTATTGGTAGCCATACTTTTCAGCGAGACGGTTTCTTTAAACAGTTCGTAGATTTCATTGCTATGATGGCGACGAAAGGGTTAAGTGTAATTACTTTGCGAACGAATTGAATTGTTAATCCATTTTCGTTCAAAACGAATTGATCCACTGTTAAGGAAAATACAAATTGAATGAAATAAAGTCAGTAGCGTGTCGATATTTATCGTAGCTATTGTATATTTGCTATTGCAATTGTATGTGTATACATTTTTCATGTTTTTGTTCCAACAGAGAAGAATATTAAATATGACTAAATAATATATGTTCCTAGGTGTAGCGAAGCATGTTTAATCATTCTCAACTTCTGTAATACCACGCCATAAGTCTTCTAAATGTTTAACACACCTTCCACCCCCACATTTCAACCCCCACAAAGCAAACTCTCTGAAGTGGAAAGTCGTAGGTGTAGCTAAAAATATTTAATCCCTCTAAATTTTTATAATACTAAGCTATAGATCTTCCAAATATTCGACACAGCTTCCATCCCCATATTTCGACCCCCACAAAACAGATCCGAAGTGGAATAATATTTAATTGATCTTAATTTTCATAATACTAAGCTTTAAACCATCCAAATATTCTATACATCTTCCACCCTCGCGTTTCAACCCCTATTAAGTAGATTTAAAGTGGGAGAATATCTAATTACTCTCAATTTTTATAATACTAAGCCATAAACCTCCCAAATATTCAATACACCTCTCACCTCTACATTTGAACCCCTACAAAACAGATCTGAAGTGAAACGATTTTTAACTACTTCTAATTTTGATAATACTAAGCCTCAAATCTTTGTAATATTCGATAAAGCTTCCACCCCCACATTTCAACCCCTACTGAACAAATTTAAACTGGAAAAATATTTGATTATCCTAGTTTTTATAATATCAGGCTTTAAACCTTCCAAATATTCAATACAACTTCCATCCCCATATTTTAACCCCGATAAAATACATCCGAAGTCTGACAATATGTAATTATTCTCAATTTTTAAAATACCAAGCCATAACCCTTCCAAATATTCGATATAACTTCCACCCCCACATTTTAACCCACAAAAAACAGATCTGAAGCGAAAGAATATTTAATTACTCCTAATTTTCATAATACTAAGCCATAAACCTTCCAAATATTCGATACAACTTCCATCCTCATATTTCAACCCCTACAAAACAAACCTAAAGTCTAACAATATTTAATTATCCTTAACTTTTATAACGCTGCGCCACGAGTCTTCCAATTTTTCTTAACCATACCTAAAAATATTTACCTACTCCCAATTCTTACAACCTTACCCCATAAGTCTCCCAAACATTCGATACACATTCCACCCCCACGTTTCAGCCGCCATAAAACATCCCCTAATCCGAAGAATAATTGTCAGATTCCCCTTCGCCAAGCTTAGGCAGCAATTTTCCAAGCAAAGACACCCTCCTGCAACCTTGTCAGCAACCCTATTTGGTTTAGGTTGGCCGCGAGTAGGGTGTCGAAGGGGGGAGTGGAGGATGAAAAGTAAGAACCGGAAGCAAGAGGCAGTCGCTAAACAGTAGGCGGCAGACCGGACCGCTTGTTACGCCAACTTCCGGCATTATCTAAATTGCTTTGTACTCGGCCGTGCAGAAATTATAGCCAGATATCGCCGAGTTCCGACATTACCGCGCCACCCTCTATGGAATCTCATTCTCGAACGATAAAGACGCGTCCAATTTCATCCTGACTCGTTGCGAAAGATCCGGGATTCGTCCGAAGTGGTGCATTTCGGGTATCAGTTACATTGTTGAACCTTCTCCCAAGATAATGCCACGGAATCGTTTAGCTTCCGGCGGATAATTGCAACGATTTTACGGACAGGACCCCCGGAATTCCTTAATTAGCGTTACTCGAACACGCATAGTTGATTCCACGACTTTACGGCGTGGACCAAACATGATCTTTTGGTTTTGAGAGAAGTGGAGAACTTGCATCGTGACTGGTTTAATTAGCATCGACGAGTCTTTGCGATAATTATTGGAATCTTTGGGTTGAATAGAAAGTTCATGGCAATTTTAACTAACGAACGCAAAATGCATATAGTATAACAACAATTGTAGCGCTTATTTTGGAAGATGCGAGCAATTGGTTATTTATGTCCCACGTCTCCATTTATATTTCCAAAAACACGAATTTGTACAAGAATCCACTATCTGCTAATTAATTTCTCCTAATATTCAGCCTATCGATAACTTCGCAACTTATTAATCTATAATCAACGTTCTAAGGTGTTCCAAAACCTACTTTATCCAAGCCCTAATTTCCCATATCTGCGTCAATAATAAACTCGTAACTTATAGATCTAAAATAAAAGTACTAACACGTTCCAAAACCTACTTCGTCCAACAAATAATTCCCCATATCTTCGTAAATAATAAACTAACTCTCGCCATATTTAATTTTATACACCAAAACCTTTCCTCTCCCAAATCTCATTATCAAATGTCAAAAAACCCGTACGAATATAAACCCAGCAATTAACTATTTCTAAACGTGTCTTATTGCGCATGTGCCCATAATTACAAAAGTGGTCTAAGTGATATATTTCTTGTTTCGAGATATATAGACCATTTCCACGATTAACGCTAAATGAATTCCATATAATGTAGAACGAACAAGCACCATCTAACGGTTCATTTTTGACAACGTGGCAAAAATTACATTGAATTAATTCAGTTCAAAATAATGTGATGTGAAATAACTGATAAACTCATTTCCTTTAAATTTCTACTTTCAGACCACTTTCGTAATTACGGGCACATATCTTCTTTCGCACCAGAAGCCATAATTCTCTTCTTACCGTCGTCTTAAACGTGTGCATCGATCGCAGCTCGTCAAGCCGATCCTCGAAGAATTACCATAGGGACCGTCCCACGGAACAAGCACCAGATAGGAAAAGATCGAACGGTTGAGTCGGCTGAAAGGAACGACCCGAAGAACCGAGATGGTAGACAAAAACGCGGCGGAAAAGTAGAAAGAGCTAGGATGAAAGATGGTCGAAGGGGGGTGACGAGGAGGCGCTAAGGCAATATCACAGTCGACTAGCACGGCCCGAGCCGGCATACTAAGCGGGTCGGAGTGATTTTTAAAACAGAAGACGGGACGCCCGCGGGAATCTTAAATAACCGTCGCGTCGCGAGCCGGCGAAGAAGAGGGAAGAGAAAAGAAATGGCGCGACGGGAGCGCGGAGGAATATTCGAGCGAACGGCCGCGACGGGGAGAGTGACAGGCCGGGAAATTGGGAAATTGAACCCCCGGACCCCTTTCCTAGAAAGCTATTCGAGATACCGGAGCCTCTTCCGCATCGCTTGCTCCTCGATCTTCCCCGTGTACTTCGACCGTGGGATTATTTCCAATGGTATTACTATTCCTCTCTATGCGCCTCGGCTTCCGGTTGGTAGCTGGGTACTCGTTCGCTCGATTAAAGGGTGCTTTAGACGGTGTTTCGCGCGTTCTTTATCGGTTGGAATAAAGCGCGGGTTGGGTTAGTATTTTCTCTTTGCTTTACGGAGTCGCGAGTTACTTCTGTGTGTTTTTTTTTTTTTTTTTTTTTTTTTTTGGTGTGATTTAGGATTGGACTGGCGGATTTTTGTGCGTTTATTAGAAAGTTGAATCGGTGGAATGGAACGTAATGTATGTGACACATAGAAATATACATGACCCAATATATTTCGTAGTATTTAAAGCGTGAAGTTAGATTTTAACTAGGTTGCATTTTGTTTGGGGGTTATTGCAAAAATATGAATTTGCGTAAACGTCCACAGTCTCTTTACGAACGTTTCATAAATGTATTCAAATCCGCGGTCTAATCATTGGAAAATAACGAATCACTTTTTATTCGTACAAATTTTCATTCGAATAATTTTATGTCGAATGGAATTGTTAGTATTAATACTTCGTTATTCGAAATCAAATTTACCCAACTTTGAAAATGATACAAATACAACAGTTACGCTATACGATTCGCTAAAAGTTTCGAATGATATATTTGATTATTCTGAATTTTAATGGCTTCGAATTTCCACCGACATATTAATATCTTGAAAACACGTACGAGTTTCAAATTTAATTAGCTTGAAAACATGAGTTGCCTATAATTGCTTCAAGCTTAAGTTACTCTTCTCCGTTTTACGATTATCCGATTACATTTGATTGCTCTCCATTTCAGTGGTCTCGAATTTGCACTAACGTGATATTTTAAAAACACGTACAAGTTTGAAATTTAATTAGCTTGATGAACGTCCAATTAAACATGAGCTGCCCATAATTGTTTCAAGCTTAAGTTACGCTTCTCCGTTTCACGATTATCCGAATACATTTGGTCGTTTTATATTTCACTATTCTTTACGAAGATACACGTATAAATTTGAAGTTTGTCCGGGTCGCAAAGGGCAGAGATAAACACGGGTTACGAGATGCTTCTATATTTGAATCAACTTTGAGTTAGGTCTAAGCCCGGATAAGCTTTACGGGGCTCTCTACCATTAACTCGGAAATATTTATTCCAGCTACGGATTGTGCGGAAAAAATTTTTTGCACGATTTGGAAAAAATTCGTGCAGCGCGTATTGGACACAGTTGGCGAGCAGCGCGGTGGAAATTTTAAATATCGCCGATGAAACTATGGAGGAAGCAAAGCTGACATGGTGAAATGATGGTTAAGAATTCAAAACAGGGAGAAATATACGGAAACGCGGGTACGTGGCTATAAAATACGAGGGAAGCGCGGTCCAACTGAAAAATGATGCATCCGAAAGTATGAAAAATTCCTAGTTTCGAGGGAGTTGCAATACAATTTACGGGGCACGAAATTTGAAAAGTTAATGTTTCCACGTCGTCGAGCGAAAATGTTTGAAAATCCGTCGGCAAAGCCGGGCTAGAAAAACAACACCGGTTGGGCAAGTGAAAATTTCAGAAAGTTCCTTCGGGCTCGTTAAAAAAGAATTCTCCGTTCCCGATTCGCATTTTCCAACCACGATAATTAGTGATGTCTCCTCGAAAATTTCAGCTAATGACGATCAACTCCGACAACTCTCGTCGCTGTGTCAAGATTTTATCACGCGTGCCATTGGCAGTTGCGAGAATTCGACCTAAAAACCTCTAAAGCCTCTAGAAACATAAAAATCTAAGTCTAATGCTAATTATTATAATTATGTATAAAACTACGTATACATATGTACTTATGTGTATGTTATATAATACTTGTATACTTATATTATATATAATTATACCTATAAGTTACTTTCGAATGTTTCGCAGATTTTGCTACGAATTCTTTCGACATTCTAATATTTGTGAAATATATTTCAAATCTATTGTTGGCGATAGCAAACTGCTTCCATATAATTAATATATTTTTTCTACATGTAAAAAGAAAAAATATATATTCTGATATAATCCTAATAATACACTTTGTCCATTAAATAAACAAATAAATGAATAAACTTTCCGCTATTTCAGGCATTCAAAAATTGGCTGAGAAATATTTAACCCTTTGCACTGAGCTGTTTCCTCTATGGACGCATTCAAAATTCATTTCGTAACTCCGTTGGCTCCTCCATAAAGAAAATAAGAGCAGAAGAAGGGTGCATCAAAAGTTTGTTAAGTTAAGTGAAGACGAAGAACAATTCGATTTTAAATGATATAAAAATAATTGGCAAATGGCTACCGGTAAATAGAATGAAAAAAAACCTCCGAATTGCAAATAGTTAATCGGGGAAGCATCGAGTGTCCGAGTTTCATTTTCCCCAAACGTCCGCCAATCTTCTTCATTTATCTTCTTTCGTTCGCAGTTAAGAATCCCCGGAAAATTGCAATCATCGTTGAAGAACGTCGCCGAAATATTTCCAGGGGTTTCCAATTCCCTTCGAAGGGGCTGCAATTTTTCGCCGAACTTTCAGCTGTCCAGTTTCCTTACTCATCTAACACAGGACGTCGCGTCGCTTCTTCATCCTTTCGTTCCTCGGCTCGCAGTCCTTTGGAATCGCGGCAAGTTTCGCATTTTCATGCGACATCGAGGACTCATTGTTTCGTTCTGATGAAGTTTCGTCCCCGATACCGATTCCCCCGTCCAGGGGAAATTGAAAAGTTCGATTCGAGTTCTCCTTCTGCAAGTATCCGTTGCAAAATCGTACTTTCGCGCGGTGCTCAATTTATCCTTTTTCATCGAACGATTCGGGCAACGTTGGATACCGTTTTAGACGTTCGTTGCCTCGCGAGCTTTAATCGAACGCTTCCTCGATGAACTGTTCGTCGCGGAATACAAAATAGCCAGGCGAATTAAAATGCGCGCCGTCGATAAACTCATGCCACTTGGGAGGAGTAGTAAACGGATTAGAAACGCTCTCGAAGATGTTCGAAAGATGAACTGTGAAGCGAGGACTGACAGCTTTGTATAGTCTGCTAGTGAGGATTATTGTGAGAAACAGTCATTCGCAAAATTTTGCATACAGTGGCTAAAAGAATTTGTACACCACTGTATTTACCTTGTCATTTAAGCACCAATTAATTAGGTTCAACTAAATTAAATTTGACATCGTTCAATAGTTGTCTTATGCGACTATAAAAATTTGTTATAGGAAGATTAAAATATAGGATCCGATTAGAAAGTATCTAATTGGAAATTATAGGTGTGTAGAAATATCTGTTGTTGTCACTGTACATCTCTAAATTAATCAAATTCCAGAGTTTTGATAGTTTCACGAATAGTAATTTAATTATTATATTAAAATTAAACAGATTGTCAGGAAATAGTGGTGCTCTTTTTCACGTTCGAGTTTAGAATTTGCGCCCTGATTGGTTTTAGTCAGGATTAGATATTTTAGCACTAGTTATTACTAATTATAGCAATTACCCTATTATAAACTACACTTAATGAAACTCTAACCAAATAGAGACTTAAATGTACAAATGTTAACACGTTTTTTATACTTGCTTTAAAACTAGGAATGGTTTTAAAAAAATAAGAACACGATTGGATAAAAAATAATTCGAAGATTAAAAAGCAAGTTTAAGACGAAGGAATTTTAAGCTACAGACAATAACTTGCAAAATAAACTTGCACAATTTCTGATAAATTTCAAAATAGTCGAGGAAAATCATCCGCGATAGTCGCGACATTTTTGCACCTGCAGCTTGCAACTCGTAGATCCTGATGCCTGAAGCTTCGCGCCTAACTTGTGAAAAGGGGATGCTAATCGTATCAGGGACGAGATTTCGCCGAGAATGAAGATGGAAACTTGCTTCGGCTCGTTCTATCGTTGTCATTGATTAGCCGTGCGGCTTCTTTTATTTTCGCGAACAGAGACTCGGTTGGCTCGGCGGAATTATCCGAGGCAACGTCGCGTCGCGTCGCAACCACGGATAAGTGACATAATTAAAGGCACGCGATACTTTTCCGGGAGAAGAAACTTCCGCGAAACCAATGACTCGACGATCCGCTGTAATAATTAAAAAACTTTTCAGCAAAGTTTTATTACCGATAAGCCGACGTTGTTTGCGCGTCGTTATTCGATGCCTGGCATTCGTTAAACAGCACTTTTTCTCTTTTTTACTCTGTAGACAAGAATATTAATTAGTTTGATGTATAATAGGCAGAGGAAACCGTCTATAATAATTTGCAAAGAGGCGATTGGAAATAGATGCCTTTTTTGCGTCATCCTTTGACTTTTGCCTACGTCTCTTTTTTTATAGAAAATCTTTTAACATAGTTACTCTTTTCTAGGAGTTAATTTAAAGTTCAAAGGGCGTGGATGAGCTCATCGTTGAACTATAATAATCTTACGGTAAACAGTCAATTTTTGCATCAATTAATCCACCTTGCAACTTCCTGTTAGATGATATTTCTGCGTCAAGTGCAACTATTGCGCTTCCGTAAAATTCCATAAAGAAAATAGCGCTGAGATATTTGAATCCTCGAAACCTTAATCGTCCTTGATTAAATTTTGCCAACACAAATGTCATTTTAATTCATTGTTCAAGCTATAACCTCGTACTTTATGAAACCATAGTGTCTTAACCGGTAAATTAACATCAGTGTTCTAATATTTAATTCGTGAAATTAACGTGACAATGAACGAATTGAAATAACGACGCATCGATGCACGTGTAACTAAATACACGTGAAATCAGTCACAGGTACAGGTATACCTAATATCACAAGTATCGAAATAGCTGCACCTGAGATACGCGTGCGCAAGTATAATTAACCCTTTACCATACAATTTGTTTATTATCAATGCATGCCACGTAAGTTACGCTGCACTATATACAAGCTATTACAAAAATTATATATACAATTTTTAACCAGAGATCCTCAATCTTACGAACTGAAACTAGACATCGGGTTATACTTCAACTTCGTCACAAGTAGCATCACTTTTTATTAAACCAACACCATAATTTATGCCACGATTGTGACGACAAAGGGTTTAATACACGCAAAGTAAGAATTCCTAATTTCAACTCACCTCTGTTAAAAGAATGAAACAAAAAACGAGCTATTGCCGAACGCAAGCCAACTTCTCGCCCCCGTTGCACCGGATACGTGAGTGCACGCGCGAGCTGATCGAGGCGATTCGCGCGTGAACGAGCTGCAACCGGAGTCTAAGGTGAATTTCAACGAATATCGCCTTAGGATTCGCTTTTGGCTCGCTAGAGACAGACAGAAAGCTCTGTTTTCAAGCGGGCCAGTTGCTCGACTTTCGTCGAAGGTGGGCACGTAATGTCCTGAATGCGTCGTGTTCGCGTATTCTAGCCGGCCCTGCTATCAGCCCCGGCCCCGTCACGCGTCAGGAATTGCAAATTAGATTCGAGCGATTTACTCGGAGCGTCTAGCAGAATCTGAGGAAGCCCGGAACCAAGGTATCGCTCGCGTTAGATTCCACGGATTCCACGACGATTGTTCGGAGGGCGAGAGCCACGCTACCGTCACAACTGAACCGGAAATTTTACTTATTCCCTCGGGAATTGCTTCGTTGCTAGAAAGAAACGACCACGGAGAAGAGAGCAGGAACGGATACGCTTGCTGGTACGGACGGGAGAAGCTTGTGAATTTTAATTTGCTTCTGGCCCAGAGAAGATTCCCATTACGAGAAAATACGACAAGATTGAATAGCTTCGGGTACTAGCATTGACTAACTACAGGGTGGACCGTTATAATTATATAGGAAGCATTGTAAATTACGTTCCTGATTGGACCAGCACCAAATTTATATAAGAAATTTGTACAAAGTTTATTAAACACGCTTATATTGTCCGTATAGTAGAATATTATGGTTAATTTAATTCGCGTGGCGATGTTACGCCATAATTAAACATATGGTGCACCTCAACACTCCTATTTGTATTACTGTCATATGAATGGAAGCCTTTATTAATCCTTCCTTTACGCTTTTAAAGTTTTTTAATTATCGTAACGAATGGGTTGAAATATGAAACTAATTGTTGTATTCACTTGGTAATAATTTCCAGGTACTATTTACCTTTCCTTTAAAACATACGTCATTTAATATATGAGGTATAGTAAGTATTTCTAATATATATACTTAATAAAAATTTCTAGGTACAATTCACCTTTCTTTTAAAATGTACGTCATTTAATATATGCGAATAGCTCGCGAAAAATGATCAATTGTTACTTTTCAAAAATGTGCCGTGTGAATCATTCATTACTTATTACATCATTCTATGAGTAATATCATTAGTTAGATTTTTTCAAACAAGAATATCCAAAATATCCTGCAGAATACGTCTAAAAATTTCTTGAAAAATAGCAGAAATCATAGAAAGCAATACTCAATGGGATTATGTAACACCTTGCAGAATAAATCGAAAACTTTCTCGCAAAATACCAAGAATCCTAAAAATGATTATTCAATAAATAAACGATTAGAATCAAATCTAATCGTAAGTGTCGCTATTTTGCATTTAAAATGAAGTCAAGAAACGACATTACCTATCGAAGCAACCAAATATTTCCCCAAATAACTTCGCCGGGATCAAGATTCGCGACTTTAATCTTCGAATGAGTGAACAGAGCGAGTTGAAACGCATGGCAAAATAGGAGGAAACTGGACCGAACGCTGCTCAAATTGCAACCATTACCCGATTGAAGTCGAGTTCGAATATTTACGCGCTGTTGGAAGATCCAAGAAACTTGCAAGATCGATTCCACTGCAATCCGATCCTCTCCTAAACCGTAATCATAACTTCTTCTGCTCGATGCTCGTCGGGAAACGTCACAAATTTTGCCCCATTTTCACTCGAGGGTTTCCCTAGGAAAACCTAGCGATGGGAGGTATAGCTAATTACCCAAAAGGTAATCCCGGTTCTCGTTAACTTTTTCCAGACAGAGAAGCTGCTCGAAGGGCGAAGCTCGAACCTCGTCGAGATCTACGAGGAGCATTAGAAACGGCGCTTGTTACATTAAAAAGGATTTACTGCGACTGTAGCCCCGGACTACCGCCGCTAAGAACAGCATAATCTCGCTCCGCTTGCAAAAACTCGGTTTACGTCTCACGAACCAAATTAACTTTCCCTTTAAACAAAGCGTGGCCCTCGCGAAAGGAGCTTTGAGTTTCTTAAGGAACCATCGCTCCTTAGAACTCGATCGTTTTATTCGTTCTATTTCGAAATGACGAAGAGACACTGTCTTTTATTTTATTATTATTATGTAGGCTTGATTCTTTTCGAGGCGGTTGCTTTTATCAATAGACACATGGAAGATAGGTTGTTGCATCAGTTGTAGAGTTAAATTTTGGGTTCGTATTGCAAGGACAGATAATATTTGTACAAGGGGGTAATTATTTAAATTTTCAAGTTTATAATGATGAATACTTTGGGTTTCTAATGTTTCAAATCTTCACAGTGCTGAATTGCCAAAAGTACGAATTTCTGAAGCTTAAAATCGGCAATATTTGGAATTTGCAAAGCTTCAAATTACCGAGGCTTTGGATTCTCAAAGCACAGAATTCCCAAGGTTTAGAATACCTAGTTCTTTGAATTCTCAAAGCTTAGAATTCTCAATGCTTCGAATTCTAAATGCTTTGAATTCTCAAAGCTTAGAATTCTTAAAGCTTACAATTCCCAATGTTTAGAAATCTCAAAGTTTAGAATCCTCAATGCTTTGAATTTTCGAAGCTTAGAATTCTCACATCTGAGAATTCTTAATGCTTTGGATTCTCAATGCTTTGAATTCTCTAAGCTTACAAGTCTCAATACTTTAAATTTCCAATGCTTACAATTCTCAAAGCTTAGAATTCTTAAAGCTTACAATTCTTAAAGTTTACAATTTCCAATGTTTAGAATTCTCAAAGCTTACAATTCTCAATGCTTTGAATTGTCAAAGCTTAGAATTCCCAAAGCTGAGAATTCTCAATGCTTTGGATTCTCAATGCTTTGAATTGTCAAAGCTTAGAATTCCCAAAGCTGAGAATTCTCAATGCTTTGGATTCTCAATGCTTTGAATTGTCAAAGCTTGGAATTCCCAAAGCTGAGAATTCTCAATGCTTTGGATTCTCAATGCTTTGAATTCTCTAAGCTTACAAGTCTCAATACTTTAAATTTCCAATGCTTACAATTCTCAAAGCTTAGAATTCTTAAAGCTTACATTTCTTAAAGTTTACAATTTCCAATGTTTAGAATTCTCAAAGCTTACAATTCTCAATGCTTTGAATTGGCAAAGCTTAGAATTCCCAAAGCTGAGAATTCTCAATGCTTTGGATTCTCAATGCTTTGAATTCTCTAAGCTTACAAGTCTCAATACTTTAAATTTCCAATGCTTACAATTCTCAAAGCTTAGAATTCTTAAAGCTTACATTTCTTAAAGTTTACAATTTCCAATGTTTAGAATTCTCAAAGCTTACAATTCTCAATGCTTTGAATTGGCAAAGCTTAGAATTCCCAAAGCTGAGAATTCTCAATGCTTTGGATTCTCAATGCTTTGAATTGTCAAAGCTTAGAATTCCCAAAGCTGAGAATTCTCAATGCTTTGGATTCTCAATGCTTTGAATTCTCTAAGCTTACAAGTCTCAATACTTTAAATTTCCAATGCTTACAATTCTCAAAGCGTAGAGTTCTTAAAGCTTACAATTCTTAAAGTTTACAGTTTCCAATGTTTAGAATTCTCAAAGCTTACAATTCTCAATGCTTTGAATTGTCAAAGCTTAGAATTCCCAAAGCTGAGAATTCTCAATGCTTTGAATTCTCGAAGCTTAAATGTCTCAATAGTTTAAATTTCCAATGCCTACAATTCCCAAAGCTTAAAATTCTCAAAGCTTACAATTCTCAATACATTAAATATCCAATGCTTACAATTCCCAAAGCTTACTATTCTCAAAGCTTACACTTCCCAATGCTTTGAATTCCCAATACTTAGAACTCTTAAAGTTTCTAACCCTCAATGCTTTGAATTTCCAATCTATCGATAAATTAACCATAGAATGTTCTGAAAAATCAATTCGTGTCCAAAATTTCCCTTGGAAAGGCGGCATTTCCCTGCGCAGCAACCTAATACACGTACAATTTTAACTTGGAGCTCAAGGATGGAAGGAAGATTGATCGAAGGGCTGACCTACGCACTGTCGATTCAATTGCTCGCCTGGCCCTGCTGTAATAAATTATCAAACCGCGACGTGTTGTGGGACGATTCGTCTGAGGCTTGTTCTTTATCGGCGCGAAATCGACGGGAATAAATCAAGATACGCGCATCGACGCGAAGATCATGACAGCTGTGTGCGGTTGAAGAATGATGGACGTTCTCGTTGTTTGTAATCGTTCACGACGCTCAACTGGAATAAAACGGTAAGGAAATTATTCCCCGCCTTATTTGCTCCAAATATTCCTTTAATTATTTAGCAAATCGACGCAAGTCGCGTGTTTCACATTTGAGGTATTCCTTATATTATTTATTATATTTATTATATATCGTATGTCGATATATCGCAACATATTGCATTTCTTCTGACAAACCCATAGAATCTATGTTGTAGCATTCAATTGACACATAAATAAATTGCACTGCGCAGAAAATGTGACTTACGTCGTTTCGACTTATAGCCACGGATTTCCGCGGGTTGCTTCTTAAGATGAATGTTTTAGTACAACGCTAGCGGATAGACAGAGAATTTTCGTTCCGTGAATTTTTAGTTCGGCGTGGTTCGCGCTAATGCGTCCACGAAAGAGGTAAAAAGAAAGGAGAGCGTGAAAGCCCGCCGCTAGGTGAATTTCGCGTTTTTAATGTCATCCTAATAGTGTCGAAATTTATTGCGCCACGGCGCGGCGCCGACAACCCTCTCGCGTCGTGACACCGCCGGAAGGAAAATTTCGGCTAAATGTGGTGTTCGCCACGCTTCCTCGCGTGCGTCCCTTTCATTCCCGCTTTCGCAATTCTGTCTACTCTTCTAGCACCCCTTCGAGGGAACTTCTTTATCTCCCGAATCCGAGATCGTCAATTGGATTTCCTCCATTCTTGATAAATTCGTTAACTTCGCTTTGCAAACGGGATTACAAGGGACGCGGCTTGCGTGTATTTATTCTGAGCGGAGTATTTGGTAAGCTAGTGGTATAAGTAAATATTGGGCAGACACAGAAGAAAGATCAAGTTGCGACTTTTGAAAATTTATCAGGACACTGCTCGAAATAATTAATGGCTCGCGTGTATTAGTTTTGCGTAGAGTTTATGTTAAACCAGTAGTATAAGTAAGTATCGGGCAGGCAAGAAGAATGGATAGATAAAAGATGGACGCTGAGAAAGAATCAAGCGGCGAGTTCTGAAAATGTATTACTAGATTGCTTGAAATATTTAGGGGTTTCCGTGTATTCATTTTGCGTAGGATATACGTTAAGCTAGTAGTACAAGCAAATATTTGGCATACGAGAGGCATGGACGCTAAGAAAGACTCAAATATTATTAGACCGCTTGAAATAATTAGGGGTTCGCGTGTATTAATTTTGCGTGGAATATACGTTAACCTAGTAGTGTAAGCAAATAGTGGGCAGGCATGAAAGATGGATAGCTGTCAGATGAACGTTAAGACTCAAACGGTGACTTCTGAATATTTGTTAGTACACTGCTTGAAATAATTTGGGATTCACGTGCGTTAACATCGCGAGGAATATATATCAACACTTGCACACTGTTGAAGATTAATTTGAAGCAAACATAAAGGCAAATGAAAAATAGACATTAAATGATTTCTTTCTGAAATATACGCTGCGAACGAAATTCATGGACTTGTTTTAAGAGTTATTTGCGAAATATCTCCCATATACAAAAACATATGTTACAATATTAAATAACGATAAAAAATGTTTCTTACTTTACTATTGATTCCAACAGTTTGTACGTAACACTTATTTTAATAGTGCATAAGGGTTAAGCTAGTAGTATAAGCAAATATTGTGCAGACATCATTGATGAAACATTTACGAAGGTAATACGAAATACTAGATTGCAAATACTCAGTAGTATGAGCTGCCACTAGTCAGACATCCTCTAAGGCGTTGAAACTGTAGCTTCGAAATAGGCAGTAGTACGAGCAGTCATTGATCGGACAGACACAACAATTTCCCCCAGCCTCTAATTTCTCGCGGATGTATCTTCGTCCAACGTTAATCTATGTTTTACGACACCATCAAAATACCCAACAATAGCCACGGAAAATCCGTCATCACGATTGTTTCCTCCTTCACGCGTCACCCCAACGGTTTCTCTATCATTCGTCAACAGTGACGAGAAGAAAAGGGTACGAAAAATATGATTCATCCAAGAAGCGAAAGAAAATGCACATGCCAATGTTATATATTTAACTATAACGTAATATATCTACCTATTTATTTAATGCAGTCTACTGATTACGCTAAATGTCTTTACAGTAAACGTAGTATTAAACCATTATCTAAATTATTCTACAACAAAATTACTCTTCCTCTTATCGAGTAAATGACGTTAAATTATTAAGCCATAGCTTTTGCTACGTATCTAAATTCGCAATCGCGAATTAGAATAATAAATGACCATTTCTCTGTGCCAATTTTTAAGCGAAAAACTTATTCGTTTGGGTGTAAAATAAAAACCAAAGTTTTCAAACACAGCCACGGTGTGAAACATGGAAATTCAAATTCCACCAGGGCGGTTCTTTTTTAATTCCCGCGCAAGTTTAGCGCGGCTGGCCAAAATCTCGTTTCTTAGCGGTGTGTTAGGGTAAAGCCGTGGGATTTAAAATGTATGAGGAAGGTCGCAGGGCCGCAAGGGATGATATTTTATTCAGAAATGCAGGCGATGGCGTAGAGGGCGCGTCACGGGGCATTAGGACTCGATAATACGGCCGCGAAGGGTTTTTAAACCTGGATGGGGTAAAAGCCTGGATAGAAGGGAAAGAGAGAGAGAGAGTTTTGCTCGGACCACGTTTATTATGTCGGCGCGGAGGCTCGCGCGTGCAACGTTCTGCAATTTCAACGGCGCTCCTAACGAAATTCGGAGCTTAAGAACGAAATCCAATTTGGCCGTTTGAGCGTGAAGCGAGGCCGCGAACCACTCCGCCCTAATGCGATTTGCGATACCACGTGCAATTTATGGTAAAATAGTCGGGGTCCCATCGCGATTAGGAGCAAACACTTGGGGGCAGAGACTATGGGCTGAGAGAAATTTGTAAAATTTGTTACACGCGGCTATTGCGTTACGTTTGCTTGCTTTTCAGAATAGAGGATTGATACTTCATCTGTATTCTCTTTATAAAATTGCGAATATGGTAAAGTAGTAAATGTGTGGGGGAACGTTCACCGAAACCGTACATACTGAAAATTGCAACCCTATAACTTCCTAATTTACGGAACGAAATGATGATTTGACAATTGACAATTTGTGAAACGTAATTCGAGTTGTAATTGTTAAAAGAATTTATTGCGAACATAAAACAGAAAATAAAATATAACTGAGAGCTTCAAAGGTGTTGTATATTTTCACAATTGAACGAATGTATCACGACCTAAATATTTATAATGTAAAACTTTCAGAAACCTAATTGACTGGCGTCATATTATGTAAATGAAGAAAGTCGTATGTGTTTAATAGTAACATTCGGTACATTTCCATTGAGAACGGTTCATACGAATTCCAATTCGTAGCAAATACTCCAAATTGACATTTAACTACGGAAAAAATATAAGGTTAACGATCTTAAATAAGACAAGCTGCTTTGGAATGATAAAAATCAGTAAACCAATCTGTGCAATATTTATTAAAAACGGTTTAAAAAAGGTTTTTTAACATTAATTATTAAAACGAAATCTGTTACGTCTTTTTTAGTGAAGTTTTTCCTTCCTATTTTATAAGTAAAGGTCCTCTGCTTCGTAAACGTAAAAGTAAAAATAAGAAATAATCCCTTTGGCGTTGTATCCGTCGCTCGAAATCGTTCTAGGTACGCGGGGTCGCGATACTGCAAAAGTAATATTCGATTCGCGAAAGTGGAAGACGACGAGAATTGCTACGTGCCGCTTTAAAAATTCCAACTCCCTTTTCTAGTGTTTCAATTTCCATTTCTACATCCTGCACCGCCGCCGCGGGATCTTTCCAACGGGAGAATAGTCGTTTCAATTTTTACCACCGGCTGTAGGGAGGAGGGAAAATCCAGCGAAGCCGAGAGAGCTTCCTAATAAAGAAATCCTCCCTCCCTCCTTTCGACCTCAAGTCGCTCGATTATTCACGCCCGTTGATCCCAGAATTACACGGACTCCCGAATAAATTTCCGGCGAATACGTAACGAGGATTTAGCCTTTCGCTGCCGATGGAGCCATGAATTTCTGCGCAAATTGCCGCTTATTATCAAAGAGGATCAACAAGGCCGATGCAAGGAGAACCGATGCAGCACGCTTCGTTTGTGCAACGTGTTTCTGGCCAGCTAACTTTCTCCGGCCCGATCAAACAAAACGTGTAATGCGATGTTAAATCGTGCGGTTCCATCGATCGGAGCTCGCGTTACTTCGGGATTGGGAATTTATCGACTCTTTTCACGTTTACCAGCCAATTCGGTGAAACTTTCCTTCGTCGGTATTTCGTTTAACCCTTCCAGTGCTGCGAAGGTATTTTTTAATTCTTCCCGTGCTGGTTTCTTTTTATTAACAGTGGTGAGCGGTAGAGGGTTTATAGCTCATGGGCCTGCACGCGGACTCGACTCACCGACCCAAACGTGACCCTTCAGTTCTATGGTTTACGATACGGCTGCTAGGAACGTTGTTTTTGAGTAAGGATTTCGGTTTTATTATTCGCACATGTTTTAGCTTCATCCTGGCGGCAGCAGTTAAACGATTAAGTAAAAGTTTAGCTGTGCCTGTCGCCTTCAATAACGAAACAACGTATCATAAACCGAAGTGCAGCGGACAGCACATTTTGGGACCTACCTATGTAACGGTATCCTGCGGGAAAATCCCACTCGTGGGGACATGCCGCAGCGATGCCAAAACTTAGAGATATTTCCCCACCCTCCTTAAAGGAAACACGCTAAGGGCGTACAGGAAAGGTGTGGGCGAATTTACTAAGTGCGCTGATTGGTTCCCCAATTTCAAACAGTGTGGCCAATCAGCGAATTTAGAAAAACCAAGCGGCTTTCCTCAGGAGAGGGCAACGAGCCCCTAAACCAGTCGCTCTAGAACCACACAGGAGAACGTATACAAGAGCACAAGCAGAATTCAAAATAAAAACACATTTGTCTTTCCTCATACTGAGTTACTTTCAATTCAAACTCCTCTCGATCTTTTAAGTTAGGTCGGGATTCGCGAACACACCTGAGCGGTGAACTACCGATCAGAAGTTTAAGTTTGTGTCGCAACAAACAGCAACAGCTTTGTTGGGGCATGTTTCATCTTGAGGGCGAATATCGTTTTGAGGAGCTACAGTGATTGCAAATTTAACCCCTTCGCTATCGGTACATTGGAACTAAAAAGTAAAAGCTTAGGTAACGATAATGTTTATTAATGTAAAAATGATGTAGGTATAAGTATTCGAATACTCTACATAACTAATTGTACCGTAATATTGACGTACATACGACTGATTCCAGAAATTATATTGCGTTATAGAAAGGGTTAATAGTAAAAAATCATTTGGAAATTATGAAAATCTTGCAGAATCACTGCTTGCTTTATAATTCTAAAGGAATTGAATTCGAAAGAATTCGTGTGCCCAATGTTACTGCAAAAATCTCATTAATCACGTAAAATTATTCTCGATCCTTAATCAATTTTGACAATCTTATTATTAGTTTTCGTGGCGTGTCTGATGTTATTTAACATATCTTAATAACAAACGTGTACAAAGTATATAAAATGTAGCAACAGTTATAATATTTAAAGGGCAAAACAATTCCCAGATATAGAACGTTATAATATTACATGTAATTTGCATTTGAAAATCCTCACATCTGCCCTATATATATATACTTACATATATATATATATATATACTTACATATATATATATACTTACATATATATATATACTTACATATATATATATATATATATATATATATATATATATATGTAAATCAATGTATCGGTATTAAAACCGCTAGTTACACCCGTAATTGCGACTATCTTCGTCGCCTCTCTCGCGCGAAAATTCGCAGCGGTGTATTCGTTTAACGAAAACTTCTAACGGAGACTGCTCTGTTTTTCTTTCATGCAAATCATGCCAGTTTCCGCTGTTCTTCGCCCTCATTAAGCACTCGAAACAGCGAGCGACTCGCTGTGTCAATAACTCGCCGGAAAAAGTTCTCTATTCCTTTTGGGAAGTGCGCACTGGTGTAGTCTCGAGATAACAGCGCGGAGAACGCTTTAAAAAAACATCAAGTTAACCTCGGTGTCGCGATCTCTGAATCAATGGGAAACGAATCGCTGAATGGGCCATTGTTACGATTTCCTTTTGCGATTCCTATGCATGCTATTAACCCTTTAACTACTTGACGACAAAGATCTTTAATCCCGACGAGATGGAAACAGAAGGTGAAACACGAAGCATCGAAGGATTTCGGAAGCTTCGAGTTTTACGAGTTCAAACAGTTTCGAGGCCTTGCAACGTTTCGGATTCGAGTTGCTCGAAAATAAATCTTAGGTTTCCAACCAACCTTACTTATCATAGTATCAATAATTTATGGACTGGTAACGCTTTTGCATCAAATGAGATTCGAACAAAAGGTCTGAGAATATTTATGAAAATACAAAATGTGGGTTATCGGTTATTACATGACCCAAGAGGCTCCGAAATAGTTAAGAATACTGTAGCGTTATGGTTTTAAAAATAATAAGCCACATTTAATATGCTGAAATAGAATATATTGTTATGGATTAACAAATGATTATATTTATAATGGCTAAAATATATCTATATATATATATATATAGAAATGGATCGTTGGAAATGACTGGACTTTTTGTGTCTACTTTTAATCAATAAGTAACACCAAAGAAGATTAGGTGCAATCTATAGTAATTCCAAAGCTACTGAAACACCAGCCACTAATGTATAGTACGTCCACAGTGCACAAATGGTCTGTGTCTTAACGCGTCTAAATGAAACGATTGTGGATGCCAGCAACGAAAAATCGACCTATCAAACACTTCGTCTACGAAAAAGACACGCGCAAACGTAAATACGCGAGAACGAAAGTGAAGGCACGCAAAAGGTTCCGGTAAGTGTATCCCGTAAAAGAGGCAAAATCCACTGAATTTCCGGAACCAAACAATTCCTCCTCCAGATGCAAGCAAGTATGCGGGTTCTCGCGTTAATTGGAAAATACAGCAAAAAGGGGCGGAGGGCTGAAATCAAGGGGATTGGATTGGTCAAAGGAAAAGAATTTGCAGCGTCGGTATGCGGAAACTATCCGACGGCGAATTAAAATACTTGGCGAATCTCTGGTCTTCGGCGAACCGGTTTACTTTGCGCCTTCGAGGTTCCTCGGTGGGGATGGAAATTCGTGGAACCTTTTGCTTGGCGAGGCAAAAGTATCGGAAAAGGCGACGAAGATGAGAGAAGAGCATGGAGAAATATGAGGAATATCTGGGCGCGGGTGGGGAGTCGGAGAATCGATCGCTTTCGAACATCACGTTCAGGGGAGCGCTGTTTGACGTTTGGCCCCTGGCGTCCATCTAATTTCCACTCCTAATGTTGGTTCTAGCGCGCAACGATCTTCAAGTTTGCGCTCGCTAGTGGAGCATGAATAATCCAATAGCTGGCCGCGCAAAACTGGGTTACTGCATCACCTTCTCATTACGGGGATCCCGTGCCACGGTGTGATAGCAATTAAATAGAAGAATCGCGGGTAGATGCTTCGATTTGTCGCGATGCATAATTAAAAAGAATCGGGATAGCTGGAATCATTCGGATCGATCGGAATTTTGAAGCCGAAGCATCCAGCAACTCTTAGCTTCCTACGATTAATCATTGTATTAATGAATACGAAGAAGAAGAAGCTTGCAAAAATATAATTATGTGCCGCTATATTAAAACGTATTTCTGGTTCACATTTAGTTTAGATCCTACAACTAGGACATTGTTAAATTATCTTCTTTACGTCACTATCATTTGTTTATTTATCTATCAACAGGATAACCCATTAGTTTGCATTAGAATATATGTATGTTATTAACCCTTTCGCTAGCTTGTGGGTTATAGGTAATTTAGACGCATAAATCGATACGATTTTCATTCGTATGGAAACAATATTCGTATAAATATGCAAATGTCTTGTATAATTTACCGTATGGTTTAATATATGGTATAATAAATATATTAATATATGGTATAGTAGTATACATAATATGTAGTATAATAAAATATATATGTGCTATAATATGGTTTAATATAATTGTATGGTTTACCACAGATTAATGACAATAGAAAAGACACTTTATCGTAGAGAATGTCTACGTATATACCTTTCAATAAATGATTGTCAAATTCCTGAAGACGTATATATATGTCCATCGTAGCGAAAGGGTTAATTATTCCTGTTTATTACCCCACATTTACAATCCGTTGCTTTTTTACGAAAATAAAATTATTATCCTTACCAGTGTCTTACTATTACTATTAGTAGTTATTACCCTTAAATACCTATTATAAACAATTTCCACGATAAAATCATAGACCTCTCGGATCCGCGTGATCAACAGATGTTAACCACCGTTATCGACACGGGAGATTCCCATGTCTGGGACGTGTTTCGACTAAAAAACGAGGTTCGAAATCGGGTAGACACGAAGAGGAATGGACAAAAGGTGGCAGGCGGGGAACGCGAGAAAATCGAGTGGATACATACGTTAAAGCAGATTACGTGTCCCACGAGCAGATTGCGGCCGTTGTGTCCGCTGGATTTATTAAGCAGCGTCATATATATTCAACTGCCAGGGTGCACGGTGTGTTGGCCACGAGCTGAAGAATCACAATTTCCGATGGAGAAAAGAGGACGATCGCGACCTAGACGCGCGCACAATCGCTCCGACACTCTGCGGAGGGGCGCAAAAAATGCTGCCCCGCATCGATCAAGCCTGGCTTCATCCTATGATAAAGTACGTAAAACGAACATAACTCTTCGCGATAGGTTCCGCGAACGTGGGAGGAGCGGGGGGAGATGAAGACTGCACCCGTCACGTGTAATTGCGATTCGATTAAAAGCGTAAATCATCGGTCGCCGTTTGTTCTTCGCTTTAGTGACCTCAGCGGTTTCGAAATGTTAGCCTTTCGATCGCCACTGCGCCAAGTTGGTCAGAGAACCGGATAGAAAAAGAAGGGGAGTGGTTTTTGTTGGCTGAGGATGAAAATACGCGGTGCAGACTCACCAAAACGATTGTAATGCGAGCAATTGCGATATAATTTGCGTGTAAATTGGATTTTTATGTGGAATCATAGTTTTGGAAATTTCGCTAACGAATGGGAAGGTAAATAGAATAATGATGTGATGCGTGCATGTTTGCTTTGCGTTGAATATTCGATGTAATTTTGCATGTTACGTGAATTCTGGCATTTTTACCATAGTTGAAAAGAACAACATTCACACAGCACGTAGAAATATACAAAATATAAAAGGTAAAATGCATATTAAAGTAGATAGAGGGTAGAACAAGTGCTTAGTAATGTTTAGAAAGTTATAAATTTGCGTAAAGATTAAAGTAATAAATTTGCGTAATATAAACTAGTATTGATCAGCAAAGCTAAATAATTAATTTTACCAAAGATGGGAGCTATTGTTTTGTACATTTTGGACAAATACAGCTACTTTGATACCAGATAATTGTATTTAAGAAGAAAATACAAGAGAATTTATCAAATTACGTAAGGAAAGAATGGTAAAAGCTCTGCATTTGCACAACTGCGAATCAGCATAGAGAAAAGCAAGTAGTACGAATCAATAATATTAGTCCAACAGGCTAAAACACGAGTTATATCGGAAGATGAACCGAACTATTGCATGGAAATGAATCGATAGAAGTACTATACCGTCAGATAACGGTATTCCAAGCGAAACTATAGGAGATTTCATCAAATTGCATAAGAAAGAATCGCGAACCGGCATTGAGAGCAAGTAGTACGAATCAATAATATTACTCCAACAGACTAAAACACGAGTTCTATCGAAGATGAGGCAAACTACCGAATGGAAATGAATAGATAGAAGTGCTTTACCATCAGATAACTGTATTCCAGAAGAAAATATATAGAGAATTTATGAAACTACATAAGAAAAATAAATGGTGAAAGCTCAGTATTTGCGCGCAACTGTGAATCAGCATCAGGAGCAAGTAGTATGAATCAATATTAGTCCGACAGAGTACAGCTGGAGTTCCACCGAAGATGCATCAAACTATCGCGTGAAAACAAACAGGCGTAGGTGCTCGACTATCAGATAACTATAGCCTACACGAATATACGGGCGAACTTGCTAAGATACATCTGCAATTAGTAGAAGTATCCAGTGTTAGTCGGACAAACTAAATTACGGCTTCTATCTAAAGTTCGCTAACATCGTTTTACGCAAATGAACGTATATATAGTGGCTACAAACAGTGGATTACAAAAATTTGTACAATAGATTTATTTTGCCGTTTAGGTACTAATTAATTCAGCTCAACTATTGTGTATTAAGGTTCCTATTAATTAATAGGACGTTATGTTACGTAAATGTTCTGTTACATCAAATGACGTTATATGCAAATGATATACAGAAACTGATCAACCCTTTCGATGTTGCAAATATACAAAATTGTACCTTGTTTCAGTAAAAGTAAAATGTTTAAAGATAAATGTTTTTCTATTCGACAAAGCTGGACGCAAATTTAAGTACTGAATCTTCTTTACAAAAACAGGAAAAATGCGTACTATTTATTCCAAATTTCCAGCTTTATTTAAAGCGTGATTAAATGTGTTTTGTTGCTCACCAGACTAAAAAGTTTGGACCCCAGGGGCGAAACAGCATCTAATGGAAAAATATGGGCATAAACAGTCGCCCACGTAAAAGTCTGTCCACTTATCACATTCAGTATAACTATATAACTGAACAAAAAAGATGTCGACTTACATGAAACTTGAATGAAAAACACAGAAGTGAATCCTTATTAATACACATATAGAATAAGCTAATGTGGCGGCTCTCCTGCACCCACCACTAGAGGGACATACGAAATAGGCTTTCTCGAAAGTACTCGCTCCAACTACCTCGTCCATATATATACCGCCTTTAACTTTCCTTCCAATATCCCAACATCTAAGGCAGGGCCTGCTAGGTAGCCTTACTCATGAGTCCACCAGCAGGCCCAGAACGAAACGCAACACCCTTCCTTTTCTCTATCCTATCCCCGCCCCACAGCTCCACACTAATATTCCTCAAAATTGTTGATTTCAATTATATAAATAATAATAGTCTCGTTATCGTATACCAAGCAGTTAATAAGGAACTGACTGTCTTTATTTATATACTCGCCACTCTATACCCTTTTAATTATTATAATACACCCCAACTATAGTAATAAGAAGACAAACCCTCATTCCTCCAACTCTAAAAACACTTTTTGTAACCACAGTACAGCTATTCCACATTCGTACAACAATATTCCACAACCAAAAATAGATACGAACATTGTTGAAGCAACACAAGAAACGGTAGCGAAAATCCAGGAGGATAGAAGCATACGCGGGCTCGTACTAATCCCCAAAGGTCTCCGGGTACCAATTCTCCGCAATCAAACCCGCCATTCGAAACATGGGATCGCGTACCATAATCCCCTATGGCCCTCCTCTAGCTATCCATCACCGACCTTCTTGCTTCCCCTTCCCACACGTTCCACTTTCATTAGATGGGCATTTTTTTCATTTGAGGATAGAGACTTACGACGCAGTTGTATAATGCAGACTTACGTCCGAAACCTTTGAACACTGTTGGCGCCTATATGCGCTCATTTCACATTTTTAACCTTGGTCAAAATGACTGGTTACAAATTTGGCATAAGAATTATATATACTTGCACCTGTGCATTTTGTAGAATATTCCGTGATTCTTTATACAAAATATTAATGGAAATTTATTGTGCTCCAATCACATGAGCTTTGCAAATATCGATCATGTCTATTTCTTTGGTACAAGTAAGTATGAATAATAATAGTTTAATTGTCGGTAGTTCTAGTGTTAAAAATGAATAGGAAGCGTCAATTATCCGTGGCGCTCAGCAAATGTTACCAGAATTATTGCAAAGCTTCTTGCTTCTATTAGACGCAAAGGAGTTCTGACTTAAGACGTGTTGATATTCATACACTTTTTAAAGAACGCATATCGATGGAAAATTTCGTCGTTCACAGCATTGGTACGTCTCGTGCGGTGTGTATCAAACTATGGTGTAGCAAAAGGATTAATCTTATGGGGGGGGGGGGGGCAAAGCTTTCGGACGCTAATCCCGGAACGACACGGAAATATGAACTCGTAAAGCTATTGAGCAACCGGCCGGAAGCGAATGGCCGGTATAAGTGTGTAGCGAAACTCGGGACAAGGGGCCACTAACGCTGCTGCGAAGATTTATCGTCGTACGCCACTGGGAATGTTACGTAAGGTTAAGCTGAGGGTCGCATAGTGCGAGCTAAGGGCAATGGAGGGACAAAAATCTAGGGAAGCTTTAGAAATTTGGAACTTCAAAAACTAAAAGCATTGAAAATCCTAGGCTTTGGGAATTCGAAGCATTGATTAATTGGAAGCTTTGAAAATGTAACGCATTAGGAACTCTAAGCTTCGAGAAGTTGAAGAGTTAGAAATTCGACATGTTGACAATTTGAAGCTTTGAGATGTTGAAAAGTTGGAAACTCGGCTTATTGGGGAATTCGAAGCTTCAGAAATTCAAAGTATTGGGGATTCCTAAATTTAGGAATTCAAAGCATTGAGAATTTAAGACAATGAGAATCCTAAGCTTTAGAAATTTAACGCATTGGGAATTTGGCGATTTGAGAAGTTGACGAGTTGGCAATTTGAATTTGTCAAAATATGGTATCGCGTGATCAAACAATGATACTATCTTATGAATTGCATTAGTAACCATAAGTAAGTTGACTTTTTTACGTTCTTCTCTACTCGAAGCACTGTGGACCCCATGCGCCGATTTAGTCGCGCAAAACACTTGGTTCACTCTTTACGAGACTATATCGCGCAGCCAGAGGGTCTGGTTGAACTTTCGAGAACGATGTTTTCACTTTTATCTGGTTGGAATAAGGGGCGACTTCCGGAACGGGGCAAACAATCATGTTGCATGCATAGGGTTTAGATTGCAGTCAGAGGCAGTTGGGTAATCCGGAAACTAAGCGCTCAAGGCGTTGTTAAGCGCACGCGTAATTGTCTCGAGTTGTAATTCTGGATTTCGGGTAGCGGAGGCACTGGAAATTGTCCGAGCGTGGCTGCTCCACGCTAAGTGCCTTTAAAATCGAGACGATTCCAGACGTGTAATTGTTAAGCGATGCAATTCTTGAGCTTCGCGATTTCCAAAGCATTACAATTCTCAAGCTCCGTAATTTACGATGTAATATAAATAATTGGCTGACGGAAGCTGTGTTAAGTTTAAGATGATCGAATTGTTTGAATATTTAACCCTCTGCTGATGACAATGGTTAACGCTAATGATTAGACTGCGGATTTTTATAAATAGGTTTGAAGAAATGAGACTCAAATTGGGGATTGCTTCAGCCTCTAAATACCATAATTTCTATTGTAGAAGGCTAACGGGAGTTTTAGCCTATGAAGGACACTGTACAGGGATAGCCCATGTACCCGTAGCGTAGGCCGTGTCGTTTTTCACATAGGAAAAGGGAAAGCGGCTCAGGGATGACGCTGCCACTCAGGTCATAAAATAACGAGCCTCACGGCCAAACGGCGAAAAAAGGCCAGTTACGGCGTAGACTCTGACGAGGATTGACTCGGACACCCGCGCGCGCCCTCCGCTTCTGTATCCTTGTAAATATATTTATCATAGTTAGTAGGAGTCGAAGGTGTTTTATTCCGGACTCTGGACCCATCTCATCACCCTCCATATCCTTCTACACTATTGTACTTTGGTTGTTTTGTATAACTTTGCAGATTATTATAAAGTACATTTAAATGCATAGATATGCAAAATTTAATTTCCATGACAGAAAATTGTTGTAGCTGCATAACAGTATTGTTAAATTATAGAAAACCTAATATAATTGGACGTAATTAATTAATTTCTTGGAGTAATTAAATAAAAACTGCCTATAATATTCGTTCTATGAATAGAAACTAATTGGGGGTGAAAATTAATTCGAACTCAAATTCTTACATTATATCGTAAGATTCGATTTCTCCAAAAATAGATACTTTAACCATTTGCACTCCAATCTTCTTTAAAAATTAAATCTCCCAATAATTTATACGAAACCTTCGTGAGATTTTATTACGAAAACTCGAAAATTTGCCTTAAATTCAGTTCTGTTTCCAAAGATACCACAATTAAACTGACGAAAACAAATACCTAGCAAAAAAAGTCTAGAAAAATCTAAAATTTGTCATCGCAACCGATCCAAGTGATCTCTTCAAAACTGTTAATACCGTAAGAAACAATTACCGTACGTTCGGCATACTAATAATCTGCGGATGCAGGGCATCCCTTATCCCAACCATGGAACTAATCAAACTCATCGCCGGGCTGGATCACGCAGCTAGGGTTTGCATCTTCTCGGTTCGCACGAGAATAGTGGTCTAGGCACAAACTCGGGGGATTACGTGGCCCGTGTTACGTAAACGTTGGCCAGGGAACGAGACGATCGCAAGCGAGAGCCGGGGACTTATGCCTAACTAATCATTGCTTTGGCGATTAAGGCTCGGGCACGATCGAGAAACGCGGAACTCTCCTGATGATTCTCCCCTCAGCGGCTAACCTCGTGGACGGACTTGGCGGACGTGCAGCCGACCGCAGGTCCGCTCTTCCGTAAAGTCTGCATCAAACGGGCTGCTCTATCGACGAAACTCTGCCCTGTGAACTCTCTCCTAATGTCGTTTACACGTCCGCCTGCGCAGGTTTTTCAGGCCACGGGCAAACAGAGTCCGGCCGCTAGGCCAGACGAGAAGAAAGATGGGAGCAGCCAGCCGGCGAGATAGAGCGAGATGAAAAAGCGAGCTGGCTAATTACAGAGACTTCTCCTCTGCACGGGCTATTAAATTTGAAGCAAAGCTCGCGCAACGGTCCGGGATAATTCTAGTGTGAATGCTTTGCCGCCCGCCCACGGCTGGGGCCTTCTTGCGAAATTGCCGAACCAAGTGTCGCGCTTTCATGCTCCTGTGATCATTGCGAGTCGAAAAGTTGACGGGTCAGCTCGTTTCCTCTTCAAAGGGAGTCAAAGAAATTGGAGAGAGCCACAGGTTGGGCTTCTTATCGCAAGAACGCGCCCATTTTCGATTGCTCTTGCGTTTCCGTGTGCGAATAAAATTGTATTTTAATCGAGAGAATGGAGAATCTGAGTCGAGATCGTTTTGGGAGGCTTCGGTTACGCGTGCAATTTAAAATTGGATTATATTAATCCTTTGCGTTATTTACTCTTTCTTCTACAATTGTTTAGTTACTTACGTATGTGTGTATACATCGGATACAAAACGTTGAAATATCGCAAGTGGTTTTGCATTCAGTAGCCCTCAAACTTATAGTTTAATGATACAGTTGAAGATAGAATGATAATTTGTTACAAATGCAGCGTGTATTTTGTCGTATTTATCTGTAATCTTTATTACGCGTCACAATTGTTATTATAAGGCAACGGGTTAATATTAGATCATCCCATAAGGATCTGGCGTATTTTAAACCAAAATATTGCAGTCAAATAACCGTGGAAATGGTACCTCTGTTACAAAATCACGTTATTCCACTGAGTGATTAAATCGAGGTACAAATGTATCAAAAGAAAAAAAAAAAAAAATAGAAAAGAGGAAACAATGCTGGAAAAAATAAATCTCTCATATAACTGAAATGAAAATCTTTTTTCCTACAATTTCTAAACCATATCGAATTTGTGATAGGTTAATCTTGAAAAGAAACCCTTTTTTGCCTAGCTTCAATTCCATTAGGGTAGTTCCAAATTAAAACGTGGTGTGGCGGCGGCGCCACAGTGGTTTACAGTTTAGGTTCGATTTCTTTTGTTCAATCCCATAAAAAACAGCGAAAAAAAATGAAGATAATGCAAACAGTGGGATACATGTCTGGGAATTTTTTCAGATTTTTATACTGCAAGAGATGGCAACCCGAATTGTTAATTTTTCTTATAAATTTGTATTTTCTCACTTTACGATTGTCAATTAAAATCATGTGCAATTTCATATGACGTCACAATATTGTGTTCCTATCTTTAAAACCGTATTTCAATAGGAATAATCGAAAGGCCACAGTGGTAATCATGTTTAGCCAAGGCTGGAAAATAGCGTAGCGAAATAATTAAACGGTGGCAGGACAATTTGGCGAGGAGAGCGCTGAATCATGGCGATTGTCCGCGGCGAAGAATTATTCCCGCACGATGATTCGCTTAAAGAGCTCGCCGCGTCGCAGTTGCGTAATAGACTGCAACAATGCGACGCCATTTTTCACCGAGCTGTAATTGTGCCGCCCGCGCGTCATGCGAACTACTGTAAATAATATTTCAAACGCTACGACGCGCTATAACCCCCCCCCCCCCCGCCCCCCCACCGTCGACGAAGCAGATATGAACTCCGCATCGTCGATGTGGATAACGAACTACATCCCTCCGTTTAAATACTTTGAACCCTCGCTAGAGAAATTAGAAGCTCGCAAACGAAAAGCCCTGACGGATAAGTCGAAAAAATCCCTACGAATGCCCGGAAACAGCTATAAGCTGACTGTTAAATCCAGCTTGCAGTCCAAAGCTACCGAAAACTGGCCATCAATAAAAGCTGCTCGATATCTCTCCCATCGAACTACTCCATAAGCTACCTTTGCCAAGCTGTAGCTGATGAAAAAAAATCACAATTTTACAGCGACTAGGGTAGATGTACCAATTACCGCCGCTTTAAGCTTATCGCTTTAAGCAACTTCGTTTAATTATTTGAGAAGTTATTCAAGTCCAAGGAGAAATACAAAAGTTGCCGAAAAATCGGAATTTTCACGCGATCCAATTTGTCGTGACGCGCGAGTGTAACTTTCGATGCGTACACCTAGCGAACGCGTTAGTTACGTGTGCTTCGATTTTACGCGCCTGGGGAATTCGACCGTGCCGTTTATCGCGGTTCACCGTCACCGCGTATTTCGTATTATGGTTGGAACTGCCGGACTGGCGTCGGAAACCTGACGATTTAAATTTAAACGAGTCCGCTGCCGATGCGCGCGCAACTATGGGCCGGCTCTCGTTTGCGGTAAGATTATACGCCGCTCGTTTCACGGATCATTATATGCGTTTTCGAGTTCAGAAAACCGAAAACCGAGTAGCCTTCAGGCCGCTCCACCGCTCCCTCAATTGCCCTTTCAACTACCTGCAGAGCCGCGCACCTCTGAATCGCACCGTCTCTTTAACCCCTTCGCTTTTCAATCGAGCTTTTCGCTGATTTTTCTACAATACTTCGTTTCCTATAATTTCGAGTACAAAGGATTCGGTGGATTATTAATCCTTTAGCTACCATCATGGACGAAGTACCAGAATAGACTATCCATTTTTATATAATTTTTTAGACATCCATGTTGCGCTCGTCGAAGGATAATTGATCCTGTACCTCGTCCGCGTTGGAACACCTCCTGTAACAAAATTTCTCGGCTTTTAATGGGCCGATTTCGATGCTCCTTGGCTTAAATTAAAGGGAAAAGTCTCGAGAATATTATCTTACAGCCTTTCGCAACTATACCTTTCAGTTCATTTGTTATAAACAAATATACCGCCCCATGGTAAATTACTCAGACAGTATCTGAAGAAAAATATTATTTCCTTAGTTCCTAGATGTCCAATTTCAATGCTCCTTGACTTAAATTATAGTGAAAGGTCCCAATAATATTATCCTATAGCCTTTTGCGACCAGCCCTCGCACTTCATTTGTTATAAACAAATATATTGCGTCATGGTAAATTACTCAGATAATATCTGAAAAAAATATTAATTCCTTGGCTCCTAGATGTCCGATTTCAATTATCAATTGCACAAATGATAGCGTAAGGTCCCAAGAATATTATCATACAGCCTTTTGCAGCTAACCCTTGCACTTAATTTGTTGTGAACAAATATATCGCGACCATATAGTGCGACTCGCTATTATAAGGCAAGGGGTTAACTCCATAAGAGTCTATAAAAAAAAAACCCCTATGACGCAACGCACGGATAATAATATTCCGTCGTCGGCTCTTGAGAGTCAAACTAACAGCGAGTACGAAGCGCGCGTCGGAAATAGACAATCGCACGTATGTTGTTCAACCTCGAATCACATATACTCCCGAGGCAGGCTTTAATTTAACTATTATAACATTTCGTTGGAAGACAGTGAAACTCCATTTCTGGCAAGCGACGACTAGAAATTGGCTGCGACAGAAGTCGATGCGTCCCGACGTTTCAGGTAGAATGCTGATAAGGGAATTATCTCGGCGATACTGCCGGCGCCGCTATACCATCCTCTTCCGCTGATCCCGTAAGATGTTTTTGCTCGGGGAATCCTGCACACTCTCCACAGAATTCCCGTGAGAAGATGTTCTACCTGTAACTTCCGGCTGAGCCTCGTAATCGGTTGCCGAAAAGCCACACACGCATCGACACTGTGATTTTAGCGAACGATTCATTGAGATATCTATCTCTCCCTCGCGTGATCTTGAATCATTTAAGTGTACTCGGTTTCTTGTTTCTTCTTCGAATAATGAGAAACTCGGTGGGAAGTTTCGTGATTCGATTCTCGAAAGTTGCCAGCCCTTCAGCTGTTAGCGAACCGGGGAGTAAATTTTGAGACGAGTTGGAGGGATTATGGTTTATTACGTTGTATTCAGATAGTTGGGATTTTTGGGCAAATTTGCAGGGTTCTTCGAAAGCAATTCAGATTAAATTAATGGGAATAGACGGTGTATAAGGTGCAGCAAATAATTATTTGAAGATACTTTTATTAGAAAACTAGTTACCTTAAGCTTGTTTTTCTTTTCTAACAAGCTAACTAATTTTATATTTCTCCTTTATAATCGATTATGCATATACATTTGAAAAATAACACAAAATTCGGTGGTTATCCAATAAACAGAGGAATTTTAACCCTGCTACGATTTTTCGATCATTTTCGACCCAATTGTAATCAAACTTTTCTAAGAGTACCTAGTATTGCGATTAATATCTGCAATTTCAAGTTTCAGATTTCAATTTTTATATCGAAGATCCTATTCTTAAAAATTGTAAAATTATATGGAGAGTTTGTGTGGAATCTTTTTGTAATTTTATTTTTATCTAAATATTGTTAATGGAAAAAAGTCTACTTTGCTTTCTCGTGCCTCTAAAACCATGCACGTGGACTTTACCAAAATGAATTGCAACAAAATATTCCTATAGAACTGAGAATATTGTTAAATCAAATAGAATCTCGAAAATCATAACATGATTAATAAAGTCTTGTTCCACTTTTCAACTCTTATTGCGTTAAGCACAAATCTTCCTTCTAAAACGAACCAAAAAAAAAAAAATGCTAGACTACACGTCAACCAGCATCGTCGATATCCACGAAGAATAACATTTATTGATCCGCAAAAAGCCAGCAAAGTACGACCGAAAAAATGCAGTGTTATATCTTGAGGCATTAAACAATCTATATGGAAAGTGGCTACAAGTTCCATGAAAGTTTCACCTTATAAAAAATTCGATAATAATCCCTTTGGTTTCACCATTTTATTCTAGTCTTCCCCCTTAATAACCGCATACATATTCCAACCTCTTTCTTCCCGGAGTTAAAAGATCAACCACCGAAGCGTTAGAACGTTGCCCCGAACAATATTCACCGAGAGCGGAGCAAATTCACCCTTCCATTGCTTAATATTGACCGTGAATTTAGTAATTCGCAGGGGCGCGCGATCACGGGCTCGTAAAGAGGCGACGAGGTGCTCGTAAACACAGCGGCGGATTCATTTTCCCTGTTATTCCCTCATACATATTCGATGGTGTAAGTGGAGGGGCACGTGGCGCTTGTAGGGAATTATGCAAAAGTATTCGCGCGTCGATCTCGCGATCATAGAACAGCGACGTTTCACGCGTGCCACGCTAAACGACATCATTGCGATCCGTAGCCAATTAACGCTAATTCCGTTGTTAAATGAACTCGCGTTTAGACCAGGGGTCGACAAACTTTTCTAAGCGCGGCGCAAAAATAGAATGGATAAATATTGGCGGGCCAACTTAATTTATTGTACGAGTAGAAAATAGTGAAGCTTGACTTACTTTTCCATCCCTATTTGCACTCGAACACGAATACAGAATCCCATACTGAGAAGTTTAGGACGAATGGAAAGAAAAGTTAATGAGAGGAAGACTATTTAACCCTTTGCACTCCATTGGTTTCGTCATGGAGACATTTGTAAATTGTATCAAACGTTAATTCTATATTAACCAACTCAATTTTCATTTCTTTTTGGATCGAAGCAAATTTCTCCCTTTCGATAATACGTAACGCGTTCAGTTCTGACGAGAATCAGAAAAGTTTATTGCAGCTGCTGTTATGCCATATTATTAAAAATAGTTTCGACTGCAAAGGGTTAAACAATGATCGATACGTACGACAAAAATTACACAAGTGAGTGAATAATTACTGAATAGGTGAATCATTTCTTCTGTGATTAATACTTTTCGTGTCAACGAAAACGTGGCCGGTTAAAACGAAGTTTACTGTATATTTCGAAAATCCTTTAATACTAACGTAATTGCATTTCTGTAAGTGCTTCTGGTCCGTGCTTTAAACAACGATCACGCGTCTATTTCGAGCGAAAAGACGAACAGAGACGCAACAAAGGAGAGATTGGCAAAAAGCGGACGCAGGAATAGGCTACGAGATACGTTCTCTTTGTTCGATAAGAGCAAAGGTGCGACTATGGCTCGCTGATAGGCTACTGCGTATAACGATCACGCGAATTACAGTTTTGTCTGTGCAACGGTGTTAACAAATTCGGTTACACGCCTCGCGAAGGTTGTTACGTTGATTGACTCGTGCGGGATCACCAATTAGCGAGGGCTGTTAGTCAGCTGCACGATAACTGTTACGTTACGCTCGGAGCTAGGCGTAATGCTGGCGCATTCGAGCGTTCCTTGCGTGTAATTAACGCAAAGCGCCTAGCATTTCGGGCGCTCTGCACACATACACGTATAGACTACTCGCTTCGATGCGTTCCCCACTTATTCGCTTCCTTTAATCAAAGACATCGCGCGGCCTAAGATCGCGCCAAGGAGAGCGTTCCCTTTCAAAGCGGTACATTTTGGCGCACGTATCTCTACACCTGAAGAATCTTTCCTTCGTACGCGAATATAATTAACCGTGGCGGAGTTACATGGTTGTTAACTCATCAAGATGTGGCATAATTGAGGACGTTTAGCTGCAGTAAAGTAGTGAAGTCATGGATTCGGTGCATTCTACGATGAAAGAAGTAGCGTAGATGTACCAATTACTATTACTTCAAGCTTATCGCTGATAGTCGAATTATTTTAGAAGTTATTTAACCTACGAATCGTTCCGGTTCGAAGCACAACATTAGTTAATATATCTTTTATTTACGACGATTTTTTTGTACGTTAAATACGATGTATTAATTATTATTATTAATTCATTGAAAATATATAACAACGTCCAATGACCCTTGTACTGTCATTTGAAAAGTTTCCACTTAAATGGAAATGATCCAGACCATGTATTAGCGATTCGCGCGTTTGCAAATAAAACTAAAGGAACGAGGCCAAAATTAAGGGTTGTTTCACTCTCCCTAAACACAATTTTACCGCACTTTAAAGCAAATCACTGTACCGATATGCCCACGTAACGTTACGTTTGTTCAATACATTTCAATTCCACAAAATGCAAGAATGTTGGATACAACGATACGTAAACGATTAGGTATCTCGAACGATTTCACTAAAAGCTGAAATAAAAGTGGATCACCTGCTATAATTGTATCACCTCCTTTGCAAACGAGTATTTACCCGTAAATTCAGATCGAATTAACCGAGCTAATCGACTAGAATTCAATTTCTTTCGCTCGATAATGATTGTACGTGATTCTCGTTACGAAATCGTCCGTCCCGAGCGAACGATTTACATCTTAAGGAGCCGAGGTCGGCCGGTATTCCCGTGGCAGAGTAATTCGTCTTCCTTTTGCCGGGCGAAATTTGTTCGCGGGGACGTTACCGCGAACTTTGGGGAGAGTTCACAAAGGTCCGGGCGCGCTACAATCATGACTACGGGAAGAGGGAAAGGGAATACAGCATCCCCTTTGCGGAGCATCGCCTCGAGAACGAGGATAGACGTATTGTGCTAAAACGAAGCCCGTTTTCCAGGCACCGAAAGGAGATCTTCGTACGTGTACGCAGACGCGGGCACAGGTCAGTTCCGCATGGCGGATAGGCGGCTGGATTTATTGCTTTTGTCGCGGAAATCCTCCCCGGCACAAAGGCTTGGAAAAATTGCGCGGTGACGCGACACAACGAAAAGAACTCTGACCGCGTTTTCTTTCACCTAGGATGATACATAGGATTCGACGGAAAATTAGCCCTCGAGTGGATCGCGACTTTCGGTATTCCTAATCTTTCCGATTTATAATCATTTATAATATATATATATATATTACATTATATTCGGCTGTAACATATATTCATCCCGTTCTACTATAGTATCTTTAAGACTATTTGTTTGTAAATTCACAAGTGAATTTAATCAGGTTTGCATGTGCTACTTTAACTAATGATCTTTTTTCCATTCTTTCAGTTACCAAAGCATTTTTGTTTCATATAATTTCTGGGACTTAATGAACGTTCGAGGAAAACGGGACGAATTTACGCTACAACCCAATATATATACAGCCAACGTAATGTGTATACATTAGATTGTCCTAAAAGTTCCCCTCGTTTTTTACCGAGTATTAAGCGCAGAAAATTTGATGCACCATGCAGATTATTAAAGAGTGCGAAATCATTGTGCTTTTATCGTCTTCCATCTTTCAGAATGGCTTTGATGCGATTTTCTTGCAGTCTCGCAATACCAGTTTGTGTAATAGAGGCGAAAACACGGAAAGGTACTTTTTGGACTACCAAATACACACATATATATATAATTCAATACAATATATTATACAATACAATACAATATATTATACAATACAATACAATATATTATACAATACAATACAATATATTATACAATACAATACAATATATTATCCAATGCAGTGCAATTCAAGATAATATAGAACACGCAAATGCTTAACTTTACACTGTTTTCGTGTTAATTAACCAGGTGTATTTATACTTTGGATTCTCACTTTTAAGATACCGTAGCGAAAGGGTTGATGTTACTATTTTAAACGTACACATACGCGTGACAGAATCCCTCAAGATGTTAAACTTGTTCGCTCCATTTCCTCAATTATATCGATCCCAAGTCTTCAAAACCAAAGCTAATTACCTCGCTATCCATCGCACTCTATCGGTATTCTTTCGATTCTAGAAATCACGCGCGGCGAAACAATCCCGTTGTAAATATCAATGACCATTCGGCGGTGGAAACTAGCGTCCCATCGTGATTCATCGGCGTGCTCGCAGCGCGGTCTCTTGGCCAGCCCGCGGAAGATAGGATCGGGGACATTTCCGAGATGTTCTCGAAAATCACCGGGGTATCCTGAGACCGATGCTAATGCCCTGATACGACATCTGCACCCTCGAGACGTCACGCAGATATGTCGAGTATCTCCTGGACATTACTGCATATATGCGGCAGTCAGACATTTCGCGGCCGTAGCATGAACAAGAGGAAACCCTGTGCGCTAGATGGGGCGGCATAGAAACGGGAGAGGGCAGGAACGTGTTATTGCACCGGCGAAGAACTCATCAACGTGTTTCAGGCCGCGTGTTCGTGTGCACGCAGACCGTATTACTCCAAGCACAAAGGAAGGCATCAGGCAGCTCGTCGAACCGTTCGCTCGCCTCGCGAGTTGAAAATCTATGTAGCTCTGTGCCGTGGCGCATATAAATGGGGGAAGCTGCGCGCTTACGCGCATCCTACCCTCTTCTCGTCTTCTACACTACGTGTACGTGTGTGTACGTGGGTGAGTCTATGCAACAGCCGTATCTCAGTCTCTTCACGAGGGAAGAGCGTTATCGCCCACTTAAGGCAATTTACTTCTCGGATCACTTGCCAAAAGCGAAAGGAGCCGACCGATCGATTCCCGTCTGAGAGAGGCCAATTCCGAGTCGATTCCTCTATCAAAGGTATTCGGAAACGTTCGCGTTGATCTTTCACCGTGGCCTACATATTCCACCTGGGCTACTTCTACGCCGTTTACCCCTTTCTGTAGGACGATATTAATGCGCAGAGCTAATGAGAGGGGTTGGTAAGGGAGAGGAAGGGTTTGCGAGTCGAGTCTTGGACTTGGCGGTAGGGTGATTAGTAAAGGCAGGTAATGGGAGCGTGTCTTAGACGTGGGTTATAGTGGAAGTTTGGTTAAACCTTTGACGAACACGTCTCTTCGTATTTGGCAAGGATTCTATGGTCTTCGTGTGTTGCAGCGTTATTACAAAATTCGAGACTAGGCAGTGGTTCTTTTTATAGGGATACGTTGGTAGTGATAAATAATGGTAAGTAGATTGCGGATCTTTGCGCATTTATGGGGAATTTTAATGCGCAAAAAGGTACACTGTCAACGTGATTTGGAGAAATGTATAAGGTGTTCAGTTTAACCCTTTCGCTGCGGCATTTAATATTGAGACTAAACTTTATTATAGACACGGTGTGCTTTCATTTTCCTCAAATTATAATATTCATCACGCGTGTAGTTCGTCATTATATGGCAAGGGGGTAATAAACAAGTAGAAAAATGAAGATGGTTCTTTCTAGCAAGAAAATTGGAAAGGTTTGTGGCGGCTCTCCTGCACCCATCACTAGAGGGACATACGAAGTAGGACTTTCTCGAAAGCACTCGCTCCAACTACCTCGTCCATATAATATATTCCGCCTTCAACCTTCCTTCCAATATTCCAGTGTCTAAGGCAGAGCCTACTAGGTAGCCTAACTGATGAGTCCACTAGCAGGCCCAGGGTGAAACGCAACACCCTTCCTTTTTCCCATTCTATCCCCTCTCTACAGCTCCACAGGTTAAAACTACCCCAAAAATTGTTTAATAAATTTCGTACGCAACCAAGGCTACAATGAACTTGAAGATCGTAGCCTGGCCTTTAATTTCACTCGGAAAAATCTGAATTTGCATAAAGATCCAAATTGCAGTCTTGCAACATCAAACTCGCTACTAGTTTTTAGAGTTCTAATTGTTGAACCAGTCCCCGAAGCATTGCCCACTAGTCGCATTACACCGTGTATATGTAAAACAGCCGAAGATTCACGAGTACTCGCGAAGAAAGTTCTCCACGGTGATTTATGGGGTAGCAAATCGTAAAGAGATTCACCGAGGAACGAAGTTAATTGAAATAGAAGCGATGGTTGAAAAATGGGGGTTTATCGATAAAATATAGAGGATGTATCGCGCGAAAGCAAACGATTACACGTGATTTTGGGCGGAATATCGGCTATGCTGTCCGAAGGGGTCAAATTCTATTGATCTCCTCTTAAGATCCCAACGCTCGAGGATATTAAGGGGCCACGCGGACTCGATTTGGAGCAGAAGCCAATCGTCGTCGTGGAACCGGCAGGAATCGAGTTACACCACGGACAATGATTGCCTCCTGCCCTCTGCCGAACAACGAACCGGCGAGATTGGCCCGCATCTCTCCGTCTGCCTCGCCATCGCATCGACACACTCCGGAACAATAAGCCGGAACATCGAATATCGACTGAAATCTGTTTCGGAAAGCTCCACTTTATCCGAGGCCGCGCATCATCCTTTATTCCTTCGCGATGTTAAATTTTTATACCGCCCGGATATCCCAAGAATCTTCGCTATTTCACAGTGCTTTGAAGCTTTTGGGCAATCGAAGCTGAGTAACAATCGAAGAAAAATGATAGACGAGAGATTCATGGGAAGAAGAAGAATCCATGTGAAACTTTGAAATCTTAACCCTTTGCATTTGGATCACCAGCAGGTTTGTAAAGTTTTATTCTAGTAATGTGGATTCTAAGTTGTGCTATTTTTGTGTTAAATAAAGATTTTTGGGGAAGCAATAAGCATGTATTGATAGAGATTTTAATTGCAACACTAGATATTAGTGCATCTTTTCGAGAGAAATAGAAGTAACGAATCGGAGAACAGTTTTTGGTCCAAACACTTGAATCTTTTACGTGAATAAATGATTGATGATAAACCATAGTTCTGAATGAATACAACTAAACGTTTTTTTGAGAATATAGGTAGAATTGCACAAACACAGTTCACAAATAACCCGATCTTTTTCCGTAGCAAATTAACGCTTACAGATTAGGGTAAGTTTATAAGCAAACTTATTCAAAACTGCAAATTTCCAACACGAGTAGTGACTGCATAATGAACAGCCAACAAACTACCTCTAGAAACTGTTATTAATGCATAATCAAAACTATTCGTTAGGTGATTGTAAGCTTAGGCACTTCTTCCAAAAATGTTTGCAAATTATTACACGCAGAGTTCGCAAAAGGACTGAGAAATTGTCGCAAAATATTTGCGAGCTCCTTTTATTGTTCGCGAACAGCGTGAAATACCTTCTAATTTATATGCACCTTAAAACCAATTGCAAACGTCTGTCTAATTCTTCTCGCACGTTTCAATGGAAAATTCGCGGACAATCCGAAAGATGCACGGGGTTAAATGCTGCTTCCGGTTCTCCGAACAAGTCTCCACGGTAGACCGCGGACGCTTGATTTATAGAAAAAGTTATCCGACCACTCGAAAGCTTATTTGGTGACGCTTCGAAAGCTGCACGAGGACTTTGCTCGATGACCCGCGCGTTCGAAGAAACTTGGTCAACTTTGTCAACTTTGTCGCGGAGCAAAAGCTTCGAGTTCTGTCCGCTTTCACTCGAGAACATCGGGTTCTCAAAGAATACGATCGAAACGAACGGAGAAAATACGTCACCGTAAGTTTATATAATCGTACCGACAAATTACCGATCGGTCGTTTTGACTTAGCAGTTTCAGTGTTAAGTTTCTTCAAATCAATTTCCACTTCTTCAAAAGCAAAGCAAATTCGCCCCGTTTTATAGTCTTGAACGATGGTTAAAGATGTGTAAAACGAGCAACGATCGCATAATAATGAGCACCTATAAAATTGACACATTGAACAACAAACACCTAATATAAAAAGTGTAAAAACCCTCAACAGGGTTGACACGAAACAAGCTGTTAATAAAAAAATTCCTCTATTTCGAAACGTATACAGTAGACTTGAATTGATTCCTCAGAAGAGACAGAAAAGTGTATTGCATATTATTAAATCATATTATTAAAATAAGGTTGGCGTTGCAAAAGGTTAAATGTGTAACACATAAAAAGTGCGCCATGTTTATACAGCAAATTCAACGCATTTGTCTGACGCTATTGAAAAATTCAATCTTTACTTAACCTTTCGCTACGGCACTCTAAAATGAAAAACATTCTCAGCGCACAGATGAGAGTTACTTTTAATATTACAAAAGCAGCGGGACTATAAATATTTGCATGCTTGGCACAATTAATTACGATAGAATGAGTACCTATAGGTTATAGTAAAAATGGTGTATCGTGTTATAGAAACCGAATACGTATATTTTCACAAAAATGTCCGATAGTTTGTGGACGTATATATACGTCTGTAGAAACGAAAGGGTTAATTTCGATCGGTGGCGACACGCGATAATTCTGCGTGGTGAATCGCAGCTAAAGCATGGAAGCTGGCCAAACGCGAAATGCACGAAATGACGTGCAACTCTTCCCAATGCTGCCTCGCCAGTGAAAAATGTTTCGTTTTACGATCTAACTTCGCGATCACCGTTTAAGCAACATATCGTGGACGCGACCGCTGAGAGCTCCGGCGATTTCTGGCCGATCGAACTTGGCAAAATACCGTGCCACCATCTATCTACAACTCCCTCCCATTCTGTTTCTGGAATTGATTTACCGTAATTGTTGCGTGAAAATTGGGGAAAAGCGAATGGCCGTGGACGTTCGCCGAAGAATGGAGCTTTGAGGGTTGTAAAGTTTGCGCTGGGAGAACGGATTTTAATCGAATTCGGACGCGTTGCGGCGATAAACTAGGAATTTTGTGTAAGCTTCGACGAAAATCCAGCCACGTTCGAAAGTATTCGGCTTTTCGCTTATCTCTTGGTGGGTGTAATGTAATTGCTGGACTGCAGAATTTCGCGCAAATTTGGTTGTTTGTAAATAGAATTGGAGAAATGGGACATTTATGAGAAAGTTGAAGAGTAAGGAAATTGCCAATGCAACTCTGTTGAAAAAGGTTGTATAACATTCCATTTGGGCTCGTTTTAAAGGGCAAAGTGTCTACTTTGAAATGCATGCAGGGAGTTTTCTCAAAAGATGCTTTTATATTGGGATGCAGGGTGGAAAAACGAAGACAGTTATTTGCCCAAAAAATTGACCCACTTCGAAAGAGTGCACGGTGTTTAATAAATTTGTTTGGCGATCAGTTTTACAGTGTAGTTAAAGAGAAAGGTCTTCCCTTTAAAAAGAGCCGCTAGAAATTTGTTTACGATTTTTTTTTACAGAATTATCGCACTTTGAATGAAAAGTCGGTTACTGGCATTAAATAAAGATACGTCATAGGGATCGACTTTTAATTCAAGATGCGATAACTCGGCAATAAAAAATCATACGTCAACTGTTCGGTGCTCGTTTTAAAGGGAAAAACTCTATTCTTTAAAATAAGTGCAAAATGAATCTTGAGGAAAATATATTAAATTTTGTGCAGTTGCTTGGATTAAGACAATTTGTTGGGAAAACAATAAGCTTCATTTTCTCGTCTCACAGCTCAATACAAAACCTTTTCATGAAAAATTCTGCTAATGAATAAAAAGTAGATACTTTGCTCTTTGAAATGAGCCTAGGTGGAATATCGTACGATTTTTTTTAACGAAGTTTCACCAGTTCAAATATTGGCAATTCTTCGATTCAAGATTCGCGAATTTTCAGCCCATGTTTAATAATTAATTAATCATTACTTTATAAAGTCTAATGATTTAGGTACTAATGAGTAGCCTGTTGATTTTTACGTAATTATGGCAAATTTAAATTTGCAATATTTAAAAATATATAAAATATACAAAATAAGGCAAACAGTATAATGTTTAGGGAATGAAACAAATCTCTATTAAATTTCATTAATAAATATATAAATTTGCACAAAGATCCGCAGTGAACTTACGAGTTTCAATGTACGTTACAAGTAGACTGCGGATTCTTATGCAAATTCGTATGTTTACAAGTGCACATAAACAAAATGGCGCTCGATATAAATCCAATAGAAATTGCAATTAAACATGGCAACATGCGTTTTATTTTGACACTGTCACATATATTTCTGCACAATACGTGCACTTTGCACCATTTTTGCAAATTTAACTTTCCCATAAATGCACAAAAATCCGCACCGCCCAAGCTGCAAAAACACGGAATTTGTTTTATAAACACAGTGCCGGCAGATTCGACCCGAACCGTTTGTTTTTTATTCGCGCTACTCTGGTAGCGAAAAATGGAATAAAACAGGCAGGGAGGGAGCGGCGTTTAGCTACAGTGCGGTTGTCTATTAAGCAAAACGGTTGCAATGAATTTCACGATCGGTGTGGCACGGCAAAATCGCGAGAACGATCTTTCACTACCGGTTAGCGACGAGTTACGATCGTCGAAACGGTGCAAATAATTCGTCGCCACGCGGAAAAGCGAGGCAGTAGATAGCGACAGGTATGAGGGGGACGAGAATAAAAATCCAAAGGGGGGGGGCGGAAGAGAAGGGTGCGCATAGTGTCGAAATTTTAGCACGGAACACCAACACAGCCAGGTCATAAACTTTCATTCCGACTCTCCGGCGGCCGCGAAAGGTGAAAAATTACCGATTCCAATCTTTTGTCTCGCGAAACGTTGCACACAACGCGAGCCAATCGAGTTCAATTTGTGCCAAACAACCCTCCACCGCTTCGATTACAAATAAAATTCTACAATCCCCGCAATGGAAACGCCGCAATTTTTCCAACGATTTTCAACCAAATCTCTCATCTTCCGATAGAAATGTTTAGTCGGATGCTTTTCTTTCTCGTTTTGTGGATGCATTTTCATTCGTTAATTAGAAAATTCGAGTATCTCATGAGGGAGAGGGAATTAGGGTGGTGATTTTACGAATACCGGATTTTGAGACTCTATGGGGAGTACATGTCTTTAATTTTGCATTGAAGTTTAACTGAGAGTTAGCGAAACGATTTAGGCGACTCAAGAAATTATTCACTTGTGATTCAGAAGAATTATGGATCTCTAAAGGAACAATGGGGTTGGTAGTTTACAATACAATTCTAATGTTCCGCAGAGAATCCAATTGTAGATTAAATTTTCGTGAACTTCCATTAAAGCAGGATTGGAACATTGCGGAAAATTTTACCGATCCAATTCGTGGCTCAGAAGAATCGCGCAAAATAGGGTGGGAATTTTACAAACATCCAATTCTGATACTCTTGTCCGAAGAGAATCCAAGTGCAGTTGGAATTTTGGTGAACTTGCATGGAAGTTCTATCGGAAGTTCGCCACAATTAAGGAAATAATTGGCTGTAACACTTCGCAGAACTGTTAGAGGAAGGGGGGGAGGGTGCACCGAATACTCTGTGTTTCGGTAATCGGAGCAGAAAGAATCGCTGCGGATCCCCCAGTGCGGAAACGCAATTAGAGTTCGCGGAGTGGATAATACCCGCAATTAGAACTTTCAATTAACTACAATATTCGGTCACGAGGCTCTCGATGACTACACACCGCTTCATCTTTAGAGCCCTCGACAATTATACATCTCCATCCCTAGACCACTACACACCATCGAAGCTTTCTGCTACGATCGATAACGATTAGAATACTCGAGCATCAAGATACCAGCAGCAGCTAATCCATCAACTTCCGTGTGCTGCTTCACTTTTAATCGTTTCTCGCGAGCCCCCGATGTTCGATGGATCTTTTAAATTGCTTCACATACTTACCTCAGCCAGGGACCCCAAACTTCTGCCTAGCCCAAATCGAACTTAACCCGGTTAATTAGAAAAGATTTCTGTAAGTTCTAGTGACCCGTAATAACTAAAAATAATATTAATAGCTAAAAACCCGGTTAACCCACTCAGAACCGGTTACGAAATGATTCTTATTGTTAGTATTTCAAACGATTTAGGTCTAATGCAGACGAGAGGTTTGGCTTATGTTTGGGATAGGTTTGTCATAGTTTTTTCATCGTACGATCGTATGTTCGTCTCTGATTTTTTCATTCGAAAAAACACGGAAAAACATACGATCCTGCGATACGAAAAATTGCTCGTCCGCGTCGAACGATAATAAAATAAATCGTATTTTCTCAGTTAGTCTTTATTTTTTCTTGGAAGAATTAAAGCTCCAAAACTAAGTCTAACTAAGATCAGAATTCCTGATTAGGATACAAATTTCTGCTTGCTTTCCGACTAGAAAAGCCTTTGTTATCGGATTAACCGGGTTACATTTGCACGTGTAATGGCCGGTTAAACGTAACCAATATCGGTTTTAGTCCTCGATAGTTCGCTACTTTTTTTTCTCGACTCCTTAGCTCAGCTTGCAGCAAGGGTTTTTCGATGGTCTCCACGGAAAGGCATCGAAATCCGTCTCTGTTGGGTCGCCTGTTTTCGAAAGTTTAACGTATACTCGGGAATATTGCGGCACTTTTCCAGCGGGATTCCCGATGGGAGAAGGCGTGCGCATTCGAGGCACGTAATCCATGCTCCGCCGTGTGTCGCCGAAGATAAATCAGCCGTTCTCTATACGTAGACAGGGGAAATTTTGTTCGATCGGCCCATTGCCTGCGGCTCCGTTTACCGCCATTAACCCTTTCGCTACGGGTTAATACTTAACTCTTTAACAACGGCTTTAGTATCGCGTACCGATCGTACATTTACGCACAATAACGCGAACTACTTTCGTAATTAATTATCCTTTGATTATTTGGACGTATAGGTAGATTAAAATTGAGCTGCTAAAATGCTTCGGATGTTGTTTCATTTAAAACACTAAGGAGAAGCAACGTGCTGTTCTTTTGTTAATTATAGAATAGCCGTCACAGAATTTAATTTTGCATTGAATTGTTTTACCGCCCATTGTGTTTTTCGAAAGAGTAAAGGAATAATCTAATGTCTTTCATTTTTGCCCAACAGTTTTGAAATATTCTTCACATTACACAATTTCCATGATTGATATCTATAACAGTATCACAAATGTATTGTTTCCAATTAAATCGTGAACTTAACAGACTTCACGTCTATGACTCTAAGGTTTCACAAACATTAACTTTGTTATAAATCCCTCAATTATTTGCAATTTAATCCACATAAATGATAAATGAAAGGGTATCTAACTAAACGCCTTGCAAGGCTGCTAAATTGTCTCAAACTTTCAATTAAATTCCAACGTAAATTCACCAAAATTTTAATCAAGACTTGTATTCCCCGCAAGATGCCAAATTCCTATATGTATTAAATTTTCCCCTATTATTTCTCTAAAGAGCCATAATTATTCTGAACCACGAGCGAATAATTTCTCGAGTCGCCTAAATCGTTTCGCAAGCTCCAATGCAAATTTACAAAATTCTACCAACACTTGCATTCCCGATTCTTCGAAACAACGATAGAAGAATCGTCTACATTCTGAATGTTCATAGAATACGTGAATGGTGATGGAACACATTCGACGTGGAAACCTCAAGTTTTGATGAAACGCCTTTCCGCAGCCGATTTTCGCTTCGAATTCCCACGTTTGCCATAATCGAGACACGTACATACATAGGTACACGCGTCTGGCGTTGAGAAGGCTGAAAGACGAACTACGTCTTTGACTCGCTGGCAGCTTTCTTTGACGGCTGTGTTCGACGACTTCGTTCTCCCCGGAACGGATTGCTTCTCGTGACATAATCATACTTCGAGCAACTTGCTCCTTTCATTGCCGCCTCCGACTCCAACATTCATTCCGCGTCCCTTTTGTTTGCTCTAATATCAGCCAGCGCTAACGCAAGACTTAGCGTTCCATCTCGAAACACCGCCTCCGGGGAAGGATATTGCGTCTGTATCAATATCCCCTTCTGATACCGAATGCCTGAAATACGCGAATATTCCCTCGATATGCCGCGCGGATGTTTGTCCTGCGTTTCGCCCAACTCGTGAAGCCGGCGACGTTTTCCGTAGCTTTCGCTGCCGCTATATTTGTGGCTTTCGTAACTTTATTCGTTGACTAAAGCTCTCTTCGACGTAGCAACGTCTGACTTTGCCAATTCTCAAACTACTCGCTGCTTCCAGTCGAGTCCGCGTATCAATTTTCTATGAGATTTAGGGTGGTCTCTGATATGCGGTTTCTTGGTAATTTAATTCGGTGATTTCGGTCTTTGATTCGTACTTGAGGTTGTGTCAACCCTTAACGCCACTTGCACTGGCAATTATTTAATCTAGTCGTGGCAATTTGAAGCGATTTGATACTCGAAATTGTTTTTGTACAATTTTCAATCCGATGTTTGTTGTTACTTACAAATAAAATGTACTCGTGACGATTCTTAATTCGCTGCATGTTTCTTTAATTTGTGAAGTTTCACAGCTTTTGGAAGATCCAATGATTACTAATCGACGTGAAAGTAATATACTTGAATTGTTTTACGGAAATCGAGTTTTATTCGTAAAGTTAGAAAAATCACAGATATTGTTGTTTAGCTATTTATGTTGACTGCAATTGATGCAATAATACGAATAAGTATCGTAATTTATTTTGTCCCTCGCCAACTTTGTAACTTCGAGTATTTATATATGTTTCAAGAAATCTGTGAAATTGTACTACCATTGTCCGTAAATCTAGTGTTGATGAAACACGAGGGGATTTATTAATCTAATACATTTAAATCACTCACAATTGCACGCAACCATTTAAGATATCTCTGGAAAATCTCAGTGGAAAGTGGAAATAATTCCCGATGCAATTACGAACGTCTCTGTTCTGAACGCGATATTTTACACCGGTAATTTTTCATTGCACGCGAAATATTAAACGCAGCTTGAAAATATTACAATTACGCCGGAATTAATAAGGGCTATTATATCCGCATGAGTTTCATATTTCGAAGGGGACTCTGCCTGCTGCCGTGGAGCTTCTGAAAAATCGACGTCCATCAGCTTGCAAATACCTCTATGCAAATACCGGCTAACATGAAAAATGCCGTACGAGTTCGTCGATATCGACGCTCGCATCTCGACGATCGAGTATCTGGTTAAATTTTCGAATAAGAAAACCTCGACTACTTTACGTTTCCAAAGAAACTCGCGCGACAAATTTGAGAGATTGTCGACAGTTGTCCTGGAAAAGTGGCTTTCAACTTTTCCTGGATTTTCGAGGGTACAAAAATTAACTACACATTTGCGATTGGCGTTGCTAATTTTTCGTATCGAAAGCTTATTAATCTTTTCGTTGCAAAGGACTTGTATATACGCCCTCAAAAGCTGAACAATTATTTGCAAAAATGATTATTATATCTATTATTATATTATTATATCTATGACATAGCATTGTTTTTATTACGATTGATATATGTTCTACTATAATTAATTATGCAAATTATGTAACTATTTACTTTCATACTGTTTCTACATTAATAAACATTGCTCCTATCTATGCAATAAGAATGCTTTTAATTTAAAAGTGCAGTATTGAAAGCTAATTAAAGGAGTTCACGATTTTAATCGGAATCGGCGAGACTGTTGAATTATTAATTGAAACAAATCGATTAAATGCTAATCCACCCGCTATCATTTGTATATACTATATACATATTATATAAGCTTATCTTAAATTTTATTCAGAAGTATAAATCTAAACTTTAGGGCCATGAATGAAATAAAAAAAAAACAAATTTGAAGATATAACGTAAATTACTTTAAATTCTCTCTAAAATCTTTAGTTGCAAGATCGGGTACAAATTTCTGTAAAATATTTCCTTAGAGTGATGGTATTAAATCTATTTACTCTATTTCGTTCTTAAAATATCCGTTACTCTATTCTAAACCTAATTTTAATCCTCTATCTCTATACATGTATTCCAAACTAACTTTATTGTATTTTACCTACTCTTAAGTTTTATTATAATTCTGCTTTAATTTCCTATCCACTGCTTATCTTTTATTAGCCCTCCATTAATCTTTTATCCTGTTATATTCAACAATGATTGCGAATGGATGAAAATTACCGACGAATAGGATAAATTTTGATCGACCACATTGAGAAGGAACAATTCCAACAAAGCTTCAAGAAGTTTTCGATTGCGGTATTCCATGGATTCTAACCGAATCTTCAGCAGACTTCGAATTCGTCTCGATTTCGCTATCTAGCACACGCAGAGGATCCGGGTGATCCGCAAACAACAACTCAAACTTCCCTTCGTCTCGCGTTCGACTCTATTTGCTCGAATCTAGTTAATAAAATTTCTTCCGTGTATCGCGTACTACGTTGAACGAAACGAAAGAAGCGAGGAATAAAAGGTGGAAATACAATAGTACGAATTGAACGCAGGCAAGGGTGGAATGGTGGACGATTCTAGCAATAGTTTCTGCGACTGACAACAAAGCGATCATCGATATCGTTCAGCCATTGAACATCGGTGTTTCTGCTATTCCACGCTGCAACCATCCCTCCCCTTTCTTTTTGCAGTCCTCGACAAGAAAGCGACACCCAACCTTCTCCATTCGCCATCGGAGCACCTTGCAATTTTCTACCATCTCCAAAAATGTGCCACTCAGTCTTCTACCTTCATTGAGGAACGTGTAACCTTTTATCTTCGCGAAAAAAAACACGTGCAACCTTCTCTTTCCGATGAAGGGATAACATTCGACCTTCTGTGTTCGTTAAAGTAGTAGCACGTAAGTTTCTTCCTTCAATAAGGGAGCAACGTGCAATCTTCTATATTTATCAAGAGAACAAGAACCAACTTTCGCCCTGTAACAAGGGAACAGTAATCAATCTTCGTATATTGGTAAGGAAAGAATGGGTTCTCTTCTTATTTCATCAACGAAGAAGTATATTCCAGCGACGAGATTAGTTAAGGAAGTATTATGTAATATTCTACCTTGATTAATAGAACAACACTCGAGCTTTTTTGTTCGCTAAGGGAGAAACATTTAACCTTCACCCTTTAACCAAGGAACAGTAATTATTCTTCTTATATTGGTAACAAAATAATAGGTACTCTTCTTATTTCATCAATGAAGGAGTGTTTCCGAGCTATGAGATTCGTTAAGGAAGTATTATGTAATATTCTATCTTGTGTAATAATACAACATTCAAGCATCTTTGTTGACTAAGGGAGAAATACTCAACCTTCACCATTCAGGAAGGAACAATAATCAATTTTACTATATTGCCAAGGAAAGAGCAGGTATTCTTCTAATTTCATCAATGAAGAGTTTCTTCATTCATCAAGGAAGTATTATGTAATTTTCTACCTTGGCTAGTAAAACAATTTCGAGTTTCTTTGTTGAATAAGGGAGAAACAATCAGCCTTCGCCTTTCAACAAGGGAACAGTAATCAATCTTCTTCTATTGGTAAGAAAATAATAAGTACTCTTCTTATGTCATCAATGGAAGAATATATCGAAGCATCTCTCTTCGCTGAGGAATTAACATCCAAGCTCTTGCATTCGTCAAAAGAATAACATGGAACCTTCTATATTCATCGCGAGAATATCATCCAATCGTAATCAATCTTCTCAGTTTACTAAGAAAACAACAGCCACTCATCTCTTTTCTCGTTTCATCAATGAAAGAATATCCGAGCTGCTCTATTCACTGAGGAATTTGCAACCAAGGTACTCCATCCACTAAGAAAAGTGCTATGTAATATTCTCCTCTAACTAAAAGAACAACATTCAAGCTTCTGTGTTCACCAAAGGAACATTAATTAATCTTCTCACTTTACTATGAAAACAATGTACAATCTTCAACTCTATCAATGAAGCAGTATCCAAGCTTCACTATTCACTGAAGAATTTACATCCAAGCTTTTCCATTCACCAACGAAGTACTATGTAATCTTCTCCTTTGATCATAGAACAACATCCAAGTTTGTACGTTCATCGGGAAATGTAAGAGATGTAAGCTTCTCCCTTCGATAAAGGGGCAACGTGTAACTTTCTGGATTCATTAAGGGAACAGCATCCAATCCTCGCCCTTCGTCAAGGGAATTATAATTAATATTCTTATGTTGTTAAAAAAAAAAAAAAGAACAGCCTGTTTTCTCACTTTATAAATGAAGAAATATCCAGGCTTATTTATTCGCCGAGGAATTTACATCCATGTTTCTGAATTCGTCAAGCAAATATCGCGTAATCTTTTACCTTGGCTAATGGAACAACATTCGAGCTTCTATGTTCGCTGAGGGAGCAACATTCAACCATCTCTCTTTAATAAAGGAAAAACATGAAGCTTTCAACATTCATCAAGAGAACAGCTCCCAACGTTCGCCCTTCAACAAGGGAGCATTAATCAATCTTCCCACTTTGCTAAGAAAACAACAGCCACTCTTTAGTCTTCTCTCTTCTCTTTTCGTCAATGAAGAAATATCCAAGATATTCGTTGAGGAATTTACATCCGAGTTATTCCATTCACCAACGAAGTATTATGTAATCTTCTCCTTTGACCAGAAGAACAACATACAAGCTTTTCCGTTCACCAAGGCAACTTCAATCAATCCTTCTCACTTTGCTAAGAAAACAACAGCCACTCTTCTCTCTTTATCATTGAACAACTAGTCAAGATTCTCTATTCGTCGAGGAATTTACATCCAGGCTTCTTCATTCACCGAGTATCACGTAATCTTCTTCCTCGACTAATGGAACAATATTTCGAACTTCTATGTTCGCTACGAGAGCAACATGCAAACTTCTACCTTCGATAAAGGGACTACATCCATCCTTTTGAATTCACTGAGAAAGCAGCATGTAACATTTTACATTGAGCGAGAAAGCAGCACGCAACTTTCACCATTCATCAAGGGAACGATAATTAATATTTTCATTTTGTTACGAATGCAACAGCCATTCTACTTTCTTTATCAATGAACAAGTAATCAAGTTTCTCTACTCAATAAAGAATTTACACCCAAGATTTCCCACTCCCCAAGAAAGTGTTGTGCAATCCTTTCTCTCGACTAATGGAACAATATTCGAACTTCTACGTTCCCTAAGGAAGCAACGTTCAAACTTCCTTCGATAAAGCAAGGATTCCTTTTTCTTCCTTTCTTTAATAGTATTCATCGAGTATCATGTAACCTTGTACATTCATCAAGAGAACAACACTCAAGCTTCACTCTTCACCAAGGTAAGAATCTTCTCATTTTGGTACGAAAACAACAGAGCCATTCTTCTCACTTCAAAGAAGCAATATCCAAGCTTCTGTATTCGCTGTGGAATTTACATCCAAATTCCTCCATTCACCAACGAAATATCGTGTAATCTTCTTCCTAGATTAATGGTGCAACATTTCGGCTTCTATGTTCACTACAAGAGCAACACTCAACATTCTCCAGTTAACCCTTTAACCATTGTGGAATTTTCTGTACCGTTTAATTGAATCGAGCAGATTTACGTATTTAAAATACAAATTGGTGCATTATTTCCATAGTTCAACACGATGTAACTTAAAGCATAGTGTTCCTTACGTTCTCTTCGAAAATCTTATGTTCTCATAAAGACGAATGAATGGTTCTTCAATCTTAAATAATTATTCATTGGTTTCCATACGAAGAATCGCAGAAGGGTTAATAAAGGAACAACATCCAACCTTTCACATTCACCGAAGACTGTACCATGTAACCTTCTATGTTCATCAACCGCACAACACCCAACCTTCACCCTTCAATAAAGGTTCATTAATCAAGCATCTCATTTTGTTAAGAAAACAACACCCACTCTCCTGTCTTTATCAATGGAGGAATATCCAAGCTTCTCTATTCATTGAGGAATTTTCATCCAAGCGCCTCCATTCATTAACGAAGCATCATGTAATTTTCTCCTTTGTCTAAAGGAACAACAATCTAAGCTTCTGTGTTTACCAAGGAAACAACACGCAACTTTCACTCTTCAAGAAGGGAACATTAATGAATCTTTTCACTTTGCTAAAAAAGCAACAGCCATTCTTCACTTTCCTCATTTCATCTATGAGGAAATATCCAAGCTGTTCGCTGAGGTATTTACATCCAAGCGGCTACATTCACTAGGGAAGTACTGTGTAATTTTCTCCTTTGACTAGAAGAGCAACATCCAAGCTTCTGTATTCACTAAGGGAAGATTAGTCAATCTTCTGACTTTATTAAAAAAACAACAGCCACTCTTCTCTCTTTATGAATCGAGAAATATCCAAGCTTCTGTATTCATTAAGGAATTTTCATCCAAGTTTCTCTATTCATTGAGGAATTTTCATCCGAGCTTTTTCATTCGCTAAAGAATTATCGTGTCATTTTTTCCTTTGTCTAAAGGAACAACGTCTAGGCTTCTGTGTTCACCGAGGAAACAACATCCAAATTTCACTCTTCAACAAGGGAATTAATGAATATTCTCATTTTACTAAGAAAACAGCAGTCATTCTTATCTCTTTATGAATGAAAGAACATATCGCTTCGCTATTCAAGTTTCTTCATTCACCAAGGGAATATCACGCGATTTTCACTCGTGACAAATGGAGCAACATCCAACCTTCTACGTTCACGGAGAAAGTAGCATGTAAGCTACTCTCTTCAACGAGGAAACAACATGCAACCTTCTACTTTCATCCGTAGAACAGCACCAAACCTTCGAAGAGAGCAGCAATCAATCTTCTCCCTTTGCTAAGAAAACAACAACCACTCGTCCCTCTTCATCAATGAAACTCTTTCATTGAAAGAATATCCAAGCTTCTCTTATTCGCCGGGAAATTTACATCCAAGCTTCTCCATTCGCTAACGAAATACTATATAATCTTCTCCCTTGACTAACGGGACAACATCCAAGTATCTACGTTTACTAAAAGGAGGAACATTCGACCTTTCACCTTTACTACGGTGGTAGTAACCCTCTCCCTTCGAATAACATCTAACCTTCTCCATTCACCGACGAAGTATTACGTAATCTTCCCCTTTGACTGAAGGAACAACGTCGAAGCTTCTATACTTGGTACGTTCACCAAGGGAACACAGCATTCAACAATTAACCTTCTAACTTCATCAGGGGAACAATAATGAATTTCCTCATATTGCTAAGGGAATAATATCCACCCATAACATTCTCTTCATCAATGAAGCAATAAGCGAACTTCCCTATTCGCCGAGGAATTAATCTTCGAGCATCTTCATTCACCGAGCAAATATGATGCAATCTTGTAGTTTCGATAAAAGTACAAGCATCTAACCATTGACTAAATGTACAGGATAGAACATCAATTTAAATTTCCATCTAAAATTCGGATTGTGTAGAAAAGCAGAGGTTTTTAGGATGCTCGCGATTTAGGATGGTTAGTATAAGTATTATATTCAATCCACGCATCAAAGTTAATAAAGTTAACCCTGTGCCCGTGTATTTAATTAGTTTAACACTAGGTTTACGGGCATTGTATAATTTGACAGGGTACCGAAAAAGCAGGTATATTGAATATAAATAATCGTAAATGCTAGCTTGAAGACGTAGAAGGCAAATTAGAATACATATTCCTACCATTGCATTGATTAAAATTAACGTAAACTACTGAAAAATAATATCTACGATCCCTGTAACTTTAAGTAAGAGATTTATGACACGTAAACCTAGTGTTAAACTAGTAATGTCGCATGTGACACTAAAATGGTAAGAATGATTCTATATACGAATCGATAGTATATTCTACGCTTCGACGATCCAACCTTCTACTTTCGTTAACAAAAATAGCACGTAACATTTCTCCCTTCAATAAAGGAACACCATGCAACCTTGTACATTTATCAAGGGACCTTCACCCTTCGCCAACGGAAACAATCATCAATCTTCTCATTTAGCTAAGAAAACAACGCCCCAACCCTTCCTTTCTCCATCGACGTAGCAATATGCAAGCTACTCTATTCGCCGAGGAATTAACATCCCACCTTGAACAACAGTTCACCAAGGAAATATCATGCAATCTTCTCCCATGACTAACGGATGCAACAACATCCGCACGCTTCTCTGCGTTCGCCGAGGGAGTTGATTCGCTACTTGCTGCTTTCTCCCCGTTCGCCGGTGTACACCAAAATTCTTCGCATGGAAAAGTTTCCGCGCGAGTAATTAAGAGCTTACAGGCGTGTAATGGCGGCATAAATCGGCCGGCCCGTAACTTGTAATCCACTTTTGAGTTCGCTGGAGGAGCGGCAGTGGCGTCGTTTGTGCCTCCCGCGTAACACGTAAATTTCGCCGCCCGGTTTATGCAAATTATTGATGGAACCCGGGGCTAATACATTGTCACGCGTGCAACCGGAACCCGCCTACATTCGATACGCGCTCCTAGAGCGCATATCTAAAGGTAGTATAGGTCGGGGGTGAGTCGATACATTTTCCAAAGGAATTACAAAAGCTCGCCTTCTTCCCCTTCCATTTAAATACCGCATAACAGCGCGATAAATAAACGCGCTCGCGATACCGCGTCGCGAGAGCAACGAGAACATTTATTTTGCAACGGGTCGGATCGAAAATACGACGCGAGCGAGGGGATACGGGATGAGACCTGAAATAGGGCTTCTATGGATCGCGATCGCGTTGCCGTGATAAATTGAAAATATTAGGAAGCTATAATGCACACCGTCAGCGTGATTTGTGTTTGCGAATCGTTTCGCGGAGAACTCTAATAAAGTATTATTACTAAATCGTAGCTCGGATGATCAAACATTAAACGCGTACTCTGATTGAATCCCCCCGGTGTTTGAATTTATGTTCGCGCACCCTGGCATTTATTGGCTCGGTGGGAAAGAAATGTTGCTGTTTTTATGGACGTGAAACAAAGGCCGCACTTATCACGGCTATCGTTGAAATCGCTTTTTCATTTATTCAATTGTATACGCTTAATGTTTGCAATAACTCACGGAATTGATTGAATGTACGATTCCGTTCTTTGTGCTTCTTATTTAACCCATTCAACGATGTTGCATGCAAGCCACGTTGTAATTTATTGTGGCAGAATTACGTATGACGTGTCTATTCTTTTATTGAGGTTTGAATAAGGGACCTTTTTTTTTTAGTGGAACGAAAGAAAATGCATTTTGCTTGTTTTATATTAATAGCTTAATTTAACTCTTCTTCGTTGATACGATTATTTGAAGATTTAAGTTAATCTTGTTGATACTGCAAAGAAACTACTTTGCACTTATTAATACGATGATAGAATAGAATTAAAGGAGAAATTAAACTGTAGGGATAAAATTGGAGATTCGACGAAGGGTTGAAATCTATTTAAATATTTTCGATATAGAACACGTTTCTTTGTGAGCCAGAAAGGGTTGATCAAAATGTAATTGCTAACTGTTAAACTTTCCACACATATGATTAATACGTAACTTGAATTCATTCTTGAATTAATTTTGTTCGAGGGTTAATTGTTCTAAGCAAACTCGTTCATTTATTTAAATTATACCTGCGTTCAAGTTTCATCTAGATGTATTCAATTTACGTATTTATTTAATAAGTGATATACCCTTTGATTTACAACACTTAAAACAATGTGTGGTTGAATAAAATAATATTCAATTAATGTTTAAAAATATGAAACGACGAAACGAAGTCAATTGTATGACTTACAAAAGCTATTAGGATAATTTGATCTTCTTAAATGATTTTCCCGACAAAATGAATACTTCTTATTAAATGTACCAATAAATAATCCACTTTATTCTGATTTTTCAATAATATCGACTGATTTCTATGGCTAAAATCGATCAGTTTATCTTCAGAATGAAGCTAAATGTTGACTCTTATAAACAAACAACGGGTGGAATAATAATTTGAATGTAAAGTACATTCACTTGTTACGAAGTTGGCCAATAAGTATCACTATCTTTAAATGTAGAATTTAAATGAACAATTTAAAATGAAATAAGTAATTTACTATGCTTAAATGAATTCAAGTAGATACCTTGTTTAAATGAATTCAAATAGATTTCTCATTTAAATGAATTCAAATAAACATCCCGTTTAAATAAATTCAAATGGACATCTTGTTTAAATGAATTCAAAAGGACACCTATAATTTCTTCGAATAATCACGTCAGCATCACAAAATGCCACCAAATACATATAAACTAGAATAAGTATCTAATCGTATGTTCACAACTGATGCTCAGTAAAATAAAGAAGCTGGATTATTCATCGGTGCACCAAATGAAAGAATACTGATCTCCTTATCGGCACGCCTAACAAAACCCCAAAGTAAAAAAGCAACGATTCAAAGGTTTCGCGAGGCCGCGAAGTTTGCAATTCTCGATTTGCGCGTATCCAGAAATCGGCTTTCTCCCCCTCTCCGTTTATAACACCATTTGCTTAGAAATTCGAGCTACTCTACCGAATGACTTTGCCAGCGCGTCAACGCGCGTATGCCTAAGTACAATCCCCACGTATAAACAAGAAAACAAAGCCGCGGAAAGTTCGTGGAATCGCTCGTCGCCGAGCCACGGATTGTAAACACGTACACGGCTCTCCAGAGTGTGTACGTAACACAAAAAAACAGAAAACAGGCTGGCGCGTCGTGCTAGGGGCACAATTCCGGGAATCTCACGGAACCCAGCGAAATCAGTTTCACGCAGACGCGTGGAAACTTGAACAGCGAACGAGTCTCGGAGGTCGAATCCATCACTGTCAACGGTCCGATTGCATTAGACGGACTACTCTACACGGGGGCGATCAATTGCGAAACGTTCTTAGCGCGTAACCGCGCACTAAAGCGCGTCTGCAAGTGGTATTCACAGTCGGCCGGGCGTTTCTGCTAATTAACCTGAGCGAGGTTTGCCGTCGGAAGCCTTACGATCCTAAAATACTGACGAAATTGGCTAACGAAACAGCTAAAATTTCCTTTGCTTCACCAATGCGCATTTATCTAGGTTCTAGCTAAAGGTAGCAACGCGAAAACATAGTCAATCTTGCTGCGTAACGAGAATACGTTTGATATAAAGTGTTAACACGTTAGGCTAGCCAATTTCTCGCGTTTAAACGTATCTTTCACTTACTTTGCGACGAGGATGCGAAATGAACGATGTCTGCACTGTACTCCGAACATGCATGCACACGAGGAAGCAGAAGTACGGTCGCACGAAGCACGCGATCTCCTCCGAAATTCTTCTCTCGCGTGTAACTTGTTTACCGAATGGATCACGACACTATATATATGTGTGTTTGATATAACCTGTGTGTTCCCGCTACCGCGATTCTCACAGCTGCACGAAACTATATCACACGACACTGATGCTGACAAACAAAACGAACACAATCACCGTGCGGGTGGTGGGGTGGAGGATGCAGCTCTTGCGATACGCGAAGAGCTTGTCACGTTGCGGAGGCGGATCGTGTTCACTGTGTTCGATGCGAGAACGTTTCCGGCTCGAAGAGCAGCCCCGAGCAACGGATCAAACGTCATCTCGATGCGGAGATCCGTGCATCGCGTTTTCCCCGTCACGCTGTTGCCGATACGTGACGAGGCCGAGCCTGTTGACGCGGATTATCACGATGTTCACGAAATCACGCGGTAATGGGGCGAGCAGAGGACGGACACACTGTGGCACAACTTTGGGGGGATGGATACACGGACACGGATAGAAAACGAAACAGGTAACGCGGCGCACACAACACGTAACGTCGCCTCGAAGCTCGCGAGACGAACTACGGTACGGGAATGAGAAAGCTTGCGAGCACTCGCGCACCGCGACGCCAGAGCCACCAAAGCAATCCTTGGAGAGGAGAGCGCGCCACGGTCGATTTTCCCTGGCTCCCACCTACCGACCGGACCTTCATCCCTTAGCTCCAGCGCTTCTTTCGACCTGCCATAGTTTATTCCGTCGCTTCTCGAGAGTTTAGAGAGCTTGCTACGCGTCCGCTGACGGAAGCTTTGGTTTGGGATGTTTTGAGGGTGATTCGGGGTGATTGGGAATTTTTGGGAGGTGGGAATGAGGGGCGAATTCGAACTTGGAGGTGGTTTAGGCAAAATTTTGTTAGGGTTCTTGGAAATTAGTTTCTGGAATTAATTTGCATAGTAGTATGGGTACGGATTTGGGAGGAAGGTGTTTAGAAGTGGATTAATAGATTGTGTTTACTTGCGAGTATTTTGGGGGTTGGGGAATGTGGGGTGGATTCGAATTTGGGGATGGTTTAGGCAGAATTTTGTTGAGGTTGCTGGAAATGTAATTACTGGTATTAATTTGCATAGTAGCAGGAGTACGAATTTGTGTTTACCTGTGAGTATTTTGGGGGTTTGGGTAAAGAGGGGTGAATTGGAATTTTGGGTTGGTTCCAGCAGAATTTTGTTGAGGTTCCTGGAAATTTAAGTTACGATGTTAATTCGCATAGTAGTAGGAGTACGAATTTGGGAGGAAGATGTTGACAAGTGAGTTAATAGATTGTGTATACCTGTGAGTAGTTTGGGGATTTGGGAGACGAAGGGTGGATTCAAATTCGAAGTCGATCTTTGCTGTGATTGTTGAGAATGTAGTATTAATTTTCGTAGCCTTTGAGAGAATGAAATTGGGTTAATAAATTATGTTTACCTACTTGAGAAAATTTGAACATTTGCGAGACAAGGGATGGATTCAAATTTGGACTCTATTTTTGCTATGGTTGTTGGAAGTTTCATATTAGTTTCCATAAAACCGTTAGTATGTCTTTAAGAGAATGAAATTGAGTTAATGAATTATGTCTGCTTGCAAAAATTTGCGAATTTGGGAGATGAGGAGTAGATTGGAATTTGGGGTTGCTTCTTGCAGAATTTTGTTCAGGTTCTTGGAAATTTAAGTTACGGTCCTACGTCGCATGATAGTATGAGTAAGAATTTGGAAGGGAAGTGTTTATAAGTGGGTTAATAGATTGTGCTTACGTGTGAGTATTTTTGGGGTTGTAGAATGTGGGGTGGATTCGAATTCATTTTTGCAGAACTTTGTTAAGGTCTTTGGAAATCAGTATTTGGTATTAATTTTCATAGTGCCGTAAGTATGTCTTTGGAAGACGGATGTTTATCTGTAAATATTTATTGTTATAAATGTGGATATTAATATGGGTTCCAATTCGGTTTCTATTTTCGCAGAATTTTCAGTAATTTTCATAATACCAGAAGCACGTCTTTAGGAGAAAAAAATTATTGTTTTAATAGATTATATTCAGAGAGAATATTCATTATCATAATGTTGATCTTTTTCATGCTACGATAGTTTCATTTAAAATTACTCCGTTGGTCTCTTTTCATAATTGAAGAGTAAGAGGACAGAACGAGGAATATTCATTTTTATTCTGCTGGATTTAACTTGAAGAACAGTTAAAGTAATATGAAATAATTACGATTTGGACAACTTGCTTTCTAGTCTAGCTAGTTTTCTAGCTAACATTTCAGTCTAAATTAAATTTCAACACCAATAGTATTTATTTTCGTTCATAGAATGAATATTATATAAAATACTCATTCAATAACAGCTAATATTTATGAAACAAACATAAAATTTAATATCATCCCAAATGGTATCTATTTTCGTTCGTGGAATGAATATTGTAGATAAATACTTATGAAACAAATCAAAGATATAAATTTAAATTAAATTTCACCCTTAATAACAATCATTTTTGTTTATGAAACGAGTATGACTCGCGATCGCAAGGGAAGGGGTTAAAATTCGGCGTGCCGAAACTTTACACGGTGTATGTTTAAAATTGTATTTACTCTTTTAATTTTCCACTCGATGAGAATGCTTCTTTAGATAAGTTAAAGTAGTAAAAGTGTTCTCCAGCTCGCTCGGCGAACTTGTTTGCATATAGACGAAGTTTCCCCAAGTTTTTGGTAGTTATTAAAAATTCTGTTTACTCCTACAGTGTTTTAATATTGTATCCGACAAGAGTAATCGGGTTGGACAAATCTGAAGACTCTTTCGTTGCTCAATACACTTTGTCTCCTGGTTTTACACGCAACTCGAGATAACAAAAATAGTTCTCCAGTTGTCCAAAGTTAAATTAACAAATTTGAAGAGGTTTATCTGTTTCCACTCGAGATGATTGAGTGCAGTTTACTTGGAATTCGTGGAATAAATTGCAAAATGCAATGGAAAATGTAAAAAAAGGAATGTTGAATAGTGAAGCACCTGCGAAATTGGAAACGCGCAGACTCCGCTGAAGCCTCAGCTACTATCGATTCAGTTCTGCCAACGGAACGACACTTTTTGGTAACTTTCGATGTCTAGGGACACTTACACCTGTCCAATCTTCTTTCAATTCGATCCTTCGAGTTCGAGCAAAAATTTTCAGCTTCTATAATCGCACTCTTTCCAGTATTTTTGGTACAGTTTTTAAACGTTTCATTTATATTTATCTCATATAACCCTGCTGTTTTTCTTACTTACGGTTCGCATTTACATTTCTTCGATTTACGCTCAAAACAATGAAACGCTTAAGGAATATTGTTGTTTATACGAAGCCTACAAAAACTTAAAATACATAAAATATGAAGCAAAAATATTCAGAAACATAGTAGCAAATAAAACATAATAATAATATTAATAATAACTATTGTAATAATATAATAATAAAACATATACCCAAGGGTTAATTATATTTATATACATTTACATATTCCTTTAATGATTCTCATTCGTTAACGACTTAAAACAACGTCGTAATTTCTATGATAAAAAAGAAGAAAGAAATCAGCAATAAGTATGAATTTGGTATCAATAAAGTTCAAGAATTTATACTGGATTAATTTAATTTGCATTATTTCAACTCATAAAGTTTAAGTCGAAATTCGAGTAACTCAAAGTTCCAAGCTTATCTTGAATTGGATTATATTCAAATTTCGAGGGTCCATTGTACAGAAAGAATTTTAAAGACCCGCCATACTTACATAAGTCCAAAGAATCCCAGGCACCTTGCTTCGGTTTATTTTAGCGAAGGCAAAATAATTTGGCGAGATTTCCGCGAAGGAATTCGAGGCACAGTGTTCCCCGATATAAAGAATTATCTTCTGGAGAAATTAAAGCGGAAACTTTTATTAGTCGAGAAGTTCGATGAGCGAAGAAAGTTGGTCGGAACTTCGCGTGGAAGTCCCTTTAAATGCTACCCGTTTCTTATCACGAATTCCTTTTGCCGAAGTTGCGATTGCCTCATGCGAAGACTTTCCAAACGTTTCCTTTTTTTATCAACGACATGACACGCGAATTTGCCAAATTTCTGGCAACCGGATACCACAGAAGCTTCGCCGGAAGTTGCGAGAAAGTCGCAGGAGAAAACTCGATGCGCCACGAAGGGATGCTAAAATTTCAGATTTTGCAGACAGTCTTCAATAATTTATTATTTTGTCTCCCCGTTTATTAACCATACTCTCGCCCCTACGTTTTGTTAGTTATTAACTGATCGCTTTTCGTTTATTAACGCTATGGAAGGAGTAAAATTAATTTCCACGAAGTTCGCAAGATTTTTGCAACACCGAAGAACTTTCAGCTTCCGCTGTTGAATATTTAACTTCTTTTTGAAGGCGAATTTAGACTTTGAACTTTGGACTTGTGCATCCATACATAGTTATAGTTCACTCTTTAAATATTATAACTGAAGTGTTGTTATTTATACAAATCCATATTTTTATTAACAAACATACAAGTGCGTTCAAAAGCTGATTAACAACCATAACTAGCCTTTCATATTTTATTATAGTCGCTTTTTTTTCAATTTATGACTTTTTTCTTTCCTTTTTTCCTTCTTCGTACCATAGTACGATCTTCTTAAAATGCAACTACGTTTGAAAGTATCCAGTGTCACCTTTTAATTTTAACTTTTTTCAACCCAAAATATTTTCAATTGTTACCCAGACACGTATAAACGAACCCTGCAAATTTGACTGCAAAATGTGTTACAGTTTCTTCGCAGAAAAATCCCATAGGACGCACTTCACACTGGAATACCCCCTTAACCCTTTGCCTTACAATGTTTAGACTACTGTACTTACATAAATTATCATTAACAGATCACAGTTTTCATATTTCTTCGAAATATTAAAATATGCTACGCAATTTGTATTTAGCGATCCTCAATCTTCTGAAGTGGAACTAAAGCTAGCATAAAAATAGCACTGTATAGCAAACAGAAGTTACGTTTGATTAACTTATTTATAATTCGTGCCACGAATGTGACTCGTCATTGTAAGACAAGGGATAAAATGGTCCAGCTTTCATCTTTCACAATAGCTACGCGTAAATCTATCTCATCCATACGTCGAAAGCGTGAAGTCTAAATTAGCCTTAACTCCGCGTAAGATCCAAGTTGGACACAGAGGAAGGATCAACGAATTGAATGCGCGATCGCGTTGCTTCTGTTTCCGGGTTGGAATGCAGATAGTTGCGGAGGATTTCCGCGACACCCGACGCTGGATCATTGCACGAAACTAGGAAACAGCTCACGTGTCGGTGTCAGTTTCTTAAACTCGTCCTCCTCGTGGCTGCGTTCTCATGGCCGAATTGTTGGAGCGTCGAGTAGAGCGTCGGTTGCCTCAACTTCCGATCGACATCGCTCGGCTCCTCCCCGGGGAGAGCCACAACTTACTAGTTAGTTCTTGGCCATCTGCGAACACCTGTACCCGTCGCATCGTAATTAAACGTGTCATCTATAACTATGTTTAATCGATAAGCAGCAATTACTCGGCCGTGAGAGGAGATAAGTCCACCCAGTTGCTAGCTTATTCCTTTTGTTTTCAACCGGGCAACCTTCCTTCCTAGCAAATGAGATATTAACTTCGTTAGCCGGTCTTAATTTATTCATGAACAGGGCAAAACTCGGTAGTTTAAAGGGATGTATTAAGTTGTTCGGAATGTTTCGGAGCAATGTTCGAAATTAATATGTACGTACATTATATCGTAATAATTAAGGTGCGGGTTTTGATTAAGAATCTTGTTCTGTAAAATACTATTTAGGTGTTGGAATAACTGGATTAATTGCGTCGTTATACATGTAAATGAATTTAATATATCTCTTAACCTTTTATACATATATATATATATATATATATTGTTGGATTTTATTGAATTGTCGAATGTTTGACGGTGTTATTCTGTTATTTTGATTATTATTGTTGTATATTAATTGTAATAATTAGTGATAATAATTTTATACTAATTATCGGGTTACTAAATACGTATATGAATAAATGGAGTTAATTTCATCCCCCAAATACAATGATGCACGATTTACTTTGGATATTTTGTACGGAGAAGGATTGGCGAATACGGGATAATTTGACATAATTTGGTACTGAATTCTGTACCATTTGCACGGGCTATTTTTTCTTACGGCAGGGAAAAAATTATAGTCTTCTCCATCCCGTTTTATCTTCCCCTATTTTTACATATTTCGAACAGTTGAGTTTCCCATAAGTGCATAAAAATCGGCAGTCTATCAATTCCAAATTAGTAAGAAAATTGTCGAACTTTACTTTTCGAAACTTCTCTCACCGTACGCTGCGTATTATTTTACGCTATTGCGTCTCGTTTTCCTTTCCCCATTAATCAGCATTCACGCGCATCTCTATAGAAAATGACTAATTTTTCCCGGCTATTTTACCAGCCGTTCTTCTGCTCCGAAAAGCGTTCGGCGAATTTAATTGAACGCAAGTCGAAAACGTTTCTGTATCCGTGTATTATAACACCGTTCAATGAGAAAGGAAATGAATTCCGCGAAATAGAAGTACGCACCTTTTATAGAAGGGAATCCAATTACATTCTATTTAACAATTTCATTACAGCTATCATAAGCATCGTACCGGTGAGCTATTACGACCAATTATCCGAGGGATTATTTCAGACGGAATCAGAGGACTCCAAATCGACGTGCTTCGATGGTTTCGAGGTTCGAGAGTCGAGCTTTAACGAGAGAAATCCCACGGGATGTGTTCCGGAAAGATGGGACACGGTCATCGGGCTGCTGACACGGGATCACTGCGAAACCTAGCAGATAGAAGAAGACGAAGAAGACCAACAGCTAGAGACGGAATTTGAAACGCTTCGAAACGTGTGGAATCTGTAAAATGGCCAAAAATTCGTATTACTTCGAATACACGCAGAATTAAAAATGTTCCCATGCATTAGATTGGAATTCTTTAGTTCGTTATCTATTTTACATATTATCTATTACCATTCCAAGTATCTGTAAATATCTTTTTCGTGCTAATTCTGTATCTTAGTGCCAGACTGACTCGAGTCTTGCATTGTAACTTTACAATAGAGCAAACATGAAAATTAAAAAACTATATAAGACGACGTTGTATTTGAAGCAGTTGACCCAATTAAATTTTCTTGGTGTATTGATTCATACATAAGTAAGCCATATTCTTGTGGCTTTGATAAAGTTAAGAAAATACAATAAGATAGCAGAAATCTTCTATATGTATTATGTAATATATATACATTCTTATGGCTCTGATAAAGTCAAGAAAATATAACGAGCACAACTTTGGCAAACATTTTTCGACATAGATAAATTAATAGTAAAATTAAGAATGGAATAGGGGAACATGAATAATAGGTAGCTATTTCATCCCCTAAATATTGCAATTACTAGTACACTGTGCTTGGTTAAATATAATTGTTCAATTACACAGAAGACTTGGATTATTCATTGGTACACCTAATAAACTAATATTAAAAAGAGTTATCAATGATATCGACCAAATTTCCAAGACTTACTTTCAACACTTTCAAGACTTCCAAAACTTTCAAGACTTTAAAGGCCCTCAAGACATTCGAGAGTTTTAAATTTCGAATAATCTTCGAAACTCATTTCAAGACATTCAAGAGCTTTATGTTTCGAATAATCTTCGAAATTATTCAGAACTATTCATTATACATCGTCGGACGGACAATATCCATTCGAAGCTTCTGCACGCGTTTCGAATTCCATTGCTACGAACGGCCATACGATCACGGGACTGAAGAATAAGAAGAAGCGCGAAAAGCTGACGCGAAAGGAAGACGAGGCACGGAGAAGCTTTCGGCTACAGTGTGGCCACAATAATCCCTCGCCGGAAGATGAATCACCCTGTCGTCCGTCTCTCAAGACACGCTGATGGCGAGATAGAGGCGGCTGAAAAGGGGGGTGACTGGTTTCAGGAGCAGCTGCCGCCATCATCCAGCGGACTCTTTGTGCCGGACGCGAAACGTAACAGCGATTCTCAAAGCGCGGAAGAAAATGAATGAAAACGCCCCGGCAACGGCGTGAGATTCAATTTAGGGGGGCGCGGGCGAAACAAGACGCAGAGGGCGTGGATGGAGGGTTGGAACGCGAAAGGTAACGCTGGTAGAGAGAATCGTGGTTGACCGAATGTCAACCACTCGTGGAGTAATTCTGCCTCGAGCTCCGGTTGAAAGCTCTCCAGCCAGCAGCGTTCGTGTAATGTAATCAAATGAAATTGCGCGCCGCTTTCTCCTTTGAGCCCACTTCCGTGGCCGCAGCTTTTTCGCCAGCTGCGAATCACCCTGAAACCGGTTCCCATGCTTCCGTTTGCAGACTTTCGGCTCGGAGACTTCAATTTGGAGGTTTTGGATCGTTTTTGTTTTTTTTTTTTGGAGGGGGGGATCGTGGTTCGATGCCGTGAAAATTGTACGAGGTTTCATTCTCCTAGCACACGAAACACGTCTATTAACGCTTTGTGTATCGTTCGCGAATGAAATGCATAGGCAGCATTGATCGTTTTGTTCGAAACGAAACGTGGTACGTGGTAATTGGTTAATGGTAATGGTAATTGGTTACGATATTATTTAGTTTCATTGGTTCGTGGTAATGGTAATCGGCAAGAACATTATTTAGTTGCATTGGCAAATGGTAATGGTAAATGGTGACAATATTATTTAGTTGCATTGGTAAATGGTAATGGGAAATGATAACATTATTCATTTGCAATATCTTCACTCATTTTGGACAATAATACTATACATTTTTTTTAGAAGCAAAGTAGATTTAAGAAGTGAAACATAGTCAATTTATAGGCATCACAAAAATATGTGCAAATGCAGCTCACTAGGTATTAAGATAGAATAGATTAGTGGTTAAGTAAATAGAAACTGTATATTGGAAATACGTAAACTGGAAGCCATTCGAAGCCTAATAGAAAAGGCTTAACCCTTTTGCTACGAAGGACGCATATATACGTCCTCAAAAACTGGGCCATCGTTTGTTAAAACACGACTACACTTTATTTTATATCGCGATAATATTTAATTTCTTATTCGTATTATTTTACAATTCGACCAATAATACCAAGTATCTAAATATTTAAACTACTCTTAAATTAATACAAATTATGCTCATCTGTGCATTAGAAACACCTTCGAATTTTAAGCTTTCAGCTGCCGGTGAAAGGGTTAAATAAGTAATAATATTAAATGCATCCTATTTTGCATATTCAAATTTCCCAATAAATGCATAAAAATTCGGAGTGGAGTAACGATTTGTTTCACATCAGAGGAATTCAGAGGAGGATCGCGTATGTAAGTAGGCAAGGAGCAACTTTCTAGACGATCCTCAGGCCTGCTTCATTTTTCACGCTCTCATTTCCCGCAGCACTGTTCGTTCCACTCCGACAGAGTGGAAATTCTCCTTTATAAAAACGAACACCGTGCCCATTTTACTAGAGCCCGTGTCTCATTATATAAGAAATTATTAATAATCGTGACATTTTTTATATCGCCCGATCCCCTTTGACTGACATTAAGGCACGCCTAAATGGAATAATTAATTACAGCCTTGTATCTATCGTCTCTATTACGCTAATTAAACGCGCCCTTAGAAGTTCAGTTAGTCGTACGTCATCGACGAAAAATCAATTTCCGGCTGCTTCAATCGGAAAAAGCGGCAACATTTAACCCTTTGATGAATAATGAAACGCATTTGCACGCGTTCACGCGAGTGCTCGAAATTTAATTGCAATTTAAAGATTACAGATTGCAGACTCTACGATGGTAAATGTAACAAGAAAAGAAGTTTTTAGCAAAGGAAAGTAACTTACTCGCGATTTAATTAAACCTTTCGCAATTCTTGGATCGCCTTCATGTTTTTAATAATTCGGAGGAAAATTTAAATACTTTGCGGCAATTTTAATAATACTGCTAGCAACATTCAGAATATATAGGATGGATACTATGCTGCAAGAAAACGTGCATAAAAAACGTAAGCCAAAGGGTTAACCGCCGAAAACCATGAGTTACAAGAGAAGTTTCGCAGGGAAGTTAATGTAGCGTGAACAAGAGTGTGGAAAGGGAAGAACGACGAAGGGAATGGGTGCAGTTGCATCCGGCCCTTCTATCCACTGCCAAAGTGGAAATAAAATGAAACACGAGGGCTGCGATTCGGCGTGGGCGACGAAATAGAAATCTGTAACGAGCGGCCGGCGAGGGAAACGGGATGAAACGGAAACGGAAGCGGGCTCGCTGATGATTCAGATACGTAAGCCGGTTTCAGTAACGAGCAGAGGGAAAACGTGGCCCTCTAACAAGCGACTCTTTTTCTCTGTCGACCCGCAACGCGCTATCGGCTCGGCCCAAACCATTCCCCATTCTAACTACGCGAAATCTACCTGCGGGCTTACGTTTACCTATTTATTAGTCGTTCCGGTTAGTTTTGAGGGATCTTTTCCCCCAACAAAAAGAATGTGTATTTTAGGGGGATGTTAAATTGTTAGATTCCAGCGTGTAAATTATTGCTTTCCAAAGTAAACACATTATAATCCTTTAACACATTACACTTATATTTAGTTAAAATTACCTACTAATTATCTATTTATTAGTTTTTGATGGAGTTTGTAATTTTTATATATTTTCTTGCAATCGAACAAATGAAAATGGTAATTTTTTATATAGTGTGTCCAATTTTAGTTACCAAATGAAATCAGTTCCTATAAAACGTGCGAAACTCTTGTATCTTGAAATGAATATGCGTACGAAGACTTTCGTGAATGAATGCATATTATTTATTTAAAAATTATAATTCATCATTTATATGATAGATTTATGTTGCAATTATAAAATAAAAACATTCGCTGAACACTTATATGCGTCTATAGTTCGTAGTTTACGCCGAACGTCTTCGTCTGACATATAAGCGTTTGTACTACTTAGAGAGTTAAAGTGACTTCTATCTAATTCTGTTCGTTTTTTCCCAAAATTAACTAGCTTCGTCGTTATATTGAGTTGAATACTAAGTTCTTACCTTTCTCGCAAACAACTTGAAACAGTTTTTGGTTGAGAAAATTGAGAAATTCTACACGAATGGAGTCGTGAAGTGATGGGATCTCTTTGCAATTAATTCGACACGTGAACTGTGCGTTTGTAAACATAGCTATGCTTTTTAGCGCTATTGAAAATGGAAAGCGATAAATAAACCGTGGTGTTTTATGCATTTATAGGATATTTAAATATGCAATAAAACACGAACTGTATGTAATATACCCAAATATGCAAAATATACAAAGTAAGTTGCGCGTTATCGTAAATATTTAGATGGAGGATTGCATCTGTATTTCGTGTCCATTTTATTAATTCTAATTGTAAAAACATCAATTTGCATAAACATCCTCAGTCTAATTATTATTATTATCAATCCTCGAAACAATCTCAAACTTAACTAAAACACCGGATATCCTTTTCAATCAAAATTTCGCCTCACGGAGAATTCGCGAACGCATAAAATTCTTATAGATGCGAATCGGCCTTGCAAATTCCAAACCCTGTAGCTTCCATTCCATTCGTTTGAGTGCCTCGAGACCTAGTAACAAAATTAAATTCAGCGAGAATCGGACGCTCTCGAAAGAATATCCAATTCTTTTTTCTCCTTTAACCTGCGCGAAGCTTCCAGGTTGTTAAGCATTCAAGAAATCTCCAGGAAATCGCGCGAATTTTCAATTTCTTCCACTCTCCCTTCCTCTCTCGCTAAGAGAACAGGATTTTCATCGTACGCAGCAAACGCCACGAGTGGACGAAAGAAAGTAAAGAGGCGAAGGAAGGGGAAGGTGAAATTCAAAGTTTACCAAGCTAGAGGGGATTACGAGTCGGAGGAACATTAGCTCTCTGCTCGGAGCATCGCCACAGTGCTGGCCGAGTCACCGCGATGAAAATATTGCCAGAGATTTCATTATAGATAGACGGGCGACCGTGTCTCCGGAATTGCCGCGTCGCGTCGCGTTCTTTCGCCCTTTTCTTTCTTTCTGTCACCTTTTTGCCGCCCCCCAACGCCGGCCGTATGGGGCAAATATCCTGCGTCCCGTATTAATTACCAGCGAAAAGAACCGCTCTGGAATCCCGACGACCGAGAAGAAACCGCCCCGCGGTTGCATTCAGTGGAATCCTGACCGATAAACGGATCCTTGTTGTCTCGTTTCGAGTAATTTACGCCTCGAACCCGTGGAATTTCGCTGACCGCCGGTGGGGAAGATTTTTCTTTATGGAAGGGAGGAGAGGAAGAAAAAGAATGGGACGCGGTTTTAGAAGCTGCGGTAATCGGTGCGATGATCGATGAACCTTCCACTGATTGCCCGAGGAATTCATCATATTTCTACGGCCACGCGAAATCCGTGGCTGGCCGGTAATTCGAGGTAATTGATTGCTGTTTCTATTGCAGTTTGATACACTTACGGTTTTATTAGGCGAGGGATGAAAATTGGTGCCATTTCTGAGCCGTATATTGGGGAGTTTTTTTAGTCGGGATTTTTATTGTTTTTCTTTTTTCTTTTTTTCTTTTTTTTGGTGGGTAAAATTGGAAATTTGTAATTGGAATTGGAATTGGAATTTGGATTAGTATTGGTTGGGGAATTTTGATTGTTGCGAGTAAATGTGTAAAGTAATGTGTTTTGGATTGAAATGCAATCGTGTTTTGGGAAATAGGCTTTTTTTGGGGAGATAAATTACTGTGTTTGAAATACAAATAACTTCTAGTTGATAGGTTAAGTGAAGAATTTTTATAATTGGATTTCAGTCATAATTTCAGCATTTAATAGCACGATCCTTTTTACTCTTTTCTACTCTCCAAATGCAATATTTCCTACTTTGCTTTGGATACTTTGTACATACTTGAATACTGCATGGATTCTGTGGCTTTTTACATGCTGAAATTGACTATAAACGCGTCAACATCCACAGTCCAATTATTATTACTATTAAAGCTAAAGACCTATCAGAACACAATTTCTAAAATAAAACAACGCACGCCCCAAACCCTAACTAATAATAACAGCACCTACAGCATGCCATAAAATCCTCCAATATTTAACAACGCGACTCTCTTTGCTCTTTTCCGTTCCATAAATCCGCGTAGCATCGTCCAACTACCTTTATAACAATCCCGATTTATCGATTTATCGATCGATCCATCGCAAGCGGTAGAATAGTTAAATTCGGGGGCAAAGAAATTGGGCCGATCGTTCGTACGGCAAACGAACTCGCGGAGGTGGGGCGAGTTCGGTAAATTAGCGGTCGTGAAAATTTTATTCGCCGCTTGACCTTACGGTAACATTCTCCGGATACGATCTCGTATAAGTTGGCACTGAAACGGCACTTACCCTTCGCGAGATAAGACACACTTTTATGAGGCGAGCCCCGTGCCACGGCTGCCACTGAAATCCACAGGCACAAAGTGAAGAAACTGTCCGCGTTCATCCCTCCCGCAAGGGGGAAATTTAATTTACGAACAAGATCCATCCCGTCATGTTTAAACATGAGTCGGACGCGCGAGAAGGATTATGCTCCCATGAAGGGCGGAAATAAATTGCTGGCAGAACTAACGACGGGGAAGTTACAGGGGAACGTTGCCGGTCGACGATAAGAACGGCCAAGAACCTTTTAAATGTTGCAGTCTTCAATCTCCATGTGTTTCGAGTTAACGTAGAGAGATCGTAGAAATAATTTCAATTGCTATTAGCCCATTCGTAACTGACGACGTACTGGTACGTCGAAATCAACGTGGGCCATTTCTAACGATGACGTACCAGTCAAAAGTTGGATTACACTTTTTGGCTGATTATTGGACTGAATTAATTGATTAATTGGTTATTTAGATTTTGATTAACTAGACACTGAATCATACGGAAATACAGGGAGCATATAACGTGCAAAAGTATGTAAAATATTCAATGTAAAGCATACGTTGTTATTATATACTACATATATTATTATTATTTTATTCTATTTTATTATTACGTATATATTATTATTCTGTCTACTGAAGCTCCGTTTCCTTAGTCGTGTTGATAAGAATACGAATTTGCATAAAGATGCTTGACAAGAAATAGGATAACCATAATAACATTAACATAAAAGTGCTTTCGTGTTCAAAACTTGTTAACAATTCAACGAGTGCAGTTAACCACTTTGGCCTATTAATCGTTCAGTTAATAATCCTCAATCTCGCAATCTTACAAAGTGAAGTAAAGTGAATTAAAGTTTGCTAAAAGGAACTGTATTATTGTACGGTGTAATTAATATAATATATTTACTATAATTAATGATTTGATTATTTATATAATGTAATATAACTGTATTATACAATTGTAATTAGTCCATACGTTAAACGACGATACAACGAAGCATAAAAGTGCAATGCGTGGCTATCGTTTCGCGTCTCAATACGCCTAATCGATATCGCCTAATTAGAGAACGGAAAAGTCATCGAGTTCGTGGGAAAATTTCGTACGTAACTAGCAGAAGTGACGTCGTGGAGGCAAAGTGGATATGTCGATTAGGATCGCGAGATTCCTTGGAAAGTTCTCCTCTCCTTCTTATCGCTCGCTTTTCGCCGGCGTCGAAATAATGGACTGTGAAAATAGCGAAGCCGGCGAGAAACCGCACGCGCAAATGTTTGGCTGCTTTTCCACGCGCGATACAACCACCCGCCAACGAGTGTTTGCTTGGATTTTCACTATTTGAGCTGGAGCTTTGCGCGAGGTGGAACCTAATGTAAATTGGATTCGAACTTTTCGGTGTTTTGCTGCAGGCGAAACTCTGCGCTTGTGTGGTATTATGCTAGGCGCGAATTTGTCTCGCTTATCGATTGAGAAACTATCCGAGGATCCATCGGAGCGTTCTTCCGTGGACCATTAAGCTTCGAAATTCCAATTAGGCTTCTCTGCGTGGCTGCGAAATTATGTCTAGACGCAATCGAGACGCGAGTGATTAACCCTTTGCTGACGAGTGTCGACGAGTCGCTTTGTTTTATATTATCTGGACACCGGAAGATTTTTGGAGCAGCCGGTTTCTATTAGTATCATTAGTAAATACTTTTGACAATAATTGGATTTTGGAGATTTCGTTAAACCTCGTCTGTAGGTGTTAATAATAATTGGGCGAAATTTCGTTTAGCGTTACAATTATATTTCATCCTTAAAGGGTTAATTTCTTAGTGACGATCTTCATGCATTATATGGCCTCTCATTTATTGTATGGAAGTCGGTAAACAATTATTTAGAATGGAGAAGATTATTCAATTTTCAACAAACGAATTAAATATTGCGTTCGATTGTTTGAAACTAGCGAGCAACTTTAACGTAGAATTTAGACAATCTTTCGAATAAATCTTCCGAATACCTTGAGCATTTTAAGACTAAATTAGCTTATTGAAACAGAGTAACAAATTCTGTTAAATACAATGGCTATCTAAAAGTATTTATTTGCACATACTAGAATTTTTTCATGAGTTATTTTTGTTAAGGTTTTATATTTCATTTCCATAGCAGTAAATTTTTATCGTCGAATAATCCCACCATTAAATGCCAGAAACGTCCCCAATTAATTAACACGTAAATAAATATCAAAATAAATAAAGTAATGCTCAAATACTTTCTGCATCCACAGTACTAAACCTCCTCTACGTAAACCAAACAGAAAAGTATTCTGAACTAAGCTTAAGGGTTAACAATGAATCAGCTTTAATCCACATCTCGCCGATCTCACAATGTTACCGAGAAATCGATCGCAAATGCGTGAGACTTGTACAATCGATCGCCAGAGAAATTACACAATTCTATCGAACGAAAGGTCCCGGTTGTTCGATTATTTTTCATCGAAACGCGAATTTGTATGGCGAACGTGGACGATGTTCGGGACGAGGCACTCGAAGCATGGCTGATTAAACAGTGTTCGGCCCCTTTCGGCACGTTCCCTTTGAAATCTAATTAATCTGACATCGCGCTCGGTCGTTACCACGGACAGTTAGGTAGTCTAACTAGCAAGTAGCCGGCATTGTCTCGGCAACAATGGATACCTCTTGAAGCAGAGGCGGAGACAGAGGCCTGTTCTGTGGCCAGCCGAGCGGTACAAATTTATTAATTGGCTCAGCCCCGAAGGCAGGGAATTAGACTACCGCCACTCTCCTCCAAACCTACCACGGGACACGATAACGAGAAGCCGATCCCGCTGCACCGCTATTTAGAGGCTGATTTGCACTTCGAGAACGCTAATTATGCTGCACAATGATTCTAATTGATCCCCTTTACGCGTTTAGACAGCTTTCCAATGGATTTTCCTACGATACGATTATCGGTGGGTCGCTCTGTCCAAGGGCACACTTAACCCTTTGACGCTGCAACTCGGTTGATAAAAGTTCAACGTGGAAATAAATTTTGGGGAATTGTTCAACGATGAAGGAAAAATTTTCTTCTTTTTTCTTTTTTCTGTTGAATTTTTAAGGTTGCTTTAATCTGGAATTGTCATCAAGCACAGTTACTATTTACATTTATGTAGATTACAAAATTGTTAAGTACAATTGAGTGAATTAATATGCTTCAATAAGTTTGGCACATTAAAACATGACCCATCCTTGAGAGCTTTTTTAAAGCACTTATTCGATACAAGTTCTTTTGTCGTTGCTATTTTCTGCCTAACGTAACGATATGATCCATTGTAATATTAGTATTACGATTAGTGTAAACGGATTTATCTTCTTTCCTGGGCATAAAATTATATTTCTACTTTCTTTTTACTTAATGAATTTCTCTGAATGTAATTAAGTAAGCAATTTTATTTTACCGTGTCTCGATGTCCAAATATAATTTAGCGTAATGTAATAAATTAATAAAGTATCGTAAATTCTTCAAGTAGAAAGAAATTCAAGTGTATTAGGTGAAACGTGTTAAAAGAAACATTAATAAATTTCGTATGCGGTAAAATAACGAAAACCTAATATATCGATAAAAATTGATTCGAATTGAATTTTTTCCAAAACGAGATCTCAAAAGCAGCAAATAGTATCTCATACTTTTCATGTAAAATTCATCTCTGCGCGTGGAATTCGCGTGCGCGTTTCTTCATAGAAGAGCATTACGATGGATTTGGGAAAATAATACTGGTGGAAGACGATGGATTTAGGATTTGAACTCGCAAGTCTCGAAAACTTGGAGATCTCGCCAGTCGAATTAAAGCGTCATCGATATATACGCGAGACAAAACCCGCAGATTTATAGGTTCTTCCGTAGCGTGACGTTAGTCAAAGTCTGGCTTCCGAATGGTACCAACTACACCGAGCAACATTTGTTTTCTTATGAATAATTCCAGCTACCAGAACACCGGAATAATTCATGATACGTGCCTCTCGTGTCAGCCTAAGAACGCCATGGATTTATAGGAGAATCCGGAAACTTGCTCGTCTCCCTGCAAACATTTCCTGCATCTTCCTTCTTTTTCCACGCTTTCCTCCTGTATTAATATTACACCGTTCCGGAAAAATTTCCCCGCAATTGCAAGAAACGGTTCTCGACCAATCATCGTGCTGTCTTTTAAATCAGCCCAAAAACGCCGTGACTTTGCAGGAGAAGTCGGGAATTTTCCTACTTTATTGCAAGCATCCCTTAACTTATGATTCATTCTTAATCGAAGCCTCAATAGCGTGACTCCAAACAGAATTCCAAGTGCTACATTATTGAACGAAATTGAGAATTACTTGCATTGAAAGTTACTGGTATTTACAGAACGTTAATCGTCAACCCGTAAGACAATTTGCAAAAGGTTTCGTACGGGTAGAATTTAGAAAGGTGGTTGATTCGCGAATATTTATGTTCTAATATATTTTGTAATCACTGTACAGCTATTATTCTGTCATTAAATGGCAAAATGCGATACGTATCTCCAATTTTCGTTCAAATTTGGTTACGTGTCTTTACTCGCTGAGTTTATTTAAGTAACATGAATAAGTTGATCTTTTACAGCCACTACTAACAAGATTTGTATTTGTAAAAATACATTAGATTGTAATATATATATATATATATATATATATATAAATATATTCGTATATATAAATATATATATATAAATATATTCGTATATATAAATATATATATATATTCGTCCCGTTTTATGTGTAAATTCAGAAGTAACGTTAATTAATTATCTAAATGCCACATGAACAATGATTCTCTTCCATTTTCTAGTAACTAAAATGTTCCTTTTTTATAGAACTCCTGAGACTCGCCAAGCGTCTCAAGAAAACTGGACGAATTTATATTACACCCCAATATTATGATTTTCACAGCCGAAAGAACATCCGTAAAATTATTAATATCACAGGGATCGCGTTTCGCCAGCTGACCACGATATAATTCCAATCTTTCCACTGTTTTCCACCGGCGAATCGGTTTCACTGGAAAGAAAAGTGGCCTGACTGAAATCGCCACACCAGTACTCGACATCCTGCAGCCAACCTGTGCTCACTTTTCCGAGTCAACGAGGCATAAAAAGCGTGCATCGAGGAAGGGGAGAGAGGGGCGGAGGTGGGGGGGGGGGGGGTGATGCAGCCGCGACAAACGATCCGATAATGAGAGATACACTCGTTCGTTCGCGTCGCTTGCCAGCAAATAGCCGGACAATTCGGGAGAAAGGGTTGACAATGAAGCCAGCGGTCGGGATGGCCGCGGGGGAGGGGAGGGGGTTGAGACTGGAAACAGAGAAACAGGAAACGGCGAGAACTGAACCGAACGATTACCAAGCATTAGTTACGGGCAGCGTAACGCAGTCTCTGGGCGCAGCAGTTTGGAAAGCCGTAATTGCAAGACAACTCCTGGCCCTCCGCCTGACGGGGGTGGATTAGTGGCAACGAGTGCTTACGCGACATCGTGGAACTGTCGTCCAGTCAGCTGGACGAACACGCGACCCATCGTCCGCGTGATGTACGATGCAGTTTCGTGGCTGATGAACGCTCAGGGGAGGAACCATGCCGGGAAAGAAGCGATCCTGGTGTAGAAGGGGGTAACAGGAAGTCTAACCTTAAGAGTTGCTCGACTTGACGTCCTCGGTTCTCGTAAAGGAACTTGGCAAATTTCTATTTTGGAAGATGATACGTGGAATTCTATTTAAAAACACAGTATTTGCAGATGTTATGAAAGATGAAAGATGTGGAAATGATATTGAAAATTGGGGGATGCTTGCAATGAAGCAAGGGTTGCGTGACGCTTGCTTTTTGCAGAGAGTTTGGAAAAATTTGGAAAGGGGAGTTTCAGTTTTGCAAAATACTTGGAATTATGCTTGAAGAGCATTGTGGAACACTAGGGAAGATAGCGAATATGGAAAAGAAATGGAAATTCAGTGCTGCCTATTATAAGATAAAGGTTGCCTTGACGCTTGCTTTTTGTAAAGGAACTTGGCAAATTTCTATTTTAGAAGATAATACTTGGAATTCTATTTGAAGACACAGTATTGGAAGATGTTAGAAGAAATTGGGGGATGCTTGCAATAAAGCAAGGGTTGCTTGACACTTGCTTCTTGCGGAGAGTTTGAAAAATTTTGGAACTATAGTTTCGGAACACTAGAGAACATAACGAATATGAAAAAGAAATGGAAATTGGGGGATGCCTACTATAAAGTAAGGGTTGCTTAACTTGAATCTTGCTTCTCGTAAAGAAACTTGGTCAGTTTCAATTATGGAAGATAATATTTGGGATTCTATTTAAAGACACAGTATTTGAAGATGTATAAGAAATTGGGGGATGCTTGCAATAAAGCAAGGGTTGCTCGACACGCTTTTTGCGGAGAGTTTGGAAAAATTTGGAAAGGGGAGTTTCAGTTTTGCAAAATACTTGGAATTATGCGTGAAGAGTATTGTGGAACACTAGGGAAGATAAGGAATATGGAAAAGAAATAGAAATTGGGGGGTGCCTACTGTAAAGTAAGGGTTGCTTAACTTGGCCCTTGCTTCTCGTAAAGGAACTTGGCAAACTTCTATTTTGGAAGATAATACTTGGAGTGCTGTTTAAATATACAGTATTGGGGAATAGCATAAGAGACGAAGAATAGGGAAAGAAATGGAAATTGGGGGATGCTTGCAGTAAAGTATGAATGTTCCTAAATTCTCTTATAAATCTATGGTGTTTTTGGGTCGTTTCCCAGAGCACATAGGAACTCTAATCTTGGAGGTGGTTAAGATTTGCGCATCGCAATGAAACTTGATCACTGCGATCAATTTTAACGTTTCATTTCCGCAACAACAAATTCTTCTAGCTACATAAGCATATCGTTGCCCGATAAAACTTCGATACATCGCCCGATTAAGTGCTCCCGAAGCACTGAACCAATACCATATGCTTGTATTAAAATTTCGCAACAGGAAACAAGCAATGGTGGCAATTTCTACGCGTGTATGTCGGTAAATTTTATTCAGAGTTTATCTGTACACGGTATAAAAAGGTTCTGCCCGCATTTATTCGCAAGATACGGGAAGCACCTTTTGCAATTACACCGATATTTCCCAGCTGCGCTCCAGCTATCTCCATTTTATACATCCCTACCCCAACCCGAATAGAAACTAAACTCCTTTGTATCGTTTTGCGAGTTAAAGCGAATTCGTTTATTTGCGCGTTCTTTCAGCCCGACGGCGTTATCGTTTGTAAATGATTTAACGACATCGCGGTGACACGAGCGGTTTTTTTTTCGCTGCCCCCCACCCCCCCCCCCGGAAACAGTTAAAATTCGCCAATTTCAAGCCGTTAGCCCGCAGCACATGCATATATCCGCGTTGCGCGCGTACAAACATCGAAGCTGAAGGAGCCTGGAGCGAATCGAATGTGAAACGACGTTTAGCAATGCAAATTGGCCCGACGCAGCCTCTAGATATATTTTCCCGATGCACGTGTGCGACTTACATGCGCGTGCACTTTCCACCAGACGCGCGCCATTTCCACAATCGATTTCGCCCTTCCACTTTGATGTACCGCGAGCCGCGAATCTAATTTCAGTTAATTCCAAAGAGCCCTCGATGCCCACTCCAATGCTACACTCTTTAATTTCTCCTTTTTTGCTCTTCCGCTTTCTGCTTTTGCTTCGCCCTCGTCGCGCTGGAAATAATTGTGCAGCTGAAATAATTATAAACGATGTACACAGAGTGCCGCGCGTAATTATCGCAGTGATAAAGGAGGAGATTTTAATGGATATGACAAGCAAATCTTTTACCTTCAGCGGAATTCATTTTCAGTGGAATAGTTGAAACTGTTTTGTTTTTGTTTTAATGGAAATCGAGTGTTGCCTGGAGTATGTTAGGTTTGAAGGTTTTCGAGTTTCTGGTGTTTGAGTTGCCAAGTTTTTGGATATCAAAGCGCTTTAATTTACACGCTTTTAGATTTTTAAGCGTTTCAATTCCCAACCCTTTAAATCTCTAAGCTTTTGGATTTCCAAGCGTTTGGATTATCAAGTAAAGTAAAGGGTTTTGGATAACCCTTTATTTCAATTCTGAACCCCTAGAATTTCTAAGAGTTATAATTTCTAAGCCATTGATTTTCTAAACCTTTAGATTTCTAAACTTTTGTATTTACAAGCGTTTCAATTCCGAACCTTTTGAATTTCTAATATTTCGATTTCCAAGCGTTCTAATTTCTAAGCCTCTGCATTTCCAATCGTTTCAGTTCGGAACCCTTTAAATTTCTAAGCTTTTGGATTTACAAGGGTTCTACTTTCTAACCCCTTGAAAATTTCCAAGCATTTAAATTTCACCGCTTCAATTTCCAATACCCCAAGCTTCAAACCATTCAATTAACAATAGCTGTACCTGTTTGCACACTTAAATTTCCCATAAACTCGTACAACTCCTCGGTCTACTTATTATCCTGGTACTCCTAAAATACTTGCAGCGATTCAAATAATCGACGTATTCGTTCCACAAGAATTTATCTTATCAAGGTACCCACATAAACGGGAACGAGTACTAATGACGTGTGGTTTACGTAGCTATATCTACTTTATACTCTCCTTAAAGAGCACTATAAACTCGGAGAGATGAGTTCGTACAGAAGCATAATCATAACGTTTGCATATTCCCGGAATTAATTCGCCTACGCAATATTTGCAAAGATACTGTAAACAATTGCGACGAGTTTAAACGTAACGAAAGAATATATTTTACCCCCGATATTCGCCATAAGCACGTGCATTCATACATCCCTCTATACACGGGGCTAATATGCTTCGCGTATCTCCATTTTTCGTTTATACAGCGAGTAGACGTATGTATGCATGCGTGTGCGTATGTTTCTTTTATTACGCAACGATCGATCGATGAATCCTGGGCTGGTTGGCCACGATACTCGATTGAAATATCGTTCCGGCTGCGCACAGGAGAATATTGTCTCATAAAATGTGTATGGCTGTTGAAACAATGGGGTACAAGTGAATTGGTGACGTTTAGAGGGCCCTTTGTCGCGCGAAACGTGCAAATATCCCTTCGTCATATTTGTCCGGAAGATATATACGAGGTGTTGGTAAAATTCGCGGATATTTTCCCAGGTATCCACTCTGTGCGTTTCGAAGAAACGATGAGGGATTTATACAACCGCGAAAAGTGTTTTATGATGCGCCAGGAAAAATAGGTCGATACACGTGCGATGAGAAACGCTGGACAAAAGTGGAGGCAAATTACAGCCAACTATGGTAAATGTAGCACGTACTGCCACTTTAAGGTACGCGTTTTAAGTAACTTTATTCAACTATTTTAGAACGTGTTTAACATAAAGATCTTACCAGTTAGGAGAATAATATTGTTCATTTCGTCGAATTATGCGAAGCATTCTCCAAATGCTAATACAGAAATAATCGGTGCTGATTTATGCTTGCTTGACGAATATTAAGCAACAAAGTAGCTTTGGAATTGAAATTAGCATGAAAGAATTAACGTAGCATATGCAAACAACGAAACCGATTAAATGTAAGCAGTGCGGTGTTACAAGATTATGTTACAGATGGATTTCGCAGGACACTTAAGTCTTGCACGATATTGATGTGAGAATTCGAATTACACATTCGGTGGGCGTTCAAAGTTTTATCGCCAACTAATAGAAAGTTTAACGTAGTATTCGGTCAACTTCGTGAGCCACTATAAGTACGCGTCTCAATTTTACACTTTAAGGTATTCCAGAGGATTCGTTTTAATAACAAAAAAGGCGAATGTTAGTTCCGAGTTACGCTGGATATTTTATATTTACCTGCTGGATATGCTGAATCTCATAGAGTCGCAAAGAGAAAATCCCCGGTTGTTTATCACGCAGAGTCTTCATTCACGCAAAATTTCATCCCACCTCCTTTTATGCACAATATCTTGGAAACGAGGGCCAGACACATGCTCTTATCCTTCCTTCCACTTCCAAAATAGTCTCTAGACTTTCCTTTATACCTCACCCGGCTTAGACACCGTATAAACTACGAAATTCTTCGTAGATGAACGAGCAACGAATTTAAAAATTTACTATAGCAACCAGGAACGATTTAAGCGAGGCAATACAGAAAGACCGCTTTTCAAGCTTCAATATTTGCATCGTGGTAAGCTTCTCTTCGATCAAACGAAAGGATAACGATTCGAAACGAAAGTTACGTAAACCGAAGCCGAAATTTAGTATGGAAATTTGTTCACTTGCGATTCTTCGCACGTTACTTTGCTATTAAATAAAACGAATTCAAGTGGCAGTTATAGGAACAGTGACAGTACATGGGTCACTTACCCTATTTATCGTTAGAAAGTAATCGATTTCATCGAGTATTGAGAATAGGATAATTGTTATTGCACGCTGCGTACCTGTGCGCAAATTTATGGGTTCGGTAATGAAATTCGAGAAATGGAAGATAAATGGAGGGTGCTTGAAAATAGTCGAAATACTATAGAGAGGTGGGTTATAAATTGCAATTTTAATTGGAGTTTGCATCGTGCATAATTATTCGAATCACAGGGGTTTTAGTTGTAATTTTGTACGGAAGATTAGGGAATCTTTTGGGGTTACTTTTAGCATCGGATTACTTCTTATTCTAATAGATAATATCACCTCTTTTTTCATTGCTCGATGTCTAAAGTTGGAATTATTATTCGGGCTTTTGGAGACTTGCAAGCGTTCGAATTTCTAAGCTTTTCGGTTTCCAACTGTTTAGAATTTCCAAGCCTTCGAATCTTTATCCTTTTTAATTTTCAAACTTTCGCGTTTCCAACCTTCGAATTACCATTTCATCTCTTTGATCATCGAAACTTTTATTTTCTACCCAGATTATTCCTTCACCGTATACGAAATAATTTTTTCCAACTACGTGGAGAGGAGTTCCTTGTGTTCTTGGGTGAACTGCAAGTGCCATAACCACGCGCTATCAGTAGAAAGTTTCCTCGTGAAAGCCACGTGGCTCCTTCCATTAAACGTCCGACGAATTTATCAAATCCGCGCCATTACGCCGGCCGGCAAATCGAGAGTTCATCGGACGAGACCCGTAGCTTGGTATTCTATCGGTGCATCGAACTTTCGTCGCCTCCGATCGCTCTGCTTCGCTGCCACAACTATCCTAGTAAACAATGCCACGTTTATAGCTTCAACAATATCCTACGCCGTACTAAGAAGAGAAACAGATGAGAGGCACAATAGCAGCAGAGAGAAAGAGATAAAACTAACCATGACAAAAAGTTTTCGACCAAATTTAGCTAAGAATCGTTAATGTCTTTCTGACGCAATGTGCTATTCCTATAATTATAAAAGCAAATAGGGTAAATGTACCACGTACTGCCACTTTAAGGTTAACAACGAATATACAATGTCTATGTATTGTTACGTAAACCGAAGTTCAAATTTAGTATGAAAATTTGTGCACTTACAATTCTTTGTACATTACTTTGCTATTAAAGAAACGAATTCAGGTGGCAGTTATACGAATAGTGACAGTATATGGATCATTTACCCTAGACATTGTATATTCATTTACACTTAACATTTATAAATAAATATTAGGAAGTAAATGTGCTGTTGAACATTAAAACGTGACCAATATAATTGTAAAGTATGAAAGGTGCCATAATTCAGTATACCGATACGTTTGCTATATATCTTATATCTGTTACACAAACTGACGTGTTAATATACGGAAAAACGTGTTTCTATTTAAATAAAAAGTTTTTGAGTGACAGTACGAGGGACATTGGACTTTGTCGTACAGTTTCAATGAATTTATTATATTGAACGTATAAAAAAAATGTTTATAAATAAAAGAGTGGTTGAGCAATATTATGCTCCAAACTGGAACGATCTTTGTATTAAATATTTTCGAAAATAGTTAAATAAAGTTACTTAATGAGACAGTAATTGGTACATCTGCCCTACGCCGAAGAACGCGTAATAATTCTTTGCGTATAAGATCGTGACTTTGCAGCAGAAGTGGCGGGTCTAATCAGAGAAAGACGAGACAAGGCACCGGGATAAGTTTTCTTTATCGGTGTGCAGGGAAATCGCATTACTCCGTTCGAAGTTGCAGAATCAATTGGATTGGCGATGGAAAAGGATATAAGATCGGTTCGTGGTCGTGGCGAAGTCGGTGGCCGTTTTCACGTCGTTTCCAACCCCGTTTCCCCCCGCCTATTTCACCTCGGACAGCTTCCACCTCCCGGCAACGTTCTGTGACTTATAGACTTTGTTTTACTTAATAATAAAGTTCCGCCGGATAAAGGTAAAGTTGCAAGATAAATGGTACGCCAGCCGCGTACTGAAAAATGATAACCGGAGACTCGCCGCGACACTGCCGCTCACGGGAAACACTTTCAGCCCTCGCTTCTCCCATGGAGAGGTATGAAAATCGTTTATTTTACCCTCGCGTACCGAACTCCACGGGCGAGAGCAAAATCGTACAAAACGTTCTCGATCGGCGGGAGATGATAAAGAGAAAAAGGAATGCGTGGAACAGGAGTATCTTATTGGTCGTTTTTATTGAATATTGTATAAAAAGCTTTCGTTTGGGGGAGTTCCTCTATTATCGAACGGTATTTAATAGTGGACAGTGGTTGCGTTCATGGTAGCATGTCTGTGCAGTGGTTTTAGAATTTAGAAATTATTTAGCAAATCCTTTTAATGTGCAAAGTTAAAGATATAGTTTAATGCAATGTTCAACGAAGACGAAAAATCTATTTAATCGAAATAAACATCTGTAAAATTGAAATAGAAAATCTAACGATCCCCCGAAATTACTCGGAGGGTTACTAATATTGCTCTGAAATTTATACTTAAGAAGCAACGTTATTTAATGCAACATTTCATTGGCAATTTTACGTTTTAATTTTGCAATTATTAAACAGCATTCCACAGATTTGCGTGGCAATTTTATCGACGCTATTTCGTCTTCCATGTAAAGTCTACAGTTTTACGAAGTCTAAAGAAATTCAAATAAAACGTTGTACTAATGCAACGTAGGTTTTTAAAGATTAATGCAAAATAAAAAGAACAAAACATCGTTTCTTTTATTTATCCCAAGGAAATATTAAACATCCGATAATAAGGAAACTCCCCAACTATGAATCGTGTCATTCAAACATGTTACAAATCGTACTTCTACTTAATACAAAACTTCACACCTCCTCCCAAACAATTGTACCAAATTGCACTTGCAGGTTAAACATGAGTCCTGTCTTTACGCTTTGAACTCGTCAATCTCACGATTCCGTTCACGTTTGCATTCTCTCACAGAGGTTCATATTGCGTATCTTTTCATAATTCAAACGAGTCAAACGCAAAACTATCTTCCAGACCACGTCTGTCTCTCTTTCATGATCTCGAATCCATTCAAAAATACTCGCTCTTCTTCTTCTCCCCTCCCAATCCTGTTACTAAAACCTTTTCTAATGGCCCATGTTCGTACGTATATTTCTAAATTCGACACCACTCACCAAATTATTTCTCCTGCCCAAATCATCCACCCTGCAACTCAAATCCATTCAAAAATACTCGCCCTTCTTCTTTCCTCTCAAACCTATTACCAAAACCTTTTTTAATAGCCCACGTTCATACGTATATTTATAAGCTTGACATCACTCACCAAATTATTTCTCCTGCCCAAAATCATCCACCCAATCGACTCAAATCCATTCAAAAATACTCGCGCTTCTTCTTCTTCTCCCCTCTCAAACCTATTACCAAAACCTTTTTCAATAGCCCACTTTCATACGTATATTTATAAGCTTGACATCACTCACCAAATTATTTCTCCTGCCCAAAATCATCCACCCTTCGACTCAAATCTATTCAAAAATACTCGCGCTTCTTCTTCTTCTTCTCCCCTCTCAAACCTATTACCAAAACCTTTTTCAATAGCCCACGTTCATACGTATATTTATAAGCTTGACATCACTCACCAAATTATTTCTCCTGCCCAAAATCATCCACTCTTCGACTCAAATCTATTCGAAAATACTCGCTCTTCCTCTTTTTCTCCCCTCCCAAGCCGATTACCAAGGAATTACAGTGTCAAATGGAGCACCGAGTACAGAGAATCGAAAGGAGAAAGGTGCAAAGCACCCTTCCACGAGTGCAACGATCCTTTTCGCGTTGCTAGCGCAGCTACTTCCTGTTCACAGGCTTCTTCTTGATCGTGCCCGTATTCGAGGTCACGTTGCTCGATTCCGTGCTCGAACACTTCTCTCCCTCCTTCCGTTGCAACGTCGGAATGCTCGACTTCCCGTCGCCGGTCACGGACACGTTCGCCGCTTTGCCGACGGCCACCGCCTCCACCCTCTGCACGATTTCCGTCTTCTCCGGGTACGGGGGTACGCAGGGCCTCTCCGTTCCGGCCGGATTCTCCTCCTTGCGCTTCGAGAACGACGGAATCCGCGTAACCTTCGGCTTCTCCCTCAACGGCGGCTTCTCCGCGACTTTATCCCTGTCGATACTTTGACAACTCGGCTCCGGCGGTGGAATCGCCGACACTTTCGGGATGTTTCTATGATCCCTGCTCCTCTGCAAACTCGAAGTAGGTTTAATAATTATCTTTGGCTGCTTCAAGTTCGTCGAAGCTCCTTTCACGTCCCTTGGAGTGATTATAATTCGCGGTTCTTTTCTCTCTTGACTTTGCACGCTCGGCAATCGCGATTCCGTTGAAGATGATACGGAATCCGACTGCAATTGTTCCACAGAGCTATCGTTCGATCTACTGTACACGTTCGACCCGCAGTGAGCCCCAGTTTTAGTCTCTCTTTCCAGTCTCTCGTTCGAAACGTTGGCCGCAAGGTTCACCACGGTTTGACTGAGACTTTGATTCGCCTGTCCCAAAAGATTCCCAACTCTAGGCGTGATTATGATCCTCGGCTCCGTTCCAGGGACCCTGGTGTCCCAATTCGAACCGCCGAACGGAACCTGCCTGTCTTCCCTTCCTATAATCCTCGGTTCCGAAGACGCGGTCAAAGTCGAAGCTTCGTTTCCCTTCGGAGAAGACTTGTACCAGTTAGGATTGCCGATCCCGGCTTCCAACAACGCCGCGGTGTTCCCTATATTCTTATCCACGCTGTGAGACGTGGCGCTTATCTCGTGCAACGGGTTCGAGTAAATCGTGTCCACGCTTCCCCCGGCCTGCGCTCTGCTCATGTCTATCCTCTCGTCCAACGAATCGATGATGCTAGGATCGGAGTTGTTCTTGGGGGAGTAATCCTGCCGCCTGAGCAAAGGGCCAACGTGAAGATTAGTGGTGACAGGCTCGGTCTCGCACTGATTCTCGCTCTCCTCGGCGAACTCGAGGCTCTTCGATGGGCCGAACATCCGTGGCGGAGGTTGCGGTGGCTGATGGGAGCACGAGGACGAATGCAATCCGCTTCTGTAGTCCTTCAACGAGCCCGCGTGTTGCTTGGGCGCAAACAAGCTGCTCGGCGCCGGCAGGGAACGTCTTTTCTCGATGTCTGGCAGAACTTTAGGGTAGTTTCTGCGCTTGATCGTTCTCAGAGCTTCCTCCGGGCTGATGCACTCCCGTTCCACCGCCGGCTCTCTGCACGTTACGTTTATGTCGCAAGCTGGCGTACTGTTCGCGGCGAAAGTGGTCAACTTTGGCCCCGTCTTCGTGTAAATCTCCTCGGGCTCGAAAGGATCCGGCATTGAACAGTCGGCGCGAGGCAAACGGGACTTCAGCTTTGGATTAATCTTCGCGTAGAGACTACTCGCGCTACCCGAGTCCGATTCGTAGATCCTCGGCGTGGAGAAGTTCGGTTTCACGCTCCTCAGCACGTTTTCCATTGGCAGCGGGTCGCTTTTAGAGTGATGGTGCTCTATCACGACCACCTGAGGGGTCGTTTGCAATTGGCTGGCGTCGATCATGGAATACTCTAGGCTTTTGTCGAACGAGTCGTTCGGTTCGACGCTCTTCGCCAGCTCTATAGGCACCTGGTTCAGGATCGATTCGGTTCGAGTCGATGGCGTGGCGTCGATCGCCACCGAGACCGTTGGAACCTTTGATTTCTTGCCAGGGCGCACTATCAATGCTGGATTCTCATCGTAGATCGGCTCCTCTTTCCTTTCGCGCAGCAATTCTTCTTCTAGCTTACGTTTCTCGTCCTCTTGTTGCTTCGTCAGCTTGTCCTGGTGCTCCTTCTGCAGGGTTTCGCGGGTCTTCCGGAGAAACCTAGGGGAGCACCTTCGTGAAGGTAGAGAAACGTTTAGTAAAATGATACGAAGGACGTTTTGGAGAAGAACATTTTTGGGAGGGAAGAAATTCTTGTGGAAAATAGAAAGAATTTTTTAGGATGAAAGAAATTCTTGTAGATAATAGAAAAGAATTCTTGTGGAGAATTAGAAAGAAATTTTGAGAAAGGAAGAAATTTTTAGAATTTTTAAAGAAGGGAGAAATTTTGATGGACTATGAGAAAGAGTTTTTGAATAAGCTATTAATTTGGTTAGTATAAAATATAGCTTTGGTGATGTTTGGAAATGTGAGCGAATATTGTTCTTTTTATTTTGTGCAATTGTTAATTGTAACGAATCAATGTAAGTAGAGAGGGAGGTTCCGTGTTTGAGAATAATTATTAGACAGTGAATTTGTATGCATTTATGGAAAATTGAGAGGTGTTAAAAAGGCTTGGATGTACCGAATATTCCAAAATATAGAAACATATGATTTTACTATATTATTCAAGTGAAAAATACTTGACAATAGAGGCTCGTATCTTACGAAATATTGTAATATTTGTTTCATTAAAGAGTACACAGGAAAAGTTTCATTAATATCTAAATTCTAATTCGAATCAGTATTAATTTCACTTGGAATAGAATTATAGATTCGTTGGAAATTTTTGGCAGCCACCAAGTGTCAAAAATGAAATGCTGACTTATTTCCTAGAAGAGAAAAACGAATCTCTATTCATGGTACATTTTTGTATTTGTATTTATAGAGAAATGAATTTGCATAGAGATGCATAGTCTAATAATTGTAACAAAATTATGAAGTCCTTAAAAGTTAATCTCGAAAGATATCCGTACCGATATTCACGAGAATCGAAGAAATTTAATTAAGAATTAAGAAAGTTGAACAAAGAAAGCGCTGTTAATCGTTGAACTTGTGCTGTTTCAAATTCACATCTCCAATTTCCGGAAGCATCGATCGCAAGAAATTCATCGGCGAGCAAAACTGTGTGTTGGCTAAGTAAATTCCAGATGAAGCAGAGGAGACGAAAACGGTTGTAGTCAGTTCTGATTCCGATGAATCAGCTCGCGTCTCGAGGCAGCCCGAAGACTTTAAGCGAAGCCGCTGATTGGATTAGCCGACTGTTCGAATTTCCAAGAAGCCCTCCCAAGTCCGCGCAATTATCTGACCGAAGTCTAAAGATTCTAATCGATTCCCCCGAAGGAAACTACCAACCTGTGCACGATTTCCTGCTGGATCCACTCCCTAACCTTAATGTGAGTGTCGATGGTGGATCCGGAATTCTGCCTCGACAATTTCGATCTTCTGCCAAAGTTCGAATTATTGTCGTACGCCTTGTCGTTCTTTATAACGTCGTTCAAGTCCGGTTTACTGTCGCTCTTGTAGCCTAATTCTCCGTAATGATTCTCGTATTTCTCCGATTTCGCCCTTTTCGAGTCTTCCTTTTGACTCGCGCGTCTCTTCAATCCTGCCCCTTTGGCTTTCGCGTCCTGTTTCTTGCAGTAGAGGTAGAGAAACGCGGTGAAGTTTATTAGCAGAAATAACACGCCAAAACCGGTTAGCATAGTGATAACCGAGGAAGTTTTAGGCGTGCTTGGTTGAGGAATCACTTCTTCGTCGGATCGGGAAGTTGTAGTGTCCGCTATAATTGATTTGTCGTCCGTGATGGCAAATATTGGCGGGTAGCGATCGTTTCCCTTGGATCTGAAAGATAAAGGGTTTGAAAATATAAGAGTTTCAAACTCTCAGGACGACAATTTGCGGTAGGGTGGCTCGATTTTTTCAAGTCTTCCGTATTTATAAGGAACTGAAGTACGCGAGAAAGTCTAAAATATAAATAAATCTTGACTAGTGGAGTAAATTAATCGTGGTCAATGATAGCCATTTTATGTCCCATTTTAAATGCAACGAGTCTTAGAAGGCTACGCTGAATTTCTTCAAAAGTGTTCTGAAATTTAAGTGTATTAGACGACCAAATGATCGACGCGTATCTCTAAGCCTATAATAATAGGCGTCTAGCAAAGAAACGTAATTAAACGCGTGTAAGGATAATAATGTGCATAAAAACGCGACGTCTACGTATGAATTTGGAAGTTACGAGTAACTGGGGATGTTTGCACGGGAGCTTTCCGGGATGAGTAAACTTGTATCGTTGCAGCTGCGCGTGAGTTTCGAATTGAACTTAGCTAGTTCCTGCAGATTTGTACCGGCTTGCGTATGGATATTCATAGACGGGATTGCGAGTAATTCGATAAGATGTTGGAATTTAAGTTACTTGTTTAGAGGGATTAAATCATGGCGGGCTTGGCTCGTTTGCTTGTTTTCGGGATGTTAATGCGCCATTAAGCCGGTTGCGAGCACCAACGGGAACTCCTAAACAGGCGAATCTTTCGCCCCGTTGTGCGCAACTTTGAATAAATTCTGTTCCCAAGCCGGGCGCAATGCGGACAGTTTAAACGTTCGGGACACAAGAAGTCGGACGCAATGGAGTGCGAGTGACGTTTCATTAAATGTTCAGCGCGCCGCTGAAAAGCAATACACCGTGGGGAGGGCGACGAGTAGTATAACGGTGCACGAAAATGAGTGTATTTAATTTTCCAATTAAGGGTTGGAATTTTTCACAACGTTTAAACGCCCGCTGAAATTCCACGCCATTAACGATTGTCCCGCCACTTTCACGCTTGCTAATTAAACCTCCTATGATTCTTCTTTTTCTTTTCTTCGAACCGATTCTACTTCGTGTTTTAGTGAAAATTAGTTTGGTCTATACTTATAGACATGAGAATAGGTTTAAGTCTAAATATATGATTTAGCAGAACTGGCAAAAGAAAGTGTGAATAGGTGATTATGTAAGAACGAATGCAACTCGATGTAACTGGAAGTCATCCAAAACTGAAAGTGCGCGGAATTAAAATAAATAATAATAAATAATGGAATAATAGAAATTGGTTTGATAATTTGGCTTTCGGGTGAATAAAGGAATCGTAATTAATTGACTGTGGTTATTTAGATTTTTGTAAGGTTGTTTTAGTTTAAACGTTATAATTAAATTGCAGATTTTTATACATTTATTTACAGACGATTATTGTTATTCATTGCTAACCTGGAACCATAGGAGTCGTAGTCTCTGCTCGCATTCGCATACTTTCCAACCCCATCGGCTATATCCAGAATCTGTGGCCGTGGTCCTTTTTGTCGAATAGGAATATTTTTACCTGGGTGACGAAGAAGATTGGGCAGATGTTCGTTCCAAAATTGCATCTCCTCGTATCGGTACTGCGTACCAGTTTGCGGTGGAATGGCTACATCAATCCATTATTTTTATATTGTTGTATAATCAGATCAGAAATACAGATCGGGAATACTTACTCAGGTTCAAATAAGTTTGGTTCTGGGGATCGTATTCGGACCAATCAATCTCGTATTGATCCCATTCTTTCAGTCCATCGGTTAGGTAAGGATATCGCTTTGCAATATTTGGATTCCTAATTAATGAATAACAATTAGTGTGGTGTAAATCTTGAAATGGCGAGAATAAAATATCGTAGAAAGGTCTTTCATTTTCGGGTATATTTATCAACTCAGGATCACAAATATGCTAATCTTTGGGTTCCTAATTGATGGAAATTAATTAGTTTATACCGAACTTGAAATTGGAGCCATAATGTTATATATCTTAAAGGAATGTTTCATTGTTAGGCATTTCTGTCAATTTCATTACAAACTCGCCATTATTTAGATTTCTAATTGGCGGAAAAGAATTAATTCGGTATAAATCTTGATATCGAAGGTAGGAAATGAAATATCGTACAGGAATCTTTTTATCAACTAGCCGATAATTAGTTCAATATAAATTTTGAAACTGAATGCATAAAATGAAATATGTTATAAGGGTTTCGCTATTGTCAAGCATTTCTATTCATTTGACTACAATAATGCGCAAAATAAAATATCGTAGAGGAGTATTTTATTGTTAAGCACTTTAATCAACTCCAGCTTACAAATTCCCCATTCCTTAATCTTCCTAATTAACGAATGAATTATCCATTCAACGATCGCCATATCGAACGAGTAAAATATATAAAATGAACCACCTATCGCAACCGAGGTGCCCATTGTCGGTCACTTTTTATCAACCGGATTACAAGCTAGCCGATGACGCTGCCAGAGGTTCGAATATCGGAATCGAATTCCAGAATGAGAATCGCAATTGCGATCTCGCGGTGTTTTCAATAAACTCCCCCGGCAAGACCTAGACTCCCAGGTGGTCGTGCAGCGGCAGGCGCAAAATGATATCGTATATCCGCGCTCAAATATCGGAAAACCAGTCCGATATCGAAATTTTGATACACGGTAACTCTACTCCGCTCCTGTTACGCGATACTCTCACGTTCGAAGGAACTTCTGCCAGAAACGGGAGTCTCTAAAAATGGAGGGAGAAGGCAACTCTCTGTTCACCGGCCGGCGAACACCCGTCATTTCTAACCCCCGAAACGACTACGAGCGTAATTTTATCGTTCCACGATCCAACGTTTCTTTCCTTCTACGATTTCTACGCGCGCATAAAATTCATCGAACGAACTTGACGATCGAAGCGAGACGTCAGCGACCGCGTCCGGGAACTTTTCCATTAACCTTTTTAAGTGCCAAGCAATTTTGGAAGTTTGGCGGATATCTGGATTCAATTTTACGCATCACGTGTATACGTTATTTTTAGTACGACTACCGTCGTCTTATTAATTAGTACAAAGATAATGGGTTTATTGGGGACCTCGAGAGATGTTGCAAACTATTTCTTTTCGAGGTTATAATTCGGTTCTTCGGGGTGATAATACTCCTTATATGTATTTAGCTGATTACCTATATATTATTACTAAATACGTAGTATATACGGTACATATATATAGTATAGTATATTTAGTATTGTTCGAAATGCAATTGTGGATATATAGGATGCATATGTCGCAAGTTATTTGTAAGAGTAATCGAGCAATCATCCAACGAACGTTTAAATATTAAATTAACACTAGGTTTACGGAACTCCTCACGTTGACGCATTTCAGATTCCATACCTAAACTTGTAGAGACCATAAATAGTATTATTCAGTACTTTATGTTAACTTCAATTAATACAATGCTATTTACACGTATTCCAATTGATTCTCTTCATCCTCATGCTTCTAATTTCAAGTATTTATATGCAGTATACGTATTTTTCCGAAAGCCTGTCAAATTATGCACGTAACGTCCGTAAACCTAGCATTATTATCACCTTTCGCTATGGCACTTAAAAATTAAACGCGTATTTCTCAATGCGTAGATGATGGCAATTTTTATTCATACAGAAGCAGTATATACATACATAATTGTAGTGTAATATAGCGTAACGACACGAATGATAATAGAAACGATACTAAACGATAAAAGAGATACATGTGTACGTTTTCAGCAAACGATGGCCCAATTCGCTAGGGCGTATATATACATACGCCCTTCGTAGCAAAAGTGTTAAAAAAAAATTGCAATTCAGCGGAAGTGCAACGTTCGACTAAAATAAAGCGGCGTTTCTGCTGCCAGAAATTTGACCCTTGTTACTCTGCCACCGGTTATTGGTGAATTAACGACCCGACACGTCGGCCATTTTAATTTTCTCGATACAAGCAGATTACCTATATATACAAATTACTCGCACATTTCATTTGCAGAGGCGCGCGCGAGGGAGAAAGAGGGGTTCCCTCCGGCCCGGGCCAATCGATTCGGCTGTTTTATCTTCGAAAGCACGAAATTTCCACCGTATTTCATCGGCCGCGTCGGGAGATAATTTTCGGAAACGAACTCCGCCGGCAATATCGCGTGCAAGTCACCCTTTTTGTTTATCTCGCCGATTCACGCCACTATCGACGTGCTGGTATCGTTGATTTCCCCCTGTCCGTATCGCATCGTACCATGGTTTCCTTGAAAAATACTCCGCTCCATCCGTGATGCACCCTTCAACCCTTTTATTAGGCGCACGCGAGAATTCTACCTTTTGTTTTTAATTTTACATTACTTAGGGGTGCTTTATAGAGTACCCTAAACGTCAACGAACAAAGATTAACCCTTTCGCAATTGAACCTGATATCTGTGGCTGCAAGTCAAAGCAACGTAAGTCGTTTACATTTTATTTTGGGGTCGTGGGAATTTTATTTATGTAGATCTTATGGTGTGGAGCTCGATTAATGTGAGTTGGAATCGTTTCGCCTTGCAATCATATATTTATTGCCCAATCATTTATATTGTTAAGCATTCGAACTTTCAAGCTTTTGGATTTTTAAGCCTCTTGATTCTCAAGCGTTCGAATTTCTAAGCTCTTGCATTCCTAAGCTTTCGAATTCCGGAGCGTTTAAGTTTCCAAGCTTTTATATTTCTAAGCATTTGAATTTCCAAGCTTTTGAATTTCCAACCGTGTGGATCCTTAAGTTTTTGGTTTTCCAAACTTTGACACGTATTTCAAGCTTTTGTGTATTAATAAGAGTGTCCATCAACTTGTCAAGTCGTTCGACTAATTATAACCAATACTCTTAAGTGTCCAAGTTTTACTTCGAGAATCACTTTACATCGTTTCGCCCCGCAAACACAGATAAATATTCCCTGGAATATTCTATCGGCTGGAAAAGGGGTAGTTTAACGTAACCGGTTGCAATCGAAGCATTCTCTATGTTACTCTGTTCGCAGCGACTTGGCGGAAGGCTTGAGATTTTTCAGCGAGAATGCATATGCATCGCAACAGGGCGGTTGACGAGTAACTGGGTCGATCCAATTAAGCGAAACAAAGCTGTTTAATGCACGCGGTGGCGGCGACGACCGAAGTAGACGCCGCGTGTGTTCTACACGGCTCGTGACACCGGCTGATCGATATCGCGCGTGTCACTGTGTCCTCCTCGTAAGAATACATCTGCCGTGGTTGCGGCGATGCACAGCCTGCACGAGCAGAGGGCGTGGCGCCACCCCTGCACCGTATTATAGCCAGGTAAAAGAATATGCTAACGTTCCAGAATAATATTTGTTTACTATGGGATACCAGCCTGAATATTATCGAGGGATGTAGACTTTCACAAATTGTCTATTGTTTCTCTTAGCAGTTCATCAGTTTCTTTATATGGGTGCATTTAATACGATGCGAATTAGATGCAACTTGGTGAGTTAGTCTGTATGGAACCATATTTTAATTCTTTATTAATATGCGGAGTTGGAAAGATGACACTTGGCTCTAATTCTATATTAGGAAATCCTAGAGTGAATATTATTAATGGATGTAGACTTCCAGAAATTGTCTATTGTTTCTCTTTGCGATTTATTTGTTTCTTTATAAGGGTGCACTTAACAAGAGGTACATTAAATGCAACTTGAAAACTTATCCTATATGGAGCCACATTTTAAGTCCTTACTACTGTGCGAAGTTGGAAAGATCACAATTGGCCCTAAGTGTATATTAGGAGATCCTAGCACGTATATTATTAAGGGATGTAGATTTTCACAAATTGTCTATTGCTTCTCTTTGCGATTCATTTGTTTCTTTATAAGGGAGCATTTAACAAGAGGTACATTAAATGCAACTTGAAGACTTATTGTATATGGAGCAATATTTTAAGTCTTTACTACTGTGCGAAGTTGGAAAGATCACAATTGGCCCTAAGTGTATATTAGGAGATCCTAGCACGTATATTATTAAGGGATGTAGATTTTCACAAATTGTCTATTGCTTCTCTTTGCGATTCATTTGTTTCTTTATAAGGGAGCATTTAACAAGAGGTACATTAAATGCAACTTGAAGACTTATTCTATATGCAGCAATATTTTAAGTCTTTACTACTGTGCGAAGTTGGAATGATCACAATTGGCCCTAAGTGTATATTAGGAGATCCTAGCACGTATATTATTAAGGGATGTAGATTTTCACAGATTGTCTATTGCTTCTCTTTGTGATTCATTTGTTTCTTTATAAGGGTGCATTTAACAAGAGGTATATTAAATGCAACTTGAAGACTTATTCTATATGGAGCCACATTTTAAGTCTTTACTACTGTGCTGAGTTGGAAAGATGACACTTGACCCTAAGTCTATATTAGAAGATCCTAGCACGTATATTATTAAGGGATGTAGACTTTCACAAATTGTCTATTGCTTCTCTTTGTGATTCATTTGTTTCTTTATAAGGGTGCATTTAACAAGAGGTACAATAAATGTAACTTGAAGACTTATTCTATATGGAGCAATATTTTAAGTCTTTACTACTATGCGGAGTTGGAAAGATGACACTTGGCCGTAAGTCTATATTAGAAGATTCTAGCACGTATATTATTAAGGGATGTAGATTTTCACAAATTGTCTATTGCTTCTCTTTGTGATTCATTTGTTTCTTTATAAGCGTGCATTGTTCGACCATTATTATATATTACTAAATATTTGTAAGTTCATTAGCTAGGTAATTTTGTTGTTAATTTGTATTTCTTTCCATTATATTATACATTTATCCATTTGTTGTAATGTTTCTGTTGTTCATAGCAAGTACGAAACAAATGCTGCATGAGGGAATTAAACGCTGCCAATTTCTGCGTTACTTTCGCACTCGCTGGATAAAGTAACCGCAACATTAGCAGCCAAGCTAAACGAATCGAAAGAACCGTTGCTTCTTCTCCCGCAATAAGTTACGGAACAACACGTACGCCTAGTAAATAACAGAGAAACGATCGAAACGAGGCTCGCGATCAGCCCATTAAACCTACGTTTTAATTATCCCGGCCCATTTAATCGCTGCACGTTTTAGTCATCGCGATTTATCGCCTACGAATCGCATTATTCTCCTATCCACCGAAAATAACCCTAACGGGTTAACTTCGACTATAATCGTTGAAAAGAGAAACTCGTAGGGAAGAAATCTTGAGGCAGTCGAGTGCGCAAAGTGCTGAAGATCCTTTTTTAATTTCACTTCATCTCAATTCTGCACGGGGAGAAATTTGTCCAATTTTAAGGCAAATCTGGAGGAGTTCGATGGAGAAATAAGCAGAATAATAGTCGCGGAGTAGAGCTCTGACAACGTAGAAACAATTTAGCGAGAGGCAACAAGGGAATGAGGGAATTTTGAGCCGGCTCTGGAAATTCATTATCAGCCGACCGTCGGAAAATAGACTGACGCGCTTTCAAACATGATTTTCAATTATACGCGCCTCTGAATATTTATGTTTCTCCGCCCACCGTCGACCTCGTTCGCGCCACTTGTAATTATTTTTCCAAACACGGTGAGTCCCGACACTGTTAAATCTCCCCGATGCTCGTTTCTCGCCGAGCGAACGTCGGGTCGTTTCGACGATTGGCGAGGAAGCATAATTCCTATCGGTTGCTTTACACCGTTTTATTTTACTCGCCAGTGGGGCAAATCGATGGGAATATTCTGAGAAATGCGAATGCCGTTGCGATGGAAAAATCGTCGCTGGATCTTCGTCTTGTAATTGAATATTTTATAATAGAAGGGGTTGGGAAATGTTACGGCTAAAGTTTTAGAAACTTTAGCTGCTCTAATCATTTCTTAAATATGGGATACTCGAGATTGGAACGAAAGATGGCTTTGCAAAGTAATTTTAATCTCTACTTTTTTTTCATAGAGAAACTTCTGTATGCAACTAATTGTCTGGTTTTGGAATAGGACTTTTTCGTTCAATTTTTTGGCGCATGTGATTAAATTTCAGGTGAATAGAGCATTGTATTGGGATAACCATAAATCTTCCGACATTTCGACAATTGTGATGATTTAATCCTCTCCCAATTCTTGAATTTTCCAGAGCTTCGAAATGCCAATGTTTTAATCTTTTAAAGCTCCAAATTTCCGATGCTTTGAATCTCCAAATATTCCAATTCTCAAAGCTTAGGGTTTGCAATACTTTATATCTCCAAAATTTAATATTTTCAGTGCTTTGAATTCTCAAAGTTAGGAATTCTCAATGCTTCAAGTTTTCAGAGCTTTAAATTCCAAAGGTTTTAAGTCCTTAAAGGGTCAAACTTCGAACCTTCAAATTCTCAAAACACCGAATTTCCAATGCTTTAATCTTCCAAACCATCCAATTCCCAATGCTTTGAATTCTCAATGCCTGGAATCCCAAATGCTTTGAATTCTCAATGCTTGGAATTCCTCATGCTTTGAATTCTCAAATCTTACAATTCCCAAGACTTCTAATTCTCAAAGCATAGAATTCCCAATGCTTTCACCTTCCAATGTTTACAAAAGTTAGCCCAAATTTAATCCTCGCGCGTTCCTAAAAAGAAAACCTCATCCCAATTTTTCCCAGCGCCCCGTATCGAAAAGCTCAAGACTCCGTCTGCTAGAAGAGGCGTAAAAACGTAGAACGTGGATCGGCGCTCGATTTCTCTGGCATGCGACGCGGCAGCCACTTGTTCCTGCAGGATACGAGCGATAAAATAATCCCGAAGTCCTCTGGCGAAACTGCTTGCCGGGGCAACAACTCGCGTTCCTTACGCGAGCTACACGCAGCGCAACAAAACACAGAGGAGCACACAAGCTGCAAACAACTCACCCGACGTAGGCGAAGCTGCACCACCAGTTCATCATGGCCTCGGAGAAGAGAGTTTCGCCGATGTTGTATCGGCGACGCAGGTCGTATTTGCTCCCGTCGAGAGGAACGCCCAACACATAGGGCAGCTCCTCGCCGTGCACGGTGCGCTGACTTTGTTGCTGCAAACACACGAGAGCGCTCGGCTCGATATACTTTGCCCGGGAAACAAAGTTCTCGCCAAAATTTCGCGGTCCAGAAGAACGGTCAAGAGCGGCGGCCCCTCTCCAAGCCTGAAACCGCGGCCATTGTTATTAACTTCCGCCTCTCTACGCTGCTCTGCGCTTTAACTCCATCGACCTCGTTGCTGCGAGGATAATCGATATTCTTCGATGATTGTTCCTCCTGGGAGAACTTCGAAACTCGCCAAGTGCACCGATACCCGAGTCCCAACCATTCAATCGTAAATGTCTTTCTACTCCTCTCTATAGGGCGAATCGATAGTGAAATTAGTATCAATTAGCTGCGCGAGGATTGCAGAGGCGCATAGGCTGGGTGGAGTATAATTTAGGGTTGCAACTTTTACGTGGAGGCATGTTTCGGGTAAAATTACACGTTAGGTTCTTTTGGATACCGTACAAAACCATGCGAACTTAATTAAGCCATTAATTATTGGTCTAAGACGGAAGCTTTTATGAGGCGGCGAAGTTTGGGGAAAATTTTGCTTCAGATTCGTCTGTGATGCTGTCGTGAATAATTTTATTCTGGAAATTGGGACTGTTATTTTTTGCGAAAAGCGAACACTTGTTAAAACAATAGAAAATAGAAATTCGTACCAATAAGTTAAAATATATGGTGTCCCACGTAAGGTAGGCAGCTTAATTATTTTTCAAGCATTCGCAAATTTAAGTCAAGCGAAATCGAAAGTCGAATGCACTGTAAGTTTATAGCGTCTATGCTACGTTGCAGGTTTATTAAGCTTCCTAATATTCTTTGTGTATACCTACATAATATAGAAATTAATTATGTGGCCTGTTTTAAATGGCAGAATGCAATACCTATTTCTTATTCATAACAACTATATAATCGTAATTTCTCCATTCCAAATTCGACTTCCAATTATCGAGTAACTAAAACGCACCCTTGCTTATCCACAAAAGGGTTACTTTCGGATTGGATTCAGGTTAAGCAACATACTTAGCGATCATTGCAACCCACAAACTGTTATTTCATCCCTCAAACGGAACAACTGAAACCGCGCCACCAATATCATCCCCGTTGATGGTTTAAAATATTTCCCACCACCGCTAATTTCCTTGAAACATTCCCACCGTTTAATCGGCCCAGGGTCGCCACAGGAAACCTGTCGCAGTTCAAGGTCCATCACTGGTGCGGCCCTAGCCAACGAGGGTATCCCGTGAGCCGTAGTTGAAAAGCGGAAACGTTGTTAAATTTGGTTTAACGACACCGGCCGGTCACTGTACTCGGACAGAGCGTAACAGGCCGGCACGCAGCGGTGATAAAAATAGTTGGCCAACGTCCAAATGGGCCTCGTAGCTGGGATTTTTCTGCACGTTCGCTTTACCAGCGAGCAACGAATAGCCAGTAGGTCACGCTCCCTCTGTTTCCGCCAAAGGAATCCGCTTCCCTTCGCGACACGACGCGATCGTGGAAAATGAATAAAATGCAAAGTACACCGTCTCTAATCGTACGTGCTCCAGTTTCCACGAGCCCCCGCGCGCACAGGCCGATTTATGAGTCCGCTTAATATTTCTGCCGCCTTCCGTATCCTTAGACCGGATGTATTTGTCACGCTAGACGCGCGGATACTCCATTATCGCGCGCTATTCCGCTCGCAGGCGTGCATCTGCGCCGCCGCTCTCCATCAAATTGCTCCTTCAGCGGGCTTTCATTAGCCTTATGCGAACTGTAAGCTTCATCGTTGTTGTTGGGGAAACTGCGATGGGGGAAAGAAAGTCTTGGGGGAGACTTGGGTGACACTTGGGTGAAGAGATTTGTGGTAGTATACAATTGGTTAATAACGCGGACGATTCGTTCGAGTGGAAATTAATAGATTATTGGATCGTTGGGTAAATTAGCGTACTGTAAAAATGGTTCAGTATTGGGCGAATTAATGTGAACGCATGGTTTAAATGGAAATATAATGTGTTATGTTGAATTTTTGATTATAAGACGTGTCCTCTTTTAATTTCAATAGGTTCTTTCTGAGTGCCTTTTCTCTGTATTACGATCCAGTTTAAGAATTCTGATCTTGTAGCTTTAATAATAGGTACATGATATTAGGTGGTGGAAAAAGTTCGGTATTCTTATTAGGAACACATTGTAATCGAATTTTTCATAGCTTTTAGGGAAAAATAGGTAATATAACTGCTGGTTTATCATTAAAGTATCGTATCCACTATTTTAAAGGGTCTTCTAATATGAGCCTCCGGAATTATTGTCTAAACAAAATGCTTTTAAGTTCAGAAAATTTTCGAAAGGCTTTTAATTTACATCCTAGATATGTATGTACTTCTTCCAAAACACGAATTTTCGTAATGATTATCGTTAATAGATAGTCTATAGATGTTTATATAAATTCGTGTACCCTAAAAACATCTGGTTTCCTTCATTTCCTTAAACAGAGTTATGTTTTAACGCACCAAGCTGAATTAAGTTTTTTTTTCTTTTTTTTTTTTAGAAGAACTGTCATAACTTACTCATCTTTGCACATTTTGTACTAAAAAAATTACAATCAGTAGTACAAAGTCTCTCTTCTCGAATAAAGGAACATTCGATAATAAAGGTTTGAAAAATTTTTAGAAAAAAATTCCCAAAGGGAAACGTTCTTTTTTAGCTCCTAATTGAGCGTGACATCCCTTAAGAATGTTTAGATTGCCAATATTTCGCGTACTATTAAACCCGGGCGAATTTTTTCCGCTACCTAATGGTTGTGAAATGTTGGTAGAAGGACGTACTTACGCCGGAGTAGTCCTGCATCGCTTTGGGATGCGCGAAGACGTACATGTAGCTCTTGGGATTCGCCCTCGAATGCAAATTCGCGGTCATTATTAATGGCGCAACGGTGCCGCTGTCTGAAAGCGCCTCGAGCACGAGATCCCGATTCTTCAGCGTGTAGTCGTTCGTAAAGCCGGCCGAGAAATCGCCGTATTGTTCCAGAATCTTCGACAGAATTAGTTCCGCTTCCAACTCGTGCGTCGCCTGCCGACCGAGATATATCACGTCACTTTCTTATCCCTACGTCGAGTGAATTTCGTCCGATTCAATATCGCTATCGCGCCATCTCCACCGATATTTCCCTTTATTCGTACTCCACTCGTGTATAGAAATTTCTTTGTCCGATAAATCGAGCAGGTATCGAATTCGTCTAGCGATAATTAAGGGAAGGAGCTTAGCTAATATTCGCTGTTTATTTATTACAGAAGAAGTATTAATCAGTACTGTATTTCGAAAGCGCTGCTAGAAGTTTAACTCGACAAGCAGTTTAGAATCAGAATTCCTTTTTATGTCTCTTCTTTCGTACATCGTACGAAGTTTAATATTCCTGATGGATCATTACGGAACATTGTTACTTATTCCATACGAACCGACACTCTGTCGTGTACTGTAATTTCAATTATTTAAATTTACCACGAATATGTCAGGTAGACGTCCCAACATTAAGCTTATTGGTTTAAGCAACTTTGTTTAATTATTTTAGAAGTTATTTAACCTAATGGTCGTCCCGGTTTGGAGCACGACGTTAGTTAATATCCGTTGCATTTATGATAATTTCTTTGTTTTGTATACCTTAGCGTGTTCCTTCAGCACTTCGTCTCTCTGTCCATCCAGCATCCCGTGCAGCAAAGCAACCGGCGGTAATATGTGAAACTTTTCCGATTCCGTAACCCCGTACATCAATTCGAATTTTCCAAGAAGCTGCGAATTTTTCATCAAATTCACAGGTTTATCCGGAATCACCGCGTTGTCGATTAGAGGCGCGAAAGCGGGCACGTAATTAGGCTTGTGGATCTTCACGTTTAGCAGAGTATCCACGTCCTGGTTTCGCAAACAGAAGGCCAATTCGCTGTCCGTAGTCGTGGGACAGTTGAGAGCGTGCGCCACCTTAAAAGTAATTCCCGATTTCTCAGCGAATCGAATACGAAATCGAAACACATATCGAATCTTTCCCTAAAGTCTAAAGTGTATTAATCATTTGCACTAGAGAGGCGTCTCTAAGTCGCCAAAAATTAAATTGTTCTTAAATCACTCGAGTAATATTGAATTTCATAATGATGCTGTTATTTTTACAGCAATTCGGAAACCAACTAATTATTTCACTAAAAATTCCTAACTAATATTTACACACAACAGGCTACTACTCTAAGTCGTCGAAATGAATTAGTTTCGTAAGCTCTCGAGTGCAAAGGGTTAAATATTACTTTATTGTAATTAAAAAATACAACAACGTCCAATGAAAGTTTCTACTTTAGTAGGAAACGGTATTTCTTGGCGCGTTCGCTGCGTTCGCGACCACGGCTTGCATTTTCGAGTAGAGATCGAATATAGGTTCGCCTGCAGCAGGGAATCGGGATTATCGATCTTCCGTCGACGGAATGTCAGACGCGTCGAATTGAAACATTGCAGCTCCAGCTAAATATCGGCCTGTCCCGAAACCACTTTCGCTTTCCGCGTCTAACGATCGCCCGCGGTTTCAGGAATTGAGATATTATTAATCGAGTTCAGCACTTTTTATCGCGGACACTCGACCGCAAAATATCATTGGCGCGCTATGAATTACGGGAATGAAATTCGTGGCTGTTAAAGAATAAAAATAAAAATACGCGAAATTATGAAAGGCCGCATAAAAATTCATACCTATTTCCTTGCTTAAAAAAGAAAAAGAAAAGATGTAGATTAATTATAGACATGTAGATATATACACGGATAGATAATAGGTAAGAATATATATGACGCTAAGGAAGGCAGAATTTATTTTTGTTAAGACAAAACCATTGTAATCCCAACGGTAAACCAATAAAGATATATATATATATATAGTATTTCCTTTCTTAGAAATGACCATTTCTTTTCTACTGTAGGAAGAATAGAAAAGAGGAAATTGGCGAGTTTACCTGTTTGGTGATTTGCAAAGGCGCCTTGCCGATGGCATCGGCGCTCAAAGCCGATCCAGACATCAGTATAGCTCGCTTGAAGAGACCTACGAAACACAGGGAGACGATTAATGATCCGTAGCTTCGCACTAATAGCTGTCTGCAGGGCGTAAAATATTAAGTCTGGTTATTTTTCATCGCAGAGTGTAATTATTGACCGGACACCACAATATTGTGCCTCCAGCAGTCGAGAAAAATTCCCTTCGGCCTCTGCTACCACTGAAAAATGACCGTCGTCTCCCTTTCCGTTCTTCCTTTCTCCATTATAATCTTTCTTCTTCCTCTCGCGCGTATCAAAAGAAAATACACGAAGATTCCGAGACGGAATATAATTGTGGAAGCTTAATTTGATAGCAGTTTTCAAACTTTTAATTCTTCTGATCACAGGCCATAAAAAACTGTATTGAAAAATCTACGGGCCATAGATGAAAGAAGGTTATCCAAAGAAAAATGATTAGCCAATGAAACGAGAAATATACAGATGAATTTAAAACGATGTTCTACACATTGTTGTTTGCAATGTTCTACAAATGTATATTTTATACCTTCTTCCAATTCTAGTTAAGTTAATCATTTGTCTAACTTAAACTGCGTCGAATATAACAGTGGGAAATAGTATATTATATAATACAGTAATGATTAAGTAATAACTAGTAATAATCGTCGATTACCATAAGCAAAATAAAGTTTCCCTAAGTCTCTTAAGTAAAAATCGGCTGTGAAAAAAATACTCTCTTTCTTTTATAAATCGGCACCCGCTAATTTCATTGCGTAATAAAATTAACCAAACTTTGTATATTTCCTTTAAGCCCTGGTTAACTAAGAAACTAAATTTTGGTAAAATCCAGGGCCTCGTTTCAGAATCTTGTACGTCGCATATTTAATACTATTGGCGTAAGTCTTTGCTTTACGAAAGGGTTAAATTTACTTTTACGTTCGCCTGAGATCGAAACATTTTCGGATCGAGTGAAGAGTCAGTGGGAGGTTCGAAGTTCGCGTTCGTGAAATCGAAGCCGCTAAACGTGGGGTTCCTTATCGATTTCACGAAAATGGAGGTTACGTGTTTCCCCCCGTTGCGAAAGCTTCCTCTTAATATTCAGGCATCGCAGAAGTCGCAAACACGCGACACAGCAATAACCGTTACCTTTCTTATTAGCCACGGGGCTGATAAGCAGTAGGTTAGCAAAAATGGCGCCGGTACCGTGGCCGACCAGGGTAATACTGTTCGGATCGCCACCGAAATCGGCGATGTTCTCCTGCAGCCATAACAGCGCAGCTATTTGATCGAGCAACCCGAAATTGCTCGCAGTATCGTCCCTCGTTCCTGGCCTCAAGAAACCTGCAACAACATACGTATTATTCGAATTCCGTAGCTATTAGCTTGATGCATGTTAAAAGGACGATTTTATACAGTACAGTGATGAGTAAATTAAGAATAATAATGAATGACTATTAATGAGTCATAATCCCTTAGTTACTTTTGGCGCAATGTTATGACGACCAAGTTTGTACATTTACTTCAGTGATTTAATTTCGTTTAACATTTGCGTAAAGCATTTCAAACTATTCTATATCGAATCTTCATACCGTTATTCTAATACATTTATTTTTTAAATATTATCTGGACACGGTGAAATTTGTGATAATACTTTCTAATTCTATCCTATTTAAAGTGTTAAGATTATAATTGTGGACTGGATTTTTTCCAAGGTTTCTGCAGTTCGTAGAATGATTAATGTTCCTCTACAAAGAAACTAGTTTCTTTAAAACATCCCAAAAGATGCTTCTGAGATTAATCTTACACGCTTTCAATTAAACCTGGAATTTTTCCAACCCCTAAAATTCTCAAGATTAAACCTCTCTCCTGTACATTCCCTATAAAAATAATTTCCCCTGATAATAACTCTTCCACAAAGAAACAATTTTCCTCGCAACCACCATAAAAAAAAAAAAAAAAAAAAAAGAATCCTAAAATTAATTCTACACGACGCGCCAAGGAATCACCCGAAAACGCCTAGCCAAGCAACTGCGCGAGGTTTCTTTTTGCTCCTCAACTATCCATATTTTTCCGTGGCGTTGTTTTGCAAGAGGCTGAAGTGATCCGAACCGCTCGCTAGGCAACTGTACGCCACAGCCACGGGAAGGGGGCGAAGTTAACTAAGCGCCATCCCAGCACTTTAACCTAATTTATGATTATGGTTTCGCGGCCTCTTCTCCTTTTTTTTCTTCTTCTCCTACCCCTTCTATTCCGGTGAAACTCGAGGTCACTTCTCGGATGTGACGGCGCAGCTCGCAGCACATAGCGACGTCCGTCCATTTGCATTGCGCGCGTGGAGGTCGCGTTATCATTTTAGGGGAAAGGATAGTAGGCGGAAGCTCGTCGTTGCGAATACCCAGCTGCAGCCGGCGACTGGGGAGGGGTTGGAAAAAATGGAGCAGGCCACGGGAAAAACGACCGGAATCGATGCAAGTTTCGGGGGCAAAAGGGCCGCCTTTGTCTCGTAGCGAGCTTCTTTCTCTCGGAAAAATTTCCCCCTTTCCCGCACCGACACTTTTCGACACGTTACGTCACGGAATCGATTATATCGTCGCGTCAACCCCTTTCCCTATAATTATTTCAATAATTACATACGCTAGCGTTAGTTTATCACCATTTTTATATCGCGTCGCATACGAATCATTCGAATATTGTAGGAAATTTTGATTCGATAACCTCGTATTATAATGCAACGCTAAAATTAGAGTTCGAGTTATATGGCATCGTTTTTGTTGGATCTGTGGAGCAATTCGTAAAACGAGTGTGATACGTTATTGTACTTGTATAATATTTATACGTCGTTTATACGTTGGGCTGTTGACCCGCTAATAAATAAGTAAATAAAATTATAAAACCCTCTTCGTGCGAATATTAACCGAAATTGAAAAGATGGGGGTAAAGTTGGGGCGATAAAAATTGTTGGAAAAGTCGGGGGGGGAATTCTAGGAGAGCGTAAGATGGCGGCCGGAGTGTTATTTATACGAGCGGACTGTAAAAGTGATATCTAAAAAGGAAGAGGAGACGATGGCTGGTTGTCCCGGCGCGCGATGACGGATCGATAGGCAGTGGCACGGGTAAGGAAAATAGTAATAAAAAGAAGTTGGTCGAAGATCAAAAACCGATGGCGCAGCGAAGCGCGAACGCTAATGAAGCAGAATTCCTGATTTCATGCAACGCTGCTGCCGGCGGCGTTCGGCAAGATTTCATAAATTCGTATCGAGACGACAGCGCCTGACTTGCTGTACATTTCCCCCCGGACGAAATTTCAAATCCAGAACGATTATATTCGATTCGATGTGCCTTTCGCCTCTTGTTTCTCCAGCCATAGGAATCTTTTGATCTCGCTAGATCGGATGTTTCAAACGCGACGCAGCTGAGAGTCCATCGACGCCGGAATGCCTGACTTGTACTACTTGCGGAATAATACCAAGCCGCGCTACCGCATCTTAGCTGAATTAAAACGCGCTAATTGTGTTCAATTACTAGTTTGCTTGTCATTGCGCGATATGTGAACTGTGTACTTGACCATACGTTCTTTGTCGAAGCTCATAATTTTGTTATTTCGTCGACCTTTGCACCAGAATCCGTCCAAAAGTCTACCGACTCTAAAATGCATGACTTGTACTACTTGCAAAGCACTATCAAGTCTTATTGTTGGATTTTAGTTAGTTTATGTTACGTTATGGATTTTATGTGTATATATTTTTATATTTTTATGTCGTATAGTTTATGCATCTTACAGTTTATTTTATATAATAGAGTGATAAGGTGGATGAAGTTACTATTAGGTGTTAATTAAGTAGTCAAAATGTAAATATATAAATAAATGGAATCCACTTGTAGTCCCTTGGAAAAGCATTAAATGTCTATCTGTCTATCTACTATTGGATTCTAGTTAACTTAAATTACGCCAACTGTGACTGATTATAGTTAATTAACATGATTTAACTGAATTGTTAATTGAAGTGAATTATAGCAAATTAACCTGGTTCATTTTCAACCCAAGCTTGTTTTTAGAATCCGTCCAAAAGTCTACCGTCTACGGAACGCTTGACTTGTACTACTTCCACAGCACTATTAAGTCTTACCATTGATTCTAGTTAATTTAAACCAGGTTAACTGTAACCAATTGTAATTAATTAACATTCTACAGTATCTGAATTATATGTTTAACCATAAATGTCTTGTCTAAGCCTATAATCTTTTGATTTCGCCAAATCCTTCTACTGCAATCTGGGTACTAAAAATCCAAAACCCTAGTCACCAAAATACAGCTAACTTCTAGCTTAATTATTGACCCCTATTATCTTTTAATCTTGCCAAGCTTTTCCACCGAAATCTGCTCAAAACCCTAAAACCACCATCACCAAAATAGCCCCAACATTTATCTTTAAAACCGCATAGCTGAAATGCCACCGTTACTTCTAAACCGTGATAAATTGTAATCTATTTGGCATGTTCCCTTACACGTGAATGACGTGTCTGACTACAACAGCCGAATCTACTTACCCAGAATGCCCAGGCGAAAGTTGATAGTGACGAAGACGACGTTACCATAAGCTGCCAATATAGTGCCGTCGTACGGGTTGCCGCTGTTCCATTCAAAGCTCTCCCCGTGAATGAACACCATCACCGGGTACTTCCGCAGAGTCTTTTGACCTGAAGACAAAAGGATGCTGGGTATTAATGTCACCCGCGGCAGATGAACGTTTTGCTGCGTTCTTCTACCTACTGTATACGTTTTGCGACACCATTTGCTAACGCCACGTTGAAATCTCTCTCTCTCTCTCTCTCTCTCTATATATATATATATATATATATATATATATATATATTGCTACGATACCGCGGCTGACAATTTATTCGCAAATATTTTCGAATTAAAAATATGGATTAAATATCTCGTACAGACGAATTTATTTGTCAATTACCGGTGAAAAACGACGTGGCGCGCAAAGGGAGAAACGGGGTGCGGGCGAACGCTAATTGAATTCATCGATATTCCACCAAGTCCTGTAAAATTCGACGCCATTTACAGCAATGACGGATAAATGCCGGAATAAATTTTTCGTTCGTGAACTATAGATCGCTTCGATAACCAGGCGAATTGTACGCGTGTGTTCATTTACAGCGGAGAGAGAAATCAAATTAAACGCAGCTGAATAATCATTTATCCGTACTTCGTTTGCTCGTTCGAAATGATCCATGGATTGATCCAGGGAATTTCAGGTCAAAGAATAATTCTTAAGGGAATTTTGTATACAATTTGCCTGCCATGGCGGATATTAAATACCAAAGAGCAGAAGATCATTGAAAATAAAATAGAAATACGATTGCATGCAATAAATGACGATGAAGATAATTTAGGGGTGAAATAACACTAAAACGTTTCTATTGCTCATTCGGTGAGTAAATTGGGAATGTTTATGCATGTTTCTATTTTTGCAAAAACTATAATTAATCCTGCTGCAGTTCTTGGGTCATTTTATATCAAGAAAGTTGGGTTTATTTGGCAACGTATTTCTTCATTCATTAATTCATTTATTAGACTGCGGATCTTTATGCAATTATATACAAATTAAATATGCAAAAACGCACAAAATGAACGCAATACAAAATGTTCCAAATGTGATGCATTTTATTAAGTGTACAAATAAGTAATCCACTATTTTTTAATGGATCGATGAATTTATTTTACTATGAAATCACAACTGATTCAAAACTGCTAAGCAATTATAACAACAGCAAATATATTTAATATAGGGTAGCTGTTCGATTATGTTACTCAATATTAAAATAAATAAATTAAAATAAAATATTAATACTATAATATGTGTCTTTACATATCAAATTTACTCCTCAATTCGAATTTAGTCCTCAAAAGCTCTTCGAATTTTACATGCACAGTATTTTTATACGGAAATTAGGTAACAATTATCTTTCACATCGCATCAAATTGATTTATAACAGTGCACGAGAGTTAAAGTAAAGGGTGGATTAATTATTGTTGCACCTAATACAACGTTTGAAAGGTGAAACCAATTTGTATTCGTGTTCCATTACTTTATTTACTTTTACAAACGCATGAATTTGCACAAAAATCTACAGCTTGCTGATTAGCAACAACCACAATCATAATCAGTGAATTATGATTTTCATCGGAATGTTTCTCCCCAACTCGAAACTTTTCTCTTTTTTTAAATTCCTTCGGAGCGGGAGGTTTTGTGATTTACGCAAGTGGAAAAATTATCAGCGTAGTTTGTCTATGCACGGTGTGCTCGGTACACGCGTGAGTGAGGTCAGTTGGAAAATTTATAACCCCCCACCATTGGAGTGAGGACTGTTCGCGAACTATTCACTGTGAGTTTTCGGTATTAGGGTATCTATAAATTCTTCTCTCCCATCCTGTAGACGACGTAGTTTCCTTTTAGCGAACGATCCACAAATTAGACTAGAACGAACACCGGGCTCCACTCTACCCTACCCAAACCCCTACTACAAGCTGCCGAGATTTATTGGGGAATCTGTTTTACACGATTCCAGTTCCCGTCGAGCAACCAACTTCGCGCTGACATTTGAATACCGCTTCAATCCGACCGAGAATTAAATCATACGCGTCTCCTAGCTAAACCGAAACTTGATTAATTGTCTTGGGGGAAAGTAAATGTACGGCTTTACTTTCGTCATCTATTCAGTGGAACAATAGATAGAGTAATAAGGATAGTATTGAGAGTATTGGGCGTAGAAGAGTTTTAAAAGACTGGGGTTCTTTTTTTGGGGGGTAAAACTTTACTTCGTAGATTTAGGGCTCTTGGAATTCTAGACTTTGGGAATTGGAAGTATGAGAAATTCAGAGCATTGAGAATTGGAAGCGTTGGAAATTTACAGCATTGGGAATTCTAAGCTTTGAAATTTCAAAGCATTGAGATTTGGAAGCATTAGAAATTTTAACCATTGGGATATTATAAGCTATCAGAGTTCAGAGCATTGAGAATTCAAAGCATTGGGAATTCTAAGATTTAGAATTCAAAGCTTTGGGAATTGGAAGCATTGGGAATTCTAAGCTTCGAGAATTCAAAGCATTAAGAATTCTAAGCATCGGAAATTCAAAGCATTGAGAATTCAAAGCTTTGGGAATTGGAAGCTTTGGAAATTTAAAGCGTTGGAAGTCCTAAGCTTTGAGAATTGGAAGCTCTACAAAAGGACTGGAAATTCGACGCACTGAAAATTGACAGAGTTACGAATTAAAAATATTGTGAATTTGAAGCGTTAAAAATCCAAACTATTGGAAATCTGAAGCCTTAGAATTTCGAAATATTGAAAATCCGAAGCCTTAGGAATTCGACATATTTGATATATAAACATCTACACAGACTTCTGCTACAGTATTTAACTGTGCGAAACGTTTAAATATCTTCATCAAACTAAATTCCTGCCAAACCTTCACCTTCTAGACTACAATTATACTACAACAAAAAGGAACTAACTGTGTGCGTGCAAACCCGCATCAACAATCTCTACTTGTAGCAACCCTCACCGTTTCCGTATTTAACCCTCATCCCCATTTCCACCAGCAAAGATTCGAAAGAGAACAGAGATCGCTGTTTCCGTAATTTCCGTGTCGGAAGACCCTCCCCCTTTAAACCCTCCTCTGCCCCTCCTCTTTTTTTTATTACAGGCAAGAAATAATGGATGGTGGTTGTGTGTGCACGTGTCCAATCTCGAAAGCTGGCATCCGCTTCTCTGTCTCTCTCTCTCTCTCTCCCTCTCTGGTCCGTTTACGAGGCGAATGAAAAAAGAGGTGCTTTATTAGCCGCCGCCCCACCGGTGGATATCAGTAATCCTTCGCTTAATATTTCGTGGCGGTGGGTGAATTTGTTATGCTAATATGAGGCGGTATATCTTGGCGGACGGCCGACCTGTACTTCCTGAGAGGTGGGGGCAAAATATGGGGAGGAAAGCGGGTAAGAAACGAAGGCCAATGGCGGACGGGGATGATCAGTGACGAGCTGACGAGCTGTTAACACGTTTATGGACCGTCAGCGAAGTATCGTGCCCCTCGGAGGCCGCAAATTGAATCGTTCAACCCCTCCCGAGAACTCAAACGACCCGTTTATGTGCTTCTTCCCTCGTCAGACCTTTACGGGTCACCCTAATCATTGTCTTGTAGTATTGTTACCTATGATTAGGTTTCGAGATAGGGAGCGGGGGGTTGGGAAATTGGGTATGTTTGGGGAAAAGAGATTTCGGAATTTGGGAATGTTCGAGGAGAAGAAGAATTTAGATAGGTGCGAAAGGTTTTGAAAATGAGGGTTTAGAAAATTGGCGAGACTTGGAAAAGGAAGGGTTTAGAAGATTGTAGAAATTTGGAGAATGGGGAGTTAGAAAATTGTGAAAGTTGGAAAATGAAGTTATTAGAAAAATAGGGGCTTAGAAAGTTAGGACAGTTTGGAAAAGGGGAGGATTGGAAAATTGTGGAACTTTGCAAAAGTAGACACTTGGAAATTGAAAAAATTGTGAAAGTTTGGCAAATATGGAGCTTAGAAAATTATGCAAAATTTGGCAAAGGGGGACTTAGAATATTAAGAAAATTTAGAAAGGTGGACTTAATGGGATCTTAGAAAATTATAAAAATTCAGAAAAATGGAGTTTAGGAAATTGTAAAAGTTTAGCAAATGCAGCCTTAAAAGATCAAATAAACTTAAAACTAGCGGATTATAAAATTGCAAAGGTGTGTATAAAAAGAGTCTACCCAACAATGTGAGAAAATGAAACTAAGAATAGAAACTTCCTATTCCATTAATTATTAAATTAATACGTATATTGCGAATCTGTACGCATTTATAGGAAACTTAAATGTGTAAAAATGCGAAGAATGCATTTAATATGCAAAAACTACACAATATTCAATATAGAGTAAAGGACATTGCATTATGAGAGTAAAACAGCTCCTAATTTAAGTCCCACTATCAAAAGATCCTTATTTTATTAACACTAAAATTACAAAGCTAATCAAAACGGACCAACTAGAATTTTCTTATAAAAATCCTATAAACATCCAGCAATGCAATTTTGTCAATATTCCACTATTTTCACCACAAAAGATAAATAAATATTTTCTTCAACTAGAACATATATTTTCTTCAATTGTCTATCATAATGATTTCTTTGGTACAAGTAAATATACTTTAGTTGATGGTGGTTTTAACGCAAATACAACAGTTCTGCTCATTATTTATGTGCAACTTTGTTTCCCCTTATCTTGCCTGAAAATAAAACCGTATATCTACAAATGGAATGGTAGATTTGCGGGGGACCAAAATATCCATTGATCCCCGGAGGGTTGGGAAAAATTCTCGTGGGACGCATTTTTAGTGGGGCTATTCCGCGGCGGTAAAAACGCGCCACGAGAAATAGGTCGATGCAATCATACGGAAGCCACTCGTGCAATAATAAATGCACCGCGTGGCCACTTCCACAAGATCGTATCGACCTATTTTCCGTTGCGTTTGCCTCCGAAATCGCCACGTTAAAAAGATCTCTGTCTACTTTCCCTCTAACTGCCATTTGAATTATTTTGTGCTACTTAGCAGGGAAATAAAATGCAATGAACCGCAAATAAACCAATTTTAACAGGTTCGAGGACGCGAATGCTGTGGCATTCGTTTCCATTGCGATGCAAAATGACGTGAATAAGTGACATTATAAATATGATATGTATGACGATGATAATATATATGATCACATTATAATATTAATAAAATGATATTGTACGTCAAATTTGTAAGCCACATTATCATGCATTCGATTTTATATCGCATTAATTTCTTGAAATTATTAAGCACTTCGATGTAATGGTTAACAGGTCGATCACCTATTTTTGCAGCTCGTTAAAATGTTTATTGTCCAAAAACGTGGTAATACCAAATTTGGACTTCGTTTCTACGTAACAATACGTACATAATTACATAAATGCAACGCAACTTTCAGTTCATAACACGAGGACAAAAACAATTCGTAATAATTACGCTTATTCTTTTAACAAATTGTGAATTAAATCTGTTCACGATAGCTTTGTTTACGTAAAAGCTTACCTTTCGCTTGAAACAGCTTCGAGTGCAAAGGATTAAAGTGTCAATATGCAATTGGGACATTTACTTCATGCACAATAGGCGATTTATCTTTCATCCTACGATATCCGCAATCATAAAACGAACGTTTGATTAAGAAAGACGTATCGCTGAACCGTTGCACGCCAAATATCCGCTAGGTGAAGTAAAAAATCCTAAAAACCGCAGCCGTGGAACGCAAAAGCTGGTGTTGCCACCGCGGCGCACGAAAAAAAAGGGGGCTGGCGAAATTTCCATAAAAATTAAAAGGCGGATCGATGCGGTTCGCGCGAAATTGACGTATGTCGTATCACGCCTGGGGATGTTTTCATCTTGGCGCGGCTACGAGCGCCGGCCACGATAAATCAATTGGGGAGAATCTATATCCTAATAAAAGAAGCAACGTGGTCGGCTAGCGGTGTGGCTAGTAAAAAGATATCACGTGGCACACTTTGCGACGATATCGTGCAACCTGAAACGTGTACACGGGACATATTTTAGTTGGAAAGTTCCCTGCGTCGCTGCGTTTTCGGGCGGCAATGTTCACCGATGCAGCTTCCGCGATAGCGAGTGCAAAAAATGCAAATACGGCTGGCTCTCGTGTAACGAAGAAGATATTGGATGATTTAACAATAGAGTCACCGAAGTGGTCAAGATAACTCTTCAGTAATTTATTATGGAAATTGTAAGTATAACAGAGAAGATATTGGATGATTTAACAATAGAGTTACCAAAGTGGTCAAGATAACTCTTCTCTAATTTGTTATAGGAATTGTAAGTATAACCGAGAAGATATTGGACTATTTAATAATAGTGTTACCAAAATGGTTAAGTTAACCCTTCTGGTATTTGTTATAAAAATTGTAAGTATAACGAAGAAGATATTGAATGATTTAACAATAGAGTCACCGAAGTGGTCAAGATAACTCTTCAGTAATTTATTATAGAAATTGTAAGTATAACAGAGAAGATATTGGATGATTTAACAATAGAGTTACCAAAGTGGTCAAGATAACTCTTCTGTAATTTCTTATAGGGATTGTAAGTATAACCGAGAAGATATTGGACTATTTAATAATAGTGTTACCAAAGTGGTTAAGTTAACCCTTCTGGTATTTGTTATAAAATTTGTAAGTATAACGAAGAAGATATTGAATGATTTAACAATAGAATTACCGAAGTGGTCAAGATAATCCTTTCCTAATTTCTTATAAAAATTGTATATAAAACTAGAGCAGTGCATTTTGTAAGATCTTTAAGATTGGGAATAGTGAAACTCATAAATAATTCTGTTAATAATTGGGCAAAAATTAGCTAACAAAAGGTGTTAATAAATTCCATCTGCAAAGGGTTAATTTATTTGGGTACTTAAATATTTTTGAAATGATTTGAAATTGCATGATTAGAAATGCGATTGGACTTATTTTATAAGCAAAAGTAGTGAAGCTTAGGTACAAATTGATTTCATCCCTTGAATATTATAAGATGTACTTTAATTCAGAGACTAATATACTGCTAATCAGTAGAATATGGATTCTTATGCATTTACAATAAATTTAATTGTGTAAAAAGTTACAAGATGCACGTAATATGAACAAATACATAGAATATCCAAACGAAACCAACCATTATCATATAAATGGTGTGAAAATAATTTATTAAGGTTCCATTTCTTTAGGAGTGTCTTTAATAATACGAAACTACATAAAAATCCCTAATCTGTTAATTGTACCAATGAATAATCCATTTTGGTTGTCACATTCAATATATATTTATAACAGGATCAAGTATTTACTCTGCCTTAAATATAATTACAATTTTTCTCTAATATTTACGCATTACAAAATGAATTTGCTAATTCAGTCTTTTATCCTACTACATTTCGTAGTATATTTAGTAACATATATTGAATTTAAACTGTACGTTGAATATATTACAAAACCCATGAATTACTTCTATCGGTATATCTAATACTTCCTTCTCATCAACAAAATTAAACCCCCTGCTCTAAATTTCCCCAATCATCTTTAACTTAACGACGTCCCCTGCAATACTATCCATCCTTAAACGTCGGCGCCGCGTCGCCGATAACTTTAAATCGTCACTGGCCATAAAAAGTTAAAACCACCCCCCTCCCCCCGATTCTCTTAACCTCGTATCGTTCGCCATTGTCCATCGTCCGATTCCACCTAGATCATCCACACAACTACGCGATCCACGCTAGAGTCGCTTACGGTGTTCCTAGGTAAAGCATATCAACGTTCGATTTACGATTCCGCCTCCTTTACGGTTTCAGACGGCAGTGCGACTAGGGGGTTGCTTTTTACCGCGACGTAATCATTTTTATCGTCCCCGCGGCCTCGTCGGTTTCCGGCCGGCGTCGGATAAATATTTATCGCTGTCCCGTATAGCATTCGGGGCGTCTATGCCCTCGTAACTCGGTCCGATTCCATTTTATAGACGCCGCCAGGCGACAAGCTGCTGTTGTTGCTCAAATCTACGGGTGCCACCCCTATTTAATCCGGCCCTGTAATCGCGGCGCGAGCCTCCGAAATGCAACGAATCTCGCGAGTCTGGATCCGAGGTCGACGACACCAATCCACGTCGACGCGATGGAAACAATGCACAAGGGTTGCTCGCGACGTCGAAACTTTTTGGATGGGCTTGGAAAAGCAGCACGCTTGCTCCATCTCGCGATTCAACGCGGAAACTTTCGTAGACGGGGGTTGAAACACCCTCGACCAGATGTCGGCACGCATCGGGTTTCCGAGAGCCTCCAGAGACACCCTCTATTGATACCCTCAAATTGATTCCGAGGCTGAATAATGCCAACTTGCACCCCTCCTCTTCTTTACGCTATTGGAAAGGATGAACGAAGCTGGCTCGTCTCGATTGCACCTTTCAGAGGAGTGGAATTTCTTTCTGGCTTCGCTATATCGATTCTTTGGATCCGGGGAAAAGGGGTTGGATGAAAGGCGATGGACACAATTGGAATGGGGAATAATTGTTGACTATTTGTTACGTTTATTAAGAGTAATTGGGAGGCTTGAGAAAGATTGGTTTCTTGGGGTGCAAATTGGAAATACTCGTGGAGTTCGCACTGATTCCTTTTGATTCTTAACATTCTTGTTGCAGACTATAATCAGTCGGTTCTTCATCCTCGTCTAAAGGTAGTTGGACTGGTAATGAATTAAAAGTGAAAAATCATCTGGAGATTAAGAAGATCTTGAAATATTACTATCTGCTTTAGAATTCTTAAGGAGTTGAACTATGAAGAATTCGTGTGCTCAATGTTACTAAAACTATTCTCGATCTTTAATCAATTTTAACGATCGTATTATTAGCTCTTGTATCGTGTCTGATACCATTTTGCGTATCTAAATATGCAACCGTATACAAAATATATAAGATGTAGCAGTAGTTTTAATATCTAAACAGTGAAACAATTCCCAAATGCAAAATGTTACAATGTTACACGTAACTCGTACTTCAAAATCTTCAATCTTATAGTTAAAAATATCAGCTCACTCCATAAGTAATGTAGTTACGTGTCTTAACTTTATATGCAAATTCTTAACACGTACTACGTTCATTTTCTTCAAGAAATCTACTTTAAGAAACTAAACTACTCGGTTAAAGAAATCAGAAAAAAAAGAAAAAACCATATCACTTATAGGATAGAAATTAAACGTTTCTACAAACGCAACACCTATTCGTCCTATTCGAACCATAATCCGCATCGCGAATTATTCTCGCAATTACAAAGCAAAGGGTTAATCGATGAATTCGTAAAATTCAGTAGAAATTGCACTGCTCGCAACAGCGACGCGTAGAATTCGCGTCGCGGCTAATTTCTCCATAAACGAAAGGGTTAATAAGCGCAACGCTAGGAAAACAGAAGAGCGTCGTAACAACGAGTAGAACGGGTTAATGGAGAGTAGTAAGGGGTTGTCTCCCGCGTAGCGAAACTAAACTTCATTTGGCTCGCGGTAACGCTCGTAACGCGACTTGGCACGCGCCGCGAGTACGTTTCTTCGAGTACCGAAGCACTTTTTCACTCGAGCAGGCTCGCGACAACCGTTCTTGGAAGCGGCTTCGAGTATTAAACGATAATGCGCGAATCGTTACACCGTTGCCTCGTTGCATAACAAAGATTGCACTGGCGAAAGAAGGGTGGAATTGAAGTTGCACCCTTCGGGATTCTAAATTCGTATTTAAACCTGTGGGAGGAGTGATTCCATTGTACGTGCATGCGGCGACCGGGTCATGGCGCGACGGACCGGTGTCGTTTTGTTTGTAAAAATCGAGTGACCGACAAAAAAAGGTGCGAAGGAAGAACGCGTAGCGGTTCGGCGTGCGACGCAGAGTCTGGGCGCAACGCACCGAGTGAGTGTTGAAAAGCGAATACACATAATATTATACAGCAAAAAGAACGCTTCTTTGAAAGTCCCTCTCACCCCTTCTGGATCCTACAAACCTTTGTCCTACAAATTTGTCGATTATTCGTTGGGACATTTTATACTTTAACCCTTTTAGTGCTGAGTAATTTTAAGAGATTGGCGTGTTTCTTGATTTATTTTCACAGATCATACGGATATTTAGTATGAATATTGTGATCTTTATAAATCGTTACGATGCTTCTAAATTCATATTTGGTGAACGTTTTGCTGCTTTATTATGATGGATTTTCACTGCCATTCAAAGCAGAATTTCAGTGATTACGATTAAAATGAATACTTTGGTAACAGTTCACTGTGCTTTTGTTACAGTTAGACTATGGTTAGATATGGTAGACTATGGTACCACGAGTGTAACTCGTCATAAGGCAAGAGTTTAACCCTTTACTGTATAACGACGAGTTACATTCTTGATTAAGACTACGGTCTGATTAAAATAAAAGCACACCGTACTTATTAATAAACATCAATTTTTGTTCTAATCGCAACGACGATTTGTATGACTAAAAGCCGCCGTACAAAAACTACGTAGAATATTTAACTCTTTTGCATTCGACACGCCGTTAAAGTGGAAAATAGCAAACGTCCCTAAGAACAGTCTTCGAGAACTTATTTAATTTGTGGAGCATTCGAGAATAACTCATATCGCTACATTACATCTAAATACTTAATGACTATGTAGCAAGTAATAACAATACACATTTACAAATAAATACAAATGTACAAAAATATGGGTGTATAAATTCAAGGGTGGCTTCTTTGATGATGACTGTTAAACGTCTCAATATCTTCTCTTTATGGTAATTGATCAAACTTACAGCGTTCTTTCCTACATCCTCTAGTTCATCTTAAGTTCTTAGTTCAGCTTAATTTCCTTTCTAGGTTTCGTCTTTCTCCGTTAAGTAGAGGGCATCTCCGCAATCTTCGAGAAATTCGTACTTCAAGCGGTGTCAGATATGCCAAATGCTCATCTGCATGGAAAACACCCGATTTAGACAGGTGAGAAGACCTCGTTACAGGCGTTCGTTAGATTAATGGATTAACTTCGCGGCCCAAGGGACGTAGAAGCGTTTGATGAGCCTCGGTTATTTTTACGACCGCGTTTTATCGTTCGCTAGCTACCAGCGCGTAACCGCTTCCGGGAGTATTGAAATATGCAAACGAGATAATTACCTAATTAAATCGGGTGGCCAGCTGCACGCGTGATACGATGAACGGTAATTGTAACGTGCGGATTAAAGGTGCTTCGCGGCAGTAACTTGAAATACGACTTCAGCTTTTTTCCTCCATACTTTGCTGAATTCACTCTATCGAAAGGGGGGGGGGGGGTGGATTTAAATGCAAGTAGGTTTTAAAGGGGATAAAACTTTGCGAATTTCACGTGTAAATCGATTAAACTTCGTGCGACGTGTGTGATTATTATTATTGGCTCTATTCACTAGTAGAGTGAGGAGTGCAAGTAGTATAACTCAATTATGGTGGATAATCTGATTGCGGTCTAATCGTATAACCGTATCCTAATTGTGGATTTTTATGTAACTGTAGAAAAAGTGTAGGATAAGCATAAATTAACAATACGTGACGGGAATATTAGTTCTTTTCTTTTACGAAAGCGATTCTCAAAAGGATATATACGGACAATAAATAAGGTATACAGAAGCACGTGCAAGAAAATTAACAGTAAAACGATTCGATCACTCAGTTAAAAGAGATCGAGTCCCAAACAAGTATACGGATAATAAATAAGGTATACAATATAGTATATACATATATAAGGTATACAACAGGTATAATAAATAAATATACAGAAGCATATGCAACAAAATTAACAATAAAACAATTCGATCTCTCAGTTAAAAAAAAATAAGATCGACTCTCAAAGGGAAGCCAAGTTAAGCAACATCGCAACAAAGATGCCGCGTGTCTCGATATGAATTTATCGCGGCTACATTTTGCCAGACAACAGCCACTTTCGCGGAGCTTCCCTCGAAGCCCGAAGTCGTTGCGCGCAGGCAAAGTGCGAAGTCGTGTCGTCCGCTTTTTACGAAGGCCGGCCGCGCCGCGAGAATTCAGAAGAAGCGAAAACTAGCGCGTCGAAACTAGCTGTTGGAAAATTCCGTAACGCAACGAAAGCGACGCCCGCGTTTTCCATCCTCCCTGATAATCATCCCCTATGCGGCGAAGCTCTCGCGGTTCGTTGCTTGTTACCCGGCAAGTTCACGGACGTAACAGGGTGAACGTTAATCGAGCATGAAACGGTTCAACGCTAAAACTGTATTATAGCAGCGTGTGCTTGAGTTATGTTACGGTTATGGTACCACAAAGTCCCATATAGCCAAGCCGCGCTACTTTCGCGTTTTAAGAATGGTAATGCTTGGCGAGGTTAGATCTCGCTGTACACTTTCTCGTACCGCCATTACCGCATCCTTCTGCGGTGCTATCGAGTGATTATAGGGGATGTAAAATGAATTTCGTTGCGATCTAATGGATGTAAACTTTACCTCTTCGCTACATTTCGCGCCATCAAATTTCAAGGCGCTTCGGATAGACGAATTTTATTAATTTGGAAACAGTAGTCGAATTAGCCTATATCTAAATTCTATCCGAATAGAATTCAAAGCAATCGTTACTTGTGATTAAAATCGGAAAACTCTGCAAATCGCTACCAATATAATAATTGAACAATTTTCAAGAATTCTCCGCATCTTCAACAAATTTTAATCTAGTAACGTTTTCCTAAAAAAATAGTGACTGCTAAGTGCATTGCATTAGAACAGTGTTTAGAGATTATTTTTCGATTATTGCCACAAGATACCGCATTGATATCATTACGCGATAAATAAACCCATCATCTCACCCCGACGCATCTGTAACATCCTCAAACTTCTAAAACATTTCTCTATTTCTCCCCTATTCATTATTCCGCTTGATTCTCTTCGCCATCTTTTCCGCGACCCCCACCTCTGTACTTCTATGTGATACAGCGGCGCGATAAATTTACAATTCATACGCGAAAAACAGAGATTCGAGCGTAGAAATGTAGAGAGATTCGATCGAGGGACGTTCTGGGTCTCCGTTGGAGCTCCCTACCCATTGTGCCTGGCTCTCGTCTGGGAAACAAATGCTTTCAGACGCTACTCGAGCTTCGTGGACGCATTGTGAAATACAGGCGAGTTGTTTCAATTGCAAAAGACGAGTCCGGACGCGTAATAAGGTTACGTTCTTCACGGTCCAGAGGGCGAGCAACGTCAGAGGTAAAAAGAATTTCCTCCAAGAAGACGCGGTTCTCTTTTTTTCTCCCCCTACAGAGAGAGAGAGAGAGAGAGAGAGAGAGAGAGAGAGAGAGAGAGAGAGAGAGGTATGCTGCAGACGGCTCTGTACGAACGCAACCGTCGTATTACATTCGTCGTCCGCATTTTCATCTCAAAGAATTATGGCTTCTTTGAAGGCTTCTCGACCATTCACTTTGGAGCCTCTGAAAATCCGTCGTTATTCGACTTCGCATGCTAGTCCACCGGATGCTGTGCATCTTTTATGCAGACCCGTGTGTGCATCTACGAGTAACTACCGATTCTATGAGCGGAGGCTCGTAGATAGACGCCTCGCATGCGACGAGAGGTGCCCTCGTTGACCGACGCGTTCATTTTCCGGCAAAAGTGTGCCGTAAAACGGGCAAAGAAGATTGGGAAGCTTGCGAAAGTAGACCGATTTTTGGACCGCCTTATTAACGAAGAGTTTTATTAACGCAATGCATCGGCGAGCAGAATAATTCGCGTACGATGACTGATAACGATATTACTGATATTTGTGATACCACTATATATCGACCATATCAAGGATGATTATACTGATTAATAAAAAGTACAATTCCTATTCTAGGTTTATTCACCTTCGTCATTTGCTTCGATTATTACACTAATTAAAAAATATATGTATATTCGACTGCAAAAATTGTGCCTACACGTATTACTAATAAAAGTCGCTGTCAGTGAAATAAGTGTCGATGGAAACATCGTCTGTGATATAAAAGTTACCTCAATTACTTATTTGAGATAAAACAAAGCGTGCACTGAACACCAATAAAGCAAACCTCAAAATAATTACCTAACATTTTTACAACCCCCAAACCCTAATGTTAAAACTAAGTATGCGTCGAACACCCATAAAGCAAACTTCTAAATAATTACCCAACCTTTTTCACCCCAAACCCTAATAATAAACCTAAGTATGCACTGAACACCCATAAAGCAAACTTCTAAATAATTACCTAACATTTTTTCAACCCCCAAGCCCTAATAATAAACCTAAACATGCGTCGAAGACCCATAAAGCAAACTTCTAAATAATTACCCAACCTTTTTCACCCCAAACCCTAATAATAAACCTAAGCGTACGTCGACAATTCAGAAAGCAAACTTCCAAATAATTATTTCAACTTTTTTCATCCCAAACCCTAATAATAAACCTAAGCATGCGTCGAAGATCCATAAAGCAAACTTCTAAATAATTACCCAACCTTTTTTCACCCCAAACACTAATAATAAACCTAAGCATGCGTCGAAGACCCATAAAGCAAACTTCTAAATAATAACCCAACCTTTTTTCACCCCAAACCCTAATAATAAACCTAAGCATGCGTCGAAGATCCATAAAGCAAACTTCTAAATAATTACCCAACCTTTTACACCCCAAACCCTAATAATAAATCTAAGCATGCGTAGTAGACCCATAAAGCAAACTTCTAAATAATGACCTAACCTTTTACACCCCAAACCGCAAGGATCCAAAGCTGTTAGGGTGGATTCTAAACAAGCAATATCCTTAAACAAGCACGCGATAGATTTGCGGCGTAGATACGACGCGAAAAGTCGCAAAAGGACGAAAAAGGAGAAGAAGAAACGAAGAAGCTTGGGAAGGATGAAAACCTTTGCCGGTCTACGGATGCAGCTTTCTTTCTTATCTCGCAGCTGGACAGCTAGGAAACAGAACCGTGAGAGATCCGAATGCTCGATACGGAGGCTGCGGTGTAGATACATGGTCCGGCAAAGCCTTCCATTATCCAGGACGACGCTATTCAGTGCCAGGCTACACGTATTCCGATGTATCACGCGGAGCGTCTCAGCTAGTAGATAGAGCGTCGCGCCGTCGCTTCTCAAGCCTCTCCTCCGTTCTCCATAAACAGATCCGTTTATCAGCTTCCTCGTGATAAACTCACAAGCCGGACGCGAGAATCCGTCATCGGTATTTCCCTCGATGTTCCTTGTTGCACGGGGCCAAAGAGAATCTTCGTGAAAGGAGCTAGGAGCTTCTAGTAGCGGATTAAACGATCGCCAAGGATGCACGAATTTAATCCTTAGGTAGATTTTAATACGTATCGCGCATTATATATGGTGATTGAAATTTCTCGTCGATGCGTGTCTTTTGAAAAGTATAATACGGAAATCATTGATACATCTTGAGTCGGAATGAGCTTACGGCTGATAGGGCGCAAGGAGCTTTAAAATAATTCTGGTAAAATTTGCCGAGTGTCTAATGATTGTAAGCGATGGTGCTAATTATTGTAATCGTTTCCAGAACTGTGAAATGGCCGTGAAGTGCGATAAGCTATTATTCCTTAAAGATAAGATTCTTCTTTAAAGAAAATTGATGTAAAATAATGGAAACTTTTAGGTAGGAGTATTTTATTGTGCATTTTGTTATTGCATATTTATTGTACTGTATAATTTAATTGCATTATTGTATTGTAAATATAATTATATTGTATTGCAGCATTTGTATAGTTGTATTATTAATCGCGAGCTAGGGGGAAAAAAGGAAAAAGGAAGTACGTAAGGAAACAGAGCTTGTTTGTAATCCCTTGAGAAAACAATAAAATGATCTATATGTCTGTGTCTAATACAAACTTGTGCATTTTCGTAATAATACGCACCTTTGCTAGCTTATTGATTAATTCGCACCTTTAGAGCGCACCATTCATTGATAAAACTCGCGAAAGGAAACCACGAAACCACCGTAAACAGAATCAACCTCGGTCGCGAAGTCGATAAATTCTGCGGAGCGAAAGAAAAAGCCGAAATCAAACGTCAAAGTAAATCACGCGTGGCCATGCACAAAAGCTTCATTAATTTCAACTGAAAGTCCTCGGGATATCGGTCAGCGGACGTTGAAAGCATTCGATTAAAAATACCGTTCGATCATCGGGGCACAAAAATGCGCCGATAAATTTGCCAATTTCTAAACGAGAAAAAAATCCCTCGCGAAGCTTCATTCAAACATCGAAGGAGTAACGGCTGAAATTGACACGTAACAAATAAAATATGGAGACGGATTCTCATCGAAGAAGAGGAGGGGATATTTCCTCCACCCTCTGATTGTGTTGCGCGAATATCGATAGAAAAAGGGTGGAGGCGTTTCTTTGCGTCGTCGCTTCATTATGCATGCGATTCTCATTATCTCCGGAATAAACGTTAATCGTTCGCATCGTTAGAGTTAACGTTGCACCCCTTTCTTTGTAGACCCCTGAAAATAGACAAAAATCTAGAGAAGCTTTAGAAACTCGGAACTTTCGAACGTCGGCGCATTGAATATATGGATCGTTGGGAATTCTAAGCTTTGAGAATTCAAAGCATTGATAATTGGAAGTTTTGCGAATTTAAAGCATTGGGAATCTTAAGCTTTGGGAATGCTAAGCATTGAGAATTCAAAACATTGATAATTGGAAGCTTTGGGAATTTAAAGCATTGGAAATCCTAAGCTTTGGGTATTTAAAACATTGGATATCCTATGATTTGGGAATTTAACACATTGGAAATCCTAAGCTTTGCGAATTCAAAACATTGCGAATTCTAAGCTTTGGAAATTTTATGCTTTGAGAATTCAAAGCTTTGAGAATTCAAAGCATTGATAATTGGAAGCTTTGGGAATTTAAAGCGTTGGAAATCCTAAGCTTTGGGAATTGAAAGCATTGAGAATTCAAAGCATTGCTAATTCTAAACTTTGGGAATTCTAAGCTTTGAGAATTCAAAGCATTGATAATTGGAAGCTTTGGGAATTTAAAGCGTTGGAAATCCTAAGCCTTGGGAATTGAAAGCATTGAGAATTCAAAGCATTGCGAATTCTAAGCTTTAAGAATTCAAAGAATTGATAATTGGAAGCTTTGGGAATTTAAAGCATTGAAAATCTTAAGCTTTGGGATTTCTAAGCATTGAGAATTCAATGAATTGATAATTGGAAGCTTTGGAAATTTAAAGCATTGGAAATCCTAAGTTTTGAGAATTCAAAGCATTGAGAATTCAAAGCTTTGGGAATTCTAAGCGTTGGGAATTCATAGTTGAAAGCTTTGGAAACTTACAGCATTGGGAATTCTAAGCGTTGAGAATTCATAGTTGAAAGCTTTGGAAACTTACAGCATTGGGAACTCTAAGCTTTGAGATAATAATAATTATTAATCCTTTCGTTACGAAAGACGCATATTATATACGGTTCGAAAATTTCTACAATTATTCATTGAAAGCATACGTATGTTACTCTACAACGCTATACTGTTTCTCTAATGATTCACGCAACAATAATACACCACGATTAATCATACAGGAACATGCAAATGCTTACGTTTGTACTACTTTCGTATTAATTAAGCGAGACCGTCATTATGCTCTGTCTTCTGAATGTTAAGGTACCGTTGCGAAAGGGTTAACAATAAGCAAGTTGACTGTCCCTAATCGACGTACTGTATGCCTGCCCGTTTTTGCAACCCCCGAGGCGGCGCTTCACGAATTCGTCTGCGCGAAGCTTTTCAGTTCGCCGGTCGATTTGTCAGCAGGGCCAAAAGAAGCTGACGGGTTTGTTTGCTTGTTACTTTGCCCCGTTGACGTTTCGCATTCCCGTCGAGGCGTCTGAAAACAATACTCCGCGACCCGGAAACCGGGGGATCGTGACGAAACGGGACGAAACGTATAGGAGGGGTTGAAGGCGCAGCATTCGCGAACCACTTCCACTTTGTTGCAGTTTTTCTAAGTGGAGACGTCACCAGGTGCGACACGGGGGTTGAAAGTGACGTCGCGAGCATTATTGCCTCGCTTCTCCTTGTCCTCGCTGCTGTATTTTTCAATAATAACTCCGCGACAGCTGTAGCAGAAAGAAACACGCGAAATTTCCAAGACAACTTTCCCAACAGCGTAGCTTCCAAACTTTCTCGGTGCCGTGAAATTTTCAGGATAATTCCAAAACCAACCCCCCCTCCTCTTGGTCTTGAGTGAAAACCTTCGAACTTTGAACTTCGAGCTCTGTAAATCCCTTCAGAAACTACTAGGGACGGATTAAGTTGCTTCGGGACCCTTGGTGGTTAAATTGAAGAGGATACGTAAGTATTAAGTATTAACGCTTTGAGTGCTACTGATTTTGAATATGATACGTAGGGTTTATCGAGCTTGTTAAGTTTGTTAAGAATTAATAGAAAATATTCGCCAACGATGAATTTAAAAACATTGTAATGATTACTAAATACGGCGACATTAATATTAATATTATATATACACGTCATTCATAAAATAAATTCAGAAATATCTTCCAAAAATTACTCAGCACACAAATGATTAAGTGTTGCAATTAATAAAGTTTGAGAAGCACTTAACCTTTAAATACTATAAACTCTTTATCCTACGATTATTTTGATTACCTATGTATGCTAGCATTAGTTGATTACTGATTTTATATCATCTCACGTACGAATCATTTGAATATCGTAGGCAATAAATGTTTAATAAATACCAATCTTATACCACAAAGTCAAATTTAGGTTTCAAGTTAAATTTCATCCCCAATATTATTTGTTTTTGTTAAAACTGTGCCATAATTCATAGCACGAGTGTGTGTATCATTTATTGTAGTCATATCATTTATTTATGGAATTAAATACCATTTGATATACAATTGAACATATAATGATTATATCAATCCACTGTGGGACAAAAGAAAACGCTGAACATTGATTTTGAAGCATCATTTCGAGCAAATGAAATTAATAAAATCTAGAAAGCTGCTGAATTTATTTACATTTAATACAAATTCTATCAAGGTATTTTCCTCTTAAAGTTTCACATCGAAAGGGTTAAATATACTTCCTTGTTTCTCGATAAACTTCTGCATCGACGAGGGGAAAGAGAGAAGGCAGAACTTCGGTAAACAATTTGTTGAACTAAATGTTCGAACTAGAATGAAACGCAGGAAGGAATAACGCGATTGCGAAAGCTACGTTTGTTTTAAACATTGGATTTGCAGGTTGATAGGTCCATTGGAAGTGAAAATATTTAGAACACTCGACGGCGAGTCGGTGAAATTTTTCCGGATATCATAGCTCGATTGGAAAACAAGCCGAAGCTTTGCAACAAAATTGCGATCTAAAACTCCGCTGCACTCCGATATTTCTTTCGAACGCCGGGCAAACGCAAGATGAAATTTATTTTCCAGCTTAGTAACTAAGTTTTTTTATACTCTCGCGATTGCTCGCTAGGGTTTATGAAGGAAATTCTGCGAACGGATCGCAAGGACGTAAGGAAGGATAAAATTTTTACACGGTTAAAAAATATTATTCAACAGTTTCACGAAGATCCTTCGTTTCTTCGTGTGACTGCAAAAAGTATTGGCCTATCGCTGTATTTACGTTGGTAGATATTTATGTAATATTTCATTACTAGCCTTGCAAACATTTATGCATTTATGGCATGTAGTGTAAAGTATACGAAACTTTCAAAGTAAGATGCATTTTATGATATTCGTAACATGAAACTAATTTCTATTTAAGTTACATTTCTTTCAGTGCTTTTATAAAGATATGAATTTGCATAAAAATTCGCAGTTTACTAATTTCTTTCATTTAATATTGCTTTTAGAAGACTACAAAGTATAAAGAAAAGTTAATTGTGAAATCTTATTAGAAATAATTTCATTCCGTAGAAAATATTACTACGACATTGGGTCTACATTAATTTTTGTCTAGCATTTAATCACTATTAGTTAATATTATTTTCGTGCCACTATACGCTACAAAGAAATTTTTAAAATTAATTTTAGAATCTGATCAAAAGAAGTTTTAATCTACGAAAAAAAAAAAAATTATTACGCCACTGTATCTATATGTACATTAATATTTATATTAAGCAGTAGCATGTATACTATTTAATTACTATTAATTAATTCTACTGTTTTGCAACTATAAGCTATAAAGAATTTTTCAGAATTAATTGTGGAATCTGAACGGGAAAAATTTCATTGAAAAATACGAACGCCGATATTTTCTGTAGTCTTTGAATGGGTCAGAATAATTTTTATTAAAATGGAAATAGGCTGCCTATGAATATTTATACACCCGGTATAATTAATTACGGTTCAATGCGTGCAATGATAATAGAGAAATGGAACTGGGTTGCGAAAATAATATCCGCACGATTTTAGAAAGAATGATTGCTCAATTTGTGAAAGGCAATATTCCACTACTGCTAATAATTATTCGAACGATATTAAAAATTTATAGGTATTGCTTCAATAATTTACTATTAAAGCATGCAAAATGTCAACTAGGTTACGGATTTGTATGCAAATTCATATTTTTGTTAACAAAATTGAAGAAATGCAATCTAAACGGAAGATTGTCTCTTATAATACAATAATTTGTACTTTATTTTGAATACTTTGAATAGAAATACAAATACTTTGAATTTGTATAGCTTTGCATATTACACGAATTCTGTGTTTCTTGCGCATTATAAATTTCCCATAAATGCATAAACAACCGCTAGTTTAATTGAAATCGATCGACGATGAAAACTACTGCAAACTATTTCAATAGAAAGCAATATGCTAATAACGATATTAATTGATTATAATAATAATAATTATGTGTTAATAACGATACCAAGTAAAATCGACTGACCTTTTGCAACAAAAATCGAAACGAAATACAAATTGTTTGTCGTTCGCATAATTATAAGCGCGGCGAAGTTGTAACGAAAGAGTTAATTTGGAGAAACGCAAGTTAGTTTATGCTTTGTTCCTCTTAATGATTCCCCGACACCATGGAAAATGGGGGGAACAATTTCTAATTCAATTTAACTGCAACTTCGGGTAACAAAAGGCCTGCTAAAACTACTTGTTGATTCCAGCATCCCTCCGCGAGTCTGTAGACAACAATCTACAAAAGCACCCCTTTTAATCCAATCTCCGTTCATCCCTCAATCGTCAAGTTTGCATAATTTAACAGCCACCAAGTTCCTATCTTCGAATTACTACTTACGATTACTTGCATTTATTACCCCTGCGTGTTAAATGCACTCTGTTTATTTCTGCACATTTAGATCTTCTATAAATACAAATTAACAATAAATATCTGACACCAATACGTGGAATAATTGGGAAAGTATACTGCTAAAATTTTCATTGCTATGATTTCACTTTGATTTTGGTCTTAGGTTTAATCTTTCTTATAACATCATATAAATAGTAGGGGAAATTAGTTAAAACGAGATATTTATTGTTGCAATATGAAAATATGCTGCAATCTTGCGAAGAATCGTTTGAATGTAAATTAGAAAATCTAAAATTACGTATAAACTACCAACTAAAAGCTTGGACTTATTTTCTAGATTATACTTAATAATTTGAAATTAATATTATAGTTATTAGTAATGTTTATCAACCCTTTGCACTCTAAACTAATCAAACCTGATTAATTCCACCGACTAAGCGTCGCCTTTTAAGTGCAAACGGATGAAAATTATACAAACCCTATAAAATATTCTTCTTCTCAATCTTCTCTATCTTCACATTCTTTTTTGTGCGTTCACTAACCACGTTAAATAATCTCTTTCCTACCCGTGACCTCAAATGAATATGCATTCTATCCCATAAATTAAATAAACTAAACTAAATTCAGTTGCCAGCAAAATCATTCGAACTAACGAATCTCTAATTGTTTCTTGCTCGACTCTGCACCAGAGTAAAGAGAGTTAATTACGCTTTCACGGACGAGCGAACACGGGGATAATCGTCGATGGAGTAGAACGAACCCCTGGTTAGGTTGAAACGACAACGACGCGGCGCAAACCTAACAATGAGCGGCATTATTAAGCGTAATAACGTTTTTAGGTTGCCCGTTTAAATGCATGAGGCGAGGGAGCATCAGAGTTATCCGATATTGCGGCAGCAAGCAAGGTTTTGCCCTTGCGTGTCTGGATATATTTACGCGTTTGCCGGCGAACGAGCGACAACCGGACTGTCTTTTTAAAGCGGAGCTTAAAAGCTTTCCCGCCGCGTCCGCTGGAAAAAGCCTCCGCAAGTTGTGAACGCCGCGAGGTGACCACGACTTTCGGGGAATACTGATGCCGCAACGGCGAATTCTTGCCAGTTTCCTGCCACACTGGATCCAATTCGTTGCATCGCGACGCGCTTTACCTCGGCGGAATTTCTTCCTGCCGGCGAGCCACGAATTCCATCACTCGAAATCGTTGTTAGGAATGATTTCGAGCGGGTTTGGATTTGGGGATGGTGGGAAAGTGGAAGCTTTGGCGAGTTAAAAGGGATACTTGATTAAAGGCTGTTGGACGTTAATTAGAGACAGGTGGGATTTCGAATATGTTCGCGAAACACGCGAATGTATTTAATTATTTGACGAAGAAGTAGCATGTGAATAATGTACAAAATAGAAATGAAAAATAGTACGCGGTTCGAAACGTATTAGGCGACACTCTTTATTTCTTTTGTAGTGTTTGATACCTAAATACATACAAAATACTAGTATATTAGTGTAAATAGTAGTATATTGTACAAATACTTTTGTAGCTATTGAATACCTATAAGAACGTACCTAATAAGGAAATGATTGCTTTCCGAAGAAAATGAACTTGTTTCTATTGCGAAACTTAAAATTCAAATGGTCACAACATTGTTTAAATTGAGATACTATAAGAGTATCCATATTGTTTCTCTATAATGTAGCATTATTTCTGTCTTCATTCGTGCAATAATATTAAACTATAAGCATCTAAATGTTTATATTTGTCCGAGTTTCATATTAATACAAATTATTCCGTACCTATGGCTCTAGTTTTCACCTTCTAAGTAGTGAAAGGGTTAATTGTTCTTGTAAAAATATACAAGTTTGCGTAAAATATGAGGAAAAATATTTCCTTCGACTGCATTGCTTTGCATTCCCTGTGTCGTCGAAAAGTTATCGCAATATTAATATAAACACGAGAGTCGGGAATGGATATTTTTTCACGGAAGAGCATAATTTCAATCGGATTGTTTATTTAAACGAAATTTCGCGTACGATCTGGACGGTGTGAAAAAGTGTTTCCCCCGTTCGAAGTTTGCTAACCTAGTTTGCAAAGGTAAAAGTTGCAAAAGCCGAGCGAGGCAAAGTTGCCCTGTTCAAAATGTTATTTTACAATGGCGGGGTGAAAGCGGATATTGGAGTGGAAATAATGCATCTTCGCCGGTGTGCAATATTGTCATAATTGAACGTTTCAAGCAGTTGACAAATTAAGGCGACCAGTTCGCGCTGTACGCGCCACGCGTTCCCGCTTAATAAATGAACCTAATTAAACGAAAAATAAAACCGCATGCTCCCACGCTGTTCGCTGTGACTATTAATTATCCCGATCCTCGGGGTCATTATGAATTTCCGCTGCAACGTACAAAAATTCATCGTCCGAATCGCCCCTCCCCTTTCCTCGTCGGGCAAAAAATTGAACGCGCAATTTCGTTGCTGCTTAGAAACTTAATTCGCGAATTAATAACCCGGACAGGGATAAAGCAGTAGCAAGCGAAAATAGAGGATTCCTCTATAGGCAAATTTTTATGGGCAGCATATAAAGTAGAGAGGACGAGAAAACGAATAAAATGGGAAGCTATAAAGTTGCAAGGAAATAATTCTTATTGTTAGGGTGATTCGTATGATTTCTTTCTAGGGTAATTAAGCGGGTAATGGTAACTCTTGGAAATTTTAAGCTACGATAATAATTAGGTATTCGAAATGTATGCTCAATAATAAAGAATACAAGCTTGGGTAGTTTGAATTCTAATTTATAATAGGTTTAGGTAATTCGTATGGTTTTTTTTCAAAACTAATTAAGGAAATAATGGCAACTCTTAGAAATTTTGAGATACGATAACAATTACCTAGGTATTAAAAATGTAAGCGTAACAGTTAAGAATATAAGCTTGGGTAATTTAAATTCTAATTTATAATAATTCATATTATTAGAATGATTCATATGATTTTCTTTCAAAGCTGAATAAACAGTATAAAGTTTAAAAATTTCTAAGGCATAAATATATGTAGATGCTTATAATTGTAATCAATAATTTCTAGGAGTATTAGCTTATTCTATATTAACCCTTTCAATAGTATGGCCATGCATATGTATATTAATTTTGGATACAATAAATAGCATAATAATGGACAGTTAATATAAAAGGACGTAATGCAGTATCTCTAATTTAATGCTACGATACGAATAACATATTTAGATACATATTATTTGTAAAAATAAATGCAGCTATTCTAAAATTACTTACTATTGATCAGGTTAATAAAGTTTAATTTCTGCCTGTCTCGTTTAAATTTCATATAGCTATATATATTCTCGTTTCTTTATTTATGTATTATTCGAAATGCATTAAGTGGACGAACATTTATGCGATCGACCAAATGTATATATGATTTTTCAAAGTTAAATAAATAAGTAAGGACTGGAAAGAAGTCGCGCAGAAAAAAACCCAGGTTGATAACTGTCACGCTTTGTCCAACACAATTAGAAACACAAGTCACACGCGTATTTTTCTTAACAATTGAAGCGATACGAATCGAAGAAAGGAATGATAAACACACGGCTTTTGTCTCTCACGCACGACTCGTTTCTAGTGTCCCCCCACTTAAACTTCGAAACACGCGTGATATAAATAATGTAAACACGCGTGACCCGTTCTTATAATTGGCTCGAGACGCAGGCTTGAAATTAATGAAATCCCCACTCCTCCCAACGATCCTCACTCGCGCCGCGCGATTCCGATCTTCGAGACATTATTAAACGCAGCTCAGTCGTATTATTGGCCTAAGCGACGCGAGTGCGGAGCGGAAAAGACTCGCCGAGGCAAATAGGCATTCATCTCTTTTATTTCCGCGTTAATACATAAATAAGTAAGCACATCATTCGAAGCTATAGTATAGTGATTTACGAGCCACGTACGGCTATTCCGTATGCACTATTATCACGTTACATGAAATCACATAATTTCAGTTGTCAATCATAGAGCGAGAGAAAGAGATAGCAATACAAATTATTTTTCCTATCTCTTTTTCGTACTCTACGATTATCAATTGAAATCATGCGTTTTATGTGACGTGACAATAGTGAATCCGTGCCTTAACACTAAAACTGCTGACGACTAAAGTGTATTTATTTGTACCAAAGAAATAAAAAAATGGTAGACATTTGCAAAACCTATGTGATTAAGGCACAGTAAATCTTTGTGTATATTTTGTACAGAAAAGCGTGTAATACACTAATAAATCCATCGTATTGTAGACCCGTAGGCTTAATTATATGGTTGCGTAGCGAGTGTTAGAGCGTAAGAGCCTGCCGTAGCAACAATAAAGCCAAGGAACCAGTACTTGTTAATTTTGCAGCTGGTCAGCACGTGAACCCAAGATTTGGGATAGTTGTAATTTCGTTATTTTCGCATATGATTTCAAAGTCGAGGCGATCCTTGGTTTTTATTGCTGGCTGCCGAGTTCCGGGTAGGTAACGGGAAAGACCGAGTGACCGTTGACGGGGAAGTAGGAAATTCTAAGGGGCAACATACCCCTTAGCTCTCTTCATCGGGACTCTTCCCCACCATTCGAATATTGAAAAATATAAAATGGTACGCCAGGCAACGAAAGGTCTGTCTGCGTCTATCGCTCGTCGAAAGAATAAAGTAACGTTAAACGAATTGAATTGTATCTTCCTCGCCTCCCCGAGTTCCGGTCTACAGTATAATTATTATGGTAAACTTGTAACCAGTTATTTTGAATGCCTTGGTAGTTCTACTGTTAAAAGTCGTTGCTCAGCATGAATATTATCAAGTCATCGACATATTCGTAACATTACGTATATTTTAATGAAAGTGCGTTCTCTTAAAGACAACAACGTAACATCAATATTCTTTCCCAAGAAAGCAAATCCTTCGCTAATTATCTCATCATTCAGCCGCTCATACGTGAATAAATGTAAGTTTGCCTTAAACGCGATAGAAATAATACGCCACCACCATTTGTCCTTTATTTTCGCCTGGCATCAACATAGTATCATCGGATATCATAGTGTCGATAACTAATTTGAGAGAAACCTAAAAAGTTTCGTCGATTCAACCGCCAAATATTCGATTAATATTCGATTGATGCATCGCGTCCGGAGTCTGGCTTCATCCTCCGCCAGTTATTGCGCATCGCGGCGAATGAATTAACGGAGCAATTAATCAAACGCTTGGGATAATCAGTGCGCAACGTACAGCGTTGCAGCGAGCTTGGAACGAATGGATAAGCGATCCTGCACGCGCTTCGTGCCCCGAGTTCGACGCTCGCGCGTTAATATCAGCCGCGAAAGGGTAAACCGAAACGATCCGCGACGCGCATAATGACATTTCGATAGATCGACGCATTAATGAGCTTCGATGCTATTTACTTTGCCGGCTAACGCCAATGATCGTTTCTTTTCTTTACTCGGCTTCGCAATTTCTCACGCTTCGCGGGAACGACGGAATCGCGTCGTTTGATGCCATTCGCTATATATACACTTGCAACCGGTAAATTGCTAATTCCCGTGGGACACTGAATACTCCAATTAGATGCATGCATAATGAAAATTTTAGTTTGATTAAATAGAAGCCTGGTTATAGAATAATTAACGGGGTAATTAAAAGGAGGGTAAATTAGAATTCGAATGCTTAACAGTTTGAGAGAGATTTTAGGAAATTAAGGGGTTAAATATTCAGAGATCTGGAAGCAGCGGGATTTAAAATTGGATGGGTTAAACATTTGAAGGCTTCGAAAATAGAAAGGTTAAAAATTGGAGGTGTAGCAAATTCCAAGCTTTGCAAATTCGAAAGCTTGGAAATTCAAGGCTTTGCAAATTTCAAGGCTTACAATTTCGAAGGTTTGGAATTTCTAAGCATAAAAAATTCGAAAGCTTAGAATTTCTAAGGCTTGAAAATTCGAAGACTTAAAAACTCGAAGCTTTGAAAGTTGAAGGCTCTGAAAATTTGTAAGCTTGGAAATTCGAAGCGGATAAAACTCCAAATTTTAGAACTTTGAAGTGATAGAAATTAAGAGCTTTAAAATCTCAACAAATTAGAATTTCAATGGCTTGGAAATTCAATGCTTTGAAATCTCGACAACTTGGAATTTCCAATGCTTAGAAATTCAAACCTTTGTAATATCAGAAACTTATAATATTGAAAGCTAGGCACTTAAAAAATTTATAAATTCACGGGATTAGTAATTCATACGTTAGAAAATACTTAGCTTGGAATCGTACGAGTAGTAGTAATTCATAGTTCGGAAAATTCTGAATAAACTGACATACAAGAGCTTCCATCGCTCACCGAATCACCCTTAAAAATAAAAGTGACAAGAAACAGCGATCTCGTAGCTCTTGGAAGCAATCCTTTCGCACGAATTGCGACGTGACGCTAGCCTACTAAACGAATACAAGGGTTGTACGCTGGTCCCATGGGAATCTGTGCTGGCGTTGATCGTTCGTTGACGGTTTTTCGAGGACGAACAGGAAGTAGGACGCAATGCCCGAGCATGGCAAATAGTCCGGCAAATTACAGCGGCGCTGACTGGCGAGCACGGAGCAACAAAGTGTGACTACGCTGGTAGCTTGTAGTTTACAGGGAGGCCGGCTCCATAATCTCGTACAGAAGAGTCGACGAATTCGCGCGACATGTAAAACACGTGGCAAGCGAGGGGTGAAGGGATCAACCGGGAAAAAAGTACAATAAAACGAAACAGGATTATCTTTACCTGCAGTCAACTAGTCAATATTATTTATCAATTGGGGGATTAATAGCAAGAATACAACATGTCAAAATTAACACGTTCACTGTTCAAACGTGTAGTATAGTTTATATACTCAGCATAAAGAATCTGCTTTTCACTTACTATACTTATGTATCTATAAATTGTCTGGTTTTTCTACCAGAAGTATGATAGAGTTGGATTTTTGTACAATTTTGTTAACACAACTATAACATTGATAATATCGTGAGAAACTTATGTCCATCTTGGTTTTGGTTATTTGAAACACAACTTATTGGCTATTACGAAAATATGTAGCTAGCTTCCATGTTTCAAATATAAACAGTGACTCACAATATTAATCGAATATATCTATGTATTTATAGATGTATTATATAATGTATCTATAAATGTAATTATTACATTTGTTGTCTAATCAAAACGCAATGGTTGATTTAAGAACTTTGCGGATATATTTAGCATTCGATCTGAATTTACATATTTACCCCATTTCAGAGTTAATTGTGCTAAGAAAGTCACATTTTAAATAATCCTACAATAATGTTTTACTATTCGACCAATTTCACGAGTCACTCTAATTAAACTACAAAGAAAATTTCCCACTGAAACTGCGCCACCATCAAAGGGGTTACTCGTATAAGATATTGAAATACTTCGTATATCAGCGAAAATTGCACATCTCGATGAGTTTATCTTTATTTTAAGGGGTTAATAGATGCATAGTCGAACTGGAAGGACACGCATTCCTTTAAATGAAAATTTACGAAATATTTGCTTTCCGGGAGTAAAAAGGAAGGGGATGGGAAACGGATTGGGATGAGAGTTAGGGGTTTGGAAAGGGTGAGGCAATTTGGTGCGGGCAAGCGTGTAGCAGTGTCCCGGTTGTTTGTATTAGTAGCGGCCGGCCACTGCCTGGAGCGTCGTTTTCCGAAATTACGAGCCGATACCGTTACAATCGGTTGAGCGATGCACCCGCGCGTCACGTCAGTCGCTATATATTTTCTGCTAATCGATCGCCGCCACTTCCGGCGAAATAGATCGCGCTCACCTAGACGCCAACCGCGTACTACGCGCCTGCAAATAACGCCGATGAATTCGTCGCGGTTTTCGATACGCTGCATTTTAACGAGCTTTCACGCTTTCGCCGCCTGTCCATCGGGTATCGTTTGGTTAATCGATCCGCTACACGACGGACACCTTCTATTCCGCGCCAGTAATCATCTTTTCGGAGAATCGGCTAATTCCGGCCGAGGATCTAATTAAGGGAACGAAGGAATTAGCTGTTGAGATTATTGAAAACCGTTCGACTGATGTTAAATCCTGTTCTTGGTTTCTTTCGCGGAATTCGTGGATGGAAAATAGGTTTTGTATGACGTGTATTTTAGTTTTGCATGAGGTGCAGTAAATGAATTGTGGCAAATGATTTTTGGTTCTTTCCTAAATGGCTAAGGAAATGTGTTTAATTGGATGTAAAAGTTAAAGGAAAAATGTAAACATAAAGCTTCGAGGATTAGAAAGATTGAAAATTCGAAGCTTTGGAAATTCGAAGTGTTCAAAATTCGGAAGCTTGAAAATTCGACGAGTTCAAAATTCGAAAGCTTGGAAATTCGAAGATTTCAAAATTCGAAGAGTTCAAAATTCGAAAGCTTGGAAATTCGTAGAGTTCAAAATTCGAAAGCTTACAAATTCGAAGCTTTGTAGGAAAATTTAGAAGCCCGGAACCTCAAACGCTTGTATTTTTAAAAGTTTGAAAGCACGAAGGGTTAATAATTCACTGTTCTAAAAATTTTATTATTCAAATTGTTAGAACCATTCAAATTTAGACGTTCGAAAATCATTTTGTCTAAATAAAATAAACAAAGAGTATTTTATTGACACGAAAAATATTCGAGGAATATTTTATTCAGGCAAAAAATAATCAAACAATATTTTATTTAGGTAAACAAAAATCAAATAATGTTTTATTTCGGCAGAAAATAACCAAATTATATTTCATCTGGACAAAAAGTAATCGAAGAATATTTTATGTTTACCCATTCTCTTCCTGAATTAGTAATTTTATCGGAATCAAGCCGGTATAATGGATGCGTTTAAATCCTTCGATTCGCGTTCGGTCGATTGAGAATCCGTGACGCGGAAAAACAACATAAAAATAATTGATTTTATATCGAGTAGTTCCATAACTTTTCTATATATAATACAAGATAAAACGGCGTTGAATGAATGTGGAGTATAAAAATTGTAGTGCATTGAACACTTAACGAGTTTCAGCGGCCGTTTTAGTGGAACAGAGAGAGAAAGAGAGAGAGAGAGAGAGAGAGAGGGGGAAAAAAACAGCGCGAGCTTGTGAAAGTTGCGTAAAAAAGGTGGCTGATTCTGTTCACCGCCGATTGACAAATTGAAGAATTTTCCGTGCCACTTCTCCGAGAAATAGACGCGCGCAGTCGTGTTAACGTCCTCCGCCTTCAATTTGCCAAAGAGACAAGAAGAACAACTCGACGAGGCGGGAGAAAAAAACGTGGTCGCTCATTAGCGCGAAAAAAAACAGCGACGGTCGTGACAAATTCACGTGTCTCACACAGAGCATCGACAAAAATCATAACTTCTAATCGGCTAAATTTTTCATCCAACACCTCTAATCATTGTTTCGAGGGAATAAAATTATGCACCGATTCCTATAAAACAAAAGATAGGTATGCAATCGCATAAAAATAAATTAAGATGACTTTTACTTCCAATTGGATCAATAACACTTGCTTTCCTCTCAGAGGCGATTTTAATCTTTTAGAGAGAACTCGATTAAAGATAGGTTACATTGTTCATTGGATGGAGAAAAGTATTGCATACAGTGACTGAAAAAAAATATCCATATACTGTGGATTCTTCACCTTTATTAGAAATACCTTTTTCAAAGCAACGGCAAGTTGAAATCCGTCGCGTAATAATGTTTAAGGACCAATCCAAATGCATCTATGTATGAATCACTTAATTTTCAAATTCCATAGAAAGGAAAATGTTTTCCGTAGAAATCAAAAGTTTGCAGTGTGTGAATATTTCGTTTGGTTACTGTACCATTGTTGCAATGATCAATCTTAACTTTTGCGATTATTAAGTAATAATAAACTCAATTAAGTGATTCGCTTGTAAACGTTGCAATATACTTAACCTTTTGCACTCGAAGCGTTTTTCATTCATATTACCAGCAACTTCAATAGCAAAACCATATTTATTATAATTATTTTTTATCATTTGTTACACTATTACAGTGTTTTGCATTTCACACGGCGATAAACCAGCGAACAGTTAAACCAACTACTTGTGGTCAGTGAAAAAATGATAGTGCAGAGAGTTAATGGTCGAACAGAGGAATTCGAAATCGATCCGCACGCCCTAGTCGTTGATTCGCTTTTAGCGTGGCCGATAAATCGCATCGCCTTTCGTTCATTGATCTCACCAGCGGGCAATATTTCATCCTGTTTCGACTATTCGCCGATCATAATTGTTGGAATCCACGCGCGAGAGCCGGAATAAAAGTTCCTAATGCGATCGTTTCGCGGTAATGCCCAATAATTTTGCAGCTTCGCCGGCTGTATTTCGCGAAAATCCCCGGGAAACACGTCGCTTCGGACTTAGCCTGTCGCCATAATTACGAGTCGGTATAAATTGTTCATTTATGGAGATTTAAAATCCTTTCGGGGGGATTTGGAGTGGGAAAGAAAAGATTCGGAGAACATTTCGCTAGAGAGTCAAAAGAAATCATAGATTGTATGGTGCTTAAATATTTCGTTTATTCGTGACGTCAAATAATGAGGGTTTCATAATTTTGTTATAGTTAAGCTGCGGATTTTGGTGCGTTTATGGGGAATGCACATAATGCACGTAATGTGCAAAATATATAAAATATTTAAAGTGACGTAGATATATGTAGGTATGCTTATAAATTATTGTATTCTGAGGGTGAAACAAATTAGATTCCGTCGTTGAAATTCCATTTATTTGATTTTGTTAATAAAAATATAAATTGCCAATTTCTTCATCTTTAGTGTGGTTCACCACAATTAAACATTTTACAAAATTAAAAGAATGGTATCCATCTTTTAACCCTTTAGAGATTAACATTATTTAAGGCAACGTTTCACTAGCAACTTTAATCAATTCTTCTATCCCTTAATTTCGTCTTTCAACAGTCTAATTATCAAAGAGCATTCTAGAAATTTGCACGGCACTTTTTTCGACGCTATTCTTTTACGACGTTTAAAAAGATCGCAAATGAAACGTTGCATTAAGGCAAACGTTAATCTTCAACTCTGGAAAAACTACATTTCGTATGCACCAACCTAACCCAAACCTAACCCAAACCTTATATTATGTGATGCTTATGGAATTTCGTCTCATATGCACTAACCTAATAACGAGGAAGAAGAAGAACAAGAAGAAGAAGTGCGACAATATCGTTAGCAATAAAATCAGTAGTACAAGTAAACCATTAATTCGATATACGAAGCCCAACTTCCTACCGCGTATTTGCTATTTTCCAATAGATAATTCTAATCAACCTCGATGCTTATCACATCGGAAAATCACCAAATCCCATAATCTTACGCTACAGAAACCCACCACAGCCAATCTTCTGCATCTTCTTTCATTCTCCTTTCAACGCAACCGAAGCTGAGCGAAGCTAAGCGAAGCCTAACTTTATCCCTCCCTCCCTCGTTAAAAGAAAAAAAAGGTGGAAAGAAAAGAGGGAAAGAAGAATAGATCGAAGGCAAGGAGTGACGCAATTCTCGACTCTGAGAATAACTTGAAAATGATTATCGTCTCCAGCGATGCATTTAATTCTCTCGGCAGCGCGCGTGCACAGCTGCATCCGGATTCAGCGTGTTCGCGCGGAAATGTCAGTAGCAGGCTACCTGGTGGCAGCGTCGAGTATACAAGAAACGATGACGTCAGCGGAACGCGGGCAAAGAGTGAATCGTGGGGGTGGCGACCCAATTTTTCATTTTGCGAGTGCCGGGACTTAAAGAATGCGCGGGGATTGTGAAACCCGCGGCCTCCGAACCAACTTCATTCTGTCCCTTTCCCACCCCCCTCCTTTTCTTCCCGACCGCTGGAAGGCTGTCCTTTATTTCGATACGCTGCACGAGCTTGTCGCGAGTCGAATTCGGATTCAGAGCAGCGGCGCTCCCCAAACGCGCGGAGCGCGAATCTTCGAGCACACATATGTTTCTTTTTTTCTTCGCCTTTTATTTCGGATCGCGATTTGCATTCGTATCTCTATATTAGGGTATGCGTTCCTTTTTTATTGCACCGCGAGTCGGAAATGGGGAATTCGGAGGAGAGTATCGTGAATTTGGCGCATGCATGCATGCTGCGTTTTATTGTTTAACCCTTTATCGTAGGGGAGACAAAGTATTCGCTTTTTTGTTTTTTTTTTTTTCGTTTTGAGGAGAGATGGATATTTTGTATATCTTTTGGTTTTGGGGGATAAATACACCTTAATGGTTTCTAGTGTTAAAAGGTGGACAGCTTTGGCAAACCCAACGATGGTACATCTATTTTAAATTACTAATTCATCCATTTCAATAAACTATGCTTTCTTCAACGCACATCAAACTTCTAATTTCGAATAACGTAGCTACTTACCGCTTCCGTAAAAACTAAACTACAGGTATTGATGTTGGTGTGATGGTGCAATTTCTGTGGCCACAATTTTTAACACCCGAACTACCAACGTTTAAGGTGCGCTTATTTGCACCGACAAAATTAACGCAATAGCCATCCCAAGAAATACATAATAGAATAAAAGAAATCTTATTCATCTCCTTCGTATTTGCAAGAAATATACATCGCAGTAAGTTTATGTCTACAATTTGTACGAGAAATTTCAAACGCGTGATTTTCACCCCTCCACTAGTTCCACTATTAACATTAAAGCGTGCAACATTTTTATTCACTTATTTAATTTGAGGAGCGTTCGAGAATCACTCGTATCGTTGCATTACATCATACTCTATCATAGCATCGTACTGTTATGCTGCATCACTCTCCACACTGACTCAACTATGACTTTGCCCTCTTGGTCATAGTGTGAGTCAGATGTTTTGGCCGCTGCAGGCCCTATGACAGCGTGGGCCCGCTTGGCCAGTGACAAAACGATAGAACTAGGACTATATAAGGGACTTCGATATTCACGACAGTAGTGTTTAGACGTGCGTCGATGTGCAGTTTCTTGTGAACATTCTGTTGGTGACCTATTCAATAAAAACTTCTGATTATCAAGAAGAAGAATGATCATTTCTCGAGGGAACCCCATCCTTTCCTTTTTCACGGCATAACAGTACTCTGTACAACCGATTCGATTACCTGACCAGAATCGTCATTAATGTAAATATATATCAACGGTTAGATGTTTTTGATCCCTATTATAGATTTATTTGTGACACTCTTCGTTGCGTTAATTTATGACCGTCTCTTCTTTTCTTTTCGTACCAAAGGGTTAATTCCCGTTTAATAAATAAATAAATAAATAAATTACATCTAAATACTTAGACGCTGTGTAATAAGTAAGAACAGCGCAATCGCGGGGCTCCGCGCGTGTAAATACCATAAATTTAGCCTGTGCACGCGCAGTTTCGCTGCTGACTGTAGACGAAGGAAGCATCGTGCTCGAAATAACACGTAACTTGTAAACGGTGCACGGATATTAGCCAGGGCTGGATTGATTGAAGAAAAGCCAGAGAAGTTGCGTGTTGTATTTCGCCGTGGGCCGTCGGCGCGGAAAACGATTGACGTCACGAAGGAGTTGACGCTATCGTTGGAGCCGTTATTCGGCCCGTTACACCCCGTAGACGAGAAAAATGTTTCTCCTCCGAGGGGAACAGATCGAATGCCTCGGAAATTATCATCGATCCAGTAAGCAGCCGGCCTCGATGCTCGCGAGACCGGATCGCCTTTTTCCATTCAAACGACGAGCACGCGAATTCATTTATTTGCTCGACTTTCGAAGCCGACCTGCTCTCTACTGCACCTCGATGGGCACGCTCCCTCGTCCGTGGAAATTCGTTGCTGCGTAATTTCTGAAGTAACGGCGAATAGGACGCCAACAGCGATCATTTGCTTCGAGATACGTTGCAACTTGTTCGTATGTTGAAACATCGGATACCTTTTCTTCGACGAACGCTCTATCCGTGTCGAATATTTATTTATTTATTTGTTCAATCTGTCAACGGGATAATTTATTTACAATGGTTTATTTTATTAGTTTATTCGTTTGACGATGATTCGTTTAATAATACGAATAGGGCAGCAATGCATTCTATCCGTACGAGACTTGTTTTTATACCGAATGGATTCTTTCTGAACACAATGTGTTGAAGTAAAATAGCTCTTCGGTAGAAAAACTCCCTATTCAAAAATATTAGAGTGTCGCTTCTACAGGCGTAATAAAGTAATAGGAAAAAACCCAAGACTTCGGAGTCGCAGCGCCTGGTCTTGTCGAAGGTTAAACGTACCTGAAAAGGTTGACCATTGTTTTGTAAAACTGTAAGTGTCGAAGGCTGTCGTTTTCTCGACAATTCGACGTGGAGAGTCGGAGCGGACAGGACATAGAAAGTCCTGGTACATTACATTTTCACATATAATCAAATATATATCAGTTACCTTTTTCTTAAACCCGTGTCTTTTTATTTAAAAACCGAAATAAGAAGAACCTGCTTCCATCAAAGCATAACCCCTTAACACAATGTACAAAACACTTGCAAACGCGAGCGATTTGCTGAGCGTTTTGTATTCAGCATACAAAAGCAGCGCTTTTTTATATTGCCGTATTTTCACTTTCATATTCATAATTAGTGTACTATTGCATAAATTTTCGTTCAAATCGAACAATGTCTTTATATTTTTAGGTAAACTTGCCACTGTGCGACGTTTCGACGCGGTGCAATTTATTCCCACGATATTTCTCCGGTTACGCCGCGGCTCTCAAATATTTGCCGTGAAATAAGAAACGACGTGAGTCGCGCGTGCTAGGAGAATTCGCTTTTGTTCCATGCGGACTAGCTTCGGCCAGGCCTCGTAAGTTATGAAGAGAAATATCTCTCGAAACGACGCGTCGTAAACTTTTAATAGCGCGCCTGGACGGACGACTCGCGTTTCCGTTTGCCCGATGGGATAGCTGATCGTTTCCACCATTGTCGGACGCTAATCGAAACGGTTACTTTCATGGAAACCTCGTAATTTTTACGAGCAAAAACAAGCTGGGCATTACTCTAATAATAATTCTATTTAATTTAATTTATTGAACAACGAGATTACATATTTTATCGACGAGAGTACAGATTGCCATTTGTTACATATAACAGAGAATAATGCAGCAGCTGCACGAAAATAGATAGTAATCTCAAAGTCTAAATTAGTAGTACAGACTCAGAACTTAAGTTTAGGCGAAGAAGAGAACATGGAGGAAAGAGAGAAAAGAAATAATAACAAAGAATTAATAGTAGATACAATTGGTAAATAAGATAAAGGTAAACAAGATAACATAGTTAGAATAAGGTATGAAGAAATTCTGCCATATTTCATACTAGTGTTACGAATATTTAAAAATTTGCAAGATTTAAATCTTGCGATTTCACATTAGACGAGTGTCTTCCAATTTTAAAGTCCATATTTTCTATAGGACTTATTAATCCTTTACAGACTAAACGGAATAATATTTAACGAATTTTTAATCGATTATTAGCCCTTTAAGAACGAGTCTTAACGAATTCTTGTCCAATTGTTAATAGCAATGTCTATCAATAATATTAATTTGAATTGTTTACTTTAAAAATTAATGCGCGCTAACCAATGCGTTATTACTGCAATCAGAAGAGTTTGCAAAAGCTTTGGTTTCATCGCGTTTCAAAATTCTTAGAAGATCTTCCAATTACTGCAATTAGACGAGTATCTTCTATCTTTAGAGTCTATATTCCTCTCATTTATCCGCATAATTTCGCTAACTAATTTATATACTTTTCAATAACGCGTTACCATCGAAAACAAAAGAGTATGCAAAGCTTTGCCTCCATGTTAACCGTCCATCGTACGAATCATCCCCGTTGGATTTTCCACCCTCTCCCTTTTCATCCCCATTTCAGTCCTACGTCTGCCCTTTCTCAGGGCTCCTTCCAAGCGGAACGGGTATAACTTAATTTACAGACAGATTCAACGAACGGTGAGATATCGGGCTAAGAGGGAATAATTAAATGGAAAGCAGCCACTCGACGAATGGAAATACCTTTCAAGAAATGGGTATCGCCGTCGGGGAGACGCGTACGGCCACTTGTCCCGCCGCTCCTGATTACTCTTCGTTATCTTTGCACACGGAACCGGAATCGAGGCCTGACCCGTTCTCAGACCAGCTCTCCATAGAACTCAGACGGGAACTCGATGAACGAACCGCGAATATTTGTCGAGCGTTTTGCGTAATGCAGCGAATCCCCTAATGGCCGCTCTTCGTTTGCTCCGCGATGGAACAGACGGTTGATGATCACTTTTTTCGACCGACAATCAGACGAAGACCAAGCTTAGAGTTATTTCGTTGGGTTGAATAGGAAGCTCGTGTATTTTTATACGATTACAGCCATAGAAATTGTTCGTAGATGTTAATTTCCATTAAGGATTTATCGTTTTGATTATATAGAAATAGTTAGATGTTATAAGTTAGTGTAAGTACTTAAAAGAGAGTGGCAATGTTTAGCCAGTGTCAAATCTTTATTTTCGTTTTTATAAGTTGGTCTAAGTACTTAAAAGAGATTGGAAAAGTTTAGGTTGTGTCCAATTTTTATTTTCACATGTAGATTAGGTACGCTTCTAAAGTTTGGCTATTAAAGCAGGGGATATATACAAGGTGTTCCCTACTTTACATGTAGATAATATATACACACACATATGTATATATAATGAAGAAATAAATTGTAATGGGTGAAGATGATGAAATCGCGTTCTTCCAACAACATTTTCGCACGTTATTTGCAGTCTGTTCCCTTCTGCAACTTAAAACTTCCCATAAACACGTAAAGAACTATCTAAACACTAAAGGAAATTCATCCCCAAGCGATTAACCCTTTGCGAACGAGTGTCGCAAAAAGCCGCCCATTTTTTTGGACATATACCGATTTTCAAAAACAAGCAATTCAACTGAACATCATTACCAGACGCTGCTGTTACTAATTCGACGAGAATTTATTAAATCTCTCCCTCGAAAGGTTAATAATTCAAACGAAACTTCGAGAAATATTATTTTATCCCATCCGTAGAGGGTTAAAATTATGGACACCCATTCGAAGAGTTGAAAATTTAATTTGCGCCCCAGATACGTAACCCTTTCACCCTCTTCCGCTTCATCCCTTTAATCCGCTCCTAAGAATAACATCAGCCACGCGTCATCGGCTTACGGTGTGTGTGTGGGAGGGGGGAGGGAGGAAACTTCAGCAAGCACAATATTAAACTATCGAGCCGCGGCAGAGTCGATAAACATCTCCAGACGAGTTTCCGCGTCGACGGAATAATTAAGGACTCATTAAGCTGCCCATTGTTCGTAGCACAGTCAGAGAGGCGGCGAGAGGCCGGGAAGGGGTGGGAGTCGGCTCGAATTTTCAACGACGCCCGTCAGCATCATCGACGCCATTCAGCAACGACACCACTTGAAACCGCGGGGATTTTAGTTGCTTGCTGCAATCTGTCGAGTACCTGGCGCGAGAGGAATGCGCGGCCGCATACACGCGACGCTCATTTCGCCGGCAACCCTTTCTCTAACACGGAAACGCCGCGCTTGTAGCATAGAGTGTCGCGTGGAGAGAAGTTACGGGGCCGCATTACGAGTCGCGAAGCCTACCGCTAGAGTACGGCAATTAGTCGTACCTAGCTGTTTGAATTTCTCTGCCGTTGCGCCGGTTTCTTCGCCGACTCTGCCGCAATTTTCATCCCCTTCGCTGTGGAGGATTCGAAGAGGCCGATGGGGAGTTGATCGAACCATTTAAGAATAATAGATTCTAGAAATGTATAATAAATGGAACGAGATCGGGTTGGGAAGAATGGCGAGGTTTAACGAATAATAAATGTTAGAAGTATGCAGTGAATGGAGTGATATAGGGTTGAGAAGAATGGCAAGGTTTAAGGATGATCAATTTTAGAAATATATGATATCTAAATGAACGTATGCAAGATTCTAAATATATAATACATGGAAAGAGACAGGATTGAAAAGAATAGAAAGGTTTAAGGATAATCAATTTTAGAAATATATAGTAAATGAAGTGTATAATATATAAATGGAAATTATTCATATATACATATATATATATATATATATATATATATATATATATAAAATAAATATAATATATATAATAAATGGATCGAGATAGGGTTGAGAAGAATATCAAGGTTTAGGATTAATATATTTTAGAAATATATAATAAATGGAACGAGATAGGGTTGAGAAGAATATCAAGGTTTAGGAATAATATATTTTAGAAATATATAATAAATAAAACAAGATAGGGTTGAGAAGAATATCAAGGTTTAGGAATAATATATTTTAGAAATATATAATAAATAAAACGAGATAGGGTTGAGAAGAATATCAAGGTTTAGGAATAATATATTTTAGAAATATATAATAAATAAAACGAGATAGGGTTGAGAAGAATATCAAGGTTTAGGAATAATATATTTTAGAAATATATAATAAATGGAACGAGATAGGGTTGAGAAGAATATCAAGGTTTAGGAATAATAAATTTTAGAAATATATAGTAAATGAAACGAGATAGGGTTGAGAAGAATATCAAGGTTTAAGAATAATAAATGTTAGAAACATATGATAAATGAAGTATATAGCATATGAGTGGAAATATGGAATATCCTAAGTATATAATAAATGGAAAGAAGTATGGTTGAGAAAAGCAGCAAGGTTTAAGAATAACAAATTTTAGGAAAATATAATAAATAAAGTATACAATATACACATATGACTGGGAGTATGGAATATCCTAAATATATAATAAGTGGAACGAGATAGGGTTGAGAAGAATGGCATACTTCGAGTCAAAGTGACGGTGTTGTGTATAGTGATAGGTAATAAATACTAGCTATTTAAGATGATATAATTGTAGGAAATGGAAAGGAAATGCTTAACGTAAACCAATAGGAAAGCAATAAAGGAATGTACGTATAAGTATACAGGCGAGCAAAATTAAAGGATCAAAAAGCTCTGGTGGAAATATGATGAACCTTTGAACTGCCATAACTTCGTAAAGAAGCATCGCACGATGATCAACTTGGGCTCATTTTAATGCTTAAAGTCTCTACTTTCACACCAGTGAACACACGCGTTTCGCGAAAATATTCTTACATCGAAGAATCGACTTAAACACGTTAAAACTATACTTCAAAAGGGGCTTGTAAAGCTCGTTAATAAAGAATACTGATAATGGTAATAAAATTTGGGCAAACTCTTGAAACGCAACGTTTCGATAAGAGTTGTCTTAAGTTCGGGCATAAGGACAATTGGAATCGTCGAAACCGCAAGAAAGAAGAGAACATAAATAGTTTATGGTCGCTTTAAAACGCGCGACCGATGAAGTACGAGTTCTCCGACTTTACGAGAGCTTTTATTATTATCCCGTTGACCGTATTGTTCGCTGTATTCTTCCTTATTCGAGATGGCCAAGAAACGAAGCGATCGCCTCGCCAATATCGGGATAACATCGGCTTCCATAAACAGGGCAAATTATGGTTGCCACAGGGACGACACTCGTATCCTTGCACTCCGCATTTTATTATCCTTATATAGATTCCCTACGAACACATTTTTTCCGCCTCGCACCTTTTCCGCCAAACTTTTACCAGCTTAATCAAATTTTTTATTCCCTCTTGCTGCTTATGCTGCACGCTTATTCCGAGAAAGTGGAAAGAAGATCGCGTTACCAGGAATTCTTCCCGACACTTTCCTCCTTTTCTAATTTTATCCCAGAAGTAAACACTGCGAGTTCTGTAGCTACTTTTTCCTACCACGATGCTCAACTTCCTCTTTTACGGAACGTTAAATAATAGCGAAGTACAGTTTTTGTGAGTAGATTGTTCGATTTTTTCGAAGGGAGGAGAAACTTGCGCAAAAGATGTGATGTTCGCGAGTGTAATTGAAGTTTTTGGACAATTAGAATTGCTACAATTTGCTTCTTTAATTTTGTAATTGGGTAATTTTTTAATTGTAGTATTCTTTGCAGAGGGAACTGAAAATTAATAGAGAGGAATTATAGTAACATTTGTCGGGGGAATTTTAATTGTGGCGAATGTAAGTATAACGTAACATGCTCTTGATTTTATGCAAGCATAAAATAACGTGATATTGTTTTTACGTATTGGATTTCCACGTCTTCGAATTTTCAAGCTTTCGCATTTCTAGGCGTTTAAATCTTCAATTGCTTCAATTTCCAAGCATTTGTTAGAGTTGGAAGCGTTTGGATGTTGAATCTTTTGGATTTTCTAGCGTTTGAACTTCCAAGCTCATGAATTTCCAAGCGCTTGAGGTTCCAAGCTTTTGGATTTCCAATCGTTACAATTTCCAAGCGTCTGGAGCCCCATGCTTTTAAATTCGGAAGCGTTTTGATTCCCAAGCGTTTGAAGATTAAATCTCTTGACTTTCCAAGCCTTTGGATTTCCAAGCGTACGAATTTCCAAGCTTTCAAGTTTCCAAACACCTAAATTTCAAACAGTTTGGCGTTTGACTCTTTTCAATTTCCCAGCATTCGAATTTCAAAGCTTTTAGATTCCCCAACAGTTTGGCTTTTCCATTTTCTAAATTTCCAAGCCTATAATTACAGCGATATGCAAATAATTTTCGTAACCACCGCAATCATGGCAAAGATTTCTACGAGGAATGCCTCAGCAAAACGATCCCACCATCGTTTCCAAAGTTACAGACACGGGGTTTAAATAATGCTAGCATAACTCGATTCCCCCGATGCATAAAATAGCGTCGTCGCAACTGCTCGTAGAATTCCCTTCGTTTTAGCATAATTCGTTGTAACTTCCTGCACAGCGAATCCCTTAAACTTCTCCTAGGAAGTTCATTCGAACTAGCGAATGTACCCCAAACAGCTAACGGAGCACCGAAGCTAGTTAGGGCACCTAACCTAGCACCCATCGCTCTTATTTCAACCCCATTCAGAGTAGAATGCTTTCTCAGCTCCATAATCGGTCTCTTGCAGTCGCTACAGTAAATATACGTCGATCAATCCTAAAGAAACTGATTCTTCGACCTCGTTGCGGTCAAGTATAGCATAAAACTTTGTGCAACGAAGATTCGAAGGGACAGAAGCGGATAAAGAAGCTTTTTTTAGCTGTGTGAAACGTTGTTGGGGCGTCACTGCGTCGTCAGTGTTAGCGACGAATTGAGACGCTATAGAGTGGACTGTAATTTTTGTAATACGTATATTTCAAGTTTTATTTGAGCACACTCGAATCTACACTCTGGTCGTATGGTCTTGACCTTAGGACGTCTACGACAACTCTACGTAAAAAGTGACAATCCTCGGTAGAGGTGGACTTCCACCTCACTAGCGCATTTCTAATACTCGCTGATTGGTTTTCCTTGATTCTTGACAATTCCAGTCAGCGAGCCTAAATTTGGCGAGGACACCCTTCCCTTGCGCCCGAGGCGCGCCTTTGTGGGAGGGTGGTGGTTCATGGAAGGTGGGGGCGGCGGTACCGATTGGCAACGATGGGAAAATTCCTCCAGGTATGACTTCGGAGCGTTCACCGTTACAAATTAGTGTCGGAACTACCCTTCGGAACTGTCCCCCTTTATGACACGTCTTGGCTATTGAGGACGAGAGAAGCGAAATCCTAAAAACTAAGCAATAAAGTATGCGTTCTCTCGTCAGGAAAATAATTTAAATCTAAATTGCCTGCCAGATGTTAACCAAGAATCCTAATCTCACAAATAGCCGGCTACGCACGTCCGTGTCATAAAGAATATTAGTGCTGGGCACTAACAAACGTGTAACATGTATAAAATAATATATAGACTGCGAATAATATTGTAAATAATATTGAAATTATTATCACGATAATTTATCGAAGAATTTTAATTTGGTTAGCATAGTTGAGTAAGAAGTAGCTTAAGGCAGCTTTGCGCTACGAACGCGTAAAGGTTCCGCATTTACATCGCCGGTTGCCTGTCACTTTTTACCGTAAAAATATTTCATGCACGTCTGCTACGATTTCTATGTGTCTTGTTCGCGTTGGATTTTGCTGAGGGATCGGAGACTGCACCTGGTCCCCTTTCTTTCTACGTGGCAATCGATTTTTGACGCGGTTATTTCGTACTTCTGACAGATTTGCTTTGCTACTTTTGCTTGCTTTGGTGGAAATCGGTAGCGAAACAATGTAAGCAAGGGTAACGTTACACGGAAGCTGAAGAAATCAGGTAAAATGGTGCCAGTTCAGTTGATTAACGCATTATTTGCCAGGAGCCGATTAGTAGGCTTAACAAATCCTATAAATTCCTACAAATTAAGCTTTTGTTCTCTATGTTGCCAGTAATAATTCAACAAGTAGACAAAATGATATTTTAAATCTTTATTATATGTTCATTTTTTCAAACTACCTTATTTTGTTCAGCTTTCGCTAATTAATCAAGCAATTAATTATTAATCACAAAAGTTATTTCGATGCTTTTACGTTGAATTCACCAACTCAAAGCTTCCATCATATTTCATAATAGGAGCTTTTAATTACCTTATGAACATAAAGAATTCGTCCAATATTAAAATTTCGTTCGACTATTGTACAAATGAACGTAGAATTTCATGCAAAGAAGCTACCGAATTAATTTCCACATTTAACTCTTTCCAAAGTACTTTTACTATCCTTATCGTGGGCCTGAAAAAGTATTACTTTTTATAAGAAAGAAAACAATCCATGTAAGTCCAATTTACGGCTCTTTTAAATAATAATTAATAGCCTACAACATTCCAATACATGAGCAAAACTAATTTCGAGAAATGTGAAACATATGCCAAAAATATTATCACTGCAAATAGCATGTAATGGTAAGCATTCTTCCAGTTTAAAATTTTCTTTCCTGACTTACGTTTTCTACATTGTTATCTACCCTAATACGTATGCAAATTATTCTACCTAGCTGATTCTGCAAAGGGAAGAGTATGCGACGAGTAATAAATCAATTATACAGAATGTCGGGGCGAGTGTAACGGCAAGCTTATGAGTGGGACGCGTAGGAGAAAAAAAAATGCAGCGTAACGCTGCGGGATAATTAATTATGTATTATAAACGACCGATTAATTGTAGTCGCGGCCAGGGGCGCAATAAATACTCGCGCAGATGGATCCGGGGGTTCGAAGGGAGTCGTTAATCACGACAAATCGAATTGTTGGACGGAAAGAGGCTCGCAGCGGGTCCGGCTGACCAGTGACGGCTGGTTCTACTGTCTGCTGCAATAGTTTCGTTCGCCATTAAACATGACGCCCGCCGCGGGGGATGGGAAACGACACTGACAAATATGTTTCGAAACGCGTCTGTTAATAAGAATTCCATACACGAGGTGTCCTCGGTTATGCGCAATTTACGGCTGCGAATGTAATTCGGTAAATTACACGACAAATATTAGCTTGCATCTAGGAATACGACAACTCTGTACGTACTTCAGATTCCTACTAGGGTCCTGCATCGTAAATTTACAAGACAGAGATAGGAAACGTTAGAAGTTAGAAATTAGAAGTGCATAAAGTAATGTTGTATTTTAAGCAGTGCATTGAAGTAAATTTCTTTCGTGTATTATTTTATGCACAGCGGCGAGAATATAAATTGGGAAACACTTGTAAATTCAACTGGTTGAAGCATTCTAAATTTTGCTTCTTATTCTTTATGTAATATGATGCCATTGAAAAGTGTCTTCTTCGTAGATTAAAATATGTAAATAAAACATGTAAATTTTGTAATATTTACTAGAAATTACCTGTAGGTTTTGTTTATTATTTGTCGAACATATTTTTGGATAATAAACAGCAAACTAAATAATGTCAAAATTTAATGCGACGAAAAATGTTTGGACATTTAACAAACTTTAAAATTGGAATATTGAATGATGTTCAAATAATGGTATTTAATATTTTGTTATTGTATAGACATTATTTAGCTTTGATATTATTTTGACATTATTCAGTTCCTTCTCTACTATCTTTATCGTGTTTTCGCAAACCATAATCAATATTTTATTACAATATTAAAAACCAAGTTCAATAATACTATTATAGGCAGTAAAAACAAACAACAATTCTTTTAAACAGCGTAATGTTCGAACATTAATAAGAGTCATTTCATATAATCTAAATTCAAATAAAATTATAATTTGATATGAAACTTATGACAGCCGCTATACGTACCTAATTATGACAAAATTCTGGCCACTGTTGAATATACTTTCAATGATCATCCGTAACGATGATCAACCATTCGACGGATTAATATTGTAATTAACTGTAGCCCTTAGAAATCGAATCGTGAATAATTCTACAATTCTACGGAATTGCAACTATGTTGCTCCCTTCTTTCGGTTCTTCCAGCTCATGCTTTTGCCCACGTCGAGCCGTGGCCGTACATGAAATCCGCGGAACGCGTGCTAGCAGCTCGAACGTTGTATTTTTCAACGAGCAACGCGGTAAATCATCGCTGGGGCAACTGGCTTCTTGCGCCGTTTAATGGGTCGCCATATATTTCCCGGCAATAAGTGGCGAGCCCTTATCTGTGCTTGATGTACGGCCAAAAAGAGCCCCGTGCTTCGAACCGCTCGCGCTTTCCGAATAAGGAACAATATAAAGCAGCTTGGCACGCGATTAGTACATTCGCGTGGCTGCCTTCGAGTTCGACGAGTGCCGATCGAAACCTCTTCCAGTGTTTCCCTTCGAATATCAAGGAAAAATATTGCTTATACCGCGAAACAAGATTAGCAAACAGCTGTTACTATTATTATTATTTGTTCATTGAAGGGCGAATCAGTAAAACCTCAATAGTGTATAGGAAAGAATAGACATGTAATATTAAGTATTCAGAAACATATGAACAAAAATTTATAATAGAACGATATAAAAATGACGTATAAAAGGTAGGTAGTGAGACGCATGTTTACCGGTATGTTTTAATTATAATAGATAAATGACGATATACAGCGACCTAATATAATAGTTATGAATATTTGCTCCATCTGTGAAATATTGTAATGATTGTTGGAGATTTACAGAAATAAATTCATTGTAGATGTTTCACATTATTAACTCTTTCGATACGGTACTTTAAAATTTAAAGACGTTTCGAATACACAAATTAGGGTAGGTTCTATTAATCTAGAAATAGTATGTGTGTGCAAATATTTAGATACTTGATGTTGTTAATTGAAGTTTATTATATGCTAATAATAATAGAAATACTGCTATAATTAAAAGAAAAGTATTGGCATATTTTAACAAATGATTTTAATGATTTCACGACGAATATATACGTCTTTCGCAGCGAAAGGATTAATCAGAGCTGCGAAACCAATTTTAGCGTCGAAGTTCGCACAGAAATCCTTGTAATAACAAACAGTTCAAATCTAAATAATTAAAAATCCCTTCTAGAATAAATATCCTTGAATTGTTCCACTAAAAATTTTATTTAACCGTTTAAACCTTCAAAAAGTGAACTGAAATGGCAAAGTGGTCAAAAGCGCATCAGAATTGTTCAAACCAATGCAACAGTCCCATTCATGGCAGAAATCGTCGGAGTTCTGCTCGCTCGAAATGAATTTTATCGATTAAAAGGGATTCGGGGGAACGGTTAGCGAGTAAAATTACCTTTCACGCCTCGTCCGATAGTTCATCGCGTAGAAATTGTATCACGGACGTTAATAATCGATCGATAGATCGATTCGAAATACTGGAGATCGTCTCGCGAGTCGTGCATCGTCGTCGTTGACGCTGGGGAATCGATTGGAAGGTGCATTAAAGAAGCGTGACACGGTAATATAACTTTAAATGAGACTCCGCTGCGCCCTCAGTGGCTTGCTATTAATCCGCGTCGTAAAAATTCATGACTAACAAAGCGTCTCGTTACGAACGCTAACGATACTCCTATTCATCGATTCTCCCTTTCTTTCGGTGACACTCCACGTGTCGCTCATCCAAACAGCAAAATTCCGAGTCGTTAGTAGAAAGCCGATAGCTGCGGATGGTTTTAATAAATTCGACGCCCTCCTTTTACATTTAACGTCCGCTCGTAATTCTTTAATATTGTAAAGAAGCTCAAGCTTCGAGATTCCGCAAAAAGAAGGGACTCTAGATTGAGACTCGAGGAGAGATGTTATTGAAAGTGAACATCTTTGATAAGCGACACGTTCGTCATTCTTGTGAATTTTATTCTACTCTATTAATGTTATCCTCCAATTTTATTTTCTATATTGAAATTAGATTGGGGATCGTTGCGCATTTAAGGGAAATTTAATTGTGCAAAAAGGTATAGAATAGATGAAATATGTTTATCCCTATGGTTGCTAATTAATCATAGAAATTATGTAAACTTGCATAGGCGTATTTTTCAGAATATTCCACGATATTCTGTACAAAAAATACATAAGAATTCACTTCACGTGCAACATATATCTTCTTCAAGCGTGTATCATTTTCGTTTCTTTGATTGAAATAAGCATACTTTAGTCGTTGGTAGTTTCAGTGTTAACTCCTTGCCTTATAATAAAGAGTCATACTTAACAGAAACAGTACCCTATTTGCAATAAATTTCAATTCTAACCGCGACAATAATTTCATTTGATAACGTTGACGATTATCAAGTACAAATCACATGCGATGGAGTACTACATGTAACGATAAATAGCAAGCGCCAGAAAGTGTAATGCTCGACAAATTCGTAAAGCAAAGGGTTAATAAAATTCGCCTAACGACTAAGATTCCAAAGATTGACAAGGGCCCCGTCAGGAGCCGCTTAATTAGTTAAACTAATTGCCCATCCAGGGGATAAGAATCCGATCTTCGAGGGTTGGAAAATTTCCTCTTCCAAGGGTTGTACCGTTCCCCGAAGTGATTGCGGCGGGTTCCGCGCCACGCAGGATTATAGAAACACTCGAAAGTGATTCGAAACGAGGGCAGACACTCGACTTGTTCGCGTAGATAGTCGCTCAGGGGCGAAACGCCGCGGGTGTAAACCCCCATTAAGCATTTCCAAGCTGTAACTGCGCCACCGTCTGACTTCTTACTTTCTAATGAATATAAATATCCATCCCCTTTCTTTCCCCGTCCTTCTTTCTCTCCGTTCCCGTTTCCCTTCACCCCCGTGCCACACTTCGCCCCCACTGTTTCCCTCCTATTTCACTTCCGCTTCCCTTGCCGGTAACCTTACTTCTGGCCTGGGCCCCCCCATATAATTGTTTCCGAGCGAACTCGCAGACTTCCAGATAAAGTTCCTATTATTTTACTAACAGCGCTCCCTCCCTTCTCGTCTCTCCTACCACTTTTGCACGAGTTCACCTTCTCACTTCGAGTCCGTGGCTCGCCTTTTCCATTCCCTGAACCAGTTTCTGGGAAATCGTCTCCCTCTGAACACACAGGCGCGCGCGCGCGCGTTCGCTCGATAAAATCTTGCAGAAGTTTCGCCCTGACATTTGTTTAACCCCTTTCAGTCAGAGATATTTCCCCTCCTTCGATGATGTCTGTACGGATTAACGAAACAAATTGTGAGGTTCCGAGGTTAATGAGCAGGCGAATCAACGGGGTTTGGTTGCGTTTAAATGGTACGAAGCAAGAATTCGTGCATGAGAGATTGCAATTTTAATGGTAGAGTTTTTCGAACGCTGAAGAATTAGGGTAGATAGGCTAGCATTCAAATAATTTATTTAGTTAATTATTTAGGGGCAAAGCTCTTTAGTGTGTAGTAATATAGTAGGATATTAGGGTTAACGTGATAAGTAATTACGAGGCTATGGATCTTTATGCAAGTTCACACTTTTGTTAATGATATCGAGGAAATGGAATTGAGATAGGGGGATGTTTCATTCTCGGAATATAATAATTTGTACTACACTTTAAATATCTTGTATATCCCTGCATATTGCATTAATTTTGTACTTCCATAGATGCATAAAAATCAGCAGATTGTTTACGAGATATAGATCAGCAAGAAGACACGTAAGAAAAACTATGTAAAACAGTGAAATACCCAGTAATCGACACTTTCTACTATTTTTATGACAAATTAAGGTCCAACTTTAAAATTAATATCCCCCATGAACTAAGAAACAATTTTATTTACTTATTCATTTCTTATCAATATGCAAGCATAGTCCTTTATATATATATACAAAAACATGAAAATACAAAAGTGCATACAGGAACCATAATACACAATATACGCGATATGCATTCTGCATCATTTTGCCCAACTAAATTTTCCATAAATGCCAAAAAATCGACCACCTAATTATCGCTACATCATTGCAGGGTCTTCGAATCAACAGTCTCGAAACGTTTTATTTTGTTATTGCAAGCGGAAACAGCTAACCCGAGACTTGCTCGCGTTCATGAATCATCCCCCGATCCTTCGATCCCACGGCAACAGCAAGAAGTTCCGAAGTCTCTGGATCTGAGGGGGGGAGGGGGTGGAAGAAGAAGTTTCGAGACATCGATTAGCGAGATTGAAAACTTCCGTCTCGTCGTCGTGCATTACGATTTTCCCACGAGCGAAAAGAGGACCGGAGGGGCGAGGGGCAGCGAAAACGCGAGGCTAATGGTTTCCCGTAGCCGTCAAAGGGACATCGATTAACATTCCCTGTTTTTCTCTCTCTCTCCCCCCCCCCCCCCCATTTACTTTTTGCCTCCAGCCGCGTGTTTCTCTTTGCTTACGTTTCGATTCGATGCGAGCGGAATTCAGGGGCAACGAATACGGCTCTCTCGCCTCAATTCGCTCCATTTATACGGCTAACAATTCGTTGAATGGAGGCTACGGTTTCGGGGACCTCTGACATCGTATGTACGCTTTGCTGTGTCTACAGGCTACGAGAAACGCGTGCTTCGTTAAATTGATACTCTCTGTGAAATGCTTCGTAGCGATTCGGGTGGGGGCTGATATTTATCTATTCATTCGTAAACGGACACGGTGGCCCATGTTTTTCTCATACAAGTTTATGTTATAAAATAATGATACATGTATATGTACGCATCGTTTAATGAAGTTTTGTTTATATACATCTGTAAAGTACAAGAAGACTTTTTGATCAAGCTAATACATTAGGTGCACCAATGCGCGAAGATGAGCAAAGTTCTCGCGAGAAAATTGAAGCCGCGCAGAGATCTTCGAATTACAGCTTAATCAGACAGCGAGCAGCGGCTCAAAGTTAAGCTGCCATCTCGTCGCACCGAGTCTCAGCAACAATAAGTAACAATTTCACCCCCGGCGTTCCGATAACTTTCTTATTATGCAAATGTGCGCCAGACCAAGTGGCTGCGGAAGCTGCCGAATCGGAATAATGGAACGTCGCCGAGTCAAAGAACAGCAATTACGTAATCTCGAATCCAACAATGTTAATTTCTCCTGTTCGCAAGCGTAAATATCGCCACGAAATATCTGCAATAAGAGAAAGTTTGATGAATCGAAGTAAATTGTCAACGCGCGACAAAAGTTCGAAGCTTTGGAGATTTAAAGCATCGAGAATTCTCAGCAATGAGAATTTGAAGCTGTGAACAACTCAGCGCTTTGAGATTTCGAAGCGTTATAAATTCGAAACATTGGGAGTTCGAAGCATAAGAAATTCGTAATACCGATAATTCAACGCTTTAAAAATTAGAGACGTTGGAAATTCGAAACATTAAGTATTCCAAACTTCGATAACGCAAAGCATTTAAAATTCGGCACCTTGAGAATCTCAAACGTTTGTCGACACGAAGATTTGACTACCTTGACACGTGACAAAACTGCAAAAGCGATGCGAATAAAACTTATTACATTACCGACATTTCTTCTTCGATTCGAAGGGGCAAACTTCTCGGCACTTCGACTTTCTCGCCAAGAAAACTGATTTTGCGAAGAAGGAGTGTATCAAGCGAACCTCGGCCGAAGTTTAAACGAAGTTGCGATGATTCGACGAGAAACCAGCCACCTTCGACTTTTTAATGTCTCCCGATGCACCAATCGAACCACATTCTCAGCATTTTTACTCCGCTTGGATCTCCGTTAAGTTTCTCCGATGCACCGAAAGATTTGCCGCGTTTCGAATGACAATTTCTACGGAAATATCGAATGGACATGGCAACAATGGCGACGGAGAACGGCGCGGAATCTGGCAGACGCGAACAAGGTTGTTTCTCGCGTCATTTATCGCGACAAACGACTCGCGTCGCGAAGCCACGCCGATCAATCGATCCTCCTCCGGTCGACGATGATACGATTCCTACCGCGGCGTTCCCGGAAACGGCTCTGTTCTCATGCAAAGCCGAGTCGTTCGGCCGGAATCGATGCTTCATGAATTTACAGCGGGGCCGGGAATCATTCGATCGCCTAGCGAAACATCGCCTTACAACCGATCCCCGGTGAATTGCCGCGATTTGTAAACGATAAGGGATCCTCCCGAGAACGATACTTTCCGTCGTCGACGACGAATCGTCTCGCGAATGGCGCGGGACGAAATGCTTCTCATCGCGGAAACGAATTTCGTTGCTGCATACGTCGCAAAGTGGGAAAAATGCTGACTCTAGTTGGACAACATTTTCGTAACATTATTTTTGGCTTTTGGATGCGGTTGGTAATTGTAATTTCACTGTGAAAATATTTTAATAAATTACATTATTGTCATTATCATTGTTACTATTATATACAGGTCGAAAAATTGTTTGGTACATATATATATATATATATATATATATATATATATATATATATATATATAAAGTAATGATTAGTCGTAGGAAACTAAGAATTGTGCGACGCTTGGTGTAAAAGTGGAAACAGAGCTAAAGAAATCTAGAGTCGTACTGTGGTTGTTGACGTTATTAATAATTGTATTTGTACACATATGTTGTATTATGTTATGTACAGTCATGTTAAAAACTCTTAGAAAATGTAGTTTATCCATTAATCTACGTACAAATGTGACAATCAGACTGCGAATGTATATGTAAATTCGTATTTCCCTAAGTACAATCGAAAGAATGGACTTTAGTAGAGATCCGTTTGATCCTCTAAATGTTGCACGTAGCACTTTACTTTAAACATTCCCTATATTTTTATGAATCATATTCAATCCATTATTCTTTGCTAATTTAAATTTCCCATAAGCGTATAAAGATTCGCAATAAAATCAGTTCGACGACAAACACTTCTTATCCACCGTGTAACATTACCTGCCTCTACGTAATTCTTACAAAGAGCCACAAATCCCATAGCGATCATAATTTAATTTAATCAATAAACGGGATAACCCATTAGTTCATGTTGGAATAATATTACTTAGCAGATGCAAAAATGTATCTTTACGTTGAGAAGCACTGCTTATTAAACAACAGGCCTAGCTCAGTCACTGGAGCCGATGGTCCTTTAGCCGTACCAGACCTAAGGGTCTGGTGCAATAAACATATGGAAGGCCCGGGGCCGTCTTTTCTAAATATCGGCTTCAGTTTTCCACGCGTACTTTCAAGAGCGTTCGAAGCGTTCATTCCTTGCAATAGCACAGCGGAGTAAAGACGTATTCCTCTAGCCTTTGAAAAAATAAAATCACGCCATTAAAAATAAAAAGAGCATTCTTACTCAACACACAACCCCAATATTCCATCAGTTCACATTAGAGTATACGACGTGCGGTCTTTACAATAAATTTCGAATTCGATTTCGACATCCAACAATAGAAACACCAAAAAGATCGATAGTTGTACAATAACCATTCACCACGAAGGTAATCCTAGATACTGGATCTGAATCGGGAAAACGAGACGTATAATTCACTGAAAGAAACGTACGAGCAATCCTAAAAAATTGACAAATTAAAGAAGCCGAAGGATAATAATCAAATTCCACTGTACTCGAAATTTATCCCCACGTTATCCGTACAACGAAACACGTGTTCCAAAGTTTCCAGCAGCGCCGTGCAAACGGTGACTCGCGAAAGCATTCGAGTGTTTATTTTACGTGGGAGAATTAATGCGCGAAGGTTGCCGGAAGGCCACGCGAGGGGTTTTCGAAGGGTGCAATTATGAGGATGCTCACGTTTCGATTCCTTACGTGATCCTCGACGCCGTTTTAACCGCGGGTAAACACAGCCAGCTGAATAGACGGATATTCATAGCGGGCAGCGTTATCGGGTCGAGGCTTCTTCGACGCGGCCATGCTTCGAGACTTCCATAATGATGAACCGAAATCCGTGGCATGCACGGCCGATATGTTACTGTCCGCCATCGCGGCGTCTGCTCGCCTGCAGATAGGCTGCGAGCAGCAGTTGCACGCTCCGTTGCTCTTCCTCCATATTAAGTGGCGACCCGCTCCGGAAACACCACTGTTGCTCTTTCATTCTCATGCTTTGTTGCCGTAAACGTCCTTCCCCGCCCCAGTATTTGCCATTAGAAAACGTGCAGCCTCGATTGAAACGGGCAAAATCTTTCTCCTGGTTTTCTTCCGGAATTCTTTCGGTTTCGTCGCCCATTGTAACCGCTTCCATGCCACCAAAAATTAGTGTTTCGGCGAATGGTAAGTTCGTATGTATTTGTTTATTTATTTATGGGTAAAGAAATTACACGTTGGCACAAATAAAATGGAACATTAGATCCAGATGAGGTTTAACGAGATATGTATTTAGTAGATTACTTCTAAAGGCGGATAGAGGACTAAGAAAATCAACCATTTCACGGTATTTGTTTACGTTAATAATGAGACGTTCATTTCCTACGAAATAATTTTGTATCATTTTGTTATTTAAATAGATTATTCACTTAATTGGTTGTTTGGTTTTCTCGTTTGTACATAGTTTAATAGGTATACTATATTTAAGAACATGCAACGTGTCACAAGTTTGTTTCTCTAGTTTCTGCACTATTACATTTTGACGTATTTTTAATCGTTATTGCGATGCACTCGTATGAAATGTATAAGTTATGCTTTGGTTAGAAGTAAGTTTTAAAGAAAAGGTTCACTTGGTACGAGTTCGTTAAGAATTCTTATCGTTTATTCCTAAGTAAAATTAAGTAACTATTACATGTGACACCTACAGAATAACCCAATCTTTCCAATGCAGCGTAGGATTTGTTTCCATATCTCTAACAGTTACAAAAACAGTCGCAGCTCGAAAGGAAAACGTTCCTTCACTCCAAACTTCTGAGCGGTAAAATTCCGATGTCACAAAAATGCTCACGACTGAAAGGGTTAAATTTCACTACCTTCGTCTTTTCAAAACCTTGGCGAAGTCAACGCGGAAACGACTTTTGTTCGACTGGCAATCGGAGGAACGAAGAACGATCCTTAAGTAAACGGCAGATGGATTAATTGTGGATAGAAATGGATTCGCAGCGACAGCCTTTCGCGTTGGAAGAATTCGGTCGGAATGATTTTTAAGGGGATTCGAGGAGCGTTTAGTGTCTCCTCCGATTGCCTCGGGGATTCTTGCTATTGATTCCTTCAAGACTCGGACCGATTCGATCGCCTGGACACGGTTTGCTTACCGTTCTATCTCGCCCGGAAATCGGACAGGCAATTGCACATGATGGACACGTTAATAATGGAATCAGCCACGGTCCCCTTTGGATAAATTCTGCACTCTCTGCGGCATCGAGATTCGGGTGATTCGACGTTTCCGTGCAAACTAAACCCCTGCTTCTATTTTATACCTTTATCTGTCTCAACGAACCTTCGTTGGAAGTGATTAATGGACGTTTAAATATCTACCAAGGCACCATTCTTTGCCCAAACTGACATTAACCGATCTCTCGTCGACTTCTATAAATGTTTGAAATATTTCGTCTATTAGGTGAGCTTCAGCCATTTCCAGATCTTGACGTTTGTCATTTTAAAATTGGCGATAATTCCAGTTGATCGAGTTACGAAATAGTGATTCAAATTTATTAATTCTTTTTCGGGTGGCGATAATTTTGGTGTATGGAAAAGAATTCTTAACTTTGAGAATTTAAAGCATTGACAATTGGAAGCTTTGAGAATTGGAAGCTTTAGGAATCCTAAGTTTTGAGAAGTGGAAACTTTGGGAATTATAAGCTTTGAGAATTGGGAGCTTTGGGAGTTCTAAGCATCGAGAATTCAAAGCATTGGGAATTGGAAGCTTTGAGAATTTGGAGCGTTAGAAATTAGACATATTGCGAATTTAAAGCTTTGATAATTTGGGGTGTTAGGCGGTCGGAATATCGGGAATTTGAAGCGTTAGAAATTTAACAAATATAGGGAATTTAAAGCTTTGTAGATTTGAAGCATTAGAAAGTCGAAGTATTGGGAACTTAAAGCGGTAGAAATACGAAATATTGGAAACTCGACGCTTTGAGAATCCGAGGCGTTAGGAATTCGAAGTATTGGGAATGTTCAATTGGCAAGCTTTAAAAATTCGTAATCTTGAAAATTCGTAACAATAAAAAGAATCGCGCTGCGTTGATAAGTGAGCATCTACTTTTTCATTTCTCTACTTACTTCTCACCTCTCCCTGAAATATTCTTATTTACATTGAACTTGTTTCTCGTAACATTGTTCCCCCAAAGAAATCCCATTAACGCGCACAATAAGAATTGTGACTGCAATCAGACGTGGGTTGGGTTTTACGATTGTCCTAAAATAGAGTAGCGATGGTAAGTGGAATTTGGAGGATTCCGCAAGGGTGGTTCTTCAGCTGGCACGGTTCGTTAAGTCGAATTTCAATTAGTCACAGCTAATGGCCGGTTCGACGGCCTACGTGTTCGAGGTTAATACGATTTTTAATTTTCCGCCCTGTCAGCAATCCTTTAACGTAATTACGCGTTCCATTGGAAAAACCATTTGAGGTAATTACGGGGGCTCGCGTTTCCGTGAGCACCGCCCGGATATCCTGATACATTACCAGCCCCCGATGCTTTTAATCGACTGTTTAATAATTCCACGTTTCGTGATTTCCTCGCGATGACGGTGCAGCTTTTTAATACCGACACACACCAATGGAATACCATTCTATGATACGCACCTCGCGCTACAATTCAATCAACCAACACCGCCGCCATTTTAATCAACGTGAAACACCGTTGATTAATTTACCCTTCGCTTGCCAGCTTCTCTATTCGTAACCTTGAAAACAATTGCGATTGTTCTTCATCGTTGAACAAAGGGAAACGCAGGGAAAATTTGGGAACAAGAAAATGCAAAAGAGAAAGCGGACGATCTTTTCCGAGAATTGTTGAGTGCAGCAATAAATACTCATTTCTATTTAATATTTACAAGATCGAGTATTTATTCTGAGTTAAACGTTTTGACAGCATATTTCGAGTATAAATGATACAGTGAATTATTTATTGATGCACTAAATAGTAAATTAATCAACTTTAATCCAGAAAGTAAATTTAGAACCGTGATGTGATCTCTCAAAATTGCTTAGCATTTAAACAGTTAAACCTTGAACCATCTTTCATTTACGTTGACACTTTTTAAAAAAAGAAGCATCAAATATAAAATTACAAAAATAAAAGTAGGCTTCTTTAAATCGTCGTAACTTCATTAAAAGACGTGTTATTTTAATGCTACTTGGCTCGTTTTTAAGGTATATGACTGACGATTAAAACTGGCAATCCAAAGAGTTAATCCTCCCCTTTTCCCGCCTCAGCGCCGCAATTAAAGCCAAAATCATCCCGGCAAACACGAAGAAGGGTTAAACATTTCCCACCGCGCAGCGGGTAATCGAAAACGCCAGCTATACGTGGTATATGAATGCACCGGCGTGGCTGGAATCGCCTCAAGACGATGGATCGTCTGTTTATTCATAAGACGGGACTAAAATATACGGTGTTTCGGGTTGGAAAACACCGGAGATGCGTTCGCAAGGATCCCATGAGCCAGCGAAGCTAGCCAGGCTATCTCGCTGTGAAACGGTTGCATCCGACGCGATGGAAAACAATTCGCGTACGTGTAGCACGCATAATGGGGTGGCTGATTACACGAGGGAAGCACAGCACGGGGTTGAAAACGGGCCACCCTGTATAGAACGCGTTAATCTCGATGGACTGCGCCAGCCAGAACACGGACACGCTTGTTTACCGAGTAACGATTAACTACAGAGATAGGGAATGCAAATAGCCGCGAATCCCGGCGGACGTTTGGTTTCACCGACTGGCCCGCCGTGGATGTCGTCGAGTTCGTCCTGTGTGTTTGCAGCCTTCAACCTCCAAGACGTCCGACGATGCCACGGGAAATTGCTATTACCGGTTAATGAGTTGCGGAGACGGCGGTGTGCAATTCGAGAACATCTAGGGGAAGGGCGAGAGGGAGAGAGGAAAACTGTGGGCATTCTTAATTACGAATGCGGGCAGAGGGAATTTCGTTGCTTTTGCGTGTTTATGGGATGCGTTGGAGAGGAAGGGGGAGAAGAGTGAGAGTAATTGGAGAAGATATGTGCAATGTTTGGAGAAGCGGATGGATTATGTTCGAGGGGTGAAAGGGTGTTTTACTGAAGCAGTGGTTGTTTAATTTTAGATAGGATATCTGGAATGTTTGAATTGTAGTGGATAGTATAATGTTTGGGGGTTGGAACAACTCTTTATTCGATTATTACTTCAACGATTTTAAATGGGGTATTAAGGGTATCCGAACTATAGGAGAAATTATAATGTTTGGGGGTTAAAACAACCCTCTATTTAAATTCAATTTCGTCAGCTTCAATAACGACATTCAAAGTATTCAAACTACAGTGGAAATGATAAGATTTGGGGTTGAAGTAACTCTTTATTTAGGTACGAGTACTTCAATTTTAATAGTGGTATTCAAAGTATTTAAACTAGTGTAGAAATTATAATACTTTTATGGTTGTTTCAACCTTTTATTCGAGTCTCATTTCGACAAGTTCAAACATGGCACTGAAAGTATTGAAACTATAGGAGAAACTATAATATTTCGGGATTAAAGCATCCCTCTATTTAAATCCAATTTAATTACGTTCAAATATGGTATTCAAAAACTTCAAACTATAGCACGAATTATAATACTCGGATATCAAAGCAACCCTCTATTTGACTCTTACTCTTGTCAAAACAAAGAAAAATTCCGCCTCCGCGAAGCTTAATCCGATCGATTAAACCGTGACCGAAATATCGACATAAAGATGAAGCATGAAACAAAAAGGTTGCCATGTGTGCACGGATCGAAATCAGAGAAACGCGTGTGGTCGAGGACAAAAGTTTGGCTCGCCAGAAGCAACAATGACGACACAAAGAGAGAGAGAGTGAGAGTCAGCTAGACCCAGAGCTAAATAGAGAGGGAAGAAAGAAAGGTAAGAGAGTATTGTAGGGCGGCGAGAGAAACGCTGGCCGGAGCGCGTCGTTTATTTTAAGTTCTTTCAAACTCTCCAGCGCACTCGCCGAGAAAGGAAGAAGGCGTCAGTGGCGAAGAAGCTGAAGGGTTGTAAGGAGGGGGGGTAGCGGGTTGCTGGTTGCAAGGAGAAGAAGAACGGGGGTGGTATAAAGGAAGAGAAAAGGGGAAAAGGAAAGAAAGGTCAGCCACCGGGCGAGAGAGCGGAGGTATCGTGCTGGAAATAGAGCAAAGAAAGAGCGGAAGAAGGAAAAGGGGGACCGACCCTGCTCTCCGAACCATTAGACAAATTTTATATATAGCGGCTGAAAGCTCATTCGTTTTTGCTGCACATCGTTACCGACTATTGGTCCCGTGGTACCTTCGTTATAATCGATAGCTTTCTTCGCCATCCCTTGTCCATTCTAACCCAATAGACGCAGCTCTTCTATTCCACCAATTTTTCGAAACTCCCGTCGTCGTACCTCCCTGCTGGGATTTCGATTTCTATTAAGTCGGCGGAAAAATATATGTGGGCCCTTCGTAGGACAAAGTAATTCCGACACGTTGTTGACGAGGGTGCGGATTTTGTTAAATTTTAGTAGCAAAGAGGTTGATTCTGAACCTTAACTTGTTGTATTTAAAATAAATTTCCTTAACAGTTGGGTTGAACAGTGCGATACGAGAGAAATGTTTTTGGTCGCGGAATAAGAAACAGTTTGTAGAAATAGTGGCAATTAGTCCAAGGCTATATTATTCCGTGCCTTTTGCATGTGGTTAAATAAAAGCTACGCCTGCAGTGATAATTCTAAAGTGCTTATTTAATGTTAAATTTTAAAAGAAGTTTTGAAAAAGACGGTACATTGATTTAGAATTCTATATCCAAATAGACGATCAGAAAAAATCCAACTACTTTTAAGCAAGCTTTTAAGCGATGATCAAGTGAGATACTTAACAATAATTCAACTCAGACCCATTATATTTTTCCTAGAGCTTCGTTGTTCCTCGATAATTAATTCCTATCGAATTAACCAATTTCTTACATTCGTTATTACATATTAATTACAGTTTAACACGTATTACAAATAATAGTCGTAGACTGATATTTTTGCACATCACTGTGAGTAACAAATCATTACCTCCGCGATCTAATAACAATTGGGAATCTTTTTAGGTATCCAGGACCATTGTTTGTCGTTCGAAACTTCAAATAACAGGTTGCTTGCGAAGGATAGACATTCGCGACACGTAAGAAGCGTGGTAAGAATACTCGTGAGTAAATACTATCGTGTTAGCAGCGTAGCAAGTGGAACGGCGCGTTGTAACGAGAAAAGGCGTCGTAACGGAAACACAAGTTTCGCGGCACGAACCATTAGAGTTTTAAGGGACGCGTGCAGGCATCCTGCGATGCTCCGCGACGACGACTACGACGACGCGACGAAACGCACGGCTTGTTCGCTTAACAAAGCCAATTTCCAGGTCGATCCCATAACGCCACTAACGGGACCAACTTCTTCACGATCCGCAATTCTTCGCCAACGCGATGCTCCTCGCATAATTCTCATTCTATTCCCTGTACTCGCGTTCTAAGCGCGGTAGATCGGCAAGTAGTAGAGCACCGTATTTGGTCAGACATTCAAGTGGCACAAAGTACGCGCGCTTCGTTCGTTGTTATGTGAGTTTCTATTTATCCATTCAGTTCATTGCGACTCCCATTGACAATTTAAATCCACTTTTTCAATAATGTTATTCTGAAATAATACTTTTGTATTTCCTTTCTCTTAATTATATTTCCTTACATGTGTGTACTTTACACAGCACTTGAGACTTCTGTAAAGTATGTGATCGTGTTAATTAAATTAAATTTGAATTCGAATTAGTTCAAGTATGAAACTGAGTGCATAAATTGGCCAGGAACTTTTGACAATCGCTGTACATTGCATAGCTTTCTCTACCGTTTCGATTCTATAAAGTTGAAGGATATTACTTCCGAAAGTGTCAAAGATATTTTTTATTTCAAAGAGAGCTATTGGCGAACGTTTAATTTAGGAGAAATGGAATAACGATTCAGCGGAATGGTTGACTATTCGTCACGCGGCTTTTTCTCCCCGTAGGATAAAATACTACGCGAATTTATTTACCTTCGAAGATGATGGACGAGTGTATTATAGGAGCACGCGAATATTATTGGCCGAATTGAAAAATACTTTCTCCGAGGTGAACGCTTTATCTCCGGCGACCAGTTTCATTGCGTCCGCGTCCACGTGATATACGACATTCTTACTGCAGATTTTCAATTTCTACTTCGGAAAACTTTGCTTGCTGAGTCCCAACGCTCATCCAGCTATAAGATTATCTATTAAGCTAACAAAGTGACAAGAAAAGCTGATGCGAAAGTTAACAGGAGAATTTTCAACTTACGGAAAGGACGTCGGTATATGGAATACTGTTGTCCATGTTCTAACTAATCAGATTCGCCCTCGACCTATGCTTAAACTGTATAAATAGTCGCCACCATTAGAAATAGAATTAGACACCACGAAACACAGGAACAACATCGCTATACATATCAATATGTACAAACGACAGAATAAACAAGCATCAAGCCAATGTCTACGATCATTTCGACTTCAATCATTTAGTAGGCTTTTATTCGAAAGATTTAATTATAGATGAATTTTTGTTTCTAAATTAAATATATTAAGATTGCTTGATGTAATATTGGGAACTATAATAACCGTATCCGTTGCGATGTATCGTGGCATAGATCTTGTGGCGGCTCTCCTGCACCCACCACTAGAGGGACATATGAAATAGGCTTTCTCGAAAGTACTCGCTCCAACTACCTCGTCCATATATATACCGCCTTTAACCTTCGTTCCAATATCCCAAGTCTAAGGCAGGACCTGCTAGGTAGCCTTACTGATGAGTCCACTAGCAGGCCCAGGACGAAACGCAAACACCCTTCCTTTTCCTATTCTATCCACTCTCTACAGCTCCACAATCTTATAAATCGCCAACCAACGCAGACTCGTAAACAGCTGCGAACAACGCAATTCAATCCAAACCTAACCCAAACCCAACGTTGCTCTTCTTTCTCTCTGCCTCTGACAACGTAATTTCAAAGTTTCGATTTTTGAGAGAGATGGCCACAAGAGAACGAAAATTTGGTAGCCTTCTCTCGGCGTGCTCGCGGGCAGGAAGTAAAATTGTTCGACAAAGAGGTCATTCCAGCGTCGTTTTTCGCCGGAAGTCAAGTATTTCTACCGAGCCAAGTATATTTCTGGCGGTGGTTATAAAAAATTCACGCTGCTGAAAATTTCATTCGCCGGGGCATGGAGGAGGAAAGGCGTGCTAACGCGTCCGCGAGGGAAGAACAGGAAGTCGGGAATGAGGACTCTTAAAATCTACCCCGCTGAGAATTCGGGCTAATCTAATCAGCCGCTCGAACGAAGAAGAATAGCCTGAATTGTAACGTCCACTTTATGTGCGCACAAACTTGTTACGTTGTTTGGACGAAAAGAGAAGAAGCTTCGAATTTGCACCTGGATTGTCGAAAAACACGTAAGGGTTGCAAATGGATAAAATGTGATTTGGAAAATATTGCAATGTAATGGTTATTAATGGCGACACCATAAAACAATGGAATGGTGACAAAGTTATGGGTTGCGAGATGATTTAAAGCAGGTTGAGTTCAATATCGAGTTGCAACATAAATTTGTCCCGTTTTCTTGCACCTATTTTTAAGTCCCAGAAATTCTGCAAGAGAGGAACATATCGGGTAACAGAAAAATGGAAACTGGATCATTGATCATTTTGGAGGGTGCATAATTGATTAAATTTACTTGTGAATCTAGAAATAGATGATCTTTGAGGTATTAATAAAACGAGACAAATATGTGTTACAACCCATATATTAAAATTTCTTGTTTTAAGATAAATACTTTCTTATATTAAAATATAAGAAAGGAAGAAAATATAAGTTTATGTGAAGGATTACCATTTGACCCGTTTGATAATTCAAGTTTTGATGTATTATACAATTTCAATTGCAATAGAATTATATATATTTATAGTATAGGTGGAGAATTACCATTTGACTCATTTAATAATTCTAGTGCTAATATATTACACAATTTCAATTGAAATAGAATTATATGTATTTATAGTATAGGTGAAGTATTATCATTTGACTCATTTGATAATTCTAGTGTTAATATATTATACAATTTCAATTACAATATAATTATAAATTAGCCAAAAACATCACATAGCAACTATATTTGTAATATAGGCGATGAATTACCATTTTCAAAAGTGGATTACAACCCCGAAAAGTTTAGATATCACTGCAATAAGATATCTATTTCCAGTCCCCAACACAACAATTTTCATTAATATAGACATTGCGTTGCACGCTGAAAATTACGTTAAAAATCATGAACCCTGATCTAGATTGAAGTTAGGGGATGAACGATGATTTGAAGATGCTTAACCCTTTCAATACTAAAGGCGACTATAGTCGAAATTTCGCTCGAATTAATAAATCTCGATAAACCCATCAGTATAACTTGACTTTCCTACGCTTGCTGTTAGCGTAGCATTCGTCGACTAAAAAATTAATAATTTCGCACTGCAAGCTCGCAGTGGAATTGTTCTACACGATCCTAATTCGCTGACTGTCAATCTAAAGGCGACTATAGTAGAAATTTCGCTCGAATTAATAAATCTCGATAAACCCATCAGTATAACTTGACTTTCCTACGCTTGTTGTTAGCGTAGCATTCGTCGACTAAAAAATTAATAATTTCGCACTGCAAGCTCGCAGTGGAATTGTTCTACACGATCCTAATTCGCTGACTGTCAATCTAAAGGCGACTATAGTAGAAATTTCGCTCGAATTAATAAATCTCGATAAACCCATCAGTATAACTTGACTTTCCTACGCTTGCTGTTAGCGTAGCATTCGTCGACTAAAAAATTAATAATTTCGCACTGTAAGCTCGCAGTGGAATTGTTCTACGCGATCCTAATTCACTGACTGCCGATCTCGCCGTAGCTAAAGGGTTAAGCGACCACTACTCTCCTCCCGCGTGTTTCGACCCTCTTCCGAATCCCCGAATCCGGCGTCGCGACTGCAGATATGACAAACGCACGTGGGCCCTGAAGCCCATATGCACTGATAACGACGTTATCGGCCCGACATGGAGCACGGCATGTTATTCGTGATACGTGGACGCGCACCGATGCAACCTGGTAAAACGCCATCCATTACCCCGCTGGACTGATTTACTATTAATTAGTTAGTATCGACGGGGAAAGACAGCCGCGAAATTTCATTCGTTATGCCGCGTGACGCCTCTTCTACTGCAGCCCTCGCTGTAAATGAGTCGGTAAACGATTGCGACGTGCATGGTTAACCTATTGGCTTACGGATTTTTCAAAGATTGTCCACTGAAATGTTGACTATTTGTTACTATAACACTATATCGAATGCAAAATACTAAAATATTATACGCGATTCTTACCTAGTAATGCTACATCTTACGATCTTACAAATTGAAATATAAATAAATTCAAATTTATTACAAAATACAGCATGTTTTTATTATACGTGGTCCGTAGACTAAACCACGAGTGTAACTCGTTGTTATAAGCCAAAGGGTTAATTAGTCGAAGCGCGAAGGAAAACTGATACCCTAACAGTGGAATAATTTGTAGCGGAAGGAGAATATGTTTTGGGAAGGGAATTTTAGGATTCGCGCGAATCTTGGTGCATTAGTTTTAGGTATAATTGGGGATTGTTTAGATCAGAGAAGTGGAAGTGGTTTGGGTTAGGTTTCGGTTAGGTAAGTAGAAGTGTCACCCTGTAGACTGGGAATAGAATAGGTCCACAGTAGTCTACCGCTTGTCGTACGAGGCGACTAAAGGGGAGCCGCTGAAAGATTCGCAGGTAGCCAAGGCTGGGGCAGGAGGCTACCATTGCACAGCGAGCCTAGGGAAGGGACGCCGCCGATCGCAACGTGACCGTGCGACGTCGTACTCACGCGTAGGGATTCGGGGGCGAAGATCTTCAATCCACGCCCCTGGGAAAGAAGTTTCGACAGTCCTCAACTGTCTTTGAGGCTACGAAAAGGGGGCACCGGAGCCATCTTAGAGTTCCCGGGGCTCCCAATAATTTTCGAGGGAGGGCGATCACCGTTGGGGTTTTAGTCGGTAAGAATCCGACACCCTCCTGGGTCAGGGCCCCACTGGCCCCGGATGTCTTTTGAAGATTTCCCCAACGTCACAAAAAAAAAAAAAAAAAAAAAAAAAAAGGTAAGTAGAAGTGCAAAACAAGAGAATTTAACTTGAAACACGTGAGCTGATTAGAGGAACGATGTACATGCAAAATTTTAAGTGAAAACGTTTACTTTAATTAGACGAGCGAGAAGAATAAGAAAACAAATTAAAGGCGACTGTAAGAGTGGTGAGATACGAGTAGTGAAGACGCAATTGTAGAATTGATTAATTAAACCTTAGAAAATTCTATGAAGCCAATCGTTTAACGAAGTTATCGAGCGATCATGTTTAGGTTCTTATAGTTACGCTAGAATCGTTCCGATATCTCGAATACTTTTCTTAAACCGATCTTTAAGGTGCATCGAGTTCTACGAGTTGAATATTTAAAAAAAAATACTCTGCGATACAATGGAAACATATCGCGGAGGGAACTTTATTGCACGACCTAATATATATTTTTTATCTCCTCCGGTTTGCGAGCTACGAAGCGTCTAGAGTTTAATGTAGGCGTTAGGGTATTAATCAAAGGATCCAGGACGATTGTCCGTGGATGGACGGAAGTTTTGAGGTCGAGGATGATCCGAGAGGGAAACGTGTGTTGGAGTGGCACTCGGCTGTCTCCGAGGCCTTTGTGCAGCTTCGTCCTCGCGAACTCCCGGCAAGGTTCAATTTCTTTTGTACCGCGTTTCATCCAACGCCAGAGAAACCTCCTGGAAACACCCACCTTTCTCCATTCTTCTCCCGGCTCCTTTTTTCTCTTCCCTTCCTTTTGTTATTACGAACTTACGGCGTTGAGCTAAGCGGCATCTTTGACAGGGCCACTCGACCACGATCCTCTAATGCACTGTTGTCGGGCTATTTTCTGCTTACTTACACCTAGCACGGTTCGGGTAAATTGCGGCGACGCTTTCGAGGAGATTGCAATTATGTTGCAAGGAGATACTTAGGCAATTATAACAATAACTGCGATCATGTTGCACGGAGATACTTAGTCAATTGTAACGGCAGCTACATCAGACAGGTAATGCGATTATGTTGCAAGGAGGTGCTTAGCCAATAGTAACGGTAGCTACTTTAGACAGGTATTGCGATTATGTTACAAGGAGATACTTAGTCAATTGTAACAGTAGCTATTTTAGACAGGTATTGTAATTATGTTGCAAGGAAATTTTTAGTCAATTATAACGATAGCTGTTTTGGACAGGTATTGCGATTATGTTGCAAGGAGATACTTAGGCAATTATAACAATAACTGCGATCATGTTGCAAGGAGATACTTACTCAATTGTAACGGCAGCTACATCAGACAGGTATTGTGATTACATTGCAACGAGGTGTTTAGCCGATAGTAACGGTAGCTACTTTCGACAGGTATTGGGATTATGTTGCAAGGAGATACTTAGTCAATTGTAACGGTAGCTATTTTAGACAGGTATTGTAATTATGTTGCAAGGAAATTTTTAGTCAATTATAACGATAGCTACTTTAGACAGGTATTGCGATTATGTTGCAAGGAGATACTTAGGCAATTATAACAATAACTGCGATCATGTCTCAAGTAGATGCTTAGTCAATTGTAACGGCAGCTACATCAGACAGGTATTGCGATTATATTGCAAGGAGGTGCTTAGCCAATAGTAACGGTAGCTACTTTAGACAGGTATTGGGATTATGTTACAAGGAGATACTTAGTCAATTGTAACGGTAGCTATTTTAGACATGTATTGTAATTATGTTGCAAGGAAATTTTTGGTCAATTGTAACGATAGCTATTTTAGACAGGTATTGCGATTCTGTTGCATGGAGATACTTAGTCAATTGTAACGATAGCTATTTTAAACGGGTATTGCGATTATGTTGCAAGGATATACTTAGCCAATAGTAACGGTAGCTACTTTAGACAGGTATTGCGATTATGTTACAAGGAGATATTTAGTCAATTGTAACGGTAACTATTTTAGACAGGTATTGTAATTATGTTGCAAGGAAATTTTTAGTCAATTATAACGATAGCTGTTTTGGACAGGTATTGCGATTATGTTGCAAGGAGATACTTACTCAATTGTAACGATAGCTATTTTAAACGGGTATTGCAATTATGTTGCAAGAAGATACTTAGTCAATTGTAACAGTAGCAATTTTAATTCGGTAAACGATAGCAGGCTAATATTGTTATTTAAAGACTCGCGATACTTGTTAAAGATATACTTATTCAGTTGCAACAATGGCAACTTTATTCAAATAAACGGCAGTAGACTAATATAGTTATTCAAAGACTAGCAATATTCGTTGAAAGATATACTTATTCAGTTGCAGCAACTGCAATTTTATTTCTAGGCTAATTATATTATTGTAGGGTATTAGGCTAATACTGTTATTGGAAGACTCGCGATACTAGTTGGAAAATATACTTACTCGCAATCAGTTGCAACAACAGCAATTTTATATTAGTAAACATTAGCTACGTTGATATTATAATTGAAAAACTCGCAATTGTAATGAAATTCGTTCACTTCAGATCACTGATTTTCTCTTTCTTACTGTACTATTCTACTGTAAGATACGTTAAGTGTTCAGGAAGATCTCTTGGTTAAATACTCGCGTTTCATCTAAACTATTTAAGGTGTCTCCTTTTTTAATTATAGTTCCCGAATAAAGATCCAATGCAGGCATCAGAAGTTACTTGACCGTAGAAATAATTAATATCCATATGTTTATATAAAATCTAATGTGAACTGCAACCATATTCTAATGAATTGTCAACCTTTGTAATTTCCGGTACAAAATCCAAGTCCTTCCTATAAACTCTCCACCAAAAAAATAGCCCAACGGAATTCGATATTCTTTATGTCATCACGGTAAAAAGTCATTAGCGTCTCACGATTAACGCGACGCGAAAATGCACCCCAAAGTTGCTATCCTGAAAGCAGCAACAAATCGGGAACTATCCTCGACGAAAACTTTCAGGCGAAGTCGAGAAACATTTGATTAAGGGTATCCGGTGTTGTTAAAACGTTGTTAGGGAAGAGGGGCGAGGATGAAAGTGCACGTAGAGAAGAAAGGAAATGAAATTTGCCAGAGCATCAGCGGCGTCTTAAATTTGTCCCCAAGTCTGGATTACGGGACTCCGATACTGCGACGCCGGACAAAGGGGATCAACGAGGAGGCAAGGATTAAGGGCAACGAAGAAATTGAATTCGTCGGAAATCCGAAAACGCGACGCGACGCGATGCGACGCGAAGCGAATCGACCGGATCGACGTGTTTCCGGCCTCGCACCTGACACTGTTCTTCGAAAACTCTTACGGCCAGCCTGCAGCCTCTTCTCGCCGAGTCCTCGGGAAATTGCATCAACCGGAAATGGAGAACCGTGCATCCTTATCCATCGAATCCGCCGCGAATTCCGTTGTTTACCATGCAACGTGTCAAAAATCAATAAACTATCGCAGTAGTTTGAAATGGAATACATTAGGGGTTAACCCATTGCCTTACAAATTTTTCAAAGATTATTCATTGCAACGCCACCTATTTGCTATGTTGCACTGCGTAAAATGCGAAACGATGAAATATTGTAAAGAATTTGTATTCGAAAATGGTCAGTCTTGCAAATTGAAGTTACAATTAGAATTAAAATTTATGTTCATTCATATGTATAGTATGTTTTATTGTAATTGGAGGATAATTAGCGCCACGAGTGTAGCTCGTTGTTATAATGCAAAAGGTTAACAGCGTAGTTATCGCGTTACGAATGGCGATTTTTATTTCAACACTTGTTAAAGGTAACTTGGATGAACGTAATCTTTGCGCAGTGTACAAAATTGTACACTCGGTCAAAGTATTCAAGATCACTGTGTTTGCAAAGCGAAAGACGAACAGGCGAAATGTACAACGCTGATTCGTAAAGAGAAAAAAAAAAGAAAAAAACAACTTCCGAGCTGGAAGCACACACGCGTCGGGCAAAAAAACGGGCTGGAATTCGATCGCTTGGCAAACAAACGAGGAAAGAAACTCGTCGGCTAATTCCCGTTGACGCGACGCGCGAGTCGCTGGCGAAATTTTTGCTATTCCAACGGCGTGATCTCTACGTGGCGTCGGATAATGCGTTTCCATATGCAAAAGAAGCCTCCCGAACGCTGTTTCCGGGATTGGAGGCCGGCTACGTGGCCTGGGGGATCAACTCCGCGTCATTCGTCGGCTCGGAACGAAGTTACTCGCAAAAATTAGCGCCTTTCGCCCGCCCGCCGGTTAAAGCGAGAACCTCGAGCTCCGGCAAAGCGCGACGATGATAGCCGTGGAAATACGAGTTGGAAAGGCTGCCACAGGCAATGTACAAACTGCAACCTCGAAATGGTCGCCGGTTATTATATAGGTGAAGCGAAACAGGAAAGAGTGGAAGGGGTATCGGTGTTAGAGGCAACCTGGGCAAACGTGATTCGCCTGGGTTCGTTTGTTTTCCCCAAAACTAGATTTCGCTATAGAAAGAAATTTTTGTTCCCACTCTATCCGGTCTAAAATCTGCGAGCTTAGAGGAAACGATTGCACGTGGATATTTTGTACGAATTTCCTTGACGTCTTTTAACCCCTTAGACTTTGGAGCTTTGAATCGGTTTAATTCGATGTAATCCTATCTGTATTATAAATTGGAGTTCTTTGTTCGTAAGTTTCATGATCTTATGCTGTATCAGTTTCATGTTTAATAGCTTAATATTTTGACAATGGATATTGGTTTGAGAAATAAACAGGTATGTGGAATTCAATTTTAATTATTATAACGTAAAAGTATAGTGTAATAACGTAAAGAGTATCATTGAGTATATAGTAAACAACTATTAATATCAGCAAGTAATATAAAACATACTTAGGTAGCCTGTTTTATTATGAGACACCTTGTACAATATTAATATAATTGTCTATAATATAACGATATAGTATAATAAAGTAAGAGTATAATTGAGTATATAGTAATTATCAATAGCAGCAAATAATATAAAACCTACTTAGGTGGCCTGTTTTATTATGAGACACCTTGTACAATATTAATACAATTGTCTATAACATAACGATATAGTATAATAAAGTAAGAGCATAATTGAGTATATAGTAATTATCAATATCAGCAAATAATATAAAACATACTTAGGTGGCCTGTTTTATTATGAGACACCTTGTACAATATTAATACAATTGTCTATAACATAACGATATAGTATAATAAAGTAAGAGCATAATTGAGTATATAGTAATTATCAATATAAGCAAATAATATAAAACATACTTAGGTGGCCTGTTTTATTATGAGACACCTTGTACAATATTAATACAATTGTCTATAACATAACGATATAGTATAATAAAGTAAGAGCATAATTGAGTATATAGTAATTATCAATATAAGCAAATAATATAAAACATACTTAGGTGGCCTGTTTTATTATGAGACACCTTGTACAATATTAATACAATTGTCTATAATATAACGATACAGTATATTAAAGTAAGAGTATAATTGAGTATATAGTAATTATCTATATCAGCAAATCATATAAAACATACTTAGGTGGCCTGTTTTATGATGAGACACCTTGTACAATATTAATACGATTAACTATAATAGAACAATACAGTTCAATAATGTAAGAGTGTAATTGAGTATATAGTAATTAACTATTGATATCAACAAATAATATAAAAAATAATTAAGTAACCTGTTTTATTATGAAACACCTTGTATGATATTAATTCAATTGTTAATAATCAAACAATATAAGGGTACAATTGAGTATATAGTAATCAAGATTGACACTAAACCGCCCTACAACCCCAATTCATTATTAAATTTACGCTCCGCCGCGTGGCATAAACAAAGTTACACGATACAACGAGTAATAGATAATAAATAATATTAACATATCTAATATCTAGCAGTCGACCAAAGCCAAAACAGCGACCGCAACACGCTGCGAACACGCGAGTCGCGGAAAAGCAGCAGCAACACCGGCAGGCTATCGACACCGATGTCGGTTTTCATTTTAACGACGGAGGGTGTCGCTGTAAATTTTCACCGGCCCGATGAAATTTATTTGACCGCTCGCCCGCGGATCGGGGCATTAATGAATTTGCCGATATTTCGGCGGGCCGCGGGGGGTGCGCGGCGCGCGTCCTATCGCCGAGACGCGAGAGCGTGTTCTCTTTCAAAGCGGCTTTCTTCGGCCACCCTTTTCAGTCCCGGAGAGCCCCGCTTCCAGTATTTAAGAGGGGGTATATATCTTCCGGAGAACAGCCCGTGTAACCCGCGGCCGGACGCTTCCAATTTATTTGCTACGCCGCGGCGCATCTTTCATCGGCCTCTTCGTATTTTCTTCTCACGGACCCCAACCCGATTCTTCGTTGTTTTGCGCTGTCCGGAGTTGTACGCAAAGATACGCCGCGAGGGAAGGGAGTGAAAAGTGAAATCGAAGGGGGAAATTGCAGGTGCTCGAAGAATTTTCAATCGAAAATACAGTTTTGCTTTGGATATTGGTCGACGTTCGGCACCGAGTCTGGCCAAATTTTAAGGGAGGTAGATCTTGCAGGAAATCCTGGGTATCTCCTTTTTCATTGAGAGCAAGTGAGATAGAGATACACTGGACGGTTCGTCGATATTTCACGGTAGATTCAAAAACATAGACATACGTATGTCTTAAGTGGATAGGGTCGGAAGCTCATTCCACGAAGTCAGTTCGAAAAACTGGTAGGGATAGAGACCGGCCAATATCGAAGGCAAAATTCCGGACAATATTCAAGGCAATACTGTATGTAGTAGGGTAGTTGTCCCAATTACTGTTAGTATCCGTATAATCGTCACTTTAACTAGGAACCAGAAGCAAAATCAGATTCCAGAAACTAATAAACTGCTATTTTGTTCCGAAAAAAAGTATTTTTACTTTTATTTTTATTTTATTACACACTGAAAGCTTCTGATTTCCATCGAAACCATTTTCTTTCTATGGAGTTTGAGAATTAAGTGATTCGTACTTGGATACATTTGGACTAAGAGTTAGATCCTTACAATGATTGTATGTAAGGTAAATGTCCCAATTACTGTTAGTAACCGTACAATCGTCACTTTAATTAGTTTATTTAATAGCGATTGAATGTACGAAGAGTCGAAGCTAACAAAATTGCAATACTAAATTTGGACTTCAGTTTTACGCAACAACACAGATGGACGTTGCATGTCGCGTTTATATTTAATATTTGAAAATGAATATTATGAGGTGAATGTGTCCCTTGTGCATAAAGAAAGCGATTAATGTACTGTAAGTAGAAAGTATGGAAATTTTTATGGTGCGGTAAAAGCGATGATTTTACGGTTTATCATCTATTTGTTACACAAACTGACGTGCTAATGTATGTAAGGATCATTTCCATTTAAGTGACAACTTATCAAGTGATAATACGAGGGACATTGGACTTTGTTATGTATTTTCCATGAATAAGTAATTAATACGTCGTATTTACCATACAAAGAAATCATCATAAATGAAAGAGATGTTAAGTAATGTTTTTCTCCAAACCGAATCGATTCGTAGGTTAAACAACTTCTAAAATAATTAAATGAAGTTGCGAGATAGGCTTAAAGTAGCAGTAATTGGAACATCTAACGTAATACATTTAATTTAGTGGAATTTCCCATTGCAAGTTTGGACGAGTATAAAAATTCGCCACTTAGCAAGGAGGAGTTGCAACGTGGTTCGCTTTGAACCTCCGCTTTTGCTCCAATAGAATATCCTTTGTCGAAGTATCAGGAGGACGCGATGTTGCTGCAGCATTCCACGAGACTTTTACGCGAAAGGAATCTTCGATCCGATTGTTAAGAAAGGCAAAGGCAACATATTTGTTTGTTGGAGCAGAAAGAAAAGCCGAAGGCTGGCATTCGTAGAAATATGTGGCGTTCTTGTTTGAATATCGATACTTTGTAGTGAGAAACAGGACAGTCGTAGAACCAAATGCAAAATGAGATAATTAGAGGATTAACGAATGGGGCTAAGGAGAAAGGTCAATATAAAGTCAGACATGAAACCAGGAAACTTTAATCTGAAACTTGTCAATCTTTGAATTGCCATAACTTCGTTAGGAAAAATCGTACAATATTCTACTTTAGCTCGTTTTAAAGGGCAAAGCTTCTACTTTTTTCACAACTGAATTGAATTTTCCCGAAGAAGGTTTTATACTTGAATGCGAGACGGAAAATGAAAGATGGTTGTTCTCCATTTTCAAAATTCAGTTTCGCATCCTGCAAATTTAAACGACTCTGCGGTCTTTAATAAATTTTTTTCGGAATTCTCTTTAAACATTGTTTAAAGAGGAATATTTGTCCTTTAAAATGAGCTAAGGTGGAATGTTGTACGATTTTTTTTAACAAACTTACAACAGTTCAAAGATTGGCAATTTTTCCTTCTTTTCATTTTGAGGAAAAGTATCTTCTCAAAAATTTACTGTTGCAAGTTTATACAATTTTTACCGTAAATTAGCGTGCCAGTGATTTTAATTGCATCATTTAACTTCAATTAAGATGATAAGAAACCCATAGCCTTGCAACGATGAAACCACAACATCATTATTTTCGCAAGACACAAAGTAAACATACTTTTACATACTACAAAAGATTCGATTTGAATGTATTTCTTATAAGAAGATAAAATACAGATAAAATCTTGCAACACTGGCACCAGTTAATTATTATTTTTACAAAATACCAAATTATATATTTTCACAAAGTACTACAACTTTAATTTGAATGTATTTCTTACACAAAAGCCATGGTCCACCTATTTTATTAAATTCTTGCATGATTTTAAAGAAAATCAATCACCCACCCTGTCTCAAATATAATTGCACTTATTCTGAAACGCTTTACGAAATTTTTTAGACCAGCTGTAATTTTGATAAAACAAATCCATCGACCCATTTAGTATTCATCGCTTATAGTTACAAATAATACAAAATATTCTGTGCGAAGAAGTCTATCCTATTTAAAATATAATTGCATTTATTCTTGTAATGCTTTACGAAACTTTTTAAACCAGCTATGGTATTAACCCCTTGTCATACCATTTTTTCATTATTAATGCATAGAACTTAAGTAATTCGTTAGCTTTATACAATATTGTACTCGAAGTATTCATACGTTATACGTAATTGTTAATCGGTGATTTCCAATCTTACGAACTGAAACTGAAAATCAAGTTAAACTTCAACTTTGTTGCAAGTAGAGTCGCGTTTTACTGAACGAACACCATACTTCGTGTCACGAGTATGACCCAAGGGGTTAAAATAAAACAAATTCATCGACACATTTAAAGCAACTGCATTATTTACACTTGAGCCTAATGCAAAATATTCGAAGCGAAGAAAAATATCAGATGCTAAAGCAGCGCCTCCGAAGTATCAATCTTGACTTGCACCGCTTCGATTCGTAGAAATACGAATGTGCATAAATATTCGTAGCGCGGTGATCAGTCATCGAAGGCGTGTAATTTGATCGGAATCGTTGAAAGCTGCGTGTGTAGGGAGCGCGTTGATGCGTTGCTCCATTTCCTCTCAGCCGGTTCGAGAAGCTAATTAAAAGTAATCCCCCGCGTTCGCGATGAGCCGTTAATTAAGGGAGGGGAAAAACGCGGAGCGTCGATTATCCCCTCGGGGATTACTAGAGATTTTCTTCCGCCTGTTTCTCCTCGACGTCGCCGCAGTTTCTGCTTCCCTCCATTTCCTTCTGTTCGCTCCGCAGATAAGGGTAAAAATTAACTAAGGAAGATGTGTTTCGCGGGACAACGAGCAAACATTGTTCTCTGCTCGCGTGCAATCTTCCTGCAGAGGGTTCAGACGATGATAATTTGGGGCAACTCGAGTATCATTGTTTCTCGCGTTTGAATTACCAATCTTTTGGAAATCTAAGGCTGGGGTGAAATTATCAGGTATTTGGATTACGAAGGTTTTTTATTTCTATGCCTTTGGATTATGAGAAAGTTTTGCATTTCTATGTCTTTAACACTAGGTTTACGGACATTACGTGCATAATTTGACAGGTTTCCGGATAAATACGTATACTGTGTGGAGCTGTAGAGAGGGGATATGATAGGAAAAAGGAAAGGTGTTCCGCACGGAACAGAATTATTTAAAGCATCGAAAACGTGACCATTGCCACGGTTCGTACTCTCCAACCTTTTTCAAAAAAGGGGTAATTTAGGAAGGAATATTTTTTATGGGCCATCAATCAGCATAGAGGAAAGGAAAAGGGGCACAACTCGTAGCCTGCGTCGCACGTGCAAGGCAGGCCCGGCTTACCCTAACTCCACCGCGACCCTCGGCAGGGGGCCCAAGAAGACGCGGGCCAGAGTAAGTCGCTAGGAAGCTACAAATTGCAAAATACCCCACCACCTACGACGACAACCCGTCAGACTGGGGGACCAATCCAGTGATTGTACATTAACAAATATCCCTGATTGGTCTCTCAGTCGAAGCCACCAGAAAAAGGACCATCCCTCCGATTTTTCCTCGCCGAATCCATGCAAGGAAAAAGTTAGTTAACACGTACAATTCAGGGGAGAAATAGTATCCTCTCTCAAGAATCATAACCACCTCCGGCATTACAGACGTGACACTTAACACGAAACCGTATTTATTAAATATTTAGATCATCACAACAAATTCGTAGTTAAACAAAACTTATTTTCCCTATCTCCTGAAAAGGTCGTAGGGACATACGCGGACAACGGTGTCGATAAAAATCGAAGCGGGGATTTACGACCCCCGCCATACTCGGCTCTCCAGGCATCCGTACGTATCATCGCGGCCGCGTATAACGCAAGAAACAAAGGGTGTTGCGTTTCGTCCTGGGCCTGCTAGTGGACTCATCAGTAAGGCTACCTAGCAGGCCCTGCCTTAGACGTTGGGATATTGGAAGGAAAGTTTATGGCGGTGTATATATTAACGAGGTAGTTGGAGCGAGTACTTTCGAGAAAGCCTCTTTCTTATGTCCCTCTAGTGGTGGGTGCAGGAGAGCCGCCACAACTGCATATAAATATTCATAATTAGAAGCGTGAGGATGAAGAGAATCAATTAGAATACATATTCATACCATTGTATTAATTAAAGTTAACATAAAGTACTGAAAAATAATATTTATGGTCTCTATAATTTTAGGTATGAAATATGAAATGCGTCAACGTGACGAGTTCCGTAAACCTAGTGTTAAATGAGCAATTATATGGACTTTTAAACGTTTGAATTGTGAAGCTTTCCGAAGCTTGTGAAGATTCCTTATACGCTACTTTGCAATTAAATAAAACGAATTCGAGTGGCAGTTATAGGAACAGTGACCGTACGTGGGTCATTTACCATGGCCTGCGACAAGAAATTCTGTTGCGCGTCAAAGTGACCCAGCGTCTTCCTTTTTTACTTAAAGTTCCTCCATTCTTTTCGCCGTTCTTCCACTCGAATCGCGCGTTTCGCGCGAAATCCATGCAAACGAAGGAAGATAGAAGGGAGGAATCTTGATTGGCTGGAAATAAATTAAGCTGCCGCGCAATAATGAGTGGCGGAGGTTGAACTTTGCGCAAAGGTAATTTCCCCGAGTCGCAGCCAAACATGTTTATCAACGCGTTCCCCGGAAGAAAATGTCGTTCGGGTGGCTCGCGGAGTTTCGCAATAGGGGATCGTAAATTACGCCCGTTATCTGTCGCAGCCAGGGGTTGATGAACGCGGCATCGGCCCTTGATTTTAAGGGGGTGGAGAATTTGACTTGCAAATTATCCGTCTTCCTATTTACTTACATTTATCGCTCATAAAAGAAATTATTCTTCCCCCTTATTATTCGCGTACGGAAACCGGAAGCTGATACCATTCGAGGTTTCGGTATTATGCTGGTATAATTGAACCTCCCGTATCTAAATAGCATAATTCATTGCAACGTTCTAATATCGGAATATTCCGTTATAAGTACACAGGGATTATTTATTCATTTGTTAAAGGTTGGGTTCCCCTTACGGAAATAACTTATAATTTGTATACTTCTTAATAAAATATTTACCATAATTAGTGGTATTCTGTATCGTCAGAGATAATGGAAACATTACTTAAGAATTACTAGTTCGATCTTTATTATTCATTGGATAGTATTAGTATTATATAGTATTAGACTAGTATTAGATAGTATTTATTAGAATTAGATCTCTACTATACGAGTAGATACCTATGGTTCTGTTTAACATGATTGAGGTGCAACTCATGGAAATCGTACACAGATCGTATTAATAATTCCTAGGTAACGTTTCTATTATCTCTGAAGATACAGAATGCCATTAATAATGGAAAATATTCTTTAGAAAAGGAAATACCAGTCATAGGCTAAAAGTTATTACACAAAATTTGTCTATTTATGTGTATTTGTACAAAATTTGTTCGTTTACGATTCTCTGTTAAATAAAGTAATTAAAGTGTCCGTGTTATAGGGACACGTCGAAACTATCGTTCGATGGATAAAGTATAACAGATAGGCGATGGTTGTTTCGCGGAATGTTCCGTTCGACGTGCGTTCGATTCATTTGGGTGAAAACAACGCGCGTGCATTTGATGCATCTGCTGTGCCGCTGAATGCGACAAAATTCGTGACAAAAGGTATCGTCTGAATGCTCCTATTTCGCGTAACCAGCCGCATTTGCCGCGCGGGACAATCCCGGAAACCGTGGTCAGGTTTGCGGAAACGCGCCACGGACGTTGCACCTTTTTTTCCACCCACGTTTAATAAAGAGCAAAGTATCCGTAGCCATCGAAATGCCTAACTTTTAGGGAACGCCTTGTTTCCGTGCATACAATAAAATATTTAACTCCATCGCTTAGAACGAGGCTTAAAAATTAAATTTCCAATGCTGTTCTCAGTGTCCAATTGAAGGTAACTTTATTTAAATGCAGAGGAAGAGTAGAGAAGTGCTGGGATTAGATAAAGACTGTTAAAGTTAATATATTTCTAGTTATAAGTAAAGCACAAACTAAGATACATTAATTTAGGTTAAGGAACTGTACGATGTAAAGCAATGCAAACCAAATGTAAGAAGTAACCGAAGTCTATTTTTATGCCATCATATACATATGTATACGTAAGGATAGGGGCCGGAATCACTTAGACAGTTCGTGAAAACAAACACTTTATTATTGTGACACCGCTTCTCTCCGTACTGAAAAAGGAATGTCTGCCCTCGCTCTGTTTCCCTGTCCTTAAAAAACAGAGCGTTCGTTTCTTCTCTTCCTGGGAAAGAGCCCCACGCTGTCCCAAGCTTGGGACTGACTTACGTCACCCTTGCGAGGGGATGGAAGTAGCCAGGTCTCGCACAGCCTCGGCGACAGCCCTCGAGTGTCACGCAGGCTACGAGTGTTGGGACTCTTCTCCTTGAATTATGACAGGGTTGCCAAAGGCAGCCCTGGCCAACGTCATCGTTACTCTTCGACAATCCATTGTCCCAACACTTGTACCTCTAGCTCTTACATATATATATATTTTATTAAAATACTCTTTCATAAAAATAATGCAATTGCATCTCTTGAAATTTGATCCTGTTTCAGCTTCAATGTACCGACGTCTGACTTCCTTTTCATCGACACGAATTTCGGAATGTTTATTTTTCTAAGTGAATTATTTATTATTTATTATCGTCTTCGACTAATAAAGAATTCCAAGTGTTCGAAGACGCCAATGGTGGTTTTAATTACGAGAATTAGTCGACAGAAGTCGTCAATAATTTTAAGTTATTTGTAACTATTCATTATCTAATTTTGATAATCCTATTTTATTTTATTATTCTAGTAGTGTAATCTTATGTCACATTCGGTATACTAAGGGTTATTTTTACCTACAAAATATATTGTCGTTTCTTGCGATTAGATTTCTTTAAACGAGCGTATGCACAATTTTTATAGAGGGGAAATTAAACGATTTCCTCGCAAAGAGGAAAAAATTATAGGAGACAGTGTTCAACAAATCGATCATTAAAAATGTAAGTAAAAATGTGAGTATTAATATTTTGCACTTAAAATTAACTTAAGAAACGACATTACTTATAGGACGAGCTGATAAATAAATCTTAAGTAAAAGAGGGATGAAGGTATTGAAAAAATCTGAACTGAATAGAGTGAGAATGCAGGGAATTTTGGAAATGTTCGATAATAAAGGGAGGCGTGGTATTTTGGAAGAGGCTGCAACCCGTCGTGTTTATGGCAGGGCTAGATTAGTTTCACGACCCGATAAAAGTTCCCTCGAAGCCCTATTTTTAAAGGCGAGTCGAAAGGTACTCGAACTCCTTTGCTTTTAGAAGACACTCCAAGTAACAATCCTTTTCTTTTCTTTCCCCTTGTAGTTTTATGCCGCGTCAACTACAAAATTATTAGCCACGTTAATAGTTTCATTGTGATGTTCTTAAACGATTTGGTTTGCTCAAGAAAATTATTAGCAAGGCCAATAGTTTCATTGTGATATTGTTTTTAAGTGATTTGATTTCCTCGCGAAAATTATTAGCAACGTTAATAGCTTCATTGTGATATTATTTTTAAATGATTTGGTTTGCTCGAGAAAATTATTGGCGACGTTAATAATTTTATTGTGATCCTTTTTCCAATTGTTTTATTGTGATACTGTTTGGCCTATGCAAAATTAGAGACTCCAAGCTTAAAAAGGAGCCTAAATTGATTATCATACACGATATTTCTTCATCAAGTTATAGCAATTTAAAGATTGCTAATTTTTCAATCCCTTAATTTTCTTGATTAGTGTATATTTGTTTCCATTTTTTATGTCGTCTTGCAAATCCCAAAAATTCTACAATAGAGAAAATCTCCATCTAGTAAAGGTTGATCGAAGATCATCGATCAAAATCCTATATAGAAACTTGAAGATTTTATACAACTCCAGGTCAATATTAGCCTTTTTCCGCAAGAGCAAAAGAATAATCTGGTATCTTTAATTTTTGTTCAATATATAATAGTTTTCAATTTTATCTGTCAAATTATTCACCATGTATGCACAATATCCATAGCCAATGAGATCATTAAGTTACGGACCTCGTATTCAAGATTTTATGATTTAGCATGGACCTCCCGATTAATTAAACGTAGCTCTGAATTTGCATGCAAATGATTTTCGAAACAATAGAGAAACTAAACAAATACACATTGCGATCCAATATTAATCAATAGAATGGCCACCGCGAAATTTAATTCTGCTTCAAATTCACGCGTTCCAGTGGCCAAAGTAGTGAAAGGGTTAATTTACCACGGTTAATTGGCGATAGCAAGCGGAGGCTTTGATTAAAGAAAACAGTAGGAAGACGAGGAAGATTGGTCGCGGAGAAAGCTAAACACGCGGACTGGAAATTGGGGTGCGCCGAAAGTAGATTGAACGGCCGGCTAAAAGTGGCTCGGTTCTCTAATTGTCTTTTGGATAAAGGCTTTCGATGTTCGAAACGCTTGGTCCCTCTTATTTTCTTGGCAGAGCGTCAGGAATAAAACACTGCGGATGGTCGTTGCTATTTACCGTCCCGAATTTCTCCCTTTCTTTGCAGCCCTAAAGAATCCACGCAGCTTACGGTATTATTGGTCACGGATCTCCCTTCAGCATAGTCTAGCAGCCATAACCGGGGACCATAAACCGCGGTAAAGCGAGAAATATATTCCGAGGCGTCGTAAATCCTAAGCTGATCTACGAAATCGACGCCTCGATGCTCGCTTAATTGCAAATGAGAAAAGACGCGAATGAAGATAGCCTTTAATATCTAAACGGCTTTGAAAGATTGAAATTAAAGGGTGTCAGCTCCATTTTCTCGTAAGATATGAATTTTTAAGCGTCTTCTAAATGAACGTAACTTTATTAAACAAGACAGAGCTTGGTCCAATGTATTGATAAAATGATGGGAAGAATGGTTAAAATATAATTAGTGGCATTATTCATACTGCTACTTATTCTAGTTATTAATAATGCAATTTTTATTAACGATGAGGAATTTAATGCAGTAGAGGAACAGAAAAATTATCTGATAGAATTCGTTTCCAAGAACCATGAAAATTTATTATGAATAAAGTCTATAAAGTTACTCAATATTATGTATAACATTACACAATAATATGAATAACATTATGATGTTATATCACTGCTGAATGTATTCCAAACGTTTATAACTGGCTACTTTATATTGGAGCTACGGATTGATAAATTTCAACAACATATTACAACCGTATAATTAATTCTGCGTCTCTCGAATATATCGTAAAGCACTCGTCTGTGTTTACGAATCAATTCAAAGAAATCTCGAGTTATAAAGCTTAGAACAGTTTTGCTCTATCATTGCGGTCAGCGATCGCTCGACCGATCAAATGACTTCTCTTTGAGAGTGGCCGCTAACTGTTTCCAAAGCAGGTGGAAATTCGATCTGCAAGTTGTCGCCGATCTTGCGGAACAATTAATCTCGGTTGGCTTACCTTCGGGTTGATGCGGACTGTAGATGTTCAGGTAGAGGCAGTCTTCGCTTTGGTTCTTCAGATACGGTAACAGCTTCTCCAAGTACTCGTATCTGGCCGGTTTCACCTCGTCCCGTAGTTTCGGCATCACTTGAGGGCACACCGGCGCGAATTCCTGGCAATGTCGTACGCCTCGCCATGGTTCCGGCGATCTTGGCGGAGAAAACCTGAACGATCCCACTGGAGGCTCCGCGTAAGGCACTCCTGGAACATTTAGTGGTGGGATACGTTGATCGTTAACTTGCTTAGTGGATCTTTTACCAAGTTTAAATTGATTGGAGTGGATAGAAGCGAGTTTTCGAGAGTTCTAAGAAACCTCAGACGGAGAATGGTTGAAAGACCTTATTTAGGACGATTCTATGGAGTTGCATGTGTAATTGGAAAGAATTTAGCTGCGAGACTTGTAGTAATAATAGTTATTTGTTAGAGTTAATGGAAGTACATGTATTAGTATATAAAGGCATTTTAGGTAATATACAGCGAAATGAGATTAAGAATAAGAAGTAACAATAGTGAATTAAGTAGCACAAAGATTAAACAATAGTAAGAAAGTTAAGCAAGTAATATTTATCGCTAACAAAGTAATTTAAATTTGATGTGCAGATTTAGCAATTCATGCTTAAGTATTCGTACTTAAAGAATCAACTTCAAACATTTAAACTTGGAAATTCATGTTCAGTCATTCAATTTGAAAAATTCGATGTCACGTATTCTTATTTGGACATTTCAATTTGAACATTCAATGTAAAGTACGTAGATTTAAATATCCACATTTAAAAATTCTAGTCAGAAGATACAAGTACAGAAATTCAAACTAAAAATATTCGTACCTAAAAATTCAACTTAAAACATTCAAATTTAAACAGCCGAATAATTTGTACCGATGGTAAAATCTAATTCAAACTTTACGTTTAATTTTGTCCTAAAAGTCTATCTATTGTTAAAACAAAAATTGCTCACAATAATCACACGATTTGTACTTAATACGATATGAAGACGGTGCAAATGAAACTAACGTTAGCATACATAAGTAATAAAATAATAGTAGAACAAAGGGTTAAGAACTTCTTCCAAAGAGCCGTGAGCTTGGTAAAACATTTATGAGCATGGTTACAGATTGAATCCATGAGGAGGAAAATTTTTATAGGAAGCTAAGGAAGCGGCGGCGCGTTGCAGCTGATTTCTGGGTCGAATCGTCGCGGGTAGGCAATCACCGTAAAGTTTTAGTGCGCCGCGAGCAGATCGATTAAATTGATCGCGGTGGTCCTATGTTCGCCGTGTTAACACGTTGCAGAATGGCGGCAAGGATCACGGCCGATCCGTTTTATCCCATTCCAGGGTAAATTGGATTCCGCAGCCAGCGGCTTTGCTACGTAAAATATTAAAGCTGCAGGTTGGCCAAGTACAAATCGAAAAGCTTCATTGCGAACGTCTCGGATTAAGTTTGGTAACAGGCTCATCTCGTACAGAGATTTCGTGGACCTTCGAAACGTTAGGTGCACCTACTATATTTATTGTTACGTACGGTCAGTGTCCCTATAATTGTCACTTGAATTCGTTTGATTAATAGCAAAGTACTATGTACGAAGAATCGTGTATAAACAAATTTTTATACTAAATTTGGACATCGGTTTTATGTAACAGCACGTAGATACTGCACGTTTGTTTGCACTTGATATTTGAAGCTAAATATTAGGAGGTAAATATGCTGTTGAACGTTAAAACGTGACCAATGTAATTATAAAATATGGGACGTGTCGATACGTTCACTATACATCTTATATCTGTTACACAAACTGACGTGCTAATATATGTAAAACGTGTTTCCACTTAAATGAGAACTTTTCAAGTGACAGTACGAAGGACATTGGACTTTGTTGTATATTTTCAATGAATTAGTACGTAATACATCGTATTTAACGTACAAAAAAGTCATCATAAATAAACGAGATGTTAGCCAATGTTGTGCTCCAAGCTGGAACGGTTTTTAGGTGAAATAATTTCCAGAATAGTTGAATAAAGTTACGGGGTAAGCTTAGAGTGGCGGCAATTGGTACATCTAAACTGAAAGCCGCGTTCTCAAACTGCTCGCGACTGAAATTTGTATTTTAATTGATAAGGGAAAGCTTGTAGGTTTGAATTTACTTTGGCGTGCGAGCGCGTCTGCACATTCATTCATTAACTTCGTGTTTGCCCTTTAATACTCGAGTTCCATCAGCTAATTAAGATTGTTCTTACAGTTCTGAAGTAGCCTCGTGTGTCGAAACTTCGCGTAATAACTTTGCGTAGCATCGAAGCCGCTCAATGGGGGTATTAAAATTGAACCTGTCGACCTCAGAGACTGATTAAAAATTCACGATAGAACGATGAGTATTTAGAAAAATTCCAAATATATTTTTGTATATTTGTATATTTGCAAAACTGGTTGGAAATTGCCAAAGATTTTAATATTGCTCGTAAATCTATTTTACCAATTTTCAACTGTTTATTTACCTATTTGTTTACCATGATTAACAGCCAATAAGTCTCCTTGGTTTACACTATAATTAAATGCGGTTGGATAATATTTTCATCAAGCAACCTACATCTATAAAAGTTGCAAACGAACCAAAAAAGTCAACCGATTTTTATAGATAATTTACTAACGAATAACGAAAAAGGACTTGGATTACTCGGATTCTCAAGTACAGTAATTGAACTGTATCGGAAACTCGTCATAAACTAGTAGCCAACCCAGTCATCTAACAATACGATGAAACAATACTTAATTCCTGTACTGTAGCCAATCATACACGTACAGAAGTGAAAATCAAAGAGCGAAATTAAATCGAGAAAGCGGTTAATCTTTATTTCCCTAACATACCGTAACAATTATTTCGAAGCTAACGAAGAGGTCCGTGAAGTCGAAAAGTTCCACGTGCACGTAACAAGAAGACAATCGTTGAACTTAGGAGGCTCCACAAACCTTCACCTATGCCGAATTTATCGCAGCCTTGCGCCGCGCCGTTCCTCCTGCAAAGCGGAACCGCTTGCAAGCGCGGAAACGCTTAGAGAAACCGAGTTGGCCGTTGCCAAGGAATGTCAGGAGGCTCTCGGGGAACTCGGGAAAGTAGCCTCTCGGTTTTGCTTTGCCAGCGAGCGTGCACACGCGACCAGCCAACCACCATAGGCGGGGAGTCAATTCCCGAAATAGGCTGCGCGCTTCTCGTTTTGGAACCTTTGACGTATCGGGATCCTCCGAGCACGGGATACACGCTGGCTAATGCCGCGCATCTGAACACCGGAGAGTGAGGGAGAGAGAGAGAGAGAAAGAGAGAGAAGGGAAGCTGATGCAGCTGCGAAACTTTCGCTAGCTGACCGAAGTTCGCCGTATCGGCAGCCCGGGAACTGGAAATCGCGCGCGCCGGTCTCTCTGTGCGCGCTTTCGTTCCTCCGTCGTCTGGCTTCGATCCGCCCGCGTGATTGGGCCCCGCGAAACTTCCTAACTTCCTACATGCCACGCTAAACGATGATTGTGAACCGATTTCAATAGCCCTGATTGACTCTTCGCCTGATCAACCATCCCACCCTTATTTTTCCGCCTTCCTAAGTTTCGTGAGTAAGCTTCGGATATCGATTGGAAACGAGGATTACAAGGGCGAGGATATCGCTGTTGTTTGTTGATAAATTTTGTTGCGAGAATACGATAATTTATATTTCATTGTTATTCAATGATAGGTTTCGATTCGATGACAACGTAATGGGGTACTTTTGGGGAATTGAATAATTAAATGTACGTGTTGCTAAATTTTTAATCTTCGTTGATTCTATATTACTCTGCAGGAAAATGAAATCATTAGATGCATAGCAGCGTGCGATTTATTGTAGATTGGAGTAGTGTAGAAGGTAGGAAATGTGATGTAATTTGTAGGAAATATTAGTATGATTAGGTACATTTCAATATTACATGAGAAAGGTAACATGTTATAGATAAACATTGATTTGTGAAAGTTTAAGTATCTTCAATAGATTCGCCAACGAATGCTAAAGTAAAAATGGTAGCCCATATTTAGATCATCTTTTATATATTTGTCATAAATAGACGGCGAATTTTTATACAAATTCATATCTTCGTAAATAAGCCTGAAGATGTAGCATTTAAATTGAGGATTGCTTCACCCTTCAAATAAGTATCATAACTTCTACCATACTTTGGCTATTTCGTTAAGATTATACATTACCTTTTTAACCCTTTAAGTTTGCAATAGATGCATAAAAATCCTCACTCTAACGATAAGTAATACGTTTCTTTCTCATATATTTTGCCCGATAATAACTACAGAAATATTATTCGCAAGAACTCTGTAGCCATTAAATTAATTCACTTAAATATTCCACAACATCCAACGAATATTCATGCAAGAAAATATTTGCAATAGCAAAATAAACGTCTAAACTTACCGAGGAAAACGTCGACCGGCTGAAGATCGTGGTTGGTCCTCGGTTGCACCACGACGCCACGCAAACGACCTTGTCTCACGCGGACTTCTCTGGTCACGCGTTCAGGAGGATCGTGAAACCTGGAGTGGTAGCCGTATTGTGGTCTGGCTTCGTAGAAATCGCGGTGTTCCGTGAGGATCTGGGTGCAGGCCAGCAGCACTAGACCCACCAACTCCAGTCGCAGCATCCTCGACATTTGTTCGATCGTAGCCGGAAAGCGTGGCAATGAATTTCTCTCTCTCCCTCTCTCTCTCTCCCTCTCTTTCGCCGCAACCTTTGGCTCCAGTCACGACGCCGTTTGGAAATCGGTAAAAATAATTTTTCAACCTTCCTGCTTCTTCCGTTCTTGCAACGGACGTGAGGGGAAGCCGTTGATTAACCGAGGAACAAAACTTTCACGATACTTTGGGCTACTGGGTTTAAAGGTGTGCCAATATCGGTACGAGTCGGATTTGGTAGCACGCGCGGCGTCACATTTTCGACGTTCGTGTTGACGATTGTCCATACTCTTGTCACATTTTTCGTTGCCTACTTTCACGCGTTTGACACTGGAACTATTACGCGATTAAAGTGTACTTGTTTGCATCAAAGGATGGAATTAAACGTCTTGGGATAACGTAGAATGATTGTGTTTAAATATTTTAGGCGACAATGTTTTTGATACTAACAATAAGAGTGACACGATGGTCATATGTTAAAATTTGTTAAAATGGTGGATTAAATTAATTTTAATTGGCAACGGTGACGCGTTTAACACGCAGTTTAATTATGAGAGACTCGGGTAAGTTGTTCGATATAGTATTGCAGCAACAACAAGTTTCATTTGATTCTTGGAGAATCTCGATTATTCTGTGTGGAAATAAATGGCGAATGAGAATCGCCTCTCGAGTGCAAGTGGTTAAAAATACCTTACATTACAGATGAGATTAAATAAAGAGGCATCATTTATCAAAATAAACTAGTCAATCCCCAAAATACCCCATTTTAACCATTACTCCAACTACGAAACATTAAACTCATGCTATTTGCCTCAAATCTCGGCACTGCTATAATGTTACACAATTTTTAGAAGAAGTTACAGATAGTAACTTTACCCAATTTTTAGATGAAGTAACAAATAGCAACTTTACCCAATTTTTAGATGAAGTAACAAATAGTAACGTTACCCAATTTTTAGATGAATTAACAAATAGTAACTTCACCCAATTTTTAGAAGAAGTAACAAATAGTAACTTCGCCCAATTTTTAAAAGATGTTGCAAGTAGTAACTTTACCCAATTTTTAGATGAAGTAACAAATAGTAACATTACCCAATTTTTAGATGAAGTAAGAAATAGTAACTTTACCGAATTTTTAGAAGAAGTAACGAATAGTAACAGTAGTTCCAATATTAACGCGATCCACCGAATTGCAACTAACGAATAAAACACTTTAATGGAAATTTTAATGCCGGTAAAACACTGTAAGGTAAAGCACTGTGAAGAAACACCGATTGCGACACTGCACTGATAACGCGTCAAGAAATAAAGTACAGATTAGGCAGTTTCACTGGTTCGAAGCGACTAACGCTTTCCCTTTTGGCGGCGCGGCGGCTTTAAATATAGTTGACAGCAAGCTTGGAAGGAAGTTTCGGTTTCGTGGGTCTGCGTGGTCGGTTGACGACACGAACGCCGATTACAAGGCAAGAAAAGGCACTCCACGGTGTCCTCCAGCGGGATATTCTTGGGTCAAACGAGGGTGAACGCACGTAACGCGGCGGGGAGGTAAGGGAGAATCGGAGAGTCGCTCTATTTTCGCTGCAAATAGAACGCTACTGCTGTTGGTAAACTTCGCGCACGTTCGCGTTTCGCGTCAGAACTCCGCGATTCCCTTCCACTTTCTTTCAAAGATTTTCTTTAGCCGATGATTTATGGAGTTGTCGTTTTAAGCTAGGATGCGTGATGCATGTCGAAACTCTCTTTGCAGCGATACCAGGTTGAGAGGAAAGATGCGAGGAGAATTGAAGAGTTCGTATGCGAGAGATAAAAGATAAGTCTTGGAAAAAGTAGCAGCCACAGCGATGAGGTGCGCAACGTGGTAATTTAATTCAATATAGTAAGGTAATCATTTGGAAATGGAATTACAATGTTCCAATAAATAATCTTCGATAAATTCATCAAACAAAGGGTTGAACATAGAGGCATTAAATTAATTTGTGCGCCGAATATTTTTATTTAGAAGAAAGATTCTTGGTGCTAACAAATGAACCAAAAGTTGCTATAATAATAATAATATCTATTAAACGATGTCCTATAATTTCACTTTAATTGATAAACTACTTCGAAGAATCGCATGTTTCCAAAACATTTTTCAACAAATAAAAATTATGCAGCAATCTAATATAAATCTTGCTGGCAACTATTGTAATCACAGTAGCATAAATCTCTTCGCCAATAATATTAATATTCATAAATCTCAATTGTACAAGTATTCAGCTGATTAGCGTATAGTCGTTTTAAGCTTTACATCGTTTTCTTTCATTCATTTTATTTTCCGTATATCGGTGCTCGTAGTCGATCTTCTTTACTATATTCTTTCCTTCTTCGAAACGAGCCTCGTTACTAAATAAATAACCAAAAAAGATCTCTTAAAAGGTTGTCAGAAATAATGTAAACTGTGTTTTCGACGGCGCGTTTTAGTCGCCGCTGCTTAACAAATTACCGTGGCAATCACAGGAGCGAAAGAAAAAGAGGAGCAGGTTCGCAACGATGGACTGGCAAAATGAAATTGAGAGAGGAGGAGAATATAAGGCCGGGGTTTCAATTTACTCCATTCACCGAGGGGCTAACAAAGCCGGCGCGGAAAGAGAGCGCGCGAATGATTTGCACGCGCTGTGAAAATCATTCTGGGAAATTTACGGGAAAAAACGCGGCACGCGCGGCTCTGCAAACCGGATTACGGGGCCGGGGCGTGAAATAAAACCGGGGGACAGCTTTAACGCGCGTTTAAAAGCGGTCAATAGCGTTAAATTATGAATACCCGGTAATTTGCATCGTGGCTGATCGCCCACCGAATAACACGCCCCTTTTTTCCACCATTCTACGCCTCCCCTTCTACTACCCCTCTCTTTTTTAGTTTTTTTCCAAAAACCAACCTACCAACCGCGCCACCAAGTTTCACGCGACTACGTGACGCGTTTACTGACGTTTCTAACACGATTTGCAGAGGCACGGTGCAAGCGATTTCTCGTAGCCGAAGAGAGGAAGAAGATCGTGCGGAGATCGAATTCAGTTCAGAGGGGCGAAAACACCTGAATTCGCGCGAAAGTTTCCCGATGAGAAAGCTTCCGCCGCCATTAGCCGAGCAGTTTGCCGCGCGGCCCATCAACCATACTTCGATCCTCGCGCTGATTCTTTCGCGTTACGAAACTTTCCAGCCAGAGGAGATCTTGCGTTGGGATGTTTGCCGGGAGTGATTAGAGGTGCTTAAGCGAAAGCAAACGTTGCTTTCCTAGAGGATGTTGAACTTTTGGCTGCCCTTGCGGACCGCGGATATTCTTGGACCGCGTTGTAGTTATTCTACTTGATGCACGGCTTTCCGCGATGTTCCTTTGCGAGGCAGAAACGACTAATCCACTCAGGAGCAATGGAAAACACCGATGGATATCGTAGCGTTCACTCGAATTTATATTTTGGCACTGCAAGATTTGATACTGGTTCGAGCTTTACCTGATTAAGGCGAAAATTGTAAAACGCGCACTGAAAATTGGGACGAAGATTAAGGGGAAAAATGAAGCTATTGGGATGATGTTGTCAGAGGAAAACGTGGAGCAAACGTCGCTGCGTAGATTTTAGGCGTGGATTTAGCCGCGATGGAACTCGCGAGTGGACTGAGTTCGTGAGTGCTAAAATTAAATCGAGAACGCGTTGAAGAGGAAGCGCCGCCGGGCGGCTGGCTTACAAGATGAAACTTTTATTTTTGGGCGATCGGCTGTTGCGAACTTTCCTCTTCTGGATTCGACAACAGGCGCGCAAAACTTAGAGTAGAAATGTGACTATTGGTTATCGATGAATTATCGATAGCTTAACGATATATCGGAGAAAGGCGTGCAGAAACAAATTATTTAAAAGTCTAATACTACAGTAATTATATGATGATGAGCTCATACAATGAAACCTAATATTGCATTAATTATATCTAAATTACCTACAATTTCTTTTTTACCTCTTTCAGTTATAATAAGCTGAGAAATTGTATCGAATCCTGGTGAAATAAGAAACAAATCAAAATACATGATATAAAACTGGCGGCAAATGATTCTATTTTGATTATTACCAATCACGTAGAATAACTGAGGGATAATTTGTTTATGTTCGGTGACTCGTAGAAAAATGGGAAACTAAGGCAAACTGTACAAAAATCTAGAATATAAAGATACGTGTAATTAAAACTTGTTATTCGATGAACATATTTCAAACTACATATATATATGTAGACTATTGATATATCGATATATCGAATTATCGATAACATTCGCATATAATGGATATGTGTATTATACGTGGATAGAGAATTTTCGCTAAATTTCTCCTGGCAGTGTGTAAAATTTGATCCGCGATCGCGAAGGCAAACACAGATTCTTTGATCAAATTTGATCAATTTAATTTAGCTCAAGCGAGTAGGAAGATTTGGAATCCTAATGGAATTAGCATACACAGAGAATTGTATGCATTAAATGGAACGCTGACTAACTGGGACCTGGTCTAATTGAAGTACCCCGCCAAAGTCAAGCTTACGAATGATGAATTAGGGGAAATCCCTCGGCATCGCGAGACTGCACTTTAAGTATTTTTACCGCAACTCCGGCTGAGGTCGATGAAATTGAAATTTTAAAAAAGTGATTCCCAGTACGAAGGGGATCTGACTTAACTCGTTGCGCTCGAGGTAAAAGGGATGTTTCTGGTAGAGCAAATTTTACAATTCTTGTTGTAAGTTAAGGAAAATATTGCGTTTTGTAAGAGTAAAATAACCTACGTAAGCTAAATGAATTCGTTTATAAAGGAATAATAAAGGAATCATAAAGGAATAATAAAGAGATAATAAATCAATAGTAAAGGAATAATAAAGAAATAACAAAGGGATTTCATCTGGTTTAAATAAATAAATAAAATAAAATATGTAATAATGGGAACAAGAAACAATTTTGATCGCTACTAAGGAATCTTCCCCTAATCGTTGAAAAATTAATCCTTTAACACACGAATTCTTGAGTATCATAGGCTCGCATATTCTGTGTTTCTTTGCACTATGATTAACAATATTACTTCGATCCTATTTTAATTAGATATATATTAGCATTCATTTTATTATTTATTTATTTATTTACGGGCGAGATACCCTTTAGTTTACATAAATAGATTAGCAAGTATACATAAGTAATATTACTAAAATACTAAATGTAGGATGACAAAGCGGAAGAGATCGCATTCCGTTAAATGCACATTGTATAAAACATAATATACAATATCTTTAAATTATAAATCTTGCGCAATGAAATCTAGTCACTTTTCGCTAATAAACCAAAGAACAATTTGAGCGTTAAAGAGTTAAATTGTCATCTTACGGTTGGATAGCGATACTGTCCAACCGGAAGCTATTTACACGCGATTCTTCTACACACGAAGAGACTCGGGAAGGCGGAGAAATCGATAGCTCGATAAATATCGAAGCGTGACGACCCCGAGCGGAGGCAGATTAGAAAAGTTCGCCAGTGAATTACTTTGCACGTAGACTGAGCCACTGTTCCCCTATGTAACGACGTGTTAAAGCAACGATAAGAAGGCTTTGAGAGGCGTACTCGAGGCACGAGGCGTTCCCCGATGAGTGTCTCCTCTTCAGGAACATCTCATTCACGTTAATGAACTTACTTCCTGAGTCGGGGAGGCGCAAGATCAACCCAAGTGCGCGGGCCCTTCAACGAACAAAGCTTCGAATTTTACCGAACAGCTTTTAAAACTTTGCCTATCTCCAAACCATTGATTGCTTTTCATTGCCGCCCTTTATTGGGCAAAGGTATCTTTGATATAGTTACTCGATTGTAACGTGCAGCGATTCACGGGATTATTTATAGGATTGGTTAAAGTAATTAACTTTAGAATATTGTTGTAGGATTATTCGAAGTAAATTATATATATTATTATAGGATCGTTTAAAATAAATTATATACAATATTATAGGATTATTTAAAATAATTCGTATACATTATCATAGGATTGTGGCGGCTCTCCTGCACCCACCACTAGAGGGACATACGGAATGGGACTTTCTCGAAAGCACTCGCTCCAACTACCTCGTCCATATATTGTATATACCGCCTTTAACCTTCCTTCCAATATCCCAGTGTCTAAGGCAGGGCCTGCTAGGTAGCCTTACTGATGAGTCCACTAGCACGCCCAGGACGAAATGCAACACCCTTCCCTTTTCCCATTCTATCCCCTCTCCACAGCACCACAGGATTATTTAAAATAAATTACATTGGTACATCGTTATAGGATGGTTTGAAATAAGTTATATATAATATCGTAGTATTGTTCTTGCGTTGCACAACAATAATGAAGGTGTCTAAGTTCTACTTCAATAATTGAACATTATCAAACTACTATAATATAATAGTAGTTAAGGGTTACTAAACTACTTTTGTTAATAAGTAGGTGAAAATTTATTAAGCACTGTCGAACCCCAAATATCGCAAATAATTAATAACCAGGCGAAAATTCATTAGGTACATTTATAAGTGGCGTGAAACTTAATTTAGCTTAGCTTGATTACTTTATACTTATATACTTATATTTAATGTATTTGTACTCAAATAGCAAACATGATACACTGATGTAAGCGCAAATACTTTTCGTAATCACTGTAGTTTACTGTATATTTTAAACACAGAGGCCAACTTCTTGTTTCCATAATCACGGAAAGACAGTTCTTGCAGTTATAAATAGTTATTAACCGTTCCGCAGCGGTATTAATTCGTAAATGGAAAATGTATGGTCGGGTTGTTTCGTAAGGTTGCATTCAGGATGGAGATTAAATCGAAGCAATCTGTGTCGGGCTAGCGATACTTCCGCAGCTTCGTCGAACGCTGCTATATAAGAGAACGCATTGTTTTCCGAGTTATCGATAAGAGAAAACGAGGCAGCAGAAGATGAAGATAAATAACTTGAAGCGTGCAAACAGTCCACTAGCGATACATTCTGATCCCGGGGGAATTGAGCCATCTAGCAAGATGGCTGACTCATTCCTCATCCAGTTTCTTTCCTATATAACCATGGAAAAACAAATTCGTTTAGCACTTTAATTGCGTCCACCTCGAGTTCGTGCAACCTTCTTATCTATCTTTTTTCCTCGATCGTACAAGTGGTTCACGCATGCTTGAAAAGGTTCAACATAAATTACTCGTGTCTGTCAATCATTTAAGAACTCCTATGGTTGTTATTGACCATGATTATTCAATAATACAAGTTAAACTAAACTTGTGACCGCTGGAGCATCGCAGTGTCAAAGCTGATCTGACAAATCTGATAAATCTCTTCGATAAATTTAACTATACCTAGAAAAAACTTTAAGAAAGCATTACAGCTTTATACGCCAGGAGTTTCATTCTTCGTTACATGATTCGAATAAGTGCGTTAACCGTATACACATAAAATATATTTTATAGGAGACTCGTCAAATTATATTACTAATGTCTATAAATCTAGTATCAAGAAAACTGCAACTACGTAATTTTTCACGTCCACTAAATGGAACCGAACCCGCTAATAAACCAAATTCAAATTCAACATCTAATTGAAGTAGATGATAAACCAGTGCACGTCACCCATGTTTCCCCTTGCAATATTAATCATCCGCTCATTAAACAAGCTTCCCGGTTGCAAGTTTGCCAGGTTCAATATTCATCAGCTTTTACCGGGATCGAGTTTAAAAAATTCACCGAGCAAAGGCCGCGGGGGTTCCTTTAAACAGCCGCTAATTCAAGTTATAATCTCGCCGGCCAGCTTTCTCGACCACTTCAAAATCGAGTTACATTTTTCAAGAGGGCGCGCTCTCCCGTAAGTGCAGCGATGCAAGAAAGCTCGATTGGCGGCAGGAATAAATATTTCACGCCCCCTTCTTCAAAGCGAAATTACCATCGCCGGGATCTCCTCGTTGCGGCTGTGTTCTGCCCCTTTGAAGGACAGCAATCTTTGAGCTTGTTTACCAGTCGGCTAAGGGCGCCGACGTAAATGGGGAACGAAGTTAAATGAGTCTCGTTTGCACCGTCGAAGCTCGAGAGTTTGACCGGAACTCGAATGTAAAAGGCGGCGCTGAAATCGTCGTTGCTTTCAGAAAAAAGAAAACGAAACGCACCTCTGCGAGGATTGCGAGGGGCGCAAAGTGCAAAGAAAATTGAACCGTATGAACGAAGAAAGGGATGCCAAGAGTTGAATTAAACCCTTGACTTATAACGACGTTATTTTTTATTTTCCTCGTGTAGATAAATCAAATATATTAAAGATTGGACAGAGGAGTCGAAGAAGAATATGAATGGTGTTTGAAGTTGGTTGAGAGAGAAAATAAATCGCAAGCTTTAGAGGGTTTATCATTATGATTATTTGTGAAGCAGACGCGTTCTTATTTTGCTAAAATATTTCTTGATAAGAAGCAAGTAAAGTAAGTGAATTCTTTAAAATACTACGCATATATTTAATTAAAATAATTTTACATAATTAGGTACATTTTTCCGAGCAATTAACTAGGTTGGTTATTATATATTTGTAAAAACCACCAATTTTCGGGTTGTTAAATCTTCCTCCTGACTATTTCTCCAATGAAAAAAATGATTAATCTTCAATTTTACGAATCAATGTTCAATTAGGTATTTCGTTATTTATATAATCTTCTTCAAATTACAGTTACAATGGTTTCCATAATATATTCGCTGAATTTGTACTTCCATAAAGAATATGAAAGAGTATAAAAGAATATAATATTATAATATAAAAGAATATAAATTAGCTTAAATGTTGCAATTATTCTTGATGTTACATACTGAAGCTTCTACAATCTTATTATAATACATACATATCTATAATACATCCAATTTCTTCTTGTTCAATGTGGTTCATTACAATTAACCACGTTATAAAACCAATACAATAGAATCCATTTATTAATTTCAAACTTCAAAGGAACGACATTTCATTCACTCCAACCTAATATATAAAACTTGTCTGGTTTCAAAATTAATCGTATACTTTGCACACACATATACACTAAAAAAAAAGAGAATAATTCGAATTTCGCGAAGCAAAGTACTCGACGATATTAATCTTCCCCTTACAGAGTCCCAATACATCAACCTTGAATCCAGTTTACTTCACCCTCTCTCCAGGTATTCGAAACTCCGACACAGCTGAAAAAAAAAGAAACGCAGGTCTGGGTTAGAAGTCGTGGTGCCCTCGAAGTTCGCCCAACGAGACGAAATCCTTTTGCTCCACTCCCTTGAAGTATCGATTTCCTTTTTCTCGTCGATATCCAGGGGACGAATTAATCACGGGCGAAAAGTCCAAGGGGGTCGTCCGTCGCTGGCCCCGATGTATCGTAGATACGACTGAGATTTCGCGGAAAGGAGAGACACAGAAGACGTTTCGAAGGACTCTTTGGAGAAGAGGGGATGAAAGCCGTCGGAGTGTGACGCAGAGAATTCGTGCCCAGACTGTGGAGCATTCAAATCCGACGAATCGATTGCCGATCTTGACAAGCAACGCCAGTTTCTTAGGCCGATGGAGCCAAAGGGTGGGGGATGGAATGGGAGACCTTTGGGTGCTCGAACTTCGAGCGTGTTATACTTTACCCACTTTGCAACCCTCCGCGCATCGATAACCATTGCCTTCTTCGGGTCAAACCATCGTTTCTCCGCGTGAGAAACGCGATTCACTCTTATTCACCCTTCGCTAGATTTTTCTTCAGCTTTTTCGGTGCACGGTAGATCTTCGATCATCGGAACACCGATTAATAGAATGATGGATTATACGACTCGTGGTTATTGGTAAATTTGATTATGGGAAGATTGATTAACGAAACATTCGATTATTAGAAGAGTACTGTCGAGCAAGTAATAAAGAGAAGACTGATTAACTCTTTGACTGTGAAAAGTATATACATTCGGCAGATTTTATTCGTAACAATATTTGAAGATTAGGTAAAAGATTCTGCGGAACTGTTCAAACTAATGAACGACAAGTAATCGTTCCAATAAACGTTATACAAAATCTTATTTAATCAAATAAAACACTTTCATTGTTCTGTGTCGCTTTTAAACGTTTCTTAAACATCGCTGCAAATTTTTTGAACAATCCAATATACCAGTACAACCAAAATTAGTATGCAATGGATACTCTACTATGTTTACTACGTTCGGATATTTAAGTTGATTTGTTTTACTGCAACGAGTCGCTGGCAAATTTAATATATATCTTCTAGCAACGTTGCAGCTCAGGCACTCGACCCTCTAGTATCTTTAATCCTTAAGCGATTTTAAAACAGCGAAGCAGATGATACGGAATTTCATCAGCGAGAATGGCGTGCGTGGCTGTGGAATTTCATTTAAATTTCATTTAAATCCGGCGTATCGCGTTCGAGATAAAGAATGTAATCTGTCCGTAATATCGAAAGTTACACGGATCCTCCGACGTTAATATCCACCTTTGGGAAGGAAGTGGATTATACCAATTAAAATATTGTACCATCCCAGCCTTCAAACGATGCTTCATAGACTGTCGACTGACAGATTCTTTCCGTACTTTAAAGGAAAATATAAGATAGGCCTTATTTTAGACGTGCCTTTGCTTCTATTTACCCGGCAACTTTATTAACCCCTAGATTACACGACGTTGTGAATTACGTTATTACGAAATTTTCGTAAAATTTACTATGCTAAGGAAACCCCGTGTAACTCGAAGAGATAGTATTTTTTATTGACGTGTTGGTACATATTTTTGGAACGATTACACTTTAGAAGAAGCACAGCTTAAAAAATAATTGAGACAATTAAGAAACTCAGTCCGGAGAAACGTTAAAATTATATAACATTAAGGACAATTTAGTATTTTGTATTTAATAATTTTACTCGTCACATAAATATAAACCACTAGTTTTAAATTGTACTAAGTTATACTGGTAGTAAATTCAATGCGAGTACTAAATATGATAGTTAATACTAGGTTTAAGGCACGCATCAATTAAACCAACTTAAAGTAACACAAATCGCACGTATTATCTTTTAGCAATTTATGTTGGCTTCGATTGATGCAATAATACGAATACGTATAAAAATTTGTTCCCCTCTCTTCGACTTTTTAACCACGTGTATTTATGTACAATGTAGTTATGTTTTAGGAAACCTGTAAAATTACACAGGTAATTTCCGTAAAATACGGTGACGCAACCCTAAATGAATTTCAAGTAGTTACTGCCGCTATTTCTTGCCGCGTGTTATGAACTTCGATAGATACACTGTAAAGTCTCACATTCAGCTTCGTACAAACGATTTCGCAAACACAGAGGGAACGCAAATGGTAGCCGGCCATTAAAGCAGATCCGATTCGAGCGGCGAACCAGCCAAAAACCCGCAACTGATGGGATTTCAAGGTCCGTGCGATCCGAGGCACAACAGGCGTGCACCAGGTAATCGTGTTTCATCTAGCCAATCGCTGTTGAACCAACGGAACGATAGGATCGAGCTAGTTGAATTTTGAGGCTGATTGAAGCTCGTCCATTGCGGAATCATTGCAAGTCTTATTGCGCGTGTAAACATACGTTTCTTCCCCTATCTTTAAACCCTTATTCTGTAATATCGAGTGCAACTCGGCATGCAAATTAGGTGGAGATACGATAACAGGTTTTGCACTCCAAATTCACCTTTCTGCAGATTATTAGATGTTACAGTCTACTTCTTGTAGATAAAATTCACCCTCTTGTAGATCAATCGATCCTTGTGCAATTATATACTTTTATACGCGCTGCTAACTGATGTCTTTTATACCTCTTTATATGCCGACAAAATTGTAACGATACAAAGTATTTTATTAGTCCCATACTTCATGTAATAATGAAGAATCTTTTCATTTTAAAGTCCCCTACCGACATAGGGTTAAAAGGTTAAATCCTCCAATACTTCGAACGTCGAAAGATTAATTATCCTCCTCTCACACACGTTGAAAATGAGACGAATAAATACAGAGTAGTTTTAGTGGAAATATCTACGTCGGCAAAGAACGCAGACGTTGACTCTCAAAGAAGAGGAAGCAGGGAAAAAAGATGGGATGGGGGTTGTTCTCAAGGGATTTTTCATGGATTAGCTGGACCCCGTTTTCCGCCACGTCCACGTTTTTCTACGTGGCAACTATGGTTTCAGCATACCGGATATATACGTGTACGCTATTCAAGGTACACCCGGAAACTGGCTGTTCTTATTCCACCTTGGTGCCGCTTCGCCGCGGATAATCCCCAGAACGTTTTACAGGTGTTACATTATTTTCTGTCGCCTAGCGAAATGGGCTCTTCCGCCAGACCCGACGACTGTTCATTCCTTATATCCTTTTTTCCTTCATTTCCGCTTGCTACTTTTTTACAGAGACGCCGGTAAACTTCATTAATCTTGCTTCCTCTTTAACGAAATTTACATATTTCCTTGGCGAACCGGCGGAATTGCTTATAAACACATGCTTGCATATGTTACTTGAATAACAATTCCAATAAATTATTCCAATAAATTCATTCGATAAATTCTCTTTTAAATTCATTGAATAAATTCTATAAGATAAACATTAGAACTTCATTTTTTAAGCAGCTCTTGAATCTATCTTAAATTTTATTCGATGAATTTATTCAAAGAATTTTTTGAAAGAATTTACTAGTGGAATTTATTGGAAGAATTTATTCAAAGAATTTATTCAAAGAATTTATGCAACGAATTTATTTGAATGATTTATTCGAAACGTTATTCGACTTCATTATCCCTAACTCCGGCTACGATGTATTACATTTTTTAATCGTGCCCCTGAAAAGGGAGGATCTTCGTAGCTCATGAAAGGGTTCATCAACATCCAAGCTATAACAGTTGAATCAAAAAAAAAAAAAATAGAAAGAAAGGTTGAATCGCTATTTGTATCGAGGTAACCTTTCATCAGGAGCTCCGTGTACGAACAAGTCCAGTCGCGATAACTGGGCAGAAATGGTGAAAGCCGGTTTACGTAACAGGTAGTATCGAACGGTGGATGAAAGGAAGAAGAAAGGCTTTCATTCACGGCGGATTTTTCCGGGATTAGCTGGATCTCCTCGTATTATTCGCCGTACAACTATCCAACCAGTCTGCTGCCGCGATAATGGCTTCGACGTTAACCGTTTCTTCCCTTTTCTCCCTTCGCGTCCCTGCGACAGTTTCCACTCCCATTTACACGTGTGTCCCCTATCGTCGTCGTCCCTTCGTCACGGAAACGTCCTTTCTCTCTCCTCTTGTATTAAAAGAAAAAAAAAACAAAGGCTCAACGAAGTTTGAGAAATATTTTTTTATCACCGCAGGAGGAAACTCGTTTACGACCGATGTAATTTTACGGTGCAAAGCTGATAATTCTGCGCAAAGATAGAAACATCATGGAGATGGAAGGAGGGGGGAGAAAAGAAGCAACGGAGGCCAAGGGGGAAGAAATCTCGTTTACGATTGTACGCCGCTCGACGCGCGGAGTCGCAGCAGCGAGCTTCCGAAAGTGTTTTCATAACTTAAGGGTGGCTCGAGAGGAAATCGTTTTGAGGAAAACGCCGCCATAAAGAAAGGGAATATCGCTCGTTTCGATGGGGAACCGTGTTACAAGGGGTCGATGAACGTTTTTCCAAAGACACGTTTCCTACTTCCTCCTTCTCCCTCATTTTATTCGTAACTTCCCTTAACTCGTTCGGTACCGATTTATTCGCAGAAAGTTTTGCATTGCAAAGGGGTTTCATGTTTTTTTTTTTTTGGTGCTTGGACTGGTAAGTAGAAGTAGTAGATTATACTTTGGACGTGTATTGTTGAAGAATTAAACTTATTATTTACGAGAAACTATAATATTAGTGAATTTGCCAATCGCCTTTAAATTAACGTGACTTCTTTTATTCAACGTTTCCTTTGATTAAAAGTCAAAGTGCTTGGAGTGGTGTGTAAACACACTAGATTTTGGTTTGTGGTTTAATATCACTGTGCTACTACTATCAATGTACACAAAGGACAATAAGTAACAAACGATAATTAATACTGTAATAATAATAATACCCTACATAGTTATAAGATGGTCTCAACTCTAATTAAAGAGTTAATCTTGTCGTCTCGCATTTTCGCAAAGCAAGTGCGCGAGCTTCAATCGTGAAATGCATTCAAAGGGGTTAAAAAAGACACGTAGGGCTGTCGCGTGTCGAATTTAATCCATCTTGCGGGCAGAGGGAAGACAAATTTTGACGCTTGCAGGAAACGACCGCCGAAACATCAACTGTCTCGCAAGATTTTGATGGATTACGCGGATATTATCCATGGATGCACTAAAGTTTGCTCGCCTCGATCGTTACGAGGCTTCTGTCGAAGCCAGTCACGGCGTCGCGTGACGTTTTCCAACTTGTCGAACCTTTCCAACCCCCCTTCATTCCTCTCTCATCATTGTCCTCGTGGCTTGAATATATTCGCGTGGCGGTGAAAATCTTTCGTTTAGTACACATATCAAGATAATGTATAGCGAGAACGTCATGGTTTTTCACAAATATTACTCAGAAACATTAAAGTTGTTAATTGCTACTGCATTGCTACTGTTCTATGTAAACTTCTTAGTATTTTTCCATACACAGTGGCCACAAAAATTTGTACATACCTGCATTTTTCAATTAGGCGTTTTTGTGATTCTATGTATTAATATCTATTATCAAATACCTATGTATTAACATCTATTATCTAACATCTATGTATTAATATCTATTATCTAATATTTAATTAATATCTATAATATATTATATACTCAATATTTTAACTCTACGATAACAAATTTTTATCATCATTGAAGCCATTATTAAACGATGGGAATTTGAATGTATTTGTCATTATCTAAATGACAAAATAAATGTAGCGGTGTATGAATACTTTCTGTAGCCACTGCAAATTAATTTTAATTTTGTTCATTGTACCATTATACTCTATGTATTATATTATTGCACCAAACGTTATAAAATAAATAAACAAATAAATGCACGATAGAAAACAGCGATTCGCAGATGAATTCAACGGAAGTTTGACCAAATTTTTCCACCCACTCGAGCCTCGAATGGCTCTAAAATAAACGACGTACCCGAAATCTCAAGAGACGTCCGATCACGGTGTCGAGATTTACGATTTCGTTGAAAGTACATATAAGGAATTGGCGAAGGGCAGGCTGGAAACTGCGACGCGCAATGGACGACGATAAACTGGCTTCGGAAGGAAAGGACGCGTCGCTGAATTTGGACAAATTTACGAGACAGCCAGAGACGCGGTCCGATTGAGTGCACGCGACGAAATTAATTTATGCGCGGGGCATAAATTATCAGTGGGTAGAAAAATCGGTGATGAACGGGCCTGCTAAGACTGGACGACAGAATGGAGCGCGTTGGACAATAGACGACGGAGCTTGACGCGATCTATCTTTCCGCCAGCAGCCGATAAATTGCCCTGTAACTTTTATGATTTCCGTTCTGCAACGGAAACGAGCTATCGGCGCTTAGAACTCGTCGCCCGCACTTCGCGGAGCGTTTTGTAAAACGGGTTCATTTCGTTGGAAGGAAAACAGATGAGGTATCGATCTCGGCTTTCGAATACAACGGAGTTACTCGAAGCTGCTATTAAATATCTTATTTTATTTTTAAACGGGAAGAAAACTCATTAATTGGCATTGATTGTTGAACGGGTTGCGGTAGTTACAATATTCTTGAAATTGATCTAAGAAATATGTCTATAGAAAGGCCAAATAGGTTAATTATTTGACTGTAGTTATTGGCAAAATTGGTAATACGAGTTATTGGGTCTGTAGTATAATAGATATAATAGATAGATAATTAGTTAGGCTGTTTAAGATCGTGAAAAGAAATACGAGATCAGTAGTCACCTTTCTGAATCTTGAAGACGCGAGATTGAATTTATACATAATTGGAACATAGTCGTAGCTCAGGAAGCTGTGTTGCTCTCTCAACATTATCCTATACTTTCATTTAATTAATTCATATTTACGGAATGTATCCGTTACTATACGATAACTAAGAGACTGCGGATGTTTATGCAAATTCAAATTTGTACAAATAAAATTAACCCCTTGATTTATAATGACGAGTGAAGCACAACAAATTTATGCTACGTTTCTAGTGCAGACCGAAACTCGGGGAGGCGAGGAAGATACAATCAATTCGTTTAACGTTACTTTATTCTTTCGACGAGCGATAGACGCAGACAGATCTTTCGTTGACCGGCGTACCATTTTATATTTTCTATTTTCAAATGGTGGGGAAGAGTCCCGATGGAGAGAGCTAAGGGGTATGTTACCCCATAGAATTTCCCACTTCCCAGTCAACGGTCATTCCGTCTTTCCCGTTACCTACCCAGAACTCGGCAGCCAGCAATAAAAACCAAGGATCGCCCCGACTTTGAAATCACATGCGAAAATAACGAAATTACAACTATCCCAAATCTTGGGTTCACGTGCTGACCAGCTGCAAAATTAACAAGTACTGGTTCCTTGGGCTTTATTGTTGCTACGGCAGGCTCTCACCCTCTTACATTCGCTACGCGACCATATAGTTAAGCCTACGGGTCTACACTAGTAAGTTATAATTTGAACTCTAAATGTGTTATGAAACTATAAGATTAATGTTTGTGGAATACAGATTACGTGTAATGTGTCAATGTTTTATATCTGGTGTTAATTGGATCAAAGATATCCAATTGAAATGTGTATCAATTGAACAGAAGAGATTGGAAGAATCTTAAACCATTTATTATTTTGTTCGTAGCTTCTATAGGAGTTTCTAATGAACATAGTTAATACAAACTATTTGACCAATTTCTATAATCCCAAAGCAGACTTTTCTATTTAAAATCATTAGTTTTACTTGCAGTCTTATTAAATTGCGAATGTTTATGCATTTACTGGAACCTTAAATGTGCAAAACAATGCAGCAGATATGAAATCAGCAAAATTATACAAAATATCTGAAGTATAGTAAAAATTGGGATATTTGGAGGGTGAAGCTATCTGAAATTCAGTTCTTATTTCGTCGAACTTCTCGCTATTCCTTCCGCGCCATTTTCCGCGTCTATTGAGACGCTGACGCGCGGATTTTATTAATCGTGAAGAAAGCTACGATGGCGACGGACAGATTTGAAGAAGCTTTAAAACCTGATCGATCGAAGGACCCACGAAATGGCTGCACCAAGAGAATCTCGTAAAGAACTGTCCGTTTCTAGGACAGCTTCTTTATCCTTATAGAAGGTTCCGGGCAACCTGCAATGAACCTCGTCCAGATAAATTCTTCCTTCGTCCTTTCACACGTTCCTACGACACTCTAACAGCAATGAATAAGTCATACCTAGACTGCGGATCTTTATGCAACATTGCAATTTTAATTAAGTGCACACAATTAGCTGGGTAAACATTCTTGGCGTTTTCTTTTTTTTTAATAACGTTCTTTCTTTGTTATTTGGTTTATTCGTATGCAAATAGGGGGAAAGTAATTTTAGGTTGTTTAAATTTTTATACGGAGTGCAGATAAGTTTGAAAGGTAATTTAAAAGTTGAGACGTTGATGTGTTAACCCCTTGAGCTACGATTATTAGATAACGTATGCTAGCGTTAGCTAATCACTGCTTTTTTAATATTATAGGCAATTTTTATTTAACCCTGATATTGAAATACGAAGCTGAAATTATCGTTCGAATTAAATTTTCTCGTCAGCAGTATTCACTTTTGTCAAATCTATACCATAATTCGTAAAGCCAGTGTGACTCGTTATTGTAGGCCAAGGGGTTAAGTAAATAATATTGTAAAGTTTGTAGCACGTCCAATTAAAGTCATGGAAAGTAACGAGCATTGGGTACTGTATATAGTTTGATAAAATAAAATAGCGAGCCTGTGACAAATCGATTTATTTTCACATCCTGAAACTGGATATTATTTCTTTATTAATCCATTGAAACGATGACACTGCATCAATTTCGATTAGCTCCCGCGTCCTGTGTACTAATATTTTTAATAATCCACTGAAATTATGACGCTATTCCAATTTAGATTCCCTCCGTGTCATGGAAACTAGCATTCATTTTCCAGTGATACTATTTCTATTCCAATTTGCTTTCGTATTCTGAAAATTGACACTAGTTTTCTATTAATCTATTAAAACAATGAAACTATGCCAATTTCGATTTGCTTTCGTATCGTGAAAGCTAATATTATTTTGCTAGTAATCCACAAAAACAACGACGCTACGCGAATTTTGATTTGCTTTCGTATCGTGAAAGCTAATACTATTTTTCTATTAATCCATTAAAAGAACGACACTATGCCAATTTTGATTTGCTTTCGTATCGTGAAAGCTAATACTATTTTTCTATTAATCCACTGAAACAACGACATTATACCGATATCGTTTTTTTCCATTTATATCGTGAAAACTGAGACTATTTCTCTATTAATCCGTTAAAACGAATAGTAAAATGATTCCGTTTTAATTCTGTTTTAATTCTGATAATAGATTACAAACTTCACAAATATAATTACCGTTCAAATACAAAGTCACGTAAATACAAAGTTCAGTAATTATCAATACAAATACATATACATAAATACAAGGTTCAGTAATTATCAATACCAATATATATACATAAATACAAGGTTCAGTAATTATCAATACAAATATATATACGCAAATACAAGGTTCAGTAATTATTAATACAAATACATGCATTTATATATATATATATATATATATATATATATATATATATATATACAAGGTTCAGTAATTATCAATACAAATGCATATACACAAATACAGAGTTCAATAACTATTAATACAAATACACATATATATATATATATATATATAAATATATATACGTAAATACAAAGTTCGGGCAAAACGTTCACGCGAGTTCAATGCTTCATCAGAGTCTCTTAAAGTCCTAACAAAGGGGCTGAGACTCCTTTGCGTGTTTTAATGACTACTTACTACATGCCTCTAAAGTTTGGTACCAACTTTCATGAATTTCAGTGTGTCGCCAGCAAAGTGTTAATAATAACGTTGAGATGTGCAGTAATTCTATTGACGACAGGTTTACTCGCGCGACGAGGATCCTCGTCATAATCAGCTAATAAATCGGACGCAGAGGCGAGACGTTGCTGCAACACACAGAGTGAGTATCGTTGGTTGCAATTTTCGTTGATCCGGGTCGACTACCGTTGTGGATCGCAATCTCGGAAATGGCGCGCGTTCCCGTCGGCTGCACGCCTTTTATGCGACATTCATTCGCGCGACGTCCGTAAAAACCGTGTTTCCGGCTTTGAGCAGCCTCCATGACGGCGTTGCTCGCTAATCGACGTGAAAGGTCCCAGCTAGACACACACGCCAACTTTTCGATTTGTTAACGTACCGTGAGACAGCGAGTAGCGAGCTTCGTTTAAAAATATCTGTCGGTGAAACTAATTAGCTGACTGCGGATTTTTACGCGTTTGTTGCAGACTTAAACCTGCAAAGTAGTGCGGAATGCATAGAATTTGCAAACATATACGAAATATACAAGGTATAATAGAAATTATGTTACTTAGGAGACAAAGCACTCGCTTAAATTAGGTCATATTTGTTCGAACTTGTTTAGAAAAAACCCCCGTCTACCGATTAAACTTAAAACATATTGAGAACAAATTTAAAGATGCAAAGAAGTGCAGAATGCGTAGAATTTGCAAAACTATGCACAATGTCCAAAGTATAATAGAAATTATGATGTTTACAGGGTGAAACAATCCCAAATTTAGATTCGATGTCTTCAAAGTTATTTATTAAAATTTGCAACGCACTGTTAGGTGTACCAATACACAGTTTACTTATTTTGTTACATTCAATCTTTACTTTAAAGAAAATCAAACGCCTGACCAATCTTAAACATAATTAAAGATAATTACTGTTACTCTGTGATGCTTTACGAAATTTGAAACAGATTGCGAAAAGATTTAAAGATGCAAAGTAGTTCAGGATGCATAATATAATCCGTAAAATTATGCAAAATGCAGATACATAGTATAATAGAAATAATGATACTTAGAAGACATAGCAACCCCCAAGTTTGGGTCCTATTTCATCAATGTCAGACCAAAGCTTGATTCGAATCACTTCCTGATTCACATCCCTATCGAATCTCTTATTAATTCTCTTATTTCTTAAAAAATAATATCGTGGATATTAATAGCCACCTACTTTATTTTCATCGCCTTTTCGCTGCAAAGTTTTGCCATACACTTATACCTGTTAATTTCCTTGATTATTTAAAAGTAACTTTCATGTCAATTCAATACGTACATCGTCTCAAAATTTATGTAGGTCCATGTTAAAATTACACTTTAAAAAGGGCTAATAAAGCTTGTTAATAAAGAATAATAATAATAATAATTTTATCGGTGTTAACACCAATTTTCTTTATTTTCATAGATTTCTATATAAGCATATTTCTCAGTACCATAACGATATTCACCATAACACGTTTCCAAATGTTTTCTCTTTTACAAATCTTACATCCCTTAAAATGCATAGTGATAATCCAAACTTTTAGTCGTCGGTGTATTTATAAGAATATAATGCATACAATTTGCATAAAAATCCGCAGTCTACTGATTAGACTGGGGAAAAGAGGATTAATTATGCGGCGGTTAGAATTTCGTCGGGGATGAAATAGTATGTGAAAGAATGGCGTTGGATACTTTTTCCACGTACTGTACGTCGCAAACTGCGGTCTGAGGTCGACCTTTACGGGGGGCTATGATTTTTAGTGGCGTGAAAACTGTACACGCCACTTCCACCGGAACGAATGTACGGTATAAAATTTATTACGGGAGCGTGGGAGTAAAGGGATGAAATATACCTCAGCACAGACGCTTGGGAAACGTTTCCTGACCTCCCACCGAAACTGAAACAACACATTCGTCATTAAATTGCAATCCGATCATCATTTTTCTCATTCTCTTTAAATTTTCAAGCCCTCGAATTTTTATACTCGCGATCATTTCCAGGCTTGTTAATTTCTAAACTTTCGTTTCAACTTTCCAAGCTATCAAATGTTCGAGCTCTCCAATTTTAATTGTTCTAATTTTTAAGGCTTCGAATTTCCATGCCTTCGAAACGCGAAGCTTTTTGGTTTCCAAACGGTTTGGTTTTCAAGTCCTCGAATTCCAAGCTATTAAACTACGACCCTCTGAATTGGTAGGAATATCAATCGATTTTTGAAATCCATCGAATGCTACACTACTGTTCAAACGTTTGGAATCAGTTTCTAAGTTACATTCACATTAAACTCGCCACTAATCGTTAGTACAGTTTATTATTAGATAATTCTATCATCATTATTTTAACCCCTTGCCTTATAACAACGAGTGTAACTCGCGAAGCAAATTGTCGACTAAATACAACAAAAATACACGTTGCATTTCTAACGAATTATAATTTTAACTCTAAATGCATTACGAAACTATAAGAGTAGCGTTTACAGCAAGCAAATTACATATCATATATCAATATTCTATATTCGATACGGTAATAAATATTCAACTTAAATTTCTCACCAATTTTAAAATTAATACGTCAAGGAGTTAACTATCACTACCTAATAATTTCCTTTCTTTTCACAACATGCTTGATTGTACAATTTTCTACAATATAACATACCTTGCTTCTCTTTCTTTCATAACTATTGTGTTCCCTATAATCCATAGTGATTCCAAATTTTGGCCAGTAGTGTATATAATTAATCGTCGTTAATTCTGTTAACCCCTTGCCATACAATAACGACTGTAGCTCGTGAAATAAATTACGACCTAAATGCAACAAACGCAGGTCGCATTTTCAATAAATTATAATTTCAACTCTAAGTATATTATGACATTATAAGATTAACGTTTATGAAATGCAAATTACGTGTAATATATCGATGTTTTATATCCGATAAGGTATTGAAGCAGCAAATGTAGAACTCAAAACTTCTCAGAAGTTGAAAAATAAATAGGCCAAGGGGTTAATAAATATCATCCAGCAACACAATAGAGGTATTAACTTAATATCGATAAACGTGTTGCAGATATCAGGCGTGTTCCGGGATATGAGAATCGGTATATCGATATCGTTGCAGGCGATCTCGGAAAATCGCTCGAAGCAACGTCTCGCGAGTAGAGACTTGATTGAATTACGCACTGCTTTCGACGAGCAACGACACGCAGGCTTGCAACGCCCCTGCGATTAGGGGGAGCAACGGGCGGAGGGTTGACGTTAGCCTTAGGATACGAGTTAATAGCATTGGCAAAGTTGACGCACCAGAACGCCGCGCCAGGCAACGATGTTAAATGCATTCCGCGCCTTCGTGCCCGGAAGAATTAAGTCGGTAATTCATGAAGGCTCGCCCAACAGCCACTCACGGCCTCGTTATCTCCACGTTAAGGAAACTGCATCGCACGGCCCGCCTTCGTGATAACATCTTTCAGCGATAGACCTAAATACGCTGCATTATTCTACGGGAAAATGTTCCTTCTGTTAGCTTGACCAAAAAATCACGTTCATGCTTTTCTTTGCAACGTGACATTTGAATTGCAATATATTAGCTAATATGCCAAATATGAGTAGGTTTCGAAACCGTTTTAAAGTGGGGTTTGAAAATAAAATTGTAAAGATTGAATGTGTTTATCATGGGTGATTCATCGTCAGAGTTAAGCATCAATCGATTAAGATTTTTAATTTGACTAAACGATTCGTGTAAATGACGAACGAAATTAATTGTCACAAAATCGACGACGGAATTAATCGATTGATGAATGTAATCGTCAATTGCTGATTGAGGGAATTGTTTCAAAGTATCGATTGGAAATGAAATCGTAAATATTGTATGCGTTTATCATGTTTAATTTATCGTCAGTGTTAAGCATCAATCGATTTAGATTTTTAATTTAGTTAAACGATTGATGGAAATGATGAACCAAATTAATCGTCGGAACAGCGACTACTAAATTAATCGATTGATGAAAGTGATTGAGGAAATTAATCGTTGAAAAATCGACGACTGAATTAATCGATTGACGAAAGTAGTCAATTGGTGATTAAGGAAATTAATCGTTGAAAAATCGTCGATTAAATTAATTTAATAACAACGTTCGAATTAATGGAAAGTTTTAAATTATACAAAGCAATGTTCTAATACTTTCCCAGGTGCATCGGACCCTATAAAACGTATATATAAATGTGTATATAAATGTACCTATTTATACTACTACTGTGCGTGTAAAAATGTAATAAAAACCAAGGGAGAGTAGTGTGAACGACAAAATATATGAATGCTAGCAGATCTTCACTTTTACACCCCTAATAAAAATTGAGGAACCCTAAAGCTTATAAAATTCACTCACAATCAGATGAATTCTTCATTGAAAGAGATGAAAATTCTTCAAATAACACGGTAAAAGATTGTCAAAATAACATTTGGTAATACACTGTTTAACAAAGCATCATTTCTACGAGTGTTTAAAATACGACGGAATATTGTGGTCAACCTAAGATAATTGTCGTGGATTAATTCGAATTAATTTGGAACGTTATTATTAATGGAATAAGCATCTGATATGTTTACGTTGGATTTCGCTGACCATTAGTCGAGAGAGGCGTGTAATTCTATGCGCGTCCTGCTGAAGGCTCAGAGGAACACTCTGTTTTTAAAAGGTGAGCTTAGCGTGCATCGAAGTTTGTTAACGAGGATAACTACGCGGGCTAAACTATGAAGACGAGGCGGTGTTGTACATCGCGAAACTTTGCGAAGAAACCAACCGCGCTTCTAGTCATTCTTCTCTGAAATTCTCGTTAAAAAGTTTTCCCCCTGCCGCCTGCCTGATATTCCAATTTCGCCCCCTCGTCTCCTTTTTTTTCCTCTCCCCCCCCCCCCCTCCCATCGTTCGAGATGATCCACGTAACAACGTGATTTACGAGAACCCGTGTATACGATCGAGTTATCGGCGTGGTGTCTTGGGAACCTCGAAGATCCGCGAATATTCTTCGCGACGAGGCAACGCGATTCGATGTGAGACGATACATGCATGATAAAAAATCGAGGGGTTGTTTCATGTCTTTCTTATTAATATAATTATCATTATGTTGTAAGGCTGTCAGATATTTCGTGGCTATCTTCCACGTAGTTCTATGGAACTTTGCTTCAGTAAGTAGAATAGGAACTTGCGTTGTATCCTAGCCAGACAATAACGAGTCTCACTCGCTCTAGAAATTCTGGCGTAGACTCAACAAAAATGCATATTATTTAGGCTGAAATGTAACTTGAACATTAATTTTAGCATTGTCTTATAAGATTAGGGATTATTAAATGCAAATTTTCTGCAATAGTAGTAGTAGTAGTAATACTCTATTCGTCTTTCACATAGGAGTACAAAGAGATCCGCTTCTTCAACCTAATTCTCTCATTCTCAGGAACTTGTGTTGCACGTCCTCTAAAAAATTAGTAAGGTATAGTTGCATTATTCTGTATTTATATTTAAAACTTGCAAACCATGTTCAAGGTGCACTGCAAATATTACATATTGTACTAGTAGTATAGATTTTGGTTCTGCTTGCTGTTCGGGATTGAAATATGGATCTAATAAAAATTTATAAGACACATACGTAATGATAGATATAATGTCTAGCTTGACGCAGACATGAATTTATTAGTACAGCTTTTAATCTTGGCTATTCTGATCAGGCCTAAAATATGGATCAGATTAAGCCGATTAGGATTCGATTAGTTAGATAAAGTGTTCCAAAATATAAGCTGCGCTCGTCTTAAAGTAGTGCGTATATTTTTCACAACGAATACTCTTCGAAGAATTGTGTCTTCGATAGAGCTTTACATTTAGATTGAACAATTTAGAGCGCGAGAATTTAGAATAAAGTTTGCAAATCAAAGGTGCTTGGAGATATGAAACGCTGCATTTTGGGAAGCGAAACGTACGTGGATCTATTATTAAGCACAGAGAGAGAGAGAGAGATTGAAAGCACTAAAGCAGCCTGTTGTCGATACACGTTCGACGTTACCTCGTTAACAAGAGATAGCCATTGTTCCGTTGCATTAAACGTCTGCCTGTCTGCGTGGCAATCGATCTTTCTTTCGTTCCTGCCCCGGTGGCTGCATTCGGTAATTCCACGTCCGCACAGCAAGCTCCCCATTGCGGGCCTCGAAAATTCGGTTTCGAAAAATATCGGGAAAATTCGGGCAATAAAGTTGCACGCGTGTTGCTTTCATCCGAAGTGGGCGAGAGTGCAATCGAAATGGTACCGCGGGTCATAGAACGCTATAAGATCTTGTTTACAATATAATCAACGAGAGCATACACGAGATAACAGGTTTTGTTTGCAAACTACTAAATGGATCCAGTTATACCGTGTGGTGTTGCTTGTCAAAAGGATTGCTGGCAACGCGGACGTGATTATAACTCCACTGTCGCGTCACATCGGAAACATACTATTTGCTTCTTCGTACTTCGAGAAATAAGCAACGTTAACGTCAATACTTAACCATTTACGATTAAGTAGACGGATTTATGTTTGTAACGCCCCAAAATATAATAGATGCATACTTTAATGGAAATAATAGAAGAAGAATAATGCAGGAAATAACAAAGTCTATATACACCTCTAAATTTTGAGTATTGAAATTGTTACAAGAGCTTGGATCGTTTTAAAAGTACTAATTTATTTGTCAGTTAAGAATTGTGCACTTTATCATAAAAAAGGCAATAATACAACTGTATTTATACTTCGTTAAAATTTCTAGTATGTCTGTGTTGTTCTACAAATTACATATTGCAAATTTTTAGAAGCAATCAATTATGCTCTCATTTTGAAACGTCTTCTAGGAATTATCCTCGCCTACAATCTTATATTTTATGAACCTTCGACTCATTTTTATCAGTAAATATTCTGCAATACGTCTTGAACATATAAATATTTGAAATTCAAACTATGTACGTAGACTTTCGTGACTGTATATATCTAACTACATATTTAAATCCTCGTTTGCATGCTAGCAATAAAGGTACCCAAAATTATTTAACACGTTGATTGTCACACAAATTTCGTACGACTTTATTTATATCAAGAACATACACTATAATTATGCGTGTATCATATCTATTTCATTAAAAAACGCAGGTGCTTAACATTTCTACGATACTTCCAATTACCATATACCACTGCTGCTTCTTTTATACGAACAGAAAAGATGTTTATATTTCAACAAATTTACACCATCACACCACTAATTTAGCCCATTATTTACAAGATACGCGTCTCATAATCATAAATACATACTTCCTCCTATTCTAGATAGTTGCTAATGGTTTTATACTAACCGTACTACGAAACCAGGATCCGTACATCGTACAGATGCGGTTCTTGAAGCGAACTGAACCAACTATTCAAATTTTGCCGAACTTTTCGCGCGTAACAAAGCCAAAAAGCGAAAACACCGCGGACTCGAACCATGTCCCTCCAGTTCAAGATCGATCACCCCTGCGTTATCGACGCGTTCGCGGACTTCCGTCCATGTCTGGAGCGGTGTGGGCAGCGTTTGCGTGAGGCATGCGCAGCTCCGTGCAAGCGGTGTCGCCTGACGCCAGTCTGCCCGAGGTTCAAGTGACGGAAAGATCGGCTCCTCCGGTCCAGCGCGTTCCTTCGCCTATCCGTGTCCTCGCGTCTTCTTCTTTCCCCAGTGCGCGATCCTCGCGATCTATACCGGCTAGATCGGATCGCGTTACGCGCCCGTACACCACGTGACACACAGGTGTGAATGCTCGTCGTCGCAAGCGGAAGTAAAAGTGTGCTGCCTATAAAAGTGCATCGTGAAGTTTGTGTTTCGGGGTCCGCTGTGCTTGCGACCCGTCCGCGTGTGTCGTTCCTTCTAGCCCAGTTACGAAAGCGAATTCCAATAGCCGTGCGTGTGCGTTTGTGATACCTAATACGCTTGTACTCGCTTATCGGAGACACAGCACACACGGAGAGAGAGACGACGGATCCTTGAGGGGGCGTCCTTCGAAACGATCCATTAACGTGTGGGAACGTCGACCGAGAGCCGGGGAGGTTAACAGTGTATGCAAACGGAAGTCTGCCAAAGGCAGCCCGTCCGGACACAATGGAGCGACACGTAGTGTGACACACAGTGATTCGGTGTGGATTTTTCGTCAGCCTCTGGTGATCGATCGGGTCTTCGCGTCTTTGCACACACACTGGTGATTTGTCGAGGCTTCTCCGGTTACAGATGCTCTCCGCACGGTAGCCTAACTCTTTTCCAACGATAACACACACACACACACGGGGTTTCATTCTTCGCGCGATCCTCTCCTTCTCTGCAAGCCAAACATACGTATACACGGAAGAGTTAGAGGAAAAGGGGGGCTATTTGAGAAGCTTCGGGACTCCGGAGATTTCGTGTTGTTGGAGAGGAGCAGCAGTAAAACGGTGGACGCAATTCCACGGCATCCGGTGTGCCTTCCTACCCCTCATCCGTTTCGCAGAGCTAACTCGTAAGGATGAAGCGAACCGGTAAACATCGGAGCTGTGGCTTTCTCTTGGGCATCATTAGGGCGGGCGCTTTTTATTTGTACCGCCACATCAAGCATGCCATCAAGAACGAGATCGTGTTCTTGTAACTCTCCCACGATAAAACCACTCCCGATCTCCGGACCTCCTTCTGCTCTGTTTTCCTAAAGCAATCAGGGCCGCATCGTTCGCCGTAAGCGAAATCCTAGAACACTAGCAGCGTTTGCCTTTCAGAACGCTGACTAGCGAATGTACATCGCGCGTCGTTAGCTAAACTTCGACGTCCCAGTGCAAACTCTCTCTCGAAGCAACCGTTCGACGCGCGAGTTTGAAGAACGATGTGAATACAGTGATAGGAAATTGACCCTCGGGGGGTGTTAATAGACACGTTTCGGAGCCGATCGCCTACTGATGCATCCTGGACGCGCACCCGGTCCTCGTGGCGGCGAGGAGGGCACGATCGCGCGCGTTCCAGCCTCCGGAGGCGGCTAGGGGCTTCTCGATTAATAGGGGAAATGAATATCGTACGTTGAGTCGAAAGTGATCGCGAAAGGGTGCAGGCGTGGAGACGGGGTTTCAAGGGCGCGAACGAAGATGACGTCGTCGATCCTGGCGCTGCTCGGCTTAATCCTGGCGACCGCCAGCGCCGAGCTCAGCTCGAGGATCGTCAGGACAAAGTACGGGGAATTGTCGGGCGTTATCGTGACCCTCGATCGGCACCTCGAGGGCGTAGAGGTGTTTCGTGGCGTTCCGTACGCGTCGCCGCCGATCGGCTCGTTGCGTTTCATGCCGCCTGTCAGCGGCGCGCTTTGGCACGGTGTCAAAGTGGCAGACAAATTCGGGCCCGTCTGCCCGCAACGCTTGCCGGAGCTCACCGATAAAATGCCGAAAGGAAGGGTCGAATACTTGAGGAGGCTGCTACCTTACTTGAGGAACCAGAGCGAGGATTGCCTGTATTTAAATATCTACGCGCCGGTTCAAGGTAAGGCGAGCTTTTCGTGTTACTCCGGTCCGGGCTTTGTTTATCGTTTTCGTGCGAGGCGAAGTTTACGCCGAGCGACGGCCGGATATAATGCAACTCCGTGATGAGTCATGTTTGCTCGTGTCTGCGCGATTCGAAGCGGTGTGGGTTCGAGGAACTGCAGTGGTTCTTTTTGTTACACTGCGAGTTGAAGCTTGCTTTGTTAAGCGGAGTCGAATTGACCACGGCGTTTTTAATACTTTGCACTCCGTTGGCGCTGCTATGGCGACACGCGTAAATTTATTCGGTGGTTAAACTTTAAGGTTTTTACTTGCTTCCGTCGAGTCGGTTTCTGTTTCTTTCGAAGCAAGGCAAATTAAAGGTAACTTTCCTTCCTTTCGAAAAACGTGACAGTTTAAATTCCCACAGGAGCCAGGAAAGGGTGTTCGAATTGTTATCGAGACAGTTCTAGAGCGCAAAGAGTTGATACATTGGTTGTGAGACGAATTTTTTGTGGCTATACATCCACTTATAATTGTACATATATATATATATATCTATTACGATTTATTACAATAATCACGTGTGTATCACATTTATCTTAGTAAGAAATGTGATTGCTTACTTTTCCTAAGATACTTCTTGCGTTACGTGCTGCTACTGTAACATCGATGTAATTGGAATTTCTGAAAATGTGATTGTTTATTCGATTTAAATGCTATAGACCATTGCAGCGTCGCGATGTTAATCCAAAACCATACACTTCATATAATGGAAAAAGTAATACACTTAAGTAAACTGTGGCTCAATTTCTCCCTTTCGTACTTAATTTGGAATGTCTAAAGATGCTACCAGAATTTTTTCAGATTTTTTCACTTACTTTTAACCATTGGAAATTTCCTGAGGTCAATGACTCCCGGTTACAGTATTTACGTTTAAATAAAATATCTGTATTCCGCGTCGCAGCGGCAAATGAATGAACGAGAACAATGGACGACGTTCACCGTGGGCCACAATATGTAAACAAATTTATTAGAATATGCGAAGCTTCTTTTTTTGCTTAGCTTTATCGTTGCAAAGGTTTTTTTTGCTGCGCGTTCGATCGCGTCTTTCCACGAAAGACGCGGCAGCTGAAGAATTCTCGTCATTTTGTTAAGAGTATCCATGTTGATCCGCTCTTCTTCGAGGTCAGGAATTTCCTTGTACCTCGCGGCAGCTGTATTTTCCTTTATTTCGACGAGACGCGCGTGGAATTTCGCATAAAACAGATGGCCGCTGCGCGCGTATAGCTGCTCCCGAATAAATGATCATCCACGAGTTTGCATTTCACGTAAACTCGCTTAAGAATCGTTCTTATTTTACGCTCCCTTTTGTTTCACTTGAAAATCTGTCGAGGGTCCGACAATTCGGTAACTGTGCTCGATTATTGCGATTTGAATACAGGCAATTTTTGGGGCTTGTAAATATTCCAAAGCTTATAGAATAAATATATTGGATGAGTGTAAAGGTTATAGTTGGACTACGATTCAAGTGCAGACCATTTTGGGGTATGTAAAGATTCCAGAATAAACGCATTAGATGAGTGTAAAAGTTATAATTAGACTAAGGATGTTTATGCAATTATGGAAACTATAAAGTTGTAAAAATGTACAGAACGCATGTAATAGGTAAAATTATAGTAAACTCTTGAAGCAATGCGCAAAGTACAATAATTAGAAGGTGAAACTAATTTCTATAATATACGTCTCCTAGTCTATATACACGCAAGTCCGTTTTTATTTCGCAACCAAATTTCATCGTTGATTTGGAACAAATTTAATCGAGGGTCGAATAATCGAGAGACTTCTGTATTTGGCATAATTCGTGCCAATATCGCGAAGCAGCCTTGGCAGATTATCGGAGAAATATGAGACACTGTTTGAGTGGGGGTGAGTTTGGCTCCTTTTTCCTCCCATTTTTCACGTTTTCATTTGCAACGACGCGGCTCTTTGTGTGTTCAACGACTGGGGCCTTTTGGAATGACAGAAATGCAGGCCGATTCTTCAACGACCTTTCATCGATGGCCTGCGTCGTTGTCAAAGGAATCCTCGATGCATTTCCATGCGTCTAGCTGGGTGACACGGATTAATTTCGATACAGAAAAGGGAGCGAAAAAGGGAAACACAGAAAAGGGTGGAAAGGGTTCTTTGCCTTTACGCGGATATTAGTGTTCCACTGGCAAATGAATATGCGCTCGTTCGATGCACGTAAACGAACGTTATTGCGATTTACCGTACACCGTATCGGTGATCCGCGCGCCAGCGATTCTCTTGTCGAACTTTTTCGAAAGCTTCTTGCCGTAGACTGGATACGGAATAGACTTATCATCGCCGACTAGGTACAGAATTAACCTATCAACTTATGGGACTTTGTGTCACGTGGTCTGACATATCGATGTTTAAAAATATTAACCCTTTGCGGACGAGTGTCGACAAATAGTCGCCTAATCATTTTTTCGCTTTCTGAACCTATGTCGACTTTTAAAGCAGAAAACTGAACGTAATGAATACTTAACGCAATAATAAACATTTGAAATCGTTAGGAATTGTATGGTTTGGAACTCGAAAGGTTGAAAATTCAAATACGTAGAATTCAAAACTAAAGTACTCCCATAGGTGTTATTACTTCTCGTCCGCAAAGGGTTAAGAAGCAACTTCGAAGATCGGCTGGAATAAATAAATCTTGTAGAATTCGAGCTATCGAATACGATAGGTAATGATTATCCATAGTTGAGTATTAAACTACAGTTACTAGCATTGGTATTACAGAAACAACGCGTACAGAAAAATTCGCCAAACACGAAAGTTTTGATCTTAACCCATTCGCTACGAAGAATGTGTATATACGGTTTGAAAAATTGTACCATTATTATTCATTAAGAACATACATATATTTTTTTTATGGTACAATATTGTTTCCTTGTCACTTCGTGCTAACGATATTACACCATAATTAATCATATACAGCCTATTTATACTATTTTCGTATTACTAAATGCCATCCTTGTTTATGCTTTGAGTTCTCAATTCTAAGATACCGTAGCGAAAGGGTTAAATCTTTAAAATCGATGATTTATATTGCACGTGGCGTTCGAATGTTAATAGGAGTATAGCTAATTGTAGCTCGCAACTATGGATATTTCTCCACCTCTGGTTTCTGGTAACATTTTGAGGGAACAAAATGGTTGAGAACCGTTTGGAGTTAGGTTGAGGTAGGTCTGGAAGCGGAGAAGGCGAAATGTAAATCGAAGGCAGAGAATGCTGTTCTACCTCTGTGGATGTTAGTGTTTCTAATTTCAGGTTCGATCGCGCCGGATGAAAAGGAAATCCGCTGCGATGCGAATCTATTATCGGGGTGGAGAAAAAGTCTGATGGACTTCTTAAATTCTTAAAAACTTAATCTCTTTCCGTGGAAGACGATCAACAAACGAAACACGGTAAAGATAGCGAACTACGTAGATAGACTGCTAACAATTTTAACACGGAAATTGTACGGTGTTTGGTTGTTGCATAATAAATGCAGCACTTCGATCGGATCTTCCTCTTCTGGGTTATTTTAAAACTACGGGATATCGGATAATTGATTCGTAGTACAGTTAAAGGAAAGCACCGTCAATTAACATGATTTGCACTCGGAGTAAGGGTTGGTAGCTTAAACATAGTAGCAGATATTGAAGCAGATTTTATCAGCGAAACAGTGAAGATAACAGATTATACGATTATAAGATTGCATAGTAATTTTACGACAGAAATTGTTTTTGGTTCCTGCATAGTAAATCAGATCTTCTATTGATCATTTTAAAATTGCGAAGCATTTGATAATTGTTTTATATTAAGTTAAAGGGAAACGTTTCAATTAAGATAGTTAGAGTTTTGGTGTAATTATTAAGTTGTTCTACTACTTGATTTTCTAAACTTTCAAAGCCAAGGCACTTGGTTAATATTTAACTTTCTATACTTAGAATAAATTTTCGTAATAATTGGGTAATTAATAATTTAATACCATTTTTGGCCATGAAATAATAAACCATTTATTTCACAATTAACTATTTTAGTCGTGTAAAATGTACAAATAACGATTCTTCCAATGATGCACAACTTTATGCACTTTGTGTGTCGTTAAATAAAAGTTAGTGTTAAAACACTAATAATTCCATCTAAATTTTAAAGGTGACTTTAAAACAGAATGCACATATATTATTTTATAAATTTTAGTTCGAATTCACGCCGAAAGCAGCCCCTGTTAAAATTAACAATTAATTTAATTGAATATAATTGTTTCTTCAATGTAATTACGAGTAATATCCATAACAATAATATAATATGATGAATTATTAACTAAAAATTAAAGATCTCATCGTTATAGTATTCCTTGGCCTTTCTATAAAAAGACAAAAATTGCCAAGGATTGCTTCTCTCATAAACGCTTTAATTTCCCTATTTTTCATTTTGGGTTGGGTTCATATTTCATTGGGTTCCTTTTAATTAATTTACTCAACTAGTTTTAATTCAAATTTGGCAAAGGAACCACTCAATTTGTTACTATAAAAAGAATCGTATTTATTATCGAAACATCAAAGGTAACAAATTATACAATAGGTTGTTAATAATTTTAGGCAGAAATTGTTTCGCTTAGCTCTGTAAATTCGTATACTCATCCGTAATAGTGGAAGGGTTAACAAACTTTAGAGAAGCTTATCGGTTCTCCGGATACGGCGCAGATGTTCATGGTATTACAAAAGTGCCGCAACAAAGGCGGAGGACACGCGATTAGCGGGGAATCAGTCGTTTCCCGAAGCAAATCCTCTGTTTCTAATTCAGCTCGCGCGATGTTCATGGGGAAAAAAAGTTGTCGGTAAAGCCCAAGCCGCGTACGTTCCGCGGATTCAACAGCGACTCGCACGGAGCCAGTAGTATTTCAGAATAATAACCCGACAGCGAGGCATTGTCGGAGCCGACGCAAACAAAGAATCCATGAAAACGGCCATTAATTTGCCGATTTGAATGGGAAGTGTTATTTTACAGCCGGGTGTTCGCTTCCCATAAATCGTTTTGCTCCCGCGGAATTCACCTGATCACCCCTTGCGTCGTTTCGATTCATCCCGTTATCTTGTTCCTACCATCGATTTTCTATATTTTACGCGAGAGATCGATTATTATTGGTGCAACGCTAGCGACGAGAAAATTGTTTTAAGAGTTGCAAAATTAAGGGTTGAAATACAAAATGTATTTCTCCTAATTGGTAACTAAAACGATGACACAATTAACCCCTTGCAATTACGAATTTTTTGGCGATTTGTGGATCGACGTTGGTCGCGTCGAACCGAAAATACTAAAATATTATAGGTGTACGTAATTTGTACTTCGTAGTCTTCAATCTTATAATCGTCCAAATTGAAATAGAATGACTTAAATATAATTTACTAAAAAAAAAAAAAATACCGTGTCATTTTATTGTAATTAGTACATAATCGAATTATCTAATACAGTCATGCATCACGCCTAAAGTACAATTTTACAATAAGAATTATTACATAAGCGTCCTATGTTTGACACTGTATTAAACTAATAATAACCAGCCAATGTTACGCAACATAGAGTCTCTAAAAAAGAATCCCACGGCAAAGGGTTAAACGAATCTCCTCTAGCCGCATTACACGTTGGCATTTCAATTTCCTGCGCGCACGGAGTCTTCTTCCGCTGGAATATCCACTTACCGTGGACTCCAACTATCTCTTACAAATCGCTCGCTAATCGCCAACGGGTCCCGAACCGAAAACAAACGCGCGGCAGTGCATTTACATCTCGGGTTGGAGGTGGCGGAGCGACAATCCCGCCGGTTAGTCGATCCACATGCGCGTGTGCGCAAACTCTGGTCCATCGAGGTTGCGCCTTGCCGAAGCTGTCCGGTTCAATTCCGTTTCTACCCACTTATTTGTACCGTTCACGATACTTACACGTAATCCCCGGCACGATACGTGTTTGCAGATCGCTTCAACCGCACTGAAACGCGTCCGTGTATCGATAGACGCGCGCGCGCGCACACACACACGCATACAGCTATAAGTGTAAGCCAACACGTCTGGGGTATTTGTTTCGAAGGATCCGTTGGTCGGTTTCTATCTTCCACGGCGTTTCTCCTGGCTTCTCTTATCGCTTACCGGCTAGCGGAGTGAAAAACGACGGGAACCTCTCTCGCAGGGAAGACGAAGCTTCGTCCCGAATGTTGAAACTCTCCGAGGAAACAGCGCCGTTTACTTTTCGCCGCGGACAACACCGGCAACCGGAAATTTCACGGATCCTCTCTTTCTACCGAGCTCGGCGAAAAGTCCCCAGGCTGCTTCGGTAATCGATACTGCGAGCGGGGATTTTTATTTTCTTTTTACTTTTTTTATATTTTTTGAGAGAGATTTTGTAATACGGGAAATGGGTGTAATTGCGCCGTGAGAATTGCTTTTGATCGGTTCGTGGGCAATATTCCATGCGTTTGTAATTAAATAGATACGATAAGGTCTTTGCGTGTTATTTGGAGATTTTGGTTTAGATCTGTTTGCTATTGAAAAGATTTTACGATGAGGGAAATTTGTTACCACGGGAAGGTAAATAAGGGAGGGAATTTTTAAGTAGGTTGTCGGGCCATATTCGCTGCGTTTCTATTTAAATCCATGCAACAAAGACTTTGTTTGTTATTGGAGACTTTGGTTTAGATCTATTTGCTATTGAAAAGATTTTACGATGAGGGAAATTTGTAATTACGCGTTGGAAAATTAGGGAGGGAATTTCTAAGTAGATTGGCGGGAAATATTAGGCGCATCTCTACTTAATTACGTACAATAAGGTTTTTCGAGATTTTAATGTAGATCTATTTACTTTTTGAAAAATTGTACAGTGACGAAAATTTATTATTATGGGGCGGGAAATTAGAAAGAGAATTCTTAAGTAGGTTGGCGAGCCATATTCAGTGCATTTCTACTTAAATCCGTGCAATTGTGATTTTAAATACCATTGGAGAGTTTATTTTAGATCTATTTGCTATTGGAAAGGTTTTACAGTGAGAGAAATTTGTAATTGTTGGGCGAAAAATTGGAGTGGGAATTTTTTAGTAGGTTGGCGCACCATATTCAGTGCATTTCTACTTAAATCCGTGCAATTGTGATTTTAAATATTATAGGAGACTTTATTTTAGCTTTGTTTATTTATGGAAAGGATTTGCAATGCGAAAAATTTGTAATTGCGAGTTGGAAAATTGGAGGATGAATTTTTAAAAAGGTTGACGGACCATATTCAGTGCAATTCTACTTAAATTCGTGTAACCGTGTCTATACGTATTACAGAGGATTTTACTTTACCTCTATTTATTTCTGGAAAGATTTGACAGTGTGCGAAATTTGTAATTGTGTGTAGAGGAATGGGAGAGAGAATTTTTAAATAAGTTTCGTGGGTCATATTCGGTGTGTTTCTACTTTAATCCGTGCAACGACGTTTTTAAATATCATTGCAGCTTCTATTTTAGCTTTGATTATTTCAGCAAAAATTGTACAATGCTGCAAATTTCTAATTGCGCGCCAGGAAATTGGAGAGCAATTTTGTAGATGGATTGTCGGATCACATTCCGCTTGAATCTACGCAATCGTGTTTGTAGGTATTATTGCACCTTCTATTTTAGCTCTGTGTACTTTGTGAATAGTATTTTGCAAGGGAAATTTGCAATTGTAACTGAAAAATCGTTGTGGAAATTTTTTAATGGGTTACTTCTGACTACATATGGTGTGTTTCTACTTAAAGCGAAGAAGTTTTACGTGCTATTGGAATTTTCGCTTCAATTCTACTTAGGTTAACACTAAAATTACCAACAAGTAAAGTATACGTATTTATATGATAGAAATAAAAATGATAGAGACTTGAAAAGATGTATGTTGCAAATGATTATGATTGCATGGATTATTATTATTATCTATTATTTTTAACAGGAAAAATCCTTTAATACATAAAAGTACAAGATAAATTGATAATTAAATAAAATAAATTATTCTCAAAAATGTATCGCTGAAAATTTATATAATTTTTATGATTAGTTACTAGCAATAAGTTACTACATTAACTAGCTCGGTAGTTTTTGTCTTAAAATATATTTTAACGCAAAAGGTTCATAGTTGCGTGTGTAGGAAAATTATCGACTAAATTGCCCAATGAATCACTTCTGACCAAACACAGTCCCTTTCTACTTAAACCCGCAAAACTTTCTACCCTTTTTCATCTTCTACTTTCATTCCACCGATCTCCATCCAATCAAACCGAAAGTAATAATAATTCCCATTACATTCTAGTCCAGCTCATGATAATGAATCCCACGGAATTCATCGCAATTCCGAAGTATTTAACATTCTCATTCCTGCTCTATTGATAACCTCGGATCGCTGTGCAAGCAAACGAGCACGTCAACAGTAATTCCACTGTTAATTAAAGCGGCTCTCGGTCACAAAGAGCTTGTCCCAGGCAACGAGCAACTGTTTTCCCTCTTACGAGTGGAGAAACAGGAAAGAAAGCGAGGTTGACTACTGGAAGCAAGCCCCAGTATCGTCCATCGCGTCCGAGCGCGGCGGACGTGAAAGGCAGCACGATTAATGTACGAGCAGAATTAATTAGCATGGGTTGCTGCCAGAGCAGAAAAGGAGAGTAAAGCGGAAGGGACGTTGGAGAATCGCGAAGTTTTTCTTCGGAGGGCGGCTTTAATGCGAGCCCCTTTAATCCGCCTCTACGTTGCGCCTGGCAACACATCCACAGCAAGAGGGAGGTTCCGCTCGCGTATTCACGTAATTTCTTGATCGAGGAAAAGAAATTGTATTTAAATGGACCATGCAAATCTGCGGCAGGCCCGTGGCGTTTCCGCATTACCTGCACCGTAGAATCTTGTTATGCTAATTCCACGGCAACGTTTCGCGTTCTCCCAAGGAGAACGACTGCTCCGTTCCTCTGTTAAAGATTCTCTACGACTGATGTTCCATCGATTCTTTTTATTTGATATTGGTTGTTTCGCGGTTTCACGGTGTACAGAATAGCTTTATATAGTTCGGTTTTGAGTTAAGATAAAGTGACTTTGATCCAAGTCTCGTGCAACTTTTGTATAAATTATATTTTTGGCTTAGGTTTGGATAGGACTTTAATTAGCGTAACCCTTGTACAAGACGCTTTTCGCATAAATTATATTTTTGGGTTAAGTTCGGATTTCGTTTTGGGATGAACTTTAATTCAACACTTGTACGACACTCTTCTTGTGGTAGTGGGATGTTTGAGTTAGGTTCGAGTTTAGTTTGGAATTAGGAATTTAATTAGTTTAGCACTTGTACAACGCGCTTTTTACATAAATTATATTTTTGGGTTAGATAAAACTTTAATCTAACACTTGTGAAACTTCTACATATAATAAATTTCTGGGTTAGGTTTGGGTTAGGTTTGAGTAGTATTTTATATCTAAAACAACTATCATTCAATATACAGTGGTTACAATAAGTATTTGCACATACTTGAATTTTTAATCAGCTCCTATATTTCATTTCTGTAACACTAAACTTTTAGGCCCTCGTCATACTACTATTAAGTGATACAAAAGTTAATATAGTAGGCCCTAATTAACTGGTATTTAAGTATAAAGATAAATACAGTGGTTTGCACATACTTAGCAACTATTCTTACTACATCCATCATTTTGAAGTGTTTGGTTCTTCCCGTGTTAATCTACCACTTGTTCGACGCTGTGTTTGGACTATGCCTGACCATTCACTGTCTTCTTCCACTTAAACTCCTCAGAGGTGGTTTCTTCTCCAAAGCAAACATTTGTTTGCTATTGCCGAATGATTTATAGTAAGATACAACAGATGAACGTATTATACTACTTTCTTTAATAAAAATATAATTGTAATCACCACTTTAATACCTTAAATAAAATATTGAAACAGCAGGACAGTGAATTATAACATGCATCAAGTTCGAAAGAGTTAAAATCATTTTACCTTGTTGTTGCCTGTCGTTCGAGCTTCTAGTTTACATTTACCCGCTTTGCAAAATACTTCGCAACAGGAAATTGCTAACTGCACGTCCAAATACGTAGCTTGTCTAATGAGAATCATACTCCTACGTTTGCTTTCATCCACGATCCTTTCATTTACAATTCCAAACATACAAACAGCGAAACGACCTTAAATTCAACGACTCACACAACTGTCAATTACATACTATTTATTACTACTACTATTATCGCTACTATTTGCTTTTGTAGCAGGATTAAAAGAATTACAGCCATCGCTATTACTAATTCCTTACGAACATAAAACCAAATGTTGCGTCTAGTTTTTCCCCATTTATATTCACACGCTCGCCACTGTTGCACCAATCTCCATCCTCGCTTACAAAGGGCCACATTTCCACAAATAGTACACCGAGCTCCGCTAGCAGGAATTCCGCAATCGTCGGCAAAGATCGGGCGCCGATTCGCAATGCACAATCATTCTAGGTTGCATGACGGCTGACGAGTGGCGAGATTAAGGCGCGGCCAACCTCGTAAACGGTCTTACACGCCACGACTAATTATGAAATTTAATTAAAGCACCGCCGTCCCCCGCGCGTACGTGTGCGCGCAGCTTTTGACGGTGCACGAACCTCTACCATTTAGCGGCGCACTAATTCAGCCTTCATTTATCTGCCGCTGCAGAGGAATTAGAGGGACGAAGCCGAAACGAAACGGCTTGAAAGAGAGACAAGGAACGTCTTGCCATTCTCTGACCGCGTACCAAGCCGACGAGCTTTGCATTTTTTGGCACGTTGCAACGCCACGCGTCGCGCTCACCCAAGAAAAACGCTCGCCACTTGACCCTTAAATGCTGGCTGGGGAAAAAAATCGGGAACAAGTGGGTTGCATGGCATGTTCCATGGAGGGGAACGTCCCTCTAGCTGGATGCCGGCAATTCACCGGGTTGCCCTTTAATTTCCACCGAATTAAAAGCTACCCGGCTTATCTTTTTACACTTGTTACCTAATGGAACGGGATGAAAGCACGCCGTTTTCTCTTCGTTCTCGGGAACGCACGCTTCCGTTTTTTTTCTTCCTCGCGCAGACGCGGTATTTTAGGGATCAACGATAGGAGGATGGAATTCGCTGGAATAACACGGAGGCGCGAGAGGCAAAGAAAACATGTGCTGAGAAGGAGGGATGAAACCGTGGCAGGACTTTTCAATTTCGAACGGGCGAGAACTCGTTTCGAAGGAATAACGCTGCTCCTTTTGACGCTGCCGAGCAAAGTGTTGGGGTTACGCGGGAATCCTGTTGCGCGCCGCTATATATCGGATCATCCGGATAATAGATTTGCCGAGGGTAAACTTCGCGAATTTTTGTCTCGAGTTCGCGCCCGCCGTCGCCGCTGGGAAATTTAAAGAAAGCAGCCAGCCGCTAGCTGCTTCTTCTTTCGCGTGAAGTTTCACGCTGTTCTTCGGGAACAGTTGAAGAATTTGGAATTTAGTGCAGGTTGAAGATTTTGTCGTGAGTAGTAGTATTTTATTAGTGTATCGCTAATATTTTAAATACAGTGGGGTTTGATTATTATGAAAAGTTCCTTGCCAAGAATTGTTATCGTTTGTGTCGTTATATTGGAAAATTTGTTACGTATTATTATTTGGTTCGGATTAGGTTTCGAATATTTACCTGTGTACGTGTATCAATAAATATTGAGTCGAATGGAAGGTTTGCGCATTTCTTTCCACTCCATAATTGATTAGCAGTTATTTTTCTATTTATACATATTCGTTTAACATTCGGAATACAGTAGATATCAATCGATATTAATTTCTACAAATAGTTTCTAGAAATACACGTAACAGTATGTAGGTTACGTGTAATGAAATAAAAATTTAGGAACTTTCTATTCCATCTTTCAACCCAATACAAAATCAATGCTAGTGAAACGAACGTTGAAAAAAATATTATTGATAATTTCAACGTGCCGATAATTGTAGTCCTTTGAAAAATACGTTAAGTAAGTTAAGGAAAAATTTCATCGAAAAGTGAAACATCTTCGGATCGTAAAACACAATCGGACACTCGTGGAGCCATAAATTTCGTTTGATTCCTGGCCTGTTTTTTTTTGAGACCTTTTCCTAGTTGAAAAGGGACACAGGAAAAGCATCAAACGCGATAACGATGTCCGCAATCCGAACAATACAGCGAGGCCGTAAATCGAGCAGGCCGAAGGAGCAGCCGCGCGAATTCGTGACCCTTGAAACAATTGAAAAACATGCATTAAACATGGCAGCGGAATGATTTACAGCTACCTACGCAGCGAGCTTTCCACCCTTCATTTTTCACCCCGAAACATCTCCCAATAATCGAAGATCTTAACCCTTTGCAAAACATTGCAAAAACGACAAGACTTTTTGATCAACGTGATATTCTATCCAGTTTCGATGACAATATAGAAATAAATAGATAAAATAGACCTTATCTTAAGAATATGGTACAGTGCAAAATTAATGAGTAGGTTATGTGGTAAAAGTTAAGTTAAAAGGGTTAATGTGGGATAAATAGAATATAACTGGAATACACAGAATAAATAAGATACGTAAATAGGATAAATATTACCCCTTTCAAAAAGGTTTCGGTCAAACGTCATAATATAAAATTAGTTAAAAATACTAACGTTTCTGTGATGCAAATTGCTATTGTATAATTGTGAATCCTAGTAGAGAATTTATAGACAACACGGAGGAAAATTGGTTAACATACATTTCGAAATAATTATGTTAACCTCTTGCCGTAGAATGAGTTACACTTGTGGTGCAAACTATGCTCGAATTAAAGTAAACATTGTACCATTTGATAATCTTTAATTTTAATTCTAATTGCAACTTAAACTCGTAAGATTCAAGGCTAACAAAAAGTGTTTCGCATTCGACGCAGCGTTAAAGTAGAAAATAACGAGCGTCTTCGAGAAATTTGTACGGCAAGGGGTTAAAAATCACGCGATTGATAAGTTCACGCTCTTATCAATTTCGACAAACTCAAAGGAGAAGGGTTAACTTGTCTACCGGTTGAATCGGTTATTTCGTGTTTCACGTTCTAATGCGAGGAGCAATTCTCGTTTGTATCCTGTAACGCAACTGGAGGCTGCGGGAGACATCGTTAGAAGGGTTGGGTCGTGTTAGATAATGCAGAGGCCGGAATAGTTATCGAACAAGTTGCAACGTTTCCCGACAATGACTGGAAAATTCAGGAAGTTATTAGTATTGTTGGCATGGGTCTTCCTGGACGCTCTCACTAATTCCTCCCTCGCCCATTACGATATTAACCGATGACATTTGCCGATAAACTTGCCTCTCCTTTGTCTACCGGAACGATCTACGATTTAATAACTTTGGAAAAGTGAAACGTTCCGGTGATTGTAATAAACACGCAACAACAGTGCGACGCTTAATAGAGAAAAAACTATTAAAGTTAGTATTTTCTTTTACCATGATGTACATATAGTCACACGAACGTAATTTAAAACAGGGACACATTACTGTCGCGTCACGTGAAACGCATGATTTTAGTTGGCAAGAATAATTTGTGTTGCTATCTATTTCTCTCACTTTAGGATTGTCAATTGAAGTCGTGTGGTTTTACGCGACTCGTTTTGAAGCATAGCTGTACGGAAAATGTCCCACCCTTTTTTACACCCAACTCGCATAGTGGAACTCTTTTAAACGCACTCGTGAATTTTAAAATGAAAAAGAATCTTGTGCCTCAAAGAGTTAAGTAGAATTATGAATTTTGTCCGAAATATATACACTCGCACAAATAAATAAACATTAAACACAAAAACGAGAAAAGAGAGTTATTTAAAAAAAAAGAACACGAAAAGAAATGTAAAGTTTTCTATGCAAAACTACGTATTGTTCATTCATTAATTATTCACTGGTATACATTAGCCAGCAATGTTCCATCATTGATAAAAATTACTATTTTTGGCTTTTTAATTTAATTCAAACTTTAACTTATACTTCCTATTCCTTTCGAGTTTTCTCTGTATATCTGATATAAAGGTTCAGACATTCAATAATTGGGTTTGAATCATTAGAATACTCATTAATACTATCGATGAATACTCATTAATGGTATCCCTGAAATTCGACCTAAAAAATCAACGATTTCCTTAAGTGTTCATTTATTATCGCGTGCACTGTATTCGACGCGCCTCGTGCGTCGTTCGCAATGGACTTCGCAATAGTAGGGTGGAAAAATTACGAAAGGAAGCTGCATGGTCGATCGCGGGCCCCGTAAGGAATAATTGAAAGGCATTGTGAATCGCGTGAATTCCAGTGGAGATGCTTCTCTTAGCGGCAAGACTCTCCACGGTCCAATCATGCAGCGCAGCTTGATGGAGCTGTCAGCTGCAGAATCCGAGGCGAATGGTTCGTAATGGATTTCACTGGGAGACGCAGTCGCGTTTAAAAGCGCGAAAAGAGTAGCGGACAAATGAATATTTAAAATATTGGCCTGAGCAAATATTCCGATGGAAGGACTTCCGTTTCAACCGGAAGTGCAACACGTGAAGCTTGGATCGATGCAGGAGAATTTCTTTGCATTTCCCGTGAAATGGAAAGAACGAGGAAACTCGAAGTGTTATTATTATTATTTATTCATTAAACAGGGTAAATCTTCGTTAGCGTAGAGGAGAGAATATAAATGCAATATAAAGTGTTTTGCTTTACGAGAGGAGCAGAAGTACTTAAACCCTTCCGTTACAAATTACTTTATTATTTACGTGTAAGCTAGCACCAGTTGATTACTATTTTTATATCGTGTTACGAACAAATCGTTTAAATATTGCGGATAATTTTTAGTTAATAGCCTCGAATCTTATAACGCAATGTTACGGTTAGAATTCAAATTAAATCGCATCTTTATTAACCCTTTCACTACCGGCGCATTGGAACTAAAAACTAATAGCGTCGGTAATGATTATGTTCATTAATATAAAAATGATATAGGTGTTAAATGTTTGACTACTTTACGTAACTAATTGTGCCGTAATATTGACGTGCGAATGATTCCAGAAATTACGTTGCGTTGTAGAAAAAAAATATACGTATGCTTTTAACAGATGCCAGTCCAATCCTTGAAGACGTATATATACGTCCATTGTTGCGAATGGGTTAATAGGTGTTTCCGTTGAACCTGCGCCATAATTCATAGAACTGTGACTCGTCATTGTAGGGCAAGGGGTTGAAGAAGAATTCCGGCAGTTGTTAATTATGGATCGATACGGGGATGGAAAGGTGGAGGAATGATAGAGCGAAGGGTGCTCGTAAATCCGCGAAGGGTGAGTCTAGACAAACTTGGTTGGCTGACGATATTCGGTTCGACGCGAAATTATCGATAGATTAAGGTATCCCGACGACGACGTCGTTGTTGTCTTTCAGCCGCCAAACTGCTTTCGAAGTCAGGTCACACGTCAAGCTTCCATCGGACTTGTCGCTATGCTACGCGCGGCTTCGTGGCGCTTCGTATTAAACGCGATTAGCGTTCCCTCTTTCGTTTTATATTCTTCGCACTATTCAAACTTACTTATGAAAGTATATATTAAATATATCAGAAGGGATAATTAAATATTAAGTTAAGATTACAATCTGAACCTCTGCTCTATGAAATTTATCTTACCTTATAAAGGGGCGGATTTGCAATACGTGTCGCAAGTGATTTAACTGTCATAAAAGAGGTTCTCGGCCTAAAACCTGTTGGGGAATAGTGGCCATTAAATAAAGTATTTACCGTGCTTCGTATTCTGTAAAGCGCTGCTCTTTAAACGGTTTATTCTTATCGGTATATATTCTAGTAATAAGATAATCGGAATAATTCCAGTGGAGGAGGTTGTCGGCTAAAACAGAGGAGGTATAAAAGGGTTAGGGAGATGCGGAAGTACACTTATCGCGTCGACAACACGAAACGGCGTGCATGCTGACGGGATTACGCGGCCAACAAGGGTCTGATATTGCAGAAGGACCGGCTTACGTTGGAAGCGCTGGCTTGATCATGACGAAGACGTTGTTGTCGTTTCTGGGACGCGTTACACGAACCAGCTGCAAAATAATAAGCGCAACTTGAGCTCCTCTGGAAATTGATCGTAAGCAGCGAAGAGGCGCGCAACGATTTATCACGGTCGAAAGATTAACGGGTTGACGCAAGCATTGCTCTCGTTACGCAGCTCAAAAACTGATTTATCGATGCCTCGATAACGCGTTGCGATGCGTGTTCGTTTCGCGGTTGAAGCAAACATAAACGGCCGGTCAAAATTTTCACTCGGTTGTTATACAAATATGCGTTAAAAAGGACATCAGCAGTATCCATGGTCTGACCATATACGGACCTATTCTACTTAGGCTAGTGTTGTTTCTATGCTATTTTTATTACAATAGGGAGGAGGTTTGGATTTTTAATTACATACAAGTGTTTGACTATGTGGAGACTTATTCTACTTCGAGCAATTCTTCGTTCGTTGCCATTTTTTTTAGTGCAAAATGTAGCAGTTTGGATTATTTGAATAGGTAACGTTGTCTGACTATATAGAGATTCATTTCACTTAGATCGACTTTGTCTTCTTTGCAATTTTAGTTGCAATAGGGAACAAGTTTGGACTAACTGATTAAACAGGCATGTCTGATCGTGTAGAAGTTTCTTCTACTTAAAGCAATTCTTATTTTGTTGCCAGTTTTATTGCCAAAGAAAGGAAGTTCAGTGTCTGATCAAATAAGTGTGTATATTTATATAGAGATTCATTCTACTTGAAACAATTCTTCTTTCTCTGCCATTTTTGTTGCAAAACGAAGGAAATGTGTATTGTTTGATTAGCTAGAAGTGTCTGGTGATATAGAGACCCATGCTACTTCAAACAATTCTCCTTTCTCTGCCATTTTTGTTGTAGATTGAACGAATTTTGAATTGTCTGATTATATAGGAATATCTCACTATGTTGTAATTCGTTCTATTTAAAACTATTCTTCGTGCATTATAATTTTTGTTACAAAATATTGGGATGCTGAAGTGTCTGATTAAATAAAAATACCCGACCATGTAGACATTCATTTTACTTAAGGCTATTTATCCTTTTCCCCATTCGTGTTACAACACGAAGAGAATTTAAATTGTCCGACTAGTTAGGAGTATCTGACCATACAGTGATTCATTCTACTTAAAGAAATTCCTCTCCCTCCGCCTGCTATTTTGCTACAAAATAAAGGAAGTTCGGATTGTTTGACTACATAAATATGCCTGGTTGATGCACAGATCCATTTTACTTGAAGCACATCCCCTTTCTGTGCAATTTTTGTTACAAAATAAATGAAATTCCGTGTCCGTCCAAGTCCACACGGCCTTGCACTATTTCCTTTAATCATACTTACAGTGTTCCACACGGTAGTTTGCACAAGCAAACGACGTCCCAAAAGTCTCCTTCCTGGAGAATTAATACCCACTCGAAATTTATAGCTGGTCGGTGTGCTTTTGGTCCAAGTATTATACATTCTGAAGTTCTCGCGGAATCGTTCACCGCCACCCCTTTTCTCGATTACTAATACCAGTTAATTTCCGCGACTTAACCACACCTAATTCACATAGCGAATCTTTCATTCTTTACGCTCTTTCAACGGAACTGTTACTCGTTCGCGATTTCTATACGCGCAGCATTGGATATTTTAAGGAGTATGTGAGAAAGAAAGACGTGGACTTTGAAAAAAAGCAATACCAAACTAATTAAACGACTAAGTCGTACTACTTTGCAGAGATCTCATGATTGGCCTGGAGTTGTTAGCATGAAAATAATTGTATACTTAACAGTGGCACGATTCGATAAATTTCGTGAGTTGTACCTAGCAAGAGAAATACAATATAAAAAATAAATTAAACGCTTCTATATACTGCAAAATTATAGATTCCACTGTAAGTTGAAGAGTGAGTAAAAATATTTCTTGCACAGAATTTAACGTTTGAAAAACTTCTTCACCTAGGATTTATCATTGATGAAGGTAAATCTATTAGCAATAATAAAGTCCATATCATTTGTAAAAGGATAAATTTGGAATGCAATAATCTGCCTTCCTGATAATTGACCTTTTCTATGTAGTGGAAATATTTTAGGAAGACTATCAGTTCACCAAGAGTTTATCAAGTGTTTACTAAGAATTCACAGAGAGTTCACCAAGAGTCCATTGAAACTTCACAGAGAGTTCACCAAGAATGTACTGAGAATTCACAAAGAGTTCATTGACAGTTTACCAAGAGTCCACTGAGAATTCACAAAGAGTTCAACACGAGTTTACTGAGAATTCACAAAGAGTTCATCAAGAGTTTACTGAGATTTCACAATGAGTTCATCAAGAGTTTACTGAGACTTCACGAAGAGTTTATCAAGAGTCTACTGAGACTTCACAAAGACTTCACCAAGAGTTTAGTAAGAATTCACAAAGTGTTCACCAAGAATTCACTGAGAATTCACGAAAAGTTCATCGACAGTTTAACAAGCGTTCACTGACAGTTCAGCGCGAGTTTATATCGAGACACTGTATAAAAACTGTTGCTAATAAAACTACCGTGTTACAGCTACAGTATTATAATTGACGCGCGGTTTAGGGGCAATTATCCGCGCTGAGGAACTCGATTGGCAAGCGCGCACCGCACTGGAATTCGTTAATAACCATCGAGTCTGGTACATCGGAGTCGCGTTGTCGCCGCGTAACACCGCGAAACGCCGCTTTTAAATGGAATGTCGGATAAACACGCGACACGCGATGCCAGTTTATTGATTTTGCGGCGGTCCCGAAGCAACTCGATAGACCTTCTGAAGCATCGCAGGGATGCTGGATAACGCGGCGTGAACACGATGAATGGTTATTGCCCGCGCGTAAAAGTCGCGATTCAACGTCAGTCCCCCGCCATTGTTGAGATAAAACTCTTCGACGAATTGCTTGCCAGATCGTCTCGATTAGATCCACTCACCGAATGTCGCCTTCTCGCTGCCCTCTTTCTTCTCCTTTCGTCGCTTTTCGCCGAGTATTTAACCCTTTGATGCAGTGGATTTAGAGTCTGTTCGAATTTCACGCGAGACAACAGGTTTTGGTTTTTCGATGTGTCTGTTGATAAATCTATTAACTATATGAACACAGAATTTCTTAACTGTAGAAATATAGAGACAGAATCTTCTAATTATACAAGTACAGAGACAGAATCTTTTCATTAGACAGAATCGTTTAAGTATACAAATACAGAGACAGAATTATCCCTTATTTTTTAATTGTAGCCGATTTTATATAACGCCTGCTGTTTAATTATTTTCATAGAATTGTTGTCATTATGTTAGTGTTTACATAGTAGACAAGAAGATTACTTGTTACATAGTGTTAACTATAATATTATAGTTAATACATGGTATATGATATATATATACTATTATATTTGTGTAGTACATATTATATTTATATATAGTGTATATTATATACAGTATTATTAACTAAATGTTACTTATTAACCCTTTGCACTCGAGAGCTTTCAAAGCTAGTTCATTTTGGGGAATTAGAGTCGCCTCTCGAGTACAAGGGGTTAATAGTCGAAGGGACCAAGATGTTGATATATTTATGGGATATTTAAACGTGCAAAAAAAGGAAACTATATGCGACGTGCAAAACTATGCAAAATAATCAGTGAGTTACTGCTTTTAAAGATAGAAACGAGTCTCTATTTGAGTTGCGTTTCATTAAACGTGATTATACAAATATAAGTTTGAACACCAATCCACAAATTGTCACTCTAATTATAGTATTTGATAGCAAAATTAATGTACGAATAATCGAATCTATTCAGGGTATTCGAGAATTGGTACCGTATTTGTTTTCATAATTACGTCTCTGAATTTATTCCACCACTGAACAAAAATACGTCTCCGAAACACCTTCAAAAATTCCCAAGTATCCAAAAAAAGGGTTAACGAAGCGCCGTTTACGCGAGCACTCGATAAACATGACTCTTTTCCCACGTTCGCGGATTCTTCTTTTGCTTTGGAAAGAAAAATGCAAAAGCTGTGTCGAGATGTTCCTTTTTTCCAAAGGTTTCAAAGAGGACGCGCCGCTGTTTTCGTTCGAAGCCCCTATAAATTTAATCTTTCCCTCTTTGCCGGTTAACGAAGCGCCCTTTACAAGGCATCACGGCACGTAACAGCGTGCACGTCGTTCGACGGCTTGCCCCGGGCCGCCTTCGACGAGTTTTATGATTACACGAAGCTCACCGCGGTATCTCCGCGCCTCGGGCGCGCAATCTCCTCGCTAGAGGCTCTTCTTCCCAGCAAACCACTCGACGATTTATTACGTCGCTAGACTTTTCCTTCTCCCATCGCTCTCTACACGTAACACTGTCCCGATAATCATCCGCCCCGTCGCAAGACACAGCTTCCTCTTCGCGCTCCTAATCAAACTCTCCTCCATTATTTCTTTTCACGATAAAGAATTTCCATCACCCGTATCAAACATTTTAACGTCGCGATGTCGTACGTTGGTTGCCGTGCGATGATTTGAGAAGAGGAGATCGCAGGTAACTTGATTAGGTTTGCGGAAGGTTTTGTGGTATTGTTAAGTCATTTGTGTGGGGCTACTAAAATAAAAACTAAGTCCGTAGTCGGGTTAAATACGTTTATTATCTAGGCGATGTGACTCTAAGGAGGAACGGCAACTAACTGACTTCTCAATTGCTTTCCAAAAAGGAAAGCTCCTCGGTTGAGGACATCCGTGATACAGGTCAGGGTGGTCCGTTAGTCACGCGTCCATAAACTTGTCAGCAGGCCGTAAAGTATAAGGGCAGGCAAAAGGATCAACCGTCTACATTTGCAGTGTCGATTTAAGTAGGCGAGTAGTTGTGGTAATTTAGGGAGGCTGATAATAAATTGGAGCTTATTGTCGTGGAGCGACAAATATTTTTCATTTTAGGTTTAGTTTTGAGTTTATATTGGGAATATCAACCTACCGTAGATGTCTAGGTAATAATTAACCTTATAAGTAAATTATTTTAGAGGTAATTAAATAATAATAATAATAGAGGTAATAATTAAAGGTGACGTGTTAAAAATTTCGATGTTTTTTACTTATTGCTCACGAGATGGTTTTAGATTGTTTTACGATAGATAAGAGTCGTTGTAAGCGGATTACTTCCGCAAAGCGCTAAATTTTCAATGCTTTGAATTTCCAATACTTTAAATTCTCGAAGCTTAGATTCTTAAAGCTTCCAATTTTCAATCCTTGGATTCTCAAAGCTTACGATTCTTAATACTTTGAATTTCCAATGCTATGAATTCTCAAAGCTTAAGATTCTTAATACTTTGAATTCCCAATGCTATGAATTCTCAAAGCTTAAGATTCTTAATACTTTGAATTCCCAATGCTATGAATTCTCAAAGCTTAAGATTCTTAATACTTTGAATTTCCAATGCTATGAATTCTCAAAGCTTAAGATTCTTAATACTTTGAATTCCCAATGCTATGAATTCTCAAAGCTTAAGATTCTTAATACTTTGAATTCCCAATGCTATGAATTCTAAAAGCTTAAGATTCTTAATACTTTGAATTCCCAATGCTATGAATTCTCAAAGCTTAAGATTCTTAATACTTTGAATTCCCAATGCTATGAATTCTCAAAGCTTAAGATTCTTAATACTTTGAATTTCCAATGCTATGAATTCTCAAAGCTTAAGATTCTTAATACTTTGAATTCCCAATGCTATGAATTCTCAAAGCTTAAGATTCTTAATACTTTGAATTTCCAATGCTATGAATTCTCAAAGCTTAAGATTCTTAATACTTTGAATTTCCAATGCTATGAATTCTCAAAGCTTAAGATTCTTAATACTTTGAATTCCCAATGCTATGAATTCTCAAAGCTTAAGATTCTTAATACCTTGAATTTCCAATGCTATGAATTCTCAAAGCTTAAGATTCTTAATACTTTGAATTTCCAATGCTATAAATTTCCAAAAGCTTGCAATTCTCAATGCTTTCAATGTCGAAAACTATAAATACCGCGTTCGCTTATTATCGATTCAACGATACGAACGGTAATATCAACATTAATCGTTAAAAAAAAATGTAAAACTGCCATCCTCACTTTTTCTCCCCATTCTAATCCCCCTCCCGGAACCCGAGAAAAACTTATGGGGTTGCATTACTTTTGTGTCACTCGTTATAAAGGGTAGCTCGGAAGCAAGAGACAAAGACCTCCGCAGCGGAGAGTCCGCTCACATTTTTAATCCGGCCAAACTTTCTGAATTACGGCCGGGTCGCGAGGAAAAGGGGTGCTGGTGCAAGAAGGAGGGCAGGCATAAGGCGTAGAACCGCGCCGTGGACGAAGGAAAACTCGCGCGAAAAAAAAGGAAAGGGAAAAATAGGAAAAGAGGAAAAGGAAGATCGTATTCCTGGCCGTAATGGTTCCTACTCGTTTCGAGTCTTAGGAGTTACCTCGGACCGGGAACAGTCATTAAAAACGACTTTCCAGGTGGACCGGCGCGAATGGTCGAATGAAATCGCCGCGGGACAACGCGGAAATGGTGGACGCTGTGGAAAAAGGCCGCGAAGGAATTCTTTACGCGGCCCTTCCTTCGTTCTGCGCGACTCTGGGCCGCTTCCTCTTCTATTCTCACTATTTTTCTATCCAACCCCCCCTCTTTGCGTCGCCCTTGATTCCCCCTAACGTTGTAGTTGATATTTTGTACGGGGTTTGCCGCGGTCGCGACGAAAATAATTGCGACAACGTTAACCCTTTTCCTTGCGAATTTTTCGAAGATTATTTCTTGGAACGTTGACCATTTTCTATTACAATATTGTGTCGAATGCAAATAGTAAAATATTATACGTGATTTACACTTGCTAATGCTCAATCTTACAATCTTACGAATTAGAATAGAGTAGATTAAAGTTAGGTAAAAAATTCAACGAGTTTTTATCGTAATTAGCGTACAAGTTAAACCACGAGTGTAACTCGTTGTTACAAGGCAAATGGTTACACACCGCGATGCGAAACGTTTCCTAAGGGAAACTTTGCATGTTCGCTGTTTCGATTAACCGTTTGACTACTATGGAGGCGTATACACGTCTAGAGAAGGCTATTAGCGTGGTCTATAGATGCATATATGCGTTTGGGGATTATATAATACGCGAGATGCAAATGACAGTTATTAGTAGTTTAGATGGAAACGAAAAAATGACGTCGTTTCTTAACCTAATTTTAACGGCAAACTATTATAATACTTACGTTCCTTTTTAATCGTGGTTTTATCGTAGATTGATTATTCTACTGAATTTTTAGCGAGGAGTCCTTAGTTATTCCGTAGTTTAAGGGTTAAAGAAATCTAGCAAAGGATATTACTTACGAGATGACTAAAATGAAGTATACACCTTACAAAAATGAAGTTCGATAAAATTATAGGATAATTGGAGTCTGATTATAATAAGTATTACTCGTAGCACAGAAGTACTGTGTTATAATAACATAATTATACTATTGCTTATAGGAGAATTATTAAGCTTCAGTCCGTTTTCATTCGCGACTAAAATTGATGCAAAAAATTATTACATTCTGTTCTTCCATGATTCTAAAACATAATTGATAGTTCCATCGGCTTAACGTCTGAATTACACCGTTACAAATGAGCTATATGTGAAGCTACTTTATTATCTCCTCATTTTTCGCATCCCTGTTAAATCTTTGCCCCATGCCAATAATTCTGCAACTCGTTGCACGCCATCGACGAATTCTTTATAGTTCGGAGGTTGTCGCGAGGTTACGAGCAGCATGGAAACGAATATCGACGCATTAGAAGTTGCTGGATCAGCGAAATCCCGGTGGCGCTCGCGAGAAAAGGATAAGGGAGTTTGGAAACGGTAACAAAGGGTCTAACGACGCAATAATTGGCGGTACGCGTGAGGGCGTAACGGTGCTCTAAGCTGTAAGGGCTGCGGCGTGATTCAACAATAGCTCGGTTACTGCCGGGGACGACGTTCTTTCTCGTTAATCTCGCAAAACGTGCCGTGGCTTAAAAGGAAGGCAATAAAACCCGTCCACCGCACTCGTTACTCTCTCCTCTAATGAAATAACAATGACTATTATCGTCTCTTATTACAGCACCCCGTCCGCCGCTTCCCAAGAACCACCCAAGCTAGTCTAAAATCGATAGCCCTGTAATCGAACCCATTCACTCTACTCGAACCGCCGCGAATTATTCTTATCGTTCCTTTTTGGAACCGAAAGGTTTATACCGGTACCACGAGTACAAATTGTACGTACAGTTAACCATTCGCCTTATAGCAACGAGGTACAATCGTGGTGTAAAAACGCGCTGTACTTTTTCACGAAACTTAATTCACTTGATTTCAATTTGTGAGATCTTACTTATCTATTCATTAAACGGGAATTAACCCTTTAATTTTTAACCACCTCCTACAATACGGAAACACAACAAAGGGTAAGAAAAATGGAGGAGAAGAGCGAAGGTTATTCTGCCACAGGGCGGATGAACCACCGATTAATCTTGCATGGGCCCGTCGAGGAACGGGAAAACAAGGCGACAAGGCTGCAGACCACTCGGCTGATGGCCGTAGCCGACTTGCTGCTTAATGCCCGATCTCTCGAGACCGGCCCATCCCGTTTCACCGCATTCGGACTCGTCCTTTATCCACCGACTCCCTAAAGAGACGTGACCATCGTCCCGAGCCACAAAATTCATGGCCAGCCTACTTTACCTTACTCGTAATTCTTCTTAATTACCGCGAGTGAAAAGTCTCCGTTGCGTTCTTTCGATACGATAATCAAAACGTTTGGGGCATCGTTAGACAGCGAATCTTTATGTATTTATTTAGATGGAAAATTGGGATACAAAATGCAAATTACAAAGATATACAAAAACGAGATTCAAAGTCGAGTATTTTGTAAGTAAGTACGTATCGTTTTATACGAAGTATCGTATTTGGAAACTGAAACAAATTGCTGTTTGTGGTTCATTCCTTTAACGTTGCTCAACGTAACTTTAACGTTGCTTACGAAAATACCAATTTGAATAAACATTCGTAGTCTAGGCATAATTTATTTCAGCTTCCGTTTGCATATCAATTTAACTGTGGCCTTAAACTTGGTACCTACATTATACTTTAACCCTTTACATTCAGCAGTTTTCGAAACTGGTCCGTTTTGACGACTACGGGTTGTCTTCCAAATAAAAAGGGTTAAGCAGTGTATTTGGATCGGAATAGAAAAATCTAAATCTTCGAATTGCTTATGTTAAACGTATGCAAATGTTTCAGTCTTCCCCTTTAATTTTCTCTCACTTGTACATAATAATAATAATCTTGGAAGTATTTCGCATCACGCTGCACAAGTATTTGCCATCACTCTGCCAAATTTAATAGATTCCGTTATAAAAGAGTGAAATTGCTTCGAAGGCAATAAAGTTATCAAGCCAACGGTAGAACTTCTACCCACGCTTAACACCTAAATTTTATCGAGCATATCTTGAAGCTTTGATTGCCGCAATTATTCTTTCCCCCGTTTCTTTTATGTTATTGTTCCAACGTAACCCGAACATAACTCCTAGCTCGGAACACGTTTAACATTTGCGCGAAAGCTGCTCGCACGAATTTTTCAATGGATCGTTACATATTTACGCCACATTAAGGGTCCATCCTGATGGCGCGTTTGGCGGTGGAGTTTGCCGGGTTTTATTACATTATTTAGCCTAAATTACCAAAGGAACTCCACGGGATTACACCGTGTGTTTGATGTTCGGCGAAGCGCGCGACGATGATCGTTGCAGGAAGCCCGAACGTATATCCCAGGCAGAAGCGCTACGAGCCTCGCAAGGAAACTTCGCAAAAAGCTATTTTGCTTCAAGCACAACGCCCGTACTGAGAGTAGCTGTAACGTTAAGTAGCTGGCGGGGCTTCGTAACTAGCTCACGGAGACGCCATCCCGTTGCGAATTGTTTTCTTTTCGTTTATATTCTCTCTCCATCCGCCGGCCATTTTTCTTCCTCTTCATCTTAACCACCGAACAAATCAAGTTTATTCTTCACTGCTTTCGAGATTGCAGCCTGCTCGAACGTTGTGATTCATTATCTTTTTTATTTGTTAAGCTTCTGCTGACCAATAGAGACCTTTATTATGACAAAGTATTTTTTAGATTCTTGTTCTTAGGGAATTATTAGGCGTCTGCTTGTAGGAATGCAATTGTTATTATTATTAGTGTTATTTTATAAATGTTCATTGGTTATGCATGGATTAAAATTGGTTATCAATGGATTAAAGTTTTATGGGTCAAATCTGGGTGATTGATAAATGCGCGGGATTAAAAAAATGAATCAAGAGAAAATTGGTTATTCATTGAACTGATCGATGAAGTTAATCGTCCAAAATTCGATAATTCATTTAATCGATTGATGAAATTAATCGTCGAAAAATCGGCAACTGATTGAATAATTCATTAATAGAATTAATCCTCAGTCGTCGATTAATGAAATTAAGCTTCGAAAAATCATCAATTAATTAAATTAGTGATTGGTCATTGATTGTACAAATTAATTGTCGAGAAATGAACGATTGGTTTAACCGATTCACAAAATCGTTAATCATTGAGTACAAAAATGAACCAATTATCATACTTATCAATTTACACATTTCAAGTAGAATTCGAATAAAATTCCAGTGCAATGAAGATTCCATACCAAATTATTTTAATCGTCCCAATAAAGAATTTCAATACTTATAACCATCAGTCAATTATCCAATTGCTGATTAACGTTGCATTTTAATCGTCCCTCGTAATTACCGACGAAAGTCCGTAATCTAATTAATTACCGGCATTTAATTATTAATTGCGATTAACGATAGCAGTAATGAAATTACCCGTTAATATCATTCACTAATTGAAATGAAAACCCTTAAAAATCTTTAACCGTTGATTAAATTTCCGTGCAACTTCAATGCGTCGAATGATCCGCAACTTCGCATTGAATCCATCGTTACGAAGAATCGAAGTCTTTGGGTAACAATGGCGGCTATAATTCGATGGAGTATTTCGCGTTTCATTCAGTTCGAAAAAATGGCTGCCGCTCGACGGCGAATTTTCTTCGGTCGACGCCCGAGGCGGTGATTTTCACTTAATCCATCGATCGAGATTTCATCTCTATACTTTGAAAGGCGATTAGAGAGTCTGAGCTTCCACTTTCGCGACGCCTCCGGCGGATCCGGAGCCTTGTCTTTGTTGTTCCTCCCCCTGTCTTAGCCGTGGAGCAGCATCGATTTAAATAATCGCTTTTTTCCAGCGGCTCCGCCGCGGGCGAAATCCTCCTCCGCGTAATCGAGAGGAAATTCATATTGGAATCGAGCTGCAATCCAAACTATCGGTCATCTTAATCCGTTTGTATTGCGAGCAAAAGAAGAATGATCCCCCGAATAGCGCGGAGGGTGATTATCGTCGTACTCGTTTCGAAGCACATAATAAGGAAACTCTTGTCGAAATTAACGACCTCGTTAATGAGCTCCATGGCTGCATAATTTAATTAGACACGCTTCTGCTGCGAAATAATTAGTAATAACACCGGCAACAGTTGTGTAACGTGATGAGTTCGCGGTGGAAAAACACGGGAATTTATTAAATTAAAGGTAGACGCGGTGAGAGTATTTTTTGCAACCCTGCGAAGAGGCGAAACTTGGTAAGGGTGATAATTATTATGGATTCTTTATTTGACAATCTTTAGTTATCCCACTTCTACGTTTATTAACATTGCGGAAATAATATAATGCGGCGAGAATGCGGTTTAAAAAGATTGGAATTCGTTAAATAAAAGGCGGAAATGATGGTGTAGTTTTTGCATCTCTGTAAAAAGGTGAAATATAATCAAAATTGATAGGGATGATATTTGTTATGAATCCTTTATTTACCGATTTTTATTTGTTTCGCAAACATGTTTATTAACACTGCTAAAATAATATAATGTGGTGAATATGCGGCTGAAAAATATTGGAATTTGTCAAACAAACGGTAGAAATAATGGAGTATTGCTTGCATTCCTATAAAACAGACAAAATCTGACAAAAATTGATATGGGTGCTATTTGTTATAGATCCTTTATTTGGCAGTTTTCATTCACTTCCCTCCAATATTTATTAATAACACAATAATCGTTTACCGTGACGAATATGTTGTTTGAAAGCAGTGAAATTTATTAAACAAAAGGTAGAAATGTTGGAGTATTTTTTATACTTCCAAATAAAATCCGACCAAATATGGTATAATTTGGGTTACAATTATTTAATGAATATTAATATTTCTTTCTTTATACGTACCTTAAGAATGTTCCAAATCAAATCACGTTGGATGTCATTTTAATTAAAGAAGTTCCTGCACAATATTTTCATGAAATTGCCATCCACAAAAACACAAAAATAGTAGAGTTTCATCACTGCTTTGATCCGCAGTCTAATAATATTGGATATACGGATAATATTGGATATATACAAGTCTAATAGACTTGTGGTTAAAACACTTTCGGCTACATAAAATTGACCATTTCATATGTAACAATCTATTTTTAGTATTACTTTTAATTGACTGGTGGTTAAAACACTTTGGGCTATATAAAACTGCTCACTTCAGATACAACAATCTATTTTTAGTATTACTTTTAATTGACTTGTGGTTAAAACACTTTGGGCTACATAAAATTGACCATTTCAGATGCAACAATCTATTTTTAGTATTACTTTTAATTGACTTGTGGTTAAAACACTTTGGGCTACATAAAATTGACCATTTCAGATGCAACAATCTATTTTTAGTATTACTTTTAATTGACTTGTGGTTAAAACACTTTGGGCTACATAAAACTGCTCACTTCAAATGCAACAATCTATTTTTAGTATTACTTTTAATTGACTTGTGGTTAAAACACTTTGGGCTACATAAAATTGGCCATTTCATAAGCAACAATCTAACATTTATTTTTCAATATTAAGTGTTAAACGAATATACGATGTCCACGTGTTATTACGTAAACCGAAGTTCAAACTTAGTATCAAAAATTTTTTATTAACGATATTTCGTACACATCGCTCCGCTGTTAAATAAAATAATTAAAGCGTCGATTATTGGTACATCTATCTTCTATTCTTGCGCCTGCGAAGAACTCTCCAGCGCATCGTTAATTCGCGAAACAACGACCGCGCACAACAAAACGCCTGTCCGCTAATGTATCACGCTCGATTCCGCGCTACTTTGTAATTCCTGCGTTTGTTTTTCCCTGAACCCTGCCGCCCTCCAATAGAGAATTCGATTTACGGCGAATTAACGGCCCGCTCATTGTTGCGTTGCGCATAGAAACGCGCTGCGGATATTTATTCAACTACTGCAACATTCGTTAATCGCTACTTCGATGCGGCGCTGTTAAATTTTCGCTCACGGGCAACCAAAGATAATAAAACTTTGTCGTTGAATTGTTGTGTAAGGATATTTTCTTTATCATTTTATTATCGGCCAGATAAACGAAACCTGAAGGCTAAGAATTATTATATTGGGCTGGAAACAAGGTTCGCAGCATTTTTCAAACATTTAATGATACGATACATATGGGGTAGAATTATATATATATACCCAATTAACCACCAATTAACTTTTATGTAAATATATAAACACAATAAATAATAAATAAATATTTTGTTCGTACTTTATAGGGACTAAACACTCGAAGGTTTAACCGTTTGCAAGAAATTTGAATTAACGACGCTAATAGGCACTTTTGATAATAATTGAGCGAAAATTCGTTAAGCGTTATTAAATTCTATCCGTAATAGATTCATAATTGAGTGGAAATTTGTTAAGTGTTTCTTCTTTTCCTCTCGTCCGCAAAGGGTTAAAGGTGTGTTGGCGTTTTTCCCCCAGAGAATTCGCTTAGTACGTCTCGGTTTCCATTTGGAAGATGAAAGATGCGAGGAATAATTTAAGCAAGGGAGGAAGGAATAATTTTTACCCAGTCCAGCTCCGTTTTCTCTGTGGTCACGGGCGTCGTGACTGTTTTACAGGCGTCCCGCGAACGTTTTAAATCCCGCTTGTAGATTTACCGCCGCTCCTTCTTGCCCTTTCATTCTTCTCGTCTCTGAGCCAGCGGGAAGAAAGATGGGCCTGGCCGTTGGCAAAAAGTTCCGACGTTAAGTGCGTCTGACGTTGCCCCCCTTGTTTCTCTTTTATTGCGTATAAATGCTTCGCTTTCCTGCCCCCCCTTCATCTTCTCTTTCCTTCCTCACTTTTCGCCTGATGCACTTTGCAAATTCCTCGTAGATTTTTAATGAGAGATAAACATTTGGACTTTGGCGCGGTTACATTTTCTCTACGGTTCTTTGATTCGTTCGCAATCGTGACTATATTGCTTAAATTGGCTCGATTGGTAAATAATGAGTGAATGCAACGAGTCATTGAGCGATATTAATAGTATGTTATATATAAGGTAGTATTATATCTAAGTGTAATAGATACACTAGTATATTAACTCGTAAATACAGTTGGATGAGGTAAACGATATTGTATATAAAAGTTGTTAAGGCCTACCATAGACCTTAGGATTTGTATAGATTTTAGTTTTCTCTAAGCTTTATATTTGTATAGATTTAGTTTGTTTTTCAAGCAGCAATAAGACCTTCGTCCCGTCGCGGCTTATAACCGTCCCTTCGGAATTCCGAAAAGTGTTCCGTGGCAGCCGTAAACTCATGAAGCCATAAAGACCCGCGATTTTTGCCGTAGTTTCCCGCTCTTTGTTCACGGTTAGCTTCCAGGTATTAGCATTTTTCAATTTCTAGCCCGTTATTTCTATCAGGTTAACGCGCTTCCTGACTTTATTACCTGCCACGGTCAAGGGTCGCCAACGCGCCGAATTTGTTGTTAATTATTCGTCAGTGGAGGAGCCCAAGAAGGGCGGAAACTTTCCACTCCCTTCCACAATCTTGGACCCCTCTTGCAACCAATAGGAGTATCGCCCCCGTGAAGGCGACTATGCCGAGACGGCGTCGAACATAATTTCATAAGACCAAGTTAGTTGACAATTAGACACCAACCTCACTAGACCTAGGAAAAGTTAGTTAGCATAGAAAAACTTGCTCGATTCGTAACAGTGTACTTGTACAAGCGCTAACAGAGTGATTACACACATTGCCTTAATTTCGTTTCCCGATTCTTCGGGTGGTCCTTCGAGTAACATTGTTTCATCGTCGGCACATTCGTGCAAACCACCTACAAGGCTCGAACACACTTGCGGTAATCGCGAGCACCTAACAAAAGTAATAGTAATATCATATGTAACATAACCGTAATATTTTGCCGCGTTATCGACGAATAGCATAAAACAATTTTGCGTGCAATGAGATTCAATTCAAAAGCAAATACTTGAAATCGAAGTGTGAGCGTAATTATAATCTTACATTATTAGCTAAAGGGACTAATTTTACTTTTAACCCTTTGCACTCCATTGGCTTCGCTATGGAGACATTCGTAAATTGTGTTAAATGTTAAGGTTCAAGTTTCCCTAATTCTATATTAACCTATTCAATTTTCATTTCTTCTGAAATCGAAGCAAATTTCTCCACTTCGAAACACGTAACGCACTAAGCTCTCGCGAGAATCAGAAAAGCGTATCGGAGCTGCTGTTATGTCACATTATTAAAAATAGTTTCGAGTGCAAAGGTGTTAACCTACTAATACGCATTGTCCAATTTCATTTTAACGTAGTACTACGCCGTTCGTTGCGAATGGTTTAACGTTGCAATTCAGAACGACGGATGAGTTGAGAGATTTCTTTATGCGGAATAATGATAAACGCAACGCGGTTCATTGGGTTATCTGAACGATGGTTGCGGCCGGTTCGGGTTGAAATCCAAGTCGAATCGTCGCGAAAGTTTAATCAATACAATGCCGAGGGTTTTGGAATTTAGCCCGTAGGTTTAATTGCGTTTGGAAGTGTTTCGAGTTATTTTTCGGCTGCCGGCAGCTTTCGGCTGGGAAAATGATGTCGACGGGAAGTAATTTAAATTCAACTTCGACCAATTTCCCGGTTACGCTGACGCGATCGACTGCTGCCACGGAAAATTAAATATCGTACAAATTACTATCCATCGTTTTCGGCCGGAAAAATCATCGTCGAACTAGTTGAGCGTCATTTTTCAATTTTCCCTTACGCCCCGTCAAAATCACCCTTCTCGATATGCGTATCATTAAACGCACAAGGATTTTTTACATTCACACGGATGCACTTTTGCAAGCTTCTTTGTTAGAAGGATAAAATACAATATATAATTTAAAATAATATATATATATATATAAGTAATATAAAAAGGATAACATAATTTGTTTTGCATTGTATATTTCTTCAGGCATCCATTATTTTAATTAAGTACATCTTGATTTCGTAACATCAGTGTTACTTACCAACGTTAACTTAATCACATAATCAGCTAGTCAAAATTAGCACTCGCTGATTTCGGGTTTGCCTGCAGCACGTGTAAATAACGTAAATTTAAAAGTAAAGACTAGAACGTATGCACACGCCAAATATAATTATTGCGTCACCACAAAGGCGATTGCGTCTCGCGATTCACAGTGCTCCCAATCTTAATAGCGCCATAATTACGATACTTAAAAGGGTGAAACTGGTCGGCGAATCTTCGACCAGCGACTAAATCAAAAGCGTGTTGCAGCCAGCGAACGGTTGCAACAAGAAACGAGGTCGGGATGGAAGGAACAGAGGAACGAGGAGGTATAGAGAGGAAGAAAGACGGTGTACGCGACTCGTTACCTCGATTTTCAACGAGCTGCGCAACGGTTGCTTGTCGTGCCGCCGGAATCATTTGTTCGTTCGCCCCTGTGATCTACCGAGGCTGTACTTTATGCGATATCCGCGCAATAACGCGCTAATACGGCCGCCTGAAAGGCCACGGAACCAACGGCAATCCGTCGATAGTTCACTGGGTCGCTACGAAGCTTAGAATTCATTGGGAACTCTGCACTACGAGAATTTCAATGCCCACAAGGTTGAAGTTTCTCTTCGTTTCGGGGAAGTTTGATGTTGGTAAAAAACGCCGTGGGCAATGTTACAATTGGGAGAAGATTTATGGGCAAAGGGTTAAAAGGGCGAAGCAAAAGTTCTATTAGAAGATAAATGAAATTATGTAGTAGGTATCGATGCGTGTACAGTTGGTCATAAAAGATTACGTATGTACTCTGCTGTCCGTAATTTATCGAACGCTTAACCCTTTGCATTCCAAGGCCATTTTATTGCAAAAAACTTTATTGTAGGAAGTTGATAATTTTTTAAATTAACTTACATATATCATCGAATATAACCGTTGCGTTTCAATAGCTAATATATTTTGTATTGCACAAAATTGAATATTGAGTTTGAAGTTTTATAACGAAATATTAAATAAGTTTGGTCCAAGTCTGACTAAGCGTGCACGTTACGATGTTTCCTATAAATGTCTATTCTTATTCAGTCAACGGATCTACACTTTAACTAGGCCAAATATTTAGCCCATATTTGGCCACTCGAACTGCTGTAATATTTTGATGAAGGAAGTTGCCGGGTAACGCTTCCATTGAAACGTTTCCTTCCCCGAGCGTCCGCCAAAGAATCTTAATTGGGCGTTCACAGGTTCTTCGAAATTGGATTTCAGCGTCGTCTACGGGGCGCATTATCCGTGGTCCTCGTCTTGGTGGGCAACGTCGCGGATAAGCGTTTTAACGGGCGAAGTTTCGGCCATTCAACGGCAAGTGGCTTTTGTTCGTCACCGTGGTCGAATCGATAATCTATAAACGGTCAACCAACCGGCTCGCGCCCTCGAACGCTGGCCGCTTTTCGCGACACCGGCTTGCCTGCTATCGTTTGTCGTGGCGCAGACGTGATGATCGATTATCTTCGTGCATAACTGTTCGAGTTGGCATCCAAACGGCGAAACGTCAAAGCCGCCCTCCAGCCTCCTATGTCCTCGATCCACCGTTATAACGTCTACCCTGACGTGTCTCCGCGTTTTCCTCTTTTATTCCCCCATCCCCCTCTCCCATCCGCCGCTTTTCTGCGCCAATATGTTTGAGTATCGAGCTAGAAAATAGCTGAGATACAGCAGAAAATGTAGCAGTGAAATTGGGAATGAAATGGGAGGCGAGAGTTAGTTTCTTTTTGTTATATTTTCACGCTTCTCTCTTTGGTTTTCGTTGCGAAATTTCGTCCACGCAAGGATGCTTCGTTATCGACTTGGAAAATGGCCGAGAATTATGAGAAAATAATGGTAAAATGGTTGTAAGTAAAGAAGAACTCGGAGAGCGAGCAGAAGTGAACCGTGTTTGGTCAGACAGCGATTATGATACTTCTCTGTTATGTTTCCACGATTTTCTCTTTGATTCCACATTCAAGATTTCCATTACATTAAAATACTTCAATATTAACATAGAAAATGGCCGGAGATTATGAAAGAATAATCGTAAAATAATTGTAAAGTAAAGAAGAACGCAGGGAGCAAGTAGAAGTGAACTGTGTATGGTCAAATACTAACTATAACGGTTCTCTATTATGTTTTCACGTTATTCTCTTTGATTACCCTTTCTGGATTTCCCCTGCACAAGAATACTTCAGCATTGGTGCAGAAAATAGTGGAGGTTTATGAAAAAGTAATGGAAAAATAATTGCGAATGTAACAAAGGAGGAGCGAGTGGCGCAAGTAGTGTCGGACCGTATATGCTCAGACATTAGTTATTATGTCCCCCAAGTAATTCCGCTTTTGTTTCCATCTTCTCTGCGCCGGTATAAACTCTCCTTCGCGTGAAAGCATTCGCATATCGACATAGACGATATCCAAGATTCGCCGAAAAAGAGTAACGCGAAAAATAATCGTGAAGCAAAGAAGGAAAATACGAAACGCAAGTAGCGTTGAACGCTAGTTATAACATATATTTTCCTCGCTGCATAAAAGCAGTCGTGTATTGACGTGGAAGATTATCAAGACTTATCAAAGAAGAGTAACGCGTGAAGCAAAGAAAAGTAACGCGAAAATCAAGTAGTATTGGACTATATATGTTAAGACACTAGTTACAGTGGCATGCAAAAATGTTCGACTACAACACATAACAATTTTTAATAATAATTCAAACTAGACATTATGTTATTTTTCAGAAATTGTTGTTCTGATACATTTAAACATATATGAACATAAAACATCTTAACTCGAACAAATTAATTCAGTTTACATTTCGTGATTTGATGAATATTACTATTTGAAGTAACTGAATTTTAGTCGTAATTCATTGTTAAGTGATAAAAATACTTAACTATATTAGAAAGTTTCATTTATTTAATAAATAAACAATTGATTTGTCTTTCTTTTTTTTCCAAACATGAACGCCTCAATTATTCTCAATTATTCTTATCCGACTAAACAATTTCTCGCATAGCTTTGTGTTTAAAATATGCTATAAACAATAATCGCGGCCTGATACTTTTATGCGCCACTGTATAATATTTTCCAGGCATTTTTCCTTGTCTTTCTGTCTTCGTTACAACAGTGCAAACTCTGCTCTGCATGAAAATAGTCGTGTATTGGCTTAGAAGATATTCGAAGTTCGCCAAAACAAAGAACGCACGAAAATAATCGTAAAATGAAGAAAAGGAAGAACGCGACGCGCAAGTAGTATCAGACGGTATGTTTCCCAGGCATTTGTTCCCTTTTGTTTCCACTTTCATTGTGTCTACAAGAACTCTCCTCTGCATGAAAGCATTCGCGTATTAACCTAGAAGATACTCGAAGTTCACCAAAAGCATTAACGCAAAAATAATCGCGAAGTGAAGAAGAAAAATAAAAGCTCGATAGAAAAGTAGTATCAGACCGTATGCTATCCAGACATATTTTCCTCTTTTCTTTCCACTTTCATTGGGGCAATACAAACTTTCCTCTGCATAAAAGCATCCGCGTATTAACTTAGAAGATATACGAAGTTCACGAAAATAATCGCGAAATAATGGTGGAAAATAAAATCGCGAAGCGCAAGTAGTATAGAACAGTATATAGTCAGGCGCTGGTTGTAATTAGACTGCGGGACTTTATTGCAAATTTACAATTCTGTCAATTTAATTAAAGGAAAAGAATTCAAGCGGAAATGTGATTCACCCCTTAAATATTTTGAAATGCACTTTACTTTGTATATTTTATATACTATTACATATCGTGTGGATTTTGCTTTCTCTTGTTCACCAAAATCTACAGCCTCGTTTTAACGTCTCCCAGTCAGTCATTTTTTTCAAACTGTATAGAATAATATTTAATAAGCTGTATAGATTGTATAATTTTATGTGTTCAATACTATTAAACACTACCCAACACCATCCAACACTCATTCAATATAATTCAATACCATTGAACCCTATTCAACACTACCGAACATTACTCAATATTATATAATAGTACCCAACAGTGTTCAATACTATTCAGCACAACCGAACAACGTCAAACACTCATTCAATATAATCCAATACCATTCAACACTATTCAATACCGTTCAACATTGCTCAACATTATTCAACGCTATCCAGTAATAACTAACAAGTATAATTTTATGTATTACGTGTACTTTACTGTATTTTGTAAATCCAAATTTCTCCTAGCTAGCCTAGTTTTTATTACTTCCAATCATTTTTCCGTTTGTTTGCATCTTCATTGTGATGCTATAAGCTCTCCAGCGCATAAAACTATTAACTTAGAAAATACTCGAAGTACACCGAAAAGAATTAGCGCAAAGTTGAAAAGAATCGGCGAGGCGCAAGTAGTATAGAACCGTATACGATCAGACCCTCCGCTATAGCCGTTACAGGAACTTTTATACGGTGTAGCAGCTTCGAATACACAACTATCTATTACAGTGTGTATCGACTGCACGCGAGTACATAAAAGTAAAGTATACGAAAGGGGGAAATTTAAGTTGATGGGATATGAAGGTTCGTTAGAGGGTCGGGTAAAGCTACGGGTATGATATATCTGTTATTCCTAGGGCATCGCGCGCTGCCGGAAGTCTTATCACGTGCTGTAAATGCAGTCCTTAAACCGGCTTAAGAGCTCGTACAGACAGTCCGTTAATGTTTAATAATGGCCAGAGGTGCGAATATAATTCCGGGGTAATAAAGTCGATACCACGGCTGGAAGAACGATAACGTCCGGTAATTAACTTTGCGTAACTCGATAACATTTCCTGCGAGAGAAAATTCTGCCTCGTTACTCGCTCGCGCGCGCGCGCGCTCTATGTATACTGCTGCTTTCGAACGACTGTTCATTTGAGTAAAGTCGCTAACAATCCTTTTGCGTTCCTTTTGTACAACAATCGTTAATTGCAAATGCGAAACTGAACGAGAGGGGGGAAAAAAGGGGAAACGACGATTTTTATTTTCGTTCTATTCGAGTTGAAGAAGAGTTCGAATAACTTAAAATAATCACTGGTTTAATTAGTTAGAATGGAATAGAGATTATTCATACTAATCGGAAGACAAATTTTTTGATACTTGATTTGAAAGATAATACGAGTTTCGAATTTGAATTCTTGTTATGTGAAACAGTACCTACATAATATGTAATACTGCTGAAGGACAAATTTTTCTAAATTGTTTTTTTTTAATTTAATTTCTGTAGTGTCGAAGAATCTTATGGCAGCCTTTGTTCTCCAAATCCTCTCCAAATTAAGATACAATAATGTAATGATTGAAAGATAGAAAAGGATGCTATACATCCAATACATTGTTAATAATTTTGCGAAGAACTAAATGTTTCAGTTGAAAGTTCAAAATTTATGCTAAATTGGGTTTCATTAACCCTTTCACTGCGACACGTAAAAATTGGAAATATTTGCAATATTTTGGTTGATTCCTCAACTTTGCAGTATCTAAAGAGACTCAATTTATTTTTTATATTTCTCTTGTCACTTTTAGGTATCTAATTATTTTGTGTATAGCTTTCTTGCAATAATTAAATGTCGAACAAAGTCAATATACCATCTAGTATTACATTAAGTATATAATACGTACATTAAGTATACTTCCAAAGAATTTTAGTTAACGATTAAATTTTCATTAAATAAAAAATATAACGAAGTATTATATATATATATAGTTTTTGCTTAAAAGACATTCACAACTGAGAGTTGCTTAATTTCTAGTCGACTTATGACATAATAATAAACAATTTGATTCCTCTAAACCGCTTACTCGAAGCATCGATTATCGGACCAAATTTGTGCCCAAATAAATCCAAGTAATCGACTCATAAATAATAAATCGACCGATTAATAATCAATCGTCCTGGTCAAATTTTCCGAATCCTGTGTTTCTTCGAGGTCACCCCGAACACATTAAAGATTGATGTTGTTAACCCGTTTGAAGCCGTTTCTCTGGCTCTCGAAGCAATATAATGGTTAATTAGTGGATCAAGTTAGGCGGTATTAGGTATCCTAAGCAATTAAAGCAGAACTCAAAGGGTTGCAGTTTACAAGCAGAGGAAGTTGCATAAATTTGGCTTGGAAGCATGGCTTTAACGGTAGCTGGGATGATGCGACCGCTTATTAATACAGATTCGAGTTCACCGGCAAATTCGTGGAATCGATCGGCAACGGAAACTCGAGCGTGTAATGAGTGCAGATTGTTTATAACGTTGTTTATCAGCGGTGCCTTGTCGGCCGTATTCCAGCTTTATTCCTCCCATAAATTGTATCTAGTAGTTCGCGTCCGTGCCATCTGACAAGCAATTAATGTAAACGCGCCGCCTGGCCAGCTCTCGCGTCGTTAACCAACAACCGTCCGTTTTAAATAACGCCCAACGACTAAACGTGAGTTTGCTCCGCTACGTGAAACAACTTTTCCTAATCTTGTAAAACATCTATATCTTATCTTTTCCAAACCTAAGCCAAACATATCCCAATTCCTTGACGCTGCCTTTCGAATTTCGCGCTGAGTGTTAATCTCTCGTGTGCAATGCAAATTATAACCCTTTGAAACACGACAATATTTAAGAAATTCTCTTCCAATTGTTAACCCTTTGAGGGCAGAGTTTAGCGAACTCTTGCCCAATTATTAATCATAGTGTAGGATATGAACCTACGATGTGGGATTTGTGCGAAGGTTGTGTTAAATAAATCAGCTCTCTCTAATATGGATAGATATATATTTACTCTTAATACTCTGTCTCTTCGCTTGCAACTCGCTCGAACTCTGTCCTCTGACTGTCGCTTTCCATCCGTTCAACCCTCATTCTCACGCGGTCACTCTCTTGCTGAGACTCTCTTTGTCACTCCACTAACACTCTTCATGCATCCTAAGGAAAACATTCGGCGACAGGCACTCAAGACTTTCCAATCATTCCAAAACTCTAACACACAGACCCTCAACATTCGTACCTAGCAGTCGTACCTTATTCATACCTGAACCCCAGGTGGCCCGGACCCAGGTCTGGACGTCGACCCCCTACAATAGTGTTTATTAATGTACGTTAATTTGTGTTTGTTATTTTAAAAAGTGACGTGCGCCCGAAAATTAAAACAGCTTAGAATTTGTGACTGGAAAAAACGGGACAACATATATTAAGCGATAATTTGAAATAAATATTCACTAACAATTGTAATGCTGTCATTTTGTTATAATTACATGTATTAACTTGAAACATGTAACAGTTTCAATAATCATTCGTAATCTTCAGCAAGAGAAAATATTATTTGACATGAAATTCACATTAAAATGGCTGATTTTTAACTTCTCATGGAAATTGTACAAACTAACCGCAGTGTATTTTTAACGATTATGCAAAATGTTCCATAAGTAGCATGAATGAAGATTCATTTTTCTTGCATTACGTATTTTTACAAACATCCTATCATTTTAATTATCTTGACGCAAATAAGTACACTTTAATCCTTGCCAATTTTTAAAACGAGAAAAACAAATTAATATCATTAACAGTCGCTGCTGTGACTAATTCGGCAAGAGTTTTTTAAATCCTATTCTCAAGGGTTAATTAAACAAAAATCATTGAATGTTACCTTGCTCTATCTACAAACGTTTAATCATCAATAGTACTAGTATTAAATTTCCTTCTCATCGAACCATCGATCTGAATCTTCTCGCGATAGCGTAGAAATTCCGAGTGTTTGCCAAAAATCTATCACAGTTGAAGAGGATTTTGCGCCGACTACCAAAAGGATTGTGTTAGCCAACGAATAAAAAAAAGGATCGAAGTGCAGCAGAAGCATTGCTCGTGAGCGCGAAAATATTTGCCGAAAATAACCGGTCGCAAACAGTTTTTATCCGAACTCGCAGGTGCAATATTTAAATGCGAGTCTGTGTATTTGCCAGCAGCGAAGAGTTCCATAGAAATAACATCGAAGATATGGAAAACAACGGGTTGCTCTTCCGTGTCTAATATACTTTTATTAACCCTTAGTACTCCGAAACTTTTTTAATAGTGCGATGTACCGGTAATTCTAACACACTTTCGTGTCTCTTGTGAGAAATTAAGGTGTTATTTGTTTCGAAAAGGAGAAAAGCTGTTTCTAATTCGTTTTGTGCGAGAGAAACAATAATTTAACTGACAAAGATAAATAAAAGTCTTGAATCTTGACTTTCGATGAGATTTATGCGTGACTCGATTGCAGAATATATTATGCTCCGAAACTGGAACTGGATTTTTAGGTTAAATAATTTCCCAAAATAGTTAAATAATGTCACGTTGTAACCTTAAAGTGACAGTCATTGGTACATATACCCTACAATTAAAGAAAACGCAATTTGTCTACGTCTGACTATATACGGTCCCATATTACTTACAAACAATAAAAACAAGACTTCTAAATTTCTCTTCATTAAATTAATCCACTAATCTGTTTAGTAAATTAAAATAGAAGTAGGCCAGTATAATTAATGTTAGTTGCAACTCTATGAAATAGCGTAGAACTAAGTGCTATATACCGCTATGATGATGTAAATGATACAAGAAGCAGTCATCATGAATAAAAGAGACGTTAACTGATGTTTCACTCCAAACTGGAACTGGACGTTCAGGTTAGATACGTTCTCAAAATAGTTGAATAAAATTACGCGATAATCTTGTTTAGACGTGAGCAAATTGAAGGTTGATGTTTTTGAAAGAAAGTCTTTCTACTACGCTCACTTCGCAGGCTAACTTTAATGACGAGCGAATCGTTGGAATTCGGATGATGGAAGGTAAACGTAAGTTCTCATGGGCACGAGTTAACGGTACAAATAAAAATGTAACTTTATTGAAAACTGTTAACTCGTGCCCATGTGAATTTATATATACCTTCCATCATCCGAATTCCAACGATTCGGTCGCCATTAAAGTTAACGTGCGAAGTGAGCATACTAGAAAGACTTTCTTTCAAAAACCTCAACCTTCAATTTGCTCATGCCTAAACAAACCTTACAGTAGGAAATTTCATTATATTATAATAGGAGCGATGCTTGTTGTCCGCGCCCATGAAAATCGATCTTGCATGTTAATCCGTCCATCGAATGGGTCGGAATCGCGAGGCACGATGGACGTCGTTAAATTTTGTACGCGATACAATATCGTGGCCAGGTCCCTAGGGACGGTGAGTCCCGATAAAAAGGCGCGGCGGGGCTGCACTGATGCTTCCGGTCCCCGGCGATCACGATTTTATCGTCCGCATAGAACATCGTTTCCTACCGGTCCCGCACCGGACGATGAATTATCAATTTTCCTGTCGCTGCCACGTCGATTACAATCGCGTTTCGCATTCTGCATTTTACACCGCTGCTTTGTTACATAATTTCACTCGTCTAACCCCTTGGCTATTAACCCTTTTAACCCTCTTTTCAGTCTCGTGTAACGGTGTTGAATCTCTAGCAAATTAAGTCGAATACAAAGTATGGTTGCACAAGAATGTATTCAATGAAATTTTGTCACAATTTCGGACACGCAGAGAATGACATTGAAATACGTACCTTGCGCAGACATCGTCTTGGAAATGTTAACCCTTTGCATTCGAAAGGCAATTCTCAGTCGTCAAAATATACTTATACACTTTTACTGTTCGCATTGAGTAGTTTTGTATAAAATTGAGTATTGTTTTCCCGTACAAAAGACAAGTAAATACATAAAACAAACCATATTTAACAGCTCTTCAATTCAAAGGGTTAAATACAAATTAATTACAATACGTTCGTAGTTCACTTAAATAAGTACCCGTATTTAATTAAACTACGAACGTAACGCAATAAATTTGTCGAAACAAGCGAGCATCTTCTGTTTGCGCAAAGGGGAACAGAATACCGCGGCATTCGTTAGGGATTAAACGGAATACAACCAGCTAATTATCTGCACTGTCTGGACTCGCAACAGATTTTCTGCGCTTTCTAGAATCGCTCTCTAAATAAGTGGAATCGCGTTATCCGAGGGGACCATAATTTGCCCGTAGATCATCGCGATGCGGGCCAAGCGAATAAATTGTTTCGAGATTTTTAATTCGCGGAAAGTAATGGCCGGTCAGATTAGGGCTGAAATACGATGTCGCGGGCATTGTTTTCGTAATGAGCAAACGCGTCGCGCATAGCGGATCCACCCTTAAACGATGCGACGCAATCATGCGCTGCGTGCTTCGTAATTTTGGTGTTTCTTCCCAGAAATAATCTTGCGATTTTGGTAACTTTAAACGGATTCAATTTCATTCCAATTCTATTAGGATTGCGCGTATGAAACGTTGTCTTTCGAAGTAACATCGTTATGCAAAAGTAGATATATTTTATTAACATTTGGGGGTACTAGTGTTTAGCAGAGGAATTAAAAGAATAAATGCTTAAAGTACATTTTCCTTGCTGCTTATAGAATCGTAGAAATGCGTTTTTATAGAAAATCGTGGTAGATTTTGCAAAAATTCATAGGTGTAAATTTATACTAATTTTAGAAGAAATTACGAGTGCGTCATTTTGACCAATTTCGTAATTCTAGATTGAAATAATTTTACATGATTTTATGCTATTCTTTCCAATAACTAAATTAGCTTTATTATCGTGTAACTATAAAAATCATTACATTCATTTATTAGCTTTAATTGTGAGTCTTAAACTTTGCAAAATATTGTTGAACAAATATACTATTTATACAATCTTCTCTAAATCCCGCTTTCAATAGTTTATGGTATATTTTGTCAAATGTATACTCTCGTAAGGAATCACAAAATTATATTACTTATTCATGACCCGTGAAATATTGAAGATTTCATCATTTCGATATAACACACACGCACACACATGTCTAGACTGCAACTAATTTCTTCTGTTTCAAAGGGATTTATTATACGAGACTATTTTACAAAATTAAGGGAGCTGTATTCATCCCTTAATTAGTTTTGGAGAAACGACATTTCATATGCGCCATCCATTCATCGTATTTCATTTTCCATCAAAATACAATCATCAGCTACAAAACCCTAGACACGAATTTAATGTGCAATTTGCATAATTATTTTAAGGAAACAATTTGTAAATTACAGCGATAATAGGGTTAAACAAAAAACCTTAGACACTTATTTAATCTGCAATTTGGATAATTATTCTAGGAAAACAATCTACAAATTACAGCGATAATAGGGCTAAATAAAAAAACCATAGACACGTATTTAATCTCCAATTTGGATAATTATTCTACGGAAACAATTTGTAAATTCCAGCGATTATAGAGCTAAATAAAAGAAAACCATAGACACGTATTTAATCTGTAATTTGGATAATTATTCTAATGAAACAATTTGTAAATTACAGCGATTATAGAGCTAAATAAAGAAACCATAGGCACGTATTTAATCTCCAGTTTGGATAATTATTCTAAGGAAACAACTTTTAATACAAGATTAGACCAATATCACCAATTATTAATTTCACCAGTCAGCGCGATTCGTTTATTTAATCCCCACAGAATTAAAATCGCGCTTTCGCGTTCGATTTGGACGAAAATTACAGCGATTATGGGGGTTTAATAAAATGTCCGCGGCACGTCGCCGGTGCGCAACACAAAGGGTGGCAACAGGCACCGTGAAACAATTGCGAAATTTACTTTTGGTCCGCGTGCGGCCGGAAGGATAACGCGAATAACGGTTGCGCTCGTGATTCACGAAATCCAGACGAAATCTTCTCTCTTTTTTTTTCTTTTTTTTCGGACTCTTCTCCACCACCGCGTCGTCGCCCCATCCCTGCGCCTCTCCTCTGTTTTTCGAAAGCGAGAATTAATTTGGCCGCGCGTACATTTTCTCGATGAAAAGAGCCCGGGAGAAATACGAGGCTTTGTTCGAAACGATGTGTGCGTTACGTGACAAAAGGCCGAAAATATTTTCCGAAGTGGAACGGGTGGAAAAATAGAGGGTGAAAAAAAAAGAGGAAACAAAGAGGATAGGTGTAATTGTCGCGGAAGCGTGGCCGTGTTATCGGATAAGCTTCGCGATTTCGCAGCTTTCTTTCACAGCTAGATGTTATTTGTCGCCGAATGAGGCACCGAATATCCTCGTGTTAACCCTTTGCACTCCTATGCCGATTCGTAGTCGACATTTTTAAGTTGCCAACTCAAATGGAATGCCAGTTTTAGCATAATCCGTGAGAAAAGATTATTCAAATTGGTTTCTATCAATTACGTGTCTCTTGGAGAACATTTCAAATAAAATGCTTACAGTAATAGACAGTTATTGGAGAAACAATTGAGAGCGCAAAGGGTTAAACGGAATCTTGATTTACGAAGATTTCGCGAATTCTATCCACGATTGCGACAGTTTAACGAATGACGGGCAGTTTATCAAGAGTTTAAAAAAACTTCTTCAGTCGACCACTGCGTTTTGATTAAACAACAAATTTAACGAACGAAGACAATCTAGCAATTTGCTGAATTACTGTACTTCTTTTTTATCAACATACAATTGTTAACTATAAAATCTTGGACACGTGTTTAACGTGCAACTTGGATGCTTATGTTAACCATGTTACGTTAACCAATTTGTGAAATAAGATAAGACAAATATCATCGTTTAATCAATTTCGTGAGTCATTTTCGTATGTTCATTGTATCCAAGCAATTTCAATTGTTATTCAACAGCTATGAAAATTGTTTCCACTAGAATAACCAATGAGGAAAAAGGAATCAGAAATTCATACGTGTTCGAAAGCAGCGAAACGTGGGTACTCTAAACTCACCAAAATATTAATTGCAAAGAGACGCACGCGATTCTTTGCGTTCTCTCTGTTCGACTAATCGAACGCCTGTGTTCCTAAATGAAAGCGGAAACTCGAACGACGTCTCCAAAATTCCCCGGGTTTAATGACGGCGCGATTCTGCGGCAGTAATTCAAGAAGCGAAGAATAAGTTCGCCGGTGCGGCGAGAGCAAAGGGGAAGAGGCGCGGACGAAGAAGAAACTCGCGAAGAATGTCTCGTTGCAGGGCGGCTCTCCGAAAACGGAAGTTCCCGAGAACGGCATGACGTTTCCGATCGATCTCTCCTTTCCGATTAAATCCGACCCGTTCACCGGATAGTTTTCCCCTCGCGCTAACGGTCCACCGTCGGAACTTCCGAATCGCCGCACCGGCGAAATTTAGGGCGCAAACATTGGTTCTGGAGCGGCAGCGCAGCAACCGCGATAAAGGTCGGTTCGGAGGGGTTTAAGTTTTGAATTTATAGAGTTACTCCGGGAGTCGCCCGGTGGCCTGGGATCCACTCGTTCGGCGCGCTTATTGACTTTGAAGACCGCCGACGACCACGTCGTCGCCTGGAGAACGCCGCGTTCCGTCTTAATGCTTCGAACGTCGCGTGCTTTTTGCGTGTTTGACTTGTTGTCGACGCGCGAAAGCCTCCTAACACGTTTCAATCGTAATTCTGGTCCGCGCTGCGGTGAAGAAATACAGCGAAACATTATTAGGTTTTGTTGCATATGAAATGGCCGATTTTATTTTTATCTTTATTGTAGTTTATTCTATTCTATTCTATTCTATTCTATTGTATTCTACTCTATTCCATTCTATTCTAGTCTACTCTATTCTACTCTATTCTATTCTATTCTATTCTATTCTACTCTATTCTATTCTATTCTATTCTATTCTATTTTATTCTACTCTATTCTATTCTATTCTATTTTATTCTATTTTATTTTATTTTGTTTCATTTATACGGAGTAACTTATTAGAGAATTGCAAGAAAATTCTTGCAGTGTGGTATGAGAAATAATAATGGTAAGAAAGGAAAATACAAAATGGTTCAAAGATCTTTAGCTATCGGTTAATTACGAATAACGCTAAATGACGCTTACTTTACGTAAATGTTAAGCCATGATGTAGTGAAAGATGTTTAATGATTAATATTATTTAATGCAACGATCCAAGAATCTGACGATTCTACGGAACATTAAAAAATGTGGTAGTTAGGATAATAATATACAGATGTTTCATAGCTTGTAATGATTACTTATACAAGACATTGATCTCGTCATTACTGACAACTTTAGTGTTATATATATAAGAGACCATGGATTTTTATGCATTTATGGGGGATTTAAGTGTGTTAGAAAGTGCAAAATGCACGTAATCAAATGGAATCAGGCTGACTACGAAATGCCTGACTAATAATGGTCTTATACTACTTACAGTTTTCATGGATCTTCTTTATATTGACGTCTCTTTCAATTGTACATCAAATGACGCAATTTTTCTTGGAAAATTTGGCACACAACTTACAAATAGAGCAATATTATCACTAAACCATGGGTCTTTATGCAAATTTATATTTTTGCAGCCATAATTATACAAGTGGAACTTAAGTATAGATTCATTTTATCCTCTAAATAGCACAATTCGTTTTTTATTTTCAATCGCTGGAACACTTTGCATTCCGTGCCGTTTTTGCATTTAAATTTGTCACAAAATGCAGCCTAATTACCATTGCGACGAGATTATAAAGCAAGCGAGCGAACTTTCAAAGCCTTTCAGACGAATTTCTCGCAACTAATTGGCCATAAAAGCAGCTAATAGTATAAAAGTGGCCCAAAAATCTTTTTTGCACGTTAGCAAGGAAGTTCGAAGTGAATTTTGCCGAAAAATCACGTTGAAGTTTTCTGTACACTTTGAAGTTCCACTCGTAATCCATCCGACGTTAAGCTAACACCCACTTTTTTGCTAGACGTTTCGCTTACAGCCGGGGAACTGTGTAGAAAATTTTATACATCGAAAACGCCAGCGACCACTTCGCGCGCTCATAATCATTTCAATGCAATTAAAAACGAGAAGCACGCTGGCTTGTATTTGAAATATAAATAGGCGGGAAATGAGCGCGGATTGCATTTGCATTTCGAATTAAGATACTATTACTGCTATCATTATTATTAATATTATTTTTCTTTGTTTCAAGAAGGAAAAAATGCCTTTTATATATATTATATATTATTTTATTTTATTACTATCATTTTATTACATATATATGTATACATATGTATGTATATGTGTACATGTAAGGTACTAGTTTCGTTATACCTGTTATATGTTTGTCATAATTGTTGTTTTTGTTATACCGTGGCTTTATTTAATATTTTATGCAGATATGAATATATATGTATAATATTAGAAATATAATAAATATAATAATGTTATAATATAATGTGTGGCGGCTCTCCTGCACCTACCACTAAAGGGACATACGAAATAGGACTTTCTCTTGGAAGCACTCGCTCCAACTACCTCGTCCATATATATATTGCCTTTAACCTTCCTTCCAATATCCCAGTGTCTAAGGCAGGGCCTACTATGTAACCTTACTCAAGAGTTCACTAGCAGGCCCAGAACGAAACGCGACACCCTTCCTTTTTCCTATCCTATCCCCTCTCCACAGCTTCACAAATGTATAATATAAATATGGTAAATGTAATCATATTATAACATAATATATAATATTATCAAATGAAGCCACAGTAACAAATATACAAAGTATAACAAAAATAACAATTATGACAATCACATAACAGTTATAACTAAGCTAGTAGTATTATAATATGATACTAGAATGTACTATATTTTCAAGCAATTTGGAATAGATTTTGTTTCTTCAAGTTACACATTGCGAATACAATATAGTGAATAATACTTGGAACTGCATTTTTCGAGCTACACTTGTTTCGTTGTCTCTTTAACACGAACGAACGACAAACAAACTCAAGTATCGAAGAGTCAATAGTCACTCTAAGTACAGAATGACGGTTCTAGGAATAACAAAAGGTTAAAAGACGCGACATCACGGTAACCGTTCACGAAACATTCGATCGCACGCGTGTGCAGTTCGCCCTGTTTCGCCATACGATTTTACGGCACGAGTAAACGGTAACGGCGTATAAAATAATGTTAGCGGGGAGGGGGATGGGAGAATCGGCGTTAACATATGAAACGATACGCGCGTAAAACGGCCCCGACATAAACGCAGCCGTAAAAAAAGGCATCGGGATGAAAATTGCTAGGCGAGGCGGCGCGGCGGGCAAGCGCAGCAGCGGCTCTGCATTAATACAAATCACGCTGCGATGCGTCAACGAGATGAGAACTCACAATCGCGAATTAATGATCAAACGCGCGTCACCTTTCCACAATTATTCGACGTTCCAAACGCGTCCGGTTCACTTGCAGCGTTCGCCAGCTTGCTTTGTGCTTCAGAATCGACGCGAATACGAAATTTTGTTGATCAAAAAGCCTCTGGCAGATTTTTTCATCTCTACTCTTTGAAGGATTGGAGGGAAAATTCGTAGCTCTCTTTAAGCAAGATTCAAAATAGTATAATTTGAAGAGTTTCTTGAGAAATAGATATCGCAATGTTGTTATTATTATTATATACGGGTCAAAAAATCCTTTGGTATATACTTAAATTAATGCAACGATTGAGGATTGAAAGAAAGAGGTTGTTGAATTATGATAATTAGACCGTGGATTTTTATACATTTGTGGTGAATTTAGATTTGCAGAAGGTTGTAGAATATGTGAAGATATTCAAGATGTTGAAAATACAGTGGAAATTATAATATTGAGAAAGCGAAACGATCCTCTTAAATTTTATTGCTCAGTTTCGTAAATTTAGTATTAATGATATGATGTATACAGAAATTAAGGTAACATTTATAGAACCTTCCATTATTTGCAACTATTAATCAGAAGCTTGGTTTATTGTCTTGTTTAAAAGATTTTAAGCAAATGGTTGTTTCACCCATATTTTGTGATTTCCTTAATGTTAAGAAAAAATTGAACAAGATTAAGTAATTTGACAAAAAGCCCAATATTTTATATAGTTGCTATATGTTTATTTATGTATTCGTGCTGCTACTTTATTCACAGTAGTAAAATTATTTTCAACGTGCAACGCAAACATACCGAAGACCATAAACCATTTCTACCAAAAAGTAAATGCAAAAACACGTTAAAAAATTATGATATTCTCTATCTCCCTTGTTAAATTTCCCCTACCTGCATTTTCCATTATTTCGCACCTCTAAATTTCCCACCGAAAGCATAAAAATCCGCAATCTACCAATAAAGACACGACCAAAGCCATGCTTTCGCAAATGCACGTTAAAATTCCACAAATACACGCGAAAGTTCTACAAACTTCCTCCGATCAAACCGCGCGTTCCCAAGATCGTCCGAGTCTTATCCGGTTTTTATCTGGTCGAAGAAATTACCATTTCTAAATGAAAAGAGGCATAACTAGCCCGTTTGCATTCCACATTGGCGAAAGTAGCAACGGCTGAAAATTGCAGCGCGCAGCGGTTGCAATTGAAGCGCTCGTTTGGAAGCGAAATCACGACAACGTAGATAAGAACACGGGCACGGGAATATTAAAGGAATTCATGGATTATGGCCGCCGATTAACCGCAATTAGATAGGCGAGTGGCGAGCAAAAAGTTTCCCGCGCACGGCTATCTCGTTCCAAGCGACGATCGACGTGTTTTATCTCGTTCCCGCGGCGGCGCCGCCTTCAGATAAGAAAGTTTCCTGAAAAACTGCGAAACTTACTTTTTCTCTGCGGCCCGGGGAGAGGCTGTAACAAGTGGAATAAGGCGGCTGGGTTCAGGCTACGAACTTTCTCCTTACAAATGGCCAACGCTCTCTTCGCCTAACCCGCGTTAGGTCCTGCTAAGGGAAATCGAGGAACAAAAATAAAATTCGAAGGGTTTATAATTCGCTCGTGTACGGTTTGGATTCTGGAAAATTATAAAAATATTCGTATTCTTCTTTTTATATAAACAAACAAGCAGTTTTTTAAATCATAAATGGACTTTAGCGCGTATTATTCTAACTATGCTGTTCTTAATGGTCTGATCAGATGTTGCTTATCTTTTCAAGATATTCGCCAATCAAAAACGAGAAAAAGTGTTCCACATATTGATATTGTGGCGGCTCTCCTGCACCCACCACTAGAGGGACATACGAAATTAGGACTTTCTCGAAAGTACTCGCTCCAACTACCTCGTCCATATATATACCGCCTTTAACCTTCCTTCCAATATCCCAGTATCTAAGGCAGGGCCTACTAGGTAGCCTTACTGATGAGTTCACTAGCAGGCCCAGGACGAAACGCAACACCCTTCCTTTTTCCTATCCTATCCCCTCTCTACAGCACCACAATATTAACATTATGTTAAAAAACATTTAATTCTGTCTGTGTTCCAACCTTGCTAGCATCAACAAGAACGTGATATATTTATTAATCGATCTCTTCAATTTATGTTCCATGCAAACACATCATACCTTTATACATTTTCTATGACAACCAAACACCACAATACTATCTGCGAACACGCTTATGAATTGCATTATTCGCGCCGAAGCAACTTGATCATTTTACTTTTGCCTCTAATCGACGCATTGAGCGACCTTCGAATTATTTCATCGTGGCGCGAGGAGTTTGTCTATATTTAAATAGAGAGATGGAAATAAGGGCGGGGAATGCAAAACGAAACGGCGCGGCGGCGAGAGTAGGGAGGAAGTGAAAATTCGAGGATCGTGCGCACAGTTCGCGATTATGTGTTTACTCGGACACGAAATAAAGCGGCCGGAGTTTAGGATGCAAACGACCGAAGAAAAATTGTTGCCGGGCGAAACTATTTTCGAGCTCCTCCAGCGAACCGTCTAACTTTTTAATGAACTTACCCCGGTACATTGTTTCGCAATCCTTTTTATTTACCCCGGCTAACTTTCCGGTAGAATAATTTCCCCGGTAAGTTCTGTGTACACGCTGGATGGTAAAGAATGGGGCACCGATAGCATTGCACGATTGAAAGTTACGAAGCGTTGCGTAAGAGAGGAATAAGTAGTAGAAGATCGTTTGTGGTCAGACATTGCGGCTCCCTCTTAGTTAGGCTGATGATTTTTATGCAAATTTGTTACGCATGTTGTCTTATTCTAGTCGAAGATTCACTGTCTGATCAGCACTGAACTCGTCTCCTTAATCCTCTATAACAACATATTATTTATTATTAGAAGTCACGTATCTGTACATTCAAATTTGTCGAATTCCGTCTTATTTACATATCACTGTACCACTGCATTTTATTTTACTATCATTGTATTTATCTCAACCAGACGGACGGTAGTTATTAATTCTTGGTTTGCAGATTGAAATGAAAGTTTTAAGTTAACTGTAAAAGCAAATGACCGATAAATAATTATATAAGGGAACCGATGAATAATTATTTAATTTCGAAGAATAGGTTACTTTTAATTGCAAGGATATAATGTCAATCTTTATACGTCAGATTATATCATATTATATTAAACTATTGCGATAATACGTTCACTCTTTGGGAATACGTAAATCCACAATTCACATAAACGGGACAGAATGCTGCATTGCCAAATGAACAAATCTTGTCTGCTCGATATTTTCTCATTTTACTTAATACTCGGCTGGCCAGTTTTATCTTGTTCTACTTGAAGCTCGCCTGGCCAGTAATTTCTCGTTCTACTTAAAGCTTATCTGGTCAGTATTTCTATACTTCCCAAAGTTTGTCTACCCAGTATTTCTATTCAACTTAAACCATTTCCAAATAAATATATCCCCTTTCTATAATACATAAAAGTACATTTTAATGTTACCCAATTATTTTAATTACAATAAATCTAAATATAAATCTACAGAATTTAGAATGTTGTACTTTTTTTAAAATGATGATACGTTAAAAAGAATGATCACTTTTATCGTAAACAAAGAGAAACTGAATAGTCTTTTTTTATATCAGAAACTAATGGAAGCTTAATATTGATCATAAACTAACAATCCATTTTAAATCCTACTTACTTTATAAAAACTTTCATTATTATAGATACTTTTTGTTAGAAGTTGTACATAATGCAGCAATTCTTTTCGCTTTCCTTTCATTAAAAATCATCTTCTCTACAAAACCCGATAAATCTGGAGTCCGAAGATTAGTATAAAAAACCGCAGAGATGTCAAACCTGCTTCGAACGCAAGTTTATAGTTTAACATTGTGTCCTAGCTTCAGCTTCCAAACCAAATCCAATTAGTATTCATAAGTGCTGCTTTTCTAAAAATAATACAAGCCCGGCTATCGTTAATCATAGCAAAGAGAAAGCGTCAAAAAGTCTGCGAATGGTTGAGAAAGTGCGTCTCGAAGCGGACAGAGACAAATCCTGCGAGAGGCAGATTGCAGAGGCGTCTGTCAGGGGATTTTCGCGTGTTCGCGGGTTAATACATGCATGCTACTGCGGCAGGAAGAAACTTTTTCTTCCGGCTGGCAGCTCAGCCCAGACAGACTGAAGCAGTTGCAATTCTGACGGCTTGCGAGGCCCAGGGAACACTTTATGACGGCCTTAAACGTCGCTGTGAACCCACTTCTCGCGATCGTCAGACGGAGCAACCGCAATTTCGAGCCGCGTCGATATCGATAAACGCGAACATCCGGCCAACTTTCTTCCGCGTTTTATCGTTGTGTACTCTTCCAACGCTATTTCAACTCGTGCGTTGCTCTCCTGCGGATGTAGGAATATTCAGATCTATTCGCTAGTTCGATGTTTCGAGTCTTAGACTGGGGAATATTGAGATCTTCGAGACCCCGCGCTTCGAATTCTTTAAATATGCGGAATAAGCGTGGTGAATTTTTGGAGACATCATTGAGTACTACGAACTAAGTACACGTGGTTGATAATTAGGTAGTTGAGTAGGTCTAATTTAAGGCACGTTGGGAACTTTGGGATATTGAAGCATCGGAAATCTTAAGACATGGGGATTTTAAGCTTTGGGAATTCAAAGCGTTGTGAATTGGAAACTTTGGGATTTCAAGGCATTGGAAATTTTAAGCATTAGGAATTTAAAGCATTGAGAATTTAAAGCATTGAGAATTCAAAGCATTGGGAATTTTAAGCTTTGGGAATTCAAAGCGTTGTGAATTGGAAACTTTGGGATTTCAAGGCATTGGAAATTTTAAGCATTAGGAATTTAAAGCATTGAGAATTCAAAGCATTGGGAATTTTAAGCTTTGAGAATTCAAAGCGTTGTGAATTGGAAACTTTGGGATTTCAAGGCATTGGAAATTTTAAGCATTATGAATTTAAAGCATTGAGAATTTAAAGCATTGAGAATTCAAAGCATTGGGAATTTTTAAGCTGTGAGAATTTAAAGCATTGGGAATTGGAAGCTTTGGGAATTCAAAGCATTGAGAACGGAAGGCTGAAGGAAAAGAATAACGCAAATTAAACAATATCTATGGTTTTTAAATTGGTCTAAACAGGAAGGAGGCCATCATTTGCTCTACCATGCATACCTAGTCATTCTCGCCAAAATTCTTTCAAATACCACATTCATACCAACTACTTGACAACAATTGTTCCCAACAATAATCAATTTAGCAAAATTACCGAATCAACCAAAAATCGTATAGCTTAAATCATCTGCAATTCATTCCCTTTTGCATTTTAACTAACTTAAATGATTCTCTCGATTATATTAATTTATCGCCAGAGGGAACATTATTCACGCTCATACTCGTGTCGCAAAAGAACACGAAACTTTTATCAAACATATCTGAAAGCGCCACCCAAGCGCGAGACTTGATATTTAACCACTTCACACCCATCAATCCTCTTTCAAAGAGGATCCATCGTAATCCTAAAGTTGCCAAAAGAAGAAAAAAAAAAAGAAAAAATGATACCTGTCCCTTACGCATCAGAATAATACTCGCAACGCAATTCATTCTCGGCAATTTTTCCATCTAATCCCAGGCAGCCGGGGGAAGCTCGTGCAACGAGCAAGCGAATTTCATTTTTTTTTCCTTCCCTCGCGAAGCCACTAATGTTCCCCTCGATTTCAGAGGCGCCAGGATAGAGAAGGATGTCGTTAGCGCGTCCCGTCGTGAAATTCCGTCGCATTATTCCGTCGTGGCTCGCCCCATGATAAATCATTCTTAGCACGGGATCGTCAGCTGCGCTCGGCCAAGGATTTTCCGTATTGAAATGAAGCGACTGGACTCGTCGCTCCATCCTTTGTTCGGCGGATCTCGCGCGATCAACGTTGTCATTCGAAATACCGCATCAAAGTTGGAGAAATTTGGGTGGTTTATGTTACCCGTTATATTGTAGTAAAGTATTGAAGAATTGAGGTATTGGGAATTCGTAACTTTGAGAATTTCAAACTTTGGAAATTCGAAGGATTAGAAATCCTAAGCTTTTAAAATTGGAAGCTTTGTCGATTTTAAACTTTGGCTATTCAATGCGTTGAAAATTCGACGCCTTGGAAATTTGAAGCGTTCAGAATTTAAAATATTGGCAATTTAAAGTTTTAAAAATTCATTGATTTAGAAATTTGAAACATTAGTAAAGTCGAAGCTTCGGAGATTTAAAGCATGATGGATTTTCGAGTATATTCAACCCTGAACTTCGCAGCTCTCATGAATACGTTCTTTTCGTAAATTGGCTACTTACCCGTACAGTGAAATAGATCAATAAAATAATCGTAGGACAATGGGTTCATGATCGATTCGACGAAATTACCGAATGGGACAGAAATCCGTACCTCTTGAATACGTTGTAACACGCGATTACACCAGAGTGCAGGAGAAACAACGCGTTATCGGGAATCGTGAAATATACGCGACGCAGAGACGACCGCGTCGTAAAACACGCGGTATTTTCGGTCCCGTTTCAGATACACAGAGAAATGCTTTGATAAAGGGACATACGGATTTGAGTCGCGCGGGAAATTAACTGCTTCCCGGACAGCGAGGGAAAAATATTTTCCAGCTTCCTTTCCCTTCCGTTAATGTATTCGGTTTCCGCGACGCTGCGATTGTTTACGCGTGCACGCGTTTAGGTGAAATGCATAAAAACGCGCGCGCGCGTATGCGAGCATAGAATATAGAAATAATGCATAGGCGATTTTAAATGCGGCTCCTTTAATTCGTTGCATACTTAATGGACGAAGGGAGGGCGTTCCTCGTTCGGACGGGAAATAATTATACGAATATCCTGCGAGTAATTTGCGCATCGATCAACAGCTCCGAGGCAGTGCACGTGACGTCGATGTCAGTATCCATAATTAATTTCGCCGGCAATCGATGCCTGGCTAATTAAAATATATATTATATATATATATATATACATATGTGTGTGTGTGTGTCTAAAGCTTCCGCCGCGTTGCGTCACTCGATACGATATGAGATAGGTCGCCAAAGATTTATTCGAGTTTGACCGTTTAAAGATTCTTCGAGAGTTAGCGCGAAATGATGGCTATGAAAAATCTTCCTTCTACGAATATTTGATATTTGGATGCTGTTAGGAAAATATTTTTCTTTGAACGGGTGTCAACTTCTTAGATTACACGTTAATCTTTGGTGTAAAACAATTTTCGCAATACGTCTGTTCATCTATGCGAAAGTCAAGACTTCAAGCTTTAAAATGAGCTCGAGTTGATCGACGTACGATGCTTCGTTGCGATGTTATAGCAATTTATGACAACAGAAAAGATTTAGCGCGAGTTACGGCATAATTATTGACTCATACTACTAGTATATCTGCTCTTACATCTTTATCACGTTTTTTCATCTTCCATAACAATACGTGTAATAAAATACATGTATGTATACACACTAGAGACACGTTTATATTGCAAAAGAAAATTCTGTACTCGCCAAAGAGTTAAAACTAACGATATATCTTTTAGGCAGGAATTTTCTCCGCGTTTAAGTGCACAGCTACGCGAGAAATGTTAATAATCGCTTGCAATGTCGCCAGTCTGCCATACTTTCGTCGCAATTATGCGCAGCGATTTCACGCACGTTGGCCGGAGCTTCAAGAGGATACCGATAGCCTAAATCGTGGAAGGAGTCTCCAAACCGAATGCCGGAACAGGCATACCAAGACAACTAGAACTTTTACGACTTTGTTCTGAGAATAAGAGTAGAATTAGGATGCATAGGTGGCGTCACATCATTGGACAGTACCTTCCTACTATTCCCTCACTCTCACTCCTTTTCCCCATTAAAATCATCGAACCAGATTTGCCGGGTACTTCATTGTCTCTAGATTTGCTGAACAATTCATTTCTCTTCTTCATTCATTTCATCACAATGTTAACATGTACTGCAAATCCATCGATTTAAATCTCAATTATTACGTTGTTTAAACTCTTACGATTAATCTTAATTCTTCTTTGCACTCTAAAGGCTTTACCCCCGTCAATAAATAATAAATAATAACGAACCATAATCATAAAAATTAATCACCTTTTCTCTTCTCCCAAATTTGTTTCGATGATTTCAACGGGATCTACTTTCCTAGCGAGAATTCTAAAAGGTTCCGCTATTCATCCACGGAAAGAAAGCACAGCGTGTCTATATTCCCACTCTTGTTGCAGTCCGCTGACTCGCCTACGTACACAGGCAGTGATCGCTATTATAACGGCGGCGAAGATCAGCAACGATCACTGCCTGCGTTCGTATTCGAGTCAGTGGACTGCAACGAGAGTTGGAATGCAAACCCGCTGTGCCTTCTTTCCGTGGAAAGAGCTCCTCTGTCATGCCCTAGAATCGAGTTGGACGTGGGAATTCGCGGCTTCGCGAAGTAGTTGGAGGTTTTACGAGCCATCCAAAGGTAGACTTCCGCCGAGGGACCAACGAACAGCACATCCTAGTTCACCTGCGCGAGGTCGTAGGCTCGAGTAGAAACGAGGAACGTTGACAATTCTCGACGTCCTGAACGCGGTTCCCTGCGGAGCTAACCTGACCAGCCGGAAGTAAGGAGGGGGAAATTTGCAAAAGGGAGAGGGGGGGCTGGTGGATTTCGAGCTTCACTTCCGCTCAAGTGGGTGGCGCGCTCGTTCGCAGCTCGGCAACAGCTGGCAGCTGCAAGTTAGTAAATAGAAGTTTCCTGTTATTCGAGCACTCCCGGGGATTATTTGATAATTAAGCGAAAGGATTGCTCCTTCGAACGGCGTGCTCGGAGGCAAATTACCGGAGGGAGAGCGAGCTGCAGTTAAATCTTCTTTGTTTGAGAGTTCCGCTCCGATTGGAAGTGCAAGGGAACGCTTGATGCTTCGTGCGTTCGCCGAGTTGCGTTCAGGTTTCTGCCTTCGGGGTTCTTAGCGTTTCTGTGTAACGCCGAGTCTTTCGTATTTAAAGCAACGGGGAAACAGAAGGGTTCTCGTAAGGGAATTTTTGGATTACTGCTGCAATAGTAACCTAGGCACTGGAAGAGGTTCGTGCGGTATTTTAATAGAAATGTGTTCAACTTGAATTTTTGTAGCAGTTGGTAAAGCTATTGTAGTAATAGTCGGGTGATTAGGAGATTTAATCCATCTTTTACACGGTTAAATACAATTAAATTTAAAGAAGGTTTCAACCACTTAAATTTTGTAGCACCAACTGTCCGATTTTTCTATCAGAAATACGTCCATAAGTAAAATTGAAGTATCGTATATTCAAATAGAAAAATTGTCAGTCTTTGAACTGCCATAACTTCGTAAAGAATCGTCTTACGATGATCAACTTGGACTCATTTTCAAGCTCGAAATCTCTACTTTCGTTTAGGTAAACATAAGCTTATCGAAAATTTTCTAACACGAAAGAAGAGAGTGAAAAATTGAAGGAAGTCTTTATTTTCAAAGTATGTAAAATTCATGATTCAATTCAGACATCTCTACCGACCTCAAGAATTTTTTTTGCGATTCATTGAAAATTGGTTCTGTTGAGGAAACTCTCCTCTTTACAACGACACCCCAAAAGTCGATGTACCATTTTTTTTCTATCGAGTTATTGTAGTTTCAATGAGAACTGTGCATAACACGTTATTCGCGTAAGTAGTGTAGGTCAATAATTCAGCCCAGTATCGCGCTAAGTCTTTTGTACGTGTTATTAGTGTTATTATAGAATTAATCCACGTTGTTTTTATCCATTGGTTATCATTAACAAACATTTTTAAACTTCGCCCGTCTACAAAGCTAGTAGTACAAGTCGATAATTCAGTCGAAATTCACCCAGAACCTTCTTTGCTTATTGTCACAGTTATTATTTAACTGATTTTTGTCCCCGATTCTCTTGATCCACGTTGCTTCTATCCACGTATCGCCATTTTTCAAGCAAAGGTACGGTACGATAGAGTTAATCCGAGCAAAAATCCCCAACTATATTTCACGTAGATGTGCGACGAGGTAACGCGTAAATCATCAAAAGGCGTCCTCATACGAGACGCATTTGTCAGCAATGGTCTACAGGAATTCCTGTGTTCGCAATAGCGTCGATGGGACTGATAATTTTATTATTTCAACCGTGGTATAATTCAAATCCTCGTGTAAATGCACAATATTGTTATCAGAAATCGATTATCAGGCAGCGTTGGGAGGGGATCGGCGTTTTAAACCGCGAATATCACGGATTATCCAGCTACTTTCCCCTTTGTCCGAACTATCCCGTTTGCCCGGCGTGTTGCAACAAACAAACAACGTTCATTGCTAAGGCTCCGGATAATACTCGATCCATTGTGTTCGACGCTTTGCCGTTCCACGTATTCATTAGCCTCGCCAGACTTCCCGTCAAAGATTCACGTTGCTTTCACAACCAATTTCTGTTGCACCAACAATTTCTCCTTTCGCCGAGGAAAGGAAAAAAGAAGAATCCAACGTGTGCTTAACAAAGCCGATCGTAAGGGAAAAAATACGAAATCTCTATTGTGCAAATATTAGGTTAGCTAAAAAGTCTTGTCGCGATGTTTTTTCTAACGTGAGATTAGTGTTTGTTATTACTTATTTATTAGCAAGTTGCCTTGAATTATTTGATAAAGCGTTGCAATTATTGGTTGCATTTATCGTGTTTAACGTGTAGCTTTCGAATTGGAAGCAAGTGAAATGCGTCTTCCATACAAAATATGGTGTTATAGGTATTATTGATGTAGTAGTATAAGTATTATATTATTGCAAAAGTAGAATAGTGTGAATAATAGGATATAATAATTTAGAATATGTTTATTTTACTTAGCTAAGAGAATTATATTATTCCAAAGGTAAAGCAGTAATAATAGCAGAGTATATTAATTTTACAAGTTGAATAATAGAATAAATTAATTCTACTTATTGGCCTCTTCAATAAATTTCTATGGAAAATGGAAGAAGACTGGAATATTTGACAGCTTGTAGAATTTAAACGAGTTCTTCCTCGAAAAAAATTCGAATTCTTCACGGATAGAATGATGAGATTACGTAGCGTAGCAAAAAAATGTCTAAAAAGGTCAGCTTTGTTATTTAACAAAGTTTGGCTATTCTATGCGTCCTTAAAATACGTCGAAATTTTTTGGCCAACTAGATACTTCATGCAACACTGGATTATTAAACAGAGTGGAATGTTAACTTTGAATTAGTAATTATGCAAATTTTCCGTTCGTATGAACACAGTCGAAGAAATGGAACCCAAATAGAGATCATTTTTATCTTGCAAATGTTGTAAATCGTGTATTCTTTACTTTGCATATTTCCTGCATTTTTGCATTTTTCCAGATCACGTATATTTTTGTATCTCCGTTCGCGTATTTAAATTTGCCGCAAATGCATTAAAAATTGCTGTCCAATTAGCAAGTGTACCTCGCGTAATTGGCACTAAAAAAGTAGTATTGCTGTATGACTTTTAACTCTTTCGATTAATATTCGAATAACGTGAAAGAATTGAGAGACGAATATTGAGATATTAATAAAAAAAAATATTAGCGTTTAATGTTATAATTAGAGATTCTACGAATCTTTATGCTAATTCAAATTTTTACAACCATTCTTTTATGCATTTATGGGAAGTTTAAATGTGCAAAAAGATGCTGAATGCCAATAATTTGCGAAAATATTCAACTAATAGAAAATATACTTTAGAAAAAGAAATAAGTCTGCATTACGTTCCATTTTCTTAACTACTTCACTGTTGAGTGTATTTTATTCTATATTTATTATACTTTCTTAATCTTCTCAATTTGCTCTAATTTTTGTACCACTTAGAACCGTCTGCAATTGCAGTATATCATTTTAGTCAACACAGAAACGGTTAAAGATATTTGTGAAAATCTGAACTCGCATAAACATCCACAGTTCACTTAAGTACAATAATGTTAGATCGATATACTTAAAATATTATAATAATTCAATATTTCTGTAAGTACTGTAAGTACTCGAAGTACTTACAAGGAATTTCCCAAAGGGAAACAATTGTTTGTTACACAGTCCCAAATTCATTATTTCAAACCTAGCCGTTGAACACCGAACACTTTTGTATAATTTAAAAATTGCCACTAGTTTCCGATGCTCCCACATATCTCCCAACATTAATACTTAACCGAAAGCGATACATTATGGCCTCGAACAGAGGAAATTCTTAGACGTCTCGAGTTTGCTGGGGAATTTTTTCCCATAAACGGTTAACAAATGTAGCTGGACTGGTATTGCAAGCGTTGAAAATTTCAGGTAACACAAAAGCGGAGCCGCCTTATTTCCCTCGCGTCCTGCCACTCCGTGAAGCCGGTCGTGTTTCATTCATAATACCCCGTATTCTTTTATGCCGCTCGTAAATGCGTAACGCGGCTCGGTCTCCTGCCCGGCAAAGAAATTTATGCGGTCAATCCCTTTCCAGACGGATCGTACGTTCGTGCTCGACGATCGAGATGCTCCACTGAGCCGCGTATCGATACACACATAAGTTCACCGTCAGAGACAAACGAGAGGCATTTACTTAAGCTTGCTGTACAAATTAATATACGTTACTATACATTTTGGACATTTAATTAGCAACGAGACACGACTGTCATAATTGTGCCGGTGAAACTACGAACAATTCGACTGCACGATTATAAGCAGTAATAGGTAAATAATTATTAGAAAACGGTAGCATATTTCGGCAGAATTTTTCAATATATTTCAAATCTAGAAATATAGTTGTGGCGGCTCTCCTGCACCCACCACTAGAGGGACATACGAAATAGGCTTTCTCGAAAGTACTCGCTCCAACTACCTCGTCCATATATATACCGCCTTTAACCTTCCTTCCAATATCCCAAGTCTAAGGCAGGGCCTGCTAGGTAGCCTTACTGATGAGTCCACTAGCAGGCCCAGGACGAAACGCAACACCCTTGCTTTTTCCTATTCTATCCCCTCTCTACAGCTCCACATAGGGTAATATATTATTTTCAGTGTTCCTATAATTGTCACTTTAATTATTTTATTGAAACACCTGTCTAATTAAAATAACAAGTAATGAGTTATTTCAAATAGCAATTATTATTCACTCGCCATGTATATATATTTATGGTATGATAAATACTGCAGATTTTTATGCAAATCCATATTTTTAAAGAGCTGCACAAAGGTGTGTAAATTTACATAGAATCCTAAGATTTCGATTGACAATCGTAGAAGGAGAGAAAGAGACAACAAGGATAATTATCCGTGTTAAAAGCTGTTGTCGATGGTGTTTGATATCGCAAAGGCGAGACGCGAAAAGAATAAGTGATAGCGGAACAATTTTCTGAAATATCGAAAATATTTCGCGCGACACAAAAGGGCTTCGTCGATCGCGAAGGAAGCTTTTAACGGTAGTTTACAACGAGCGAACCTTAAAACGGTCGATTGAAACGCGACACTCGAATCAATTACCTCGGCCCTCCCCCTCCTATTTAATTTCACAGGGTAGAAAATAATTGTCCGCCGATCTATCGAAGAACTTTTGATACTAATTACTCGACTATTATAAAATAATAATTAATAATTACTTGGTACTAGTTGCACGGGACAATTTTACAATTTCCCACGATACGAGTAATACGAAGGTAGTTCGTGAAATTTGCCAGCAATTTTAGAAATTTAAATTAAAAAATTTCCAGCAGGCAATTCAAAGGGGGAATGAATAAAGTAAAACTGAAAGGATTAAAGTAAAAATCAATATGCCGAGGATTTTTATGCATTTATGGGAAATTTAACTTTGCAAAAATGTGCAAAGTGCACATAGATTATTTGTCAAAGTTTCCAATAAGTATCAACAAAGTTGCAGCCTAATGCGGAGGCACGAACGAAGAAAGGAAATTTGTGAAACTGGGATGATAAATATTTTATCAAATCATTGAACTCACAATTTAATATATTATATTATATAATTAATATATATATATATATATAAAATTAATATATAATATAAATAAATTCTATAATTAATAAGTTACTTTAAGCATTTCATTTACAATGAATTTAATATATAAACTAAACTAAATTCTAAGTAGAATTTTAATTTAGAATGAAAAGTATTTAAAAAATAAATCGCTGATCTATTTAAAATTAATTCAAATTAAAAAATCATTACTACATTTAATGAAATTATTTTATCATCTTATGCTGAGGATTTTCATATATATATTTGTGGGAAATTTAACTTAGCAAAAATGTGCGGAATGCATTTATAGTATTGAATAAAAATTCCCCATAAATATCAAAAAAATTGCAGTCTAGTGACGAGAAATCCGTAGGAGAATCAGGATCCGGACGGGGGAAATCACTCGAGGAGGCAAGTTTCAGATTAGCTAAGGGAGATTCAGGAAAAGGGGCAAAGTAATTTTCGCCAGGTCAAAGGGAAAAGGTTCTTAGGCGGCTGTTCGTCGGTTCTTTCATCTTCGAGGTTCTTTCATTCGCGAGGGAGAGCACGGGGCATCGATAATGGAGTTACGAAAAGAATCGCGGCTGGACGATAATAAAGCGTCGATTAACGCCAGTGTAATAAAAATATTGTAAAATAATATATATTCCATCTTATGTATGTCTTTAAATTCGCTTTTATTTTGCCGAAAAGAGCGACGCGAATAAATTCCATCCGATTCAATACATATTCTAGCAATCGAACGCACGGCTCTTTTGCGCGTCGATGTATCGTATTCGAAATCTCTTTGCAAGTTCGCACGAGTCACACGCTGAGCCTAATGAAGTCTAAAGTAACTTAATACATGTCCCGATTCTTGAGGAAAATTCTCATCGAGCGTGATAACGAGGAACCAAATTAAAAGCAATAAGACTTCGTAAAATGTTTCGAGAAAATAGGCAAAATTTTACTTAACGATATGCAAAAGCACACGTGTCTATTAAAATTATATATGAATTGCCATTGGCATGATATTAAGTATGGTTAATATGCCATAATATATCTTTGAAACGAGTATTATCTCATGATGGGAAAATTGATCATGCTTTAGATAATCAGTGTGTCTCGTCCTAGTAATTTTTCACTTTCCTGTAAATACCTTTAATTTACAGAAATAAAGTTTTACTTTACAGAAGCGTTAAACAATTGTGCATTGCGTTGGAGTGAATTCGTTGCACGTAAGAGGACGTCGAATACTTTTAAGCGCTTAAAATGTTGCACCGAATCTCCTTAGCTTTCGGCGAATAGGAAAAAGGAGACGCGACTTTGGTTGGCGTCTTCTTCTTCGCGCAAAGGAACGATCGACAAGGCGACATAATTTCGCCGGCAATAGCAATTGCGAAGGGTGGGAGGGGGTGGGGAGAGAGACTCGCAAACGACAATTGCGAGCGTAAAGTGTGGGCCGAGACAATCAGTACAACGAATATGGGTCTGTTATTCGATCGAATTGTCATTGTAGCCAATTCCGTGGAACATTTGCAGCGGTTTCGTAATTTTCTGCCCGCGCCATAAGCATCGTCCTCCCGTTTAAATTCGGAAGCACTTGCTATTCCCCTCGATTCCAGCCAAGTAGTCGCTGGAATTATCAAGCGAATGGTAAATACTCCATTCGTGGGTCGAAACAAGTGAAAGAACAATTTTATCCCTCCCACGGTGTGTGGAATCTTACGATTGTTGGAAGTAGAAGTATCGCAGTGTTCGAGTATTCGCAATTATTTGAAATTCGAATCCTCTTAAAAAACTTTCGAAAGGAAAAAGGGAGCATAAGAAAATTATACGGTAAAAAGAAGATGTTTGTATTTATACTATTTATAAGGGTACGTGAAATTTATACGGATTTTAGTACCGATGTAAATAAAAGACTCGCGGTTTTCAATTGGGAAGAAATTAAAGATCGATACTGGAAACGAGAGAAGGAAACAAAATTAGTATAAAATACAGGAGTTTTCTAGAAGAACTGTCATCGCATATCATACACGGAGCACTGCATGTGTTAAGATGGCGTAGTGAAAGGGTTAAGATGCTTACCTTAGAACCGCTCGCCTTCATTCGAACTGTTCCAATGTTTCCACAATCGGTTTCCTTCAAAGCGTTCGGAGATCTTTTGACATTTCCAGTTGCAGGATCTTCCGACGCGTCTGGAGACTTCGATCCACACACAAGATCTTTAAAGAGATGGAAACCCTCAAATTAGAATGTTTCGAGACGCGCAGCTTCGGCTGGCCGCGCGATACACGTAAATCCTTAGTCGCGTTGTTTTACGGGTCGTTTTTTTACGACGCTCGAAAGGACGAACCCCTGGCGGTGTTCGAGGTCCCCGGAGGGCATTGTGAAAACTCGTAAAGACGTCGCCGAGTTCTCCCGCTGTGTTCGCGGTCTTAGCCTTGAAGTTCATTTCTCGGCGAAGCGGCCGTAATTCGAGTTAATGGCCGTCGACGAAAAAAGCTCGCCGCCACGACTGATCTCCGCTTGAAATATTGCCCTTTTCCCCCTCGCCCCCTCCCCTTCCACCCCCTTCGCCGCCTGGTTTGTTCCCAAGGGTGTAGGATAGGGGGCTGATTAATCGTCTCGCCGTTGAAACTTGGGAGGAATCAATGGGCCACGCGCGAATCCCCAGAAGCTGACGATCGTTTACTGTGGAATAAAAGACGGCGTTCGGGGATGAGGGCGAAAAGTATGCATGAGATAAGAGTGGCAAAGATCCTCGTAACGACGTGACTCATTTGGCCAGGGACGCCCTTTTTTATTGTGCGGAATTGGACGATTACGTAATTGGGAGTTTTATGCTTTGGTAACATTATTATTAACCCTTTGACTTGAAATTGCAAGTGGTTTCGAGCCATTCGTGATGAATATTGCGGAGTAAATTCAATCGAAACGCACTGAGCTTGCAACAGAATTCAATCTTAGCTCTAAGTATAATTGGAAACTATTCAGGAATAAATTTAATATAATAGATCGGTGTTTTAATTGATCTCATATTTATATACTAGAATTTTCATGGAAAATGATTCGCATGTAATTTGTTCTAGCCCATATAATGAATTACAGGTTGCTACTAATATGAATAATATATAGAGCAATATTGTCGACGAGAGAAATATAAATATTATCGTGTCCAATATTGAAATAAATATTTAAGTGACATTGAAATATTAAAATACAATTTTCATAGTAATATGGTGCACAAAATGAGCTGCATGCAATTTATTTTGACCTAAATAGAAAACTAAATGCTACTAATAACAACAACAACAACCATAACAATAATAATGAAGATAATATTACTGACAACAGAAGTATAAATAATATCATATTCCACATTGACTAATATCTAAATATTAAATTACAATTTTCATGGTAATACGATTGAGAAAATAATTCGCGTGCATTTTATTTTAATCCAGATAGTGGGTCAAAGACTACTACTAATATTAAGAATAAATAAAACAATATCATTGACAAAAGAAATACAAATAATTTCCTGTCCAATATTGAAATAAATATTTAAATATTAAATTAAAATTTTCATACTAACACAATTTGCATGCAATTTATTACGTCCTACATATATAAACAAAACAATATAAATAACACTATGTTCAATTTTGAAATAAATACCAAAATATTAAATGAATATTTGGATAAATTTTAAACTTAATCTTACAATTTTGCCAAATTTGGCAAATACACCTCGCAATTCATCTTTGCGTTTGTGTGTCATTTTCTAAGTGAAACTTTCGTACATTTAATAGAGGAATGAACGTTTACCCACTTGTAAATGCAACAATAACGTATTGTTTACACGATCGCAATGTAGCGGTGATAATACCACCAAAATCACCAAAAGCGGCTCAACCCTTCGCGGTCTGTCAAATTATTGCCCGATACAATTAATCGGCAACATTATTCGTTCGAATCAAACCGTACGTTTAACATTTAACGAACAAACAAAGCATTTAACAGGGTCAATCGTTCTGTGTTTAATCGCCGACGTCACTGCCAGGTAAATACACGTTCGCCCGATAATTCCTTCCTTTTATCAGTCGTTTATCGCTTGCGAGTAAGCGCATAAATTACCTGTAATTATACATAAGAAGGGAAATAGAAGAGCCGCTTCGAGTGGTCTTCTTAATTGCGCCATCCTTCGAATATAAATTACCTACCCCCGAGAGGAAAAAGGGGTGGTTGCACCCCTTTTTCCCAATAATTGGTCTCAAACTCAAGTCATACGCGTTTAGAAAATTTCGGTTGAAATTTGACGCGAATATTTCGCAGTGAAAGAGGTAAATAATTAGGTTGGCTCATATGAAATGTCGTCTCTCCGAATTTCAGATTAACGATTTAGGATCAAGTTTCAATTTTACAAAATAGTTGATTGCAACGAAGCACGTTATAGAAAAATTATTAGAACTATTTCGAATCCCTTTAATTTCCAAGCATTCGAATGTCCAATCCTTTGCATTTCTACTTATTTGTATTTCGAATCGTTTCAATTTTCAGGCGTTTCAAGTTCCAAGTTTTCGGTTTCCCGAGCGCTCTATTTTCCACGCGTTTCAATTTTCACCACCTCGACGTCCAGTTATTTGGATTTCAAATCGCTTCAATTTCAACGCATTTTGAATTCCGAATCGCTTTAATTTCCACGCGTATCAATTCCGAATCATTTCAATTTCTACGCGCCCCAATTTCCAATCGCTTTAATTTCTGCGCGTTTGAATTTCCAATCGTTTCAATATCCAACTTTTCCGGACTTCGAGCCATCGAATCGCCAGGAACATCCGCCAACTTCCGAAGTAGTGCAAATAATCACGAGCGCATCCGTATACGTACCAATTGATAAACTTTAAGCACGTACCATCGCGTAATGTTTAACCGCGCGTCTCCCGAGCGTCTCATAGATCGCACGCCTACGATTACGAGTAGTTAATGAGTCCAAATAATCGTGCAAATCTGGCCCAATTTGCTGCTTGCCCGAGCAAATTGGAAAATCGAAGGAGGATCGCGCGCCGCGATCGGGATTTCCTGTCTCTGGTAGATTTTTCCAACGCAATCACGGCAATTTAACGTTTCAATGGAGCCAGGCAGCACCGGACAGCGTTAAGTGCTCGCAACACGCTAAAGCTACGAGACGGTTTCTCGATAAATCGACTCATTTATAGATGCACACTCCTAACTCCGCTTTTTCACTATCTCCAAACGAAGATAGCGCGGGTTAATGGTTTCCATCTCCCCATGGATACGTTTAGCGAGAAAAATTTTGGACTACCTGCAGCTTTGCTTCGTCGTTTGTTCGCCAGAAAAAAGCAATAGCAGAAATAAATTTCAGGTACATTAACGGTATACACTCGTGCTATGAATTGTGGTGTGGCGGCAACGTCAAGGCCATTTTTTACATTTTTCCTATTCTCTCCGAAACCTTCACTTTCATTTCCTGTCTTCAGTTTTCCTCGCGGTTTCGCGCGAGCCTGGACAATGTCCACCAACATTTGGCGGCCAGGCCCGCGCGATCCTTAACCGACTACCTCCGAAATTTTACCCGCGCTTCTTCACTTTCTCTTTTATTACCTCCTTCCGTCTTCCTTAGGTTTTCCCGCGTTTTTCCAGCTTTTCTTTCCTTGTTCAATTCTAACGCTGTCCTTCTTTTCACCAACCTTTTTTAAGGACTTGCAAGTCCAGCCACCGGAGAGACTTGTTTCGACTTCCATGCTTCATAGTTCAGTCAGTGCGTTTTGCCGTTGCCCCCACGTCGCGTCAAGTAAAAAATAAAAACTTATAAAAAGTAGGAACGCTTCAACCATTCGTACCACCGCGCACCCCTTCAGTGGCTTGGTTTTAATAAAGACAAATAACATTGGGGATGACATTTAACTTGAAGCTTTAATTTGGCTTTGCGTTGTAAGATTTGGGGCTTTTCCCTAAGCAGAAATGGTAGACGTTGAAAGTTGCGAAGTTCGCGGGGACAAAAGTGGAAAGAATCGCTTTGGCGTGAAAAATCCGAGATGTCGCCGGTAATCGCGGGTAGAAGGTTCGCGAGAGTGGCGTCGCGACGCTAATTAGTTCCGGCAACGACGGAAAAATGTCGCAATTACGTTGGTCGCCGGTGTGCCACGCAAAAGAGAGCCTTGCAGCGGTCACAACAGTCTGACCAACGATAAATTTCGAGGCCGTAATCGTGACTCCCTGGGTACACCTTTCGCTTACCGTAATTAAAGAAGATGAACAGGAAAGCTTCCCTAAATTTCCTTCCGCCGAAACTTTCGCCGATTCCGGATACCGCTTGCGGATTATGGCCAGAGTTACATTTCAGTTTTCTTTGCTGACGTTTATTTCAGACGTGGCCGATTGCAAGAGCGAACTCGACACTCCTAAAAATACTTTCCACTTTATTCAACTGATTTATGGTACGTAACGCGCATTCCTGTTTATTTTGTAGATTTCGTCCTTCGATTTCAATTCGATTCGATGTCGATTTCAACAACTAATAAATAGGCTGCTGATATTGATGGGAATTCGTATTTTTAGAAGCATAATTAAAGATATGATGCTTCGATAGAGATGACGTGCGTGTACTTTGTATCTTTTTGCTCGTCTAAATTTCTAACAAATAAATCTATTAATAAAACTACCATTATATTCCTCAATTATATACTCGTGTTACAGTGAATTCTTTCTGTAAGAATGGCGTGTTACAGTGGGGATTGCCATAATTTTTCAATCGTGTTGCAGAAGTATACAATACCACTTCCTATCACAAAGATATTAACGTTTTCAGCTACATTTAAATTATCTCGTTTGGCCGACATCTTTCAGCCAGTCGTCCTATAATCAGCCCGAAATCGACTGACGTTGTAAAGCCGTGTCTCAGGAGAGAGAGATCGCGTAAGAATTGCTCCTCCGTTGAAGCAACATAAAGTTCCCGTGTTCCGTTGCAAGCTTCCAAAGGCGATCTCAAAGGGTATCTGTGTCCGTATCGTCGCCATTAACGAAATTCATTTTTATCGAATTGGACGCGGACCAAAAGCGACGGGTAAAACGGCGTTGGCAAAGAGAGAGAGAGAGAGATAGGGGCAGGGTTGAGTTTCGTGTATAAACACGTTCAGCAAACAGAGGAAGAGCCGGGAAAGGTGGTCGCGAGGACATCGTGCATCGTTTACCGTTGCGACGCGTGATTTTCCCGTGGAAACATAGCCGTCCCCGATAATTATGCAGCTTGATAACGTTTTATCGCTAATTACCGACTGCCGGCCGAGGAACCGGCGATAATTACGCGGCCAAACAATCCGAAGTATGCGAGCGCGCAAATTAGATGACACAGGACGTCAATTTATTCCCTAATACAGCGGCGCCGTTATGCAATTACACGAAATTGATGATAATACCAGGCGCAGGGGCGTGCGAGCACCACGGAGAACCTCGCTGTAACTTCGATCGTTAATTATGGACGCTTGTCCCGGCGACTAGAAAAGTTTCTATTGCCGTTCGTTGAATCGCGATTGCAAACAGGACTTGCCGTAAAGGGGAGAAAGGGCGGCGAAGAAGAAAGTTGCGCTTAACTCGATGGACAAGGAAGTTATTGAATTGCCTGTTCACTGCCGCGTCTTTTGATGCCTTGCCCCTTACACTTCGATCGGGAATTCTAAATAAAGCTCTTGAATAATCCCCCCCCCCCCCCACCTCCCTTTTCGCGCTGTGCGAATTTTCTTCGCGAAAAGTAAATTGTAACATGGTCGGCGATCTTTTTCCCCGTTTCTTATTTATTTGCGAAGAACAGCTTCGAAAATGTACGAGAATGATAGAGGAATGTTATCGTTGTTTGGTTCTTCGAATAGAAAATCATCAGGTGTAGTAATACTCGTGAAATTAATCTAATAATTTTCCAATGATTGTAGTATTTCTTTCTTATATTATACTTGTTCAAACGAAATTTATAAGTCACATGTGATGCAGATTGTTCGAGCGTCGAAATTGTATTCAATTTTACGTAAATACACGATGAACTTTGTAATAAGCACTGAATTAATTTGTACAGGTAACACTTTTTGCGATCATAGCTTTGATCATTTGGTTCTTTAATACTTTAACCGTAACATCCTATTCAAGCCTTGTAACTTGAAATATCCTATCTAGCGTTCCGAGAAATTGCGAAAATATTGAAGTTCAATTATATCCTTTGTGCCATCCTTCGTTTTTCTTCGTTCAGTCCAAAAATTGAATCGTTATTTCGTAACACAGCCTAAGTAATATTTTGTAACAGATATTGTACAAAAATATTGCGTTACTAACGTGTAGTAATCAATTGAATGCCATACATACGACGTTTGAATTTTGCAAAGAAACAATGACAAGACATCTTAACTTAGGAGAGCAATTTTCTTTGCCTGCACTTTGCTGCTTTTATGGCGACAGAAAATATACAAAATATTCTATCATAAATTGTTGTCTTGCGATGAATCAAAAGCTGTTCTTCTATTACTCGCTTAATTGCCGCGGATTAAATTCCCAACGGTGTCCACACACCACTCTATCAAAATTTCAATTAATATAACTCCGAACACACCAAGCTGCCAACCGTAGCTCTCTCATTCTATCCAACCCGTGTTCTGTCCTGCAAAAAAAAACTCTCGATGGACAGCGGCGAATGAAGCGAATCTATCCATCAATCAAGCCTCGAAAAGTCGAATAACAATATCTAAGTCGCAAAATATACGAAACGTGGCCGCGTATACGAGGGCTTATACGTTCGACAATGAAGTCCTATTATTCGGTTGGCTATTGGCCGTGCGCGTGGTCCGTGGTTTGTGTTCAACCTCCATTGGCCGACGGCCAAAAGATTTTTGATATTTTTTGGCAACAGCTCGTACTGCATATAACCGGCTAAAATGTTTCTCTGTCTGCTCGTTTCCCCTCTCCACCTTCAACTGCGTTGCATCGTTCTTCCGGTTGGTTCGTTCCATTCGCGTTGTGTCCCCTGTGTCTTCTCTCTTACCCTGGTCCAGATCGTGGTCCTTTCCGCTTCGGTACTGTGCTGCTTCTACTCTTCACGGTGGTCCTTTTTTTTCGCAGCGGTGCTGGTTCGTGTAGTTTTCTGCGGTATGCACGGAACGTTTCTTTCTACGATCACAAGCGGAGCTTGTTCGCGGTTTATGGTGGAGTATAAATCTCGCGGAATACACGCGTCTGGCCAGGCCAATTAATTTCCAGCGGTTCGGAGTCCTCTAATGAATTGTGTCGCCGTTTCACCTATCTTTCAACGCCCATTTCTTGACACAGGAACAGGGGGAAATTAAATTAATTCGGTTTGGGAATAATTTCGCAACGAGAGTGGAAAAGAGAAATGTATAGGATTGAGTTAATAAGTTTTGGGAAGGAAATACTAGAATCGTGAAGCGAAAATTAGGCGAATATGGAGAGTAGATGGAATTATTTTAGGATTATCGTGTTGCAGGGTTTAAGGTATTTTTGTAAGCGTCGAGAATTCGTAGGAATGAGAATTGGAAGCACTGAGAATTCAAAGCATTGAGAATTGGACGCTTTGGAAATTCTGTGCTTTGAAAGTTTGAAGCATAAGGAATTCGAACATTTCGATAATATGACGCATGGCATAAATACAGAAGCAATGTAAACGCTGTCTTCAATCAATATGAGCTTTGCCAAAATTACAGAACTGCTCAAAAATCCGTATCAGAAATCTAGCCTAATTAACAATTAACAAGAATAATTATAGACAGTAATACATAACAGTTGTTAGTATTATAGATACTAATACATAACAGTCTACCACATTATTTACCCTAACTCCTTCCCGAAACCAAGATCATCTTCATCCCTCTCCAACCTCAGTCTATTCTCACCCTCAACGGAAACTCGAGGGTTTCGTCATGCAAGCAGGTTATCGAATGAAGAGCTGTATATGGGCCACATATTTCTCTGCTTCTCGTTCCAAATCGTCTCACCCTGGATATGAGATACAACGCGAGGTCAGATTCGCGCGAAAAAGGGGAATAGTATTCACGAGGTGGATCGTATTACGGGATAAGACAGCGAAGGGTAGAGTTATTCCTACCATGTTGGCGTTATTTCGCTTCGTCGTCGTTGTCGTCGTGTGATCCGCGCCAGGGCCGTGTTAACCAATAGACGAGCCAGACAAATGTTCAATTTTCAATTAGCAAAGATAGCGTCTCATACGGTCGTCCAAACGAACGTGTATCCGTTCGATTCACATTGAATATTCGTCTTGATATTTGTCTAACTTACGAAGCTATCGGTTGACAATAAATTATTTCATTTCACGCGCTACGCGCGTTAATATAAATATAAAATTAATCCTTGATCCCAGAAATGTTCAAGGTGTAGGAAGATAATGGCCAAAGGATGCGGATGGGCGTGTAGAATTCGGAGATGATCGTGGGTTTTACACAAGCCAGATCTACACAGTCTCTAAATAAAAGAATTATATCTATTTAACGCTATTCGTCTGGTTTACAGCTGTCCTGCTTCTATCTTACATCTGTCTTAGCATTAACTTCATTTTTGCGTATCCGGCTTTTTAAAGCGTCCTTCGCAAGGCGGACGTTCTTCCTCTCCACCAATCAGTGGATTTTCTTAACCCGCCTACGGCCTCGAACTATGGTGGGGCACCCTCCCCTAGGAGCCGTTCCCCCGTAATTTTCCGTAGGTGCCAGGATCTATGAGGTGGCCAAAATTTCCTCCCTCAAGTCGCTAAGGATTCGACCCCCTCATAAACCTGGTCACCGTTCCGGTCCGCTCGACCGTTACCCATGCAGGCTGTTATAAACCCCCGTTAGGTTTATCTCCCTTTCCTGATTTTAGCCTACAAAGGTATCTTAGAATTTTGTCCACAAGTATATTATTGTAGATTTGAATTTTAGAGATCGCGTATGTCGAAAACAACTGCGTCGCACAATATTTAATTACAGTTCCGTTGTTGTCTTCGTCTACTCTAAATTGTTACAGCAACGTCACATGTAACACTAAGATGTGAAATGTAAAATAAAAGAAACTACAATGATTCTACATATGTAACAATGGATAGTCTGTCCTATGCTTAATGACAAAATCATTATACAAACGGGGCCCGATTTATGTCTTGTCTAGGGCACGCTGAAGGCTTAATGCGTCCCTGATGCACGGGAAATATCAGCGAACGAATTCCGGGGTGAGAATGCAGCCGGGCAAAAATGTCGATTTCCTCTTTCCTCGGCTAGCTCGAATCTACCTGCGGGGTAAATGTTATCGAATAAAAGGGAATGTATGTCGCGTTCGTGACTAGAGGAGAAAGGAAGCCCCGGCTTTCGAATATATTCATTTTGTGGAATAATTTCGCTGTTCCGGGGGACAAACGGCGGCCGATTTCCCGGGGAATTCGCCGCAATTCGAAGACGTCCCGGAGAATTGTTTCTTCGCCGTGGAGAGAACCGGTTCGACTGCTCGTTTAAATTCACGCCGCCTCTGGAATCGATTCGTCGAGCAGCAGAAAGAGAGCCTTCTCTCTCTCCGCTTGCGTCGGTCTCCGCTTGTTTGCCTACGGAAATTAATGGTGGAATTAGTTGGGCTAGAAATAAACAAACCGATGGAAACTCCGGTGAATTGAATGGAACGGAGCGGTGGACATGTTAATACGCGTGTTAACAGAGCTGGGTGTCGATGGTTCGGTCAATATAGTTGCGGGCAAGTGATCGAAAACAAATGTCGCCGGACGATTGCGCAGATAAAAACAAATCCCGTCGCCAAAGGGCTATAATAAACTTAATCGAACACCGCAATCTATTATTTCCATGTACGCGGTGGTTACGCAACATTTAGCGTTTGTCCACGATATTTTCGGTGTACTTCAACTCGGCGAGCTGTGGAGGGGTTTTAAAATTGTTGGGTGAAGCGACTCTCGAGTGCGAAGAGGCTTAATTTTCGTTAAATGGTGAAAAATGGCCTGAGACGAATTTTTGGCGAAACATTGGAATTTGTTGGCGGCGGATTTTTGTGCATTTCGGGGAAATTTGGGTAGACAAAGAATTGTACAATTTTTATATATTAGATTAATATTGTATATACACATATTAAATTATACTTATGTATTGAATTAATCCTTTCGCTACCATGGACGTATATATATATGCCTTGGAGTATTGAATTAATATTCATTAAAGTTACACTTATATTATTTCTGTTTTACGCAATATATTCTGGCATCATTTGTACCTACATTATTTCCATATTAATAAATGCTATTGTTACCTACGCTTTTAGTTTTTAGTTCAATGCGTTGCTAGCGAAAAGATTAATATAATATAATATCGCAAGGAGGAACGAGATAGAAGTTAAGCAAAAGTAGAATGAAGAGTATGAAAGAAGAAGAATGAATAGTACAAATAGAGTAGCAGTGTAGTGTAGGCGATTGAAAGATAAGATACTGCGGATATGTATATATTTTTGTCGTACTACTGTATTAATCCTTTGCAAACAAAATTGGGTAGACTACTAATATAAAATACTGTGTTTTGCCTATCGTTACATGCTAACAATACTAAACTATAAGAATAACAAAATGCTGTATTTCTAATGCAAACTTAAAACAACAGTGGCCTAAAGTGACCCACTCCTTATTTGGATATTATTTGAAGTGGAATTTAGCGCAGGTTCAGGTTGCGAAACGGGCAAAACGAGAATCGTCTAGTTCGGGGAGAAACGGCAGTATTTAACGCGAGCTTGCAGAGGGATTAAGTAGAATAAGGAGGGTACGCGTTAACTTTCCCAGACGGCCAATTTTTTCTTCTTAATCGGTCCGCCTTTCCGCAACCTCGTCGATTTAAAAGGGAGGCACCCCTTTTTTCCGCAAACCGAGGGCTGGTAATTGTCTCGAGGAACTGTTTACCTCGTTGCACGCTTAGCGGTTAGGGGATGGAATTTGTATTCTCCGCTGGGAAGCTTCTTTCGCGAGTTAAATTGCCGAAGTAGGTGCGATGCTCCTTGAATTTTATTCTACTTCTACTGCCGTCCTCCTTTCCTTTTCGCTATTTTCGCCAGTTTATTCGCGATTATTTAATAATACTTACGATTAGCTAAACTTGCTACGATGTTAGTTGCATGTTACTTAATTTTACTCAATTTCACTAAACGGTACGTAGATCGAGGTGATTAACTTTACTCATTTATTTCTTTTAAAATTTACTGGCAAATCACTTGATTTCTTGTATTTAAAACAAAGTTAAATAAACGAAATGAGAAAAATGTTTTTGGTCATGGAATAATAGACAATTTGTAAAAATAATAACGCGTATTTCAGGGACATATTATTCTATGCATTTTATGTGCCGTTCGTCTGTAACAAAACATTACGACAGGTTATAGAACTAAATTGACAATTAAATTGATCGACGTACATGTGAAATATGTACGAATAATAGAATCTTCGAATACCAGAATTTTCTGGATAATGCAGAATTTGGCTAATCGAGGTTTTACCATTTAAACGTATTGTCGCACGAATTTATCGAACAATCTATATTAATTTTAATTAGCGTCGCAAGCTCTGTGTTCTCTAATATTTTGCTCGTTTCCTGGCGACTCTAAGATCTCCGATGCGCGCAATAATTTTCTTAGAGAGATATAGAACAAATAGACACAGAACACGGGTGTCGGAATATAAACTGGTGTTTGGAAAATTCTACGAAGCCAGCCTTCAACGTTCACGACGAGAGAAGACGGGGGATGAAGAGGGGAAAAAGAGGAATACAAGGGAAAAGAACAAGAGGTCGTCTGTGTTTCTCGGTCGCGTGGTTCCCGCGTATTCTTGACACGTGTCACGGTGCCTCTCTACAGCTTTCAGATTCGCAATACCCTCGGCACCGAAGGATTTCCAATCTCTCCCTCTCCACTCTTTCTTTCGTGGTACGCGGCGCGACGGGTTACCAGGAATATAGAAAACGCCTCCGCGAAACAGAGGAATCCCGATGTAATCCGACCAACGGAGACGCGTCTACGTGCTTCAGAAACTTTCCTCTATGCCACGATGCTCGTGAATCGAAAAAATCGTCAGCCAAAATGAATGTTAACACGGTGCACACGTGGCGTCGGTGAATTATTTACTGCAACGAGTTGCAACTGAAATTAATTATCCTCGACTACTTCTATCGATTAATTCAATAAAGAGAAACGTGGATGTCCTATTTTTATTCGCCATAAGTAGTATTGGCCTGTATATAGTCAGCCCTTGGTAAATTGTATTTTCTTTCATCATTTTCATTATTGTATTGGCAAATTTGGTTTGCTCAACGTGTGATACACTCGTTGATATGCTTTTGCAAAGAAAGGTGAATACAATTAATTATCCTGCTTCTTCTCTTTCGATTAATTTCGTAAAGAAAAAGTTGGAAGACTTATTTTTGTTCGGTCTAAGTGGTATAAGACCATGTGTAGTCAGGCACCGACAATTTGTATGTTTATATATTTATATATCTGTATTGTACATTCTTTGATCGTTCTCGTTATTATATTGCCAAATTCATTCTATCTGACACATGGTGCACTTAGTCCTGCATTATTACAAAGAGTTGCAACAAAAATTAATTATCCCGACCTACTTCTATCGATTAATTTATTAAACTGAATGTTAGATGTTTTATCCATATTGGCCGTAAGTAGTATGGGACCGTACATAGTCGGACACACAAATCGTATTTCCTTTGATTATTGGTATCTTTTAAAGTTTAGCCTTTATAGTAAATTCAAGTTTGCAAAATAAAACGGATTCCATGCGATATATGAAACTATACGAAATATTTCAAGTGAAATATAAATTACAATATTTGTACCGGTGATTATGAAAGTGATATAAGTTAAAAATGAAAAGAGAAAATAAGCATACATATTTTCTGGCGATACAATTTTTACATTATTTACTTATACTGCTTTCATAAATACCGAAACGTTCAGAAGATTAACGCGTTCCTAAGTAGCGATTTCATTGCGACAAATTGGAAAACTAGATTTTCCGAGGAGGTTAAAAATCGCTGCGTTGGACGAAAGGATCGCAAAGGGTTGAATCCGCGTGCGTTATGCGACGGAGAAGTTTGGCTTAATAAATTCCCACGCGAAATGTGCACCATACTTCAGCGAGGGAAAGGGGGAAACTTTGATTCTGGGAAATCACTTAGTTGGGGATATCGGCGTTGGGGTGGTGGACGGCCAGATTGAGAAAGTACGGTCGCAGGGAGGATGGCCTAAGCTTTTGCGGCTTCCTTCGGGCGCACTGCCTCTCGGGATACTTGCTTAAGTATACGAAACTACTAGCTTGCCCCCGGAATTCTAAATAGTTAATATTCTCCGTCGTGGAGTGGCTAACGAGGCTTGCAACTTTTGACGAACAAAAATTTATGTGCGATCATTTGAATCCATTAAGAAGTAAATACAGTGGGGGCCGAAGAGCTTTCGGCCTATTAATTAATATCCGCGTGCAATAGTTTTGATTGGTTCCACTATGAATGACTGTATCATTACATTCAAATTAATTTACCTTTATTATATATTATCGGTTAATTAATCATTTTAGTAGCAAGCATATTTCCCCATAACAAAAGTTGCTTGAACTTTTAAGAAACGATGAGTCGTGGTATTTTGTGCAATTTATAAAAATTCGATTGCTAATTACTTACACTCGCAATCAGACGATAGATACATCACTAAATAGTGTGAACATGTGAACGCGGAAACATGTAATGTACTTAGTAAGCGTAAAACTAAATATTGAGAAGATATGAAAGTAGAAATATATAATGTACTAAGTGTATATGATTTAATTGTATTTCAATAGATTGTACGAGAAATCACGTGACTTCTTTTTTAAAGAGAAATTAGTTTTTAGAGTTTTGTATGATAGAGAAATGCAACTGCAATCAGGAAATTTGATAACAGTTATTGAAAAGAATAACAGCTATCTAATTTGTTAAATAAATGACTGTTGGTAAGAAAACATAATATTTAGGATTGAATCCATCAAAACTTTTGCATACACCTAATACAATTTTATTTGACTTGAAATTATTCCTATAATTATTCTTTATTATAATGCTATAATTATTTTTCCTATAGTCCTTAGATTAATGAGACAGTATTCCCTAAGCTACAATAATCGATGGGATTTGGATTAGGATAGCAACGAAACATGTAATTAAAATTTGGATTGGCGGTGTAACGAAAGTAATAAATAATTTAGATTTCTTTCTCGTTTAAAGCAATGCAAAATATTACGAAAATTCGCGATGGGATTTAACAATAGTTGTTAACGATCTTATCAACAGGCTCTTCAAACGTGCATCCTGTTGTGTTACGTTCAACCCAAATCAATTATATATCTAGTAATTACATTCAATCAATATTGATCGCCTGCTGCAAATCCTAACTCCATTTAATACATAATCATCGGTGCAATCTGGGATTTGCGAAATATTAATACACCATTGCGAGTGATGCGAGCTTAGAACCACTATTGCCATTCATAGTTTGCCAGCCAACATTAACACGATTAAAATATTCCATAAGAATCCAAACCCTCTTCTAACTTCGTGAATTCGTGTTTATCCTAAGTAGAGGAAAGTTAGATAAATCGGACGCAGAACCTATTCACGCTATACTAAAGTAATGTGTTTGAGAAATGTCTAATACAAAAAATATTTGTTCTCCTTATTGCAATACTTTCAATAATATTTTAACAACATCATTATTAACGATAGTAATATTTATACCAATAATAATGGTAATATTTTAACAGGAATGTAAGGAATAATATAATCTAAGATATCGAATTCAAAGTACCATATTTCATGACTATATCTTTCGTATTAAACTGTGAAAGGGTTAACACAGAGTGCAAGAATTGTTTGGAATGATTAGAATAAAATAAATATTGTTAACTAAAATGTTTCAAATGACACGAATAGCTGAATGATATTATGAAACGTAAAGTGTATTATTCAGCAGTTAAACATTTGCATTAAAATGTAATAGTTTACACGAATTAAATAATACAGTGTGTTATATATTCAAAAATGTACAATTTTATTGTGGAAATGTCGTTCGTATATATTATACTATAATTATTTAGAGTACTAAAATACTATACTCATAGCGTTTTCATGTTAACAAAAAGTCCTCCCATATATGCATTGAAAATACTTGCAATTTTTAAGTGCCATAGCGAAAGGGTTAAAGAATTATAATACCGATGCTATTAATCCTTAAAATTCGACCTAAATATCCAACAATTTTTATAAATAGCCATTTATTGGTATATCTACCCTAAAACTCGCATAGCAATCAAACGTATTAATCCTTTCGCTACGGTTTCTTTACACTTAAAACTGAAACCATAGATAAGGAACAGCTTTTATTAATACGAGAACGCGTTAAATATAAATATTTAGATACCTTACATTGCCAATTGTGATTCTAATTTTATTGTAGAAATGAAAATAGATGTAATAATGTACTTTAGATATACAATACGTATGCTCTTAACAAATAATTGCCCAATTTTTAAAGGCGTATATATAAGTCCATCGTAGCGAAAAGGTTAAGGACTTACTCGTATCTATAAACCCGTAAATTTGCATGAAAATTCGCAGTCTAGTTGTGACATTCATCCAACCCCATTTTGTCACGATTACTTCTTATGTTTGTACGTATGGGAAGATTTGCATAAGAGGCGTCAGACGAGGTGAATTGCAACACGAGAAACAACAGAGCAAGTTCCTTTGCAATTGCCGCTCAAAGCGACATTAATCAAAATTCCGAGCGCTTTCAGAGAGACCTCTGCGCTCGCTGCACAATATATTAACGTTTTCCAAGGACGCTTGATTACTCCGCCCTTTTTTTCTTGCGCGAATTTAATGCGGGTTTCGTTGCAACGCGAACCGGCTCCGCAATTTCGGATACATCAAATCCACCGCAAATAAACTGCGTCGCGTTGCGGGATAAACGACTCTTCGAACGCACACAATTAGACCCGACCGGACCGGTGAAATATGTATCGATCGCATTGCGAAACCAAACGCACCTCGATTTTCCAAAGTTTTTCTTCCCAGCCTTTCGCGTAAATCGGGTCCCGGTAATTTCGAGGGATTTTCCGTGCTACGATTGTTGCGGAAAGGATCGATATCGTTGGACATAATTAACCCTTAGAGGACGGGTAGAAGAGATGCGAAACTGCAAGGTAGAATTAAATTTTATAAAAGGCGATTTTATTCCACGATTATGATCGATATTATTAGGCGTACTGGTAAGTAATTCACTATCCTTTTTGGTAAAGTTTCTTTTCAGTAAAATATGCTAGACTAGTATAACAATAGGTTAATGGATTTGTTTTATCGAATTATCAAGGAATTTTTAAGGTAGGATAGGTATTTTATTTTGTTAAGAAGAAGAGCTGAGTTCGATCGAAAAATGGATTATTAATTGGTACACCAAATGTAATGTCTATTCTTTAAGGAATGCTGAATTTGATAGAAAATCAGATTATTCGTTGGTATACTTAATATAATGTCTATTGTTGTTTGGGTATTTTATACATTTTTACGCGTCATGCGGACGTTGCAGTTTTATTTATTCTAAAGGTCTGATGAATTGATTGCGGATTTTTATGCATGTACGTTAAATTAAACTATGTAAAGAAACTACAGGAAACGCCTAAAATGGAAATATATAATATATCCAAAATAAAGCATTCAATGTTGTTGAATTTAAAGGATGAAACTAGTCTGCGTTAAGCTTGCATTTTCGTTAAGGGTGTCTTTAAAAATTAAAATTCGCGATCTACTGATGAAGCACCACATTATTTGGCCAAGTATTTTATGCTATTGTCCATAAATGCATGATTGTTATGAAATATTGCCATCAACCGTCAAGGGATTAATTTGGGCTATTAATTAAGTTGGGAATTATTATAACAATACGAAGTTGGTAATTAATTGTGTTAGGGCTTATTTCGAAGGAACATCAAAAAGCATCATTCCATATACATTATCATCGAATATAATTAACACGAAACTTGGCAAAAATCACAACGGTCCCAATATTGCGCTTTAGACAACAAAACAAAAAATTCAGTCGTCTTAGTTGAATTTCTGCGCCGAGATTGTCGTCCAGAAAACCAATATTACCGCACACTTGATCGCCGAATATAATTAACGTGAAACTTGGCGAAAATCGCAAGGATCGCAAAGTTATATCAAGAGCAGATATCAAACAGAAATTTCGGTCAAATTTCAGTAGGTAGGGGTAACTCAAACTCGGTAGAATTCACGTGTACACGTATAGGAAACTGCGAATTCAGCCTCTCAGCACGAATTAACGTTGTCCTCCCTCTCTCTCTCTCTCTCTCTCGCTCTCGCGTGAACAAAGGACGACAGCCTCGAATGGCGAAAGCTTGCGATGCTGCTGTGGAGAACGGCAAGTTGCAGACAGGCACGCGTGTACATAGACTAGAAGTGTGTATTCCTAAGGGATGCGACAAGATTTCGTCGCGACGAGAAACGAATGCAACGGCGCGCGGTAGGATTCGTTGCGGCAGGTGCATTCAGGTTTCTTATGGAACACCTTTTATATTGGAATTCCCTGGATATTTTCCCGGCGAATTCTCGCGTAGCGTTGGGAGTTTCTGGCCACGCGTCGCAACCCCTTCAACGAAATTGCAGCAGAGCTTTTGCGCGAATCGAATTCGAGGCGGACTGGTCGACTGCTTTGAGACACGACGAAATTGAAGGGGACCGATGGAATCGTTCGCAAGAATCTTTGACTTTTCCGCCACATTTTTCCCCTGCAACTGAGTTATTTCTCCGATCGGGGGTGAAAGTTGATAGCTTGATAAAATTAGAATAAACTAGGGGAAGTTTCCCTACTGTTGGGCATTCAAGGTTCTCTTTGAATAAACGAAGGAAATTATGCTTTGTTTCTTCTGCTTTGAACTTGTTTCTAGTTTTGAATATATTAAAAACCGAATTGAATTGGATGTATTTAAAAAATTGTACATATTGAAAATAAGCAACGTTCGTATAATACGTTCTTAAATTCGTATTCAATTTTGGTATGCATTTTTAAAGGAACTTTGGGTAGCCTCTATTACTGGACACAGTAAATATTTGTGACACAATAATATATATTTCTTTATTTTTGACATATGTTTCCGTAGTGCAAAGTGCTACTGTATAATTGCAAAACTTAATAGAAAATTTACAGACATCGTAGACCGAAGCAAGGTTGAAGAACTCTAACTGACTTAAAATCATTAAAACATACAGAGACACGCAAATATTTCTCTTGGTGGCCGCTATTCAGCTTATATACATATATTGAACTCGTGTATAAATGTAGATTGGCTGGCTAAAATTACAGTGATTAATAAGCGGTGGTGATAAATAAACTAATAAAATGGGCAGGTGTAACGGGATATCGGGGTTTACGTAAAACGGGAGCGGGTTTCGAGTGCGCGGTCGCAATTTCGCGGGGCTGAAGATCATTTTAATAAATTTCGACCTCATGCAATATTCAACGAGCCTAATTGCGCTCGCGAGCCACTTCAGCTTCGGATATCGTGGAATATGGACCTCGGTGGCGGAAAAAAAAACAGCGTTGCCTTTGATATGAGAAATACGGAATACAAGTATTCTAGCTGGGATATCGCGCCCCTAACGACATCAATGAAGGCGAATCTTCCTTTTCGTCTTCCTCGAACGTTCAATGTTGTTTGTTTCTTGATACTCGCGAGAGGAACCAATTTTAACGAATGAGTGAACTTCAACTGCGTGCCTGCGAATGGCGTGTAGCTTTTAGCGACACGCTGCAACCTTTAATTTTCATGGTTTTGTACCAAAGCGATGAGAATACGCGAAATTAAATCTCTTCCGGTGTACTGCTCGCGCCGAAACGCTCCCAAACAAGTTGATTGCAGGTGCTGAAGCGCACACAGATTCGTGCTGCATATTTCTCTTAACGAAGACTGAACTGTTAACATTTTTCGTCTATCATTCCTTTCCACTAATTAAGAGCAGAAAAGGAAATTAATTTCGCGAAACTCTCTTTGCTAAATTAGTGTCTGGTTCTTGAAGGGTCTTTGCATTCATTGCACGTGCACACATTTCATCCATTGCAGGGTAGAAATTGTTGTACAAATTTCGTGAAACTCCCTTCGCTAAATTTTGCCCAGTTCTTGAAGAGTCTCTGCGTTTATTGCGTGTACACACATTGCATTCGTTGCAATCGTTGCACTAAAACTCCTATTACATACATGCATTCGTTGCAATCGTGTTCATTGCATTTGCAGGTACGTCCTGTCCGTATATTCATTGCATTTCTCTACTGCACGGATTGCAGTTGCACCTATTATTCGTTGCATCCATCGCAATTACACCGATTGTGCCCATCGATCATTGTACCTATGCACTCATTGCACCCATGTGGCTATTGCAACGACCCGTACATCGCGTGCGTTTATTCATTGCACTCTACTGCACCCATTGCACTCGTTATACCTGTATATTCATTTCATACCTCCATTACACCTATCGCATCCATTGCATCGGAGTATTTAGTCCATACTTGTACTCACTGCGCGTCTCCATTGCACCTATTACATTCGTGAATTCATTGCATGCACGCATTCGCTGCATCCACGAAGTAATTCCTGTCATGTACTCAACGTACCCATGCTCCTATTTCACCCATTGCACCCATAGAATACATTGCATTCGCGTATTTATTACACCCATTTTACTGATGCATTCATTGCATTCGTGCACTAAATTATTGCCATGTATCCATTGGACCCATGCCCCTACTGCACCCATTGCACCCATAGAATCCACTGCATTCTTGTATTCATTACACCCATTTTACTGATGCATTCATTGCATCCATGTACAAATTACAACCACATATCCATTATGCTGATATATATCCATTACTCCCATTCTTCTACTAGACACATTGGATGCATCCATTGCATCCATTACAATCGTGTATTCAGTGCTCCAACGTATTCGTTGCATTCGTTCGTTAATTGTAAGTGCTGTCATTGGATAATGGTACTCATTTCACTACTGCACCCATTGCATTCGTGCATTCTGTATCCAAGGTATCCGTGCACTAATAGCTGTCATGTAATCAATCACAGCTATGCTCCTGTTGCCCACATTGCATCCATATATGTTTTACATGCGTGATTTTATTGCACCCATTGTATCAGTGTACTTATTGCACGCGTGTATCCGTTGCATTGCAACAATGGTACAATAAGCTGTACCCATTGCATCCAGTGCATTCGTGTATTCGTTGCTCCCATGCACTCGTTGCGTCCATGCACTAATTACAGCCACGTATCCATTGTATCTATACTCCTGTTGCACCCATTGCATTCGTGTAATCATTGCACCCATTCCATCGACGCACTCATTGCCTCCGTGCACTAATTACTGCAATCTACTCTTTGCATCGATTGCACCCATGCTTCCATTGCATCTATATTTATTTTACACGCGAGTCATCATTACACGCTTCTATTGCACCCATTGAACCAGTGTATTTGTTGCATGCTTGTACATGTTGCATAATCGTACTCGTTGCATGTCCCCGTTGCACGCATCGCATTCGATGTATCCATTGCAACCATGCACTAATTACCGCCAAGTATCCATTACATCTATGCTCCTGTTGCACCAATTGCATTCGTGTAATCATTGCATCCATTTCACCGATGCATTCATTGCCTCCATATACTAATTACTGCCACGTATCCATTACATCTATTCTCCTATTGCACCCGTTGCATTCGTGTAATCATTGCACCCATTTCACCGCTGCATTCGTTGCCTCCGTGCACTAATTAATGTCATCTATCCCGTGCAGCATGTACATTTTACACGCGTGTCTTCGTTCCATGTCTCTATTGCACCCATTGCACCAATGGTAACATTGCGTACCTGTATTTGTTGCATTGTCCCTATTGCACCCATTGCATTAGCGTACTTATTGCATACATGCATTTACTGCATGCTACTGTGGGAGACAGAATGTCACGCGAATGATTATGAACTGACGCCTGGTTGAAGAGTGTTCGGAATCGAGTGTCTGGAGTTTGACGTGCGAACGGAGGGTGCATGGCTATGGAAGATTTTAGACTGGGTCTCACGAATGCTTGAGATGAGCGAGAGAAACAGAGAGGCAGAATGAAAGAAAACGAATGCGTGCAAGGGTAGAGAACGCGTGGAAAAGCGTGGGTGCGAGTTTCTAGAGCGATAGAACGTTGCGAGCTGAGAGAATTTTGCGAGTGAGAGAGTCTGTGCGTTATTGTTCGTTATTTAACCCCTTGGCCTATAATAACGAGTCACACTCGTGCTATGAATTACAACACAGATTTAACAAAAACGCACAGCATCGAGGATGAAATTTAATTCGAACCCTAATTATGGCTTTGTGTTGTAAGATTGAAGGCAACCGAATAAATATTACCTACAATATTCGTGTGATTTGTATGTAACAGTGACCAGCTAGCGATAGTACACGTAGATAATAAAATAATCGTAGGGCAAGGGGTTAATAAACATTTTATTTATAATTTAAAGAGACTTTTTCTACCATCCCCGTGCCTTGAAACAATGCCATATGAGGTTTAAATTAAAATAAATCCCTACGCTACTATTGCACTCATTGCGCCCGTTTCGTAGATACGGTTGAGTCGTGCATAAAGCAAACTTATCAAAAAGAACAACCGCCGTCTGATCATCGTATCTCACGGCTAGACTCATAATTCGACGGTGCAGCAGCGTTAGTCAAACTTGAGCTTTATCTGAAAGCCAAATGCGGTGTTGTTTCGCGTTCGCTTCTGGTCAGATGTTCTCCCAGCGTGCGGGCTCTCTCTCTCTCTCTCTCTCTCTCTCTCTCTCTTCGAAACGAAATTAACTTTTTTCTTCCACGGTTGGCCGTATCTGACGTTAATTGCATGGCGCTCGCGCGCTAGTTATTTATTCCCGGTTTCGTCGCCGCAAATTATTCGACGTGGTTGCGCTAACGCCTGTCACAGGCTGCCCCGAGTATTTTTAAATTTGCCCCTGTCGAGGGACACGCTCCGGCTGGTTATTAGGGTGCGTCCCGAACCTACTTTGATGAATATAAATTGCCAATATATTCATTTTCTTGCCTATATCGCAGAATATTCGAAAATATGTACATATTTGTCTACTCGCAAGTATTTCAGTTCCACTCAAATATGAAACTAATCTCCCCATTTTATTTTTAAAATACCTCTTTTCTTGTGATCCGCAATGCAAATAGCATCCAAAGAGAATATTTCGCGAAGAACACGTATGCTATTAAATTACTTCCTTAAATGAAAATTACAAAAATATAGCAAGTATTGTTTTTATTTCGAAATGCTTCAATTTCACCCCAAGAAAATCGAAGTATGGAATAGTCGCCTCATATTTTTGGAAAACGTGTTTTCTTCGATCTTCAATGTAAACGGTATCAAAAAGAAATATTTCTCAAAGAGTTCGTTCGCTATTAGGTTAATAAAGATACGATTGCTCCATACCAAAGCTACTTTATTAACCAAAAATTGCGAAAATGTAGCAAACATTGTTTTCACTTCGAAATATTTCCATTTCACGGCAAAGAAATAAAAGTATAGAGTTAATATTCAACTCATTTTCAAAGAAACTTCTTGTTTGCAATCGCTAATGCAAACAACGTTCAAGAAGAATATTCCCGAAGAATATGTTCGCGATTAGACGAATTGGGGTTCTATTGTGCCTCCCAAATGTTACTTCTTCGCAGACATAGTTTTTACCTCGAGATATTTAAATTTTACCCCAAAGAAATCAAAGTGTAGAATCAATAGTCGCTTCAATTTCGAAGGGAAGCTTTTCTCTTCAACCCCCAATGCAAATAGTCCCTAAAAAGAATATTTCTCGAAGAACACGTTCGCTATTAGGCTATTACCACAAATGAAAATCACAAAAATAGAGCAAACATTGTATTCACTCCAAAATATTTCCATTTCACCCCAAAGAAGTCAAAGTAAGGAATCAATAGTCCCCCAATTCTCCATAAAACTTCTTCTCTCCAACCCCCCATAGAAGCAGCATCTAAATAGAAATCTCCCTAAATAAAAATAACAAACACAACCCAAGCATTATATCTACCCTAAAATATTTCAATTTCACCGCAAAAAAGTCAAACCACGAAATCAATAGTAAGTTCATTTCGCAAAGAAACCTCCGTTCTTCATCCCCGAATAGAAACAGAAAATTTCCCCAAAATGAAAATTAAAAAAACCGTTGCGAATACTGTATTTACCACGAAATATCTGCGTCTTGCCCCAAAACAAGTAAAAGTAAGGTTTTGATAGTTGGCCCAATTCCATAACAATCCTCTCTTCTTCAACCCCTAATAGAAACATCGCCAAAATAAAACTAACAAAAACACACCTCCCCCCTGCCCCCAAAAACTGTGTATTTACCCCAAAAATATTTCAATTTCACCGCGAAAGAACTCAATAGCGTGGTCCATTGCCGAAAGGGATCCGGTTCTATGCGCGGCCCCGAATGGAAAAAGGATTCCAAAGAGAGTTTCCCTCGCAACCGAGCCGCATTATGAGACTTGAACAGCCGTAATCCGTTCTAACGAGCCTTTATTGCCGGCGAAAAAGAGCAACCGCTGTCCTGTTTGGGGAGAGGGCGCGGTTTATACACCGACGGATGTTTCAATGGAGGCTCACCTTGAGGGTTGCGGTGGCTTCCGGGGTGGGTGCATTTGTCGCGCAAGGGCACACAATCCGGCTGGTCCGTTCGTGAAAAGTGGCCACGGATGTCTGTGTGTATCTCCTCGTTGGCTGTCGGCATTGATAAGGCCCGGGCTCGGGGATGAGGTTGCACCCTATTCACCAGGGCTTACCAACGTCTACATCCCTCATAAGTATTCCAGTCCATGTTCACAGAGAGGCGCACCATTTCACCGCGAAACTGTCGCACTTTCGGCGCTACTCTGCTACCCAATCTTCGGACTTTAGGCGGTTAAACCTTCTACGAACAACTGCCCACTAGGATAAATGACCCACGTACTGTCACTGTTCCTATAACTGTCACTTTAATTATTTTATTTAAATACTTCGTGGTTTTTTTCATTCATTGAAAGAGTCATAGTCGTGTTTCTGTTCGAACTTCGAGTTTTCGTACACGAATTTAGAGGCTCCATTTCCCCTTTAATTATTGGTTGAACTTCGAATTGTTCGAACTTCAAATCATTAGAATTTCGAGAGTTCACTGTATCAAAGTTTACTAGCATTACTTTTAACTTCTGTTATTGTAGTATTAAATCCTCCTCATCTCCTAAAAGTTTCTCCAATTGTTCCACATTTTCCATATTTTCCATATCTTCCATATTTTCCATATTTCCCATATTTTCGCAATACCATGTTAAGTCTTCCACTATCTCTTAATCAAACATAATTCCCCTAATTTCCTTTCCTCCCCTTTTCGATATTTATTCCAATCACCCCTCCTTCGTTTTCCGATTTCACGCTCGCCACAATTTATGTTCTTTTAAAATTTACGGACATTTCATCCACCTTTCGGATCATCGAACGCGTTACCAAAAGAGAATGATTAATCGACTAAAATGTAGTCCGCGGCGGGAAACGTGAGAGTCGTTGGACGTGAAATTTCTAGAAGGGATTTTAATGGACACCGTTTTAGCGAAGATGTTCTTAGGACCGATGTCAGCATGATTTCCCCTGAGACTGTTATCAATGCTTCATCGCGGCCGACTACAAACAGGATTGTTCTCTCATGAGCGTAATTTATCTGGCTCGCGGTTGTCTTTATAATCTCCGCTTTCTCCGCCTCTTCTTAGACTATCGTCATTGTGTCCCCATCTCGCGGCTAGGCACCCCATTTGTTTCTCTTATCTGCTCGGCCTTTTCTTCTTCGCGGAAGAAACCATTCCTTCCACAGTGGAAAATCGTGCTGGTGAAAAATCGTGTGTAACCGGGTGAATCTTTCGCGGACGTCACCGCAAGTTTCCCTTGTTTGCCGCCGCAAACTTCGTTAACCTGATCCACGTTGTCCAACCCGTGATCCAATCAATCGGAAATGAAAGCTTTCGTCGATCTGATCTACGTTGGAGCACGAATCGTCTTAACGTTGATCGAACGCGAAGAAAATGAGAAAAGCCGGAGGAGAACCGATAGCTATTCCGATGACTATGAGAAGGTGGAAAGTAAGGAGGAATTCTCTGGGACAGGCTTACACTTTTTTCCACACGACGAGTGTCGCATCTAAATTTCGCCGACGGATTTCAAGCAAGAGACGACAACTTCTTCCAGGACCTCGTGTTCCCGTATCCCGTGGGATTAGGGTAAATCAGGCAAACGTGTTCCACACAATTCTTCCCTTCGAAGAGAAAGGAAATTCATGGTGGTATGGTAAAATCATTATATTTAAAGTGCGAGGCTCTTTCTTTGGTATCTTTTACGTAGAGTAAAACTAGAGGCAAGAATTGTCGCTAACGAATAATAATTGTAGCAACGAGTCACGCTTGTTGTATGAATTATGGTGTAGATTCGATCAAAATAGTTACTATTAAAGGTGAATTTTGACTTGTACAACTTTGTTGAACTTAAAATTGAATTTTGACTGACATGGATATGCAGATTATTATATTATACGTTATTGGATAGCCGTATCAAAGTAGGGGAATGCTTATTTTATAGAGAAAACTTTAAGGAATACGTTAGTATTTTTTTCGAATTTTTAAAATCGTGACCTTGTACCTCAATTCGCAACAAAAGAGTTTGTTTATCATTTGCAGTATTAAAAACAAACTTCTTCAACTTAAGAAAAATTTATCCGAGTAGGCCATACCTTTACGATTAAAACGAAAGCAAAAATGAAGCTCGTATCTTTAACCCTTTGCGGACGAGAAGTAATGACACTCGTGCGAGTACTTTAGTTTTGAATTCCACGACTTTGAGTTTTCACGCTTATGAGTTCCAAACCATTTCATTTCCAACGATTTCAAATGTTTATTATTACGTTAAGTATTCACTGCATTAAGTTTTGTGCTTTAAAAGTCGACATGGGTTCGGAAAGTCAAAAAATGATCAGGCGACTATTTGTCGACGCTCGTCCGCAAAGGGTTAATAGTTTCGGAGATAAATAATACTTTTATGAAGGTTCTTTCCGTGAATCGCGCCGAAATTAGCAAACTTCAATGGCCTGCAATTTTCGAACAATTTCATTACTCTCAAGATGGTGACTTAAATTTTCCATAATTTCGGCTAAATTGCAACATATTTCAATTTGAACAAAATCCCATACATCGAGAGGAAAGTAGTGATCGATTTGGCGTGGAATGGCCCACTCGCGTTCTAATAGAAATTTCCCATTGTAATCCAAAGTATGCCCAATTCGGCCTAACACAAACCTAGAATATTTTCACTCGAACCAAATTTTCTGCCTCCAAAAGGGAGGGAGGGTTGACAGCTTTATGTTACGTGTATTACGCGATCTTTCGCGATAGGCTGCTGCGATTACGGAGCGATATGCTGCTCGATACGGTGGAACGTTGCGGGGATGATAATTAACGAGACGATTTCTGGTGCGTTTAATGGGCTGGCGATGCACGCTGCGAGCTGGTAATTATCGCCGTTCGGAATAATTGCTTTCGTTCGCTCTCGATGGCAAGAAATCACTTTATTGAAAACTGCCGGCTAAATGGAACATTTACAACTCGATTGCCCCTTTCTTCTTTTTTTTTTTTTTTCTATTTTCTATCCCTCCCTCGTCGTCGCAATGTTTCACCCATTCAGCCAACTGTTGTTTTACTTTTGTCATTTAAAAAGTGGAGGGATTGAAAGGGTCGCGCGCGCTCTATTGGAAATTGTAAACTCGTCGGAGCTTGCGTTAACGAGATTTTGTAAAACAGGCTATCAATTTTATTTGAATTGCGCTAGTACATTACCATTTTGTATTTGCATACGCGCGTTCGATGGAATAGCTTTATCGGGGAGTGCAGAGAGCGAGCAACCATTGCGAATCGATCAATTTGTTCGCTCCATTAATCGTATGCGAAATTTAATCCATATTTTCCGATACCCCTTTTGATTTTTCGCGAATTTACGCCCGCGATATTAGAATGAATCGCCGCGGATGGGAAAAGAATAGGAAAGCAGCAGGGGAATCGCGAAAAGCGCATCGGCCAATTGTAATGCGAATGATTGGTAGATCATTGTTTGGCTGTTTTGGGGAAACTCTGTAAATTTGGCGTAATCGATGAGCTACGTTTCTTTCGGTGAGAGTCGATGAATAATTATTTGGGAAAGGATTATTCGTTGGCGTTTATAGGAATACGATTTTGGTCTTCGTGTTTCAAACTGTTAGATTTGAAAATGGTTGATTTGACAGATTTTGTTAATAGACGTATCAAAAAGAACAATTCTAAATAATATATCCTGTTTCCTTCGTTTGTTTACAATTTCAAAATCCTAAACCATTTCATATTCGAAGATTTACTTTCCGTTCCTTTAAACTGATAAGTAAAGAAACTTCAAGAAAAGAGTAGCTTTCACATTATAATTCTCAACTCTAATGTTCTTTCTACTAAAAACAATTATAGTTCAGCAACGAAATTGTAATTATTAAGTCACAAAGAGCGACAATTATTCTATAATAATTTTGTCCAACTAGAAGCAGCATTTTTATGGTAGAAACAAAAATCGTTTAAAATCGTTCCTCTGCTTTTCCCTATTATCTTTTCCTCTGATCATTTTCTTACTTTAATCCCGCCACGTTGCATAATTTTCCCAATCAACCATTTGGGTGCGAAGCTCTTCACACCTTAAAACTATAGATGATATCTGGTTTACGGTGGCAATTGCTAAAAGAAGTTAACAAAATCATGTTTATTGTGGTAACCATATTAACTACAGAAACACGTTAAGTGTCCATTTTAAGCACAGATAATTATTCAAATTGTCACACGTATAAACCGAAACATATATACATTCAAAGCACCCAAAGGGTTAATCGAAGAGGTGAGCGAAGAAATATCGCTAAGAAAATTTACCATTGGAAAGGCAGCGAAAAGTGAGGAGAACAATTGGACGGAATTGGAGGGAGCTTAACGACACTCTTGTAGAATGGCTTAATTTCATTTGCCAGAAAAGAAACCGGGCATCGTCTTGGAAGAAGGGACGTCAGGGATGTTCGTGTAAAGCAGAGGATCCATGAGAGACTTAATATATTAAACTCCGTGCAAATGGATGGATCTATGGCGGAGGACTGAGGGGCGCACATTCATCCCTTGTTCTCCCGTTTGTCCCGCGCTTATTTCCTCGTTTCGAGGGGCTGCTCTTCGTCGAGCAGCCCCTCTATGCCAATTTTCCGCCGCTCTGTTTCTCGCTAGAATTTATTATTTCTTCGCAGCATCTCGCGAAATTGGAATTTTATTGTCTTCGGTGGCGGGGAGGGAAGAAAATCACGGGCTCAAGGATATTCTTACCATGTTTGTAACTTTAATCAATTATTCAATTAATCGATGCGAATACCGAAAGGGCTTGAATTCTTTAATCCTTTGATTACCGAAAATGGCTACGATTATTTGATACGAAGCTTTCGCTATATATTGGGTGTATGCAAAAGTTTCGATACATTCGATCATAAATAGATAGATTGTGATTTGTTGCCAACAGTTATTTATTTAATAAATCAGATAGCCGCTATTATTTTCGATAGCCTTTCTAAAATATTTTAATTGCACGTTTCGTTATTTCTCCAAAGTTTGCGTGACTTTTATTACGGCTAAATGCGATTGCTACTAGAATAAGAAGCGAAAGTTATGAAGAATAGCAGGAATTTCCTGATTAACCAACGAAATTATTCCGAATACAATAATACAATCTTTTTCTCCGTTGAACTCACCGAAATTTTTATATGCACCTAATATTTTTTAGCTTGATCTTTGTATAGCAGAGAATCTAGAAGGGAAATCGTGTGATCTAGCAGCGAAACATCGGCTACACCTCTTAAAACGCGGCTTCCGGTCGGTTAATCGAGAAAGAACCGCGGGATCGGGAAACACGGAAGAAAAAGGGACCAAGAATTGCTTTAATTGCCTGGCCGGCGACTAATTGCAGCTGCGGAACCTTCTTCCGGTCAGGGTATTACAGTTTCCTTCGCCGCGGAATAAAAAAGTGCAATCGATGAGGGGGAATTAAATAATTAACCGTGCCTCCCAAGGCGACGACCAGGCAAATTAATTGAAACCCTTATGAAACGAGCGTCGCCGTGATAATTAAAAGCGGAACATTCCAATCGAAAGCCGCTGTCGCTTTCTTTCGCCCGTTGCAAATCACACGGAAAATCGAGAGCCATTCTTGCGACGGAAACTCCCAAGGAATGAATCCGCCACTGTGAGAAAGGAAACACTAAAGGAGGAAGTGAATTCAGGAAAAATTTCTATTTTCAAAGATGACGTATTAACACGTCAAAAGTTGAATCGAGCTTTTTGGTTGCGAATTAGATTGCAGATTTTCATTCGTTTATGGTAAAAATACAGGGAGCATATGACATGCAAAAATATATAAAATATTCAAGGTAAATCACACGTTGTTACATTTCGGGGGTGTTACACATGTCTACTGAAGCTCCATTTCTTTAATTGTGTTGATAAAAATATTTTTAATGATTCGCATAACAATCCACGGTACGCTAGTAATGTACTTTTACGTTCATACGTGTTTATCTCATTTTACAGTATCTTCTAATTAATATGTATCACTAAACAAACCAATGAGACATTCGAGAGAAGCAGAATAATAGTAACCTGCATCTCGACCGAGCATCTCAATTTATTAAGTCGATCCACTATTTAGAAATTGCGTCAGTTTACGCGACATAGCCGCGGTTGCGAATAGATTAACCCACCGTTTATTCTTCAACATTCATAGCGCTGGCAAACTTAGCGTGTCGGTAGCTCGAATTGAATGAAAACTAATTACCAACTGATTAGCAGCTGATAGCCACTTGATTGCATTGTTGGCTTACCGCCAAGTTCCACTGGGTGTTCAGCAACTCTGCTGCTTATACACATCGATCTCCCACCCCGAGCGCAATGTTAATGTCCCCGGCAATGTTCTACGTCAAATCGTCGGGAATGTCAAGTTCTCAACGGTGCGCATCGAGAAGCAAAGCAGCAGCCGGAAGTGTGACTTATCGTTCTACCAGCGGCGAATTCGGAAGCAGAGGCATTCCATTTATCAAACGGTTCGTACGCGCAGAATTCGCAGCGGTGGATACAGCTGGCTGGTTAACGGGAAGAAGCTGATGCGGGATTGTTTACGAAGAGAGTAGAATCGGGAACGTGGAAGAATCTAATGAAGAAACATCCAGGAACTGGTTCCCAGTGCAAACTTACGACACGTTGTAATGGATGCCGCGTGCTAGAGCCGAATAAAGTTGCGGTTTAACCCCCGACTCACCCTCCTCTACATCGGATGAACTCTTGCCGTTCGAAAGTTCGAACTTCGTCGAAGCGATGAGAGGCAACCGGTGTCGGGAAGTTTCGCCACGATAATCGGCATTTGTTTAAATAATTTCTGCTTCATTATCCCCGATGTTCAGACGGAGTTCGCGTTAGCTCGAGCGAAATGGAATCGGCGCTATTCAATTGACTTCCTGTGTTCCGGGTGCGCGTTGTAGATCAGATATATTCCGCGTTCTAGCGATTGGCAATCTTCGATGCTTCGAATGGCACGATTTTGCAGTTTATTGAGCGCAGAATATCGAAGTTATGCAATATGTAAAGATCGCGATTTGGTTGAAGTTTGAAGATTGGGGTTAGGGAAATTTTGGAAACTTTAGGGATTGATATATTTTAACTTTGGAGGTTTGGGTAGTCGGAATTTGTCAAAGCTTGGAATAGGGAAATTTTGGGAAGCTTAGAGCTTGGATTATTTTAACTTGGCGGGTTTTAGAGCTGGGAATTATTTGAAGCTTGGGATACGAAAAATTATGGAAACTTTAGGGCTAGAAATATTTTAACTTGGCGGTTTTTAGAGCTGGAAATTTTTTAGAACTTGGGATATTGAAATTTTGGAAAGTTTACAGCTTAGAATATTTTAACTAGAGAGTTTTGGGAGTTTAGAATTTTTTAAAGCATTGCATATGGAAATTGTGGAATGTTTGGGACTTAAAGTAGTCAAATTTGGGGTTTTTCGATGCCTGAAACTTTTTAAAGCTTGGAATATTCTGATCTTGGAGTTTGTTAAGCGTAGAATATGCAGGTTGTGGAATTTGTAGGGATTCTAGCTTGTTTAAAAGATAAGATAAGCATATTTTAGGAAGTTCAGGACTTGGAATACTTTTACGTGAAGGTTCTTGGAGTTTGGAACTTTTTGGAGCTTAGAATATTATGTTTTGAAATGTTCATTGTCTATAGTATCCAAATTTGAAGATTTTCAGGGTTTGGAACATTCAGAAGCTTGGGGTATTAAATTTTTTGGACTGTTCACAGCTTAGAATATCCATACTTTGGAATACTTTATACTTACAATTTTCTAAAGCTTGGGATAGAGTGATGTTGGAATGTTTATGGTATAGAATAGCCAAAATTTGGGATTTGCAATGCTGGAAATTATTAGAAGCTTGGAATATCGAAATCCTAGTATGTCTGAGGCTTGAACTATTCGATTTTATTAGGATTGTCAAGCCTTGGAATTCTTTGAAGCTTAAAATATTGCAATTTTGGTATTTCCAAGTGCATCATTTATCATCATCATTCATCATTCAAATATAGCGTATCATTATATTTCAATTTTGTTCACAAAAGAATATTTCCTCGTATCAGATCATCAATTATAGGTTCCATGATACATTCAATAATACCTAGATCTAGATCCCAAAATTTCTTTTCAACCTGTGTGTTAAACGCTTCGGATGACAAGTGAATGTATCTTCGTCCACCGCTTCATTCTTGCATCCTTCGTCTTCACTCGGGATGAATCATCCACCACGATCATCCAAAATGAGCGAAAGCCTAAATTATCCTAGAGGATCGTGGATGAATTGTCCAAAGAGCGAACTCTAGATTCGCCTTAACGTTGAAAGGAAAATGTGACCGAGCAACTGGCGACCATAAAACTCGGTCAAACTCGCCTTATTGCCGGCGAAGATCGACGTGTCGCCTGGCCGATATTATTGGAAACGGGACGAGTCCCCAGCGAGTTTATCGCTCTGCTTTTCCTTTTAATTTCGTCGCCCATCGACCGTCTCGTCGTTGAAGAGGCAGGCAGCAACGTTGGAACAGCCGGGGGAGGAAATTCTGGCAGCCGGCGAAGTGGGTTAAGTATGTTGTCGCTCAGACTTCGTGGAGGGCTGTAATAATGGAGGGGCGCCGTAGGAAAGAGGGGAGAGAGGGTGATTTAGAAAAAAAGGGAAGGAGAATATCTTTGAGGAAGCCTCGAGGATACGACGAGTGATCGTTGATGCTTCGAGTGCAGTGGAAATTGAATTTCGATTATTGACCCCCGAGCATTTTAGAAAATTATACAGGGGAAATTTTATTAATTAGCGGAAAAGCTTTCGCGCGTCTTCTCTTTTTTTTCTTTATTAGTGGCAGATAAATTCAGGTGAAATTTAAGTTTTTTTATTCATACTGAGTGGAAATAATATAATAATTAGATCGCGCCGCAGCTTTGGGCAAATTTTTCTTGTGATATTTTTGTGAAACGAAGGTGGAAATAGAATATAAATGGAGATGTTACTCGTATCGAGATATTGAGATATTGAGATTAGAATTGATGGAATATATGAATTAGATAGCAATAGAAATGATTTTAGCATTATAGAATGATGATTTGTGCTTCGCTTTCAATGTCTTTTGTATATTTGGGTATTGTTAAAGCATTGATATAGGAAAGCTTGCAATATTTAAAGTTTACAATTTGCAAAGCGGAGAACATTCGAAGCTTTACAATTTGCAAAGCGTGGAATATTGAAACTTTGCAATTTACAAAGCCTTACATTTGCAAGCATCGCAATATTCAAACTTTGCAATTTGCAAGGCGTAGAATATTGAAACTCTGAAATTTGCAAGGCGTAGAATATTGAAACTCTGAAATTTGCAAGGCGTAGGATATTGAATCCTCGTAATCTACAATGTCTAGAATATTCAAACCTTCAAATTCTCAAATCTTAAAATTTGCAAAGCCTAGAACATTCAAACCTTATAATTTCCAAAGCCTAAAATTAACAAAGAGTAATTTTTTTCCAATGTCGAACGGATCTCAACGAAAAATCTTACATAAAGAAATCTCAGCAAGCAAATAATGCTTGCAACATCGATAATATTGAACCCTTATAATTTCTAAAGAAAAATATCGCACAAAAGAATCTCAGCGAACAAATGATCCTTGACGTATCGACAATATTCAACCCTTATAATTCTCAAAGCCAGATATTAACATAAAAGCAAATCCATGCCAATTCCTTGCAATATCGAAAGGATCTCTACGAAAAATCCCTGCAAGCAAATAATGCTTGCAATATCAACTGTACTCAACCCTTATAATTTCCAAAGCCAGAAATTAACATAAAAACGAATCCACGCCAATTCCTTGCAACATCGAATGGATCTCTACGAAAAATGTCAACGCGCAAACAATGTTTGCAACATGGACAATATTTACATGTTAGAGAAGATACGCGGCTAATTTCGTAAAGTGATTTGGAGAGTGTAAATTATAACGAGTGAGGGGATGGATTTGTAAAGCGGGCATCGTTAACGCGGAGGAACACGTTAATAAACGAGCGTGGACGCGTCGTTGCTGTTTGCGAACCGGCGTATTCGTTAACGCGCGATATAATTACGCGGAAAATACGCGCCGCGCTACAAACGCGGCCGCGATTTCCGCTCGGCGGCGCGGCGCTCCAATGAATATTTAATGTCGCGTCATCAGTGCTACGCGTCGCGGTACTGTTAATTAAGATGGATTTATTTCGACCAACGATTTAACGATACCGATATCGATCATATTGGGCTTCACGGTTTTGTCCAGAGAGATAACGATACTTTCAGCACGAGTAGCATTGTGCGAGGAATTGGCGGTTTAGGTTAGTAATGACTCGGCGAATCGTTAATGACAGCTTTCACTATAGATAGTGTGCAATTTGGCCAGCATAATTGAATGGGAAATAATTGAAAATTATACACGCGAAGGATATGTCGAAATTCATATTCGGCAAATTATAGCTGGTATTTTCGATTGGGGTATCTTTAGGCAGAGATATTGTTCGTTTATAGTAATTTTGATTGAGCGAAAAATGAAGTGTAGGTTACTATATAAAGTAAAATAATAAAAGTAATGAAATTAATAAAAAAATATAAGTAAATAGAATATCATAGAATAAGTGCAGAAATGCGCCAACTTTGTTAAATTACTCAGCACTCGAAAAGCTTAAAAGAAACAAGAGGATGAACTTTACGTATCTCGTTCAAAATTGAGTTAAATAAAATAACTCGCAGTCGTAAGTGGAGAACACGTTTGATTCACCCGGGAGTTTTCAAAGTCAGTTGCCGTCTGCGCGTCTGTTTACAATAAGGCAATCGTTAGCCCTGCAGCTCTCCATCAGAGGAATCCTCGAAAGTTGCGATGGAAGTTTTCTGGTTAAAGTAAAGATTCCTCCGGCTATGAGGGGAATAAACTTCGGAACGAGCAAAGTCTAGGTATTGCAGCGAGAGCTGTTAACAAATCGCGATCGTGCCTTGTCCAACGAGATTGTATCCTCGATCGATCGATTCCCGACGAATCTTACGCTTTCCTGCAACCATCAAGCCGTGTAATTTCCGCAACGCGAAACTCTACGGCTTCCAGGGAAGCCAAAAATCGAAATTCGAGACCTACAATTCTCTGCTAATTTACGGCAGCTAGGATTACTCGTGTTCCTATCGAACTGTTAAACGCGTTGCCTTCGTTTGCTGGAATAATTAGAATGGAAGGATTTAAAAAGTTAATTATTATTATTTGGTGTGCAATGAAAATTAGAGTAAATTAATAGCGATGTATTAGGTCGTTGCATATGAAATGAACAAAATGTTCTACTTATTAATTAATTAAAAAGTGAGTTTCTAATTTCTGTATAATGGTTCAAAAATATTGACAAATATACTGCGTGAACAAAAGTAAACAAAACTCTGATTCTTACTGCTGCACTTATACTTTGTTAGGCTTTCCGCATAAGCATGAGGAAAATTATATTCTAGACACTTTTAGGAATAACATTACTCGTATGATCAATGATGCTCCCTTTATGAAACATTTTCTTGCATCTTTATTCGTTTGTAATTTTATATTTTACGAATTTTCACCCCCCTTTGATCGTAATAAAGAATCTTCTAAATTATATTAACGTGAAAAATGTAAAATATGTACGCAGACTTCTGTAAAACGTAAAAGTCAGACTTATGTTATAAAATCCAAGCAATATGCACTTTGTTCAATACGATTAAAACCAGGAATTTGAAAAAAGTACAAAGCTACCGGGCCACAGTTCGCTTCTTCGTTATACTAATTGACAAATTTAGTATCAAAATTTCTTCGTACGTTACTTTGCTGTTAAATAACATAATTACAGTGCCTGTTATAGGGGACACTGGCAGTAATTAGGACATCTCTAAGCAGGTTGAAAATTCAACGCGACGCGAAGAAACTCGTAGCTCTTATTTTTAATACTCCGCCTGTCCCGTGGCCGAGGTTAGCGCATTTCTTCTCCCAGTGGTAGTTACATCCCCTTTTCTCGTTCTCTCCTCGCGGCGCAAGAAACACCAAGACGCAAGGAGTGTTCTTCGCGCGGGCAAGAGCTCGTACTTTGCTTTTTACTGCAATTTTATTTCTCCGCGAAGGCAAAACCGCCAGCGCACGACTGTCTGGCAACTTCCTAAAGGAACATCTCGCTTCCACGGGGGTTTCTTTTGATCCCCAGGCGGTCCGTTCGCACCAGTTACATTTTTATTCGCCTGCGACTACCATAGTAGTTTGGAAAAATGCTAAATTACGTAATAAATACCTTTTTTGACAATGCAGTTGGACGCAGACGAACGCAATTACTCGCGTTGACTTTTATACGTTTGGGGTAGGATTAGAGAAATAAGTTGGACCTATTTTTTGAGGGGTCAATTATTATTTATTTATTGTATTGATTGTATTCACTGTGTTTATTGTATTTATTGTATTTAATGTATTTTTTGGTATTACTGTAAGAATTTCCGTACATTTTACATTTGATCTTCTCCAATATTTCATCGCCTTTAATTTAGCAATTAATTTATCATATGTTTTATTCTCCGTTATATGAAAATTACCAAAGAAATTAATTTTATTAAACGCGAAAAGATTCTTTGGATAACTTCTGCGTTACTTTGAACGTTTCCAAATAGTTTCTATTTTATCTTCCATTAGAGTGAATTTGTTGAATAAATTAGTTTTATTAACGAAAAAATCTTCGGACAAATTCTGCATTATTTTGAATATTTGCAAATATTCTACATTTTATTTTCTGCAACATTTGATTTCCTTTAATAATAATATCGATTATCTGTATGTTTTATTCTCTCATACAACAAATTTATTGCCTCCGACAAGCTTTATTCTGCATATTTCCAAAAATTCTTCCTTCAATTTCCCCGGAATATTTGATCTACCTTAATGCTAATCATTAAAATATTTATATTTTCCATTCCCCATTGCAGCGAATTTATTGCTGCCTACAACTTCCGCCGTGCTTTGAATATTTTTACATATTCCATACTTAATCTTCCTCAATATTTGATTTCCTCCAACGTAAATAATTAATACACATATATATACATCTATATAAATATATTTTCTATTCTGCGCTGCAACAAATTTATTCCCCCTTTATTTCGATTATTTTCAAATATGCATTCCATATTTAATCTTCCTGGATATTTGATCTCCCTTAATATTGATAGTCGTTAAAACATGCGATGGTTAAATATTGCGAGCTTTCAATAACGACGAGCATCGGCGTGCATATGTTAACCCTTTCACTGCTATCAACGACTACGGTTCAAGAAATTCAGGATATTATCATACAGGATATTATCAGCATCTTTTGTCGATTAATTTCAGTTGAACATCACAAGAGAGAAAGCTTGATAAAATCGTTTCTGTCAATTTTCTATTTTTCATATCATCCGATAGCTAAATAAAAATATTACTTTTAAATGGCATAGATAAAAAGACGAAAATCTTAACGCGTAATATTTTCGTTCGCGTTTTGCTTCAGATATGTAGGCATTATTTGTTATCTTGTTTATAACCATTTCGCATCTCAAAGATTTGCCAGCAAGTTACAAATGGATAAATATAAATTTATTTACCTTCATTTGGCACCTTAAACGTTTAGCAATAATGATAAAGTTTAGCAGATGCAAGCTATTCGTTATACTTTCAGAAGGATTCCCAATGTTTCTAAAATTCTTGGCCAGCTTTTTCGCCTTTGGGCCCGCTACGCACGGTACCGCGGTACAGTAAAAGACATTTCGCGAGGGTAGAGGTGGAAAACTCGTCGCGGGAAAAACGAAGCGTAAAGCGGCGCGACGGTGGGGGGGAAAAACGAAGAAATAGACGTAAAAAGCGGTGGCAATGAATGTCATGGCGGCAAGGACGTTTGAAGTGTGGCCGGCATAATTTAACAGGGCGACAGGGGAAATTTTCGACCGCCCCAAAACTCTTCTTCCTTTGGCCCTGTTTATTTTTCCCGCGCTCTCGCGGACGCGGCTGTTTTCCGGCGCGACCGTTGAATGTAGACGGGAATATTTCCGGAGCGGCAGCCGTAGTTTATTACGAAGAACGGACGTCCGGCGTTCGCCCTTTTCGCGAATTTATTCTCGCGCCTCGTGGCGGAAAAACCGTCACCCAGTGACGGGAACGGTGCCGTTGACGAACGCTCGCGACACTTTAAAATATTCCAATGGCCGTTGTTTCCTTCTTTCCCTCCAATTTTTTTCTATACCCTAGGAAGGTTCAAATAAAAGAATACTGTAAAGATCGAGGTTTATATACGCGTTTGAGAATTATTGGTGTAATTTCCTTCGGTGCAAGCGATTGGTTTTTTGATCGAGCGGTAGAAATATGAGATACGACGGTTTTGATTTATACAGAGTAATGGCATTTTTAATAGTGACTGGAAATTAAGAATTAAGAAGATTATAATAACCTTTCATATCAATAGCTATTTTTCATTGGTGTTCCTTTGTTTAATGGACATTTTTAGTTTTAGAACGCAGCAAGAAGTTTTCGCGTGTTTATATTAAAGTGAAATTTACTTTAGATTAGTTTGTGATTAGAACTTCGAAGACTTGAGAATCCTAAAGCTTGGAAATTCAAAGTCTTGAAAATTTCAAGCCTTGGAAACTTGAAAATTTAAAGGCTTGAAAATTCTAAGGAAACCCTAAAAATTCGAATGTTTGCCAATTCGATATCTTGAAAATTCTTGAATGCTTAAGAATCCAAAAACTTAGAAATTGAAAGGCCCAGAAATTCTCTCTGTAATTCCGGAATTACATCGGCATCGAACGCATTAAAGTCCGCAGCGTTAGTATCATTCACGGAACTTCGTGTACCAAGAAAGCTTATTGCTTCTCCACGTTCGAGCAACTTCTACCTGTGTCGCAGGATTTTTCCTCATTACCAGATTAATCTCCGGAGATTCAGCGCGCCAAGAAGCTGGGTAGATTGTTATCCCAGTTACGTGGATCGTTATCAATCCTCTATGTAGCAAGGGATCCAATTACAGACGCTATCGAATTATTTTTGCCAAGTTAGAAGAAACGCTCGTTATCTCTTCCTAATCTACACCAACTTCCAAGTTGCAGCATTTAATAGCAACTCATCGGACCATCGAACACGCGTTTAACGAACCGCGATCAATTTTTTTCCACCCTCTGCACGATAAAAGACAGAAAAAGATCCCGTTAATACGATAGCTTGAACTTGGGAACGTTTAGAAATACGAATGCTTGGAAATTCAAATGCTTAGAAATACAAAAGCTTCGGAATTCAAACGCTGAGTAATCCAAAAGCTTAGGGATCCAAAAGCATGGAAATTCGAAAGCTTAGAAATGCAAAAGCTTAGAAATACGAAGGCTTAGAAATACAAAAAGCTTGGAAACTCACAAGCTTAGAAATACAAAAGCTTGGAAAATCAAAAGCTTAGGAATTTAAACTCTGAGGAATCCAAAAGCTTGGATGTTCAACAGCTTAGTAATTCAAATGCTTCATAATTCAAAAGTATAGAAATTTAAACGCTGAGGAATCCAAATGCTACAAAATTCAGATCTTTATCGATCGCTTCCTATAGCGCAAAATTTTAATTGTACATGTTTTATGTCGAACCATTGTTCGTACTTTCCTTAACTGTTAAAGAACAAATCAGAATATTTAAAAGTACATTCTCGTTCGTTTGCAATTATAAAGCCAGCAATCCAAATAATGCCATTTAAACGTTAAATAATTTAGAGAATTATACGGTGCACACAAATTACGTATTTGGTCACGTTGTTCCTGCCTTTAATCATGCAACTTCGTCCCTCGGAGTAGCAAAAGTAATTACGCGTGCATCTGCTTATATTACATTTATATTACTTTGCAACGTAACGTAATCAAGTTCCGCTGGAAACTCGCGGCGAGGAAACAGCTTGAACGCGTAAAAAAAGCTCGCTGCAACGAATTTGTTTCAGTCCCATGACATTTTGACGGTTCATTATGCCTGTATTACCCCGGCCTGCATCTTCATTATGGCAACGAGACCTTTTTACTGCGTAGGGACTCGCATTCCCCGTTACTTGATACATCCTTATTACGTTGCAATAAAGAGAATTCGGTGTACGCTAGACCATTATGTTCGTCGCAAATTAGCGTTCTTCGTTATTACTCTTTCTGAAGCAATGTCAAACCGAGCATTATGTTGCAACCCTCCGCGTTTCGCATTTCGTACTTCATATGTAATTTACAACATCAACCATTTCGTTATGGTATACTGATGAAATTAAAAAAATTCTTAATGCATAGATGAGGACAATTTCTATTAATCTGCAACATTAACCCTTTGGCTGTGTATACAGCCACTGTATACTCAGTCCTAATTAATTAGCATTTAAGCTTCTATAATACTATGTGACTTACGTGTGCTTCTACGTTCCAACATCATTATTTTATTTTGCTTGTTATTATACCGCTGTTAATTTTATTGCTATATCGTTGCAATGATACAGAGCATTCTGTTCATAGTAATTATTAAGTCCCACTAAACCACAATTAGTTCCAATGTTTATTCCCGAAAACAAATAAAAAGAGGATTAAATATCAAGCTAAATACAGCGATATGCAAATGTTTTCTATAGCCACAAATAAGAACAGTGTTATATATAATATAATTTAAAGTCTCATATATTCAACCCCTAATTCGAGTCTCATACTAAATTGCGAAAAGGTTAAGAAACATTTCTGCCTGCTTTACGCATAAACCCTTCTTTCTTCAGATACCGTAATTATTCCAATTATTTATAATACCTACTCTGCTACACTTGAATCTTTTTTCAACTGCATTGTCAGCGCCGCTTACAACACGCCATGCCGCGCGCTCGAAGCGTTTACGCGAAACACCAGGCCTGTCTGGAATTCCTGTGGGTTGCCATCGCAATCACTTCATCTCGGCAGCAGCGCTAGGGAATACAGTCGGCTGGCGCGTCGGGAAGGAGTGGAAACGTAGACGTGAACGCGAGGAAAAGGTCCTTTGTATCCTGCCGCTTACCACACTTCCAAGTCCGACTGCGTTACCGAGAGTTCCTCTACTCTCAACCCTCGCACGACCTCCCCTTTTCTCTCGTTCCATACACACAACCCCTACGTCTGTGCCTCTATACGTCTCCCCTCGCCTTCCTTTTGCACAACCCCCACTGCGCCTTTGGTATTGTTTTGCGGATCGATGACGAGCGTATCGCGATACGAAGGCTTTTCTATCGCGCCCGTTTCGCGTAGTCATCGTCGCCCAGCCGGCAGTGATCTAATTAGGATCTCACTACAGGATTGCAGTGGATTGTGGCCCCTCTGCTGATCTATGTGATCCCTTGGGATGAAATGTGAACCTTTGAGAAGGGAAGGGATGCAAGTTTTAGCTTCTCCGATTTTTGCGCGGTGGACAGTGTAAGGAAAGATTGGAGAGATAATTGAGATTTGGTAGGATTCGAGTCTGCACCATTTAAAAAGACACCATTGGAATTTTAGCGATATATTTGTTTCTATAATTAAGTGTAGAAATCCCCATTTCACTATGTTATATCAGACGTGAGGAACAATTTAGAAATATGTAATAGAAATCGAATCTTCTGCGGACTTCTTGATTGGCACCCTTCTCTAAGACACCATTGGAGTTTTCCTGATGTATTTGTCTTCATATTTAAGTATAGAGACACTCGATCCGCAATATTATATCAGAGATAAGAAAATATACAGAAACTCCTAATAATCCAAGAGAGATTTGACTATAGGACTTCTTTGAATGGTTAATTGGAATCTTACATCCCTTAATAAGACACCCTTAGAATATTTTTGATGCGTTTGCTTCTATATTTGGACATAGAGGTTCTAATTCCACAATACTATGGAAACTATATACAAACAAACAGTGGCTCCAATTAAGATTTAGAACCAAGGACTCTTTAATTGACAAACTAAGATTCTGCACCCTTCACTAAAGCACGTTTTTATATCTCTTTAATGTATTTGCTTATATATTTGAGAATAGAGGCTCCCATTCTATAATATTGTATTGAAATCGAGGAAAAATTGACAAACATCGAATAGAAGTTGAATCTCTCCCTTCCTAGTTAAAAAATTAAGAGTTTGCAATGTTCGCTAAAGCACTCTTCATGCCTCTTTAATATATTTACTTCCATGTTTGGACCTAGCAATCTTCACTCCACAATATTATATCGAAGACGAATAAAGACTAAAAAAACACCGAACAGAATTCGAATCTCTGTCTTTCTAACTAATAAATGAAGTGTTTACATCCCTAATCAAAGCACCCTTAACGCCTTCTTAACCCTTTCGCTATACTCTCAAGAATCGGGATATCATTTACTAAGAACATAAGTCTTCGTTTTCTACAACACAACATTATATCTACTATAATTTATATTTGTTGTATCATGATTAACTATACGAAGTATGCGACTATTTAAAGCAGAATTGCTTTTGTAATGATACAAATAATCCCCACCTGTGCATTGAAGATGCTTTTAATTTTTTGAGTGCAGTAGCGAAAGGGTTAATAATATTTGCTTCAATTATCACAAAGATCTCTTTCCCACGATATTCCTCGTTTATAAGTTTCCCTTATTTATAATAAATCGCATTTTACGAGTGACTCGCTTATGCCCAAATCCTCCCTTCACTAGAAATTAATCCCACAATTGAACCGCAAGCATTCGCCGCGCCTCTGTCAAACATTCAACCTATTCTCCGCAACTTCTCCCATCCCTTCGTTTCGTGTCTCCGTATATATCGCGACCATCCGGCACGAATTTCAATCTCTCTTTGCCAGAAAAGTCGAAGCAATCTTCGCCGTAACGCACCCCTTCATTATCGCCGGAAGCCTCGCCGCCTTTACTCTCCGAGGACTTCTCAAAAGGGCAGAAAAGCACAGAGGGAAACGCCAAGGTTTGGCTCGCGTTCCGTCGGCGCATAATTTCACAACGCAACCGCGCGCCCCAAGGAGAGCGTTGCAACGCACAAAGCTCGACGTTGAGGGCAAATGTTTACGCAGCCCAGCATTGCACGAGGCGGAATTACACGCGGCGGCCGCGCGGCGCCGTGTCGACACGATGTATCAGGAGAATTAAATTTAATGAATCCCCATAACGCCGAGGCAACTGCATTATCCGCGCCGCGCCTCTCGCCCGTACTTTGTCCAGCTTATACGACCGCCAAGGCGAAAGCTTCCGTAATTTGATTTGCCAAATGCACCTGCAACGCGGTGTTCCCGCCACCCTCCTACGGCTAATCCGGACTTTTTGCCCTTCGGAGCGAGCTGAAAGCTCGGCCCGTGCGTGAGGGAGATTGGCCAGCGGCGGAAAAGGCGCTTTTGTGCGCTAGGTGGATTATTGTCCTTCGGAATTACCTCGCCTCCTGTTCTCGGATTAACCCCTTTTTCCAACCCTCCCCCCTTTAGCTTCTACCTGGCTAATTATTACTGGTATTGGTTTGCGTACCATAAAGCATCGAGTCTCTTTCCGTTTGCCATCTGTGATTTGTTTTTTTTTTTTTTTTTTTTTGGTGAACCCTTTCGTTTCCCTGGACGTACATACTGTTAAAAGTATACTTATGTTTTTTTTCTTTTATTACCGGTATTATTCGTACGTCGATGTTAAGGTACAGGTAGTTACGTAGAGTATTGAAATATTTGTTGCTATATTATTTCCATATTGACAAATGCTACTCTTGCCGTCGTTTTTAGTGTTCAACTCCGAGGTGCTGGTAACGAAAGGGTTAAGAGTTTGGATGAGTCGCAGGAGCTATGTTAAATATGGACGAGAGCAACGAGTTGCACTCGCGCTATGAATTATGGCGAATAATTGAATTCATGGCAAACAGGTGTCTCGAATTGCCTGTGAAAGAAATCAAGGCGAGAGGCATAAATTCGGCACTGTTCCAAAAAATTCGGGACGTATGGTCACCTTACAATTACTATAACACGTTGTCTAACATCGACGAGCTACATTCACGATGAACATTGTAACCTAAATAGAAACAAGAAGCACTGTATCTATAGTAAAGTTTAGTATCCATTGCAATTTCTTTAGTTTCTATCTGAATTAATTCTAATATTTCAATGTCCTGTGTTGGACACACTATTAAAGTAACAACTTGCAAACGTTACAAGATATAGTATCTGAAGAATTCGTAAGGCAAAGGGTTAATACGAAATGAATCTTGTCGCGTGGCAGATTTCCAGAGGCACGCAACCCCGTCGATATTAAATGTTTTAAGGCACGGGCGCGGTGGAAGTTCGCGACAAGGAAAAATACTTTGCCGGGGAACGAAATCGTCACCAACACGAATCCACAATTTGCACGAGCGCGTGTTCTTTCCCGCAACTTTCTTTACCTCGGCTAGAATTCGCAGCGTCTTTCAGGATAAACATGGAAGAAGTTTCTTTAAACGAGGCAACTCCCTGTTCATTCCTTTTTGCAGGGAAACAGGATAATTAACCCTTTGGCAGTGGGTTTAGTATCTCGTATTAATTCATACATTTATGTGCAATAATAAAATGAATTAAGCAAGAGTTAGAGTTAGGTATAGGTACAATTACATTAATAGCAGAAGCATGAAGATAATTGTAATGTTAATTATGAGTAAACTTGAAAACAATAGGAGCAAAAACTTTGCATCATAATCGAATCATCTATTAGTCAATGCATTTATAGTTTATGTCTCGCAATAGTCAATAAACGTCATATGCATCACGAAACGTTAATAAAATCATCTACATAAAAAAAGGCTAATTCAAATTAGTTATTAGTTACAAATATAAATATAAATATAAAAAGATACCAACTTAAATTCGTCGCTTTTCCGCAATCTAATTACGATACATACAACTATTGTTCTCCTTTCTCTACGACCTTGTAAAAACAAGGAAAAATGATACGATAGAGTGGAATAGAATTTGATAGACCGTACGCAAGGTTAATTGAATTTCGAAACGAGTTAGTTACGGCGGGAATGGAATTTTATTTACCGATAGTGCTCGGTTAAGTAAGCAATCTCGACGGAGGAACTCGAAATGGTTGTTTATTAAATCACGATATTAAATGGTAATTCAGTTGCCGGCGAAATGGCCGCGATAGCGGAATTGAAAACGCGTGTGTGCAACGCGAGAGCTGGGAACCCTTTTCCTGGCTGGCGGAAGGACAGGAAAACAAGTCATTTCGAGAGCAGTAATAATCGCCGCTGCCTGGTTCTTTGTACCCGCAGCCATTATTGGCGTTTTCTATGCCGCGTTCCCGTATTCAACGTAATAGCGGGATGTTTCAACTAATATTGCTGTTTCTCTTTTGTTTCAGGTAAGAGTAAAAGGATCGAATTGAAATTGTCGCGGGGGAGGGACAGAGAAAACAATGAGCCTTCGACCACGCCAGTTATTCCACAGCTATTTATGGTAAGCCTTAAAATTCCCTCCGCGTATTGTTTTCCCTTGAATTTCTCCAACAATAATCTCTTATTACGTAAGAACGAAAATCGCTACGTGTCTGCTAGAAAATAAAAGCGATATTTAGGAATTTTGTTGGAAGAATCTTGAAATCTTTTCTGGTAAAACTGTAACGTACTCGAAAAGTACATTTATTGAACTGTTTCTTGTAAAAATTGCATGTAAAAATGTTAATTATTATAAACGTAATAGGAACAAGTATGAAATGGGCAGATGTATAATTTTTCACTGCAACATTTGAAACGAGATATCTCAACATCATTGACTTCTTCACTCATTCTCCAAACAAAGAATTTATACCTATAGTTGTACAGAATTTTGTTGATTGATAACCAAAAATGAAACTATCTAATTATTGGTGAATTATTTCGTGTAGCACAAATAATCTCAACACTAGTATGAATTCCTGTGACTCACAGTTTGGAAACATCTGCTATTAACATCTACAATTTTTCTATTTTGTTAAATCAATTAAATAGGCGAATAAAACAAGTTTGTTGTTTGCTCATTTAAACCTGCCAACCTTCGACTATTCAACTCTACTAGAATTTATTAATTAGCTGCATGCAGTTGAATTTAATAGCCAATTAGTTTCAACAACATATTAGTTTCTTCTAAAATATAATGGATAAAAGTAGCTATAAATAGAAGCAAATAGAAGTAAACTAGATACAATATATAGGCAGATAAAGCAGAATCTGTAGCTAAAACCATTTTTCTGCCAATTCGATCGTTACTCGCGTTAAAATAGTGTGCGATGGTGGTTGATCGGTGTGGATTTTTCAACATTGTTCAGGGGATCGTAGAAACGTTGGCCGATGGTCGGGTGGCAAATCACAGTCGGCCACGGTTCAATAGTCGGCCAGGAAACAGCGATCATGAATATTTTAGTCTATTGCATAATGCATCGGTGGCGCGTTATTCGTCATCCAACGTTATTATTGCGGCTCGCGAGCGTATACACGCTGCGATTCGCACGCGTCGATGCGCATCCCGCGCGCACCGATGCGTCGAACATTGAAACCGACCTTTAGAATCACATAGAACACACTTCGATCCCCGTGTAACAGTCATTTTCCCTGTCCATCTCGTTTCTCCTACTTGCGCGCGGCTTTCAAACCAAATAGAATTCTTTAGAATTCTCATAAAGACTTTATTCGGGAAAATATATCCCATAAATGGTCACAACTTATGCCAAATTAGAGATACGGATAAACTGTACGTCGCGTTGGCGAGGTAAGAACAGTCTCTGTATGAATTTGGTTATATTCGGAAGCTTTTCAAGTGCTCGGCAGTTTGATGAGGTAAAGATGACCATTAACCCTTACTAACTATAATGTAACAATAGTAACATTAGCCCTTACTACTAATACGGCTGTTTCTGAACTTTGTGTAGAAATATTGTACAAATATTCAACTTACTTATGATGGGCCTATAATCATGTTCGGAGAATTGCATAATGTTACTAAGTTTAAACGACGCAAATCTTCGAAGTTTATGCCGAACTATTTCTTTCGAGTATATAGATATACAGATATTCTTAATAGACAAATGCTCAGATTTTGAGGTCGAGTATACACACCCTTCGTAGCGAAAGGGTTAGCACAACGAAACGAAAAAAGGTTCGACATATTCAACGAAGAAGCAAACGAAAAATTCACCCATTTACAAATTCCAAGGGTTCCGCGAACCCGGGCAAAGTTTCATCCTCGTCGTTACACGAACTTACAAATTAGCTTTCGCGGCCCGGTGTCCGTTTTCACACTTATCGAAACTGTCGTCGTTACGCGGTGTGCATCGTTACACTAAATTGCGGTATCGCGTTTCGCTGAACCGGCCAAGAATTATTTGTCAGCTCTTTCGCAGCGCCAGGATAACACACGAGGACCCCCGTGTCACCGCCTCGCTCGCCTGACGTGTAATATATTTATAGAGTTCCCTTTAATGCTAGAAAGCTGCATTATTTACCGCAACTCGCGTGCATTATGTGGTCTGTATCTGGTGCCGGTGCATTATGGCGGTGTCTCGAAACCGAAGCCGTGGGCGAAGCGATGAAAAATATCACCAAATCCCTCTCTCTCTCTCTCTCTCTCTCTCTCTTGGTTTGGGTTTAGGTTCACAGTGTCTGCTTTCTCGATGTTTATTACAGAGCGTGGGTCATTTGACAAGCTTCCGCTTCGCGGATTCGCGGAGTTTTGTTACCCTCCCATTCCTCTGCCCCGGCGTTCAGGATTTAGATGCACTCTTGCGTCGCAGGTGACACACACACCCACTCGCGCGCAACCGGAGAGCTTTCGAGGATCCTTTGAATTTTTTAGGTCTACTTCATCCCTGCATACGCGATGTCTGATGCACGCTGCCTCCGATTATCCAACAGCTGGCCTTTGATATTTCCCCCTGCTCGCGTGCGTGTTTTTCCTTTTTTTTTTATTTTTGAGGAGCTTTTTATATTCAATGGGTCGCGAATTCGCCTGTTCCTGGGAAATTATTGGGCTCGTGAATTGTTTATTTAGTTCTTCCCTTGCACTCCTAGGGGTTTTCTTTTGGGAAGCAGGGGGTTGTTTCCGTTGACAATTCTACTGGGTTGTGATGTGTAACTAGACAGCGGATTTCTGTGCGGATTTATAATTTTATTGGCAGAATTCTAGATACGAAATCTAAGCAGAATGTTGTCGTATTCTGCGAATACGATAACGTGTACTTTACATTGAATGTGTTGTATATAATGCACGTTTTCTCGTTTCTTGCATTTTTAAGTTTTTCCTTGTATCAATTATTTACTGTTTTAAACGACTCGTTGTTGTAAACTCTATGTGTAATATTTAAAGTAGACTGCACACCGCGAGAATTAAAGGGTTAAATAAAAAATACAACGAATGGAACTATTCGATCACGTTCTTGAGTCACTGTACATATGACATAAATGTTACCAATTAGTCTTGGAAGTATTTCCTCATTTTGCGTGACCTATAATATATTATATATAGACTGCGGATTTCTGTACATTTATAGACAATCTAGACACGCAAAAACGCTCCCAATGCATATCATGCGTAAAAACATACAAGTATTCAAAACAAGGCACTTGTCGCAATATTTAAACAGAGCAACTAATCTCTACTTTGATCTCGTTCCTTTAATTATAGTTGGAAAAGCATGGATTTACATAATCGTCCGCAGTCTACTATCGACGTATATATGCGTCAAGGAGTGAAACTACAAAACATGACGAGTTTTTGCTCACCTCGAGCACAATCAAAATTCTGCACCATAAATTTCATCTCGAGACGACGGTAGATTCATGCTGCGAATGCTATTGGACCAAAAACTTTCCACCCCTCGAATCATCAGCGAGTAACGATACGCTTAGAGGGGATGGCATCGCCCTTAAATTCTCACAGTTGGACGACATCGTCGCGGGACGTTTTGCCAAGGAAAAATCGAGTCGGCCGTGCGAGCAAAGCTCGAAGGCGAAGGGTGCAACACCTTAACGCGAACGGCGCTCGTGGACTGTCGCTTTCTCAGCACCTGAAACACAAATAAACGAAGCAGATCAGACAAAAAAAAACAAGTATGTCTGTAATTTTAAAGTAAATCGACACGCGTCACGTTTACAAAAAATGGAATCTATTAGATTGCTTCATATGAGATGTCGTTTTTCTAAGTAACAACATTAAGCGTAACAATAAATTCGGGTTATAGAGGATTAAACGATAGAATTGCAATAGGTATAAAGATATACTTCTATCTACATTATTATAGACGTGGATATCACAAATCAATTATGTCTTAGACACGTGCGTATCGCAATATTTCATTGTCATTCCCTACGTTTTAAATACACCCCGTTGTCTTGTTCTAATCTAAATGATTAATAAGAAGAGGCGGAGAATTAAATAATGAATAAGAATGGATGATCTATCCTGTGCTTCGCCGATGGTTTTAGTTTCAATTTGTGCATTCATCCTCAGAGGGTTAACGCTGCCTCGCGATCTTCGTGGATAAGCTGAAATGCGTCGGAGCAGCAAACATTCATCGCTGGCCTCGCGTGGGTATTGTTTAAACGTCGGACGTGGCGCACACGCGCGTGTTTATCTCGCTTGGAAGCTAGGGGGGCTGCAATAAAGATTTCAGACGTCGCGGGCGAATGAATCGGCCGTGTTACGAGAGGTTCTAGGCTGGTGAATAGACCAGGAAACGGCGACCGCGGGTTCACCGGTGTTCCCCGAAAACAAACGCTCCGAACGGAAACGGAACACTCACCGCGGTTTTTTTAACTTTTGCTAGCGAATTTTTTTGCTAGCTTCTGCCTTTCCCTGTGTCTCGCGCCGCTGTCGTGCAACGTTTCTTTTTCTTTTCCTTTCTTTTTTTTTCACGTGAGCTTCGTTTCATCGAGTAATTCTTCCGTTCGGTGGAAAATTCGGAATCCGAATAATGGTGGAAAATTTGAACATTGGAACTGGGGACAATTATTTATTTGTAGGCAAATGAACTAAAATGATGCAGAGCGTTCTATGTTTTTGTTTGTACTAAATTGTGACAAGATGTTCTAAGAATAAAAAGTAAGATGGAAATTATAGAAATTATCCGAGCATAACGAGATGTCAAACGATTCATTGTTGCATGGATGTTTGCATACGAGATACATATTTAAAGGTGTCAATAATGAAGAATTCAGTTTAATAATTAATAATTCGTTAAATCGCTATACGACAGCTATGGCTGCCTAATTATTACTAGGTACATATTTTCCAGAATGATTTCAAATTATACAAGGATAATATAAGTTTCATTTAAAAAATATGCTAGAATTAACTCTTTGCACTCGAGAATTATCAAACTTGGTCCATTTTACTTATTTATTCATTTATTACACGGCTGAAAGAAATTCCCAATTTCATACAAAATTAATAAACGCGAACAATAAAATTATTTTACAATAGGTATATATAAAACATTTTGGCGATTGTTCGAGTAGAAAGAGTTAATAATAAATGGTGGCAGAATACGTTCGGGGTGCCGAGTTAACAACACTGAATGAAACAAACGAAGTGGATTATTTGGAAGCGAGTAAAAATAAATAGCTTACTTGATTTTGAATTGTGTGAGGATAATTTAAGTTTCATTTCAAAAGTACACAAGAGTTAATAATAAATGGTATCAAAATACGTTCGGAGTGTAGAGTTAATAACGCTGAATCAAACAAAAGAAGTCGATTCACGGGTACACCAAATAAACCTGCCAATGAAAAGTCTGATCGATCTTTTGTATATTTTCGACACTCGGAATACAGACTAACTAACGTTGATTAATCTGCATTTTTGCGCAACAAAATCGACCAATTCTGCACCGAGTTGCAAGTCTTCGACGTTTAACCAAAACCCGAATGAAGATCACATATATTCCGGAAATGCGTACGACACTCGTACGCGCGGGAAGTTGATTTGAATGGTCGCGAGGAAACATTGGCGTAATAACAGATTACTCTCAATTCTTCCACTTTTCCACAAGCGTAACCTTTAACACCACCCCTTTTCTTCCAATTTAATTTCACTCGACTCGCGACTCACAGTGTAACATTTTTCTCGCGCAATGTTTATTAAAAACACAACGCCGCGGAGGCCTTGTTGAATTTCTTTACCGGCGCGGAAGTATCATCTACATATTCAGAAAGCTTGTTCAATTTTAATAATCCCCGCGACGAGCCACCCTTTCGCAATCTGACGCCGCGTATTCGTATGAAATATCTCTCTGGCTGCGGGGACACGCGAGCGAGCAACCCCAACTTCTCCGCGTGTGTCTCGTTTTTGAATCTCAAATCGCGTCTACCGTTCCAACGAGGGGCGGGGGAACGTCGGTGAGGGTTGAAATTATGAATACTCGTATGGGAGAACGTCACGAGGAAACATAGGGGAGGCCCACAATTCTTTCCAAGCACTTTCAATTTACGAAAATATAAAAGCACACGCATCCATCGCGTTGCAACCGCCGCTACACTATTCTCCATGCTATACTACTCTATAAAGAACGAGGGCTATAAAAACCGGCGAACGCGCAACAGTTTTTCTCATTAAATCAAAGTACAACGAGGAACGGATGCTGTAGCGAACATATTAGGTTGTTAAAAATATTCTTAGCAATCTTTCAGGAACATTATTCGATTCGTAGCGATTTCAGGGGACACTACGCGTGCGATTATCGTGTTGTTGAACAATTTTTCATGTGGTGTTTGTCCTTTTTGTGTCCTTTGGTAATTCTATGACTATCAGAAAGTTTTACGAACCATTTTTTGTTCTTGAAACGTTGGCACTTTTCACAGAAATGAATTTTTGCAAGTAATTTCCTTTCGATTAATTTGTGATGTATGTAACTTCTGAACATGGATCAAATTCGATAGATATCAAAAGAAATTATGGTAATAGAATATCTTTAGAATTTTATTCTATATGATTTCAATTTATAAAATAAAACGTATTATGAAAAATAGTGTCTTATCAACAATAAATTGAAACATTTGACCAATTTCATGAGTCACCGTGTAATTAACATTGTTCTTTAATAATCGTATGACTGTGAACAAATCGTGCCGATGAAAATCGTGTAAAAAAAAATACCATATTGTGGAAGACAGAATGTCGCGTGAATATTTGGACCAGAGCGATTGCTGAGCGAACGGTGTTGCATTTGGGTAAGATTGGCTGAGGCGTGAATGAGAAGTGTTTGGGATAGAGCGATTGAGTTGACGTGTGGTCGAAGAGTGCGTGGTCGCGCTAGGTTTCGTGTGAACGTAACTGTTTGGGTTCTACGAATATCTGAGACGAGTGAGAGAAGCAGAGAGAGATAAGGAGAAAGACTGAATGCGTGCAAGGGTAGAGAATGCGTGGATGAGGGAGTCGAGAAAAAGATTCGAGTGCAAGAGGACGTTGCGAGTGCAGAGCGAGAGTTTTTTCTGTGAGATTGTGCGTTAACAGTATTAGTAATAAACTAGCAATTATTGCAAAGGCTGAGTTTCTTTTTTTACTTTCCCTTCTCGCACCTTGCAACAACACACGAGGGATTTACTTTAAAATAATTCCTACAATATAAAAAGAGTCCCGTGTAAAAGTGTCTTATCCCGTTTTAATCCCGTGTATGAAACAAAACTGTCTTAAAACCTAGCAGAGGTGAACGAATTCGTTTTAGCACTAATCAATTGATCGTAAAGTAATTCGAATCAGCTAATTGGACAGTTGGGCTAATCGACAAAGTTGGGGAAAATATTTTCTGCAAAAGCTATCGGACTGGTTGCGCAGGGAACTCGCGAGCCGGATAAATAAAGAAACATTCGCCTTGGAGGATCCATCGATCACTTTCGGAGTACCCAACAGGTTTCTCGGTTAAAACTGCAGTCTCTCTGCAGGAACTCGCCCAGCGAGACGTTTCCTTGCGCTAGCAGTGTGTTTCTCGAAATTCGAGGACGTTCATCACTCCGCGAAGTACATTCAGCAGACAGAATTTCGCGAGAGCTATACGCCATCGAGAGGGGAACTTTTCGGAAAGCTGACGTGGCCGTTCGAAAATAGAAAAATATACAGAGCGTTGAATTTAAAATATTAGGCGAATGCGAAAACTGCAATCCTACATTTGAATCCTAACAATTTTAAATGGTGGTCGAAATGTGATTCACTTATAACTTCTCATGAAAATTGGATAAATTTACACCCACGCATTTTTGTAAATTTACTAGGATTCTTACAATTAGTAAAAGGAATGGATAAATATTTGTTTGCGTTGGTCTCTATATTTCTAAATCAAGCGTTTCTCCTTTTAATTTCTTTGGTCCAAATTAGCGTAGCTTAATTGTCGGTAACTTTTGTATTAATTTCCCTTCTATTCTTACTATATTTAAGCTGCAGATTCTTATTTGTGTATAGAAAATTTAAGTACACAAAAAAATTACAGAACCCACGTATTAGTTAAGAATATATAAAATATCTAAAATAAGATGCATACTATTTTATTTAGAGGGTGAAATAATTCTCCATTTAGATTCCATTCCTTTAATTTTGCTAACATAAATAGGAACATGCCTAAAAATTCACAGTTTAGATATAATTTGTATCACAAATCGACTAAATTTGCGAATAGAAGTTTTTAAAACAAGATTGCATATTATTTTACTTAGAGGGTGAAATAATTCCCCATTCAAATTCCATATCCTTATATTTGCCTCCTCGTAAAAATAGAAACATGTCGAAAAATTTGCAGTTTAACTATAATTGGTAACATAAGTGAAATTTGCGAATAGATGTGTCTAATGTGGGATATACTACTTGCGTATCTCTTTAGAAATCAAACACAGAGCGATGTTTTCTATTTCGAAGCGAACCTTCCCAAGTCTTATTGTAGCAAAGTAGGACAAGTTACCTCAATTTACGTAATTTAACTCCTCCTCGTACGTCGTCCGCCTTAAAATCACACTTTACTGCCGCGGTATAGCGCAATTGGAGGTTGCTTTGCCAGTGGAATTCAGGAATTCACGAGGCCGAGCGTTGCAGGAAAGTACAACGCGTGTATTTCTCCGCACAGCTGCGAGCGTTTCGCGAGGGTAGAATAAGCTACGACAACAATATCGGCGGATTTTGCCCGAGTTGCCAGTCGTTCTCTCGTTTGTCGCCCAGGTTAATGCGTACTTCATCGAAGCTACCCTTAGCTAACTTCGAAACACACGCGTTCCACGCCTAAACGTTCAATTTCATCGAAAGAAACTCTTTGCATTTGCAATTTACATATTCTTGTTCGTTCCTAACGTAATTGAAGAAGGTTTGTCACACCAGAGGACATTCTGCTAGATAACGATGTATGAGCTAGAAAACTATGTACAACTGTATGTATGGTGTATGAAAGTGAGAGCACGTTACGATATAATAGAAAGAACGAGGATTTATATCTGTATTACAAGTGTAATTAATGTATCATTTTGTATAATAAATATATCCTTTAACAGTAACAATTCGCAAATAAGTTTCGCCTAGCAATTGAATCCGAATTTAACTACGCGACCCGACGCTGGACTCGATATTTTATACTGATTATCGGTATACGTTTGTAAAGAGGTATGGAAATTACCTGTGTTTAATTGAATTGGTAACTAGACCGCGAATTTTAATACGTTTATGGGAAATTTAGCTATGCAAAAGGTACACGGTTTGTTTATAGCCGCAATAGTATGAATTTGGCTAGATTAATTTGGTCGCGGATTTTGATCATTTATGGGAAATTTAGATGAGCAAAATGGTATAAAATATACGCATAATGCGAAAATATACAAAAGATTTAAGGTAAAATGCGTGTTAGAATATGTAGAGGGTGAAACTACCCTGTATTTAAATATTACTTCTTGATTTAAATTCGTAAAGACATGAATTTGCTTTGTATAAGTAGTTTAATAACTGGACTATTGCTTTCGATGCATTTACTGGAAGTTTAAATGTGCAAAAAGGTACACGATAAATTTATGTTCATGAAAGTATGAATTTTCCTAGTTTAATTAAATTAATAATTACATTGTGGATTTTGATGTATTTATGGGAAATTTAAATATGCATACAGGTACGAAAAATACGCATAATGCAAAAATATACGAAACATTTAAGTTAAAATGCATGTTATAATATTTGGAGAGTGAAACTTAGCTTGTCTATTTGTTTTACTAACAATACACGAATATGCATAAAAATCCACAGTAGATTCATGACTTACCAATTCATAATTGAAGTATTAATGTATTTGTACTATTTTATAGCATTTTTCCTTTTATACTATTCTACAAACAAGCTATTATTGTTTTTATTAGTTGCGAAATCCCCCGAAATTTGATTCCACGTTAATGTCCGACGTCGAAGGGTAAATATTGTATTTCAACAGTACAATATTATTATGCCAACATGCCGGCACATGAATTTTAAATCACTGTAAAAATATCTGCTGCACGCTTTATTTGCAAAATTCCGTGCTCTCACAAAATTCATTTATCTACTCTTCGATGTTTGATTTAACAGCGGCGGGGTTAATGGTGAAACCGTAGCTCTTGTTTTTCCGAAAACGTATTTTCCATTTACTGTTGTAATTGCTCGTAACTGGAGCCGAGAAAATGGCGTAAAAAACGGTGGAATATTTTTTGGGGGGGAAAATTTGGACGCTTGCCAATCACCCGGCGAACATCGATGAAAATCGGTAATAGATATTAATATAGAACGTTGCGCGTTAATCGGGCCGCGAATCAATATTCTCCGCTCCGATCGGAAAGTAAAATAAGATGCGAATGAAGTTCCATTGAAAATTATATTTTTATTGCGCGCAGTTTTTAATTCCGAGTCGTGGCTGGAAATAATAAATAGATAACACGTGCATTGAATTAAAGAGAAATTTATCGAAATGGATGAAAATAATAAATGCGGTATTAGCAATACTATAAAACCATTCGAATTACAGTCATTCACGAAAAATCTACATTCATATTCATACATTTTAGAACATATTTTAGACGAATAGAATTGCAAGTAAGAAAGATCTTTGGAAGACGGGTTTTCGTTTAAACTACTGTGGAGCTGTAGAGAGGGGATAGAATAGGAAAAAGGAAGGGTGTTGCGGTTTTGTCCTGGGCCTGCTAGTGGACTCATCAGTAAGGCTACCTAGCAGGCCTGCCTTAGACTTGGGATATTGGAAGGAAGGTTAAAGGCGGTATATATATGGACGAGGTAGTTGGAGCGAGTACTTTCGAGAAAGCCTATTTCGTATGTCCCTCTAGTGGTGGGTGCAGGGGAGCCGCCACACTACAATAAAGGGTGGATCATTAAGCAGGCAAATAAAAGTGCTTCAAAAGATTTGGAAGATATTATTTTACTTGTGCTAAAGGAATTATGAAACGTCGCAAAATTCAGCAGAAGATTATTTGATTTATGTTAAACAAATTATAAGGCGTCACAAATATACGAGAAGATTATTTGATTTATAATTTATGCTAAGCAAATTATGAAACATCTACAAATGTACCAAAAGTTACGACAAGGTAAAACTATGCTTATAACAATAAGGTTTGTGTACTTTAACTTACAAAATTATTCGAATGCTTATCGTAAAAAAAATGTTACGAGTATATAAAGCTTGCTGTACAAATTAACATACATTATTATGCATTTTTGAAATTTAATTAACAACGAAACACGACTGTCATAATTGTGCTGGTAAAATGAAAAATTATAAACAGTAATAGGAAATGAATTGTTACAAAATTGTAGCGCATGTTAGTAGAATTATTAAATATATTTAAATTCTAGGAATATACGCAAATTTCCATGACGACTGATTGCACTTTTCGTTTATCTCTTACGTCTGTTTCAATTCACATCGGTTGTTCCACAAGCAATTAGACGTAAGTGCAAAGTACGACTGCGATTCTAATTCACTCGTTGCCCCGGAAACGCGGAAAGAATCTCCCTTTAATTATTCGAAAAGAAAACATTAATTTTGCCCAAGCTGAATCCTAGCAAGCGGGGGAAACGCGATATTGAGCATGAAATAATTATCATGGGATTCTCGTTTCACGAGCGAGCGCTTCCTAAACTGCCGCGCCACTGTGTGCTTTTTGTAAAAATAAAATAAAAAAAAAAAAGATACAAAAAACTACCAGTAGCGAGGGGAAAAAACAAAATGTCAGAGATAAAAACGCGTTATAGCAAATGGCCCTCGCCGCTTTTATCAAGCGCAGTTACTCACTGCATCGGACATACCTCGTTGTTTTCATTTTATTCCATCGAACGGGTCACGGTTTCGCTAATTTCCCCAATATTACTCGCGTCGATTATTGAAAGGAAATGTTCACCACTCCTACGTATAATTTTCGAAAATTTATCCCTATAGGTTTAGGAACAAACAACATGGGTCTCATACTATCCCAATCCTTAAATCTGTGCACTTACACAATTTTAGGGTTGACTTTATTACGAAGAACCTGAAGTTGTTTAAATGTATTTTCCAGTAGGTTGTAAAAGAGTATAGAATATATACAATATATATACACATTGAATATAAGTAATCTCCATTATTTTGCACGGTTATTTTTCATTTAAAAGGCAGTCGACGAACTCCTCTCTTGAAATATGATGCAAAATTAACCGTAAAGCTACCAAATCAGTCAATTATCCCATTAGTAATTCATCATAAATAATTACGTAAACTTGCAGCGGTGTATTTTTGAGAATATTCCACGATTCTCTGTAAAAGGTATAGATAACTTCTAAACAATATAACTACCGTTCTTATTCCCTTGGTACTGTAATCATTGGTAGTTTTACTATTAACTAATTCAGTATGAAAGCATCTAATTAATTTCTGCCCTTAATATTTTCAAAAGTTCATTGAATTAGCCTTTCCTTACTATCCCCAACGCTTTACTAGCAATCAAGCGAAAATATTCAACTGTTCGACGTGATTCCTCTCTTCGAATTGGCTTTTCCGAATTCGATGTCGAGAAATATGGCGAACCTTAATAAAATGCAATTGCGCGAATCGAAGGAGCTAATTTCCGTCAAATTCCGCCAGTACTCTAATTACCGTTGAAAGACAGTGCAACTTTATTTCCATTCGCTTAGTAATCAGCATCCTTCGCCGGATTCGATTCTCGTCTCGTTTCCGTTTGACGAAAGTCACGTGCTGCTTGTCGCCCGAAGCCGGAAGCGTGCGGTCCTCTGGGTTGTTCGCTTTTATGGAAAGCTTCCGCAGGGCACGTTATTATTCGGGGAAAGTCGTTCGGGGTTGGTCGACAAATAACGCGGCTGCTGCAGCCACGTTGCAGTATATACGTTCGTGGTTCGATTAAGACCAAGACAAATGGAGCCGGATGTCGCTCGGAAATTAAAATCTCGAGGACGAGGCGCTCGTTAAGCCAACGTTTCCATTCCCTTCTGCAATCGGTATCCGGGCGCGTCTGCATTTCGAATTATTCATTTTTTCCCTGCCTCTACGACCAATTTAAACCTTTCGCCGTTAAGTGACTAATTATGGGCAACGAAAGCTACTTGTATATAGTACGAAGAATTATATTGGGTAGTAACGTACATTGATTTATGAAATTGATCGAATATCTTCGTTTATTATATTCGTTGCTTAATTAAGATTGCAATGGTTGACTGAAGAACTTTGCAGACATATTTAAAGTGCGCGTTGAATTTGTATATTTAATATATTTGACAGTCTATTGTTTCAAAGGAATCGTATTTTAAATTAGGTTGTTGAGAAAGTTCGTAGCGATATTTAAAGAACAGTCAAAGGAAATTTGTGTAAACGCATCTTTAAAGATATTCCCAAAAACTTAAGTAACTAATGCATAATTAAACAAGGAATCAAAGAGGAAATTGTTCTTTTAAATATGTTGGATTTAATCGAACCTATTTCAAATCCTAAAGCAATTAAGTAGTCGAATCATACTTAAACAATTCATTTCACACCTCGTTAACAATGTCACTGAATAGTAAACGTGATTAAAAATTCGATTCTACGAAAATTGTTCTATTAAAAACATTAGCAGCAAATGTTGTAAATTATACTCGTCTTTGGGTTCAACTATATTTAATCGAATTTACTCCAACTCCTAAAGTAATTATACGTAACCAATTAATTTAACATCTCGTTAGCAATTTCACTAGAATAATAACCATACGTAATCGAAAATTGAATTGCATTAATTCACCCCAAGGAATGGTTCTCCTCCACGTGGCGTAGAATCAACGGCAATGAATCTTTTCAGTCGGTCGATCTTCCAGCGAAGATTAACCATTCACGTGGACGATAATATCCGAAGGAACGGCTCGTTCGTCGTTGAACGATCGCAGAAGGACTCGAAAGGGCGAGTGAGCGACCGATGGAGCGAACGGTGGCGAGATAGCCTCGTGCGAGCGGAAATTTGATGAAAGAGGGGTTCGCCTAGACGCTGACGAATCGACGACAGAGATGGAAAATGTCGATGGAGACCGCGAAGGAATTGTATAAAAGGTAAAAGAAGGATAGCGCGAAGTGTTTCCTTCTTCGTCGAACGACTAACAAGTCTCTGCTAGTCAGCGGTTTTTATAATTGGCCGGAAGTAGTTCAATTACGGAAGCGTGACGCCGGTGGACCACCTCGAGAGTCCTCTTTTCGCTTGCCCTTCTCTTTCCACCTTTTCTTCCCCGTGCTACGCTTTTCACCGGCCCCTCTTTTCCCTTCCGTTTGCAACGCTTTCGCGAGATCGTTTCATTGCGGTCGTCGTTGTAGCGGCGATTTTGCGTTTCCGCTTGAAATTGTTGCCCTCGACGCGACTCTGGTTAAATAACTGCCTCTAAGAAACGAGGCTTGCTTCGTTTCTCCGTAAAATATTGGATAAGTGCAAGAATTTTAATGGACTCGGTTATTGGCACGGTAGGCTTCCGGTTATTTGGCCAATTTTACGAAGATAAGAACAATTGACCGAGAGAGAGATTATTGGAACTGCGATAATTATCATTATAATTCGCAACAGTGACAGAAAATTATGTATTGAGAACACATCTCATTTTTTTGCTCATTTCAAGGCTACGTTAATCATAGTAAGTACAGCCAATGTTTGCTGTTCTTCATTCTAAAGAATATACTGAGATGTTTACTATTAGATCTTCGAGTGCACGTTACGAAGAGACGAAACGATATTTGGCGAAACACAATAGATCCGAGTGGAGGCAATCGAATCGACAGCTCGTGTAACGTGAAAAACCTCAACTTTGCAGTTCCGAAATTTCCCGAATTGTAAAAAAAAAAAATAGCCGAAGCTGAACTGACGCGAGCAAACAACTCAGAAATGCAGGATTGTCGAAGCTCCGAATGGGAACGATCAAACTATATATGTTGCGACCGCGGGACCAAATTTTAAATGAATATACAAAAGTTGGCCGCGTTGAAATTTTCATTCCCCCAATATGGAAGTACCATCGGATTTTTTCACCCTTTTTTTCCGGCTACCTACCAAGCCGTCGAAAAAAAAAGGAACGAAAAAAAGGGAAATATTTTCGCTGGAAATTCTACGGGCGTTGCGAAAAAAAATTCTGGTTACGTTCGTTACGATTCGTTGCCACGCGTTAACACGCTCTCGATAGGGTTTTAGTTGCACTCGCAGCATCATACCTCTCCCTCTTTCTCTCTATGTGTGTTGATTTCCACAAAAATTCATGCACCAATGTTCATTACTACGCGTGTGCGACCATAAGCGTATTTTAACCTTTCGCGAGCAAATAAGCAGAGTGCCGTTTTTTCCCCTCCCTCCCCTTCTCCGACTTCACCGGAAAACAGGGTTTCTCTCGTTTGGTTATTGAACATTCGAGCTCCCCGAGCGTGTTCTATTTATTGGAGCGCATCTTGTCGACAAAGGGACGCAACAACGGCGATAAAAAGAATGAAGAAAAGGAAACGAAATGAAACGCGTTTACAGCGAAGGTGTTTTGCGTTTATTTAATCTCCGCGGCCACGACGCTGGAACTCGGTTATTCGATAAGCGCGACCGCAATTAAATACTACTCCGTTCTACAAACACGCGCACAATTCGTTCAATTTGCCCGCGCGGAGGAAATGAAAGAAACGGGGAATATTGAAATCCTTAGAAATCCTTCCCCCTTTCTTGTCGACCGCGCACAATGCGTTCGAAATTTATTTAAACGAGAGAGTGTTTAAGCATCGCGAAAACGCGCGCTGTAACCGCGACTATCGAAACCGCGAACGCTTCAGCGGAGAGCATTTGATATTCTTCTTAATGCCGCGTTTCTCTCTCTCTCTCTCTCTCTCTTTTTTTCTCTTTTATTGTAAAAGCGGCGAGCATTTGGGCGACGCGTTAATCATGTTTGGTAATGATCGCTTTTCACGCTGCAACAATTCTGTTGGAACGAACCACGGGTGGCGGAACAATCGGGGAAATAAAATTTGCATTTGATAGCGGAGAGGGGGGGAGAGGGAGGAATATTTATGCCGCTGGCGATATTGCTGCGTCGCGTTACAACGAATCGCGGCGAATTATTTCCTGTTTACAATGCAACTAGAAACGACGTTTAAGTAATATGCGAGCGTTTAGCATGCGGAGCAGCCGCCCGTGGATATACGTTTCTAATGCCGGTGTGACCTAATCGAACGATTGAAACCTAAACGGATTAATTCGGCGAAAATTTACCGTGCCAAATATTGGTGCGTATTACAAAATGTTGCAGAAGTCTACGTATATTGTTAAATTTTAATTGTACACAACAATACAAGAATTTCGATCAGTTTAACTATAGTGACTTGTTCGTTATTTAAAGTTAGACGGGTTGTCAATGAATGGTGATGTTTTTTTCTACTTGTTTAAAATAAAATACGTGTGTGGAAATTTATTAAGTATATCAATGAATAATTTAGGATTTTTTTAATAGGAAAAAGGTACAAACTGTAGTTTATACCTTTGCGACGTCGTTTTAACCGTTTCGCAACCATGGACGTATATATACGTCTTCAAAGAATTGGACTGGAATTTATTTGTTAGTTGCGGGTGACGAGTTAACTCGTCCTACGAATTACCAATGTTTTCTACATAATACTCTAGTTTCTCAGAAATTCTTTTCTTTCTAAGATATCTTTATATTTGTATAAAAAACACCGTACTTTGTTTTCGTATTTGCAACAATTAAAATTTCCCTAATCAATATCAGTTCCGTTTTATTAATTTATAGTCCCGTGTATGAAGAGGATTCTGATTAAGAAATTACTCAGTTAACAGGTTAAAAGCATACGTACATTTTTCCAATAACGTAATATAATTTCTGGTATCATTCGTGCATCAATATTATGGTGCAATGAGTTACGTAGAGTATAGAATTATTTCTACCTACATCATTACCTTACCTACCCTTTCAATTTTCAGTTCCAATGCACTAGTAGCGAAAGGGTTGAAGATTGATCCGTCTATTAGCTGTTACACATAAATAACGCAATCGCAAGAAGTATATTAACAATATTTTACGCAACGTACGCGTTATTAATGACGAATGTATTAATATTGACCAAGCATACGATAAATTATCCATTCTTATATAAAATGATCGCCCTTACCAATTCAGTATCACATGCAATATTACTAGTTTAGAGTAGAATAAGACAACAGAGTTTCTAAACCGATGGAAATTATTAACTAAATATTGCAATAATTAATCGTTTTCGACATAATCGATCCGTAAAATCCAGGTGTGTAATAATGTGGCTAGTATATCCTCAGATGTATTAGAATTCTATCAATTAATCCTCTACAAACCGAATTTAATTTACCTTTACAATGGCATTATAAAGGGTTAACCGTATCAATTTAAAGTAATAATTCTAAATTGTAAGGGGTACTGAAACAACCTCTGCTTCTTTACACGACTGAAATTTCAATTCGAAATTGATCACGTTTCCTGTAAATGGATGACTTATCCTGTTCTTAGTCAATGGCATCAGTCTGCAATTGTAAATTGTTCGGTGGATTCTTCCGCATCGCGAAGAACAAGCAAATTCGATCGGAGTATAAGCGCCGCAACGCGTCTAACTCGATTTTCGCGTGGAAGCAGCTCGGTTCGTCCCCTTCTTCGGAACATTATTACGTTTCTCAACGGCACAGACTGCCGGTGACTTTATCCAGCACGATCGAAGCGAAGAATATTCGTTCGGTCATATTTCCAGAAGGAATCTCTCGAGCGGCGCATTCAAAGGGCCACGAAGTCGCGTTCCACCCTCGATTCACGCACGTTCTCGCCGTCAACCCCCGTACCGGACTCGCATCCCTCTTCGGTCCATCTATTTCCGTGCTGGAATACCAAAAAGCGAGCAGCCAGATTTCGCCATTCAATGCAATCGTCCATTTCCGATCCGATGCCGCGATTATATTCGTCCAGAAGTTGTCATCCCCTTTTTGCCACGCTTTCCGTTCACCCCTATTTTATCGCGAAGAAAAGAACCGAAAGGGATTGGAAATATATCGTATTCCGTATGGTATACGTATTATTATTGGACCGTGGATTTATATGGAAATACATAGTTTTCGAAACACGACGCCAACGGAACGGATATTAAATAGAAATTACGTAGCATTCGTTTTCATTGCGACGCAGAATGACGCGAATGGCATAACATTCAAGGTTCATATAAACGTATGCTTGTTCCCGAATTCCAGCCGGTTTTGTGTTATACCCGTTGTTTAATTACTTTCATAGGAATTGTTATTATATTATATCGTTATTAGACTGCGACAGAGAGAAGAGAAAGAATCCACATACTCAAAACCATACTAGTAAGCCACATTATCATGCATTCGATTTTATATCGCGTTAATTGTTCCAAATTATTAACCACTTCAATGTATTCAAGCTAACTGATCAATCACCCGTCTGTTTTTTTGCAGTCCATTAAAATTTTTACTGTCCGCGAACGTATTAAAAACTAACCACCGGTGTTCACTCGCTTATGGGCGTCTATAGAGAGACGGCGAAGAAACATTCGTAACAGAAGCACTTTGTTAGAGTTTGTCGCAGAGGAAATCTGTGTCGGGCGAGGTTGCTGTCCCAAGAACGATGTTCGCGACGCTCGATCGAAGGTAAAAACAGCTCCGACTGTCGAGATTGTGGCCAGACGAAGACTGATGACGGCGCGTGCAAGTCGAAGGGGCTGCAGAAAAGATCGAGCGGGGTAGAAGCGGAAGAGAGATGAGACGGGAATTAAGTGAGTGGAGAGAAAGTCGAGAGGAGAGCAGAAGCCGAGGAACGGAGCTTTAGTCGTCGCTTTAATACGTCCACGGCCATCCTCCGACTAGTATGGAATATCATTTAGTCGCAAACCGTGTCTCCTCGTCTTCTGCCGCTACGAGACGCTTCAATGTTAACTCGACCCTTGTGCGTTCGTCGTACAGACCTGAGGAGAAGATTAGAGCTTCCCGGAGAACTGCAGAATATTTGTGCAACGAAATTCAATTCTATTACTGTTCTCCCTGCGCTTTCATTTTGGTAGGATTGATTTGGAGGTTTTTTGCAGGCGGAAAAAATTAAACGAGGTTCATAATGAATATTTTGCTCTACTTTTTGTTAACAGTCTTGCGATCGATTCGTCGTGGACAATGTTTATTGATATATTGATATATTGATATATTTATATGTTCATATATTGATATATTGATATATTCATATATCGGTCTATTGCTACAGTGATATATTTATATGTTGATATATTGATATATTGGTAAACTGCTATATCCCCTGCGATGGATTTTATTATAATAAAAGAATATTACGTTAAATTTCTGTTCATCTTACGATTCTTTCCTAAAGTATAACCCTTTACACTCGGAGGCTTTTAAAGTAGGTTCATTTCGGGCATTAAGAGACTTCGTTCGATCGTAAATGGTTAATTGAAGTTATCGCGACTTGATTTTGTCCTTATGTCGTGAACTGAAAATTATTATTATTCAAAGGGTTAAAGGTAAAAGCTCTAAGATAATTCGTGCAGAAAAGATAAAAGCACTAAATCAATATATACACCTAAGATATAATTTAAAGTATAGGAATCGAAATAATTCGTATGTTAGTGGCATCCTATTTTAGAGTTAATGGTTTATCATTTCTCACGATGATCTCTCTGCAATCGTTAGCAAATTGAGAAGCAATTAAGCGAATTTCTTTACAGCTAACACAGCGTTTGCATACGTTGTTTAACGCGAAGTTTTACTTTGACGAGGAAAGGGAAAATCGCGACGACGTTTATGCGAAACGAGAGGAGAAATCGGAGAAGTAATTGCGAGTTCGGCTAATACGGTTAGCCGATGCACACGGGAAATTTTGACGAAGGGCTACGGGGGTTGGAACTCGTTTCCCGTCACCCAGCACAGACGACCGATCGCTTTTTAATCAATTTTAAAAAGCAATTACACGCTCGTTAAGAAGGAAGAGAAATGAATCGAGAGCACGCGAAACGTCGCCGTCGCATCCTTTTCTCCCCTTTATTATTTTTCATCACCCTCCGCGCATTCGATTTTAAATAATGTGGAGACCAACACGCTGGAATAAATTCTATTGTACATTAATCCCCTCAACTTTCAAATATTATATTATTTTCCTAATATATGCATATCGTACATCTTTGCCCAATAAATTTTAGAACGTCGTAGAACCCATTTTGCCATTCTACTATTTTGAATTTCTTTTTCAAACAAATTCTGGACACATTTGTTTAACCCATTAAGGATCAACGTGTTGCGTTAACACGACATTTTATTTGTAGCTTTCTCAAATTGTGTAATGTATTGTAATATAAGTAATGCATGTAATGTATGTAATATACGTAATTGCTCCGCTCCGAAAGGGTTAAATCCTTTGCACTCGAAGTACTCCTCACAGGCACTGTCAAAATTTCGCGTTGCACTGGAAGTGTGCCTCTCTCACTGTCCCTTTACAAAATGTTCACACTATAATAATAAGAAAATCTAGCGTTAAAAATATCTTGACTCTTAAATTTTGCCCCCGAATAAATCACATATTACACAGCCAGATAAAGGCAAGAAAAAAATGTCCGAGTTGCCGAAAGCTTTAGCTGAGAAAAAGTTCGAGTGCAAAGGGTTAAGTGAAATATTCCTTTAGCACGTCTGCGATGAAAATTGCAAAGTAATACGAGCGAACACCTCTCCGAGCCCATATGAAATTTCGTTCGAGGCTCGTTGAAAAGCGTTGCAGAGCTGGTCGTTGAGCGTGGAAAATTCGCGGAGCAGTAGAGAAATAAGGTGTTGATGGGAGGCGGTGTGTATCGGTGACGCGAAACAGCTTCTTCCCTTTACCGTAGCAAAATAATCTGGCGGTTCTGTGTTCGCTTACGACGAGGCGTATTTGCTCGGCAATCTCCATAGTTTCCTTCTCTCCAACGGAACACAACAACGCAACGAGGTGTGGCCGTAAAATTTTCTTCCCAGCGCTCTTTAGGGAACGTAGGGCATCTCGCGCACAGGATAAGTGTTTTCTCTGCCAGTAATCGGCGTTAGGTTGAATTTCACTTTCGCAACGGGCCCCGAAACTGCGCTCTTCTTAAGACACAGGCGAGAACGACGTTACCGCACACGACCGCGCTATTCTCAGCAAATTCCCAATGAGACACTTTGGAAATTCTACGTCGTCGAATTTGTCGGAGAAACGCTTGGAAAAATGGTAACGCGAACGCCGTGATAGTCTTTTTATTTCGTTCGAAAATTATTGGGTGAGTGGAAAATTCGGGCATTTTTAGAACATAAACTGTATTTTTCTACGTTAATAGAGATCTTGTATCAGTGGAAAATGGATTTTTATAAACACAATTAAACCTGTGGTTTTGAGTATTCTCGTTTAATCCATCGATTGCTGTTGGATACTCGAACGAAACTCGGAACTGACTATCTTTTGCATTGAAGAATTAACCCCTTGGCTTACGAATTTTTCAAAGATTATCCACTGAAATATTGACTATTTGTTACTGTAACACTACATCGAATACAAAACACTAAAATATTATACGCAATTCTTACGTAGTAATCCTCAATCTCGCAATCTTACAAATTGAAATAAAATAAATTCAAATTCATTACGAAATAGTGCATGTTTTAATTGCACGTAGTCCATAGACTAAACCACGAGTGTAGCTCGTTGTTATAATCCAAAGGGTTAAAAGCATCGAAGAGTTACTCAAACAGATTTACTACCTATATCGATAACTAATTTGTGCGAAGAAACGTACGTCCAAACGTGAGACTCGTACTAATAGAAAGAAGCCGGGGACATTCCATTAAACCATTCGAGATCTCCAAAGGAATAATAATTCATCAACTACTCGATCTAATAAAAAACGCAGAAACTTCTCTTTTAACCGGATGCATCCGAAAATTCCTACACTACTTCCATCACGGTTTTCCAACCCGGAATCCGAGAACTTGGTCCTTGGAAGTTATCGCGGACAACCGGTCATGGTGTCCGGGGCACGAAAAGCGAGGGCAAAAATCATGGCTGCGAAGCAGTGGGGCGAAGTCGTAAATATTGGAAGCTGGGCTGGCGCAAAAAGCGGCTAGGCGGCGGTGCAAGATTCATTCTCTTAGGTGGCCGCGCGGAAATAAGCGTGAAAAGGGAAATAGGGGGGGGGGGGTTATGGGAGGGAAGAACAGGGGGTGTCTCGGCTGGTTCCGCGCCCTTTCAGCGGTCGTCGCGCGTGCACCCCCTCCCTCCCCCTCCAGGGGATGAGTTATGTGCGGCGTGCATACCATAAATTTAATATGCCGAGTGGAAAGGCTATCTGAATTGAACCAGCGGCGATGCCTCGACGGAGGAACGGGAGTTGAATTCTATTCGTTCCCGGCATACGTGGTCCGACGCCAACGTATATATACGCTCGGCCACGTTCCTTCGTGGTTACGACACGCCGCGCCGCGCCGCGCCGCTTCCTAGGTCGACGACGCGACGCGGTGCGTTTGCGATCGTTCTGTGTCTTTCGTCCGATGCATTAGGTTTCATCTGCACTTCGGTTGCTGGAAGCCCGAGTCGATGGGATTAGGTCTTCGAAATAAGTTTGGTTGGTAATCTTATAGTTTGATCGGCGATTGATACAGGTTGGTGATCGATTGGATTAGGCGACTGTTAGATAGATTGGTATTTGGATTGCTGTACGGGATGATTCTTTTAATACTTTATCTACCGCTCGTGTACTACGCTGATAGCTTTATTCGAACGTGGAATTATTTATTGTTAGAACGCAATTTAAATAGGATTCTTTATTTGCATTAACTGCAATCGTTTATGGGGATAATTATTGTTGGGTCGCGTTCCGTCTCTCAATGGGTTCGGAGCTCGCGACTTAAAGAGAAAAGTGGACTATATTTAAAGTGTGTTTTCGAAGTACTAGCAATGGTTACAACTGATTATTAATGAATGTTTCGTTGCGACAGTTTCTATGCGACTCATTCGGTACGACTGTTTCTGTATGACTATTTTCTATGACTCCTTTCGTGTGACTGTTTCTGTATGACGAGACTGTCTCAGCCCCCCCCCCCCTTCCTCTTGGAGTTTGCAATTTCCCACTGATTGGTTGCTTCCAATTTTTGGGCAGTTCCAATCAGCGGGCCTAGTTTGGAAAGACACACCTTCCCTTACGCTCTCGGCGTGATTCCTTAAGGAAGGGATCGCGGATTTCTCCAAGGGGGCGAAACGTTAGAATTTGACGGGGGTGGGCGACACATCTAGTCAACACCTGAGACGGTTTCCTTGCTTTTTGCATAGACCGCGGAAACCGTTGGGTGACCCATGGTTCTCGAAGACTGCTCAGGCCGTGAAGGTTTACGACAGGGTATAGCTATTGAGGCTAACGAAAAATATGCGAATGAAATTAAAAGCTATATAAATGCTATGACAAAAGAGTAAAAATCCGGGAATCGTACCGTCTGGCGACTGTCGTCCAGATGGCGGGAAAACTAAATTAACGAATCCTCAAAAATAGCGGTACTTCTAAACCTTGCCATAAACCTTCTACAAAATTGGCTCGAACAATTATACTAGACCGTTTTATTTATTTTATGGAGCTCGAAGATTTCTATTCGTTAATTAAATGAAAGTGGCACTAAATAGCAGTTACTTTACATGAATATAATGCGGGAAGCTTTCTGAATATAACATAATTGGTAGAATATCGACTGCTTTAATTAAAGCTAAGCTACTGCAACCATCGAAGTATAGTTAATATTCCTTGCCTTACTATGATCATCGAATTGAAGAAACCAGAGTCGAGAATCACTGCTTAAATATCGAATTGCAACACGTAGAGTGCTTCTAACAATAAATATAATTAACGCCCGCTATCTCGGAATAGTCGTCGAATGTAAGAAACTGGAGTGGTGAAATCACCGATTACATATCGAGTTGCGGGAGCTCGTGCAGGAAGACGAACGTTCTAACGAAACAACGCTGTCGCTTTGCGTCTCGCTGAGGAATACACGAGTAAAGGGCGAAGGGTTGCAAACGAACAGCCATAAGGCTTCGCGTTCACGCTCGGATGTCTAACGGGGCGCCTCTTTTCTCCCTCGTTTCTCTGTGATCTCCGCTTTGAATTGCCGCGTCCGGTTTCCGCGCCGACGAACGGAGATTCGACGATTGTTCGACAGACAAACGGGGAGAATCAGGGGGAGAATTCGCAGTCGCACGTAGTTTGAACATCTTACATAAGAAGATTTTAGATCTACAGATTCGCTTCAGCGTTTAGGTTTAATCAGCGACGCTTCGAGCAATTGCTATGTTCTCTACTGATTCGCGAATCGACAGTGAAATGTTCGCATCGAGCGTGATTTATAATTAAACTACGGATCTTTGCGCAAATTAAAAATTGTATGGGCACGTTTAGAGAGATTGGATCTTATTTCTTTATATGGCAGAATAAATGGTAATTTGAGTAAAAATAATGGATTATATTCATTGGTACAATTCATCTTATTACTAGATAGCGGATTTTTATGCATTTATGGGAAAATGAAGTAACCAAAAAAATACAGAGTATACGTAGTGTATAAAAATATATAGCACAGTCAAATTGGAGAAGATACTTTAATACTTATTGCTAGGAAACGAAGACACCATCTACATAGCTCCTACTTCTTTATTTTTGTCAAGAAACAAATGAATCTGCATAAAAATCCATAGTCTACTTATTACACATTCGAATCTCCCACAATTGTATAAAAATCTGCAATCAAATTATCACAGCTATTTATCTACGACTTCAAACTTTAATGGAGTAAAAATACGAGTGACTAACTTGTTTATAGCTAAATAAGCCAACAGAATAAGCATCCAACAAAGCAGTCAAACATTTGCATCTTAAAAAGCCGGAAAATAGGAAACCCGAAGTAAATTACATCTACCCCTAATATTTCACCCGAATTTCGTGCAATATGCCAGCCCTTGGCAAACTCACCGCCGTCACCGTCGTATTCAGTCGCGAATTCCCATTTCGGTGTGAATTTTTTTGCCCGAATCTGATACGAGTAGATCCAGCGTTAGGATCTCGAAGGGATGGTGAAATTTAAGAGGTCTCGGTATTTCACGACGGCGAAGAGATCTTTCGGTATCTGTTTTGCCCCCGAACGTCTTATCTAGCGAATCCTGGTCGAACACGTCGGTAGTTGGGACGCTTAAAGTGCGGAACCTTGTTGCTCGTCAAACGCTAATGCCTACACACTGCCGTGACGATTTAATGCCGCACCGATGTGTGTTTTCGCCGCGCAAGAAACCGTCTTCAGCCGGATGCACGCGTTTTCCACTGGATTCCCATTCCCGGAACTCCACTCTGAGCCCCTTTGCTGCTTCTCCCATCCTCCAACTGTTTTTCCTGCCTGCTTCTTGGCTAGGAATAGTAGGCTACACGCTATCGATATACAGCTCTGTAGAAAATTCTCAAGTTAAGAACAGATGTCCCAATTACTACCACTTTACACTTATCGCGTAACTTCGTTTAATTATTTTAGATCATGTTCCACGTTGGAACATAACATTGCTTAACGTCTGCTTTACTCGCGCAAATTTTGCTATGTGTTGAATATGACGAATTGATTATTAATTAATCGAAAACGTACAGCGAAGTCCAGTGTTTCGATTATTGTCACTTGAATGGAATATTATACCGTGTTACAGTGTTATTATATTACAGTATTGTAGGAATGTTGGGTCGCAACAAATTACACAATAGGGTTTTAATGCTTAAAACCATGAATAGTCTGTATTACTGAATATTATAATTTAACTCTAGTGTCTCTTAATACTTTCGCACTCTGACTCGCTCTCTGCTCACACGTCCTCTCGTTATCGACTCGCTTTCCTAACTGCCTTCCTTTTACTTTTCACGCATTCCACCTCCTTACATGCATTCATTCTCTCATCTTCTATCTCTCTGTTTCTTCCACTCATCTCAGACATACGGAAAACTCAGTCAGTCACGTACACCGAAATTCTTACGAAGCCACGCACCCTCCGTTCACACGCCAAAGTCCCAAACTCTCGGTCCCAGACGCACTTCACTCAGGCGACAGTTCATAAACATACACTCGACATTCTGTCTCCTACAGTATTAACCCCTTGCACTACGATAACGAGTCACACTCGTTCCGTGAATTATGATACACATTCCATAAAAATAGATATTATTAACAGTGAAGTTTAATTTGAACTCTAATTTAATGGACTTTAATTTTTTGCATTATAATGTTGAGAGTTACGAAATAAAAATCGCTCATAATACTCGAATAATTTGTACGTACCATGATATGAAAGCAGTGATTAGCTAACACTAGCATACGTAGGTAATAAAGTAATCATAGCGAAAGGGGTTAATATACTGTCTTTTCATATTAGCAATCCAGTTCGTGTAACGGATATATCTTCTTTCACATTACTCACATTAGTTGCTTTCTTTATGCTCGAACAGCACATTCACGGTTTAATATTTATCTTTATTCGTTAAGTATAAATATGCAAATACGCGATGTCTATGCATTGCAATGTATGCGCAAAATTCGCAAACGCGTATTTCCCAAGAAATTTCAAAGCCAGATTTTTACACGAGATCCGCGCACTCGAAAGCAGGCTAATTTAAATTTTCACCAACATTGAACTCGTCCAGAGTTTCAATCAGTCAAAGGTGAGCTGGAGAACGTTCCCAGGTTCATATCAAGCCAAAAGCTATTCGAGTCGGTTTACGGAATCCGTTGGCTTCCACCGTGAAATATCCTTGCAGCGGCTGGATTTACTTAAAAGTCGGAATTCCTTGTTCGCCGTGCTCAAAGGGGAGACGTCTCCGGCCTTTTTAGCGACATCGTTAGCTCGGTGGCGCAGCCCGGTTTGGTCATTCGTGCTTTCAATTATAGAACCTTTTGATCGTTGGCCCGAGAGATCAGACCGCGTTACCCGGTCCGGTTTTCTTCCGCACTTTGTTTGGCCGGCGATTTACTAGGATGAGAAACGCAGCGGGGGAAGGAGAAACGGGAAGGTTTCCCTCGTTTGGACAACTCGAATCTCAGACGTTCCGTGAACGCTTCTAGTTAGGGGAACTTTAAACTACCATGCAAATTTTTCTACCCCCCCTTGCCAAATTTTCCTTTGATTTCTTCGAAAGCAACCCTTCGAGTAGCACTTTAATTAGGCTGCATTAGGGTGAATTTAAAATTGAAAAATTGTGCAAATGAAAACTGGGATTGGGAATTTTTTATTGCGAGCGATTTAAATGATGGAGTGGAACTTTGTTTCGATTGATATATGAGTCTGTTGAAAGGCAAAGTGATGAACTATACTTTCTTATAATTACTTCTCTGAATTTTGTTATCCGGATCTATAATTAGCGTTGAACTTCTCGGAAATTAATTTAAGTTATTGTAGGTAGCTGATAAATTTGGCTTTTGCAATTTGGTTTATATCCTACATAAGTATTTGGACACTTTGGTATTATTGAAAGTACATGAAACATGCTTGGAAAGATACTTATTAAGGTAATTCTTACTACTGTTTCTGTCTCACATAATCATGTTAAGTTAATAATGGTTAATAACAATTATATTTTATGTAAACTGGTGTAAATAAAAGAGCACTAATTGAAATCGTACCAAAGAAGCTAAAAAATGAATGTTACTTGCTCTATACAATTATAGTTGTAACACACGCTACTTCTGAACATTACCTATGTGTTCCATTCATAGATACGCTAACAATTATTATTATTCTTGGACGAATACAGCATCAAGTGCAACAGCTAAGAAATTAATCAAGTCTAAATCGTGAAATTTTACATTTTGTATAGAACCTAGAGCGAAATTTTCCCCCAAAATCACCATTCTGTAAAAATTGATTGCCTTTGCATCTCACCGTTAAATAAAAATTGCGCCAAGTTTCCGATCAAACCTCGTAGATGTAAGAAGCTTCCGAAACACAGCACGATAATGCAACGAGATAACGTTTGAATTTCATCCGGGGGAATATCCCTAGTGATTTCGCAGCGGAACAATGGAAAGCTGTTCAGGGAATCCGTGTTTCGAAATTTGCGCCGAATTGGTCGGCTGTCGCCGGATTATCCTACAGTGGAACTGGCTGAGACGCGTTTAATGGAAAAGTGATATTCTGCAGATGCAACTTGTGTTTGTTGCGTCGTTAAAGATACTTTCGGGTCGACAGAAACGAACGGATAAAGATTGGGGGAGGAAGAAAGGTGGAGTAGTAAATGTGACACGAAGCTAGGCTATTATTAGAGGCTGTTAACGTGAGCATGAACACGAACTAAACGCAATCGATTAATATCCGTATTACCTAGCAATTGGAGCCCGAATAGGGTTACTTGCCCCAATCGGGCAATAAGCTAGCCCCGTGCACGAGCTTCATAATCGACAAATAATCATGGCATACTGTTATGATAATGCTGCGGTCCTACGAACAATACCCTGTTCCACGATCAACCCTAAACTTTGTTCCTAAAACTATTTCTCCGCACGGCAATCACTCGTTTCACCGAAAAGAGAGAACATCGTAAGAAAAATCCGACGGGAGATAGAAAAGACACGGTGCAACCCATTTCGGTGTTGATTAAGATAATTGCAATGTGCAACATGCGGTGCAACTGTGAACGATTTTAACTAGCATAGACAGCGAATCTTTATCCGAATATGATGCGTTGAATCGTGCAATATGTGTGCATTACAAAATATATGCAAATACATGTGCAGCAGAATTTGGGTGTTGTAGTTTAAGCTATGATATATTATAATAATTTTATCTACATTGTCGATCGTATGAACTTCATATACACAGATAATTTAACCACATGTAATTGACTAATTATCCCTGCGAAATTATCTATAATTTCCGGTTGAAGTTAATGTATTATTATACTAATTATGTACCGAAATTCCTGGTGGCTCTTCCATATTTGCACGATTCAAAATGTTACTGATTTTAATTAATATATTAAAGCTACTATTACTTTGTACTTCAGCTTGAAATTTATGGTTGGTTCGAAAGAAAAGAAATGTATGTTCAAGATGTTATACAAATTTTTATAATACGCATTTTTTTAACGTTACTCTAAAGTTGCAATGATTTTGATTCGCATCCAACCTTTTGCAACATCTTTACAGACGAAAATATAACATCACTCGAACCACAGCTTTACCAGAATATAATAAATACGAATAAATACATAAATAAATACAATAAACTACCTACACTATCATCAAATATAAATCTAATAACGTCGCTGATAGCGTAGCTGTCGATGCGACGAAAAACTTTAAAACAAACAAAAACTGTCTGAAAATATATCTATATTGTAGGAGTGAGAACGGACGAAAGGACGTAATTTTAGTTTAGGCTTTCGTTCGTTACAATTTATGACAGGACCCCTTGAGCCAACGCTATGCAGACGCGTCCCGACGTGACCGTGCAGGACAGTTTTCCCTTACCCCCCTAGGTTTAAGTTTTGTTTTTAAGGATTGCTATACTGAAGGAGAAGGGCTTGGAGACAAGGAGAGCATCGCGAGACGTGGAGTGCAGCGTGGAAAGTAGCGTAGGAAATAGCGTGGAAGCATCAATTTAGTGTGGTAGCGATATCACGATCTCTTTTATAATACTGTACCATTTACTTTTGTTATTCAATAATTACATTATTTAATCCATACGCCGACTTGTACCTCGCCCGTGCATTTCTCATCCTACAATATGGACGTCAAATTTTATGCTAAGCGTTCGAATCGCAATGCTTTTTGGTTACTTTAATCGACAACGCCTCTTCTTTATTCTAACATTTAATAATCGCCTCGATCTTTTGTAAAGCATAAAGATTCGCCGTTTCATGCGAAGCACAAAATTCAGCAGTATTTGACGACCCGCGAAAATAGACAAAGCATCGTTGGATGACATAAATAATGGCAACGGTGCGGCAGAATTGTGTTACGCGCGAGCCTCGTTTCCTTTCTTTAATCGTTCGAGCACTATCGCTAATTAAATCAGCCAAGGATCTTCGTGGGGGTCGCGTTTCCAATGGACCACCGTCAAACGATCCTGCAGTCAAGCTGTCCATTCGGGATGGAATGAAACCGACGCTGTTTTACTAGCGGCCTTCTCGTGTTTCTCATCTATCCAACTGAAGATTCTTCTCGCTGATTCGTCGCGGAAAAGAGCGATGCTAGGCTTGATACGGACGACTATCGCGAACTTTACGAGGATCGTTGATCATAGAAAGGAAGACTGTTTGATTGCCTTTTTATGAACTGTGATTAGAAGTGGCGAATAATCGCAGTCAGATGATAAGATATTTATAGGACCTAGACTTATGTTTTCATGACGAGTTTTTATTTTGAACAGCCCAGTTTTGTATTTCATTGGTGAATTTGTGCTTTTAAAAAGTCCAGATTTGTATTAGCATAATGAATCATAATAAATTGATTATGCATCATAGTGATTATCATAATGAATTGTTATCTTGAAAAATTAATATTTGTAATTCCGAAACGAATTTGCATTTCCCTGATCGATTTACTAGATCAGAGTAAAATAAATACAATAGCGTTTTTAAACCGACCAGAATAATCGTCTACCATCTATACAATGATTAAGAAAGAAAAATGAAAACGAGAATATGCAGTTAAGATAAAATTCAACAAAGTTGAATATGTGGCTGTATAACTTTTATACCATATGGCATTGTAGATCAACTTTATCAACTTTGGTGTTTGTATTGAACGTAATTCTTAAAATCTTAATTTAAAACTTTCAATCGTAACACGTGTAAGAAACCTTTAATTTTTTATACACGATCAGTATTTCAGTCTAAAATTTACGATGTTTGCTATAAATGTACTCAGCCAATGATCTCCATACTTTAAAAGCTGAACATTTACATTTCCACTGGCGAATTTAAATGTAGTATTTAAATAAACCAAAACGCTAAATATTATAAGTATCGTTTTTTCACCGTGGCTTGGTTGGTAAAATTCTGTACAAAAAGGAAACGAAACGCGTACAAATTTAGACGGCGAAGGGGTTAATCCAACATTTATGGACACTTTTCAATTACATGCTGATGAATCGCGTTAGTTTTACGTGACCAGCAGAATGCGCGTTAATTACTTCCGTTGATTAATCGCGCCGCTTCTGTAATTACGATGCCGAAGAACGTTTCAAAAACGACGCTTTGGAAGGGGCCGGCCATTGATTACGAAATTTAATGCGTAACTCGATGAACGGTAATTTACAGTTTACGCCCGGCCGTCCCGAGGCTTTATCCGAAACGAATCAGTTTTCCATCGCATCGCGAAAAGCCTCGGTTCCAGTTTGCAGCCGGATTCGATTCGCGAGGCTCGCGGCAAGCGTCGTAGTCGACAGAATTTATTTCGTTTTATTTCCAGGAAAATAAAACCGTGCTATACGAGCACGAATAAACTTTACACCGGTTGATTGTAAATTAACGCGGCCAAACCGATCGGGATTTTGGAAATTGTTGCTCAATTTCTGCCAACTGCGAGGCATCCTATTATTTTGGTCACGTCTTCAAATGCACTGCAGTCGAAATCGAATTCCGCGTTAATTTCTGCATGAATTCTCAAAGATCGTTTAGAATAGCGTATTGCTAATTGCAAGTAGGGAAATTGTAACATCTTTTGGAATAAAATATTACGCAAAATTCGCAAGAGTCCACGTCGTGCAGCTTAGATTTGAAATATTTCAATAACTATAAAAGTTTGAGTCTTTTCAAGACTATTAATTTGTGGATTAATTAAAATGGGATGCATTCTACGGAAATGAGCTGGGTATTAATTAAAATTCGATGCATTCTACAAAAATGATGTGTGTATTAATTAAAATTCGATGCATGCTACAGAAATAATTTGTGTATTAATTAAAATTGGATATATTCTACAGAAATGATTTTTGTATTAAACGAAATTGGATGTATTTAGGAAAAATAATTTTGCTTTTTCCAGCTGTCCATAAAAAAGGGGAAAATATGTTAAAGATTCTATTTAATTCAATTGCATCCTTCTGTCTTTAGAAATGCTATAATCATGTGTAGACTGCGAATTTTTATGCAAGTATGGGAAGTTTACATATACCAAAACTACAGGATGTACATAATATACAAAAATATATAAAATACACAAAATAAAGCTACTATAAAATTATTATATTTAGGGGGTGAAACTGATTTCTATTTAGACTACTTCTAAAGACAAAAATCCGCAGTCTAATCATAAGTTTAAATAAAGGAACTTAAATAAAGAAATAACTTTCATATGCTTGTTTCGAATCAACCAAATATTTAAAAAAATAGGAAGGTGTTTATGTAAAAACATAACTCGAGAATTGCAGCAAGGTTATGCTTAATATATCGCATATAAATAATTTAAATCACGCATTCTTCGCATTTGGCAATTTAAATATCGACGAATGTAAGCGTATAAAATATTTAAAATAACCATTGCAATATTTGAAATAAGCATTTTCTTAATTACGGATCACAATTTCGATACATAAAATAAGCATTTCCTTTAACAGTTATCGTTCTACTATCGCGAAAGGGTTAAGAAGGTTTTCTAATGGAAAGTTTCCTATTGGTACACGTAACGGGTTAATTTTTGAGCGTCAGAGATCGGTAATGGGTTGGCTGACTCCTTTCGCGGTTGGATCGTTACGTATTTACCCCCGCAAATCTCTAGGCTCGCCCGTAACCATGATAATAACAATAATAGTTGACTCGGTCATTAGGAGTGGAGTATTAACCAGGTCCGGCCCGTGTAATCCGAATTGTGGCCGTTTGCGTACTTACACGTCAGAAGGGGTTGCATGGAATTGCTGTGCCTCGAGGGAGTGGAAATCGAACCGTGAGAATCCTGATACTAATTTCGCCTATGGTGGATTAATTAATCAGGGAGGATTCGCGATGAAAATTCTATTAATCTATTAATCTTTCCATTTCATTTTGCTTCATCTTAACACTGCTACCGTCGATTAAAGTACGCTTATTTGTACCAATGAAATCGACATAAATATTTGCAAAGCGCATGCGATTGAAATAGAATAAATATACATGAATATTTTGTATAGAAAATCACGGAATATTCTAGAAACCGTTGCAAGTTTATATAATTTTTATGACAAATTTGTAACCAGTCATTACGACCGAAAAGAATTCACGCGTTAATTTAACATTAGATTCATGGACTCCGTTAATTTGACGGATTTCAGATTTCACATTTAATATTACAGGAATCGTAAATATTATTTTTAAGTAATTTACGTCGACTTTAATTAATATAACGCATAAAAATACGCCGTCTAATAATAACTAAGACTACAATAATCTCGCGAATATGAATCAGTGAAATGGTTAATAAAGTATATGGATTAATTCAACTTATCCCAAAATTATGATCCTTCAATGGTGCAAACAACCCTCGAAAACAGTTAAACACACGCGCACTCGAATAATATCCAGGATTACCATAATCGAACTAAAACTTTTACGCGCACTTGACATCTATTCATTGGTTGCTGTGCTAAGAAGGCGTACGACAACCGAACGACTTTTACGAGTGGCCGTTGAGGGGCAAAAACAAGAGTGAATAACCCGTAAGCAAAACTAAGGACGCGTGCCTTTGAGTTTCAAAACAGAGTAATGGTGGGGCAATGAGAGTTTGGAGTCACGGCTTATTATAAGTGCGGACGGGATCGCGGACGGTTTGTGTTGTGAAACGTTGGAATTCGAAGGTCGTGGAAATCCGCAAACACGTTACGCAGTATTCACGATATTAAATTGTAATATAATGTTCCTATCACGCGTTTCTTGTTAATTATTTTGCTACGATTAAAGTTACTAATTTTAACCCCTTCGCTAGGATAATAGCTAGTAGAGTTAAGCTTTTTAATACGATAAAAAGCTTTCGTTACGACAATAGCAGCTAGGTAAAAGTACACTAATTTTTGCGTAGAGTAGGCTAAATAGTTTAATTGGAAGAATTACGGGAATTATAGTTAAATTAATCACGTTAATTACATCTTAGGGTGAGATTATCGTTTAATTAGCTTTCACTTCTTTCCTAACCCTTTGTCAGCAATCATTTTATTAATACTAATTACCAAATTGAATTATTTAAGTGCACTAAAGCTGTTTCTAATATTCTAATCATTTAAAAGATCTACAAAAATTCCATGTTACTCCTCGAAGTCTCTAAAATATTGCTTCATAGTTTCTACTCGTATACGCTGCCCCTTCTTTGTTTCTAAAAAAGTAGAATCTGAATTAAAAGATCCAGATTGTCTAGCGATCAAACATTACAAATTTTCAAAGTTGCTTATATAATACCCAAAGGGCTGAACGTAGAGCAACAATAATGATGAGCCTTAGCAGTGAAGGGGTTAAAATTCTCTAGCAAAGTGTTGCAAATTTTCACGATACCCTGAAGACGAGTTTTGCGATCGGTCACTTAACACTAGGTTCACGGACGTTAATTGTATAATTCGACAGGCTTCCGGAAAAATACGTATACTGCATATAAATATTCGAACGTAGAAGCGTGAGGATGAAGAGAATCAATTAGAATACATATTCATACCATTGTATTAATCAAAGTTAACATAAAGTACTGAAAAATAATATTTAAGGTCTCTATAATTTTACGTATGAAATCTGAAATGCGTCAACGTGACGCGTTCCTTAAACCCAGTGTTGAACTATAAAACAAGGCCTCCGTTACGCGTTCGCGATTAAAGTGACTCCATAATTATCTCGAACGTGTTAACGCGCAGTGATAAGCGAAAATTGTGCAAAGATTGCGGCGAGTTCGGTTGGCAGTTGAACGCGGGCATTTGCAAGCGTTCCTGCGCAAATTGCAGCCGAAATGTAAGTAATTACCCGTGTACAGAGTGAATGTCGTTTCTGGTCCCGGCGCGATCATCGAAATCACGCGAATTAGCGGCGCAATCAAATTAATATCGAAGGCCGGCCGGTCGCGCGAAATTGAATTATCGCATAATGCCGAGCACTTGACTAAATTGTTCGTTTTCTGCGACCGCGGCGCGTGTCGCGCGAATTATTAATTCGTTCGCTGTCCGATCGCCCCGCGATTCGGACGAATCTCGGATAAATTGCTCCGACCAGTTGTTTTTGCTAACGGATACGAATACGCTTCGCATATATCGATATGATATTCGGGTAATTTAGAAAATTATTCGAGACATCGAATTAATTACAAGATTAAGCACGAGGCTACTTACACACTTCGCATATATCGATATGATATTTGGGTAATTTAGAAAATTATTCGAGTCATCGAATTAATTGTAAGATTAAGTACGAGACTACTTACGCACTTCGCATATATCGATATGATATTTGGGTAATTTAGAAAATTATTCGAGACATCGAATTAATTGTAAGATTAAGTACGAGGCTACTTACACACTTCGCATATATCGATATGATATTTGGGTAATTTAGAAAATTATTCGAGACATCGAATTAATTGTAAGATTAAGTACGAGGCTACTTACACACTTCGCATATATCGATATGATATTTGGGTAATTTAGAAAATTATTCGAGACATCGAATTAATTGTAAGATTAAGTACGAGGCTACTTACACACTTCGCATATATCGATATGATATTTGGGTAATTTAGAAAATTATTCGAGACATCGAATTAATTGTAAGATTAAGTACGAGGCTACTTACACACTTCGCATATATCGATATGATATTTGGGTAATTTAGAAAATTATTCGAGACATCGAATTAATTGTAAGATTAAGTACGAGGCTACTTACACACTTCGCATATATCGATATGATATTTGGGTAATTTAGAAAATTAGTCGAGTCATCGAATTAATTATAAGATTAAGTACGAGACTACTTATTTTAAGTTTTAAGTGTTCCATCTAAAAGAGACCACATAATTTTCTTCTATAGAGAATCATGAAATTAATAATCATCATATAAAATTACCAAATACAATGTGATTTATTAAAACAAATTGTCAGTCACTGTATTTCAGTGTAATCTCAACCTATTTTAATAAATCGCAATGTTTCGTGCAATTTTAACACGTTGAATTATTTAATAGTCTATTGATATATTAAGTAAATCAGTTCGGCTCTTCAAAAACTAGAAATTTACGTTCAAAAAATCGACTCACAGTGAGTCACATAAATAATCATTCTAAAGGGTGGCAAATGTAATAATTCATCATATAAAATTACCAAACATATCGCGATTTATTAAACTAAATTTTGAACCACTGTATACCACCACAAATGCAATTTAATTTATTAAATCGCAATGTATAGTGCAATTTTTACACGACAAATTATTTCCTACCCCAATAATACATTAATTAAACTTATTCGAAGAAAACTGAAACAACAGTCGCAAGATATTTATTCCCATTGTTATAACAGTTTACTTACCCGTTGCATCTACGTCAATTAGTCTTTATTCGAGTGGTATAGATAAACTGTAGAAGCAAGAAGCCATAGAATCGTTCGATTATTCAATATAGAGAGGATGTGAATGTTGATGTCGGAATCTGGACACCCTCTCGAAAGCAAGTCAACCATTTCCTCCTCACGTTTATCGAAATCCGGCGACTCAGGTCGCCGCATAATTTCTCCGCCGAAATTTCATCGCCCCCCATAAAAGCCCCAGTCGATCGCGTCATTTTCCAAGCAACGGAACTTCCACCACGCGTCCACGTTGATTCCATTATGCAAAAATATGATAATTTCCCAACACCGAGTAGCCGTCCAGATAAATGTCCTGCCAAGTCCTGATCCGAAGCTTTGGAAACCCTTGGAGCCTCTCACGGGGACTATAATATATTTCTTAGGCTATCGTAGTAAGCACGACTCCGGTGCTCCATCTCTTTTGTAACTGTCTTTCCTGCCGAACGATTCCTCTTGTTTTCCTCGTCCGAACCTATTGTTCTGAATTTATCACGTGAAAAATAGATCCCCGCGATATCATTGCCTAAGAGGTGTCGATATTTCCGTGACAGAATTCCATTTTCGCTTTCCCCTTCTTTTGGATACTCGGCAAAAGTTTCCGGCCAATTCTACCACGATCGAACGCACTCTTTAACCCATTAACGCGGAATTTTTATTCGTAGTTTAAAGTTTTGCTCTACTTCGCCTTCTAATTCTTAAATGTTTAAATAAGATACGGGGTATTTTATTGTAAGTATTTTAAATTAAATACGAGGAGAAAGTGTCAGGGTTATTAAGTTATAAATTTGTGCAATGGAATTTTTGATAGGTCACTTTTGATAGGTTAAGGGGTTGATGAAGTTTTTCCTGTGAATAGTTTGATGATTAGTAGACTGCGGATGTTTATGCAAATTCATATTTTTGTAAATAGAGTTGAAGGAGTAGGACACATAAGCAGAGATTTCTTTCACCCCCTAAATATTTTAAAGTTCACTTTACACTCTGTATTTTGTATATTTTTACGTATTATGTGGATGTTATTCATTTTGCCACATCGAAGCTTCTCATAAATGCAACACAGCACAAACGTCACGTTGCGCGCAAAAATATATAATAATACTTAAAAGAAAGTACAAATTATTGTATATTTTGAGGGTGAAACGATCTTCCTTCTATTTACCTTCCAATTCCTTAATTTTCTTAACAAAAATATGAACTTGTATAAAAATCTGCAGTCTATTAACGTCTAATACTATTCCATAATGCAATTGCATAACGAGCCTCTGTTGTTAATCATTTTTAATTTTAATATCGTAAGAAAATTACGTTTCGGCTGGATGCTATTGCTAGCCAGCGGATCTCAAATCATAGATCACTTCGTTTTCTAAAAATGGTGATCTGCGAAGTTGAATTAAGAGATAGAGGAACGTCTTGGGGTGTAATTTGGGATTAGATCAAGGAACTATTGACACGTGATATCGGCGAGGGTTTCCGTGGCGCGAAGCAACGACGAGTTTGCTGATCCTCCGTTGGAGAGCAGCAATTTTCGGAGTTCTAGTCGAAACTCAAACGCTTCTCGTTTGAACAAAGTCTCAGGAGGACACGAGTGCTCCTACTTCGAGTTGGACGCAACAGGATACCTTAAAGGTTCCACCTTCCCTCGAAGCCTTAGGGCACTGCTTTCTAACTGGTAGATCGTGATCCATAAGGGGATGTTTTCTGTTAGATCAAGATTTCCCAGTTGCAAAGCAATTAAATATATTAATACGTTCGCTATTCCATGCATCATATATCTGATGCACACTCTTACTAAATGAATTTTATTAACCCTTTCGCTACGAATAATTATTAATTCGTTACGAATAATCATTTGTTAGAATACGCTGCCATTTTCATTTTAGCGATAGCAGAATTTCTATTATTGTTACCACATAATACACTTTAATTAACGATATTTCCATGCGTGCTATTTCTAAATTAATCGAAACTACTGTAATTTACGTATCCGAAACGCGTTCCAATTTTATGGTGCCGTAGCGAAAGGGTTAAAGTATAGTAACAGGCATACAAATAAGGAAATTCTGCAAAATTGAACTAGTTATATAGGATTCTAAATTTTGTTTCTATTTCTTTCTGTAATATATCATTAATAAAAGGGATCATCTTCGTAAATTAAAATCTGTAAGCATGTAATTTAATAATTTCTTGTGTTTCACGCATTTTGCGTTCTTTTGGACATTCAAATTTTCCATACACACATACATTATATATATAAATGTATATACATAAATTTCTGTTTCCTTAACGTAGATCGGCAATTATGGACAATTTCAATGTACAAAAAGGTTCAAATACGCACTAAATACGCAAGGATGTACAAAATATCCAATGTAAACTACAAATTATTTTATTTCGATGCTAAACCGACCCTTCATTTATGATTCACCTCCTCAAATTCGTCAACAAAGATACAATTTTGCATAAACATGCACAATCTATTAATAAAACGCGATTAGCTGAATAATATCTCGAAAATCACAGCGGGGTTAAGATTTGCAATTCTCTGCCGTAAGAAACGCGAAGGAAAAGGGTTTGTTTTGATCGTTTGGGGTAAAACGGTGGCGACAGCCCCGTCAAATTATCCCGTACTCCAGCGAGGCAAGCACTGGCGCACACTTTTTGGCAACTAGTTTAATCAGCGCGTGCAAGCAATTACCGACTGTCGCGAAGATGCACTTGGCTGACTGTTCGTACGAAATTCTGCGAATTCCGCCGGATAATAACGTAGAGTCTCGACGAGGCTCGAAGGGAAAGCGGCCGGAGTCTCATACCACGGACTCTTAATTCGCGCGTCAGCCTATCTGCATTAACGAGACGAAGATCCTGTTATGTCTGAATGGATTTAATTGCGATCCCCCGCTCCCCATCTCGATCTCTATTAGAACCTTACTGTCCTCTTCATTGTTTGCCTCCTCGCGGATACAGCATCCCTTTATTCCTTTGTGAACCCACCCTTTGTGTTTGGCCGGCATTTTTTGCGAATAAACATTCGGGTCAATTTGGAGATTTATCGTGGAAGTTTGAATAAGAAATCGGAGAATGGGTTTCGAATTGAGAAGAAGAAATGCGGAATCGGAGAGTTCTTAACAAAAACAAAAAAAAAGAAAGGACCTCTTGTCGATTGTTGCATTTTAGCAGGGGTTCGAGGAAAGCTTTTCGATCTTTTTAAGTTTGGTTCAATAAAGTGGAATAATTTTTATTTTCCTATAAATATTCGTCGTATCGTATTGCATTCGGTTAGCGGGAGTATTATTAATACATCCGGTAGTAAATAGATTACGGATATTTATGCATTTCTGGGCAATTTAAATATGCGTAACATTTAAATAAAGATATTCGTAACATTTAAAATAGAGTACAAGTTATAGTAATTCGAGGACAAAATTTCTTACCATTTTCGTAACTTTTTCTATCCCGCAACAAAAATGAAGCATTGATGTTCGATTATTTCTGTGACCAACTATTAAACAGGATATTTCATGGCAGGGGTGAATTCAGTACACTAAAATAAGGCAAACAGTTCGTATAAACATATAACCTTGTTTCTAAATTATAACCATTCTTTTATTATACCCGTTGTTTAATTATTTTCATAGACATTATCATTACTATGTTCTACTATTATTAGACTGCGAATGTTTATGCGTTCACGCGATATTCCATTTTGCGATAAAACATAGGGTGCATATGATATACAATAATACACAAAACATATAAAATAAGATACACGTTGCAATATTTAGGATGCGAAACAGTTTCCTATATTTCTCCGGCATCTTTAATTTATTTTACAAAGTTATGAACTCGCATAAAATATCCGCAGTCCGTTGCTGTTAACGAAATTTGTTGCGCTTAATATTCAGCAAGAGAACAAACAGACCATTCAGGACAACTTAACGCATCCGTCTTTCGCAGCAAAACGGTTAAGTAACCAAAGTTACGAAGCTCGTGGAAAAGATTCTAACATCTAACAAGGGTAGCTTTCCTTACCAATCCCGCAGTTGTTTAAGTTTTCCGTTTAAACGCAAGGAAAAGGGAAGGATTATCGAAGCGCCGCCGGTTTTCTCATTTACACCCTCTTTACCCTCTATTCCAACAATTATCGTCCCCCAAGCGAAGTCATATTTGCTGATGATCCCCTTTAATCCAGCCCGTTTACCTTCGTCGTTTCTTTCAAAGCCTGCAGAGAGAAAGAGAGAGAGAGAGAGAGGAACCCTTTCAGCCCGCAGGGGCTCGAAAACAGGGGACCGGCGTTTGCTCATCATCAAAAGACGAGCAAACGTTGTCGTCCCAGCAGCTGTGGAAAGTCCTTCTCCTCGAACTGGCCGAATTTATTCGTACACGTCGACTGGAAGAAGCGGATCCCTTGAAATTCGTCCCTCGCCACGATCTAATAACGCAAAATCCACGGTCGCCGCGATTCATACGAGGCCAGGGAGAGTTGGCCGATAAATTCTGCTCGCGTGTCACCCTTTTTCCCATCGGTAATTCTTGAAATCGTATTCCGCGAGTCAGCGATAGTACTCCTCTTCGCTGGGAGATTCCGAGGGTTCAGACGGCTTCCAACGAACCTTGTTTATTCCTCCTTTTCACCACCGCCACCGTAAACAAACGAGATTCCCCTACGTGAAACCTAAGCAAATTCGAAAGCCCTTCCTCAAACCCCCCCCCCCCCCCCTCACTGCCGATGCGTTTCCTGGCTTTCAAGGAATCCTTTCTCTCGCCCCCGGAATAGGGAAACACGTATCGAATCTCCGTCAAGCATGAGAGAAATGATATTAAATTTCGTGGAAGTACGTTGCGCGCTATTGGGTGTTATGCGAACGTTTTCGGACGGAAAAATCCCATTAATCGCGCGATTTTTTTTATTAGATTGCGAGGAAATTTCGCGTAAACGTGGTTTAGAAATACTACAGGTAGTGTTGTAATATTGACCTGTTAACTGGGGATGACGAGTTAACTCGTCTTACGAGTTACTAATGTTTTGGATATACTATTTTGTTTTCTCAGAAATTTCTTGTTTTCCAAAGCATCTTTATGTTGACATCAAAAACACGTTACTTCACATATTTATATTAACAGCAGTTAAAATTACTCGAAACGATATTAATTCCTGTTTATTCGGTTTTATTTCTGCGTATAAAGAAGATTCTGGTTGAAAAATTCCGCAGCTAACAGGTTAATGGTTTGGTAAATAATTTTGCGCGTAATATTTAGTGTTTGACCATTGTACGACCATCAGCAAGTTTCGTAGTTCCATTTTCCAAAGGTTTGCATACTTTGCATACTTTTTTGAAAAGAATCCAATGCAAGTAATTCCACTAAGATTTTAATTTATTCGATTTCTGGCCATTAACAAAGTTTTACAAATATTACAATAAATCAGCTGATAATCTCCTAGATTCAAGATTCGGTGGATCAATTCTACCAAGTATAGTTTCATAATCATGCTCATAAAATGCTCATAATATAATCCCCCTCTCCTATTATAAAAACGCTACGAATTTTCCGAACGTCCCAACATTTTTATCATTTTTACATTTAATTTCTTACATTTTTCATCGTTCACCGAATCATATTTTTACACCGACTCGTTTCCTTTCTGCGAGACGAAGACGAAGGTAGCTGGAAACGAGACACGTTCGTCGAATTGTTTGCAAAAGGGTCGAAAGAATGGAAGGAAACAAGCGGGCGATGGACGCGTATGCAAATGTGGCAGCAGCAGGGAGCGGAGGACAATTTGGGGACGATTCGATTGTTTTTTCCATTGGGGTAATTGGGGATTTTGTTTCGTCGAATTGGTGAAAGGACGCCTGTCGCGTGTGACGACGGGTATCAGGTGTGTTTGCGTTGGAATTCGTTGGGAAAAATTGCACCCGGCCGAATCTCGTCGACATATTTAGATCCGAGCGCGCGTATATAGGTGTACAGGCACCTGGGCAACAAAATTCAACGGTGTTTCATTAAAATTCGCCCGCGCGAACGTTCATTTGTAATCGCGATGCACGCTGGCAGATGTAATTCACGTTCCTAGCGGCGGTAATTGTATTCTAATCGGAAGCGAACGGCGTAATCGGCGATTTCAGGGGATAGAAAAATATATCGCCACGCACAGATTATCGTGAATTATTATTGGGGAACGCTCGAAACTTTGTATTACTTTTATCATTCGAGACTCTCTTGTGATTGGCTAAATAATAGGTTGTATACGTAACGTGAATATTGTCAAGATACAAATTTATTTAACTACTAAGTTTAATAGAGTTTACGTTTAGACTTTTGACTCGCTTTAATCGATACAATATCACCAATTTATTCTAGTCATTTATAACTAAATCTAGTTTTTATTTAACCCTTTCGCTGCGGCGGATTTTAAACGCATTCTTTCATATCTTTTAGATAGCAGAGATTTTTTTGTGTTTCAAGACATTAATAGTATTTTTGATAACCGAAATTAATTATAAGAATTTTTGGAGCGCCTTCAGTGAAAGGGTTAATCCGATTCGCTATATAAGTTAATATTTTAAAGGAGACTTATTAGGATCTCAATTCAGTCGAAATACTCCTCGCAAAGAAAAGGAAGAAACAAAGGATATAAATTGCTTAATATAAAGAAAATAAGTTTCAATGGTTTCGAGGTCTCGCAATGTTTCCGATTCGAGTTTTGCGAATTTACAAATCAAGCTTCGATCCATCTGTAATCGATTTCTGTGGATTATTATCGCCGGCAATGTTTAATTATTTTTGCCGGCGTCGGAAAGTAAGTTGCGTAACCGTGGTCCATCTTGGGGTCTCCAGACGTGGAACTAAAGTTCGCGTTTAAAGCTAGTTAGCGAAGTAATAAAGTCGAGGTGCAGGAAAAGCGGCAAAGTGGTGGAGTCGGTGCGCAATCGTTGGAATAAATGAGTGCCGGGACGCGGAGGAGAGAAGAGGGGAGAGAAAAAGCAGAAATGGAGTTATAATTATGAAGCGAAATTATAGGCGCGAGAATTTTCAGAATTACTCCTCCGGTAGTTTTTCGCATAATCTAGTGCAATTCACCGACTTCATTTTCTCTCCCATTCGCGTCCCTTTTTTTCTCGTAGAATCGAGGGACAAGTTTCACTTAGTTGGATGCTGCAGCATCTGAAATCATGGACCATCTTCTGCTTAATCCATTAACATCTAACAATTAACTTAACCCATTTTTCGTTAGCTCTTTTCAATTTTAACATCTAACGCAAAACACTAAAATATCATACAGGATAATATTCTCCGGACCTTCCCCTTTAATTTAAGCCAAGAAGCATCGAAATCGGTCCACTAGAAACCGAGAAATTTTGTTATAGGAGATGAACAAACAAACATAGACGAGGTACAAGATCAACTATCCTTCACTGAATGCAACATGGATATCCAAATAATCCTATAGTTTCTTCATAATAACCTATCTTAGTTAATTGAAACTGTTTCATCTAAATCCTATTTTTTAACGCAAAAATATACGTGTTTAAAGAGAAGAATACGTTTGAATATTTTTTAAACTATACTTGAACACTTATCAAAGTAACCCAATCTTTAGATCGCCGCCATTTTGAAACGGTTTAAAATTCTTGCATTCGCCTCATCGTATAAGAAATAGGAAAGCTTTCTGTCTAAAATCCTTTTTGTTTCATGTAAATTCTATTTTTGGTTGGAAAAATATGATTGTCGGAAGAAAAGAGTACGTTTTACTATTTCCTAGCCAATCCCAAAACATCTATTAAAACTGCTCAAATTTGAACTCGCCGCCATTTTGAAATTCATTGAACGTTTTCAAAATCCTTGCAGTGCCATAATCGGTGGACCTTCTCCTTTAAAACGCTTCTTGTTTCACCTAAATCCGACTTTCGGTTGTCGAGATATCATCGTCTGAAGAGAAGAGTAGTTTTTTACTATTCCCTAAACCACACCGAAACACCTATATTAAAACGTCCCAAAATTCAACTCGCTGCCATATTGAAACGGATCGAACGTTTTCAAAATCCCTGCATCATCATGATCAGTGAACCTTCCCCTTTAAAATGCTGTTTGTTTCACCGATTTCTGACTTTCCGTTGCCGAGATATCATCGTTTAAAGACAAGTTTAATTTTTTCTTAATTATATCTGCGTTTCTCCGACTCCGCGAATTGACCTACTTTGACCACCTCAACATTCGTAGTATTGCGCAGGTCAGTTTAACTATGTTTACTATGCATTCATAACTCCGCGCGCGCCAATCGTAAGGGTAAACCTTAAACGGCCATATCTCGCAAACGAGTTGAGATATCGACGTGATACAAAAAGCAAATTAAAGGGCACATTTTTCTCTATCTCCAGAGTTAGCCGTCCTCCATTTCTCACGATCGCAAGCGTAGTTACGGAACGAAGAACGAGGAGGACGTAGGCATTCTTTTTTAGGAAACTACGAATCCAAAATTCTTGAAACTTGGTGAGAGGTTGGACCTATGGTTGAAGAAAATTTGGAAATTTTTTTCGTAAGGAAATTCGAAGTACAATGGCGTCCACACAGTCAGATATAAATTAACCCTTTAAGTATTAACAGTACTAAGTTTAAGAGATTGTCGCGTTTCTGGATTTCTTTTCACGGATCGTGCGCATACATGATATTTAATATACCTATTCTGATTTTTATTAATCATCGATGCTTCTAAATTCATATTTGGCAAACATATTTGACACCAATTATTTATCGCGTTGAAACACTCGAATTTGTAAACCCTATGCATCATATTTAAAATTGGCTATTTGGTTAATGGTTTAAGCTATTTGTTCTTCGGAATCTGCTCATTATTCCATTAATTATAGCATTTTTATAATTTTTTCGGAAAGCGAATGCGACAGTCTATCGATTAGATATATATCAAGATATTAATACATTAACATGTACATTAATTTGCTTCGCCTAGGAGATGATTTTCGATCACTGTCGACAAGATTCATATAGCATACTTCTACTTGTTATTGCTTCAGTGGAACCACGTCGTTAGAATGATAATGGAAGTCCACATTCTTATTTACGAGCGACGTAGATTTGGAAAAAAAATGAGGATCGAGGAGCGCGAAGATAACGTGACCCGAAAACTTCGAAGTCATGGACGAAACCTGGCTCACCGTTGAAGTTTTATTACGTTCACCCTTGGAGCTTCTGCGAAGCTCCTCCGGGTGGCTATCAGAGCCGTTAGCCGTCGTCGATTTTTCTCAATTATTCGATATAGAGATATAGAAGCTTCCCTCTTCCCTTCATTGCCGGTAATTTGATAAACGAATATATATCGAGGCGCGGGATTCTTGTTCGTTAGAGGCGAGCTAATTGAGAGGCGTTGCGGCTCTCGATCCGCCAATTAATATATCGTTCGAACGCTTCGATTCCTCCAACATCATTTCATTCACTATTCCATCTCCATTAGCTTCTTCGATGCGTTTGAAAAAAATTACATTCTTTCGCTTAGGAAAGCAAATGCTCGTTTTTTAGAGCAATCGCTTTATGGTGAATATGGTAGCGTTATTAGGCAATTATGGCAGCGTTGTCGATTTGAAATAACTCGTGGACGAATTTGATGCAAAATTAGCTTTATGCAAAATTCATAGTTTTATTAACCTAGTCATGGAATTATTGGCAATGGCACAGAAGTTTAACAGAGACACGAAAAATATTCTTTGCATTGGAAAATGTATCGTTGCGAATTTATATTAAGTGGAGTAATAAGGTCGCTCGGGTTTCATTAAGATAGCGTTAAGTATTATCACTAGACTACGAATGTTTATGCATTTATAGGGAATTTAAATATGCAAAGGGGCACAGAGTGAACGGAATAATATGCAAAAATGTACAAAATGTCCAAAGCAAAGTATAAATTACTTTATTTTAAGAGTGAAACAATCCTTCATTTATGTAGATTCAGTTTCCCTAACGTTCAACGATACGAGATTAAGCCTTCTTTTATTTCTCACGATATTTGCTTTAGAAACGAATTTCAGGGCACAAATGGGATCTACAAATTCTTTTTAATAAACCTGGACATTATATCTCATTTATTTATGATCTTTAGAATCTGTCACTTAGTATATTCTTAAATGTAAGAACACATTATTGCTGAATTCTGTGTACTCTTCGTAATTCTACCAATTTTTCCCAATTTATAGTATTCACAATATTAACAACATTCCTTTTTCCTTAATTATAACATTTTCCAAAAAGTTACATCACTGTAAAGCGAACAAACTTATTACTCAATCTAATACAACTTTTGTTAGAAATTTTTGGTCTTTTATCTTAGTAGTTCCAGTGTTAAACTAACCTACTACCTACTATTTAACGATTCGACACTTGGTTAGTTAAAACCTATACGCGAAATTAACCCCTTGTCCTACAATAACGAGTCACACTCGTTCTATGAATTATACCACATATTCGACAAAAAAAACGTCTACTATCAAGCATGACATGTAATTCGAACTCTAATTTTAGCTTTGTATTATAATACGCGATAATTGAATGAAAATTTCGTATAATATTCGAATGATTCGTACGTGACGCGATATAAAAATGTCGATCAACTAACGCTAGCGTAAATAGCTACTAAAATAATTGTAGGGCAAGCGGTTAAGTACAGCGATGGCAGAAACACATTTCACACAGCGACCATATATAACTTTCCCAACGAACCGTTAGTCATTTAAGCCATCTTGCTAGTTCTAGCATGAAACTAACCCACCGTATCAACTTTCCGCTCACGATTCGCGATACAACGTGCCAGCGATTATCGTTTCCGCGAAGGTTTCACCGTTGAAAGCGTTATCGGTCGGCAAAGGTGGCATAAAATCGCGCCGTTCACAAACGGGCCCATCGAAAGGCGTTGGAGATCCGGCCGTATAATAGTGGCTCGTCGACGAGAAGCATAACTCGTCGAATGGCTGTCGATCGTCGGCGGAACGGCGAACACAGACTTATCTGTTGGTTGAAGGAAACGCGAGGCAACGCCGCGAGGGTGGCGCGTTGCGTTCACAATGTTATCTCGAGGGGGTGGCTTTTACGCTCGGCCGGCGAATAAAACAGGGCGCCGCGACGCGGAATAAAGAACGAGCGTCGGTGTACGCGATAAGGGGGTGCCACCGTCTCCTTGCTGGCCTTCGCTATTAGATAAACAGATTTATTCGCGGTACACGCGAGCCCGCTATCGAGCACGAGATTCGGATGTACACTTGCTAGCCTGTCGTGACCGTTTCGTTTAACAATCGAGCGTTCGTCGTGGCTTAACTTCGTATTGGTCGAATCCTTTGTTTTAGTAATCTTTTAGTTACTGGAAAGTTGAAGGGGCTATTCAGTCTTTTAGCAACGCGTCGAATGCAGAACGTTAAAAGGTCGACACGCATATCAATATTCGATAGTAAGTGAAATCAAACGTATCGTTTTTGGAAATTCGCTGTTACTATAGGTGCATTTCTATAGGTTTTGTATATTGGGGTTGGATTAGTCAGTTTCTTGTATAGCTTCACGTTTAAAATGCATTGCGAGTAGGAGTCGTGGCTTGATACTTTTAATATATCTATGTATAAAAGCACCTTCTGGGAAATTTCATTCCTGGATGTGAAAGTACAGACTTTACCATTTAAAATGAGTTTACGTAGAATCTTGTACGACTTTAACGAAGTCACTGCAGTTCAAAGATTGACAATTATTCGATCGAAATTTCCCTTCTCATTTAATTTTGTGGAGGAGCCTGTTACTGTATTTAAATCATAATTTGCATCACGACTCATATTCGCTACCACGAGACAAAGATTCATGGGGTTGACTATTTCACGAATTAATTAACCCTTTCGCTACCATGGGCGTATACACACGACTTCGAAAATTAGTCAATACTTCACTCTAAGCATACGCACAATTTCGCTACAATAAAATATTATTCTTATCTTCGTTCGTATATATTCCAATTTAATCAACTATACAGAGCGTCTGAATATTCGTCTTCGTCCTACTTCCATATTAATAAAAATCAACCTCGTCTAAGCGTCGAGAATGCGTTTAATTTAAAGAGTCCTCAGCAAAAGGGTTGAACAAATAAATAGACACAGGGATTCGGGTGTAACGATTTCCGGAAAATTATGCTGTAATAATTTTTCAAAGGACATTCCGTCGATGAAACTTGTTGGTTTCGTTGCTCAAGCAGCCGAAAACAGAAAAGTTTTTCAGCCGCGTTTGCCACAGGCATACCTTTTCTCGTCTCTCATCGGTGGACGCGAACGTTTCGGTCGACACGTTCGCGAGACTCGCGCGCGGAAGTTTCGCGAAACGCCAGAAGCGTTGACGGGGCATGGAAAATTCGCGAAAAGCGTCGTCACGTTTCGGAAAGTTTCCGCGCGACTCTGCCCGCGGCTCGCTATGCCACGCTTCGGGTGATTTTTCGAAAACGTGCAACTCGCGTTTTCTAGCCAGCTCCCCTGGGAAATTTCAAGTAACGCGCGTCGCGAAGGATTGCGGCTGCCTTTCTCTGCTCGCGCGGATCAAGTGAAATATATAGCTAGCGAGTGTATCGCGACTCGATTTCACCCCGTTCCTTTTGCTCTCTACTATCGAACATCTACTTATTGTTAGTATATATACACTATATAATAGATACAGATACAGATTTATTTACTTTGGATATACTTAAGATACTCAATCACGCGTGTACATATCACATTTGACAATAATCAGAAAGAAATTAACATTAGGGTGTGATAATACATTCAGCTTACTTTCAACTCAAATTTACGCTGGTCTTATTAGTTTAACCCTTTCGCTACGAAGATCGTCTACGTATACGTCCTCAAAGATTGAACTATTATTTATTAAGAGTATCTATATTGTTTTTCTATAACGAAGTATTGTTTCTCTTTTTATTTGTACATCGTAAACACTAATGACTAAACTAATGACAATTTTTTTAGTTTAGTTTAAACTAAACTGTCATTGCTGGTTGTGACGTTAGTTTAGTTTAGTTTAATAATATTACGCCATAATCAATAATGTAGAGTATCGAAATATTTATATTTGTCTGCTTTTCATATTCATCGAAATTATTCCGCATCTGTGCTATCGTAGTTTTCGCTTTCAAGTCGTAGCGAAAGGGTTAAAGTAAGCGAAAAGCATCGCCAGCTATTTACCATTAACGATACGACGACGTATAAAAAGCCGCTGGCCGAAGTAGGTGGGAAACGCGTGATCGCATTTTCGCAAGAAAGAACCGCTAGAACGTTGGTCATAAATATTGCGAGAGCGCGAAGTCGCCTGTCTAAACGCATTGGTATTCATACGGCGGGGTACACGTTTTGCCGAAAGTGTATAATAAAATTCCACGACGTGGTGTTGGTGGCCGAACGACGCGACGTAAGAACGTCGCGGAAACTTTATAAATGCCACTCCGTGACTAGCGAAACGTTACCGTCCAGCGTTTTAATAAAAACCAAGCCTACGTAGCTTTTTGCACCGATAGCTGAACTTTCGAATCGCGGAATATGCAAAGCGTGTTACGCAGATGTATAATTTAACGTTATTTTTAAAGATACGTTTCGCTGGCAGCTTGAATATCAAACGGTTATTTTTCCCATCGCTGAAAGATGGAATAAGGACGGTAGTAAAAAAATGTTGTATCACGTCAAATCGCATATCGGGGTCGAAGCGGTATCGGCGTGTTGTGTGACGTTCCACAGCTGTCGCGCCATAATCGTTCCAAGCGTGAAATTACGGCGGAATCGATACTCGAACTGGACGGTGGTTTTTGCGGGGCCAATGGGAATGCGAGGAGAGCAAGAAAACGCCGCTCTCAATCGGGTTCGATGGCAAGTCCTTCGGAAACTCGAAATATTAGCAAACCTCTAAAAGTGCTTTACTGATTCTTTAACACGTTCGGTGTCACACCTGAATTTGACTATAAAACCTTTCAACCGAATCGAAATAAATAAACAAAATCATTTTTCATCAGTTGAAAACAAACATATGATGCGCCACGTACACGCCGAAATATTGAACAAAATTTTCATGACGAATAAATAGTAAAAAATATTAAAATATTGCGTGACACGTCGGCGTGTAACGTGGCACTCAACGTGTTAAATATTCTAAAACCCGTTTGTATATTGTAATGCTTTGCTTTTACTATGAACTTAAAATGTTCAAATGTTTTAAGAGTGCCTTTGCAAAGGGAGCGCTTCATTTTGCTAGCCTAGAAAGATCCAAATTCTATTCCTATTTGGGGTTCTTGTATTTTCTATGATTCCTGAAAAGTTAGCCTTGTTGGGGATGCATTTGTGAATGATACAATGTAGCTCGATTTGCTAACCTACTAAATTCTTATTTAAATCTCCTATATTTTCCGCGACTCCTCAATTTACTAGACTAGAACCACCATACTTTCCCTAATTCACAGAATTAGGAAGCTTTCTAAAAATATCCACACCAAAAAGAACCCAAACAAACAATTTCCAAGCTTTTCATTTCGCTTTCATTATCGATTGCACGTCTCTACTTTAAAGATACCTTTGCAAACGTTGAAAAAAACTCGTTATCCTAACCAAGGACCCCCAACTCCGTCCCCAAAAAAACTACCAAAGAATCTTCCCGCAAATCCCTCCTGGAATCGTGCACCGCGTTGAATCCGAATCGTATAGAATCCGCAAGGTTTCCCATCGGACTTTCATTGTCGATTGCGGGCCCGCGGTAGCGTAGTGAAATCTCGTGCTCCCGTGTCTGTTATCTGCGGTTCTTCTCCCCATTCCTATGTCGCGTGCTCGTCGTCGTCAAAGAGCTTGTCCTACAAGCACCAAGTCAGACCTTTACCGGCGGGTGTACACACTGGTAGAAAGGCGAGGTAGGTGACAAGGGGATTGCCGTAGGGGCGCGCAGGCAAAGAGTAGAATCGGGTGGGTGTTGAATCGTAGAAGAAGGGGAGGGGATAGGGGTGAGACTAGAAGCCCGTTTCTTGGAGTAAACTTAATTAGTGGGAGGTACTTCCGCGCCCTGACATTTGGCAACGAGCCTCTAAATCTCGAAGAGGAACGGCAAACGGAGAAATGTGCACTGTTCCAGATTGCATTCTCGCCGAGACGCAATCATCCGTCGACTGCAACGTGTACTCTTGTGCAACGATGTGTAAGTGTGTCTGTGCTTCTCTCTCTCTCTCTCTCTCTCTCACGCTCTCTCTTACTCTCAAGATCGTCTTCTAATAATGAAGCTCCCTCCGCGGAGACGCGGACTGCATTGTTATCCTCGCGGTTTTACGCGACGCGTAACGATGCGACGTATTACGCGTTGCGTCGCGAATTTTGCTAAATTGGATCCTTCGGTGGCGTTCTGGAGATGCGGCTGACATCTACTGATACCGGAGGTTCGCGGAATTTTTCAGATGGGTTTTCTTGCGAGTTCGAGAACAGCTTCTTTGGTATTCGTTATCGTGAGTAGCTTTTATAATTGGGGTGGTGCTTGTTATTTTGTTACAATAGAAATTGGTTCGAGGTTTCTTGAAGTATTGTTTACAAGTCGGATGATAAATTCGTATTTATACTATTTTATATCGCTAGGGCTGCTTGAAGACGAAAATTAATACCGTAAATGAGGAATAGTTTTTATTTACCCTTTCGCTACGACACTTTAGAATTCGAAGCATTTTATTAACGTTTTGTTAACGTGGAAATAATATGATACTTTGTATAATTAATTATGGTAGAATATATATGAATCGTAATAGAAACGATGCCATGTCATAGAGAAGTAGTACGTATAATTTTTGCAATCAATTGTTCGTTTTTTGATAGCGTATATATGCGCCCTTTGTAACGAAAGGGTTAATATATGAATGGGATAAATGTGAATATTTAGATGCTCTATATTATCAATCGTGGTCTAATATTATTGCACGAATGAAAACAAAGATAATATTACATTGTGGGGAAACAATGCCTATGCTTTTAACAAATAATTGTCCAATCTTCGAGGACGTATATACACGTTCTTCGTAGCGAAAGGGTTAAATCTTCAATCATTCAAAATACTCACAGAGGATTAAAGAACAAATTGTGAATAGTAATAGTGGATTAAAAAACATATTGTGAATAGTCGTAGAGGATTAAAAAACAAATTGTGAATAGTCGTAGAGAATTAAAAAATAAATTGTGAATAGTCATAAAGGATTGAGAAACAACTTGCGAATAGATAGCGCAACTTAATTAAAAAAAGGAAAGATGTTACAAAGATTGAAATATGGGTTGCAATTGCGTGTAAAGTTTACACGTTGCTCGAGTGGGGAGTTTTCAATCTTTGGTTCATCATTCTCCAATCAGCGAGAAATTTTTCCCCCGAGATAGTCCGATGTCCGTCGAACTGCCTCTCGAGCCACCGCCTTAATCCGAGCTCAATTCATCAACCGGAAGTTGGTCTTGCCCGGTTATCCCCGCGTCAGCCGGAACCCCATAACACAGGGCCGCGTTAATCCACGCTGGGTCAACCGAAATCTCTTCTAAGCCTAAAGGGCCGGAGAAACGCCCGTTCGAAATTTCCTCCGCCCACTGGTTCATACTTTTTACTGCGCTGTGTGTGACCGGTCGTTGAACTCTCTTCGTAAATTTTCCAATAGAAATTGCAGAAATCCTTCTATGGTATTAACACGAAGCTGATAATAAAGGTAGTGATGCAAATACCGCTATTCGAATTTGTATGATTCTTTCTTTTATCCCTTATTGAGACGCAATTATCGAGAATCTGCTTAGACGGGCTAACGTTATTCGCTTTCATCGTTTTCAATTATTTATTAGGTGTGTAAGCGAATTCGACGGTGCGTTTTCTCGAAAAATCCTAACTTTGACAGTCAAAGTAATATTCATTAGTCAATCTTTATTGTACGCAATTTATAAATTTCATTTTAGCCCCTTGCGGGATTGTGTCGCATATATACGTCACGACCAAAGTCAATTTATAGAGGGAACGATGTATTTATATACGGATTATCAAATATCTTGCATATTAAGTTCTTCTACCATTCCCAATTACTTATCTTGAAATTCCTCTACCTTCCTCAATTATTTACCTTAAATTCTTCTACCTTCCCGAAATATTTATTTTTAAATTCTTCTACCCTCCCTAGTTATTTATCTTTAAATTCCCCTACCTACCCCAATCATTTATATTGGAATTTTTCTATCTTTACCAATTAATTATTTTTACATTCCTCTACCTTTCCCAATTATTTGTCTTTGAATTCTTCCACCTTCCCCAACTATTCACCTTGAAATTTTCGTATCTTTCCCAATTATTTATCTTGGAATTCTTCTATCTTGCCAATGATTAATTTTTAAATTCTACCTACCCCAATTATTTATCTTTCAATTCCTCTACCGTCCCCAATTATTTACTTTCAAGTTCATTTATTCTCTCCAAATATTTGTAAATCTTTCCCATAGATTCCCCAACCCTTTACCAATTATTTATCTCCAAATTGTTCTACCCTCCCAAATTACTCAATTAAAACAACTCCAACGTTCCCAACAATTTCCCTTTAACTTCTCCCACCTTCCCACCTATTTTAATAATCTCCTCCCTACTCTGCATTCTTGTAAATATTTTTCTCCATCCACCATTTCCTCGCTCGCTTCAGGATTAAGCTTTACCAGGTCGATCGTCACTCCGGCTATGGTTTCTTCTTTCACCTGGGACTCGGGGACCTTTTACGATTACACCGAGCTGCTCCGTTTTATCGCGAGTGTTCCTCGCCGATAAGAAGGCCGTGTTTCATCCTACAGTCTACTCGTCACCGCTCCTTCTATTTTTTTTTTTTTTTTTTTTATACCCGGCCGCCGAACGAGCGTTGTCGTGTTTTCGAGATCAAACGATGTTTGTCGGCGGCCGGTGCGGGACGCTGTTCAACAGCGTGAAGTTTTACGGTGGCCGACGTTTGATGGGAATATTCTGGCAAGTGTCAGCGAGCGAGTTTAACGCGTTTCCGATGCTCCACGCGATAAACCGGAAAATTGCTCCACAGCTAAGCCCCGTAGTTTCCGTTACTCACTAAAGCTCGCGGAACCATTAAGTTGCTCGCGATTCCATATTTACTCTCCGCCTGTTTGCCAACCGTTATTACCTTATCGGTTACTCTAAAACTACATACTAACTGCCAGTATGGCAGTTTCTGTCCGATGCGCAACGTGTCTGTGTCTACTTTCGTTAGTTAGTAATTGGAAAAGTGTGGAAAAGTTCGTGCGTTAAAAATTAATCGTCTGCGTCGAGCTCGAAAGAAGAAAAAAGAAAAAAAATTAATTTGGATCAATTTTGAATAGCGAATGCGTTTCTCGAAAGTTAGACAAGAAGCATGATGCAATTAGAGTAATACTATACAGTATAATGTAAGTATAATATACTTTATAGTATAGAATCCTAGCCTGAGTTTGGACAACTGGTGAATTAAATTATTTAAATTTGATTTTAGTTTAATCTTCACACGTTGCTTGTTCATATTTAAGAGATTGAAACAAAGATTGGATCTTTTAGTTGGGAAGTTTTATTCGACTTGTATGCATAGATTATTCTATTTCATTATTCGCTACTCCTTTATAAAACAATTAACGTGCCAATTGTTTTATATATACCAAATAGAGTTAAATTCATCAAGCTTCAACCTTTATAAATTACGGTAAATGTTGTTCAATGTTACTTTTAATTAACTAATCACTACAAAACTTCTAGCTATAGAAAATCGGTGATTTCATATGCAACGACTTAATACACTATCAATAGAATCGTTATTTTCAAATGGGCGTCAAAGTTACAATATACAATAGGCCAAGTACGCGAGATCTTTGATAATAGATTAATTAGTGGTGGAAGTTAGAAAGTTGGAAAAAATGAAAGGTAGAAGGGAAATTTCGAAGTAGAGGCTCCTTTCCTGTCCGTCTAAATGGACGATGAAGGAACAATGACACGGGGATGCAAATCGAGGGCGTGCGAGGCGATATTTCACTCTTTAAAGCTGCGAGAAGGCAGCTTTTACAATTGTCCGTGCCGCGATGTCATTATAGTGACACTCCCCGTGGACTATTAATGCTGGCCATTACGGGAATAACGACACCCCTTTCGCGGGAACATTAATGCCCTTCTCGTAACAGAAGTACCTTCCTTCGTCACGATTTCCACGTGTTCCGCTCTCACACACACGCACCCGCGTCCTTGCTTCATTTGTCTCGCCCGTGCAACTCTTCCGTTTTACTCTTATTTTACGCTTTAAACACCCGGGTTTGTTGTAATTCGTCGTTAAGCGACGCGTTGCTTCAGTAATAGGTGCAAATGGGGCAAATTCGTGGTGCAATTCATGGCGAATTATTGGATGGCTGATATACGGTTGAGTTGTTCCACTTGATACAGGCTCTGGTATACTTTAATCCGTCAGCGACAATGATTTTTCGATACATCGGCCTTTATTTGGCATTCGATTCGTTATTATGATCTCAGCTTATCAATTGTGTAAGATAAATTTGACGAAGCTCTTTCAAAATAAATTCTGATACAAAATTCAATCACAGAAATCCCGTCTCTAAAATGTTAATAGCAATTGCAGTTATACAAATGTTTTCGCTGTTTGCCAATATTTTAAACAATTTACGAAAGTGTTTTTCAATGCCTGATATTGTATCGGTGATACACTAGCCTCGTATAATAATTGTTCGTTAATTTCTCTAACTGTAGAATTTCCTTTTGCTCGATTCTACGCTTGAAACTTAGTGACGTTGTTGCAATTTCTCGTTAAGCGTCGGGTTGCTTTAATAACACTTGCAAACGAAGCAAATTCTTTGAGAAATTCTTGGCGGACTGTTGGATGCCTGATATATGGCTGACCTTTTCTACTTGTTACGAGTTTGCGTACTTTAATAATTCGGAACGAGTGTTGCAACTGCAATAATACGAACCTGTTCGCCATTTATCGGCATTTTTAACGATTTACGAACGCATAGGAACTAACCATACTACGTCTAACTTCGCGAAGTTGCTTTAATTTACTGTCAAGCAACGCACTGCTTTAATAACACTTCCAAACGATGCGAATTCTTTGAGAACTGTTGGTTGGCTTATATATGGTTGGCTTCTTCTATTCGTTACCAATTTACCTACTTTAATAATTGCAAACGAGCGCTGCAATTGAAATAACGCGAACTTGGTTGCTATTGCCAACATTTTTAAGTATTTACGAGAAATTACTGTTGCACTTGGTTGCAAATATTAATGCGGTTCTGGTAACAGAAACACTTTTCAACGTCTAACGATTTTACTTAATAATGCAGCATAGAATAATCGTTTCATAATTTCTTTAACTATAACAGTTCCTTTTCCTCCTGTTTTATACCTTAAACATTCGAACTTTGTTGCAACTCGTAGCTAAGCAACGTTACTTTAATTTTGCACGGCGAAATTTGTTTAAACATGTCACAATTTTTGAGTCATTTTTAAACCAATCATATTTGCTCTTCTTTAAAAAATTCCTTATTTAGAAGAGGGTTATAAAGCAAAATGTTATGTATTTAAATTTAATACGTATCACTTTTAGTATCAAGCTTATACTAAAAGTTTGTTTCTCTCAAAATGAGAAAACATTTAAGAAAAAAAGAAACTACACTGCAACAAATAGTTTCCGTAGTTATTGTAAATTTTTGCAATCGATAATACGAATCAATTCGCTTGCCATCAACATTTTTAATTAAGAGAAACGAAAGGAAAGTTGGAAAGGAAACTCGCGTGTTTCCTTCGTCGATCAATTACCCAGCTATTCGAACCCCTCTACGAGCGGCAGCAGTTCGGGGCTGCTAATATTATTAACAAGTTCGACAAGCGTTTCCTCCCCGAACTACATCGACGCTCAACTTTCCCGATTAAAAGTAAACAGAATTAAAAGGGGAGGTGCAAAAGCCCTTCCATTATTTACCTTTCGCCCTACGGAAATTCGTCGCGACGGCCTCGCGAAACAGCGATGATTCACCGTGCTAGCGACCATTATTTCAATTGGAATCAATACCTTTCGTATACCTTTATTACAGCTTTGAAATATACTTCGGGTTAAAATGAACATTTATTACAAATGCAACGTGTATTTGATTGTTAATGACAGGTCTTTAAATATTTGATTTAAGATTTTACGTTCATTGCTGTTTCCTTCGTTTGTTCAACTCTATGACAATTCTTATATCGTCCAACTAATAAGTTTCCCACGGTTTGAATAAGTGTATGTAAAATTCCGGTACGGTTAGCTATAAGTGTTACTTTGTTCCACTCCCAAACAATTTGGAATTCCACGAACATTCGTTAAGTGTTACTTTACTTCGCCCCAAAACAATTTGAAGTAGTACAAAAATTCGTTAAGTATTACTCTTTGTTGCACCCCAAGAAAATTGGAAATTCTACGACAAATCGTTAAGTATTACTCACTGCCACCCACAATTGATCAGAAATAGCTTCTCACAATGGCAACTATTGGATAGTAACATTACTTCGTCCCGATTCCCTATAACATCTTTTATATCACAGAAATTGTACAATGGGGGAACGCTTTATCTATTAGAAAAGTGGAACAAAGGTAATTATTTAACGTGGAACGTACACACAATTGACTAAACCTGCATCCGAATTTACAAATGAATGACCTTAAAGACCCTAATAAAATGGGGCGAATATGTGTTACAACCTAATACATATCTCCTTTCTCTTCCTCAGCCTTCAATACACTTGTTACGCGTAATTTCAAGGGAATCACGAAACAACAAAAGCACTCCGATCCAAGTTACCTAGCTGCAAAGTTTCGCCTGGTTTCGCGCCGCAAGATTATTTCCTTTCCTTCTCAAATTTTCACGAAGAGGAATTCCTGAGTAGGCGTTATTTCAAGCTTTCGCCGGATGAGAATTCAGCCTGTGTGTGTGTGTGTGTAGCGCGCGTTCAATTTCCTCCTTTGGGAGGCGAATGTTTGCCGCGCAATTCCCAATGAACGGGCTCGCGTCCGCGCCGCGACTCTTTGCTCGCGCGTGATCGCGCGATTGCGATTCCGGCCACCGATTCCCGGATAGTGTCCCGCAATTTCGTTACGCTTTGTTGCGAGTTTTTTGCACGCCGCTCGGGCGACCAACAGCGTTCCGTACGTGCCTAGAATCGCGAGCCTCCTAAACGCCGGTTAACTCGCGATTCGACGAACGCCGGCCAAAGACAATCGATATTCGCCGGAGACCGCCACGCGGTGAATTAACTTGGCTTATGATGGCGAGTGTAGCTCGTGAAACCGATCATTTTCCCACAATTTAGAATTGCTTTCAGGTGAAACAAAGTAACACTTAATGATTTTAATCTTAAAAATATTATTAAGGTTCTTAGAGTCGTTTGAACTTACCAAACTTTTAACCAAAAAGTATCTTCAATTTTTCACTCTACTCGTGAATCTAAAAAAGGGTTGGGAACACATCTGTTAACCTATGTAAAGGTAGAGTCTTGCAGCTTTAAAATGAGCCCAAGTTGATCGCCTTAAGATGCTTATTTACAAAGTTACAGCAATTCAAATATTGACAGCTTTTCCACTAGACAATTTTTCATCCCCTAACGCTAGAACAACAGGCAATGAATTGTGTAGTATTTAAAACGATGAGTATTCGTGAAAATACGTACAGCGTGGAAAATTAATCTTCCTGTACATTGTTTACAGAGAATTACTCGTAATCTTTAGAAATACCCTACTGTTTAATCAATGCTGTTCTTACAAGAAATCACAAACGGGTCATTTTGACCACCTTGGTAATGAATTTTGTCCACGAGTGTACGACGATTTTGATTCATGTTTCGCACGAATGTAACGCGAGTTCTGCGAGATTACCGCGATTACACAGACGATAAGCGAAGAGTAGGAGCAGGCCGTCGCGTCGGCTGGAAGTGTGTTTGAAGTACGGTGCACGGGCGTGAGGTTGACTTTTCAACTTAAATTAAGTTGGTCCGCGCGGCGAAAGAGCTCCGCAAGCCACTGTCAGCGAATTTTATACAAATTAGACGACGACGGATAGCAGCTGGCCCATCCTTGTCCTCCTTTTTGGCCTCCCTCCTCTCCACCCTTCGGCTGAACCCGCGTTGCCTTGCGGGCCAAGATTTACCCAGGATACTTTGCAAATTAAGTCCTTATTAAGATGTACACCGGCTACGACCGCGCGTCGAGAGGCCCTCAGAAAGCTTGAGAACTTTCCTCCTCTTCTTTTAAGAACATCGAAGGTCCCGCGCTTGTTAATTACCCCGTTTGACAAAGACACTAACCGCGCTAATTAACATTCTTCCCGTGTAAGGAAAATAGAGTGGAACGTACCGTGTGCGAGTTAACACGGTGACTTAATAAAATGCGTGGGTAAAAGAACTTATATCTTGATTAGGTTGTGGATTAGATGAGTAATTGTTATGTTTACAGATAATAATCAGCGAATATAATTTTGGGGAGTTTGTGGGCCACCGAATACAAAAATAGATCTAGACAAATTTTAACTCTATAAATCGAGCGTTGCTTCACGAAATTACAGCTATTTAAAGATTGACAATTTTTCGATCCCTTAATAATTTTGCCCATTAATGTAGTAGAGGAAAAATGCAGAAAATATCGAAAGCAGGATGCAAAGTATATTAATTGAAGATTGAAACTAATCAAACTGAGTCAAATCTATATTTAAATTTTTAGTTTTGATTCTTGTCAAACATTTCCTACTTTTGAATGAAATATAAGAGGGTTCCTATTAATATTTGCAAATACATATTTAAACTTCTACGTATTGTAGAAGATTCCTCTTCCCAAACTAATAAAACACTTCTAAATAAACCAGAACATAATTCAATAGGATCGAACAAAATTTCTAATATCGCATCAGAGTATTCAATTCGCTTCCAAACCTATTAACATTCACACAAAACTATCCTGCCGCTTATTATAATAAAATACAATAAAACCAGATCGAAAAACCGACGCGGCAGCGTTGAAAAATTCGAACCCATGCAGCCACACTCCGTATATTAATTAACGTTCCACCGTATTGGACAAAATAACAGAAAATTGATAAAGAGAAGGGAGAGAGAGAGAGAGAGAGTGAAATAATCGGAAAGTATTGGATTATTTGGAAGTTGATTTGGAATGTAGTGGCGGAGTATCGTTGAAGAGGAAATTCCAGAAGGAGCAATCGACTCGGTTGGCCAGCGAGAGGACAGAAGATAATGAAACCGCGGTTTACGTGCAGGGATCGTTTCCAAGCTCATCGCCGTTTAAGGTATTTACCGCAACCAGGGTATAAACGTTTCTGGAAGCGCAGCGAGCCGGAAGATCTTGAAGCCCGTCTTGAGGAGGCAGCCAGCCACGTTTGAAATTAGGTCGGATCCCTTAATTGAGACGCAATTATCGAGCGTCTGCTTGGATAAGCCATTACAATATCGATTCGCGCTAATTCTTGGCCACGCCGAAATACTTCCGAGATATCCCCGTTGCTTCCTCGAATCGTAACCCGATTAAGAATTTACTCTCTTCCAATAACGAGCGATTCAATCGAGAATTCCTCGTCGCCTTCTTCTTCCATTATTTAACTTGCAATTCTTCTTTTATCTTCCCTAATTATTTGGCTTTGAGCTCGGCCAACTTCTGCAATTAAGTACTTCAGTTGAAGCTTTCTTATCTCTGCCTATTATTTAGCGGTAAACTCTTCTATTTTCTTTTTTTCCCTGTTATTATTTGTGCGTTAAGTTTCGTTCCTTTTTCGATTTATTTTGGGTTTGAATTTAATTCACTTGAAATTCTCCTACCTTCCCAAATTAGTTACCGTTAAGTTTTTCTAGCTTTTGCAATTAAGTATTTAACTCGAATTTTTTCTATCTAAACCAGTTATTTTTCTTTGAATTCTTTTATTTGATTGGAATTATTTATGCATGCATTTTTATTCCTTTTGGAATTATTTGTCTTTAAATTTTGATAACTTACCCAATTAATTTACTTGAAATTCTTTTACCTTCCTCATTTATTTATCTTTAAATTCTTCCATTTTCTGTAATTATTTACCTGCGAAGTTTCATCCCTTTTGCAAGTACTTACCCTGAAATTCTTTTATCTTTTCCAAATATTCATTTATACATTTTTCAACCATCCCCAATTATTTATCTTTAAATTTCTCTACCCTTTCCAATTAATTAACCTGAAATCCTTCTACCTTCCCCAATTATTTATCTTTAAGTCCTTCTCTGGCTTTTCCAATTAATTAGCTTGAAATACTTTTATCTTGCCCAATTATTTATCTTTAATCCTTTGCGATGTCTGCTCTGAGCCATCAAAGCAAACACGTGAAACCATATTACTGTGTTATATATACAAAAGTAAAGTTAAAATAAATACTATAAATTTTGTTAATCTTGTTTTATACTATTAGGATTCGTTTAATGAAAATGAATTCCGACCACCGTGACATTTGTGTACAAAATTAATACGATCGTAATGGATTAAATTCATTTACCTTTCCCAATTATTTATCCCTAAAATTCTCCTACTTTTCTCAGCAATTTATCTTTAGATTCTTCCATCCTTTCCAATGATTTACCCCCAAAATTCTTCTATTTTCTCCAATTATTTATCTTTATATTCTTCTACGTTTTGTAATTACCTACGCTTAAAATTCTTCTCCCTTTTTCCAATTATTTATCTTTATATTCTTCTACGTTTTGTAATTACCTACGCTTAAAATTCTTCCACGTTTTCCAATAATTTATGTTTACATTCTTCTACGTTTTCTCATTATCTAGCCCTAAAATTTTTCTACCTGGTTTAACTACTTATCTTTAAATTTTTCTATCCTTTCCAATTGTTTTTTCATAAATTTCTCCTACCTTTTCCAACTATTGATCTTTAAATTTTTTTACACACTCCAATTATTTATCTTTACATTCTTCCACACTTTCCAATTATCCAAACCTAAAATTCTTCCACTCTTCCCCAATAAATTAATCATTAAATTTCTCCAACCCATCCCAATAATTTACCTTTAAATTCTTCCAGTCTCTCCGATTATTTACCTTCAAATTCTTCCAGCCTCTCTTCAAATTATTCATTACACGGAGTTCTCTCGTGTACTCATAAAACAACCAACGACGGTTTGCAAATGTTGCTTTATTCAACTCGAAGCGTTTGCTCTGGTGACCAAAACACCGCCATGAATTATGAACCTGTGTTTAATAAATAATGGACACTCATTGAGTTTATGTACGTGTGTCCATTTCCCCCTTCGCTCGACTTTATTTACCCTCTCGTTGACCCCACCTAAGGTAAACGTTGGTAATATGGAACTCTCGATTTTAAAGTTTCGCCAAAAATCGAGGAATTTATTCTTTTTAATAAAATCAAGGAAATGAGACAAAGAAACTAATAGCAGAAGTATGCTTTATTGGTTTCCTTCACAGGATTACAATGTTCTGCTTTCCATACTGTATCTTTACATTTTCCTTCTGTACATAAATTAACATATATTATATTACCTATAAATATTGACATAGCATAACAATATATAACATAGGTGCTCTATTAACCTTAACACTGACTAAATTTAATATTAAAACTAAGATTTCTTTGTGCCTATTTAAGACCAACACAAACTAAATTTTATCTTTCTCTTTTCAGAACTTAAAGTAATTTATAACTAATAACTTGTAGCTAATTTCACACATACAAATCGAAGCTATCAATCCCCATACAATTCTCTATTATTCAATTATACCAAACCTTTGTCTCTTTATTCTACATTGTCCGTCTCTAACAAAGAAACGAATATATAAACATATTTAATTAGTCAAGTATGAAACAATTCAAATGATTTAAAATTGTAATGAAGAAACTAGCAAACGTGAAATTTGGCAGTTTCGTAAAAAGATATTTAATATGGAACACCTACAAAATTTCTAAAGAAAGCTCACGAAACTATATCTGTGTTACGAATAGTTAATGAATCATACTAAACAAATTCTCTTTAACTTACCTTTAATAAAATGTGTAACTATTCGACTTGCATTTCAGAAATTTTTGCACATCACGGAAGAGAACATTTGTTTTCCATTAACGGATGTTCCACTGACGTTTAATTGTCGGTAGGATCCATCGTTGTTTATAAGGAACTCATACACACGATTATCGCTAACATTCGTTACTTAATCATCGAGATTCTACAAAGTTCCATATTACCTCTATTTCCTATTTATTATATTCTTTCTCCCTATGCTTCCACGCGATGACATGATATCATTTCTAGTTAGAGTGACGGGCCAATACACCGCCAGGTGAGTCCCCGTTTAACAACCCCTGTCTCTAGCTTAAGTAATTTATTATTCCACGAACAAATGCTTCCACGAATCACGTGCGGCACAATATTTACTCGCATTGCCGTGTTCCTTTGCCTGTCTGTTGTTTCGCCTTCCAACTTCCACCACCGAAAGCTTCGTTATTGCAAATATGTAACCGCGGTTTAATCGAAGGGACTCAAGATTGAGTTCAAAATCTTGATGGATTCGAAATCGACTGAGAAGACGAAGAATTACGGACCACTTACGCGTCGACTACCATTAACGCTTTATCTAGCACATGCAACTAAACACGCATAAGTATCGCAGATCGTTTTGTTGAAACGCGAAAATCCTAAAGCTACACGTTTACTTATAACTTAACTTAAATCTACGATTTTAATTATAACGTTTAGAACGTGGCTTAAATATTATTTATTTGCCTTATCCGCACTCGTTTGGGACAATAATAATGCAAGATTTTTAACAAACAACGCAGATGTAAGAAATAAAACGCAGTTAATTTACAATTGACACGTTCTACAAGTGCGGACGATTGTTCTTCCGAAATGTTCACGGAACTTTGACTAACCAATCCGCGTATTTCAACCCCAAAAAGTATACATCAACTGAGTTCAGAGTTAACCTTCCAGATGGATGAAAAATATAAATCACACTTTGTATAATCGTCAACTTAACAACATATCTAATATCCAACATAATAGTAGTTTGATTTCATATTCGGGACAAAGTGTAATCAGAAATTTATCTACTTTCACGCTAGCGTAACACGAACATATTAGAAGTTCATCCTAATCCTCGAGCTGTCAATCTTCTGTATAGTAGACAACAAATACGCAAACTCAACGTTTTTTATTTCAATAGCACAGAGCCACAATATGTATGCAGAGGAACACGTGAAGCGTTACTCTCGTCAAAAGCCTGAACACATAGCACATTTGCTCATAATCTGCTAAAAGTAGATTGATCGCAAATACCGTCACATTTAAAAAAAAGAAAAAAACGTAAGCAAGGAATCCAAGATAGGCACGACGCGCGATTCGCGTTGCAAAGGAGGCTGCGAACGTTTCTGTCGCACGAAACATCCAAATTCTATGGTCAGAGCTTCCTTCCGGTACGGAGAGAGCGAACGAATTTTAATTAAAGCCCTGGAAACGCTTTGGACCGCGACCAAGTCATCCAAGAAAGACATTTACCAAGTGGTTCTCTTCGCTCGTCCTTTGGAACTCTTTCTCACACTCGAAGATGCTCCGTGCGGTGAATAACAACCCCACGGAGCTTTGAACGTCTTCCCTTTGCTGTCTTCCCTTTCGCCTCGGTTTGATTTTTTGTTTCAAACTTGGACTATTGTGTTGCATTTCGTACGGCGAATAACACTGTGAACCACTACTGAATATCTCTCTTTCGTTGCTTGCCGAATTTCAGCTTTCCTTTGAATATTTATGCAACTCTGTGTTGCATTCTTAAAGCGAAGCACACGAATTTCGGATTCGCCGCATTCTTTGGCTTCGAGTGGATAATACAATTTTCCTTTATTTTCATTGTCCTCCTCTGAAATCATTGTGAATTAGGATCATTAAAAAGGTGTATAAATGGATACAGAAATGGCTAAATGAAATAAACAAAATCGATGTTCCTCTGTTTGAACTTTGAGTCTTGCGTTCGAATTTGGAAGAGAAATTTGTCTTGAAATTTTTGTTCGAATTTCGAGTTATTCGACAACTACGATAACGAGTCGCGCTTGTTTCATGAATTTTGGTATAGATCCAACGAAAAACGCCTATTATTAATCCTTTGACCTATAATAGCGAGTTACACTCGTGCTATGAATTCGTGCGCATATTAAAAAAAAACGAATACTATTCAACTTGAGCTTTAATCTCAGCTTTGTTTCACAAGATTCGGAGTTGTAAAATAAAACTTGTCTACAGTATCCATATAGTTTGTACCTTATATGATGTGAACACCGTGATCAACTGACATTAGCATATGTGAGTAATAAAATAATTGTATGGCAAGGGGTTAAAAACAAAATTTAATTTTAACTTTGCGTACTATAAGATCGGAGGCTATTAAATAAAATTTGCCGACGGTATTCGAACTATTTGTTCGTGACACGATGTAAAAATAATGGTCGACAAATGACGGCCTAAGCAAGTAATAAAATAATCGTAGGACAAGGAGTTGAAACATCCCATCAACATCCATAAAGTATGCCTGGACTTTAGTGATACTCTAGCGAAAGTGCGATTTGTGAACGGAGAGATATTTCTTCTTGATCCCTCGAATTACCAAATTATTCAACCGGATCCTTTCGCCATTTTTAATGTCCAAAGGAGACCCACGCGTACCACGCAAGAAAGTGTCTTTCGAGCAAAGTTTCTTCCATTACCAATGATAGATTTCGCGAGAGGCGAGATGTTTGCGCTTGGGAAAAAATCACAATTCTTCGGAACCTTTGGTTTACAATTTCGAGCGAGTTTGTCGTTTATAAGAAAAAAAAAAGGCAGCAAGTTTCGAAGCTCGACGTTCGATACTTTGTCAGGCGGGGCGAGAAAAAGGAGTCCCAGTACGTCGTTTAAACTTTCAGGCATCCTTTACACGGTGCTCGGGCCCTTGCTTCCCTTTCGTTTCCCTCGGGCCATCCGGGAACACGTAATAGCGTGCTAAAAGTTCCTATCGCCTCGATATCCTTGTTTATTTCAACTCCCCTCCGAAGGAAACGGATTATAGTTACTTTTCTTCTGGTTAAATTTCGCGATTCGGATGCAAAGGAAGCGTTGCGAGACGTTTCGGATGCTTTCACAAATATGCATTGTAGATAATAGGATTGCGAATACTTCGAGAGATTCTCAAAGCAAGAATTGAACTCGGAGGCTAAATACGTAAGCCTTGATGCAGTATTATTTTTGTTTTCATTTGTATGATAATATTAGACCAAAATTACCAAAAGTACCTCGCTAGGCGAGTGTAATTGTATTAATAGATTACGTTCATCTGAAATCGATTTTTTGCTTTCGATATTGCTTTAACTTTTTACCCATTCCATATTGTAATTGTTACCAAAGGGTAATATATAAATAAATAAATAATGTACATCCAAATTATATTTTATCGCAGTTTTTGCATTAACAAAAATTCTTTCCTATTTATACTTTTGGTCTTCGGTTTGAAGATCGTGCATTGAAGAAAAATATTCGTACTGTATTGTATCGACAGAAATGAGCATTTATGATAGTGGACACAGAAATTGCAACAACCTTAAAGATATCGTATTCCTTCTTTTATTTAACTCTGATAATATCCATTTATATTATCGAACACTAAAGGCCTGATTTACATTAAACAAAATATAATTGATCGGAATAAATCAACGAATAGTTCGAAACAAGTAAATGCGTATTTATTAAATTTCTAAATAGTATTAATAAACGAAAGTTTTATATTGTTCGATTTTACAATCTATCAGATTTACCCATTTACTTTTTAACAAGCGATGCAATTTCATTGGTCGCTATTTTCATTCATTATAATGACGAGGCGATAAAAATGGATAGTTTAAGGTGTGGAAAAACTAAAATTCGCTCCTGTGGACACCGTGTATTCGGTAATTTTAGAATTTGCAAAGCTACGCGGATTGCTGCGACGCGAATTGCTAAACGGCACGAAAACGCAAGCGTAGATCGGAAAGTGGAGAAAATTGGGCAGGAAAAAGCAAATGTTCGGCTCGGACAGAGGACGATGTTTGGAATAATTAGCCGGCGATTATTTATAATAAACGACACCGTTGATAATGGAAAATCGCGAACTCATTAAAGCCAGTGGTTTGTTAGCGCAAGCGTTATCGTAACCAATTTGCTATCAGCTATTGTTCCCTCGCCGTTTCCGATTATTTTCTATCGTAATTGGCGGAATATTAAAATGAAAACTTTAATGATCAACCGCGGATACGCGCCGCGCTTTCGTCGGACGTCTAATTACGTTCATTTACAGGCACCGGAAAATTGAAAGATTCTCGTCCCGCGGCTCGATAATAATTAAATTTGTCGGATCTAATTAGCGGCCTCGAAAAATGGATTGCTCGCATTTTTGTTGCGGCGAAACGCGACTAGAAATGCTTTTCGGAGATTGTAGACCGCTGTAACTTCAAGCTAACTTCTATCCGGACTTTATGGCACGTAAACGTCGCGAAGTTTCACTTTATTGGCGACGATAAATCGAAATCAATGAAAATCCGTCGCGTTTCACGGGTTTCCCTTTATTGATTCCTTTGATGCTTTATTAGTCGTAATTAGGCTGAAGAGTTTGGTGAATTTTAGAAAAAGAGAACGCGCATCGTATGCACAAAATTATGTAACATAAAATAAACATGTAGCGCAAAGTATTCGAGTTATAATATTTGGAGGGTGGAAGAAATCTCTGTTTAAATTCCATTTTATTAGTAACGTAAAAACTCTATAATACAGGATAGTTATCGTAGAAAATTGCAGCTGCGCGTAAAATACAGAAACGATGTCGTATTATTTCGTCGCGTAAAAGCAAAGGCTACGCATGAATCATTAATTTCTAATAATTGCACTGTGAAGAATGACGCTCGCTAGGTAGAAAAGGTATCGTTAAAAATGAATTCGATTTGCAAAATGAATTCAGTTCTGCGGAGAACCATAAGGATTTCTAGGGGATCCTTGAGATCCAGCAGGATTCGAAAGGAAGGAGAGAATAAGTCGGGGAACGGAAGTTGGCCAGTCGTGCGGCGGAAACGTGGCAGCAGGGCCGCACAATGGACAATCCGACGATCCATTTGTTAAGGTCTTGCGCGTGGCTCCTTGCGTCACGAGGAATCTAGTAATGCACGGGTTGGCCGTGGTTGAAAGCATTCGAGTGCGTCCGTGTCGTTTCTGTCTCTCGTCGGCTAAGAAATTGAAAACTTGCTCGCCAGCGATCCATTACCGGAGACCCTGGACCGAGTTTCGTATCGGTGTCGTCCGCGCGAAAGAAATATAGGCCAGAGATTTCTCGCAGCTCTCCAACTGAATAACCCCTCGACACATTGTGCACGGTGGCTCATCGAGAAATCTTATATACGCGTATAAGTTGCTTCGAAACTAATTAGCGAGCTGAGAGTTGTTGAGATGTTTCGTGAAATCTTATCGGCTACTTTCGAGCGACGTTTATCTCATTGATATTGATTTAATTCTTTGGGGTTAGGTGCGTTGAAAACTGCTCCACCTTTTGCTCAGTTTTTTATGCTTGGTGGGATATATTTTAACCCACCTCGAAAAGTTAAATTTACTCATAGTCGTACAGTTTAATACTTTATTTCAAGTTTTTCATTCGATTGGCAATGCTGCGGGGCAACGGTAAATGCGTAAATAGGTGAAAATAAATATTTGTACAATTGAAAACGCGTTAATAAGTTGTTCACACTGTTGTGTATAATGTTGGCGAATTGTGAATATGTTGTTTCTTTTCCTAAAATTTATTGTGAGTGAATAAATTGTTTTATAATATAGAAAAACATATTATTTGATGTTTTATACTAACTTTGAAGCTCAATAAGCGATGGGATTGTATGTGTCCCGCTATTCAAGCTATTGAAAATAATAGAATAACTAAATAATAATTGGGTGTACTTATGAAACGAAAGCTTAACAGCTAAAATTTTAATCGCCAGCTTGTTTTGTGCGTAAATTTCATTAACTACGCTCTGTACCATCTCTATCCGTTAATTATTTAATCGCTAAATTAACAAATTGTATCTTACGGAGATATGTTTGCATAAAAGATTCAGAGAGCTAAAGTTATAACAAGTTTAGAATTCAATGTTCAAATTCATAGGATTTCCAACTTAAATTGTAGAGTACTGTACAGGGAAAGAATTCCACGCGTCGCATGGACGTGCTAAGTTTTAAGAAAAAATTCACGTACTCTCAAAATAGAATACTACAAAACTAGATTACTTTGGAATAAAGAGATTCCCTTTGTGTCATTAAATTAGAGTAAAATTAGATTTCCAGAGACTCCTGTGTTAAACACAGGATTACTCCAGAATTCCCTGTTCCCTGGAAGAAGGGATCTCATTCGAACTTTCTTAAGTAAAAAAGTTTTAAGTATTGAAATGAGCATATCAAAGGGATCTCGAACTTCTGATCTGTGGATAAAGATCCCGCCTTAAAATGTCTTCACATAATAGAGCAGCATTTTTACAATCTGAGGTAAATGTAGGTAATATTGAACAGCAGGTAATTTTGAACTTTGTAAATCTCGATAATTAACCCTTTCAACGGTACAACATCAGTAGTACAACATTATTTTAATTTTCATTCGTAGATATTATACTTTGGTTAATTGTACAGAACCTCTGAATAATTGTGTTCGTACTACTTGTGTAATAATAAAAATTAACCTCGTCTAAAGTGATAGCGTTAGCTGATTGCTACTTTCATATCGTTTAACGTACAAGTTATTCGAACATTGTTGGCAATTTTTATTCGAGAACCTCAAATCTTGTACAGCTAAACTGAAACTCGAATTCAAACTAAACTCTAGTCTCACCAATATCTAAGTCATAATTTACAGCACGAGTGTGACTTCTCATTGCAGAGCAAAGGGTTAAAAAGGGATAAATTTCTCAATTTTCGGCAAGATTTGAAAATCCTCAAGTGTTCCATATTACCAACGTTTATCTTACGTGCATGCAAAACCCGTTTTCTAACGACACAAAACGCTAAAATAACTTTTCTAACGTGAAAGTTTCGTTTGTTACAGGTAAGAAGAATGCTGGTGTTCGTAGTCGAGAACCGCGCGTTTGATCATCGAGACACGTGTGAGTAAGTTATTAGACACTTTGTCGATGCCGGATCGGAAATTCGGATTGGGTAAACGTCTGATAGGGTTAGATCCATTAGCGTGGAACCACCGAGGCGACTCAAACTGATACATCTGGTCACCTCGAGCGTTTCATATTAATTAAAGTGACCCGAAGTTTAAGAGCGATAGGCGATGGTGGACCATGGATTTTCCTCCACAGACACCGTGTAACCCGCACGAATCGATCGCGCTTCAACTAACGCTATTAGTCGCGTACATCGTCGCAAACAGGATTAATTTCCCCGCCTCTGCCATCGTCCGGATCACTGATAAACATCTGAGTTCTCTATTTTAACCGGCGAACCCTCGAATAATACGAATTCGCGCCGCTGCGTTGCGCTATTCAATCAGGGATCTATCATAGCGATCCGCGCTCGCAGTAGTTAGGTCGACGATAAATCGGACGCGGAGAATTGAAACCGATCCGTCTGTAATCGAAGCGCAGGGACAAATCATTCGCGAATGCGGTTTTGAAAGAAAGATCGTGGATTAATTTATTTAATCGTTTGGTATTTATTAGGTGGCGAAATAAATTTGTGGTGGGAAATTTACGCGAGCCAAAATTCCTCCAAACTTTCATTTAACAATGCGAATTGGTTGCAGTAGTTTTGTTAAATGAATATATTTCCAAGTGAAAACCTAGACGAATTTATTGATGGATAAAATTTTCTTATAGTACTATTATTGTTATAGTGGTTTTACGAAATTCAGCAAAGAATTCCACTTGAGCATATTGCTGATAGTCAGATGATTTGCGGTATAAAATTTAGGTCCTCTAAATTCTTTTTATATATAATTTTATTAATTATAAAAGTAATTCAATAAGAATCAATTATCTATAGTATGGAAACGAATTCAATAATGTAAAGGCAAGATAAAGTATTTTAATGGTACCACCATTGTTATTGATAGTTTTGTTAATCGTTACAAAAATTCGAGTTCTTTACATTCCTGATAAAAACATCGCACGAATTTGTTCCGCTATCAAATATCAATCACCTGATTTATGTAAGCAGTGTTGCAAACGATCTGAAACTAATCCAAACCTAATTCACAACCTGATCCTTAATATATACTCGACGAATATTCGAAGTCAATTTTCTTGAGAACCATATTATCACATGAGAAAACGTTATTCTTCATTTTCGATCTATTATTTCATATAAAATCCACCATTGTAAATATTAACTAGGCAATCGTTAAATTGTCTCTATTTCATACTTCACCTGTACCACACAATTACACAAGCATAGCTCGATTGCTCATCGCGCGATACACAGGGAGAGAGGGAGAGAGAGAGAGAAAGTAGCACTCGCGACTGCAAACGAGTGGAATAAATTTCCGTAAGGATTATATACGGTCGGATAGAAAACGACGCTATCCATTTCCGGCAGCTGTGACGTTTAATCGGATGGCACCGGGGGAAATCTAGCATTTCTACCTCCCCCTCTCTTCTTCATTAACCAGCACCGCAAAGCGGTTTAGCCGGGAGAAATAAGAGCGTTCGCGAATCGTTCGAACCCCGTCGAGCAATTAAACTTCTGGTAAAATTAAGCCCATTTTGCCACCCCTGTCGATCCGAAGGGTCAACCTTTTCCCTTTTGTTAAAACTTTCCACCGCTTTCCGCGCCGCGTTTCATCGTTTTGAATTGAAATTTCAACTGCTAATCCAAAGGAAGATTATTCTTCGGGTCGGATGAGAGGGATTAGTAAAAGAGGGAACGATTTAATGCCGTTCGCTCGAAGGAGGGCGAGTTTCGAGAGCCCATAAGGGAACGACAAACCGCGATGGTGTTCACCCTATCGAGAAACGCTTCGTCACCCATTGGTCGACCTAATGTTCGTCGGTGAAAATATGTCGGGCGCTCGGGTTCGGGGCAAAAACTACCCCTCTGTCCGGAGGATCGATGCGTATGCTAATCAGACGGCGCCAGAGGATCGCGGAGACAAACCCTCGAGTCCCTGGTAAAGTCATGGAAAGGGGCAGAAAAGCGGCCGGGGTTGGATGGAGAGCTCTGAACGCGGTTCTCGGTGATGAATGAGAAGGGGGGAGGGGGGGATGAAAAACGCCGTGCAAAAGGCGGAAGTGCTTGAACAACGCTTTCGGTGTACAGGATTTTGCCCGACATCGAATTTCGTTTACCGAGGCCAGTCGACGGGAGGGGAATTCGTTTTGTTTCGGTGAATTATGAAATTGTTTCGCGTGGCTCAATTAACCCTTTGCGATTCGAGAGGTTTTTTTTTTAAAATGGTTTAGTTTGGCGAATTAGGGGTGATTGTTTTTCGGGCAAAGGGTTAATATTGGTTGGGAATTTTTGGTATTCCAATTAATTCAGAAATAAAAGCGCGGTTTAGAATTATTCAATATTGTGATAGATTTCGAAATTGTTTTATTTTGGTGAGTTAGTGTTGCCTCTGATAAATACAATAATGCCTCAAATAAATATAATAAATATAGGCTGTGCTTTTGTAGCAAATTGAAGTTGTAAATTGTGATCATTGAAGTATGAGATTGAAGGCTATTATAAATACAAATTACAAAATAGTTTTTTATTATAAATAAATACAAATAGTATCAATTTTGTATTAACTTTTCCCGCTGGAAAAAGGATTCCCAGTTGTCAAAACGAACTAATTTCGATAATTCTCCAGCGTAAATTGTAAATAATCTTCGCTGCAATTTTCCAAGTCCACCAATAAAACTGGAAATAATCGACCATTTGCTGAAATCGACCGCAAGTCTCGAAACAATAAACTCACCGCCTAGAGTTGCACTTTTTATCTCTAGACGCGAAACCTGTAACTCCGTAATTTTTCCCTTAGAGAAGCAGTCGGATTATGAAATAGGAGATTTAATAACAGGTGAAGCGTCTCCCGGTGTTTCATCAGAAATTCATCGAAACGTAATTTCCTTGGACGTGCAATTTCCCCGGGACAAAAATTGCCGCTCGAATGGAGCGAAAGGGAAACAGGTTATCGATGCTCCATCCGCGGAATATCCTAGCTTCGAATATTTATCCACGACCCCGAGCCTCGGCTAATAAGTTCGTCGCCGGTTTGCTGTTTGCCTGGCAAGAAAACTGAGTAAATTAACACGACAGTAAACCAGGGGAAAGTAATAACGAGGAGAAGCGAGGAGTGGGGGGGGGGGGGTCGAAGAACGATGATACGACGAAATTTATTCATAAGCAAACTTCGGGCGGCGTTTATGCGGAAAGGGAATGCTCGCCCGGGGAACCGGCAAAGTTTCAAACCGGAAGATCGAAGTTTTATTCGTACCTTCTCGGCACTGTGTTGCGCGTGGCTTTGGGACACCGTCGTCGTCGTTAATCGAAGCCTCTTCCCTTCTCCTTCCATTATTAGTTAGACGGGCGAGATTGATGCGTTTAGTTGAACAAATGTGTTTCGATGCCGGCAAATTTCGGCAATCCGTGTAATCTGGGGTTGGTGCTTCCGGCAGCGAAGTTAATATGTCAAACTGATTAATTCCACGAAACAAACGAAATAAAGAAATTGGGAAGCTAATGTAGCCACTTATATTCTTTCTTAAAAGTCCCGTTAAGCTTTGAGCTCGGGTAAGCATTGTAAAATGTAAGTATTACAGGCGATGCTTGTATTTAGCCACGTGTAAAACGCGTAAAATGATAAATTCTTCGTTAAATAAATATATGTAATAAATGTATATAATATATATATAATATATATAATATGTATACTATATATATAATATATATAATAATGGAATTCAAATATAAATATATATAAATCGTTATTATCTTCGTAATTTGTTCACCGTTCCATGGCCGAATACATTTTGTACTGTGCATGTACTGCGAGTAGAAAGTATGGAAATTTTTCTAGCCCAGTAAACGCGATTGTTACGATTTATCTTCTATCCGTCGTACAAACTAAATGGCTAATATATGTAAAAATTGTTCCCATTTAAATGAGAACTTTTCAAGTGTCAGTAACAGGGACATTGAACTTTGTTATACATCTTCAATGAATTACTAATTAATACATCGTATTTAGCATACGAAAAAATCATCATAAATAAAATAAATATTAACTAATCTGTTGTGCCCGAAACCGGACCGATTATTGAGTTAAATAACTTCTAAAATAATTCAATTACGTTGCGTAATTGGTGCATCCGCTCTATTGTATTTTCCACGGTATTTAAAAACTACATCTGCTTGGGGCACATAAATGAAATAAAAATGAAAGGGTTGTAAGAGCAGTTCTCTATATTTGCCAGCATATATATGTCGAAAAAGAGAGGGTAAAGGGGGTGGAAGAGAGAGGCGTAAATGGGGAGCTAATTTGATTTGCCGGCTCTTTGGGGGCCGCGCAAACTTGACGGCCTCGTGCGATATTAAAGACGAAAACCTGAGCTGTAACTAATTTCGAAGGTCTTAATTAGCGTTGCGCGCAATAAAGGCCGATTGAAGTTAGAGGCCGCTATGCCACGCTAGGCTTTTGGCCCATACGCGTGGCACATCGCACTTTATCGCAACGTAACAAGATATTAAGTAGCATTAGGCGGTCGGCGTTAGTCAAAGTGTTTCTAAGCTCTGCAGAGTGCCACTTCAAACGTTGCCTGCCAGTGGCGTTATTCGACGACCGAACACACCGGACCAGAAGCTCTGGTTATCCTTATCACGCGATACCACTTAAGAGGGACATAGCGTGGCAGACCACTACCCTGCAAAACCCTTCTGTAATTCTGCCACTGAGGAGAAAAGTTATGCGAGGGCGAAACGCTCTTCCCAGTTGTGTTTGCTTTAACCTGCAACGCCCGAGTAATTTGCAGTTTGTTGGGAAATAAGTGGGTTAATTTTACCGTGGGCGAATTTCGCGACAATTTGGAGGGGGTGAGTTTTTAGGGGTTGAAAGATTAGTCTTCTTTGCGAAGGCATAAGGTTACATACGGAGACAGGCAAAGAACTTGATCGATCAACGTTTTCAGATTTTCTGCGTTTAGTGTCAGCTGGTAACTGTTGTAATTATTCAAGGCAAAAGCTGGAAGATTCGTGATCGATTTTAAAATACGAAGATTTTTGTAATATGTGCACGTGAAAGTAATGCCGACCAGACTTACACAGATTGGTGAATAAATTTGCAACTAATTAATTAATTTTTACATTTACAAATTTACACAATCAGGTGGATAATGAATAGAGAGATAAAAATGCATCTAAATATCTGGAAAATAATTTGAATTAAAAGAACATCTATTTCGACTTATAGAGTCTTAGAGATTTTCGAGTTAAGGAGGTTCGATTATATCAAACCTTTGATGCTGAACAGGGAAAGGCAAAGGTTTCACCCATAATTAAATTCGACGGTGATTATTCTATGATTAGTACAAGCATATAAAACCCTTTTCGGAAAATATAAATAGCACGATGTCTAATACGTTTCGGTATTTCAATTTTGGATGAATAAATTGTGAAATTGACATTAGAATCATCAAACTAATTAAAGTGATACAATGTAGTATTGTATCAAATGAACAATATTGTTTACATCAATACATTTTTGCAAGTTTTCCATTATTTTCTATCAAAAGAATGACTAAAGATTTCTTTTCCATTGGATTATTTAGTACAAAAGTTGCTGGGTAGTTAATTATTCGGTATCATAATTAAATTATTCGACAGTTCTATTATTAATTAGACACATAGATACGCGATAAAGGGTTGGAATATCATTAATATAATATTCCTTTGTATCTTACCATAACAATTAACTAATTGCTTCTAAATTCGAAACATGTATAACTATTACACTGTGAGCTTTCATGCAATTGTAAGGGATTTAACTATGCAAGAATTTTAGAATTAAAGAAAGGATAGAAAAAACTTGGTGGCTCATTTTCTTCGTTTTCTGTTTAGAATAATTAATTGGTGAAACAGGGGGGGGGGGGTGCGCCGGTGACAGGGGGTTGCCCTGTTTTTACTGATCACACCTCCGGTTAAGTTTAATTAAATTTCCGTTCGCGCAACTCGACGTGGGAAGTAGATTTCAATGGAACACGAAGGCAGATGTTAAATTACGGAACGAAAAAGCTATCGATTTTCATCAGCTCGATACATATAATACATATTATACATATAATGGCTAGACCGATGAATAAGCCACCATTTTTAAATGGGTCAATGAATTTAACGTTAAACAATGACGATTATATTTTGAAACGCTATTATGCCGAACACTTAATAATATGATGTTTTTTCTTTCTGCTGTTTTGCATTAATTTCAAGGTAACGTTATTAACCCTCTATAACTTGAACTTTATTTAGTTTCACGACGAAAGAAAATATATAATTGGTTACAGTTTTCAGATGTATTTAAAAGCTAGGAATTGATAATTACTTTATGATTAAATAGTGTAAATATAATGACAGAAAAATAAAATACAATAGTAGAATAATAAGTACATTAAACAAAATTCAACAAACTCAAGGATATGAAAATGTAATCTTTAGATTACATAGTGTTATAAAGGGTCAAGATTAAGAATAAATGAATGTAAAATAATTTTAATTCATTCTTTATCCTTTACAATTAAACGTTTGGAATCAGTCACTTTCGATCTCACTTGTAAATTACGTGCAATGATCCAAACGAAAGATAGTGTCATACATATGTACAGTAAATATACGTACATATATACAGAATATGTATAGATATTACACCTTTATTAATTAGCATGATAGTCTGTAAAATGATCGATACATAGAACACCACAAATATTAGTAATATCAATATCAATGCAAATAAGTTAAGGCAAGGGTTAAGTGTTCCCTTATTATTGCATCTACTCCAAATGCTTAAAAATTCGTAATCTACATTACGTACCAAGCGAGTAACACGATAATCGAAGTTTTTATACGAGGGAATCAATTTTTCACCTCGATACGCGCTGATAAAAAAGTGTAGTTGGCGTATCGAAGAGCAAATTATACGTAGGCCAGTGGTAGTAGAAAGTTGCGTGCGTGGCATACAAATGTTCAACGAATATAACAATCCATGAAACAAAGCACGGCCAATAAAAGCACGCGTTCGAGCCGCGAAGTCATAAAACAAAACGACAGACAGAGAGAGAGAGAGAGAGAGAGAGAGAAAGAGAGAGAGAGAGAGGAATGGAAAAAATACCCAAGGGTAGGAAAAAAAGTAGGAAAAATAGTTGCACAATTTTACGCAAGATCGTCGCGCAACAATGCACGCCCGTGTCGCTGTGCAATATTTAAAGCAGTCCACGCGAATAAACAAATAAAAGGGACGTTCAAACATCGATTCCCCCGAAAAATACCCACTGTCCGCTGTTTTTTGTTACCCGCGTTTCGTTCTGATGGGTGTCGCACAAAAAACCGGCTAAAAAATGGAAGGAAAGATATGAGTGGAAAAAAATCGAAGGTAGGCGAAAAATAGAGCCCGCCTAGGGGGTAGAATTTCGTTTTTGGATTTCGAAATATTTTACAGGAGTATTTAGAACGTTTCGTGAAAGAACAACCCCAAAAATCCCAATATTGGGTTTGATTTCACGATTTTTAAATTTAATTTAGCGCCCAATTCATTCAAATCACCATAACGTTACAATAAAAAATCGTACATCGACTTTTGGGGGCTCGTTGTAAAGAGCACACCATTCCCTTCAAAATACAGTAGAAAGTGAATCGCAAAAAAAATTTTAAGGTCCGTAGAGTTGTTTGAATATATTATACATTTTAATGCACATTGCGCGGCAGCGAAACGGTTAATATATTTACCTTTAGTATTAGTAACAATATTTCTAAATTAATATTTTAGCGAAAGGGTTAATATAGTTATCTTTAGTATCTGTAACGATGTTTCTAAATTAATATACCTTTAAAATTTTGCGCTAATCGTATACTATTTTAAGTAACACGAATTTCTTATCGTATGTCTGATATATGCCTTGGCTGTACTACTGAAGTGGCTAATTTTATTAACCCTGCTGCGGTCTTCGAGTTATTTACGACCCAATCCTATTCTATTTCTTCTAGAACATTTCTTAGTCTTGAAACAAATATAAGAAAGTTGTTGTTAACATTTGTAACATTGAGCTTCAATTTCTATGATGAGAGCTGCTTTATTCAGAGGTAGAAAACTTTCCTAAGGAAGAAAAGGATGTGATTGAATTGAATGGAATTTCGAATACTGCCACAGGATTAAGAAAAACATGAATTTGCATAAAAATCCGCGGTCTATCACGTTTACTTTAAATGAATAAAATTATCGCAATACTTAGTTACAATTTCCATCGTTTTAAAAATGGAGCTGTCTTATTCCAGTCCGCGCTATTAACCCTTTCGCCACGGTATGTTAAAATCGAGAACTCGAAGCATAAACAATAATCGCTTTTATCAATATGAGAATAATACAAATATAAATGTTTGGAGGCTGTATACCATTAATTATGGTGTAGTATTGTTGCATAAATTTACAAAAAAGCAGCATTGTACTACAAAGAAAATATACGTATACTTTTAACAAATAATTGTACAATATTTAAAGACGTACATGTACGTCTTTCGTGGCGAAAGGATTAAAATAATAAAGTATTCAGATAATCTCCAAATTATTCTATACGAGAGTGAATAGTTTACCCTATGCTTCGTCGATGGTTTGACTAACGTTGCAAAACTCGTGAAACCAAAATTGGACTAAAAAAAAAAACGATCTCATTTCTTATTTACTCCCGACCGATGGTCAAAAACTATTGGCGAGAGACAGCAGTATTTGCATTTGCGCGAAAGTTGGCCAACATCCGTAATCCATGGGGTTGTCCCTGTGGGCTTTGAGAGTTGAACGTCGAGTTGCGCGCACAATAGCCACGAAAATCATGGAGGTAGATTTTTTTTTACGCTCCTCTTGCTAGTGGCGACCGCAGCGGTAGGGTGGGGAAAAAAAGAACGATCTCGCTAGGAAAATTTCAATACAAATGCCCATCGTGAATTGCACGGTGACCGGACAGCTCGGATTTTCGCGAAACCACCCTGCGGCTAATTCGACGACCGATCGAGTGCGTTACTCACAATTAAACGTGAACCGGCCAGCGAATTACGATCTCTGTGAAACGATAAATCGAAGTCGACTTTTGCGGGCCCGCCCTGCGTCATCTCGCTGCGGTATTTGCGGTCGAACAGATATTTTGAAGTTAGATTGCGAGATTACACGTGCGTGACTTTTTTTTTCCTGTGAACGAAACGCGACGCGGTGGTTCGGAAAACTTTTCGGGACCGCAACCTATTTTCGACTGTGGCTCATTCATTTATGTTAGGATGTAGGGGGAAGTTGGAAAGTTAGGTGGAAAAGGGGTTAGTTTAATAATATGGGGAACATAGTTTTATAGCTTTCGTAGGTGATGCTATTTTATTTAACCCTTTGTTCCAAATAGTTCCGAATTTATATAATTTTTATGTGGTGTTAAAGTCGAAGAAGTTTCGTTGGATTGAAGCTATTGTGTAATGTTTCGTACAGATTGCTTATGCAAACGGCGTACTTGCAAATGCAGCATCGAGTTTCTTTTTACGCAATGCTAGTGGATTCTTGCGTTGGATGAAGGCGATTTTGATCGCGTAATGACGTTGCGTAAGATTCTAATTCGCATTCACGTGGATTATGTGGGTATATAAATGCATCTGTTGACATTTTTACGGAATATCGCGTTTGACAATTCGCGAAATTGGAGGAGTTGCAAATTTTGCTTTTGGAAGAGCTTCAAATTTGAGATTCACCATTGAGAATATTATATTTTATGGTTAGTAAATGTTATTTACTTTTGTGGTTAAAATTATATTATAGTTAGACTGTGGATCTTTATGCAAATTCATATTTTTATGAATAAGATTGGAAAAGTGCATCTTAACATTTTTTTACAATTATTTCAAATGTAGTAACGTTTGTTTTACATTGTAAGCACATTTGCATATTTTGTTCCTTTTTGCACATTTAAATTTACCATGAAAAAGTCCAATTATTGTAGGTAATTACATTTACATCGTAAAGGTTACAAATTGCAATTACAATATGACCGCCAAAAACAACTGAAAAATGTAATAACGTGTATTTTATTTGGATGTACATTTTGTATATTTCAGTATGCAACGTTGCACAGAATTTTGTCTCTTTTCACACATTTAAATTTCCACAATCTAATTGCCATGTATTTGCACCCTAAAAGTTACAAGTTGCGATTACAATACGAATCCCAAAAACAGCTGAAATATGTAACAACGAGTATTTTGCTTTACCCACTTTGCATATTTTTGTACATCACAGAGAATTCTGTTCCTTTTCGTACATTCAAATTTCCCATAAATGCATAAACATCCGCAGTCCAATTATCGTAGCTACATCTAGGTCGTAAAATTTACAGGCTGCAATAACAATATGAAGTCCCAAAAACAGCTGAAAAATGTAATATCGTGTATTTCGTTTTACAAGTACATTTCGTATATTTTAATACGCTGCTGGGAATTCGGTTCCTTTTTGCGTATTTAAATTTTCCATAAATGCAGAAACATCCGCGGTATGATTATCGATTATCTGCGTCGTAAAGATTATAGGTTACAATTACGATATGAAGCACAAAAGGTATCTGAAAAATGTAATAACGAGTATTTTGCTTTGTTCCTTTTATTACAGTCTCTTTCGTTGCACGATATTTCATTCCTTTTTGCACAGTTAAATTTCCGATAATTGCATAAACATCCACAGTTTAATTATCATGCAGTGGCTGGCAAAAATTTGTAGCCAAAGTGTAACCTTATTATATTAATAAAATGAAGAATAAATACTTGTGATTAAAGATTTACTATGTAACTAAATACATGAGCATAAAAATTTACTACATAAATATAAGATATATCATGTATCGTGGCTTACAAAATATTACCTTATTAATTTGTTGCTCGGAAAAATTTGATTAGTGTGTAATAATTTAAATTGAAACAGAATTATAATTCGGCTGGAAATTTATCAGCAGCCATTGCATATCTGCGCTTTAAAAATTAATTGAATTTAATAGAATGATTATAATACGAATCGGAAAATATAAAAGATCATTTATGTTGCAAAATTTTCTTGCAAAATGGTACTTAGAATTCGAGGATTGCATGTAGGACATTTATACGATTATTTAAAGGCATTCGAGAAACGTATTACGTACTTATCTATTTATTCTACTTCGTTTTATGCGTAGAAAAGTCACCTTTTATAAACTGCAGCTAGCGCGATATACTTTCGATTAGCTGCTCGCGAATTATTCATGTCGAGGATGATCCGGGGATTTTCCTACTCAGAAATTCGAAGAAGATATACTTCTTGCGAGATCTTTTATGCGGAGGATTCACTAGAAAAGCTACTCCTTTCAGTGACAGAACGAAACGCTAGGGAAGTGAAAATCTCTAATTATCGCGATAGAATAATTTGTCATACATAAAAATAAAGGATCGATAGATCAATTCAGATCAGCGTGGTACTTAGGTATTATCGAATCATATATGATTGCACTCGTGTCGATTCACTTCTTACTCAAGTTTTAATTTTCTAATTTCCTAATTTCCTAATTCCCTAATTCTATAATTCATTTTGCAATTTCCTAATTCTCTAATTCTCCAAGGCTTCAATTATTCAGTTCTTCAATTATCTAACTTTTTAATGCTCTAGTCTTCCAATTCTCTAATTTCCCAATTTTTTAATTCCCTAATTCTCTAATTTCCTAACTCTTGAATTTTCTGATTCAGTCATTTCGTAAGTTCGTAATTTCCTAATTCCCCAGTTTTCCAACTTCCCAATTGTCTAACTCCCCTACTTTCTAAGTCCTCAAATTTTTAACTCGATAATTTCCGCACTATCCAAATTTTCTAATGCCCAAATTTCCTAAGTTCCTATTTTTCCAAATTATCTAATTCTCCGCTTCTATATTTTCCAATTCTCTAATCTTCTGTTTGCACAACATTCCGATCTCTCGAATTGCCAAATTACTTTTCTAACTTTCGCACTGCCTTCATTTTCCCGACCTCCCCAATTCCGAATATTTCATCTTACCTTGCTTATTTTCTCAAGAAAAGCAACACGATTAGTTTGGCCAGGCCGCTATTTATACGTTCTTATAGAGGCGGTCAAAGTATCGTGGTACATGGATATTCGCAATAAATTGAAGGACGGTTGCGCACGATAGCATCGAGCATACTCGAAAAATACTTCTTCATATTACACGGTGCGCGTTGATCGATGAGCACGCGGGGGGGGGGGGGGGGGGGTATTCGAGATACCGGTTCTGGGTCGGAAAGTTACTCCGCTCGAAAATTTTCAAGTTCCCAGGCGAGCTCGTATCGTCGATAAAATTCTCGTTCTATCGACGGGGAAGGCACGTTTCGCGACTATAAAATTCTTCGTCGCTCGACTTATCGATGATCTCGTTGTCCGGGCGGTGCTTCGCACGTACCGCGCATCCCGTGACCGAGGAAATTGCGCATCAACCCGCTCTAAATCACGATTAGGGTGAGGGACGCACGCGGACTTTTGCTTTGAATTTTTCAAAACTCCTTCTGGTCATCGCTAAAAGACGAAACTTTTCTCTTTTTCCCTTGCGCGCTATCCAAAATTAACGGCGTCGTATATTTCTGAAGAAGACCTCAGTAAAAGTGTGACTTTATCTGTAACTGCGTTGAGTATCGTTTGGATCAACCTTTATTTGAATAAGAATTATTTATCATTTATTACGGGTGGTAAGCCACATTATCATGCATTCAATTTTATATAGCATTAATTGTTTGAAATCATCACCTGTCTATTTTTGCAAGCTGATTCAAATTTTTAATATCCGTGAACGCGTTAAATAAGAGTTGCCCATAATAATCGTACAATTCGTACGTAACACAATAAGAAAACAATGATTAGCATACGTAGCGTATAAAATAATCATAGTGCGAGGGATTAACAATAAAAGAACAATGGTTAATAAGAGTATATCATTATTCTTTCACATCTTCAACGATGCAACCGGGTTAACATCTTCCAACGCGAACAAAATCACGAGTAACCGTAACCAAAAAGAAAAGAAAGACTCGCTTAGTTTAAATCCAGTTAAAGAAGTTGCCAGCAGCCTCTGCGAGGAAAGTTCTCTCCTCGGAGGATCCACGTTCGCACTCTCCTTTATTAACAATTCTCAAAGACCGTGCGATCCTCTTCAACTCTCGCGCGTGCCAGAATCAATTCAATTTTAATTGTCGCGCGAACACTTCCCTCCCCGTGTTCCCGAAACGTCAGATTCGTCGCGTGTCGCTTTAATATTGCAAAAGAATCCGCCTCTCTGTGCAAAGTTGCGACGAATGCAAACTAGGGTAAATGACCCACGTACTGTTACCGTTCCCATAACTGCCACTTGAATTCGTTTTATTTAATAGCAAAGTAATGTACGCAGAATCGCAAGTAAACAAATTTTCATGCGAAATTTGGACTTCGGTTTACGTAACAACGCATAGACATCGTATATTCGTTTACACTTAATATTTGTAAATAATTATTAGGATGTAAATGTGCTGTTGAACATTGAAACGTGACCAATATAATTATAAATTATGGAACGTGTGATAATTCAGTATGGCGCGACGTTTACTACACATCTTATATCTGTTACACAGAACCGACGTGTTAATATATGTAAAACGTGTTTGCTATTTAAATGAAAAGTTTTCAAGTGACAGTACGAAGGACCGTGGACTATTACTGTCAGTTTATTATGTTGAACATATTAAAAAGATGTTAAACAATATTATGCTCCAAACTGGAACTGGATCTTTACGTTAACGACGTTCTAAAATAGTCGAATAAAGTTACTTAAAGCGCGAACATTAAAGTGGCAGTACGTGGTACATCTGCCGTACGACGCGACGCGTCACAGCTCCGCCGCTTCGTAGATCAATTAAAGGTTCGCCTGGTTGCCGAGTTTATTTACCGATGGGAAAAGCAAAAGGATGAAGCAACGCGGTGCGAGGATTTCTGGACAGATTAAAGGCCGATCGCGCCATACTATTACTACTGGTTAGCCGGTGCCGGGAAGCTCTGGGAGCCGCGTGACTGTTACGTGCTGCCGCTTTTAATCCCATTAAAATCCCATCATTCTAAACCTCGATGCCGGCGTTACCCCTTTCTTTTCTCCTCTCTCTCTCTCTTCCTCTCTCTCCCTGTTGCTGCGGCGTCCCGCTCCGGCAGATTATCCGCTCCGACGTCGTTCCGTGTTTTATTTTCGCCACGTTTTTTTCTTCTTCTCTCATTCTTTTTTTTTGCGCCGCTTTTACGGCCTCCGTTGCCTGCATTGCGGTAACGAAGAATGTAATTCCTGTCCCCGCTAATGACACTCGTTTCACCCGTGAAAACAAACGACCTCGCTGCTTTCGAGATCCCTCGGGAGGATCGATAGCCTTCGCTTTCGAGGAATTGAATTTTTCTTCCTTTGCCGTTCTTCTCTGAGCCGCCGCGACGCGCTTTGCGACTTTTCTTGCGGGTATACTTGAGAACGTTCGACGGAGGAGTATTGAGCTATTAACTGGGGATGACGAGGTGGCTCGACAATGTTTTTGGACGTAGTATTTTATCTTCTTAGGAATTATTAATTTTCTAAAGCATCTTTTATATTCGTACCAGAAACACGTTGGTTTACGTTTCTATTCGCAGCAATTGAAATTACTCCAAACGATATTGATTCCTGTTTATTCCTATAAAAAATTTACGCAGTTAACAGGTTAAGATACAAGTATCGTTTTCGTTTGATTGCAAATTCTTCGAATTTCCACAGTTAAAACTAAAATTAGTTCAAACAATATTAATTCCCTTTTTGTTCGTTTTTATTTCAGCGTATAAAGAAGATTCTGACTGAGCAATTCCCCAGTTAACAGGTTAACTTTTTCGTACAGTTTAATAGCGCAACGCGTGTGGAGGATATACGTAAGGCAAATGTTTATTAGTTAACTTAGTTGCGGATAATAAACCTGTCGGCGTAGAGAAATTCGTTCGTCGTGAGTAAATTACAAATTCCTTTACGTTGCACGGTTTCTTAGGCTAAATTCATTTATCTTAGTTTGTACGTTGATTTTTAACTTCACTTATTGTTAGAAATATATTAGCTTCAATAGTTTTTATCGAATCCTAGCGCCTCTCTACTCTTCCTTTGCATTTCTTCTTCTCTCTTCTTCCTTTCTATCCTTCCCGGCCAATTTATTATTCCTCCTTTTTCTTCCTCTGCTAAAATCTTCTCTAAACTCGAATTTGTCTTTTCTATCTTTCTTCAATTTCTCCAGTGCTCCGGTTGGAAAATGCACGCCTAATATTCTCGAATCCGCGGGCGAAATTTGCATCGTTCGAATAATTCGCTTTATCAGTGAAACAAGAGGGCGACCGCTGAATCAAGAATCAAGCATACGAGCTTCAAAGCATCCCCTTTCACTGGCGAATCAAACATTCATCCCCTCGCCCCTCTTCGATACGAAATTGGACGAATATTCTCGATAAAGGGAAACGAAATAAAGAGAAATAAAAAAAAAAAAAAAATTTGATGGAGTACTCTCTCGATTATTATTTATAGCAATAGTTTACAATACGCCTTTTGACCCAGTCCCGAGTTTTTTCTTTTTTTCCAAGCAACCAACGACGCAGCCTCGAGTGGGGGCTCTTTTTATAGGACGTGTTCCTCGAATAACAATCGGATCGCGTAACAATGAAGGAACACTAGTTGAATTGTTAGCACAGTGGCAATTATTTCTGCTATCAAGTGGCAGCAACTCGAGACTTATTAGTTCATCGACCCGTTCTTTAACGAGCCCCTTGCCACCTGCAACGCCGTTTCCGAGTGTCATCCTCGCCGGAAGTAAAAGAACGCAGCTACGAAAGGGGTTGACTTCATCCAACGCGACAACGCTTCTATTCTTGGATCAACGCGTTCCAAAAAACCTATTCACCCGTATTTTGCCACTCTCTCTCTCTCTCTCTCTCTCTCTCTCTCTCGAGGCAGAGAGAGAGAGAGAGAGAGATTTTTGTATGTCACACGAGCATCCAATCCCAGCTTCTCGTTTCTTTGTACAAGTTTCAAGCTGCGTATTAAGTTATTAAAGTTCGCAGAGTAATTTGAATTTCGCGTAGCTGCCCACGGTTTTTCGCTCTGCACTTCGATGTAAGAAAATTTAGGACAAACTTCTTTTCGCTTGTGCGAAAGTAGAAGCTTGGGGCTTTAAAATGAGCCCAAGTTGATTGTCTTACGATGCTCCTTTATGAAGTTATAGCAATTCAAATGTGGAGAATTTTTCATATACTTTAGTTTTATTCACGAGTGTATGATTTTTAAATTGCAAATTTTTGGTTGAAATTTATTCGAAATTTAAAGGTGTGGGGGTTGTAGACAAGAATTAATAACCAATATACAGAAGCTTGCATTTCTTAACATATATATAAAAGAACGGACAAAACATAAAACTAAACCATTCGATTCTCTTGCGTCATAAATTCCTAAAAAAAGAAAACCACGTTTCATTTGCTCCGGTTTAATACTTTCTCGCGGTTACCGTGTCTCAAAGAAAGCGGCGAGAATTTATCTATACACCTAATAGCAGTTGGTTAGTTAGAAATTCAGGAGATGCGGTGGTGACTGTTTCCACGCGATGCCGTCTGGAAAAGAAACGTAATCCGGGTGTTTGCAATTTCGTCGAGGCTTCTTGGGCTTTTTACGGCTCAGTAGAAGTTGCAGGAGCACCGAATCGGGGCATCGATAAAAGCAGGACGAAAAGGGGGGAGGGGGGCGTAGCTTAATGCAATTCCGCCTCGTAACCGGCTTCATTTTACGCGAGCCTTTTGTCCACCGTTCCACTGCTTCTGTGCCTTAATTTATTTTGTTCCGCCTCGAAACGAGTGAATAAAATTCACCGTTCGAACCCCACACTCATCGCCTAACCCTTTGAACCCCACCGCGTGCCACGACGTTCCTTTGAATATCACTTTTCGATTGTTCGCTGCAACAGTTTTCGTCGCTCTAGTTCCGTTCGTTTCTTTTCTCTACGTTGCGGTTAACCCTTTTGCAGTTACACTATCGTACGTGGTAATACGTATGCTCTGGTTGCGATGAAAATACATTGTATCTTTTAATAAATTTCAGTTCTAATTCTATCTGTAGTTTCAATTTATAAGGTTTAGTATTGTAAGTATAAATTACGCTCGATATTTTAGTGTTTTGCATTCGTCGTACTGTCAAAGTGGCAAATGGCTAACGTTCCTGTGAATATTCTTGAAAAAATTCGTATGGCAAAGGGTTAATCGCACCGATGAAAATCTCAGCCGCGTCAACGACAAACGTAATCGATCGCCGGATGACGAGTTTTTCCACGCGGCATCGATCATAATTTTTTTTTACGCGCGACAGCTCGCACCGATATACTTTCCGATAGGGGTTGTTTTGCGTCGCGAAATTTATTTATTGTTATTATTCACGGGCGAAAAACAAACACGATTGGATTACGATAATAGAGAGATTGTTAAGCGAGTAGGATTTCGTATAAACGGCGTTTAAAAGAACGAAAGAATAAGAAAAAGTCCACGAAGTCGCAGATATTATTCGCTGCTATTGTAATACGATCTATGCAATTGTGGCTTTGATAATAGGTTTATAAAGTATACGAATTGTGCTTCGATTTGCGTGCAGATATTAGGTTCGCGTATACAGGATTAATCTTGATGTTCTCGTTTGCTTTTCCCATTTATATTGCCTAGATTTACAGTCAGACGATATATAAAATATAATATGTAATATAATATATCGAGTATGAAGAATAAAATACTTACAATTAGAAATGTAATAGAGAATGATGTATGTACACTTATTGACAAGAGTTAAGAAACAAAGTAGTCACGTACGAATTTTTGTGTATCCTTTTGCTTCAAAGATTCACAGCTTAGAATTTTACAATTTTATAAAAGTATAGTATTACATACAATAATAAACAATAACTTTTTATACTTTTAATGCAAATCCATGTATCTCAAAAGATAGCGAACACAAGCTTCGCAAATACGTACCACGTTTCTTAACTTTTGCCAATAAGTGTATAATACATAATCATAATTTGGCTGATTTCATACATTACAATTAACGATTTCGCGAAATTCACGCTAAAAAATTATCCACAACTAAAGTATACCTGTTTATATAAAAAAATAAAGACTGTAGACACTTGCAAAAAAAAAAAATACCTGTCGTAAATATAGGAAGTCTTTATTTATACTTTGTACAGAAATTGCACCGCAGCGAGTTTATATATAATTTCCATACTTCATTATTACACCTACCAATTGGTGAATCATTTTGACTGACTTGGTACTTTTACTACTAATCTAAAGCTTCGCAAAAATGGCGTTCTGCATGCACCAACCGAATGCATTCTAAACAAGTTATCAAATATTCCTTTATCTCCAAATTCCATCCATGTTTGTTCGACTGGAATTATCTGCAACTCCTCCCCCTCCCCCCAAAAAAGAAGAAAATTCGATTCGACTTTCTACGTTGTAACCAAAAAAGGAAACACGAAGTTGGTAGCTGTCTATATTATGCATTATTTACTGGATGCAGGACATCCTGCGGGGTGTGATATCGATATTACTGAAAACGGGAACCTTCTTTCGCCCTCTCGCCGCCGTCCCTGCTCAATATTTCATCTTGCAATTCTGCTCGCGAGAAACCGATCCCCTTCCGGCTGTTCTTACCTCCGTTTCCCACTGTTCGCACCCTAAATTCTTCTCCTTGGCACTACGTGTCAATTCGAACGTTTCGATAAGCTTCGCAAGCTGCACATTTTTATTAGCACCATGCTGTTTAGCTTGCTTTTAGCTACGGCAAAATTAATCACGAATCTGTGAAGACGTTAATATTCGTGTATCGAGATTTCTATTATACGTTTACTCGTGTTCCTGTTAATGTAAACGTGCAACTCGAATAAATTATAACATTGTTCAGAAGGGAAATGCGAATGGAAACATACTGTTGCGTGAATTGCGTGGATTCGAGCACCCAACGCTAATTCTGACTTAGCCACAATTTAATGAGTCTAAGCCTAGTTTTCAGACGATGTTCAATCAAATGATTGTCCGTGTTATAAATGTTCGCGTTACAAATCGTACTTAGTTCGCGTTCAAGTTCGTAGTTAACTGTATTCGTGTTCTAAAATATTCTAACTTCGTTCGTGTTTTACAATGGTTCTCCCGTTTGTGTTGTGTCTCTAAGTTCGTGTTGTAGTCGCTTTGGAGTTCTGTTTGTTTCCCTTTTCTTGAGGCAAGATGTCCATCCACCTCGCCTCGGAAGTGATGATCCGGAAGGGGGTGAGAAGCGTGATTGGCCACGATTATTAAAAAGTAACCTCCCTCGTACCCGTGATGGTCACCCCTGAAAGTAGCCGCGACCAAGTAGTGACGCGCAACGGTTTCCGCGTGTTTTGGGCAAATCCGTACCTGGTAATAAGCTGAAGGAACACTCTGACCCTGACTACAGATGGTTGAAAATAACGGATTCTAAAATTAACGTGTTGGTCCCAAGGCAATAAACTTGAGTTGCCGTCGCGAAAGTATTTTGTCTAAGAAAAATGGTCAATGGTTCCATAAACTTATCGCTGTTGCGAATCGCCGGTAAACGAATTGAATTATATCTTCCTCGCCTCCCCGAGTTCCGGTCTACAATTGATTACGAATTATAGAGGGCGGTACCTGATTGGACGAGATTATCCAATTCTCGCGCATTTGCACGCAAAGTCCATCACGAAACGGGACCCCTTCACCGTGCCTGTTTACAAATTCCATCGAGACGACGTGATTCCATCCACGCTGATAGAGTGAACTCGAACGTAGTCGTTAGGCTACGTTGTAACCGGTGCTGTTGTGTTGCCGGTTCGATAAAACAAAGACAACCGAGCGATCTGGCCAGTGGTCATCGCGTGTAATCAGCCACCGGTGTCGAGCCATGGGGGTGGTAAATGTCGGCCATGAGAAAGGCTCTATTTGCGCGTGTGTCTGTGTGTGTGTGTGTGTGTGCGAGAGAGAGAGTGAGCTTGTGCATAGTCCAACCTCCCCTATCATTCGAATTCCAGATCTCTTGAATTTTCGTCGGGGTTAACAAGGGAGAGGCGGTAGTTCTGGGAAATGAATCGCTTCGGAATTCTACTGGAACTCCTCCAAAGGGTCGCCATTTTTAGCTTACATCGTTGCGAACAAGGGTTCTTCTTTTCTCTTGCCAGAAGGACGAAATAATTTTCGGGTGTTTTCGTGCATTTTTGCAAGCTTTACTAATTTTAATGCAATTTGGCCTATCTTTGCACGAGATATTTTTTAAATTTATTTAGCGAGGAGTTTGTGGCGTTTTAATATGTTTAAATTAGAAAAAGTATGAGTGAAATAAGTATTTGTGAGACAGATAAATGGTACAATATTTTAGTATCTTTTTATTAGAAAAGATTTGCATTTGGGCTATCCTTACACGAGGTACTTTTTTAATTTATTCGGCGAGGAGTTTGTGGTGTTTTAGTATGTTTAAATTAGAAAAAGTATGGGTGAAATAAGTATTTGTGAGACAGATATATGATACGACGTTTTAGTATCTTTTTATCAGGAAATATTTGCATTGAATAAGCATTCGTGGAACAGATAAATGATACGATGCCTTAGTATCTTTTAATTGCAGTAAATGCTGAATTAACTAAAATATGTGCGGATTATTAATTGGTACAGCTAATAACAATTTCTTTTTTACTTTGAATATTTTATACATTTTTCTTTGCTCTTTGTTATCAGCAGAAAATATCAACACGTTTTTCCTACATTTAATTAATAAAACGTCAACGAATTAAACGAGTCCAGACTTCAAAAATGCAGTAAAAATTGAAACAAACTGAATAATTGCTACTCGACGTGTGAAAACATATATTTTCATTTTAACATTCAATTAAGCTAGTATTTTTTTACGAACAGTTGTTCGTTTAATTCGCTTAAAACAGTCAAAAGTGGAGTTACTCTCTTCTTTTTGCAAGGTTGCAAATTACCAATTTACCTTATTACCTTTAGACTCGCAATAAAACAAACTGAAATCAACTTATTATTAGCACGAATAGCTGCAAAAATTTCGAACCTTAATCCCTTGCGCTACGATTATTTCATTATCTACGTATGGTAGCGTTAATTAATCACTATTTTCATATCATTTTACGTACAAATTAATAAAATATTATGGGCTATTTTAATTTAATAACTTCGAATATTATGATACGAAGCTAAAATTAAATTTCATTGGCAGTGGTATCGAACTTCGTCGAATCTACAGCATAATTCGTAGTACGATTGTGACTCGTTATTGTAGTGCAAAGGGTTAAAAACTTCAACATTCGAAGCAGGAACGCTTCAACGGAGTATTAGTATTAAAAAGCGCAGTAACAGCTAATCCAATTATCGATAATATGTACAAAAATCGTACGTCAAAGGTTTAAATCCTCCCCAACGCAAACTCCACCCGTGTGCTTCCCAGAAAACCTCAACAAAAGCGTTCGGCCAAAAGGGCAAAATAATACCATTCGCGAATCTCAACAAACATCGTTTAACTAATTTCCTCTCGAGTCTCCCCCGTGCGCCTCGATGCAGTATTTAACTACAACTGCAAAACGGGGAAGGGAGGGTGTGGAGGGAAACATCAAAGTCGTAATTCAACGTCAACAGAAGAAGAAAAGCGGAGGGCGAACAATTGAGTGTAATGAGCACCGGCTGGAAAATATCATTAAGCGCGATGAAAGCGGAAAGGAAAACGCGTGGCGCGCATCAGCAAACGTCGACGACGACGACGACGACGAGGGTTCGACCGTGTACCAGAGCACGGTGGATTTTGGTAAAAGGGGGGGGGGGGATAGCGTAGATAACTGGAAACACAGCAGGTATATCGTCTCGGCTACGAGTGGTCCGTAATTGGGTCAGCTGCGATGTTACTTAAGCGAGCATGTACCGCCATTCGGTTACGATTGTCGTTGCTGTGTAGTCCCTGCGGATTGAACAGCGATTCCGACGCGCGTTACCATACGAACCCCCTCGAACACAGACACGTATTATAAAGCGGACAACGTGTACTCTGAAAACAGACGCTCGCCGTTCACTGGACATTTGTGCAAGCTAAGCGTTACTCGTTATTATCGCGTAACTTCTGCGCTTCAGGTTCAACGTTCACCCTCTTATGCTCGACACTGTTTATTCGCTGCATTTTGTACGTATTTTTCATGGAAAAATTGATGCGGTATCTGGCGTAATAAAGACGCGTTGGAGATTGCAAATGCGGATGCTGGAGAAAGTGAGATGATACATTTATTGTACACTGAAACCAGAATGTGACAATGTACAGACAAAAGTTAAGGAACAAAGTAATTATTTCCATATTTTTGTATTCTTTATCTTCTGAGGTATATCGATTAGAATTAAAAATAAGATAACTTACTGTTTATTGGCATATGTAATGTTACCTTTTCATGTTATTTTTTATTCTAAGTTATTAGTTCAAATGATGAAGAATATACAGAAAGCAAATGATTACATTGTTTCTTAACTTTTGTCAGTAAGTGCATGTATATGGATACATATATATATGGAATATATATGTGGAATAAAATAGATGTAAAAGATATAGAAGGCGAAAATTATGTACATGATTTTACAATATAAATATAATAATTGTATTGTTTAAATATTAGTACAATCTGAGCACATTGTCTGTTATATTTTATTATCATTATCAAATAAAATTTGCTCTTCTTTTAAATCTGTATAGTGGATATGTAGTCTCTATTTGTTTCTACTTTATATACATATATGTATACATATATATATATACATAACTAAGTTCTTCGTCGTATGAACCTGCAAGAACGAAAATATTCATTGCTTCGAAAAAAAGCCGATAAATTGGGACCGAAACAAGATTATTGTATACTAAAGAGTGACAACAAGTTTCATCAACGTTTTACATAACACAACAAATCACTAAAATCTCTTCGATTTTAACGTTTCACTTGAGTCTCCTTCTTCAAAGTCCACATTTAACGTCGCGTTAATATTTTACATACAGTGGCTCACGAAATTGATCGAACACTTCCATTCATTATACTACTTCTTCGATTCTAATCCAACTACTAGCTGTATATATAAAACTTTGCACACATGCTTGATGCTCAGTTAACCTTATTCAAGACTTAATTGTATATAAGAATGCTATGATACTGTTTTACCATTCGATTGATTTCGCGAGTTACTTTATTTAGAAAAGGGTGCGTTGACGAAAAGCGGCGCGTTTCTTTAGACGAACGTCGCGAATATTTCACGCCGAAGGGGAAACGCGTTTCACGCGTCAAGAGACACGAATCAGCGGAATAAAGAGATCGGTGTTGCTCCATGGTTGGAGCATCGAGGAAACCCCATCGATCGGAAAAGGCGGCTGAAGTCGCGAGAGAAAGAGGGTTGCTCTAATTGCCAAGTGGCCCGCGAATCGTCTTCGACGACACGCGACCCGCCCGGATATCGAAAGCGTTTCCTTGTTGCTTTATCGAGCAGAACTAATTGCCGGCGAAATACGATTCTTCTGTTCGTCGCCGCGGATGAATTCCACCCAACTTCCAACACGGCGATTGAATTTACAGTGGCTCGCGAAGCTATTCGTACGCTCTATTATAAGGAGTCTTGATTTTAATGAAAGTCTTTGTGCGCGTAGAGCATAAAAGTGCATATATGGAGCACATTTTTTGTCCACAGGAAATTTCTATAAGAAGGTGAAATCGAGTTTACGAAGATCTCAATGTTTTCCTTATTTCTTTAATGCAATTTTTCCTGAAACTTTTTTGCGACAGAATGATAGAGGACTAAGAGTTTTACTCTACTTCGTACTATTATGAAGTTGCATTTGAATTGTAAAGGCTAATTTCAACTGTTTCATACTATTAGAGAGCTTGCAGCTGATTTCATTTCCTTTAGGTATAACTTCGCACCAGTGCGAGATCCAGCAAAAATTTTCTTACCTAAAAGATGTGCAGCTTTTCGTGCCCTTTTACTTTACAGCGAGAAAAGTCGCAGAAATAGTTGAATTAAAAAAATGAAGAGGCGTTGAATTTTCGGAGCTCGATTTCATCCCCTGAAAATTTATTGTTGACGAAGAAAAAATTGTGCGATATGCAGCCCAGTAAGCTTTACATGCACGCAGACTTTTATTAAAATCGGACTTATAGATGAGGAAAATTTCCTTACGATATATAGCACGAACACCTTTGCGAGCCACTGTACGTAGAAAAGCGCCACGCGCATTCTTCTTCGCTTTGTACCGCTGTCGAAGCCTCGTAATCGTATTTATTGTTCCTTTGGCGACCGGGAAAAAGTTGTGAATATTAACAATTGGAAATTTCTGAATGGCTGGAGCGTGGTGGAAAAAAAAGCGCTGGGAACTACTAACGAAGCGAGGAGGAATCGAATCAAACAGAATGCACTCTACATACCAGAAAGCTTTCACGCCGGCAAAACTGATCTATTGTTTAACGATTCCCGCATGCGAGAGCTTTGTTCGCGATAGAATTTCCGATGTTCGCGCGCGTTACCTTCGCCTGCGCGTTGCATTATTATTCAGATCCCGCCGTATAATAAATGTTAGCCCACCTTTGCTGCAACGAGCTGTTAAGCAAAATACACCACGCTACCCCTATTGTATTCCCATGGATGAACGAACAATTTTACCCAACCGATACACCGTCCACGGCTGCACGTTCGCGTCGCTGTTTTTCCTTTCATTGACTGCAAATAATAAACACGGTGGCATCCGAAAACGAATGCGTCGCAGGTGGATGGAATTTAGATTGGATTTTCTTGGTTTTCGAGCTCGAGAATTTTGGGAAACTCTATAAACGTTGGGGTTTACAAGATTTGAGATTGTCTAGCTTTGGTATTTGTAAGCTTCGAAATTTCAAAGCTTTGGTATTTCCAAGCATTGGAATTTCCAAGCTTTGGAGTCTCCAAGCTTTGGAGTTTCCAAGCTTTGGTATGTTTAAGCTTTGGTATCTCAATGCCTTGGTATTTCCAAGCTTCGGAATTTCCAAGCTTTGAAATTTCCAAGCTTTGGAGTTTCCAAACTTTGGAATTTCCAAGCTTTGGAGTTTCCAATCTTTGGGGATTCTAAACTTTGGTATTTCCAAGCTTTGGGATTTCTAAGTCTTGGGATTTATAAGCGTTGGTATTTCAGAGCTTTGGTCTTTCAAAGCTTTGGAATTTCCAAGGTTTGGAATTTCCAAGCTTTGTAGTTTCCAATCTGTGGGGACTCTAAACTTTGGTATTTTCCAGCTTTGGGATTTCTAAGTCTTGGGATTTATAAGCGTTGGTATTTCAAAGCTTTGGAATTTCCAAGCTTTGGGGTTTCTGAATTTTGGTATTTTCAAGCTGTGGTACATATTTCTAAGCTTTTGGCATTTGCAAGCTTTAACCCTTTCGCTACCAGAGACGTATACATACGGCTTATAAAAATTGTACTAGCATTCATTTAAAGCCTACGTACATATATTTCCTCTAAAGTACAATGCTGTTTCTTTGTCAATTCCTGCAACAATACTCCACTATAACTAATTATTACAGAACATTCAAATACTTATATTTACACTATATTCGTATCAATTAACGGGGTTCTTCTTTATGTTTTCAGTTCCCAATTTTAAGCTTCCGCTATGAAAGGATTAATGAATTAATGTATATAGTGTATGTTGGGCTACATAAAATCGGCCATGTTCATATGCAACAATCTAATACCAAACATGTCTGAATTCCATCGCTACGAGTCGATTACGCCACTTACACCTCCCTTCGTGTCTCCACCATTTTTTCCCCGTCCCCTGAATTTTATTTTATTCGACGCGGCGCGCATTTCACGTCCGCGAGTCGTTGGTTAAACAACGGCTATAAAATATTTGAGGATCGACGCGATAGACCTGTAATTTCCGTCGAACGGAACACGGCCGTCATGGCTCTGATTAATCGGCTGATTTTTCAACCGGTGATGAATTGTATTTTCGAAGGTAGATCCGCCATTCCGCGGAATTAAACCCCGGAAGACCCGGTAACCTTGTTCCGGGGCAAAAAACTTTGTAGCACCGATATAAAACTCGTCCCCCACGAAACCGCCTAATGACCGTGTTCTTCGTTAGCGATAAATGGTAATGGAATCGGTCGATCCAGTGAAAGTTCCCATCCCTTTTCCCACCACTTTTTTTTTTTTACGAGTCTGCACTTTTTCAGTGACCGAAGGAATCCACCCCGAATGAAATTTCGCACTTTTATTCCGCCAATCGTGGTCGAAATTTTAGGGCAACGCGTTTAACGCGAACGTAGTTCTGGAGATACGAGATTAATACGAAATTAAGCATAGGATGCTTAGCTCGTTGATTATACATCGCTTCGCGTTAGTTGAAAGTTGCAAAGCACGTGTTCATCATGCTTTGATATATTGGTAGGTTGATAGATCGATAGATTGATAGATTGATATATTGGTAGATTGATAGATCAATCGATTCATAGATTGATATATTGATCGATTGATAGATTGATACTTTGATATATTGATAGATTGACATACTGATATATTGATATATTGATATTTTGATATATTGATATATTGATATATGGATACATTGACATATTAATATATTAATGTACTAATGTATTGAAATATTGATATATTGGTATATTGATGTATATTTGAGTAAAGTGAGAAATACCAACAAACGTTACTTTCTTTCGACATACTTCAATTCTACATCCGAAAGCTACCATGTTACAAATATACATTAATATGAAAACAATTAGGTATCTTCAACAGATTAGAGAGTAAACATTAAAATAAAAGTGGTAGCCCATATTTGGACAACTTCCTCTACGTCACGCGAGTCTAACTTCGAAAGGAATCTTAAATAGGTGGGTTGGAAGGACGGCTGCGTTTGTTGCACTCGAGGAGGAGAATGTTACGATTGATTTTATCGCTGACGCCCCTCGCGCAATTGAAATCTGTCGGTGCTTAGAGTTGTGTAACTCCCGAGACAGGAGTTGCCGTGGAAGATTCTCGCGGAATTCTCGTACGGGGGCTAGAAGAACCGTCAATATTCTCCTTCTGCAAGCATCCTCGCTCTTAAGTAACTGGCCTCTTAGTTCTCTGTACTTCGAGAGTTGCAAGTTCCTCGTTGATATTTAGACCCGCGTACATTTCGCCAAGTTACACGTTGAACGAACCATTTCGACGTTTAGTAGCTAGCGCGCCCTTCCACGTGCTTCCACGAACCGTCTACATATTCATATTTGGCGGAAATTACTCGCGAGCAAGTTTTAACAGACAGACAAATAATCCGCGACCTTACTCAAGGGGTTAATATGCGCAGCGATCCTAAACTTTTGGTAAATAGCGCGTATTGTGTGTTGCGAATATTTTTTACGGTACAATTGCTTAACCCTTTACCGTATATGACTACAAACAGTTGTTTCATCCACATAAATAATGTAGTTTTTCATATTTCTTTAAAGAGGCGTCTTAGGTAGTCCAAAATTTGTCGACGTATTGGAAAAATCGTAGGAAACAATGTGTTTAATAAATCTGCATTTATAACATAATATAGTATAATAGATAATACATAATACATAATACATAATACATAATACATAATACATAATACATAATACATAATATATAACATATAATATGTAATATATAAAATATTATATATAATATATAATACAATATAGTGTAATATATAATATATATATATATATTAATAGTCTGCATTCATAATTAAGTAAAAACACGGCATTATTCATGGGATAATCTAATGTGGTGGAATTAATTATTCAACACTTTAATGTTGTGCGTAATTCGAAACGGTGAAACAATCCCCTGGAATCCTATATAAATTCCACTTCCCAAATTTCCTCACTGAATTATGAATTAACCGACAAATCCACCGCCTAGTAATTCCAGTCTTCCTCGTCCAATATGTTCACTGGAAACGTAAAAATTCGTCGCACCCCTACAGTGCTCCTATCTTTGTAAAGCAAAGGGCTAAACGGTGGATTCGCAGTTCGCAAAGAGGAACTGTAAAGCTGGAGATGTGCAGTGGAAGACGTTGAGCCGTCGTTAACGGCCGTAAATCGTTCGTAATAAAGTCATCAAGCCGGCGATAAATCTTGTTAACCGTTATACGCCGCCGCGAAACCGACTGTTCCGCTCGTATTACGTCGTATCCAAACGAACCGGTTCCCCGGTGCGAATTAATCTCGCCGTCTAATTAATTATTCGGTTATCACGCGACGACTATCCCCGGGGAGAACAGGCCGGGCCCGTTGGAGTTCATCGTTCGTGTAACCGGCAGACGACGCGACGGCCAGGTATATACCACCTATCTTTCCCACTTCCGGTCGCCAGCCAGACGTTAAATATGCTGGCGAATAGCCGGTGATAAATGAAACGCGCTCTGCTCGTTCTACTGCTCCTTTTAATTCGACCGCGAAATCAACTCGATCCTTCCTCCTGCGAATCTCACCATTTATTTAAGATCCAATCGAAAATCCCCTTAGTCGAGGATAGCCGAGTTGGTATGTGGAGAGTTGGGATGTTTTACGTGGCTTTCTTTGTGGATTAACGAGGAATTCGGACGGTGCTGCGGAATTGAACGAATCGAGGAGATAGCAAGTGGAAAGTTTTAGGGCAAATTGGAAATGGGTGGTGGGGAAGTGGAAGAGGAATATTAATTATCGGCGCAGCTTTAGGTAGATTTGTATTTTTATCAGTAGAGTTAGACGATAATTGGGGTTATCGAGTGTTTAGGGAGGATAGTTAAATTGGCAAGAGTATTGCATGTGGAGGGTTCAAGGTTTGGAATTCTGAGCTGGCAAATTTCGAAGCTTCGGAAATTTTAAGCATCTGTATTTGTCAACTTTTGGAGTTGCAAGCTTTTGGAATTGGAAGCCTTTGAATCTGTTAGATATTGAAATTGTAAACTTCTGAATTTGCAAAGGATTGGATTTGTAAACGAATGAATTCCTAAGCTTTCGGATTTGCAAACATTCCAATTCCAAATAATCCGATAAAACCCAACTTTACCAGTTCCATATTTGCACTAATTATATACCGTAATGCAACTGTTAATCGCAGTCCAATATTGGACATATCGAATGTTTCAATAGAATCGTCTTTGAAAGCAAGCTGATCAACTTCGCCGTTTCTATGCTTTTCTCTCGTTTTATTATCCTAATCCTATCTCGCGAATAAATCACAAAGAACTACCTTATCATTTCTATGTTCATAATCATCAAGATGTCTAGCTTTCGATAAAAGGTTGAAGTTGCTTGAGAAGCGAATGGTCGAAGAAGGTCGAATCGAATTCGATGGGGCGAGGGACGATTTGGATGAGTTATCGCTGTAATATCATTACAAGCAACTGCGTACGAAATGGAAAACTGTTACGTTTCGCCAGCGATCGATAGGAGAATAAAGTCGGCGCGATGTCCGCTATAACGATTCGATTTTCAATAGCTGCATTGCTGTCATCTGTTCCGGGCGAATAACGGAACCCCGGAGCCGGTTCACTTGATTCTCTAACGGCTCGAATCGCTTCCACTTCATGATTTTTATTCCGTGAATGTAACAATAAAACCGTACGTGCGCCATCGATTCTACGGGATCGCTAGTAGCATGCGTGCGCTGCATTTGTTCTCGCGCGAAACGATCACAAGTATATTTAGATTTACTTGCTACACTTGCTGCCTAGAAACGATCGGCAAGTTTCAAAGAGAAACGATTATCGGTGATCTAATGATAATCCAAATATAAGTACAAGATATCTACAATCAAATACGTATTCTTTTATTTGGTAAAACCTAGTAGAAACAACTTACGCTAATAATACTTTGTTAATAGTTGGACGAGAAACGGGACGAATTTATGCTACAACCCAATACTTGCTATTTTATTTCGGTTACGTGTAAAAGAAAGATAATAACTTATTGGAATTAATCGAATATTTCGGAGAATTATTTGTTATCCTAATTCAAATAAAATGTGCCCGTCTCTGGATCCTGAGCATTATATAAGCGAACAATTACAACTATAGAAATGCAACTATTACTATTTGTTCACTTTGGTAACATAAAGGCAAACCGAGTAAAATTCTTTTTATTTTAATCTGCAAGTTAGGGAATAGTAATCCTTAGTCGATAAATCATTTTATCGTTGGTATAATATATAGCCAATATAAAAGAGCCAATATATTAATACGATTCCACATATGGATATACATATAACATACATTAATCAATAAAATTCAATTGTAATCAAATATAATATATATCAAATATGTTACTTAAAACCTGCTACGGAATTCTCATTTCCAAGGTTCGAGTGCTACTTATAAACGTTTCGATTCTTCATAATATCGAAGTACTTATAAGTATCTATTCGGAAGCTACAAGTACTCGTTCCACGTTTCAATGCTGACTTGTATAGAATGAATACGTTACGAGTACAATTATTGAAACATTATTACCCGTGGGTATATAACACAGATATTGAAATCGACTCGAATTCGTGACTAAATACTTATTGAACTCGATCCTATCTCTAATAAGCCCTACACTTTAACTAGCCCATATTTAGACCCTAGCCCATATTTGGACCGCTTCGTTTAATAATTTGGAAGTTTCAAGCCCTCTTAGCGGCGTGTTCAAGCGGGGTGACAGAGACCAGTTGGCCTTTTCCTTGGGAGCCCTCGGTTGCCCTCAGCCACCCTTCTTCACGCCACTCGGTCGCCGTTTGTTCGCCTTTCCGAAGTTCTTCCACTGCCGGTAATTTAATGGCTTATTTCACCCCGAACCGGCGCAATTAGTGGCAGCCCAGTGGCAATTAGAAGTCTAAGAAACACAGCTGCCTTGCCTAACGACGGATAAGTCTTGTGACCTAGCCTCTTCTCTTACGCCTCGGGGCTTGTAAAATCATCCCTGCTCTCTTCGTTAACCCTTTCACGCACAAATTGTGTGTCGGACAATTTTGCGTTGCTTTTTGAACCACTATTAGGTGCACCGATAAGAGATCCAGTTATTTTTGTTAAATTCGATTTCTACTTTAAAGAGAATCGAACTACCCGATCTTACTTTAAATGCAATTGCTGTTACTATAATTGCTTATGGATAATTGGAAATTTTTCAGATCAGATATAATATGAATTCCTATTTGGAAGAATAGAGGAATCGTTTGGTGAAAGGAATTCGTCGATGCATTTAAAGATAGTGGATTATTGTTAATGCTGTGGTCACCGTGCTGTTTTTTTTTTTTTTTTTAACAAATACGTAAAAGTTCTTACGCATATCAAATGTCTGCACATGGCAGTCAAAGTGTTAACCCTTTCCCTTAAGTTTTAATCCTTAAGCCTTAACTTTTTGCGGTAGCAATATTTTTACCGTAAGTTTCACATATCTCATAATTATCTTTGCATATATACAGGAAATTAGTTCCAGTGAATTATTACTTACAAAACTTATAAATCATACTTAAACGAACTCATTTCACTTACGTGGACTATTGGATTCCTATAAAAAACAATATTCCTCCCAGCTTGCGACAATAATGATAAATTTTGTATCCCGTATTTCGACCGCAGAGTTAAGGGTTAACCAATAAAATCACTCTAATAATCCAACTACAAGATCCTTAAAACGGATCGCTAAATCCACTTCCCGAATCAAGAACGATGCCACCCTTATTTTCATCGTCGTCGCAAAGAAATTCAACATAACAACCCCACCCCAAATTTCATCCCCCAAAACAGCGGCACGTAAAGATGGGGTGGCGCACACGGGGGGGCAGATAGAACGTACATTTCCATTTTATCTCGAGCACGAAGCTGCCGTAGGGCTTTTGTTTCTTGTCACCGGGCTAAAACAGGGCCGTGTCACTTGGCCGGAGCACCCGGAGCTTCTCTTTCACCCCAACGTATATTCCACGTCTCGCTGGAATCCTCCTCGACCTTCCCACAATCCTCCGCTACTTACGCTTGTTTCACTGGCTAACGACGGTCGCGGCGACATCACAGTTACTTTCGACCGACATTTAAGTCGCAAGAAAACCACCCATGCCACGTCTCCGCGTAGCAGAGAAGCACGTAGGAACGTCTGGTCGACTTTGTCCCGCTTTACTACTCCTCGTCCCGCTTTATCTCGCCGTCCAACGGCAAAATGGAAGCCACGTTTTGGCAGTTATGCCGGTTAAGGTCGCCTCGGTCCCGCCGGGATATTGCTTCCAACTTTTTCTCGCTTGTTCTTGTCTCGTGCCAGCACGCGATCGACCACCGAGAGGCAAGTCGAGGGGAACGAGGACACGCGATATCTGCCGCTTCGTAATTTTGATACGCCCTGGGTTCTCCTTTTGGCCTTTTTTTACTCTCTCTCTCTCTCTCTCTCTCTCTCTCTCTCTCGTTCTCTTCTGGTAATAAGGAGAGAAACGAATACCGGCGGAGGAAAATGAGGACATTTCTGGAGTCTTTTTCTTTGTAGCTTCGGTGAGTGGAAAGTTTTTTTTTTTTTGTTCCCTCGAACTCCCAAAGTGGAAGCACTCCGATCTTTTTCTGTGCGCTTTCGACGTTCCAGTTGTTGCGATCTTATAAGGACGAATTTTTTTTTTTTTTTGGAGAAGGAACTCTTTCAATTTCGAGTTTGGGTGGAGAGAAAGATTCGAAAAGACAAAAGGGAAATCGGGTGGTTTTAGGAATGAATATTTGATAGAGATCAAAGTTTCTATCTCCAAATTTGCATGCTAGTTTGATGAATTGGAAGTCATTTAATGACTATAATAATAGGAATAGTTTCCCAGCTACACCATGACTAGTAATTAACGGATAATTGTTGTCACTGATTGGTTATATCAAATATTAATGCATAGGAGTAAATAACATGTTCGTTTAGTTGTCGAAAATTATCGAGTGCAACCCAGCTTTCTTTTAAAATTTGTGTTACAATATAAATGAATTGATCGCGAGAAATTATTGCTTCTTTTCAAAAATGGATGGAGGGAAATAAACCATATCGAATATATAAATAATATATGTTAAATATATTACTGACTTATACTAGATTTATAATAGATATTTAATACTAGATTTATTCTAGATTTATAATAGATAATTTATACTAGATTTATACTAAATTTATAATACACAATTTATACACAATTTACAATAGATTTATAATAAATAATTTATACTACAAAATTCCACGAGCTAATCTTTCACAGTGTAGATGAACTTATTTGCTTATCATGTTCCTAACGAAAAAGATGCAGCAGAAAATGGTCCCAAGAATACACACCTTCTTTTTGGCAAATAATAATTCTATTCGCAAAATACTTTCATCAAGCCACTTATCCATCGTTGGCCGTCAAAATTGCCGCAAGATTCGCAAATCTTTTCGATGGATAATAATTCTGTCTTCGGAATACACTCCTTAACCACTTATCCGTCATTCGACGTCGAAATTTATGGCAGATCGTTGGATTTCCCAGTGGCGGTCATCGATCTCGTTATCTCGTCGCCGATTGTGTACCGGAACAAAAGTTCTTTCATAAATGTTTCATTATCCGCCACTCGAGCGTAGAGAAAGCGAGTCCAGGGTTGCCGATAATCTCGACACGATCCATCATCTCGATATCCCCGACACCCCATAATGCCTCGGTACTATCTCATTAATTATTTTTCAAACCACCCGGCAGCAGCTTCTACGTTTCACCCGAAACCGCGACGCATTGCCACACCTCGCGCTTCACGTTCGACGTTTTAATTGGTTTCACCCCGGGACGAATGTTAATTGCGAGCCGAGTGGCCACGGCTACAAAGGTTCCGCGTTTCAAACCGGGGAATATAGTTAACTTTGCGGCAACGCGATCCGATTAGTAGCATTCCGATCCTTTTTATCCGTGGAATTCGTGGTGCCGAACTGGCTGCTAATCGAAGAATTTAGAGATAGATGTTAACACACTTTGACGTACGAATTTTTTTAGACACTATATCGTGTAACTTTAGTCAGTTGTTATTGTTATATTTAATACTGTGTCGAATATAAGGTATTGAAACGTTAGAATTAATTTGGACTCGATAATCCACTATCTTGCAGATTGAAACAGAAATTGAAATTGAAGGTAAACTTCATCGTAGATACAGTGTGCCTTTATTCCGTTTAAGTTATAATATTCATCACTTTTTTTGAAAGTAGTGTAAATCCAATTGTAGAAAAAGATGAGTTAATGCCTAATGTTTTAATCAATCCCTCATAGTTACGATCTAATCAAATCTTTAGAATATATTTACTAGATTTAATTAATCTCTCACAGCTATAATCCAATTGAAGCTTTTGAATGTAATTACTAGGTTTAATCATTCCCTTATGGTTATGATCTAATCAAATCATTAGAACATATTTGTTAGATTTAATTCATCTCTCTGATTGAGAATATATTTATTAAATTTAATTAATCCCCCGTAGTTATAATCGAATCAAATTTTCCAAGTGTTTACCGTCGTCCCTTTTCTTTTCAAGATGTTCTCCAGAGTGGCTGGAAAATTTTCATAGAACATTTGCCCCGAACCGACACTCGACGAAACATTCGATTCGAGGGAAATAAACGGGGTTCCCCTGTTCGTAGTCGTGAAAACTTTCCACGACTCGTGTCTTTCGCCGTGGAATATCGAAATGGTATTTTTAAGTCCCGACAGCATCGACGAAACGAATGCGACTGACAATAAACGTCGATTCATTGATTGAGGGAAGCACGTCGATGGAAATATCGTATCCCGGGACTTCGACAACGATGAATTTCAAACTTCTGTCTGGTTTGAAAAGCGTCTGACAATGGACGTTTCTTCCTACACATCGAACGATACGATTTAACCGCGGAAATAATTCACGGGTATAAAACGGGACACGTTTGCGTGTACCACGATCAATAATCGCGGTAATTTTCATTAATATCTCCGCATTGACAAGTACCCCGCTTAACGTTATTGCTCCCGGCCAATGGAAAGTATTAATTACAAATTATTAGCAACGCCGACATCCGCCACCGGAACAATTAATTAATTTGTCTCCTTGTTATACGAGCAATAAAATTCGCGTCGCTATCAAAAGCCGTGGCTGCATTCGTGTGATGGTTAAAAGGGTGGCGTAGTTCGCAACAACACACAGGGAAACGCGAATTCATCGGGTAGTTGCAAATATTCGGCTACATTAATTCGCATATTCGGCTCGTAAACAACAAAGCCGATTAGATTATCAATCACACCGCTGACAGTGTTTCTGCGTTCCACTCACGTGTTGTACGTGTTGCGTTCCAATTGCATTCGGATCTGCAACTCCATCCCCCCCAAAGCAAACTTGTAGATTAACCCCTTACACGTATCCGAGTGGCGCGCTTTCAAAGGTTCGACTCTTTAATGATTATTGCCGGCGATGCTGGCGGAATTATTACGAATTATTACGACTTATTAGGATTAGGGTAGCTGTACCAATTATCGTCACTTTAAGCTCATCGCGCGACCACATTATTCTATTAATTATTTTAGTAGTTGTATAACATGAAAATAGTTCCAATTTGGAGCATAACATTAGTTAACATCTCTTTCAGTTACGAAGTGTTTCTTATGTACCGAATATAATGTATTAATTCTCATCTTCACCTAGAATTAAACAACAGTTCCCCTAATAATAATAAAATAACCAATATCTGAACTATTTCAGACTTTCGATTTCATCTTAATAATTCAAGGAATCTCTTGCGAAAATCCTTCCAAGTTTAAAAAAAAAGAATCAAAGTATCCGATTTTGATATTCCGCTGAAATTAATTTATAGCTTCTCTGATAATGAAAATCCGTCAATATCTGAAATCTCCAAACTTCAAATTAATAATGCTTGAATTCGAGGAAACTCTTGCAACAATCCTTCAAAATTTAAACCTTAAAAATCAAACTATCCCCACCTTCATCGTTCCCAGAATGAATCTACAGCAGAAATGTACCAATATCTATTACATTTCAATACTCCAAATTCGCTCTCCTCGCAAAGAATTAAACTACAATAATTTCTCCAACAGTATAACCGAATCGATATCTGCAATCTCCCAATTTTAAATGCCTCGATAACTCTCGAATTCAAGTAGCCCCTTAAGACGTTCGATCGCGACCTGAAGAGGAAAACGCAAACCTTATTCTTCTCTTCCCAAGCGAAGCTAAACATTTCAAAATGGGGAACGCAATGGGAAGCTTAAATCGAGAGACGGTCGCGTTGAAATTGATTACCGCAAACAGGTAACAGTGATTCGAGATCAAGAAGCAATGGAATTCCAACTTCGGGGGATCTATTTGCTAAAGGTGAATGGCGGGTTCCTTTGACGCTGTTGAAGCGGTGAAAGATCGTAAGATAGTGAAGGATGGGGAGTAGGCACCCTTATCAAGGAGAAACGCGGAGCAAATATTTGCAGCGGTGCAACGCACGCTGCGAAACGTGATCGCCCCGAACCGCTCCGCCTCGTGGCCTAACTCGATTAATTGGGACGTGTTTGCGCTACTTATTTATATGTTTAAATCCATTCGACATCCGGCCGCGTCTGTTTGGGTCCCGTCGATTGAACGTCGCGTTAGAACGTTTGCCTAGGCGACGTCGCTAATGGATCGTGTACCGCAGCAAGTTTTAAACGCGGATAATCGATGCTACCTGATTAAAAGTTGGGCAGATACATTCGAGCTCGTTTCCTCGGCAACTCCTCGAATATTTTGTGCACGTTGCGAGGTATAAGATAATAATTAAGGGTTGCTTTAAGTGTGCAACTGTTTTACTGTGGTTAGAAAAATTTGGGATAATTTTGGATGGCAACTCGAGTATGTTTGATTTATTGGATATGTATCAGAGATTTGTTATGTGCTACTGGATGAATATACATATATGTAATCTTGGATAAATCTAATGAAAGGTTCGTTTAGATGTTTTGAAGTATGCGTAAATATAAATGAAGCAAGAGATTTCATTTTAGTGGAATGCAACATTCAAAGATCACGTTAATCCTTTCGTTACGAATGACGTGTATATACGCCCTCGCTAATTAGGCCATCATTTGTTAAAAACGTACACATGTATTTTTTTCATGATTTAGTACCATTTCTATTAATATTCATATCTATTACACTATAATTATTGGCACGTAAATATATATGTTCATATTGCTTTGGTATTAATAAAAGTTGCCCTAATCTATACATTGAGAATGCTTTTCATTTTTTAGTTCCGTAGCGAAAGGGTTAATATAAAGAAACGAATGGGTTATATACACTTGAACGTGATAGAAAGGTAAATCTTGTGTCCTGAATTTTTATACCGTGTCCCAAAGTTTCCTCGTTTAATTGAGAGCCAAGAAATACTAAAAATCTCTAAGTTTCTATGTAATCTTCCCTCTGAAACCGACATACATCCTTCAATATAATCTGCAGTACGAGTACTAAAAATCACCGAAGCCAAATTAGAAAAGCTACAATATTTCAACTCTTTTCTTCCGATAACGAAAGAGTGGTTTTTACTATCGAACCATTCGAAATTTTCCTGGAAGAAAATTGTCTCCAAATGAACGACGGAAGTAAAACAGCGAAACGCGACAATTTTGAAAGTTCTAAATCGAAGCAACCGTGTCCCAGCGTTGACGTATTATTTCGTCGAATTTCGTAATCTTTCGATAAAACTTCCAGCGAGTTAGCTCCGGGGCCGTGTCTCGAGTAAAAACTCGATACGTGCTTTTCTCGTTCGGTGAAAAAGTCCGCTGGCTTCGGTTATGGTCCTTGACAAACAGGATTTCAGGTCCGCGCGCCATCGACAAATCGGATTCTACTTCTCGCGTTGTGCAGTCGCCGGAAGAGAAACATGTACACACGGCGAAACGCTGAAATAGTCTCGGTCCACCAAGTGTGAAGTTTATGGTTTACAGATAACGGGGGTTAAGTGCACCCTCTCTATCGTCTCTGTACCGCGTTGCGCCGCCTCTGGTTCGTCCTTCCCTTTCGCCGTTCTGATTTTATAACCTTCCATTTCCTTTTATTCCTTCCGTTCTATTGATTCCCTTCTCCCTTCTCCCGTGGCCCTTCTTCTTCGCCTTCCATTCTGCTCGATGGTCCTCGCGGTCATAAGCGTTCGCGCGTTTATATTTCCCTTGTGTTTCTCCTTTTTTCTCGCCTTCTCCGAGATACATTCGCTCGTCGATCGATGGATTCCAGTTTGCTAACGAAATGCATGGGAATGTATGCGTTCCAAGATAGACGGATAGAAGTGTTTGGTTTCGTAGTAGAAACTCGGAGAGTAGAGACATTCTTTTTATTCGAACTGAGTTTCAGTTGTACGGTTTGCGAATTATAGCAATAAAGTAAAAAATAGCCGAATATTCGGAGATTAATTTTCACCCTGTTCCGCACGAAACAGAATTACATAAAGTACCGAAACGTGACCATCATTACGTTTTAAAACAGCGAACCATGTCAAATTCGGAATTTATGAAACCATAAGATTTATGCATTTATTGACCATCCATCACAATAGATGGAAAAAAGGGCACAATTCGCTGCCTGCGTCGCACGTGCAATGCAGGCACGGGTTTCCCTAATTTCACCGCGACCCTTGGCAGGGGGTCCAAGAAGTTGCAGGTCGGTAAGGCACAAGACGTTTCGAAGTAAAAAATACCCCACCACCTATGACGACAACCCGTTAGACTAGGGGACCAATCCAGTGATTGTACATTAACAAATATCGCTGATTGGTCTCCCAGTCAAAGCCACCAGAAAGAGGACCATCCCTCCAAGATTTCCTCGCCGAATCCATGGCTGGAAAAGTCAGTTAACAGGCAAAATTCAGAGGAGAAACATTATCCTCTCCTCACTTACACGAAACCGGAAAACATTATCCTCCCGCAAGAAGTGTAAACACCTCCGACAGTCCATAGTGACACACAACACCAAACAGTATTTATTAAACATTTAAATTATCACCACAAAGTCATAATCAATCCACCCTTATACTCCCTATCTCCTGAAAGGGTCGTAGGGACATACGCGGACAACGGTGTCGATAAAAATCGAGGCGGGGATTTACGACCCCCGCCATACTCGGCTCTCCAAGCATCCGTATGTATCATCGCGGGCGCGTATTACGTACGAAACACACCCTTTAATGTGAACTAACGCAAGAGAAACAAAATTGCTCAATACATATCTACACGTGCCCTACATATCCTCAAAGTATCAGAATTTTTGGAATTTCCGGGTTCGGTATCATTCCTTGTCAGCCCACCCTTAGCTCGACGTTTTCTTTATCATCCCCTTTGCTATCGTCAAGCGTATTGACCCGCCTTGAATGCCTCTCTCGTCAATGATTACATTGATTAGCCGCGCTGGCAACGTGGAAGATAAACCGTGTCGTGGATGCGTCACGCACAATAGCGTTCGGAATCCCTTCTATTAAGTCATTCAACGTTTACGTGACTGTTAGGTTGGGAATGGGAGCGTCGCGACGTCAATGCACACCGTATCTCCACGCTTGTTACAGGGACGACACGTAATCTCGCCGATATAGCTCGCGCACGATCGAACGCGATTGAATGGACCCCGGAAGGTTTCGAGGTCGCCGCGTTTCTCAAGTCTCCAGGATTTCCTCGGACCAATTTCTCACGAAATCATGGGGACGGCATGGTATGGCACCGGGCAACGCGAAACTTTCGGATTGGGAGGGTTAGCTGAGATTAGGGGGTGGTTATTCGGCATAAATTGAACACGTTGGGACACACAACTGGACTCCTAGGTATTTTCACAGGTATTTGCGAACATTCCGATCTCTCGAATTGATTTCGATGCCGGAGGAAAAAATAGACGCGAGGCTGGAGGACGATATTTAGGGAGATTAAATAGTGCAAATTGTGCCAATTACTGTCACTGCCCCTATAATCGTAATATAGCAAAGTAATGTACAGAGGATCGTAAGTAAACAAATTTTCATACTAAATTTCGACTTCGGTTTACGTAACAACGCATAGACATTGCATATTTGTTTAGACTTAATATGTAAAACGAAATATTAAGAGGTAAATGTGCTGTTAAACGTTGAAAAGTGATCAGTGTAATTATAAAGTATGGGACGTGTCATAATTCAGTAAAGGCGATACGTTTACTATACATCCTATAGCTGTTACACAAAGTGACGTGCTAATACACGTAAAACGTGTTTCTATTTAAATGAGAAGCTTTCAAGTGACGGTAATAGGGATATTGGACTTTGTTGTACATTTTCAATTACGTAGTAATTAATGCATTATATTTAACGTGCGAAAAAATGTTCATAGATAAAAGAAATGTTGAACAATGTTATGCTACAAATTGGAACGATTTTTAGGTTAAATAGTTTCTAAAATAGTTATATAAAGTTACGCACGAACCTTAAAGTGGCAGTATGCGATACATCTACCCTATTAGATATTAGGATTGAGAGAAAATTAAATTACTTGCGACACATTTTTCAGTTCCGGTACTAATTTTTTGCTGCCTCTGGGCTTTAAGGTAATCTGGAAAAATTTCAAGACACTTTGTTAGTAGAGTTTATAATTTTATGTACAAGTCCTACTTAAGTGAAACTATTACATATGTTATAAAAACATAAGAGATACGTGTTTTATATATCGGCCTGTTTTCATATTTAGGGGCTAAAATTACCCTTCGACGCTGATAATATCAAATACAAAGAATGGTTTGATGTTTGCTCAAAGATCATTATCTAACTTGGTATAAATTTAATTTGCACCTTATCTTGGTGGATGAGTAATACCCTTGTCGTTAAATTGTGTTTAAATGTGCATTTAAACTACTCCAATAGTTTAAATGTACATTTAAAGGACTTCGTAAATATTTCCATAAAATCTTCAAGAAACCTTAAATACTAATGATTGTACAATAACAGAATAGTGGTTCTACGACCTTCTTGGAGGTTAAATAATCCCTGACTCGTTAACTGTATTTGTCTTACTAGAGGCTGAACAACGTCAAGTAAAGACTATTCCTTGAAAAGTGGCTTCCAAATAAACATTTTCCATATTCCTTTATTAAAATCCGCCGCAGCGAACTGCTTAATAGGCTTCCAACAAACGAATAGCCGAGAAATAATCAGAAGCAAGACGCGTTACACGCGATCAAAAGGTTTACACGGGAAAAAAGAAATGCCCGGCTCGACGGAACGATTCAGAGTTTCGAGCATCGACTGGCACACGCGATCGCGGAGAACTCTTTGCAGCGCGGCGATAATAAAACCGTCACAATGCGCCCACTATTTCCACTAGCTCGCAAGGGGGTGTAAAAAAACGTAGCAAGGAAAGATCTCGCAGAGAAGGGAGAGAAAGAGAGAGAGAGAGAGAGAGAAGAGGAGAAAAAGTCTGCGCCTTTAACAACACGCGGATCAACCACTCGAAACACAAAACACGTTTCTTCGTCGGCCTCTCGACCGCCTCAAAGCAAATGAAAGGAAACCAATAAATCGGCCGAACCGGTCCGCGCCGGATTAAATAAACTCCCCCCCCCCCCCCCTCCCATTTTCCACTGTCGACTAACTTTTAACTTGAACCCTCTTGGGGAGAGTTCTTACCGCGACTGGGCTTATTTAATGCCGGCACGCGACTTTCGCCAACGACTGTTTTCTATGTTTAGAAACGTTGCGATAAGGCTGCTGTTTTCTTTTTATAGAGTTTAATTAAATTCCGGCGGCGAGGAGAATTGTGGGTGTTTGATTTACGGTGGCGTGCGAAGCTATTCGGCCACAATTGATGCGAAAAGTTAATAGTATTGGGAATGGGAATAGTTTTAGAAATTAGGGGGTTGGAAAAAGGCAGTTTCTTTTAGGCACTTTTGTTGCGAAAATTAGGACAATATTAGGGAAATACTGTTTAAGATACACTTTGATTGGCTAAGATATTGTTGGATTCTCAATTGATTATTTTACCGTAAATATGTACAGTTGATTATCAGATATCACTTAACGCAATGTCCCTTCACAAATACCCTCAGTCATCCTATGCATTATCCTACGATTCTTAGACCCATAGACTCTTACCTATTTCCACGCTATCTCTTCAACGGCTCCCTTACATATACTCCAACCCTATATATATATTTCCGCAGCAGTCCACAAAACTAGACTAGTTAGCAACTACGTTAAGTGAAAACCGTCTCGACGACACTCTGTCCAGCGATCAACGAAACCATTGTAAAAGTCTCGAATAAACTTCTAGGGCGACTAATAGTTGTACTCGATTTCCTTACCAGGAATCCAACAATATTTTAGAAGTATGTTTAGTATCGTTTACAAGTATTGGGACATTTGTTGGTTGCGTATAAAAGATACGCATTTTTTTAGGTAATTTCGTTAGGAAAATTAGGACAATATTAGGAAAATACTGTTTAAGATACACTTTGATTGGCTAAGATATTTTAGAAGTATGTTCACTATTGTTTATAAGTATTGGGACACTTGTTAATTGCGTATAAAAAATGGTAGTTGATTCACATTTTGTAACTTTAACTAGTTTTATAGTATTATAATATAATTTATTAAGGAACGCAGGTAGTTGATATTCAGTCTGTAATTAATTATATTATATGTGTATTAACGTATGTGTATATTAATCTGTATCTATAAGCATTGATTGAATTTGATTTACTGAAACGTAGGTTTTATTTGTTTCGGACGAAGCTTACATTTCGGTGTAATTTTGAAAGTCTCTCAAACAAAATATAAAGTACATTATGTTCAACACAAAACCAGACTTTATGTTTAGATAAGGAGCAAGCAAAAATTGTTAGACATTGCTTAGAAAATTCCATTACTATCATTTACTGTAACAAAATAGAAATCAAATGAAATTAAGTAGTAAGTTAAGTAAACCGAAATTTGATTAAGCCTGAACAAAATTACTTGCACGAATTTATTTTATGGTCGAGATATTTCGTGACAGTCGTAGAATTATTAAAGGACAAAAATGTTGCATGCAAAATTGTTCAACGAAATAATAATTGTACGTATATTCTCTTTTATCGTTACGAATTTTCCAAACGTTGCTTTTGGTTACTTTCCTATCGTCGCGTTTAATCGAAAAGTTTTTGTCAAGGGTGGCAAGCACTTTGCACCCCACTGTAGCTGCGTAATCATAGAGAAATCTTGTCGTTTGGGTGGAACGTGAAAAGAAAACTACCACCCAATAAAGGGAAATACAGCTGGTCAATATGAACGCGGTACATCGTTGTATTCCGTAATCCGGCAATCTTTCTCGAGCTCAATAGCCATCCCTTTGCCCCGTTTCGCTTTTATCCCCTCAATCTACCCATAAGTCGACGAAACGGTAGAATAAACAGCTCTCCCATGTCCCATGAAGAATTACCCTTCGCTTCGTTTCTAAACAAATCCTATGGATTCCTTTTTGTCCTGCGTTCCTATCGATCTTTCCAAACTTAATCGAATTGCATCTAATCTAGTTCGAATTTAATGAAAGCAGCTAGTTTGGAACAAATATCTTTGATCGATGAAATAATATGTTAACTAAATTAAAAAAGAATTAATGGAATATTGGGATGAAGAAAAAATTAGTGCATAATTCGTTTCCTACAGAAGTAATTTTGTTACACTTTGCTAAATAATTTGATAGTAATTATTATTTCACATCAATATTTAATATTTTTACCAATATTAGATTTTTACCAATAGTTAATAGCTTGATATTTAATACTTTTTGGTGACAGTACATTATAATACGAACTTTGTACGGATTTCCAATACAATTATTTTCCATTGCATATTACAGTAAAACTCGTACTTAGCACTTCGTTAATTACGAACGATGATAAGTAGAAACGCGTCTGAATCGCAATTTATTCGTTCTTATCTCCATTCGCTAAAGCCGGTCTTTTAAATTTTTCCCAAGGGTGGTCGAAGATCTCTTGAGTTATACTACTTAAAAAGAAGTAACACTGGTATCCCTGTTGAGTTTAAAACAAGCGGAATGAATTTCAAGAAGTGACGCAGTTAACATAATTTATTCCGTAACAGAAAGAGAAGAACGCGTCCCAGAAGAACGTTGTTTTCCATAAAGCGTTTCGCAAGAAGTTATCGTGCGCTGTAATCATTCTTAAATAAGGTAATTAGTCGAAGCTACGAGCGGGTTGAATCGCCGTTTATATTCGCGGACGAATTAAAGGAAAGTTAAATAAGTATTCAACGTTTACGAATATGTCTCTGCTCTGTTGAACGTTTCGAATTTATTAAACGCGTAATGGCATTTCGCCGCGGATAATGCTTTGAGTAAATGAAATTGGCAATTAAGAAAAGCTCTCGGTATCAATTTTCCCGGCAATTTCAATGCGCCTCCACAGCAAATTACTTTCTCTCCCCTTTCCCTTCTATTAAAAGGACTTTTATTGTTTTATCCTACTTTCGTCTGCCATTCGAATCCGCGGCCACTTTAAACTGAACAGTTTTGAGGAGATTCAGACAAGATCAGACATTTCTTCGTTCAGAAGTCTTGGAACGGTTCCCGTGCTTGCTTTGAATTTGGAAACAATTGGGTGAAATGGAATCACTTAGCGTTGAAAGATGTGAAATAAATTGTACAGGTTTAATAGGTACTTCATTAACCCTTTGATTGCAAAATAAACCCAATAGATTTTGTGTAACGTAGCATACATTAACTTCCTAAATTTGTATTGTACTTATAACAATATCTAGAGGCTCGTTTTAATAGCAACGTAACATTTATCATTTTAAACTTCGAGTTAATTAATATAAATCAGAAGTGATTACTTTGAACGCGTAAATTATTTACGTACTTTTGGTTATATGTTAAGTGAATATTGGGTCGCAATCAAAGGGTTAATTACCACTCTATAACACGAATTTTATTTAGTTCTATAATGAAAGAAATTATAATTGGTTGCATTAATAAATAAATAAATTTCTCAGTTCGATTCGAAAGCTAGTAGAATATAATAAACAAACAAGATAAAATTGCAACAAATTTAAGCGTATTTATTATATTGGATTAATAATACACAATATATTCTAACTGAAACCCTACTAAAAATAGTTTGCCATTGCGTCTCGGTATTCTCGTACAAGAATATTTAATGAAATTTTTAGCCAAGAAAATCTCCAACTAGATTCCCTTTTCATCGCAATAAATTACAGATTGCCAGCCACCCGCAACATTTGTACCGCGCAACGAGAACAAACGCGGAAACAAAGAAAAGTTACAAAAATCGCGGGCGAGGAAAATAGCCAATGTATCGCGAAGGAATTCAGGACAACGGGAAGAGGATCGGATGGTGTTCTCGAGCGTTGAAAAATTTGTGGCTTCTTCAAATAACGTGTTCAATTAATTGTTCCGCCGATTGAACGCCACCCAGTGCAGGCAGCCTTCCTTCGCTTGTAAACGGCCAGTAGTCGGTCGAAAGCGAGGCGAAATCCCTGGCAAGCCCGAAGCCCGGGGTGTCGGTCGATAAATCAAGGGCCCGGATAAATCAAATCGGCGGAAGGGAGGAGAAAACGGTGCGGGGTTGGCTCTGCGCTCGCGGCCGCATTTTTATACGTCGCCGGCCGGCCGAATAAAATTCAATCAGGCCTGGTTTCGGCGGTGGTGCAGATTTTATAATGCCCCGTCGCGGATCCTGCCACGGTTCGCGCGTTTCACCGATATCCGGTTCGTTTCGAGCGATTTACTACAACGGATCACGGTTCACGCGAATTTTAAAAACGATTTATTCCTTTTTTTTTCTCTCTTTCTTTCTTTTTTTCGGGAGCCACGGTTACTTCGCTAACGATTTGTGTTGGTAATTGGAGGAGGGTTAAAGTTGAAGAGGATGGACAATTTCGAAGGGATTGTGATCGGGAAAGGCTACGTTTTTGTTGGCAATTGGAAGCATGGTTAAAGTTGAAGAGGATGATTATTTTAAACGTGTTTGCATTTGAGGATGATGCGGATACGAAGATGATGGCGACGGGTTAAGGAAAGGGGAATATTATGGGAGTATATAGGCAAGGATGATATTTGGCCAAAGCTGACACGCAATGATGGTAGCAAAGCAAAGGTGATGTTAAAGCAGAAGGGATAGCAAAGCAAAGGCAACGCCAAAGCAATAGCGATGGCAAAGCAGAAGCGTTACTAAGGCAAGGATAACACGAACGCAAGAGCGATATCAATGCCAGGTTGGTAACAAGGATGGAATGATAACAATGGGATGGATATAGCAGTGCAATGCTAATTCAAATGCAATAGCAATACCAACGCAGTGGTGAGTGCAACGCAATGCTGATTCGAACGCAGTGGTGAGTGCAACGCAATGCTGATCCCAACGCAGTAGTAACACCAGTGCAATAGGGATCCCAAATGCAATGGTGATTCCAACGCAACAACACCAACGCATTGGTGATACTAACGCAAATTGTGATTTCAATGCAATGACGATACCAACGCAATGACAATACCAATGCAATGGTGATTCAAATCCAGTGGTAATAGCAAAGCAACGGTGATACCAACGCAGTAGCGATAGTAAAGCAATGGTCATACCAACGCAGTGGCGATTCCAACGCAATGATAATATCAATGCAGTGGTCACCAACGAAATTGTAATTTCAATGCAACAGTGATTCCAACGCAATGGCGATTTCAAGACAATGACAATATCAACGCAGTGGTGATAACAAAGCAATGGTCGTACCAACGCAGTGGTGATCCCAACGTAATGATGATAACAATGCAATGATAATACCAACGCAATAATTATACAAATATAATAGTGTAGACCGGAACTCGGGGAGGCGAGGAAGATACAATTAATTCGTTTAACGTTGCTTTATTCTTTCGACGAGCGATAGACGCAGACAGACCTTTCGTTGGCCGGCGTACCATTTTATATTTTTCAATATCCGAATGGTGGGGAAGAGTCCCGATGGAGAGAGCTAAGGGGTATGTTACCCCTAGAATTTCCTACTTCCCCGTCAACGGTCATTCGGTCTTTCCCGTTACCTACCCGGAACTCAGCAGCCAGCAATAAAAACCAAGGATCGCCTCGACTTTGAAATCACATGCGGAAATAGCGAAATTACAACTATCCCAAATCTTGGGTTCACGTGCTGACCAGCTGAAAAATTAACAAGTACTGGTTCCTTAGGCTTTATTGTTGCTATGGCAGGCTCTCACCCTCTAACACTCGCTACGCGACCATATAATTAAGCCTACGGGTCTACAATAGTGATACCAATGCAATAATAATATGAACACAGTGGTGATGTTAGTACAATAAAGATACCAGCACAGTAATAATATCAACGCAATGGTAATGTCAATGCAATGGTGATCCCATCGCAGTGGTGATAGTAGAGCAATGGTAATTTAAACGCAGTGGTGATAACAAATCAACGGTGTTCCCAACGCAGTAGTGGAAGCAAAGCAATGGTCGTACCAACGCAGTGGTGATCCCAACGTAATGATGATAACAATGCAATGATAATACCAACGCAATAATTATACAAATATAATAGTGATACCAATGCAATAATAATATGAACACAGTGGTGATGTCAGTACAATAAAGATACCAGCACAGTAATAATATCAACGCAATGGTAATGTCAATGCAATTGTGACGCCAACGCAGTGGTGATAGTAGAGCAATGGTAATTTAAACGCAGTGGTGATAACAAAGCAACGGTGTTCCCAACGCAGTAGTGAAAGCAAAGCAATGGTCGTACCAACGCACTGGTGATCCCAACACAATGATGATATCAATGCAATGATAATACCAACGCAATAATTATACAAATATAATAGTGATATCAATACAATAATAATATGAACACAGTGGTGATATCAGTACAATAAAGATACCAGCACAGTAATAATATCAACGCAATGGTGATGTCAATGCAATGGTGACGCCAACGCAATGGTGATAAAAGAGCAATGGTAATTTAAACGCAGTGGTGATAACAAATCAACAGTGTTCCCAACGCAGTAGTGGAAGCAAAGCAATGGTCATACCAACGCACTGGTGATCCCAACGCAACAATGATATCAATGCAATGATAATACCAACGCAATAGTTATACGAATATAATAGTGATACCAATGCAATAATAATACGAACACAGTGGTGATTTCAGTATAATAGAGATACCAGCACAGTAATAATATCAACGGAATGGTGGTTGAAACGCAGTGGTGATAGTAAAGCAATAGTCGTACCAACGCAGTAGTGATAGTAAAGCATTGGCGATACCATTCCCAACGCAATGACGCTACCAATGCAATGATAATAGCAACGCAATAATAATATCAGTACAATAGTAATACCAATGCAAGAATAATATCAGCACAGTGGTGATATTAATACCATAAAAATACCAGCGGAATAATAGTATCAACACAATAGTGACATCAACACGCTAAAAATAAGAACACAATGGCGACAGCAACACAACGATCACACCAATGTAATGAGAACACCAATGTAATTATATTATTAACGTAATAGTGATTCCAATGCAATAGTGAAATCGATACGATAAAAATACCACCGTAATGAAGACAAAACGCAACGATAATACCAATGTAATAAAAATACCAACGCAATTAGAATATTAACGCGATAGCGCTGCCAACGTAATAAGAATATCAACGCAACGGCGGATACAATGGCAACTACAACACCGATGTAATAAGAATACCAATGTAACGGAGATATCAACGCGACGATAATATCAACGCGATGATAACACCGCTGCAATGAGAATACTAATACAACAGCGATACCAAAGCGATGATAACACTAGGGTATAACTAATGGTAAAACCTACATACTTGCACTTCGGTTACGAGAGAATTCTACGGAATTTCACGCTGCGCAATTATGATGAGAAAGTCCAGCAGCAGCAGCACCAGCAGCAGCAGCAGCAGCAGCGCAGCGTGTGTTACCTACGCCTCGATTTATAGCGTTCACTCCGATAGCGGGCCGTTTTATCGAACAATTACGAGCTGGCGGCTAGGTACGATCTCGCGACGAAACAGCGAGCAGAGAAACCACGTGCAGGAAATATTCCAGCGGTATCGTGACGCCTGTAATTGCACGGCCGCGTTCGCGTGTTTTACGAGCCTCGGACCTTTAAGTATGAATATAAAAGCAGGCGCGCGATACACGGGGGAGCAGGAAGAATATAATTATCGCGAGTAAGAAAAGGAAAGGAGAAAGAAATATCGTAAGTCGTGGAGTAGCGCTTGAAAACGTATCGGGTCCAATATTCCCGCTAATTAGTTGCCCCGGTTTAAAGAGGGTCCATTGAAAAGGCGGGTTAATTGAATTCGTTGCCGATTTTACAGAAGATCGGCAATAACAAGCTGAAAGAGTAACATAAATCGTCCGCAGAGCTACGCCGCGGTATCGATTGATCGGCTGGATACTTTTGTATAGCCGTGGAAAAGCCGATCAACTGTAAATCGGGCCAGTGGCGGGTCGCGTCAAAAGGTCGAATCGAATTTCCCATTAATTGCCAGAAGCAGCGCGCAAACTTCTATTTCCAGCCTCTCGATCTCTGTTCATCGAGCAAAATTGCGAAAGATAAGAGTTGCGCGCGTGCGAGAGAAACGAGACGAAATCGCGAGCGAGTCGAAGAAAGAGAGAGACGTAATCAAACGGGACGCGATCGAATCGATGGCATTTCGCTCGTATTTGCTATAATAAGCGCTCTCCAGAACTCGTGCTTTCCCTCCCCGTATTCGCGTTCCTCCCTTGCTCTCGTTTTGAACGTGTTGCCCGTTTCTACTGCCTGCAAACGAGCGCTTTGACAGGCTTAATTACGCGATTTAACAACGAACAAAGACAAGCCCACGGTATCGTGTTCATTCCCTGAAACGTCAAACGAACACGTTTGATACTTTCGTCGTTGCGCAACGATCGTCCAACGATGTTTTCGTTCGACGCTTGAGAATTAGTAGGAATAGTTATAGACTTCTTAATAGGAATAGTTAGTTTTACTCTGTGTGATACTGTTTAAAATGATCCATACACGGTGGTACATTCTAAACGTCGCATCGAAATGTTTTTTCTCTTCTGAGTGATTATGCTAAACGTACACTACAAGATTTAGGCATTGACGAAGCATAGAACAGAGTACTTATTCTTATATGAAATTATCGGAGAGCTACCTGGCCCCCTTACTAAAATGAAACAACAGCATTTTTAAAACGATGGGAATTGTAAATAAATACTGCGCGACGTAATTGTTTCCGATATAATCGATCTACAATAGTAAGATTTATAATAACATGTATAGACGTATATCTTCATATTTATTGGAGTTCTATCATTTAATCTTCTATAATCCGAATTTCACTTACTTTTACGACACGAACAAACGTATAATTATATTTAGTACATGGACAGAGGGACTTTATCAACTTTGATGTGGTCGAATTGAATATAATTCTTAAACGAACCATTCTAAATCGCAAAGGGAGTAAAAAACCTCTGCCTTTGTACACAGTTCGAATTTCAGTTTGACATTTATGATGTTTCCTATAAATGGACAGTCTATCCTATACTTAGTCAATGGTTTAAGTACGGACCAGTCACTACTAGTGGTTTATTCCGCGTTTGATGGTACAAGCAAGACGCAAGTTGCGGAATATTCCGCGTTGTGATGCAAATGGGTTACGGTTCTACTTTAAATTTAATTGCATCTATGAATTTTCTTACAAACTACCACCGATTACATTTATCTAGCACCTGTCGCAACGGCAATTAATATTGCCAGTAATTGAACTCGTGGAAAATATCCCTGGTTACATTACCCCTCAATTTACCTCCGTCTTGCCGACGAATTCTCTATTAATCTCTGCACTTACCCGGTACCACTTTGCACTAGCAAAAACCTGCATAAGCGTTTCAAGTTGCTTTCGCGTCGTTTCGTTCGACACAAATCTTTCTGCCAAGGATAGCATTGGAGGCGAGAATTTAGATTCGAAATAAACGAGATTATGATACGGAGATGACTGTAAAAAGGAGGGCAACGGTTGAATCTGGGTCGGATGCAGGCGTCAGAGTCAAGGGCGCAACTCGTTCCGCCTGGTTTTCGTCTTCGCCGCCTTTTATCGCTGCCAGCGATCGTCCTCGAGCTCTCTGATACTTCAACGAGAAAACCCTCGGTGCTCATTCCATTACCCCAATTTCACGCTTGTCAGATGTACCAAAAATTCCTTCCTTCCTTCCTTCCTTCCTTCCTTCCTTCCATCCTTCCTTCCTTCCTTTCAACCTCGATCCGCCCCTTCGAAGTCGCAGAAGATCAGATAGAGGAAAATCTGAAACCGTTGGTGATGATCGGGTTTACAGCGTGGCCGCGATTTGCTCTCTGCTCTGTTTCTATGAACCACGGATCGCTCTACGAAAGCCAGACCCGTGTTGTTCTTGGCCACGAGATATTCCGCAAACCCTAGGCAACTCCGAGACAACGTCGGCTTCGAAATCTTAGAGATCCTTTAGCCTTTAGTTTCCCCGACACTCTAAGTTGCCTGTGCAGCTTCTCAACGTCTTCGACTGAAAACTTTCCCCGAGCCACGGATTCGCGCAACTTATCCACTTTGGAGTTCCACCTTCAGTCTGGGAACCGATGCTCTAATTCAGATTTTCCATCGCCGCTTTCCATCGCCGGGGAATTATAACGTATTTACAGAGAGGATCGCGATCCACTCGAGCGAGCAGGCTTGACCATCCACGATGCTCCTCCAGAGCTGTCCATTGTCCTTAATTGCTCCGAATCCTCGAGCAACCGTTCTCACCCCCCTATTTTGGAGCATTAGTTCGATTACCCGGACTACTCGCGGGACTATGCTTGCCTCGCTTCACTTTGCTGACACAATATGTCTCAGTGGGGAAACTAATTTTAATCGACTTGCTTTGGTGCTTCGTAACGTTTAATCGATGAACTTGCGAAGCTTTTAATGAATTTTCTTGGCGGTTGACGGGAGAAATTGCGAAGGAAGTATTAAAGAATTGCGTAGAATTTTGTTGATAATGAAGGAGGGTTAATGTTTATTTATTTATGAGGTGTTACACCTTAGTATACAAAACCAAGGATAGTTACGAGTGAGCATTATCAGTCACAACGTTATTTAGGCGCTTTAAAACGTTGATACCGGAAGGGAAAAATCTAATGTATTACAGAATCCATTGGCATTAATTATAATACGATTTATGCAATTGAAAGTAAGTATATACCGTATGTGGTAGAGTAAAACTTTTGACGTAAAATTTTCTTTGCAAATAAAATGAAATAAGAAAGATTTAAATAGAAGATTGCTTTGCCCTCTAAATACTATAATTTATGTTTCATTTCTAATGTTTTCTGCAATTTTGGATATCATTTGCGTTCTGTTATTTTTTACATATTTAAATTTCCTTTAAATGCATAAAGATCCGCAGTCTAGTAATAATAATTAGTAGTCTGTGAATATTTATAAAAATTCATTGTTGTATAACAAAAATAATCAAATGGAAGCTAAATAAGGGATAATTCTACCCTCTAAATATCATAAAATCATTCTTCATTTGAATATTCTATAGATCTTTACAAGTTACGTATATTCTGCACCTTTTCCGACATTTAAATTCCCTCTATATATGCATAAACACGTAAAATTGCGAAGAAATCTCTTTTGCTAGAAATGACAGAGTTGATAGAATTATCATATTTGAAACTCGCAGAATTTTATTGAGAGAGCAAGAAAATATTTGCATCCCTCTTCGAGTGCTTCTACGAAAGTGTTCTGTTTAAAATGCAAATAAGCCGAGTATGCACAGTGTAATTGTAACGATAATTACGTTAACGAATATAAAATCGCGAGGAAATCCCCTTGAAATGATAGAAACAGAAATGGAATTATCTTTTATGAAGTTTCCAAGATTTTATTCAAGGATCAAGAAAATATTTTCCTTCACTATTTCGCTTCCTGCTACGTAATCCCCTAGGATGCAAACCGCTTAGATGTACGTATTATAATTATCATAGTAATTAATGCACAACAGATCCTTATACAAGCTTATATTTTTAATAAGAAAGTTAAAGAGATGGAAGTTAAGTGGAACGAAATCATTTATGCTTTACTAGAAATATGTGCTACATCTTTGCATGCTACTTGCACTTTACATACTTTTGCTCGTTTAAATTTTCCCATAAATGCATCAAAATCCTTAGTTTATTAATTACATCGTCAAACAGGAAATTGCAAAGAAATCCTTTCGATAAAAATAATCTATCGATGAATCTTGCCTGCTAAGATTTTTACATAAATGCATCGAAATCCTTGGTCTAATAATTACACCACCAAACACAAAATTGTACAGAAATCCTTACTATAATAATAACCTATCGATGATTTTTGCCCATTTAAATATCTTCATAAATGCATAAAAATCTGCAGTCTATTGTTTATATCACCAAACGCAAAATTGCATCAAAGTCCTTTCTATAAAAATAATCTATCGATGGATAATCGCGAATAACTTTTAAAACTTGCAAAATTTTACCAAAGAACCAAGGAAACATTTTTTCTGCGTCCCTGCTTAACTTTCTAACGCGACTCACCTTCTAAAATCCAAAGACTCGAAGCTTATAGTTTACGATGCAATTATAGCGGCAGCTACAATTATTATAATTATGCGTGCCGTAATGGTAGCCGTTGCCCGGGGAGCAACGCATTTGTCCAGGAATTCGTAATCATCGCGGAGGGTTAATTAATCTGCGCTCGATTAAATCGGCTTTCCTCCTCGCGAACACGCTACCCTTTAGCGTCTTCAATTACGTAACGATTACGGGCAATCGTATTTCACCGGCCGCCATTAGTGGGCCCATCCAGAATTCCCCGTTTACGTACGAGCAAGGCGGACAGTCGTTGCTGGAGAAAATAGTCATTTAACTGGCCTCGCTCGTATTAATTGATTCCGGCTGTTGCTCCCTCGGGCTGGTTAATTAATCGACCCGGCCGATAATCGCCGACGATTTTTCCTCCCGTTCGAAATTCGCGCCGATCTCGTGTCCCATTGGTCCTCGAGGGGTACGTGGCCATTCGTTTGTTCGCTAGAGGCCAGCTTTCGTTTATTCAATTCTTTATTTCATAGGTTTCGGATCTGAAAGACTTCCGGTCACATCGAATCATAATCTTAACTATATAACGTGACATAAATAATCTGAATTTGTACTTTGTAATAATTTATATCTCTACCATAAACATAAACGTAAATATAATAATATAAATGTATTATAATAATATAGACGTAAAAGATACATATAAACTTGACCTTAAAATATGAAATATTGAAACGTAATGTATAATACATAAATGTATAACACTAATCATTAACCTATAAACTGGATGACATTATTGATATTTTTAAAGCAACTGGAGTGGAAAAGTTCTAAGCGCACAATAGTAAATAATTGATATATATAAACCTAAAGATAGAAATCATTTAATCATGGCTCGAAAAGGTTCTAAAAATGGTTATACAAAAGTTCTGGTGGAAATATAATAGTTTAAAAGTCGACAATGATACATTGAAAATTTTATTCGAGTCTGATACGTATTAATGCGTTCGAATTATTGTAACATAACAAACATAACAACATAACTATATAACAAAAATTATAAGTGCATTTTTTAATCAATTAGTAACTAAAACATTTTAAGCTACAGAAAATCATATTGTATGCATTTTTAGTTTAATTTTGTTCATTCAATTTACGCGATATACCCATTGGAATACATATCCACTTCACTTGAGGTCAGAAGTAGGGAAGAGATTATTTAACAACTGATAATACAAAACATATGTATAATACAATATAATAAAGAATTGATTGAACTGATTAAGAAGCTTGGTTCTTAAAGTTGGCTAGCGTTTTGTACATTTTCCCACTCGTGTATTTCCCATAATCGCATAAAGATCCGTAGTCAACTAATAACGCTTCGAAAACAAATATTTAGCAGGAAAATTGGACCGTGCGATGCAACCGTTGAAACGACGATTGATTTGCGTGAAGCCGCGATCGGCCGCAGGAAAACTTCAACCCTATCGTTGAAAAAAAATCGAGGCAGTGGTCGAGTCTGGTTTTAGCCCGACGGGATTCCGCGATAATAATCGTTGCACCTGGTATCACCGTTGAAATAAAACTCGACGGATTCGGGATCGAAATCGAGGCAACAATATTCGACGCTATGCGTCTACGTCGAGTCATTAATCGTCGAGGGAACGGTGGGGTGGGGATGGTTGGTAATTAGTTGGTAGCTTCGTTAAAATGTCGCTTATTCAGCCGGATGATTATCAACCGGATAATTATATTTCACAATTTTCCCCAAGAGTCAAATAATGGAATTCCATTGTATCTGCAGCGGGAGAGCCGAGCGTGTTTTTGTTTCGCGAAAGATGCACCGGGCAAATCCTGATGAAATCGCCTCCATTATCGGGTATACAATACAATTAACGGCGATACGGTTGACGTCTGGCTGTTGCAGCCTTTTGTTAATTAGTTGGAATTCCCGTTGTAATATTTATTGCACTTTGCCAGGCAGCGATTAATACCTCCCCCAGGCGTTGCCTTTGCCGTGTGTAATTTAAATCACCAGTAGTCGAATGTTGTGTTTTCTGCGCGATAGGCAATGGACGAAATCGATATTATTACAAGCGACATCGCCAGTAATGCGCCCCAATGGATAACGCGTTAAAAAACACTTCAGAGATACCGTGTTTCGACGTCGAATGAAATAATCGCGAGATGAATGGCGACGTTGTGAAAAATATAGGTACGTATCTTTTTCAATAAAATCGGGGCGCTTGGGCAAATAAACTAATACAAGATCATATTTAATTACTGGAGCGTGGATTGGTGTATGCAGATTGAATATTTTGTAAACAAAGCTAAACTTTTAAAGAAGTGGAAGCTTAACAGGGATTTGTTTCACCATCCAAGAATTATGACATCTACTGTAATTCTTGTCGTTTCATATATTTTTGTATGTCACTAGTGTTCTGCAATTTTTTAATATTATTCGAGTCTCCCATAAATGCATAAAAATCCGCAATCTATCGATTACTTAGGGGTGATACGATTCAACTGATTCGAAGTTACAGTGAAATAATTACCAAACGTAGTTATAGTATAGTGAAACGACTAGCCCATATTTGAATCAATTCCTAATTTTTGCGCATCGCGAAAGAGAAAAACGTTTCTGTTCGAATAATGGATTATTAGTACGATCTGTTGTCGCTTATAAGAAATCCATATCCACGATTTCCAGTAAAATTCGCCGCATAATTATCAAGATTTCAAAAAGTTCCACGTCACATACCGTGTTCCATACTACCCACGTTTGCCCTATTGGTACCCAACAAACAAAAACGGTGCTGCTATCCGAGGACAACCATAAATCTCTGCGAGTATCGCGAAGTATCCGGCGTATCCTACAACCCCATCCATCGAAGCTTTCTAAAATGGTTCGAACTGGCCTCATTAAGTAGAGGAACAGTGGAAGATGCATTACGCGGCGACCAGCGTTGGCACTGCAGCAAAAGGGGAGAAAAAAAGTAGAATCAGAAGGAAGCTCGCCTCCTTCTGGAGTCGAATGGCGAGCAGGAATCTCCTAGGAACTCGCTTAGAAGCGGCGGATAACCCCGAACCACCACGACCCAGTTTCCATCGAGATACAGAAAATTGGGAGGGGGGAGGGAAGATGGTCCACAGGGAGGAGTGCCAGGTCGGCGCGTTAACTTGGCGAATAAATTATCCAAGGAGGTCGTAGCTGGTATTTATCGTGGCCGCGCGTGTCGCGAAATCACGGCCAGCCGCGCACGCAGCGACCCCGAAGCAATTAATTTTCGCGCGGGGGATGATCTTTGAACGTCTGCCGGCCTCTAGCGAGGTTAACTCTGCCGGAGCGTGTTGTTACTTTGCTCAAAACACACATACACACACACACACGCACACACACCGATTTACTTCGAGATTCGGGTGAAGTGTGCTGCGAAGGATGCTGCAGCTGCTTGTACAAAGACACTTGGAGCGTTCTCACATTGTTCGGTTTGCGTCATTCGATTGAAAATATTGTAGTATCGGACATATAAGGCCACCCTGTAGATAGTTGTGGCAACAGGAAGAGGGCTATAAAGGAGAAAGCGAGTTGTCTCTTCTTTCGTGGAAGACAAACTAAACTTCGATTCTAAGATTTTCAGGATAAAATCGTTTCGATTGCTATTGAAAAATGTTGCATTGAAGTTACATTATGGTAAATGCGCATATATATAAATAAGTGGATAATAATGTATTTATTTATGTGCTAAATAATAAATATGATTAAATGACCATTTATAATTGGAATAAAAATTCTACTTCGTTTGAGTTTCGAAGGAAAATTTCATCGCTCCGAGTGTCGGTTAAATGTCTCGCTATCGCTCTCACCGCAATTGTGACAGTTGATCGTGTCTTCCCTCCCATCGACGGTCCTTTCATATCTGTTAGATAATTCTGCCACCTTTAATTAGTCCATTGTGCAGCCTCGTGCCGGTCGGATGCTCTTGGAAATTCAAATAGTTCCCTTTGTCGCCGCGTCTCAAGTACGGATTCTCCATCGCAACAAAGCTGGAATTTGGTTTCCAGTTTCTCAATAGCGATCGACAATCGTAACCGCGTAGTCGAGAAGCAACACGCCTAATGCGGGCCTCGTTCTCAACGTAGACTGAGTTTAAATGATGATTTGCATAATGCGGACTAAAAGTATTGAAATATTATTCTAGAAAAAAATTCCATTTTATACGCGCAGATGATAGATACAAAATTATCCAATGCTTTTACAGGTGCTCCTTTTATAACGATGTTCCAAGTTACAAAAATAGGTGCTGATTTTATATATTTATTTTGCTAGCGTTGTGAATAATCTGGACTATTAATGATCCAAGTAAAATTGAAGCTTTGCGAATTAACCGTGGAGGAAAAAAGAAACCAAACCTTCTAATAATGCCACAAATCTGCAAAAGTGCATCGCTACTTTTGCAAATGCCACAGAGAAATTCTATTTCAATGTATCTCTCGTAGAGAAATCGCCAGAAATTCTTCCGGTATTTAGCATTTATTTATATTTTTAACGCCAACGTTTGATTATATTATCAGAGAAATCCAGACGCAGCGAGAATATTCAGCGTTTAATTCGATACTGAATCGGGATCAATCGCCATCAATTTTTCATTTGCGAACGCATGCAGTCCACGTACACCCCAAGTACGTAGCTCCCCCTTCCCTATCGAAAAAAAAGTTCAATTTATGCGTTCGCTTCGCAGCATTCAATAAGGTAAACATCTATTGATTCGAAGCCGGCGCAGTTCGCCGGAATACCGAGAAGCCAAATTAATCAGGGGGAATAAGACCGGCTAAATACGGGATCGCGCCTCTGCTTTCTAATCCTGTTCGAATCACCCGTTTACCGATTGAACTATGACCGAAACCTCCGTCGAATAATGCAACAGCTTCGCCCAGAAGGAATTTCTGTCGAATTTGCAAGCTTTGCAATTTTATTCGCGTGTTAAAAATAGTCAAACGATTGAAGGAATTAATTCCGCGAAAATGTGTACGCAAAAATGGGAGCTGGAAATTTCTTTCTTATTGCAATCCTTCAAATTTTTGTGTTGCTTTTATTCGAAGGCCTGCAAATTCGATAGCTGCGAAATTCAAAGGCTTGGAAATTCAAAGGATTTAAAATTCAAACGCTTGGAAATCCAAAGGCTTCTAGATTTGATAGCTTGGAAATTCAAACGGTTACTAATTGAAAAGCTTGGGAATTCGAAGGTATGGAAATCCAAAGTCTTCCAAATTTAAAGGCTTCGAGCTTTCTAAGCTTAAAGCTTAGAAATTCAAACGCTGGAAATTTTAAGTGCTTGGAAATCTAGAAGCTTGGAAATTCGAAGGTATAGAAATCCAGGAGCTTGAAAATTCTTTAACCCTTAGAGCACCAACAAAAATAATTTTGGGACATCCCTAATTTTCCAACATTTTAAAGTGCGTATCTTGTAAATAAGGTTAGAATAATTTAAACGCTATACGGAGAAAGATTTCCCACCTCAAAGAATAAATAATATCTTTCGTATCATTTGCACCATGCAACAGGTATTAACATTCAAACCGGATTTATAAATAATGTACCATAAAGGCATGGAATTAATTTCTGAACTTAACAGAATCAAAATACGATAAAATTCCATTCGTCAAATATTATAAAAATGCACTATATTTTAAACCTTTCGCATGCTTTCGTTAATTTCATTCAATCCGTGCTTTTGCGCGTATTAAAATTTCCCATAAACGCATAAAACACGACGCGAGAGAGAGTTCAGTTATAACAATTTTTCGGATCGCGAATGGTACCCGCGGATTTGACACGTTGTTCGACCAGAGCTTTTCTCCTTTACGAGGCACCGTTTCGCGATTGCATCGGGAATCGGGAAAGCGGCAGGCGTTTACGCGAAGATAAGCCAGCGTAAAAGCGGCCTATCGTGGTCAATCATCGACGGATTAGCGTTTAATTAATCCGTCGAATTCGTTTTTGCGGGATCATCGCTGGCACAATGGCGATCCCGCCATCCTCGTTTATCCGCGGAGAATTAGCGGCATCGAAACGAAACCGCGCTGTGCACTTGTAATTGCATCGCGCCGATCCATCGATGACACAGTTTTATGGGTTATTATGGACCTAAACGCGGCTGCTTTCACGCTGTAATCGTTCCGTGCTCCCATTCGCGCGGGAAATTGTATTTCGCGTTTTAAAATCAACGTGCAACCGGATATCTTTCATTTCTCATTAAGTTACTGGCAACATCTGTTAAGTTTGTTGTAAATTCAAGCTGATTATAAATATGAGACACGCAAGGAACTCACTTGTATAAATATACAGCGGCGAATACATTAACGAATAAGACAAGAAAAGAAACACGCAAAGTGTGACATGGAATTCGAACGGTGAAAGTTACAAATGTGATGACAATGCGTGGCTCCGCTACATTGAGTTCCCATAAAGATCAGAAAACCGTATTGGAGTTGCTATTAAATCATAATTATAATAATTAAAGGAGGCTTGGAACACAGATGGTTCAATTTTGTGCGATACAAAATGCATCGGATATTAAAACGCAACAATTACATATATTCCGTAATATACGTACTAGTTTAAGAAACTACCAACCTCCTACTAAATCTACCTCCAATTGCGAAAGTTCTCCACGGTAAAATACCCTTCGAATGCAAAGGGTTGACATTAAAAATAATCGTAATAAAATTGCAAAAAAGCAACATCGTTGTTACGAATAATCGGATATCGTGCAGCGGACAAAATCTCCGCAAGCAAGCCGAATATTCCCTTTTACGGAATACGAAACGTTCGTGCGGAATGTCCGATATTTTTTCGCAGAAAAATACCTCGTGGCCGAGGGGACGCAATAAATACAGGGCGAATTATTATTCAGATTTTAAGAGCGGTCGGTGGATTAAATGGACGAACTATAAAAAAATTCGCCTGTTTACGAGGCGACCGTGGCTGAAAACACCGTCGACGTGGATCCTCCCCCGCGTTCGCGTAAATTCAACGACGCAGCGTCGCTTTTATTCTTCCCTCCCCGGCTTCGTTCTCGTCTATGGGGAGCGTGTATCGTTCCATCGCGAATTCCTCATGCGACTTCAACGTCTACGCACGAACGAGCCGCGTTTCCTTCTTGTTTCCTGCGTCGTTGCGTACTGTCGCCCTTTGCACCCCTCGCGTGGCTCCCCTTTCACAATTCTGTTATTTGGATCCCCAATTCTCCACGCGGAAACATCTTCTTCTTCTTCTTCTTCGTAGTCTATCTTTACTCGTGCTTGTTTACTCCTTGTTTGGATTTTGATTCGCCAAGCGTATAGTTTCGAGACGGTGAGAAATTGCAGGTGTTCCTTTTATGGTTCGAGTGGTTTGGATAAACGTTAAAGGGATTTTACTGTTAATATTTTTTGGTAGATTCGAGCTATCGATTCTAAGATCTTCTGATTATTAGTTGGACAAACATTTATCGAGCATTGAGCTATTATTGGAATCTTTTAAAATAGGCGACTATAATTAATTTCTCTTGTGGTTAATTGTCAAATATGCCAATTTTCATGTGCCTGAGTTTTCCCTTTGCAATTTACTTTCGATCTTGTGCGAAATGAATTTGTGGCTCTTTTACGAATATTTTTTGCTCGAACATAATTAGAGATACTTGTTATATGATTATCTACTCCGAACTAAATATTATTTATCGTACCCTAAATCATCCCTGAAGCTTCGCAAAATACGCATAGAAATAATGTAATATAAGAATCCAAACTTCTTATAAAATCTAAAATTGTACAACGCTTTTTTAATTCTTTCTGCTTAAACTCAACTCGGTAAATTTATTTAATGATCATCTCTTCTAAATGAAGCATTAACCGAATCATAAACCACCCGTTAAAGTATCGCAAAATCCTCAAACAGACGTTACCCCAAATTTTCCTACGTTACCTTTTCTATCACCCAAAATCTCAATTCATAGTACTCCCCTCTATATACTTTTTTGCTCGAACGCAATCCAAGATATTCCTCCACTGATACTCTCTTCCGAATTAAACACTTATCAAGCCCTAAGCCATCCCCCGCAAGCTTGCGGCAAAACGAGCAAACGTTGGCTCGCTACTAGAGTTCCGAATCTACCACCCGCATCTCCCCCGTCGCGATATTCCTCTTCGATGCCGCAAAAAACCAACTACCGGGGGATAGGAATTCTCTCTGAAATCCCTTGGGTGTATCGCTGCAGGCCAGCCGTATCGCGTGTGCACGGAACAAAAACCGGCGGCGAGGGCTAATTCGCGACGTCGTGCCGATAAAGTCAGCCGGTCGCAGTGCTTGGTTGCAGCTTAAAACAGCTTTTAAAATCCCGAAAGCCAGCCCGATATCGGCGAATGTAAATACGCCACCGTGGTCCTCCAGCAATGGAGACAAGGGGGAGGGTGACGTTCGCGGCGAACGAAGGGGAGGGGGAGTAGGTTGGTCGACTTTGCCTCTTTTCCATCCCTCCTCGGGATTCGCCTTTATTTGTTCGAACCGTGTATCCATGCTAGCAAGTGGATAGCCGGCCGCTGGAACGCGAAACAAAAGAGAATGAACCGGAGAATATCCGAAAACAATACATTGTGCCCGCGATCGACTGCCACCCCCTTTCCAACCCCCCCCCCCCCCAAACGAACGCGCTACATAAATATCTGGCTGCCGGCGAGTATTCGACGTGGAGCAGCGCAAGACTTTAAACCGAGGCAAGAATCTGCCGCTGTGCTTCTTGCCAAATATTGCCTCGCCGAGAAATTCAACCCTCTAGCGAGTGACCGATACACATTTTTTGGTAAATTCAAGGCAACGATATTTTCCGACGGAGGGGAAATGTTTTTATTATGGATACGTAAATAATGGATATTTACTATCAATTCATGCCACGCATGTTAGTCATCAGCTTTGTACATTATTACGTATATGCAAAGCATTCGAATGTTATATGCAATTTTTAATTAGCGATTCCGAATCGTATGAACCGAAACCAAAAATTAAGTTAAAGTTTAACGTTGTTGCAAGTAGAATCCCGAAACATCTTAGAGGGATTATTGAATAGATGTGTAAGATTGTAGCATAACCCTTTGCACACGTGAATTGTCAAATCTGGTTCATTTTGGCAACTCAGAGTCGCCTTTCGAATGCAAAGGGTTTAATCTAGAAACTAATATAATATATTATTATATAATACATATGTATAATATATTACAATATACAATATAAATATAATATACAATAGCTTGTGGAGCTGTAGAGAGGGGATAGGATAGGGAAAAGGAAGGGTGTTGTCTACGGTTCGAAGAACAGTCAATGTAAAGAATAGAATATTTTAGTCATAGTTTAACAATTTTGGTGACTTTTGATCATCTCGTTACAAAATGTTATTAAAGTAGCGCTGTTGAGAGAGGGAAAGATAGGAAAAAGGAAGGGTGTGCGTTTCGTCCTGGGCCTGCTAGTGGACTCATCAGTAAGGCTACCTAGCAGGCCCTGCCTTAGACGTTGGGATATTGGAAGGCAAGTTAAAGGCGGTATATATATGGACGAGGTAGTTGGAGCGAGTACTTTCGAGAAAGCCTATTTCGTATGTCCCTCTAGTGGTGGGTGCAGGAGAGCCGCCACAAGCTATTGCAATTGCTTCTTTTCTGTGCATATTTTCTGCACGTAACGAATGATATCTCATTGCTTGATCAGTTTGCCTCGAGATATTGTGAACGATTACGTAACGAATATCGGTGAGTCAACTTTTCTTTCCTTGAATATTCTTCATCGAAATCTTTTTTTTCAGCAACGAAGATAATCAATTAGATACATTATTACTACTTTCATCAGCGGATAAAATTCTTATACTATTCCACGATAAAGAAAGGCAACGCGGAAGGCGAAACTCGCAGCAACGCAAACTGGAAGCTGTATAAACGAGGTCAAGATAAGTGGATTCAACATTCAAGATACTATTTATAACACTCGACCGATGTGGAAGATGGAGATGCGCAAAATACAAATGCGTGGATAGGTTCGGCTTGACCAATAGACAAGTAAGACAAATGTCTAGGGCCCGTAATTTTTAATAATATTTACAATATTAATTATTCATTAATCGTAATACTCATTATCAAAATGGCAAAATTATGTTATCTTACTAGCTTTGAAATTCGCACGCGATATCACACAGTAAAAAGATTATATAAACGAGGGCCGATTTATATTTTGTCTAGGGCCTAGAGACTTAATCCGACCCTGATGCGTGGACGTGTCAAAATATGAAATTTCACCAAGAGAATAAATCCAACGTTCGGTAATCAGACGAATAATAAGCGACGCGCTTTCTTCGAAGCCGAGATCGCGAATATTAATGGGAATTGGGGTAATTCGAGAGGAAATTGCAGGCGAAACTCGAGCATTCCTGGAACAGTGCATAGTATAATGCTACTTGCTAGTTGCCGGGAGTAACAATTCCCTGTGTTCGGGTACCCCTGGGGGTCGGAGAATCCCGCAATTCGGGGTCGAAGTTAGGTGGTGTAAACGACAGTCGCGCCACTTTCCACCCACTTACCTCCTCTAAAGCCGACAAGCTTGTGGCGAATGATCAGCTTAAAATCTCTTAGATGAAGCTGGTTAAGCGATGAACTTCACTCTTCGACGCGAGATTAAGATGTCGTTGTGGGAAAGAGTAATTGAAAAACTTGCTGTCGAATCCTCTGTTCAGCCCTCGGTTAATTAGCCTTTGAACTTACCTCCGTTGGAGTTATTTCACCCCTTCAACGACCGAGTACTTTCCACTCCCATGTCGTTTGGATAGAGGAAATTTGCATACTTTGAAAAATTTGTTAGGTTATTTTAATGATTATCGGCATATACATTATTTCAATTGTTTCATCTATCTTTCGTTATTTGCAAGCTTCATTTTGTTGGGTGTAAGATAAAAGTAGAGTTCATTCATGTTTCACGGACTGGCAACAGATAAATACGTTATAGTTGGTTTATGTTTTGGTATATTCGATATGCAAATTAATTATTTTAACACGGTAACAAGCTAAGCTTGACTCTATTTGTATTTTCCAGCACTTGGAATAATCAACCTTTCTTATTCAAGTCAGCATTTATTTTGAACAAACTTAGACACTTACTGTTAGTCTATTTTACATACAACTCCTGTTACTCTGTAATGCTTGAAGTCATCTTCAGAAGAAATTACAGGTTCATATTTGAATTTTGGACGAAATAATTACCTCGTTTCAAAAATAGTGAATTACTTATTGGCACACCCGATATTATTATGTATTCTTTATCAGATTAACCCTTTAACTGTGGTACGATATTAAAGTGATCGTTGCTGCTACGAAAAATTAACATAATCAGAAATGCAAGCATACTTTACGTCCATAAAATAATTAAGATGAATGGTGCAATAATAAAATGCAAAACATTGCTGCTAAAATACAGTTATACAATGGTAAATTAGAAAATTACCATTGCTGCTTTTCACAGTCAAAGGGTTAACATAATAAAGCTATACTTTGGTCGGATATTTTTGCCAGCCACTTTACGTTACAATCTAATAGAATTACCAATGTCCGAGTGACACAAAATAGTGCGAAATCAAAGAAACAGTTAACGATTCGTCGAAGAAGGATTCGTTTGAATCGGTCAGCAGAGTATCTTAGCGACGTCTCGCGATGTCATCGAGTTCCCAAGTGCAGGAAAGCGAATGAATCAACCCTTGATCCATGCCGGTAGTTTCTCAGTAGCGCGGAACTCAGGTGAAAGCTCGACCAAGAGAGAGAGAGAGAAAGAGATACTCGTGAACGCGGAAGGACCGCGGCAAGGAGCTTCCAGCCACTTAGCCGTGCTTAAAGCGAACTTCAAGGCGTGTCGACTCTCGGAAATTACGCGACTCTCTCCTCTTGCGGCCCTTTCTGCCCGCGAATCGTCTACAAATCGAAACAGAATCCACTGTCCTCTCCGCCGTGCTTCGAGCCGAGCGATCAGAACAACGAGTTAGGAAGTTCGTTGCGGTGAACACCGGGACAACCGGCGGAGAGGAATAGAGGAGCAGAGACAAGACAGCCTCGTCAGCCGGAAACCATTCACCGGACTGTCCGGGACAGACGTCGTTTAAGGGGACGGGTTTGCGGATCAGTAAAACGGGGCAGACGTTCGCGTTCGCGTTCGCGTTCACGTTCACGTTCACGACAATTACGCCACTACTTACTTGCGGAACCTGTGCGCAGTTTGCAGCTCTGATTGATTTGCTGCCGAAGCGTTTACCGTTTATCGTATTCGCGTTTCGTGGATTTTCGATTCGGAAAAGAGAGACGAGGCGTGGAATATTCGTTTGCTTATTAACGAGGGTATACCCATTGGTATACCTATTAGATATGTGCCCATAATTATGGAAGTGCTCTAAGTCATATACAATGTATTTCTTGTTTCGAGATATAATCCACTTTCATAATTAACACTGAATGAATTCCGTATCATGTTGAACGAACAAACACTATCTAACGGTTCATTATTGACAATATCGTAAAGGTTACATTGAATTAATTTAGTTTAAACATAACGTGATGTGAAATAACTGATAAATTCATTTTTTTTTAAATTTTGACTTAGACCACTTTCATAATTATGGGCACATGTAATTATATACATTGTGTACGGTATATGTAATTATATATACATTGTTAATGCATTATACTATTTAAAGTATTAGATATAAGTATGTATAAAGAAACGATAGGATAAAGGGATGGAAGCATTTTAAAATCACAGAAGTGGAGATGTGTTGTATAAAATTCAATTAGGTGTAAGAGACGCTTAATTCCAATTGAAGATCAATTGAACGAGTTAATCTGTGATTTGGAAGTCTAGCATGTGGGATTTCTCTTTGTATAATTTTGTAAATAATCCAAATGTTCCAAATATTTCAACTAAATGTTCCAAATATTATAAGCATTTCAAATATTCTAAATATTATAAACATTCTGAATGTTGAAAGTGTTGTAAGTGTTCCAAATACTTCAAGTGTTGCAAATATTTTAAGTATTCCAAGTATTTTAAATGTTACAAAAGTGTTGCAAGAATTTCAAATATTCCAAGTCTTCCAAGTATTTCAAGTACTACAAGCATTGCAAATATTTCAAATACTCCAATTATCCCAAGTATTCCAATTATTCCAAGTACGTCAAGTTTTCCAAATGTTCCAGGTGTTAGGACTTTTTGATCAGAACTTGGAAGAACGGCGCAAGAACCTCTAATAGAACTTTCGAACTTGTACGCGAACGAACACTCCTAACCATAACAGTATAAATGAATTTTAGAATATAAACACAAATTGTGCTTGCAAATAAATACAATTATTTGCTATATTTTCACTGGCTCTAATCACCTTGAAGCCAAACACCAGGTATTCCAAGTATTCCAAATATTCCAAATGTTTCAAGCAGTCTAAATGTTCCAAGTATCGTAAGTATTCCAAGTATTCCAAATATTCCAAGTATCCAAAATATTCCAAGTATTTCAAAATATCCCAAGTATCCAAGATATTCCAAATATTCCAAATGTTTCAAGTAATCGAAATATTCCAAGTACCGTAAGTATTCCAAACATTTCAAGCATCGTAGCTAAATACGTTCAATATTCCAAATATTATTAATATTGCAAAAATTGCAAATATCCTATACACCGCAAATATTACAAATATTGCAAAAATCGTAGGTATTGCAAATGTTTCCACCGAACTCTGCAAACGCAGCAAACATCCCAGAATTTGCATACAAATATACACGTCGCACGGAAGATTCGTTAAACCACGGCGTTTAACAAACATTTGAAATCGCGTTGACGCATGACAAGGATGTCGCCGAGAGTTCACACACACACACACACACACGGTTGTCCAGCTCCGGGGGCGCTTAAATGCTTTGCGGTTGACAGGTTTGCCTTGTCCTTTTTCACAGTGTGTCAATGTTCGCCGAAATTAGGCGAACTTAATCCTCGGCCGCGGCGTAACGAAGTGGAAGTTTTCGTTTGCTGATACACCGCGAGGTAGGTGCGATGTTTGCGCAGCAAACGGGCCTTTGTTAGGTCGTAAGTGAGGGAATATTAGTATTCTGTCCAGGGCCGAGGTTCTTAACTTGGCCTGTTTGCACTGCCATTGCGGGCGCATAAAGGGGAAGAAGCTCTATGTAACTTTGGTTGTTATAAGCACCGTAATCATTCTGTACGATAACACCTTAAATATCCCTCGATCGTGTCCCACTGCAATTGCATTGCAGGGTTTAACTCTTTCACGGTATAATGAACAATGAACAGGAAAATGGCGATGCAAAGAATATTTGTGCTTCGATTTTGTGCTCAGGTAGTCATTTAAGTAGTGAAAGGGTTAAAATTAACACAATTTTAAAATGAGACGAAACTCAGTGAAAGATATACACATAGGGTGTCATAAGATTCCTGCCAGGCTATTATTCTATTTTAATTTAAATTACAAGCAATTTAATACGGCGATAATTGAAATGTTCGAGTACTTGAAATCCAAAGCAAGATAAAATTCGTTCTTTAAAACCACATCAGATATATATATTTATATATTTATATATATATTTGAACAAAATTGAACAGCTTCATCTGCTCAAATGTTTAAACAGCTTCACTGTAATCGTCATTAAAATCGTCATCCTTTATATCGAAATGGAATTTATAAATTACGTACAATGCAGCTCGAATAATGGAAATTATCTTGAGCGTCAAAATTATATTTCATCTTCCACAAACGCGCGTTGAATTTTGTAAAACGATACCGGAATTAATTTATACATCTAAAATTCGTTCCAATCGCCATATTTCGTTTCGTAGAAACTAGAAGGGTTAATAATTAAACTTTTCTAATTATGCCAATGTTGTTGAAGAACAAACTCGAACGGCGAAGGAAAATACCGAGTTCCCCCTGCAGCGGCCACGCAATGGGAAAAACGTTGCTTTTACCTAAAATGAACGCGAAACACGTCGCGGGACCGCGGGTGTGAATAATACATGAAAGAAAGTCAACAAACGAGTTGCTTGACAAAGTTACACAACCGTGTCGCGCCCGCTAATCTACGCGCCGCAACATGTGTAGAAGCGGCGAAATAAATATATGCAAACGAAGTAAAATTCGATTGGACAGGAGAGCAGCGGCAGACGCGAGCCGCGCGCAGCTGCGGCTAGCATTTCCCTCGAACATACGATCCGCCGTTGAAAAGAATACGCGCAATAAAAGCATCTAACGTGTACTCTAAGTTAATTAAATTTCCTTGCGAGCAGGGAAAATAAGCGCGCCGTTTAATCTTGGCGGCGGGCTGAATTTAATTGAGTAAACCGCGGCGCCCAAGTAGTATGAGTCCGTGTGTGGTCGGACGCCGAGCGTTCTTCCGCAATCTCGCGATTCCTACTCTACTTACCATAATTATTCAAGCTCTATGGCGGCGTACACCAACGCGATAGTGCCTCTAGACACGAATTACACTTAATTTAAAAAGGTATCGCGGCTCTGGAGAGGAATACTGCGACGAGGAGAATCGTGCAATCGCAGAGGCGAAATTCAGCTATGGATTAACCCTTAACTATTGTTGCTGCTTTACGAGATCGCTACTAATTACTCGTTCGTCTCTATTTTAATTTTTACGCAATTTACGAGCATATAACTATGGATACTTTGCAATTATAATAAATTGGTAAAATGTTTTCATTTAAATGTGATAGTATAAATGTAGCTAAAAAAGCTATTATATTATATTATGTTCATTATATATTATATTATTATATTACGTTTATTATGTATTATATATTATACTATTATATTATGTTTATTCTATATTAGGTTGTTGCATATGAAATGGCCGATTTTATGCAGCTTAAAGTTTCCTAATCACTAGTTAACTAAAAAGAGTACTTAAAATATCATAAAACATCTCATGCATATTGATGAATATCAGCTTCAAGTAAAACTTTTACTTCATCATCGTCGATCGCTTTTTTTTATGCGATCGTAAGGTACATTTTCAAAGTTTATATTTTCAGTATAAAATTCTTCAAACGTCGAATTTATAGATTCGCACAAATGATATCTGTACGTGTATAAATAATATCAATAATAAACCAGCTTCCACTGCATCGCGGCTTAAATTTGATCTCGAGAAACGTTTCAAAAGGAACGTTCAAATTCGACTTCTGTTCATAGTTCAATTTATTCGTTGGCGTCGTTGTTTCCTTTGAAACAATATCAATGCTACAACACATGAAAATATTCGTCTTCGTTATTGCTGTGCAAAGAGGGTACAATTGATTTTAATTTTTCATTCGCCACTTTTGCGTCGATAAATCGTAACGCAATAAACATTATCCCTCTCGCGGTGCAGTAATAGCGTTCACGTAAGGTTTAAATAGTATACAATAGTATGGTTATGGGTTAACAGTAGATTTGCGGACATTCGTAGGAGAATTTCACGGGTTCGCTGCAAAACGAAGCTCGTAAATCGCGTCGAAGCGAGACGGTAATTTGGAAACACGAATTTAGGCCGGATAATAGATCTTGAATTATTAATTAGTGGCCAGTGAGGCAGAAATCGAGACGTCGTATTAGGGAATTACAGAGGGTGAGCATGCCCGCGAATTGGAGCATGAAAGGCAGCCTCTGGTTCTCCCGTATGAAGCGCATCGCATCGCGTCGCCTGTGTCGAATAAATTAGTCGTGTTGTTCCTCCTATGCCGATGCAGTTTGTACAGCAAATCGCCGCTACCGTTTTGTGTGTCTATGCGTTGTTTCCACGTTCCAAGTTTCCGCGTGCAATTGCGGGAAAAGGTTTGCGCAACTCGTAACACGCGAATTTCTACGAATAGCATGGAAACTTTTGAAGTAACTTCGAAATGGTTGAAGATGACTGCTTCGTATTAAATTATCGTACAAATTTTGTTTCTCATTTAACCCGGCCACGTCGGTTGGATGAATTTTTAAAAAGTTCCCGACTTGAAAAAGAGATACCAAGAAATTACTATTAGGTACCCTATTTGTATTTTATTTTGTGAACACACGTCAATTTTCAACGCAATAGTCCATTCTACAAAGGGTTAATAGTTGATCGAAAATTCCTTAAATTTTAAAACGAATTAATGATTTACTTTGGTATGTCAAGTCTGCTGCCATCTCGTCTTTCCTCTTTTCCTTTAGTCTTAATTTTTCATTCGCTACTGTGTATAATAAAAAACATCTAACTTGCGTTGATTGTTAACCCTTTCGCTACGGGACATTGAAATGAAAAGATTCTTAATTCTTAAACGAAGTTAATTTCTTATGAGTATGAGACTAGTACGAGTTTAAATACTTTATAAATTAAATTAAATGCTTTATAACTTCATACCTAATATTTAAAGACTTTATATCGTTACAATTTAATCAGCATACAAGAATGATAATAGAAATTGTATTACGTTATAGAAAAAAAATATACGATTGCTCAATTTTTGGGAGCGTATATATATATTTATATATGTAGGAGACAGAATGTCGCATGAATGTTTACGAACTGGCGTAGAGAGATAGAACGTTGCGAGTATTCCGTGAACGAGAGATATTAGTCACGATCGTTATTCAATTTTATTTTTAATAAACATTTATTCATTATCAACAGACATTTTCTACCTTCCCGTGCCTTGAAACCATTCACTCTTAAACTAAAATAATCCCCGCGTATACGTCCTTCGTAGCGAAAGGGTTAAATTAGGTCGAATTTCTATCATTGTCCTTTCATTCGACCGGATATAAATCGTAGGATTCGGCGATCCGGGGATCCGAATGCTCGCCGTAACACGCGCGCAAACGGGCATCGGGAGCAGTATATCGCCGAAGTCCGCAACTTGATGTCTCTGCCGCGCACGGCCCTGCTACATAATCGTGCATAATAATTATGATGTCATCAATTAGCGCGCCGCCAGTGACATTAATGCTCGCCGGGTACGACCGCGACAGATCCTCGTGGCGCTGAATTAACACAGAGGCCAATGCGACGAGCATTCCTGCGTGTGCGGTCGCCCAAAATCGAACTCTGCTTGGCCCTCCATTAGAAATCGCGGGTATTTACTAAAACCGCTTCGTTCGTTACCGGTAAAATCGAAACTTCTCTGTATCTCCAGTTTAACCCTTCACCTCTCCCTTCTCTGATGTTTAGAACGCCGCGGAGTGATCGTTCCTCCGCTTTGAAGTGAAATCGTATTAATTAACCCTAACCGTGTAGTTTCGAAATTGTACGTCGTTTTTAATTAGGGTAAGGGGCACAATTACCGTGAGTATCCCTATAGGCACTTCAATTGTTTTATTTAAAAGCAAACGTACGAAGAATTATAAATTTGGACTTCGGTTTACGTAACAACGCATAGACATTGTATATTTTAGTTTACTAAGACGAAGTATTAGGAGGTAAATGTGCTGTTGAACATTAAAACGTGACCAATGTAATTACAAAGTATAGGACGTGTTATAATTCGGTAAAGGCGACACGTTCTTTACGCAAATTTGTTTCCTGATAATCGAAAGCAAAGATATGATAGCTAAATGAGGGCTAATTTCATCCTTTGATTCAAGTTAGAACCTTTTTCTCCCACAACGATTATTTCAAGATTATTTAAACCCCTTAACGCTAAAACCAACAACTAAAGTTTACTTAATCGTACCAAAGAAATAAGAATAGCAAACATTTGCACGACACAATAAGATCGAAGTCCGCGATAAATCTTCGATAAAATATAAATTATTTCGTACAGAAAGGCGCGGAATATCATAAAAAAACGCAGCCTCTCAAGTTTACGTACTTTCTCTAGTAAATTAGTAACCCTAATAATTTTAACTGCCTCAGTAGTTGCAGTGTTAAAACAGTGGAAGCGAAATCGATATAGTAACCCTTTCCAATTTTCGACCAACGATTTCGCTGGACGCGAAACAACAAGATTGCTATAGCAACAATCGCGAGAGAGTCCTGTTTGCAAATCTGGGCGAACTGGCAGCGGTTGCGTGCAATTATCCGCAAAATGCGTGGCAGATCATTGATGAAGAAGGGTTCGCGCAAACTCGCGGCGCGCGCAAAATTGGGAAATCATTGATCAACATATATACACACGCGCATAGATGGGGTTGGGTTAGAAAGAGGGGGATTACGCAACGTTTCACGTCATTTGTCGTTAAAACAATAACACCGTTCACCGATACCGATAAACTCAATTTCGACCAGTGTCACGGAGAGTTGTGGGCGGTCGCGGATCGACCGAACCGTGGAATAACGAATTACAGCGAAGCAAACGAATCCTATCTAAAATCTCCACCGCATACGTTAACATAGGGCAGTACAAACTACTCCCACTTTAACCCTTTGGCTTATAACGAGTCACACTCGCGGTTTAGCCTGCGGACAAACTACAATCGAAGCATACTGTACTTTTTAATAAACTTCAGTTTATTTTATTTTAACACTAGGTTTACGGACGTTACGTGCATAATTTGACAGGCTTTCGAAAAAATACGTACACTGCATATAAATATTCGAAATGAGAAGCGTGAGGATGAAGAGAATCGCGTAGAATACACATTCATACCATTGTATTAATTAGAGTTAACATAAAGTACTGACAAATAATATTTATGGTCTCTATAATTTTAGGTATGAAATCTGAAATGCGTCAACGTGACGAGTTCCGTGGACCTAGTGTTAATTTGTAAGATTGCGAGGTTGAGGATTACCAAGTACGAATTACGTATAATATTTGAGCGTTTTGCATTCCATATACTGTTATGGTAAAAAATAGTCAACATCTCAGTGAATAATGTTTGAAGAATTCGTAAGGCAAAGGGTTAAGTTTATTTAACTTAAAGATTCCAGTTCCAGTTTTGGAGCATAATATTGTTCAACAGATCACTTTTATTCGTGAACATTTTCTTATACGCTGAATATAATGAATTAATTGCTAATCAATTGAAAATGTACTTAAACGTAATTACTGTTACTTGAAAAGTTGTCATTTAAATAGAAACAATTTGTACACATATTGGCACGTCAATTCTGCGCAAACGTATTGCCTTTAATGACTTATAACATTATATACTGACTATACTGAATTATAACGCATCTCATACTTTCCAATTACATTGGACGCGTTTTAATGTTCAACGGCACATTTGCCTGCTAATATTTCGTTTTAAATATTAAGTGTATACGAATGTACAATGTCCAGTGCAAATTTATGATTCTACATACGTTACTTTGCTATTAAGTAAAATAAATAGAGTGTTGGTTATAGGGACACCGATAATTATTGTGACATCTACCCTATGCACCTCTTTGCTTCGATAATAATCAAAGAGGTTCCTTAACCCTGTTGCCTCTTTCAAAAGCGAATACTTTTTCACGGAGATTGAAGCTCTCTGGTTGGATTACGCCGCAACGAAATACTCCCTTCGACGTACAATATTATCAGACTTGCCGGCTTAAATGGCAACCCGTACAAGTTTCGTGCCTTTGGCAAAGCATTCGCCACTTTTGCCAAGCTTAATCCTGCGGGGACCATTCAATATTTGATGATAACGTTCTCCACGAGCAAATAAACCCTTTGCCCGAGCGTGCAACCACGAAAGAGCAACCCCACGCATAATATATTAGATTGTTGCATAAGATCGCCGTGTCCCTCTCTTGCCTTTAATATTACAAACGCAATCATTTTACATAATACCGTTTCTTGGGAATCGATAACGCGACAATCGAACATAGTATTACATTCTCCTCGTGTTTCATTAATTCGCCGAGCGAGGATTTACGTGCAACGTACAGGTGGGCATTTTCAACATTCGTGAACTACCACTTGTAAAATAGATCGGATATTGAAGCTTACGCTCGGGTAAAGTAATCGGTAATCGACATTTTATAAGGTTTTAATTGTTAATAAGGTAAATTGTTGTGTTAATGTTCAACGATTCGATTTGAATATACCTTAATTCAGTTGTTCAAGTTCAGTTTAAGAAAGACACTTTGGGGTAGGAAAGTACTTCTACTGTAACTATGATACTAACTACAAAGGTATAAACGCAGTCACGTGAAAACTTCGATAAGAAACGGGAAAGAACTGTTTAGTGTATAAGTAGTATTTTAGTCATTGGTATTCGTCGTCAATTGACGTTTGAAACAATTATACGATAAAAAGATATCCAATGCTCCGCAATGTATGTTATTCGTAATTACGCGATCTGTACGATATAATATTCGCCACACTGCGAAAGGTGATATAATCGGCTGTAGTTTACATGAAAAATCGTAACTAACATTAATTGCAAACTATTACCTTAATCTGCAATTAAGATCATAAAACGTGTCTATTTCTGGGTGATTTATCCTGTATTCTTCGTTTTTGAACCGACGAAAGGGCAGAGTATCGAATGGACGAAGAATCGTGAGCCGGAAGCGACGTTTAATTGTGGTGTTTCTAGTCGAGAGGATAGTGTTGCACGGAAACATGGAAATTCACGCGTCGTCCGTACGCAATGATTGCGACGTGTATAGCCACCGAATAGTGCGCATGGAACGTGACTGTGACACATTGGGCCAGATACGTGCGAGACGCGTTTACGCCGTCGGTGCGATCTGAAATCGATCGATCCTGACCTAGAAGGATTGTTAATCCCGAATCACGTGCACATCGCCCCATTAGGAGTGGAATGTTGCATACCTTTCCACTGTGAAGAGAATAAAATATACCGCGTATAATTACACGGAAATGAATGGAAATTTGATAGAAATTGTATGCTTTACATTGATTTCATTATAAAGGGAAACCGAATTTTTCTATCGTTATTACTAGACTGCGGATATTTATGCATTAATGAGGAAGAAGCGCGGAATGCACGGAATATTAAAATATATACCGAATATCTAAAGGGAAGCACGCGTTATAATATTCGGAGGGCGAAATGATTCCATTTTCTTGAATTATGGTTGCGCAAAAATATCAGGTTACATGAAAATCTGTGACTGAATTACTATTCCATGTTTTTCTTATTATAGTAATTAGCGATGGTCTCCCTTGTCGTTCAGATCGTGATTTAAAAGATGGAAATTTTATACTTTAGGTATTATTTTATATTTCAATTATATGTAGTATTTGTAATTAAAAATTATTCGGCTGTTATAGAAATATGGAGCTGTAGAGAGGGGATATGATAGGGAAAAGGAAGGGTGTTGCGTTTCGTCCTGGGCCTGCTAGTGGACTCATCAGTAAGGCTACCTAGCAGGCCCTGCCTTAGACGTTGGGATATTGGAAGGAAAGTTAAAGGCGGTATATATATGGACGAGGTAGTTGGAGCGAGTACTTTCGAGAAAGTCCTATTTCATATGTCCCTCTAGTGGTGGGTGCAGGAGAGCCGCCACAGGATCACTGACACATATCGAGACACCTATTCTATGTAATCGGAGAATGAAAAAGATAAATACATAAATGAACCCTTTGAGCTCCAAAACAATTTTTAATATAGTATAATCTAATGATAGTTCTAATATGTTTCTATATCTCCCGTGAGAATTGAAAGTACTGCGTATTTAGGAAAAGGGTAAAGTCGTCTTTAACCCTTTCGTTATGGTTTCGCAGAAGCGAAAACTAAAACCGTAGATGAGAAACAATTTTTCTTAGTACGAAAATCCGATGAATATAAATATATAGATGCTTTACATTATCGATTATGGTTTGATATTACTGTACGAATGAAAACAGAAATAATATAACACCATAGAGAAAAAGTATGGCCATTCTTAACAAATAATTATGCAATCTTTAAGGGCGTATATACATATATACGCCCTTCGTATCGAAAGGGTTAATTTGCTTCGCTCTGAAGGAAATGATAATCGAACAGGTGAAACTAAATGAAAATCCTGAACCTTGACTTTCTATAGTAACGCCAACAGAGTGCAAAGGGTTCAAAGAATATCCGTACGCGAAAATCGCACGAGTATTTGGCTAAAAAGCGAGGTCACGGAATTAAAGAAATCCCCGTTCGTTTGGCGTTGAACGGTGTAAATTAATACCTTCAGCGGGGCTGCTTGACGCGAAACAATATTCACGGCACGAGGATGGGGCAGGGGGTTGTTATGCGTCTCGGCGCTTTGTCGTCGCCAGAGAAAGCAGGACAGAGGGGTGAAACGTGAAAAAAAAGAGGGAGGCAAAAAGGAGAAAGAAAAGGGGAGCGAAGGGAAAAAAGAACAGAGCGGTGAGGATGGCAGGGGAGGGCGAGTATAAAAAGAGAAAGAGTAGCAAAGGCGGAAAGTGAAAAGGGATTAAAAGGGAAAGGGTGGAAGGGGGGAAGAGGAGCGCAAAGGGAAAAGAGAAGAGGCGAGATGGGGGCGAAGAGGTGAGTTTCGCCGGGGTGAAATAAAAGCATTGTTCCGAATTATTATCGCGAAACAGCGTGAAGCCGGTCTACACGCGTCTCCAGACGAGTGCTCGAAACAGTCGACAGAATATTACCTTCATTATTCAACGCCACCGTTATTGTTTCGAGTATTCTTTACCTCGCTGTCGCCCCGCGAATCGCGTTACGCGCTTTCAACACCGAATTACCGTTTTTTTTTCGGGCTCCGACGCGTGTCGATTAACGTTGGGAAACTGAGGTAACTGAGTTTTTGATAGGGATGCGTTAGGAATGATTCGGTAGGCGAGATTCACGAGAGTATAAATGTCAATATGAGCTGCGAAGATTTGGATGCGTGAAGATTGGGCGTAGATTTTTAAGCATCATCACGTTTATGAAGCAGGTTCGTCACTCGAAAAGTAGAGAATTAGTGATTTCCAATTGGTAAAGACAGCAAGAGTTTCGAGATAAAGGCTCTGAATTAATTTGTACGCTTAATAGATTCGGATTTCTTTATGGTTATATAAGAATATTGAAATTCCATATTTTCTTTCAAATAAAATCTTGGCGCCCAGTGTTAGTTGCAGTGTATGGTTAAATAAATTCCTATAATGTTCAACATTAAATATATATCGTTCACAAATGGTTTAGGCGCGTGTTTGCTGTACAACGCTCTAACACGGACCGAGTCACGATTAACGGTGGGCTCAAGCACATACTCTTATATACAAATAAGAAAAGGGCGAATATGTTTTACAAATATTGTTGTAAAATCAGTTTATTATATAATACATTAACGTATTAAATAACAATGGATTCGCGTATACAGTCTATAATGAAATAAGAATAAGTAAAGAGCTATGAGATACTTTAAACTTTCTGCCTTGCACGCAACGACAGTGACAAGTGTGTCTTTCGACTCTCGGCTATTAACTAAACCACAAGGGCGAAAAACCAAAACCCTTCTCCGCACCACGGACAACCCCTCCACAAGGCACGGCTTAAGATGCCTGAAAGATGGGAACCATAGGCGGTCGATGCTTGACACATCTGGTATCATCGTTGCATTCCAACAAATATTACTGGATTAAAGCAGAGACGTCGCAATTAGCATCCAAGCTAAACGTCTAACATCCAGAGCAAGGCGATCAAATTTTGCCTAGCAGTAAACGAGTTGAATAAAATAATTAAAGTGTCGGTGTTACAGGGACAGCGACATGTTATTGGGGGCATCCACCCTAGTGGAGAGAAAGTATCAGAAAGGCTCCGGTATCGACTTGTGTCGGTGGAATGTGTTTCCGCTGGGGGGAACAAGGATCCGTAATTACTGTTACCGCGGTCGAGTGGCAGCCGCGCGAAGAACAAACCGGTTTGTGGGCCGCTGCGGGTAACTGAAACTAAATGAATTTTGAAGCGTCGTTGAAAGGCAGCGGTGCACGTCGAGCGAGTGAGCGCGAGCAGGCGCGCTCGCGCGAGCTCGCGTACACCAGAAGAGAGGCAGCGGAAAGTTTACTGACCGTAAGCGGACGTCGTGACTCGGCTGGACGACCTAATTCGCGGACGACACGGAAAATAACGAAACGCCGAGAATTCAATTAACGACGGGCTGCCGCTCCCAGAATTCAGCCGCGAACTTTTCCGCTGCCTGTGTGAATTAACAATAAGTTGGAAATCGCGCGGCCAGCCACGCAGCTTTCCATCATTCGTTTTAATTACCATTAGCAGGGAAAGAGAGAAAGGGAGAGCGTGCTCTCCGTGCGTTTGGAACCTGAAACTTGACAGATTATATTTGTCTTGCGTTTATCTGGTTGATCGGTGATGGGCAATCTTTACTTTTTAGTGGGTGAATATTGGAAACTTGGTATTCTATACGGGGCTGCACAGTGTTTCTTATACTACTTAAGTTTCTACTTAGGGTCCGTGATACTTTCTTGAGGAGAATAAAAGGATGCGTCGATTAATGCAAGAAAATATACTATTTCATCGAAGACATTAGAGAGATCTTTACTTTTTATTGAATAAAGTGTTGAAATGTTGAGGGAAACGAGGTACAACAAAGACGATGCTAAATACTAAAGACAACGCTGTTAATTCTGCAAACGAAGAGACATTTATACGCGTCAACAAATTGTGAAGATGAATTCATAGATTCTAAAATTGCTTGCTATCGGAAGGGTTAAAATTGTGTTTAATTTTTGTACATACGGGACATCTTTATTGGGACATCTGCCCTATTATCACTTTTGCATTTCAGTTGAACCAAAAATAAATACTTGGAAACCCACGAATTGCACATTGCTGTGAATGCAAACGGAATCCCCGAGTGTAAATTGGACCGTTGATGTCTTATTCGGGAGTCCGGTGTAATTTATTTGTGTCGCTGGAAGAGGGAAAGTAATCACGGAGGTTAGCGAGTGTCGCGTAACCGGAGTTTGCTCGTTTTCACCCTGGCTTCATTTAAAGTTACAATCAGAAATAATGCGGCGGCCAGGCAACAAAAGGGGGAGGGGGCTGAAAAAAAGAGAGGAAGTACTAGAGTCAATACTACTTCGCGAGACGTCGAATAAAAGGCAAACACGCTGTTTACATGCAAATTGCAATCATAAACTGGGCGACCAGGCGTGGCCTGGAGAAAATAGCGGCAAATTCGCAGGAAATACTGGCGTGTAGAGAGCGAGCCGTTTCATTTCTCTTTAAATCTTTGCTACCCTTTCTTTTCCCATTCGTAATTTTGACAGCTCGTGAGATCGAAATCTGACCGGTCGCCAAAATGCAATTATTTCTTCAATGTTACCTTCGATAGTTTTTTGAAAAAACTGCTGCTATACGATATCGGATTTAATACTATTATCAATACTATAGTATTTTCCAAAATGACAACATTGATAATGCACTTCTAAAAATGGAATTACTTATCTAGTCGTATTCATTAGCGGTATTTCACTGGAAAGATAATGAAATTAGTCGCCAATTATTTGTCATTTTATCTCTTGGACGATCAACAAAAATCGTCACAATTAAATAATAAGAAATTAAAAAATAGCAAGTGGGTTGAAAAACGTTACGTTACAGTAATCGTTTCCCTTTCTACGAAAAGATATAAATTGCCAAGAATTGATCTCTTCACGAGCTCTTCAATGGAACTTTATTTCAGCAATCCATCTCCCTCCCCTCAAAAGCAAAATGCAAACGCAAACACACCTGCAAAATTTCGCGTTTGCCGTCTAACTTCCGTCAAAATCCTGCGTGCAACTACTTTCCCACGCCATCCATTTATCCGTGACTCGCGTTCGGTGTGACAAGTAACGAGCACGTTTCAACGAGTGTAATGTATCCCCTAAAGCTTCGCTCAAAGCGAAAGCGACCTCCTCGCTTGCTCTTACAAGTCTATCCCCTGATAGCAGCCGAAGCATGCATCAGCGCGCGTCATCGAGCGCTCATATTTCGCCGAAATGAATATTAATCCAGCCAGCGTGGCGCGAGGTTAGCGGGCAGTTATTCGCTACGTACGCATCCACGACAGTCGACACTCCCTGTCTGTCCTTTATTGCCACTGATACCAAGCGCGGAGAGCCACCATCCAGCCAACGGCCATTCATTCGCTCGGACAAAGTACTGACGCCGCTCTAAATATACGGTCGCATAGTGCCGCGAGGCTTCGACGCGAGCTTGTAATGGGCACACGGACGAAGCCTGATGTCTGGCCGCGAGCGCAGCTTCAGTTGCAGCCACCCACACGTAGGCACGTCGCTGGTAGATAGACGTAAAGCGTGTCTATGTGTTAGGAGAAGGGGGGAGGGGGAGAGAGCTTGCAACAACGGAGAACGATAATTCCTTGGAGCTGGCGAAGGACGAAGTACAGGAAGGCTGTTACCGGGGCTGTTGTCAGTGGAAAAGCTAGAGAGGGAGAGCATAAGGAATGCTCTATCCTGCGCTCGCCATTAATTCTGACCCCGACTTTCCGTGGCCCAGGTTGGCTGGGCTACTCCGCGTCTTGCCTTTGCGTAATCGTCAAGCCTCACGGTTCATTAACTGTTGTTTTCGAGCGTCCTTCATCCTGTCTTGCCTCTCGCAAGTGGAATACCGGTAGCTTTTCGGATACTCCGGAGTGTAATGCTTTGCAGTCGCTTTGCATTATTGACGCGGTTAATTGGCGGGATTTAGGGCTGCGCTGGGTATAAGGGATGAGGGATTTATTAAGATTCTGGGGTATTTAGGGATCGACGATTTAGACGTCGAGGGTGATATGTGTGTTCTGTGGATGGGGTTATGTATTGGAATGCAGTTTGAGTCATTTGCGGTGGAACAGGGATTTATTGTACCTTAACTACTGTTGTTGATCTGTGAGACCGCTAATAGCGATTGCTTAGTATAATGTTAAATTAAATTATATAGTATAATGTTCGATTGCTGGAATCGAGCCTGGAAAATTTGGGATAAATGAGGAATTATTAGCGGTCTTACAGACGTAAGTTTTAAGGGTTAAGATTTGCGTTGTTTAGGGATTGCTAATTTACTAATTTAGAACTATACTTGAGTTTCCTATTTGTTGTTCAGAATATATATATAATAATAAATTGATAAGAAAAGATTATTTGTGTGTCAGATAAATCATACTAGATATGTAGAATATAGAATAAATGAAGCTTTAAAGAATTAGTTTACAAATATTACATGATCCTAATGGCTAAAATAGTTGGTAAAAACGTCAAGAATCTCACAAAAACTCAGCTTCACTTGGCGTTGGTACAGAAATGGTTAAAGCAATCATCTTAACCATAAAGAGTTCCATGTGTGTCAAATAAAAAAGGAGAGACGCTTGTCAAAAGACAATTATCTTATTTTCCATTATAATATATACATAAATAATAATAATATATATATATAGTACTTAGAAGAAGCTGATTTAATATCCTATACGTTTAATAAGCTCACTCGATATTATATATTATATCTCTGCTCCAAACAATTATCCATTGTCCCCCATAAAAAAGTATAATGTTTTTTTCCAATCCATGTCCCATATAAAAACACGTGAGTCTGTTTAAACAAATTTAAATCATAGAAGACGCCATTAAAGGTTGAAACATCCAAACTCTTCTATTTCGCCTGAGCATCCTTTTCGCAACGTGTTGCGTTTCCCAAAGCGAATCAATGCAAGCCAGCTTGCGAAAACAAACGGCTTAGGATTTTCAGCGGTGCAAAAATATGCAACCACCATCTAACTTCTCCGCCGTATTTCAGAGGAAACTTCCACGACGGGGTGCATTGAAATTCACTCCCTTAAAAATTAATGCCTCCACCCACGCTGTTCAGCCGCCGCGTTTCCCCGACCGGAACCCGTTCGACTTTCGAAACTTTCCACCACTTGAAACAACCTATCCCAGGGAATTTCGACAGGGAAGAAAAAAGGGACACGGTGAATTGCGCCGCGTCCCGAATAGCCGGCCAGAAGTCATAATTCACCGGCACTGCGAGAGTTGCAGTGGGAAGTTTTCGGGGCGACAAACGCGTTGACGAGGTTAGCCGCGAGGACATTTCGCGTGAAAAATGCAGCAAAAGGGTTAAAGGGGATGGAGGGGTTAGCTGGCAAGTAAGTTTCTTCTGTGGAAGAAAAGGAACGAGAGCAACATGAGGCTGGACTGGAGAAGTCGGGAAACAATGGAACCGACGTCACTCGACCCGAAATAAAAATTAGACTTCGTCAAACGACTCGACGATGGCTGAAGCGTCGGATTAAACATTGTTCCTTTGAGCTCGGCCGATTCCTTTCTCCGTGAACGTGGCAGAAACGTATAAAATCTCGAGGGACCGCTTTTGTTTCGAGGTCCGTGCGAGGCTAGTCTTGGAATTACTCGTTCGCGTGCGAACCCAACGAATGGACTTCAAAATTTTACTAGACTCATGACTATTTCTACGTCGCGTCGTCGCCTTCTGATTCTTATTCCGCTCGCCGTTTCGATATCCAGCTATTTATTCACGACTGGCACCTTTCGATTGATGTTACTTTATTTTATTAACCCTTTGCACTCCTATGTTCATTCACACTCGACATTTTTAAATCCTTGCAATGCAAAGGGGAAGCATAGCTCACAATCAGCGAAGTTCCAGTGTTAATTTCAACATAATTAGTGAGGAAAAGATTGTTTAAATTGGTTCCTATCAGTCGACTGTCGTTTGAAGTATATTTTAAATAAATAATGTAATATTACAATAATAACTAGTGGAAAGAAGTTGGAAGTACAAAGGGTAAAGCGATAACTTTAGGATTTATATTGACGATGTATTAACGCAGGTCTTCACAGCGCAATGATTATTTTATTTCTAGAATATTCCAGTACTGTACGTGTATTACGTTTAAATACAATATGCTAATGAGGTAATGGTACAGTACATCAATAGATGCCGTAGATAGTATACACGTTGTCATAAATCCAGTCATCGACCCGTGATTTACAGCTGTGCCTATTAAATTGATAAACGTGTTGGCATACAGTATTAGGTGGTAGTAAGGGAAAGGATTAACAATAATGGACGTTTAAAAGTTATTATTAGTGGAGAACCAGGAAAGAGGTCAACCGACACACGTATTTTACATAGACTGAAAAGGTTCCAGAAGTAGCTTTTAATAATTGTTGTATAAAGGTTTTGAGTGAAACGGTTATGAAGTAGCGAAATGATGTAACTATTATTAAGATCCTGAATGTGTGTCACCAGTGGAGAACGTCGAGATTGGCTAGACGTTTCGAGATAGTGGAATATTTTCAGGACCTTAGAATATGATTATTGGACCGTGGATTTTTATGCACTTATTGGAAATTTGGAGGATTAAAAAACACGCATAGAACGCATATAATCTACAAAATTATACAAAATATGCAAAGTATAATGGAAATTATGATACTGAAAGGTGAAACTACCCCCCACTTGTATCCTCTTTCTTCGAACTTTTAAATTTGATTCCTGGAAATACTTGTAAAATTATAATACATAAATATTATACTATATTGTATTGAACTATATACAATATACATTCGATCAGTTTAGCGTGTCACTGTATGTATATCGATATATTTAGAATACATTTAACAAGTGCATATCTGTTTATTTCTTATCACCGATATTCAAATAATCGAACAATAATTCTAGCCACTAATTGTTCAAGTAATCAAACTCTTCCTATACTTTCGTGAATAACTGTAGTTCAAGTAATCCCTGATTTCTCAATGCATTTGCAAACACGAGCCACAAAGTAGCGACAAAAAAACCACGTATAATTTTAATCCAAACGCGAAAGAAGCAACAATTTGCGTCTCTTGGAATGTCGCAACATTTTTCTCGAGAGCTCGCGGAAACAAATTCCAGCAACGTTGTTTGTACCAGCAAATATTTGCCGACCAAGAGAGTAAAATTCTTCGATGCAAGAGTTTCATCGCGACTCGCCAATTTTTCTCCCTTCCGCCGGTATAGTTTAAAACGCGAGACTCGATTTCAATTTGCAAAAGGTGGTCTCGCGATGTGTTCTCTCGCAGCGAGATCGAATCGCGTCGCAAAGCTGCGGCTCGTTTACATTAAAAGGAATCGGGCGAAACGAGATCACGTCTCTCCGGTTGCGCGGCCGCGAGAAATTGACGTTAAAGTTGGAAAGATCGTTGTCTCAGCGGTGGAGAGTTTGCGGTTTCCTTCGAGTTTCCATGCTTGAAATACACGCCAGCGACTGACAAATCGCCCTCTCCCCGGTCGTCGTTTGTTCGTCGGACTTTAACGGTTGAAAGGCGGCTTGAAATGAAGAGCCGTTCGGAATGCGGCATAAGCGAAGCTTTAATGGCAGCTTCGCTACGAAGAATAGACGCTCGTTAACAAAGATCGACTACCCGGGAAATTCTATTTGTTCGGTTAGACGTTTCAGTGATCTTCCCACTCTGGCGGAATCTTCGTTAAAACTTTAGCAGATGGTAAACATTTGAAAGTGTATCCGATAAGAAATTCGCGGGATAATGGTGCAGCTCTGGAAGCTTCATTGTGTCGATTAATCCTTTAATACGCGAGTCCTATGCTTCTTTACCTTGTCGAATCTCCGTAACTCGAAGCTACTTAACTCCTTTCGAATTTTTCAAAAGCAAAAAATACAGTCTGTAGCTTCAGATTTCGATATAGATTTGTACTGCAAGATTGAAGCGAATTAAAATTCCTTTAAAATAAAGCTACCAGATTTCTAAGGTATTATAAATATTTTACAATACATTTCTTACGAAATAAATGCGAGACAAAATTGGATGCATTTAAAGCTAGCTATACTTCTATTCTTATCGATTCCGATGCTTAAGCTCGCTTAATTTGATTTACTTTTGATGTCCCAAATACTTAGAACCGATCGTGTAGTAATCAATTATAAAATAAATTATATTTTTCGTGTATAATATATATATATATGTACTTTTTTCGAATTTAGTAACAATAACACGTGTTCGACAGCTCCAGCGTTATTAACAATTAATTAAATACGAATCGCTTCGAAAGTAAGAAAAACAATGTGATCGAATTGACTAAAATCTCGAATACGACGATTAGAGGGTTTAACACAGAAAATATTGATGCAACACGTTTCTCTCATGAAAACTAAAATAAAGTTAGCTGTGATTGACGAGTATACTCGTCGTGCGTAAAAAGTAGCTACCATTGGCTGTTTAAATTGTAATTTCAGTGAAAGCTGAAATATACTCGTAAATTTCACGATGTTTAAAATATTTGGAGGCCAAGACAAAGTAAAACGAACAAATAAAAACTGTAAATAATTATTATGAGAAAGCTGTGCGAAGTGTAAACAAAGTAGACACAATTCGAAAACGGGTGAACACAGCCAGCTGGTTAAAAATCTCTAATTCGCGATATAATGCTATATCTGCATCCGCATTGCACGGGAACAGGGATGGAAAAAGCGTTCCGCGTAGGAAGAAAACGAAATCCTCGAGACTGATTTCTAAAAACACGCTTTCCCATTGATCGTCCGGTACAGTTCTTAGGTAAACGCATCCGTTGGCCGCACGTTCCGGATCCAGCTAATCCATTAAGTCCCGGTATACATGGCGTAAAAGCCAGACGAGGCTGCAACCAACGCGATTTCCTTTTTCCTATCCTCGTACCTCGTCTACCGCGTCAATAACGACTTCGCCGATATCGATCCAACGCGAAAAAAAAGGTGAATATTCCGCGAATCATCCCCTCGTTCTCCTATGTCCTTCGGTCTTTAGCTTTCACGTATTTCTCCAGGTGATTTCTACTTTTTACCATACTACGTACATCTCTCCAGTTGATTCCCCTTTTTTCTTTTTCAATCTCTACATGATTTCAATCCTTGCTAGTTTTGTTGGGTCCTTGTGAAGGTTTTTATAGGGATTTCTTAACGTGGATTTTTTGCTACTAGATTCTGCAACTCTGGTGAAATTTAAGCGTGTATAAATAACACCGCGCGTTATCCGTTTTCTTTAAAGATATTTGATCTTGTGATTATTGTTCATCGTGTTACGCTGGATGAATATACTGTTGAAATACCAGCGAATGATTCATTGGTAAGAATTATTATTTACTAGTTTTTAGATAGGGAATAAGGAAATCAATGGAAGGTAGAAATTTCAAAGCAATGAAAATCCATTTCTGGAAATCAGATTAAGTGCTGATATGTAGACTGCGGATTTTTATGCGAATTCGTGTTTTTAATAGTACTAATACACAGGGAAATGGAACATAAATGGAAATTAACTTCATCCCCTAAATATAATACTGTGTGTGGTACCTTGAATATTGTATATATTTTTGAATATTAACTGCATTTTGTTGTATTCCGCACAGTAAAATTTCCTATAAATGCATAAATATTCATATCATTTCATATTGTGTTCATCCTTTTAGCTATTCTAAGTTATTCACAGAGTTGACTTCCTCTTTTCTTATTTATTTGCACCCTAAGATTTTCCACTTTGTGCATTCCATTATTTTGCACCAATTTAACCCTTTTATCTTCGCTCTTTGAAAACAATTCTGCACTACAACATTACTACTAATTCCCAAAATGAATTTTTATAATTATTCAAAAAGCTGCCTTCCCTTTTTCCTTATTTTTATTTGCACCCCAAGATCTCACAATTTACGTAGCAATTTATTAATGATTCGAACTATTATTCAAAGGGTTAAACAGCAAGGTGCGAATGCGGCGTCGGTTCGTCGCGTTAAAGGGTTACCGCGACCGCGATTCAATCCGAGGGGGACCACGGAAGTCCATTTCAATCATTCGGAATGCGATAGCAGAAATCCGGTAACGCGGAACCGTGAAAACTCCGAGGCCGGTGTCAATTTCGATATCGAAAAATCTCCGCGGACGTTGCACACACACACACGCGCGCACACACGTAAAAACCAGTGGTGCGGTCGGGAAAATCTGTGGACACATTCTGGCGGGAAACAGTAGGTCGAGGGCCACCTTTTGATTTCGATCGTGCAGCTGCCGGTTTCCGGCGCGCCCGTTCCACCGTGAAATATAAAACCGCGATTCCCTGCGAAACTTCGTTTCCACCCAACGGATTTCGCTTGTTTATTAACGCAGCTCGCTGGTCTAGACGCTTTTTTCCCGCTGCGATTCCTTTAGAATTAACCCTTTTACGCGAGCCATAAGAAAACGAAAGCTTCGCGTACCATTAAACTTAACCATTACCGCAATTGAAGATGAAGGCAATTGCAATGATTGCATAACCTTTCAATTATTGCACTTGTAGAATTCGTAGGGCTTGTTAGAAAATAGAAACGGATTCAAACGGGACGAATTTGCACAAGAATCCGCAGTCTACTTATGAAGCAAGCAAATTTATTTAACCTCCCGTTTGAATTTACAATGCTCGCAATTCTCGTTGGATAAAATCAATGTAAAGGCATCGAAATGCGAGGAACGATCTCTAAGAGTCCGCATTCGGTAGGAATTTGAAGCTCGCGCAGCAGCATGGCGTGCAATATTAAATGACTAATCCACGCCGGGGTCCTGCAGGCTGCAATGGCGGCGTCTCGCGATTCATAAATTTCATCCGCGCTCATAAATCCTCTCCGCTTTCTCCGGAGAAAATTAGATCGAAATACACTGGCTACCGCGAGATCCGGTGAATTTTTTAAAGCCGTAAATGAGCTTCCTTGCTTCGAGCTCGTAGGAGGGGGGGGATTGCTTGCCATAATGAACTATTTAACTCCCTGTCCCACTAAATATCACAACTTCAACTACTTCTTCAGATATTTTGCATATTTTTGCACGTTATGTGCTTCAAATTTCCCATAGATGCATAAGAATTCGCAGTCTATTCGTAACGCCAACTTACTTATTATTCGTGAATAACGATTAACTTGTTTAGCTTAATTTACGAACGATAATTAAGTCAACCTCATTCGTGATTTCTTGTTCGTTATTTAGAACGAAAGTTGGCCAACATTGCGCATAATTTCATTTAGGCGATACACAATGAAGAGATAAAGATTTCAACAGCAATGATATTATAGTTTAGTCACTATACAACGAACTATTATCGCCCGAAGTATCTGGATTATTGCTATCATTTTATTTGTTCCAATATTCATTAGGTGTTACCAGTTAATAAAGAATGCACTTCAGGCTGCATTCTCTACAACATTTTAATTAGTTCTTGTTTCTAGCCGTTTGTAAAAGAATCCGACGAAATTAGCAGCGCGTGTACCTACAAAACATGACGCGAATGACGCAAATACTTTATTACACTTTACCGAGAAAATCTAAAAAAAGCATGATAAATATTACCTACAAGACACGATGCAAATGATGTAAATACCTTGTATCATTTTGCCAAAAAAATTTAAGGAAGTATGATAAATATTATCACCAAGTCAAAATGCAAATGACGCGAATACTTTAATATATATTTTATCAAAAAAAAAAAAAAAAAAGGCGCAAGAACTTTCCGCGAGACCCGATATTTATTCGTAGCGATCCTCGGCGGCGAATTAACAAAGTCGAGCGTCGAGAACGGGCATATTTCCAAGCGATCCAATTACATTTTTCGCTGAAAATTGAAGTTAAATGGAGCAAATCTGCGTGCGCCAACTTTTTCCATTATTTTCGCGCGACCAATTCATCCCCGTAGCGAGTGGCACGGATTAACGCGAAAACTCAACGAACGATCGATCAGCGTCGAACGAGAAGAGGATGGAGAGGAGAGACGGGAGGGGGAGAGGGGACGATTTTCCAAAACGCTCCCTTTTTCCCCCTTTTCACCCCTTTCTGGTTTGCGTACGTGTAACAAACATTCACCGGTTGTCATCGGAGGGTTTGCAAAAGGGAGGGCTGCGCGTGGAGCAGCTGCAACACCCCACGATTGGTACAATCTTTCTACAACGCGACCCTTCCACCCGTCAGTGACGCGATTCAACGAGAAATCGAGCTGAAATAAAGCCTCGGGCCGCGTTCGAGGCCTTTGTCTTCGGGCGTGCCGATCGATCGCTCGAACCACGGCCTTTTCGCGTCTCTTCTTTTCCTCTTGTTTCTAGTCGCTTTTGTTACTACCCTCCTCCTTCTCTCGCCTTTCCCTCCGCAAAAATTCACCGCTGCCAATCCACCCCGTTCTTCATCAGAAATACATGCGTGAGAAAAGCGTTAAGTTAATCCCCTTGCCTTAGAATTTTTAGACTACTCTACTTACATTACGTTATCATTAACAGATCACGGTTTTCACGTTTCTTCATTATATTAAAGTATTCTACGCAATTTGTATTTAACGATTCTTAATGTTCTGAAGTGAGACTAAAACTAGGATAAAAATAGCACTGTACAGCAAACGGAACTTAGGTTTAAGCCAAAGGGTTGAGGGGAAAATTGGTGGTGCGTTTTTATTTTATTACATTTGGCTGTGCTGTCTTTTATTGCGACTCGTTTGTAGAAATTAATGGTAATTATTTAGAAAATAGGAGGGGGGTGAGTATACGAGACACGTATAGGAAAAATACAGATAGAATACATATATGTATAGGAAAAAGTTGGTCAAAATGTTGATTTCTATAACACGCTCAAAAATGATCGAAATGGATGCTTAATGATCCAGTAAAAAAATACTATACTTTTTACTACAGAAAGCGATATTTTGTATACATCAACCTAATATTAAAATATGAGAGTAATTAACATGTTCACTAGGAGACTTTATCTTGCTGAATAAACATGATATGAAAAATAGCGAGTTTCTTCGAAAAGTTGAAGAATTTCGCAGGATAAATTTCGACTGAACTCGCGTGCGTTATCTTCGATGAAACACGAAGCTGACAGAATTGGCCATCCGTTAAATCGATCAGCGTGCACGCATCGACCGGGAATCGAAGTTCAAAAATTCGATGGCTGCAGGATCGCGTTATTAAAAAAGCATTTCGAAAAGGAGGAAAGACCGATTGCATCGCCGACTGACAATAGCTGGCCAGCAAAAATGTATTAATTGCGACCACCTCGCGTTCCTTTTCTCCCCTGTCTCCCTTTTTTTATTATCCAGCCCAGGAATGATCGTTATTTCTATGGGGACGCGGAGAATTTTGACGAATGGATAGAATTTCATTGTTGGATTGCTATTGGGTACGCGGACTCCGGCTTCCCATTCGCGTTCCACGACATTAAAGCAATATTACAGAGAGACCAAATCAGCACCGCGACGTTGATTACAATTTGGTTTCGCGGTACGAATTTATTTTACGTAGAAACCGCTGTGCGTTCGCTGCTCTTGAAAATATTTAAATACCCCGGAGAACTTTTATTGCTATTATTACTTCTGTACAATTCGCGATGCACGTTGCACGAAATTTTTTTGGAACATAGTTAATTAGCGGCGAGTGGATATTAACGAGTACTATAAATTACAGACGCGCGTGCATTTATGGAAAATTTAAATGTAGATACAAAAAGTAATTGAAGGTGTCTAATGGACAAAAATGTACACACGTTTAAGTTAAAATACAAATTACTGTAATTGGAGGGTGAAACAACCCTGCATTTTGGATCCATTTCTCTAATTTAATGAATAGAAATGTGAATTTGCGATATGATTCGCAGTTTAGTAATGAAATACGTTTAATATAATTATGTTGATACAGTTTGAAGCGAACATGGAAATGCACGTGAAATACGCAAGATATTTATTTGCAAATATACGAGAAATAATTAACTGTTATTGTATTAATCTTTTTGCTACGGTACCTTCGTATCATAAACTTTAAACGTAAATAAGGGTATTATATAAGCATTTATTAACGCGGAAATAATATCGATATAAATATTGGAGTACTCTAATATAATTAATTAAAAATATAACAGTGACAATCGTTGGATCAATTTCATAAGTCACTGTTTATCAATTTACAGTATTGGCCAGAAATATAAGACACTTTGTATACTTCTGTATCCTATAAATTTAAAAAAACAAATGCACTCTATCTATCACAAATCATCTCCAGAATATGTATACTTAATTTCAAATACAAATATATCAGATACATAGTGTCTCACACTTTTCTCCAGCATCCTTTATAATCTGATATATTCGTAAAATAGTTCCACGATAAGAGTTCACGCGTACTATCACGAGTCACAGTAAACAGAGTACATGTGTTTGCGTTATCTGTCGCAGAAGGAGCAAGGAGGTCATTCAATTACGCGACAAGTCTACTTCTAACAGTTTCGCGACGTACCACGCGAGGTGAGGCGGCATTGTTTCCATTCGCGAACAAGAAACTCTGGGAAAGGTTTTTGCCTGACCTGCCCCTTTCCAACGCGCTGATTGAGACCACCTTTCATTCTAGATAAGGGGAGCGCTTTGAATATCGAGCCAGTCTTGTTTCCGTTTCCGTCCGGGTAACTTCGTGCCGAGGCACGTTTATTATTATCGTGCGTTACGAGTGCTTCTTGCGACGAATACATTTGTGTACACGCGTGTTGAGACTCGAGGCGCTCTTTATGCTCTGCGAACAGTCTCGTAACCAAAAGTGAGTTGTTATCTTACATATTATCTTACGTCGTCTTATATATTAACTCGTATTACTTTTAAATGGGTTAACGAATTTACGTCATCGAAGTATGTCGAGCATTATATTGTAAAGCCACTATAAAACAAATATATGGCGTTACGGAACAACAATGATCACTAGACCGCGAATTTTTACGCATTTATCGAAAATTTAAATATAGAAAATGATACAATGCGTAGATAATCTGAAAAATATATAAAATATCCAAAGCAAAGCACGCGTTGCAATGGAACAGAATTGTTACTGAAATTTATGAATTATATTTAATACTCGTGAACACAGTAAATTGCATAAAAGTCAGTATTCTAATGATTACATTTGAAACAGCAGAGTGGAAACGAACCAAATTGAATTTAACCAAAAAAGTAGATTATCCATTAGTACCTTTAATATTCCTCTCGCACAGTGCAATTCAATCCTTCAATAACTTGTACAAACTCGTCAAAAAAAAAAGAAAAAAAATCATCTATAGAACGGAACATTTGCCGTTTAAAATCATAGTATCGAATATTCTACAATAACAGAATTAAATCTGCCGCAGTGAAAGGGTTAACATCCGTAGCAATCGCGCTCTCGATATTCCCATTATTGCGATCCTTTCTATCAACGTTAAACCATTAATATAATTATCCTCTCCGGATCTTTGTACCCTCTCCCCCTCCCCACTCCTCCTCCTCTTCCGAAACTGGAGCTTTTCGTGATCGAGAGAAGGATCGCGGAGCAAAAGTTTCGCGAAACGTGTGTGTGCGATCGGAATTCAATTTTTAATTCACGCACCGGTAATTCTCTTTGGAGTAGGAAGATCGAAGCTGTTACCGGGCTTGGCTGGTGCTAGTTGAATCGTCGACGAAACGTAACGAAGGGACAGGTGAGACAGAATCGATAAAACTTCCCCGTTCGACACTGGCCAACGCTATTAAAAGATAAACGCCGGAAGTCGCCAGCGCGCGCCAGCTTCCCGTGCAAAAATGAATTTCGCTCGATTGAATATCTTTCCTCTGTCTGCTTTTCACCCATTCAACCTTTTACATTACGTTTCACTGTGTTTTCGAACGGTTTTCGGAATTGCTGGCTGACGGTTAAACCTTTCGATACTAAAGACACGAGTAGAATAGGTATTAGTTATTGGGTTCAGATAAATTTAATCTATTGTTGCTTATATATTGTTTAAGAGGGGGTATGTAGTTAGTAATTGGTAGGGATGGTTATTTTATTTTTAAATAGAATAATTTTGTTATATACTTGTTTCTATTGGAACCATTGGTATTTCACATTACCTGCGCCGTAGCCAAATTATGTTAATTTATGTAATTTTTCAGTTGGTCCAAAATTTTAGGTACTTTCTGTTCTTCATTCTTACTAAGAATTTGAAATAGAAAACTTTATTATTAGCTTCTTTATGGTGTAAAGTAGTTTTATTCGTTTTCATCCTCCGTCCTAATTATTTATTCATTCTAAACAAACTTGTAATCCAAATATGCTTCACTTCCTCTATAAGTGAAAACTTGTTAACCCTTTCGCTACTAATGACGTATATGTATATACATCCTGAAAAATTGGTAAAAATATACGTATTCGTTTTCTGTAACATGACACTATTTTTACTATAATTTATACTTAGCCCACGATAATTAATTATTCAAAATATGCATATATTTGTAGCCGTACTGTTTTTGTAACGATCAAAATAATCCCCATCTGTGCATTAAAAATATCTTCATTTTCAGAGTGCGGTAGCGAAAGGGTTAACTCACTAATCACTATTTATCGCGTGGTAATACGTAGGTTTAAATTAGCCTTCGTTTTTCCACGTTAAAACAAAGCAACAATTTTACAAACACTTTTACCTAATTTACTCGATGTTGTTAAAACGCGGAGTTGCGCCTTTTCGCAGCAAGTTCCACAAAATCTCGCCGCTCTCAGTTCATCAAACAGCACAGCTATAATACTGCAAAGCTATAAATATTTGAAATTGCACCAAATACGTATCATTGCGAGGTCTTTCGCTCGAAATGACGGGGGATCGTCCATAACCGAGTGAAATTAAATGGTTAAAATTGGAGCGGGAACTCGCCGAAAGCGAGTGCATCGGTGGCTCTCGTAATGAATATTTAAACGCGGGATCTAATTGGGGGGAAATAGTAATTGAATCTTTAATGCGGAACGCAGGCAATTCGGTTTCGCGTGCAAACATTCGGAAACCGCTGCGGAGGTGTGTCGGGAAGTTTAAATTCGCTTTGCCGGGTATAAACGCGGAAACGTTCCGCTTTAAACGGGCTGCTGGAACACGCGCCGACCTAACCTAACCTTTTTAATACTTTCTTTTACTCGTGCATGCCTGCAAGCCCCTTTAACCCTCCACGCTTTTTGTTCGGCTGGAAGAAACGATGCACCAAGGCTCGAACGCGAAACGTACGCTGCGTGTGTTAGCCCGGAAACGTTAAGGTCCTTTCCAGCTTCCCAACCCTTTATTCGCAGCGGAAGTTGGTTAAATAGGAGGCTATTTAATTCGAGAGAAGAGCGAGCGATGTTTGCAATTGAAAGGCTCTTTACGTACGTACGTACGTATCTCGCCCCTCGTGGAATCATCGAATTCCAGGCGCGGTGTTTTACAATCTCCCCCAGACGCGAAACATTTAATCAGAATCTTTCCGTGCAAGATAAATTCGCTTGCGAGGTTTCCTTTTTAACCCCTTCGCTGTTGATTAAAATGACGATATGCTGCATTGACAATTGTAGATTGTTCCAAGCGACGCGGAACTTGGAAACTTATGTATTTATTTTTTAGAGATTGGCAATTTAGGCTGCGGATTTTTATGGAAATTTATATTTGTTTGTAGTGTAGGGGGTCGACGTCCAGACCTGGGTCCGGGTCCCCTGGGGTTCAGGTATGAATGAGGTACGACTGCTAGGTACGAATGTCGAGGGTCTGTGTGTCAGAGTTTTGGAATGATTGGAAAGTCTTGAGTGCCTGTCGCCGAATGTTTTCCTTAGGATGCATGAAGAGTGTTAGTGGAGTGACAAAGAGAGCCTCAGCAAGAGAGTGACCGCGTGAGAATGAGGGTTGAACGGATGAAAAGCGGCAGTCAGAGGACAGAGTTCGAGCGAGTTGCAAGGGAAGAGACAGAGTATTAAGAGTAAATATATATCTATCCATATAAGAGAGAGCTGATTTATTTAACACAACCTTCGCACAAATCCCACATCGTAGGTTCATATCCTACAGTAGTAAATAACTTCGCAGACACAAATGTGAATAAAGTAATTTAATTATAACAATAGATATACAGGACAAGTTGAATGCCGAGAGAGAGTTTTCGACGAAAGACCGATATACACGAGCGACAGTTCGAGATCGACTGAATCAGTCGTGACATTCAAAATCCGGAATGTTTTAAAACGGTGATTCATCGCTAGTTTCGCGCAAAATTTCAGCTCACGAGCTTCGCTATTCTCAACAATATTTTTAGAAATATGAGTAGAGAAATAGGTCTTTATTTCGTTAAGAATCGATGTGTTTAAACGTAGCATTTCGTTTGCAATTTTTTCCAACCAATTTGCAGTGCTAAATTACAGTTTTTATTCATTTGATTGCGAAAAGCATTTCAGGGAGCTGTACGATTCTTCAACGTAAGAAGAAAAAGAAGAAAAATGTTTGTGGTCATGGAATAATAAAGAATTTATAAAAATAATACCGCGTGTTGCAAGAATATATATTGTTCTATGCATTTTATACGTATGTCGTTAGATAAATGCTACACATGTAATAATATATCCTACAGTGTTCATTTCAATTTAAATTTTAGAAGGAATCTTAAAGAAAGCTGTATATTTATTTTATCAGTTTCCCTACTTTTCCTTTTATGGAGTTAATCGATTTCACAAATGAGCGGCACAATTGACTCCTCGTCTTATAATTCAAAGTATAATTCGCAATGTAGATTACTTATTGTTAGTTTAACCTCTTCGTATACAATAACTAGTCATCCTCGTTTCATTAAATTACGCCGTCCACTTACAGGAATAATAAAATTATTTTGGAATATCCCTCAAACGGTTAAAACAGCCACGCGTCGAAATTTCTCTAAACCCCGTTTTCTCTAATCACTCGTTTCGCTAATAATAATCGACCGTTCCCGTTGTTTAAGTATTACACGCGTATATCTATTCGTCAGAAAGCAATCGAAACTTGCCCGACAATACACGAAAAGATGCATTATCGCGTAGATTCCGTTGCCAAACTATATTACAACGTTCGAGGGTTCAGCAACGGGGAGGGATTGCCGCGTGGAAAATGAACGTGTCTATCCCGCGTCCGCAAATTGCTCGGGGTGTTCACAGGCGACAAAAGCGGCCGGAGTCCATTCGAGAGCCATGGAAAGTCAATTTCTAGTGGTGCAGAACTCTGGAATAGAGAACAAGCCGCGACATTAGCGTTCCTTGACCCGAGCCTTTTCTCTTCGTCTCCGCGAGCGTATTATCGATACACGCCGAGCGTTCAGCGAGCGCGAAACGTTTCCACGATTCTCGGACAATATCTGCGCCATCCAGTCCGCGCCCTTTTCACCTCCCCTCTAACCGTTTGCTCCGCGTTTCTACATAGCCCCGGCTTACCGGCTATTTCCTGTTCCGGTCAGTGAAACACTTTTGTTTCGCCTTCATCTCCGGCTCGCTTTTCCACTCTATAACGCAGTCCCGGGCAACCTGACCGTTTTCCAGCTACAATGCACGGATAGCATCGCAAGACGGGCCGCATGTGAATTACCTTCGCGTTCGCGTTCGCGTGCTCATGTGAAAATGAAAGCTACGGCTGCTTTCGGGCTTGCAGAATTTGCGGGCGGAATTAGTTTGCAACGAGAGAAATAGGCGATGCAACGAGTGTAACTTTGAGAACGGTTTTGCTTGGCGGATTTTATTGTTACCATTTCTAGTTTTTTTTTCTTTCTTTTTTTTTATTTAGGGCAGGTTTCTTAACCCTTTGACTTTTAAAAGAGAAGCGTATTTATAGGCTTTGTATTGTACAACGTGTGCAGACTAATTTCCTGATCAATTCCTTATCGTTTCGTAACAGTATTCGGAGGTTCGAGTTAACAGTGATCTAACGTTTTATTATCTTCAACTTTAGATTCATTTATTCGCAAGTAATTGTTTTCGAGCAAATATCGCGCTGCAGTGAAAGGGTTAACCATTTAACGAGTTCAAATTTGTGATTGCTACTAGCTACCTTGAATTGTTCTTCTTTATGTAATTGGTTACTGTTAGACTGTGGATGTTTATGCATTTGTCAGAAATTTACATCCTCCAAAAAGCGGAGAATATATTAATCTTATTTAACATTAGAGAATATATTAATCAAATGTACACATTACACAAAATATTATAATATGTAACAGGTAAAGCAACCCTCTATTTAGCATCCATTTCTTTATCTCTATTCATAAAACGATGAATTTGCATAAACAAGTTAAGACAGTTAGATTTCCATCCCATTTCTTTAGTATTATTTGCAAAAATGTGAATCTGTATAAAGATTCGCAATCTGATAATAATAACAAATAAACGGTCTATTTATTATCATGGTTAGTATTACTATTATCACTATTATTAGATAAGCGGTCTATTTATTATCATTATGAAACTGTGGATCTTTATGCAGATTCATATGTTTACAAACAACGCTAAGGAAATGGGAATGCAAATTAGGGGTTGCTTTAACCCCTCCAATTATTTTAACTTGTGCTTTACCTTGGATGTTTTACACAACTTTGCATATTGCAAGCATCCTGTATATTTTTCCGCATTTAAATTCCCCATAAATGCACCATGATCCGCAGCCCAATCGTTGTTAACAATTTAACTTCCATTGATATCTTCTTCTTAATTATTTTCATTTCGATGCTACACCATTAAAATTGAAAGAAATACGATACAACATCCGTCTCTATATACAAATTTATCCATAACTTAATTAATAAGCGCTTAATGAGAACATGATCTACGCAGGAAATCCTTATGCAGCCACTGTAGTTCATTCGTTCAACTTTTCCCATCCACGTTACAGTTTATAAGGCAGAATCCTCTAACGTTAAATTTAAGTAAATCTGCGAATTTATCGGCGACGAATTTACCGCGTTTTCGATATTTCGGCCATTAAATGGGGTTCCACGGTGGCATTGAAAATGACAAGAACTACAGAAACGGGGAACGTTGCTTGCCAAAATTCGAGTTCTCCTGGTGCTCGTTTGAACGGGAATATCTAACACGTTCAGGAAAGCCGCAGTACGTGCGAATTTTATTCCATTACCTTTCCCTCTCTCTCTCTCTCTCTCTCTCTCTCTCGCAGACCATCCCCGGGAGAAATATCGCGTTTTCTCGAAAGGAGCGCAACCGGGTTTTTATTAAAAGAGCCCAGACCGCAGTGTTCGCGGTCCACTGAAATTATCGCTTCGTTTCGGATGAATAAACCTTTCGCCGGGCCACCGTTGGAGAAACTCCACGCGTTAAAAGTCCTTTCGTCCTGTTTTCACGACATTGCGCCTTTAGAAACGAAATTGAAAAAAAAAGAAGAGAGGGACTGGTAGGAAGTCAAAAGAGAAGGGAGGAAAGTAATTTCGTTGAAGACGCGCGCGGTTCATCATTGAGACGACGACGCAACGATCAATGCGGTCGACGGCTACTTCCGGCTTGCTTGAACGTCCAGCACTACGGAAACGTGGAAAAGTTGGCCAACCGGGTGCGAGATTCTCCGTGTCTCTGGGCGATTAAAAAATTTTTAATTAAACCCGATGGCCGGCAAACGTTTACTCTTCGCGGGTCTTTCCTTCCCTTTTTCTTGGCGGAGAACTTGGCCCCGTGGCTTTTATTGGCGAACGCGTTTCGCGAATGTTTGCGGCCTTAATTAATCCGCCGCCTCGCGGAATTCCCCGGCTGCTTTTCGGAGAATTCGACAGTGGAATACCGGCGCGCTCCGTCTTGCCATCTTTCTGCTTGCATCGTTCCTCAAAATTTCGCCCGCGCTGTTTTCTAATTCCTCTCCTGCCATGGAGGAAATAGAATGTGGGATCGGCGTGTAAACGCGATGCTTTTGTAGGAGTTGTGAAAAATACGTGAAGAGTGAAGCACCGAGTAATCGACACTTTTCGTGATTTTAATTGTGGATTAAGGTTGTAGCTTGAACTTAATGTCGTTTATATTATATTTTGTCTAGTATCTGATGTAACAATAGCTTAACTTGTTAACCCTTTCGCTACGAATGATTTATATATACGCACACAAAAATTGGACAACTATTTGTCTGTAGTAGATTATTGCATTTGTCTTCATCTGTATGATAAACTTAGGATCACAGATGATAATGTAAAGCTTCTAAATAATTATGGGTTAACCCTTTGCGGACGAGCGTCGACAAATAGTCGCCTAATCATTTTTTGGCTCTGCGAACCCATGTCGACTTTTAAAGCACAAAACTTAACGCAATGAATACTTAACGTAATAATAAATATATGAAATCGTTGGAAATTAAATGGTTTCGAATTCAAAAGCGTGAAAACTCAAAGTCGTGGAATTCAAAACTAAAGTACTCTCACAAGTGTCATTACTTCTCGTCCGCAAAGGGTTAATAACGCAACCTATATAAAAATTAGTTTCATGCAATTTAATTAGATTCCGTATATTCTATACCTATATCCTTGTATATTATGCGAATCTTGTGCCCTCTTGCACAATTAAATTTCCCATAAATGCACAAAGATATTCGTCTCAAAGTATAATTATTTCGTATAGAGAAACCCAATAAAGCCTTGACTCTAACTATTTTTCTGTATCTTATACAGTTTTTAAAGGTATCTACAATAATACAAAAATTCATAATTTCTTTGAGAGAAGTGTTTGAGAGAGAAGTTTTCAAGAAATAAATCCAATAGAGTCACTTGAAAATTACATCCGTGAAAAGTTTCAAATTTGCAAGACTGAAATAGTTTGCAGCTACCATCTGCAATAATTCATCTGTTTCTCTTTCTCTCTCTCTCTCTCTCTTTCTCTGTTTTAGTGAGCAAAAAGGTAAATAATTCTTTTTGCATTGGCCTGATTGGATTCTCCCATTACGTTCGCTATATTTCCTAAGAAACTCCGTTAATTTTCAATCTTCCCTTCGCTCTTAAGTTCCACTTATCAATACAATAACCGGGCGAGTGAAAACACCGAGATTGTAGTATTCTCTCGGGTCCACGGAGAGAGAGAGAGAGAGAGAGAAAGAGAGAGACCTAGTTTCTAGCTGTTTCTCTGGCGGCCAGTTTGACGAAGTCCTTTATAAATCAAGTCGAATCCGTGTGCGGCTAGCAAGCGGAACCGGGTTCCCTTTCCGGGAGGTCTGCAGCCGTTTTTCATCCGAGCTGCTTCGCGGAATCCAACGCAAAACAGACTCTCCGTGTGTTCCCTCCGTCTACTCTTGGCAGGGAGGAGAAGCGCGGAATCGCGGCGGGAAAATAAACGGGGAAGTTTCGTCGAGATAATAATCTCCGTTTCCTGGCGACGCTCTAACGTTTTAATTAAAATTAACGACAATCCTCCGGGCCGGGTTTACTCTGAAAAGGTTTATGCGAGCACCCGTTTATCTCGATTCCAGAGCGACGATCTCTTCCGTCCGGGCAAGATTTGACGCGCTTCATTTGCCCGAAAGATCGAACCAGGATATCGAATAGGTTCCCAGGATTATGGATTTAATAGGCGGGCATCTTGCATCGGAATTATTAGGATTTCCCAATCAATTTTTGGGATTATCTAGGGTAAAGCTGGTGCACTTTCCGTGAGCGTGTAGTCTTGGAACTACGTGGAAATGGGTTTCGCTTTGGAGGGAACAATATTTGGGTCGCGATTGGCTAAATTCGGAACGAAAGGTTAATAAGAGGTTAACAATAATTGTGAACGAATTATAGGAATAATTAGATTATGGAGCTCTGTACAAATTCAAATTCAAATTTTGCCATTTTCAGAATAAAGCCAAATTGGAGATCAATTTCATCTAGATTTAGATTTACTTATTTCGCGGGTAAAAATAACACTTTTAGTATATTCATGCAAATTGAAATTCCTATGATTACTTTATCGGTCGAACGACAGATTAAATACCAAAATCGATGAAACACGAAATCACTTGGAACTAAAATTGAACTGTAAATTACAACGGTTTGATCTTCGGTATATCGTTGGCGTGTCATTCGAATGCAACGCGAAACTTTGGCGGTGCCCGTGAAGGAGTGCTTCGAGTGGAAAGGGTTAAATGGGACATTAGCAATTTTACGAAGCTATACTATGCGAGAATTAGAGAATACGAAGGCTGCATAATGCGAGGATCGTAGAAATACTGCTGGCAAAAGGGTAGAGAATGCTTGTAAAAAGATTCTTCGACGGAGGTAAAGGAGAATACGGTATTGTTTGCCGGACGTCCGTCGCAGGGATCCTTCATTGGCGTTGAGATAAATTGCAATTCACGGGACGATCTGCAACCAGATGCTGGGTGGCTGTCGCTATCGCGCGTATTGACGCGATGCTTTCGCCTGAACGAACAAAAACGCATAGGAAAAACAATGAACAGAGGACTGGCAGGGCAATCCAGATACAGTAAAATGGAGAATCCAGCCTCAGAAAAAGGAAGGATAGTAATTGCAAGAGTAAGAAGGTTATTCTTCATCAAGCAAGGTGTAAAACATCGACTTCTTTCCTTATTTCAACCATCTTTTGTCCCTTTTAAACGTTTATATTCGTTTAGCCATAAATATTCCTCTATAATTTTTTCATCCCATCGACTGCGGATTTATCGTCCTTTTTTCATTGTAACTGGAAAGACGCCATAAAAACATTTTACAATTACTCGTTCAAAGCACACGTATACTTTTTTTACGGTACACTACGGTACTTTGTCGATTCATGCAACAATACTGCATTACAATTAATCCATATGGAGCATACGAATACTTGGATTTATATTATTTTCATATTAATTATTTAATATTAATTATGCTTTGAGTTCTCAACCTTAAGCTGCCGTAACGAAAGGTTTAATGCAATATACTGCAACAGTCTTTTTATCCGTCAAACGCATCGTACATTATTTGTTTAATATAATTCTACAAATCGGATTATCTTACATGCGAAAATGTTCCGCGAGTCGATCGATTTTTTTAATTCTCTACAAATACTGCAATGGAATTAATTCAATGGCCGCAGTATAAATGACTGTGCCAAGGTGGCATAATCATTTGCCTTTTAATTGCAATATTCAGTAACGTTGCGTTTGTAACACTTTGTCACTCTACAACTTAGATTCTAAGACTTATGTATGTGTACATAGTGAATCGAAGGGATTTCTTTATTCCCCGTTAATAAATAACAATAGTAATTCGCGTGGCGAGCGGATTGACGAGTGTTTCGCCGAGAGCGGCGATCTCTAGTAGGAAGGTATCGATTTTCAGATATTTCGACAGATGGTACAGGCACTTCTTTCCTCCTAGTAGACGAAAGTTAGCCTCCGGCGAACTTTCGGATTTATTTCTCGCCGCCCGCCCGGGGCGAGTCGAAACCGAGCCAAGCTTGAACGCTGGCAAAACCCATAACCGATCTCTACGCTGAAACTTTCGGGAATTCGTTAAATATGTGAAGGAAGATTGGCGTAGAAATACAGCAAGATAGAAGAGGGATACAAATGTGGATCGCATAACTCTTGCGATATAGAAAATATAGCGGAGCTCCTTGTATTCAAATATCCACTATTTACATTGTATTATGTTATCCATACGTTCGCTACCTATGTATTAATCCTGTGTATTAATCCCATTAATACTATGTATTAATCCTACAATATTAGGAGTTAGCAGTCGCGAAATAGCGAATATTAATGGAAACTCATTTCTGCAAAGAGTTCCTACGGAAACGATTATGTAATTATATTAAACGAACAATGTACGATGCGTTTCACGGGCAAGAAGAATATTGCATTAACTATTTGTTTCAAATAGGCGTCGATCGTAAATCTGTGGTTCCAAGGCAATAAAATAGAAATGCACAAATTATCCGGTCAACTGAATACTATTATCTTTGTTAATTTGCATATGGGAGACTCTATTGCGTCTGTAAATCTTAAGACGTTCAAGAATGGGTCACAAAAGGTTTACGAAATCCTAGTCTTTAGTTTCTCCCATAAAATAACTTCTGTAGGCTATCGATGATCAAATTCTGGTTCAGAAAATAATTATACTTCGTATCGTGCTCCATTGTTACTATTATTCTCTCGCTTGTTTAAGAATGTTTCAGCAAATCTTCGGTACAGGATTTAAGTTACGAATTATTATTAATAGCGATTTCATTATATGCATTTCAAAATTAGAAGCGAAGATACGATTGATTCATATTAACCCCCAGCAGGGTTAATTTGTATATGAGAGAATCTTTGCTGCGTCTACTAACTAAGAAAATCATCCTCAAGTTTTCCAATACAAATCGACCCATTTTTCCATCGCCTAATCACTCTCTCGCCTTAAATCAATCTTAAGTCATTGAGAATCCACAGTCGTGCTCCATGTTGCCCGATTCGCTTGCATCCGTGATAGAGATTCGGAAGGGTCGTATTTTTCCGTGGAAATATCATCGGAATCAAGTATTAATGTTAAAATCGCGTGGGTCTGGCCCGTACGAAAAGCCACGGATATCAAGTTTGGTCGAATCGTTTCCGTTGCACATGGAACGACGCATCCAACATCCGGAAGCGGTATATTCGAAAACGAGCGCTCGTAAAGCTAAACCGGCTCGGTTGCCTCGCGATATATCCGATCGATCTGCTCCCCAAGACCTCGCAATGCTTCTTTGCGAGTCTGCCTCGCCAGATAGATAAGTGAATATCTTCGCCGAGCAATTTCGTTCTCGTCCAACGATACTACCTCGCGGAATGTCCCTCCGATAGGGTTTAATTTGAACATGGTCGCCCGCATTCTGTCGCAACCTTCTTCTTCCCCCCCCCCCCCCCCGCGTTATCGTGGAATCTTTTTTTCACCCACACGGAAAATCTACCTCCTTGTCGTCAATGGAATCGATTAGAAGGATGTGCTCATTGGAAGATTCGAGTTATCCAGCTTGATACTGTTCGATTATCTTGGAAAGGGTTCGCGAGATTCGCGAGATTCGCGAGATTCGCGAGATTCGCGATGAATTCTTCTGATTGCCGTTGCAGTATTGCAAATTTGATTTCACGGTGATAATTGCATTGTAGAGATTAGATTATATTACGTATATATATATATATATATATAGAGAGAGAGAATAGTAATTAAGTTGTGGATTTTTATGGAAATTACATAATTTCCTTGCAAACGCAATTAAAGAAATGGACGATAAATAGAAATTAACTCCATGGTTTAAATATTATAACACGTGTACTTTGGTTTAGACATTTTGTGCGTTTTTCATTTTTCCCATAATTGCACAAAAATCTGTAGCCTAATGATAACAGCATTAAAACAGTTTGAAACAATAACGCATAAAGCAAATATGGCAAAATTCTATCGATATATTATGGCACAATTAGACCACGGATTTTAAAATTTATTTGCAAGTCGTTTGTTTTCTAACTGAGTAACTTTTAACGAATATTAGATTAACGAGTCTACGTATGTCAAACTGTGCTACCAAATTTAGCCAGATTTCTTATCTAGCGTGGAATTTCGTCGCCCTCAGTATTAAAATGGTTAATTATATTTATAAAGATAAATATTTGCATGAAGATGCACAATCTACCAATCGATCGCTTCTACTACCCCAAGTCTCAATTAAAGGTCTAGCAACGCAACGTAAATTACTGTCAACGTTTCGCACGGAGGATCGCAGCTACGTTGATGCGTGATTTATTCGTTTCATTAAGGGAGCGTAGCTTAATAAGATCGTCACAATTACCCGCGACAATGTGGCCTCCGTAAACAGCGAACAAAGTGAGGTCCGATTTATAACGCGTGGCGACGTTTTTAGCCTCCCTTCAGTGCAGAGGCGAGACGAAAATCTCACGCCCCGACTATGATCGTAATAATAAGTGACCCTAATGAATTTTCCGGTTATCAGCGGCTCTCGTTAGCGATCTAAACCTTGTATGCGTTCCTCACTCGTTAGCGCCCCTAAATATCCTCGTTTCGGCATATTAAATACCGACGTTTCCAATTAAAAGTATCGCTGCGTTCAGCCCCGTTTTTGCTGTTAATTAAAACAGACTGGACGACGACGCGACGCGAGGGTGAAAAATGCGTCTGAAGAAATAGGCCGCGTGACGAACAAGCGGAATTTGAATTACGCAGCTCTGGCAATTGGAATAATATTCTATTCGGTTGTCGTTTAATAAATGCGCCGCTCTCCAAGTAAAAAGGTTTGAATAATTGGAACTAGCTTTTTAATTCCCTTTAACCGGAGTTTAATTGAATTTCGCGACGAAGAAAGAAATTATAATTAACTCCTTAACACAAAAACCGTGTACGTGGCGTGGGGATTCGTTTCGCTTTTGTTTGAACTATTTTTGTTAATAATTGGTGTTGATGTTTTATTTTGCTTTCCGTATTTACTACTCTATGTAGTTAATTAGGTAGTTATTAATAGGTTCTTTAAACAACGCTTAATAATTACTTAATATTCCTTAATAATTCTTTAATTGTAATGCAAAGGGAAAAAGGTTAATTCGTAGATGGAAGAAATTCATAGAATAAATCCTCCTAACTTTATTTCTATTCTAATTATACTAATTCTACATAGCGGCGACGATCACTATAATATCGCGCCTCAGTCAAAGGGTGTTCCGTCGCGCGAAAGACGGAACAGTTCGAGAGATCATAAATCTCGGAAGCCCTTCGTCATTTTGCAGCTCGGCGAAAATATATTTTTGTTCGAGCAAACGATGAGAGGCACACGTGTTTTGCAACCGCTGGGCCTAACGGTAAACGTTCGGACCGTAGCCAGCAGCCTGCAAAACACAAGCCGCACGGTCAACGCGGCAACCACCCCCTCTTGGAGACACACTCGAAAGGTCGCTTTTCACGTTCGGAAACACGCGGTCGGACTCAGTCGTGCTTCATCGTTCGGAAGCACGCGGTCGACGAGTTGAGCTTCATCGTTCGGAAGCGAAAGTCAGTCGACGAAGACCACGCAAAGCGGACAGTAAAAAAAAAACATTTCGCTAAAGAATCAGCGAGTCCACCGTTTGGGACATCGCGTCACACGTTACCCAGTCCAGCAGTCGGGACATCTCACGCTGACGATATAATTGTCTAAAATTAATTTGGCGGACAAGTGTCGCGAAGAATCGCGTACCGAAGGGTTAATTCGGCATTTACGAACCCGAACCGGGAATCAATCGGCGCGGTAAATCGCGACGCAACAAAGGGTTAACTCAACAGCCTGACTATTATCAACGAAATCTTTATTTTAACCCAAGTCACTCTAGTCTCCTATATTTATTTCACTTTTGTATTAATAGAAACTTACTATTCCTTGCTTATCCATCTGGTTTTATGTTCCTTAATAAGAAATCGTAGCGAAAGTTAACAAAGATTAACAAAGAAACAATTATCTATGTATGCTTCAAACTCACTCGTGACGCACGAATAAAACCGCTAGTAGTTCTAGACCGCATGATTCGCAATGAAAGAAATCACGATGTATTCACTGCGTAACGAAAGAAAAATGAATTCTTCTTTGCACAAAATATCCAACGATAAATTGACACACAGAGAGATCCTTGGTTATTTATGTTCGAAACGAAGAAGTAGGACACAGCATCCCTAGAATGGATTCGAAGACGAAGAAACGGCGCAACTCCGCGGCTACTTCTCCTGAAGTAATAAAATTTAACAGCCCCCGGCCACGAGGTAAACGCTCGTAAAATCCTTCGGCGTTAATGCCGGCTTCTAGTAGGCAGGGCCTTCTATTATTTAATAGAAGAGCCGTAATTCATTTCGCTCGTAGCTGTTCGATCGCTTTCGTTCACCGTGGATGAAACGAATTGTTTATGACAATTGCTGCGTGTGTGCGTGCGCGTGTGCCGCCGCTGCTTTATCGCCGCGTCACGATGCAGGTTGCACGTTCCGGGAAAAAGGGGTGAAATTGTGGGTGGAGGAAAGGGTGACTCGACACGATTCACGTCGGCCATGATTGTTTTCCGACTGATGGATGGTTTCCGGTGTAAAACGTTGATCGACGCTATCAAGACGTCACGAGCCGCTCTTCCGCGCTGCGATTTCACCCAGGAATTCGCCACGTATTAGCTTTTGTGGCGCCACAGTGCGAAAGATTAGGTTTCATTAATGGGAGCATTGTTTCGAAGGAAAGATTAAAATTGTAGACGATTATTTTAATTAGGTGCGAAACGTTGGTAGGTGCTACTAATGTTTAAACTACCAAGGCGATTAAAATAACTGTAGGATAAAATCTAGTTGCGTATAAAGTTTTGCTTTGAACAACGACATTTCATGTGCACCAACTTAATATAATTTTTTATGACAAATTACTGTGTAATTAGAGTGAAGTATTGAGTAGTAAACCACACTATACCAGTCATAGACAGTTTCTATGATTTTGATTGTAAATGAAGGTTCTAGCTTAAAATTAGTGTTATTTCGATGCTTTCTTGTAAACTACAATTGATTATATTTTGTCCAGTATCCGTTATAATAACGGTTTAAGTTATTAATTATTGGAATTATAGAAAGGGACGATTACTATTGGATACTATACCCTAATTACGCAGTAATTCGTCATAAAAATTATATTAGGTTGGGTGCATATGAAATGTTAACTTTTAAAGTAAAACACTTTAAGTAGAAGTAGATGTTTCAAGGCATATGTAATTATCTTAATTAACTTTTACATGATTCTTCACCACTTAATTGGCTTCATTATTCTAGACTCATAAAAACAGCCAATTTTAAAATTTCATAGTCTACCTCTTGATTTATTGTTCAATGAAAAATTATTAGTCTTGAATTTTATAAAGTAACACTAAACTTATAAGATGTTCCCAATGTTAAATTTATATTTTCGATTTATAATCTACAAATTGAGACTTCTATAAGGAATTACGCATATATTCCAATTATTCTTGACGTCAAACATGAAGAATGACATAATTTCATGCAACTGCACAGAATTGTGAAAAGAAAAAAAAATATTACAAAATAATATTTGTACATTATCTTTCAGGTTTACCTTAAACATTGTTACGAACTTTCTGAACAACCTAACATTAATACTATTCACTTAATATTAAATCAAGAAACATTACTTATGAAATGACCTAATATTTATTTTAATCGTTCATTATTTGAGTGTTATGACGTCACTCTCCAATTTGTCGCTCTAATTTACACAATTCAACCAAGAATTAGTCGCGTAGTATTAACTTTTGCATCTCCGCGATGCGAAAATCTCCGTTTCTTTGATCGACTCGATATCGCAAGAGAAGCTCGAAACCGTGCAGGATTATTTTAATTATCGTTGTTCGTTAATTAGGCTTGTTTAAATTTTCCAGGGTCGTACATCGACGAGAGAGGGTGTATTTGACGAGAGGGGCGCGGTGACAGGGGCGAGGATCGATCAGTTTCATCGATAAGTGTAATCCCGTGTACTCGAAGCGCCTCAAAGGGGAAAGATAATTAAAAGGAAAAGAAAAAAAAAATTATGTTAGCAGAATTAATTAGCCGAAGCAAAGCCGAAGAAGTGAAAGCTTGAAGCTCTGCGCCATGCTTCATCGATGTCCTTCTACGTGTTCAACAGGGATTATGTGTGTGCGTTAGCCTAGCACGGACGATGTTTTTAAACATTCATACGTGTCCCTGGCGTTTACAGAGGCGGCGGGTGGTTTTGGTGGAAAGTTTTAAAGGAGTTTAAATTATTTTAGAACTAACGAGGTCCCGCAATTAGCAGTGGGAAATTTACATTCGCTTAGGTTCGGTAAAGAGAAGAACGATTTACATAGATTACCATATATATTACATCACATATACATATTTCAACTTTTTTTCCCCCTCCCCCCCGTCCCTGCTATCCGCTTTTTCCCCGTCTTCCTTGCCGATTATAAATTTTAATTACTTTCGGGTTCCTTACATTTTTAATGCATGCGCTTTTCATTTTTTCATTAGCTCCTCCTCCTCCTCTCTTACCTGGCGAACCGGCGAATATCTTTTCCTCTTCTAGTTCCGCGAGCCCGGCGTTTCAACGTCCTGCGACATTCTAGGCATAAAAAGAAGAGCGGGGAATCTTGTTAGAAAAAGAGAGGGAATCTCGTTGGGAATGAAATTTATTACGGCGTTTAAAAAAAAGCAAGCGCGTAATAGCGGTGAATAAATTGAGGGTTGCTGCGTGTAAGTTCTGTCCTTTGAGCTTTCATAGTGCTTACATAAGGTAAACGTAGGTAATATGGAACTTTGTAAAATCTCGATAATTAAATAACGAATGTTACCGAGAATCGTGTGCGTACGTTCCTTACAAACAATAGCGGATTGTACTGACAATTAACAATTTCGCGACAGGCGATAAACGGACAAAACGTTTAATTGAATAGGGTAGATGTACCACGTACTGCCACTTTAACCCTTTGCGGACGACGAATAATAAAACTTAAAAGAGTATTTTGACTTTGAATTCCAAGCCTTACGAATTTCTAAGCTTACGAATTCCAGGTCAACAAATTCCCAAAACATTGAAGCGTTTATCAACGATATTAATTGAAACTTTCTGCTTTAACAGTAAACGTGCGTCCACAAAAACCAGGAAAGTGGCGATTATTTGCAGACACTCGTCCGCATAGGGTTAAGGTCAACGCGTAACTTTATTTAACTATTTTAGGACGTCGTTAACATAAAGATCGTTCCAGTTTGGAGCATAATATTGTTTAATATATCTTTTATTTATGAACATTGTTTTTATATGCTCAATATAATAAATTCATTACTATGTAATTGAAAATGTACAACAAAGTCCAATGTACTTCGTACTGTCACTTGAAAACTTTTCATTTGAATAGAAACACGTTTTACATATATATTAACACGTCAGTTTGTGTAACAGATATAAGATATATAGTAAACGTGTCTACTTACCGAATTATCACACGTCCCATACGTTACAATTTCTATTGGCCACGTTTCAATGTTCAACAGCACGTTTACCTGCTAATATTTATTTATAAATATTAAGTGTAAACGAACATACGATGTCTATGCGTTGTTACGTAAACTGAAGTCCAAATTTCGTATGAAAGTATTAATACTTACGATTCTTTATACATTACTTTCCTATTAAATAAACGAATTCAAGTGGTAGTTATAGGAACAGTGACAGTAAATTGGGTCATTTACCCTACGGCATATAATTTCCAAAAATCTGTAGCTGATTATGAGAAAGTTTTGCTACTTATAGATATGTAAATGTAAGAAATATTACGTCTCACAGTGTAACGCTTATAAGTCGTTTGTTGTTCAAAGTTTGAAAATATTCAACATTACAAATTGTTTTAATAAAGTGAATCTGATGAATTTACAGGCACGTAAAATGTACAGTGACTTACGTAGAATTTAAAATAAATATAAAGACCAGAGGAGGGGGAAAAAGTAGAATAGTTTCTCCATTCTTCGTTGCCAGTCTCATTTTCTTTCCAACGCTAATATATTTGGTCATCGGGCTCTCTAGCGGATACTCGATTAGAAGTGGCGGCGATTAATTGCGATTAAAATTTACGCCTTTCACTTCTAATTGAAATTCCTTCCCTGCGCTACGTATTTACGTTAGAGCGAAAACGATGCGGCTCGCAATTCCGCACACGTGAACGCTGGAGATCACGCGAATTTCATTAAGCGCGGCAAATTCGACCATTCAAAGGTCAGTTCCTCTACTAAAAGAAGAAAAGAAGCGGAACTTTTGCAAAAACAAATTAGCTAATCTAATACGAGATAAAGGGTGAAGACTAGAGTTTGCGATACAATAATGCTTAGAAGTTTGGGATCACTTCTAATACAAGATGTGAAGTGAAACAGGACGAAAGTGTATTAGTATTTATCATAGCTATTAGCAGGCTGTGGAATTTATGCAAATTCATATCTTTATAAATAAGTTTAATCTCTTGCTCTACAATTATTATACAAAGCTATTTAGGCTAAAGTTAGTTGATCACTATTTTCAAATGTTGTCACGTACAAATCATTCGAATATTATAGAAAATTTTGATTCAACAACCTCGTATTATAATGCAAAGCTACAATTATAGTTTATATTAAATGTCATCCTTGATAGTAGGCGTTTTTGTTGAATCTGTGGCATAGTTTATAGAATAAGTGTGACTCGTTATTGCAGAGCAAGGGGTTAAAGAAGTAGAATCTAACTTAGGGGTTGCTTCACCCTCTAAATATACTTTTTAATTCTCGCAATCAAAGTCCTCTAAGTTACAATTTTCGTAGTCATAGTTCTTATAGACGTAGTTTTCGTAAAACAGGACGGTATTTGTTTCAACCGAAGGAACGTAAAATAACAGTTTAAAGCAGTCATATTCAAATTGCATAAGTTTATATGATCATCAAATTCGCACTGATTTCTAAACGAATGCTTGGTTACGTTTAAGTGTTTATTCTTAATTATCACACTGAGGATCTTTATGCAAGTTCGTATTTTTGCAAACATAATTATGAAGAACCTAAAAATAGACACAAATTGGTTTTACCTTATGTTATAAAATTCATTTTATTTATAGTATTTTCTGTGCTTTTGGTACGTGTACGCATTTTACAATTTTTCCACACTTAAGTTACCCAAAATTGCACACAGATCCGCAATCTAATTATTATGTTTTGCAGCTCTCCTAATATTACAAACATAATTGTGTAACTCAAGAAAAAGACAGATTAAATAAAACTGTTCTAAAGTGCGAATATTAAAGAAACAAATATTGTCTAATAATTATAATATCATAATTTTTCTACATGTCCAAGCTGTGTTAACCCTTTGCCCTACAATGTCGAGTCAAACTCGTTCTGTGAATTATGGCTTAGATTCAACAAAAACAGATATTACTGTGGAAGACAGAATGTCGTGTGAATGTTTGGACCAGAGCGATTGCTGAGCGAACGGTGTATTTGTGTAAGATTGGCTAAGGCGTGAATGAGAAGTGTTTGGGATAGAGCGATTGAGTTGACGTGTGGTCGAAGAGTGCGTGGTCGCGCTAGGTTTCGTGTGAACGTGACTGTTTGGGTTCTACGAATGTCTGAGACGAGTGAGAGAAGCAGAGAAAGATAAGGAGAAAGAATGAATGCGTGCAAGGGTAGAGAATGCGTGGGTGAGGGAGTCGAGAAAAAGAGTCGAGTGCGAGAGGACGTTGCGAGTACAGAGCGAGAGTTTTTTATATGAGATTGTGCGTTAGTTTTATTATTAATAAAACACCATTACTTATTCTCAAACTGAGTTTTCTTCCCTTCCCGCACCTTTAAACCATCCACGTGGGGTTTACTTTAAAATAATCCCTACATTACCGAGAGTGGAATTTAATTTGAATTCAAATTTTAGCTTGGCCTTGTAAGATTGGAGGTTCTTAAGTAAAAATTGCCAATAATATTTAAATAATTTGTAAGTTAAATGATATAAAAACAGTAACCAGCTAATACCAGCATACGCAAGTAATAAAATAATCATAGCGCAACGGGTTAATACGCAAAACTCCAAATAATTGCAGTTCGTATCTTTTTATAAAAATTCAAATCTTCCTCCCATCGAATAAACGATCCCAAAATTCTTAATCAGCAATGTAGCACAAATGGTTGAACGCGGTTTCGGCGATTTCATAACCGAGCAGAAGAATTCGGTCAAAAGATAGCAAAAAATAGCGTTCATCTGTCGTGACACATGGAAAAAGCTCTCCGAAGTTTTTGCCAAACGACTGAGCGAAGAAAAAGTAGAGTTGAGGACGCGGAAGAAAAAAACGCGGTTTGATGAATAACCATACGATGACGAACAAGCTTTCGCAGAAGAGGCATTACCATTTGTGAGAGGATCACAGTTTTTTTTTGTTCCCCCCGAAAACGACGATTAATTCCAGTGTTGGGTTTCTTGTAACCGGAGCCAGAAGGTTTTTCCTTCTCGTTGGCCGAAAATCATCCTTATCGGTGCGCGGAACCCAACCGGCGATTAATCAATTCGATATTAACGAGCGCGTTAATTACGCGTACCGAGTAGATCGCAACGAATCGCGTAATTAATATGCTCCGCTCGTCGAACGTATCGATCCAATCGTTCCCCCGTTATTAACCCTAAAACGGTCTTTGGATCTTTTATCATCCAAAGACTTTAAGTGTATAGTTACAATTACTGACAAAAGTTAAGAAACACGGCACGCATTCGCGAAGCTTTAAGTATTCGCTACCTTTTGAAATACATGGACTTAAGTAAAATAAAGTAGTATTTAAGTAAAGTAGTATTTAACACTGGAACTATCAAAAGACAGTTAAAACGACTGGTTACAAACTTATCATGAAAATTATATCGATTTGCAATGTATATAACAAATACTGGTTAAGTAGGGAGGAGAGGGGTTGCAGACTGTGCGAGAGAGAAAGCGGGACGCTGAAACATCTAGTGGAAGAGTGCGAGCCAATAGAGAGGTGCGAATATAGCGTAGAGAGAATTGGAAAAGAGTGGAGATGTGAGGGGGTTGTTAGATGGTTGAGAGAAGTGGAGAGGCGAATAGAGAGGAAAGAGAGAGGAATGGCAATATGTTGATGAATGGCTAGAAAGGAATGTAATTACATGTAAGTCAAAGTATGGATGAATGAGTAAATAAAAGTAACACTTAAAGATTGTAAACCAAGTCCATTTCTGGGCCCAAGGACTGAAATTAATAAATATATATATATATATCGATTTACAACGGTACATTTTTCAGGATATTCCGTGTTTTTCGTACAAAATATAGATGAAGCTTTATTGTACTTCATTTTTGTTTCTATGGTACAAATAAATGTACTTTAATCGTCGGTAGTTCTAGTGTTATGTAGGATTTAAGTGAAATAGTAAGTAAAATGAAGTTATATATATATATATATATATATATATATATATATATATATATATTATATATAGATCACTTTCATAATTAACACTAAATGAATTCCATATAATGTTGAACGAACAAGCACTATTTAACAGTTCATTTTTGACAATATCGTAAAAATTACATTGAATTAATTTAGTTTGAAATAACGTGATGTGAAGAAACTGATAAATTCATTTTTTTTTTTAAATTTTGACTTAAACCACTTGAATAATTATGGGCACATATAAGATATACAGTAAACGTATCGCCTTACCGTAGGCGATAGTGCGGTAAAATGAACGATGATCTTAAATTCGTGCACTAGGTGCACTTAACGAAACAATTAAATTTCAATCGAAATATCTCGCGTGTTTTGCTATATAGCAAACGTTCTATTGTTGCACAGGCGTCGAAATTCGGGCAGTATCTGAACAGAATAATGATTTACTATAGAACAACGTCATCCTCACGACTTCTTGAAGCAGCAGCTTGTGTTTCTGACGCGAGTTACACCACTCACAGCTGACAGTTACACCTGCACATATGTCTGACTGTCGTGTGCTGCAGCTTGAGACGTTGCCTTGCCTAATGCGCCGTTCTTCATCGTCTCCGTGGCCACGGTTCTATCAATGGACTTCCGCTGGCAGCCGCTGGACACCGGAAAACGCAATATCCTAGCTGGACACTAGCGAAATTGAGCAGCTGCAGAATAATCACCGAATAGCTTCGCTAATAATTCCATTGGGCAAATTTTGAATTGAATTATCCTCTCGGCAACGTTTTGCGCGTTTAATTCGTTTTATATCACCGAAAGAGAATTAAACGAGGCGAGTAATTCTTTAACCGTAGCGATTTTTCGCGATGATATTTTAGTGAAATTTGAAAATTGCTTCCATTGCTTGCAGTGGTTGATAATTAACCTTTGATTACTACAATTGTTAAATGTTATGTAAGTAATTAGTAGTTAATGTTTATTACTATCGTATTCCTTTAAGTTATCTCCATAAAATAAGCTTTCCTTTACTTTCATACGACTATCTAGTAACGTATAATATAATAATTTGGATATCCATGTTGCACTCGTTGAGGGATAATTGATCCTGTACCTCGTCTGTGTTGGAATATCTCCTATAATAAAATTTCTCGACGTTTAGTGGACCGATTTCGATGATGCTTGGCTTAAGTTAAAGGGGAAAGTCCCGAAAATATTATCCTATGGTCTTTTACAACTAGACCTTGCAGTTCATTTGTTATAAACAAATATATATCGCGCCATTGTAGATTACTCAGAAAGTACCTGAAGAAAAATATTAATTTCTCGACTCCTACACGTTCGATTTCAATGCCCCTTGACCTAAATTAAAGGGAAAGGTGCCAGAAATGTCATCCATTTACCAATTTGCCGATAAACATTGCGGTTAAACTGTTATAAACAAATCTTTCCTATTTTTTGCAGCTGCTCAAAAATTATACTTGGGAAGACTTTGAAAGCCTTCTTATATATTCTACCAAAATATTCTATTCTAGCAATATGATATAAAATTGTCATAGAATCATGAAAAACGAAGCTTGCAAATGCTCAAAACTCAAACTGAATATTCAACGTGTAATATGCAATGATAGAAGAAACACGATAAGTGACAGCTAAGAAAGACAAATAAGACAAGAAAGAATGTATATTAAGAAAAGAAAAGATGTGAATATAGCAGCGCGAATGTTTAAATTAATAATTCAAATGGTCGCAGCGTTAATACGCATTTCGGCCGCGTTGCAAACACAGTGTCGATGTCACGCGCATACACGGAATAATTTAGCGTTCGATAATTCAGCCGAACGTGCAGTAAGGATCATTCAGCCAGGAGGGACACTTTATTTACAAGCATATTAGCGACGCGAAATACAATCCGAGGCTGCCTTTGCAACTCGAGCTCGACAGCGAGTAGTTTACACGCGTGCATTGTTCGGCATACTGATGCTATTAATTACGGGGAGGGGCTAGCACAAGCAAGCAAAATTTGTGCGCGTTATCGGCTACTTTGCATCTAGGATGTTAGATCTAATCTCCTAAACCGATTCATCGACTGTTCGATCGGATTTTTAAACATTTGCACTCGACGCTATTTCAAGTGAAGTATTTAAAACAATTTGCCATTTATTAAAAGAATAAGGGAAGCTATTACGATTTATTTTTGTCCTTATGCTATATTTACATCAAGAATTTGCCATTTATTAATAAAATAAGGAAAGCTATTATGATTTATTTTTGTCCTTACGTTACGAAGATAATTCGTTAATTTCATGGGGATAAATTAACCCCAAGCGATTTTGAAGCTGCTGTAATGTTTTCGAAATATTTCAAGCAATTTTGGTTTTCATATACAATGGACTCTCGATTATTCGAATTAATTGCGGGACATAAATGTTTGGATAAGGGAATCTTCAATTGTTGGATAAAAGAACATTTCACTGTCTTCATTTTGATTATTTGATCGTTTAAAAAAGTATTGGTAACATTCGTGTTCTATTAATAACAGTAATCTCAGATAATATAATTAAACATGATTCGATTAAAGATTCATATATTCCGAAACTTTGTAGGTACTGAGAAATCTTGTGAAATCCCGAAGGCTCGAAATTAATTTGTACATCTAATACTAATAGATGTGTTGCGATTAATTTGGATTTTGTTGCGTTACATTCATTAAGCCAAAGATGCGTCGATCAATAATCGACTAATCGAATTATTTGCGATCGCTGCTTTGCATCGCGGAGAATCTGTTCAATTTGACAGTGATACGAGATCGGTTCGTAGATTTTATCGATCAGAAATTCTACCCGTGTCGCTGGAAAGTAGGACGAGTAACTAATTCGCTTAATCGCGGGGCTAATCCGCTCCGCGAAGGGACTAATTCTATTAGAAGCAAATTCTACGAGGCGAAGGTTAATTCTACGTAATCGGACGCAGAAGAAATTCAACGCGATTACATAGTAGCTACGGTGACTCGGGAAAGTATTTGAACGCGTAAGCAAACGAAACTTTGAAACAGCGTTAAAGAAAAGAGAATTTTTATCCACTTATGAGATGTGCAGAAGTATGCAAAACAATCAAAGTAAAATACGTGTTACAAGATTGAATTGACATAGATTTTTATTAACCCTAAAACGGTCTTTGGATCTTTTTGAACACAAAAACTTTAAGTGTATAGTTATATCGTAAACTATTGTAGGATCAAAGCACCAATTTTTGTGCTGCGTTTGCTGTGCCAATTTTAAAGTCAACTTCGACGGTCCGATTGAATATAATTCTTAACATAACCATTCTAAATCGTAAGGGGTGCAAAAAACCTCTGCGTTTTTATACAATCGCAATCTCAGTTTGAAACTTACGATGTTTCCTATAAATGAACGGCCTACCTTGTACTTATTCAACGATAATTAAATTGGGGATCTTTATGCAAATTCAGATTGTTACAATTAATATTAAAGAAACGATATCTAAATAAGGGGTTGCTTCACCCTTTAAATACTACAATTCGTACCTTACTTTCAATATTTTCTTTTCAACGCTATTTGCATTCCATATCTTTTCGCATTCTTATACTCCAAACTGGAACTGGATTTTTAAGTTAACGACGTTCTGAAACAGTTAAATAAAGTTACGCGCGAAGCTTAAAGTGGCAGTACGTGGTACTTACATCTACCCTGTGGATATTTTCAGAATCTCCCCTTTTTCGGATGTTTCGGATCATCCGTTGATGTCCGCGACTAGTCACGGTCTATCGGAGTCGTTAATTAGCCGATCTTCGTGACACGCGGCCCGCGGTGTCTCTGTCACTAACGATTATTAGCTATACTGCAGTGTAATACGTGCGGACACCGGTGGGTGTGAGTGTGTAGAGGGGTAGAGGGATAGACAGTGGTACACGACCAGGCAATAGGAGTCGGAACCACTACAAGCTGTTACCGAATTACACCAACGCCAATCCCGTTGACCATCAGACCGTGCGAGTGCAGTTAGACAAATTATGCAGAGCTACTTGCTTGTGTTGTCGCGCGTTAACCCCTTCCCTTCCTCGTCCTCTCTTTTAACCATTTCAACTCGAAGTAGGCACTGGTAAAGTTCGTACTATTCGTCCGCGACAAGAAGGCACGCAAGTATTTGCATTCCCGTTCTACGTACAATCTACTAGCCTCCGTACACGCGCACGCCGTGTTCACTGTTAACAGAAAACGTTGAAGATCTACAGTGGTTTAATAACCAAGACGGCGTGTGGTAATAGGGAAGATAGTAGACCAAATCTTCAGTGAGGATGTAAAGTCTCGTCTGCCTTCTTTTCGTTGGCGGATAGTACTCGAAGTACTCTCACTGCTCCTTTACAAAAGATCAGGGGTATTTTAGTAAACTCGGCGGCAAAATTCTTCGTGAATTTTTTAACGAAAAAACTATGAGACAGTGGCGGCTCTCTTGTATCTATCACAACAGGAAGAATTACTGGAAAACCCCCTTAAGAAGTATACCGAGGTACTGTACTTCGCAAGGGGTTTGTCACTCCGTATTTTGCGCTGCTTAATTATGCGTCAGACCCAAGTTTCGATACTCGCTTTAACTCTGTCTCTCTATCTTTGACTCTGGCTTTTTTTCGCGCAACTTTTTCCCCTCCCCTTCACGGTGTCTTTCGGCTTCTTCCGGTGACACATACTTTCTTTTTTCGTTTCTTGCGAAGCTTCTTCTCGCGTTTCCCTTCACCGTTCCCCTTTGTTCCCTTTGTAACCACCCATTCAACTCCTCTCGCCTGCCGTTCTCTCGACTTGTCGTTTAATCTAACTCTCTCTTCTCTTAGCCATCCCGTATCCCCTCCCACCATCGCCTCTTTCATTTCTCTTCTTTTTACGCCGGCCATCTTCGTCGCTTTTTCCATCCCCCTTTGCGGAAAACCCCTTTCCACGTTTGCGAGGATTGACGCGCAGAATTTTATCTCATTCACGGTTAATAGCAAATAATGCCGCGCCGCGAGAAGTATCCAATTCTTCCTGCGACATTTTACACTGCTTTTGCATCGTGCGCGATCGTGGTCCGTTTTTTGGGAAGCTGTACGAAATTATGTCACGAGGCAGCAAACTATGGAGTAGGATTGTAATAGAATTTTGCTTCATTCGTGGCTGATAGCAAATAACATGAGAAATGTTCGATTCGAATTTTTGTAGGTGGGAATAAGTAAGGTAAATATTTGGTTAGGTTTTCGTAAAAGAATTCAATTGAATTTAAGATAAAAATCGTATACTTGTAAATTTACCCTTTTAATCCTTTTCACTCGCTCCTCGAATGATTTTGCTGTTTACTATTAGTAGTATTTAAAATATAGTACAATAGCATACTAGATATAATAATAGTATAATGGTATAATAAAATAGTACAATAGCATACTAGATATAATAATAGTATAATAGTATAATAAAATAGTACAATAGCATACTAGATATAATAATTGTATAATAGTATAATAAAATAGTACAATAAAGTGACGAAGAGAGGATATCTATTTTCTCAGTCGTATCAATTTTTGCATTTTGGTTTCCAGATACAGAGAACACGTAATCGCATCTATTCGTACCCAATACATCTTAACCCTTTAACTGCTGCGCGATATTTGCATAACGTATAATAAAAAATGCGTAGATAACTACTTACTATGTATATAAATTAACCTGAAGTTTAAAATAGTAAAATACTATATTGTTGTTAAAGTGAGCCTCTAAATATTGTTATAGATGTAATGATAAATTAGGAAATATTTAGAAGGACGTACATATATATACGCTCTTATGAATGGACCGGCACTTACTGAAAGCGTATACATTATTTATAGATAGATTTTTATTATTTACAGATACACATACGTATATCTTTATTGTATTTTACAATTAACAATGTTCCTATTAATGTTTGTACATATTATACTATAATTATTCAGAGTACTCAGATATTTATACTCATACCGTTTCCATATTAACCCCTTGGCTTACGGATTTTTTAAAGATTATCCACTGAAATGTTGACTATTTGTTACTATAACACTATATCGAATGCAAAACACTAAAATATTTTACGCGATTCTTACCTAGTAATCCTACATCTTACGATCTTACAAATTGAAATATAAATAAATTCAAATTTATTGCAAAATACAGCATGTTTTTATTGTACGTGGTCCGTAGGCTAAACCACGAGTGTAACTCGTTATAAGCCAAAGGGTTAACACGAATTGCCCTCGTGTATAAATTGAGAACGCTTTCAATTCTTAACTACCGTAGCGAAAGGGGTAAAACTCCCCCCAAACGCATAAAAATCCGCCGTTTACCTATCATTTTTTTGCGCTGCGGACAAAGGTGTCCCTTTTGGGGCAAGCAGTGCGAACAAACGCGTCAATTATCGCGCGAGCCAGCAAACTATGGACCAGGCTTGTAACAGAAGATATTAATATTCGCTCGTTAACGTCCGTGGTCAATCGATATTTTGTGGACACGGCACACGAACCGCCGTGTACAGGAAACGCGTAACAACGCGTATTCCCAGACGTTCCCGCTTCCAAACCGAACCAAAAATGCCCGTCATTTGTCCGCCGTCTGCTTTCACGCTTCCTTCGCTAATTAAAATTTCCTTTCTTCCATCGAAACCACGGACAGTCGATGAAGTTTATTATTGCACGAATGTGCGACAAATTACGAGGATCATTTGAATACGTCGCGTCGCGGCTTAATCCTTTCGATATTATGGATGATTATAGTCGGCCATTGAAATTTTGCGGTAGTTTAAAAATTTGGCTAGGTATAGTAGCGTACTATGATATTCCTAGGATAATGGTTAGTTTAGTATGCGTTAAATATCAGCTGATTAGAAAATGGATAGTTCACGAGATATTAGGTGTTACACTGTAAATTTGGGGAGGAATTGTACTTAATAATTTTAGTAAACAGACTTTGTAGTACACTAAACTTTAGTACACTAAACTTTGTCGTAACGAAGTGGTTGAATACAGTGGCTACAAAAGTATTCGTACACCACTGTATCTTTACATTTAAGTACCACCTATTGTTAATCAGATTCAATAATAACAAATTTGTTATCAGTGAACGTAAATGCAGTCAAATAAAATACTGTTAACCAATGGAAAATTTTCCGCGATTAAATCTGATCAAGTGGTACTTAAATTTTAGACATTGTTAACCAAATTTTTCAACAACAAACTTAATTACGTCACGATGCTCAGTGTTATCAATTTGACGCAGGAAAGCAAGCTAGCTTCTTCAAATTAAACCCAATAAAGTGCTCCGTAGATCGCTAAACTATCATAGACACTAAAACTGACATAGATCGCAAACCTACATGAAATTTGTAGATTATTTGTAAAATAGATGTAGCTTCAAGATTGTATAGCGAAACAAAACTTTTAATAAAATCATCAGGCGATAGTTAAGGCGTGAAGTTTTCAATATGAACCTGGTAATCACCGATGAAGATCGTTTATCAGATGGTCTATCGAGGTACGAACACAGTTAATTCGTCTCTGCAAGCAGCCTCCTCCTCTCTGCACGTTGTCTGCTAATTCCTCAGACTACGGTGGCACGAATCGATTCGAAGCTTCGGCTCACAAATTATCATCGCCTCTATTGGTGTCTGGCGGCGTCAAACCGCGTCTCTCGCGCGATACTCATGCAAATCCCGAGTCCCGAGCAAAGTTCCAGCAGCAACTTGGCTGCGAGCCTTCGTTAATAGCGGAAATCGTGCGAAAAGACCCACTCCAAACGACTGCGAACTTGTGTATTCCACGGTTTTGTTAGCCTAACTCCTTCGCTACTTTGCGCGTCTTGCTGTCGAAGATTTTTGAGGAGCTTCCAACCGACTTTTGGCTTTCTCGCGTAGAGTTCGAGAATTTGAAAGTATTTAGCCTATTTCTTTAATTATACATTACCGTACATAAGTGTTAAGATGAGTAATGATTAAAAGAATATGAAAAATATTGTTACTCTTAGTGGTGGTATTATTTTATTCTTACACTTAGTATTACTGTCTTTACTCTTAGTATTGGTATCGTTTTATTCTTGCCCTTAGCATTACTAGCTTTACTCTTAGTATTATTTTTATGCATTTATAGGCAATTCGACTATGGAAAGAAGTATAGAATGCAAATATTCAAAGTGAAGCACAAATTATGCTTAAAGGGTGAAGCCGATTTCTACTTGGGTTCCATTCCTCTAACCGTGCATTTAAAAACATGGATCGCGGAAAAATCCACAGTCTAATTGTTACTTTAATATAAAATCTATTCAATAGATAATGCATTGATCTAAAATAATTCTCATTAAAGATCCAAAATCAAATCTTTCGTTATACATCCTAATTAATTAGAAATAACTCCCAGTAAAGGAGATTCTATACGTTCCTTATTTTCATTTAGTATAGTATAGCATAATATAGTTGTATAATTATATAATTAGTATATTATACGTTAAGTATCAAAAATTCTTTGTAGCTGAATTTTAACTTTTCTTTAAGATCTCGACAATTGTTCCCATATAATTTTATAAGATTCCCCAAAACGGAACATCGCTGTAATACAAACTAAATTGTTATTCAACCTAATATTGAAAAAAGTATGCCAACATCCCCCCCTCCCCAAAAAAATACAGCGAAGCATGGCAAACTAGAATCTTACGAACTTTCCATTCCACCTCTACAAAATTAGTCTTCTCCAATTCTTTCTTCCTTTCGCTCTAAAAAAGAAACGCAGCTGCAAGCTCGCGAAGCTTTTACAGTTGTTCACGAGAAGAATTCTCTGAAGCTAGTAGTTGTACAAAAGTGCAGTGGCCGCTGAATCGACGACTCCGTGTTCCGAAAGCGAAAGAAACAGAATCTATCGAGCATGGAAGCGCGAAATGGAGATTGGAGTCTTTGAAATCGAGTAGAAAGCCCGGTAAGAGAAGAATTCGCGCCGAGTCACACCGAAATTCCAAGTAGCTCTCGCAAAAGCCAACTATCTCGCGGTTAGAATTTGCCAAGGAACCGCGATCGAGCTTCGAACCGGAGATTAAAGGGATATTTCGTCGCCCGTGGCGGCAAGTAAATTAAATCCTTCGGCGAAAATTAGCGGAGACTTCACGGACGGTTCGGTTCCACGCGGCTCGGTTGACGTTTAATGACGAAGCTTGAAACTGGACGCTCGGCGGCGAGCTTCGCGGTTCGTTTGCCGTTGCACCCGTATAAACTGGAACGCCGGAGCTTGCTCTCCGGAAAAACGCGCCAATCAACAAGCCGTGGACGTCACTGTTCGTTAACGCGTTCAAATAACGCGCCGCCTTACCAAATTTAAAAAGAATCGCTCTCCGAATCTCCGCGAGAGGATCGTTGCGAATTTGAAAATAAGGGAGGAAAATGAGTACACGCATTCGAGAATACCAAAGATGCAGGTTGGGCTGCAGTACTCGGTCTGCAGTATAAATATCGACTGGAGACAGGATACGATGCCCAATTTGAAAGGATCATTTCAAGATCGTTCGAAAGAATACCGTGAAGATCTACAAATCCTAACGCATTATTTAGCGGGAACCGATTAATAGAATTTTTCTCGAAAATTGTTTTTGACTGGTACCTTTTCATTCTGTATATTATCAATACTAATTTAACCAACTAACAAAATGATGTTTTAAATCTTTATATTACTTCCCACGTTTCTATACGATAATTAGAACAATCCGGCAGTTAGCGTGAATTAACGTTCGCTTAATTTCCATCTGGTAAAAAGTGTGTTGCAACACCGCAACAACATAAACGAGGATAAAGGCTACCGTTGTAAACTCTTCCCGGTTCTTAATTCGACCAGCTGACGAAGTAACATCTGATTGGCTAATCCATGGTTCCGCGTCATTAACAATTGATCCTTAAGGACAATCTGAAGATCGAGAAGCACAGTATAGGAACTCTCAGCTCAGGAATAAGCGCTACTCCTAATATCATCAATCGACGACGACAATACTTCAACAGAAATTTGCTTCGTCGCCTATTAACTGTTGGAATGCAACGATGATGCCAGATGTGTCAAGCATCGACGGCCTATGTTTCCCATCTTTCAGGCATCTTAAGCCGTGCCTTGTGGAGGGGTTATCCGTGGTGCGGACAAGGGTTTTGGTTTTTCGCCCTTGTGTTTTAGTTAATAGCCGAGAGTCGAAAGACACATTTGTCACTGTCGTTGCGTGCAAGGCACAACGTTTACAGAACCTTATAGCTCTTCACTTATTCTTATTTCATTATAGACTGTATACGCGAATCCTCTTGTTATTTAATACGTTAATGTGTTATATAATAAACTGATTTTACAACATTAACACTACGTTTACGGACGTTACGTGCATAATTTGGCAGGCATCCGGAAAAATACGTATACTGCATAGAAATATTCGAAATTAAAAGGTTGAGGATGAACAGAATCAATTGGAATACATATTCATACCGTCGTATTAATTAAAGTTAACATAAAGTACTGGAAAATAATATTTACGGTCTCCATAATTTTAGGTATGAAATCTGAAATGCGTCAACGTGACGAGTTCCGTAAACCTAGTGTTAACACCATCCACCATTGAAGCGTTAAAAATAATCATCCCACGACTCTCTACAGTAAGAGCACGCATATTGCAAGCTGAAAACGAATCATTCCGCGTCTCTCTACGATATCGCGCCAGTTACGAGTCTCCAAACGCTCGCGTTTTCTTGCGCGAGGCAACGCGGTTGTGTTTCTTGGCGTAGGTTCTTCGAGGAGGCGGATGCGAGCATATTTCTCCGGCGACGAACGCGCGATGCGCCGTGAAACGACGCGGCTACACCAGGGGACACGGACGCGGTTTTGCCGATACTGCAAAACTACCCCTGCGAACCGATACAACGCCGACCCATTGTCATGCAGAATGTCACGCTGAAAAATGAGACTCCCATAGGACTGGACCGTTACGAGAGATCCCGGCGCACAGGAAAAAGCAAAAGCATCGACGACCTTTTCTCTTCTTTCTTGGCCACCTTTCGCGCCGCTCGTCCAACGTCTCCATCGTAAGACTGATAAAGCGACGCTGTAAGAATTTCTTTCTCGATCCACCGTGGAGCAGTTAAAGGAGGATCTCGGGTTCGAGAAAGAAACGTCTCGATGGCTTTATCGATTCTATCGCGCGCTGTACCTGGCGAAATGTTCGCGCCAACAAGGCTACGGTCTCTCTCGATGGCTTTGAAAGCTTTTTTAGGTGACTCGGGTATTTTAGCACTTCCCGTGGAATGATTAACGTTAAATTGATGCTGGTGTCTTCGAATGCTTCGAATATGCATCCTTAGCTACGTGGTTGAAAGTTTGTATAATACAAGTGTTGTTCCATTTCGGATGTTTGTTATAAGTAAACGCAAAGCTAGTGGCTAGAATTGTTCGTTGTTTCTCGTTGAGTTTAGTCGAGTCTCATTTTCATCTGGTTGTTGGTCAGATATTTTACATACAATCTATTGTAGTTCTTCTACAAGCCAATAGTATTGGTTAACGTTCATTTTACTTAGAAATGTTTTAAATGTAACCAAAAATAGAAACGCTCCCACAGAGTATCCCAAGTGTTTGTACGTTTATGGACGGTAGCGTACAAAACACGCGTTGTCGCATTTAGAAGAAGAAATGGACCTCCATTTAGAATCTGTTTCATGAATTGTAACCATTAAGTTGTTCGAAAAGTTCATAACAATATTTGACGAACACTCAAACCGAACACGAATTATGGTGTAGATTCGACAACATTGAACAGTGTTGACAATGAAACTTAATTTCAACTCTAATTGCAGCTTCGTATTATAATATCGAGAGTTATTAAATAAGAGCTGCCCGTAATATTGAAATAATTTCTACGTAACGCGATACGAAAATTAATAACTAACGCCAGCATATATAGGTAATAAAACAAATAATAAAACAATTTCTTCGTTGTCGCCCGATATCGCAATAATCGCGAAAAGGTTACGCGTGGAAAGCAGCCAATTACAACGTTCCGCGTAGGAAAATAGATGAACGCAGAACGTGGAAGAGGGGAATTGTTTGAAATTACGCTGCTAATATTTGATTTGCACCCGAGAATATTCGAGCAAAGGCGTTCCCCTGTCTGGTTTGTTGAAAGAGGAACAAGACGGCGCGGCGCGGAGACAACGGTTAAATGGGAAGAGGGCAACGGGCATGGACACGTTCCAAGTTTCTCGCAAATAAACGTTACTTAGTGGCGCTCGGGAAACGGAAAATTCGCCCCGTGGGAGTTTCTTTTCCACGGTTATACTCGAAGAAGGGGAGTGCTTTTATTCTCGGGACGTAAAAAGCCGAGGTTGAAACCGTGGCATTTTTAAGCCGCAGGATTATAAATGAATATGAAGAAAATCTGCTATCCTTTTCTACCTTCCCGGATGGGAAGAGACGTTCTCTGGTTTTCTTTTCGGAGAAACAGTAATCTTTGAGAATTCTTATTCCGCGCAACAGCGTATGGTTCTGCTGCTCTTTTATTCTCAGATGGCAGTTACATAATATTGACGGTGGGAGGATATCGAAAGATTTGCTAGTACGATTTTGTTATTTTTAACTTCAGCCTTGCTTGGGTAAATACAATGACGGGCAGAGAAATTGTAATTGTTTAGAAGTTTATAGATAACGCGTAAATATGTTCTTTAATATTAATATTGTTGATCTTTTTAATTATTGGAGTCACACGAAAATTCGTGTAGATTTATTGTTTTGCGGGAATTGATTCTTATCGGTATCGAATTGATTCTTATTCGTTTGAATTTGCAAACACTACATAGAGCAATTGCATTTTTCCTTAAAAAGTAGACAACATTTACAAACTCAGTAAAGGTACATTTCGTTTGAACTACTAGTCGATCCATTTTAATAAATTATGCTTTCTTTAATATAAAATATTAATAGTGGAAAAGGAAATTATAGCTACGTTATAAGATAAATGTTTCATAAATTTAGAGGAGCAATTAAATGATATCGGTTGCGTTTACTTAAAAATTTAAAAATAAAGACGAAGAAAACTTGGAGATATAAAATGTGACGCGTCTTTTCTAATATGACTCTTTGCGAAAGAGTGAAAGGAATTCGCGAATTTCCGTGCAACTTGCTAATAAAATTTCGAGTCCTTGGACGGAGAACAGGAGGATGGTCTGGGGTGGATATTAGCGTCGATACTTGAAAACACTAAGGCGGAGAGTTGGAAAGTGGTGTTCGAAAAAGTTTAAATTAGAGAACTTACGGAAAGGCGGACGCGCGGTAATTATTTAGAGTACCTTAACCGAACACTCTCCGGGGATCTAATTGGAAAAACGAGCATACTACTAACAGCAGCCTCGATTATCGATCGCTTATGTCAATTTTGCTTTTTTTCCAACGTTGGAGACAAACGATGTCAAATTCATTTATGAACACGTGCCATCAAAAACGATTTTTGGGCAATCTGCATAAATAAGCCGGCAAATAAAATGAAATGCATAGCAAAAATGCTAGCAAATATACAGACAACCATATAACGACGTATTTTGTAATATGTTAGGCGTACAAATTAATTCGTAGCCTTTTCACAAATTTCAGTATTATATTTGTGGAAAGTCAAATACAATTTTGATATTCAACTTAAGTGCTATTATTCGATTTTCATTGTATAAGACTTATAAATTTTATTTGATTAAAAAAGGTGATGACTTTAGGTCAATAATGCCTTCAAGATTTTAAACGTAATGGTACCGAATTAATTTGTATACCTTTATAGTTTGCAATGTTCTAAAAATATATTTTATCCTTCTACGGGAAATAACCCATTAATGTACAAAGAGATTAATAGATTTATAATAGTAAACGTAACTCGCTAAAACATTACAAATATTTAATGGCATTATACTTGAAAGTGACAGAGTTGAGGACACGAAAAAATCTAATACGTAGCAGAAAAAAAATTTGCATTCCTACATGTACGAATTGTAGAGTCTACATTTCCCATTCTGATTTCTCTAATATTCGTTATGTCTCACCGTAGAGGAGTGCAAAAGTTTATTGAATCTAGGAAATCAGGGCAATTGATCATTCCATTTATAATTTCATAAAGAAATACCGTATCACCAATAGTTTCAATAAAATCAATTTCAAACTTCGGCTCCAGGGCTGCATTTCAGAGTTTTGCGAGCCGGTACGTTTAACGCTAGAATTTTATCGTTAAAGTTACCCAAATCGCAAGTATTATATCTTAGCAATTTACGTTGGCTTCAATCGATGCAATAATATGAATATATTTATGACTATTCGACTTTTTAACCGCTTATATTTTAAGAAACCTGTAAAATTACAATGTCAACACTTGGTTTACTGACGTTACGTGCATAATTTGACAGGCTTCCGGAAAAATACGTATACTGCATATAAATATTAGAAATTAGAAGCGTGAGGATGAAGAGAATCACGTAGAATACATATTCATACTACTGTATTAATTAAAGTTGACATAAAGTACTGAAAAATAATATTTATGGTCTCTATAACTTTAGGTATAAAATCTGAAATGCGTCAACGTGACGAGTTCCGTAAACCTACTGTTAACGTTAAAAGCTCCATTGTAGATAATCGCTTGCGACTGATACTCCGTATGCGGGCGGTGTTGCGAGAAAATGAAAAGGATGGACGATTTTGCGTGATCGGGGATCGCGAGGGCTGGCAGCAAATGAAAGCGCGAAAGTTGGCCGAAATAATATTTACGGTTCCTCCATCATCGGTTTTCCAGCGCTTCGCGTCGAAACAATTTCGTCGAGCGAGACACGTTCAAACATAATACGCCCGCAGACGGTTAATTTCAGCAAAGTAAATATCAACAGATGTCTGCCGCGTTATTTAACCATTGGTCGGTGTCACGCGAACTACTAAAGCACTGCGCCAAGCAACCGGAAACCATTTCCCGTTCGCATGATTTCCAACGGAGACTCCATTTTGCTCCCTTTTAGAGATGTATCAAAGTGCCGAGGAATAGTTTCCGGGTTCGGAAATCACGTTACAGAAGATAATTGAAAAGGCAGCTTTACCATTCGTGCAGGTATCTGTAAATATACTATATAAAAAACTGTACTGCTGTACATTTCCAGAACACGAAAGTGTTTAACTGAAATGATTTAACTTTTTTGGATGTAATAAATGAAGACAATTTAACTGTATATTATTTTATTGGTCGTTTCATACATGTTTTAAAATATTTGAATGCTTAGAATTACAGTACATCATGTCAAAAATATACTTTACGGGTTATCGTTAATACCGCTTACTAACGGTTTATGGTAACTGAAGTATGATATATAATTTTTTGTTTCCACAGGGATATACCTTGAAAATACGCCATCAATGCAGGTCCCTGATTTAGTTGTGCGTATCCCAGAATTATTCGTTAAATCCAGATCAAAATTATTTCTCTATAAGAGCTCAGACCGATCAACAGCACATCACCTTCTTATGATATGTAAGAGCACACTGATCTCCCCGTACCCGCACACTCCTTATATACGACCTACCGTGACAATGTTATCCCCAAACGAATTCACCGTTAATTATAACAATGACATCATCCTCCGTCCCCTCATAATTTCATAACTGTGACGTCACTTCCGTTACATATCGTACCCAGCTGTAACGTCACTTCCGTAACGGACACTTTTAAAACATCGACCCCGTCTGTTAAACACTTTCGTGTTAAAATTAAGCGAATAGCAGCTATAAGTTAGTCGAATAAGGTTAGAGTACAAACATATGATAACGTGATAGTGTAGAATAAATTTGTTGCATCGTAATAAGATATATCAACTAAATATATAATAAGATATATGTATATATACTAAATATCGTAATAAGATATACAACTAACTATCTCGTATATTTTTCTGAAAATTAATCCATTGTGTAAAGATTGGTATACAGATTGAAAATACGTATAAAAAGCTACGATGCACTAATTTTATAGTGAATCTAAAAAGCATCAGAAATAGAGAGAAACCTGATTAAAATTGGTTAAATGATTGCCAAATCGGTTTACTAAATTAGCTTTGTTAAATTATAGTTGAAGAGAAAATTCTATGACTCCATTTAGAAAAAGAAAAGAGATTTTAGATTCACTTAGCTTTGTTCTACAAATGTGAACGAATTTTTACCATTTTCACATGTGGACATTTTAACTCTTTGTGGTGAAAGTTCGAATTCTCGTTAAAGAGAAAATTTAACATTCTTATCGTAGGCCAAGAAAAATATTATTTTTTGCAGGAATACAATAATCCATTTAAGTAGAGTAATTTGTAAATAGACTTCGGATTTTTATGCAATCTCATATTTTTAAATGCACCCCTAAAAATTCATCCCCTAAATGCAACAATTTACATTCTATTTTACATCGTCTCTAATTTTCCACAAATGCATAAAAATTCACAATATATTTATAAATTTCTTAACCAACTTATGATCTAATTTAGCAGCACTCAGCTTATATCTAGCACAATATAATCGAAGATAATATTGATAAACTCATACACCGAGAACACTGCGACCCTAAAAGGTTTAAAACTCGAGATAATATTTTCCGACGCAGTCAAAGCGAATTAACGTCCATTGTAAAAAAAATCCTTTCTTCGAGCCAGCGATTCAAATATATTTCAAGGCTTCCGGCGAAAGCGGCTACTTTTCAGGTCGTTCAGGCTGCAAAGGGCTGCCGTCATAAATTTCGCGGAAAAAAGTTATAAAAGTTAATAACGAGGCGAATGAATAATGTATTTTTCCGGCTGCTGGCGAAAATCCGTATGAAAGTAACGATTGACAGGGCTATTGTCGAGGGCTACGTCAAAGTGAAAAATGAGCTCGGAGTCTATGGGGGTTGGTTACGGGCTGAAGCTTGTGCGTAACCGAAAAATCACCCCCGTTTGGTCACCCTAGCTCTCCATCTTGGAGCGATTTAACCGCAGGACACTCCACCCTTGGATGATGTCTGATCATTATGAAGAGACCGCTTGGAAGTGTGTTCTAAACGAAGGGAGAGTTGATGGATGCTGGATATTCGTTTCTATGGGGAGAACCGATGTCGCCTAATGTTCTCCTGTGGCCTATGGTTTCAAGCATTATTAGAGAGGCTGCGAAATTGGAGTAATTGTGTAACGAATGAAATTGGCTCGTATATCGGGGGAAATATTTTTACGTAGAATTCTTCGACCTCTCTTAATAAACAAGAGATTGTAATGTGTACTGAGGTAGATTATAGATATAGAGGTTATATTTTAAATTGCGGATTTCTGTGCGAATTCGTATTGCAGATATTGTTGCAAGCGTAGCTAATAGAATTGAAGCTTGTGTGATCTTGTAAATACTAATATACAGTGATTGCCATCAATTTTTGCCCAAGAGTAACTTCATTACTCAAAACTGGAAAATTAATATGGCAAGATTCGACTCGAAGTTATTCGTGCTATTAAATTTGTTTCACTTAACACGTAACGTAAGTGGCTCTATTATTGTGACAAACAAAGGAAGGTATAATCAAATATTACATATAATTCAATTTTGATAAGAATTGCGCTCGAATTAGTCTAAATTTCTCTCAGGTATTTTCTCCTCCCTTTCGCCAAATTCCCGTAAATTTTCCCTTTTTTCGTCTGCATGTTTGATTCGGCTGATTATTTTTTCTTCTCAGCAGCTCTCCCCCCCCCCCCTCTTTCACCACTCGTATTTCACTCTTCTCTATAATTCCTTCGCCTCCGCTAATCCTCTACCCTCTTCTCTAAGCACTCTCCTCTCTGTTCAAATTTCATTCAAACCCCTCCTCAATTAACTCTTATCTGTTCTCATCGGGTTCTTCCACGTTTCGCTCCACATCCAGAAGCCCTTTATCCTCGTTTCTCTTACACCTAATCCGATCGCATCCACCCTCCCCTCCGCAACCCCGTTTAATCTCCATCTGTTTCTCGCCCGTTCCACCTTACATTTTCCAGTCCACCTCCGGGAACTACCTGTCCACCCCCTCACCTTTATCTTCGTGTCTTGTTCACTTGGCTCCGAAACCAACCCCCGATTCAACGAAGTCGCGAAAGGGAATCGAGATTATCTCGACGGAGGCCGCACGGTCACGTACGTCGCTCGTGTTCGTTAATTATCTTTTAATTATCTTGTTTATCTTGGCCGGCAATGGCCCGTGCAAGACGGGAGAAAACCCACCCCCTTTGGAATTCCGCACTGCGGAGCTGCGTCATTCGGCAAAACTAAGCGCAGTCTCGTAATTATTCTCAAGATCGTGAGCCCATGCTTCGGATCCAAAATTCGCTGCAATTCTAACGAGTATCGTTGGGTTTAATAATATAATATTATCAGAGGTTGCAGAAGAGCTTGGTTAATAGGGGCGGGATTCAAAGTTGGGACAATTGTGAGCGTTAATCGGTGGAATAATATTATTTGAAATAGTAGGAGAGTTTGGTTAATAAAGGTACTTCAAAATTAGTTGTAATTCTAAGCATTAACTAAGATTGGTAGAATATTAATATAATAAGAATTTTAGGGGAGTTTGGTTAATAAAAGATGAGTCGGAATTGTTGCAATTTTAATGACTAATGCTTGGAGTAATATTATTCAAACTTGTAGGAGGATTTAATGAATAAGGGATGATTTAATATCGTTGCATCCCTAAGTGTTAACACTCGGAATAATATTATTAAAAGTAATAGGAGAGTTTATTCGATAGAGGAAGATTCGAAACTATTGCAACTCTAAACATTAATGCTTTGAGTAATATCATCAAAAGTTGTAGGGGGTTTTAATGAATAAGGGGTGATTCAATATTGTTGCGTTCTTAACCTGTTAACTGTGAATGACGAGTTAACTCGTCTTATAAGTCATTAATGTTTTGGGTATACTATTTTACTTTCTCAGAAATTCCTTATTTTCTAAAGCATCAAAAACACGTTAGTTATATTCACAGCAATTAAAATTACTGTAAACAATATTAATTCCCGTTTATTCTGTTTTATTTCCACGTATAAAGAAGATTCTGATCGAAAAATTCCGCAGTTAACAGGTTAAGCATTAACACTTGAAATAATATTGTTAAATACAATAGGAGAGTTAATTCGATAGGGGATGATTAGAAACTATTGGAATTCTGATTATATAATAACATCTACATATGTTTTCTTTCGTAGAGTTCATCTACGAATAACGCGAAAGAACTTTGGTTTCTCCTGCCACGAAGCACAGAAATATTCAATGATAAAAGAGGATGAAAAGCGGGCGGGAAAAGAGAGAAGCTTGACAAACGTGGCGTGGACGAAGAAAGAAAGCAACTCGAAAGGCAAAAGAGATGGGAAGGGGTTGTGCGTTACGCCTGCAGCGATGTGTTTCATCCCCTCGCGATAAAAACCGACGCGAGATGCAGCAGCATCTCTCTTAAACATCGCCGCTCGCGATCGAAATAATCTAATACACACGCGAGATTGCGCTGCCTCGCTTCTCTACGAAATAATGAGACCGCGAGCGAATAAAGTAGCCGAGATTCGTGAATTCCAGTTCCTTGCATCGCGTTCAAGCATCCTTCGCGATCTTTCCGCGCCTCTCCATTGCTCCTCGAATCAAACGAAATCCATTCATCGCAGGAGCCTTTAAAAGTTACGATGATCTCTCGATCCCCATAAAAAGATCCCTCTCGCGCAATTTCACGGTAAGTTTCTTCTACAAACTTTGCAACTGGCGCACGGTGCGTCGATTAGGGACAAAAGTAAAAGAAGTCAACTTACTTATCGTTAATAACGTAATTCGTAAGATAGTATTCGCAGCTTGTTCATCCTGAATTTCAAATACTTTCAATGCGCAAAGCTCTCAATTCTCGACGATTCCAACTCTCAGAGCTTAGAATTCTCAACACTTTGAGTTTCCAAAGCGTAGGATTCTCGTTGCTTTAAATTGCCAAACATTACAATTTTCGACGCTTCGAATTACCGAAGCTTAGAATTCACAATATTTCGAATTTCTAACGCTTGAAATTCTGAAAGCATCGAATTACCAATGCTTTAAATTTCCACGGCTTCGAATTTTCAATGCTTTGAATTTCCAAAGCTTAAGATTTCTACTGCTACGAATATCCAAAGCTTAAAACCTCTAACGCGTTAAATTTCCAAAGCCTCCAACTTTCGATGCCTCGAATTCCCAAAGCCTAGGAGATTCCCAATGTTTAGAATTTCGAATGCTCGAAACTTCCAGAGCTTCGAATTGCCAACGTTCCAAATCTTCGATGCGGCGAATTACCAAAGTTTCGAATTTCTAAAGCTTCCGTAAATTAGATTTTTGGTCCCCCGATTGCCCTTAGCTACGGCGAAACAGAGTTCAATTGATTCGACTGGAGGGAATTTGGTCGTGGCGATTTTCTAGATCGTCACGTTTCATTGGCCCAGTAAATCAGAGTTTACAAGTTCACCGGCCTACGGCACGATAAATCCTGCCAACCCTCCGTCAGATTCAATGTCAGCAAGATGACGCAGGGGCGGGCGAACATCCCGAAAGATGATGAATTTGGACAATCAACCCTCTGGCGACGGGAAACGGATACGAACGGATAGGGGAAACGGAAAGGGGCCGCACCTGTCGCGGCCATTTTGAAAAACAACCCTAACTTAATCGGAAGAGTATCCGTGGAATGCAAAATTTCGAGATGGGAAACGGGAAAACTGGGGTTCGATGCAAATATTGCGGAAATTATTCGGTAAGCGAAGAGATAAATAATCAGAGACAATTTTAACGCGTTCACTGTTTTGGCGTTTAGTGCAGTAGTCGTTTGCAGGCTTTCTAAAGCAACAGAATGCTTAACCTTTTGGCTTACAATGACGAGTGTAGCTCGTGGAACAGATTTTGGACTAAATACAACAAATGCATGCTGCGTTTCTACTAAATCACAATTTTACTTCTAAATGTATTATAAAACTGTAAGATTAATGTTCATTGAACGCAAATTACGTGTAATATGTCGATGTTTTATATCCAATACGGTGTTAATGCAGTAAATGTTCAGCATAAATTTCTCGACAATTGGAAAATTAATAGGACAAGGGGTTAATATATTAATCCTGCATTTGTTATACATTTACTATACAAATACAATTTATTGTAATTTCTTCAACTATAGGATAACAGTTAATGAATTTCAGTCTCTTGAGGGATGAATTTTTGAAGGCAAGGAAAAAGTACGTAAAATATATAATAATGCTTAATTGTAAATATATACATACATATATAAAATAAATGTAAAAGTATAAATATATAAATATACATATATGTAATAAATATGTAGTGTGTTAAAACAAGTTGGATAAAACAGATAATATCTAGTGGAAATGTTGTCTAAACATACACGCATGACATTTGGAACAGTGAACGTGTTAATATTGTTTAATCGATGAAATTAATAATTTACCAATTATTCGACGCAACCCCATAAATTCTACAATTTTTGTTGCTGATTATAAAAGTGGTGTAAGTCAAAAGAAAGAAGCTTCCACATTATTGTAATATGAATCGATATAACGCAAGCTAAGTGCAATTTAAATTTTCTAATAAATTAAATAGTATTTACATATTGGTATTAATGATATAGAGTAAATAATTTTGTAGACTTACACGACTGTCATAATTATCAGTGTAATGAAATATCAAATATACAATATTCCTTTATATCTTCCAACAATTAATGAGCTGCATCCAAATTAAAAATAAATATAATGACTATTGTACGATTTTATCAGCTTCTGATAAAACTATAAACAATAATTTAGAATTTTCTACAAATATTGATATAAAGGAAGATTTATGGGGTGGATTTTGTTGCATGATTTCTTCCGCGTTTGACGACCATTTTAAGACTTTTGGCCTTTTGGCGAAACTTTACGCGATAGCTTCGAGTCTCTGCAAATATTGAATCAAACTCGATATTCAAGAAGATTTATAGGAGAGGGGAGGGATTTCGTCGCACAATTTTTTCCAAGTTTTACGACCGCTCGAAAATAAATATTTGCCGTGCGCAAAAAGTTACAATGAGCAGCAAACCTGGACAGTGAACCAGTTGCAACACTCGCAGCGTTCAAATACATATTTATCGAGTGTACAGATATCCGAATCGTTTAGACCGAAAAATACGAACAGCAAACACAATGTTCGAAAGGGGATATATTATTTTTTGTTTGGTAGAGAACAGGAAATTTTTACGGGACTCGAGGACGAGGAGGGGGGGGGGGGGGCGAGGAAAATATATTAATAAATGAATGATACGAATCTCCAACGACAGGGAGATGAATAGATGCATTTTTTAATTCATATCTTGTCCCGCTTACGTCGCGTTGAATTTCGCCGATGCAAAAGAAAAATACTGAAAAATACATTCATACCAATTTCGTTGCGCTGCACGGGGAACGTTAATAATGCCAAACGCAGCGCCAACAGTACTTTATTTCGAAAACGAACGCCTGGCAAATGGAATTATTATCAACCTGCGCGCAAAATTTTAACGAAAATTTAAACATTTCAAAGTTCTTTTTGTTTCCCCTACTCGCGGTGCTGTGGAAAATTGTTCGCATAATTTCACGATTACGCTATAAGCTGAAAAAAATGATTTAGGGAAAGAAATGTTCAACGTATCCATGGATTATATAAATATAATATAAATTGATACTTGTGAAAGGGGCTATGTTAACTCGTTAATAAAGCAATAATAATATATTATGACAATAATAATATATTGTAATAATAATAAGATATTATAATAATAATATTATCTATAATATACTCGAATTTAATTTAAAGCGAGAAAGAATATTGCAAACGGATTGATTCGCGAAACGATACTTAACACATTGCGGTCGGATCACGAGAATTCTCGTGTTTTCTATTCCAGAGCTCGTAGCCAATCACGAGAATTCTCGAATTTTCATTCTTGTTATTTAGAGTGGAGCAATGTAACGGAAAACACATTCGATGATGTTATAAGTTCCATATGGAATTAAAAGTGATTAGTCTCTTGTTCTTAGTAATAAAGCTAACTTGATTTTTATGTCACGTTGATATTTTATAGCGTTCAATAAGCATGGAAAACGATAAAGGACATGATAAAATTTTGGATATATTTGCTGACAATTAATCAGATATTCCAAGTGAAAATAAGGATATTGATCATTATGAGGATGATATTGAAAGTGAAAGAAGTGAGGAGGATGACAGTGACAGCGATAAAAGCTCTGACAGTGGTTTTACAGTATAGTTTTACATTACAGAGTGTTTTACAAAGTATCATACGTCAAAAATATATTAGCTAGCAAGAATGCGCAATAAATAACTTCAAAATGCAATTGGTATTTAATTTTAAAGCGTGCCTTTGAAATTTATGCAAAACCTTTTTTGTATTCACTCACCAAAAACATAACTGGCCACTCGGTAAAGCTAGCAATAAAACAACTGGTCCGCAATGTGTTAAAATATGTTCATATACCTACGACTAATTTGTAAGTTACTTATATTAAAGGATTCTGTCTCGTGCACTGCTAAATAAATAAATATAACAGAGGTTCGGATTAGGTTCAGGTTAATCGCAGCCATCGAAAGGAAACGGTAAATTTAGCAAAAGAGGTGGATTACCCATTGGCACACTTAATATTCGGAAATACCCGGCACGCGTAGGTTGAAAGGTTCTCACCGTTACTGGAAATGGGAACGATGATGCTCGGGGAAAAAGCGTGTCAGGAATGCCAATTAAAACATCCCCACCGATGGCCTCCTCTAATTCCCGACAGGGGTAGTTGAAACGCGTTGGTCACGCAGGCTGCTGGCCGGACCGCAGCCCTTTATTTAAATTTAAACACAGTTTATTAACCTGTTTCACGGGTGCAGCGCTCTCGACAATGGAAAGGCCGCCACTTGCGGCTCACAATCGATTCGAAGTTGATCGCTGACAATCAGCCATCCCTGTATTTTCCAGCTGCAGCCACCGCGTGGTACGTACAGATTGCCTTCAAAGACAGAGCAGAGACAGATTAGAGTCCTCAGATCACGCGTTAACCTTAACCCTTTCGCTACGGTATCTTAAAATTGAGAACTCGAAGCATAATTAAGGATCGCTTTCATTAAGAGCAGAATAGTACAAATGTAAACGATTGAGATAATTGCTTAGCACTCAGAAGGTTAACAAACGGTAAAAAGTTTTCGGTTAAATGCGTTAATATAAAATTCGGCACAAACATCAAGGTTTTCGTAGCGCAGAGTGCTATTGTATAAATATAAAATATAGTAGAGAATTTGTAGACGACTTGGAGCAAAATTCGTTAACGAACAAGTGGCTGAAAGTAAAAATGAGCTTCGAGAAGTAATAACATTATCATGCAAAGAAATTCCTTGTGTAAATTGCGGAAATTTCGTAGTATTAATGCCACGATTTATTGAAGTATTATAAAATATTAGATAATACAAATATTAAGTAGAATGTCGTATATTTCTTTGTAGATTAGTTTCCAAGGCTTATGCCAATCGAATACTATTACCTCCCTCTTCTTTTTCCGATAATAAATGACCATATTTTTATTCTCTTCTTCTCGCTCATCTCATATTACATTTATTTAATTTTCCCAACAAATGCATTCGTACTTAAAAATATTCACTGCTTCTAGTAGCCATCGTATTATCGTCTTTAACCTGAAACTTTCTGCCAGACGCAGTCTGAAAACTATTGAAAATTCCTACGAAATAAGAGAGGGCGGGGAGAGAAATGTGTGAGTTTCGAAACAAGATCTAGGTGGAGAATTCGTTTCGTTTCTTCACCCTCGGCCCCTTTTCTTTTCGCACGCGAAAATTGCCACTCAATGTCCTGCAGCGAAGCTCTGTCCCGCCAACATCTCCGCTTACAGGGGGGAAAAAAGCGTCGATCCTTCGACCCTCGAGATGTTGGAGTTCCCAAGCGACCAGCCACGGGGACAGGTTCATTTTTCCTGCGAGTTTCTACCGATTTCCAGACAGTTCCCGGAGCAAATCCACGTCGCCATCGACGGTTCTAGGTTGCAAGAGGCTTGGGGATGGGATCGTGATACGTGACGAAGCTTGGATCCCTAAATTCGATCGTTTTCTGCGGACGTCGATCGAGATTGGGCCGGGGCGAAGTGTCATACGTGAAGGGAACGCAAATGGCGGGTTTGACCGGTTGATTTCGCGTGCTGTTAGTGAGTTATGGCCTCGATCTTCGTCGGACTGAATGCCGCAAAGGGGGAGAGTTGATTGGACCCGGGATTAAGGGGATTTCGTGGAGATAAAGATACCTATATACGTAGGTATGTGTAACATTAGGTGTAGGCAGAAGAAAAATTTTTATGGATCTTTCGAACATTTGCAACGATTCGCCGCGACGAATTCGTAGCCATATAGGAAAATAGATTACGAGGAGGATGCCACGGAAAATTCGTTTCCGCTACGTATGGCAAAGTAAAAGTTTTAAGGAACATTTACAGCTGCAACGTATTCGTCCGAGGAATCTTTTGGTCTTGGATTGATAGATGCATTGTAGCTAATGGCAATTGCATTGATTCGTTGTCTCGCGATGGAATCAGAAACTTGGTATTTGTATTTATCAAACATGACGAGCAAATATCTGAATAATATACAGTGATTCAATCAGAATGATGAATGAATTGATTAGTTCGTGAGATATGGAAATTATCGAGATCGAGAAGAGGAGGACTGTGGATAGTATTGTTAATTAGTTTAAGTAGGAAAAGGTAACGAAAAGTTGTACAAATTGGGGGAAAATAGTTTGAAAATTAATTTACAATAGATACGTATAATATACAGGTACTGTCGAAAGTTTCTAGTCAAAATGCTATGTTATTATAAATACTAATAAGATAAAGAATAAATGCTTCTAAATGAAGGAAAATAAAGGCTGCGTAAATATATTTATTATATGTATGTAGGATAATATTCTCTGGAGCTTCCCCTTTAATTTAAGCCAAGAAGCATTGAAATCGGTCCACTAGAAGCCGAAAAATTTTGTTATAGGAGATGTTCGAACATAGACGAGGTACAAGATCAACTATCCCTCACCGAATGCAACATGGATATCCAAATAATGCGATAGTTTCGTTATAATAACCAATCCTAATTAATTGAAACTGTTTCATCTAAATCTTATTTCTCATTGCAAAAATATACGTGTCTAAGGAGAAGAATACGTTTGATTATTTTTTAAACTACACTTGAACACTTATTAAAGTAACTCAATCTTTAGATCGCCGCCATTTTGAAACGGTTTAAAATTCTCGCATTCGTCTTAGCATATAAAAAATAGGGAAGCTTTCCCTTCAAAATCCTTTTTGTTTCATCTGAATCCTATTTTTTGTTGGAAAAATATGATTGTCGAAAGAGAAGAATACGTCTTACTATTTCCTAACCAGCCCCAAAACAACTATTAAAACGTCTCACATTTTAACTCGCCGCCATTTTTAAACTGATTAAACGTTTTCAAAATCCTTGCACTGCCGTGATCGGTGAACCTTCCCCTTTAAAACACTTTTGGGATCACCTAAATCCGACTTTCGGTTGCCGAGATATCATTGTCTGAAGAGAAGAGTAGTTCTTTACTATTCCCCAAACAAAACCAAAACATCTATATTAAAACGTCCCAAAGTTCAACTCGTCGCCATTTTGAAACGGATCGAACGTTTTCAAAATCCCTGCATCGCCATGATCGGTGAACCCTCCCCTTTAAAATGCTTTTTGTTTCACCTAAGTCCGACTTTCGGTTGCTGAGATATCATCGTTTAAAGACAAATTTAATTTTTTCGTAATTATTTCTGCGTTTCTGAGCCACCGCGAACTGACCTACTTTGACTACCTCAACATTCGTAGTATTGCGCAGGTCAGTTTTACTATGTTTACTATGTCATTCATAACTCCGCGTGCGCCAACCGTAAGAGTAAACTTTAAACGGCCATATCTCGCGAACGAGTTGAGATCGCGACGTGAAACAAAAAGCAAATTAAAGGGCACATTTTTTCCTATCTCCGGATTTAGCCATCGTCCATTTCTCACGATCGCAAGCGTAGTTACGGAACGAAGAACGTGGAGGACGTAGGAATTTTTTTTTAGGAAACTACGAATCCAAAATTCTTGAAACTCGGTGAGAGGTTGGATCTGTTGTTGAAGAAAATTTGGGAATTTTTGCGCGATGAAATTCGAAGAACAATAGCGTCTGCGTTTCGCTATTGGAAAAAGGACGGTGCGTAAGAATGGTGAAGTTTGGAAATTTTTTGGAGGGAAAGTATGAATTGAAATGTCTCCAAACTTGGCGCATGACTGACGCTGTCATTGAAGAGTATTTGAGATTTTTTTCGTAAGGAAATTCGAAGTACAATGACGTCCGCACAGTCAGATATAAATTATGTGGTTAAAAAACCACGATACGAAGACGTGGCAAACTATTGGAATTTTTTGAAAGAGAACCACAAATCCAAAATTCTCAAACGTGGGCACATATTTAGATCTACTATTGAGCAGTAGTTTCCCCTTTAATTTAAGCCAAAGGGCATCGAAATCGGATGTCTAGAAGCTGAGAAAATAATATTTTTCTTCAGACACTTTTTGAATTTGTATTATATAACATATTAGGTATGCAAATTAATTCAGCGCCTTTATGTTCGAAGCTTCGATGATTTTATTCACCTAAACCAATCATAATTCCTATTAAAATCTATTTTAAAAGCAGCCTCACAACGAAGATTAAATAATGAAAACAAAATTGTCTTTAATTTTCCATAAATACACATTTAATTTTGTGAAAAGTTGCCGAATCAATTTGTCGTTCATCGTGTCGACGACAAAATACGTGATTATGGAAATCAGGCTGCAGGCAAATTGCACGTTAATGAGGAAACGCAATAAGAGTTTTCTATAAATAATAAACGGTGAATCGATTTTTCCTATTTCCGTAGACGCGATAGAAACGGAGGTTTAATTCTGAATGAAAATTGCAAATGAAAGCAGGCGAAGCTTGAAGTTTCGGGTCGATTATAATAAAGCTGAACGCGATTGGAGGAGGATGTTGGCCTGGGTGCTCGATGCAGGTCGAGATATATTTCACTTACACGGCTCCGAGTCTCCAGACCCCGTGTGCTTCGCGTAAATTCCACGTAACTGTCTGACGCAGCGATAACATTGTTATATGCCGTCGATTCGAATCGCCGTACACCCGTTTACCCTGTTTCTCCATGGACCTTGTTATCAGAACCGTGAACAAGATGCTAGAGAGACACCAACGCCTCCGAAAGTCGAAGATGTTGCGCCGCAAATGCACCATTGTATTAGATTCGCGATCAGTATTAAATAGACTGCGGATTTTTATTGCATGCATGGGAAACTTTGTTCAGTTCGCATAGCCATACTCACAATAATCGAACTTCTGTCTTCTCTGTAGTTAAAAGATTTCAACTTAAACTGTAGAAAACAGTTTTCTATGCGTTGTTTTTAGCCCCCATTGTGGCTTTTCGCGTATCGAAATATCATACTGAGTAAATGCATAATCATCCGTAATGATAGGTACTACTAATAATACTTGGCATACTGATTACTGAAATGAATAAGTTTACAGACAATTTGCGATTCACATTCGGGATGAAATCATATTCTTTCGAATATTGACATTTAACGTAGCACAAGGTGGAAACTTCAACCATTCATGGAGTAGAGAATAGACAATTGTAAGGATGGTGCGGTCAAAGTAAAGTTTGTCAGGGCTAAATGCAACGAATATTTTATTTCTTTGCTCGGCTCGCGCCTCGTCGTCGGTCGCTGAGCTTTCCGTCCGATCCGTGTAAAGTCTAAAAACAATCTGTTCGCGAGCTAGCCGACTCGCCAGGTCTCGTCCGCAGGCCACGTTTATGGCCCTACCATCAAGGGTCCGCTCGATCTTACACAATCCATTCCCTAGTCGTAGGGACCTAATTATCGCAATACTTAGTTATAATTTCCGTTGTTTTAAAGGGGCTGTAGTCTTATTCTAGTCTGAAGTGAGAATATCGCATGCGACACTAAAATGTTACCATTTGATGATTCTATATGGGAATGGATAGTCTATCCTATACTTCGTCAATGCTGCAACCCTCTAATAAAAATCGCATCATAAATCATTTTAGGTTAATTTTACCCAACTTATCATCTACCTTCAAACACAGAGGGTATCCAAAATCAGATGAATTCATATAAAAATACAAATCGAAAATATAGGATGACATATTTTTGTAGGAAACTTCATCTTAAAATAATTCGATCTTAAATAATAATGATAATAGAATACTTAAACACATTATAACAATTTTCAAATCCATGGGTTTAATTCATCGCCACGTGTAAAGGGACTAAAATATTTTTATCTAGGAATGTGATTTGCACCATGCTGCAATTGTAAAAGCAACGAAGCTTCAAAAGATCGATGCTTGTTGCATTTCTTCCATACGATGCAGCAGAACATAGAAATGTTAAGAAGCATGCGTGGTTAATTATACTTAGAATGCTATCTACCTCTCTGCTAGAGTGACATATTTCTGTAGAAAGCTTCGCGTTATAATAAACGAATCTCAAAAGCCCGCAAATACAAAAACGTTACAACGTAGCATGCAATGAAGCCCCGCGTGTTTAAAGAGACTGGAATATTTTTATCCGGGGGGTAGAACTCGCACCCTCCACTCGCAAAGAGCGATAAAGCTTCGAAAGATCCACGGTTACGTAAAGGAGGGCATGGTCGATCTTAAACTCTCCAGTGTTCTGCGAGCAAACTCGAAGGATACACCCCCGTATCGATTAAGATCAGCATCGAAGTAAACAAGGCTTCCAAACGGCTCCAGCAAGCCGAACTTTACTCACCCCCTTTTCTCCGTGAATCCCGCGTTATCGCGTAATTTTAGTAGTAGGGACCGCTTTCCCCTTTCGAACGACCACGGGTGTTTGATTATTTGCAAAGATTTCAGCCAATGCGACGTCGACGGTTAACGAACGATTCGTCGGGAGCTTTCGGGGGATGAAGCTGCGGACAGACAAGGGATAGGGGTGGTCGAGCAAAAGGAGGAGGGAAAGACTGTGCAAAGGTCGACCACCTTGCCGGAGATAAAGGTTACACAGTCTCTCGGACCAATTTCACTGTGGTTGCTCCTTTTTGCCCGCCTTCCGCAGAACGGTGAAAGGATAGCGAAAAGAGAAGGATTGAATGGAGGGGGGGGGGGGGTGGAATTCCATTCGATGGTCCTGCAGCGACCACCGCCTGCGGAACTTCAATATTATTCAATCGAATAATCCCTCGTACTCGTCGAAACCAACTAGATCCCAGTTCCGCCCCTCCTCCGTGGCGAAAAGAAGGAAACGCGGATGGCAATTTTACTGTGAACAAGCGTAACAAGCCGTGTATATTAGCTTATCGAGGCCGATACCTTGTCGCGGAGAGTAATTAACGGAGCAGCGGCCATGTTTGAACGAGGCAGAGCTCTCGAACCCCTCCTTTCGCGAGAAGAAATTACATTCGGCTAGTTAAATATTAACGACGGCGAGCGAACGGGGAATTTAAATTGATGGCGCGTGAAAGTGACGTTCGTTGGAATCAATACTCCTTTTCTGGGTTTCTCGTTCTGCGATCCGATCGGTTGGGATATTTCAATCGGTTCGAGATGGGCAGGTTTTCTCGACTTCGCGCGTGCGCGTCGAAGAGATTTAAACTTATGTTGTATTTCGGTATTGACGTTATAAAATGCATTTTTAATACGCATCTCCTATTTTCAATCCACCGTTTTCTATATTCCAGATGTAAGAAGGAAATAGTATTGGTTCACGATGTAAGCATTCTTAAACGGTATTCAGTATTATGGTATAGTATTATAATATTTTGTAACATACATTCGTCGTTTTTCAGATTCTAAGGATTTTAAGAGACAGAAATCATCGAACTACCAAAATGATCTAAAATCATCGTTCAAAATCATACACAATTAATGGATTAAATTTACTATTAAATTTACTGCTAAATGATTTCAGAAAGGATACAGAAACGTGTCGAATGTATATTACAACTTAATACATATTTATAGTATATATATATATATATATATATATATATATATATATGTATCTATATGTAGTTTAAAATATATATACATGTATAGTATTAGTATTTAGTATTTAGTAATAGTATTTTCAAACAGTATTTGACTTAAACCCAACACTAAGTGAAACAATATTTCCAAATAGTATCTAAATGAAGCACTAAATGTGAAACAGTATTTGCATCTAATATTTACGTACCGAAACATTATATTTTATCACTTGAAAACTACTTCGAAACGTCAGTAATAACAAACATGTATATCAAGGGGTTAAAAAATCTAGCTAATAATAAATAAGTATTAGACGCAGTTTGATATTTTCCTGAGCGTACCTCTTATTGCTTCTCGCTTATTTAATATTCCTAGATAACAAATTAATCGTCAACAAAATCATCGTACTTTGCAAGATAACCGTTGTTCGCGTGGATTCGCGTCGCGACAAACTTCGCCGTAGCGAAAGGATTAACGAGGATCAAGTATTGGAGGACTCGCGAGGTCTCTCGAGATGTTTCTCAACGGCTTAGCGAAGGATATCAAGCAATAATAAGTTGTTTATTAGCGGAGGGTGTAGGAAAATAGAAAATTATAACGAGAAATCTAATCCGACAAGAGCGAAGGGAAATGGGGAAACTTTTGATGAAGCGCCTTGGAATAACTGACGCTAAGCCGTTGCTGCCGACTTAGCCTGGGCAACTTTGCCAGGGATAATGCGCCCGATAGTACAGCCCGATGGCGTCGTGTGCACGGGATAACCACGTATGCAATAACGAGAGGGAGGCATGCGTCGTGTAAACGCGCGTCGATGGATCCTCGAAAGCGAATTTTCGAACGTGTGCAGCTAGCTCCGCTTCGGACGAGGGATTTCAGGGCCCTGAGTAATTGCGTCGCGAGAAAGTTACCTTGCGGCGATTTTGATTGACTCTGCTCGCCATTGCGGAAGGAGATTTCGAAGGGAAACACACCGGATGCGGCGTAAAGATGTAGACGTCAAAGCAGTGGAATAATGGATTAGGTCCGAGTGATCCGCCATTCGAACTGGAATTCTAATTGCTTTCGCTTGGGTTTTGTTTGAACTTTACCTTGGTAATGGTTATCAAAATGTAAGTCGCTGCAATAATTGTGAATGCTTCTAAATAGCGTAAAATCTAGAGAAGGGGTTTAGAAATTTTCCATTCAAATTAAGGTAGGCTAAATAAACATGAAAAAGATGCAAACGTGAAGAAAATGGAATAATGGATTAGAATCGAATTCTGCATCGTTCGGAGTCTGATTCTAATTAATTTCGCTTGGTTTCGTTTGACTTTTGGATTAGAAATTGTTAACGATTTCAGTGTTGATTAAAATATAATTCACTACAATAATTGTGAATGGTTCTATATGATATAAAACCTAGGCAAAGGGTTTATACAATTTTTATATGAATTAGGATAGTGTAAATAATCTTGAAAAAGATGCAGACATCAAAAGAATGGAATAATAGATCAGGTTCGATTACTACATTATTTGAAGTCTGTTTATAATCGATTTTAGTCGGTTTTGTTTGGCATTTGGATTAAAATTGTTTAAACAAGCAGCTATAAAGCTTCGTTAACCATGTTGCAAATTTCAGAACTTTCAACATAGAAGTTAGAGCCTAAATTAATTTACCAAACTGCGGATTTTTATGCGTTTATAGTAAATTCAACTACTACAAAGAGGGCAAGAAGAACATCGTATGTAAACTTACATAAAACATCCAAAGAGAAGAACACATTATTATATTTAACGACCAAAACCAATTTCTATTTAGGTTTCATTCTCCTGTCCACGTTCTCAAAAAATATGAATCTGCATAAAAATCCACAGTCTATTCACGAGCATTAAAAACTACACGATTAAACAATTGTAAGTACAAGCAAATAAAAGTGTGCAATTAAAACTTAGGAAATATTAAAAAAAAAAAAAAATAGCTAGAAGATCGCAGCAGGGTTAAAATGATTCTAAAATTGCGCGAACCAATTGATTTCCCGTTCGTTGGCGTTTAATTATTAGGAAAAATGCAGAGATGCATTAAAATGGGGAAATTTAATATCACCCTGGGTATAAAACGCATCGTCCATAATGGAGTGAACAAGTTGGAGATATTATAAAATGAGGTAATACAAGTTTTGATAGCGCGCACTTAGCTGAGCTCGAGAGTAATGGAATATTGAAATGAGAAGTTGGATCGGCTCGATTAGTTGCTAGTAGTACGAGTCGCTAACGTGTCAGACACAGCACACCGTTATTTCCCTGCGCGCTTTATGCAAAGACCCATTAAACGCTGCTGCGTTGCGTCCATTAAACATCGTATCCATCTCTACTCCCAACTTTTTACAAGTCATTATTCCAGCCGTGTCGAAGCCAAACTGATTAACTTCACTTTTCTCTAACTATACGAATTTTTATTACCCAGCTGTGCGATTAGCGTTGAACTTCTCTGAAAATTAATTTTACTCATTCTAGGTGGTCGATCAATTTGTGAGAGACTCTTTCAATCGTTTGCAACCCCATAACTGATATAAATGAAATCTCACCCCTCTACCATATCACAACAATGCGGTAAATATTCTCAGCGTGATATCAGACACTTTTAAAATTCTTTATAATGCTTCCCAGTGTTTTAAGGATCCATTTTTATTTATTAATCGATCGGAAAGATATTTGCACCCTCAAATTTTTCAATCACAATAACGGCATACATTCTCTTTCTGTCATTTGATAATATTCTATAAGAGATCACTTCAATGTTTTGCAACCTCATAACCGATGCGTAGAACCTTTTCACCCCCATAGGCAATCTAACAAAAACTATCACCCCCCAAAATAGAAGCAAATCTACGAAACTTTTGCTTTACAATAATGAAATTTACATAAATTCTCTTCCCATTATTTCGTAGTATCCCAACAATAAGAGACCTCTTCAATCTCTTGCAACCCCACGGCAGATCCAAAGAGTATTTCCACCCCTAAAATAGAAGCAATAGGCCCTCAAATTTTTCCCCTCGCAACAGTAACGTAAATTCTGAGATAAATACACCGACAGCATTATCAAGCTTCTTTAAAATTCCTTCCAACGTCTCGTAATACTCTAACTAAGAGCTTGTTTGGATATCTTGCAACCCTTCAGCCAATCCTTGCCGAATTTCCACCCTCGAAATAGAAGCAAGAAGTAGCGGAATATCTGCGTCACGACAATAGCGTAGATTTCGGACCACGAACGGTTGCGCCGATTCGATCGGAAACGAAGCTCAGGGCTTGCAGTTACAAATCTCGGGCACGTGCCCCTCAGCAACTAACGTTCCCTAGATAGAGGGGTTGATGTATCCGTTCGGCGAGATGAAGATAGCCGAGGATGATCCGCAAAGTGACTCGATGGCTGGAAACCGCCCCGGCTAGATAACGTACGACCTAATATAATATTCTTAGACGGAATTTGCTTCGCTTCGAAACCGGCCGTAATGGATGGAAACGTTTCGAAGTGGAGGCGACGGATGAATAACAATCGCGGGCGCCCGAATTACGGATTCCGTGGCCAGTTTTCCAGCTCCAGATAGAGAACTGGGATTCGCTTCGCGACGAACACCGGCTCAACCAAAAACGGATCGTACTTGCGAACAGGTTTCGAACTGCAACTTCTAACCGGTTTTGCCAGGAACGTGCACGATAGACGCACACACACTCGCGCGTGACGCTCGAAACACTTGGAAATGAAGGAAGAAGTATAATATAGTGAAACAGTTGCGAAGCTGAGTGAAATTATAATGGGCTGCGGTTTTGCGCTTAAGAAGAAATCAATAGACCAACCAAGTTCTATAAATTCTATTCCGTTAGAGTCGTGTTATAGTATATTGTTAATTGTTTCATCGATGGGAATTAATTAATTCGATTAACTTAGTTTTGGGAAGGTTAACGGTGATGATTTGTATATTGCGAATTTTTATGTAAATTCATGTCTCTTTGAAAGGGAAGGCAAACTATTGGTATTCTTTTATTTCGGGGATGAAGATAATTTTTATGTCGACTTTCAGATTGTAAAATATTGAAATGATCTCTTGTCGTTAGAATAAGATTATATCAGCGGTGCGAAGAGAACATTCGTGAATTTTTCGTTTCTGTTTTGGGGGTGCAAATTTTCTCTAGATGAGCCACGGAGATGCAAATTTTCTTTAGATCTGCTATGGGATTGTTAAAGACTGAAACAATTTCTTATTGTTAGAATCCTACGGAATGATGGAAAGAGAATTTACGTCACTGATGTGAAGGGAAATTTTCAGAGCTTCTTGCTTTCACATTGGGGGGAAGCAAATTTGGTCCAAATTAATTAAGGGGTTACAAAATATCAGAATAGAATGTGAGAATATTGTAAAACACTGGGAAGAATTTTAAGGGAATTTTATTATATAACGACGAAAGAAATTTATTGCAACTTCACACTTTGGGCGTTAAGAGTTTAAAATTGTTGAATAACTTTTCACAAATATTCCACGCTAGGAAAAATAACACCATTTCTTTTCTCCAGCTCAAGAAGTTCCTCCTCGGTTTTAATAGGGTTAAGATAATGACCAAATCGAGGGCGATAAATCATTCTATTCTACTTGCAAATCGTGCTACTTGCCCGCAATTTCTAAGAGCGCGTGTGCCGGCCAAATCAGCCGTGAATAACGCGCTAAAGGCGTTCTATGGAGCGAAGAATCGCGAGACATTGGCCGGAGGAAGGAACGTGGCACATAATCGGCAGCCTGTCGAAGAATGGGCACTCGTTAGTTTCACGAAACTTCCGTTGGTGCGGCGGCTTTTACGTAATGCGCGGATAAATCCGCTGGAAAATTCCGCGGCGGCGGAATCGCGCAATTTAGAGTCCGCGTGCGAACGACGTGGCTGGTTAGAGTTGAAGGATTTACAATCGGGCCGAAGGAAACTGGTCGTTTGCATTCCAAACGAGCACCCCTTTTGCACCCCCTTCGCTCTTTACGACGTATGAAAATGGTCTGTTTATCACCCTACGAAATTATACCGATGCGCTCGGATTAGGCTGTTCACAAGCCAAATCAACTCCACTTTTCGCTGCTTCATTCGTCCTTAAGACTAGAATTACGTAAGTGATCAAAGTCGCCACTCATAGTTTCATAGTTTTATAGTTTCATTCGTAGTTTTGTACAAAAATTGGGGATCAAAATACTGTACAAAAATAGGGTCTCTTATGTATTTATATAAAATCATTATATAATATTTTATATGCTAGATATACAGTTACTTTTCTACGATGTTCTATATACATTTAGTGAATATAATATTTTTATATAATATTTTATATACATAACAATTTTACTTTACCTCAGTTAACATTACTTTTTTTACTTTCATATAACATGAAAAATTTTCCAGACGAGACGGCCAATTATATCGTTCGCTAACGGAATGTTTATTGTCGAGCAGCTGCAAAAATGAAACCCTTTAATGCTTTTAATTGTACTTACGAAGTACAGGAATAATCTTAAGACTTTTGACTAACAGTTAAGTGGATCATTGGATTACATTCGACCTGTGTGTTAGCTACAATTATTTCGCAACGTTGAACGTTTACAGTAAACGTAGAAATTTGCTGTATCTTGTGTAGGGTAAGTTTGTACTCAATAATAAATTGCACGAATGTCACCTTGTACAACAAAAAGCATCAAAAGCTTCCATTTTTATAGGAATTTGCATGTCTCTACATATGCTGCACGACAATAAAATTTCAATTAGCGAGTAATGTAATTAACTGTACTGTTTCAAAATGTTTAAGGAAAGAGCCATACTTAGCAAAAGGTACAAAGATACATTATTGAATTTTTTAAGCGAGTAGTCCAAGTATCCCTCTCACAAAGTCAATAATCTTGGTATTTCATTGCTTATAACTCGATAAATTGTTTGCAACTCCAAAGAAAAGTTTGAACCAACATTTCTACACTCGCAAATTGTCGCACATTTTCTTCAACACCCCCTGTACACGTTCTTTATAGCGAAAGGGTTAATACACGCGAGAATTATCCCGTCCAGCTTACATTCTTTAGAATTCTCTTTCTAAATCGTCGCGCGTAGAACGTTCTACAAGCTATGCTGGCGATAAAAAGAGAATTCCTTCCATAAATCCTTTCGTACGTTTGATTTAATCCGAGCAGAAATCAGAATCTTCGCCTATCTACTCGAAATCTCTGATGTTTGCCCATGTTCAGTATTTCTTTACGAGTCTCATTCGTCGCACCAAGGCGTAGAAATCCGTCGACATACACAGTAGAAACTCTCACGCCAGTGGAATATTAAAGGGTTTAAATGAGACGGTCTCTGCAAATCCTTGGAATCTACTCCAAAGATTCGTTAGAAAAATTAAATCCCATCCATAAATTACGTTGAAAACCAATATACATTTCATCACGTCATCTATAGTAGTATTATTCGAACGACTAGATTTGTATTTGGACGTCGTTTGGATCTCGTCGCCTGTATTATCCTTCTCGTTGCCAGCCTAACCGAGTGTAGCTGTCTTTTTCTACAATTCCACATTGCGCCAAATATATCATTATATCCAAGAAAACCGAAGTTACAGCTTTATTACGTCGTATTTCCACTGTCCCTGCAAACATAATCGCAACAAATTTCATCGCCCCCCCCCCCCTTTTCGAGCAACCTTCAATTGTATTTTTGCGTTCCCCATCCCCGGAGGCATCCACGAATGCAGGAGAATGTCGAAAACGATGCTCATTAGGGAAGCACCCATCGTTCGAATCGAATCGTCGAAGCAGACGTCGTTAACCGGGATCCCGTAATCGCGCGGAATATCGTCGATCGCTCGTTTGTTTTCGGAAGAAACGGACGGGGGAGCCCCGATGTTCGTTTAATCCGCCACCCTATGCGGGAACACAGGAGGCCAGAAGTTTGTCTTTCGAGCGGCGCGCTCGTTACACGACCGACAACAACCACCACGTGTAAAGCGGTTCCGAAAAGGGGGGATGGAAGAGCGGCGAGAGAGGGCGTTGTCGCGCGGAAACGCGACGTTTTATCCCGTGCGGTTAGCCCCGACGACCCTAGGCCAGCGATAAACCAAAATTCCGAGGTAATCCCTGTGCCAGAGCCAGCAGAGATACGCATCTCGGCCGCGGAGTACGCGGGCCGATTCGAATTCCGTCGGCGCGACGGGATTTTAGGGCGGGCGGACAGCTGCGAGTTTGTATGCCATGGGATTTCCATCCCCTCGCTTCTCGAAGCTAGGAAAGAGGGACAGGAAGATTTCGCGGGACCTCTTTTCTTGCCCCTTCTTTTTCTTTTTTTTTTTGAGTGGACGAAATGCGTTTGTAAGAAGGGTGGAAAATAGGAGGAGGTGTAAAAGCAGAAGAGTGTGTGAAATGGTGGTAGAATTATGAGAGGCGGTAATTTAGGAATGGGGTTATTTATTTGTTGAACGAGATGTGTTATAATGATTAAGATATCATTATTTAGGCTTGGTTATTCCAGAGAAGCTTATTACTTAGGTTTTAATATAGTGGTTTTAATTGTTCGTGAATAACAAGTAGGTAATTTGATATTTTCTTAACCCTTTCTTTACTATGGACATATATATACGTCTACGATAATTTGACTGGTATTTGTTAAAACCGTACGTATATTTTTTTCTATAACGCACTAGAATTTTTGGAACCATTCGTACGCAAATATTAGGGTACAATTAGTTATATAGAGTATTCGAATATTTATACCTGTATTAATAAACGTTATCATTACCTACGCTTTTAGTGTTTAGTTCCAATGTGCCGGTAGCGAAAGGGTTAATTAACTTACTAAGTTGATATGCTGTATAGAAAAAGATTAGCCCTAGAAAAATTAAAGGGAGCTCGTTAAGTTTAGTTCAAGGTAAAAACTGTTCAACATGTTACTTTTCCAGTATACAGAATATTTAAAATAGTAATTTGTTGTAGCCTGTGCCTTTAAAATTAATATAACAAGAAGCGCTTTTGCTTTAGTAAAGATATAATAAATTTTAGATTATTATACGTATAGATTTTATATTAGATTATTATATTATGTAATAATATAATTTTATATTATTATATTATATATTAATTTCAATAGATTTAATAAATTTCTTACTTTCTGGGTCGAAATTAACCCTTTGCCTTATAAGCTACTGGTGACGTAAATTATGGTCTCAATAGGAAAAACACTCTCGATACTCATAATAAAGTTCGGTTTAACTCCTTCAATTTCCACTAGATCTTTAAAAATGATTATAATAGATGCACGTAACGTGCGATACTTTAATATTCGCATCAGATGGAATCTTGAAGTAGCGAATAATGGTGCAGAAAAAAATTGTAAGGCAACGGGTTAAGTAAGGCTTACCGTTTCAAATATGCATCCATCCCTTTTATTTCACCCAACAAAAGCAGCGATGTTATATGCCGTGCAACCTAATAAAAGATCCACAGTTTTGCGACCCGTGTAATATCCAAATGGATTCCATAAAGGAATGGAACAACTGCTTTGGCAAACGTCTTATTCGCCTGGCAAGGTATCGCGATATCTAAATAAAATCTGCACGTTTCGTAGAATGAGTGACAGGGCCGCGTAGCGTACACGGAAATAAGCGAAATGTAGGGAGAAATGAAATACACGCGCGGAAGGTAAAAATAAAAGGGTATGGGAGAAAATTCAAAGACAAGAGTGGCAACGTTGAGCCGCGATGGAAAATACCGCGTGCGTGTGCATGTAACTCGGGTAGTGTAGAAGGGGTTGGTAGAGCGTGGCACGAGAAGTCGTGGAACACGTAGATTATGGAGAGACAAAGGAACAGAGGAAAACGCAAAAATACGCGCGCGTCACCTATAGAAAATAACGGGGCAAACAAGAAAAGGGGAAACAGAGGGGCGCACATACGCGTAAGCTGGAAAAACGCGGGGGCGGGGTGTAGTCGATGTGGGGCGCGAACGAGACGAAAAAAGAAGAGAAAAGGGAGGGAGAACAGGTGCGCTTATAAATGGGGAATATAAGACAAAAATAAGGCGAGCGAAGGGAAACGGAGAAAAATCGGTCTGCGCATGAATTATGGCTAGGGACAAATAAGGCGGGGAGAAAGATTGTATTCGCAGCAGGATAAAGATGCGAGACCAATGGGAGTGAAAAGAAGGAACGAGGAAATCTATTCGCTACAGTGTGTGGCAACCTTTGTGTAAGACACTGAATAGATATTTTTTATCAAGTTCTTTTATAGAGCTCGTATTGTGAAAGTCTTACGCTTCTCGTTAGCAAATTAACCCTTTAATGGGAGACGTATTACGTATATCGGTGCCTGGTAATTATCTTTGAAGTTAGGTAGCTCTCGCTTCGATAATTTAAATTGATTTATGAGATGCACGAGTATAATTGGACTAAATCAGGCAAATTAGCAAACTATAATTTATTGAAGCGAAAGAGAGATCGCAATGAGATGAGATCATTACATTTAATAATCCTTTTAAGATTTTTTGGACAGGTGCTAATTTTTAAAGGAAGAAATTTAAATTAGTATTATTAATAAACACTGCTGTAAATAATTCGACAAGAACTTTTCAAGTCTCATAAAACAAAGGAAAAGGTTAATAATTGGGTGGCAACTTGTTCAAAGACTGCGAAACGTTGCTTCGCATGTTTAAGATAAAAATAACAACGAGAAACCATGTGTATATAGAACATTTTAAACCATTATATACGTTAAAAAGTTACCAATACATTCGTATTCGACGTTAAGTATTAATAGCCTCGTACAATAATAACGAAACTTCGTTCAATTTAAATTTCTTCTGTTGTTACATTTTCGGATAATCTAGTTCTAACCGTTTCATTGAGACACTGCGTTAAAAAACATAAGATGTAAATAGAGGATAATTCCAAGAAATTCAGAGAAAGAAGTGCCTTCCATTAAAAATCGAAAGGTAAATTCTGGATGCAGGCGAATGGAAAGTGCATCGGGCTGGAAGAAGAGGAAGAGGGTGAGGGTGCGGTCTGGAGGAGCAAAAGGGTGAGGCGGGATCGGAGCATACGTGTCCGGAGTTACAAACGCGCGCGGAGAATAAACGGCTTGACATATTAGCTAGTAGTTGGAGCACAGGCTGAGACTGCCCATATCAAACCGGTGTTCCGAACGACTCTGGCCACCGGCTAACTCGGCGTTAACTTCGTGCCGGCTGTTTTGTTCGTGCCCGCTATTTCCAGATGACCGGGACACAACCGGGATGAGAACAAGAGACCGATTATGGACATCTACGATCGATAGCTCGGGGACTCGTGCAACAATTCACCCATTGTTTCCACGCGATATTAGGCGAAGTTGCGACTCGCGACAGTATGTTTCGAATTGAGAAGAAATAAAAGACGGTTGCTAGGTTTAATGTTGCTTCTCGTGCATTTATACGCATTCATTGTCGCGTTTACTGCAAATTATTTAGAGTTCGAGAAGCTTGGAATCGTTAGACGTTTCAAGGGATGTAAGGATTAAAAAGGGAAGCGAATTTAGAGCCGCGTTAGTTTGGAATTTAGAAAATTCTTTGGCTACAAATTTGAGAAAATTATACTTAAAGAATGATATAAAATTATCACATAATTTCTTTCAACGTAAAAGTAAACACGATTCGAGTTATAGAGAGTTGAAAAGAGTGTTACTTGAATTTTATGGTATAAATTCTTACGAACTTTTGGCGATACGTATTACTATTAACCCTTTTGTTGCGGCTACTTCAACATTAAAACTAAAATAATAGATAAAGTACAATTTTTATTAATACGAAAACAGGATGAATATAAATATTCAGATGTTTTATATGATCAATTATGGTCCGAATTTCACATCGGTCCAAACTAAAGACAAACTTTAAACTAGGAAGTGTATATCTTGCGCGTCTGTGTAACAAATCTAGCGACTAATAAGCTGCGAATGTTTATGCATCGATAGAAAATTTCAAATACAATCAGCAACGAATTAATCGCAAATCGTAGAAAATAAGAAACCTATCCGTTATTATATGTGAAAGATAAAACGATCCTATATTAAAATCTCGCTTTATCCAGTTTTATTTCTGCACGTACGAATTTGTATAAACATTCGCAGCGAAGTGATTAATTAATATTGAAATAAGAACCGGGGAAAGGGGGGGGGGGCGGGTGAAGAGAAGGATTTATCGAGCTGCATCGATTAATCCTCTCGATTAATGTTGTTTGAACGAAGCGGGAGCCGGTGAAATAACACTTGGCGAAGCAGTGGGGTTAAGGATCGTATTTCATCGGAACAGCCCGTGAAATAAAACATTCGTAGAGCCGCGCTGCGCCAGTTTACAGGTATCAATTTAACGGGGGTATATATACGGCACGCAACGCAGGGCCGAGCCAAGTAGCGTTTCATTGCACGTGTGCGATTGAACGGTACACGTTCCTTGAACGATCGTTGCTTCGAGTACCATTTGTTGGTGTACCATTTCGATCGGAATCGCGTGTTACCTTCCACTTCGATTCGTTGTATTTTTCTTCCGCGCGCGGCCATTTTTTTACTTTAACGCGTGGGGAGAAAAAGAAGAAATCCGGCGTTGTAAAATTATTCGAATTTCAAACCGAAAGGTTGCTCGCTTTACGATATACGCTATGGCCAAAAAGTTTGCAATCGCTAGGCATTCGAAAGATACATACATAATGAACCTTTTCGTTACGGTGAAACTTAAAACTGGAAACTCGAAGCGCAAAGAAGGACCGCTTTTATTCATATGAGAGTAGGGAAAATTTAAGCGTTACAATGTTCTGTATGATTAACTATGGTGTAACATTGTTGCATGAATTAAGAACACTATTATAGTGTAGAGGAAAGATATGTACACTTTTGTACGATGCTAGAAAACGTATGTATAAGTCCGTTGTAGCAAAAGGGTTAAAAGAATGTGGAGCTATGGAGAGGGAGAAGAATGGGAAAAAGGAAGGACGTTGAGTTTCGTCCTGGGCCTGCTAGTGGACTCATCAGTGCGGCTACCTAGCAGGCCCTGCCTTAGGCGTAGGGATATTGGAAGGAAGGTTAAAGGCGGTATATATATGGACAAGGTAGTTGGAGCGAGTGCTTTCGAGAGAAAGTCCTATTTCGTATGTCCATCTAGTGGTAGGTGCAGGAAAGCCGCCACAAGATCACAATTTTTTAAACGTTTAATAAGAGTGAATCTTAAACGGTCCATGAATTAATTAGAAAATATATGGAAAGTCGCTAAAATAATGAATTGCATTGCGTTAAATTCATACTCTTTTCCCGATTCTTTTCTATCATTTAGAATTTAAATAGCGAAGAATTTCCAGCGTGTTAAATGGCCAATAGTGTCTTTTATAGTTAAATTTAAGTCGAAGTTAATTCAAAGATTCTAATAACACGCTATAGACGCCAATAGTAAGGGAATTGTTAAAGAATCCACCCGCAACACGCAACCTAGCTAGTTAAGCTCATTATTTTCGCTTTTAATGAACACTCCGTCGTTTCATCGACGAGCTCTCTCACTCTCTCTCTCAACAACGTCGTGTAACTTTAAGCAGCTGCGTTGACCCACATGAATGAAGTAACGCTCGCGTCGGAGAAGTTAGGAACGCGGCCGGAATTGCGAGTTTCCTCCTGGTACCCAACGGAGACGCCTAACTCCAACTTCTTCCGCATCCCTTAAGCGGACACCAAATTAAAGAAAACTTCACAGTTTACAGACTCCTTACTGCGCTTCAACGTCGACCAAATTAGAACCCATGAAGAGTGGAAAATTTATAGGGGGATGAAAATTATATATTCCCGTTGCCCACTTGATTTTTAGAATAGGAGAAAGTTTGATGAAATGGCATAGTTTGGCGATTCTGTAGCTTTTGCACGTATTGCTAGGAGTGGAAATATGTTTAACTAGGATGAATGAACATTAAATATAGAAAAGGAATAAGATAAGTTATCAAAAGAAAGAAATATATATTATATAATTTTGATTTGTATTAATTCTTCGTTTTATATTAAACAATTTCCATGCTGCACATGGCGAATCATTCCAAAGACTATTAACGTATCTATGAATAATTGTTGTAAGGTAGATGTTTAACGGTTTTGTAATATTCGATATAATGGAATGGAAATATGCGTGCAATTTATATAAAAATTCCATTAACGTAATCTTTATTATATTCAACTTCCTATCTTAACCTATTATCGTAAAGAAATAGAAACATGCTGTATTTTATTCCTGTCCATTCGCAATATTGGTGAAATCAACATTTTTGACTTTTTAATTTAATTAATTATACTATACTTCCCGTTCCTTTGAAGTATCACTTATTACGTCTTAGGTATAGATATACTGAAATATATCTTATATAAAAGTTTAGACATTAAAGAATCAGCTTCGAATTATCAGAGTACCCATTAATGCTTTCAATCCCTGAAATTACATCTAAAGAAAAGTCAACGAATCTCTTAAGCGTTCATTCATTGCCAGCTGTCAAACATAGTAATTAAATTTCGCTGCCAATTCTGCTTATTTTTATGCTCATCAGTGGACGTGAACGTGACATGCACGTTTCCTTTTCTACGTGTCGGACCACGATGATGATTGAACATATTTCTGTAAAAGCATTTCTGCAACGTCTGGAGGTTTTCAACGGGGAAACGCGAAAGGTCGAGCAACCGCGACCCGTCCTATTCTATTTGCGCCTGAATATTCTAAAACGTTACACCGGAGAGACACCTCTGTCAACTCCGTTTCTGGCGTTTGTATCTCACCTTGCATGAAAATTTAAAAGGGCGCCGCGGTAAAGGCGCGATAAATTATAACGCAGATGCTTGTGAAAGTTAGCTGATCCAACGCTAGTGCTTGTAATTGTTTCTCGGTACTTCTCTCCTCCGCGCGGAAACATATTTTTTCGCATTGCGTAGATAAACTGCGCCAAGCTTAATTTTTTTAGGATTTCAACACGTCTGACAACATTTTCAGATACTTATTAATAGACCGCGAACTTTTACGCATTTGTGGGAAAGTTAAAAGTGTAGAAAAGAGAAAGGTACACGTAGAATTAAAAATTATGTACAGTATTATTTACAGAGATGTTTAATTATTAGGTAACTGGGAAAATTTCTACAGGAAATAGGAGTTATAATGGTTTCGGACATTTTTATGCGAGTAAAAGTCCGCAGAAAGTTACAAAAATTCGCGTAACATCTGCGAACATTCCAAATTAAGGTCTGAATAAAAAAATTGTGCAATAACTTTTTTATGGATGAAATAAATGGAATTAAGGGTTGTGTATTCATTAGCTTAAAAAAACGCTGGGTTCAGATGGATTCCTGTCTACGTAGTTAAGATTAATATTCATAGGCGGTGTTGAATATCATTCTAAGTATCTGTGATAGATTGCACATATATTTACAGATTATAAAAGAAGAAGAAAACTATCAATATGCACTGAGAAATTAAATATTGGGATGATTATTTGTTATTCAGAACCTAACTTCAACCTAATTTGAATCTGATTCGAATGTAATCCGAATCTAAGCCAAATCTAAGCGGAAACTAACTCAAACTTATCCTAAATCTAAACCAAACCTAAATCGAGCCTAACTCGTGCATAAATAGTTAAATGGTTGAACCTCTTCTGAATAGAAATAAAAATTCGACGGTAAATCCACAAAAAAGCCCTTTCGTTTGGCAATCAACAGCCAAGAGTGCCCACGAAGGTTTAAAATTCCAAAGCTAAGGGTGAAACTATCCCTTCCGATCATCTGCATCCTTTTTACTCGCCCTAAAGTAAACTGCAGCGGTACTAAAAACAAGCACAAAGATTTCCCGTCGTCTATCCATCGGCACGCGTAAACTTCGCTAATTTTCCAGTCAATCGGTCATAACTCTTCCGTATTCGATCGATCATCCCCCCCCCCCCCCCTGCATTCTCTAAACGTATCCCGAAAAACACCAACCCGAACCGACCCAATTTCTCTGTTCCTTCTACAATCTTTAACGACGAAGAGCCGTGAAACTTCCGTCTTGGAATCGCGTCGGATAGTCGAGAGAAAACGCAACCACCCCTAAAATCCGAAGACAGTCGAAACGATTCGAAGTACGATTAAAATCGACGTGGCCGGGTCCGATGCTGTTGGAAGTCGTCCGGGAACGATTATCGCGAAGTTTACGGCAACGTTTAACCCTTTTTGGACCAGGTTTCCCTTGCAAAATACTATCGAAGGGGGACGAACCGGATGGGGGTGAGCCGTAAAAAGTTAATAGAGATTCCGGTTGAAAGTTTGCGGGCCGTGGTCGTTCGAGAGATCCACTCGGCGATATTGCGTTATTTTCGGTGGAAATTATGAACCGAATGGAAGTTGCGCGTGCATTAGGGAATGAAAGGCCAGAGACCGAGGCTTCTGTGTCCGTTAGCCGTGGGTCACTTTAAAAAGAGAGACGCGGGGCTTGGATTACGCGCGCGCAAAAGTGGGGAGGAGATAGTGGGGTAGCTCGATAAAAGGGGACCGAATTATCTGGCAGAGTCGGGCAACATTAAGGCCAACGCAATCAGCGCCCGGTTTCTTCGGCCCCTTTCATTTTTCCAACCCCTTTTTTCCTCTGCTTTCGTGTGCCACCTTTTATTCTTCGCCATCCACGGTGTAATGTTCTCCGCGAAGAAAGAGGGTAGGCTTGATTGACCGACTGTTTCCTTTCTCTTCGCCCGCCGCGTTTACGATTGTCACCCTGCTAAATCATCCCTCTTTTTTCTGGCTTGGAAATTTTTATGCATTTAGAAGAAATTAGGCTTCGCGAAAAACTGCATGGTACGATATGCGGGTGCATTTGGATGGTGAAAGTAGCTTTTATTAAGCTCCCACTTTCTTAGGGGTGTCTTTAAAAGTATGAAATTGCATAAAAATACGCAGTCGTAACAATTTAATAACGTAACAATATTAGTGTAATATAGAAATCTGTATTTATTGTTCAGAACCATTTTTAACCGTTCAACGACGAGGAAGTTAGTCATTTAGGGGGTTTTGCAGTTAATCCTTAAAAACTATTATAGGTGAAGTTTCAGTCGAACGAATTTCGGTTTGATATTACTGAGAAGCATGAAAATCGATGATAATAATTTTGTTCATATTTGTACATCTTATCAGTCACTCTTAACCCGTTCGCTACGAAATACGTGTATATACGTTCTCAAGAACTGGGCCATCGTTTGTTAAAACACGATTATACTTCCTTTTATATCTCAATAATATTTAACTTGTTATCCGTGTTAGTTAATTTTGTACTCTGATATTGGAAGTTATTAAATAAGAACTTCCCACACGGTGTTCAAACAATCTATACGTAAGATGATATGAAATCGGTGATTAGACAGTGCCGCCATACGTAAATAGTAAAACAATCGTAGTAAAAGGGGTTACCAATTTAAGTTGCCAATTTCTGCACTGCCACCCAAGCTACGAAAGTTCCACAAATTCGCGCATCTCGATGCCCACCGCAAAATTATCCCAGTACATTCGAAAAAAGTGTAATCTATAATAGGAGCATGGAATATAATCTCGCTCCAAGTTTCCTCTCGCAAAGTTCAGAAAAATATCTCATCGTATAGAGACAGGGAGAATGTTTACGAAACACAAAAAGCGATTGGAAAGATCACGGATTCTGTGTCCCATGAAATCGAGATGGTGGTCGAGCGTGAGTTTCATAAGGCAGTAAGTCTCTGAAGGATCCTCCTGCGGCTAGGCCATCTTCCAAGCGGCCGTCTCGCTTCCCACCCCTTTCCTCATCCCCTAAGATAGGGGTGGCGGCAGGGAGGAGCGTAATCTTCTTAAGAGCGCGTCGATCGACCGGACCAGGTCCACATTTTTCCGGCTGCTTGCCTCCTTGAATTTCCACTTGTCTGCAGTCCTGTCGGCTCGCAGTCGTCGCATTTCCTCGTCCTGGCGTCTTTCGCCTGTCTCGTTCATTCTCCCCTCCTTTTTACGCGAAATCATCTTTCCACGCTACGGTAGGAAAACGCTACGCTGGCTGGCAACAAGCTCGTCGCGTAATTGAAATTAAAAGTTTCCGCACAAATAGCGATTATTGCGAGCTCTTGGCCGGTCGCGGAGCTTAATTAATCCCCGCTCGAAAGTTTTCGAAAGGCCTGAAACGCAGACGGTGGAAGTTCTCGAGAAAGTAAAACACACCCTTTTACGTGATCATCGGCCATTAAATATTCACCTGTCGTCCTTGTTCGGTACCCCTAAAATCTACAAAGGCGAGCCACTCGTCCCCGCGATTAAAGAGTTCGATTAAAATCGTCTCTGCGTTAGTCAAACAATACTCCCGGCTCATTTGCAAAGAGGCTCGGTTTAAAAACCCAGGGACGAAAGTTCGCCCTCGAAAATTACCAACCTGCGAGACACACTCGAATCCAGCCGGAAACTTTTCCAACCCTTCGTGTCTAAGTTTCAGAACGCACCGGGAATATTTCCGAAGCACTTTTCAACCCCTTTCCTCGCCGTGCGCGAATTAACGAGATAATTGAAAAGGTCAGAAGAGGGAAAGTCAGGAAAAGTTAAAAGCCGCGGTATTCGACGTGCGCACAGGGAAAAAAATTGTTCTCTCTCTCTCTCTCTCTCTCTCTCTCTCTTCTCTTTTTTGGCTTGTTTTAATAAAACTCCATCGACGTTGTAACTTGATTTAAATCACTACAGGCCCGTGGCACGAGTCGAACTCGATTCGATGGTCGCGGCTGTTCGGATAAGCTTGCCCAACGCGGCCATCTCTAACGAACTTGTTATTTTTAACAGCCTTCCTCCGCCCTATTTTTTCTCCCCTTTGCCCGCTATTTCTTTTTTCTCCCTTTTTATTAGTTCCCCTTTATTGTTTGCACGTAGACGCGTATTTTTCACGTTGCTCAACACGCTCTGGGCTTTAAACAAGTTTCATCGAGGGGCCGAAAATGGGTTTTCTATACTACATTATAGACCGACAAGGCGAAGATCGACAGTGGAGATTGATAAAATTTTAGCGGACGAACGGGTGAGTGATTAAAGCCGGCGACGGGGGCGAAATGGTACGCTTGTATCGGAATTTTTCGGATAATGAGAGACCGCACAAAGCGCGCGATTTTAATGTGACTGAAGCACTGTGGGAAGAAGGGAATAAAAGTGACGCGGAAGTAGACGGCAAACCGAATACATTTGTGAACGGAAATGAGGATTAAAATTCGGGGAACCAACGATGGATAAAAGTTATAATTTGTTTAAATTCAAAGGGGAGAGCTTCGCGATTTTCTGATTTGTGGAAAGTGATTTGGGTTTGTTATGAAGAAATTTTATTAACCATTTCGCTACGAAGAACATATATATATATATATATATATATATATATATATATATATATATGCGCCCTCAAAAATTGGACAATTATTCGTTAAGAGCATACGTATTGTTTGTCTGTAGTAGATTATACCATCTGTCTTCTTTTGTATAATAAAATTCAGATGATACTTGATAATATAAAGCTTCCAAATAATTATGTTAATCTTATTTTCGTATTAGTAAAAGCTGCTTCTTATCTATGACAGATAGAAGATAAATCGTAAAATCGTCGCCTTTACCGCGTCAGAAAGATTTACCATACTTTCTACTTGTAACACATTGGTTGGAATTTTTATGTCCAAACGACGCAATCCACCTCCTAATATTTATCTTTAAATATTAAATATAAACATATATGCAACGTCCATGTGTTGTTCCATAAAAATGTCGTCTTTAGTACTTTAATTTGTTTAGTCTCGATTCTTCGTACATTCGTTCGCTATTAAATAAAGCAGTTAAACAGACGATTATAGGGACACTGACAGTAATTGAGACCGCAAATTAACATCCGTACATTGTTTCGTTTACCTTCTAATAGAAACTCGCCAAATCGAAGATTTAATCTTTACCCTTAACGATGTATTATAACATAATACAACTTACGTGCGGACGCAACAGTGAAAGGGTTAACCTTTCTTCTGTCCTCCAGTGGAAGTAAGACCAGGAGGCGTGCAAAGCAGCAACGATACCAAGGCAGAGGCAATTATATCGAAGTGTTATCCGATTACAAATTTCCCCTCTGCCTGCTGCAGGCGTTGCGGCAATCTCGTGTTTATACGTACGCCAAGAGAGAAAGAGAGAGAGAGAGAGAGAGAGAGAGAGAAAGGGACAAAGAACAAGAGAATATATAGAATAGAGAGAGAGAGAGATGTGTAGAGAAGGTGTAGCCAGGACCGTGCTCCTTTGAGCCTCTCCAGAGACGTGGCCCCGGAATTTAATAGGCTTCACTTTGAAACTACGGCGAAATTGATCTCTCCGCGCGCCCCCCGAATTTTCCCTTAGCCAGAAGCGCCACTCCGTTGGGAGCTGGCCGACTAATTTTGTTTAAAGCTTCTAAGCCGGTAATATCCGGCCACCGTTTACGCTTTATTGCCCGATGTCGTTCGATCTTGCCCCCGTTACCACCCCCGCAATCGACGAAAACCCCCAATCGTTTCAACGCTATGGCATACGTTCGTTAGATCTTATCTGGCTCGTCGTTAGGCTCGCGGTGATTTGTCGGCGAAACGATGTAATTGCGAACAAATGCGGCGAGCTTTTCTACGATTCGTCACGTTTAACCGTTAATGGACGACGACTAATAACAGTTAAGAAAGTATTTTCATTTTCAAGTCCAAATCTTCGAAGTTCCAACCTTTCGAATTCCGGGTTTCCAAATTTCTAAGCTGTCAAATTGAAAGCCATCAAATTCCCAAATGTTTGAAGCGTTCATTAACGATATTAATTTAAATATTTTGCTTTAAAGAACGACTCGATAACGTTAGTAATCGCGATATCTTTCACTAAAATAAGGAAACAGTAGGCTAATTATAGTTATGTTTCGGGTGTGTCTGATCAGACTGCGACTCGTACTACTTTTGCTTCGCCGGTCAGAGCTAACAGATTCTATTGTGATAATCATGAAATATATGTACGTTGAGTTCGAGGTGTGGCCACTATCTTTACAAACCATTGTAAAACAATAATTTGCAAGACGAATGGTTGTTTAATATGAAGATCTAATGGTGTGATGTAAATTTAAAGATCTAAGAAAGCCGTAGGTATTTGTTCCTTTATATCATTGCACTAGGATCTGCAATCGTCATCTGCATTGTCATACTAGCATAACTTGTAAACCAAGTATATTCGGGTGCTTGAAAGAACGCAATATAAATTCCAATGATTTATTTCTCGAGTATTGAATATCCAAAGCTTAGATTTGGCTATAATTGCATATTATACATGCTTGCATACAGTGGCTGCCAAAATGTAATTTTTCTGTCTTAATAAAATGAAACATACTTAACAATAAATGTTTATTATTAAAGTGTGCATTTATATACGAATTTAGATAAGAGCATAAGTAATATATAGAACAGTCTTTCAGTACATTGTATTTCCTCGGTAAATCTATATCTCTCGTATTAAAAATTACGATAGTAATGTAATGATAAGTCAGGTAATTAATCTGTATTATATTATACAAAATTCATAGGGCGTAAAATCCTAGATATCGATAGACATATACACGTCTTTCGTAGTGAAAGGGTTAACCCCTTGGCTTACGAATTTTTCAAAGCGTATCCACCGAAATATTGACTATTTGTTACTATAACATTACATCGAATGCAAAACACTGAAATATTATACGCAATTCTTACCTAGTAATCCTTAATCTCGCGATCTTACAAATTGAAATAAAATAAATTCAAATTTATTACGAAATGCAGCATGTTTTAATTGTACGTGGTCCATAGGCTAAACCACGAATGTAGCTCGGTGTTATAAGCCAAAGGGTTATAACTTGTTAAAAATTAATAATTTCACTGCTTACTTGCATCACTATGTATCGTATATCATTACGAGGTACTTTGGATAAAAGAAGATTTCGAGTGGAATCACAGGTATAGCAAAGAGAAGCCGGAAACGTGATTGCAGAAACATTTTGTGTGACAACGAGGACGAGCAACTCGAAGACAGCGACGAGCCTCTTTGCCAAGTATTTTCGCGTGGTTCCGGTTTTTCCTGGAGGAAAAATCCCGTCCGCGGCGAGGGCTTAATTCGATTTCCCGTGATGCCCCGGAGACGGGCGCCGGCAGAGAAAAAGCGCGGCGCACCGTCGAAAATTTAATGGCCGCTGGAAAAACGTTGCAACTGGCCACGGGATGAGAGAGACGGAACAATTGCAAGCCGTTTTTGTACCGCCACGCGTTTGGCAGCGCTGGAAAAAGCGTCGTTCGGAACGTTTCATCTGTCATAACTTTGTCTTCAACAAGGATTCCGGGGAAATGTTGCATTGCGGAAAGTAGAAGATCTAGGAAAGGATTGCTTCATGCCTGCTACGATCTTCGAGACATTTTTTAGCCAATCGTGCCTCTATTCCTTTACCCAATTATTATTATTATTGTTTATTAACGAGCCTTATAAGCCCTTTTTAAAGTATAGCTTTAACATGTAGTTGCATCAAGTTTGAGACAATATACATATTGAATGGACATGAAAATTAATTAAACACATTGATGAGTACTGTGCACAGAAATGCATAGCATTTTAAAAGACGTCATATTAGTATTAAAGAAATCTATACGATCGCATAGTTCATTTATAGTTATATAGCATAGTTCATATAGTTCTAGCCAATTAGCTTATACAATTTTGATCACCTAACTCGTTATTGCAGGGCAAAGAGTTAACAGTTAATTAACGAGGAAATAATATCATTGGTGATGATAAACTACTAAAACTCGTTCGACGCAAATATTTTATCAACACTTGTGAATCGCTGAAATTTATATGACGCAAATATTGCGTTAGCAATCGTCAAAGTGTTGAGAAACTCTCAAGTATATCGCTTAACACGGTGGTGATTTACTTTAGAATCCGGTGCTGTCTGTTGGTCGCCAATTTGAGGCGAGAATCTCAGAGACCTCTGCGACTCGGGCGTAAATTCCTGCGGTTAACCAGTGCAAACGTTTAACCGCGCGTTAAACGGTCAAAAAGAGGATCAACGCTTTCGTCTTCCACCTCGTTCCAATAAAACCAATTTGCTTCCAAATTTCCTCTCTCGCGAATCGAAGAGGAAGAACAATTTAGGATCGTCGTTCACTTATCAGCACAACACCGAAGCTACATGATCGAAATTCATGATCATAGAGATAACTGTAGTAATAATACTGTATGACGAAGATGAAAATAATAGGAAGGGGGGGGGGGGGAACTTTAAATTAAAATTAAGAAAGGACGAGAGTAAATTTCATACACTTACAGACAATTATAGACAATTATCGACGCGTTACTTGCCCATAAGCAAACGATTTCTTATCAAGGAATGAGCACCACACAAACGCATGATGTTTTGAATTTCCAGAGATTAGAATTCCCAATACTTTAGACTCTCAAAGTGTAGGATTCCAAATGCTATGAATTTCCAAGATTTGGAGTTTCCAAGACTTTGACTTTTTCTTACACGTCCAGTTCTCAAATATATATTATATATATGAATTATATATTATCCCCTGTTTTTCTTTTTGTCGTGTTGACCGATCAGTCGGATTCGTCGCTACACGACGCGCAATTAGAACGCAGCCTTACGCATACCCAACGATGTATTCTCTTAAACGAACGAATAAAGTTTCCCAGCGTTCCCCCTCCCTCCGGATCAGCCTCTCTTCGTTTCTCTTATTGTTTACATTTCTCGAAGCTCGCCGTTTGCATGCAGCCTTCAGGAAACCGGTGACTCACGATCTAAGATGGCAAGGGGATGGAGGGATGCACCGCCACGGCGACAAATGGAGATTATTCGGGGCTGCGAACAAGGACGCGACGATTCCTTACGATTTTCCGAGTCGTTGCCGTCTTCCCCGGCGAGATAATCTTTCGCTCGATCTCGGGGATTACCGTTAACGCCCGCTACCCGTTTCTGCAGTTTAAACCGTCGACGAAATACTCCGCATCCGGAGGCAAGAAAAGAGGTTCCCAGGGAAACGGAGGCCACTGAACCCTTCACGCGTTGAACCCCATGCATTGAAATTTAGCTTGGCGCGCGCGAGCGGGCGAGCTTTGCTCTGTAATTGGATTCGCTAGCGCGCTCGCTGTTCCTCGCGTAAGTTTTATTGATTCCACCCCGCCTTCCCTTAAGGTTAAGGAATCTGGAATCGAGACGAGCCGAGTTTCGCTTTAAACGTCGTCGCTCACTTATCAGCGGAACGCACGACACTTTGCTAGGGTTAACTTTGCTCAGCTGGACATCCGATGGAAATTCAAGGCAATTAGGAATTTAAAGGTTTCGAATATTCGATGCATTGGGAACGTTAAACTTTGGGAATTGTGAACTTTTGAAATCCGTAGCATTGGGAATTCATGGCATTGAGAATTCTACGCTTCGAGCATCCAATGTATTGGAAATTCTAAGCTTTGATAGTTTAAACAATTGGGAATTCAATGCTTTGGAAATTTCAAGCATAGGAGATTCTTAACTTTAACAATTCGAAGTATTGGGAATTCTATGCTTTGATAATTTAAAGTGCTGAATAGTGGAAGCTCTGGAAATTGAAAGCACTGGAAAGTAGACGCCTTGTGCTTTTAAGTGAACGCGAAAAACCCAACAACGAAGGAAAGTGTAACTCAAAAAACGTGTAACAATACCCGAGACGGGGAAAAATAACAATCGTTCAAACAATCCACGAAGTGTTCTTCACTAAACAACTACTTCACCCAAAGAAAGGAGCTTAAAAAAGAATGAGCGTATAAAAAGGAATTCCACCAACGCAAAAGCAATTTACAACGAAGTGAATGGCAATTCGAAAGAAAGAAAGGTGAAGCGAAGCGAAGTACTACACTGAATTAACTTCGTCGAAGTCTCTCCCTCTCTCTCTCCCTCTCTTTCCACCAACGCATAAAAAGGGAGTCGAAAAAATCAACAATACTCCGGTTGAAGTTTGCCCCCCGTCAAAAAAGAGAAAAACCCCTAAGAAGGTTGAAGAAGTTGCAACTTAATTATCCTTCCCCGGAACCAAAACTACGGGAAACATCCGGAAGTCGCCCTCGACTTCTTGCCTCTTCTTATTCAATTACCCCTCCCTCACGCCACCAATGGAGAAAGAGAGAGTTTGATTACTTAACCAAATAAATTGAGAAGCGCCTGGGTCTTTTAACGGCTGCGCCCCGGGCATAAATCATACGGACTACTCTGATGGGGTCGGTCCACGCTAGGGCACGCGATAAATTATTTAATTTAACATAACGAAGGGATAAGGTACTCGCAGAGGTAAGAGAGAAGAGGGAACGAAGTACGCAAGGCGAGTTGGAGAGAGACAAGTTTAACAGGGTCGGACGTATGGCACCTCCCTTGGCGTGTACCGTATTAAATTTATGCCACTCGTATAGCTTTCCGAGCTGCATGAACGCGAGAAAGAGAAAGAGAGAGAGTAGAGGTGCTCGTGTAAATGAGAGATACGAATAGAGAGGGGAAGGGGTGAGGTCTCCTTCAACCCCTGCCAGAGACGTGTACCTTAATTCGTTCAATTTCGTGGCTCCTGCAAGAGTAATCGCGGCAGATTGGATGGCATTACCGGATCATAAAGGCTCTAAGGCGGGACAATTATGATAAGAAAGTAGGCCAGCGTTGCTGATGGCAGCGACGCACGAAGATACGTTCGAGGCACGAACTCGGAGGGCATTCGACCTCGTCGATTGGATTTGCAGGGGTCAACGATTACGCTACAGAGATACGCGTTTTAATTCGCTGGATGCAGCGGCGATTTTCGGGGTCTGGTGTTTCGGTTAGCTTCGGAATTGTTTCGCTTGTTTTACATGGAGACATTGTATACTGCATTGAGGAATAAATTCGGCCGTGATTGATTAATACTAGATTTACGGACATTGTATAATTTGACGAATTTGTGGAAAAGTATTATTATTTTCCACGGCTTTTCGACAGCTTTTCAATAATCGACACGAAGCCTAGTAATTATGCACGCGTCAATTAAATATTAGAATAGGATGCAATTGTTCAACTACTTTAGAATACGTCTGATAGTATACGTAATACTATTAAAACATCAATCCCTTGCGCTACGATTATTTTATTACCTATGTATACTAAGCGTTAGCTAGTCACTGTTTTCCTATCACGCGACGTATAAAATATTTTGGGCAACAGTTTATTTAATAACTTCCAATATCGTAATACAAACATAGAATTGCAGTTCCGATTAAATTTCACCATCAGTAACATTCATTTTTATTGAATCCACATCGTAATTCATAGAACGAGTCTGACTCGTTATTGCAGTGCAAAGGGTTAAAATCATTGAAGGCTTTCCAAATTCGATCGTTTATTTCATTTAAACGCTTCAGCTAATGCTATCGACAAGTTAATCGCCGATAAAGTGATCTTCAAAAGAATCAAGTTGCAACTTTGGTTAGCAACCCACGACATTTTTCCTTGCATCGTTTCAAGCATTAGATTATGTACTGTGGAGCTGTAGAGAGGGGATAGGGTAGGAAAAGGAAGGGTGTTGCGTTTCGTCCTGGGCCTGCTAGTGGACTCATCAGTAAGGCTACCTAGCAGGTCCTGCCTTAGACTTGGGATATTGGAAGGAAGGTTAAAGGCGGTATATATATGGACGAGGTAGTTGGAGCGAGTACTTTCGAGAAAGCCTATTTCGTATGTCCCTCTAGTGGTGGGTGCAGGAGAGCCGCCACAGTACTTTGAAATTGACTTCGTACACTTCGCACCGCCAACCTCTGCTCTTCCCTTCTTTTTTTAATTTCCGTAACCAAGCGACTGGTAACAAAAACGCCGTAGGATTATCGCAAAGAATGATGGTAAATTAAGGTTTGGCGAAATGAAGCGTCACGGCGAGGATGGAAATTACGATAAAGAAAAAGAGAAGAACGTCGACGACGACGCGTTGCGTTTTCAGTTCTGAAGGTAGCGGGGCGCGATGTAATTTCAGCCCCGAAGCATAGAGCCACGGCTTCCTATTTAATTCCCCGGCTCCTTTCACCGCGGCGGAATTAAAATACACGTGGAAAACGGGGCGAAAACGGAAGCGGTAACTCGTGCAATTGGTAGCGCGTTCGCACGAGCGTGCCCAGCCAGCAAATTTAATTTCATTACTAGCTTTCTCCCGGGCTTTTTTCTGCCCGACTAAAATATTGAACGCGCGCGCGAACCATTTCCTATCCCGTGATCCCTGGCTTTTTACATCAATTGGGAGTTAAACGTGTCTCTGGGCCGCTACGCTCTTCTATCTCGTTAACCTCTTGACTAGGAAAGACGTATATATACGTCAGGAATAATTTTTGTATACCTATTACAATGAACATTAATTTTCCAGTTTATCGTTGCACAGAAATATTTGAATCAGCAATGTGACACTCAGTTACTTTACATCTACGATTTACTGTCACGTGAAAACGTACCTTAAAGGTAAGAACATACTATGGTCACGTGAAGTTGATATTACATGATGATAAGTTGCGTTTTCTTTATGGGTAAACGTTGGTAATACAAGACACGTGATTTTAAATATTATGAAATATAGGGGAATTTATCCCGTTTATTAAAATTGACGCGATGGGACGAAGAAGTTAATACATGATCATATTTAGTTCAAACTAATATATAATCACATTTAATTACAATTTTAGAAGTGCGTTTAAGAAGTTGGAACTTTAACACAGATTTGTTTCATCTTCTAATAATGATTACATTTAACGTACTTTCGATATTTTATATATTTTTGTACATGCTGGGTGTTTAACAATTGTTTGTACGTTGAAAACTCCTATTAACTGCATACAAATTCGCAGTCTACGTATTATCTACACCCTAGAAGGTGATGACTTTTGCTGTCATGGTGTAAAGGTAACATTAAGATGCAATTCCATCGGCCACTGCTGTATTTCATTTTTCTCCGTTTATCCCTTTCAACGCGGTCTCCCGGTTTAATTAGCATAAGTATGGCCGGCGTTGGGCGAGCGCGAAAGGCACTATCCTCGGGGAAATTATCGCGATTGCCGTGAAAATGCGCACCCCTTCGCCTGTCTTCCATCTTTCTAAGGCTAGCGGAAAGCGTTACAAAGGCGATGACATCGAAGAAACCAGAAGTATTTGTATTTATATTTATCAACGGGTTTCCCCTTATATACAATTACAAAAATAACAGCTAGCACTAATAATAGTTTAACATAAATCACAAAAATATCACAGCACGAAAGGAATTTATTTAGCTAATAATCTAAAATAGAATTTCTGTGAGTTTAGACTTTGTGTTCGTACTTTAATCTACACACGATTATCGTAATTTATTATCTGTTATTTATTTCTATTCTCTCCTGCAGATTTGCAGATTTAGCTCGCTTAACACTAACGGTACCGGCATTTTACGTACACTCATTCGATAAATCTTGCTCGGCGAAAAATGCAGAAAAAAGAAATCCATACTATGGGAAACTTATTAGTTGAACGATATAAGAATTCTCATAAAGTTAAATGAACGAAAGAAATAATAATAATGAACGTAGAATCTTAGATCAAATATTTTAAGACCGGTTATTTGACCGGTCGTGATGCGGTTAGCGTTAATGAATAAATAAACAAACAAATTATGGTCCCTCGTTTCGAAACTCGAAAGATAATGTTCTCGCTTAAGCGTCTGCCATTAGACGCTGAAATATCGCCACTCTCTCCGCGTTTATTTAATTTTTATTCAGTATCGGCGGCGATTTGTCGACGTCAGCGACGCTATGCAATTGTAAATCTTCCCGTTCCATATTTTACGCGGCCGTAAATTGGCTTCCATCCAAATTTCAAACTCCATCGATTCCTTTATTCGCGCCCGGCCTTTTGTCGGCCCGACCGAATTTCAATGTGATATATCGCCGTATAATTTCCGCCCGCCACTTATGCATCCTCCATGAGATGTTTCTTATCGTTCTATATGATCTTTCGTTTCTCCTACTCGCGTCTCCTTAATTGAAAATGGCGGCCCTTCGATCTTTTGCAAATATTATTTGGTCACTGCATGCAGCGACTCAAAGTAAAACTCGCACATTTATAGTGCTGCTCATAATTATTCGAACTTGAAAAGTTGATGGACACTTCGGTTAATATAGAAGCTTGAAATTAATAAGCACTGAGAATACAAGGAATACAGGCTTGGAAAATCAAATGCTTGGAAATCGAAAAGCTCGGAAATTGAATTGTTTAGAAACATACAAGCTTGGAAATTCGAAAGCTTGGAAATCCAAATGCTTGGAAATTCAACTGCTTAGAAATATAAAAGCTTGGAAATCCAAGTGCTTGAAAATTCGAAAGCTTGGAAATCCAAATGCTTGAAAATTCAACTGCTTAGAAATATAAAAGCTTGGAAATTCGAAAGCTTGGAAATTCGAAAGCTTGGAAATCCAAATTCTTGAAAATTCGAAAGCTTGGAAATCCAAATGCTTGAAAATTCGAAAGCTTGGAAATCCAAATGCTTGGAAATTCGAAAGCTTGGAAATCCAAATGCTCGGAAATTCAACTGCTTAGAAATATAAAAGCTTGGAAATTCGAAAGCTTGGAAATCCAAATGCTTGAAAATTCAACTGCTTAGAAATATAAAAGCTTGGAAATTCGAAAGCTTGGAAATCCAAATGCTTGAAAATTCGAATGCTTGGAAATCCAAATGCTTGGAAATTCAAAAGCTTGGAAATCCAAATGCTCGAAAATTCAACTGCTTAGAAATATAAAAGCTTGGAAATTCGAAAGCTTGGAAATCCAAATGCTTGAAAATTCGAATGCTTGGAAATCCAAATGCGTGGAAATTCGAATGCTTGGAAATCCAAATGCTTGGAAATTCAACTGCGTAGAAATATAAAAGCTTGGAAATTCGAAAGCTTGGAAATCCAAATGCTTGGAAATTCGAATGCTTGGAAATCCAAATGCTTGGAAATTCAACTGCTTAGAAATATAAAAGCTTGGAAATTCGAAAGCTTGGAAATCCAAATGCTTGAAAATTCGAATGCTTGGAAATCCAAATGCGTGGAAATTCGAATGCTTGGAAATCCAAATGCTTGGAAATTCAACTGCTTAGAAATATAAAAGCTTGGAAATTCGAAAGCTTGGAAATCCAAATGCTTGAAAATTCGAATGCTTGGAAATCCAAATGCTTGGAAATTCAAAAGCTTGGAAATCCAAATGCTCGAAAATTCAACTGCTTAGAAATATAAAAGCTTGGAAATTCGAAAGCTTGGAAATCCAAATGCTTGAAAATTCGAATGCTTGGAAATCCAAATGCGTGGAAATTCGAATGCTTGGAAATCCAAATGCTTGAAAATTCAACTGCTTAGAAATATAAAAGCTTGGAAATTCGAAAGCTTGGAAATCCAAATTCTTGAAAATTCGAAAGCTTGGAAATCCAAATTCTTGAAAATTCGAAAGCTTGGAAATCCAAATGCTTGGAAATTCGAAAGCTTGGAAATCCAAATGCTCGGAAATTCAACTGCTTAGAAATATAAAAGCTTGGAAATTCGAAAGCTTGGAAATCCAAATGCTTGAAAATTCAACTGCTTAGAAATATAAAAGCTTGGAAATTCGAAAGCTTGGAAATCCAAATGCTTGAAAATTCGAATGCTTGGAAATCCAAATGCTTGGAAATTCAAAAGCTTGGAAATCCAAATGCTTGGAAATTCAACTGCTTAGAAATATAAAAGCTTGGAAATTCGAAATCTTGGAAATCCAAATGCTTGAAAATTCGAATGCTTGGAAATCCAAATGCTTGGAAATTCAAAAGCTTGGAAATCCAAATGCTTGGAAATTCAACTGCTTAGAAATATAAAAGCTTGGAAATTCGAAAGCTTGGAAATCCAAATGCTTGAAAATTCGAATGCTTGGAAATCCAAATGCTTGGAAATTCAAAAGCTTGGAAATCCAAATGCTTGGAAATTCAACTGCTTAGAAATATAAAAGCTTGGAAATTCGAAAGCTTGGAAATCCAAATGCTTGAAAATTCGAATGCTTGGAAATCCAAATGCTTGGAAATTCAAAAGCTTGGAAATCCAAATGCTTGGAAATTCAACTGCTTAGAAATATAAAAGCTTGGAAATTCGAAAGCTTGGAAATCCAAATGCTTGAAAATTCGAATGCTTGGAAATCCAAATGCGTGGAAATTCGAATGCTTGGAAATCCAAATGCTTGGAAATTCAACTGCTTAGAAATATAAAAGCTTGGAAATTCGAAAGCTTGGAAATCCAAATGCTTGAAAATTCGAATGCTTGGAAATCCAAATGCGTGGAAATTCGAATGCTTGGAAATCCAAATGCTTGGAAATTCAACTGCTTAGAAATATAAAAGCTTGGAAATTCGAAAGCTTGGAAATCCAAATGCTTGAAAATTCAACTGCTTAGAAATATAAAAGCTTGGAAATTCGAAAGCTTGGAAATCCAAATGCTTGAAAATTCGAATGCTTGGAAATCCAAATGCTTGGAAATTCAAAAGCTTGGAAATCCAAATGCTTGGAAATTCAACTGCTTAGAAATATAAAAGCTTGGAAATTCGAAAGCTTGGAAATCCAAATGCTTGAAAATTCGAATGCTTGGAAATCCAAATGCGTGGAAATTCGAATGCTTGGAAATCCAAATGCTTGGAAATTCAACTGCTTAGAAATATAAAAGCTTGGAAATTCGAAAGCTTGGAAATCCAAATGCTTGAAAATTCGAATGCTTGGAAATCCAAATGCTTGGAAATTCGAACGCTTGGAAATCCAAATGCTTGGAAATTCAACTGCTTAGAAATATAAAAGCTTGGAAATTCGAAAGCTTGGAAATCCAAATGCTTGAAAATTCGAATGCTTGGAAATCCAAATGCTTGGAAATTCGAAAGCTTGGAAATCCAAATGCTCGGAAATTCAACTGCTTAGAAATACAAAAACTTGGAAATTCGAAAGCTTAGGGATTCAAACGTTTGGAATGCTTTTTCCTCTATCCCTTTCTAAAGAAATATGCATTTTCTGTGAACAATTTAACGATGGGTTTAAAAATGTCATAACGAAGAGATAAATCTTGGAAATCAACTTTGTGACCGCTTAAAAGAGCTACAAGTCACAATGACTAAAAACCAATTTGTCCAATTATTAATCAAATCCAATATTCACCCTCAAATGCACAAGACACAAGATACTACGAATAAATGTATAAGGAAGCTATGTAATTAATTAATTCGCGGGAAACTTTAAGCTGCATAATATAGGCTACTTTAATATGCAATAACTTAACGGCATAAAGAGTATAACGTTGAAAGGACAAAGAAGAAGGGGTTGGCAATGGAGAACTGAAAGGTAAAGGAAATATTAGCCCGTTGAATGGGTTATTATAATCGATTTACAAATTCCCGCCATTACTGGAACGTTATTAATTATTTGAACGCCTGTGGGAGGAACGGTAATAATGTTAGCGTTAAATGTTTGCCACGCGCGTTAAAAGCGACCGTGTATCAACTTCGTTAACCGCCAACGTACATCGACTCTTTGTTATTTACGCATAAATTAGGTTACGAACTTTCATAAATCCCCGTTGCATCGGAAATCTAGGCGCAGAGAAACGCGCGGATTCATTTGTACACGTAAATTGATAACATTTACCGGCGAATCTTTCATTTCAAAAGAAGCGATAACTGCAATTGTTTGAACCATCAATTTGCGCCATACTCCAATCGCATTAACCCTTTACAAACTGTATCAACTTCGTTAACCACCGACACGTATCGAGTCTTTGTTAGTTACGCATAAATTTCGTTACGAAGTTTCGTAAATCTCACTGCATCGTTAAAATTATTTGAAACGATGTTTTAGGTTGAATTTCGCGAACAACAAAGAAGATACTATTTACCACTTCCCCGTATAATTAAATACTTAAGTAGCTTGTTACGTGTTTTTGTTCGCTTTTCACATCTACCGATTAATTTAGACAATTAACTCTTTCGCTACGAAGAACGTATATATACGTTCTGAAACGCTGGGCATCTGTTTGCCAAAACTGTACAACAAGTACAAAATGAAAACAAGTTTGCACAAACTGTGTTTTCTATAACACAATACTGTTTCTATTACAATTTATTCATATTCGACAATAGTTAATATCGCAATGTATGTAACCATAAATATAATCCCCATCCGTGTATTGAGAATTCTTTTAGCCTCAATAAACCGTAGCGAAAGGGTTAAACATACTATTGGCATCCCGAAACACTTGACGTTCTTCGCTATCCGAAAAACAGGAAAGAATCAGAAGAAGAATTCGATGGAAGTTGATATTTCGACGAGTTCCGCGTATTCTTCGATTGAAGTCCGTCGTAGCGAAAGGGTTAACGGTGGGTTTAATCGGACAATGAGCCGCGAAAGCAACAAGCCCTGCTGCGGCTGTAATGCAGCGCTCTATGCCGCAGCCTAGGCAGTGACACGGCCAGGATTATGGCGTCCAGATAAGGACGATGATGGCGCGCTTATCGGAGCCTAGCATCGCCGTGTGCGCATGGGAGCGGAGCGGCGTGCTCTCCGAGATAACGGTGGCCCCGTTGTTGCAGTTGTAAAAGTACCAACACTGGGCCCAGTGACGTCAATAAGGGATGATTCCGGATGGGTGTGAATGCAAATTGGGAAGCGGAGTTCGAAGACAATGTTAAGAGGAAGGAGAAAAGATGCAAGACGATTGTTATTAGTTATGGATTGCTTTCTAAACCGTGGCGTATGGAAATGCAGCAGTTTATTCCGCTGTATCTTTCGCTGGACCAAAATCTGTTGCTGTACGAAAAACGCATTTTGTCCGCTTTCGCGAGTTTAAATTTCCCATAAATTGAAGAAACTCATGGTATATCTATAAACGATAATTCAATATTCAGTTTAAATATACCCTTCAAATTTGATTGTATTATCTTTGAAATTAACGAGACTATTGGGATATGGGGTTAAATTAATTAAAATGCGGTTTATTCTATATGCTATGATTTTATTTAGTAACGAGAAAGGACGTCTTAACGTTACGAAGAACGAACTAAAAGTGAGGACTTTTCTCAAGCACGTAGAAAATGTGGCGCCCAATTCAAAAGGAAAATAACGACCTGGGTCTGCAACGTGTCTGTCACACAGGCCCTTAGACACATGGGCCAGAGGCCCATGACTCTGGTAATAGAGTTAAGGTTTTCCTTTATTACAGACCCAGTGTCTCTCAGCACAAAGTTTATTTCTGCGTTAGAATAAAATGATAATCCAGCAGAGGCTGTATTAAATTTTGTACGGCGTATCTTAATTGTCCCATAACAGTGTATAAAATCAGCAAAGCAACAAGGGGTTGGAAATGTGTAGGTAGAATTTGTTCAAATAAAAAGAAGAGCAACTCCAACGTGATAACGAAGATATCATCGAAGATTCAGAATGATTTAAACTAGAATTGTACTTTCTCCGATATATAATATCTACGGAGATAATTCTAGTTTAATAAAATAAGCAATTACCTTTTACTCTATTTTTGTATTTTATACAAGAAGAACCTGAGTTAACCATAATTAAAATTAATTCTACTAATCCATTTATAGTATACCTTATTTTACATTAATCAAAATGCAACGAAGAAATATCTTAGTTACGCTTAAAACAACTTCCCTACGTATAAGAAATATTTAACAGCAAAGCGTTTTAAGACCCTTCCCGCAAAATCCAATTTCATCCGTCAGGCTTTTCTCGCATACAATTATAACTAAAAATGTTTCCGATGGGAGGGAAAAAGGAGGGCATCGTTAAATCGAAGGGCAACCGTGGCGACGTCGAAGCAGAGTTGTCTGACAAGGGGCGAAAAGAGAGGGTGGAGTAAAACTCGATTGACAGGGGGTGAGAGAGGAGCGTATCCAATCCGTTTCGCTTCGCGCCAGCCAGTTTCCTTGAGCGGCGGTGCGCGAGATATTTAATAAAAAAGTTGACATTTCCTGCGGCTCCTTTTGCTCCTATTTTCTTCCCTCCTCCCCTTATTTCAACGGAAACGCAACGGAAGAGAATCCAGCTCGTGATGTAATACAGTGTATCGCTCAGAATTTCGTCTACACCCTTTGCAAGATCCAGCGTAGCAACCCCTCGTGCATCATCTTTCGTATAAACAACCTTCCATCCTCATCTTTCTATTCCATTCCCTCTGCGGCGCGCTCATTTGACCCTGATGGCCGACCATCTGTTACCTCGTTTCATCTTCCACCGGGGGAAGACGCGGAGGATCGCGAAAACATGAGTTTTGATCGATCGTGTTTTACGCCACGAAGAAACTTGTCTACCATTTGGTGGTTATGGGCGAACTTCCCCTTAATCCTCGCCCGCCTTTCTCGCAGATTACTCTTCTAAGAGTGGACGCCCCCGCTAATATCCGTTGTTTCGATATTAACCCTTCGGCAGCAGCGGCATCTGTACGATGTACGGATTCTAGTTTCGTTGTACGATTAGCGTGAAAACATTAGGAGATATTTATTCGATTGGAAAGAAAGTTTGAAACACGTTTCGTTGAGTGATAGTGAAACATAATTAATGAAACGCGTTGATAGTCGCATTTTCATCAGCAGAGTTAAGGAAACGCGTTAAGATTTGAATTTCCAAGATTTTATTCAATTCAATAGTACCTTTCTTTCTTTAGGAATTCCCTATAATTACGAGAAAAAAATATTTAAATATGAAAGCTGAACTTTAAATTTGCGGAAATTAATAATAATTTTTTTACGGTTGTCTCTAAACTACCAAATATTTCAGAAAGGTAAATAATAGTAATATACAAGATAAGTAATAGTCGAAGTAATAGTAATATACAAGACGGTACAAGAAAACGATATTAAAATTTCTATTATTATCTCCTTATTTTGCATATCTTTGTTACCTGTTATTTTATGCCAATAATTTTGTTGCTCGCCGTATGTACATTTAACAGTTTGTCAAACAAATGAATGCTACAAAATAATCATTTGCTGTGTCCTTACTTTTGTCGAGTCGAATCTTCGTGAATTGACAAGGGAGAAAGTTTAATTTGTTCTTGCGGGAGAAGGAACTCTTTTGTGGAGAAAATAATAATCGTGCGAATGGATGTTTCGCGAATCGGATCAAGAGACTCGTTCGCGACTGGTCGAACTCCAAGTGAAAAGTCAATTTGGCAAGCACCGAGTTGCGCGATAACACACATAACCATCAGTTTTTTTGTTCTGTGTGCCTGCCCATATAGGGGTGGCTTCTACAAAAGCGTTCGAATTCTCTTCAAACGATCGTACTCGAACTCGTTTCGCAGTTCCAATCGTTTTTTTCCCTCTCCCCCTCCCCGTACATTCATCTGCATTTCATTTCTGTTCCCCAAAAATTTCCACCCCCGGGGCTAGCGGCGTAAAACTTTGACAGAGATATCGATACTCTTTTACATTTGCCACGCAGCCATGCTCGCGGTTAGCGTAACGCTTTTGATAAACTCCGCTATCTGGTATCTGTTGTATATTAATTAGACCGTGGATTTTTATCCATCTGCGGTGAAATTTAAATATGGAATGTAAAGAGGTATAAAATGCAAATGGCGTTTAACGAAGTAAAGTATATATTGCAGTGCTTGAATCTTAAGATTTTAGCTTCATTCGAAAAATAACGCTTTACAGCTCACGAAAGGAATGCGTGAAATCATGAAAGCATCGATCGCTTTGTTCAAACGCGAAAAATCAGTACAACTTGGAACACGATCTAAGCAACATTATTTATTTACAATATCTGCACTTATTTCGGATAGTAACGAGATAAGATTTTTTCGGAAACAAAGCAGATGTAAGAAATAAAACACAGTTAATTTATAAGCTTCTTAAAAGGTCGATTAATAGTCTTCCGATAAATAATGCGTTAAGTTCATCTTGTTTCATATTATCTCACAACGTTTTCAACTATAAGCACCTACACGTTTAGCATCCTCAAAGCCTTCGTCAAACTATACTTTCTGTAAAACGCCGAAACAGGAAGAAACGAAAATGAAATTCTCGATTAGAACGTGAAAAATCAACGTGCTTTATTTTAATCGCCATACGGAAATTCTCAGCGTTATCTAATTTCGCCGCACAAGTATCAATCCTGGTGCAGCGTATTTTTAACCTCTTGCCCTACGATTATTTTATTATCCACTTACGTTAGTATTAACTGATCACTATTTTTATATCATGCCATGAACAAATCGTTTGAATATTGTGTAGACCCGTAGGCTTAATTATATGGTCGCGTAGCGAGCGTTAGAGGGTGAGAGCCTGCCGTAGCAACAATAAAGCCCAAGGAACCAGTACTTGTTAATTTTGCAGCTGGTCAGCACGTGAACCCAAGATTTGGGATAGTTGTAATTTCGTTATTTTCGCATGTGATTTCAAAGTCGAGGCGATCCTTGGTTTTTATTGCTGGCTGCCGAGTTCCGGGTAGGTAACGGGAAAGACGGAATGACCGTTGACGGGGAAGTGGGAAATTCTAAGGGGTAACATACCCCTTAGCTCTCTCCATCCGGACTCTTCCCCACCATTCGAAAATAGAAAATATAAAATGGTACGCCGGTCAATGAAAGGTCTGTCTGCGTCTATCGCTCGTCGAAAGAATAAAGTAACGTTAAACGAATTGATTGTATCTTCCTCGCCTCCCCGAGTTCCGGTCTACAATTGTAAGCAATTTTTATTTAATAACCTCCAATCTTATAAATACAAAGTAAAAGTTGGAGTTCAAATTAAATTTCATCCTTTATAATAGGCGTTTTTGTTAAATCTGTAAAATAATTCGTAGAACGAGCGTGACTCGTTATTACAGGGCAAGGGGCTAATCACGACTCGTGGCAATAGTTCGACCAGCAAAGTATTATTGGGAATTCAGGAGTTGGAACTCTACCCACAAGCTAAAAGGCGTAAGGGGCAAGGGGAATCGGTCGCTCGCTCCACCTAACCCTATCCCCTAGAAAGAATTCTTCGTCACTATTGGCGAATTCGATTACGTCTTCTGCCCATCGCGCAACAAAGAAGGCGAACGAAACAAAATGCGACAGAGTGAGATAGAGCAACAGTGACAATGGCGTAGGATGTCTAATTCATAGGCTCGAGATTTTTAAACGCTCCCGAACCTATGAATTAGATATCCTACGCCAGTGTCACTGTTGCTCTATCTCACTCTGTCGCATTTTGTTTCGTTCGCCTACTTTGTTGCGCGATGAGCAGAAGACGTAATCAAATTCGCCAATAGTGACGAAGAATTCTTTCAAGCGGATAGGGCTAGGTGGAGCGAAAGACCGATTCCCCTTGCCCCTTGCGTCTTTTAGCTTGCGGGTAGAGTTCCAACTTCTGAGCTCCCTATAATACTATCTACGGCATCTCTAGACCTCGCACCGAAAGCGTTAAGCGAGATAAAAGGTCCGGGAATCTTTCGCTTCTCGATTGTAGAATCCGCACATTTGCGGGCTGGATGTTTGTTCAAGGAACATACGGGGAAACACGAGTATATATTGAGGTATCGGTGAACCAACGAAATGTAGGTCGCCGCGCGGAAGCCACCCCCGAGGATTCCAGAAAAACAATCGGCCGGATCTTCCCCGGGGCTTGTCGGGCCGGTGATTCCATCGGCGCCACTTCACAACCACCGATTTTTCCCTTCCGATTGAGAAAATTGAAATGGTTCGGATCGGTCGCGATCCAGGATCCGGGCTAGGTTCATGAATATTCCAACTGTTGACAATCGATGCAACGCAACGGGGGATCAGATGAATTTTTTAGTTTTGCAAGGGGGCGGATATGCACTGCGTTTGGTAAAAAGGACATTTCTTGGTGGAAAGATAACGAACGAGTGATTAAAATCTTCCATTGGAAATGTTAGAAATACTCTTCCAAATATTACTGAAAAGGAAGCCCGAGAAGTGAACGATGAAATCGAGAAAACAACCCCTAATTATTTTATACAATTATTCACAATGGAGCGCGTGATCGTTTTTCAAAGACGTGAAACCATGAAACTTCCTATTTTAATTATTATAAATAATCTTGCAAATATTATTGAAAGGGACCTCCGAGAAACGAACAATGGAAGTAAATTTCATGGTTGAAGGAAAACAGGTTACAATTATTTTATATATCTACGAAAGAATATGTGAACATTTCTTAGACGTCAAGTAATAATTAAATATTATAAAACGTCTTTAATTATTCCAAATGCTTTTTCAAATATTATCTACTAAGAAGGAAGTCCAAGATGTAAACGATGGAATCAAGAAAATAACCCCCAATTATTTTATACATATATCCACAAATGAGTACGTAATCATCCATTAAAGACGTCAAACCATAAAATTTCTTACTACAATTGCTATCAATATTCCTGCAAACATAACAGAAAAATGAACCCCAAGAAGCGAAAGATGAAATGAAGAAAACATCCCCCAATTATTTTGTCTCCGCAATTAAGCACATAGTCATCCCTCAAAGTAATAAAATCACGAAACTTCCTCCAGGAATTATAATAAATATTCCTCCAAATATTACTCGAAAGGAATCACATGAAGTGGACGATAAAATCAAGAAAACAACCCTCAATTATTTTATGTTTCCACAAATGAGAACGTAATCATCTCTGAAAGATGTCGATTCATAGAATTTCCTACTATAATTATAATAAATACTCCTCAGAATATTACCAAAAAACAACCCCCGATTATTTTACGTATTCACGAAGAAGCATGTAGCCATGCCTCAAATATGTCAAATTACAAAGTTCCCTACTGTAATTACCATAAATATTCCTCCAAATAATACTGAGAATAATCTCCAAGAAGCGAAGGATGAAATCAAGAAAACGACCCCCAATTATTTAACGTCTCCGCAAATGAAAACATAGTCATCTCTCAAAGACGTCAAGCCACGAAACTTCCTCCATCAATTATAATAAACACTGCTCCAAATGTACCCGAAAAAATGAACCCCACGAAGCAACTCATAAAAGAAAGAAAACAAGCCCCGATTACTTTACATTTCTACAGCGGTATACACGATGGGTGATGCTGGCACCCCTCTGTAGACGTAGAATAGGAAGAAAGTCGAGCAAACAACGATCAAGGATAAGAAGAAGGTCATAGTGATCTGTACGGTTAGTTCAGAAGCTTTTCGCCATCCCCTTTCAAACCTCCTGCTCCTCGCCCTCGCGAAGAATTCGACTGGCAAACACCCCTTCATCCCATCCCCCATTTACCCCTGCCACAATTTCTTTAGCAGCACAGTATATAACGACGTTGTACGATTCGGTAGGGGGTCGCAGGGATATTAGAAGGCATTCGGAAGCGGCGGTATAGTATGTACAGCAGTTTCAGATTGTTTCCGGGATAAGGGTGGCCACCCTCCGCTCGGACTTACAGGCGAACACGCGGTTAGCATGCTAAGCAGAATTACATCGTGTTAGTCCAGTTTATATCTCGTAATATTCCCGCTGCTGCACCGTTCGCCGAAAAGGACGCGTCGATGAAAACGCGGCTTTGCCTGCTGCATACGAAATCCGATTGTTCCGAGGGTGGAGCAGAACGGTGGATAGTTTGCCGCCCTGTGACGAACCATTTCGCAATATTCCACGCGGAACTGTTGGAGCCACCCTTTGGAATTAGATCAGTGGATGGGGGAATTAAGCCAACAGAAGGGAACCGCGTTAATGTGCCCGGACGTTTCGTGTTTGCAACTGTTTGGACAGTGTGAACATCGTTCCTGGATCTATAATTATCTAAATATTAGAGCTGCGGTATGATTCCGTTCGTCGATTTGATCCACTTAGCTATGGAAGGCCTATTTGAGTTACTGTGGCACGGTTTCTAGATATGTGTTTATTGGCGATGGGGTCACGTGACTCGTAATCGAAGAAATTTACGTAAACGGAGACTCATAGATGATTAGAACGCTGTATTTCGAAGTAGTATAAACGAGTAAACACTTTGGCATGGAATTGTAATAGAATATTAGGTGTACCAATGAATAATCTACTTTTCTTGGTAAATTCAACGTTTATTTTTAACAAGATCAAATACCTATCCTATTTTAAAGTTGTTGTCTAATATTTATGCTTTATAAGATAAATTCAGTGATACATTTTTGTGTCTCGGTAGCATGTTTTTTAATATAAATTTGTGCATTAAACTTATTACAGAAATAGTGAATTACTTGTTGGTACACTTAATAAATTTTTATACTGATTGATATTAGTGTGGGATTTTTCTTTGAATGGTGAAGAGGAAACGATTCGTGGTCCGATTGAATTAGTAAATGCGAAGTAAAGACTATATTTAATATAATGAGTACAGTTAAACTACAACGACAAGGCCACGACAAAACAAAACGACAACTTACTACAATCAACGACGTGCAACGACTGCCCCTTCGCTGGGGTCTCGATCACCCCCTCTCGACTTCTTCGCCTTCGTCGCCTTTTGTCTTTTCTGGGTTTTTCCCAAGAGGAGTTTTCGTCACTGGGCCTAAGAGGGGAAGCGCGTTGCAACCTTCGCTTCGCTAGGCCTGCAGGCCCTTGACGCGTCGCCGTGATCCTACCCTAAAACCTCTTATCCTAAACACATGCACACACACAACCATGCATACCACTGATTTTCACTATTCTACATTAGTGACTTTATATGATTTTATATTATTGACTTGGTCTATGTGAGAGACTTTATATGATTAAGAATTTCATACAATTTCTTTAATTTCTAGTGATAAAAATGTCCAATTGAAAGATGGTTATTTTGTAATGCTGTTATGTTTGTCCAATTTGTGGCCACGTTGAAATTTAGATTCGACATTAGCTAATTGAGTAAAGTATCTATGAATATATCTGGTGATTTTCTAAATTGCTTCACAATAACGTAATAGTTCATATGTCATTGTTTATTCGAGAATTTTTATCAAAAAATAACACCGAAATAACATCACAATCATTGTATTCACTAAATATAACATCTTGTGCCTTGTTTCTTATCCCAAGAACCAAAAAAATTCTAAAACAATATTGTTTAGGGGTTATCAAAAACACAAAACAAAAATCGCTAAGTAAACTAAACATTATACCAGAATATGCATTCTATAAATCTTTCGAAACCTGGAAAATGGTTTGGAAGAAATGTGTTCAGTTCAACGAAGATTAAGTGAAAGTGAACAAAAAACATAAATACTGACAAACAAAGACATACTATTTCAAGTAAACAAAAATTCTACGAACTTTTTGATCCAGTCTCATGAGTTGCATTTTTAACAAGGGTTGTTTTTTTAATATGAACCATATAATTGCATCGAATTGTTCGAACATCACTAATAATCTCGGTACAAATGCACTCGCTAATCAAGGCAAAAGATTATACACTCCCTGAAGGAGTATTCAGAGACTAATTCAGTTTGATGAACCACTCTAAGGTGGAACTTAGGGACTCGTGGTTGGGTGTAGGGATGCAAAGGGCTCCGGGCTACGTCTACCGTCATAAGTTGCTTAAACTAGCCGATTCTTGAACACAGGTAATTCTCCTGACATCGGCGGCATCCCAAATCTCTCGTGTTTATGACAGCAACTGTTACGTAAGCTCTGACAAGGTTTAGCTAGCGAAGCGAACAGTTTTCGTTCCGGCTTTATCCTCGAGCAATACTTGAGATGCAATCGATAAAACCGAGAATGATTGATAGAAACTCCACAGGGAAATTTTTCGATAATACGCGTATAAAGGGGATGTTTTATTTTCCTTATCTGCGGGCGGAGATTTTTATCCATTGAATCGTGACGGGAAATTTGCTAAATCGCGGAAGTTTTATTGATTGCCGGCCAAATTACTTCCGCGAGACGCGAATGGCGAGATTTATGGATTCAATTGGGAATTTGCAAGAGTTTCCCTTTCGTCTTCGTGCGTATCTGATCTAAGTTTCCCCCCCCGAAAAGGGGGCGAAACACATTCTGGGGAGCTCTAAAGCCACGCAAAGACACCGATTGCCTTCGCAATCTCCATTTCCGATGCCAAAATCGAACATCGAAAGAGTTACGCGTCTACTTGTTTCGCTAAAGAGACTGGAGAATCGTCCAACTTTAATCCACTGCCACTTTTTGTAAATGTATTAGGTTCAGAAAATTCGCAGTGCCTTTGATAATATCCACTTCTGAATGGGGATTATTTTTTTATGAACTTTCATTAAATAATAGCTAGACTTTAGCTAGCCTAGGTCTTTATGCAAATTTGGATTCTCACAAATGAGATCTAAATAGGTGGTAGTCTCATCCTCTAAATACTATAATTGATATGTTACTTACAGTGTGTTCTGTATCTTTGAATACCATTTGCATTCTGTTCCTTTTTACGTGTTTAAATTCCCCATGATTGCATAAAGATCCCCAGTGTAATGATAACTATTCATGTCGTAATATCAATCGAAGTCAACATAAACTGTTTAAAACTAATATTTATGATTCGTGTAACGTTCAACATGAAATTGACTCGTTTGCTAAATCTTGTCTGAATGAAGTAAAACGAAATGAAAAATATTTATATTGCGATTACAGAAAGTATTTATCAGGTTCTGATAGTCATACAATTGTCAAACAATAAGTACTACACGCAAAATTACTAAAATTTCAATGTTCACGTATTACCTTTGATTGTTTTTAAAATATCTCTATGAATTTTCCGAACATCCTAATAATTGTCCAAATCAGATTAACACTCAACACAGAGTTTTCCGATCCCAAAATTTGGCTGGGAAAATTACAAAAATGATCCTTGTCTGTTTTTGTTTCTTTCCGGAAGAACAAAAGAATACACTAAGATCTTTAATTTTTCTCTGATAAATTTCAATTCTCTTAACACGTTACACTATTGTTGCCAATACTATTCGTAATTACATTGCAGAACCAATTAAATTCGATCAAGTTCCAATGTTATAGACCACATTGATATGATTCATAATTTTGACAAGGGTTGTTTTTGATACGAACTCTTCAATCATGTGTGCCAAGGTGTAACCATTGTTTCAAACAAAAGAATCATTATCTATCATAGCACTGTGATCGCGAGTAGACGTTGCAAAAGTCTAGCTTCACGAAACACGACGATTTCCAAGGCACTACAAAGGGAGCCTTTTTCTCTCCGTTGCGCCTCAAAGTCTCGCGAGCTTCGAGATTGTGTTTGCTGATAAAAATGGCAACGTATCTCTAAAAAGATTTCCTTAAGAAAGGCGGCACTCGGACGTAAGAAAGCAGAAAATGGTAAAGATACGATCGACCTGTGTTAGGCTTGCAGCGAAACTCAATTTCTAAATGCAATGTCGTCGCTTTAACATCGCACAGCATTCTTTCCCTGCGACGACGCGTCGCGAAACGGATTACGGGTCTGTTCGATAAATCACTCCGATAACGTTGCAACCCTTTTTATTAAGTTGTTCAGAAAACTTAGAAAATTCGCACAGATATTTTAGAAACCCTCGAAAGTGATACGTGTACATTGACACATTTTAGTAAATAACTTTGCGTGTAGTATTTATCGTTCGATAATTGTATGAATATTAAAATGTTTCATAATTCTCTTATTTATAAATGTTGCACTGCTTGCACATTTTTCTCCTTCGAAGTGAAGCCATGCAAGTAATTCTTCTTGGTTTATAATTTATTCAATTTCTGGCTACTAATAATATTTCAAAAACATGTTACGCTAAATGATAGTAGTAGAATATAAGTTGTATTATATATAACATAATTATTAAGATATATTACATACGAATAGATTAGATTACATATCTTTTTATATTCGGCGATTAAAACTCCAAAAAATGTTACAATAAAGACAAACATTTTCTACGTCGCTTTTCTCCTAATCTTCGTTACTTTGTTACGCTATCAAAAAACGGTTAAGATATCAAGTATAAATTCCGCGGTGAAGTTAAAATGTTCAGAGACACGCCTGGAATGTAAAAAAATAAAGCGATTCAGCGCGCCGTTACGATTGGCGGCTCGATGCAACTGCGGAACGCGCGGCTTTATGAATATGTAAAGTACGTTAGAGGCGTTGCCGGCACACGAAACTGTTTGCACATCGTATCAAATATTGACAGTGCTCCGGTAAATTTATTCACCGGCTGAAATAATGTATCGCGCGCGTCCGATAAAATCGAATGTCCCACGCGCGCCTTAACGCCGTGTGCTGTGCTGTGCTGTGCTGTGCGCCGCATTGAAACTTTCGGATGCATCATCCCCGAAGATCGTCCCGAAAATTTCACTCGAGTAAATTTGCTCACCGATTAAATCCATCCCCCGCCCTCTATACTCTCCCTCCTTGTGTTTGACGTAATCTTTCCTCCGCGTCTGCTCGCGTTTTCCCATTGGGAAGAAGAACGTCTAACGCTGATGGCGGACTTAAAATTGCAACAGGTTTCAGATTTTAAAACACGCTGTTGGCTCTTAGTTAGACCTTAGGTAAACAACTTTTCGCATAGTTGCGAATCCGTGTAAGATTGTTTCGTTCAATATTAAGTACAATGATCGATGAAAATGTTTGAATACGTAGCACGGAAAGATTTTACGAACACATTACGATATGTGATATATGGAGGTTGGAAAAATGTCATTAGTAGCGTAATGAGACACGGTTGGCTTAAATAAGTGTGTTGGTAAAGTTAAGAACAATTCGATTCGAAAGGAATTGCGAGATTTTAATATAATATAACTTCCAAAACTTAAAATTCTAAGGTATCGTAGATATGAATTGTTAAAGATTCTGATAATTACCTAACAATTGTTCAAGTTCATTTAACAATGAAACGACAACGAAAACTAAAGCTATTATGGAATGCCATTATAATCTTCTTAATTCTTAATTTTCAATCGTTATCAAATATGTTAATACTCTGTACAGATCAAAACCGCGATATCTCATATTTCCACCCTATCTCGTATTTCTATCTTTTCCTCTATTATAATTTTCATACATAACCAAAGGTGACCATTTTATAAATTGCAGACAAAAGAATAACCCTAAACATAATAATAATTAAGAACAGTCATGAAACAACCTATATATTCGACGCGACAAAAATTCGCCCAGCTATATAAGTGAACTCTCGTCGTCGAAACTCGCGCGCAACTCGAATGTCAACTGCACGGCTACAGTGTTAAATATGTACAGAAAAGAACTTTGTTTTAACAACAGAAAGTTTTAGTTGAAGGGGAGGGGAGGTGTAGCGCCATAGAAACACGGAAAGCATGGGCCAATAAAGCGCGAGATAAAATTGGCCGGAGGACGACGTAGTCTCTGGGAAAGCCCGGTGGTCCATTCTGCAAAATATTTCGCAAGGTTCTCGGCGAAACGCGCGCGCGCGATGGAAGAAAAGAGAACAACGGACTATCTTAAAGGGGTAAAGATAGAACGGAGAACGGAGAGGTAAGATCAAAGAAGAAAGGCTGGAGTAACGGGGCAAAGCAATCAGAAGGAAATACAGCGCCGTAAAGAAGGCGAGGGATGAAAAGGTGATGGTAAAAATGGAAGCTAAGAAGGAACTTTATAAGAAATGGGGCATTGAAAAACGGACAATTACAGATATGAAAGTGGAGTCATCGCGAGAGGAGGGGACTTGTATTTCGTTAAGAATTCTCATTTAGATGAAATTAACTCTCCAGATATTTCTTCTTCTCCTTCTTCGTCTTTCGTCCCTTTCATTTCTTATCGTCGAGCATACGGTATAATCGGTTTCTGCGCGATTCGTCGCTGGAAAATGTTTCTCCTGCTCATTAGCGACGCTTTGGTTAATGCGTGCAAGCATAATTGAGTCTGTTTGAACTAATTGCTGGTCGTTCTCCCGTGAACGTTTGCCCCTTGTCAACGTGGGCACAAAACGTTTCAGCGACATGGGGAACTGGGAATTTATTCGGATCGCTTTTCCACCCCGTTTCGAAGGCTGAGTTTGTTCTAGTGGAAAAAGGGGAGCGAAAGATGGGCGAGGGAAGAGAATATTAGGTTGGCCTAAAAGTCTTGTCGTTAGTTTTTGTAGGGTGAAGTTAGTAATTGTTCGAACAAGAAATTATTCGTATGGGAAATTATTCGAATGGAAAATCGTTCGAATAGGGAAATTATTAGATTAAGAAATTATTCGAGTAGGAAATTATTCGAATAGAGAAGAAATACGATTTAAGTCGGGTGTCGTTTCACCCTATTATTCTAACTTGTGCTTCATCTTGGATATTTTGTATGTTTTTGAATATTATTTGAATTCTGTACCTTTTTAAATAGTTAAGTTTCCTATAAATGCATAAACATCCGTAGTCTGCTAATCGCATTAGCTTTCACAATTAATTTTTATTCAAACACTGCACCCGAAAGTTTATCGCATTTAAGTACATTTATTCGAATAATGAATGCAATACAATTCGAATGAATCATCGTCACTTAATCGAGCGCATAAAATATAATTTCTTACAAATAATAGATTGCACAGCAAAAATATCTACCTAAACAAAATCTATCTCAATAATCATCTTACATAAATATTTATTCGAACACATTCGAACGATTTCCAACTCCGATTTAAACTACGTAACAACGTTTACACTTTGGAATCTCTTAAAGCGGAATCCCTTTTAAAGTATCCCTTTTAAAAGGGATTGAAAGTTACGTAGAAAAGAAACTCGATCCTTTTTATCGAAATTCTCCCTTTCGAGTCGAAGCATAACGAAACTCCAGCCGATTATTCTGCAGATTTCAACGCGCGGCGTATTGGATTCGATTTCCCTGTTCGCGTTAGCCAATTTCTCGGGGAAAAACGGGCCGGGTAAACGGGCAATCCCAACGAAGGGAAATCGAATCGCGTCGTTTGAACACTATTGCTCACACAGGGACGCGTGGTAACGCGTGATTTGTTGAATTATGACCGAGGCCGCTGTCCGCCGCAGCGATCATGCTCGCGTGTGTTTCAGCCCCGTATTAGCATACTAAATCCGATTGACGTACTCAGCTCGCGTACGTGAACCCTCGTTTTAATTACCTCCAATGCGATACGTCGCGTGTCGCCAGACAGATAATGCTTCCGGCCACTTGTATTCCAAGGATTCTATCTAACATTTCAGCTAGGTACACACACACACACAGACCTTCCTCTAATTTTCCTACAAATTCTTTCCTCTTCGTGTTAACTCCTTGACTTGCGATTACGAGTTACACTTGTGGAATTTATCGTGCTCTAAACGTATTAGAAATGCTCCGCATTTGAAATGTAATTTTGTTTCGATTCCAGCACTGGTTTTAGTTCATAGGATTGAGGATCGATATTTTTTCTTGGTATAAACATGAAGTAAAATCTTGATATACCTTCAATATATATGTACTTTAATTGAAATATAGATTCTTATAAATTATTACGATATAAACAGGTTTTTATTAGGTGTTGCTTTGGAAATGATGTTTCTAATCAAAATTGAGATTTATTTTATTGGATAACGTTTGTGTTCTGGGATTAATGCACGTTAGCTGGAATTAATACATCGTATTCATGTTTTATAAATCTGATTTTTACGTGCAAACATAATCTTCGTCTGCATCTTATCTTCTTATCTCATCTTATCTTCTAAGCTTTACATTTTAGCTGTTTTTAAATAAAGAAGGATTTTCATACTCTCGTTTGCTTTGATCTCAAATGATCTTGCTTGTTGGAATTAAAATTAGAACCGAATAGCCAGCAATTTTAATTCATTCTCGACGCTCAATTAAATGGTTCAGAGGATTTAAACCCTGATTAAATAAGAGACATTTGCCAAATCATCTGAACTAATATTATTATTACCATTATTTTATTAACGAACTTTAAAGTCCTGATCTAATACAAGTATAACATGCAGTTCAAAACGCTACATATATTAAGTGAAAGAAACAAGCAAAATTTAAGTTAATTAAAATTAAATTTATTATTAGATGCATGAAGTTTTAAAACATTCCAATTACATAATTACTATACGAATGTCACAAACATTCTGTTCGAATTTTCTACAGATTACGTTAAACGACATAAATTTTATTTAAGCAATTAACTAACGACATAAGCTTTATTTTCACCGATCTGATTATTACTTCCTTGTCGCAGCTTGCATTTATCCGAGACGTCTCTTTCTAAGCCGAAGGAACGTCGATGCTTATGGGATCGTTTGCATTTAGACGTTGCAACCCGCTGGTCAATAATGCAACACGCAATTTAACTACTTACGTGCGCTTTAACGAGAGTTCGCCGAGCACGTTGCCTGGATCTTTAATGTTTTCTGTGTATGGGAGGGAGCCGCGGCCATTAAATCGAAACGAGCGGAGCTAATGCTGCCGTTTTTGCCCCGGCACAAAGACACTCGTAACGAGGCGTTCGCTTTTGCCTGGCAAACATTTTCATTTGCCTCCCCTTTCCTCTCCCCGAAACCATGAGTTGCTACGCGAACTTTCTTCCCCGGTATCGTTCGTATTCTAATTAAGCCAACGCCGCCCGCGCCGCCGCCTCGCGAACACGTGAACTTCCGATAATTTGTTATCGAAACCCGGAGAAGTATTTAATGGTAGGGAATTCCGTGGAAACTTCTTTAACGACGATAATCCTTTAGCCGGTGGCGTGGAAAAGTTTACAGAGGCGTCGCCTATGAAAAATGGATGTTTAAGGATGCGCGACGCGAACCATCAAGTGTCAGCCAGTGGCGATCGATCAGCGGATAATTTTATTGATTACAGCTGGCGCGAGGGACGGAGGCGGAAGGAGATACCCGGTGATCGTGTTCGTGCACGGGGAAAGCTACGAATGGAGCAGCGGCAACCCATACGACGGCAGCGTCCTGGCCAGCTACGGCGGTGTCGTGGTCGTCACCATAAATTACAGACTCGGCATTCTAGGTGAGTCGAAGAAAGCAATACGATAGAGCCTTCATATCATAACCTTAGAAAACCACAGACTTAATTCGACTTCTTATTTGCGTACAAAGTTTTATAATGCATTATTTCTTGCCTTGAAATTCTTTACAAATTTTGTCTTAATGTATCTTATTCTTCCTAAAGACACCGATTATTTCTACGCGAAGAACAATATATTATTCGGTATGGTTAACGTAACTATATAAATAGAATTATTATTAATGTGAACAACCTCACGCTACCGTTGTAGATTTATTTAGTTGTATTTCTACTTTTAGAGGAAGCGTCCAATAACTCTTGGCTTCCTGTGACTAACCATTGTACTAATTTATGTATTTACCAAAGGGTATCTCTTTACCCCTATGTAATAATAATGATAATAATCAGGACACCAATTAACGAAATTATCGATTATCCAATAAAATAGAAACACCCAATACAAAATTAAACAGTATTGAAAGTTATCGAATCCATGGACACTTTGCTATTAAAGCAATAATTAAACCTGCCAAGAATCATCCTTTTTAATAACCCCTTCAATTGTATCTCAATTTTACCATAAACCATTGCAAATAACAGCCAATCGTATAATCCTATAAAAATCTTATCAAACAATATCGAAATCTATCGAATCTATAAACATTCTGACTTTGGAAGTAATTAAAATAGCCAAGAATCGTCCCATTTACTAACCCCTCCAAATGTATCTCAATGTTCCCATAAACCATTGCAAATAACAGCCAATCGTATAATCCTATAAAAATCTTATCAAACAATATCGAAATCTATCGAATCTATGAACATTCTGACTTTGGAAGTAATTAAAATAGCCAAGAATCGTCCCATTTACTAACCCCTCCAAATGTATCTCAATGTTCCCATAAACCATTGCAAATAACAGCCAATCGTATAATCCTATAAAAATCTTATCAAACAATATCGAAATCTATCGAATCTATGAACATTCTGACTTTGGAAGTAATTAAAATAGCCAAGAATCGTCCCATTTACTAACCCCTCCAAATGTATCTCAATGTTCCCATAAACCATTGCAAATAACAGCCAATCGTATAATCCTATAAAAATCTTATCAAACAATATCGAAATCTATCGAATCTATGAACATTCTGACTTTGGAAGTAATTAAAATAGCCAAGAATCGTCCCATTTACTAACCCCTCCAAATGTATCTCAATGTTCCCATAAACCATTGCAAATAACAGCCAATCGTATAATCCTATAAAAATCTTATCAAACAATATCGAAATCTATCGAATCTATGAACATTCTGACTTTGGAAGTACTTAAATAGCCAAGAATCGTCCCATTAACAAACCCCTTCTCCAATTGCATCCATTAATTTTCCCAAATTTTATTCGCGCCCTAATCAGTTTGTTCGCTATTACGACGAATAAACAACGAAATCCCTCTGATCTTCTATTCCCGGAGCCTTTCTAAGCTCCATGGAAGGTTGATCGAGAAATTCCAATGGACAGGGACCAGAAACCACCCTTGTCATCAGGGGAACGAGCTTGAGCGAAGAAAATTCCGATAGACAACGTCTCCAACCATGGACGGGGGGATTGGTCGAATTAATCTCGATCCCTTGACGAGCGTCAGCGAGTTAAACTTTGTCACCCAGTTTCTGGAAATTCAGCAGCCCCGGCCGCGGACGGCTTGCCACAGAGGCGAGGCGATCGTTAGCGCTTCGAACGCTCCCTTAATTACGTGCGTGCAGAAGTTGGGGTGCGCGAACGCGCGTTACAAGCCTTGTCGATGAAACGGCCGCAGTCATTAGTATGGCGACTGTGTATCTCAGTCGGAATCAGGTGAAACTAGTTTTACTCGGGCTCTGACCATTGTTTCAAGCTCTGCTAGCAAGCGGGGAAAAACCATGCCTGGGAACACTGTAATATTGCCCCCGCCGAATAATTCCACCGTGTGTGTGTTTTATCATCTTTTTTCCCCCCAACAACTGTTCTCGTCCTCTTCAAAAGTTTTATTCGGTGCCATTCCACGCATAATGCGAGCTTTTTTTCAAGTTTGCTATTTTGCGCGTTTACCCTTTAAAGAGGATGCAAATGTTTGCGCTACTTTTAGGGAGTTAATTGGCGTGTTTAAATTCTCTGAATGGCATTTCAAATAAATTCTTCCGATAACATTTTAGTCGAATAATATGTTGAATAAATTCGTCGAATAAGATGATGAATAAATTCGTCGAGTAAAGTTTTATTCCAATAATACGTCAAATAAATTCTTCCTATAAAATTTCGTTTACAATGCATAATACATAATGTTTCTATCGTAGTGGTTCTTTTTCTTATTTTTGAGAAAACTCTTAGAGCTGTTTATAAAATGGAATTATAATATTTATCTTGTAGAGACAAGAACAGTTTATTATCTTTTTTATAGCTTCGGTTATTTTCTTCCTTTAGATACGTTACATTGATACTTCCTCTTCGAAGATTATTCGAATAAAATATTATTCGAAGAATTTGTTCGAGGAACTTATTCGAAGAATTTGTTCGAGGAACTTATTCGAAGAATTTATTTGAAGAATTTATTTGCAAAGAAATGCTAAAGAGAGCTTTGAAGCGTAACCGTCTATTTTAAATGTGAAAACAACAATAGGAGTGAACATTTTTTTTATACATGTACATATATGTACGAAGTTCCCATTCGGGAACTGTATATAAAATTTTGGGATGTAACCAGGGTGCAATAAATTGACTGCTCCGATAAACAGTAACAACGATATTTATTGTTCTTAACGACTATTTCTATTATCGTGTATCCTAACGCGCGATGTTGACGTGGCCAATGCTCGGAATGCTCTGGCTTTTCCGTGCTCCTCCGAACTGTTTTTTCCTCCGAACCGAGGATCTGGCATATCTCCGTTTTTATTGCCCGCACTTCAGTTCGGTCGCACGCAACATGCGGTCCTTCGGGAACCCAAATTCCTGGGACTTTCCCTTCGGACGCATGACAGTCCACCACAAAATTTACTGAATAACATTGTTTATCAATATTCAGTTACTTATTTCATTACCATATTAACATTTAAGTAGAACAACAGTCATGCATATTTTTTTTTAACTCGCCATAAAGATTCATGCAATAGAGGCCAAAATAGAGGGTGAAATTTTAAAACTGCAACAAATTACAGAGATAGTCTAAAGCCCAAAGGATGGATTACGATCGAATTGAATAAAATTTCGATCACCGCTGCAGAGTTAAAACGCGTCTCAAACTTCTGCCTATCGTGGATCCTTGATTGACCCAAAAACTCTTAAGAAATTCATCCGCGGGAAGGGAATTCTCTACACGGAAGGTTTTATAAATCCCATAAAGCGACATCCTTCTTAGACGCAGGCTTGGAATCAAGCTCAAAGACGTTTCGCCGCTTCGTATTCCCGCAGTTACACGAGTCCTAATTACAGGAAGTTAACTCGCGCCGACAATTGGCTCGGCGAGTAGTAAAATCTCGATTAATCTCCGCGTCGCGTCGCTCGTCGGCCGGTTGAGAAATCTACGTGTCCCGTCGTCGACGACGAACACTGTCTTCTCTGCTCATCTCCAGAGACGTCGAAGAATCGCACTGACGTCACAGGAATATATCATAGCGCGAGGAAGCGAGGCGTATATTGGCGAGGAGGAGAATGGCGTCCGCCACTGTCACGGAAGCGGAGGCAGAGTCAAGAATTTAGTTTGGTGAAACGGAAGACGCGGCCGTAATGAGTTTCCTATTAGATTTGGTTGGCCCCGGTTGCCTGGCAACACTCTGCTCCGACTTTTGATCCTTCCACCTTGCCAAATGCGCTGTATTTCGATTTTCCTTATTTTTTTTTTTTTTCCTACGCTTCTTCGCGCGCTTTTCGTGTTCATTGCTGGTGGATCGAATCGTGGCAAATGTAATGGCTGTGGAAACGCGAATGAACCGATTAGATACGAAATTGGGACGATCCAAGTCAGTCATGTAAGTCTACATCATTTTAGATGCTTACGTATTTTTCGACGTATTAACGCTATTTCACCTCCCTTTTGTAGATACTTACTTTTACTTATTTTAGAAGAGTGCAAGTGACCCCTTTGCAGTTGGAAATCATTGTATTTTTTTAAAATAGGTAAAATTTACCAATCCGTTCGTTCGGACTGTTATGCGAGCGAATTTTGTGTCTGCTTTCGGTCGCAGAAGTTTTACAACTTTGCGTTGCGTATTATAGCTTATATAATAAAATATCTTATTAAATTCTTCGCCGAAAGAATTTGATTTGTGTAGCGTATAATTTAAATTGCAATAGAATTAGAGTTTGGTCAGTGATGTGTTGACGATTTCTTTTTATAAATTAGCTTGCATATAGAATATGTATTCGTCCCGTTTTATTAGTGGTTCCAATATCATTCCCTTGTAAATTCAAAACCAAGATTAATTAATAGATATATTATTATATATAACAGATAATTAAAAGAGAACTGTGTGCTATCGTCTACAGATTTCTAACGACATCTGAAATAAAATTTCTAGGTACCCGAAAATCATTTCGGAAACCTGGACGAGTTTACGTTACAACCCAAACTACTTCGTATCCTTTTCGGCTTTAAATTCGCCTTGAAAAACAAAACAAACAAAAATCTTAAATTGCGCCCACATTTCGTCGTTGGACGTTTCTCGAATAATCAAGAGAAATATTCCGTCTGTGGAAAGAATAATTAAAAGATATTTGACCCTTTGAGGGCGGGCGGCGGCGGATTACCGTTCTTGGAACGTAATTTTGCCGAGGAAACAGGGCGCCGCTGGTAAATCCGAATTTTTAAGCCCGGCCGCCGTTAATTTCTCATGGAGATGAAGCAGAGAATCCAGTTTCGCCGTGTCACGAATACGCTTGCACCCTTTTCTCTCTCTCTCTCTCTCTCTCCCTCTCTCTATCTTTCTGCCTGCGCTTCCCTGTTGTCTCTTTGGCTCGCTTAAGTGACGGCGACCCTGGTGTACGTGTTCCGGGGAACGCGGCCGATGTAACGAGGTTCCGTTTCTTGAATTACATTCCCGGCATTTCGCGCATCAGCGGGATTTCGTACGTTTAACTCCGACTAATGCGACCGCGTGGTAAAAAAATTCCGGATCACGTAGCGCGGCGGCTTCAGCTCCAACAATTTCTTCGAATCCCTTTTAACCCTTTCGCTACGAAGTAAAATCGTTAACAATCATTTGTTAAAATATACCAATACCTTTTCCTCTTTCGATCGCAACAGTGTTTCTGTTACTATTGGTATATAATAAACTTCGATAAAAAATGTTAAATATTTCAATATTTGCACACATATTGTTTCTAGATTAATAAAAGCTACTCTAATTTGCGTATCCGAAACGTTTTCCAATTTTAAGGAAAGGAAAGGGTTAATTATGTATATTTGGTAAAGTATTGTTAGAAGAATTATTAGCTTATATATTTATTTCACTAAGCTATTATTATCTTATTGTATTATTCAGTTATTTATTGACCTTAATGAAGTTTTAGCAAATGCATGGAAATCTGTGCGAGGCTTCCGAATTAAAGAGGTTCGACTGTATTAACATTTTACCTACTGGAAATCTATTAGCAGGCTTTTCGATACCAAAGCTCATCGATTTTTATGTTCGAAGAAATTCGTTGTACTTAATTTATAATCCAAATATTATTAAGCAAAACGACATGAGTCAGATTATCAAAGCATTGAAAAGTCAGATAAAAATGCACGAAATTAACTTTCTTATGCTCAAAAATTGAATGCAATCTGATCGAAGACTGATATTCAACAATTTACCGAATTCAAAACTTTATGCGACCTAATATTTGCTCTTATGACGAACTTTGTCGCAGCGAAAGGGTTAAGAATGGTGGACAATTTGCGTGGTTCCTTCGTTTGGAATCGTGGGAGGGTAAAATGACACGGTTTCGGGGAGCTGACCTCTGTAATGTTATGTCCGGTAGCGTTCGGAAAGTTGCAGCGAGTTCTCGTAACTTTCGCACAACGGAACGCAACAGTTCGCTCGCAATTTCCGTCTCTTATCGAGGAAATCTCTTTCCCGTAACGATGCAAACTTTCATTTCGCCGTTGTATTTTTCCCTCGCGGAGTTTCTTATTTTACGAATGCCTCGTGCAACGTAGCTTTTCGCCCTCTCAACGTCACCTGGACATTGAATGTCGAATCGATCACTCTTTGCTCCTTTTTCATACTAAACTAACTCGATTTTCCCAAGAAGAGAAAATTATTTCTACCGCTTTATTGGGTTTGGTCATTTTTCTACGATTAAACAAACCTTGGTTCGCTAACTTGTTAATTAGTTAATGCACTAGTTACTAAGTTGCGATTGAGAAAATGTGTTTAGGGGAAATCGTGTTATTAGTAGACTACGGGTTTTTATGCATTTATGTTAATACTAGAACTACTGGCGACTAAAATACACTTACGTATTATTGCGGACGACTGAAAACAAACTGATACGAAACTTCGTTAATATTTTGTGCAGAAAATCACGGAATACTGTCAGATATGCGTCGCTATAGTTGAACAAGTATAGCAAGAGTATCACTAAATTTTAATAATTAGATCTTCCAAACAAAATCAGGGATACAATATAAACATAATGCAGTAAGAACTTTCCCTTTAACCCGATACAATCGGATATCGTATGCGCATCATTGCGGGGGAATGAAACGTTTGCCCGTTTCGGGGAAAGAAAAAGGAAGAACCGTAGCGGTTAGAAAACGCACCGCAAGTCCAACGCGTAAGGTTAGAAAGGAAAGGGGGCTGGAAAACGCGCGAAACTGGAATAGAAATAAACCACCGGTCATATCCCATTTGATATTCAACCTCCGGCGTATCTGTCGCGCTGCGCTTCCGTGTCTCCTATTCTTCTCGTTACAATAGAACTGCTGAACGTTACTCGTTGATTTAAATTTTCCGGTACATGGGCGTGCACAGCCGCGGCTGGATATCGCCAACCCCCACGACCGCTCTTTCCAACCCTTCTCCCCTCCCCCCTCCCGATTCCCCTTCTCCCCGGTTTTGCTTCGACACAAAGCACCTCGTCACTTTTACTGGTTCGAAGAAAAAACGAGCAAAAAGAGCACCCCCCTCTCCTCTGCCGTGAAATGATAAAAATTGCGGCCACCGGGAAGAAAGTGCTTCCTGAAACCGAACCCCTTCCGTTTCGACGGACTAACGATGGAATCAAATTTCGATATTTTTCGCGCCTCCGCTAACTGTGTAATGGGTCGCCTTTCTCTGCGTTGCCATTTCTTTCCCCCCGCCCCCCCCTTTTTTTTATTTTTACGCGACAACCGCTAATTGGACTTCGATGGTCTTTTCCCTACTACTTGCGAGGGAAATTTGGGAAATTGGGTTACTTCTTCTGCGAGGCGACGTGGAATCGGCCGACGTGTTCGATTTAATCGAAGTTAATTAGTGCAGTACTAAGGAGGGGCAAATTTTAGTCGGAAATCGGATGACGTGTAAAAATATTATAGGATTTATTATAGATTATATAAAATTTATTATTACTACAGTGGTTAGGAACTAATTATGTTACACTATGCGATGGATTATCTCTTAACGCTAGATATGGCTATAGAGCTTAACAACTTAAAACAACTTCTCACTACCACGTCTTGTCAACTTCTCTATTTCGGCTCAAACGTCCCTTTTTATGAGTTTCTATTTCCCCACCACGCAATCTTTCTTCGGGCGCGTTTATGCCCAAATATGGTCATATGCGATTTCGCCTACGCTTCACACCCCCTCTTCTAATAGAACCTCGGAAGCGTTGCTAGGCCCGCTGGCTCATTTGTTTTCCCCATCCCTTTTTACCTGCAGGTCACTTTCACTTTAGATGGATATGATTTTCATGATACTACAATATGAAATAATATTTTGTATGTTCGACGTTGTAGAATAAATATCTACTCGAGTAGGAAGCTATTCGAATAGGAAATTAATTGTGTAGGAATTTAGTCGAATTGGAAATTATTTATATAAGAAATTACTGGAGGAGGAAATTATTCGAATAGAAAATTACTAGAATGAGAAATTATTCTAATAATTGTTGCAATATTGTTGCAATAAATCATCGTTATTAATTCTAGTGAATAGAGCATAATTTGTTACGGATAATAAGCTATACATCCCATTTCTCTAATACCGATCCGAATTCTAGAGTATCTAATACTGCAAATTTTCACTATAATATAGTATGTTAAGTTTTCCTATTTACCTGTACCGATTTCGGCTATTTCTCGCATCAGTAATTCGCATTTCACGCAATAACGGAATTCCTCCCATACATTAAATAAATAAATAATTACTCTGACTAACCAGAATTAATTTGAAGATATCATCTTATACAAATATTTATTCAACGCCATTCGAATAGTGCCCAATTCTGTTCGAGTAACTACTGCCTCAAAATATCCCTAATGCATAGTTACTTTACTAAAATGTCCAAAGAATCGAACAAGAGAATCCCGAACCCTCTCTCTTTGCGTACACTTGTGTACTTTTGCAATTTTCATCCACCAGAGCCTTTGTTTTTTTTTCGGCCGATCGCGTGACGGTGGTTGCGTGTCGGCAACGATGCACGATAGCAGCCCGGAAGCATTGCGAACACGATTGTATCATTAGTGTTTTATGCGTACGAGTCGGTAGCGTGATAGCCCCGTGTCGGAAGCGCAATTACGAGCACTTCGGTCGCGAAACGGGGATCGATTCACCGATAGAAATAAAGAAGCTTCCAATTCTCTCCCAGCTTTACCCGCTCTTCTTTTTTTCCTTCTTTTTGATCGCCCGCGCGCGTTTTTTTCCTTTTTTAAAAAAAAAAAAAAAAAAAAGAACGTTTTACCATTCGATTTCGGTGTTTGGACTCGCGGACTGTCGCCGTTTCATTTAACGAGATATATTGCGTCGACTGGCGATCGGATGGGGCGAAGCTTTAAAACGCAATCGTACGAACGCGTTCGGTAATACGGATGGAAACATCATCAATCAAACGTTATACCGATACACGCACGGGACGCGTATATAGGGAAGCGAGAGAGGAGAGAAGCCTAGAAAATTGCAGCACGATATATTATCCGGCGAAAATTGCGAATCGTGCATGCATATTCAACGCGCATTGTTTAGAACGTAAGCGTTGCTTTAAATCTCGTTTTCATCGATCATTTCGAAGTGCGCCGAAATTGAACGTGACGGGTTCAACGAACCGCTGCACATCGATGACCAGCGAAATTTATTAACATCTTCGATCCATCAAACGTACCCTGCTTTTTCCCCCCTTCGTACCTCTCTTTTTTCATCAATTGCTCTTTAAACATGCGTCGATTTTTAGGATTTATATCGTATCGATGTTCCTTTTTTTGGGGGGGGATCTTGGAGAATTGTAACGATAATATTGCTGAAGTTTCAAAGATGATATGAATCTCGGCAATAATTAATTACATATTAACTCGAGTATTTTTAATTAGTCACCTCGATTTTTTAACGAGACAATTTTTTATTATATTCCACGTTTCAATTGTAAAGAGATAAATTTGTATGGTCGCATAAAAGATATGTTTAACGACAGGAAATTTATTATATTTAGTATGTATTTCAAATGTTTAACATTAATATATTTTAGAGTAATCAAAATGGGATGAAAATTAATAAAATATTGTATAAAATTGCAAACGAATAAAGCTCCTAGGAATCGTTTCACAAATGCAGCATCATTGATTACGCGAATAAAACTACTCTTAAAAGTATCCAGAATGTAATTTTATTTATGCTAGGCAAATTATACAAAGTCACAATTTTGTTGATCCGTTTATTAGCTTTGTCAGCTCAGAACCAAAATCATACATTTGCAAATAAGATATATAAACAGTAGCTTTACTCGCTCTTTATCATTCGTATTAAATTTCATATCACATTTCAGTTTAAAGCTGTTATTTTTGTAACAATTCTGCAGTACAAATTGTATATAAGGGAAAACCCGTTAATAATAATACGTAAATATTTCCGTTAAATCCTTGCCTCGTGCAAATAATTTTATAACACGCTATAAATAAATTGTATACGAAAGAAACGATACTTCTCACTGTTTTAACGAACCGTGGATAAACTTATTACTCCACTTAATATGTAGCTCGCATTTTGTGTAAAATATAACTCCACGCAGCGGGGTTGGTGAAAAAAGCGAGCAAACGTTGCATAATTACCACCACGGCGAACTGTTCGGGTAAATTTTGCTTTAAAACGCTAGGAATTCTTTTATCGCCCAACGCTTGGAGGAATTTTGAAAACGCATTCGCTCGCTTGCTTCGTTTTTGTTGCTAATCCTACGCGAAATTATAGTTCTTTGGATTAGCTCTTTTTTTTGTTGGATTTACATGGACAGCCATTGACGAAACTTTCTGAACTTGATAACGCGCTTCCATTTTTTAACGGCGTGCTCTTTATGTTACCGGGATTCATTATCCGTACTTTTTGAGAGTCACTCGTTTTACACCCACTTGAAGGGTTTGAAAAGAGAAACCTCGTTATTTTAATACGCGAAGAGAGGAACATCCGACGCAGCAGCGGTTCGCGCTATACCGATGAATAGAAACGCTTAAGAATATTCTTGGCGAAAATTCGGCTGTGAATGCCGCTAAACCGATCTTAAGTTAAATAGCCTAAATACACCTAATTCCTAGTTTCACGAGGTACCAAATATATTACTCCTTCTTTTCATTTCGCGTGATTCAATTCTAATGAATACAGAAAGACTGAAGAATATTCGTGGTAGAGTTTTTAAAATTAATACCAAATTAACCATATGCTGGCCGAATTTTTGTCATTAATATGTTATCGAGTCTCTAATATAGTATTTCCTGATCTTTTCTAAGTTGCAACCCTTTCTTCGAATAATTAACTCGTATTCGACTCACTTCTTGTAAATCCTCCCTTATACAGGGTAAAATGAATTTAATAAAGTAAAGAAATATATTGAAAGTAAGTATGTACTTCAAAATATGATCTATACTTAATATTTAATTATTTCTCCTAATATTTAATATATTTAGTATATTTAATATATAGACTGCAGATCTTTATTCAAATTTACTTTTTTTTATAAATAAGTTTAAAAAAATGGGACCTAAATTGGTGGTTCCTTCTCCCTCTAAATAGTATAATAATTTCTATTGTATTTGGAGTATTTTGTATAACTTTGCAAATAATACGCAGTCTACACTTTTTTGCGCATTTAATTTTCCAATAAATGCATAAAAATCCAGGGCGTATTAATATATTTAATTGCTTCGCGGCAAGAAAACTGCGACCTCGAAAAAAGGACTTTATAATCCATCGATTGGAAACCAGTGCTCTAATAGGTGCCGAATTGTGATTAATTTATAAAGTTTCAAGTGAAATATATGCGTTCCATTAATCGTGAAAGGATAAAGCAGCCTAAAAAGCTAATTCCTAGTTTCCCAAAGTACCAACCATTATTCCTCCTTTCAATTTCGAATAATCCTCTTCTAATGAACGAAAAGACTAAAGAAGATTCCTAGTAGAATTATTAAAATGAATACCACTAGATGAATCCTAAATTAACCCTTTTCTGACCCAATTTTTCTTATTAAGAATTCTCCGCAATGGGTGCTAAATTGAGATTAATTCCCGTGCCCTCGATTAGAGTATATGCGCTCCATTAGTTAGCACCAAAGTGTTAAATATAACCTACCTACATAATTTCTAGTTTCTCAAAGTATCAAATATTATTCTTTCCTTTTAATCTCAACTAATCCTACTCTAATGAATAAAAATACTAAAAATTACTCCATTTAAAATTCCTAAAATTCATACCACTGGATAAATTATCGAATCAACCCTTTCATGCTCCAGTTCTCCTTATTCAAAATTATTCGATCTCCAAGCTGCGATTAACTAATAATCGTCCAAGTGAAAATTAATCGCCAGAGGTATTAAATAGCCTAAGAATCTAATTCCTACTTTCCCAAAGTACGAAAAGCAAGTGTTATTACTTCGCTCGTATTGCAATAATCCCATTTGACAGAGTCCATTTCCGAAGGCTCGAGCAGGATAACAAAAGAATTCACTTGGAAGGAGCCCTTGCCGGTTAATTGGCGTGTTCCCGGTGAAATTAATTTATCGGCGATCGTGCAAGGAGGAAATTGTCTGTGAATTCAGGTCCGAAAGAAAATTCGTTGCACGTAGCTCTGGCGCGTTCTCTGTTCTCCTATCTCGCTCCCACCGCGGACAGTTCCATTTCTCGGAATTAAATGTAAATTCCTATATTATTCCCAGCAATTTCGCTTAATATCGCGGCTGCAGCTTTCGAATTATTTCGCCGACTTCATACGCGCCGCCAACGCGGCCAAACACCCTCTTATTATCGGCTCTGCTCGGCATTTCCACACTTTTCCACTCACTTCGCATTGCTTTCCAACACTTGCGAATTTAAGAAGGGATTTCGACAACGTTAACCCCTTGCCTCGCGAATTCTTCGATGGATTATTTACTAGAATGTTGATTATTGTATTACTATGTTTATATAATTATTTATATTATGTTATTATTATTACTGGGAAAACACTAAAATATTATACTTAGCGGTCCTTAATTTTACCATCGTACGAAATCTAATGAAGTTTATTGAAACTTATTAAAAGATACAACATGTTTTTTATCGTAATTAACCCCTTGCTCTATGATTATTTTATCAGTTACTTAGGCTATCGTTAGTTGATCACTATTTTTATATCTTGGCATGTAGAAATGATTTAATTATTATTGGTAATCTTTATTCAATAATTTCCGATCATATAATGCAAAGCTAAGATTAGAGTTCGAGTTAAATTTCAGAAAGAATAATAGGCGTTTTTGTAGAATCTGTAGCATAATTCATAGAACGAGTGTGCCTCGTTACTGTAGGCCAAAGGATTAACCCATAGGTAACATCACTTAAGATAAAATAAATTATTTATACGTACTTAATTAAAACCGTAGAAGTATAACTTTTTTGCTGACACAAACGTGAACGTATGCATCGATATTTTCGTTACTATACACACGTGTGGTGCTGTAGAGAGGGGATAGGATAGGAAAAGGAAGGGTGTTGCGTTTCGTCCTGGGCCTGCTAGTGGACTCATCAGTAAGGCTACCTAGCAGGCCCTGCCTTAGACGTTGGGATATTGGAAGGAAAGTTAAAGGCGGTATATATATGGACGAGGTAGTTGGAGCGAATACTTTCGAGAAAGTCCTATTTCATATCTTCCTCTAGTGGTGGGTGCAGGAGAGCCGCCACGCACGTATGGTACATGTAGATTACTATTTTGTTAACCACCTTTGATCTTCGTGGCATAGACGTACGTAATTTTGTATGAAGAAGATGAAATATTGTCCTCCTTCTTCTTCTAATTTCATTTTGAAATCTTCTCCATTTATAAACGTACAATTTATCATTTCAGATTTCAATTTTTCTAAGCGACGTTCGATCAGCTTTACTAGAACAGATCACTGAGTTTAATAGTTTGGCCACATTGAAACGTAACTATATTTTAGCCATCTCTTTCATTGAATTTCAAGATGTACGCCCAATTTTGTGAGCAACTGTAGATACCACTGATTCCTGCAAAATAACAATCTTCTTTTGAACCTGTTACACGCGAATGCGGCCTTAACTCTTCATAGGTGGATTGTCGGGGCGGACGATATTTCACGGAAGTGAAACCCATAACTTACATCCGGCGAGGAAAATTGGGTTACTTGGTAAATTACAACAGACTATCCTCATTATTCTAAATCAGTTGTGCGCGTTGCAGCGTTCACAGCGAACGTTTATAAATAGCTGGCAACGAATTTGTAACAATGTTTCAAGGTCGGTTGGAGCTCCAATTTTCCGCGAAGCCCCGTTGAAACTTTACATTTTGTTCGAAATTAATTAGCCATGGCGTTGCGCGGGCGGGAAGTTTAAAAATCGATGAGCATCGGTGTTACGTGACCGTGAAACGTCTAAGTTAGTTGGCAACATTGTTATAAAGTCAACGACTGCGAATTAATGTTACTTACGAGTCGAGTGAAACGTTTGGGAATTTATTGCGGGGAAAGAAAGAATTTCTGTCGGAAATTATTTCATCAAAATTTATTTGAGTGCTCGTAAAAGTGTTAAAAATAATTTTGACGCTCTGCTATCGTCATTGCAAGTCTCAAAAAGGTCCAAAATTGTGTTGTAACTTTGTTGCAACAAGAAGTACATTTATTCTTCGATCATGCCACAACGAAGAGACTTTAAACGATTGTTTGAATGATATAAAACACTCAAAAGTGATTTGGAGTATTGGGCTGATATTAAAAATACTTTAAAAGTATTTACAAAATTATTACGATCTGAGGAAGGTGCGAAATCTTCTTTGCAACCTGTTTCTCTCGAATTCTACATGATGAAGAGACCCCACATAGTTGTTTCAAAAACATGGAACCCCCAAAACTAATTTGCATTATCATAGCAACGTTAAAAAACATCCAAAAGTGTCTACAATATTACTGAAAACTTTGGAAAGTCTACGGAACCATTTACAACTGTGTCACAATAACAGAGACACTTTCCCCCAATTTCGTTATGATGGAAAGATTTTACACAGTCGTTTCAGCATCATAGAACACCCAAACCTGATTTGGGCCAACGTGTAACGACGTCAAAAGTTTCGCAAATGTACTGCAAACTTGGAAAGGTCCAAGATTCCATTTGCAACTTCGTTACGATAGCAAATACTCATTTTTCCTAAATTCTCCACGACGAAGACTCTTTTCCATCCTTGTTCGACTAACATAAAATAGCCACAGTTAATTCGGTCAATCATAACGACGTTGAAAATACTTCAAAGATATTCAGAAAATTATTGCTGGCTAAAAAATATCCCATATTTCCTTTGCAACGTCATTACAAAAGAAGTGTCGTTTCCCTTGAAGTTTTCATCGATAAAATAAGCTTTCCTCCACATTGATACGACTATCTAATAACGTATAATATAATAATTTACATATCCATGTTGCACTCGTTCAGGGATAGTTGATCTTGTACATCGTGTGTGTTGGAACATCTATTATGTCAATCTACCATGGCGCGATATATTTGTTTATAACAAATGAACTGCAAGAGCTAGGTGCAAAAAACTTGTGAAGCTGTAGAGAGGGGATAGGATAGGAAAAAGGAAGGGTGTTGCGTTTTGTCCTGCGCCTGCTAGTGGACTCATCAGTAAGGCTACCTAGCAGGCCCTGCCTTAGACACTGGGATATTGGAAGGAAGATTAAAGGCGGTATATACAATATATGGACGAGGCAGTTGGAGCGAGTGCTTTCGAGAAAGTCCTATTTCGTATGTCCCTTTAGTGGTGGGTGCACGAGAGCCGCCACAAACTGTAGAATAATATTATCGGGACTTTTCTCTTTAATTTAAGCCAAGGAGCATCGAAATCGGCCCACTAAAAGCCGAGGAATTTTGTTATAGAAGATGTTCCAACACGATGGCATTATTGGAAAAAAGATGACTTAAACCCCCCATAATTTCGCATAGACTACAACATATTTTAATTTGAACAAAATCCCAGACATCGAGGCAAAAAAATGATCGATTTGGCGTGGAATGGCCCACAGTTTTTCACCTAGTCCTCCATTACGAAGAGTCTTTGCATCGTCGTTCCGATATGAAACCCCCAAAACTCCCTTTGGAAGTTTACTGCAACAGCAAAGACACTTTTCCCCGAGGATTCTCCAAGATAAAAAGACTTCGCGCCATTGTTTCAGCAACATAAAGCACCGAAACCTAATTTGGCCGATCGTAACCGGACTAAAAGTTCCCGAAATGTGTTACAAACTTGGACAAGGTTCCAAGAATCCCCTCGCAACATTGTGTCCGATAGCAAATACCCTTCTTCCACCGAAATATCTCCGTGATGAAGAGACTTTGCATCGACCCGACACGTTAGTCTTTGTAAGAGAATCTGCCGGTAGAATATGGGTCAACGTTATTCTACCGGCTGTTCCGGGGGAAACCGTTGCCAAACCGATAATTCGGCTAGCTCTCGTCGACGTTGGCATGGAAAAATGCGAGCACAGGGAACAACGAGAACTCAGTCGAAAGGAATTTCCAAGCGAAGAGTCGTTCCGTTTATCGTGGCGCAAACGAGCAATTGCCAGAGGGTGGAAAAGCGTTAGAGGTGCGAAGCTAGTAGTGTCGCGTCGAGTACATTGCTCGAGTTTCCCAAAGGACTGCGTTCCAAGGCTCTCTCTCTTCCCTTTTTCCCCCCTTTTATTTATTTATTCGTTTACACGTTCGATCGAGCGACAACCAATTGGTCTTGTTTCGCGTCATTCTCCTTCCCTCCTCGTCGATTCCATCATTGTAGCGCAATAAGTACGAGAGACGCTTCCGAAGTTAAAGCTTCTTAACCGTCGTATAGCCGTAGAGGAAAGTTTAGCCTGAACGGGGGAAACTCATTAAACTCTTTATTGATTCGCTAAGTATTGCAACAGATGTTCCGAGTTATCATTCGGAAGTTTCACTCGCTGCGCGCGCTGACTGAATTATCGTTTTCTCTTTCCCCTTTTCTTAGGGAGGTTCCAGTATCAACTGAAAGTACAATGTTTATCGCGATAGAAAAATAATGGAGGAAGAGGGGAATTGCTGTAAACATTTGGAAGAGAGCTAAAGTGTAAAAGACACTTGATTTGGATATATGTACTTAAGATTAATTTAAGAGATTTAGTAGACCCGATAAAATGAGGATTCTTTCATTTCCAAACGACAACGTTTTCTACTATATTTCAATTACTCGTTATACTTTGTCCGCGTCACATGCGTTCGGCGTCTTTTTGCACAATCAAATCCGCCGCGAATCGTATGAAAATAAAAATCCGCGGTACAATAATAATCGCCTTTGTAAAATTTAAATTCCATCGACTTGCAACTCGAGATGCGATAAAAATACTAAGAGTGGTCGACGACCTTCCCCGAACGGAACTGTGACATAACCGAGGGCGCTACGAAATTTACAGAAAAAGAAGAGGAGGATGGGGGGGGGAGGGGGTATCGGTAAAGCAATCGACTTCAATCGAGGTCGAATAAATTGCATCCCCTTTTGCGCGAGGTATTTGAAGCTGCATAAAAAATTCAAGCGAGATCAATGGCGTCCCGTTCGGTTAATAGTCGCCATGTTTGAACACACGCAGGTCTGCGAGGTGGGAGGGGAAAAAATGACGGCGGGAAAATCTGGCAACTATCGGTTCCAATTAAACGACAATGAATCCGAAATGGAGCGTTCGCCGATCAAATAATCGAACGATTTATTCGCCTCTCTCCCCGGGCGTGTTCTATTTTGCATATCGGCTACGCGACGCGAGATAACGTTATCAATCGATGCAGCCTATTGAAATGGTATTTATGGGGGATGCTGGGGAGCAAAACGCGGGAGCTACGCTTGGTCAAAAGTGCCTCTCGCGCCTGGCAAAGTGATTTCGATTCCTTTGGACGTCCACGGTTCGTTTCTTCGCTCGTCAACAAGCGAGAAACAGGTTTCCTATGTTCGTTACGATATATAGGGAAGATAGGATGACAACGAAGCAATGTGGAGCAATATAAATACTGAAGATTGCCAGAGATGGTTAGATGTGTGGGGTAGATGTACCAATTACTGCTAATTTAAGCTTATCGTTTTAAGCAACTTCATTTAATTATTGTAGAAGTTATCTGACCTACGAATCGTTCTGGTTCGGAGCACAAAATTAGTTAACATCTCTTTTATTTCTATGTTAAATATGACGTATTAATTGCTGATTCATTGAAAGTATATAACAATGTCTAATGTCCCTATTATTGTTACTTGAAATGATGTCGCTTAAATGGTCGCATATTTTTCCTGCATATTTGCATATCAGCGTGTGTTCTTTGCACACTGTATGCGAATAAAGAGCCGTGGTCTACTCATTAAAGTTAAATAATATATGAGATAATTTGGAAGACTTGATTTTAAAATCTTGCCAAGAATTGATGAATTTATCCTTTTTCCATATTACGTGCTGTTCCATATTACCTACACTCATCTTATACATTACATAGTAATGAGATAATATTAATATTAATAAGATAATATTGATAATATTAATGTTAATAAGATAATATTGATATTAATATTGTTGGATACCCACCCGATTATCTTACTGTAAATATGTACAAGTTGACAACTAGATATTATTCAGCGCAATGTCCCTTCACAGATACCCTTACTCACCCTATGCATCATCCTACGACCCTTAGTCATCCAGTGCATCATCCTACGAACCTTAGACCCTTAGACTCTTACCTAGTTCCACTCTATCCCTTCCCCGGCTCCCTTGCAAAATACTCCTGCTTTATATATATTTCCGGAGCAGGCCACAAAAAGCAGTTTTTAAGCAACCACGCGTAACTGTAAACCGTCTCGAGGACACTCTGTCCAGCGATCATATACCTCGAATAAACCTCTTCGCGGCTAATAGTTGAACTCGATTCATTTACACGGAATCCAACAATATCACTAAGATAATATTATCCAATGAAATTCTGTTCAGTCAGACATTTTGTCTGTAGATATTTATTACGATAGAGATTTATCTGAGAGATTTATTATCCGTACCAAATTATGCTCTATTTACTTGAATAAATAACGACGATTTGTTCAAATTTCCTATTCGAATAATTTCCTACTTATTCCTATTATCGATATTTTACAAAGTTCCGTATTACCTACATTTGCCTTAAATAGAAGTCCGCAATGTATCTTACAAAAATATGTTATCTGTAGAAAAACAAGTCCCGTAATTGTGTTTTTCACCGCAACGCGGTAGCTAACGAGTTGATCACCATGGGACAGGTTAACAACACGATTTCGAGGGAATGCAGCGCAGCGCGAATGTCTATCATTAAAAGTATCGATTCGAATTAATTTTAATTGCCATGGGACGCGGCTAATTTGATCGATTAGCGGATAATTTACGACGATTCACCGTAAAGGGAACAAGCATAACCAGGCTTGTTTTGATTACAGGCTTTCTAAACGCCAACACGGATTCGCACTTACGTTCGCCGGCGAATTACGGCCTGATGGACCAGATTGCTGCGCTGCACTGGGTGCAGGAGAACATCGGCTACTTTGGCGGTGATCCTGGAAACGTGACGTTAATAGGCCACGGAACCGGAGCTGCTTGCGTCAACTTTCTCATGACCAGCCACGCGGTGCCTGACGGTAAGCATTTTATTTTCTCCTTTCTTCTTTATCTTTAATGAAATTTTCTGCTGCCTTAAATATTATTGAATAAATCTGGGCGAGCTGGAAATATTGATATTAATGGTGTCGCTCGTACAATGACTAAAAACTGGACTCGTGATGTCGTGGAATTCGTGGCTTTCATTGTACTTAACGATTTAAACAAAGGAATTAACCCTTTCCATTTTTAATGCAATATATGGATTTTAAAAATTCGAGTCTTCCGAAGCGTTGAATAATTCAATAGTATATATTCACTAAATATGAATTTAGGAGATTTGTGACAAATTAGTAAGATCAACTTTGACATGATTGCAACATTCTTTTGGATAACTTTAAATCTTCCGAAACCTTTGACGTTCTAGGGGTAATTAACGCATTCAATTCCTCTTTAATTCTTCCCTTTTGACACGTATATTATTGCTTTATTTCCAAAGTTGCGCCCTTCGCGGATCGATTTTCCGGCAGACTGTGCCTCAATTTATCCCCAAAAATACGTGTAAAGAATCATCCATAAAGTGCAAATCCCTCGACACGTATTCCATCAGGATTCTCCAATCCTGTGTTCCTACAAGCAACGTAAACAACCAAGCATCCTTCGATCCACCCACGCCCGTAAAAAGACGAGGACGTGTTTGGCGAATGTTCAGCGGTCTCGATCGAAACAGCAGGGGTGGATTTATTTGAATATTAAAAGCAGGAAAAGTTGATACGCCTTGAGAGATACGCCAGAGGTGAAACTGTTTGAGAATGATTAAAAGAGTTTCTTCGGCAGAAGTCACAAAAATCGCGTGTCTTTAATCGAGACGCATTAATTATTTATAATAGGAAGAATTATTCAAATTAAATTAACGCAACATTTTAATTGTGCTTCACTGTTGCTTCAAACTTTATAAAATTGCAGAATCTGGATGAAAGAAGGGATAGTGACTAACAAATTATTACGCAAATCTTTAGAATGTCTTTCATAGCCAGAATGTTAAAGAAAGGGAAATTCAACGATTTGAGTTGACTGAAAAATTGTTTAATCCAAAACCGCGTACACTTCGTTTTCCATTTCATATAATTGCAACTCAACGATATACTTAACCCTTTGCCTTACAAATTTTTCAAAGATTATTCAGTAGAACGTTGGCTACTTTCTACCTTAACACAGTGTTAAATACAAAATACTAAAATATTATACGTAATTTGTACTTAGTAGTCCTCAGTCTTGCAATCTTACAAATGGAAATAGAGTAAATTGAAGTTTACTAATAAATACAGCGAGTTTTTATTGTAATTAGCCCACAGGTTACACCACGAGTGTAACTCGTTGTTATAAGGCAAAGAGTTAAACAACCGATTCTTAAATTATTCCTTTCCATCTTCAATTTGGAATGTTTGAAGATTCCACCAGAATTTTAAACGATTTTTACCCACTCAAAATCTCTGGAAAACTCATACGTTCGCTACGATCCCAATTTACATTATGAGGTGAATAAAAAATCATATACAATGTAAGAGTTAACCCCATGCCCTATTAATTTTTCACTCGCTGAGAAGTTTAACTTGAATATTTACATACTGTGTCAACACTCCAGTTACGAATTCTAATCTTATAGTTTCAAAATACATTTAGAATTAAAATTAGCATGTATTTGCCATATCTAGACAATAATTTGTTTCACGAGCCATACTCGTCGTCATAATCCAAATGGTTAACGTTAACGGTATCACGAAAAACACAAGAAGCTGATACACGTTGATGAAACACTTGAGAGGTGAAACTGTTAGGGGATGATAGGGAGGGGTTAGCGATCAAAAGAGTTTCTTCGACCAAAGCGAGAGGGATACGCGTCTCTCTAATCGAGTCACAGGTAATTCACCCCTCTTGGAGCGTGTCGGGGGCAATACAGCGTGTATTTTATTTCTGTCGTGCGCCGGCCCTTGGAATAATTAACGTCGGGTCACGCCAACCCTTTTAACGGCCACGTCTGGAAATAACTGACGGAATATTCAAGATTAAAGCGTTAGATGTAAACGAGGGGTGAACGTTGGGCCTCTGTTCGAGCCAATAAAAACTGCCGCCCAGTTTCCGGCGACGAACTTCGTTTCTCGGCTCCCAAAACATCCCCTTGTCCAACCCTTGCTTGGATTCGTCGACAAAGGGCTTCCCTCTCGAGTGGCCGACACTTTGCACACGGCTAGAATCACTTTAGAGGTCGCGTTCGCACGTTTTTTATCGCCCCTCCTTAAGAGAACAACCCTCCTACTCGTGTCTAACCGTGAAGTATTGCTAGTACCACCCTCGGAGTGTCCAGTCTGCAGCGAAATTTTCCATAAACGCGATCTACGGGCGCATAAATTTCTTTGAAACTCGACGCGGCCGTGTCGAGCGAGAAAATTAATAACCAAAATCATTTCTCAGGTGTTTGAAGGGTCGCGTGAGCGGAATCCGGGGTTGTTTTAACCGGTGGAAGACGGATCGATCCATTGGGGAATGGCGGGGGAAAAACAACGAAGTAATCTGCCCGAGGGTTCTCGTTTATCGGTAACCTAACCGAACCGATAATTCACTACAGCTGGAAACTGTCAATGGGGGTTCAAGCAGCTGATTCTACCCCCTAATTTATCGCGTTTACCAAGCCACCATTTGCCGTCGCGCGCGTGCACGGGATTAACTTTAATGTGCGCGTATGAGTTCGAGGAAAATTGGATGCCGACTCGATTTGCAACTCGATAGGAGAGGCGAACATTCTAATTTGCGATCTCAGATTTTAGTTATAACTGATCTTGTCTTCCACTAATTTCTATGAGTATATTCAACTGCATCCTTCAATCGTTTGTAAGTAACGCTTCTTATCTTATGTACGATCTTCTTGTCTGCTGTGTCAATATTAATATAATATATTAAGTAAAATCTTTACGCACAGTTGTATATCGATTAACGAAGTAAAAATGGAAACGGAGCCTAAATCAGGAATCGTACTTTACTTTGAATATTTTGTATATATTTATTTAATTGATGTATTCCCTGCCTTTTTGCACATTGAAATTTCGTATAAATGTACAAAATTCGCAGTCTAATAACAATATAATTTAATAATAACAGTTTAGATGAAAATAGTCGAACAGCAAGTGTAATACGAAAACGATTATAATTCGGAAACAAGATCGTATCGGACATATATTTATATGAACTTTTTCCCTTATTTCAATGTACTAAATCTACCTCTGAAGTTTCGAAACTCCGTGCACGATAAAATATAATATTTAGACGGCGAAACAAATTTCTACTTATGTTCTAGTCTATTGATTGTATTTATAAACGTACGAATTTGCATAAAGATCCGTGGTGCAGTAACGAGCATCATTTTTCTAAACGCGTACCGAAATCGCACGGAAGTTTTTTTAAAGTAACACTCGGCGGTTTGCACTCTTGTGACAGCCGTGGGCGTGTTAAGAATTGCACGAGTGGCGCGTATAAATCACGGGAAACGATTTAAAAGCCGCACTCCGATAAGCTGCGTTAGATTCCCCTGGCACGCAGTCCACTTCGACTCAGGTTAATTAGAAAAATGCAGAACCCTCCCTGATACTTGCATTATCGCATATTTTCAATTAATCTTTCAGCAAAGGCGCGCTCTTCTATTCCGCTTACTTCCGTATTTCAACTCTACGCAACTAATTAGAAATGGATCGAAACCTAATTTTTAGAAGCTCTACATAAAAGAAGCATTAATTTCTATAAGCTATTGGTGAAGTTGTATCGATTAACAAGTATGGCACACTCCATCGGATTTATTAAGGGGTTATGCTTTGATGGAAGCAGGTTCTTCTTATTTCGGTTTTTAAATAAAAAGACACGGGTTTAAGAAAAAGGTAACTGATATATATTTGATTATATGTGAAAATGTAATGCACCAGGACTTTCTATGTCCTGTCCGCACCGACTCTTCACGTCGAACTGTCGAGAAAAACGACAGCCTTCGACACTTACAGTTTTACAAAACAATGGTCAACCTTTTCAGGTACGCTTGACCTTCGACAAGACGAGACGCTGCGACTCCGAAGTCTTGGGTTTTTTTCCTATTACTTTATTACGCCTGTAGAAGCGACACTCTAATATTTTTGAATAGGGAGTTTTTCTACAGAAGAGCTGTTTTACTTCAACAGGATTATTAGTTAAATAAATTTGTACCGTGTATCAATAAATCTTTTCTGTCCATTACATTGTATATACACAAACAGCGTATCTATGCATTATTGAAATAATTTTGCACGATACTTCAATACATCGTATCTTCCACTTTTGTGCATCAAAGGGATTTATACCCGTCCATCTGTTTAACAAATAAATTCCACAATTCTGGAAAGTTTGCAATCAAATCGACTGCTAATTTATTAATTGCATACGCTACGAATATCAACTACCTGTTCCCATAATCGGTAACAAAGAGTTCATTCCGTTCTAAATAATTACTAATCGTTCTTATAAAAAAGGAACTATGGTTCATACGTCATATGTAGATCGTCGCCGAAGGGTTAATCATTCGAATCAATTTTGCAGTCCCTACTCATCTCAGAATAAATCTCATTAAACATCAGAAATAATTTGCATTTGATTTATTAATAATGCAAAGAAGAGCAATGCTTATTTTTCAACCACTGTTTTACAAAATTTGCGCAAACTACTCGAAAGCTACTCACGCAAATAAAGGGATGCTGGTTGCGTTGGGTAATCGAAACAGGGAAAAATCTCGACTGTTCCCGGTCGGGGGAGGCAGAAAAAGGAAAATAGAGCGCAGTGGGAATCGAGGCCCGCGTTTTCCATTAAAGCGATCCTCCTGGACAGAATTGCCGTCATTCATCGGTCGGGGCGCGGCAGCGCTGATGCCATCAGCGCAAATTACGCGGCGCATTTTACGTCACAAATGGCGGCGTTGCGTGGCATTTGTCGGCCGCGGACTCATTAAACGAGCCTTCCGTTCGTAATGTCTCTCCACGCGTTGCTCCACTCGACGAGAAACGAGCGCGCGACTTTTCCCCGCGATGTCACACCGACCGCGATAAAGCTTGTTGTTGCTCGTGTTTCGTCGCCCCGTTTTTTCCCCGCCGCCCAAGATTAGCCGATTGAAACGGTGAAAGATGGAATCGTTGCGTGGAAACTCGTTGAGATATTTCACGCGTTTCGTATCTGGGCCGCGTATCGTAATTGTGAGATAAAAGTTAGAGAAATCGAGACGGTATGTATGTATGTATGTACATATATTTTTCTTAAGAAAGGCGAGAAATTATTTATGAATATTAATCTAGGCATTTTATCGATAAGAAAGATTATGAAGCGCGTTGTGGAATTAACCCGTCCATGCTGGGACTAATGATCGCTTAATTACATTCTCGATTCTCAAAAGAAGAAAATAGGAAGTACGGTAAGAGGATTGATACGATTTTTATTGGAAAAGCTACCAATCACTAATTTCAATTACTTCATTATAAGATTCAGAAATTAATTCTACCTCCGAATCTGAAACTAAAAAGATGGAAACTGTACCAATAATATATTATTATGCTTACCAATAAGTGGTCCACTATTCCTTTAACAAGTGAAAAATATAGTTTATACTCAAATTATTCTTCCACCTTTTTCTTGTTCATTAAGCCTAACTTATGATTTTATTTGAAATATAAGCTAATCGATTTGAATCTATAGAATCGATCGTATAAAAGTCAACCTATAAAAACAGTGGTATTGGTACACCTAATGCACAAGTCCTTACAAAAGTTTGAAACAGCTTGAATTACTTTGAACTTTAACTAGTAATCATTATACAATTCTACCTCCAATTTCCAACCTAAGAAAAATATAAAGTACCCCAACAATTCATATATTATAATGTGCATACCTACAAAATCTATAACCTAGCTTTAATTACCAAACTAAAAGAAATAGAAACCCCCACTAATAATTTATACATATACGTAAATCCCACCAAAAATTCCGAATTATCTTCAATACATTCGCACAGAGAATTTAAGTATTAATCATTGCTCAATTCCACTCCGAAAGAAATAAAAACTGGCGCAATAATTTATATATATATATATTATAATTTGCATGCATAAAAACCAACACTGCAGTTTTAACTGCTCTCCCGCGGCCTTTACGGGATGGCGAAATTAATTGCCGCTAATACCAAGAGCACTAAAAACGTAGCGCGCGAGCCGCAGTTAAACTTTCCGCAGAGCGGCTGCCTGAGAATTTATCAGAAGGATCCGTAGCGTTGGCGAAAGTATGCAAGGAACTCCGGTCGCAATTACTAAAATGCCATACAGGGGTGGGGATGAAATGTTAGCATTAGCCGAGCGATCGATTTGGAAATCGGATCGCAGCCTCCTTTAACCGGTTCGTTCTCTGATGGGATCTAATCCGTCGAGTTTAATCTACGCAGGCCGCCGGCTCCGAATGGATAATGTCTGCGGTTAGGAACTCTCTATCAGGTGGCAGACCAAACAGAATCGCTATCAGCTGCGATCCGCCAAAGAGGAAGCCACCCTCGACCCCTCGACTCTACATAAATACTCGCCCGTCTGGGAATGCGCCGGTACGCCCAGGCCACCGGCTCCGGATCGTGCAATCATGAATTAGAAGATCACAAAGGGATCGTTGTTTAACCCTTTCGTTGCTAAAGGTGACTATAGTCGGCCAACGTTAAGCGCTTCCTGCAGTGCTAAACTTGACTAAGGTCACCTGTCGGAATTTCCCGTTAATTGACAAATTTGACTAGAGGAGATTAGCATTATTATTATTTTAGAGACGGGAAACTCGAAACATTGTGCTACTTTTGTGATTCGAAACTCTTGAAGCTTAGGTGAATAATAGTTTGTATAAATGGGGAGAATATTAACGTGATACGAATTTATTGAAGTAATAACGTAATAGAGTGTTTGTGTTTAAACATTAGATTCACTTTAATCGATAATCGTAATTTATTATGGTCGTTTATAACGAGAGAAAATGAAATACAAAAATTGTGGCGGCTCCCCTGCACCCACCACTAGAGGGACATACGAAATAGGCTTTCTGGAAAGTACTCGCTCCAACTACCTCGTCCATATATATACCGCCTTTAACCTTCCTTCCAATATCCCAACGTCTAAGGCAGGGCCTGCTAGGTAGCCTTACTGATGAGTCCACTAGCAGGCCCAGGACGAAACGCAACACCCTTCCTTTTTCATATCCTATCCCCTCTCTACAGCCCCACAAAAATAAAAATTAATAGTTAATGTATCACGAAGCTTTTCTGTTTATTGGTTTATTTAAATTGTAACTACGCTCAAGTTTCGTTTAATTAGATTGTACGAATAATTTGATTTTCTATATGGGTTTCGTTAGGATCTTAATTGCTGTTAAAATGAAGATTCCTTACAAATAAAAGGAAAAATGTAAGGCTTTAGGGTTTCGAAGATTTCGATGGTTTTAAGAACTATTTTATCGTAATTCGTTATGGATATATCCACTCCCTGTGCATTTTTGCACGTTACGCGAAATCTGAAGAATTTCGCGCACTTAAATTTCCCGGAAATGCATAAAAATCCGCAATCCATTGGCCTGAGTGCAAGGAATACGTAGACACGTTCCTCGACTAGGTGAAATGCCTGCTGACATACCTGTGGATTCGAAGACAGACGGCATTGCAGACGGTTCACTAGTAAGACTAGTGAAACAGAGAACTAACAAGTGTGACTCATCCCATTAACAAGCAACGTGTCTCGATGCAACATTTAACCCTTTAACGCACGAGCTTCGTATCACGCATCAAAAACAGCGATACAATATTAGAAAATATTATAGACTTCGCCTGGGAAGTATTTTAAATGTCATATCATGCGATAATTATTCATGAATCATCAATTTGTGCAACGAAATTTGATCAATCTTGTGACGCGACAAATAGCAGAATAATTTGATCGTTTAAAGGATTAATTTGGAATGTTAACTCGACGAGTTAATGGATGATTTATGGTGTCCAATCTCGCAGTGACTCGGGAAATTGATCGAATAGTAACACCATTACAGGATTACTTGAAATATGATTTTCTTGAAACAATTGACTCTGAAATTATATTTATAATATACTATAAATAGACAACGTACAAAATATACAATTATATGGGGTAATATACGAATTCAAATCGCACTTTAAATATGCCTGCAGAGTCATTGCATTTTGAATAAAGAGTTTAGATCAATTTCGCGAGTCACTGTGTATATACATTCGAATTATCGAATTACTCGAAGAAATATATAACAGCGCAGTGATTTCTAAGTTTTCTCTATTCGAAATAAAGAAACAAAGAAAGTTACAGAAATCCGTCGGAGGTGGAACAATTACAAGAATTCCAGCGAGACCCGACCGTTTCCACCTCTGTGTTTCCAGTAGTTACGACCTGTTTGCTTCGAACACGTAACGCAGAATCGAACTGCGATACAATATCTAACAATACCCTGCGATATTTCCACCCCAGCAATTAACACCAAAATTAATTGGACCAACGTCCGCGCAACTCTGTTGATACCGTATATTCCATATGGACGTGAAACCACCAAGCTTATTGGTTTACTTTAAAAAATGGTTGTTGGTCCACAGAGCTTTGGAAAATCTCACCGCTATAATTCTTTTCCTTCAACGTCGAAATACTTAATCCTTTCGCCACGTCATTTCTTTCACTTGAAACGTGTTTCATTAGTAACACCAAATTTTTTCGAGCAATGTAATTAAAAGATTGATATACGTCTGGAAAAATTGGGCAAACGTTTGGTAAAGATATATGTACGTATTCGTTTTCTGTTACGCGATACTATTTCCACTGTAATTTGTACTTATTCTACCACAATTAATTATGCAGAATATGCAAATATTTGTAGTCGCACTGTTATCGTAATAATAAAAGTAATCCCCGTTTGTGCATTGAGAACGTTTACAATTTTATAGTGCGGTAGCGAAATGGTTTAATGATACGAACGCTAAGCCTATGAAGTAAGTAGTATAAGTCAACGATCGACGACAAGATCGTTGATTCGTAAACTTGTATTGGATCGATCTGAGAGATGTGTATCTTAGTTAGAATGTACATTACTTTGAGGTGGCAAATGCTATTGCAATAAGGGTTATGTTATACCTACGGAGCAAGTAGCTTAAGTCAATAATTGACGAGACAGTTGGTCGTTTATTACCCAAAATTAATTTAAGCTGCGGAGTGCTAACTTATCGTAAATTGATTCGAAGGATGTACATCGTAAAATTTAGTACACTTTGAGAGGATAAATTCTACTTCATTAGTGATTGTGTTATGCCTACGAAGCAAGTAGTATAAGTCAACCATTGACGAAAAGATTATTGGTTTATTGCTTGAAATTAATTTAAATTTTAAAGCGATACCCAAAACTTATCGTAGATCAATTTGAGGGACATACATTGCAAAATGTATACTATATTATATTTTATTATATATTATATTATATTATATTATATTATATATTATAATATATTATATTATATTATATTATATATTATAATATATTATATTATATTATATTGTATAATACAAATGCATTATATATTATATAATATACATAGTACATTTTGGAGTGATAAATGCTGCTTTAATAACAATCGCGTTAAACCCACGAAACAAGTAGTACAAGTCAACAATTGACACCACACGAGTGGTTTATAACCGAGCCACTATTAACCGATCCTATTTACATTAATAAACCATACATTCATATCAGCAATATTCGTCCAATATTGACGCAAGCTCTTCCCCAAGGGAAAGAGTTAGCACCCAAGGATGCAACGCTTTGGGTGCATCCGCACCAATCGCGTCGTGTGTCGACCGCTCGAGCTTTAAAGCTTACCAACGGGGGGGCTGAGTCTCGAGGCATCGTCAGAGATGGCCCTCGAGTTCTCTTGGAAGAACGAGGATACACGGAGGAAGCGAGTAGAAAAGAATCGACAGGGACTTAAAGGGCTGGAGGAGTGCGGGTAAAGGCGCGGATCAAATCGCTCCCCTAACGAGGTCATTTCGCGGCGCGCGCGCGCGTGAGAGAGAGAGAGCTTCTGACCGTGAGAGAGGAATCCCTCGCGTCGTCGGTGACGAAACGATTTCTTTCTTGGTCGAGTGCCGGCTCGAGAGGAGAGCACTCGCGCCGCCCGGCCAACGAGCGTATTCAATAAAACATGAGCACCGCGGAATCGATGTTATCGGTCCAGTTTCGCTTCCCTCGATTAACCCTTCGCCCGAGGGAACGCCGGTAACGTTGCCTCGCGGCAATCTTACATCGTCCGTTGCCTGTCATCGATATCTTTTCAATCCGTCGAGATTTCGGTTACATAATTGCGCGGAAGATAGCAGCTTCCAAAGTAGGTTCACTCACTTTTTCACTGTGAAAAGCAGTCATGTATACGACCCATTTTGTATAGGGTTCGTTTCGTATAGTACAATCATTGACAAAGCATAGGATAGACTGTTCGTTGTTATGTAGAATGATTAGAGAGGTACTTGGTCCCCTTACCATTTCAATGTTACACAGCGACATTACTAACCCTTTGGGGACGGAGCAAAATAATGTTTGAGGAATCTTCGTTCAATTATTAACCCTTTCAGGATAGGACTTGAAGAATTCTTATTTAATTATTTATAGCAGCACCTAGTAAGTTTCTCGCTTGAAAGAATTGAATTGTAGAAAAAAATAGAACGGCTACTTGCGACACCCGTCCGCAAAGGGGTAATTCAGACTGGGATAAGACAATAGCACGTTTAAAGCAATAGAAATTATAACTAAATGATGCAATAATTAATCGTTTTCGATATAAGTAAACGATCTAATAACAAACACGGTAATAAGATGATACGGAAACACGATAAAATTCAACAAATTTAAATATACTGATAAGTAACTCCCTTATGTCACGTGCATTATAAACAAATAACTTTATTGATTGAATGTAACTCTTAAAATCATTACTCTAAATCGTAAGAGGCGTAGCAAAATGTCCGCCTTTTCGCGCGATCGGTATTCCAATATGAAATTTACAACGTTTCCTACAAATGAATGGTGTATCCTGTTCTCAGTCAATGCTAATAGCAACTCTCTCCAGAGATCGACTTTAGTTTCTCGCCAGCGATTCATCAGCGACGACCTTAAAGAGTTCGAGTTACCAGGAGGTTGTTGCATTAATCAATGCGCAGACTACTGTGTTTTGCACGCGTGCACATTCACCAGGGTATAGGGAGAGGTATACGTCAAATCCGCAGCACCGTTAATGGGTAGCCGAACACAGCAAATATCGATCCGCCCTTTCCTCCTCCGCGTCTTCCGCCCTCTTGCCTTTTCCTGTTCCAAAGTGGCCGCGGGCGTCGCGTCGCGGCCCCAACTTTTTCCAACGATCGTTGCCTGTTCGCATCGTTAACTCCACGCTGTCTCGTGTCTCCCGTTCTTCATCCCCCTTCATATCCTCCTATTGTACTCTTGCTTCCCGCCTGATAACGGCAGGGATTCTGTTTGGCAAGTTTTTCTTCCCGTCCTTCCACTACTTTTGCTCAATTCCAAAACGTTTCGCTGATTTAAACTTCGGTCACGGACGATTAACGCCGCGACAATTGAGTATTCTCCGCGCAAGGACTCCTTTTTTCTCGGGTGCAAACATTCCCTTATACTAGGAAGTATTGCTCGTGGATAAAGGAAAAGAATTCGGGACTGCAAATAAGGCTCGATATGTGCATTATATGCTGATTTAAACTTTGATTATTGACGATTAACGCGAGGATAATTATTGAGTATTCTTTGCGCACGGATTCATTTTTCCTTGGTGCAAATATTCTCTTATACTAGGAAGTATCTTTCCTGAATAGAGGAAAAGAATTTGGGAGTGCAAGTAGATTTTGATATGTACAATGGGTGCTGATTTAATCTTTTATCACGGACGATTAGTGCGAACACCCTTATTAAATATTTCTGTGGGCACAGATTCCTTTTTTCTTGAAGCAAATATTCTTTTCTACTATGAAGTATTTCTCGTGAATAAAAGGAAGAATTTTGGAGTGCAAATAGGGTTAGGTTCGAGTTAGGTTAGGCTTAGGAAGAATTTGGCTGCTCAAATAGAGTTCGATATGTGTACCAAGCTTGTACAGCGTGTACTTAAAGCTAGATTTACGGAACCTATTAATTTGGCGGATTTCAAATTTTATGCTTAAAGTTACGGAAACCATAAATACTATTTTGTAGCAATATATGTTGACAGAGACCGTAAATCTGGCGGTAAAGGATTGAATATTTATGATCGTATTTCGTGGTAGACGAAAACGTTACGCAGTATAGTTTCATATCTAGTCAGACATCGACTGGTTACAAAGAAGGTAACAGGAAAATATGAAAAATAAAAGAATAATACTGGATCTTCCAATATTGTATCGTTGAAAAATATATATAAATATATGTATATAAAAATATATGCAATGTGTGTGATGGATGAAAATAGAATAATGGAATCAAATATGTATAACAACTCCTTTTCTTACCTGATGAAGCAGAAAATATATATATATATATATATATATATATATATATATGTCTTTATTGGTATCCTGTTAGGATCACAATGGTTCCATTGTCTTAACAAAAATAAATTCTGTCCTCCTTAGCGTCATACATATTATTACCTATTATCCATTTGTGTGTATCTATTAATTATATATCTATAAAATGAACATATATATATAAATATGTGTATAAATATAAATATATATATATATATATATAACCTTTGAATTAATGTCTAATGATGTTGTGGCGGCTCTCCTGCACCTACCACTAGAGGGACATACGAAATAGGACTTTCTCGAAAGCACTCGCTCCAACTACCTCGTCCATATATATACCGCCTTTAACCTTCCTTCCAATATCCCAGTGTCTAAGGCAGAGCCTGCTAGGTAGCCTTACTGATGAGTCCACTAGCAGGCCCATTTCTCCTATCTTTTAAGGATTTTCCTTTTAATTTCTCCTAAGCCTTTTTCCTATCCTATCCCCCCTCCTACAGCTCCACAATGTAATTCAAATTTATATTATTATTTTAAGGCTAAGAATTGGACTCAAAACAGGAAGCCATCCAAAACCGAAAAGCATGGATTAATTTACCTAAAGGTTATTGTTATTACTTTACTTTACATAACCCTATTTCCTGTTACAGTGCGCTAATAATTTACAGTGTACCATTAATCACTGCGTACGACAACCCAATGCAAACTAGTTTGTCCCCTTCAACCGTTAAACCACTGTAAAAATTCATTTTTACTTCGAAGCAGCGGCTTTGTCTTCGAAACCCGAGCGGTTACATGATTCTTCGGAATCGGGAGGAGGAGAATAAAGTGGCTTCGAAGGAGATTTCTGCGGAATCAGCTGGCCGTGAATCACGGTTCGATTAATAGACACGCGAAGCGAGGAAATGCAGCGGGAAAATGCACTTTCTCCGTTCGCATCCGGGGGGGCATGGGGGATGGGGAAATGAAATGGAGCAAAACGAAAGGCTCGCGATGCTTATTCGTTCCCTGTCGACTTGATAGCTGGGAAAACGGAATCGATGAAAAGCGTGATCGTCGAGGGGGAACCATTTCCCTCCGCCCCCGCCTATTCCGAAGTTCTCGATTCTTCTTTCCTCGGTGAAGAACCGCGAGTGATGGAATACGAAACGCGGAACGCTTAATGCGCCACGAGACCGCGAATATTCACGCTGAAGATTGTATTTATAACCGCGAGGAAAGAGGAAAAACTTGTTCGAGTGGCTGGTTAATTTAAATATCGACCGCGCAAACATTCGAGTGAGAGAGGAGAGGACCGGTAAGCTGCTTGCAACTTATGAATATTACCAAGCGAACGTAAGCTTCCACTTTCATCCCCGCCTCTTGCGCCTCTTCTGCGCCGCGCGGCTTCTTCAATCCCTTTCTTCTTGTTGCGGCCCGGCAAACCCGAGCGGAAAGGCATCGTCGTCTTCCTCGAGACGACACTGACAATTGCCACCGGTTGATAAGTTAATAAGCTTCGCACGGAAACCGACACCGACGCAGACTTTGGACGGCGAGACGAGTTTTGGAAAACAGCGAAAACTATTTTTAAATAATTTCTTAAACATACAGGGCGTCCCAAACTTTGTCAGTATGTTCTACAAGTATAAATATGAGAAATAAAGAAACGTTACGAAAACGTAGATTGTTTAAAGATTGATTGAACAGTTGAGACACATGTACCACAAGTTTGTAAGGAAAAGTGTATGGAACAATAATGAATTGGTACAATGAATTGATGATGAGGTAAGAAAAATAATTGATGAAACAAAATGCAGGTGAAATTTGTGAAGTAATAAATTCGATTTCTGATCGTTGTCAATCTTGTAGATATTGTTGAGAACGTTAAACAATATGAAATGTAATATAAAGTACAGTAGAACTTCGATTATTCGAATATAGAATGATATACGTATATAAAATAGTTAAGAAAGCATTTAAATACTGTTTAATTATATTCAACTATAGCAGATTTTCCAGCATTTAATACAATAATTGTAATCATACACAAGTTTCGTTAAATGGTAGAAAACTTAATATAGACGAACCTAATTAAATAGCATATAAATACAAAGATACATTTCATATCGACTGTGTATAATTAAACTACGTCCTTTGGTGTTTCTGTTTTTTTTATTTAAACCCTTATATAGAATATACTGACAAAGTTTAACCACTAAAACCTAAGACATCCTGTACATGGGAACTAGCTTTGGAGAAGAAAGTAGGAACTTGGAATTATACGGAGCAAGACAATATTATACGTCGTTCGCAAGATTGGAACAGAGGAAGTTATCGAGGCATCGATAGTTTCAAAACTAAATTGCAAACAGCAATACGTCAAAGTGGCACCCATCTTCAAGTAAATATTGAAATTGCCAAAGGCAAATAGCCGTAAGCTCGTAAGCTTTAATCCCCTAGCTTCAATAATGATTGCGCTAAACCTACGGAGCAAGTAACGTAAGTCAGCCATTGGCGAGACACCGTTTATTACTTGATATTAATGCAAGTTTTAAAGTGATACGGAAACTTACAGTGAATCGATCTGAATCTCAAGCTAATGGATCAATTTCAGAGATACACCACTGAGAATGCATTACACTTGACCGTGGTAAATACTACTTCAATAATAACAACACTGACGATAAGCCTGCAAAGCAAGTAGTATAAGTCAACAATCGACGAGAAGATTGTTGATTCGTGAACTTGTATTGGATCGATCTGAGAGATGCGTATCTTAGTTAGAATGTACATTACTTTGAGATGGCAAATGCTACTGCAATAAGCGTTATGCCGTGCCTATGGAGCAAGTAGCGTAAGTCAATAATTGACGAGACAGTTGGTCATCTATTGCCCGAAATTAATTTAAGCTTTACAGCGGAAACTTGTCGTAAATTGATTCGAAGGATGTGCATCGTAAAATTTAGTACAATTTGAAGGGATAAATGCTACTTAATTAGTGATTGTGTTACGCCTACGGAGCAAGTAGTATAAGTCAACCATTGACGTGAAGATTGTTGGCTTATTGCATGAAACTTATGCAAATCTAAAAGCGACACGTAAATTTATCATGGATCCATCTGAGAGACGTATGTCAAATAATATACTACACTCTGAAGTGACAAACTTTACTTGAATAATGATTACCCTAATGGTATAAGTCAATTAATCAGACACCATTTGTCCAAAGTTTAATACAAGATTTAATATACGAAACCTATCGTAGATTAATCTAATGGATATATACCGCAAAATGTACTACACTCTGTGATGATAAATGCCACTTTAATAATAACTGCCTTAAACGTTCGAAGCAAGTAGTGTAAGCCAAAAATTGTCAAGAAGATTATTGGCTTATTGGCCCAAATTAATGCAAATTTTAAAGCGATATCCAAACTTCTCGTAGATCGATTTGAGGGACATACAATGCAAAATGTATTATATATTATACTCTATTATATATGATACTATATTATATTGTATTATACAAATACATTATACACTATATCATATTATACAAATACATTACATATTATATTACATGTAGTACACATAGAGGTAATAAATACTGCTTTAATAATGACTACGTTAACTCTAAAGAGCAAGTAGTATGAGTCAATAATTGACGTCTAAATTCTTCCTTTATTGCCCGAAATTAATACAAAATTTACAGCAACGCACAAATTTATCATAAATTGCTCTCAAGAACGTGTTTAAAAAATCTAATCCGCTTTGACGTAAGAAATTCTACTTCGATAATAATTGCGCCAGTAGTGTAAGTCAATCATTGGCGAGGTAGCGTATGCTGGCCGAAATTGACGCAAGTTTTAATACGCGAAACTTATCGTGGTTCAATCTGTGGGGCGTACATCTCAAAGTGAGGTGTACACTTTGAAGCTACCGCACGCCATCTTGCCTCCTGCCCAGCGGGACGTATGCATATTAATGAGTGAGTTGACAGATTAATTTTCCCATGACTGGATATCGAGCAGCCACGCTGCATGACAACACCCTTGGCGAATATTACCTCTTGGAGAGTCTTTGGTCATGCGGCTAAATGAAAACTGTTAGCAGCATTTTTTTCACATCCCGTTGAATTGACGGCGAGAGGTGAATTGCGAGAAAATTACACCGAGACTTGGAAACGGCAACTTCAATCCGTAACAGAAGCATTAATGAAAGATTTAATTCCGCGGAAATGTTGAAAATTAAACGAGAAACGTTGATAATGACAACGAAATGCGCTTTTGTAGATACTTCGTTGAAATTGCGGCTCGCAATTTATACACAATTCGTTCGTTTTGCAAACTTAATACAGACGCGATGAGTTCTGTATGTTTTTTTTTTTATTTTACTCTGATGTATATTCGAATTGCAAGGGTAATTTAAATGTTAAATAAGCATCGGAAAACAGACATACAAATTGCACAATGCAACTTTTATTTGTTTATTTTAATTAAAGATACTTTCAAAGATTTATGAAAAACGATTGTGGCAAGATTTGATTATGAAAGCATTAAAAAAATCATATATAGGATTTTTTAATAGGAGCTATTGAATAAAATGATTAAACAGGGTGATAAAATTATTTTACAATAGTTATACGAAACACGGGAATAGAAACAAGTTTTCGCTGAGAGTGCAAAGGGTTAATTAGAAACAAAAATTTTCGAGGATCCTTTAGATTGCACCCTTGTTTATTTAACACTGAAGTGCTGTCACTGTTAATGAAAGACTATATATACGGTATGTATGCTGAGTGCTTTGCATAATGCTGTGTACAGAAATGTACCGACTTGGAGAAACCGTCAGTCACCGTCTATCTGGACTGAGTGGCAGATACCGAGACAGCAAAGGGACAGTCTGAACCGTCTGAAACGCGAACATTGCTGGCTGGCCGCACTTAATCGATCAACGCACTTGAGTAGATGATAAGTATCGTTGCTTGTGTAACATTCTCAACGGTATATCGACAGCTTTCATCGCTACAAATGTCTACATACCACTCGACATGATACAGTCTTTGGTCCATTGAGATAAACGAGCCAACTATTCCATTGACCAAAAAGACTTTTCGCGTTTTACAGAAATAAAGAAACACTGTAATTTCCCTTACAAGTGACAATCTTTTTAACAATCAACAACAAGTGTTGCATAATTAACGATTTTTTGCCACGTTATATTAGGTTATCCTAAAAATTCTCTTGCAATTATTAAATGCAGAAAATATATATTCACACAAATTAATGGCTATAGAACCACACTAAATTCAAAACAAATGTTTGCACACCAAACTTTTTTCATAGTTTGATTTTTCACTAATTTTGAGCACACTTCTGTGAGACTTTATTGTAAACGGGAAAAGTTTGCCTTCAATTTTGTTTGTGTCAAAAAAAGATGACGTTTAAATTGGTGAACATGAATATAGAAAAAAGTTGTGAAAATTAAAATTCATTCATATATCATACATTATCATATAATATATAGTATACCAAATATTATATATTATATATATCATATATAATATATCATATATTATATAATTCACAGCAGAGCCAACGAAATATTAAATGCCAATATAAAGTTAAGTAAAGTGATATAAAATAGTAGAAACATTAAATATTACGTAACTAGTAAAGAGTTAAATATTTGCATTTCGCATCAGTAGTTTAAAAGTTAACCGCAACATACGCAGATTAAAACCTTTGCCTTCAACCCCTATTTCAAAACGCAGGCCGAGGCAAACCGAAAAAATAGGTCGACTTAATAATTTAACATACCAACTTTCTTTATTTTTATCCCAAATTTCCTCTTCCACTTTGATTCTCTTAAATCTTCCCGGTTAAACGTTTTCGGTATTTTTAAGCTGAAAAGGGGAAACGGTAACGATTGCAAAGGGAAACCGCAGAGTCGCGAATTCATCAAAGTAGCAGAAGCAAAGCCTCGGGTAGGATGAATCCTTTGCGTTCCGATATGAAGATTAACGACTTCAAAGTTGCCGATTAAACGAAGCCAGCCACCTTTTGTCTGCCTTCGCTAAACAACCTTATCGCGGCGCACTAACGAAGCCAGCCCGAAACCAGAAGATAAGCTTGTTTCTTGAAAACACGTATCGAAGCCGCCCCGGAAACTATAAAGCTTCTCTCGAAACGCGGCGTCATTGGATCCAACCAGGATAATGATGTATCTTGGCGAACTGTCGCGATAAGATTACTCTCGACGAAGCCAGCTTTATCGATACGAAGATTAACGACTACTGAGATTTAAGTAACTTCCACGTAAAATCCTGTTTGATGGGTATCAGGCCTGCTAAAACCACGAAATACACTACACTATGCATCTTTCTGCTAAAGGATCCCAGCGATCGTAAATGGGATTTCCAAAATTCTATTCATTTTATTTTGCGCTATACGATTTATGATACAGCCGTATCTTGATTAACATCCTTGCGAGTTGTGTTGGCTTCAGTGGAAACGAGATTGGCGTTTGTTTAAAACTAAAGCTACCTGGGATTAAATTATACATTGTACGATTAAAATGATTTGTGGTATTCGATTGCTGCACATGAAATGTCGTTTCACCGATGTTTTAGATTAACTGATTGATAAGTTAGGAAAACAATTTTATACCTGTAGTTTTATATTTCTCGAATTTTCACGCCGTTTTGTATTCGAATTGTAAAAGTACCACAAAGAGCCTGAATCGAGTTTTGAGAGCTCGAAATTGAGATTGAATTTCGCACGATTTCGATTCATTTCGTTAGCCTTTCCGATACATTTGCAACGCCGTATAATTTGTTTACCCCAAATAAGATTACAATCTTCATACCTTTAACAGCAATTCTATTCGCGTAATCAATCATATTCCCTTTACGAAACTTCACGTCTTTTAAACATTTTCCTACCGTGTAATTTATATTTAATATTCAACACAATTTCACCCCACATTTTGTATTCCAAAATACATCCTAAAGTATATAAATATTTAAACTATAAAATGTGTACGTAGACTTTCGCGATAGACTGTTAATAATCACGGTAAAAACGTACTCCAACTAAATACATGCGAATCGTTTCAAAGAATTTACGTATCTTTAACAATTTTTCCTTTCGAAGAAAGACGCCATTTGATACGCAGCAACCTAATAGAATGGAATCGAGGAAACGAAGGAAAGGAAGGGGGGGGGGGGGCATTGTTTGGCAAGGAGAGAATAGCGAAAAAGATTTTCTCGTGTAGCCATTTAGAATGTCGGGTTCTTAAACTGCTACGCGCGCTGCTTCCATGCCAAGCAGCCGAATGAATTCGCGGTAATGCGAAGATGAAGTCCGCGCGTTGGCTCCGGCACTTGATTTTTCCGCGATAATCGCGCTAGCAAGTGGCTGCTCCGTTGCTGCCGCCTTCGAGATCTTAAATCTCGGCCAGGCGACTGAATGTAATTGCTCGCGAAACTTCTTGAAAAGGAAACTCTTTGTAGAAAGGATTAAAATTCGCGATTCCGATTAAAGGGAGAACAAGCGAGGGGGGGGGGGGGGGGGGAAGAAAAGGTGAATTAACACAGTGGTCGCTTTTTAATTTGTTGCAGGTCTGTTGTTCCATCGCAGCGTTCTAATGTCTGGCAGCGCGCTTTCTCCGTGGGCGCTGGTGAGAGGAGCCGCAAATTACGCTCTGCAAGTTGCCAAACATCTAAATTGCTCGTGGGTGAGTACTGCTCGGAGTGCATTACATTAAGGTCTCCGGTTCGACTACAACTACGAAGCAAATAAACCGCCATCAGGCATTCCGTGCGAGAGAAACAATTTCTCTCTCTCTCTCTCTCTCTCTCTCTGTTCCTCTCCACTTTCTGTCTCTCTCTTTTCAACTGTTCTCGCGAATACCGCAACAACAACCCCTCCTAGCATTGCACTGTGTTTCTTTAAAAATGATTACACACTTGAACGATACTTGCACTTGCATTGGAAACTGACATCATAATAAAAGAAATTGAAGGTGGTTAATGTTAGGAAGATTTAGAAAGAGGATCTTTTGTATCGTTGGAAAAAACGATAGCCGATTGCAGAATTGCGCAGGTTGGACTTTTTATTAAATACAGATGCAATAAGATTTTAATGATTTGGCAAATATACGATTATGGCTGTTTGTGAACAGGCTTGGTAATTTGGTTATTATTGCACGTGTTGGAATTAGATATTTATTATCATAACACCTATGACAGATACAAAAGTTTAAAGCATTGTATGCAATTGCTGTTGCTGCCTCTTGTTCGGAAACGTTTACAATTAACAGTAATTTACAACAACATTTAGAAACATTTGGTCCATACCGAAGTAACATAATTCGACGAATATTTGGGCATGGTTTTGTTTCTCCGTTTTGGCAACAAGCAGTGAATTTTTCAAGAAAAACGAAACACCAACATAATTTATTAAGATACTTGTAATTGCTTGGAAATTTAGACAATCTTTTATTATTTCATCAAGCTTCTTCAAATAAGTAGCAAAGCAAATTTGTACACTGGGGACTTTATGGATTTATGGGAAATTTAAATGAGCAAAAAGGCGCACAATACATGTAATATGTAAAAAGATACGCGATATTCAAGATAAAGTAAAATCGATTGCATTTCGAGGATAAAAAAATCCTCTGCTTAAATCTCATTCTTTTAATATTATTATTAGGTACACCAATGAATAATCCATGTTTCCTATTCAAGTCAATATTTATTTTTAACAAAATCCGATACTTATTCCATTCTATAGGTAATTATTGTCACTCTGTGATATTTGACGTCATTTTTCAAGGAAATTATAAATGCCTATTTAAATGTTCGACAAAATAAATTAGTTAACTGATCTAAAAATAGTGAACTACCCAGTTATCGATACACCTAATAATAAACCTATGAATCTGCATAAAGATCCACAGTCTACCAATTAATTTACCTTCGCAAAATTAATAAAATTCGCAGCTAAATTAAACAACCAAAGAAACACGAATATTTCCCCGCGCATAAAGAAACGCAATAGTAGATAGTAGTGAATTAGCCATCGATAAAAGATAAGAAAAAAACAGCGCATCTACCTGTAAAACCGAGGAAGACCAGAAAGAAAACAAGAACAGACCGAGCATACTAATAGTAATTAGAAGCATGCATAAAGAAGACACAAAAGGGGGGCGGTGGAAAAAGGAAGGGAAAAATCGGAGGCGAGATACGCGCGATACAGAGAAAAAGATTTTATCGAAAAATACCGGGACAGGATGTCGGGTATTATTTCCGGGCATTGTATCGCCGGTGGTTTAATTCTATTCGACGGCGGAGAATATTTTCGTATGGGAAGAGGAGTGCGTTGGCCGCGTTAAAACGCGAAACGCCGCGCCGCAACTCCCGACGGGAGAGTCGCGCGACGTCCGCCGCGCATATTAGCTTAATTGAAACGCATCGTTAATATAATTGCTAGTGCGTAACTAACGGACGTAAAAACACCGCGTTCCCGCCGGTTTCGTTTGATAGTTTAATTTATGTCCGGCCGCGTTACGCTTCCGTTGTCGACGACGCGACGTTGTCCGCTCGATTCGCGTTTCCCCAAATTGCTCGCCCGCCCGCCCGCCCGCTGGAACGAATGTTACGCAACGCGAGTCCCTTGGCGTGCGTTGTAAAACTCCGTAATGAACCGGCCGAACGGCTGGAATTAATAGTTCATTTAACGTTCAAATGGAAAAAAAGACACACACACACCGGCCGCTGTTGCGGGCACTGTTGCATTTTTGCTGCCGTGAAATAAAGATAAGCTAGAGGGGAAGGGGGGGGGGGATGTTTGAAATCTCTGCAACCGCGAAATTCTTTGCGAAATACTAGAGCCGGGATTTCCTGCATCTCATAAAAGAGTAACGAGAGACTTAATTAAACAACTTGAAGAGCTTTCTGGGAAATTAAATAAATATTGCAAGTCTACTCTGTGGCAATTTATTACTGGGAAACAGAGATGGCCACTTTGGAAATGGCATTATTTGGAATAATATCCACGTTGGTTAAAAGTTTTTGGCCAAATTCGATTATATTACAAATATATTTGGCACATAATTTGCCGGTTAATTGAACGTCAATTCAATTGCTGGTTTTGATTATCGTATAGAAAGGTACGAAATAAAATAAAGATTAAAAACATTGCTCCATTTGGTGGCTGAATTGTTGTTGGCAATACAAGTAATGAAGAACCGATTTATAGGTCGATACCGATAAATAATGTGTTAATATTATCACGTTTGTCCAAAAACATTTTGCCAGGAATAAGAGAAAATACTAAAAGTAGTAAAGAATACGGAGTGTCTGACCACATACGTACCTTCTCTACTTGTAGCAGCACAATACTTGCCGTGTTGGCAAATTACTCAATATTACCACGTTTGTTCGAAAACATTTTGCCAGAAATAATAAATTATACCATAAGTAGTATAACATAGATTCCTACATATATGTGTCTGACCAAACACGTGTCTTTTCTACTTGCAGCGGCTCAATATTTGCCGCGTTGGCAAATTACTTAATATTATCACATTTGTCCAAAACCATTTCGCCAGAGATAATATAAAAAAAATACCATAAGTAGTGTAAAATACATTCCTCTATGTACGTGTCTGGCCACACACGCGTCTTTTTCACTAGCATCAAGCACAATGCTGGCGCGCGCTTGCAAATGAAATAATCGAACCAGGTGATCCTTAGAATTTCGATTCTCTGCAACAATTTGAACGAGTGGTTGGAACTCGAGCAGTAATATGGCAACATGGAGGGAGGAAAAGAATGATCTCGATTCGATGGTAGCACGTCGAGAGGCAATAGCGAATGAGCGGCTGGCCTACTCGCAACCACTCGCAACCCACTCTCTGTTCGTGAAACACGTTCTAGATAGGCGAGCCTAAACAGACCCTCGATTTGCAGCCGATTGAAAATAACGATTAAAAGCGGGAATCGGGGTAAGCACGGCCCGATTGTTTCCCGGACTAAATCCCCTTTCTGCTCCCCGCAACCACCGTTTTCCCTCGTTGTTCTCGTCGAGTGGAAAAGAATAGAGAGAAAGAGAGAGAGAGAGAGAGAGAGAGAGGGGAGAAGCGAACGAAATGGAAAACGATACGGGATTATGTTATGCGATCCGATAGCCGTGGCCCAGCCAGAATTGATTGAATTTGTCGCGCGGGGGAAAAAATGACGAAATTAATTTCGCCTTGCGGATTTGGAAGGCCTGCGGCCAGCGGCAGGTTTAGAATGGGGTTCGGGGATGAGAGTCGATGGTTGGCGTTTCGTCGCGCGATCGTTGCTTTCGAATTCGGGTCGGTGCTCGCGTTGTTAATGCGAGAAGTGCTTGAAGGGTGCAGCCGCGTATTTCTCGGTGAAACGTCGCTTCGCGGTGAAATTGGACGCTCGTCGCTGATACGAAAATAAGTTAAGTGCTCTCTCTCTCTCTCTCTATACTGATCTACAGTCACTCGCGAAAATCCGCGCGCGTACGCGTTCGCAATTTCAGATATTTCCTGCTACGTGTTTTAGCGTGTATATTTTTAGAGGGGGCAACATTTCGCGAAATGTAAAATGTAATGTTGCGAGGTGGAGAGATGTTTTAAAGATGTAAAAGAAGTTTTATGTAAGGGAAATTTTCATTGAGTATACGCGAATAATATTGCGGTTAAAACCATGCAAAATGTAATTTTATTTTTGACGAATAAATTGTGGAATATTGCGGATGCATCAGAAAAAATAACGAAATATAGATGTAGTTGTGATAAAGGATCGAGTATTTGAAATATCGCGAGAATTTTTTATACTTTTGTGACTCGAAACTCTGCAAATTTAGGTAAATATTAGTTTGTGTAAATAACGGGAATATTGCTACGATTTATATTTGTTTGACTAACAATCCAATTGAGTTTGCGTTTAGACTTTAAATTTATTTACAGGCGTGTATATTGGGGCAAACGAAAACATACAAAAATTAAATTCGTGTAAGCTAAAAAGATGACTACTGCTTCTATCGGATTTTTTACACTCCCATAACTTTTGGAAACATTGGATGTGTCGGAAATAATTATTTCGCGAAGCTTTTTCGCCTATTTATTTATCTAAATTATAACCACATTCGAGTTTCATTTAATTACATTGAAATTTGTTAAAATTTTGGTTCCTGATAAAAAGGATTTCTCGATTTATGTATATTTGCTCTGAAAAACTGCAAAACACGTTATTATTTTTGACGACACATAATAACGAGATTATTTATCTGCAGCTATATAAATATATACTATATATATACTACTATAAATTGTATCTGCAACTCACATAAAGTTCCAAAGCAAACTAACGTCGTTTTACAAAGCTACCAGCTTTAATTCCATCCACTTCGAACTGAAAACGCGAAATAGCAGGGGGAGAAGAAATTTGCCCGAGAAAATTTGTTAAATTTGCGAAATCTTGTTCAATCTTGCGTTGCGAAGCGAAATCAAACCGAACGCGAAAAAGAGGAGCAGCACGCCGCGCGATCGGTCTAATTTTACGGTTTGGCTGCGCGAGAATTCGCGCAAGGGCTGCAGGCGAGAGAAACCCAATCACTGAGGGTGAAACGAGGCCGCGGCGTGCTTCGACGCCCAAAAATTCCCCAGTGAAATTGTCAAACCACCCTCCCCCTTCACCTAGTAGCACTCTTCTGCTCCGTTCGTTGGAAAATTGGAAACTTCTCGGCGAAATCGGTGTTTCTGATCGCCACTCGAGCATATTAGCATTTGTTGGTTGGCGCATACGTTAACCTTTACCATTCCCATGTCGAGTGTGACTCGACATCACATTTCTTCCACTTACGCTTACAATTGATTGAATATATATTTTATTTATTCGCGGGATAAAAAAACCCCATTAGTAAAGAAAGTGATACAATTACAGAATGTTAAATACAATGAAGTATTATTTACTACTTTACTACTTAATATGAATGAAAAATAACTATCTGCACGGTTGCAATGCAACGTTTTATTGAGACCTCCTTTTTTGTAAATTAATTAAGGAGTTGTTGGTAGTTAAAGAAAGGGTTAATAACGATGACGAGCGACGCGACCAAAGTTGGTAATAAATATGTGCATATGTCTCTAGTATTGGGAAGCGAAGGAGGAGCAAAGTATCGCGAATGTTATCGAATGCGAATTAGTCAATTTTATTTTATATCACTCGTATTTTTCACCCTACTCTGCCATACATTAACTTTGTTAATGAAACCTATAATTTTATCTTGTAGCACAAATATATTACAATACTTCATTCGAAGCGACATGTTTAGGCTACTTTATGTAATCTTAAAAATCTTATGTATATTTAAAAATAGTGCTTTCTAATTTTGTTAGAGTAACTTTCTCGTCAATCTCGAAAATAGATCTCGAATTATTCTTTTTCTTATTGGCTTATGATCTTCGATAAAAATGATTGAAAGCCTGAAATAACCAGATCGAAACCACGTTTGTAATCGACTATAATTTCATATAAATCGAAAGTGTTCTTTGTGAATAATTTTCAAAGTCTTCGCAACCCCCTAAGTTTGTTATGCGACCCCTTCGACTATCGCGACCCATAGTTTAAAAAGCTCTGATTTATAGGAAACATCATAAACTTCAAACTGAAATTTTTTACGCCCCTTGCAATTTAAAAAGGCTATTATTATAATTACATTCGATTCGACCACACCGACGCTATCCAACGTACTTAACGTTGCTGAATTTCATCTCACTGGCAAATTTTATAAGAAAATATTTTTGAGATATATGCTTGTGAGAAAAATGTTCTTCGGCAAAAGTGGGTCGCGAAAATGTTTCTTCGGCAAAAAAAGAGTGGCGAATGAAAATGTTTCAGAATCTCTGCGAATAGTCTGTCCTATGTCTCGTCGATGATGTTAACACTAAGTTTACGAACGTTACGTTCATAATTTGACAGACTTCCGAAAAAATACGTATACTGCATACAAATATTCGAAATTAGAAGGTTGTGGATAAAAAGAATCAATTAGAATACATATTCGTACCATCGTATTAATTAAAGTTAACATAAAGTACTCAAAAATAATATTTACGTTCTCTATAATTTTAGGTATGAAATCTGAAATGCGTCAACGTGACGAGTTCCGTAAACCTAGTGTTAAGGTAGGCGATTAAATTCGATAAAACGAATGAATGGCAGCGTGAAAGATCGAAACGGGATTGCGATGCGTTCGCCCCCCCCCCCCCCCCGAATTTCCACGACGCAGCAGAGAGCTCGGTCGACATTCGATTGCGGCTAGCCTACGTCTGCCTGGAGCAGGATTTCCAAAGGCGATTACAGGGGCCGGTCGCTAAAGCAATTCATTTGCGTGCGGCTGAATTAAAGCGAATCGGGTGGTGCATCGTCGTTGCGTTTCACCGAACGGATCCTCGCGTTTATTGCCTATTCACGTCCCCCTTTCGAGGCATCAAAGCGACCATCTCTATGAAAATACTACTTGCCAGCCAATTATCGGCGATATTATTAGGCCGAAGTGGACAAACGGTGGCTTATTCGATTATTTATTGCTTACGCGCGCGATATCGTTTCGCTGGTGGCGGTACTAATATGCTTTGCGGCGGAACGCGGAGTTATTAGGTGTGATTGAGAACGTCGAGAGATTTGGTAACGAATAGCAGAAGTATAATTTAGAACTAGACTAAAGATTTTTATGCGATTTTCTGGTTTATCGACAATATTAAGGGAGGGGAATTTAAGTAGAGGGTTGTTTCAACTTCTAAATAAAATAATACGTATTTAGGACTAGACTGCGGATTGTTAAGCAAACTTGTGTTTTTATTAACAATGTTAAGGAATGGGAATTTAAGTGGAAGATTGTTTCGCCCTCCGAATAAAATAATACGTAGTTTACTTTAGAAATATTGGATAATCTTCCATGTTACGCGTTTTCCATACTTGTTTGCATCTTTAAATTTCCTACAAAGGCATAAAAATCCTCAGCGTAGTTGTAATATTCAGTCCGGTTAACAGATTACGTCGTTTCTATCAGTGACGTTATGAACATTGATTCAAACACTAAGATTCGTGTCCACGTGTTTTTTCATACGTGTTTAAATGAAAATGAATGGTGCAATTGATTTAAGAAGGTACATTTGTGTACTTGAGTCGTGATATACCAAAGTAATTGCCATCTTCATCTTCATATTCCAACGCGAAGAGAAAGAGAAAAAGAAGCATTGCTAACTTAGAAACAAATCCATTGCACGTCACAAAGATTTCTGATATTGAATTAAGAACTTCTAAAATTGGTAGCAATGAAAATATTGAAATTTTGGGGATCCTTTAATCCTGTTACCGAATATACTTCCAACGATTTGAAATAATTTAAAGGGGGTATAAAATCCTTCTTACGTGTTACTAAAAAGATGCGAATACTTGTAATAAAGTATAGAACACTAGTGTAAAATTTCGTAACAAACGCGAGTTTCGTCTGTAAACATAGAGTATCATTATACTCTATTTCGTCCGATTAACACGTTTTACGTAACCTGCCCTTACTTCTCTAAAATTACACGCGCATAATTTTTGTACACGAACAATCCTTACCCCTCTTTTTTGCACCCTTTATTACCGACACGTCCAACAACCCCTAAAGTGTCTACTAACGAGTGTTTCTCATGCTGTGCACATAAGTAGAAGTACTTGTTTCATTAAAAACTCACGTGGGTTGTTTGTCCAGGCCGCAGGTGATTCTCAGGCGTTACTCAGATGCCTGAGGGAGGTGCCGCTGAACGCGTTGGTTTCCGTGCCTGTCAAGGGCTTGGAATTCGCGCCTGCTTTCGGACCCAGCATAGACGGTGTCGTGATCGACCCAGGAGATCCCGAGGATCAAGACTTCACCCTGCAAGTGGACACGATCAACACGTTAAACAATATCTTGCTGCGGAAGGACGTCGTAGCCAAACTTTCCAGGTATTTCCCACCATTTGTACCCCCGTATTTTTGTCCTCTTCGAGTTCCATCGCAAACGTGCGACAATACGTATTATTGCGGAATAATTAGAAAATTGCAACTTTAAACTTTCAATTTCGTGTGTTCGCCAAGTGAAAAGAATGGATAATAGTACAAGCTTGATAGATTAATATATTCATGAGACAGAAGGCGATGAGTAGGTACAAAAATGTCTACTACGTAAAACCTAATATTCAGGAATTAGATGACTTATGAATTTGATTAAACAGAAACGTTGTTATAAGATTACTTTATAAATGTTTTTTCTGAAACAATTAAGTGTCGAACAAGATTAATATAAGAATTCAAATTGCATGGAACATATTCCAGACCAGACCAATTTTCGGTAACTTTGAGTTTATGCTACATGGGTCGAAAAATATGATAACTATCAAGGAAAAAGTGTAGAGTTTAAACGCACTGCAGAGTAAAACAAAAATGTTTATTTGAACAAATTATACTTGCGTTGGTAACAATTAAATATCGACTTTTCTTTATTAATTTCTATTTCTGTGTGCAAAGGAAACTCTAACCGTTGACAAAGCATAAAATAGACCATCCATTCTTGTATGGAATCGCAAGGGGCGTAAAAAAACCTCTGCTTTGTCACACAACCCGAGTTTCAGTTTGAAATTTATGTTTCTTATAAATGGATGGTCAATCCTGTACTTAGTCAATGCCCTAACTAACAAACTACTCGGTTAACAAGTTAAAGAAACGCAGAATTCCTCGAGCACAAGTAGCCCCAACGAAGAGACAAAAACGAAGATTCCCGAATTTTTCTGCCGAAATTTCTCGTCGACTCGTGGCCAAGTAAATGCGACGTAAATTTTTTCAACCCCAATTCTTGCCCGCAAAATTCACCCTCCGTGGATGAGCCACGGAGCTCGGCAGTTGCTCGTTTCACCGTGAATTCCAGCTCATTCCGTGTAATCGCGGATGCGTCCGAGGTTGTAACAGTCGCGTTGCAACCGGGATTGATACAAAACAGGGGTCTCGTTACGTGGTTAAACGGAGCATACTAACTAACCGGGGAAATCCGCAGGAAAAAGTGGCGACTCGCTCGTATTCGGCACGTGAACTGTGCCCAACAAGTACGACTCGTCTTTCTCCATCCCATCCCACCCCTTTCTCTTCTTCTTTTCCCTTGCACGTGTGGTTCGAGCTTCTTCTCTTCTCTTTGCTCCCGTTTTATCTTTCCACGTTTCACTGTCTTGGCGACGAATCTCTGCCACTCTTTATTTCCCCCCCCCCCTTTTCCCTTGATCGCTCTCTTGTCGACGCCTCTTTCTCCTTTTGTTTCCACCTTGCGCTATTTGTTTCTCGTCTGTTTGCTCGTCACTCACCGCTTCATCCTTTGCTTTCCTCCCACTTTTCCCACATCAGACGATGATACGGAGTTATAACGTTACGTGCAGCCGTCTTTCGGCGCTTTGCTTTCTTATTGCGTGTCTTTGGGTTTTATTCATTTTGGAGTTCGTGGTCTAAGCAAGTGTTCGAGGAATTTGGAAAGTTAACCTTTTGCACTGGAAAGGTGACTCTCGGTCGCCAAAATTGTTCTCTGTCTTCATGTTTTATATACCTATTGTAAAATGGTCGAATAATTTTCTATGCGAATAATTTCCTATCCGAATAATTTCCCATTCGAACAATTTTCTACTAAAGTAATATCCTATTCGAATAATATTCTACTCGAGTAATTTTCTATTCGAATCATTTCCTATTCGAGTAATTTCCTATTCGAATAATTTCCTGTTCAAGTAATATCCTATTCGAATAATTTCCTATTTGAATAATGTCACATTGCAATAATTTCCTATTCGAATAATTTTCGATTGGAATAATTTCTTATCTAAATAATATCCTATTCGAATAATTTCTTATTCTTTAAGCGTTACTCCTAATTTTTATCCGTCTCCATTATCCGACTAAAATGTTGCCCATCCCAGTTTCGTCTAAACGCATAAACATTCCCGATCCACTACTAATTTCCACTTAGAAGAAACTTTGGTTATCGACTTCAGTTTCAGATCCCTTCTTCATCCTGTTTCCTTTTAATTCCCTCGCATTTTTAGCACGCGTACGTACAGTACTTTTAATTACTTTCGTATCTCCTTAGAAGTTTGCGTCGTCACTGCCCGGACGACGTCAGCTTTTCCCCTTTGTCCCGTCCCATGGAAACACTGTTCCGGTTGCTAAAGTAATTTAACAATTGCGCCGCGTTTAGCCAGGCCAACGTGGAGGCCGAGTATTCGAGTATTTACGGAGCCGTGCACCTCTCCAAGGAAAAATTTTTTTTTGCTCATCGTATGGAAAGAGAACCGAGCACTACAAAGGACCGCGAAACGTGCAAAACTAAACGTCGAGACTTAATTTCGTGAGCATCGACGGCCACGCAAGCGAAAAAAAAACAGTCAGCGAGTTGTTCCCGTGAAAGGAATCGTTTGCTCGAAGGAAATAGACAAAAGTGTTGAGAAATAGTTGACGTAAGATGGTACACATTGGCGAACATGCATTATAATTAGGGGTGCGATTAGACGTTCAGTTGCTACGCGCAACTATAGTGGCTTCCCATTAGCTTACTTTTTATAATGATACATCGCTATGGCGATTCACTTGTTCCCCTCGCGATTTGATCGTAACGGATAGAATCTGGTGTACTGATCCGATTTCTTTGGGCGAAACATCGACTCATTTAAAACTGAACTTCACAGGTTTTTCTACTAAGCTATTATTATTATTATTAATACTGTAGGATCCTGCGGGCCGTATCGCCCTTGTATAGCCGAGAAAGGAAACTGCGCCGCCGGCGAAGATCGAACCCAGATCTACGGGTCATTAATCGATCGCGTTAACCACTACTCCGCAGTCCCACTGGGCCTTATACTGTGTGTTAACGTTCTTAATCGGCATATACTGTCCTTTCTCTTCGTTGTCTATTGGGTCTAGAAGGGTCCACCATCCTACAATACGTTCTTTTTGTAGACTGGGTATTTCCCCGTACGTGGTTGATATCAATAAATAAATAAATAAATAATGTAGTCACGTTTTTCCCTTAACGCAATCGCATAAAAATGTATCTAATATATATATATATATATATATATATATAATAATATATAGATAGATATAGATATAGATATATATTTTATCGATGCGTATCCATACAAAAATATAAAAGAAAAAGTAATGTTAAATTGTTCGAAAAGTTCGTGGCAACACTCACGAATATGTGATACATATTTATTAATATTTATTGTTTCTATGATTCCATAACTATCAGCAAAGTTTCATGCAAGTAATCTTTGTACGTTTCATAATTTCATAACGTAATAAGAAAACTGATTAGCTAACGTTAGCGTCCGTAAGCAATAAAATAATCGTAGCGCGATGGGTTAATTATTCACCTTGCTCGTAACGGGCTTCCGGTAAATTTAATGATCGAAGAGTGGAGCACACTTTTACCGACACTCTATCCTCTTCTTCGTTAACCCGCGACATAATTACACGCGTACGATTCAGCAGCGTTCCCACTTCTCCAGCCATTCTTCGAAAGCCACCGAGAGGGAAGCACAGACGAGATAGAGGGATAGATAGAGAGGAGTCTCTATTCGAGACAAATTAACTTGCAGCATTGAGAGAGTTGACGGTGAATCGGGATATTCAGCAGCATTCACGGAAACGTGGACGAGAAGAAACGCGCTGTGGCTCGTTCCGACGATTTCCATTTCCCTTTAAACGTCGTCGTTACGCGTCTGCTCGAGCAAAATCCACGCCAGGTTTATTTATCGCGGCTCTGAACGAAACGAAGGGTTGCCGAGGCACCGGTATGGAACACGAATGAAAGAACGAAAGACGCGGTCGAAAGAAACGCGGCGACAAAGTGGAATAATTGAGAGCGATCGACACAAAGGGTGAAACTATGGGAAGGACTGATTGATAAGCAAAATTCGATCGCGGTGGAATTTCACTGCGAAGTGGACTGGGAATTTTTATGCAATTAGGGGAAATTTAAACGTGCAAGAAGACGTTGCTTGTGATATACGAAAATGTGAAAAATATTTAAACTGAGTTATAGATTATTGTACTTTGAGTTATAGGAAATTTAAACATGAAAAAAGGCAAGGAATGCTTGTGATGTATGAGAATGTACAAAATATTTGAACTAAAGTATGAATTGTTGCACTTTGAGGATAAAACAACATTCGATTTAAATCGTATTTCTTTAATTATATTAACAAAAATATGAATTTTTATCGACGCATTTATGTATCGATATTTTTGTCGCCAAATATCGATGCAATATTTTCTATCGACTTAACTTTGATGCTATTGCAGGTCTACTAAAAATAAAAATCCATCTATTAAGTTATCTCATAAGTTCATGCTGAATTTTATACCAAATAAATACAGCTAAATAAGAACGATAAAAGTACTTCCAAATCAAATTAAATTTGCCATACGTCAGTCGATGGATCTTTCAAAGAAAATTCTTTTTGCCAAACTTCGACGTCGTATCTTTATCATTTGTATGAGATTTTTATACTTCGGATTTTTATGCATTTATGTCGAATTTCACCGTGCGAAAGAATGGCACGCTACGTAACGCGCAAAAATGTATAAAATATCAAATTTAACGAGGACGTTGTAAATTTTTGGACGTCGAAACAAATCTATTAATGATTTCGCTTGTAAAAATATGAATTTACCCGACGGCCGGCAGTTTAATTATCACATTTTGCGTGCAACACTCGCAGCACCATTGTCAACAATTACCGAGGCGAATTTCCGAATTTATACGCGTGTGGATATTATTAGCGTATCCGGGGTCGTGGAAATATTTGCTTCATCACTCTGGTCGTTCGAAATGATACGTAAATATGAATAAAGTCGGTCGTAATGAGCCAAAACTATTTGCATCATTATGATCCGTCAACGAAATTCCATTTAAACCGTATAATTAATCCGCCGTTCGAATGCGTGAATGTGAATGGATGGAAGCGAAACTATTTGCCAGCCGAAAGCATCGCAAGCCGCGGGCCAAAACAATTTTACAAATTTAGCAGTCTTCTTTTTAGGTACGATCTAATGATCGGCGTGGTCCGATCAGAGGCGTACTTCGCTTTAACCGCGGACGATGCTCAATACGGAATAGAAGCCGATAGGAGAACAAAAATCCTGAGGGAATTCGTGCGCAATACGTACACGTATCATCAAGCAGAGATCCTGGCGACGATAATCAACGAGTACACGGATTGGGAACGACCTGTGCAGCATCCGGTGAACATCAAGTGAGTACGGAAATCAACCCACTGTTCTTCGAAACTTTTTTTAACGACTGCAATTGCAGATAACTGCGATATAACAAAGCACACTTTTCCGCCTCTTGTGAGAACTCGAAGTTTTAAAGTTTCACGTGTTTGGAAAAGGGGAGAAGTGGCTTTTAATTTGGCCTCGTTTTGGAGTAAATTCATTGAAACTTATCGTCAATCCCTTTCGACGCTCAAATTTTTCTTTAACCTTCTAACTGCGAATTAATATGATAAAGAATGAGAACATAGTTTACATCTGCAAAATAGTTACTTGCAAATAAGTGAATCCGAATTGTAAAATAATAAAATGTTATACTGAAGTTCAAATAAACCTTCAAATATTTGTATACAATGATAAGTTAGGAAATTAATATTTGTTATACTATAGTTATACTATAGAGAAACTAGTGGGCACATATAGTGGGCCTTTCGTAGATATTGATAGACATAGTGGTTAAATTTGATTGCATAAAATCATTATGTGAGGAATATTATATCACATTTCTTTCGCCAAAGCGAAAGTAGTTAAGAAGAAGATACAACAGAAACATAAATGATCGATAATGACGATGAACAGTTGTGCAAAGACGCACTGTTCAAACGTTAAAGGGTTAAAAGGAAATTAAGTACTCTTTTACCTTTCTACAGAAGGATAAAAGCTGTCAAGAGTTACTTTTGTAATGAACGCTTCAATTGGTTGCACAATCTTAGTATAATCCTTTTCAAAGTCTCACCTTTGTTCGAAAGCTAAATGGAAGGATTTGTTTGTGTTATTCAGAGACGAAACCCTGGAAGCATTAGGGGATGCAAACACGGTGGCGCCGGCAACGAGAACAGCGGATCTTCATAGCCAGTCGCATCGAAATTCCTACCTGTACGTGTTCGATTATCAAACCAAACTCGGCGACTATCCCCAGGTACGTGGACGAATTTTTTATTCGCATTGTTGTGGGCCACAAAGGAAACACCTATGGTAAATGAATTACCATACGTTGGATTTGGAAATGAAAAGTTGAGATTTTAAACTGGACATTCTGTTGTTCTTCTAAGTGTACCAATGACGACTAGATGTCCGGTCAGTGAACGTGTTGACATAATTATTTTGTAAAATTGCAATACAGTGGAGGCAGCATATAAATCTACATATAAACTCGTGATAAATGATAGAAACACAACAGCACAGCTCGCGTAGCGTGTTAAAAAAAAAACTGTTTACCAAGAGAGATTCGTTAAAAAACTGAAAATAGCCAAGATTCATACATGCATGATTATTCGTCGCCATAAAATCTCCACTCGCCGAAACAAAACAAAAACTCAGTAAGCATCGTAGCAGAAGAATCGCCACATCTGGCCACCGGTAAAACTAACAAGTCGCGATTTTCGCGGTGATCGTGGAAAACGTACCATTAGAAGTAACATCAGGTACGAAAGGGGTGGAAAACGTTGGGTAATGCAATCAGAGGAGGCAGTCATTAACCCACATCTCGCATATTTTATTACTAACGATGATACATTACGCTATTCCTTCGCATATTCACCGTGTGCCTCCTCGTTCATTCAAATTTAAATCCCATTCTTCAGTCGGTGCATCCGTTTTCATCGCGACGTTTCCTAGTTTAGGGGATGGAAAGAACCGCCTTCCATTGTGCAGGTGTGTGTGTGTGCGAGGCATGAAATTAAAGAAAAATCGCATCCCTCTCTTTGATCGATAAATCGCTGCTCTTAATGACGCATTCACTTGATCGAATCCCCTTTTGTTTGATCAACCCTCCCCCCTCCCCCCTGCCCGCGCATTAACCTAAAGACTGTTTTTCTCATCACGATTTAAATATCAAACACCGCGACAATGAAAAGATAATAACTGCGAAGAAGGATTCTTGTAAAAATACGATCTCGGAAGTTGCTTTTTATTTAAGCAACTGCTTTTTATTTACGCGGGTAGTTTAAAGGAATTTGCATGGTTTTGCATCGCATTTCGAAACGAGGATCTTTTTTTCAACGTATCCCAGTGGTTTCACGTATCCCGGGGGAAGTTCATTCATTATAATAAGCACAAGCTCGGCGCGCAGAATGTAAACGAGATAAAATTAACTTCTCTCCGGTTAAATTGAGCAATTCTTTCCTGATAAAATTTTCCTCCCCCCCCCCCCCCTCCCTTCTTCGCTCTGACTGACGCACGTCACGAAGTCAAAAATAAACGCGGGGAAGAAAGGCTTCAACCCGTTTTCAAAAACCCACGAAACGCTACACATTAACACTGAATAATAGTGCGGTGGTGGAATTATCATCGCGAAAAATGAGAACGCGACGCGCGATGTAAATTTCCATGCGAAATTTAAACGCCATCGTGTTCCTGGTGATGTAAAAATTACTGTTACGAAATTTATCGCGTGCATTAACAATTACCTACCTTTCTGAAATTATTCAGCGAGCAAGATAAAACGAAAAATTAACTTTTCCATGGATTCTTTCCTGATATTTTATCAATATTTTAATGCCCACTTTCCGAAAAGGGTTACAAGGTAATTTTTTGGTGGATCGCGGAGATTGTTTTTAATGTAGTCACGTTATTTATTTTAATATAGTTACCGTTACCTTAGTCTATTAACTCATTAATGTTGAATTTAAAAATGCTCGATTTATTCTACAATCTACGGATCAAAGTAAGCAAATAATATGACTTATGGTAATACTTTGTTGCTTTGCTTTTGGATTACAAGCGTTTCGCTTATTTACAACTTACAAAATAACCTTATTATACCTCTATATGTATGTATCTATCATACTCTATTTCCATATCATAACATTTCCTGGACAAATTAACCTCAACAGACCATTTGATACTTTCGTGTCCTAAATTCAATGTCTAACGTAACAAATACAACATTGAAATCACAATTAATGTTAACATCGAAATCAACTAGCTTCATGATCTCCTTGAGTTCAACGAAGGAACCAAAATTGCCAACCAACTAGTATAATTTAATGGTACTTAATTGTTGTTGTAACCTAAAAATCCCAATTAAAAATCTATATAAAATATCGTATATTAAACAAAAATACAGCTTATAACCTACATATAATAGTACAAACACACAAAAATTGTTAAACTATGACTGGGATATTTTCTATTCCGCGCTCACTCTGCCCAAGTAAAAGAAAATTAAAGGTAAAGAGTGGAACTTTTGCATGCACCTAATAATAGTGTTTCGTGTTTCTCAATTTTCTGCAATCATGGGGCTAAATTCCCCCTAATGCAAGCTGAGCCGGAGTTGATTATCGAAGGGGGAACTTTTTGTACTTCCCTAGCGGAGAAAAGTAATTTTTCGACGACAGCTTTGCTCCGAAAAGGGAAAAAGAGCGAGTAGCTATAGAAGATGAAAATAGTCAATGGAGTAAGTCGGCGAGGATTCGAGGAAATTTTCTGTAACGGTTGCTGCACTTACGCATTCACTATGCTACGGAATGTACACTACCAGCCAAAACTTTCGAATTGCTATACATTCTAGGAAATGTTAGAATTTGGACGTTGCGAATATATGAGAATGAACTCAGCACTTTCAACAATATTTTTCACTTTGTGAAATTGAATTATTACACGTTTTAACATACGAACGATTATTATACGAATGAGTATATCAATTTTGGTCGTTTCGTCCGGTTTTACACGGGTGACAATAAAAAAAGAAGAATGGAAAATCGATACGGAATCGAAATATTAAACTAAAATGGATTAATAAAAATAAGAAGCAGCGAAGTTATAATTAGACTGCAGATCTTGTTGACTTCTAAAATATTAACATCAGATTTACGAACACTGATTGTACAATATTAAATGGAAATAATATATTAAACAGGATGTTGAATTAGAATAACTGTTTATATATCGCTACACCAAATGAGGTCGTTATAAATTGCTTGAAAGTAATGCGGTAAAAGCTCGATTATCAGAACAAGATTGCTAAATTGTTCAAAAGTTTTTATATCTGTATATAACACTTGTATTATATATTTACGTAATACGCATATTTCAGAGCAAATGAATTTGATTCGGATAATCAATTTTCTACTGTACTTATAATTCCTCTAACTTTAAGCGTAAAACTCGAAGTCCGTCAAATTTAGTGTTGATTTTGAATGAAAGAAATGACTAGATAAACGAGTGTGCAAGTGTAAGCTAGAAAGTGTTTCGAAACCTTTTGGCGTGCATGTTTATATTTTCGAGGGAACTGTGACCACAGAGAGAAATTTTCGCAACGAAACACTGCGGTACCTTGGTTATTTCCCGCCTAATTACCTCGTTTCGCGGATAAAACGTCGCACGAAAAAGGGGGTGAGACAGGGAATTTTCGACACCCCGCAGCTAATTCCTCGGTGGCGCGCGCGTAAACTTGAAGAAACACGCGATACGTAGGGGAACAATCGTAATGGAAAAAGTTTCGCTGGCCCCCGTGCATTCTACGTTCTTCTTTAATACAACGTTCGGGCAAAAATGTAATAAGCGATGGCAACAGAGGTAGCGAGGGAACAAAAAAAAAAAAAGAACGACGCCAACGATGGAGGAATTTCTAGAATGAAATTGTGTGGATGGCGTCCGTGCGTGCCAGAAACACGGGCAAATTTGGATTTAGAAAAATGTTTCATTTCGCAACGAAGGAAAGATTGAAACGACCACAGTTCCAGCGAAATGAAACGCTACAATTGTACGGTAAAAATTACGTAACATTGCCAACAGTGGAGTGTTGTTGTTACGATGTAGTTAAATTAGTTTGCGTATGAACGAGCAAGTGATTATGAAAGAAAACAATGGCAACGATTGTGGATCGTAACTTGTTTAGCAACTAAACGTAAGGAAAAGCAATGTAGTTTAAGAAAAGAAACCACTGACAGAAAATCTTCGTAACTGAAGGAAGAAAATATTTAATTCGATTCTTCGTTTCAAACTTTCCTCCGACCAAATAAGAATATTCACATTTTCCATCGATTTGAAGAATTAGTGATTCGTCGTATCAACACCGAAAAATCATTTGAATTGGGAAAATTAGAAAATATCCCACCTATTAAAAAACATATACTAAATTATCCCCATGAAAGAAGGAAAAATATTCATATCCCACTATCCGCCACCATTGTATCCCACCATAATTTTACAAAATTTGCGACTTGTTTTGCCATCTAAAAGTTAGTGATTCGCTGTGCCACGTAAACCTTGAGAATTATCTAAACTAGTAAATTATAAACTTTCCTGCCTACCAAAAAGCATCCCCAAAGTATTCCAATGAAAAGAAAGAAAGATATTCACTTCGTCTTCTCTACCACCGCGTGTTTTACAATTGTACAAAATTAATAAACCTGCTAAATCCCTCGGATATTCGATCGTCTCCAAAATTACGTCGCACGTGCGCAACGCCGCAGTTAAATCAGATTTCCGAAACTTTTGCATCCTTTCGCGCGACCCTAACGATCCCAGGTTGAGGGGAAGAGGGTAGGAATAGTTGGAAACTGCGGAGGAGGATGAATTTGCCGAGTACGATTATATTATTACCGCGTGCACGTGTACATTACGCGGTATATCTTGAACGCGTCACTTGCTGCAGGAAGCGGATACGCGCTAGAGGAAATTGTAAAATTACGGTTGTGCAACGGCGCGCGAGATCGGTTGTGTGGCACGTTAGAACTCGGTGCTTCCGGTAGGAGTTTCGGTTCGCCGCGGATATACCCGGTTATCAACGCAACCCGATAACGTTACCGATAATTTCCTGGACAATTATCGAGGCGCATGCCTCCCAGCCGGTCGTTATTTAAATGGAATGGAAAAAGGAAACACACGCGCGGCTCGATACCGGCTTGACGTTAATTGCAGAGGCACAAAGTTGGAAAAGCTCGTCTCGCAACTCGGCGACAAGTCCGCTGATGAAATTAACTCGTTGCCCTACGAATTTTTCAGTGGCTGCCACTTGTTGGCAAAAAATATACTACTCGCTTTAACACTGTGCAGAGATACGAGATGTTAAAATATTCCACGGTGTTTGCGTATGGTAATTATAGAAATGCGTCGTGTACAGTAATTGTTAAATAATACTTAGTAGTTTGGAAAGTTGGATGGTATAAATTATTAAAGCTAGAACTAACGAAGCAGTCAAAATGGCTGGTTGCAAATTTACTAGAAAAATTATATAATTTTGCAGCAGTGAATCTTTTAGGATATTCTAGTAATTATAAAAATTAAAAAAAAAAGTGGAAGGCGGGAAATTAAATTTTATTATTGATGTTAGAAGTGTTTATTCTGGCTTGTCTATTATCTGCGTCACGAGTGTGAATCGTGGTTCTAAAGCAAGGGGTTAATTCCGAAGCGAAATCGTAGGATTTCGAAGAACGCTGAAGAAGAATCGCAATTCGAAAGCGTGGAAATCGAAAATCCTCAGGATTCAAACGCTTGAAAATTAAAGCGACTGGAAATTCAAACGCTTAGAATTTCGAAGGCATTGAAACGTAAAACCTTCCAAATTCTAACGCTTGGAAATTCAAACAATTTGAAATTCAAACACCTGAAAGTTAAATCTATTAGAACGTAATATGTTTCGAAATTGAAAAGCTTCGCAATTCGAACGCTTAAAAATTAACATGCTTAGAAAGTCGAAAGCGATAAAATTCAAGAGCTTTGAAATTCAAAGGTATTGAAATCCAAAAGCTCGGAGATTCAAACGCTTAGAAACTCGAAAACTTAGAAATTCTCCAGCTTAAAAATCCACAAGCTTTGTTTTGACATAAAGATCCAAAGCATTGAAAATTCCAAGATTTGAAGATCCACGTATTCGATTCCAGGAATGCAAATATCACGCGCAAGTAGAATTAGTCGTGCACCGGTCAGACATCGAAGCGATCTCGTATATACGCCTGAAGCAAGAGCAAAAAAAAAATAATAATAATCCACGATAATTGGAATAAGCGAGTCCGGTTAAATGGAATGAAATAAAAATCTGCATCTGTGTGCGTCTGTATATATAAATGTAATAAAGGAACGTTTAACGTAAAAACTGGCCGCGGAAAATCGAAATCCAATGGAAGCGTTGCAGCCCGTTATTTATAACGACGATCGAAACGACAGTTTCCATGCTCTCGTGGGTTTCGTTCTAGTAAATGCAAAAGAGAAAAAGAGAATTACGACCGGGAGAAGATTAATATTCAACGAACCCGCCTCGAAACCCGTGTTTCGCCGATAGAATTCCAGCAATTCGTGAAACGAACCGTCCATCGATCGACCATCGCAAAGTTCTACCCCCTGGAGAGGTTCGTTTTGCGAGCAAACGTTCGATTAATTAAAATCAGGAAACTGGTAAGATTCCACGAACGAAACTGCGAGCAACGACTAACTCGAAATCCCTCGCGTTTCTCTTTCTTTCCACGAACAGTATTCAAGCGTACAATTATAAAATTATCAACCACGCGATTTAGGCATTAACCCATTCGCGTATAATAATATAATAGTGAGAGAAAGGAACACAAATTATTTTTCTCACACTCTACGATTTTATGTGACGTAACAGTAATGTGTCCGCGTCCGAAGTGGTTATTGAATTATTTCCACATTGCAGTGTTTTCGTATCGCACAAATTTATTCAACGCACTTTTTCCATAACGAGTACGAAATAAATGTGCCGTGCGAATGGGTTGAAAGAACGTTTAGAGCAATTGTCTTACCATAAAACTAGAACACTATTAAACCCCGAAAAAATTCCCGATCCCCAATTTTATATATATATCATATAATTTTAATAATTTACACCATCCAATTATCCATATTATTAAATATTATTCAATAATTTACCAGCCTCATAATTTCTCATCGCCATCGACGTATTTCCAAGCAACGGAAGATAAAGAAGAAAATAGGAATCGCCTAGTCCGAGGCAATTTTTGTGAAGACTCTTTTTCTACAGAGAGTAGAGGGGGGGGGGGGCAGATAACGAAGATCCAAGATTTTCAAAAGGCTGGAGCGGAAGCGCGTCTGCTTCTTTGGCGGGCGAAAAATTTCTACGAGTCGCGCGTTAAGATTGCAAAGAGAAGCTGTGCTCGCGTCATCGTCAAAGCGAAGTTGTGCAAAGACAGACTGCGAGCGGAATTTAGATTAAACTTCCGTTTGCCGATTGCACGTGTACACAGACGGCTTAAAGGGGCCCGGTAATTGAGAGGAAACACGTTGAAAAATTCTGAAGTCCGCGCGCGTGAAATGCTCGCGATCGCTACGCAGTCTAGCTTCGAGCTAACGATCGCGTTGCGACCGGAAATGGACGAGTGGATGTCGAAGAGGAGGAAGAACAAGCCCAAATTCATTTATTTACATGTACAGAGTAAACCACTTAATGCGATTACATTAATTACGGTGGAAAAAATGATTGAGTCACTTTAATGATATTGAAGAGTTGTCAATTATTCCGTACTATATATATAGATATAATATTTATATATTATACTTATATATGTATAGATATAGATACATATAATACTATCTAATGCTGTTCTATACTATAATAGTATCTAATATAATATGCAACCCCATTATTTGTAATTTTAACAACATTACAGAACTTTAAAGTTAGACACGTCTTCAGTAGTATTCGAGTGATGCAACATAATTTTCCAGTAGCGTATTTTTATTATTAGTAGATCGATCAAAATTGAAATGCGCAAAAAATGGACACAGTGCACTTAGTATGTAAAAGTACATCAAATATTCAGAGCAAGATACTAGTTACAATATTTAAAGGGTAAAACTTATTTCAATTTTGATTTCTCATCTTTAACCCCTTGTTCTATGATTATTTCAATACTTACGTATGCTACTATTAGATAATCACTGATTTTATATCGTGTTACATACAAATTCTTTAAATATCGTAGACAATATTTGTTTAATAATTCCCAATATTATAACACAAAGCTAATATTAGAGATTAAATTAAATTTCACCCTCGATAGTATCCATTATTGTTGAATCTACACCCATAATTCATAGAACGAGTGTAACTCATTATTATAAGGCAAGGGGGTTAACTTTATACATATATATGAATTTGCCTAAAATTCGCAGTCTAATAATTTGATTTACACTTGACATTTTCCATGCTTCATTTTTAATAAAAAAAAAAGAAAAAACTGTAATCGCTTTACCATTAACGAAAATAATTGATGGTAAGCTAGGTGGGTCTAGCTATGGTATTATGTAAAATACATAAAATATGGCCACCGCGAAACTTTTACAATGTTTGACCCGGTTGAGAGAGAGAGTCGATTAAAGGGTGATACTTAAGGAACACAGGATGTCGAGGTCGAAGGAAAAAGTAGAGAGGAGGCTGGGGAGTTTTTTAAAAGCTTGAAGATTTCTTGGTTCGGCTGGTAAAGTGGTCTTCGTCGTTTTACGCGGAAAGGATTATTTTGAAAGATTAAAGAGTTTGAAAAAGGGAAGCAGGAAACAGGATGTGGAGGAATAAGAAATAGAAGGGTGGAGGGGAGAGGGAAAATTGCGAACGATCGAGTGGATGAATTTAAAGTTCTGAAGAACTTCTCGACTATTCTCGGCTAGTAGCCGCGTTTCCTATCGAGAAATCGCTGATGGATTCCCTTCGAAAGTCAAAGGATTATTCATAAAGATCGAGAGGCCGATCGAGGAAAAGCGGGAAGTTGGAAAAAAGAAAGGGAGGAACAATCGACCTTTAATATCGAAATTGAACGGTTAAACTGATCGATAATTCGTTAATAAATTTCCATAACGAATAGTTAATAAGTCCGATGGTACGTCGAACGATTTGCATTTATAATTCGGCGATTCGCCGAGTTATCATTCGAGTAATCGGTGAAAATTGCGAGAAACGAGGGGCTGCGATTCCCGCGCGCTTCGTTCATTGATTCTGGAATCGGCGAACAAACATCGTTAAATATTTCGCTGGCAAATATTAATAACCGCGAAATTCCATAAACACGATGCGCCCGGGGAAAATTAGAACAATTTCGCGTCGCTCGTCTCCGAGCTAAAATTAACTTTCGCCAAGGAGGCCACTTTTTTTCTTTACTGAAAAGTTTCTGAATTTAAAAGGGACGACGGTTTTTAGAGGAGACATCGGCAGCCTTGCAAAGTGAAACTTTGCAAACGTCGTTGCGAATGTTTGAAAAAAATAAAAGGAAAAGCAGTCGACGTGGAAGAAAAAAATGCAAGGAGACGTTTGCGAAATTAGTTGCGTTGAAAAAGATGAAAAACAGGGATAATAAATTTATTTACGACAAGATAAAATAAGTACAAAAAATATTTATTTGGTTATTTAAATGCTATTTAACTAACGGCAAATGGATCGATGATTTGCTATAGTTTAATAGTAGTATTATGCGACTAAATACAGAACCTAAAATATGCATTATGCATAGGAATAAGAAATCCCACGTTCTATTTAAAATAATGTAACGTGTAAAGAAACTAGCTGAACAAAAGTAAGCTTAAGTTGTTCGAAGAATTTCTAATTGGATTTAAATCCATCACATATTGCTCGATATTTTCGATCCCTTTTGGGATAAACAATTTAGGTGCAACGTTGACTTAGGTACATTATTCCGTTGGAAAATAAATTTCCCTAAGCGCAATTTCTTCTACCAATTGCGGTAAATTGCTGTTCAGAATGTTAGCACAGTTAACACTAGGTTTACGGAACTCGTCACGTTGACGCATTTCAGATTTCATATCTAAAATTATAGAGACCATAAATATTATTTTTCAGTACTTTATGTTAACTTTAATTAATACAATGGTATGAATATGTATTCTAATTGATCCCCTTCATCCTCAAGCTTCTAATTTGGACTATTTATATGCAGTATACGTATTTTTCCGGAAGCCTGTCAAATTATGCACGTAACATCCGTAAACCTAGTGTTAATACAGGTGATTCATTCGCCATTTTTCATTTTCCAACAGCTATCGTAGCCACTGCAATTATTGCAATGCTACAATTTTCCTCCAGCTCTGAGCATCAACTTAAACCGAGCAAATAAATTCACACATAAAACTTTCATTTGCGTTTCTCCATAAAAAAAAAAAAAAAAAAAAAAACTAAATCTCCCTTCTAATCGAATAAGCGATCCAAAAGTTTCGAGCAATATTGCGAGGCAAAAAGTATAATCAGGCAAAAAACGTAGAAAGTGGAGGGCTGTGAAAATTGGTGGCGGTTGTAATTGGCTCGCGGCACACGGCTGCGTGTAGCAAACGTAATCCTTTTAGTCACGTAAATGCAACCTGACACCTCGACGAAGTTCGAATTTCCATCGCTAATTCCTTCGTTGCTTTAAAACGTTCATGAATATCTAATTAGGCGCGGCGTTGTTTCGATTTAATCTGCGCCACGACGCGACGTCGGCGTTAAAAACGTCTGAAAACGTTTCCCTGTGACAACGTTCGCGTCTCTTCCTTGCACTCTGATGTCCGCAATCCGGATGATTGAACTGGAATATCTCCTTCCCCTTTTTTATATACCACCGAATATGCTTCAGGAATAATAAAACTTAAGATTCTACCTATACATTTGCCCCGAGTGATTCTAGTTCGAGTAACAAGATTTCTGAAGCTTCGGCGAATAAAACTTGCAGGCGAAATCCTTTCATATGAAAGGTGGGGGCAAGCGAAACATAAAGCTACGGAAAGGGAAAGCTTTGTCGGGGGAGGGACGTTGATTCTTCGGAAATTGCTTTTACCCGGCGAACGATCGCCGCTAAGTTGGACAAACTTTTTGGCGTTGGATGAAAGAGCCGAAGAACGAGAAAAACGGCAAAAAACATGCAAGACTCTGTCGCGTTACTAGAGAAGAGGACATCAAAGGCACCCGGGAGCTCGTTTAAATTTCAATTGCGCTATGTTCGAGCAATAATAATAACTATGACGAGGAACATTAACGTCAACACAGTCGATGTGAACCACGACGAAGAAATCACTTCAATGTATTATTTATTTAACTTAATCCGCACCTTTCGGTTTCGAATGGCTTCCGGTTCACATTCGAACATAAAATATTCAGTAGAATAAAATTAACGTAAAATGCAATGAAAGAAACTAAAATAAAATAAAACACTAATCATCTTGTGAAAAGAAAATGTATACATATTCATTTGCTACTTATTGATAAATATTTAAGGTCCAAGTGAACATAAATAAACTTATACCTATCCATTTGTAACTTATTAGTAAATCTTTAAGATGCAAAGTGAATATAAACAAAGTAGTAGTGTATTATATATTAATAGTAATAGAAATTCTGTTGTATGCCAACGTAATCATTAGCACTATATTATTTTTAGTTAAGACAACGCGGCCTTCTCATCCTTCTTCAAACACGATAAACCAAACTCCAGCAGCAAACATTCCAAAATCCTTCGATAGCTGATGATTTCATCCTAGTTAGTCATCTCCGAACTTCGATCCTGCTACCTCATCCCTTCCTGACCATCGAACCCAAGATAACCCCCACCTCTCTATTTTCCGAGTCTCCAAAAACACAGTTTTCCCTTGACACGACAGAACAGTCCGAACCGTCTTAGGACGCGCAATTACGCTTGTGAAACGCGAATACACTCTGCTATACAGTGAACTTCGTCTTTATTTCGCTCGACGTTGTACTTATTACATATAATAAACCAAAAACCTCAGCGGAATACAACAATTCCACTATGATTAAAAAGAAAGTCCTTCGTAGCGAAAGGGTTAATTACTAGTACGTTAAAATATAGAAAAATACGATAAATATAGCAGATTTGTTCTGCTATGTTTCGTTACTAAATGACAGTTTGGCAAACGAAAACTTGTTTACCTGAAAATTGTAATGTTGGCACTTGCAGCCATTTTTGCTTCCACTCTTCTAATATTAACAATGAAGCGTAAAATTGACGTCACTGTAAAATGACGTCATCCACAGCGAATGTATTAATGTCTTTTCGTATAATCGCATAGTACGCGCGTCGAAAAAAATGTTTGTCTTCTTGTTCAAACGATCGAGGATTTGCCCGCGCTATAAATTTGCAGAATTTATAGGGAAATTTAAAGCGAAGCATTGGAGGGTCGGAGAAATAGCAAGTTCAGCAACGACGTCGATATTTGCCAGCGAAGATATTCGTATGCAAAATGGGAAGAAAGCAGCGGACAGAAGAAAGGGTTAGGAAGAAATGAAGGAGGTCTTCGAGTGGACGTTGCAGGGGGAAATTTACAAGAGGACCGATACTAAATTCGCAAGAATCTCGCATTCAAAAGATTTGCTAAGCGGAAGGCAAATAAAGCGCAATGGAATCCGATTATTATAATCACTGGATGGACTGAAGATTTTTATGCAATTATAGAGAATTAAAATATATCAAACGTTGCGAAATACACAACGTATGCAAGAAGACATAAAAAAATATTCAAATCACACGTTACAATATTTAGAGGACAAAATGGATTGCCGTTTAAGTTCCATTTCTGTAACGCTTACAGAATCTAGGATACAGAAAAATTTATGCTATGATTAGAAAACTACTAATTATTTACTACTGTTTGCTAATTATTTATGTCAGAAAGGATATTAAACAATATTGTTTTTCGAAGCTGTTACTAAAGATCTAATCCAACAAGCGTTTTATCAAAAACTAACAAGTGTCCGATGATTTATGAGTGACAGTGGACTTAAAGAGATACGAATTTGGATAAACAACACAGCTCAACTCTTATCGTCAATTCTTATCGTTTTTCCCCCAACTGTATATTAGCGTCGACCCGTGTGCAAGGACGACACACGTGTCAGGGTCATCGTACCCCCAGGCTTCGATCTACTTTTCAAGGGTCTTAAGGTGTCCATGTCGAAAACCTATGTGTGTCATCGGGCGAAGGATCGGTGGTAACCGATAGCTAGGATCGCGGCGAATTCTAAGAGTGGCGGATGTTATGGTTAGAGAGTTCGGTACCCTTCTTTGTCGATCACCGAAATGCACGTGCCTCGTGGCCGATGACCCGAAGTCATGGTGCTGCGTGGCGCGTGCAGAGCGATAAGGGTGTTCCAGAAGGATTTGGCCACGGAATTATTGTCTTCATAAGCTTCTAGGCAGCACTAGGCCCCAAGCTTTCCTGTACCGAGGCGTTAGCCTATACCAGCGATGGAAGGGTGCGTATCACCACTTTCAAGGGTCACGTCCGTAGATGTTATGGACGGCGGGCTTGGAAAAACCCCTCCTTCACCGCATCTGGCCACGGAGTGGGGAATATGATGCATCTTCTGGTAAGAGGAGTGTGAACAGCACGGTACTTACCCCAGAATCGTAAAAGAGTGGACACCGCCGCCAAAAATGTCTAACATGTAATTATCGCAATTAATCCCAATAACAAAAGTTTCGTTGCAATAAGCGAACTCCGTTATACGTGGAAAAGTGTCTGTCACGAAAATTCCGAATTTTCGAAATAGAAAGGACAGGAGGTGGATCGCGGAAGCTGGGAGTTCTCGACTAGACAATACAAACGCTTCCCTCTCGTTTATTTTCGACCCAGTTGGTCGGCCAGCCAGTGTCCAGTGTGGCGAAGAGTCGGACGTATCGATTGCACCTGGCGTAGGGGAAGGAAAGAAAGGATTTGGACGAGTGGAAGAGGCTCGCTGCTAGCTTCTGTACGCGGAGCAAGAGATTCATGGAAACGGAAGTGAAGCGCGTGGATTGGGCTAGCGGGCAGCGGGTCAGGGGAGCTGAAGAATAAAATTCAATCCGGTAAAACCAGCGGAGAGAGGTAAACAATGGCGATTCGTAATTAAAACGGACGAAGAAATACCGAGTGGCGGGCGATGATGAAAGCGGCAAGGCAAATAGAGGCGGGCCAGTGTTTCGAGGCATAATTAAGCAACCGGCCCGTGAAAGCGCGCGAAGAAAGGGAATGTAAAATTATTTAATAACACCGGACTAGTTTGCGGCGGAAAAAAAAGAAGAGGATTCGAAACACAGCTGAAGGGGCTGACATCAAACTGACAATGGTTTCTTGTCGGTGGCGCATTTAGATGTAGGATAAGTAACGCGTAACCTAGAATGACGATTTTTGGAAGAAAGCTTCGTTTTAGGTTATTCGCTGCACAGTGCAAAATCACACGATTCTAATATACGGTAAATGACCCAATTATTGCCACCTGAATGATCAACTATGTGACTTCGTTGCACTATTTTTATTATTTCATTTGTTTATTTCCCATGATAAGAGTTTGAATATGCATAAAGATTCGCAGTCTAATCGTCGCAAATTAAACAAACATTCATCGTTCCTTCCAAGCTATATTATTTCAACTGATACGAGCATTAGTTGTTAGCTGCAAACCAGCAAAAGCTTAAATCCACTGCGTTTCGCGTCAAAAGAAACGCCTACAAAGATAAAAGTATCTAAGAACGCGCGATTCGATCCGTTTTCGCGTAAGGTATGCGAGCAGCTGCTACTCAAATTGTTCTCACCGATAGATCCGAAGATCTCCACGCTGCGAAACGGAAGTTCACCGAGGAGACAAAGTTGCATGGAATTGGGCGAGCAGCTGTGCGCTACGAGGAACAATTCCGTGACTGATATCCGTAATACGGTTCGACGAATGCCACCGCACGATTTTTGCAAACATTCGCGCGCGCTCGCGCTCGCGCGCGCCTCTTACAAAGGGAACGGTCGCTGAAATCATATACCGGGATCCGTAAACGTGTTTGTGACGCAACTCCTTTGTAGGAAGAGAGAGTCGTTTGGACGCAAAGTCGAAAATAAGCAGAAGCAGCCGTTCCGGTGAAGCGCAACGAGCTACATGATTTTCCAAAGGCAACGAAGACTCGCGGAGAGAATCGATAAGGGAAATATTAGGGGGAGGGGGGGGGAGAAATGGAGGAGCCACAAAAGACGCAGAAGGTCTCCATTACCGAGGCAAGCTCAAAGGGAACTTTCGAGCCTCGCAAGTTTCGATCTTAGCCCAGATCAATTCGTCTTTATTCCTCCCTCTTCGGTATCTTTATCCAAAAATGCGTTCGATCAAAAACCACCGCCGCCACGTCGAAGATGCTCGAAGAACGAAACAAGGAACGTTCTGTTTGCAAATTGGATACGCCGGTGATCGTGGAGAAAGATCGTTTAATATCGCGGGGCGAGCGTTAAAGATGCTTTATCGAAGCGGAATCGCCGGGGGAAATTGCAAAATTCTCAAGACAAACGCCGTATTTTATGTTCCTTCGGGTACGGAACACGTCCGCGATACACTGTTGCATCTATTTTTAACGTGTCAGTGAATTCGCCCGTGCAGTCTCAAAGGAGAAGAAGGATATTTATCCTGCAAACGGCCCGTGCAAAATTAAGTCTCGAAGCTGGCAAGTATTTGTCAAGCCAGACCAGGATGATGCTTCTGCTTTATGACGATTCTCTTGTTCCCGCGTGGTTTTCAACATTTCTACGTGCTCTTTCCACCGGCGAAATTAAAGGAGTATTACATCTCGCGTCCCAGAAAGGAATTTGCGTGTACGTGAATGCAAATAGAGTGGCTCGCGAAATTGGTGGAATGGAAACGTTGCTACGAGATTATTTTATAGATGGATTTTGGTGTTAATTAAGTTTGGAACAGGGTTATATACAGAGTTGCGCAAAATGTAATTGGAAAAGTGACTGACGATTGTGACTTGAATAATTTATGGAATAGTTACGAAATATTAGCTGCAGGTAGAATTCTTTGCGAATATTAGCTATGTATCAGTGCAATTACCGAGTAAGATTCAAACCGAAATGAAATAAGAAATTAAATACAGAGTTGGACAAAATGTAATTGGAAAAGTGACTAACGATTGTGACTTAAATGATTTATGGAATAGTTACAAAATATTGATTATAGTTAGAATTCTTTGTGACTATTAGTTATGTATCAATGTATGTAATTACTGAGTAACGAAACTGTATTAATCGCGTATTTATTAATAATAATAACAACTATAGGAGAGTGTTTCAGACATCAATTTGTAAGTTACGTATATTATATCGTTTTGTCCCGTGTATTACTAAATAAATAAGCAACGAAAACTTAGTAAAAACCTGATTAAACGAATCATTAGTCATTAATGTAATAAAGGCTAAATATTAGTAACTAGTGGACTACGAATTTTTATGCATTTATGGGAAATTTCAATGTGCAAAGATATACAAAATGCAGCCAACATGCAAATGATTCAAACTATAGAAAGTAAAGTACATTTTATATTTTGATAATGAATCAATCTTTTAATTGTATCTTGCTTTTTTATCATTGCCAATAAAAATATGAATTTGCATAAAAATCCATAGAATGCAGCAGCTACATTTTGATCTGTCTTACGTCACAATATTGTCTTCCATTTTCGATAACAAGAAACTGGTTATCTTTTTTAATAAGAAATATAACGAATGGAGATATTCGATCAATTTCGCGAATACTGTGATCCTGATGAATTTCCTAAGATAAAGTAAGGGGAAATACAGAACAACAATTTGTCTGCAAATCGTAAAGTCAGAAGGGGTAAATAGAAGATGGCGAATCGTCGATTTTATACAGCGCGGAGAAGAAAATCCTTTGGCATTGAAGATCGCGGAGAGAAGCAACGAAGGGTTTTGGAAAGGGCAGCAATTGCTTTCTCCATGGTTAAGTCGAGCAAGGGGGCCAAAGTAATCTGGAAATCGGGCTGTTCGAGCACATATCATGCCGTGTGCTCATCCGGCTCTTTCCTTCTCTCAATATCTCCGCGCCGCCGTCGGAAAAGCCTTTCAGCCGTTTGAAATACGACCGACGTCCCGCGTCGTTAAAATACCATCAATACCTTAGAACAGACTCGTCTTTCCAGACTTATTCTTTCTCGAATCGAAGGAGAAAAAAAATGTGATCTTTTCTTGGTCGAATCGTACAATTGGAATAAGGCGCGTCTTTCGTCATTAAAGGATTCAATTATTCCTTCTCAAACCCTCGGTAGAACTTATTTTACTTTAAGGATGCAAGAACGTTTCATTCGGATTCCATTTCTTTAATTTTCGAAAAGTCAAGATTAGGCCTTCTTCTACTTTTTTCACAATTCTTCACATAAAGTGCGAAAAAGGGACAAAAGTAAATTTATACACAATTATTTAGGGGGTTGCAAAGTGTTTTCTGAGAGATCATGATTTCCTTCGTACAAAACAATTCAGTATACATCCAGGATTCTCTTTACACAGTACTGTTTTTTTACACGATTCAATTTTACGCGGTTTATTCACTTTATTTCATTTTCACGCGTTGATTACTTTCACACGATTTATATAACACATTTTGGTTGTAGTTATGCGATTTGGCAGATAGAAGAAGTTGAACAAATTTAGAGAGAAAGGTGAATGAATTTTGTAAAAGGAAGATTTCTCGAAAATTCTTTGCATCCATACTGTGAGACATCTAATGCCATAAAACTTTGAATTCAACTTTTTTTCCCATATCATACATGCTTTTCAAGATGTCGACAATAATACGAAAACTTGTATCTTCTTCGAGGATCATCTCTTTACCGAAACAAGAAATGAATCCATTAATAGAATCACTTGAACTACGTTTGCGCAAAGATTCAGACTTTTTTTTTAATTTTCAAGCTGCTGAACGTTTCTCGTTAGTCTAATAGTTTTAACTACTAAATACAATAATTTTAACTAATAAGAAATCAGTTTTAACTTACTTAAATCTGATACTCATCGATGTTTTCGAACCACCGTACAGAAATGAGAAACGCCCTTTTTAATTGATTAATGAGTAGAGCATTTTGAGCTACGTAAAATCATATATGCTTCGACCTAACAATTTCAGGTTTTTACTGTTACACGCCTCGCCTAATAATCTTCCACCGAAAGGAAGTTTCACGCGTATTTTGTTCGCAGAGGTCAGGTTGCATCCACGGCGAAGACCTGCCATATTTTTTCGGAGCACCTCTGGTAGGCGGCTTGTCTCATTGGCCGAAAAACTACACAAGGGCTGAGTTCGCCCTGTCGGAGAGCGTGATTCTCTACCTGACGAACTTCGCGCGCACCGGGTAAGTCGTGAAACAGCAATCTGACGGCGAGAAGCACGGCCATTGGCGGAGTACAGGAAATTAACGATAGTGTGTGTGTGTGTGTGCGTGTGTGTGTATGTGCGTCGACAGGAATCCGAACGAGGGCACGCCGGATGTCGGACCGCTGAGACCCGAGAGAACGAAGTTCAAGAACATCGATTGGATCGCTTACGAGGCGGTGCACAAGAAGTACCTGAGCATAGGTGAGGCTGAAATTGAGTTTCGCTAAACTTTCCGCGCCTCGATCACCACTCACATTCCAAATGAAGATAGAAGAACTCTTCTTGGGTTCTTTAATTTCCGCCAGAACAAACTTCCCATTCAAGTATTATTACGTTGCACACCGTATCAAATTGGCCGGTGATCGAATCGTGATCTATCACTCTGATTAGATGCTGCGAGTCGACGGTGGGCAAATGTGGATCCTATTGAAAATTTCAATCCGATTTCTTTTATTTTTCTTGGTAAAATTTCGATACAATTCGTTTGTATTTTCTTTCTCTTAATTATATTTTCTTATATGTAGCACTTCAACTTTTGTCGAATATGTAACCATATTAATTGAATTAAATTTAGATTTGTGTATTTAATGTTATGCAACTGTCGTGTGCGAATAAGTGTACTTGAACTGCTGCTACTTCTAATGATAATGTTTAGGCGAATCATTTAACTGTTTCATCTAAGCTTGTAAACGGTTTATTATGTTAAGAAAATGTTTCAAGTGAATGTTCTTTTCTATCATGGGTAAAATATAGGGCAATAATTATCTTCTTGATATTTCACAAAATTTTATACAAATATTTCGCGCAACAAATAATTTGCAAATAAATTTAGACATAACAGTTAAATGACTCGCCCTGTACATCACTTTTATTTCGAGCTACAAAATCGACAATTTCATACGGTGCAACTTAACAATTTCCAATACCAAGAGTCTCCTAATTCGAATATTGGTCCTCGCGCATTGTAATCACTTCTAGCGATTTAAAGATAGCAACAAACATTATTACGTCACGTGAAATCGTATGAGAGAAAAAGATACCAACGTAAATGATTTTCATCATCTCTTTCTCACGCTTTATAATTGCTATTAGCCCATTAGATTCTCCGCGACGGGTTGGGCTTCTCGCGAAATCGTTTCGAGTAGGCCGTTCGCTGGGCTCGGCGAGAGATTTCGCCTCGACTCGAAATGAAACTGAGAACTATTATTTAATCCGATTAGCCTGTGAAGCGCGTATAATGAACGTAGTCTCAGGGCGTTGCCACGCATCTCGTACGTGTAACTAAGCGGATCGGCGTAGATTTATTTGCATAATTCTCCTCGTTCCCGTCGCGAAGCGGGAATGACAGTTTGTCAGGGTCGAAGTTCACTTTGCCATCAGTAATTCCATCGTTTCGCCACTTTCAAATGGAACGTCACCAGCAGCTGCGTGTCTTGGCCAACCTTTTCCTTTCACCAGCTTTCGAATCTTGACCATTTCCTCACCCTTCCACTCTGTTTTATAGCGCGACAGATGAAAGGGGACTGAGTGAAACGTAATTTCAAACGTCCTCCGTTTTGCTCGTTAAGCTACCCCCAATTTATACAATAAAAAAGGAGGGAAAATTTTTAGATTACAGGTGACCTCGTCGATTTGAATAGAAGCTAAATTATTTATTTGGTTATTTATTTGCCGGGCTGATAACCAGTTTTATGCATAAAAATGTTAGCTTACAATATTTGTTATTAAGACGTTGAAGGTAAATATAGTGAAGTATCCAATAATCTTCTTATGATTTTAATTATAAATGAAGGTTCTAGTTTACAATTAATGTCATCTGTGATTTTTCCTATAAACTCCAACAAATTATATTTTATCTAGGAGCTGACATAGCAGTAATTTAACTTGTTAATAATTCGAATCATAAAAAGTGTCGACCACTGAGTAATTTGCAATTACATTAGTTTATTCAGTCTTTAAGTCTAAAAGCAACATAGAACCTTATGAGAACGTTCTAGATCGTACTGTTAGCTACCGTACCTTAAAAAAAATAAGTAAAAGAAACAAAGGTCCCATTAACCCTTTCTCTACGAAGGTCGTATATATCTGCTCCCATAAATGGCCATGATTTGTTAAAAACATACGTATAACTTTTCTACAACTTTCAGTGCCATTTCTATTACCATTCGCATATATTATTCCATACGTGTTCGAAGTACTCAGATATTTATACTCGTACCGTTTGTCCTCATCTATGTATTCGAATATTTTCCAATGTTTAAGTGCCGTATCGATAGGATTAATAAAGAAATTATATTTTTTTGATTTTATATTTAACTGGCTCGAAATTGCCGCTCAGCAACTTGTTAAATTCCCCAGTTCATCGTTCCAAATAAAAATTCACCCGTAAAACAAACACCTAGATGATAAACGTCGCCAAAAAGAAAAGCTTCGAAGCGACGAGAAATACAAGAAGAAGCCACGCGCCGAAAGATTTCCCTTCGGAATCGCCTGGAACAGGAACGTTCCACCTGTATTTCACGAAGATCAACAGAAGGCGTTTCGCGTGCCGCGTTAGTCTACTAGTCCGCGATCTCTCTCGAACCGAACGCGTGCCACTGCAAAGGTGAAAGCAAAAAGGGCATAGGAGCCAGAAGACGAAGGGAACAGGGAAACGCGTGACGTTGGCGGAACAAAGTTGGCGCTCACGAGTCAGAGCGAAGCGCAGTGCGGCTCAAACTATGCCGAGGCGCGGCCGCGAGTAGAAAAGTCGACGCAAAGCCAGGCCGTCTGACTGAAGCGTTGCAGAGTCGACAGGCAAGTGTCGCGACTTTGAGGCACACTGACTAACGAAGCTGCCTTCTCTATGAGATTACCACGCGACAATAATTAATTACCCTGCTGTTAATATGAAAAGGGCCGCCGCTCGAAAGCCGGCCTTTCGAGGTTATCGCGCGAGTAGTAGGGTCGCAGTTGCTCGCTCGTTCCCTCTTAAAAAAAAGCCCCGTCGCTTTCTTTTCTTCGTCCGTATCCTCTAACACCCCACCACCTAGCACACACGCTGACCCGGCTGAGACTTCATCCGTGTTTCCAGAGCTCAAGTCGAAGCTGAAGAACCACTACAGGGCGCACAGACTCTCGTTCTGGCTGAACCTAGTGCCCGACCTCCATAAACCTGGCTCCGATGATGTTCCCAGGTCGCATCATCTTCTCGACACTGAACAGGTAACGTTCCGGTCTTCTATTGGTTTTCTTCCTTTCTTTCGTTTGATTAGATACCGGCTTTTGTTTAACCTCTTGTTTCAACCTCCTACGATTATTTGATTACCCACTCGCGTTAACGTTAATTGGTTACTATCTTTATATCGTATCGCAAACAAATTGTTTCGAGTGTTGTAGGTCATTTTTATTCAATAACCTGCAATGTTATTATACGAAGCTGAAATCAGAGTTCAAATTAAATTTCATCCTTAATAGTAAGCATTTTTGTTCAATCTGTGGAATAATTTATAGAACGAGGGTGACTCGTTATTGTAGGCCAAAGGGTTAATTTCAAATAGATGTACAAAATGTGTAAAGTAAAGCACAGGTTATTTTAGGGTGAATGTGAAACAATCCTGTATTTGGTATCCACTTCTTCAAACTCTTGATTTACAGTAACGAGTTAGAGTCATTGTACGAATTACAACGTAGATTCACCGAAAATAGTATTGAGGGTAAAACTTCATCTGAACTTTAATCTTAGCTTGTTTTGTAAGATTAAAGGTTACTGAATTATAATGTGCCTACAATATTCAGTTGATTTACAGTGACAAGATATGATCGCAGTAAATAGTTAAAGCCGGCATAAGAAGTTAATATAATAATTGTACGTGAAGAGAATAACTTTCTCCAATAATCAGATACATTGAAATTAAAGTAAAATTTCGTTTACATTACACAAATTTTAATCGAACATCCGAATTAAAAATCGCTTCTTCAACTTGATTGAAATCGAGTTCGCACGGACAATTTTGATCGATCTTAAATCGATCCGACTAAACGTTGCTCAGCTTATATGATTAACAATTGATTTTTCGGCAAAACGACTCTCCATACAAATTTGTCTATTCCAGGTGCCACCAAGGTTCATCCAAAGGATACCAACGACGACCAGGACGACCACAGCGGAAGTAACTCTCGCGGAAAGGACTCAGAACGTCTCGACGGCGATCCCAAGCGAGCTAGCCTTCGAAGATTCAACGGCGCAACCGGAAGACGGCTTCGCGGCTTACTCGACAGCCCTAAGCGTGACGATAGCCATCGGTTGCAGCCTATTGATCCTGAACGTCCTAATATTCGCCGGCGTATACTACCAACGTGACAAAAGCAACCAGCATAGCTGCTCAAAAAAACGCCAAGAGAACGGCCAGATGCCTAACAACATCTGCGGAGATTTGGATACGAAAACAGCCGAGAGACATCACATTCAACACATTCCGCCGCCCGAATTCGCGGATCTACAGAACAACAGTTGCCACGTGCCGATGCCTCCGCCACCGCCGAAGAATACGAAGCCAGGTAAACCCGGACAGAACCTGATTATCAGTCCCAATCAGTTGCAACAGGAAAGTATGGCGATGACTGGGACTGGTACGCTGAAGAAAGGCCATAATCATCAGCAGCAAGTGATGGACGAGCTGAGGGTTTGACTCCACGAGCACCTCGTGGGTGCAGAACTATTATGGACGATCGGTACTCGGTTCGAGGAAAGCTTCAGCGAGGTGCTGGTTGGAATATTTGGACACCCGTTGTTGGTCGTGTATCTGAATGAAGTGACTTGGAACGTTCGACGTTTCGTAGCTTTGTCGTGAACTCGATTCGAAGGAGGATATTCGAAAAACGAGGGAGAGAAGAAGATAGGAACACATCGAATTCGTCGTTGTAGTAATCTGTAAGGAATCTGTCGTGTTGAAACGGTTCTAAAAACGATTGTTGATTACCTTTGTGATAAGTAGAAGCAATGTGTTCATTCACGACAATGCAAGGAACGCGCATGAAAGTGTCTGACCCGTGTTATCCTTTTCTACTTATTCCCGAGTAAAACGAAGAGAAGGGATGGAACCTTCCCGCGTTTGCGACCAACTGCCGAAACAAATCGCGTAGTCTTCGATTATTATAATAAGGATACGTAAGTAGAACCTTGGATCCTCAAGGAAGTTATGGGAATTGTTTCCTTGGGATCGAATCGATCCCCCTCATAACGAGCATCTTTTGTAACTCTTCACGATCTACCAGATTTCTGCTATTTTTCTTCCATTGGAAAATTGCAATCGAAATTTTTTACTGTATCCTGTTTTGTATCATGTATTTTGATTTTTCGATCATCCACAAGATTTAATTTCGACAGCGTTAAATGTTTTACGGGCCACGAAATAATAGTTGCTTAGAGCTTCGTTATCTTGCATTATTTTATTCAAATATAAGCCAATAGCTACTCTAGTTGTTTATTCCAATTATTCTATAATAATTCACTTCTTATAGTAGAAATAAAGTTCTTTTAATTTTTTTGTATACTTTCTAAGTATTTTATATTAAATGCCACTTTTTCGAACTGCTAAATTTCACTTGTGTTAGTTTCTTTACTATAATACCAAATCATTCGAATTGTTTCAGAACAATTTAGATATGATTATGAGTATTAATTCCTTCGTCCAGTCTGCAATAGTTTCATAAAGAAAGACAAACCTCTCTATTTTTTCAAGCTTTCGCAATCAAGTGTTCCATATTGCCAACGTTTATTTTGGCTTCCAAATTGTTAACTCTTTATATTAATACCATCACTCTTACTAATCATTGCAGTTATTCAAAATTCTTGTATTACATGTTTATTATTTTACACGAATTGATTTTTATCGGAGAGGATTTGAATTTGCAAACCTTACATAAAGTATTAAATCCTTAAAGTATGGAGCTTATTTTTGAAACACAAGCTAGTAAATAAAAATTCAGTAAAATACTATTTAATTTAAATATTCTGATATTTTAGTATTCTACAGAATTATATTAATTTATTACCAAACGCTTACCTATATACACAATAAAGAAATATATTTATTGTACTATATAATTTAGTACCAAACACTTATTTATATAAACACAATACAAAGCATATTTACTTTAGCGTTGCTTTCTGTTATTTTACCAAATTTTTGAGAAATCAAAGTTCTCCTCGTCATACTTTAAGGGCTAATATTATTTCTTCCCTTCCTCCTGCCTCTTTTACATCACTTTTCCCCATCGTTAAGTCTCTCAAATGATTGTCTATCATTTGTAGAAGATCTTATTTACTCGAATCATCGCAGCACTTAATTAAAATCGTGAAGAGACACGTTATGTTGCTAAATTCGCTTCGATATCGGGGAGAAAGGATCGACGTACGATTCGGGAAGGTTGATTCATAGATCCATTCCTCGGACAAACGGATGATCCTCGATCAGACTTCCGGCCGAGTGACCCGTACGGCCGATTTTTTCCCTCCATTCGAAGCGTTAGACCCAATAAGATCCGTTTGCGTCATCGACGGCACTTGCAGCGGTCCACGGAACCTTCCAATTCTCCTTTTGTTCGCGTAAATTAGCTGGATCTTCTGGTCGCCTCGCGAGAGAAAGAAGCGGAGCTTCCAATCGATTACCCGATTATCTGCGTTGCTCTGTCACTGCCACCAAACGCCACGCGATTCGTGGGGCAACTGAAAGTAGCCGTCGTTCGACCTAGATGCTCAATGAAAAAAAAAAGAAAAAAGAAAAAAAGAACTACCAAAAAAACAAGAGGGAAGGCAGGAAGATGAAAGAAAGGAGAGAATGGTGGGAGGAGAGATCTTCAATTCGAAATAGAATCGTAAGAGGAAATCCTTTTTTTTGTACGAGAAAAGAAAGCAGGTTTAAAGAGAAGAGAGGAGATGAAATCACACGACGGATGATTTAAAGTTAAGACCATTGATTAGCTATAGGATAGACTACCCATTTGTAGGGAATATCGTAACGTGCCTAGCCAGACTAGGACCAAATTTATAGGAGAAAATTGTACAAAAGTTTACCAAATCCGATGCGCGAAGTAGTATAAAATAAAAGAAAGGTCTACTCATTATTAACATCGAAAAAAAGCGAAACCTACTTCTGATTAGTTGTATACATTTCTTTAATTACCAAAGATAGCGTCTTATACGTTCGTCCAAGCAAAATTATATTCGTTTGATTTCACCTGGATATTTGTTGCAATATTTCTGTTTAATTTACCAACCTACCGATTAACAATATACAGTTTTATTTCACATGCTGTGCTCTTTAATATACATATAAAATTAAGCTCTGATCCCAGAAATGTTCGAGTCTTACAATTTGTCATAATTTTGTTCACAAGTATGTATCTATATACATTGTTATAGATTTGAATTTTAGAGATCACGTACGTCGAAAACAACTGCGTTTCGCGGTATTTAATTACAATTCCGTTGTTGTCTTCGTCTACTCTAAATTATTCTATTAACGTCGCATGTAACACTAATGATTCTGTACAACAATGGACAGTCTATCCTATGCTACGTCAATGTTAATCCTTTGCGCTCAAAAGCTACTTTAACAATACAATCCACCGATAACTTGCAACATATTTTTCTGGCTCCCGTGAGAAATTAAAAAGTATCATTCCGTATTTGGTAAAAGGGCAGAGTTGCCTATACTTTTCGCTTCGTTTCGAAGGAAACGAAGAATCGAGTTAACGGAAGCGAACGAAAAACCTTGAATCTTGATTTCTGAGAAAATCCACGTACGTCGACGTGGCAACGCGGAGTGCAAAGGGTTAAGACTAAACAACAGCATACTGCCAAGCGGAACCGGAAGTAACGCTTTCAGGGCCCGCGAGTCAATACGAAGCATCGACGGCTTCGATCGAAGCGACGATCGTACTTGTACAGTTGCGCGCCATTTATTCGAGAGCAGGGGAAAAATGAGAACGTGTCTTTAGTCCGAATTTTTAGAGCGTGGCTATGGAAGGAAGGAAGAAAGATGGACGAATGGGAAGATGAGGCGAGTTTAGAACTCTGTAAATACCGAATAATTAAACTTAGTGGTTCGTTTGCGAGTCGCTGGATAATACGGCTGGAGAGTTTCGAAGCGAGAACGCGGATGTTTGAAGCGACGATGAAGAAAAACGGGGGAATACGATTGTAACTGCACTTGTGTCGAGTTGTAACGAAGATGGTGTGTCAGCGTAGAAGCACTGGACGTAATTTTAAATTTGTATATAATTGACATTACAATAAACTGTGTAAACAATTATTGCACGATATCCCGAATGCTTTTCCCTTTTCAATTTGTTTCCGAAAAGTCTTTAGGGCAGCTAGGATAGATGTACCACGTACTGCCACTTTAAAGTTGTCCCGTAACTTTGTTTAACCATTATAGAAATTATTTAACCTAAACATAGTAATACTGTTCAACGTCTCTTTTATTTATGAAACAGCATTGAAATAGAAAATATCAAACGTCCCAATGAATAATCTTTGAGAAATTTGTACGGCAAGGGGTTAAGTTTGGAATGCTACACTCGTTATTTCTATCCCCGCTTCTCAATTTTCCCCACTTTATGCACAAAGAAAATTTGCATGAAATATTAGTTTATTCGCCAACAGCGACATTAATTGTCCCAAGACTTTGAAGCTTTTTTAAGCGTGTAATTGCTGTAATTAATAATTGCAAAATCCGAAAGCCAAGTTTGAATTTTACCTTCGATTTACGTATCAAAGTAATCTGACCAAATTTTATATCGCATGATCAGAATTTTAGGCAAATGTGTAATTGTCATAATTAATAATTGCAAAATCCAAATGGCAAGATTTAATTTTCGACCAAATTTTGTACCATTCATTACGTATTCGTAATTCGGCGATACTGTATTATTATTATTATTTATTAACGGGGATAAACCTTTTAGAGTACAAAGAAAAATCTACTAAAATACAGAAGACGCAACAAAAAGGTAAATTATCGATGATAATAATAATGTACAATTGTACAAAGAAACAGAGTTCAAGGGAAGCTGCAACGCTCACGGGCTTGCGCATTAAAGGGTTAATTGCAATCAACCGTGTAGAGAATAATGAATCGAAAAAACGAGAAAAGTATATTCGTAAAAATGAAGCAGAAAAGTGCTCTACTTCAAACGGATACTACGCTATTATCGTTAACTGCGTTCCTATAGTAAAAGAGGGGAATTTAATTTGAATGGAACGGAGAAAGTTACCCCATTGCAATAATTAAAAAAAACGTACAGAGGCAGGATGATTGGGAACGTTTGTTAACTACCGCGTAGCTGAATAACTCTTTGATATATAAATACAATGAAACTCGATGCGTTCGCGTAACGTTATTAAAAAAAATTAAATTCCGGTCCTCTCGGAGATGCAAATGTTCGCAAAGACATAACGAATAAACGACAAGAGGTTACATAAATAAATTCACATTGGATAGGATAAATTTAGGATAAAAAACGACTCGAAAAACACAGCGAGATTAATTACGAAAGCGGAAGCTTCGAGACGTGGAAATTATAACTTTTGTTTTTAATTGTAGTCGTTTAATTACGATCGCGAAGTTTACATTTCCTTGTCGTTGAATATAAATCGCATAATCGAGCGTGCAAAAATAGGTAAGCTTCGGTAAAGTTATTTATATGAATTCGCGTGTAATTCAAGCGTCTTTTAGTCGCGATTATTTTGCAGCTAACGAGAAGCGATCGTAGCTTGGAGCACTTCCATAAAACCGCAATGAAACAGGAAAACTCATCAATTTGAATCCTATTAATCTCGACGTTCGCGCTTCAATTAATCCAAATTAACGAGTTTTTACCGTATTTTCATCGCCGCACTCACCGGAACAATAAAACCTCATCAATGTGGATTCTGCTAATTCGCGTTTTCATTTATATCGAGTCTTCTCGTCCCAATTATCACGATTGTTACGAATCTCTCATTGGATTTTTCTTTCGATAGAATGCGATTGTAATACGGCGAATCAACGCGAATTTTTGGTTCCATTTCAAAGATTTCGCACCGCCTCGCGAATTTTCCATCCCCAGAAGCGTTTTGCCGAATTAATCGAACTTCGATGCAGATAAAATAAATTACGTTCTCCACGAAGATCTCGTATAACTTCGTTTTTAATTAGCGGCAATATTTGCTGGACTTACCCAATTATTCTCTCGTGCACTCGACTCTCACATCAACACGATCGCGTCGGCGAAAAAAAAAGTTCTCCGTTCGAAACCGGAAAGTTGTTCGCGCCGGGACTTCGGCTGATTATACTCTCGTTCTGATTGAAATTACGTCTAGGAAGGAAACAAAAAAAAATACAGGAACGGGGTAGAAAAATAGGAGAAAAAGAGGAAATTAAACAATCAACGTTCGCTCCTCGCGTTTTCCCCGAACTTCACGAATTTTGGTTTCCCTCGTTAAAGAGAAGCTTTAACAAACGACTTCGATTTATTTACTTTTTTTTAAAGTTCTACAATCGCTGGAGAACCATTTCCCTGGTTTAACCCTTTGTAAACGGCCGTCGTAATAGTGATGTGACGCAATTATTTCGAAGAGTTTACAAAAAAAAACGACCCCTGTCAGTATTTGCCTTTTTCCGGAAGAATGAAAGAATAATCTGATACCATCCATTTTTGTTCAATAATATTTAACTGTACTTCTCAAAATATTATTAAATCATATCCCTATGAAACTAAAGTTCTAAGGTTTAACAAAGACTGTTTTAGTTGTGAAACTCTCAATCCTTTCTCTAAAATTCCAAGGTTTAACAAAGACTGTTTCAGTTGTGAAACTCTCAATCGCTTCTCTAAAATTCCAAGGTTTCACAAAGACTGTTTTAGTTGTGAAACTCTCAATCGCTTCTCTAAAGTTCCAAGGTTTGACAAAGGCTGTTCCAGTTGTGAACTCTTCCAATTTGTTTTTACTATTGTCGCGCGCAAAATATTCGATCAGATTATTTCTAACTTTATATCAAAATAATTCTTTTAATCGTGTCTCGTTATAGTCCCAATGAAATATGAAAAAGTTCCGCGCAACGCGCGTAACGTATTCGCAACACAGTTCTACTGTAAGCGTTCGAATAGATTCATGAATCACTGCGAGTGAAACTATCGATTCGCCGAGGGCTCGAAGCTGGGTAACTTGGAAGGAAATTGCAATTGGCCTTCGACGCGTTTCAATTCCTTCGATATAGAGACCGTCATGGATGGGCTGTGTTTACGCCCCTTGGACCAAGCGAATGCGGGCTAGCAAACACGATATTCGAAGTATACTATGGCTTGCTGCCTGGGCACTATCGCTGTGCTACTCGTTTACACTAGCGATCCAGCGGAGTTTCGGTAGCACGGTGATTGGATTAAACAGACTGTGCGGTTTCCGTAGAGATCCATCATGATCCGCAGTGACGAATTACAGTCGAATGCACCACGGATGCGGAACCGTCTGTTTTCGAGGAGAAACGTCCTCATCGGACTGCGAAGATAACGCGACTGCTCCCTGATGGGATCGTCTGATTGCGCCACTGTTACCTGTGATTAAATCGCCATGCTACTCTAATCGAATGATCGTGTCCCATCGCGAGCATGTCGCTGATTTATTGCGCCGCAACCTGGAAACCGAATCCTTTGCACCGATTATCATAAAAGCGGAGAACGCGCTTGGTAAATAATTGTAGAGATCCTTTCGTAAAACATTACTCTTTCTTTAAATGACCCACGCACTATCACTGCCACTTGAATTCGTTTATTTAATAGCAAAGTAACGTGTAAAGAATCGTAAGTAAACAAATTTTCATACTAAATTTGGACTTCGGTTCACGTAACAACGCATAGACATTGTATATTCGCGTACACTTAATATTTATAAATAGATATTAGGAGGTAAATGCGCTGTTGAACATTGAAACGTGACCAATATAATTATGAAGTTTGGAACGTGTCATAATCCAATAATAATTCTTATATCTGTTACACAGACGCATTAATATATGTAAAAACGTGTTCCTATTTAAATGAAAAGTTTTCAAGTAACAATAACAAGGACATTGGACTTTGTTGTACATTTTCAATTAATCAGTAATGAATTTATTATATTAAAAATATGAAAAAACTGTTCATAAATGAAAGAGTGGTTGAACAATATTATGCTCCAAACTGGAACGATCTTTATGTTAACAACGTTCTAAAATAGTTAAATAAAGGTACGCGCGAGCCTTAAAGAGGCAGTACGTGGTACATCTACCCTAATTGAAGAGATCCTTCCTTTGTTTTCCTGTTTCGTTGTTTTACTCATTTTTTAAATATATATGTTAACGTTGAAGGTTATTAGCAACGGCGATGATTAATCGTTAGCGTTATTACATTATTAGATCAGTGATCTTTGAATCTTCGATGAAATCAAGCAGGTCATCGGTTTCTCCATTTTCGACGTTTTTAGCGAGGGTTTAATATTGTATTTTTTTTTCGAAGGTTATTATATTGCGGAATGCGGGTAAAACTTTAATGGAATTAAACGCAATTAAAGGGAATCTTCACTTTAGTCCTTCTTGGATTTTTCGGAAAATTTGGCGACTCAAAATTACTTTTGATTAAGGATATTTTAATGTGCATTGATGTAATTATGTGGAAATTTATGCAATGCTGTATTATCTCATCGAGCTTCGAAATTATAGAAGGAATTAGTTCTCGGTTACTAATTTAATTGTAGAAGTAAAAGAGAAATGTAACTATAAGACTGAAATTTAATAGTTGGGGATGAAAAAAGGATGGGTCTAATACTTAAAAATTTTATGAAATTTGTTTAACACAACAGAACTGTTTTCGCACCCAGAAACACAAACAGAAGCTACTCAGTTAACTGCATTATACCCAATATTTGAATGCGAATTAAAAATCGTAATGTTTATCTTCTCTCTTTTAAAACAATAAGTAATCGATACGTAGATCATTGTTTTAAAATTGAAATCTCATCGACTGTAACTCTAATTGTAGTAAATACGATTAAAGTGGTCGATACTGGGAGACCTTTTCAATGAAATATAGTAACGTGCGAGTCACAAATGCACTGTAGATTTCCGGTCTAGTCGGGACGTTCAGGTATGAATCGTGCAGGTACTATAGATCTTAAAATCCATCTCGATCGTTGCACGATCTCGAAAGAATCAATAATTCTCTGTGGTGTTTATTTTCAATTATATTTCTGCAAGATCTCACGTTTGATCACGTTAAACAAAAGCGTACATTAGTTCCTATTTTATTTTATCTTATTAAATGTATTCAGAGAAACTTAAAGCCTTGAGACGTTTAACCCTTCGAGTCTCGGAGCTTCGAATCGATTAAGAGGATACCGCGCGTACAAAAATGGAAAATCAAAAGGTTCGCGAAGAAGGATACTTCTACTTCTAACTTCTTTCTTTCTTTCTATCGGTGTTCTAAATCGAAAGCTACGCAAGGAATGCAAAGGAATCGTATAAGAGAATTTCGATAGACTCGGAGACTGGAAGGGTTAACTTTACAATTAATGAATATCGCACCCTACTGCTACGTTAAGTTTGACAATTTAATTGCAAAGAGACGATACAGCGAATACCTTCTATTTAACTAAGAAACATCGGCTACAATAACATTACCACAGAACGCGGCTGCCTTGCAAATTACATTCACAAGAATCCTCCGAAACGCTACAAATCATCGTCGCTACTGGATTATCAAATCTTCGTTAACCCTTTCGCTACGAAGAGCAATTTGAGAAAACGAGTATTATACTCTATCTCTCTCCCTTCTCTTTCTCTCTCTCTCTCTCTCTCTCTCTCTCTCTCTTACGTTAATCCAAAATTGTCTAAACAAGACAACCAAATCCTGCGTGTGTAAAGAATCGAATGCATCTTATCGGGATTCTACGTTTGAATCTTTAAAAAATTCATCTCGTTGAAATGATAAATAACAGAGATCTGATTAACCCCTTAACTCTTCGAATTATGTTTAGTTTTGTTTTTTAATCGTCGAAAAATCGAAGATTAATTTAATCAATTGACGAAATTGTTAATCGTTGATCGAATTTTAATGTAACATTAGTTAATCGTTAATCAATTATAATAATATATATAATATAATATAATAATATTACAATAGCAGTAATTATAAGCTACAATAAATTCGTAAATTAATTAATCGTTAATCAGTTATCCAATTGATTATTAACATTGAATTTTCAATTGATGGTCACAATTACCAACCAAAGCAAGAATTTAATTATTAATCGCGTATGAGAATTAAATGGTACCTATTCCATCTTGAATCGGGATTAATAATTAAAATCGTTGATTAAATTTTTGCTCAACTTGCATCGATGAAAACGAAGAGAACCCGATACAATATCCTAAATGTACCTAAATCACGAATTTTGGTAATGAAATTTACTACCTATTGATAAGTACAGGAATGAAAAATAATTCAAGCGTTAAAGGGTTAATAAGGATCTGTAAATAAACCGCGATTAACCAAAGTTAAATGCATCCCTCGGCTATTCAATCCTTCGAAAGATTAGATCCAATTTTTACACACACATTTGTCGATACTTTCACAAACTCCGCGCAATCACCAATTATTAGCATTAATGCCGCCAAATCACTGGACTTCGACGAAATTGCTGGCGATTTAGATTTAGCCGGAAGCGTACTCTGCCGTGGCGAAAGGGTGGAACCGCAACCGAAAGGATATCGATCCCACTGCGCCCCGGAAACCAAGCACCGTGGATCACTGAACGATCGTCGGTCGCATTTATCCCCGACGATCGATCGTTCCGACTAGATTGGCGCACTTTTACGCGCTCGCCAGCGTGGAGGAGACAATCGCTGCAGCCGCGTGGAGGTCGAGAGAACTTCCTTTCTTTTAGCTACACCGGAAGTGCGTGCCTTCTTCTCTTTTAGGCGTGAGCGTCTAGGCGATAAAGATTAAAACGACTATAGCGAATTTATTTATTTAATCCCTCTCTCCGGTTACGGAAATGTTGTGAAAGAATCTACCCTACGTCGAGCTATGTTCCCGGTCGAGGAGTCCTGCAGTCGAGTGTCTTCTCCGCGAATCGCGAGCCCGAATGAAATGAAAAATTTATACGCTCCGCGTGCGCGAATGTCCAATGATGCGAATCTCCGCCGTATTAAGCGATTATTTTAGGCGCTTTTTAGACGACCTCTGGTCGAGAGCCAATTTAATTGAAGTGTTCGCGTTTGAAACAGCCCTTGTCAAAATAGGCGATCTTGGCTATTGCGTAACATCGTAGTTTAACCCTTCATTTAATTAGGGCGGCCAGAAAGGCTCGCATAAAATCCAAATTCAGAATGTTTCAATGGGTATCGATATTAATATTCGTTTGAATGTTCATTGAATTTTGTATTGCCTCGCTAAAAAAATTTAATCACGCTAAAGCACTTAATGAGTTGGTGGGAAAATTAACGAGGCGAGCAAATTGTGATCTAAATTTGAAAGTTTGAAAAAGAGTTAATTTAACATAATTGATTCCGCAATGTAATAGACTGTGGATTTTTATGCAAATTCATGTTTTTTTGCAAATGCAATTGAAGACGAAAGATTTTAATAAAGGTTTGTTTAGCCTTCTAAATTCAACAATTTGTCGATTACTTTGTGTATTTTATATAATTTAGAATACTACGTGCGTTGTTCGATTCCTCGTAAACTTAAGCTTCCCATAATTACATAAAAATTGCAATGTAATTACGAGTAGCATGTGCAACAATAAGGAGTAGAGTATTCTATTGTTCTTCCGTTCTATTGTTCTTCTGGAAAAAGACAAGAGAACTGACATGGGTTATTTTCGTTACGAATGCTTCGATTTTTCCGTATGATTTTTCAAGTTGAATAGAGCGTAATGGACTATTGGTTTAGTTAAAAAAATAAAATAAAAGGAAGTTTTTTTTGGGACTCGTACCAGAGGACGATTACTCGCACGCTGCGATACACGACGGTGCGAATCAACACTACACGACACGTTAGTAATAGACTGTGAATCTTTATGCAAATTTAGACATTTTTTATAAATAAAATGTAATAAACGAGTGGAACTTAAATGTAGATTGATTTGAGCCTCTAAATTAGTAGCCTTTCAAGATTCTATTCGATTCAATAGCGTCCCTTATTGTTTAGTATTATAGTAGAATAAGTATTATAATTTTGAGAAAAAAAATATTCATTAATCGCGAATATTAATAACAACTTTTATATATCTGCGTCGAAGCTATCAAATGTGTTAAAAATTAAGAACACATTTAGGTAAAAAATGATCCGATTGTTACGAATACTTCAAATTTACAAATATAATATTTTTCTGTTTCAATTAACGCTTCTTTTAATTGCTATATAATTCGTATTCTATCATTTTTAAAAATGCTATCTAATAATACACATTTTCTTTCTACTTTAACGACCTTAGCGATTTTGGTACTCCGCGAATTTTTCTTTTAATCGGTCAAAAAACGTTCAAAAAATGTATGATCCACTGCGGTCAGTATTATGAAATGCACTTCAGTTAGAATACTTTTTCACGTCGCGTGCATCGCATACTGTAACAGGAGAATACGATAAACGAATCGCAAATAAGATAACGAGTGATTAACGAGAAGAACGAAGTATAAGATTGAATACTTATAACTTGTAGCTTGCAGACTTATAACTCATCATTAATTACTTGAAGAGTATAAACGTAGATCTAACAAATAAAATCAGAAGTAACTTTTTAACCTTCCAGAAACCAAATTTAATTTACTTTCACGACGAAAGAAGGTACAATTAAATCTAAATTTTTATTTCAATCTGAAAACTAGGACTTAACGATTATTGCATGACTATTTGACTTTCACACGATAGTAAAAAAAATGAAATAAAATATTATATGCAAACTTTATATGCGAACAGGACAAAATCCAACAAATTTAAGTTACTTTTAAGTTGCACAGTTCTATAGATTACTTTTCCTTCTTTCGCGACACTTAAATTTCCCAAAAATGCACGAAGATTCTCAGTCTACCTGTTACACAAGGGGCTGCGCTAGACGGACAGTTTAACGTTCAGAAGAAAATGGTGCTAGTGCACGTAGAGCTCGCGTAAAGCACTGATTAATGAATTACAAAGTATATTAACTTCTCTTCCATGTCTCTTTCCTCGGGATAGAAGCCTTATCACATCAATGTACAACGACGACACCGGAGAAAGCTACGCCATCCCATAAACAATTCGCACAGGCGAGCGAAGCTTTCTCTTCCTCGCGTTCTTCCCGCGAATCCTTTCCCGTTTCTTCTATATTCTAATTAGCAGGTGTAAAATTGGCCCGCTTCTCTCGTGGCGCACTCTCTCTTCGTTCTCTTATCATCAACTTAGAATGTCGCGCTCGAATCGGTTCACCTCCGATTTCCATCAACAAACCAACGTTCTTCGTTACAGACTAGATTTACACACGCTAGCTTTGTTTTCCCATAGCGTTGCGCGTCGTACCTGGCACACATCGGTACGCTATTATAGTTCACGCGAGTATGTTCCGTTCGATTGCGAGTAAACACAGCGGCGGCGTTCGGTATTTAGAAGCGTTCAGTCTCCTCGATGAAACACGCGCAACATCGCTCGTCGTATTCGTCGCGACGCGCGACACACGTTCATGAATTGACGTTGTTAAGTACGCGATTTTTCTTTCATAACGATTCGCGTGTGGGCAGGTTTGGTCAGAAAGAAGACGCAGCCTTCGTTTCTCTTTCGAGTAGAAATATGTATATCGTTTAGAAATATATTGTTTCTTATTTAACAAGTTCGCTACCACGCTGCGAAGATAAATCTTATCTTAGACAAATTTCATCTTTTCACATTACGCCATTTTCACCGTTTAATTTTCGTCATCCGGTTAAAAATGAATATTGCGATCTTTGTCCTTTTAGTTAAAAACAACGATAGCAAGTATATGACATTTTATTTGTTTTCGAGAGCCAGACGGCAAACACTGGATAATGCGAAAAGACTGTTGCGAATTGCAGACCTAACACGAGGCAGATTTTTAATTGGTGTGCGACTAAAATTAGGGATATTAGAGATCTCGAAACGTTAAAGATGGACGTGTTTTTTTCTATTCGTTTAAAGAAATATGCATACGTAAACTGGAAACACGATATCTATCTCTAAGTATCTCTAAGTATTCAAATGTCTTCTCTAGCTTGACTATTTCGTATGCTTTTACACGCTGCATGTATTCTGCGCTTTGTTAATTTTATTTATTCATTTCTCTATTCTCTAATAGAGATTAATTTTGAATGTTCTTAAATTGTATCACGCGATACAATAGAATATGTTACGTATGTAAACTGCGTAAAAAAATCTACTTTTTTCCAATGCGTCGCAATTAAATATACGTAATATAAATAATATACTTAAAATAAATATAATTAAATATATTGAATATATATCATATGTGATCATCGGTAGCGAACGTGTTAAGTAACAATTAATCGAACGCAATTAACCCTTTCGCAGTGTAATACGAGAAGTATTGAAGAGAGCACAATAAATTTTATATCCTAGATCGTATTATACATAATACAATATAATAATTAAAATGTGTTACATATGAAATGTTCGAATTATCTATTTCGGTATCCGTCAAATGAAATGTAAAATTACATTTTTGGTATCGTGTTTCCTCCTCTCTCTCTTCTATTTCATTACACTGTGAAAGGGTTAATATCTTCGTGAAGCTATCAAATGTTACGTATAGGACAGAAACACAGTTACACTCAACTAATGAACGTACAAAATTGGCGACTAAGCGATTGGGCAAATGCTTAAAACGTATTTGGAACCTATTGAAAATGTTTCTCCCCCGTGTTAACCTGCGCGTCTTCTTCGTCAATTTATGAACATGGATCGCGTGTCGGTACGCTCGCTTATTTATCAAGAGATATCGAAAAACGTCTATAAAGATTGTTAATTACGATTACAATATTATAAACCTTGAACAATCCGTGGTCGAACAGTACTCTCGCCGATAATTAATAATACGGTTTCTTCTAAGTAGGTGCGAGTGAGAGTTTTTCGCAAAACTGATCCATTGTAAACACAGGCGGTCGCTCGATCGTTTAGATCCCCTCGACTAATCTGCTCAGCTAATTAAAACGCGTTTTACTTTCAGTCGTTTTCGTTTAAGGTCTAGAATATCTCTGTCTAGAAAGGTTTCTCGTCTAAGCTTCTCGGTGTCTTGTGCGTGTCGGGTAGAGATTTTCTGCTTCGAAAGATCGATATCAATCGAAAGGAAAACGATGATAGGATGAGCAAAGGATCGAGTGGCCCTCGACTTCCGCCAGAGTCGCGAGAGTTGTCCAAGTTCGAAGGAAATTCATCAAACAGGAACGTAAAAAGTAGTACAGAGCAAACTCCTTGGTGCATTTTCCTTTTTTTTTTGTTTCTTCTTCAACGATTCGCAACATTGAAAGTCGTGATATGTACAACGTTACAGAAAGCTATATTGCGTATTGCTTCGATCGCCTAACGACGCGTTCAAAGATGTCCTAACGGAAGAGCCACCCTATCATCGTGTGAAACATCCATTTTGTTCGTTACATCGATGTAAATTCGGCCATTGTTTCCTTTCCTTCATTGCCATTATTTCATTTCATTTTAAAACGACGTCAGAATTTAAACACTGTGAAGATCGCTAGTTCTCGTCGAAGAGTGTCTGGCGGATACAACAACGTAACAACGCGCACTATAAAAACCGCACGAAGCTATTCCCCGTAGTTAATCGTAGCAAAAAAAAAAAACCAATCTCACGCTATACATTAAAAACGAGTTAAATGATTTCGGGGAAGGGGGGGGGCAAGAAGTTAGTCGTTAGTAAGAACGGTGTGAATGAAACGTTTTTTTGTGCCTTCGTCGCGCGTTAACTTATGGGCCACGATGTAGACATCAGAAGAAGCCAGCATCTTGTTTAATAGTACATGATGATTTTTTGTTTTCTTTTTTTTGTTTGGTTCGTATTCAGAATGTCTCAAGGAGTTAGCATTATTTTTTAGCTGCACACTGATAAACCGCCTCCCTAGCAAATGCAGCCACTCTCCCCCTCCGACTCGGAGCCATTCTGCATCGGTGATTGATTCTGCAAATCGACAGCTGCTTTCGTGTGTTAAGGCGTTATCACAGTAACCATTATTTTTTTTCTCAGTTTCCATCTTCCCCATTTTCACCAATTTCACAATAGCATAATTATTAACTATATGTGTATATCAATTATATACCTTAAAATAGTATTGTAAAAAATGCTACGAATATTCCGAACAATCCAATGTTTGATAAATTCATTCAAAAATAAAAAAAGAACGAACTAAAAGATCAGCGTATCGATTCTCGTAATCTTATAAATAGGTATAAATGCTAGGAGAATTTTAGGCCTTAGAAAATGATTATTATTGATAATATTTGAACGATTCATTGCGTTTCTTTTAGGCAGCATAGTGAATTATCACACGATCAAATAATTCTTACAGAGAGTTGACTAAAGTATATAATATATAATGTGATATTTACGCGTCTTAATATTATAATGATCGAAGATTTTTAGTCCCATTAAAGTTCGAGTCAGTAAATGTGTATCTTTTTTTTCTTTTTTCTCATGTCAAAAGCTAGAAGTAGGTAATTAGGTATGGTAATTAAAAAGCATGTAAGATATATAAAATTTAAATACTTCAAAAACGGGACGGAGCATTCCCTAATATTAATTACAGTGAAATTTTTACAGCCACAAAGCACCTTAATTAAAAAAGATACGAGTGCTCGGTTTGTCACATTTTCGTATTATACAAAAGCATATCGTAATATATACGTGTACAAAACGTAATCGATAAATGTTATACACGGCTAAAGAAATAAATCTCGCTTGGCGATCGCAAAATAAAAAAGAAGGAGATGCGTATAGATGGGGAGAAGAAATGGTAAGAAAGAAAAATTGTAGTTTTCAAGTAGATGAAGAAGAAGATACAAAAATAAGATAAAACAATATAAGAAAAATGATAATGCTATTGCAGGTTTTTTATATAAATTAAAATATTACAATAATTATTAACAAAAATATCATAATATTAAGTATAATAATAGCATTCTGTCTATCCATATCCCAAATGATTTTTTTTTTTCGTTTTTAAGTTAATATATACAAATTCGATTTTTGTCAGACGTTCTTTTCTTTGCTCTATCTAATCTTTTCTTTTTTTTTTTTCTTTTCATTCACGTTCATTTTCGAAATGTAGAGTTACAAATAATACTTCGATAAGAAATGCAATTGTAGTTTAATTTATGCAGTGGTCGTTCCGGAGCAAGGAAAACCATTACGCGTGAGCAACTAAGTATTCCTTAAAATATTCGTAGAAAAAAAAATAAGATGACGTAAGCTGCTAATTTTTGCATTGTTGAAAAAAGATTTTTTTTATCCCTCTCTCTCACACTCTCTCTCTCTCTCTCTCTCAACGTTCATTTGCAATACGCACACAGGTACATAATAATCGTACGAGTTTCTCTTTTATACTAAATCGGTCCACGTTTTTTTTTTTCTGTTTTTAATCGAATGCGTTTCGTGAATGTATTAAGATTCTTATTTCTCGCGATTGCAATCAGTTCAAATCGATAAAGAATTGTAGTAGTCAACTATTATTTTGACTGCATTTACGCAACACGTAATTCCGTTCTAATGGCCTGCGAGCATTTTTTATAGTTTATCGCGTAATAGCAACTTATATGTATATACATGACTATAAAATATGTATATATATAAGTGCACCATAAATCATGCAGTTGCAGAGCACTGACCATGCATACGACTAGTATTTCATTCAGCTGTTTCTTTTTTTTTTATCTCTTTTTTCCTCACCGAATGCAAAAACGTATCAGAAATTTCGTCTGCTTAAAATTAGCGTAACTCGATAAACAAAAATGGTTCGTTATAAAAAAATCGTAGCTAGATTATCAACCCTATTATCTGCAAGCTGTGCTTGTTACTAACGCGATCTGCAACCTGGGTCAGTTTTTTTATTTAAATTCTGTTTCTGTTCGATTTAAGAAAAAAATTATTTATCTGAAATACGTTTACTTTATACTGAATCATCAAATGTTTTGGTTACGTATTTGAGTAAGTCCATGAATAAACTACGAATTTTTTGAAGACATGTATGTATGTAAATCTGAATAGATTAGGAGAATCAAAAGATTTTTAACCCTTAACTACTATTGTAGTTAATAATAATTACTTATTCATCTCTATTTTACTTTCTGCATGATTTACACGATTGTTTCTCTAGGTACTTTTCAAGTGTAATGTTAAGTCAATTACTAAAATCGAACGTGGAAAATAAAGATCAATGAGTAATTATTAGCGATCTCACAAACGTAAGTTTTAATAAGTCTTGTAGTTAAGAGTTAATCAGTAAACGAGATCCAAATTATGTCGAGCTTCGTCTCATTTTAAAAAGAGGAATCTTAGTAAGTTAGCAAATATTCCATAAGAACAAATAATAATACGTCGGAATAGTAACAAATAATTAAAATAAGAACCAATAATAAAACATCCTTTGTTTTAGCTTTGATAATAAATAAAATCTTCCAGTTTTTCTATCTACAAATCGAAAGAACGAATAAAAATCCACCGCGTTTCTGACCAGGAAATTGAAAATATCGTCGGGATTGAAGGGTTAACGTATAATTAACACTTAAGCAAAATGTTTAACCCTTTCAGCACGAAATTAAATGACCCAGATTACAGGCAAAGGGTTAAGAGATTAGAATCGAAACGTTATCTAGAATAACTTATTAATTATCGTCTATCGCGACACGTTAAAAAAGCAAGCGGCTCGGATGATAGTTCAAAAGAATTAAATAAATTGGATTATGGTTGATGCTATATGTATGATTTACTAGTACACGCACACACAAATAACACGTTATTGTGTAAAAGCAGTCTGCTTAAGCTACCGTGTGATATTTTTTTAGTATTACCTTTTTTTTCTTTTTACTTTTCTCACAAAACAAAAAAAAAAGAAGAAAGGAGAAATAGAAAGAAAGAATGGATTGATTAATAGCTATTCAGTACAGTGCTGTTTTTGTTTTGCTTTTCACATTGTATCTCTGTGAAAAAAAAAAGACACGGACTGAACGCGTACGTCACTGTCCTAGTATCGAGAGTTTAATTTATAAATTAACTTAGATCAGTGTCTTGTCTACCGTTAGGCCGATCGGTGGTTTAACATGCACAACTGCTCTCCGATGCTTTCAGTTCAATTGGTGTGTCCTTGAGAACTACTTCTTGCACTACAGGTTTAGCAACACATTAAGGAAAACACAAAAAAGATAACGGAAAAGAAAACTGAAATCGTTAATAATGTTACGAAAAGAAGAAAACAGTATCGAAAATAATGAATTCACAACGACTATTAATCCTCGCACCGCCGAAGTATTTTTTGAAACACGAATTACTAAGAGGGGGGATATTTTGTACACACGTTTCAAATATAGCTACGTAATGGCTACAAAAATTATTCGCGCATCACTACGTATTTAGTTTGTTATTTAAATGCTAATCAATTAGAGTCGAATATATTTATTTTCTTATAATTTAATAGCAGTATTAAGCGACTATAAAAAGTCGCCGTTATGAAAACGAAATGTAGAACATAGTCAAAGATCTACTCATTAAAAAATTGAGGTGCGTGCGAATATTTCTTGTAGCCACTGTATTTCGAAACAAACAATTACAAAATTCGATTTGAATTTACTTCTCATAGAAACACCACACGAACTTTTTCCGGTATCTACTAGCTAAATAAATTTAGATCGTGAGAATATTCTCGTTATTTGTAGAAATTATTATCTACCCAGGATTCGAGAATTTCGCATCACAAAAGTAGCACAGATTTACAGATTACACAATAGTAATCACAGTCTAATCCCTATATTTTTCCCCTTTTGAAGCTACTTCTCGAGCATGCAAGTAACATCTTTTTTTGCTACCACAAGCGACATTTAAATTACTCGAAAATAAAGTGTATCTTTAAGCTCAACACATTCAACGATAATTATTCCTTTAAGAATTTTAATCGGACGATTAGTAACACAAATAAACAAAAAGTACAAAGTATCCCCCCTTGACTATACGAGAATTAATAAGGAAATCAACGAGAATCGTGAAGAAAGAATTCAAGTACGTGTAAAAAAATATATACATATATAAAATACGTATTTAATTATTATTACATAATCGAAATCAAAATTTGCTGGTAACAAATCTCTGCAAAAAGAAATACGAATATATTATACCATAAAAAGATCAGAAGAAGAGAATAATATAATCGTGATAGATCGAAACCAGGCAATAAATCTGAAAATAAGAAATGATATTGAAACGGTGTAATTAAATATAAAACGAAACAAAAGTCGAGGATGTGGGACGTGTTTCTGGTGCTATAGTCGAAGAAAGAAAAATCCCTGAAACATGATTATGTATATGTAGCATGCAAATGCGCGCAATTAGGTATCTTACGCAAAGGATACTGTCTTCGGGTGGCTTGTTCTCAGTGGAATCCATGCCTGGTAAAGCTGCTGCTACTCTTCTAAACAGCTGATTAGATGAAGAAAATTTTCGTTAGTATCTTACGAATCTAAATACAGTCACGCGCATAAGTTTTCATCCACTTATCGCATTCGGCGCAGAATTAACGCAAACTAGATACAAGAGTAGATCAATTATGCAAATTATTTAACCCTTTCGATACTAAAGACGATTATAGTCGTTCTTCGAAATTTCACACTACTTAAGAAGTCTGACTAAATCTAGTTGTATAGTTAGTCATTTCTAGGTTTCGTGGGTAATTTAGTATTCGTTAAATATTAATTGGTTAAGAAACGAACAATTAGCAAGTAGACGTAACACTATAAACTCGTCTTAGCACATCGATGGCTAACTTCGCCGTAGCGAAAGGGTTAATCGTCATTTCTTTAATTTTACTTACAAAAATCCGCAATCCGTTGTACACGAGAAATGCGATAGACGAACGAATACTTATGCACCCAATTATAGTATAGTAACACTATACGAACTTACTATTCGAAGAACACCTACCTGTTTCACGTTATAACCAGCTTTAGCACTAGTTTCGATAAACATTACATTTAAATCTTTAGCTTTTCGTTCACCCTCCTCCATAGATACTTGTCTCTTATCACCCAAATCTGTCTTATTACCCACTAGCATAATAATTACATCGCTTCCCCTTTCAGTCCGTACATCATCAATCCATTTTGATGTTTGATGAAACGAGTTAGCATCTGTGTAAACAGTTTCGCTTCAGCTGTTGTAATATACATACACGGGGCATGCAGAAACGCGCTTTGCGCCTACTTCTAATTGGAACTTACTAGTAATATCGTACACCACGACCGCCACAGTCGAATCTCTGATATAACTAGGTATCAAAGATCTAAACCGTTCTTGACCCGCGGTGTCCCACAGCTGTAATCTTACGGTTCTATCCTCCAGATACATAGTTTTGCTTAAAAAATCTATACCTATCGTAGCCTGGAATAAATATCACAGTGCCTTATTGCTACTTTCTATGCAACATTATCAGTAATTTCTCACATCTCTAATTATTACGCGTTTAGAATTTTGCACTTTTAATGAGCTGACTAAAGAAGAGTCGATAGATTGCGGATCTTTATGCGTTTATAGGGAATTTATCCAGGCGAAAAAATACAGGATTCACGTGACGTACAAAACTATATGAAATATACAAAATAAAGCACGCGTTATTAATTATATTTAGGGGGTAAAACTAATCTATATTCCACGAGTTGTATTTTAAAAAATTATGAATTTGTATAAAGATCCGTAGTCTAGTTATCGTTAAACTACGGATGTTTATGTGTTTATGGAAAATTTAATTAAATACTGACTGCCACGGTGGATTCGATCAATTTGACCAAAAATGGCAAATTGTTTGAATCACTTTATTTTGTAGATTTTTACCAATATTTAATAACTTAATGGTTCTACCTCTCAAATTAATATTGGCGCACCACTTACAGCGAAATCCGCCAAACACGAAAATCCTGATTTAAATGAAAATTCGCACGCTTGTAAAGCACAATGGACTGTATATGGAGCAATTTTTTTTGTCGATAGGAAATCCCTTTGAGAGGATTAAAATTATCTCCCTAAAATTTCAGCATTTTTTTCATTTTTTAAATGCAACTTTGCCTGGGACTTCTTTTGCAATAGAATGATAGAGCTTTAAAACTGAACATCTTTTATACGAAAAGCTCTGCTTTATCTCGCACTGTTACAAAGAAAATTACAGAGAAAATAAATGTTATCGCGACCACTATAAATTAGGAAATTAAGGGTGAAATCAGTCCTTACAATTCCATTTGTTTTTCGGCTTTTTAGAAATACACTGCGGTGCAGAACTATTTTACCTTTGCGAACAAGATTAAATAATACTTAAAGAATTTTCGCCCAATTATGAACCCATTACGTATGGGACTTGGTAACGCTCAATGAATTTTCGTCTAATTGTTAACAAAAGTGTCTGCTAGTGATACTAATCCAAATTTCTTGCTGTAAAAATCGACAAAACTTGGGTGGCTATTTGTCGACGCTTGTCCGCAAAGGATTAATAACACCGTTACAATTTTAATGATTTCTAATAGTGGAAAACAAGTTCCTGTCGTTTATTCACTCGAAAAATTACATTTTTTGGATGTATCGACAAGATAATATCCCGATACATAAAAGTAGGACAACAATGGAGTGGTTTGAAACATTTAACATTGAATTGAATGGCCAGCATGCTCCCAAGTTGATTGTAACGAAAAAAGTTTCGGAAAACTAGTCAGATTCGTCTGTAACATTTTACGTATTATCGTTGGTGACTATTACTTCGTACAGAAAAGTACCGCGTGTGAATGTGAAAACGTGTAAAATATTCAAAGTAAACGAGATATTGTAATGCTTAGAAGATGGAACTATCCCATATTTGGCTTGCATTTCCTTATTTCTGTTTGTAAAAGAATGAATTTGCATAAAGATCCGCAGTCTAGATATTAACATGAACGAAGCATAGGATAGACTATTCATAGTTCACATGTTATTAGCTTAGACTAGAATAAGATAACAGCATCTTTAATACGATGGGAATTATAATTAATCTATGCGATAATCAATTGTTTTCGACATAATTGATCTCTGAAATCCAAATCTATAATAATGCGGATATATGTATATCTTCATATGCATTGGAATTCCATCATTTATCTTTTTATAACCCGAATTTTATTTAATATTTTACGACGAAAGAACGTATAACTAATAGTAAGTTAAAATTTATATTTCAACCTGAAAAGCAGGTATTAATAAATACCCTACAAGTGAACAACATCGATACAACGATAAAGAAAAGAAAATAGTGTAATATAATTATGTGCAAATAAGATAAAATTCAACAAATTTAAATACAGGGTATCCCAGTTTTCCTCGCGAAACTTTATCGACATATTCTGTCATTGTAAATAAAGAAAATATATTATACAAAGATAGGTCGTTTAATGGCGTATTAAAAAGTTCTAACAAAAATATGAAGCACGAAAGGAAACATAATATATGACAAAAATAAGTTGATAGCTAATATAATAATTAATTATTAATACTCCGCATTAAAATCACTATTCTTGTTAATAGAATATTGATGGCGTTAAAGAGTTGAATTTGTTATTTTACGAAACTCATTTTCTTTTCACTTTATTTCAATAAATAAGTCGACTTATCATACTATCATTATTTTATTGTGTACAGTCTAGTTTTTTCTACAGTATGACTCCAGTTCAATGGCTTTAGAGTGTATTAATGCTACTTTCATAAGAACGTGAATAACTATAGAATTTGCCGAGATATCATTAGAATTATTAAGAGTTATTACTTTCCTATCTATCCAATACTTTTATCATAACTTTTTAACGAAGCATCAGATGACCTATAGTTATAAAAAATTTTCCGCCTATTTATAATTGTAAAACATACTGATAAAGTTTCGCGGAAAATATCTCGAACACTTTGCACATATATCTTAATACGTATTGGAATTCCATCATCTATCCCTGTATAACCCGAATTTTATTTACTTTTGTGACAAAAGAAATTTATAACTAAACGTAAGTGAACATTTTTATTTTAACCCAAAAACCAGCAATTAATAATAAATTGCCAAATAAGTGAATGACATTGATACGATGATAAACAAAGAAAAAAATAGAGCAATAAACTTATGTACAAGTATAATATAAATTCAACAAATTTAAATATACATGGATGTGTAACGTTTAAGTCACATGGCTTTATAGAGGATTAACTTTATCAACTTTATTGGTATACTTTACTTTATACTATATTTATTAATCCCATTATTAATTATATTTTTTAATGGATTAAAGTTTCTAAAAAAATCTGATACAAATCTAAAACCATCTTCAAACATTCTAAATTAAAGATAAGAAGGAAAATTGAGCAACAGTCTATTTAAGATATTCTTCAGTCATATAAAGTAAAAAATACAATGTTTATGGTTTTGTAAAAAATACACTAGTAATAAGTAAATTTTATCTTAGTTTACGGTGTAAGGGTTAAAATAGTAACTCTAAATTGTAAGGAGAATAAACAGCCTATGTTTTTTTTACACAATATTATTAAGGTATTTCATTTGAAGTTTATGAAGTTTCTTAATAAATGATTGGTCTATCCTGTACTTAATCAATGTTATCACTCTTATTGCATCTCTTATTAGAGATATTTTCTCACTAGATCTGATTGAAATCTCATGATGATCCTATCCTTTGTTTCTTTAACTCTGTCTATTAGAAAAAGTCAATATCTTGGCCTCCCTACTGTCTCTCCTACTAGCATTTGCCCCTGCCAATTGATATTGACTGTTTTATGCAAGAAAAATGCTACTCCCTTGCAGATTGCAAGCAATGTGAAATGGAATTGGTCAGAATCAGTGATATGAAAGTAAAAATGATTAGATTCTCTCTGGTAAGGTCATTGGAAAGTGTGCCAATGAAATATGGATGATCTCAGAAATTTGATGTGTGGGTTGCACCAGTATAGGAGAAAACCATGAACTGAAGCTATTGGAGCATTTATAAAGAGAACAGAATGATAGAATTTTAATCTGTATGATTAATCAAATCAGAGTTATTGCTCAGCAAACTCATTATTTCCTTTTACCGTACGTTTGCTTAAGATTATATGTATATATATAAATCTTATGTATCTCAAGACGATGAATTTCATACCTGATACGTGTTGTCAAAGCTGTCATACATAAACCGTGTGATAAGAGAGGTTTTTCCAACTGCAACATCAAATCACACGATTAATGCAACAAAAGTTACTTCCTAATGGACCACTTAAAGAACCAAAATTCTTTAAAAGTGTCTTCAATATTTCCCGGGGAATATAATTTAAACAAAACTCGTGCATGCTAATGAATCATTATTATTTATTATTACACTTAGAAAATACATTATTACCAGCAGTTTATATAAATATAAATTCGTAATGAGTGTTATCTTTTCTTTTAAATAAAGGTGGCAATAAATCGAGTTTGAAAATAGTTCGCGGTGGTTGGAATTTAAAATCGCGACGTTCCGCGATGTCCTGCGGACTTTTAAAGGGAAATAAAATCTATTATAGAGCGGCACGGCGTTGGGCCGCATAAATTATGAATTTTAATGGTTAGCGGATTATTCTGTGCGCGAAGAAGTCAGGATTTCAAGGCGAGGTACAACACAAGAGAATCGCACAGTGGGATCTAATTAAGATTAAATGCATCATTAGGATGGTGACAACAAGAACGACGCCGAATTCGATCGCAACGATAAAGTTGCACAGTGACCAGAAATATTGATCTATAACCTAGAATGGTTATCGGAACCGATGCATACGAGAGGATTCGTGTGTTCGATGGGCAAGAGATCATCGGGATAGGTAAAACCGGGACGTACATCGGCAATATTGATCCGAAATCAACGGAAGTTAAGAGCGGAAAATACTTACCGCTCTGTTCACCGAGAAAGACAAGCTTAAATTTACGCAACGGGTTTCCAAAATCACCCGAAGACGACATTTTCTTCGTATATCGCAGCTACTTCACAGTTAGTTGTAAGTACTAAGCACACGAGAATAACTTAATTAATGCACAGAGTCATTAATTTTTACGGGAAATCATTTAACTTGACAGATCGCAAAGCCACTCCTTCCTTCACTCGCAAGGCAGCCACGTTTAACTGGGAAGTGACGTCATTGGTTAGTTGCTAGTCTTCTTACTTTCGGGTAATATTCGCCCAGATGGCGTTCGAAAATTTCAAACGCGTCAAACGAAAATTTTACTGCTGTGAAAGAACCGATTTCGGGTCGAAATTAGGACTTCCGATTGCGAAAAGAGGAATAATTTTGGGGTAAAAGTGGATACAGTTTGGCGAAGAACGCGAAATCTCAACTTCCGGGTTCGTTGTCCGATTTGCATAATAATTATAGTCCTACAAAAAATGTTGGGTGTAGAAATTAATTCGGTGCCTTTACGTTTAGTCTTCGAGACTTTGTTAACTTAAAACCGTCACGTTTTTTATTAAAATAGAGTTTATAAGATGCGTACGATGAAGATTGAATAATGGAAATTATTTCCAACGACTAGATTGTATTTAATTTTACGTAAATTAATTAATTTGTACACCTAATAATTGTACCAATCAGGAGTTGGCAAATTATTTTTTTGGAGAACCAGTTATTAAATATTTTTAGGCTTTGCGGGCCAAATAAATTGTTGAGATTATTATGCATAGATTTATGCAGATTTTTAGGCGTTTATGGAAAAATTGAATAACTTTATTTATTTGCAATTAACGCGTAATCCTTTTTGGTAATAGAATGTGTATATGATATAATTAAATTAAATTAAAAGAAACAAATTTGTATAAAAATCAGCAGTCTAATTACGTAGGTAAAATCTTGTAAAATAAAAAATGTTCAGACGAAAAATTCTTGCAAAACGGAAAATATCTCCGCGAATCTTTTATCGACTAAATTGAAGTGCATTTCTAAGTGCAATTATTATTTTATATAAATAATTAATCACTAATAAAACGAACATAATTTTTTTTTGAAAAAATTCACGATTTCCTATTTCTACCATAAATGACTTATAGTAAAGGAATTCGCTAAATTACGAAACAATTTATTGTAAGTGTAATGTTTGGTGGACTCTCACATTGCAATGCTCGAAACTAAATTATAAAATCTATTTTATTATTAGCTGTATTAGACAGAATCTGTACAATTTGTTTTATGAGCTTTAACATAATTAAGTTTCTCGAACGTAGCCTGTAAATATTATTATTCAGAAACTGTACGATTTTTCGAGTTAAATGGCTGGCAAAAGTTTTCAGCCACATTATAATTATTCTATTTTGATTCGAATTATTCACGAATAAAATTCTTTCTACAATTTTATGAGACGTTATTTTATAAGCAATAGCATACAATACGTTTGTGCAATTAATACAACAAAATCGCGCTTTGGCTGGAAAATTTTGTTTAGCCACTTGTACATATTTAGAAAAATATTTCGTCACATTACGATGCCTCAAACAAGTTTATGTACATATTATATACGTGTCCGCGCGCACATACAATATATATACAAACGTAGATATAATTAATCCCCCTTTTAAAACATTTACTGCTGATGAAGTCTATTGTTATTCAAATTCCTGTACGGATCTTCCACCACAATGGAATTGCATAGTAGATCGTAAACAGTTCTGTTAAACCTGAAGAAAAATAGAGCAAAGCATATCGGGAATAGAAACGCTAGAATCATATTTTTCACGACCGATCTGCCAAGTGCGAGAGGTAGACCTAAATCTGTTCCTGGTGAAACGAGAACTACGTCTGGAACATTGGGTCTATCAACTGGCCTAACGCTACGGCATTGGACAACCCTTAATCCCATCATGGATTTGCCAGGCGTTGCCCCACCGATGCGACCGTTCACGCCGTGTTGAAGCCAGAATGCCTAAAATGTTTCTCCATTGAAGAATCATGTAGACTTCTTTCACACGACGATTCCCGTATACTTCAATACACGTGAATTCGTGTATTTCAATATCGATGCATCCGTGTATTAAGTAGTACACGGATTTCAGCGCGGATATATTAATTACACGCGTTACGTAATTTAAATACACGTGAAATGTCGTGTGAAAAAAGAGGTCTTACATTATTTGCATCAGTGAAATTCTCACCTCAAAGATGCACACTATAACGCGATGAATTATTTCTAACACTAATATACCATAAGTCATCTCTAGAGCCATTACATAATCGATTCTCAAATTTGTCCTTACCAAGTCTAGATCATCTATATCTCTGCAATTAACAGAGATGAATGAGAATTAAACAACTGTGTGATAGTAATGAGGGAAAAATCAGCTATACATACATGAAATCAAACACATCAATAGCAATGAAAGTAATGGAGAATTTTAAAAGGAACAACATGGTGGAATCTATAAATTCTGCTGCAAATCTCTTCCATATGGGAGGTATACGATATTCGAAACCTGAAAGAATCATCCCTTTAGATTTTCTGGTAAACTGGACAACCATGGGATTACATGATACCGATGAAAATGTATGTTTCAAAAATACTGCATTCTTAAAACTATATTGGACAATATTCAAAGACACTGAAGGACAAATTGTTGAATCAAACGAATATTGTGAAATAATTGTACTGGGTTGGAAAGAAAGTTGGTAGCATTTTTTAAATGAAATCTAAGAGCAAAATTCATATAATTGTACATGAATTTATTCTATGTAGTTGCCACCTTGTTGCACTATTTTTTAGTAATCTAAAGATTCCATCCTTCCAGAAATTTGCATCCTCTTAACACCAAAACTACTGACAATTAAGGTGTACTTATTTATATCAGTGTAATAGTTAAATTAAAGCAATAGATATTATTTTATTTATTTACCTAATTATTTTTCATATTATGTGCTGGTGTAAAAAATTAAAAACTGCAATAAAATTATCTTGAAATAAAAATGTTTCTCATAGAGAATTCATTCTTTAATATAATTTAAATTGTAGTATGTTAAATTGCAAAGTATTTGTTACACTATTGTAACTAAAAAAGACAATTGTGTGGCCTCTTTTAAGTGAGACACTCTGTATAGTACCATAAAAATAAATCTTCAAGTCATGTTGACCTCTCTGATAATTCTAGTGTTAAGCTAGTTTTTGCAAGCCAACACATGTTCTCTTTTTTATCACTCGGTAAAGAATGTTATAAACTTTCTCTGCAACCCCATAAAAGTGGAATGCAGTGCTTTTGAATTAAAAGCACATAGAGTACTAGCTGAACCTCTGTTGGAATGTGATGGACACAGGAGATATTGTTATGACCTTCTACCTTCAGCTCCAGGAGGTTGAAATGGAGGTCCTACATTGGCTTGAGGCCTCCGTCGTCTGAGTGGATTATTCTCCTGATCATTTGTGCCAACGATTAACCTATGCGTATTTGCTACATTTGGTATTTGCGTTGAGAAAGACTGTACACCTATAATTATTCTATTTTATAGAATAATTTTATTACATCGAGGATGCATGATAATCATAGATAATTCCATCAACAACATGACAGCAATGAGACCATACGCTTACCCGATGATGGAGTGATTATTTGACCAGACATCAAATAATATGGAAACATTGCAGCCATGCTTTGCCAAGCATAGGCTTCGTGCAACCATTTCTCTAATTTTTTAAAATATTCCGAACGCTCTTCGGCGGCTGTCATTTGCGGATCTTTGTTCTCGTGAGAATTGTCCTCGTTGGTGTCTTCGTTTTTGTCATCTGCCATATTGTTGCTCGGTAAAAATTCGGCGGCCGCAAATATCGAAAGATTTTTCGAAGCTTCGATGTGTTTCAAAATTGCACGCACAGTATTCGAATCGATTTGCGTAAGATAAGAAACGACGATGATTTGGTGGCTGTCAGTGACAACAAATTGCGTTCATTTGCGTTATGAAATACGAAGCGTTAACATTTGCGTGATAACGATCTGTTTAACGCTAATGAAAAATCATTCCACAACATTTGCAAGAAAGTTGAAACAATCGTGTACGTTTGTTATAGGATCACGTAATACTTGCAACCTTTTGGTATCGCATAAAGGTACTCGAGTGCAAAGTTTCGCTGCCTGTTCGCGCAAAGCTGACGTGTATAACACGACGAGATAGGCACGTAGCGATTTCTCAATAATTCACCAGCATAATTGTATAAATATGATTAAGAACGATTAAACGTATCGAGTCAACTTTTTAGCGAAATCTTTTATGCGATCCGACAGTGAGAAATGGTTGAAAAATTAGCATTGACCAACTTACACTTCGTCCAATTGAACGCATCAACGCGCATCCGACTAAATAAAAGCGTAGACTGTATAAACATAGCCAATAAGAAGGTGTTTGTTTATGCGAAGAAATAAAAGGTTCTTACAATAGTATAAAACGCGTGTACGTAACGTAATGAGTAAGTACTAGAAGCATCCGTTCGAACGTGTGAACGTAGCTTTAAGGAAACCAATAACCTCAGCAAGTAAACTATTTATACGAGGAATTTATTTGAAGAACAGTAAAAAAAAACTCATAGATTGCGGATTTTTATTATCAAATTCACATTATCTAATTCTATGTAATTTCTCGTTATCTAATTCTGACATCCTATTTTATTTTATTCTTATAACATTGTAATCTTCTGTCATATCCAGTATACTAAGGCTCATTTTACTCGTAAAATAAGTACATATAAATATAAATACAGATTCGTATTTTTGTAAATAAATTTAGAAAGGTGAGACGTAAATAAAGGGTTTTTTAATTCAAATGATTTTTATTTCAAATATCGTAAGTTCATCGTACTTTGTTTCGTATATTTTCACATATTATTTGAAATTTTACTCCAATAATTTATTCGAGATGTTATTCGAATATAATTTTACTCCAAGCATTTGTTCAAGACTTTATTCAAATAAGATTTTAGTCGAATAATTTATTCGAGGTATTATTGGAATAATTAATTCGAATAAAATATGCCAACACTGTCTACGACAAACGAAAAGTTACTGCAAACTGGCAGCACTGAATCGGTAGGAAAAATAAACTAGATTCGATGCGAGAAATTCCCTAAGGAGGACAACGTGCGGCGCACTGCGGCGCTAGCTTCTCAGGACATGACGTACTCGAAGCATTCGTGCAGTAATCACGGTCAGAGGACGTTTCTGACGACTCGCCTCTTTCTGTATTTCGGGTTTACGAAATAAATAAGAGCGAAGCGGGTAGGTGTCGTGTAGCAGTGTGTCGTTCCGAACAGCCGTGTGCGATCGTAGGCGTTACGAGTGACAGTTGGTCTAGTCTTGAAAAGGGTGTGGGCCACGACGCCAGGAGAAACATTTAGGTAAGATCACGTTTAACTTCGATCGTGCAATAATATTTTTGTTGCCATGTACACGCGAATAATATTCTCGGGTAAACGAGAGGATCGCGAGTGTCGCGAGAAACGCCGATGAGCCTGGTACGGCGGACGGGGTTTTTTTTAATGCGGAAAAAATGGTAGAAAAAATCGGAGTACGATGTGTCTTGTGTTCCCTTAGTCACGCGCGTCAATCCGATGGAATGTCGCGCTAGAATTCCGTGAATACGTGCAGTGTGCGTTGCGCTGAAAAATCGAATCTCCCTCTTTCACCGACGCTGTAAACAATTGCCTAAACGCGACACGCTCGCGAATGCGCGCGTCCGATCGCCGTCGCGTTCTCCTTTGCGACTTTAACTAAGTACTTGCTTCCAATGAATACCGCGATGGAATTGAAAATTCCGTGCGATGGCAAATGGAAGGGTTAGAAAATAAGGTTGAAAATAACTTGTGTATTTGCGAGAAGCGTAGCGCGTTAAGCTGTGCTCCAAAACGGAGCAGCGAGGAGGGAGCGCGAAGAATATTAACTCCGTTCCGATTACTCTGGTTATTTTTCATCCGAATGTGTGTTCCTACTTGTTTAAAACACTTGGCAATTTTTGGAACAAATGTAAACAAATTGCTATTAGCGATGACTACGTACAGGATAGAGCACCGATTTATAGGAAACACTGTAAATTTCATACTGAAATACCGATCGTATGAAAAAGCAGAAGTCTTTTACACCCCTTACAATTTAGGGTGGTTATTTTAAGAATTATATTTAATTTGACGATCAAAGTTGATAAAGTTGGTCGTCTACAATGCCATGTGACTTAAAAGTTGCATACCCATATACACATAGTACCACTACAATTTTTGGGAATTTCGGGATTTTCAGTAATGATTTCTAATAATGAAAAACTAGTTGTTGACCTTTATTAGACTTCTTGGATGTACAGACAAGATATTGCCCCGATAGATAAAAAACGAACAACATGAGAGTGGTTTGAAATATTTAACGTAGCGTTTATTGTAGTGGTGCTATAGTAAATTTAAATTTTCATAATTCTACAGCGGATCATACGATGAATTATGATCTAATAATATTTTACGAATGAAAGCAGAATTAAGTAGAATTACTTTACAACAAATTTAATGATGGTCCAATTTTATAGAGCGCGTATATACACATCCTTTGTCGTGAAAGGGTTAAAAATGCGAGTTGCATCGGACGATAGACATGTGATAGAGTTAGGGAAACTCTAATCAATGAGATCCACGTGCCGTTTAGGTGCGTGTACTCTCTGTTAGAACAAACGAAAAAAAAAAAACAACCGAGGTTCAACATCCAAGCAAACGCGTGACGTTGCGTCAACGTCGTTGTACGTGTTTCGGGGGGAGAATCGGCTGAACGAGATTTAACCGGGTGATGTTGCGGATCACTTAAATCCCCCTGCGGCTTCCAATCAACGCACAATCTTCGATCCATTTCCCAGTACTTATGCAGCGGTTCGTCTCGTGAGAACTTTCGTGATTAGAGAGTGGGACGCGCTCGCGATCCGCGCGATGTTTCGAAAAAAAAAAAAAAAAAAAAAAGGAAAAACGTGGGTCTCGGTTTTGGTTCGGTGGGATGCGTACGAATAAAAGGCAAAGCTTTCCCCCAAATCGGGCGACGCGAGGTGAATGGCCGCGGGGCATACAGAGTCCCATTCACGCGTCGTAAGCACCTCTACGTTTTCGGAACCGGTTGCACCGAATTTATGGGAAAATGGCCGAGCACCGTGGGAGCCTGTGCGTCTTGCGTGGCTTTTCTCAGCCCTGTTTGTGTGTGTCCTTCGTGTTCCCTTAATTCGAGCCGGTCGAACGCGGACAACGTCGCGGCACACCGCGTCGCATACTAATTTCGCGCAACCCGCTCGAATTAAATGCGCCTCTACACGCGAAACGTTTCCGGTTCCGCCCGGGCCTCTCGATAGCTTCACGTGTAGACGTCATTAGCGATGCCACTTGGAACCGCCAGGCTTTCCTTTTGATTCTCTTAACAGCACTTTATCTATCGCTTGCGAATAAAACGCAGAAGCACCAACGATCGCTATGTTCGACTGCGGAAAAGTAATACAACTTAGAACGTGGTTTAAACGATATTATTTAGTTGCATTGCCTGCACCGATTTCAGACAATAATAGTATAAGATTTGTCAGAAACAAAGCAGATGTAAGAAATAGAACGCAATTAGTTTACAGGCTTCTAAAAAAAGGCGAATAATCGGCTTCCGGTAAATAAAGTAACTCTTTGAGGTCTAAATTATCTTCACTGATTTGTTGCAACTAATCTGTAATCGTTTAGCTATTAGTGGATGATATATAATTTGCCTTTACTTCGATACTTCATTACGTTATTCATCCTTTCGTTTCGGCGGATTTTAATCAACGAATATGCAGAAGTCGTCAGAATATTTAATTGGATTATGTTGAATTCATATTCCTCTTCCAATTCGTTCCTATTCTTTGAACGACGAAGAATTTCAAATGTTTCAAGACGCCAACAGTGCTTTTTAGTTACCAAAATTAATCTTAATTTAGTACAATTATATTTCCTTTGAATATTTTGTATATATATTTATATACTAAATTTGCCATAAATGTATAAAGATTCGCGGTCTAGTCAAATATTCGTAACAAAACGAGTTCAATGATGAACATTTTTTACTCACCGCGTCATGCTATCAGCTATTCTTATAAAAAATTACAAGCCCCAAAGCGACCGTAATAAGCAGATTCCATTGTATATCTATTTAACTGCGAAAGTGACATCGGCTCTTGATAATTCTAAAGTTATTCCAGGATGAAAGCACTCGAAATGCTGAAGTACAATCATATATCAGAGAAAACAATTGATATACAATCGATCGAATAAAATAATGCCGCTACGATCAGTCGACTGCGAATATTTATGCATTTATGGAAAATTTATAAAACAGAGCAGAATCGCATGAAATATGCATTAATGTACAAAATATCCAAAGCGAAGTACACTTTGTAATATTCGGAGGCTGAAATTCTTTTATCTATCTGAAGGAATTTGCGGGGGAGTATTTATGATTTATTTCAGCATAATTAAAGTTCAACGTTTGGAATTGGTCAGAAAGAAAGGCGATGCTTTGTAATAAAATGCTCAGAAATCGGCCAGAATTGTTAGACTGCTAAATTGTTTTATCAGACCGTCATTATGATTATCATTACATTTATTAGTAGGCAGAATTAGAATTCTCTAGAGACTGACGATTAGTTGAGTCACGTAGACAAATTTATCGTAAAGATTAATTTTATTGGAAGTTTATTGGGGAAAAGTTATGTAGCTGCTAAATAGATGGTTAGCAGTAATACTACGTTTAATATTTAATAAAATTATAATTATATACGTACTATTCTTTAATATTCCTCGAATATTGCTACGAATTTTCCAAGCAACTCAATAATTTCTATCCACTCCTCCAAATAGATAAAAGAATTTACTGTGATGTAGGTATTTGCCGAACACAGAAATGCTACGAATTTTCCTTTCTACAAACAACCCAATAATTTTTATTTACACCACCAAACAAACAGAAGAATTGGTAATAATAAAGATACTTATAAGAGATGCTGCAAATTTTCCGAACAATCCAATAATTTTTATTTAGGTTCCCGCTTCTTTTAAAAGTATGGATTTGCGTGAATATTCGCAGTGTAACGCTGAATCGATTTGTTTCCACGTCCAAAGAAACGACATTATTTTCCCATAAATTTAATGTTTACAGAATTTCTGTTAGGCGAGAGAAATCGTTCGAATTCTTTTAAAACGCAAAGTGTTTGCAGTTTGGTACGTTTATAACTATATTGATAACTCGCGTTTCCGTTGATTGGACACAGGGGAAGCCCACGATAACGCAAATTGCCCTCCTCTACAGCGCAACGACATCACAAGCCTAATCCACTCCACACGGAAATGTAACTATATTAAAATAGTATAATAAATCAGTGTCATTTTCTTCGCTACTTTGCCTATTAATTTCCTCCCATCAATTCTAACAAAGCGACTCGTGTTTTGTCGCTTTCAATCGAGCCAATGAATCTGTGCCGCTTCAAAACTTACGGTATAGAAAAATTATAATGTAGGCAAATTTGTTGGCAAAAATTTATTAACTTTGGTTATCGATAATTCTGCAAAAAAACGTGGCAGGATCACGAATCGTTCGATTCTTGGATCGATTCTGAATCGAAACGAGTAGAATCGATGTGCTAGAAAATGAATTCAAAAATCAATCGTGATATCAACGATATCTTACATAAACTTCGAAATTTTCAGATTAGTTCTGCACATTTATATTTAAAGCATGACATAGGAAAAAAATTAACCAAAATTCGTTCCATATCAACTAACCATTGCCAGTTTAATCTGGTTTAATTTACCAAAAAGTTTCCTTATTGATACCTTTAAACTATTTCCTATGTATTTACGTAATGATAGAATAAAACATGATTAAAAGAGTTGAGTAATAGTATTTAAAGTCGAATTAAAAAATATGGATTAAAAGTACGAATGGTTGTAATTACTTAATGATAGAATAATATTGTTTGCACATTAATAAACACGTCTACTATCTGCGCTCTTAATTTTTACTTTTAAGTTGCCACAGCGAAAGAACTAAAAACCGCGAACCACAAATCACTTTATTATGATAGATGTGCGGGAAATGCTAGCCATAGTTGCGAAAATTACGCTTGATTTCAAGATTACGATGCGTGTAGATACGCTTTATCACTGATTGCTCAGAATCATTTAACTATACTCGTTATCTGCGTCGTAAAGCTGATCCAAGCGGAGTTTCGAGATTACGTTGCCAGGCAAATATTCTTCTTTCCGTTCCACGCACGCAGCTATCACGTGTATTAATATTTCTTTCATCGACAAATTTCACGTTTAATCGAGCGAGATTAATTATTAGTCGCGACAATATATTCCGCTGCTGTGCCGCCTCGATGGAGCTGCAGTTATTTGTGATCATCGATTATTAATAATCGTCAGGGAGCGGACGGTTTCCGTTCTGCCCGGCGCAATCGAATCGCGAATTAATATTTCCATCGTTCCGCGCGATTTCCAGGCAGATTCCGCTTTTCACCGACTCCGATGCAATGTAATATAAACCCCTCTGTGTGGGTAATTTATACATATATGTCGATCGCGCATCGGCAATTTGCAGAAACAGCCACGAGGGAGACTCACGGGTGACGCGCGAGCACATGCATTCTCCAATTTTAATGAAGCTTCTCGAAACAGACACGGAATTCAAACATACGATTCGCATTTCTAATCGTTCGTAAACCGAGCGCTCGAGTTCAGCTAATTAAACATTGAGAACCTCTCGGTTTCTTTGTATTAACTTGTTGCATATCCTTTATTCGTTCTGTTAATGGAAAATCGTAGAAAATGTGCAGAAATGTATCCACGTAAATATGTACAATTTTTCTACAAATCTACGAATTGTATTGTGGTTATTTTCACCACTTCGGTAGCTCCAGTATCAATCTTGCTAATAAAAATACGAATTTGTATAAATATTAAGTTGTTGACCGAATGATGATGAAATGACCGATTTTATATAGCCCAAAGTATTTTAGCCACCAGTCAATGAAACGTAATACTAAACGCAAATTAGGTTTCAATTCTGTTATTATTTAAGGTTAATGGTTTACTACCCGTACTTCACTGTATAACGAATAAATCTCACCTGAGATAGGAAAGCTTAATAATAAAAAATCCATTACTAAAGAGACGCCACTCTTATTTTTCCGTGAAAAATCTGCCTTAGAAGGATCACTATACGATACACGTTGACTCGATTTCGTAATAATAAACAACGCAACAGTAGCAGCAAAATAATAATTGGCAGCCTTTATCGCGTTATGCAAACGTAAAGAAAAGAGGGACACTAGAGGTTCCACGAATCTCTATTGCGATTTCATTGAATTCGTAGGCAAAAGGGCGGCCGTGGATAATGCAGAGCGAGTTGCAGCACATCGCAATAAAGGAGGAGAGAATTCTGCTTCTCCATTGCACATTCCACGTTGCAGCCGCATCTCGTGGAAGCTTTCCAGCCGCGCGTCGTTTCCCTTTCCGCTCAACAAAGGGGAAGTACCGCCAGAGACGGCCTTTTCTCGCCACCGAGATTCCACGAATTCCGTTCTCGATTTTCAGCTGCTGGCTGGCGCATTCCCTGCCGCCGATTTCGACACCGTACACCAGAGACTCGACTCCGTTGAGCTCGATTCCCGCCCCCGGAGTATCGCGAATCGTTTCGCGGCGGTGATCGATACGCGATTGCTATCGGGGACAATGGGTTTGCATCGGCGGACTTCCGCCGGGCCACCAGTGAAACGCGTACGTTCCGCGATTTACAATGGGCAGAAATGGGTTTCGAATCGAACACTCTGCCAGAGAGCTGGTCACAAAAGCGACGAATGGCGACTCTTCTCTTTTTTCTTCTTTTTTTTTTACACCGATGAACTTTAACGACCAATTGCGGCTGGAACTGGTGGGAATTGGTTTGGCGGGAGTTAGTTAGGCGATCGATACTCTTGGTTAATTAGTGAAAATCTGCCTTTGATTAGTTCTAGAAGAGCGCGCCTGATGGATGGGTTAATTAGATTCTATCCGCGGAAAATTGTAAGAAGGGAGCAAAAAGGAAATGAAACGTTGCTTTCTTCTTCTTCTTCTTCTTCTGCTGCTGCTGTTGCTTGCTGCTTTGTTCTCCGGCTGCTTGAAAGCAGCAAACTAGGTGAACGCCAGCAGCTTTATGTAACATTTTTGCGGGGAATATAAAAAGTAGAATGTTTGCGCGAGTTTCTACCATTACACCTTTTGTTGTTTTAGTAGGAGCATAAAAATGCTTCAAATTTTTATTCTTTCTTCTTTTTAGTGGCTCGTAACTGGGTGAGTTTGTTGTGTAACGTGAAAAACATTGGTAGCTAAAATTGTGCTAATGTGGAATTACGGTAGCATTGAAATTTGGTTTCCTTTATATTCAGATTCTTTGCGATTTGCTTATTTTTGCGATTCATTTCCTTTCTAATTTATTAGTCGAAGAATGCGAACTAAAGACACAATCGTGTTAGTTATTGTAAACTTCTAATCCCTTATTTTTATCTCTCTAATTTTAAAATTGAATAAAGCTTGCATCTATGGAAATCCAAATCGAGGTTCTATTTTTTTGATTCTGTTAATAAGATTATAAATTTGCATTAAAATCCACAATCTAACTATTATTATGTATTAATAGGTAGCAATAGTAATCTCAGACATTATTGAACGAGGCTTGCACGTGTAGAGTTTCAAATCGAGGTTCTATTTCTTTAACTTTGTCGATATAAGTATCTATTTGCATATAACTCGTAGTTTCCGTATTATTACATATTAATAATTTGCAAATAGCAATCGGAGACATTATCGAATGAAACTTGCACCTGTGAAAGTTTCACATTGAAGTTCCATTTCCTTAATTTTATTGATACAAGTATCAATTCGCATAAAATCCACAATCTAGTTATTATTACATATTAGTAACCTGCAAGAACAATCCGAGACGTTATCGAATGAAGTTTGCGTGTATAGAGTTGCAAATCGAGGTTCCATTTCTTTAACTTCGTTGATATAAGAATCTATTTGCATGAATTTGTGCAATGTAGCTATTATATAATAATAGTTAACCGTAGCAATGTTAAAGCTGCCAATATTCCCTTAACTCGCGATACTGTTTCGAAAACAGATTCGCAAAAGCAAAAACTTCGAGCTACTCTAATGAAACCCCGATAAAGGATGCGTTATCGAGTGAAGCTTGCACGTGCGGAGTTCTAAATCGACACGAGAGAATCGCATGTTTCTTATCCCAGCGAAGCATCGGATCGCGAGGAAAGCTTGCACGTTAGAAGGATGTTTAGCGAACAGCGGATCGAAAGTGAAGCTTTTGCTCGTACGGGCAGTGCAATTTCGCAATCTGCTACGGCATCATGAACGGATTCCATTGAAATTCCACGCGTGTGAATCGCGGTACAGGCGGAGCTCAGCCCTTTCCATGAATAGCCGTCGAATGAAATCTCATTTAGAAACATGGAAACTCTAATTCTTGCCCGGTTTCGCGGCCAATTTCATTGGCATTCTCCATCGAAGTAGAATTATTCCGCAAACCGGCGAATTTATATTTCCGTGCAATCGTTTTGCTCGCTCGTCAGATTGCCACGTGTGCACGGACTTTTTTCGCGGGGTTAAAAGTGTAAACCTAACCCGAATTTAACCCTTTCTTTGCGGAGGACATATGCAGTGAAAAAAAGAAATGTTCATGACTGTGAATTCTTCACTTCTATCGGAAATATATTTTTCAAAACCATTTATAGCGTAATAATTTTTAAGGATCTAGCTTTCAGTCCAAATATATTCGGGAATGAATCGCTTAATTTTTCAACTTCCATAGAAACAAAATGTTTTCAATAGAAATCAGAAGCTTGCAGTGTATGAATACATTTTTCGGTCGCTATATATATGCACTTATAAATCGAGTTATCGTTTGCTACAATTGTTAGCAGACTGTGGTGTTGCGTGAATTGCGTGGATTCGAGCACCCAACGCTAATTCTGACTTAGCCACAATTTAATGAGTCTAAGCCTAGTTTTTAGACGATGTTTAATCAACTGAATGTCCGTGTTATAAATCGTACTTAGTTCGCGTTCGAGTTCGTAGTTGACTGTATTCGTGTTCTTAAAATATTCTAACTTCGTTCGTGTTGTACAATGGTTCTCCCGTTTGTGTTGTGTCACTAAGTTCGTGTTGTAGTCGCTTTGGAGTTCTGTTTGTTTCTTTCCGTTTGAGGCAAGATGTCCATCCACCTCGCCTCGGAAGAGACGATCCGGAAGGGGGTGAGAAGCGTGATTGGCCACGATTTTTAGAAAGTAACCGCCCTCGTACCCGTGATGGTCACCCTTGAAAGTAGCCGCGACCAAGTAGTGACGCGCAAGGGTTTTCGCGTATTTTGGGAAAATCCGCAGCAGGTAACAAGCTGAAGGAACACTCTGACCCTGACTACAGATGGTTGAAAATAACGGATTCTAAGATTAATGTGTTGGTCCCAAAGTAATAAACTTGAGTTGCCGTCGCGAGGGTATTTTGTCTAAGAAAAATGGTCAATGGTTCCATAAACTTATTGCTGCTGCGAATCGGTTCGAATTTCTCTGGCTATTGCCTTACAATTTTAGAAATTCCGAACCTGGTTTTTATGGGCTGAGTGCGGGGACTTGAACAGTTATTTGGGATTTCTAAAGCTGTTGTATCGCGCTCTAAAGTGATTCAACATGTGGATTTTTATGCATTTAAAAATAAGTTTAAAAATAATATAATTTTAGATGTACCAGTAAGTAATCCACTATTTTTTTAAATAAATATAGTTTAAACTTAAACTGTTCTACCCAGATATAAAAATAGGTGGATGAATTTATTTCATCGTACAATGAAACTTCCATTTTAGTAGAAACATTTAAGACAAGTCTTTCATTGTATTAAAGATAAACGCTGAATTTGACAAAAGATTGGTACACCTAATATATTATCTACAGATACGAATAAATAATATAATATGAAGAATCAAACGGAATAAGCAAAAGTTAATACACTTTTGCTTTGCAATTCATGCTTCCAATTCATTATTCTTGGAACGCGAACGCGTGTCTCGTACTCGTAGAGTATGGTTGATCTTAATGAAGTTATCTTTCGCCGCTTCGTCATGGAGTATCATAATATAGAGTACGCGATTAAGTGCTCGAGACTGTTCCGGATATCGATCGGAAAGGGTTAACCGATGAAGTGGTCCGTGAAGCGGGACTCTTGCCTCCAGACCTCGTCTGTCCCTTCCTGTAATTAGCCCCCCCTCCACTCTTTTGCCAGAATTTTAAATCGATAATTCTTAATTCTCCTGTCGTTTGCATCGACAGCTTCAAAAGTTGCTTACATTTCTCCATGTGTCGTTAATTATTTCCAACTAAACTCTTCCAGTTTTTCTCATCGTTTTATCCTCTCTTAACCCACGGATTTTCAATTTTAGTTCATATTAGCAATTTAGTAAGCGTAAATTAATTAATTCGTAGCATTACACATTTGATGACTGTGAATGAAATATTAGGCTGTTTGGAAATTTCGTAACTATATTTGAGGAACGCTTAAAGATAATATGTGTGCAATTATCATTTTGTCGAATAATTTTGCATGTAGTATTTGTTTTTCGGCAATTTTATAACTATCGAGAAGTTTTGAAACCCCTTTTTCCATGAAACTTACAATAGCTCAAAGTAAAACTCAGACACTCACATCTTCATACTTCAAGAAACGATTGATAAGCGTTTGAATTTCTAAGCTTTTGGATTCCCAAGCGTTCAATTTTTAAACTTTCGAATTCCGAGGTGCTTCAATTTCCAAGCTTTTCTATGTCTAAGCGTTTTCCAAACAATCTAATACAATAATTGTATCAACAGCCATGGAAGTATGCTTAACCCCTTGGCCTACAATAACGAGTTACACTCGTTCTATGAATTATGGCTTAGCTTCAATAAAACCAGATATTACCGAGAGTGGACTTTAATTTGAATTAAAATTTTTGCTTGGTCTTGCAAGGTTGGAAGTTCTTAAGTAAACATTGCCAACGATATTTAAATAAGTTGTAAGGTAAATGATATAAAAACAGTAACCAGCTAATACTAGCGTACATAGGTAATAAAATAATCGTAGTGCAAGGGGTTAAAATGAGATCGAAACTATGTGGATCTTTTGTGACTCGCATAATTCGAGCAAGGATTAACCCTATGCACTTGCAGACTCCGAAACGATACCATTTCAAATTGTTTCCAAATTCGAGAAATCCGCTGTGCAGCCATTACTATTTACACGTAAAAATGTTCAATTTTCGGTAACTTCGCTTATTTTCTCAACTCTTTCTAATCCAGAGGAAATTCCTCCCCAAAAAATGAACCAATTTTGATAGCTCTCGAGTTGCAAAGGATTAATTACCCGTTCTAATCCTTGATACCGTGTCGGTTTCTTAATCGACCAGCCTTGACTTTATCGGTGATCGATGACGAAGAGAGGATATCGCGATGGTACAATAGGATCGCGAAGCCATTGTATGCGTAATCGGCGACCCGTGCATCCTTCGAGATGCGTCGCTTTGGAGATACTATTCTACTGACACGCCGATTTGCATCGCGAAGCGTGTGATTCACGTCGATTGATTATTATTGGCATCTCGCGGATCTCGGTCATTTGAAAATACAAATATGCTACCTGCTAATCAAATCCTACGCTCTTCCGAATCCGCGAAAGCCTCGTTTGCAGCTACGGAAAATTAGCACGCCGTACGCGAGACTCTGTAATTATTTCCAGCCTGTTTCAATCGTACGTAATTGGAAAACCGTGTCCTCTGTTATGAATGATCAATCGTTAGAATGAAACTGATATGGTAGAAGATTGGCGAAACAACTCGATAATACATTAACAAAGTTTTGTTTCTTTGCATCCTTAAAATACGACAGAACTTTATGGCCAATTTATAGTTTGTAAAACATTAAAGCAACGATAATTCGATTATTCGTAGCAGGTATAAAAATTATTCAGCAAGAGGTTAACTAATCTATTAAATTCTCCATCATTTAACTCTTCTACGATTTTTGGATCATTTTTGACCTAATCGTGTTTCCCCTATTTTAAAAAAAATTCCTTAATTGGAACAGAAATAGTAGATGTGTAAGTACGTATGACTTCTAAGTTCAATTTTATATCGCGAAAGTTTGGGTTAGGTTCGGTTTAAAGTCGAATTAGGCTTTTCTCAAAGCGAACAAGTATTTCTAGAGAAGCAAGCGTATAATTCGCTCTGAAAATTTCTAAGATCATAGCAGGGTTAATGATACCTTTGTGCAGCTACAAAATTTTAATATTGCACAAATCAAACGTAGAACCTGATTTGTCTCCATGTATCCTTAAAATACGACAGAACTTTTTAACCAACCTAAAGCTGCGTCTACATTGCAGCAACGTCGATTAACATTTTGTCGTTTCTCGTTGCAACGTGTTTCAAAACCTTTCCAACATACGATGACTTCTAGAAACATTTTGTCGTGGAACTGAAGCAACATAATTCGAATAACATTTTAAGTTTCGTTTTACCGTCGCGATTAATTGGTTCTATACTTTAACCAGCCCATATTTGGATGGAATCCTGTACAATTTAATATGATACAGAGTGAGAAGCTCGCAAATCATGCAGACAAGAGAATAGAGATGAATGAGTAACTATTAGCTTATTAGGTTTCACAGGCGGGCAATAGTAGTTGAGGATTAAAATGCAACTGGAGCGAAATATAAGATATAATAGTAAACCCACGTCTTCTCGATTAGGGCGATCAACGGGACCCATTGAGCATTACGCAAGCGATGATATATCGCCGTGGCAGTTTATCTCCGCGTGTGTAGATTGAATTTGTAGAGGAAATTTCGAAGTTCAGAGTTCACTAACGTCACGTCTCGATAAGCAAATTATTCTGCGAACCGAGTAGAAAGAAAAACAGTCGAAACTATTAGATTGTTGCATATGAGATGGCAATGAATGGATTTTATGTAGTTCAAATTTTTGTAGTCGTTAATTAATTAAACGCAACATTAAGTGACTTTTGTTGTACACAAATGTAAAGCTTGGTTTTGAAAAATTTTATGCTGAATAAATATATAAACCGTGAAAATATATTTTATAATTAGCCAAAGGAAACGATTAACAATGATACGCTAAAAAAAATTGCGCGAATCTGATACTCGTTAATGTTTTCGAATCATTGTACAGAAGTTACGAACGAACTTTTTAATTAATTAATTAGCAGAGCATTTTGGGCTACGGAAAGTCAAACCAAATGCATTTCGTAACCAAATCCTGTTTCTTAATCATGCTCGCAAATGATAGTACCATTGTTTCTTTAACAAGGTTTGCCAATTTTCGGGAAAATAATTCCATCGTATTCCCTTTGCATTTCTTAACAAAGAAGAATTAGAGTTGGATTCAAGTGGAATCGTTTCCTTATTTAACCCTTTGACTATTGTGGACGTTGATACGTGCTTTACATTAACCCTTTCGGTGCAGTAACATATGTGCTGTTATCTTTTAACGTAATACGTAGAGTTTGCAAATTTGTGTTACTTAAAACAGTGAAGACTTAACCCTTTGCCATAAAACCACAAGTCACACTCGGGACGCAAATTATGCACAAAACAGAACAAATACTTGCTTTACAGTGCATTACAATTAAGAAGAATTGTCACGAGTACGTTTTACACATTGACCGTGTAAAAATCGATCTGAAAATTGTATAGAAATTAAATCGCTGCAAATTGCTATGGATGAGTTTATCGCAGGTACTCGCTAAATAATTGCCAGCTGGTTAATGTGAATTTTCGATGGCGCAACAGCTACTTTGAGTTTCGCAATTGGAGCCGCAACGCGTTGTTTTCAATGAAGTCAAATAAACAGAGTCATTGGAAGTGCTTTGTTAACGTTCCGGAAATTAATGACGCGCTCGGTTCCGCGAAACGAACGCGCAAATTGATTCGATTAATATAAGGATAAGAGCGACAAAAGCAACGTTTTACGCACTTCGCGTGTACGCATCGCGTACACCGGTGAATCTTTTTAATGAATTTCAGGGACGAGTCGCGAGTTACTGGAATAACGAAACGTGTAACTCGAACGAATAAAGAAAGGAATTCTTTACTATTCATTTATGCTTTTACAAGCTATGAAATGGTGAATCGGTTTTGTACATTTTCTTATCTTTCTCATTTTACAAACTATATCCTTAAACTATCGGGTTGTAACGTATATTCGACCCGTTTTATTACTGTCTTTGAGATCATTTACTTGGAAATCTAAAAATTACTTCCATCGATTATCCGCGAATTTGTCATTTTGATTAATTTGCTTCTTCCAATTGTTTTTTTTCTTTTTTTAATATAGTCGTAGGGTTTTTCTCGCGTAGAATTTCTGGAATTTGGAAAACGTCGTGAGAAAACGATACGAATTTATGTTACAACCTAATACCTTATCCTATTTTCATAATAATCATAATGATGAATTTAAACACATCTCTTATTTTTACTTTCTTTTATCTCATCTAAATTATAGTTATATTTGTATCGTCCCACTGTTGCTCATTGCATCGCGGATTCTTCCTGTCGTTCATCTTTGGATTCTTTGGTTCAATAAGAAAGGAATTGCACACCTTGTGACTGCGTTTTCAATTAGCGAAATGAAACGATAACACGCGTGTAATGAAGTATCGCGCGGTTCGAGCCGGCATTAGAGCGAAAAACAGGGAAAAAGCGGCTATTTTCTTAAATACCATGTTCCAGTGCTCGTTACCAGATCAATGATAATTTAATGACACCAATAAATTACGCAAAATTGTGGCGTGTCGTAGAAACCAGTTCAGCCGCCAGCGTCGAGCCTTCTCCTTTTTTTTTGCGATCCACGCGTCATTTTTATTCGCATTCGTATGAATTTATTGCAAACGATAGATCGAGTTATCGCGAGTCCAAGAAACTATCGACGAATGAATTCTTCGAACGATTGAGCGATAAGAAATCTGTTAGACAGTGCTGGATTAACTACTATTGTCAATGCAAAGGAATGTAAACCAAATGTAGGAAATAACCGGAGTCTATTTCTAGGCTATCATGTACATATATGTATATACATTATATAAAAATACCGCATTTTTGTACTAATAAATACGAGAAAGTGATACGTTAACACTAGGTTTACGGAACGCGTCACGTTGACGCATTTCAGATTTCATACCTAAAATTATAGAGACCATAAATATTATTTTTCAGTACTTTACGTTAACTTTAATTAATACAATGGTATGAATATGCATTCCAATTGATTCTCTTCATCCTCAATTTTCTAATTTCGAATATTTATATGCAGTATACGTATTTTTCCGGAAGCCTGTCAAATTATACACGTAACATTCGTAAACCTAGTGTTAACATAGTTAGTTCTAGATAGCTTAAGATGAAACTTGTACCGGAAGCCATCCTAAGACGAAAGGTAAGGATTATGTGCAATAAATAAAAATAAAAAAAATAAAGACTACTATTGTCGATCTGTGAGACCGCTAATAATAATTACTTATCCATCTCTATTTTACTTTATGCGTGGTTTACAGGCTTGTCACTCGGGACACTTTATAATTATAGTATAATGTTCGATTACTGAAATCAATCCTGGAAAATTTGATATAAATGAGTAATTATTAAAGGTCTTACAGACGTAAGTTTTAATAGGTGTAGCAGTTAAGGGTTAATCCGTATGAAACTAAATTAAAATAAGCACATGGTTAGGGCATTAAGTAAAGAGGGATCACCGTATAAATATAAGTAAAACAAAATTATGTGACCACGTGAGAATAAATAGTAGCAACAAATTTTCTACTTTACTGTAAGTTCTTTTAATTTCGAGAAATAAAATAAAAATTCGCAGTCCAGTAACCAGTGTTCGAAATAGACACGAATGAAAGACAACCAAAACAAAAGTAATTTAATTGTACGTCGTATAATCGGTAGCTCGATGAAACTTGAAATACTGCGTTGTCAAAGGGTTAATCGGATACAATTCTTCCGCCACACAATTGCAGATAACAAGCTTAAACCAGAATATACATTTTGTTTAAAAAAACTGAAATCTGTTAAACAAGAATTGAAGATGTTAGAGTATCTCGTTGTTCCTTTACGAAGACGCACAAAATGAAACGTTTCAAATGGCTAAACGAAACGTACTCGGGTTGTTTGCGTTACGAGCTGTACAAATATGGAGTCAAAGGTCTCGAAAAGCAGGAATAGCCGATAGAAAGTCGATGAATCTGCGATGAATCCAGATTCGGGCTGAATAAGCAATTGATAAATGGCGATCGGATCGACTGGGTATCTGATGCATGGTCCACGAGCATCGTCAGATGTTGCAGGACCAATGAATGAGCTTTATCTGAAGCTAGGCGTCTTCGAGCCGTGCCACGATAACAGAACCGCCTCGTTATCTGCCCTAGTTTACGATGTTCCGTGGAATTCTGCGCGCACGCGTCCTCCTGCATCCACTATCGCCCCCCCCCCCCCCTCCGCGTAGAATCCTCGAAAACAAACAACCCCCGGGGATACCCATGCAGGAATTTAATCCAAAGATTCGCTCGTCGCAATCCTGATTACACTGCGGGCATTAATGCAAATTTATATTTCCACGTATATAGGCGCGTATCTGAAGAAATGGCAGCTAAACAGAGATTTGTTTCATCCCCTAAATAAGGTAGTATGCACTTTGCTTTGGGTATTTGGTATATTTTAAATTTGTGATTAATACGCTGCGGATTTTTATGCAAATTTATATTTGAATAAATATACGTATCTGAAGAAATGAGAGCTAAACAGAGATTTGTTTCATCCCCTAAATAAGGTAGTATGTACTTTGCTTTGGGTATTTGGTATATTTTAAATTTGTGATTAATACGCTGCGGATTTTTATGCAAATTTATGTTTCAATAAATATACGTATCTGAAGAAATGAAAGGTAATCAGAGATTTGTTTCATCCTCCTAAATAGGGTAATATGCAATTTGCTTTGGGTATTTGAAATATTTTTGCAGATTACGTGTAATTTAATTTGTGATTAATATAGTGAGGATTTTTATGCAAATTTATATTTCTATAAATATACGTATCTGAAGAAATGAAAGCTGAACAGAGATTTGTTTCATCCCCTAAATAAGGTAGGATGTACTTTGCTTTGGGTATTTGGTATATTTTAAATTTGTGATTAATACGCTGCGGTTTTTTATGCAAATTTATATTTGAATAAATATACGTATCTGAAGAAATGAGAGCTAAACAGAGATTTGTTTCATCCCCTAAATAAGGTAGTATGTACTTTGCTTTGGGTATTTGGTATATTTTAAATTTGTGATTAATACGCTGCGGATTTTTATGCAAATTTATATTTGAATAAATATACGTATCTGAAGAAATGAGAGCTAAACAGAGATTTGTTTCATCCCCTAAATAAGGTAGTATGTACTTTGCTTTGGGTATTTGGTATATTTTAAATTTGTGATTAATACGCTGCGGATTTTTATGCAAATTTATGTTTCAATAAATATACGTATCTGAAGAAATGAAAGGTAATCAGAGATTTGTTTCATCCTCCTAAATAGGGTAATATGCAATTTGCTTTGGGTATTTGAAATATTTTTGCAGATTACGTGTAATTTAATTTGTGATTAATATAGTGAGGATTTTTATGCAAATTTATATTTCTATAAATATACGTATCTGAAGAAATGAAAGCTGAACAGAGATTTGTTTCATCCCCTAAATAAGGTAGGATGTACTTTGCTTTGGGTATTTGGTATATTTTAAATTTGTGATTAATACGCTGCGGTTTTTTATGCAAATTTATATTTGAATAAATATACGTATCTGAAGAAATGAGAGCTAAACAGAGATTTGTTTCATCCCCTAAATAAGGTAGTATGTACTTTGCTTTGGGTATTTGGTATATTTTAAATTTGTGATTAATACGCTGCGGATTTTTATGCAAATTTATATTTCTATAAATATACGTATCTGAAGAAATGAGAGCTAAACAGAGATTTGTTTCATCCCCTAAATAGGGTAATACGCAATTTGCTTTGGGTATTTGAGATATTTTTGCAGATTACGTGTAATTAAATTTGTGATTAATATAGTGAGGATTTTTATGCAAATTTATATTTCTATAAATATACGTATTTGAAGAAATGAAAGCTAAACAGAGATTTGTTTCATCCCCCTAAATAGGGTAATATGCAATTTGCTTTGGGTATTTGAAATATTTTTGCAGATTACGTGTAATTTAATTTGTGATTAATATAGTGAGGATTTTTATGCAAATTTATATTTCTATAAATATACGTATCTGAAGAAATGGGAGCTAAACAAAGATTTGTTTCATCCCCCAAAATAGGGTAATATGCAATTTGCTTTGGGTACTTGATATACTTTTGCGGATTACGCGTATTCTGTAATTCTCCGTGCATTTAAATTTGTGAATAATGGACTGGGAATGTTTATGCAACTTGCATTAATACTGGAATTATTGAAATGGTCAAAATGGATCATTTCGCAAAAATTGCGTAAATTCATCTGAATACAGTTTGGCAAATTTGTCGCGCTTTTTTGTTAAAAGAATAAATAGATGTTTATTTTCATTCTATTATATATTTTTAACGTTTTAATTTCGTTGATACAAATATGTATGTGAGCATATAAATAGGGATAATCAATTCCTTACTAAATTCAATATGAATATCGACGCACATCAAATTTAACGTTTACAGCTTTCGAATCTACGAAAAAGGAACTTTTAAATGATGTACTACAGAAAGAAACGGCAACAAAATTTGGAATGGTTTAACCCAGTGTTTTCCAATCTTTTTTGTGCCTTGCCTCACCTAAGCCTTTCTAAAATTCTCATGCCCCCTATGTAACATATACATTTTCAATTTTCAAAAATTGAATTGTTCACTGAAGAAACATAAATGATAGGTTTTAAGAAGAAATCGCTAGGAAATTGTTGAGGAAACACAGTAAGTAAATTTTCAAAACATATAATGGAGAACTGAATATCATGTACAAATAATTTTAATGAAAGATTTTTCTATGTTATTTTAATTATTACTACGTATTTCGTTTTTAAATTTAGTGAGATCCTTGCGTTTTATGCTTGCTGCAAAGATATGTTATGTTAGGTTCCAATTTAGTTACGAGAATTATTACTATATATGAGTATTATTAGTGAGAGTCGCCATACGGTTAACTTAACCGTTTGCGGACGAGTGTCGGCAAGTAGCAGCCCAAACATTTTCGATTTCCTGGATAAACGTCGATTTTCGAAGGAAGAAGTCTGGATTAGTGACGCTAATAGACACATTTACTAATAATTTGTCGAATATTCGTAATTATGCCCGTAACGGACTCGTAACCGAGTACAAATTTATTAAGCATCACTTTTCCTCGTCTGCAACGGGTTAAACTCTGGACGAGTCCATTTTCGAATTGCTCCCCTTAACAATTAACGTGCCCCCCCTCTGGGGCGTGGGCCCCACGTTGGGAAACACTGGTTTAACCCTTTGCGGACGAGCGTCGACAAATAGTTGCCTAATCATATTTTCGCTTTCCGAACCCATGTCGACTTTTAAAGCACGAAACTTAACGCAATGAATACTTAACGTAATAATAAACATTTGAAATCGTTGGAAATGAAATGGTTTTGAACACAAAAGTGTGAAAACTCAAAGTCGTGGAATTCAAAACTAAAGTACTCCCATAAGTGTCATTATGTCTCGTCCGCAAAGGGTTAACCAGTTCAATTTACGAGTGTATCTTTTTTTATATGCTCGTCACTGTACATCTTAATTGTCGGTAGTTCTAGTATCGAAGGAATGCAATCTAAATGGAAGATTAATTCAACCTAGAAAATGCAACGATTTGTATTTTCATCCGAACGCGTATTTTGTATATTTTTACATATCGCGTGCGTTCTGTACCTTTCGCCCATTTAAAATTCCAATATATATATGCATAAAAATCAGCAAGCCAGTTGAAACGGAGCTAATTAAATCGCTGACAAGTTGGGAGCCGGGGAACGATAGAAACGGCGATAGCCGCGGGGGGGGGGGGTGGAGGTATCGATTTTGAAGAAAAGAAATGAGAAAAGCGGCGAAGGTTTTCTCTGCCTCGCGCACAGGTGTGCTTTTTATTTTATCGAAAAACCAGAGACGTATTTTCTTCTGCTTTACGATCAATAAAGCGACACCGGGTGAAAATTTGCATTTTAATGCATGCACGAGATGTCTTTTCGCATATTGCAGCGACGCGTGCGATATGAGCTTGTTCCGGAATTGCACTTTCCTCGTATCTAATATTTTCCTTCTACGCTTGGACGCGCAACGCTCGCAAAATTGTCCGCCTCCGCTTTTTCGGCCGCTCGCGCGTGGCGAAGTAATATCTCCGTTTTATCCTCGATTAATTCTTTGTTTGCTTTAGAAACGAATGCGTATCGCGACACGCGTCGTATGTATCGATTAAGCAAATAGCGAAGATAATAAATTTCGATATCTCCGGTATTGGCGGCGCGTATGCAGAACATTTCATTCCTCTTTATTAACCCTTTAACCTGTTCGTTTTTATTATTATAATTGCATTTATGTCGCTTACATTACTGTTTGTATCCTGACAACGGTAAAGTATAAGAAACTAATATCTTAACCGAGGATAAATTATATTAAATGATTAAATAATACGCGATAACAGAATTGGATTGCAAATTGGATTTACTGCATTTTTAATAAGATGCTAGAATACTAAAATAAAATACTGTTGAGGTAATGCACGGAAACCAAAAGGGAAATCATGAAGATATTATTAGAGGAGAGGGAAAAAAGGAAACGAAGACGAGAATTGAGAAACAAAATATGTATATAGGCCACTGTTGTTATTAAGTTTGCATTAGAAATACAGCGTGTTGTTATTCTTAATTAACACTGGAACTACAGACGATTAAAATATACTTATTTCTACGAAAGAAATAGACATGATCGATAGTTGCAAAGCGCATGTGAGATCGAAGTACGATAAATCTTCATTTATATTTTTGGTATAGAAAATCACCAAGTATTCTTTTATAATTATAATTTTTATGGCAGACTTGTAACCAGTCATTTCGACTGGTTTGGCAGTTCTAATGTTAAGTCGTTATAGTTTAGTATACATATATATATGTTAAGTAATTGGTACATCTGCCCTACCATCCCTGTCGAAAGTTAATTATTCGATGATGAACGACGTATTACGGCCACTTTTACTCACGGAGGCCAAAACTGGCGGGTAAAAGGTTGGCTGGTCGCGTTCGAACGCGAGGTAACGAAGAAGAGTGCTCGTAAAACGGAACGATAGCCGGATAGTTGCTTTCCTGCGGAATTCACGGCCGTATGGGGAGTCACCCTAGTCGTTTCCCTCGAATCGCGTGCCTGTCCCTCGGACTTTTCATTAAAACTTTACGACGGCGACCGAAGAACAACGTAATAACCCTTGGAATATGCGTCGCGAGGACTTTTCGTCCTACGCGTCACGCCAACTTCGCCCCTAACTTTCATTAACCTTCGCAGAATCGAATGGGGTACGAGTGTACCCCAGATAGGGGTAGATGTACCAGCTACTGCTGCTTTAAGCTTCACGCGTAACTTTCTTTCACTACTCTGGAAATTGTTTCACCTAAAAATCCAGTTCCAGTTTAGAGCATAATATTGTTCGACATCGAGTTTATCTATGAAGATTTTTTTTCTTTTGTATGTTGAATGAGATGTATTAATTACTACGTAATTGAAAATGTAGAACAAAGTTCAATGTCACTTGAAAACATCTCGTTTAAATAGAAACAATTTGTACATACATACATATATTAGCGCGTCAGTTCTGCGTAACAGATATAAGATGTATAATAAACGTATCGCTTTTACCGAATTATGACACGTCCCATACTTTGTAATTACATTGGTCACGTTTTAATGTTCAACGGCATATTTACCTCGCAACATTTCGTTCCGGATATTAAGTGTAAACGAATAGACGATGTCTATGCGTCGTTAAACCGAAGTGCAAATTTATGATTCTTCATACGTTACTTCGCCATTAAATAAACGAATTAAAATGTCGGTTATAGGGACACTAACAGTAATTGGGACATCTATCCTAGGTGGTATATCGATAAGAGATAAAAAGAAGGCGAGAGGGAGGCGAACAAAAATGAGGGAACTTTCGCTTTGAAGAAAATAAGAAAATAAGTGTGGAAGTTCTTTCGTGGGAGCTTATTGAATCCGAAGCTAAGTTTCACCGTATAACTTTTCCCCGTGCTACCCTTTAAGCTTCTTTGCGAGTCGCGAAACTTTTTCAAGCTTTACATATTCCACATCTCGGATATTTAATAAAAGGGAATTCTTTCGCAAGTGAGCTGGAAAATTTTCCGCGAATCGAAGGCGCAACTCTTTCGCGTTCGCTTCTTTAGCGGAGATTTTAACACTGCAACTACTGGCGATCAAAGTATACTTATTTGAAGTTGCGAAGTCCGAAAGGTCGCAAGTCCGCCACCCACAATTTTCAAAAGAGCAATGCTCTCTTTCTTTATTGCCTTTGATCCGTAATTCATTTTCTCGATTCTCGTGAACGTGTACGAACAAAAAATCATCATAAATGAAGGAGACGTTAACCAATGTTGCGCTCCAAACCGGAACGATTCGTAGGTTAAATAATGCAACGAAATTGAGCGATAAGCACAAAGTGGTAATAATTGGGACGTATACTCTATGTGTTCGTTAAGAGGTTGAGAAAAGGGAGAAACGATGGTAGTTAAGGTTCGAAGGAGTTCTGCCGCGTTTTTCTATTCCTTCAGGCGTAAACCCGGCCGGCATAATTCCATCTTAATTAATTGCACCGCCTTTCACGAGGCCCTTCCGGTGCTGACGAACCTTCCGGTCAGATTGACGATCGCCTTTCGGTCTACTGACTCGTTGTATAAAGCATAGCCGTGCACGGGAAACAGGTGGTGGTGGTGGGCTGGCAGAAAGGATGATAAACGGTACGCAACGGAGTGTAGCTCTGAGGCAACCGCGTGAAAATTTCATCTGGAATCTGGCAAAAATGCGAAATCCCATATACCTGTCGGCTGTTGTTGCGTTTCTCGTGTAACGCATCGCGATAAAAAGCGAAAGGAGCTGTTAGCATCCATAACCCCATTGACGTACGAGTTTTTCATGGCTACGAATTATTTGGTTAGCTATTCTCTGCTTCGATACTATGTTAACACTGAAACTACCAAAGGGATCGAAACGATTCGTTTGCAATTTCTCATAGAAATTGTATACATTTTTGCAAATTTGACGTGATTTTACGTACAGGGGATGAATAGAGATTTATTTTCATTGCATTGTATACTTCTTCAAATATCCATTGCTTTATTTTCAAAGAATAATTGGGCTAGAAAGAATAAAATTTAAATTTTAAAATAGAGACTTTTAGGTTAAATAGTTAATGTTAAATAGGTTAAATAGTAAAAGTTAGGTTAAATATTCTTAATGAAAGAAGGGAAAATGTTTTTTTGTATAATTTAACAGTAAGAATTAAAAATTGGCGTGTATCGACTCGTAACATTCAGAAACAGTGGACGAACGCTATGGTTTCGGACTATGTTAAACATTTGTACAATAGTAATTTGTTCTTGCCTGAGAAGTGTTCTTATCTACTATAAGCTGGTCTTATATTATTCACCTAATATTATTATATTATAATATATATATTTTTATTCTATATTATTTCTTTGTATTATTTTTATTTTACTTCATTTAGTTTATTGTATTATATTAATCTCATTATATAAAGGCGGGAAAAAGCAAGAACAAAAAACCAAACTAGGTTTATTCTTAATTAAAGGATTTCATGAGAGCAGGAAAAATTCAAGAATTTGCTAAGCCGATTAACATTAATAAAGATGCGATTTAGGCAATTATAGTGATCGTATAAAATAGGATTTCTTTAGGAAGCGGCTGATTTTACGCAGCTTCTAATTATTCGTTTTCCAGTTACTCGTTAATTGCGAGTGACGTTAAACAACGTTTCACGCAGCAAAAGTTGAAGCTTGTTACGTTCAACGGAATTGATAAATTGCGAATTGTTTTAAGGTGAAACGGTGGAACAATACGAGACTGGGAATAATAGAGAGAAGTCAAATGCGAATGCTCTCTGTTGTGCAAGTTTTAATTGTAATACTTGTAAGTCGTAATGCATTGAACGCTTTTGGTAACGTTAACCCATTATGGAATTAATTCGTCATAGGGAAATGCATTTAGGGCGCTCGGAGACCAGAAATCTTATTAGCGAAGGCTGTTTTCCGAAGTGCACTTCCTAAGAGGATCTGCTATTGTTAAATGAGTGAAAGAAATTACGAATATTCAAACTAATGATTCTAAAAGTATCATGCTTCTTATTTATATAAGTGTGGGCCAGATGCACTCGTAGAAATGCAATCAAAGCTTCGTTCAGTTGCATTAGTATTAAAGAATTTTCAAGATATACTATTTTTTGAGTCCTTGTTGCTGTTTATAATAAATTAAATTGGCCCGCCAATATATTTTTCTTTTACTTTTGGTTCGCGTTTAAAAATGTTTGCCAACCCCTGATTTAGATATTATTCGAATTAGAGCTTTTGGTCTCTTTGTTTATCGAATGATTCTAGTAGATCGCGAAGAAAATTTTTTAGCGCTGATTTGGACAATTTTAAACTCTAAGTGTATTGAAAATATGGAATTCGAAATGAATTCCGTGGTAGCATGAAAGAAATTTTCGGAAGCATCCAGTATAATATTAATATTGCTTTTAGAGAAAAATATGATTTTTTGCGCAACTTTGAGTTTAATATGAAAGTTTCGTATCGATCGGCGAAATATTAATACTGCTTTTCAGGGACATAAAGGTTATGCAATTTGACGAACAATTCGGCGTTGGTACGGAAAATTTCCGTATTGAAAGCGTGGAAATGTAAACTTGAAAATGAATTTCGTAGCAGCATAAAAGAAGTTCTCGGAAGCGTCTCGTAATTTCGAGAGAGAATGTAATTTGCTCGGCGGACAATTAAGCGTCGATTTAAACAATTTTAAGCTCCGCATTGAAAGCGGGAGGCTTGATAATAAACCTCGCGATTATGTGGAAAAAGTTCTCCGAAGCTTCTCGCAATATTTATATTTCTGTCGGACAAAGATATAATTTACGAACGAATAGTTAATTCAATGGTAATTTAAACATTTTTATACTTCGTATTGGAAGTATAAACTTTGAAAACGAATCTCGTGGGGCACCTAAAAGAAATGCCCCGAAGCTTCTCGTAATGTTAACCCTTTGCGGACGACGAATAATAACACTTAAGGGAATATTTTGCTTTCGAATTTCGGGCCTTCGAATTTTCAATACTTATATATTTAACGTTTTAATCGCATTTTTCCCCGCTCCAGTTTTCCCAGTTGACGAGCAAAGACCGGAAAAATCATTCGTGACCCGCGTCCGCTAATTTGCAATGTAAAACAGTTGATCGTGCCGATGGAAAGAAGGGAGAAAGAGGAATGTTTATTGCAACTTTTCATACGTTCCCAACTGCAAAGCGATCCGCGAATCGTTGCCACACGAAACGTGTATACAGTATTGGCCAAAAATATATAGCCTTTTATTTTTGCCGGAATGAATTTGTTGAGCTGTAGAGAGGGGATAGGATAGGAAAAAGGAAGGGTGTTGCGTTTCGTCCTGGGCCTGCTGGTGGACTCATCAGTAAGGCTACCTAGCAAGCCCTGCCTTAGACGTTGGGATATTGGAAGGAAGGTTAAAGGCGGTGTATATATGGACGAGGTAGTTGGAGCGAGTACTTTCGAGAAAGTCCTATTTCGTATGTCCCTCTAGTGGTGGGTGCAGGAGAGCCGCCACAAATTTGTTTAACCCTTTCGGTGTGGAACTCTTGTAATTTAAAAGTAGTACTTTTACATAAAGTAATGATTAACCCCTTCGCTACGAAGGACGTATATATATGTATACGAACCTACATATACGAACGTATATATATACGAACCTACGAACGACATATACGTCCTGAATTTTTTAACGTCACGATAATACTTTTGTTATCATTGGCACGTATTGGATTTTAATTAATGGCCCTTTGCCGTACAATAACGAGTTACACTCGTTCTATGAATTGTGACACAGGTTAAAGAAAAATGTCTACTAATAAGGACAAAATTTAGTTTGAACACTAATTTTAATTTTGTATTATAAGATTGGGTGTTATTAAAGAAAACGTGCGTACAATATTCAAACGATTTGTATGTGACATTATACAAAAATAGTAGTCAAACTAATGGTAGCCTAAGTAGGTAATAAAATAATAGTAGGGCAAGGGATTAAATATCTAAATATTTGCACCCCAACTATTCTTAAATTAATAAAAATTACCCTCGTCTTTGAATAGGAAACAATTTTCGGTTTTAAGACGCCATAGCGAAAGGGTTAAAGTGACTATTATACTCGTTCATCTAGGCAGCGTTAAATAGAATATTTATACTTCTCCCAAAACGTGTGTTTATTCCAAATATTGTTCATTTCTATTCGTGTCGCGTTTATAAAATAGAAACATTGGCTAATGCATACACGTGTCCATGACACTTCAAAGGATTAAAGCCATTCGGTCTGGATAAAATGTATGTTTATGTAATTGCAATATGCTTATGGAACATTCGCAGCTTTCTATTTATTTGCATTACACACGATTTCAATATTTGAGTGGCAAAATGAATACGAGGGTGCGTAAATACTATTTGTAGCCACCGTGTATCGCGTAGATAAAAAAAATTCCTCCGTATGCATCACGTTTTAGAGAAGCTATTGCGGGAAAATGAAAAGGCTACCTATATCTTTTTGGCGGGTACTGTATATTGCGTGTTGTTGCAGAGAGGGCCGGTGTCGCGACTTTCGATCGCGGAATTCGCTGTTCCTCTCTCCCAGGAAACCGCGAGCTCGCATCAATTAACCCAGTTTCTTTTACACGCGAGCAACGAGCAACGACGCGACGTTGCTGCCTTCGCGCGAAATCCCAACGCCGCGCGCTGTGCTGTTGGACTCGTCGACGTTGAAAGTTTAACCAACCGCAGAGGTTCATCGACGGATTCGATGCGATAGAGTCAAGGGAAGTTTGTCACCGGGTTCCGAGCATTTGGCGTTGGATATACACTTGCAATGGTTTAAGCTTGACGCGGGCTAACAGGATCCGGCAAACTGTCTCCTGCAGTTACCGGAAGACATCACCCTTCGCACATCGTGACAGGAATCTCACGGGAGACCTGTTTCGAAGTTTCACCAACATCATATACGGCGTCTCTTGAACAGAGACGGATCTAAGTTTCGTCGACCTAGAAGCTATCGTATTTTTGTCTCCCCCTTACAGAAATAACGTCGAAACACGTAATAGTAGCCGATGTATTGATATATTAACCCTTTGCGGGCGAGAAATAGTAACACTTGTGAGAGTACTTTAATTTTTAATTCCACGACTTTCAGTTTTCACGCTTTTCAGTTCCAAATCATTTCATTTCCAACGATTTCAAATGTTTATTATTACGTTAAGTATTCGTTGCATTAAGTTTTGTGCTTTAATAGTCGACATGGGTTCGGAAAGCCAAAAAATGATTGGGCGATTATTTGTCGACGCTCGTCCGCAAAGGGTTAATATTGTGGCGCTGTAGAGAGGGGATAGAATAGGAAAAGGAAGGGTGTTGCGTTTCGTCCTGGGCCTGCTCGTGGACTCATCAAGTAAGGCTACCTAGCAGGCCCTGCCTTAGACGTTGGGATATTGGAAGGAAGGTTAAAGGCGGTATATATATGGACGAGGTAGTTGGAGCGAGTACTTTCGAGAAAGCCTATTTCGTATGTCCCTCTAGTGGTGGGTGCAGGAGAGCCGCCACAATATGTTGATATATTCATATGTTCATATGCTCATATGTTTATATGTTCATATGTGTATATGTTTATATGTTCATATGTGTATATGTTGATATGTTGATACATTAATATATATTTATTGATATACTTAATTCTTAAAGTTCATCCGCTGTTTACAAATCGAGTCATTTTACGCGACATAATCGCGGTTGCGAATGGGTTTAAAAGTTATGCGGCGCTCCCGATATTTCTGCGCTAACCCGATAGGCAAAACGTAATTCGCAACAAGCTGTTCGCGAATCTTCCGCGCGCGAATTCGCCGTGACGGATACACGCGATCATTGCAAAACCGATCAAGGACCTCTGGCTGTTCGAACCGACCGGCCTTGAATTAGTAGTATTCGATGACTGACGAACGTATCATGCCTTTTCACGCGTATCCGGATTACTGCTTGATCGTGACACAGAAATTCACAATCGTGCCTCTCTGTGGTGTGGAAACTCTGCCCTGCGAACGCCGTTCTCACGGATATCGAAAATACCAACCCCTCTCCTCCCCTGTTCTTCCCTTCGATTTCAAAGCGTACAGTTCGCGTTACTTTCCCCTGATGACGCAGAGAAAAGTATGCAATGCTCCTTCTATTCGGAGCTGGAATACTTCCAGGAATCTTAACAGCGGATTTGAACGTTAAACACGCCGCGACTGGAATACCGCCTCGTTACGCCGAGTTATTTTCGGTCGCCTATTAAAATTTTCATCCGCCATGTTTGCGAGACCGTCGTAAACTCGGTTTCCTCGTTGGCGAATTTTTCTTTCGATTCACGATGAATTTGAAATAGCTATTCGTTCTGTCTTTTGTAATGTAGAAGGATTCCGGATAATTCGCGACGAATAGAATGTCTCTCGTTAACCCTTTCTTCACCGTTAATTAAAATAACAATTCGCCGCAATCGCAGACGGTTCTAAGCGGTATGAAACTTTCGATCCACGATGATTTAAAAAGTATTATTCGTTCTCCTTTTATAATGTAGGAGGATTGCGGATAATTCGCGAGGAATTATCTCGTTAACCCTTTCAGTTATTTAAAATGCTCTATTCTCTTCAATTTTACAGCTTCCCATATCCGAATACTCTAATATCTGAACGTTCTACTAGCCGAATATTCCGTTATCCGTACAGGATTGTCTATTCATTTATTCAAGGTCCTCTTTGCGACAATCAATAACTAGGTACATTTTATTGCAATACGTTATTCCCACGAATTATGTTATACGGTAACTATGACAGTAAAACGCAACACGAAAATACGGTACGCGCTTTGTACGCGTTTAGTTCTTTCGAATAGGGTAAGAAAATTTAATATAGCGTTTACTTTTATATTTCACGATACAGATTTTATTTGAATCGTATTCGGGTCTTCGTAATTATACTTGAATAGGTGTGAAACATAATACACGTGATACGTATCGACACGATAGTTAATTGTTTCAATACATATTCCACAAAAATTAAAGCTCTAAGATTGAGAGGGTTCAACATCGATTCTTGCTTATTTGCTCATTTAAACCCATGCAATTTTATGATCACCATTGTATCCGAATTTCTTCTCGAATGAATATTCAGACTCTTGAATCTCGCCGCATCTGTTATGACTTACGCTTTGCCTTCAAAATCCTAAATGGTTCTCTATCTTCCCCAGAAATATTATCAATGTTTTATTTAAATATACCTGTCTTATCCCTTAGAAACCATTCCCTTTTAAGCAAAGGAAAGCATATTACTCTGCACGGCCCATTCAATTGCCTGAACAGAATCTTCATTAATGTAAACAAATATCACCAGTTAGATTCCTTTGGTTATTATTATAGATTTATTTGTTCTACTCTTCGTTGCGTTGATTCATGACTGTCTTTTCTTTTCTTTTTGTACCAAATGGTGAATTCCCGTTTAATAATTAAGTAAATAAATAAATATTGTACAACTATCGATTCCAAACATAAACGTATGAATAGCACCGAACGTGTCTCATTGTCAGTCCCGTCGCTGATCGTTCGCAATCGAAGGCGGCGTTTATTGGAAGCTAGAAAGAATTCGCGGGAATCGGTTTAATCTAGACCGGCACACCCTAAAGACCCCGATATAGGTTTGCGAGACGCGTTAATCGATCGGGTTATAACGTTGCAACCTTGCAACAGCCGCTAAGTAGCTCGCGGTGTTTCTGGATTATCAGGCGAGCGCAAACAAATTTCCAACAAAGAAAGTTGCAGCCCCGCCGACGAACCGTGGGAAAAGAGGGTGAGAGTAAAGTATCAAAACCACTAAATGCAGTCCCTCCCGCCGCCAACCGTGACCTGCATCAAAGTGCAACGATGCGCACACCGTTTATACACGTACACACGTTCCGCTCGCTGGAAACTCGGTGCATCGCTAACCTTTGCAAAGAGGAAAGGTCCTCTTCTCTGTTGGAATTCATCCGCATTGGGATGCGCCTCGTCGTTGGGCTACACGCGAATGCAAATCGAGACAATTCAACCCTTTCGCTGGTAAATCATTTTCTGCCCGAGATCGGCTAGCTTCAAGGATTTAACCCTTTGACGTGGATCGCAAACGGACCGCGGATTCTCTGGATTAGCCTTGCCTCCGCGTCCAATCAAGATTCGAATACAAATCTGATTTAACTTTCGTTAGGAATTCCCGAGCGATTATATTAGGTTCGCGCAAAAGTTTCTCTGTCTTAGCTTGACACGAGGACTTTAGTGCTTTTGAAGTAATTTTTATTATTTCGCGATGGAATCTTAAACTTCGAAAGATGGTGGGAAGGTGGCGAAAAGTTATGCAAACTGAGGGAAGATATTACTAAGTTTCATTTGCGATAGTTTTATTTAGATCGGGGATCTTTAAGTGTTCATGGTAATTTAGAAGTGCAAAAGGTGTACAATATACAGAAACAAACGAAATATGAAAAGTAAAGCACGCTTTACGATATTTATGGAGTAAAACCGATCGTTGAAATATAATTTGCGTAAAGGTCCGTAGTCTACTTATATTATATATAAATAAAAGAAATTATATTGATATTTTTAGTAAGATAAATTATATAAGATATTTTGCATACACGTAATAAAATATGCAGACATAAATTTGGTAGTACAGATTTTAATTTTGATTGCTCTAATTAAGATTGGAGTGCAAACCTAATTTAATATGGACATGGATGCAAATCCTTATCCTTAAACTCTTGGCATCTTTATCAATTCGCAGTGGCCACTTTTCTGTCCGTCTGAAAAATTCGACTACTAAAACTGTCTTGAATATTTTGCGAATAAATATTGAATCTTATAAAATCCTCAAGGTACAAAAGTAATTTCTACATCGAGTAGATTCCTGTTTGAAAGAATATTTGATCGTTTCTACCTAACAATATTAATATTGATTATAGGTATAATAGATATTGTATTAACATTAATTTCTAACATATAAATAATTATACAAATAATTTTTAACATACAAACATATTAATAATTAACATTAAATTTGATCGTTCGTACCTAATGATATTAATATTAATTACACGTGTAATAGATATTATATTGAAATTAATATACGCAATATAATTAACGATTCGATCGAACGAGTCGTCAAAAAGTTGCTTTTTGTTAACCTAATCGCGGCATCTCGCATTATCAACGTCTAAAGTTCACTTGGAAGCTAAGGGATGACAAATTACCTGTCAAATAATTGCGAACTCGAGTTGGAATCGCGCGTAAGACGAAGATTCAGAGCTGAAGTAACGCGGACTTGGGAAACACAGCGTTATGCAATAATTTAGGTATAATTTATACACGCTACCAAGCGAAATAACGAGGCTGGACTGGGTGATAAACGACCGGCGGTATTTATTGAATGAATTAAGCGTTTCGGACTTCGCGATAGTCTATTAATCTTCCCCGGGTGCGTTTTATTGTCCGAGAATGTCCCTTCGTTTCGCAAACAATCGGAATCTTCAACTTCGTAATCTACGCGTCTGCGATTCATCCGAATTATTAACCCTTTCGTTACTGTTGCCGCCTCGTTTCGATTAAGCTTCATTATCCGATGTTAATGGCGTTTTTTTGGCGCCAATTGGCGAAAATTGCTCCACTTTAATGCTAGATTTACGGATATCGATAGTACGATTTGACGAGTTTCCTGAAAAGTAGATTTATTAATACTAATCTACCAAATCAGTCGAAATAATGACTAGTTACAAATTTGCCATAAAAATTATATGAATTCGCAATGCTGCATTTTGTAGAATATTGCGTGATTTTCTATACGAAATATTAATGGAGATTTATCGTGCTTCGATCACATGCGCTTTGCAAATATCTCGCATGTCCATTTCTTTGGTACGAATAAGTATACTTTAATCGTCGGTAGGTCTGGTGTTAAGGTAAATGTAGGTAATACGCAACAGTACGTAGTATGGAACTTTGTGAAATCTCGATAATTAAATAACGAACGTTACCCGACGACTATGTGTACAAATTCCTTATAAATAATTACGGACCATAGCGACAATAAAGCGTTGGTGTGCAGTTTGTATACCTCGTTGCAAAAGACTGAATCATGCGACAGAGGAAAGAAAATTGTCATAGCAGCGCTTGTAAAGTTGGTTGAAGTTCAAGTAACCTATAAAAGTTATTGCATTTATAATTAATAACCAGCGTTTCTGCCTTGACCCGCCAATTGCAGGTGTGTAATAAATCGCTTGTGATTTGAAAGATTTACAAGTGCAGGATTATCACGTTAAATACGGAGCGAATTTTGTATGTTTGGTCCACAAATTTTGTACGCGTGTTTCAGGAAGTTTCATCGTAATTATTAGACTGCGGATGTTTATGCAAATTCATATTTATAGATGAATAGATAAATAGATAATAATATCAAACCACGATTATAATAACGAGTGTGTTTCACTTTATATTGCATGCATCCTGTACTTTTTACTATAGTTAAATTTTCCATAAATGCATAAAAATTCGCAGGTTGCTTTTGCTTTAACTCGAAAGAAGCAGTTGCCAAAGCTCATCGATTCATTTCAGAAACTAATTTTGAACCCGTTCCATCGTTTAAAACATATAAATATTAATTTTAACGCCAAAAAAATATTTCGATGCAAAGATCGTTTTGACGGGCGAACATTTTTTTCGTAATAGAATTCAGTTATTTTGCCAGAAAAGCGAGGAGAAGCTTTTGCAAAAAATAAAGCAACTATTAGGTGTTTCGATTAGTTTTGCTTGCCGTGACTCTAGTCTACTTCTAATAAAAGGGTATTTTATTCTTGACCTGCGATTTAGCCTGCTTTTCGGTGCGCATTTTATTTATTCAGAGTCGGACAGAAAAATCAAATTGATAGGTGGAAGGGCGAAGCTCGGATCGATAGCGTGGCGATTGATCTGCAGTAATTAAATATCCAGTGACCAGGTCGTCGTAAGCTAGGCTGACATCGACCAAACTGCTTTAACCTACATCGCGCCGACAAACTTCATTGTTTCTGCGGTACTTTTAATCCATTCTCATACTGTCGCCCTGTTTAGGGTGCACGATTCGCATGCGATCGAGCAACTATTCGCGACGATCGTGAATCGCGCGCAGGAAGAAACCAAATTGCACGAGAAATCGCTTTAAATTGCTTACCAATGATCACGTTAATTTATATCTACATACATTATTGCACGAAGTTTCGGAGAAAGCACGAAAACAGGCTGATTTCTTAGCTTACGAATTCCTGATTTACGTAGCACCGATTTTCATAGGTTAATGTAAATCAGTATAACAAATGATATTAATGTAACATACATAAATTATGTGCTAATCGATGACTATAAATATGTGCGACTCCTGTGTGATTTTAATTTATTACCGCTTGAGAAACGTCGTATCATTGACTAAGAACAGGATAGACCACTTATCCAATGCTTCCCTTTGTCACCCGGATCCGTTCTCATTTTTACCTTTTCGATTGTCTAAAATGTATAACCTTTGCGTGTGCTCTTACATTTTGTATATTAAAATACTTTAGAAGTGTTTACATTATTTGTCAATTAATAAAGCGAAAGATATTCTTCCGAAAAGTCTGAATTTTTAGGTTATCGGTATTTCAGAGCATGTGACACAAAGTCCCATAAGATGATCGGTCTATCCTGTACCTCGTCTGTGGTCGTACCTTACTTGAACTTTATTTCTCTTACAATGTAATTAATGGTATTGTTACGTGTCCTCAAGTATTGGAGAGTCCTTCAAAATTTACCACGTCTTCCACAGCTATTCGACAGCAAACTCTTATGTTAGAGGAAGCTCGTACTACGCTATAACGTTATTAACAATGGTCTCAACTCGATTCTAAAGAATGTTAACGTGTATTGTTTATTCATCGACTTTTTTCCCATTCCCGCTAGATTTAACTCTCAATTACTGCGTTGTTTAAACTTTTACGATTGTGGAGCTATGGAGAGGGGATAGAATGGGAAAAAGGAAGGGTGGTTGCGTTTCGTCCTGGGCCTGTTAGTGGACTCATCGGTAAGACTACCTAGCAGGCCCTGCCTTAGACTTTGAGATATTCGAAGGAAGGTTAAAGGCGCTATATATATATGGACGAGGTAGTTGGAGCGACTGCTTTCGAGAAAGTCCTATTTCGTATGTCCCTCTAGTGGTAGGTGCAGGGAAGCCGCCACAACGATTAATCTTAATGTTTCTTTGTACTCTAAAGGGTTTACCTCCGTTAATAAATAAATAAACAAACAAAATGATTAGTATTAATAGTTCTCATCTGAAAATTGGCATCGTCCATTTACGCTAACAAAGCCAGGAGAGAGTTAGTTACATCGAAACTCAATTTTCTCGAAAACGAAGTCTCGTATGAAAAAGTTTTATTCTACATTTCCCCTACACCTTTTAATTCAGAATTACCTCCATTTGGCAGTTGCAAATCCTGTATAGCGATAGTATATTTCTAAATACTTCGTATGGCGTTAGCATATCTCTAGTTACAGGCATCTATATGAAGCCTTCGAAACTAACCCGAGCACCGAATAAATTATAAATTCTTACGCCGAGTTAGCGAATTTTAACCTCGTGCAACGAACTTTTTAACAAAGTTAATAGTCCGCCGTTGTAGCGTTGGAAAAGCTGCAACGCGACGTTTGCCAAGCAATTTAAACGTCCGCGTCCCGCCCTTTGTGATCGCGCGTCTTATAAACGATACATACGTGTACGCACGCATGTTGCTGATAATAAGTAATAAATTCTGCAATTTAGCATGCCGGGACGTCCATTACCTCTCCGCCGTGTCCTCGTTTCGTGCACGTGCACAAACTGTCGTCGCGTTGCGTCGGTGCAAACTCGGCCGACGCGGCGTCAAAGCGCCCGGCAAATGTTTCTTTCCACAGAGAAAATTGCAAACGCTAACGTTGGGCCGTTGCGCGGGGCGTTATTCGCAATTTTCCCTCCCTTTTTCCAAACAATTCCGCGACGCGTCCTTTCGATTCGCCCGCATGTTACGCTCTGGCAAGTTAAACGGCGAGCTGTTAATTGTGACGATATTAAACGCGACGCACCGAGAGAAATGCAATTAATTTCCACGGATCCGAGAATTCGATTTGCGCGAGGCGTGGATCAAAATCCTGTCGATGGATAAATGGATCTCTGTGTGCGCGTGTGTGAGTGTGTGAAGAGTGTGTGTGTATGTGTGCGTCGATTATAAATGGATCGATCACGCTGGCTGATTGCAGATCGTTTATTTAATTGTTTGGATAGGCAATATTGTTTCGGATATTAGGCAACGGGAAATTAGGTATACGTAAATTAGGACACGGTAACACGAAATTTAAACGATCAGGATTTCCTTGCGATATAATGCTATTTATAATAATAGAGAACAGATGGAATTTGTTAACCTTTTCTCTACGGTACCTTAAAATTGAGAACTCGAAGCGTAAAGAAGAGCGCCTTCAATTAACATGAAAATAGCATAAATGTAAGTATTCAGATGTTGCATATGATTAATCGTAGTGCAGTATTGTTGCGTGAATTGACAGAATACCATAGTGTACCATAGAAACAATTTACGTTTGGAAATTGTTCGCAAAACTTTTCCTATCGAATTGGAAATAATACCTAAAAGTTTCACAGTCCACTGTGATTAAAAAATATTTAAACAATTCACAAAGGTTTCAAAATCCTCGTTAGACGTTCCCAAAATTATATCAACAATTTTCGCAAACAAAAGCGAGTTCGATGTTAATCGTGTTTGTTCGAATTTCAAAGAAGCGCTAATTTGAAAGCGATGACAATTTGCATATTTAAATTTTCCATAATAATTCGATCGTGCCCGCTGCGGAGTGAAGAAGAAGGCACTATTATAATTTTCGCTGCAATGTATTGAGAAGCAATTAAAACTTTTGCGCTCGGTTTACTTTAGCACTTTATCGATGCTTTACGGCCTGTTTACATTTGCATATTTTCACGCTATCGAAGGCGTCTATTAGAATCGTAGGAAGCTCGCGATAGTAGCGAGTACGTAGCGCGTTCCCACGCGAGTTCGAGTTGATTGCTTCGGCGGCTCGGTTTGCGTTTACGAGTTCGCCGCGCTGCAGGTATGAAATTATACTCGTGACGTAATTAGTATGAACTCCGTACGAGTGTGTCGTTCGAAAATGACGCTCGACCCGACGCGACGCCCGGATTCCTCATCGTTTATGCGGATCGAGCAAATGCAATTACGCGATTACATCGGGCGAAATTAGTTACAGTTAAGTAGCGCGGATCTATTATACTTCCAACATTCTGAAATCACGTTACAGCTAGGCTAGATGTACCAATTATGTACTGCCACTTCAAACTTATCACCGTAACTTTGTTTAACTATTTTGGAAATTAGTTTACCTAAAAATTCAGTTCCACTTTGGAGCATGATAACAGACTACCTACACTTAACGTGTAAAAATATAGGTATTAAATATCCAAAGTAAAATACACTTTATTATATTTGTTATTGTATTTGAAAGCAAGATAATCCACTAATTGGGTTCCATTTCTTTAATCCCGTTAACCTGTTAACGGAGGAATTCTTCAGTTAGAATCTTCTTTATACACAGTAACAAAAATTAATGAAAAGTAATTGATATTGTTTAGGGGCATTTTAGTTGCTGTGCAATCTACCTTGTACCGTATCGATAAGTATACAATGTATCGATACCTGTTTGATACTTTAAAGTAGTTGATACTTTGGTACTTATAACCATTTGATAATTCTACCAAAATATCGAGACATGTTTAACGCTGCTAGTCCCCAATTTATAGATATTCAATGAATAATGATGTACAGTAATGAATTACGTGAATATTTTATTCTTAATTCGTTTATTAAGAAGCGGTGTTGTTTGTATTATATGATGTTTTAATGGTATTTTCTCCGTATCGAGAGAGATACCTATTCCCTTCGTAAAGATTCAAACGAGTTTTGACGAAGTGTATAAAAGTATCCACATTTTTATTTATTTATTAATCAATTAATTAATATTTTAATATTTCTGTCTGATAGTGCAGCACATCGCCTAACGTATGCCTGACAAATTTGGCCAGAATGAGACATAATACTTTCAGAAATCATTCGTTTGGAAGGGAATTGACTCAACTTGAATGTACCATTTTTTTCTGGGCGAGTAGACGGGGAAGTTTTATTATTTCATCGGAAAGTGGAAGTAGATATGCTCCCCCAGGGCTCTCCCGTCAAATTCACGATCGGCTTTCCAACTTGACGTATGTTCCAAAGCGAGGAACTATTTTTAAGCCCGAGTCGAAGTGCATTTTGCGTGGAAATCGCGGCTAAGAATAGAAAATCCATTTTGTCGCTCCCACTAAAGAATCGCTTCTTCTCGGATTCTCTCCGCTTTCTTTCCAACGCTTCCCAGTGAAAAGAAATCTCCATCGATTTCACGTCGATTCTTTCTATCGGCGGGGAATCTTTCATAAATTTATCTACACGCGAATGGTCCAGACGTTGCAGAGAGCGAGAGGATATTTTTTGCAAATACGAAACGGAAGATAAAAACCAACTGAACTCAACTCAACTGGGTGGTAAAATGGATTTTCTTTGACTGATAATCGAGCGCAATTTACTGGCTTTATCGGTTTTGTTGCTTTTCTCTAACGGCGCCGAGTTTCGCTCGCGTTTTTCGCCATTAATCTTGTTTCCACTGCGAGCTCCAATCGCCCGATTATTGAATTGTGCAACGGCCTTAAAGAAGAGGAGACAACTTTCGTATTTTCGCGTCCTTTGCTGGGATTGTGCAAATTCATACTTTTGCGAACGCAGTTACAGAAATGGGACTCGAATAGGGGTTGATTTCACTCTCTAAATATCGCAACGTGTTCTTCGCTTCTCGAAGTTCACGAATAGACTGCGCATGTTTATGCAAATTCGTAATCTTGCAAATGTAATCAACCCTGCTGCGTTCCCTCGAATTTTATTCAATTCTATCGTACACCTTTATTTCGTTAGGCAAGTTTGATATAATTCCTAAAAGGAGAAACTTCAACTTGAAAAATGAAACTTAAATTTATAAATATTATTCCAATATCCACGAATATTATTGCAATTCACGAGCATCCTTTTATAGATGTTTGAGAAATAGGAAATGCATCGAAAAAACAAGAGTATGGTTATTTGCTTCAACATGATTAATATACTGTTACGGTTTTTTATATACTTGTATACCAGTAGGAAATTTGTAATAATATATAGTTCAGGGAAAATGAATTTATTAAAAAATCTCCGAGAATGTTAAAAATTGTGGGGTTGTAAATTCACGCAATTTTTATCCGGATTTACAGATGAATCATTTTAACCCTTTCCGCGCGTTCATAGACTTATTTTCACGGATTACGTGCACACAATGATCTTTGATTTACGATGCTTCTAAACTTATACTCAATGAACATTTTGTACTAATTAATCATTGTTTCAAAAAACTCGAATCTTTGAACTCTATATATTATATAAAGAATTTGCTGCGCATACATATGTGCCCGTAGAACTGGAAGAGTGGTTAACCATTCTAGTAGTTCTACATTTAGTCACCTTCTATTTTCCATCACCCTCTAAAATACATCCAACGTTCTCTTTCCCGAATCTCACAGCCACAATTTACATTCAACCGAAGTATACTCGCCTCGTGTATCCCCAAGTCTCAATCAACCGCGTCATTCCGAAGACAACGCAACTGGTATCGAATGAGTAACCCGAATGAAATCGTTCCACTATCCAAATGTAATCACCGGCTAGACGTCAGCCGGGTAAGCGGAGCATTGCGCGAAACGTTTGGTTATCGACGTTAAACAGCCGGGCGTCCCATTTTGCGTCGTCTGTGTTGCGTCAGGAGCACGTAACGCGTAACGTAAGTACGGTCAGTCCTGTTTGTAGTTGCAGTGGGTGTTTATATCGCTCACGTGCCGCAGAATGTGTGCTCGACTGAACGGTCGTTTAATCCTAGCCCAGCTTTAAATCTATCGTGCCATTGTGCCGTAATAATCCTCTGCGTCGAGTCTCTGCAAAGCTACGTTTGAAAGTCGAACGTATCCGTTCCTTCGCAAATTGCATATCCTCGTCATTTCTATTTCCGTCCTGTATCGTACGATTTCCACGAGACCTCTAGAATTCACTCCCGTGTGTTCCCCTCTGTGTACGAATAATTCGATATCAAATACGCGTGGGCGTGTCTGCGTGTCGCGTATTACGAGAAATGGGCAACGGTCAGCGGGAAGGTAATGGCAAAGGCAATTTCTGTTTCCCGTGGAAAAAGCGAATTTTCGTTGTTGCGACAGTATATCCTTATAGGATTGGCGAAAGATACGGAACCTGTAGCGGATATGGTCGAATGAGCACAGATGGTAGATCGCGTTAAGAGCTACACGAGCGTCGATTGAAATTGACATCCATTTGTCAAGGCTCGTCTAGTCTGTGCTCGCCATTCGCGTCAGCTTTGTTGCGGGAAAGATCTTATCGCTTCTGGCTACAGGTTTTGCGCTCCGAATTCACCCTCTTATAGTCGTATTCACTTTCATACGAATTGAATCGACTCGTTTGCGAATCGGATTTATCCTTTTTGCGGATCAAATTCACCCTCTTGCAAATTAAAGCTCTTTACAAATTTGAAAGGGCGCGATAAATTATAACTAACTAGTAAAAGTGCTGTTAAATTGTGACATGTTAATCGATAGATGTCTCATGTGAAACCATTTCTCGTAAGTTTTTATTTCCTAGACTTGCTATAAGGGTAGGTATAAACCGAAACATAATTAATTAACTAAGGTATAAATTCCATTTCTTTTAACGTGTCGCATGAAAACTTGTGAAAAAAAATGAGAGATACTGTACTCAGTCGGATATGCATCTGTAATTTTTTTTCTGACTTTTTTTACCGTAAAATGTGACTTGAAAAAATTCCTCAATATTCCTAAAAATTCGTCAATTTTACGGCTGGCAATTTTCTGTATCAATCGTGAATAGAAGCAAATTTTTGAATGTACTTTGCAAATGTCTCGTATATTTTATTAATAAAGCTTTGGGGATGAAATTGGAAATGAAATCTGCATTATTGCGACGCAAATAAATAAAATTTGGAGTTTCGTGAATTTGTTATCGGATAACCTTTGGGTTCTCGAATTAACGTGGCTCAATATTGCAACAATTTATCAAACTCGTATTACATCATTTTGCACGCGTAGATTTTGGATCAAATCCTGTGCAAGGCTTAACATAAGTGGACATACAGCAGCGTGCAAAAGTATCCGACCACAGTACAGATAAATATTTACATTATATTTGTTTTGCTAATTTGTTGGTTCTATATACCGACAATTTAACCCTTTCTTTTACAGTGACGTCTTTGAGACGTCACAAGTTTTCAATGTTAAATTTGAGTTTCATTTTATAATGAAGTAATGTTACAGTATATGTTAAAAAGAAGAAGATATTTTCTTACTTACTCTATATGCTTATACTCTATTATATACTGTATACCATATATTACACACTATTATTACTATACTGAATAATAAATTCTATTATTATTATTACATTATACAATATAACACCATATATTATATATTATCATATACTCTATATATACTCTATGTACTTACTCTACTTACTCTGTATAATAATTCTAAACTCGTGCAATCTACTTCCCTCTTCGATAATTACGTCTACGAAAGGTCAAACAGAAGTAAGTACTATTTCGTGATCCAACCACATTGAATTAAATCGCAATAACAAATATTGTTATCACATCTAACTTGACACTTAAAACATATCCCAAATAAGAGTCGTGGCCTAATACTTTTGCCCGTCACTGTATTTACACCGATACCAAAAAAAAAACGTCAGCTGATTAGCTATCATTCAAAGCCGGATAACGTTTCATATCGTCCGTCAATTGACGAATGCGATCGTCGATTCGCGAAAGGTGAGACCAGCGAAAAGGAAAAAAGCTTCCCGATAATAAGATTAGCGGGTGATTTCGACGAAGCGTCGCAAAGGGTGTCCAAAGTGTTTATTCTGTTCGCGCGATTAGATTATTTATCGCTGACGTTGCGAATCGTTGGATAAAAGAAGAAGCGTAAAAGCACCTGTGCGTGGATTGAAAGCGTGGAACACGTAGGAATATGGCGAAGGTGATACGAATCTTTACGAGCACGTTTTGCCAGTTAATATACGAATGAATCATTCATTGATTACGGATAAGCGCGAAACCTTAGCGTCGCCTCGTCGTTGCGCTAATTTATCACGCCTTTCTTTGAAACCAATCATGTGTTACTCACGACGCGATGCGATCATGCTGTTTACGATGGAAACGCGACGTTCTCGTAACAGAGTTCCAAGCTTGCAATGCTTCGGATTATCCGACGATTGGTTAACCCCTTGCCTTTGGTAACCACTATACTTACGTAAGTTATCATCGACGGATCACAGTTCTCATATATATTGAAAATATTAATATATTCTGCACAATCTGTGTTTCGTTATTCTTAATCTTCCGAAGGGAAACTAAATCTAGAATAAAACTAACGCTGTGTTGCAAACAGAACTTATGTTTAATGAATTTATCTATACGTCATGCCACGAGTGTGACACGTCATTGTAAGCCAAGGGGGGTTAACACCAAAGTTAGGTATATCTTATTCGAATAGTATTACGAATAAATTCTTCGAAGAAAATAATGCAAATAGATTATACGATAAAACGTTCGAAGTTAAAAGCAAATTTATTGAATTTAACAACAGTGTTATAAAAAAACCTTCTTCTCTTTTGCTTTAAATTATTTCAATAAGACCATAGTTATTTATGTGTTTATTTATTTATTCCCGGGAATAAATGTCTGTTAGTAAAGAAAAATGGTATAAGTGTAAAAAGTGAAGAAGAAGAAATAGTTGCATAAAGTTACGAAGTTACGAAATTATGAGACAGACATCAATGAATTGTAAATAGACTGCAGATTTTCATGTATTTATGACAAATTTAACTATGGCAAAAACTGCAGGTTGAACATAATGGACAAAGATATACGAAATATCCAAAATAAAGTACGCATCATTATATGTGCTTAAGGGGTGAAACTAATCTCTGTTTACATCTAATTATATCCCTAACATCTATTATATATATATATTATTATATACTATATATAATGTCTAATTATAGGTTATGAAGAGATACCTAATTATGAACGTTTAAATGAGTGGAGCAAGTAGTTAAAAGCATTAATCAAACCGTGTACAGCATTGACATGAATGAACGTTCGATTGTACGAATTATAAAAGCTGTACCATGTACGATTACGTTCAACGTGAAATAATTCATTATATGCATAATACATTTATAAATCTTTCTTTCATTGCCGGACGGTACAAATACGACAGCTTAGGGTTGCAAAAATTTAAATCCACCCCTTGGCACCAATACTTTTTGTAGTCCCTTTAAGCGTATATCGTATGGTCGAATTGCTTAGGGATTTTTCAACGAACCCCATCGAAGATCAAAGTTTCGCAAGCTTAGCGCGACGAGGATGCTCGCAAAGGATTGCGTAGTACACAAAACTCGACGAAAGAAACGTATACTAGGGAACTTCGATCGGGGGTCCATCAAGTGGGGACGAAATAAATGTATCATTGACATTTCCTTTTGATAGCAATCGTTTCTGCTCTCTTTCTCTCTGTGGAGACGTCTTTGACGGCGAGTCGATCAAAGAAACGTTTTATGCGCGCGATTCTCAAAGAACGATGACGAACGTCCTTTTTGGCGTGCATTACGGTATGCAGTGGCTTTGTCGATTCACAATGCGTGCGAGTTGCGTGTGCGAGCACAGGGGAATGCGAGACAGTGCCGTATAAAAGCACCGGGACGCGAAAAACGCGGCCATACTTTGGCCCGCGTATTTTTCGAAATCTTTTGCCAGATACCTCGTTTCTCGAAAACACAGGAAAGAATATTCCAGGCATCGACGAATATAGAATCTTTCTTAAATTACCATTTCAGTGTCACGTGGCGACATTGCTAGGTTCAAGTAGAATAAAGCAACAGCGTGCTTAAAAAGATGGCAATTAGAAATAAATACTATAGAATTATATATTCATATGTATTGGACTATTATTATTTAATCTTCTATAACCAGAATTTAATTTTCTTTTACGATACGAACAAACGTATATAATTAAGTGAAACGTTTCATTTTAACCTGGAAATTTTAGGCATTAATAATAATTATACTGCACAAGTGACTGGTGTCAATATAACCGAAAAGGAATAAAGATGGGAATGATACAATGATATGCTAATGAGATGAAATTCAACAACGAATAGATGATCAACTTTATCAACTTCGATTGAACATAATTATTATAATAACCATTTTAAATCGCAAGGGGCGTAAAAAACTTCTGCTTTTTCACCCAATCCTAAATTCAGTCTGAAATTTATGATGTTTCGTATAAATAGTCTATCCTGTACTTAGTCAATGCTTTTATTCACCCGATCCCTGAAGGTTTCAAATTAATTTGTACACCTAATACGTTCTTGCACATTGCGTGCCTTCTGTTGTGTATCTTTTGCATATTTAAATTCTCTCTAAAAATATTCCCTTGGCAAAGATCCTTAGTCTAGTCGAAGCACTGTTTCGAGTTTCGTAACTATCGCAGTCAGAAACGATACATAAAAGTTCGAAACAGTTGTATTCGGAATCTTTCTCAATCCCTGTAAAATGGACTTCTTCCGAAGTATTTCCAAATCGAAAGGAAAAGATCGCGGAAGTTACGGAAGCGTAGCGAAGTTTAATTCGAAGGAAAGAGGGTACTAGCTTCGCTCGGCTCGTGAAAAATTCATGTAAAATCAAAAAGTTTCTACGGTACCGGGGAAACTTCAAATTTACAGTCTCGCCTCGGGGTAATTTCATTTCGCGAAGTTTGCACTCTTTTTCCGCGTGTCCTCCCAACGTTTGATTTCTTTTTTTTCTGCGTGCAGTGGGACAGTTCGGAATTCCAGTGTTCGGAACCTGAGGACTCAAATGAGTTAGGGGCCATCGTCAGCCCCGAGATCTGCGCGATGGACACTGTGGACAGTGCCGGCAAGCGGCAAACTACTCGTGTCTTCAAGAAGTCTAGCCTCAATGGAAAGATCACGGTATACCTTGGGAAAAGAGATTTCGTCGATCACATAACCCACGTCGATCCAATCGGTAAGGAATCAAATCTTTTTCATTGCAATCGAACCTTACACTTTTATCTAATTGGTCCTTAGTAAGTTGAAAACGACGTAAGTCGAGATGAGTGTGAAGCACGCACACACATAGATTATGAATCAGTGTTTTTCCAAAGTTTGAAATTAGTAGGTGGGTAATACTATTATATTTATAATGCGTGTAATTTTAACCCCCTTTATCGTTGATTATAATAACGGTGCGTTGCAACTGTACTAAAAATGAAACCAAAGAGTCTCCATTACTAAAAAAGAAACTAAAAAGTCTCCATTACTAAAGAAGAAACTAAAGAGTCTCCATTACTAAAAAAAAAAGAAACCCTTCCCATTCTTAAAATTCCCTCGTCCGCCAAGAGTTTCCATCACCGAAATCTTTCCATTTGGCGCATTTCCATCCCGAAGAAAAAGCGAGTCGAGTGGTTTCGAAGCTTCCACGATGCTGATTACCTTCATTAGTCATCTACCTGTTGATTCAGCTGTTCTCCCTCTCGAATGCTTGCAACTTGAGGTGTAGAAGCATTTGTACACCCCAGCAGCTCATTCGAAGGTTAATCCAATTATTCCGTGCGAAACATCGGTGTGTGTAAATCGGGGGGGCCTCTGTTTAAAGGCTTGCCGAAGGCGAAGATTGGAAAATTCGATTTACTTAAACGACCAGTTAATCTCGAACGTCAAGGCCACTTAAGTACTCTGAGATCACCGATCGCTGTTCGATCGTTACAGACGGGGTCGTGCTGATTGACCCGGACTACGCGAAGGATCGCAAGGTCTTCGTCCACGTTCTAGCCGCGTTCAAGTATGGCAGGGAAGATCTCGACGTTCTCGGGCTCACGTTCCGCAAGGATCTTTACCTGGCAGCCGAACAAATCTATCCCGTGGTTCCCGGAGCTCAACAGGTGAACCTGTCGCGGTTGCAGGAGAAGTTGATCAAGAAATTGGGCAACAACGCGTATCCGTTTTACTTCGAACTTCCTCCTCATTGTCCTGCGTCGGTGACGTTGCAACCTGCTCCTGGGGATACCGGCAAACCGTGCGGCGTCGACTACGAATTGAAAGCGTTCGTAGGTGAGACGCAGGACGAGAAGCCGCAGAAACGGTACGAGTTACGATTATCGCGATGTTTACATGGTAACGCGTCTGCAATTCTTATATCTTGTAGTTAAGATGTGTCTGCTAGGTGTTTGGACAAGTTCTTGAGGTTTTCTTTTTTCGAAAATACGTGGGTACATATTGAGATAGATAGATGGAAGCTTTCGTTAATGGAAAAGCTTGAAGTCGAAGAGTTTGGAAATTCAAAGTATTTGGGAATTAAAATGCTTGGGAGTCAAAAAGTGTAGTAATCAAAAAGCTTTCACAAAGATTCTCACAAACGTCAGAAAAGTGTATCGAAGTGGCTGCTCTTACGTCATATTATTAAAAAGGGTTTGGAGTACAAAGTTAGCTTAGAGTCCTAAAGTCTTGCAAATTGGAACGCTTATAAAAGTCTCTCCTCAAAGCATGAAAGTCTCAAAGTAACCCTCCGAGTTTTACTTTGAATCATGGTACGAATATAGAATTGTCACAGCGTGGGCTAACGGATCGCAAAGAAGCCGGTTAACGGCGATAAATGAACGTGTTGCAGAAACTCTGTGCGACTGGCGATTCGAAAGATCATGTACGCGCCTTCGAAGCAAGGCAAGCAGCCTTCCGTGGAGGTGAGCAAAGAGTTCGTGATGTCGCCGAACAAGCTTCACTTGGAGGTGTCTTTGGACAAGGAGCTGTACCATCACGGTGAGAACATCGCTGTGAACGTGCACATAGCGAACAACAGCAATCGGACGGTGAAGAAGATCAAAGTGTCGGTGAGGCAGTTCGCGGACATTTGTCTGTTCTCCACCGCGCAGTACAAGTGCTCGGTCGCCGAGGCGGAGAGCGAGTGAGTATCATTCAATGCACGCCATTCTTCAACGCGAAACACGCTGTCAACCACAGTTGGGCATATTTTATTCCACGAATTCATTCGAATAATATCTCGAACAAATTAGAGGCGATGCAAATATTTGCCCTGCTTCTTTTGCTGCATTCCATTCCACTGTTTATAAACTTCGAATAAATGCGTGGAGTAAAGTTTTATTGGATTAAAAGTTCGAATAAATTCATGGAATAACATTTCGAGTAAATTCGAAAAAATCAATTATTCGAATAACATTTCGAATAAATTATTCGAATATCATCTCGAACAAATTAGAAGCTATACAAATGTTTGCGCCTCTTTTGGTGCATTTGATTGTACTGTGTATACATTTTTCGAACAGCGTTTCGAATAAATTCATCGAATAAAGTTTTATTGGATTAACGGTTTGAATAAATTCGTCGAATAAAATTTCAATGAAAAACTCAATGTTCTCATGTTAGTTATTCGCGAAAGTGGATAGTTTAATGACGCCCCAAAGTTGTTTGCTAACTTTGGTTATTTTCTTGCTTCAAATATGTTTCATTGATATTGATGTTTCATTATTTATTTGAAATGTTGTTCGAAATATTATCCGATTAAAAATTGATTCGAAAGATGCCCAACTCTGTGGTGAACGTATGGCAATAAATGGATCCATACATCGTAGGCGCGCGAAAGTTGTGTGACGCGACACTCACGTGGTTACATGGTTCCATTGTTTGCCCAACATAGACGAAACTTTCGCGCAGTTACGTGTCTCGTTATGATATAGTCATTCATGCGGCGAAATTTATATGCAGGATGTCGTGTACGTTGCGAGTCGGAAGGATCATTTTGTCCGAAAGAAAAACAAATCAAAAAGTGTGGTACAGTGGTATCTTTTCTCATTTCAAACGGAGCTTGGAGAGTTTGTTGTAATATCGGGTTTCTGTTTTCAAAACGGTTTCATAGAGCTGTTTTTTTTGTCACGGTTATGGAGAATTGGAATTTATGAAGATATCGGTTTCTGTTTCGAGTCTACTATTGGTCTTGTTTTTGGTTATGTTATTGGTTTTTATATAATTAATGTAGTTAGTCGCCAAGATATTCGATCACTTTAGGTACAGATTTGGTAAATTTGATGTGTAATTGTATGTCAGTGAAGTTGAGGATAAGCCAGTATTTATTTGTAAAACCGGTAAAGACATACGAAGTCCCAGATGTAAAAATATTATTCTTTGTTTTTTAAACATGAAATTATGTCGTTGCTGATGAAAACACGATTTACACGACATTCTGCATAAATTCAGCATTTAGTTAATCTATATGAGGCTTTGCAGGTAACAAGAGCGAACTGAACACTTTTAAGAATATTTTTCACCTTATTAAATCAATTTACGGTGCTTAATACATATCCCTTCTTTCTCGTATAAATATTAAATTTTTATAGAAAAGAATTTGCTGGAGCATTTATACTGTTGGTAAAAACTTGTTCAATTGGTTCTTATTATTCGCAACGCTTCATATATTTATCTTTATTGCTGTAGCAGCTCTTTCAGGCAGTAGCTTTTTGACCGATTCGATAATTATTATCAATTAAATTAAAACCTATTTACGAAGTAGTACTTTATAGATTTTCGAAACCGAAATTTACCCTATATAGAAGCCGTAATCGATACAGAACCGAACAATAACAATTATAGAACCGATATATAGTATCAGTTCCGAAGAACAGTGACCGAAACTAATGTATCTATAATAGTTATACCATTTCTTCAATTTTTGTAACTATTTCAACAACCAAAACCATTGTTACAGCTGATTTCAATCCCTATGCAAAATTACGTCACATAAAATCGGTGAAAAAGCGATTTGTTTGAACGAGCTGTTGGAGTCCTTGAATGGAACTATTCGTTGCTAAACTTTCACACAGGATTTAGCCGAAATCAGAACGGGAATATCACGCGATAGGAGGGCAAATTTGCGCGCTCGTATTAGAACGGGAGTCAGTCTCGTGCTTGGTCCCGATTGATCCGTTGACGTGGATAGACCGCCTCGAAGACGTTGCATCTTCCGGGCTGTTCGATATCCTTAAATAGCAACAGCAGTTGGTCTCTATACGGTGCAATATGCCGCGCGGTGGCCAATGGAGAAATTTACGAGTAACACATTCCGCGGCGTGACCAGGCACGAGCTGCTACTCGAGATCTATTCGATGCTGGCGCAGGAAGACGTAAATTGCCGACGCGCTGCGATAAATTTCAATCCACCGCGAGAGAGAATTTACATCGCCATCGGATCATATCAATGACTTCTTGTCTCACTGTGGTTTCTGCGCGCCCCTTATCGAAGAAACAAGACGAAGAATATTTTTTTTTGGCGAGCTTTCCGGTCCACAATTTTTATCCTTCGATAATAATTTGTACCAGTTTCTAAGAATAGTTTCCTTATTACCGGACTTGAAAACTTAATATTTTATTCTACCGGAAGCCTATTAACCCTTCCACTACTATCAGCGCCTATAGGCGTCCAAGAATTGGTATCTTCTGTTGATTTAATTTGGTTATCGAAAATACCGTTGGCATTTTGGAACGCCTAGAATTCTTTGCCATTCAAAGAACAGTAAAGAATTAGAACAAGGACATGAATGCAGTATAATGTAATTTAATTATTTCACCACTTCTCCATATCCTTTGATTAATCGGATTAATTTGAAAGGGTTAAACGTCTTTTTGGAGGCCTGCACATTAACTCACAAACAAATTCGAGTCTTTCAACGCAACGAATAATTAATATAAAATAGTTACCAAATATGAATTTAGAAGCATTGTAACGATTAATAAAGATCACACAACGTTCATATTAAATTTCGTGTGTATACACGTGATCCGTGAAAATAAATTTAGAAGCGCGTCGATCTTTTAAAATTTTCTAGTCTTCAAATGGTTGAATTTTTATTTTACTTCATGTTTCTATAAGATTAAAACCATCGGGTCTTATCGAATTCTAAGCTAAAATTGACCGGTCTTTTAAGTGTCTTAATTCCTAACCGGTAGACAATGTGTTAATTATTATCTACACAAAATACGTCAACACTTTTAAAAACTAAGAAAGATTACTTAGAAATGTGAAATGGTTCATAGAAATAAAAAATCGTTTATGTCCACTTAGCGTCGAATATTAAGTGTCGCCCGGTAATGAAGGAACCACCCTTATTAATTTCTTTTCTATTCAAATCGACTCGAAGGCTCGCCTTTCTTCCTGAATCACCCACGCCGATAAAACGAAGCGGAAGTTATATTCGTTGAAAGCGAAAGAAAAAAAGGAGATGCGCCACACGAGAACTGTGTCCCGATTAGTATTAAAGCTAGGTACATGAAATAGAACGCGATAAATGCCGCAAGGAATTGCGACAATTGGGAAACGGAAAATAAGATGATTGCACTGGCAGTATAGGGGTAGCGCCAGGATTCACCCTGAGCAAGGTGTTTTCTCTAAGGCCGACGCTTGCCGACAACAAAGCCAAGCGAGGCCTTGCTCTAGACGGCCAACTTAAGCACGAGGACACCAATCTCGCATCTAGCACAATGTGAGTGCTCAAACATTGGCCTGGCTACCATTTTTTTCCCCCTCCGAGCGAACGTTCGCGCTACCGAACACTGGAAACGGGCCAAATCATCCTGGAAAATCTCTTCGCCGGATTTGTTTCAAACGTTCGAGTGCGGGCATTCTCTATGAAAGACTAATGCACGCAGTCTCTGCTTTTTTTTTTTTTTAGCAGACTTCGCGCTTTGCAAAATGACGACGCGGATTTTAACTCCCGAGTACTCGGTGTAATTATTCCGTGCTCAACGGAGATTCGACGCCTGGAACTATCGAAATGGCTGGTTGCAAATTTACGGTAAAAAATTAGGTAAATTTGCGACGATGCGTTCGTTGGAATATTTCGCGATCTCCGGTACAAAGTATATGAATACAGATTTGTAGCAGTTAAATTAGATGAGATACATTTTACGAGTGTTGGCGGTTTTTATTTTTTCTGGTGAAAATACAGTTGGTGGCGGAAATATTTGGACAGCTTTGCTTTGCTTCTGTTTTATTGTTCGAACAACTTCACGCGATAACTAAATAGTTTTCATCGGTTTGCTTAGGTGATCTAAATGTGGGCTATTAATTTTATTTCTTAAAGATATTTAAACTTCTACACATTAATGTGTACATGTATAACGTGGTAGCTTTGCGATGTAGAATTGATATACGATGAATAAATGTTACGTTTGTTCCAAATCACAAATTTACAGTAAAAGTGAACATTATCATTATTGAAGGCGTGGTCCGAATATGGGCCACTCGTAAAATAATCTAAAACAAAGATGAATACTGATCTTATTGAAAGTAGCTAAGAAAGCTCTTGATATTAGCAGTATAGTGCTTCGGTTATATTTTGTTCTATTTTTCATAGAAAATACTCAGTTTAATAATTAATTTAAATAAAATACTAAGATCACATCTGCCTTCATAATCATGTTCTAAATACCTCGTGCTCATTTCCAACCAAAATTGAACGTCGCACAGTTTCTCAATTATGGACTAAGAATTTCTAAAATTGGCAAAAAACTCAATTTTACAAAACCTACCTCGGAAAAGTATATATTTACGTACGTACATTAAAATCAACCCCTTTTTTCACTTACCACTGCTATTCTGAAACCAATTGATCCCTAAGCTTCTACGTACGACTGCACAGTATTTCGTTCAACGTATCTATCACATATTTATTTAAACTAAAGACCACATCAACCTATATAGCTGTCCAAACATTTTCCGCCTCCGTCTGTCTGCAATACTTTACTCGTCGATAGTTCCAGTACTAATCGCAATCGAAGCCCGTTCGCAGTGTTCGCGCAGAACGAACGTATTGTTGAGAATCGGCGTACGATATTGTATGGGAACACTATTTCAAAGTGGAACACCAGTATTTTCCTTCATGGCCTTTTTTGCTGGGGACGTTTTATGGATATGGAAACTCCGTTATCGGTGGTGGTCTATTTTCCTGTACAAAGGTCACGTCCCTCTTTCTCTAACCCTCTCCACCCCCCCCCAACCCTTTCGTTTTCACTTTATTTTCTGTTATCTCCACCTCGTCTGTGTCTCTTTTCCACAATTGATATGCTGATCGATCGAAACGAAACACCCCAGTTTTCATCCCTCTTTTTCTCTTTCTCTCTCTGTCTCTCTTTTTCACTATTTCTTTCTTGCTCTTATTCTCCCCATCCCCCTCTGTATATCCATGTAGTCTGTATTGCAGTGTGACGCACAAGCTGAAGTTTCGTGTTTTATACATACACAAAGGACACACACGGGTATAGTTAGGAATCGTCACAGGCCGCGTGTCACGTAGCTTATTATCGTTCGCCCTCCCTCTGTCTCTACTCCGTAGAGATTGAAGTCGACGCGCGCGGGTCTCTCGTGACCGAGCTTTCAAATTATAGAATCTTTCGCGGGTATCAGGCTTCCCAGGGATCTCTGGCGTCGTATATACCGACGCGACGATGCTACACGTCACCGGAGTAGAGAGTCACGAGAGTCGCTCTCGCGATATTGAAGCACGTCGAATGTTTCGCCCGAGCGCGATAACGGTTTTATGTACCACAGTTTTTCCACGTTTCCGATGGGAAACTCTCTATACCCGTGGCTTTTTAGTGCGGTAGTTTATCCATACAGGGTTTCATTGCTTTTCGACCAACCACGCCGGGGAGAAGAATAACTTCGTTGCGATCAATTTGATGTCCGCTCGTATCTGCAACTGCGTCCTATCGGAGATATAACAGTTTTATCTGTCCGCGAAATTTATTACGTTTCACGCGTTGCGGTCGCGGTCGCGGTTCGACTAAACGGGGAAAAATCGAAGCTAGCGATTCGAGGAGATAATTTAGATGAATGATGATACATAAGTTTCGTCTAATGCGGATATTACGAGCCGTTTATTTTGGAAGTGGCTTAAGTCCATTTATTTTTAAATTCAGACGTTCTGAGGGCTGGCGTTAGAATTAATTTGAAAGCTTTGGTAACTGATAATTAGTGATAACACGGTAGTGTAGTATTTTTGTGTTTCTTAAAGTGTGTGATTCGCCAATCCAATCACCCTACTTATTAATTATCATTGCTTGAAAAGTGAGAGGTTGTTTGTGGCCATAAATGAATTTAGGCCATTTTCAAAATGAACAGCTCATATATATTATAGTAACACGAAGAGGTGATGCTCCATTTATGTGGATCAATCGAGTAATTCAACCCTAATAATTAACCCTTTGCACTCGAACCTTTTCTCGGCTGAAGCGTTCATCAGCAGCTCGGACTTCTTCTTTTGGCTTTATCCGTGTACGTAACGTGCGATTGATTTGATGGCAAAATTCTTCACCGGTGGAATAATGTCACTGTCATCATAATCATAGCTTGAAAAGGCAATATATTTTTACCGTTATTTTATTATTATCATATTGTGAACATTTTGCGAAAAGCTCAATTCCAGTGCAACGCGAAACTTTGGCAATACCTTTGAGAAGTACTTCGAGTGCAAAGGGTTAATGCTTTAGTCCCTCGCTAATATTCGCAAGCTTTGGGTCCGCGACGCGAAAAATGCCAAAAATTGCCAAGAATTCATTCGACTACATACTCGAGTTTCAATAGATTATTACCACCAAAAATAATGTTACTTAACTTTTACGTATACTTGTCTTTTATTATCTCTTGCCCTTAAAGAATTAGCGAGGAACTACTGTATTTTTCATCGAATAGTAGAGGCGAAATTCGAACGTGAGAAAAGCCGATATAATAAACACTGGGAAGAATAAATCGGCGATCGTTGGCTGGGAAGATCGCAGGAGAAACGAAAATCGTTGTACCACACGCAGAAACCAATTTCGCTTGTGTTTATCTTGCGGCGAACTTTTACTCCGGAATTTCGATTGATCCGGATAAGTTAGGCCCCGTGGCACGGTTCACCTTCACTTTTTTTCTTGCTACATGTTTATCAGGGAGGGGTGCCCAGTGGGGCCAGGTTTCACGCTGAGCAAAGTGTTCTCTCTGACACCGCTTCTCGCCAACAACAAAGATAAATGGGGGCTTGCCCTCGATGGCCAGATCAAAGACGAGGACACCAATCTGGCGTCCAGCACCCTGTAAGAAAACCGCTGCTTGTCCATCGACAATACACGCCTCGATATATATATATATATATATATATATATATATATATATATACATATATAATTGCAGCGCTGCTCAAAAGTTTGGTTAATCCGATTCTCTTCTTTCATTCGCTTCGATTAACTCGTTCAGTGATTAACCCTTTAGGGACGACGCGGTTTTCCGTTCTTCTTTCTTTATTTTTGTATTTCAACAAATTTACCACATTATATATATATAATTATATTATATTTTATCTTATATATATTGTACATGTATAATATATAATTATATTAAAATATATATATATGTACTTTAGTTGACTATTTATAAAATATGGAGACGAATTACGCGTTACGATTAATCGCCAGTAAATACTTCTCTCTATTTTAAGTAAATATTAATGGTAAAAAGAAATTAGGGTCCGTACATCGTACGAATTTCGTCCCTGAAAGGTTAACGCGTGGATCATTGCTCATCCGTGTTAAACTTTCTATTTCTATTCACAGACTCCTTTTCTTTTCTTTTTAATTTTGTCGTTGTGTTTGTTAATATTTGCCTAGGTGGTCGAATTAATGTTACAAGTACACGAACTTTATCCAATCTCCACTAATTAGCAAATTAGGTATCATAATAATGAGTTTCCTTAAAATCATTAAGGAATTAACAAGGGAATAGTCTAAAAGATGTACGCATTTGTATTTGATCGAATTAAGTAGCGATTAAGGGTTAAACAACGAAGATTCTTGATACAAGACCCAAACTTTTGATCGGTACTGTGCGTACGTGCCTCTGTTTCTTTCTTTCCCTATCTTCTTTTTCTTTCTCTCTATTTCCACACGAGCATTGGAAGGGTTGATTACACGCGTGCTATCACGACTTCTCTACTGTGTATCAAAAAAATCGTGGTCACGTGCAATAAAGAACCTGTGGCTTTCGAGGTAGCTGGAATCTTATCGATCGATCCTCGAAACCACCCTTCAACGCTGTGTCGACGTTCCCTAGTTTTATTGAAGTATCGAAGGAATGAACTACACGGGGGAGAGTTGGACAAAATGGAACGAATTCCTACAATTCGCCAAAGATATTGCCAGGACTTCTTTTTATATAACGCGATTCTCGTACGATGGGTTATATAATAAACTTCAGGAAAGAGATTTTACTATCTCAATAGGTAGAAATATAGAAAATAAAATTTGATATGACAATGGTCAGCTGAACCGTGTTATTAGGTAATAGAAAATGTTCCTTATAGTTTTTTGTCAGAGATAAATTGAAACTCAATTTAGTGATGAATTTTTTTCAAGTATTTCTATCAAATGACATAACAATAGTGACAGTGTTACAAGATTCTGTTTATTTTAAACTGTTTCAACTTTTAGAGGGTTGAAAAGCCATTATAGTGACATCAAGTAATGGTGCCTTAATTTAAACTTTATAATTTTAATTAATTTTAAACTCTTTATTAAACTTTATATAAATTTTTTATATCTATGAACTTGAAATATTGGCTCACAAATTGGGTAACTTATATTTATATACTTTCATGTACTTAACACTATTATACTCTATATACTTAATTGGGTATTGGGTCACGTATGGTGAATCGTTCAAACTGTAAAGCTTATGCTTCACCTATATATAAGCATTAGTTTTTTGGGATAAATGTATTCGCTTAAACTATGTCACTTATTGGTTCATTATATGATAAATCAGATTTCAAATGGGTTGTTTTTGCTATGAATCCTTCAATAGTATCCAATATATATTTAATTTATGTATAGAAAATATTTTCACTGCTATGAATAGACTAACACCACGTGCAAAAGTTACAAACTACCCCAGATTTCGTGCACTCCATTTGGTCCAACTTTCACCCAACATTAAAATGGTATAAAAGCAAGTTGCATCCTCAACCGGTTGTTCAGATCGCATAGCTTTGACCAGCAAGTATAAACAGGATCCTGCGCCTTTTGTCTTTTTACCGTGGCGGATGAGAGTCTGAAATTGAGCAGCTAGACTGCGTTTTAACTTCAGCCGCGTTTCACGTTTCCCTTTGAAGCTCGCGTCAGAAAGATTCTCTGTAGCTTTCGTGGAGTTTGCAAGCTCTCGATGTAAAACCGTGTCCATTATTTGTAAGTCAGCCTCCCGCGGCCATTGTTAGTTGGTCTGATCGATGCCTGGGGAGACATCGATGGCGATTAACACCTGCCACAGCGTCCACGAATAATAGACAGTGTCCTGAATATATTTTCTAGATGCACCTAATACTAGAACCACCGAATCGATCAAAATAACTGGCTAGCAATTTGCTCGCAAAATTGTACAAACTTCCAGAGAATATTCCGCGACTTTTTACACAAAAGATAAATGAAAATTTACTCTTTTCATTTGCAACGTATACTTTTTGCAAATGTCTATCATTTTTATTTTTTCTTATACGAGTAAGTATAATTTAGAAATTTAAAGGTACAAAGAAATGCGGAATGCATATAATCAGCAAAACTATATGCAAAATATCCAAAGTACGGTAGAAATTGTGTTATTTAGAGGATAAAACAATCTCCAATTTAGGACTTGTTTCTTTAAACTTGCTCATAAACGTATATTAGATTTGCATAATAATCCGCAGTCTAGTTATCGAATACAAATTACGTGTTGCTGCTTAAAGCGGTAAATATACAACTTTTTTTCAACAATAGAAAAGCTACTAGCTCAGGTGGTTAATCAAGAAAATTGATATAGTTGGAAACTTTTGCATATCCGTAATAAAATTCTTATCCATAGCAGTGAAAGAATTAACCCATTTGCCTACAATAACGAGTCGCGCTCGTTCTATGAATTATGCCATAGATTCGACAAAAACACCTACTGTCAAGGATGACATTTAACTTAAACTCCACCTTTAGCTTTGCATTATAATACGAGGTTCTTGAATCAAATTTTCCTATAATATTCGAATGATTTGTACGCGATGCGATATTAAAATAACGACCAACTAACATTAAGTTAAGCCTAAATAGCTAATAAAATAATTGTAAGCCAAGGGGTTAATTCACGCGTCAACCCAATACTTTTGAAGCAAAACGAAGAAGCAACTTTTCTCTTTTTCTTCGGCCCGAAGCGTTTCTCTTGGCAATTGAAACTTCTTTCAATGTCGTTGGTATCGTCGATAAAAATATCGCCGCGCGAAACAGACGAAAATTTCACCGAGCTTCGCCTCGGCGATATTTCCAATTATTTCTCAAGAGTATATTTTGCCCGATCGAAAATAGCGACGCGTTGTCTGCCCGCTTTCATCGCGTTCGTCTTCCGCTCCGCGAGCTATATTCAGAACGCTGCGGCGCGTTTTTTCTTTCGCCTTCCGGGTTGATTAAATCGCGTTGCACCTTCGCTTTTACCCCCGGCCCGAAACTTTTCACCGTGATATTTTTGCAATTACGCGCCTCGCATTTCGCCGTACGAAAGCGTCGCTTTCAAACGGCTGCGAAATTATGTTTGCGTAATTAATTGCGGAAGCGTGTTCCGCAGAGAAATTCTATTCATGGGTGCAGCACTTTTAAGCTGCGCTGTTGAACGAAGGAAAATTCAAAGCGATTTATATCCATTCGCAACCTGCTGCGGCGTACTGTTACGTCGAAATCTAATTGGGCAATTCTCACCGATCGCGTACCGATGCGTCGATATCTAATCGGGCAATTTCCGACGATTTACGTTAAAAAATAACCTGATCGTTTTGGCTAATGATATGTAAGATTATAATTATGTTCACACTTGGAACAGGATCGTTTTATGCGAGAGTAGTTTTACGCGGTTGGTTGATAAGAATTTGATCAAATATTAGTTTCATGTTCGTAACTGTTTATTCCATTTTACTGTATTTTATAATTACTATATTTATTTATTTATTTATTTATTTATTTATTTATTTATTTATTATTAACGGGTTTCCCATTGTATACAATTAGTATTATAGAATTGTTACAAAAATAGCAGCTTTACTCTATAAGACCGTGTAAAATAGCGTGTAAGTTAAAGGCGAAGATCTTATAAACTAAAATAAAATAAAATAGAACAGATTGGTTAGCCTGAGTCGGAGAATCTTAATCTCGTTTCTAAATTCCACAAAAATGCGGCACACGGAGAGATATAACTGATCGCAGAAATTCTTACATACGTCACTAAACAACAAAGTATGTTATATTGCATATTTAGAGATTATATTAGCAATAATATTCCAATATTAGAGAATATTGCATATTGAATACAATAATAACAAATAACTTAGATCTCGACTGACTGACTCAATTTGTTACAATACAACTATCGATCTTTTTGGTGTTTCTATCGTTATATGCCGAAACCAAATTCGTAATTTATTGTAAAGACCTCACGCTATACATTCTAATGAAAATTAATGAGTCATCCCGTTGATAGATTAAACAAACAAACAAATAAATAATTTCTTCTTAGCGCTGCCTTCGCTAACAAAAGTAGAATAAGACGCGTTAAGTAGAATAGGTTGTCTGACTATGAACGCGTCTCACTACGGCGAAGTTTCCCCACGCAACACATCCGCCTTTCCGAATGGGTTAACGGGCTCGCTTCGGACTTCCTATCTTTAAATACATACTGAAAAGCTTCGAAGATGCTGCTGTTGCGGAGAGAAGAAAAAAGTTGCACGGATGAGCGACGAGAGTTTGCGAGAACAATTTTTGCATCCACGAAAGCGACCACACGTATTTGAAAAAGAGCTTATCAATATTTCAGTGAGCCCTCCAGCGCAGGCTTTAAATAATTTAATATCTCCCCCCTCTCTCTCTCTCTCTCTCTTTCTCTCTGCTCAACTGACACAGTTTCCAACGAATTGATAAACGACACTTGTTGTCCACCACCACTTTTTTTTTTTTTTTCTAAAGGCTCGCTTTTTGCTAATGAAAATGTTCGAGTGAGTCGTGAGTAGCGATTCTTATTTCACGCGTATTTAATACTAGGTTTACGGATATCGATTGTATAGTTTGTTAGGTTTTCGAAGTAGGGTAGATGTACCAGGTACTACCACTTTAAATGGCTACAAAGAATATTCTGTACGCATTCACATTTTCCAGTGAAACGTGCTTCAATCGGGTTCTATATTCCAATCTTATTGCAATCAGTTTTTGTAGTCACATATGGCTACTTAAAATAATGCAGGTATTTATCTAAAACACTATGTTTCATCCAAATAATCTAGTATATTATATTACAGAGATGGGTGAGGTAAAAATGTGTAGAATTTTTCCAAACTTTCTTCTTGAATCTTCGTCATATTGGCTTTCACAATTAACTTTTGTTCGAATATGGAATTAAAAAGTTTATCGGTGTTAAAATGTTGAATGGTAAAGTTAAGATTTATTCGAATAATTTGTGAAATAGATTATGGTCTAAACATGACAAATACACTCTGCATTTTTAATAAATGACAATTTTAATTCTGAATGTATTTAAAAATTGTAAGATTCAAGTTTATGGAATGCAAATTACTTATATATATCAACTTTTTGTACTCGAAAAAGTGTTAAAACAGTAAATATTCAAGTTGAACTTCTCAGCAACTGAAAAATTAATAGGGCAAGGGGTAAATGCGAAATTACTCGAATAAATCATCGTTAGAGTATAAATTTCAATTTGTAAATATTCCACTTCAACGATAAGTAAAAATTAAAAACGGTACAAAGTAAAGTAAAAAACCAAATGATGTTAGTATAATAGATAACAAATAATAATAACTAGAATAATAGTTGGAATAACTAAATGATTCTAGTGTTATAAAAAAATACAAAATTGTAACATTGCACTAAAATATAAATTTTAATTTTGTTAGTAGCGAATTTAGCGATAATAAATTATCAGCGAATCTATCGCAGAAAGAGAAAACGACGTTTCGATACAAAGCAATTACGCTCGCATTGTTACTTTCGATAGGCAGATGCGACGCTACGATAATTACGCGTAATTATGCAAATAATCATGGGCAATTGGCGATAATGACCGAGCATCGTTACACGCGAAACGATAGGCGAGAAGTCGTGAAAAGCAAACGCGTGTTTAAACTATCTAGCATCGTATTTTCGATGATTTTCTTCTTTTTTTTTTCCCCTCTTTGAAAACTGAGTTGGCTGACTGGCGATGTAGCGGACTTTTAGCATAGATCGCGGGAGCGAGATTTCAGGCGTTTTAGTTGCCTCATTAGAGCGTATTTAGTGCGTATTTCTGGACATCACGATTTTCATCTACGCTGCACCGCGAACGTATTTTGGGTTGATTGAATCCACCACGGACCGTAGATTCGATTTTCTCAGACGCTGGAAACGCATTATTAGAGAATCGATTTTGCTTCGTCGACACTGCTGCAAATCCTCAACACTGTTAATAATGAAGATACGTGACGGGAACGAATAAATGCGGCTGAAGCTGCAGATTCCACTCGATAATTTAATTGCATACGGAGCTAGAAGTAATTTTTGGGTACTCTGGAATATTCTGTGCGCGCTGCTCGAAGTAATTCAGAGGATTTCGGTCTTGGCGATTTTATTGTATCTGAGAGATGAAAAGAAAAATGGTGGAGGTTTGATAGATTGATCCTTTGATTGGGGAGAATGAATGGATTGACTGCTTTCGATGGATCAAAGCTGCTCGAGTTTCGAAGCTTTTGGATTCGGAGATATTCAATTTGTAAGGTTTCCAATTCTAAGCCATTGAGTTTTTAAGATTTTCGATTACAATTATATTTGAATCACAGACTTCCAAGCTTTAAAATTACAAACCGTCTAATTTCCAAATTTCTGGATTTCAAGCATTCAAATGGCTAAGGTTTTAAATTTCAAGCGATTAGACTTCCAAGCTTTAAAATTCTGAGATATCAATTTTCCAAGCTATCAAATTTACATGCATTCAAATTCTAAGCCATAGAATTTCCAAGCCTTACAATTCTAAGTCATCCGATTTTTAAGCTTTAAAATTCCAAGTCATCAAATTTCCAAGCTTTAAAATTCTAAGCCACCAAATTTCTAAACTTTTTTTCTAAACTCTTTAACTTTCCACGCTTCCTATTTCTAAACTTTTGGATACCCAAGCGTTCCAATTTCCAAACATCTGTATTTCTAATCGTCCGAATTTTTTCAAGCCATCAGATTTCCAATCCTTCGAACTCACAGAGTGTTTATATCGCTCCAATGCATTTTGATTATTAAATATCGATCTCAACATAGTAAAATCTACCACGATTCTCCTACCAACGAAAGGGTTAACGTATTAATCGTACAATACTGTGAAAAAGCAGTGAGAAGCGAGTACTAGAAAAATGCTTTTAGCAGAACTTTCCACAATCGCGTCACTTATATTCACAAAGGTAACGCGTACGATATTCGATTGTTTAATTGTTTCGAGCAGCGTATTTGTTTACAATTTCTCCTTCAGCCGCAGTTTTCTCCGAACGTGTAAGCAAACGATGCTTAGACAAAATCGATACCCTATTCCTTTGCTTCTTCTTCTCTGAATGGTCGCTTTGCACTTGTTGCTTCCGAGTTGCATGATACTTCGCTTCGAAGGCTTCCTTTACCGACTGTCTCGCTTTGAAAACTGACGCCACAGACGAGATACAGAATAGATCTATCGTCCAATGTATTTTTCTTCGGGCCCCCCTTACACTATTTCCATTCTTATCTTTTTCGATTGTCTAAAATGTATAACTTTCGCGTTTGCTTTTACATTTTATTTATTTATTAACGGGTCTATTGCTCTTTGTGTCCCATTGACAGTAGTAGTACACAGATTATTATATATAAGTAGTATAAGAAATTTAGGGGGTTGCGAAGACTTTTGATAACTGTTAATTTATAATATTTCCTTGTCAAATCCTCGAATATTACTAAATGAAGATAATTACGAAAACTAGTTTCATTAATGTTTTATTCGTTCATTTACTTTGCGTGCCTACGTACGTATACGATAAATGTAGTACCACGTACCGCCACTTTAAGGTTCGCGCGTAACTTCATTTAACTATTTTAGAACGTCGTTAACACAAAGATCGATTCCAGTTTCTCGCCATAATATTGTTCAACCGCTCTTTTATTTATGAACATTTTTTTTAATATGTTCAATATAATAAATTCATTGCTACGTAATCGAAAATGTACAACAAAGTCCACGGTCTTTCTTACTGTCACTTGAAAACATTTCATTTAAATAGAAACACGTTTTTACATATATTAACGCGTCAGTTTGTGTAACAGATACAAGATATGTATATATTAAACGTATCGCCTTACCCAATTATCACACGTTCCATACTTTATAATTATATTGGTCACGTTTCGATGTTCAACAGCGCATTTATCTCCTAATATTTATTTACAAATATTAAGTGTAAGTGAATAGACAACGTCTACATGTTGTAACGTAAACCGAATTCCAAATTTCTTTACTTACGATTCTTTATACGCTACTTTGCTATTGAACGAATTCAAGTGGCAGTTATCGGAACAGTGACAGTGCGTGGTTCATTTATCCAATATGTAATACGAATAATTTTCTTTAGCAAAGGAGGATCGCGAATGCCAAAAGTTTAAGAAGCTCTGTGATAGATCTATCCTGTGTCTCGTTTGTGACTTTAATCACGTAACATTATCACTCCCCTTTCCAAATGCTACCCGCCGCGAATCTTCTTGAGAATATCTTCTACTCTTTCTGAAAACGTTCCTATGTGCCGAATCTGTGTGTACGTGTCGCTTCTTGAACTCACGATTGGGTCTGCTAACCGTGCATGCTACGCTTGCAAGATAGCGGAATCGAGATACATTCAGAAATAGACGAATCGTGTGTTATTCCGCAGCGTGGTGGATCCCTCGCAACGCGAGAACCTGGGAATTATCGTCCAGTACAAAGTGAAAGTAAAGCTCTGCCTTGGAGCCCTCGGCGGGTAAGTTCACACACAGATTACTTGTATCTTTTTTCATTCGTTGTTTTACACGTTCTCGATAAACACGATAGAAGATCGGAGTGATTCTTGCGTTCGCGTTAGTGTTTCTCTAATCTACATAATTGCAATTGAGGAGTTCGAAATGGTAAACGATGTGGATGCTACCAATGTTAAAAGACTTATTTGATAAAAAAAAAGGTGCAAAATTTCATGTTAAATACTAGGTAAGTGGTAGATTAAGCGAAAGGCGTAAATTAGTAAATTAGTATTTAACCCCTTGTCCTGCGATTATTTTATTATTAACGTTTTTTAACTTTTATATTATTTCACGTACAAATAATTGAAATATTGGCGGCCATTTTTATTTAATAATCCCCGATCTTATAAAACAAAGTTAAAGTTACAGTTCAACTTAAATGTTACCATCGGTAATATTTGTTTTTGTCGACTCCAAGTCATAATTTATAGAACGAGTGTAACTCGTTATTGTACGGCAAAGGGTTAACAATTAATCGTTTTCTTTCTTTTATCTCGTGCGCTCGGTTTATATTGGAAATTTTCAATTCTGTCACTTATATCGTTTACCAATGCAACTCCTCAATTTATATCAATTTATTAGGCGTACAAATTAATTCGGTGACTGTTGATAAAATTCGATGGCTACTTATGCAAAATCTTTCATCTTCGATCTTCAATCGTATAATCTAATCGCAATTGCTATCAATTTATATTGGTGCGCATTTATAATCAACGAATTTATAATGCACACTGAAGGAAGTAATTCGCATTTCGTCGATTACTTTTAAAGAAACACTAATGGGGAAACTATAATCAAAGACCAGAATGATTTTCCATGTCTGCATTAACCCTTTGCGAACGATTGTCACAGCTAGATGCCCAAGCTTTATTCATTTCTCGAACGCGCGACAGTCTTTTAAAGTAAGATCCACGTAATATCATTAGTATATCATACTGTTAACAGTGGAACAAGAATTCGCTAAGTTCTGCCCTCGAAGGATTAATAATTATGCGAACATTAGTTACGTATTATCTTGTTCCGTCCGCAAAGGGTTAAGGATTCTCCGATCTAATCGAAATTGCTATCACATTCGTAATTAAAGAATTTGCAATCCACGCCGAGCAAAACGTGACTCGTTTAATCAATTCGCTTTCGAATAAATATGCCCATAATTATGAAAGTGGTCCAAGTCATATATTTCTCGTTTCGAGATACAGACCACTTTCATAATTAATACTAAATGAATTCCACATAATGTTGAACGAACAAGCACTATCTAACGTTTCATTTTTTACAATATCGTAAAAATTACATTAAATTAATTTAGTTTAAAATAACGTGACGCGAAATAACTGATACGCTCATTTTTTGTTAAATTTTGACTTAGACCACTTTCATAATTATGGGCACAAATACACGAAGAAATTCTAATGAGATACTAAACGGAAACGTTTCTATATGTACGTTAACGTTTCCTCCTTCGCTCTGAGCGCAATTATCGATTTCAATTTCTATCGGCGTGGACTTGCAATCGAATACAAATTGCTCGTGGAAAGATACACGGGAGGAAAGGCAAGGGGCCATGAATGGTTTCCGTGTTTGTATTGGTGTTTCGCCGAGCCAGCGGGGCAATTGATATCAATTTACATCGATGGTTGTTGTAACGCGGAACGCGAGTCCCGGAAATGAACGAAGAATTTAATTCGCGTTGTTAACAGCGAATTAGTGGCGGAGCTGCCGTTCATCTTGATGCACCCGAAACCGGAAGAAGAGGAACCGGCGCCACCCACAGCGCGACCTAGTCCGACGCAGAAAGCAGACAGCGGAGAAATACCGCTCGACACCAACCTGATTCAATTGGACACGTACGTAGTCAATATTTAAGTAGCCATTTCAGCTGCCGATTCTTGTTACCTACGCTTTCGTGGAATAGAAGTTATCCGCGTTTAGTTAGAATCTCGCGTAGCGAGCAGGCAATGATTAGATAAAGTACAGCTGTTCGAAAGAAATTGAAAAAATACGGGGAACCTTCTTTTTGAAAATAAATAAAATATAAGGAAATTTAGCTTGAAATTAAGTAAACTTTAATTTGGGAATAAGAATTAGGCAAAGTGGTACTGTTCTGAAGAAACTTGGAAAAGTATGAGGAATCGTCCTTTTAAAAATAAATGGGTCACTCCACACGCCAAATCGATCATCTTTTTTCACACGATGCCTGGGATTTTGTTCAAATTGAAATATGTTGTAGTTTGTGCGAAATTATTGGAGGTTTAAGTTATTATTTTGCCAATAATGCCATCGTGTTGGGACATCTATAAAAAAAATTCTCGGCTTTTAGTGGGCCGATTTCGATGCTCCTTGCCTTAAATTAAAGGTGAAAGTCCCGAGAATATTATCCTGTAGTGTTTTGCAACTAGCCCTTGTAGTTCGTTTGTTATAAGCAAATATATCGCGCCGTTGTAGATTACTCAGACAGTATCTGAAGAAAAATAAGAGTAATCTACCATGGCGCGATATGTTTGTTTATAACAAATGAACTGCAAGGGCAAGTTGCGAAAGGCTGTAGGATAATATTCTTGGGACCTTCCCCTTTAATTTGTGCTAAGGGGCATTGAAATCGGATGTCTAGGAGCCAAGAAATTAATATTTTTCTTCGGATACTGACTGAGTAATCTACCATGGCGCGATATATTTGTTTATAACAAATTTGTTTGGTTCAAAGCTAAAAATATTATGATTCATGTTTTATTGTATACAATAAATTGATTACTTACGGAAAACCAAACGTATTGAATTTCTCAGTCGCGTTTAAACTCTCGAGATTTTTTCATTCCAAGTCATTTGAAAGTCATAGCGTTTTAAGTAGTTGGATTCGCCTTGATGCGCACTGCGCAACTGCATCGTAAAACATAGATACTAGTATGCAAAACAAGAAAAACATAAATCATAATATTCTCAGCTACAAGCGAAACAAATTTGTCTCGACGCATTCTTTCGTGTCAGCGAAAATAACGAAGATATTAGGACGTGGAAGATAAAACCCTGTACGAGCCTCCCCTATTTAAAGCTAACAATATAAACAAATCTAGCTTCTAAGCGAAAGCTGCTCAATTAACCCCTTGCGATAAAATCACGAGTCTCACTCGTGACACAGATTATAGATCAAACAGACCAAATATACACAAATATTCGTAACAAAATTTAATTACCCGCTTTAATTTCCTTTGGAATGTTTGCAATTATTATAACAAATACAAATATTGTATAATACTTCCATATTTCGTATCTGGTACAGTGTTGAAGCGGGTAATTGTTTTTGCAAACGCGTACGACTAAAAAATTCCTTGAAAAATTCATAGGGCAAAGGGTTAATAACTCGTTTTATATTCGATTCCCTGGTATAGAATCTTGCTGTTTGCGAAACCGTTCTCTATTTGATTTCAGGGAAGTGGACGGGGAGGACGACATAATTTTCGAGGACTTCGCCCGTCTCAGGCTGAAAGGCGAGACGGATGCCTGACCACCACGAGGTTCCAATTCCATCCAGCTGTTCGAGACAAACAAACGTCCGATGTTCCAAAACGCTGCAACGCCAACGAAGGCGAGTCCTCTGCTACGTCTGACGAAAAGCGCCTTATGGGGAAAAGAGACATTAATCGCCGAATAAACCGGGAACGTCCATAGACTTCGCCGAGGAGATCGATCCGGTCTTAAAAGAGTATTTCTGTTAGACGGGGATCGTTCGTCGGAATGAAAATTTCCTTTCGTTTCGATGCTCGACGAGGAAGCTCGTTCCCTTGTGGTCAGTTGATCGTTAGATATTCGACATGGACACCTCCGGAATGGTACTAATCATCGCACAGAGTAGCGCTCACCCCGAGGAGATTATCAGAGAAGAAAGCGAAACTTTTTTTTCGGAGAGAGAGAAAAAGAGAGAGAAAGAGAGAGAGAGAAGTATACCTTTACGCTTTGACATATTTCATTTTGCGACGAGGAACGATGAGGCATTAAAGACTGAATCGTCGAAGGAGGTTGAAACCTTTAGCCAATCACATGTATTTATTAATAGATCAAAACGAGAGGGAGGGAGAGAGAGAGAGAGAGAGAGAGAGAGAGGAATAAACACAGAGTTTTGTCCGAGTCTTCGAACCGAAGACTATAAACCTATTACACGCAACGTTTCTGTAATTTTAATCGCATGGCCAGTATATGTAGAATTCATCCTATCAGTCGCATAAGATCGCCTTCGTTGCACCAAACACCTTTGGACTAGTATTTATTTTCCGTACTACCTTACCGATAGCTTATTTGATAAACTTTCGTTGCAAATACGAACCTCCAGCTACTTGTTTTCTTTCCCTGTTTTTGCACAAGTGGGATTCGTTCTAATCGTTCGCTTTAGTGTCGCGATAGATCCGTTCTAGGGATTGCGAAATTGTTTTTGTTTATTTTTCTGGTACCGGTGATATTGGAAAAAAATGACTATTAACGGTATTTATCGGTAGTTCCGATAATATTTTGTTTTGCATTTTCGTTCGGTACGGTTACTAAAAAATATGAAATAAAACGTTTCCATTATTAACCCCTTCTTCTTTATTATATTCTTTTACATATCCGTGTATTGGAATTGATTGCATTTTATCTGATTTGCATATTATTGTATCATTGCGTTTTATTTTTTTACTTGTTGAATTGAAACATCGAGTACTCGAATGGTAATTACTAGACTGTGGATGTTTATGCATTTATGGGAAATTTTAATGTGCAGAAAGATACAAAATGCGTGTAATATGGTAAAAAAAAATACACAAAATACAAAACAATCTTCTATTTAGGTTTTATTTCTTTAACCTTGTTAACAAGAATATAAGTTCGCATAAAAATCCGCAGTCTAGTAATCATTAATTCCTAGTTTTCGAAGTTAAGCGAAAATTTCAATTTTATGGTTACTTCGTCCATCGTAAAAGTGACTAAAATTCGAGTTACAGAGGGTTAATATTTCGTCAAAATAAAAACTGACAATGAGTTAAATACACTACTAACGATTGGAACTTGTTACTTAAGCCGCAGACTAATTATGATTTTTTTTTCGTGGAAGATGAATTTTTCATTTATCGGTATCGCTGGCACATATTACTGCTGATACCATAACGCAAACTTCTTAAAAAAAAAAATAATAATAACATTGGTATCACCGGTGATGCAATCCCTAGTTCGTTCTGGTTTTGGGTTCAAGCTTTCGGTTTCGAGTCGAAGTTCCGATAAACGCAGCAACGATTCCGGAATACTTCACAGAAGCTGAGAGAAATTTATTCGACTCTCTTTACGCTCCTAATACGACGCGTCCGTCTAAACAACAACGCATTATTTATCGCAAACGCAGCCTCTCGTCGTGCAAACGAATCTTTTAGCAGGGAGAACTGTGACTTTCAAGTGTCTAGTTACCGTTACTCGCAGATCTTTATGCAAATTCGTATCCTTATTAACGAAATTAAAAAAATGGAACCTTAACGGAGGGTTGTTTCACCCTTGAAATACAATAATTAGTACAATTTTGCTTTGGATATTTTATTGGGGATGGTTGGATAAAATGGGATAATTTAACAGAACAAGATCCTTAATTCTATAGTCTTCGCTTACGTTGTTATGTTAGTGATAGAGCTCTATAAATGTTTTATTTGCAATGTTCAGTATGAAAATTTTCGGGCTGCAAAAATTACGTATGGGATACTCGAAAACTTCCGAAAGTCTGGTAACTTAAGTAAATAAACAAACCCAGGTATAATAAAATCATATTCTCGTTAATAATTTGTATAAATCACGGTAACATTATCGTGATATGAATTTGTTTAACATATACTACGAATCCAATTTGTATGCATCTCAATTTTAAACTCATTTTAATTAATACAGTTGTAACATATAAGAATTAATAATTATCTTATTCATTTATTTAAATTATAATATATATATATTTTCGAAAAAGAATTTATGATTTTGATTCTTGATAAAATGGAAGGATTAAGGGTTTTAGAAATTTCGAGGGTTTCGATACCTTGCAAAGTTTCAGATTCAAGCTTCGCGAATCTAAAAATTAACTTTCAAACCATTTCTAATTTTTACTAGAAAGCAAAACAAAATCACGATATTCGGTATTATCCCATTTTATCGAAGTTTTCCTTGTATTTTTACCTATTACGTGTCTCATGTGTTTTGTGCCTGTTTACGAATTTAAATTTCTCAGAAATGCATAAAAATCTGCAGTTAATCGTGAACAATCTCCTTTTCACTTGGAAGCTTCAGACAGTTTTAATCGTTAGGCCAGAAAATTTCAAACGAGCTCTCGTTGAAGCTTGAAACGAGCGAGAAGAAGATAGAATTGTACGCGAGCTAAAAGCATGCGAATTAGATAACGGAATAATCTATGTGGGACAATGTGTTACGTTGATCGTTTAGGTGTGTATCGTTCTATTCGACGTCTCGCGTGCGATCGAAATCGATCGGTTTCGAGAACGTTATTTTCGAGTAAAGTATTTCCCTTGCAAGACATCGCAGCAAATTCAACGAATCCTACTTAAACGTATATAACAAAGAAAAAAAAAATATATATATATATATATACATTATATATAGATATGTATACATTTACACGTACACGCAACCATAACACATACGCACATACACAATATGTATGCAAACTGTGCATCACATGCTTATAAATTAAGCAACAAAGAAGAAAAACAAAAGAAGAAAAAAAAATAATTATCGATGATTAAGTAAATTGCAGCAGTTTAGCTTTTACACGTTTATACCGAGTTCGAGAAAGTATTGGGTTTTTTGCGACACACCTATTAATCGTACGATTTTTCTATTCCTTTTTTATGTATCACGTTTTTTACCGAGCGAAACGTTCTAGTGCCATCTTTGACTATTAAAAACCGTTTGGATTAAACCGTTTGGAGATTCTGTTTCTTTGCGGAACGGGTTCTAATCGATCCAGTTAGCTGCTCGCATCGTTGCAAAGACTGTTTGCGAGATTGCATCGCGAATCCCCCCTTGCCAAGGGGAGTATCGGTCTGAGTTATTCTAATTAACAAGCCAAGTTTCCCAACTGTTCGTCGCCCATCTTGATGCGAAACTTTTGGAGCGAATCGTTTTTCAAAAAAGCAGATAACCAAGAAAGTTTTACCACTACTAAGGCATTCAAACCCGTGAATATTAAGTAATCGTGAAATTGTTCAAAATCTTCGAAATCATGGATAACTTAATTACTAGATCCTGGTTCCAATAATCTTAAACTAATGCTCCTTTAATTACTGTTACTTATATTTATATTCCGTACAATTGAGGATTATTATTTAATAATTACAACTACCGAAACTTAAAATGCAATTATTGCTATCAACGACATTAGCGCGATAAACAGCTGAATAATGGAAATAAATCCTTATTTGTTCTGCTAATAGAAAGAGTAGTTAAAAGATAGGAAAATAGGAAGTATAATTACTAAAGAAAATAGAAGAATCGAAAAAAGTAATCATTCTTAGCTTCTATTACCTATTCCAATGATCTAACAACATTTCTATTCGTTGTCTGTAATTGATGAAGCGTATGCAAGCGTTGAGCACCACCCACGTAAAATTTTACTCGAATAAGAATAAAGTAATTAACTGAGAATAAATAATCAATTCCTATTATTCGAATCATCCGTTATTCCGATTATTCGCTGTTCGTTTGATTATTCAATGAACTATTATTCGCATTTATCGTTTAAATTTTAAACTCTATTATAGCTAATTTCTCCAAAAGTTTAATCAAGATTGGCGACGAATAATTGGAAGATCTTGCTCGCAAGATGTTTTCACGATTTACGTTCAACGAGGGAAGAATGACCGAAGAATTCGAAGGATCGAAAGCATTATTGAGACGAAGAAAAGGGATCATTCCAGGTGTATGTGATTAATCTGTATGCCTTTAGGATGAAGCAAGCGAAGCATGATAATATTCTTTAAGTAGCAGATCGGATCGGTCCACGATCGATTGTAACTTCGAATCGAGTTAAAGACATTCGGGATCTGCGACTTATGAGATCATCCTCTATGTGTTTGTATTAGCACGATTCAAAGCATTAAGGCGTCCGCTGTCAATTAATACTTTAATCGATATCGATGGGAATTCCACGGGGGCACAGCGAGCGCGTTAATTACGAGCAATCTCTGCGTGTCGATCGAGTGTAATTTACCGTTAGTGTACAATTCTGTGTCTCAAATGGAAATTGCTGGCTCAAAGCCGAAGAGATCCACGTGTCCTTCTCTAACGAATCCACAGTGACTACAGAAAAAGTATTTACACCGTACGAATTCCCATTTCTATTAAAAATAGCTTTTTCTTGGTGGCCAAAGATTACTTGAAACTTGCTTAATTATAATTAGACTATCGATGTTTATGCAAGTTGATATTTTTAATTTGGTAATTTAATTGGTTGGTAATTTTATAAAAGCACAGCTAAAGAAGTGAGCTTTGAATGGAATCCTAAAATTGACTTTGGTCTTTAATCCTTTACCTTAAAACCACCAGTCACAAATAATTTATTTAATCTGCTCGATTCAATTTTAATTCATTAAATTGTTCAATTTTAAATAGAACAAATACTTGTAATATTTATAACGAAATTTAATTTACCTCCTTTAATTTCCTCTTTCTTTCTATTTACTTTCGATTTTAGATTCTTATTTAAAATAGTTTCAACTATTTAACTTAACGAAGGATTGTATAATACAGGAGAGGTATTAATAAGTATCTCAAAATTGTTTTAGACTTTATGAAAGCTTGAAAAGTTATATTTGAACGAGTTTGCTTTTGGAATATGAAAACATGTTTGCCTGTGCAGGATTTATCATTTTAATATTGTGGCCGATCTCACATACTTTGCATAGAGCTCGTAAATTCAAATCCTTTCGAACAAGAACCATTTTATACAAACCGATAAATATCTATTATTATATAATTCTGAATTATTGCAATAATTAGTAAGAATGGTAAAATTATTATCGAAGAACATATATATGCATTACGTATAAAGTTTTTAAGTCCTGAAATTTTCCAAACCGATTTCCCAAAAATTGTTCACGATTCAAAGGGTTAAATATTCAATAAATTACACACAAACATCCGCAATTTAATTGTAATAATACATAAAAATATACCTTCGATCAAACCCTATTAATTCGATCATATATTTGAAGTCTTATCATCTTTATTCAAACGAAGAATCTTATCATTTGCTTGATAAATGAATAAATAGAATCCCAAATTATAGATATAATTCTGAATATTAAAATACTGCATAATGTATGCTTCTATTTTATTTATTTATTTATTTCAACATACGGGTGAATACCCAATTTACAAAAAAGTTTATGAAAAAGTTCAATCTACAAAAGAAAATTCGTACAATATTCGTAGGTGAACATTGAATGGACATTATCGTAGTTATCCACATTAGTTATGCTAAGAAAAGGAATCGAATTAATTTGCAAATTACCCAATATCCTAAATTCTATAAAAATTCCTCGTAGCACCAAAAAAGCTATTATTAATAGAATAAAAAAAAATCCACGGTGTGCGAATACTTTTAGCAGTCGCATTTTTAAGACGCGTCCAATTTTTTCCTCAAAGGAACGACAATTCTTTGGACGATGTTTGTGCCCCAGTCGCAATAACGAATAAAAAGAGTCAATTGAAGAAGCAACATACAGCCAGAAACTGCTTTTCTCTTTTCGATTTTGAGCCACAGATAAAAAGAAAAGGAAAGAAACATGGCCCAGGGCAACGTTGACCGTGTCCTCGGTCCTTTTAACCGTGCACATGTATATATATATACGCAGGAGGCAAGAAGAAGAAGAGTATAGTATTTTTTATCGATTTAGCATTTACAGAGTGTATTTAGGAGAGATTATCGATTATACCAAAGCCAGCATCTCTCAAAGCTTCGGTGTTGCCGGTGAGAAGCGTTTGGAAGAAGCGGAAAGGAACACGGAAGGCGAACATAATTATTCTCTTAGCGATTAACCGAGCGCGAAAGCAGCCGCATAAAGTAACAATGTAAATGTCGAATTAATGTTTAAACTACGTAGGTGGTAAGTGAAAGAAGCGGTCGTAAGTTTGGGGTCACGTATCGCCATAATTGTCTCCACCGAAACAAGGAAACTGGTTTTACCACCCAAAACTTTTGCAGGATGCACATTTCATAATTCATTTCTTAATTTTCGTACTTCGCGATGGATTCGAGATACGTGACCACCATCCACGATGGAAATTCGTTATCGCGGACAAAGTTGTTCTCTCTGGCCCCAAACTTATGCAAATATACATACATACATACACACACACGCGTGCACAGCGAGAAAGATAAGAGAGGGAGAGAGAAAGAGAGAAATGGAACGGGGGCTTGTAAGATACGCGCGAGAGTATATTTTATATTCGCGTCGCGGGTGCGCGTCAATATTTTTTGTATTATATTAAAACGAATAAAAAAAAGTCGAACGAGAAGCGAGCTTGTAATTCGAAGACGAGCATAGGGAGAAGAGGAAGGACGAAGGAGAGATTATCTGCACAAAGCAATTGCAACACACACACAAACACATACACACACGCGCTAGCGCGCGTGTTGCTACACAGTCAATAATGGGTGCTGTTTAAAAAGCGTATTCGCCATTTTAACATGAGACAAAGTGTGTCTATCGTGTCGAATGTTAGAGTTCGATGTGTTAAAACGAGAACTAAGCCCATTAAGCCTTACATTGTCGTTAGACCGCGGATGTTTGTGCATTTATATTTATCTAGAATTCCCATAATTCGCGTTATATGCAAATAAATACAACGCAAAGATTGCGACGACACAAAATAATTAAGGCATTTTTTTTAACTCTGCGTGTTGTGATCTTCTTTTATGTTAGATTGGTGCATATGAAAGGTTTCTTTTTTATGTAGAAAGGTTAAACATAAGTAAATTATTTAGAACAGTACACATATATTTAGTTAAAATAATGTATACGTAATTCTATACACTTTGTTGCAGCAATTAACTAGTTTAATTATTGTATGCTTATGAAGAACATTGTTTAAGAATCGCCTGATTTTTCTCCTAACTTTTCTGCCCAGTGAAAAAGTATTGATTTTGAATTTTTCAAATCAGTGTCGAACTATTTCTTTATTGAATTTAACTAGTATTGCGCTATTTAATTTAATTTAATTACCATTGTGTTATTTAATTTAATTTTGATACTATGCCTCTATTAAATTTGGATTTCCATGAAGAATTGCTTGAGATCTTAAGTATTCCAATTATTCGCGATGTCTATTGCAATACATGCATACCAATATTATAGGTAATTTATTCTTGTTTAATGTAGTTCATTGCAATTAACGATTTTGCAACATTAAGAGAATAGAATCCACCTGTTAACCCATTTGCATCATTAGCGTAAATATACGGATATTCACATTGTGCGCGAATAATCATTTCAAATGCTATCGTATTGTATGGAACAATTAGTTGAAATTGCTCTGGTTATTATCAACATATACATATATGATAAATAACGTATATAACATATAGATATATGTATGGAACAATTTTTTTTAGATTTCTTTCACTCTACATAATTCCTATTTTTCATTACACAGAATTGGATTTTTATCATGAAATAATTATCATGATGTACTTTTATCTTTCAAACTAAATAAATCGTAGAAATGTTCAGTTTTTAATACTCTGTGAAATATTGGAACTGTATTACATTTAATAAAAAAATATGATGATAAATGCATACTTTAATTCATTCGTATGATGCAAATGGGTTAATCTCAAACTTTGACAAGACTACATTTCATATGCACCAACCTAATAATAATAATTAGACAACCTGATTTAGTCCACGATTGAACCCTTTCACTACGGCAACTTGAATTTCGAAAGTATTTCTGACGCACAGATGAAGATAATTTTGATTAATTTAGAAATAGTTTAAGGGTAAATATTACGATACATAGGGTATCATTGATTGAATCGTAAAATAATACGAATAACAATTCAAATATTATTGTAATGTAAAACGAAATATAGTCTAGTATTTTAACAAACTATGGGTCAGTTTTTGACCACGTATATATGTATACGTTCTTCGTGGCGAAAGGGTTAATAGTGTGGTTGAATAACTTATTATTCGATCGAAACACATTTGATTAAAAAACATAAATATTCTCCATTACCATAACTATATTTCTGTTACTTCCATCCATAAAAATATGAATTCGCATAAACATCCGCGGTGTAATAATCGCGAAGCGCGTTTTGCATCGAGCAACTGGTCGCTGGTCGCAGCTTTTTTCCTCCTTTTTCGTGTCGAAATGTAAAATCGTCGTCTGTCAAATGGATATTACGGAACATTTTCGCTGTATCTACGCGAGGACACGAAGATGCGAGGGTAAATTGTACATTGTATATCGAAGAGTAATGATTAGAAGCAGGGCATAATAGTTAAGTTAGAGGCGGATTAAAGTAGGCAGAAGAAAAAAGAAGGGAGACAAGAGAGTATCGTCCACGCGTCCAGCAACTATTACGTGCATGTGTGATCGCAAGTATTTCGATTTCGCGCGCATCGGGATGAGTCGAGCTGCATTCCTTCCGCGAGATAAGGCACCCGGGGATTAGGGCAACATTGATACGTGTAAATTGCGTTTAACTTATTCAACGGAGTGGAGCTTGCAGGCTCGACAATCCCTCAGCCCCGATGATTATTCGTTTTGTATGCGGAATGAAGTGTCGCGAGAGAAAGGAAACGGCGAAAGAAGAAGAAGAATAGTCGAGAGTGTGTATAAAAGAGGATAAGAAGGGAAAGAGAAGCGGGAGTGGATAGTAAATAGCGAGATACGTAATATATTATAATGTACATGTAAAAATTGTGTATTCTCATATAATAATAGCTGTAATAATTTAATAAATCTTGTATATCGCACCTGTCCGCGTTTTTGCTACGTTTCTATATTAAAATTTAGAACAATCCTTAACCTTCTGACGCTTCGATTTAGCTTCGTTTCACTTGTCAAAAGTGGCTGAATTTCGTTGCATAAATTTACAACTTCAGAATGTTGTATCTATAATTGAAAGGTTTTTAATGGACTACGAAGTAGGATGAGCAAAATTGAGGGCGAAATAGGATAGAAATTATTATTAATCTTTTAAGGACGGAACGTAATAATTGGACGCCGGATTTTGATGCATTTATGGACTATTTAAATAGGCAAAAGGAATCTAATCTTGAAGAATGTATCAAACGTCAAAAGAAAATCACTGGATGCTATATGTAAAGGGTGAAACAGCAAGCTTTATTTAGGACTCCTTTCTTCAACTTTATTAACCCTTTCGCTACGGTTTCTCGGAAACGAGGACTAAAATCATAAATACGGAATGATCTTTATTAGTATGACAATAGGATAAATATTAATATTTAGACGCTTTATATGGTCAATTGTAGTCGGACATTGCTGTACGAATGAAAAGAGAAATAATACAACGCTATATAGAAACAATACGGATAATTTTATTAAATAATATTTGAATCTTTGAAAGCATTCGTGTACGCCCTTCGTAGCGAAAGGGTTAAAGATGAAGCTTTGATTTCGAGGATAAGCGGTGGCAATTAGGGAACATGAAAATTCTTCTGCCCTACTTCGATCAAGAGTAAAAAAGGGGACAAGAAGACTTTCTAATTTACCGTACGGCTTGGCTCTAATTAAACTTACCCCAAATTTAAGTCGCCCTTTAAATTTTAATCGTGCCTGATAAAGCGAAGAGCGTGGTAGGCAGGGCTAAAATGAAACTTCACCGATTCGGAAAGGCGTCTAAATCGGAACCCGTGTAATCGATGCGCCTTTTTCAAGATTCATCTCTTTTATGGAGTCACGGATAATAAAGTGGAACGCGGCAAAAGAGGAAATAAAAGGGCCAGGAAAATTTATAGCGCGCACAGACCCAAGATGAAGGCACATTATGCAATTCATGGTACATAAAGTTGCCAAATTTTAGTGGTCCCTTTTCTCTTTGGGTGTAGAACAATTCGATGCTTTTTAGGGATCGAAGTTGTAAAAATTTTTATGGGTGATATAGGTGGAATTATATTTTACCAGCAATTTTGCTGTTCATATTCATGTGACTATATAATATACAGCAATTATAAAAGGTGTTTGCATATTCTTCAATTTTTCGTCGAGAAGACTTTTTTATTGGGTTCTATACTTTAAGTGCAATGCGATAAATTTGTATAGTCGCATAAGAGTACTGTTTAACGATAGGGAAGGTGAGATATTGGGATGAGTAAAAAGTTGGTTCACGTTGAAATGCTTGGAAATTTATTGTAAAAGCTTGCGAGTTCCAAGGCTTGAAATCCAAAAGCGTAGAATTCTTAAAATCTCGGTAACTTGGAGAGCTTGTAAATGCAGAAACTTGCAAAAATAAAGACTCGAAATCTCGATGGTTTGGAAAATCAAAAGCTTATCAATTACGTGTTTTGAAGATCCAAAAGATTGAATATTGGCAAACTTGGAAATTTGAAGGCTGAGATATTCAAATGCTTGAAATTTTTAAGGCTTATCACGTCTCGAATAAATTGTTCGAATAATCTTCGAAAAGGAAGTAAGAGAATAACCAAAGCTAGAGAAATCTCTGTAAGGTAAATATTATTATTATTATTATTCTTTATTAACGAGCTTTATAAGCCACTGTTAAAGTATAATTTTAACATGTAGCCACATTTGGGAAATTTGAGATGACATACATATTAAATGGACATAAATATCGAAATTTCAATCGAATAATTTACTCGAATAAAATACGCCAATCTCTCTGACGAAGGCTTTAATAAAATCCATTTAGAACCAATCGTGTACCATATGCGATGCATTTGACACGCGAAGCTACGAAAGAAATCATAAAGCAAGATGTTAATAAAGCACTTTTTATCTCTTCTTAAACGTGACACCTTTGTTTTTGATGCAAACGTAAATAGGAATGGATCTCTAGATGGTAGCTCGTTAGAATTCATAACGCAGCTGCGCGAGAACAAACGACGCAAGTTCGTTGGGAAGTTAATAGATCGAGAAGGGATGAAATACGCTTCATCCAGTATCCAAGGAAAGGAGGGTGGGGGGATGAAGGATGGAAGAATAATTTACACTTTGTATGCTACACTCGATGAAGTCACAAAGAGACCCATTACAGTTCCATAAGGACACGATGTCGCGATTTACCAGCGAGTTAACAGAACTTTCTGCGGCCAAAATGAAAACTTTCTAACGCGTTCTACATAATATCTGGCCGAGAGGAAATTAGAGGGAACGATAATGATGGTAATAAGGAGAACCCCCCGTGAATGGGGCGAACGCGCGACAGCGTGCAAACTTTCCACCAAACTTACACACTCTACGAACAAGCCGAGTTTGATGCAATTTCCACGTTGAAATTTGAAGCTAAAAGCGTTTCCTATATTCACCTTTTTGCACTTAGACGCTACCGTTCTTTATTGCTAATTTATATTTTTAACAGCATGATTAAGGGAAATGGGACTTTGATAAACAGGTTCGAGGGGTTTATAATGAAAGCCACCCTTCGCAAACCTTGGGAATCTTAATTATGAAGTCCGCAACTTCATAAATTAACTCGGTATAGTTCTTTCGCTTCTGCGATATGATTAATCATAAACAGGCGTGTGTAATATGAGGATTATTTTGTTAAAAATAATTGAAATACGTTGAATAAAAATGAAAAACTTTAGAATACCTTGAATACTTCCCGAAAAATTGGGAAGAGCTGTTTTTCTTGTGAACTCTTTGCTTATTTCATCCCTTTAAATATTGTCTCCCCTCTTTGTATTAATAAGTCTAATTATCATTGTTATTTGTATTATTATTAAACTGCGGATTTTTATACATGTACAGGAAATTTAAATATGCAAAGAAGTTCTGAATACACGTTATATATAAATGTATGAAAAATATGCAAAATGATTTTTTTAAATCATACAAATTCTACAAGAAAGAATCCTTTAATTATTGAAAAATGGAAGAAGATCATTGATTAAATTGGCAAATATGCAATTGATAAAACTTACATCTGAATATTTTAAACACGTTGAACTTACTTCAAATATATAGTTCTGACAAACCTAATAAAATGGGATGTTACAATCTAATTGTATGTATCTTTTGTGAATAATTAGAGGATAATTAACCGCATACTATGAGAACTTAAATTTAGTTGCGGTTACATATTATCGAGTCTTTTAAAGGCGCTAAAACACTTAATATCACTTTATGTATGTTGCATGCATCTTTTATGCATATGTGTACACTGCAATTTCCTTGCACATTTAAGTATCTCATAGATGCAACAAAATCCGTTTGCTCATGGCATTCGTACTTGTCGGTGTTTTCGAATGCATTTGATTAAAATGCGCCAGAATTTTCTTGCTTCGGAAACTAGGATAAACCGTTTCATCCCCTAAACATTATAGTTTGTACCTTGTAGTAAATTATTAAGGGTGCAAATACCAGCAGTTGAATTTTGTTGCAGTCACATATTATCGACTCTGTTAAAGGAGCAAAAACATTCGGTATTACTTTGTGTATTTTATTATTTCCTTTCTTTCAATTATAACAAATTTCATGTTAACCCTGTCGAGGGTTTTTACACTTTTCGTATTAGGTAATTTACAGGTGCTCATTATTACGCGAACGTTTCTCGTTTCACGTATCTTTAACCATCATTCAAAACTAAAACACGAGGATTGTGAATACTTTGTGCGCATATTATCCGCGCTTTCCGACTTCTTTCCACATTAAAGTTTCTTCTAAAATCTGCCCCCAAAATCCGCAATCTGCTGATGGTACTCATTCTTGTCGTTGTTTCGGAACGCATTCGATTAAAACGTACCAGAATTTTCTTGCTCCGGGAACTGGGATAAATCGAGGATCATGGATGTGGTGATTTTTTCCTTTTCTTATCGTGCTTTTTATTCGAGGCGTGTTCGAACTTTCAATCTCGGAAGAGAGAAAGAGAGAGAGAGAGAAGAAGAGAGGGAAAAAGTTTTCGGAACTTGTCGACAGGACTTTGGACAGTTTCAATTACACCGAGGTATCCAGGGACGGGGGTTCGTGTTTCGTTTTAGATTAAATACGGAACTTTTCAGCGGCCGCGGAAACGAGCACGGGCAATTCTACGCCGCGGTTGGATTAGAATGATCCCTTTCATTCGCCTCTATATATCGGCGCTTCGATTTTCGTTTGTTTAACGGCCCCTTTTATTCGGAAATTCGAGTTTAAACGCGAGCTGTTCCGACGCAACAACGCATGCAGTCTCGCGGCGCTTATTTCCAAATAAACACCCGCACGCAGCAAATGCGTCTATCTTATGCAATATGATTCTCCAATTTATAAATTGAACGCGTTTGTTCGTTCGTTCGTTCGTTCGTTCAACGTTGGAATATTGAACAGCTCGACAAATTGCATTTGCCTAAACTCTCGTACCTCGTTTGTAAAGAGCCGGGAATATTATTTTAAAATATCCTCTTTACCGCCCCCTTCGATTCAATTCTTCCACTGTTCCGTGCTTTTTTTTCGTTTAAACGGGAACACCATCCGGAAGGGGTGTAAAATTAAGGTAAATTATAAGTTTCCTTCCTTTTAAGGTAAATTATTGAGTAGAATAACGAGAGGCAGGATAGGTTTGTAGTAAAATAAATAATAAATGTGTAATGGAAATATGTAAATTGGAAATTATTCGAAGCTTAATAGGCTAGGATTTGAAACATTTTGTAAATGTTTTCAGCTAATGTTAGACGATGTGTTACCTTTATTTTCGGGCAAAATTTGTTACTTTAATTCATAAAATAACAGAGGTATATCATTTTACCTATCGAGGGTGGATCTGAGAAACTATTCATTCGATTAACTTGAAACTTATACACATTATTCTTCATAAAGTTATCTAAAATGTAGCTTAGAATTATTCAATAATGTTGAGAAATAAGGAAATGGCGGTTTTCCGAAGAAGAACTTATTTTTACCGAGAAAATTCAACTTTAAACACACAACTTTGACGCTAGATTTACGGAACTCGTCAATTTGACGTATTTCAGGTTTCATGCTTAAAGGTTACAGGGATTATAAATATCATTTTTCAGGGAATTTATGTTGGCTTTCATTGGTGTAATGATATCGATACGTATTCTAATTCACTCCCACCCCCTTCGACCTAATTTTGAATATATAAATACAGTACACATCCTTTTAACCCTTTCCAATCTGATGCTGCATATATGCAACATTGTATACTGCTTCATTAACGATAAACGATGAGTGTACTTCTATTCGACAAAACTACTTATGAATTTAAATATCGAACCTTCTTCAGCGAAACGGAAAGAAAATGCGTTTCGTTCATTTAAAATTTCCCAATTTAGTTTAAAACGTGATTAAATATGTTTCGAAGAAACGTGTTTCTCACGAGACGAAAATTTTTAGCGCTGAAAGGGTTGACACGATATTCCAGACATACGAAACTTTAATAAAATGTACACAAAACACATAGTATTGAATTGTTTGAAACCGTCCGGGTGTTGTATTCGTTTAATACATAGTGACGTAATTTTGTTTTTTGCTTCGACGCAGCAGCTGTTTAATTGAACTACGCGGGGAAGTTTCAGCGAGTAGAAATAATACAAAGAGCACCGAGGATCCCGTTTAGAGGGAGAGGTGAAGAGGAAGTTGGAGCTTTTGCAGCTGCAATGTACAATGTGCAACACGTACGACACGATCATTTATCAGAGCGAGGAAGCAGAAATACTTGACGCGAGTAATGAGTTGTGCAGCGGTCCAAACGCGTTCGAATTCTGACGGGAATTTATTTTCGCGTCCAACAAAGCTGGAACGCTGAAATCCGGCGTTCGCGCTCGTTACACGCGGGGCCAAGTCAGCCGAAAAGCATCGAGTGTCCGAAAAAAAATCGAATTCTCGTTCGATTTCACTGCGAGCAACGCATGAATACCGAATGAAGCCGAACAGAAAACAATTTTTGCATCGATTTCGAGTCATCGGGCCATTCGCGATACTAAATACAGTTAATTCAATTCCGTTGCAAAGTAAAACAATGTACGCTACTGTGCATACAGTGGCTCACAGAAGTAATCGTATACTTTTTTCCATCGCGTTTCTCTTTTGTCATTTTTCCTTTTTTTTTTGAGTATCCTATTTCTTATTACTCGTCTTTTTGCTTTTTACTGCCTCTGTTCGACAGTTATTTTTCATGTTTGTCTCTGTATCGCAAAGGGTTTGTCCCGTTAAAATTGAACAATAAATAAATAAATATTATTCGTTATATTAACCCTTTGCACTCGGTTGATCGAAAATTAAGGTTTAACTTTCTTTAATTCAATTGTCATTCCTTTGAAATCAAAGCGAATTTATCCTTTTCGAAATAAGTAACATATTAAGTTCTCGGAAGGGTCGGGAAAGTGTATTGGACAGTTATATACTATTAAAAAGGGCTTCGAGTGCAAAGGGTTAACAATAGCCGATTGATAACACTAGCCGTGATTATAGTATCCAAATTTCACTGTATCAATAACAGCGAATAGTCGGTAATTTTGGAATCCTTTTAGCTGGGAAGCGATGCGCTTTCGTCCTCGATTTCATCCATCGATTTCCTCACGCAGGGGAAAAAGGGCAATGAAAAATGTTGCCGCATATCGCGGACGCCGAATAATCCCGCGTAGAATTCGCGAACTGATATTCTTGGCAAAGTCACGTCTGATATTAAGTCGAAGAACGGCACTCGCCTCTGGATAACCGAGCAGCGGCACATCCAATAACTAGGCTATCGAAAATTCCTGCCAGCATCGAATAATAAATTTCAATCTTCCCGTGGCGAACTTGGAAATTTCCGCAGTTCGCAAGACTGTTTCCCGAGAACACGTGGAATACGAACAGAATCAAACGCCGCACGTTGCCTCCACGCTCGTTACCCTCTTATAAAAACGGATTACATTTGGAAAACCTCGTTGATGGAATGGAACGTTGCCATTACGCGTGATTTTTATCCGAAAGCTTCTTCTTCGGCGTTAACCGAAAATGGGAAAAATCGGAGCCCCGCTTCCGGATTCATTTTTACAGCGGGAAAATAGAACGCGATCCGGTAATACTTTCGACTACAATGCGTTCTGCCAAGTTTTTAAACAGTTCCCTTTAAAGGCTCGATGATCGTAAAATTTTGCAAACTCGAATCGTTTCCGTATTGCGTTACAAATCAACCATTTCCGTTCCCAATAACGAGCCCCTCCCATCTGAACTATTTCTTCGCTTAATTACGCCCGCTTTTTCTTCCACTTTTTTCCCTTTGAAACGCGCGGGATGCGTTCTTTGATAAATCATGCGACGGAAATTTCTCTTTTGCGCGAGAAACTTCTGTTGGAAGAATCTACACATTCTTTCGTTTTCATCCTAATGCTGCGTCTTTTAACTTCGCTTCGAAATTACATGGTTCTAAGGCGAAACGACGCGAGTCATATTTTAAGGAATCGGAGCTTAGGCGTGAACCCTTTGAACGTTATGTAATTTTAGGAGGTTGCCCCGTTCCTAGATTTATTTTCACAGATTACGCGAACACGTGATCTTTGACATCAATATCGTCAACTTTATTAATCGTTGCGATGCATATAAATTCATACCTAGTAAACATTTTGTATTAAACATTCATTGTTTTAAAAGACTCTTTGGTGAAAGGTTTTGCTCTATTTCGCACCACTACGAAGTTGTACTCGATTTTAGCTGATTATCACACCATTAAACTTTCGTTCTCCTTGTAGCTTAACAATGTTTCGAAACAAAGTACAAATTTTCTTCCAAAACGGATTCAATTTTTAGCGTTCTATCGCTTTATTATAAAAAGAGTCCCAGAAATATTGTCCTACACGAATAAGAAAATGTTGAATCTTTGGGGCTTGATTTCATCCCCTCGAGGATATTTTTTGTCGACAGAGAATAAGTGTGTCATGCACAGCTCGCTATGCATTACTTATGAACGATAATACCGAAAAGCAATTTTTCTCAGCGAACCGATAATACCGATAACTGTATCACCTAATCCCTATTCCCAGCGAAGATGTATTAAAGAACTTCGAAATAATTACCAGCGCGATGTTTGCGCCGGTATCTCTGCTAAAATTAAAATTTTTAATGAGATCCGCGGCGGAGGAAAAGATTGCTTCCCCGTTGAGAAACATCGTCGTGTACCTGAGACTCTCGTGAAAATACAGTGGCACGAAGATCCGGAAGAGAACAGTTCGGTTTGGACGAAGGAAATACGTAGAACACGTTGCCGGAGCAAGTTCGAAAATTAAATGTAATTAAAATTAACACGGCTGGAGGAAAGACGGTTGGGAAGATAGGCAAATGCTTTGGAAATACGATAAGGGAAAAGTAGAAGGAAATTTCAGTGCAAAGGAAAGGTGATCCTATTGCAGACGGATTAAAAAACACAAGAAAACGAAGAAACGCTAGGAACGAGATAAACAGACGCGAATCTTCTGCTTCGTTCCTCGGAGGAATCCGTATGGAATAGAAACGTTCACGGAGAAGTTCCTGTTGTTATCAGCAGAGAATGTAAGATTGCTTTTCGCGAGTGAAAAACGAAGTATTCTTAATCATAACAGCATCAATCAATTGCGTAATCATTGCTAATAATAATTGTTGCGATTCCGGTTGAGTTTTTCTTTAACTTCCTTTCTGCATATTAATATTATTATTATCGGTATAAATTACTTGTTTCCTTAAGCTGCGTTTATATTAGGCAACGTTTGATCGAATCTGAAGTCGGTGCAAACACGATTTTAGTTAAGTCGAAACCACTTTTAACCCTTTCAGCAATGCTGGCGCCTATAGACGCTCAAAGAATTCGTGTCTTACGTACGTTGTTGACATTTTCTATCGAGTAACAGCGATTATTCAACACTGGTAGCGTCTTAAAAAAAATTTGCAATCCTTTATCACCCGAATAATACAAAAGAACCGAAAGTAGAGCATGAATTGAACGTAACGCAATTCAATATTCTTCCAATTTATTCATACTCCTCGAATACAATCCGCTTTAACAAAAGGGTTAACTCGATTATCCAACCAAAACTAGCTTAACATAAGCGCAGCTTTACAAATAATCGTCGGATATCAAAGAACTGCCTTTTGATGTGTAAAGTTAAATTCCCACCCGTATCAAATGCAATTGCAATATTCGTTAGAAACAATGGTGAATCGCGATTAAATATCAATTAACATATCGAGTGATCGACGTTAAACGCAATATCGTGTACGATGCACACGCTAATCCTCACACATTGCTTATAAAAGTGATTCACATTAAAAGCAGGGATTCATGCGCAAAGAAGATATTCCATTATACGCAAACATTGCGTATTATTGTGCTATTCCGCCAAGTAAATGCAATTCATTCAGCATGTTTGCAGCGCAAATACGGCGGCTACGAAAAGTATTGGCATACCACTATCTACTTTGGTATTTACGTACTCCTTGATTAGTAGACTGCGGATTTTTATGCGTCTATGGGAAAATTAGACGCATAGAATGCACGTAATATGCACAAAATTATTTTCACGACGGATTTTGGTCCACGTTCTTCCGTACGCCGGACAAAATCGCGCGGTTTTAATTCATTTTAAAGTTGAACGTCATAAATGAAACAAATATTCATGATTTCTTGCTTACTGTATTATGCGAACCGAAACGAGTATTTAGTTGCGGGGCAGCGAAAATATGCTAGCCTAGGGCAGTAAAAATTTAAATTCACTTCTGGTTGTAATATTTATAGGGCGAAATGAATCTGCATTTAATTTGCATAAAAAACCGCAGTCTATTAACCCCTACTCCGTGATGAATTTATAGTGTAAATATAATAAAAAACAACTGTATTTTCAGTTGACTTTAATTGCGACTTCGGTAAACAAAATTGAGGATTATTAAATGCAAAATAATTATGATTAGATTGCGAATTTTTATGCAAATTTATTTCTTTAAAAACACAATTGTAGGAATGAGATCTAAGTGCAGCCTGGTTCTATTTCCTAAATATTATAGCATGCACTTTACTTAGGGTGTTTTGTACAATTTTACAAACTTTATGCATTTTATTCCCCTTTACGCATTTAAATTTTCCATAAATTCATAAGTATTTGCATTTTAATTATAATATTAGAATTAGTTTAGGTTGACCAAAAAGTCTTGTCATAAAAATATTATAAAAATCATAAAGATAGATTGCAATTATTCATGTTTAACATTAGCTCGAAATGGAAGATGAGGAGCATTTTTGATATAATATATTATATTACTACAATAAATGTAAGAATGCAATGCGAACAAAGAAAAAATAACGCAAATGATAGAATATATTAATATTACCTTTAGGGCATCTAATCAAATTAATTAATTACAAGAAAATTGAAGAATCTTAGGGCTTATAGAACTTCGTTTAAACGAGTTCTTTGCTGAACAAAATGAAAATTCTTCAGGGATAAAATAATGAAGCTACTATGATGAAATTAATATAGTAAAGTATTGCCGAAACAACTCGGCAATATATTGTTTAATCAAGTCTTTGTTCCTATGCATCTTTACAATACTACACAACTTTTTAACCAACTTATATTTTGTACAGCATTAAATCAGTGAATAGTTAATCCAATTATCTGTAGCCTGTATAAAACTCATACAGCAAGAGATTAATTAGATTTAACCAATCTATTAAATTCTGTATCACTTAACCTTGCTACGATCTTTGGATCATTTTCGACTCAATTGTGTTTTCACATTTTTAAAAAAAAAATCCTCAATTGGAACAGAAATGCAAACAAATTATTATTAATAGATACATGTAACTTTTAAGTCCAATTTCAGTATAAAACTGATCGTAATGGTTTGAGTTAGTTACGGGTTAGGTAATTAGGTTTAAATTAGATTCAAATTAGGTTCAGATTAGGTTCGAATTAGGTTCATTTTAGAGTCAAATTAAATTTTTCCCAAACTGAACAAATATTTTTAAAGAAGCAAATACATTTCGAAGACTATAGCAGGGTTAATGATACATTCATACAGCTACAAAATCTTAATATTGCACAAGTCAACCATAGAACATGATTAAAACACTTCAAAAATATCATTAAGAAATGTGGGTATATGCCAATAATTTTTGTAGCCACCGCGTTTAACACCAGCACTACCAACGATTAAGATATACTTATAAGATATACTATTAAAAAAATCATCATAAATATCTGGAAAAACATGTAACACATAATAAACAAATCTTTAACCATTCCTTTTACACAAGACTATAGAAATGTATTAAAACTGTATCGCTATAAAAGGAAACATTACGAGTGGCCAAATTACATATTGACCAGGTTGGTAGTTCCACTGTTTAAAAAGAGAAGCAAGTAAGCGTGCAATATAAACATTTGATAATATCATTTACCAACGATGACACCGAAAGGGGTAGAAACGAAGCATCCCCGAAGTCTGATTGGCGAACAAGTTTTGGCGCGCGAAACAGTCTCTGTTTCTGTCCTTCTCCCTCTCTTTGGCGTAAGGCAACGCTAGCTCTGGCGAGCTATCGTGCCTTCAGTATGATCCACGCGGCCAAACCGCGAGGATGCGTATCTGAAACAGTATAACTCAGTGAAACCATCCTACCAAAACATCATCATCAATACGAATCACCTTTTAACCGATCTGCAATCGTGCAAAACCACCGATCGATCATAAATCGATCGTAGCAAAATTGTTCGAATAAATCGTGCGATTAATGTGAATCTACACATGAAAGTCACTGTGATCTCTGTGCGTGGATCATCGATCATAAATCATCGATCGTCAGGAAGAGAAATTCCTCGAGGAAGATTTAAGCGACGTACGTCACGTAAGAATGTCGTAGTAAAATGGCGCGCGCTAGACATTGAATTCGTAGCATCGGAGAGATTCGAATCGCGAAAGTTTAATCATGACTTTCCATATTCTCGTGCTCGTTTCGCATTTTGTGGAAGGTTCGGTGTTTCAATTAAAAACGGACGAACGGCTATTGCAACAGCTGCAGCATCGCGATTCGTTCGAACGTTTAAACGCTTCTAGATTGCGGTCCGCGAGCAGTTTCTCTCATAACGTTTACAAATGAGCGAACGAGTAACCGCGATTAATCGAGAAACCGAGCTGCGCGAGATAAAGAGCGATCGTTTGTAAAATTACCTGCATACCAGCTGGGAACTAGTTTCCAGCGTAACATTCTACGGTTTCACATACTCGCTGATCCTTCTCGATTACTTGTACACATAACGCGTTGTCACGAAAAATCCGCGCGTGCCGCGTAATCCATAAAACTGATCGAAAATGGCCGCGATCGCGATGCCATCTGGTAGCTAAATTTGCGCGCGAATCGGCTGTAAATAATGATTCCTTGCAATGAACTTATTAGCATCATTTACTGGCGGTTCTTCGATAAGTGCGCTTCTTATCGGAACAGATATAATTCGCCACTTTAATCGATTTATTTTTAACACTTTATCTAGCGGAAGCTTGTTAGTTGGCTTTTCGATAAAAACTTTATTTATTATCAGACTGCGGATTCGTTTATGCAAATTTGTATTGTTATTAGCACGTTTAATTACTGGCGGCAAGATTTTAGACTCTAATACGATCGCGAAGTCTGTCGGACTTCGATTGAAATTTATTCCTATTAACACTTTCACTAACAAGGACGTATATATACGTCATGAAAACTTGTTAAAATTCTTCTATACTCTCTTTTTAAATCACGATAATATGTCTATTATTGTTTGTCTATATTGCACCTTAATTGATGGTACAAAGTATTTAAATATTTGCATGAATATCATTTCTAAAATAATAGGAATTATCCTTATTTATGCATCGGAAATGCTTTTCAATTTGAAGGTGCCGTAGGGAAAGGCTTAAATATCTATGAAATTCATATTATATATATTATATGTCAGAATTTTATAAACTAGAAACAAAGCAACACAATTTGTTCCTAAAATGATTGGAACTTAACTAAAGAATTGTTTCACTGTTTGAATATAATAACATCTATATTTTGCACAAATGTATACAAATCCGCATTCTATTTATTAATCGAAATTATTAAAAGTACTATGTTAGGTTGCTGCATAAGTTCTATCCTTAAATCTTGTATAAACATTGTAAGCCTGAGTTTCTAATCGTTTTTGATATTTTGCATTAATAATGTAAAACGTAACTTTACAGTGTATTTAGTCTTTGATACTATTTGAATCACAATGAAAACCTAAATAAAGTTATATTAAACAGATAATATAATTAGGTGGACCATTTTAGATGATTCTATAATAAATAATATGTAAATAATATAGCACTATAATAAAATTTGCAATATATTTTTGTTATTTTGCTCTATTAATTATTTGCCAATAATTCGAACAAATTTTTCCAAGTACTTGAAATCATACATTTTTGTTAACAAGAAATGCAAATATTTTTTGAGAAGATGAAATGTTGGTATATCTTTCAGATGGGTGGAAAGCGATTATAAATGATGTCAAATATTGTATGCTATAATTTCATGGACGTATGAGTAATGAGATGTCTCCAAGAATCAAATTTTTTTAGGATATTATTCATCATTCACAGAATTGTTGCAGCAACCTGATATTTAATATATCGCGCAAATGTTAGTCTAAAAATAGTCCGAATATATGTGAACTAAATGGAATAATAATATCATGAGGATTATAAATGATCATAAAATGAAAGTGTCCCACAATAAATGAGATTAGAACGATATGGTGAGTACAGCCATACTCCGGATTTAAGTACTTAAATATTAATTGGCTGCAAAATTGCCGACATAATTCGAAAAAGACGTAGCTCGAAGTAGACTTTTAAATTTTATCTTTTGAGGAAATTTCAGCGCCAATGGAATACAAAGGGTTAAAATAAATTTCCTTAACACGCGGACTTAATACCACGAAATGAGAAAAATGTTTTTGGTCATGGAACAATAAACAATTTATAAAAATAATAACGCGTATTCCAAGTACTATAATAATACTATTCTACGTATTTTATATATCGTTAGATAAAAGCTACGTCAATAATAATACATTTCGCAGCCTATATTTGGATTGAAATTTCAAACGAAACTTTATAAAAGACTGTATATTTATCTTACCAATTTTACTATTGTTTCTTATGTGGAGTTAGTCGATTTGGCAAATGAGAAGCTCAAATGATAGCATAGTAAACGTGTTAACGTAAATTAGGCAAATGGTCGTGAATTTGTGCGTTTCATCAAAGTCTATGACGTCACTGATGGAAACACCGTAGCTGCGAAAAAATATTTCCGCATATTATTACCTTATTCTCTAAAATTTTGACTTATAAAAATCGCCGAGTTGCAAAAATAAACACATGTATTCCCAAGTGATAGCCAAAACTAATCCAACAAAGTCAAACAAAAGAAAGGCGTAACAATTTCGATACATAAAGTGTTAAAAAGCTCCGCAAAGTTAGACTACGATTTCAGTGAACGCGTGTTCGTACGAACTACGTTCTAACAAGTACTTGTTCACGTTGCCACTCTTACATGACAACACATGCTAAACGTATTTGTGGAAACGTTAGTTCCCGCGAATACGTACAAACACGTAACCCCACAGAAATACCGCGTACCTTTATCTGATCGCGAATTGAAATCGAATCGCGTGTAAACACCGGCAGCCATCGCCCGCCTTTCGAAGCGTCGCGAGAAGATCCACTCGACTCTTAATGAAAGCACTGAACGCGATAGCACTCGCGAATTCATATCTCAGGCGAGGATTCGATCGATCACGTTTTATTCCACGGTAGAACGAAGACACTCGACCGGCTGGGTTATTGGTGGGACCTTTTGCGCGATTTAAAATTTAAAACGACGCTCGTATCAACGCGAGTACCCGAGCACTAACTACCTGACGTTGGCCGCGGATGTTTATGGGGCGCCTCCAAGCGTAATTGTCGCGCAGTTCACATCGTTATCGATTATCGACTATTGGTCGATTCTCATGGCGATCCAAGCAGTGCTGTGAATGTCGCGAGTGACGCGGATGTTCGAATGGACGCGGTGGCAAAAGTTGAAGGGAATTTTAGTGTTTGAACGGAAAGTTGTGCTCGCCGGGACAGAAAGAGGTTGGAAGAAAGAAATCGACACCGGCAGCGAAACATCCGGAAGAAGTTACCGGAGGGGCAACGTGAGTAAACTTTTCTATTGAATATTCCAAGTTAAGGAAACTACAGCCGGAACCGGAACTTGTTTATCCTTTCGACATTTTAACCCTTCGCGGATGAAACGCAATAACGTTCGAGCAAAGTTTTAGTTTAACCCTTTGAGTGATCAGTAATTTTGGAGGGTTTAATTGGCGAAGCGTTTCTAGATTCATTTTACGGATAACGTGTACACGCGTGGTTTACGTGGGCGCAATTTCAAAGGTGGATTCGGTACATTAAAATGAGAAAGAGTAGTTCATGTAAACATACGATGAGATGACCTCGCTTTCGAATTACAGCTGTGTTTGGATTCTTTGAATTTTAATGACCCTATGTTTGCTCCTTTCTTCGACTGTCTTTGAGTAGCGTTTCTTACCTAGCGTGCGAACTTTTTGTCTGCTATGTAAACGCTAACGTGGTATATACAATTTCTATGATAATACTTAAACAACAGATATAATTCCAAAACGGCTATAATTCAGAGTGGTTTTCTTAAGCGAGACACTTTATGTATATTTGAGAATAGTATTTTTTAAAAAGAATTACTTCTATTATCCAGTTTGATATTTTTTAAAGCGCAATTAACGCAATAACGATGGAGGAAAATACGAAGTGCGATTTTTATTCGGTGTAGAATTCACTTTTTTATTCCAGTTTTAGTTGAGTCAATATTATAATTTGTTCAGGATACACATTCTAGAATAACATTTCGTTTATTTAACTATGGATTGCTACCATTACTTGTTTCAATATTCTTTTTATGGGTACTTCGTATATATATATATATATATGATACAATGGAGCATTCGAGAGAATGCGTGGAACAATTTTTATTCAATTTAATGTTCCGTATATATTTTATTCCATTAAGAGAGTAGAAGTCGATAAATTGATTGCGCGTAGTCATCTAAAAAAATTCGGTTATATGAAATTGCAATAGAAATTCTACCTTATCTGCACCTGGCCTAAAATATCTTTCCATTCATCGTGCCATAATGGCGCAGATTCTATCATAACGAAGTGCAGCACCGCGAAAACGAATCTGTTGCCCCTTTATAACCCAATCTGGCCCGGAAGTACAAGCAATTTATACCATCCCGTCGTTTATTCCTTTTTTGTGCTCTTGTTATCGATGGGAAAGCATAGTAGTAAACCTTATGTGCATTGACTCAGCAATTTCACGAAAATCTTCTTCTAAACTGCGTTATCAGTAACCCTATTTCGTAATTAATAATTTTTTTTTTATAGGAAATTTCTTTCACCTTTCCGCTTGACAAAAATACATTTCCACTAATAAAAGAATTATAGTGGCGGCTATAACTTTCCAACTAGGCTATAATTCTATTTCAATGTAAGGTACAATTATTAAGATACAATAATTTAGGTGCAATTCTATTGGGGTATCATTTAGGTAACATGAATGCGATATGAAGTCTTTTAAATTAAGTGATATAAAGAGACACGTAGCTTAGCTTAGAACTCTAACCAATTTAACCATTCTTTGGATTTTTCATTTTAGTTCCACGGTTTAGCTTTCTTTTTAACCCTTTCGCTACGGTATCTTAAAATGGAGAACTCGCAGCAAAAATAACAATCGCTTTTATTAATACGAGAATAGTATAAATACTCGTTTTAATTGAACGAAGCGTTTAAATTCCCTTTCGGGTAATAAAAAGGAAAATACTTCAATTCTCAGTATTTCAGAACACGGAACACGAAGTCTCATAAAATGATTTGTCTACTCTTACATCGTATCTATGCTACGGGTCGCTTATCGTTGCCTCAACGGAATCACGCCTTCAGAAATAATAAAGGAATAGTTCACTAAAAACTTTTACCCGCGAAGAGAGCTAATTAGTAACTAAAATGTTTGAACGAAAAGCCTATAATAATGCAATGTTTCCACTTTCATAGAAAGCTCCCCTTTGGCGCGATAAAAATGTCGGCGTCTTTCTAACAGCAACGTTAACTCGATCTGCGAGTTTTTAAGTTCGTCCACTTACTCGCGACCGATTTGATTATTCGCGTAAAATTACATTTCCTTTGCCGATGTCGGGCTACCAATAAAAGGCGATCGATGTGCGTACCCTGATCGCGTTTAGGGGCTCCTTCTGTCGATAAATCTTCTCCTGTATCGCGCATCTTCGCGTCTCGCGTGCGATCGTCTTCCAAAAGTAAAGTTGGCGAAAACGTCGTTTTATTCGTTTCCGATAACGTTATTGCCTCGCGGGCCGCGGAAACGTAGCATCGAAATTCTGATGGGCTTTCTGCTCGCGTGTCTGCGAAACATCACACTCGGTGGATGACTGACGTTTTGACAGAGCTTCGAATGAAATCGAGCAATCGAAATTTTCAATTTGTCTTCCCCTGGCTTTATCTCCTTTTTTCCCTCCTGCAGGGGTTGAAAAATATAATTCGTAAGAGCAGCGCGCTCCTCGATTGCTTTTTTTAATTCTTCCCACGTTTGTATGCGACCAAGTTTCACGGCAAATTTGTCGTCGCCTGTAAAGTTTCATATTTGTCAAGCAGCTTTTCCAAATGCGGACATTTGTAGCGGGCGCGTGTGTGTTGGAAATTTAATTCGCCGGGCGAAAAATTTGGTTCCTCCGCGGCGGTTTATAGCGAAAAATAAGGGCTGTGTAAGTAAATTTTATTAACCTGCACGTGCCCTGTAAAATTGTGTCCCGTCTCTTACACGTTGGGGCTGTAAGCAGAGACAATTTGCATTTTCAAGGCGATCTTTAAACAGCCCCCAATCTTTTATCGTGAAGAAGCGGGTCTGGTTTAGTACTTCCTTTTAGCATTCGAGGAATCGCATCTATCAGAATAAAACGCGAATTTTCTTAACCCTTTCTCTACCCGCTATTTTAGAACTGGAAAAAAAAACGTAGATCTCCGGTAGCATTTATTAAGATAGGAATAACGTAGGTACAAATATTTGGATATTCTTCATAGCTTCGTAATATTGCTATTGATATACGAATGATACCAGAAATGATATTGTATTCTATAGTGAAACGTGTTAAATTGTATTGCGGCCCCCAGAACAAAGCGTATAAGATTCGCGTGACAGTCAACGTGTTAACGAAAGGGTTAAGCTACCGAATCTTATGTTAGATTTCGTTTGGAAGAATTTTAAAATCTACCTAATGTCACAAAATCATTAATGGGGGTAGTGTCTTATCCTAAGATATTGCGATTGAATCGGTTTAAAGACTTTAGTGTTCTTAATCAGAAATAGATCTATCTTTCTTATTAAATACTACTACGAATCCTAATTTATGCAAATGAATTCGATCGAACAGCTAATTTCTTCAGCTCCTTAGACACTTTTAGGCGTAGTCTACATTCTTACTTTATCGCAGCAAAATTGTTATATTCACATATTGTATATTTATTTTCTTTTGTTCTTATACTTATTTCCTTATATACCTAACCCATTATTATATATACGAAAGGAATTATCCCGTTACTAAATAACAATAATAATTAAAATAATATTACATGGTATTAAGTTTGATTCATAAGAACGCATATGATTGCGACACATAGTCAAATGCATACAAAAAAGAAGCGTTATTTCTTAAAAGCTACTAGAGTCCATTTACCGATTTTCATCTTCTTGCGCTATCTGGTAAATAAAAGCAACAGAGTGTAATTTTGTCAAGCCAGGCATAACTTCGCCGACGATTTTATGTTCTCGGTTAGAGGATAGGGCAGCTCTTTGTGCTGGAAAATCTTCGCTAAGGAGGGATCTTCTTCTCGCGGCGAGCTTATAATGGCCACGTAAAGCTCGTAAAATTGTGCATAAAAGTGGCCGTAAAGTCGTAGATTTCGGCGAGCAACAACTTTATTTAGTGGAGGTCCATGAAACGGGGCGTCAATTAATTTTCTCCCCTGTTTTCATATACGTATACGTGCGCGTTCAACTCTTCGCGAGTTACCATTAAACGTTTGCATTTTCCAGCGTAATAATTAACGACATTTGGATGGATTTGAGGTCGCGCTGCATAATGGACGTAAATCAAGAGCATTAGTAACGAGCGGGACAAAAATTTGTCGTTCGTTCGCTGGAGTTCTGTAGTTGTCTAATTATTAGACTTCGGTTCGTGCATTTATGAGCGAATAAAGTGTGTAACGCTGCGTAAAGTGCGCGCGACGCGCAAAAATATCTAAACTGCAATAATAGTAAACTAATCTGTATTTTAGTTTCGTTTCTTTAGTTGCTTTTTGCTTATAAAAGTATGAATTTGCACAAATATTCGCCATATATTAATTACTGGGTTGGAAGAAAAGTTCGTGGTATTTTTTGTTGAATTATGAGCCAATTGTTTTAATGGGAAAAAACTGAGAAGTTTTAGATAATATGTAACGGCTGCAAAAAAGTATTTGTACCACCTACATTTTTCAAGCGAGTGCTTTTTAATCAGGTTCTGCATTTCATTCGCTTGATACCAAAGTTTTCTAGTTACATAAAGGTGCTGCTAAATTACAGTTAGAGTTTTGGCAATTAGATTGCGAATTTTTGTGCATCTATGGGATATTTAAGTTCGCAAAAGTTTACAAAATAGTATAAAATATCTGCAATGAAGTGTATACTATTAATATTTATAGGGTTGAATTAATATTTATTAACATCTGGTTTCTTTAATCGTAAATTTGTATAAAAATCCGCGGTCTAGTTATTTAGTTATAAAAGAAACTAGTATAGTTTCATAATACAGAGATGGAATTACAACTTGCTACAAATACAGTGTATTTGTGGTGTTTAGACCATAATTTGCATCACAAGTTACACTTGCCATTGTTACCTTAATTACCTTAATATTAATATTAAAGTGCAGCATTTCAATACTATTCTCTTCGATTTTCTCCAGTTTTTCGTTTACAAATTATTTGGCACATTGTAAACGAATAAATGCGGAAGTGAATTTTCTCTTGCAGTAAAAGATAATGCAAAATGGAAGATACTTTGCATCTCGAATTTCAGAGACGTTTGACTTTACGGTCAATCGTGTAAAGTATCCGATTTTCGATTCGTCCGAAGAAAACCGTGAAAGTTAGAGTCAAGCGGGTTTTCGTTTTCTTGGCGTTTTACCATCTCCCGGAATTGTAACGATAAAAGAGAATGGCCAGATAGTATTCGAGTTAAACAAAAGTTGTTCCGAGTTCTGTTATTTTCGTTTCATCTCTAGGACCTTAATTAGCATAAGTTTTGTAAAGAGCCTGCACACACAGAAGAGTCGAACAAATTTCTTAACGGTATATTAAAGGGAGCAAAGGGTAGAGGAGCGAAAGGACTTCCTGCAAACAGGTTTAAACTGTCCAAGTGTAAATTGTAACTTATTCTTTGAATTGCTGCCATAGTGCAGATCCTCGCGTTATTATCATCTTGCTAATTCTCACCGTGCAGCTTCTGTGCTCGACTCTAGAAAATGAATATTGAGAGATCGTCGAGTCGTCTCGAGATAAAAGCTATCAGAAATACGTTACTTCTTTTTTGGTATAGAGTACGTATAAAAAGATCAGCTTATGGCTTTGAAGTTATTTAATTAATATATTAGAAGTGTTTTTGATCTAGTAAAGATATTATTAGGTTGATGCAAATGAAATGTTTCTCCGATGTTTCAGATGCATATTGGATGAATGTTATTCTTTCAATTTTGTAAGTTAGTTAATAGTTCTTTATTTCGTACCTTTCGGTTTTCAAAGACTTCCGGTTACATCGAATCTTTATCCTAATTTCTTACGCAGCCTAATTATATAACGTGGCTTTAATAACCGAAATTTGGTGATCTTTATGAAGATACAATAATGGTACTAGATAATAGCTAGGGAAAAAATGTATAGAATCATGTAGAAATCATTTTAACTAAATATATGTGTGATGTTTTATATAATTTATTTGGATTCAACATTTTCACTTCGAAGAGAATATTTCTTATGCATCAACCTAATACTTAATAAGCTTTTGATTTTCTAAGTTGAAGCTCGATCTTTCTAAGGTTAAATTCTACAAACCCAAGTACTTTATTTACCCTTTCTTTCGCTTCGATAACAAAAACACGAAGAAAATGAATAGTAGCAGCAGGAGAACACGTCATTGTGACACAAAACGCTGTCATTGGCCTTAGTAACCTGCTCCGCCGTGTGTCATTCCTCGTTATCGAGTCGTATTATTTTCCGTGCAGGTCCGTTAACAAATTACATCCGTATCTCGCTCCCATCGGTCGATGTCCAATCAGCTAAATCCAAGCTTTGCCCCCTACACATGCTCACCGAGAACGGCCGATGCACTTTGCCTCTGATAACGCGTCTACTTACTAGCCTATACTTTTCTAAACCTGCTTTTGCTACTTTAATAAATCCAATATTTAAAAGTAGCTCACATATGGCTCGTAAGTAAACTGTGGATCTTTATGCAAATTCATAATTTCATTACGAAGATTAACCCTTTTGCTGCGAAGAAGGTATATATACTCGTAAACGGGCCATCGTTTACTAAAAGTGTACGTATTTTGTAACTTATAATTGGTATTATTTCTATTGTCATTCGTATATATTATACTATGATTATTCGGAGTATTAATCATAGTTAATGATGAAAAGTGGTCCCATTTATTCACTGTAAATGCTTGCAATATTTAAGTATCGTAGCGAAAGGGTTGATGAAGTGAAACTGAAGTGATAGTCGCTTCACCGTTTTAATATTATAAATTCTATTGTATTTTAAGTGTTTTGTACATTTTCGCATAGTCCATGCATGCTATGTTTTTATGCATATTTAAATTTCCTATAAATGCATAAAAATTCGTGGTTCACTTATAACCTTTCATTTGGTAGTAAATCAAAGAGGGACCAGCAAAGTCTAAAGTTGGTGATTTTTATAAATGTTGAATAATGAAGCTGGATAATTAGATTGCAGATTCTTATGCAATTTCCTGATTTTACAGCCGCAATTAAAAGCATAGGATTTCAGTAGAGACCTGCTTCATCCTATAAATATTATAACGCGTGTTCTAATTGGGATATTTCGCCTATTTTTGCGCGTTGTGTGCAAAATGTACTTTTCCAAGAAGTTCGATTTCCTATAAATACATAAAAGTAATAAAAACATTGATGCACGCACACCCACACGAAGCTTCCTAAATGCGCAACAGACAAGATAAAATGCTTCACCCTAAGTCCGCATTTATTTTCCATACCGAGGACTAACCCACCTAGAAAAGAGGAAATAATAACAATAATTTTTACATCATTTCAAGCCCCTTAAGCAAAGAAATCCCCGAATGCTCGCTATCTCCATCCAGTCGCTTATTTCCAACTTAAAACAGACTTTCCGTCATGCTAGAACGTCGGCTCTGCTGAAACGAGCGTCATTCTGTCATTCACCCTCCGCCATTATTCCTAAGCGAGCCTTCTCCAGCCTTATTTCTCCCCCGCCGTGACGTTATGGAATTAATCAAAGTTCCAAGCCTCCGGAAACAATTGCGCGAGCAAAGTTGCAACTCTTATCTGCCTGCGCGACCACGTCGAACAGAAAAGTAACAACGCCACGAATACGCCGCAACAAGATACCGAGAGTCACCGCAACGAGTGATGCGAGTCTACGGTAGATGTACCACGTACTGCTACTTTAAGGTTATCGAGTAACTTTATGCAACTATTTTAGAACGTATTTAACCTAAAGATCGTCCCACTTTGGAGCATAATATTGTTCAACGTCTCTTTTATTCAAGAACATTTTTCTATATGTTCAACATAATGAATTAATTGCTACGTAATTGAAAATATGCAACAAAGTTCAATGTCCTTATTAATGTCACTCGAAAAGTTCTCATTTAAATAGAAACACGTTTTTACATTATATTAGCGCGTCAGTTTGTTGTGTAACAGATATAAGATGTATAGTAAACGTGTCGCCTTTACCGAATTATCATACGTCTCATACTTTCTAATTACATTGGTCACGTTTTAATGTTCAACAGCACATTTACCTCCTACTGTTTCGTTTGAAATATTAAGTGTAAACGAATACACGTTGTTACGTGAACCGACGACCGAATTTGGTATGAAAATTTGTTTGCTTGCGATTCTTCGTACATTACTTTGCTATTGAATAAAATAACTCTAGTATCAGTTATAGGGAAACTGACAGCAATTGGGACATCTACCCTGTCTGTTGGGAGCCGGTAAAACGCTTTCGCGGTCCGGAAACGGGAACCTCGTTTACGTTTGCGTTCGTCACCGCGGTAATTACAAAGGTAATTAAACATGACGAAGGAGACGCTCGAACGTACAGCAGGACGATTCGAAACGCGCTTCTTAATTAGAAATCCGCGAGAAGATGAGACGTTTAAGAACGAATATTCCCTCTCTTCTCGTAAGTTTTGACGAATCGCTGGCGCTTCGAAGTGTTTTCTTGGAAAATTTCTACCCCTTGATTACTCCATTAATCTTGCGAGTTTTTTCTCTTCGAGGAAATCTCGGAATTGAGGCTTTAAAGTAGACGATACGTGTTAGAAAATATACGAATATACGGTGAAATTTGTATGGTTACGCAAAAATCTTATTCGTTGCATTCAGCGAATAATATTTTACAGCGAACGATGTGTGATCATTCTTATTATTTCATAGTATACGGGTCACGATTTTTGCACGCGTTTCTAATATTGTTATAATAACGGAAACTTTTAAATTGCACGAAGCAATGTTCGAATACTTTCCCAAGTGCATCGGACCCATTCTTATTGCTGTAATATACATCGTGTATAATTATTAATTAGTCAGTTAAATTATTAACACATTACAGTCCGCGCTGTTTGCGCGAAAACTTTTGCGTGTAGCCGAATAAGTAAAAGCAATAAAAGCAATAAGTAACGATTGTACAATAACGTACTTTCCTTTATATCACATTATATATATATATATATATATATATGTTGTATCACATATTTATAAGTCGCCGGCATTTAGTGCACGATGTGTAAAACCCTATTTATATGTCTCCGGCATTTCACGAGCAGTCAAGAAGAAACATATTTTTATGTCTCCGAAAGGTAACGTGTTAATATAGCATACAATTCCAATACTTTTTGTAATCATTGCATATTTACGAAACTACGAATTTAGATGAAGACTCGTAGTCTAATGACATCCCACGACGAAGGTGCAGCCTTTCGCGTAATCTCAGCAAAAAGTTGCAGCCCTGTTGCGAATAATCATCGACTCACCCTCGTATAAAGTATCTTTTTGTCCGTTTTTTTTGGGGTTGGGGGATGCTTTCCTTGCTTGCGGGGCCAGAACAATTTGTCGCCGTAGCGAGACCGTAATTCTTCAGACGTTTGTCTGCGACTGTATACGCGAGTGAAAAATGGCGTGAATGTAGAAGGAATGGTGAAAAGAAGTGGAACACAATGTACTCTTCCGGTTTTAGCGATAAGAGAAGCGAGATGCTTGTAAAGTTGGAACCGTTCCACCACGCAGAACGATTCTTCTGGCTTTCGGACGGATCAAACGCAAACGATCTTGCCCGTGATTATGTTCATCTCCCCCTCGACGAAATCATCCCTTACGCGTTATCAAAGCGTACAAACATGCGAGCAGTCGATTAGTCAAACTCTGCTTCGTAATCTGCTTACATCCCGTTTATTTATCAAACTTAGAATCTGGCGTTTACCGGTAACCAGTTGATAGATTATCATTATTGCAGACAAAAATTAAACTTAGGGCAAGAAAAATACAGTAAAAGATTGATATCCCGGGGTTTAGACTGTTATTCGTTGTAAAATTGTGGGAATATTTAAAGGAAGAATTAAGCGTATTAAGTTTGGGAGAATTGTAAAGTGATGTAAGATGAACATTCAACGGTTCGTTGTGTTATTGCATGCAATTCGAGAAATAGGCTTGCAATTCTGCGATCAAATATTTCTTTTGACGTTCAAACGTGTTTATTTCGGTTTACGGTATTTTGTAATTAATAGATACGACTAAACGACAAAGCAATCGGATACTCGAGGCGAACGCAATAACTTGTGACATAATTACGTACGTTCGTCCACTTTTTACGAATTGAATCAGTTTAAGTAACACAGCCGCGGTTAATACTGAATTTTAGGCGCGAAAGCATAGTCTTTGGGGTTTTGCAAAATGTTTCTTTGCATTATCATTAGCGAAACCTAGATTTCCGTCTTGCCACGTTTCCGATATTTCCGTATAACCGTATTTGCATTTCCTCCGGTTCTGGTGCGTATTTCCGAACATTTACATTCTACGTTCTACACCTCTGCGGCACGGGAAGTGGATTTGCTTTCAGCCGTTTATACTTGCGCAATTTTACAACATTTGCCTATCTCGCTATCGTTATCATTGCACGTCCTTCGCACCTGATTCTATCGCACACCAGTTTGAAACAATATTTCATGAAATTATAATTTGACTCGCCAAGCCGCACGGTTTAATTGATTTTACCAGCCGGTGGCCGAGTATCTCGCCAAGCGGAAGTTCTCGGTGGACCGTTTCGTTAGCGTGCAAATTAATGACAACGCGGCGATACGCCGCAACGATTTATCGATGCTCGTTATTAACGCGCGGCAGATGGACTCTGATGCAGAGATGCCGAATTCGCCGATTTCATTAGCGAGACACGCTGTTTTTACCCCTACCGATATTCCGCTTGTTTTCGCAGCCCGATTCCTCGCAGCTTTAACGAGAATTGATAACGCGCGACTACTTTGTTCACTGCATGGAAATTTGGAAAATCTGGGATATGTATTCTGTCTTCTTCCTTGCGAAGTCGAAAGCTTGGAATTTGGAAGGTTAGAATGTTGAAGTCTGGCAAATCCGAATTTTTATAGATTTAGGGGTTTGGAGGTTTGAAAAGTTGAAATTAAGGCAATTTCGGCAATTGTATGATTTAGGGATTTTGGGGGTGGAAGTCGAAAGCTTGGAAATTCGAAAGCTTATAGACAACAGATTTAGGAATTTTGGGGGTGGAAGTCGAAAGCTTGGAAATTCGAAAGCTTATAGACAACAGATTTAGTAATTTTGGGGGTGGAAGTCGAAAGCTTGGAATTCGAAAGCTTATAGACAACAGATTTAGGAATTTTGAGGGTGGAAGTCGAAAGCTTGGAATTCGAAAGCTTATAGACAACAGATTTAGGAATTTTGGGGGTGGAAGTCGAAAGCTTGGAAATTCGAAGGCTTGGAATTCGAAAGCTTATAGACAACAGATTTAGGAATTTTGAGGGTGGAAGTCGAAAGCTTGGAAATTCGAAGGCTTGGAATTCGAAAGCTTATAGACAACAGATTTAGTAATTTTGGGGGTCGAAGTCGAAAGCTTGGAATTCGAAAGCTTATAGACAACAGATTTAGGAATTTTGGGGGTGGAAGTCGAAAGCTTGGAAATTCGAAGGCTTGGAATTCGAAAGCTTATAGACAACAGATTTAGGAATTTTGGGGGTGGAAGTCGAAAGCTTGGAAATTCGAAGGCTTAGAATTCGAAAGTTGAAGTCTTGCAAATCCGAATCTTTACAAATTCGGGTGGTTGGACATTCTAAAATTTCAGAAGAAAGAAATTTCACAATTAATTTGAAGATTTAGAAATTCGTGTGGTTGGAAGTCGAAAGTTTTAAAATTCTTAGACTTATAAGTTCGAATCTAAGGAAATTTGCGAATTTAACACGCGAAACATGAAACATTTAAAATCTCGTGAGCTTGAAAATTGGAAAGATAAAAGACGCGAAGGCTTGGAATTTTTAAGGTTTAAAAATTTCAAATCGTGGGAATTTTACGGTATGAAAATTTGAAGTCGCGGTAATTCGAGGTTTAGAAAATTGGCAGCCTTGAAAATTAAAAAGCTTGTAAAATTCGAAGATCTAGAAATGACTTTAATTATGTAAGATATAATATTGCAGCAAGAAAATAATTCCTCACGATTTAGTTTTGCAAACGTTGAGCGTTTAATTAGATTACTGAAATTCGCCCAATTCGCTTAATCTTTCCGCCACGTTATTTTAATTGCGGCATTGGACATCAATTAGAGTTTACAATTAGGAATACAGTTTAACCGTGAAAGAGGCAGGTTTGGATTTCCGCCCGCCTTCCGCTGAATCTGATCGCATTAATTGCCGGAGGACGCAACAGATTCTAATTTACGGGGCGAAATGAACACGCGACATAGTGAATAGAGAGACTGAATAGAGGCTTTACGAAAGGACCCGGAAAAGTGGCTATATCCAATAATTCCGCTAACCCGTTTAACCGAATTAGGACCGCATTGATCGATATTTTACACTTGACCAATTGCCATATTTCCAATTTACAAGGATAGACCGCTATCAGCTACGATACGTAACTTACAAAAATAGATCGCTATCTAATTTACATTTATTATTCGAGTTACAGAAATAGATTGCTATCAAATTTATTCGATTCGCGCAAATAAAACGCTATCAGATCTGTTCGATTGACAATAAGTAAATAGGTATTAGATCTATTCGATTTACAAAAGTAGATCACTATTTGATTTATTCGATTCATAAAAGTTGATGGCTACCAGATTTATTCAACTTGCAAAAATATTTATTTACGTATTTATTAAGGTATTAATGGACTATGGTCCATTGCACAAAATTATATTAGATGTAAGTACTATAATAACAATTATAATAAGTCAAATATATGTATATATATATGTATCTTATAACTATATAGTAACATATACTATTATAACTATATAATAACATATGCTATTGTAACTATATAATGGCATATACTATAATAACTATGTAATAACATGGGGACAAAAGTATAGCATAAAAAGTATCCATAAAATTATATATAATTGTATAATGGCATGCAAAAGTATTAATTGAGCCACGACTGTGATTCGTAATGTATTTTAAACATACATTTATTCAATAAATTGTTTAGTCCAATAAGGCTAATTGATATTAAGGTATCAGTGTATAGGAGCAACAAATTTACAGCACAAAATTTAATATCTAATTTGAATTACTATTGAACATTTAAGCGTTGCGGTTGGAAACTTTTACACGTCATTATAAATGAAAATAATTTAAGTTGTTAGCCATCAAAATTACTTATAAAGAATAAGAAAAGAACGGTGATAATAATGACACACCAAAACCTGAGAGAATATAGAAATTAATACATAAAAGTAGAAGAACACGTACTAATCGAATCTATAATAAAATAGATCGCTAGCGGATTTACAAGAATAGATCGATATCGAAAAGTACCGACGGCAGAAAGCGAAAGAATTTCTAGCGCAAATACGTGAAGCAATCCTTCAACAATTATCCAAGGAAATTGGTATTCCCAGCGAGACGCTTCTAATTAGACGGCTTGATTAGCGGTAACTAAAAGTGCAAACTCGGACGGGAAGAAATGAAAAGACTACCACTTCTGATTCTGTTCAAGGAAAAAGGCCAAAGGATTTTTCATTTGCCTAGGAGAGAAAAAAGGAAAAGCGGAGCGAATCGAGAGTCCAAGCTTGGCGCGATTAATCGAATGCCTTTGATAAATATTCGAGAAGATAATTACGAGCCGAAATGATAGAGCATCGCTGTTCTTGCGTTACTCCCATTCTAATTAGAATTCGACCACTGTCCGCAATTATTGCGGAGGATAATGAAAACCTCTGACCACTTGGACAAACAACTTCTGTAGTTTGCTATAGTCATCCTTAGGAGACAATGCCTGGCGTCAGATTCGAGGACAAGGCTGAGACTTCTTGGAATAGCGAACACAAAGGCTGGTTTGATAAAGCATCCAGCGGCAGAGGTTCGATAAGCGCAGGATTACAGTGATGTGTAATTTACGCTTTTGTTCTTTCCCGAATCGGCGCAAAAGGAAGCGTGTGCCTGGAGGAAGCTTCCGGATGAAATAGGAATGAAGATGGAAGCAAGGACGGAGTTTACGCGGTATTGCGCGATCAATCTTTCACGAGGAGACTTCGACGCAGAAATTTTCAAGGGAAACACGCGCTGCTCGTAGAGATAATCGAAGTATTTATTCTTAAAAGCGTGTCGTCCGTTAGAAAAAAGCACGCTTAGGTTTTATTAGTCGACTGGGGGACTCTTACGCATTTACGGGGAGTTTAAACGTGCGAAAGATTGCAAAGTATATATATTGTATATAGATTTCGTTTCCTTAATTCCGATACTATTCGCGTTACTACTACTGCTAATAAATATTCTGTATCTGTGGACTTTTCTAATGTATCCTTCGAGAAATTTCCAGGTCAGATAAACAATATTTTGTTATTTTGTAATTTATGCACGATGAACTATGTTTCTGTAGATCAATGGATTTATCGCCTGTAAATAGAATAGAATAAAATAAAATGAAATGCATACGATGCGCAAACAGATGCAGAATATTCAGACTAAAATACACCTTACGATATTTAAAGGGTATACCGACGATTAACGTATACTTATATGTATTAAAAGAATCGAAGTTGAATACACTTAAAGAATTATTAATTCATTCAATAGAAAATCGTCGAAAATTTCGTAAAATATATCCATCTATTTTATACGAAATTTCGAATGGATCACTTTGATCATTTTGGTAGTTCTAACGTTAAATACCTCGTTTTGTCAAAGTGCCCCTTCTTGTTTAATTTTCTTCTGAAGATAATAAATGCGACGCAAATCCTAAAAGCCTTTAAAAGAAGTAAAAAAGAGTTGGACGAAGGGTTAGAGCGAAAATGATGGTGGCTCGTAAGAAAGGAAGTTTCCGAATTGCTGATTGAGTCAAGTGGAATCTTGTGTCTGAGAAATGAACCGCGATGGAAAACAAGTCTTTTCCCACGAAGTAAAGTAACTTTCGCGACTAAGGTGACTACGAGTATAGCGATGAAGTATCGCGCCTGATATTCGAGAAACGAGTCTCATCAAAGGAGCGTGACTCTTGATATTTAGAGCTTGCTTCTCAATGAGGCGCAAGTGAAACGGGAGAAGGAATGATCCGTGAAAAACACGAATCCACGAGATTCTGCGAGTCACGCTTCGCTCAACGAGACCAGCTTCCGCGAGAAACATTTCGTGAGAGAGGGCATATAGTTGTTCGCGGAGCTATCTGATCATTTGGTAGGAAATTATATAATGGTAAACAGGAAAAGAACTGCGAGTTTATTTTTATCGGCGATGAAACTCTGCTTTAATTAGATTTATTGGATCGGATATGAAAGTTGCGTGCGTTTTGCGTGATGTAATTTCGTAGCTTTCTGATTAGTAGACCGTGAATTTTTATATATTTATGTTTGGCAATTTGTGTTTCCAAAAGAGCGAAGAATACGCATAAAATGTAATATTATTGAAAATATTCAAAGCACAGCAATGTTTATTATTATTAATATATTATTTAGAAAATAAAATAACCACTTGTTTAGATTCCATTTCTTACGTTTTATTTCAAAAACATGATTTTGGATCAAAAATCTGCAATCTACTGATAAGCAAAATAATTTGCTAGCAGTTATTTTTCTATTTTTGTTTAGTGTTTTATATATATTTTATATATAAAATAGTATATTTATATATTTTCATAGGCAAAAATAATAGACAATAATAGTAATTAATTTTTGCAACGAGTTTCCACAAAAATAAGAAGCAGCTACCCTAAATGTGATAAAATAAAAATACACGAACTCTCTGTTCAATTCAATATTTATTTGTTTATCTGTTTATGCACGGAATTCCTTTGGTATCTGTAATAACTGGGCTGTGAATATTTATGCAAATTTATTCCTTTGTCGCTAAAATTAAAGTGACGAGATCCACAAACAGAATTGTTTCACTCTCCAAATACTTATAAAAACATATGCTTTGCTTCGAATATTATTTACAATTTTTCATACTGCGTTCTGTATTTTCTCTCGCGTTTAAATGCGTGAAAATTCGCAGCCCAGTAAAACGCGGGCATTGGAATAGCAAAGATTCGCAGCAAATGCACAATTATGCCACATAAAATGGAAGTTACAAAGGGAGCCAAGGATGTTCGAAAGAAGTTCATGTTTTCGTTGCAGCTAGTTGTAGCGAGCATAATCTGTCGATACAGCTTATGATTCGGGATTAAGATTTATGAGGCGTTACTTTGACGTAAATGAAAAATGAATGGACGAAGTTTCTCAGCCGAGGCGTCCAGCGTGAAACACTTTCTGCCAAAATTTTATAAATTTCCAGCAAAACAAGTTTTGATAAAATATGTAAGTTGCAGCATTCGCTTGCCTAAAGTGTACAAAAATACATCAATCTGTATAAACGTGACATAAAACGTGACTCAAAAGTTTCGGATCACTTTTAATACTTACAACTTACGAAGTAAAGAAAATTGAAAGATAAAGGCGAACTCAACCCCCCCCCCCCCCCCAAAATAATAGGTATTCATAGTTTACAAGATTTTAAGGGGTCAAAAGGGTTTAGAGAGCTCGCAAAGTCTCCAATTCGAGTTTCGCGGATGTATAAATTAGCTTTCGATCCCAATTAGCTTTGCCCTGCAAGAAAACATCGATGCTCGAACGCGTAGCCATCGACACGTGGCAGATAACGGGGACAATTTAAATTCGGGCGATCGGAAGCATTGAGAAGGGTAGAAAGTTGATGCCAAGTGTTCATTTGAATTTCATGTCCGGATACGGAATTCGTGTAAGACGTAAGAGAGGAAGCAGAGTCGGAACGAACGATTAATCATTCGGTAATTTATGGAAGCGAGGGTAACACGTGCCATAGGATGACGTTGACCAAATTTCCCAGATCAAATCGTTAGCGATTCTATTACAGAGGCCTAACGCGAACCAGCTGCTTTTCAAAATTCTTGTGTTGTTTGATTTCTATCTGCATTATTATTGGACTGCGCATTTTCACGCAAATACGTGTTATTATTGGCAAGGCTAAAGTAGTGGAATATAATTAGAAGGTTCATTGTTCAAATATAAAATGATGCACTTTGCTTCTCGTGTTTTTAATATTTAGGAACATTAGGTGCACTCCGCGCATTTGTGCAAATTTAAATTTCTCATAAATGCGTAAAAATTCGCAGTCTAATTGTTACTTTTGTCTTTCGCGCGGTGAACGCTGTGTAAAGCGGGGAACAATTGAGGATGTTGCAGGAAAAAGGGGGCAACTGCACTTTCGATAGTCCCAAGTAAATTAGAAAGAGATATTTATAAAATTATCGCCTTGGCTTAATATTAAAAATAGATATTTATAAAATTATCGCCTTGGATTACTATTAAAAATAGATATTTATAAAATTATCGCCTTGGATTAATATTAAAAATAGATATTTATAAAATTATCGCCTTGGATTAATATTAAAAATAGATATTTATAAAATTATCGCCTTGGATTAATATTAAATATAGAGATTTATGAAATTATTGCGTTGACTTAATATTAAAAAGAAAGCACTAATTGAAGAAATATATTAGGTGTATCAATAAGTAATTCATTATTTTTTAATGGAACGACGAATTTATTTTATTAAATGATCAAATTTTCTTTTGAACAGGAATCCATAACTTATATGAAAAATGGAGGAAAGTATTATATAATAGAACAATAGCAACTGTATTTAAGACAGAGTAGATACTTCATTTTGTTAGAACTAAATGCTTATTCAATGGTACACCTAATACATTTTTACACAATAAGTAGCAGTTATTCAGTTTAGTTTAAATAGGTTTTTATTTCAATTTCTGGTACATTTTTTAAATCTAGACTTGCACCAAAGTGTCAAAAAATCGGTTGTCTCTTGTAATCAATGCATAATAAAGAGAAAAGCACAGCCTATTAATTTATTGCTGGTTTATTAATCAGACATAGAAGAAATATGTCGACATTTACCATCGATAACAAAACGCTACATTATTCTAGATTTGTTTCGTATAAAATAGTAGTGGGGGCGAAACGTCCAAATCCAAAATTTGCCATAAATCTCTCATTTGCTATCAGATTTACATCAGCTTGAATTAAACGAAGCAGACCCTCCAATTTTTTGTACAAATGTTACACGAAGTAACTAAAAAAAACTGTCAGAAGTTGAGTTGTTTGGGACTTGATGCGAGGTCCTCGATTGTTTTCATCGAACTGGCGTCGAATTTCACGCGAACGCAGTAAATTTCTCATTCCACAATCGTTCGATGCTCTTCGAGATCAGCTAACACGCATACCCTCGTAAATTCCTCCGGTAATTCGGGCCGTGGATTTCATAAAAAAATTCTCCCGCTGTTTGCAACCATTTCACGGTGAAGTTTTATGGATTTAAGAGGGGGAGTATTTATGGGAGCGGCTTGTGCACTTCATCATGGTCGACTGTCGTTATTAAACTTCATATAGCAGATGTTTTAAAAAAGGGTATTCTAATGATCCCGCGAGTTATTTGCCATTTGCTCTTTCGAGACCTTGACACGAGAGATCTTGCAAATCGGCTTTGCGCGAGACACTGAATACCTTTTACAAAGGAAGAATGGGCAAAAAAGGATTAAACTCTCTTTGCCTTTTTACGAAGACTTCCTTGTCAGAATTATTCGACGTACAAAAGCGGACGAAATTTGTTCAGATTTCAGAAACTCGTTAGTGGTTCCTCAAGGGTTGAACGGGGAACGCAATTGTGCAAGGGCTCGGGACAATTTCAAATAGCCTTTGACAAAATACTCAAAACTGTAGGAATAATATAACTAAAAGGCACGGGAATACTTCTATGAGGAAATATTATTTCGGAATATTATTTCGTTTAATGTTTAAATAAAACATTATTTGGAAATAATATCTCGTTTAATGTTTTAATCGAATACTACTTGGAAATATTATTTCATTTAATGTTTATATCAAATAGTATTTGGAAGTACTATTTCGGTCAATGTTTAAGTTAAATACTGTTTGGAAATAGTGTTTCGTTTAATGTTTAAACCAAATACTATTTCGTTAAATGTTTAGATCAAATACCATTTGGAATACTGTTTCGTTTAATGGTTAAATTAAATAGTATTTATCTGTATTTGAAATAGTATTGTATTTCTTTATTTAACTGCTAATTCATAGGAAAGTTTATTTGCCAATTCTGTATCGGCCAATACCACGATAAAAATAGGCATTTATTTTCATTTATCAATTTGAAAAATCCATTTTCCCCAGCCCTAATTATGCTAGAACTTCGAGGTGTTTCCGTTTGTTCGTAACGTACAATTATTACGATCTTCGAACATAATCAGTGAACATTACAACGGGTGTTAATTAGAATCTGTTTACGTGTCTACATAATATTCCAAAGTTTCTTAAGAAAACATGATCCGTCCACGGAAACTTCGTAAAGTTAACCTCGTTGTTTATACGTGCTGCGCATTTATTATCCCTACAACTCGATAAGTAATATTCCGTCCTGGAAACTCGCAACTTGTTTCAATCGAGAGGCAAATAATCCACGCTTCAGTTTAACGAGACACGAGGCACCTGATGTAAACAACTACAGGTGGTGACATTTTAAGGGTATAGAAAATACCTACAATAGAATATTTCCCTATTCACTCCGTTTACGTAAACACAGTCGGATCGATGCAACGTCGAACGTCGCGCAGAGGTAAAAAAACGCATAAAGGAACAATATTTTTCGCTTGTACAGGCAACAGCAGTTTAGGGAAAACCATAAATGGGATGGTTTACAGCCGCCTATCAGTGCGTCCCCTCGTGAAAGTGATATATCGCGAGGGTTTTTGGCGAAATATGTACGTATCAACACCGATGTCACCTTAAGCTCCTCTTATTTCTGATCGATGCAATATTATTACCCCTGTGGCGCATTCTCAATGAAATATCCACGGTAACTCGCATTTATATATTCGGCCGCAGCATTATCTTTGAATTCGGTACGCTGAATGGATGATTTAGGATAGGGATGATTTACGTACCGTGATGCTTACTTTATCAAATCATAAAACATTTATTATAATTTTGGGTATGGATGAATTATTGGGTTAAACAAAAGGTTTTCTTATATTCTAAAGATGTATGAAGATGTATTGTTCACTTTTTTTTTTTAAAACGGTTTCTTGCGATTTTTAGACAGCTTCATTAACCCTTTCGTTATAATGGACGCGTATAAATTAAACTGACATTTGTTAAAAGCATACGTATATTTCTATTATAGTAGAATATAGTTTCTAGTATCATTCGTACATCAATACGTAAAGTATCAGAATATTTATACGTATATTATTTCTGTATTAATTGAACCTTAATCTACCTTAAATCTACCATAATTCTACCTTAATTTGCGCTTTTAGTTTTCCGTTTCAAGACGCCGATAGCGAAAGGGTTAATTGATCCCTGAAAAAATTTAAATACTTTTTAAAACTTTTTAATACTTGTATCGCATTTTTTGCCATTATTTATCGTTTCATTACATCGTGAAAGGGTTAAGTTGCCTTTTATCGAAGTTGGTATTCTTCTTTTTTCGTGAAATCTCAAATCATAAATATGGTCTTAATACATCGAAATGCAACGTTTCACGGATATGGAATTATAGTTCAGCAGTTTACATATACAACAATGGTTACACAAAGTGAACAAATTATAATAAATTGCGGAGCATAAGTAAGTGCCATAAGAAGTCATAACAATGATTTCAAACGCAATATTCCTTTGTTTAAAAGCAAGTGTTATTGTTACGAGTTCAAATTACACTAAACGATTTCTATTTTCGTAAAACAAACAACTCAAAACTTAACACTAAAACTACCAAGAAGGTCAAGATAACCGGTTGGTAATTTATCATAACAATCGTGTATTTTTAAGAATATTCCATGATTTTCCGTACGAAACATAAATAAAGATTTACTTCACATGCACCATACATTGTCTTAGTCTGTCATTTCTATTTCTTTGATATAAATGGGTATATTTTACTTGTTGGTAAATCCTAAATACAAACGTAAACACCACTTGTGACATCAAGTTGTAATGGGCAAATGCTCGATACAAAATTGATAAATAAATAAAAAAATATTTTAGTTGTTGATAGTTTTAATGTTAAATCGTCTTCTCGTACACGAAGCAAGAAAGTCAGATGTGATGCTATGCTTGAATATTAATGCGAGTAACAATGCACGTACTTAAGTATAAACACTGTGTGCAACAAGGAAAGTTACATACACCATATGCGGATTTGACCGATACTTCATCCTCATCGACTTTTCAAACTCAACGTCCGTTTTGTAATCCCTGATTAATATTTTATTCGTACATCGAAGGGTGACTTCCTCCTCGTGGAGATAAAGTGATCGATGAATTACGCGTAACCTTTGATTGCTCGCTATTTCTACCCAACATAGTCTTCGCCTTCCGATGCAATGAATAATTTACCCAACCATCCGTAACGTTTTCTGTGATTTATTTAATTCATCGATTCCCAGCTATATGTTAAGTCTCGTTCGGTAAATAAAGCTTTCCCAAAACGTCAATGAAACCGTTCGCCTATATACCGAGCTACCCTTGAAACATCGTACATCTCGGAACGAGGGAAAACAATATTCAGGCGACTGGAGGATGAAAAAAAAACGGAAAGCTATCCAATTTAAAAGCATTCCCAGTGTTCGAAACGACAAAGGTTGCCGTAGTATTCCCATTGGGTCAATGTCGGCAACAACCATTCCGGTTTCGGGGCCTCCAACCCCCGGATCCAATCTTTCTTCGTCGTCGAATATTCTTTTTGGATGTACTTTCGAAAAGCCCCAGTGACCGATCGGTGTCAAATTTTGGCAAGAAGGAAAGGAAAGGTGGATACTAAATCATCCGATGATTTTCAATTTACAAAAGGTCGTGCCTTTCATTAATCCCTTGACTTACGAATTTCTTGGTGGCTGTACGTGTCAGTAATAATTGTTATCTACTTTGATACTGTGCCAGATACGAAATATTAAAATATTATACAGCATTCGTAATTATACAAACATGAAATATTAAAATTACACGTGATACGAAGTATTAAAATATTGTAGTAGTTATATAAATTTCAGGGGATATTAAATGGGCTAAATTCAATTTTGGTATAAATACCGCAAGTATTCGTTCTGGTTTGTCTATAATCTGACAATGAGCTACAAGTTTGACTAGGAGTGAAAATTAGCTTGGGGAAGTAATAAAATTATTGCGAAAAGGAATACCTTCTGTACGTGGCAGAAGTTTTATAGTATTATTGCTACAATATATCAAAGTAATCATATATGGATGTAGAAATATTAAAAAATATTAGGTAATGCAAGTATTGAATAGAGAAAAAATATTAGGTAGTATAAATATTGAATAGAGTAGAAATATTAGAAAGTATTGGGTAATATGAATATTAAATAGAGTACCGTGTATCTCCTTGTAGATTTATTTTCCTCGCTGCATTACTTTCCATAATAAACGAATATTTTTATTCTCTTTCCTTCCTTATTTATTTCATACTATATTTATATAATTTTTCCATATGTTTTATATTCGTGAAGCAGCGTTTTGCACCCCAAAGATATTATTATTCTTAGTTAACTTTATGTTGTCGCCTTTGACTAAAAACCTTTTGCCAAGAGTAGTACTTTATTAATTTCTCGTAAACAAATAAATGCCCAAAGTTGAAAATTTAAATATATTTAATATTTACTCTCTTCTCCCTTTCTTCTTGCCTCCCCAAAATTAGGTGCCAATATGGCACGAGGAGCTTTTGCAAACGATAGTATTGTACGGAAAGTTTTTAAATAATATCTCGCAAGCTAATAAATACCTAAACTTCAAATTTTAAATATACGTAGCATCTACTTCCTTTTCTCTTTTTCCCCAAAATTTGCCACCGATATCGCACCGAATCTTTTCCCTCGATTTCGGGTGTGCGTTTCCTTAAGAACTCTGGTTCTCTCTCGCAAGCACACACACACACACACACTTAACCCCGAGGCTAATAAATACGGCTAATAGTGGCACGCGCGATAAATCGATTCCTCCGGGGAGAACTTCAAACTGTCATCATTTGTTCCAGATGGAGAACACGAAAAAGCGGGTGGAATAAAAGCGAGCATTACGATCCCTTAGCATCGAAGTAGCGCAGCCGCTGGTAAAGTCAGACCTGAAGGATCCATAAACTGGCCAAGGAACGCGAAGATCCTCGTAGCGGTCGAAATAGGTGTCCTTTTCTACGCCGTGATCGCGTTTCCCCACGTGTTCCCCGATCCTAACACGATTCGGAAACGATGAAGGGTAGGGGCGACCTTTACGAGGCAACGTACATCGTATTATGTTCGCCTCGCTCGTTTCTTGCGTACACATAATACTCGTTGCGACTCTGGAGAACGGAATTCGGGAATCGTTGATCTCTGTACAGTCGATCGTGAACGGTGAATCGTGGCGCAAAGGTAACTATGCGGAACAGAAGACACGGTCGTGGTTCAAGAGTGAACAGGATCACGAGGCGTTGCTCGTTCGTGGACAAAGTGCCCTAGTTCGACGATGACTCGGTGTCAGTTAGACGTGTTTTTGCCGGCAGGCGAAGAATAAATCGTTTTTGTGTTGGACAATTGAGGACAGAATTCGCTGACATGGAGAGCAATCTGACGAGTTCGTGGGCCAGCAACCTGACGGCTATGCTGCACCAGCTGCCGTGCAACGATAGTTTCTTGGGGTGCATCGATGAGTGCGGTTCGTCCGGGTTCGATCATATGTGCACGGTGGAGAAAGGAACCTTCACGTCGTCGATGACGTTGCTGTGCAGGCCTTGCGACTACTCCAGCTGTGACGTGAATGTGTCGTTGGTTCTTAGTGGATTGGAAAGCATCGAGGGGGTCTTCTTGTCCAGGATACCGAGGTTTAGGGGATGCAACGAGACATCCTTCGACGATCAGGTGAGTTGAAATTAAGCTCTTTTGCGATATTTGGAGAATGTGTTATGTTATTGTTATCGAAGGTTACATTTGTTTGCAATCTTTGAAGGTTGTATTAATGAGGGTATGTTTTTTCTTGGAATCTTTGATGAATATGAATTCTCTTTGCTAGTAAAGATCAATTTTACTTGCAATTTTTAAAGTATATAAAATTTCTTTATAAGGGAAGGTCAGCTTTATTCGCGATCTTTGACGAATGTAAAATTTCCTTATTCGTGAAGATTGGTTTTGTTTGTAACTTCTGAAGAATGTTAAATTCTCGTATGAATGAAGATCAGTTTTATTTGCAATCTTTGATGAATGTAAATGTTCTTTATTAGTGGAGATCGGTTTTGTTTGTAACCTTTGAGGAATGTGAATTTTCCTTGTCAGTGAAGATCTGTCCCGTTCGTAATCTTTAACAAATGTAGAATTTCTCTCTTAATAAAGACTGGTTTTCTTTGTAACTTCTAAAGAATGTAAAATTCCCTTATCAGTGAAGATCAGTTTTGTTTGCAGTCTTTAAGAACTATAGAATTCCCTTATTAGTGAAGATTGGTTTTGTTAGTAACATTTAAACGGCATAAGATTTCTTCATTGGCGAAGATCATTTTTGTTTGCAACTTTTGAAACATATAAAATTCCTTTATCGATAGACTGCAGATTTTTATGCAAATTCAACATTTAACCAATGCGAATTTTCTTTATCAGTACAGATCAGTTTTGTTTGCAATTTTTGATGCATGTAAATTGTTCCTATTAACGAAGCTGTGCTTTGTTTCTAACTTTTGAAGAATGTAAAATTTCCTCATCAGTAAGGATCAGTTTTACTTGCACCCTTTAGAGTATGTAAAATTTCCTTATCAGTAAAGATTAGTTTTACTCGCACCCTTTGAAGTATGTAAAATTTCCTTACCAATAGACTGCAGATCTTTATGCAAATTCAACATTTTATAAAGAAAGCTAAGGAAATGGAATCTAAATATAGATTGATTTCCTCCCTTAAATATTATACGCTATATTTTCCTCTATATATAACGTATATAACATTTTATAAACAAAGCTAGAAAAGTGAAATCTAGATATAGATTGATTTCCCCCCTTAAACATTATAACGTATATTTTACTCTTCAAATTTTATTCTATAATATTTCCTACATTTAAATTCCTCGTAACATAACAAGAATAAATAAGAGTATAATAAAACCAAAATTTGTTATAATATAAATGCACAAAGATCCGCAGTCACCTTATCACCAAAACTCAATTTTACCCCAACCTTTGAAGAACGCAAACGTATCTTGCCCTCCCAAAGCTTTCTCAATAGTCGATAAATCTTCCTTTCATCGCATCTTTCGTTCTACATTTATTCTTCTATCATTGCACGCTTAGATTCTGGAATGCACGCCTACGGAGAATGCGACTACGGAAGATCTGACGATTTCCTGCTCGCACCGGACGAAATTAAGTTCGACAGCCAGGAGTCGACGTTTCGACTGGAGCTTTCTGTTCGTGGCTGTGTTCATCGTGGCAGGTGGCCTAGGGAATATATTGGTCTGCCTGGCAGTGGGACTCGACAGGAGGCTGCACAATGTCACCAATTACTTCCTGCTGTCTCTCGCCGTGGCCGATTTACTCGTCAGCCTGTTCGTGATGCCTCTAGGCGCGATCCCAGGATTCTTGGGTGAGTTTTCGCGTTATATAAATATCTTAACATCGGGAATTTCTATTTCCTCCGTTATCTCTACGCGCGGCGGCTTGAAATATTAGTGTTTAATTTGGCAGCTACGAGTGCGTTCGGATTATTATTCCAACGTAGCGATTTTAACGAAGCAACCACGGCTACGCTGTGTTTTCTTTCGCAACATGGTTCTTATAGATAGATAGTTTATTAATTTTCAGCCCCTAAAGCTAAGAGAATTGACTTGGTTAACAATTATTATTTCACGCGTTTTACACACATCTTTCTATACCGTTTAATTTCGTTATATTACCTATTCGCTTGTACATTCTTTCTTTTTTATTACTGTTTTCCTTTTCTACATACCTTTCAATTATTTCACTATTCCCTCGTTTTCTCTGTCCTCGATCACTTGTTCTAAATTATAGACACACCTTTCTACTTTTTCGCATTCTTCCAGGGCCGAATTAACCAATAGAGAAGTAAGACAAATATCTGGGACCCGTAATTTATTATATTTATTACCAAACGGTTAAAATTATGTTGTCTCGCTGGTTTTGAAATTCGCGCGCGATACCGCACAGTAGAATTTAGACGAATTACTTATTAACATTATATTTTCAAAACAATATGTAGGAAAATACTGAATCTGTGAAATTGGTTGTAGCTCGTTGTTTAAATTAATTTAAATTGGCCTAAGTTGCCAAGACCAAATAAAAATAAAGAGAAAGGGTTAATTCGCTGGAGGTTTCATTTTGCCCCCCCCCCCCTATTCTTCTTTAAAATGTTTTAGCGTTCTGTACGTTTTTAAATATATCGCATAAGTTAAAATGATGGTGAATATGTGGAAGCATTAGGAGGTTTGGCATCCATCGATCTTTTTTGTTGGGAACATTTTAATGCTCGATATCGTACATGATTGCGCCATTTGCTCTTTTCCACCGCAACAGTGGAACAAAATTCCGACGCTGAACGCGTTATCGATGGTCTGGAACATCGCCAACCTGCGCTGAAAACAAAGGGAACGCGATCAGTCGATTAAATCGAACTAATTAGACTCCTGGCCAAGTTTCGTGACAATCCGCTGATCCATTAGCTGTGAAATTCCCTCGAGATCCCGTCGATCATTCTGCTGAAGCGTGTTTCAATCAAATCCGCCGCCAAATTCTTGCGTTTTTTTTTTTTTTGATGGAATACAACGAGGAGATTTATAGTAATGAAAAATAGGAAAATGTTTGTACTTAATTATCTTATGGCTACAATTTTAGTTACATTTACGGTCAAAGGAATTTTAATTGGGTGTAATTTTCGTTTCGATTTCGGAAGCAATTATTATTATTATTAAAGTCAACAACCACAGTGTCGTTCTAAATTTCTAGAAACGTCCAACAAGTTTTAGTTTCTTACGACTAATTATTGTATTTATTTATGTGCATACCAAAGGGTTTCTTACCCGTACATAATAATAATAATTATTATTATTAATGTTATGCATTTGTATGCATTAGTGCATTTAAAAAATTACACTGCATCTATCTTTTATTCCATATACTTAACTATACGTTAGAATGCATTAGTCGAAATACTTTTTTTTAATTTTGATAAGAAATTAATGTATATAGTCGGTAAAACTCGCTACCGTGATATCCGTATATTATTATTATTAGTTCTCGTGATTTTATACACAGTATTTATCAAAGTTCCAACGTTTACCGTATATACGTATGATCTAAACAAAAATCGGTGGTTCGATCCTCCAAATATAGTGGTTACACGAATAGTATGATAGCTTATGGCATCGCAAACTTAAATCCACTCCCAGTGTCAAAGGAAACCGACTGGAAAAGCGCGCCGAAAGAAATGCGATGCGTCACGAAAACTTTCGGCATTTGCTTGCGGAAATTCGCTCGACTATGCCGAGTATCTGTTTTAAAAATTCCCTCCCAATTAATCGCGTAGTCAAAACGTAGAACTACGTGTTCGACTTTCTCGAAACTTTCTCATCCACGGAAGAATGCCAGTGTTTAACGCGGAACTCAAAGTTCACGGCTTTGTTGACAAAGGACGAAGATTCGGCTAAAACTGGCGGAAAAAAATGCGATTCCGTAGATCTCGTAGCGTTCTAGTAATCAGCTTTCGGGAATCCGATGAGCGCCGAGTTCCTTCCTGCGCTTTCCGCTCCATAAAATTCAATCTTGCATTAAGTTCCGCCGAAATCGAAGAAGGGATAAAGAATCTCTCGACCGTCGGCGTGACGTGATCGGTTATCGGCGCGTTTCGCGAAACCTAAACCGAACGTAACTCGGGTCTGAATCGAATCCACGTTAAACTTGGAAAAATTGAGGAGAGGGGACAAGAATCGGAGGGAAGCTGAGCGTGTTACGATCGGATATTCGCGCGTGGAAATTTGCTCCGCCGCGCCACGGCGGAAACGGAAAACGAAGTGGAACAACTCGCGTTACGGCGTGCTGCCTTGCTGCTCGGGATCCCGTCTTTCTCAGATTACATTTGCAACGCGATCCGCGCCGTGTATCGCGTATTCTACGATGATAGAGCCGCGGAAACGGGAGACGATTCGTGGGAGAAAGGATATGCGAGATGCTCAGGCGAACACGCGACAAGATTCGCCCCGAACGATCAAGGTCTTCCGAATGTTCCCCTTCCTTTCTTCTTCGAGCAAATTTAGCAGTCTTTGGGCCACAATTACTGATACGATGCACGGAATTTTGTCGGTTAATTCTTTTACTTAAAATTAAAAACGTTCTCGATGCATAAATTGAAGGAATTTTCATTAATATGGACAAACTATTCGGATAATTGATGACGCGTCAGATAACGAAGATTTTACCGTATACAGTTTGGATTATTTATTTATTTTTCCGTGGCTCTTAAAAATTTGAGTCATCTGCGATGCACAGATGAGGAGAATTTTTATTAATATAGAAATAGTATGAGTACAAATATTTGGATTCTCTGCATTGGATAATGATAGTATAATATGTACGAATGATAATAGAAATTGGAATTAAAGGTAGAATAGAACACATTTATGTCACGTCATACAATACCACGTTCTTCATTGTTTTCAACTGTGTGCCCGTCTTTATTGTTTTCAATTGGAAAAGTAAGGAAAGTCATACGATTCCGTGTCAAAAAATCGCTCGTCTGCGTCAGGTTTAATAGCACACGAAGCGTTTAATAATGAATTCATATAGCAGCAGCAAATTTTCCGGACTCTTTAAAATCCTGGAAATATTTTCCTTTACAATTTCACACGATTTTCGAAGAGCAAGATTCAATCATCGAGAGATAAATAATTCTATCACTCAACCTGAATAATTGAAGAGTTCGTATGAAAACCAACCTTTGTTAAAATAAGCAATCACGGCCACGAGGTGCACATCGCAAATTGATTGAACATAATTGGTTTCCGCGATATACGTTCGATCTTTTGTTTCTTCAATTTCTGATATTTCTTTGGTCCACCAATTATGAAAGGACGCGTACGAGGATGCACACGTAGATTTGAAAAATTTCGCTCAGTCCATAGGAAGATCCGGCGGAAAGTATTCGAGATAGTTGCTTGCACGCCGTCCGGGAAATTTACTTGGAAGAGTTGCCGGGATATCGCGTGAGTTATACGTTTCCCGGAGGTATTTGTACCGGTGAGAAACGGCGAAAAGTTCTGTAGCCAGGCTCGATAAACGAGCCAGAATGAATAGGTTGTACGGGCTCGCCGTGTGTCACGAAGCCTATACCGTTGTTTCGTATGATTGAACGCTGGGAAACGAACAAATCCACTTTGCCATCCTTTCATTAACACAACTTTACTTGCTCGTGGCAAAGTACTGAAGGGAATTTAGTTCGTTTAGCAAGTTGCTGCTCTCGCATCCGTTAATTCTCGGAGTATTTCAAAGGGTTGCGTTTTATCAACTCGGTATTAATACATTATCTCTATGCAGTTTCGTACTATTATTAACAAAGTTAGAAAAATGGATTTTGGATGAAGGGTTGCTAGGGAAATTCGTAGCGCTTTTGACACTTGTAAGAAACTTTGTTACGTTATTTTTTCGAGGTACTTAAATCTTTGTTAGATAGCGAAATTCGTAGCGAGGGTATATGTTAGGTTCGATTGGATATTTTAAGTGCGACAATTAAAGAGAAACGCGTTGAGTTGATGGAAAGAAAGCGCGACTTTTGTTAACGAGACAATTTGGCCTCAAGTGTCACAGAAACACTAATAGAAATTGTTTAATTTTGACTGGTAATATTCCGAACATCGCAGTATAGATTATTTGTATTCCAAATTCACCCTTTTGTAAATCAAATTCATCTTCTTCAATAATAAACCTATTAAACAAGTTTTTTCAAAAATTCAATTCTGTGCAAGAACTATTTTGGCTGACTATTCAAGCCACGAACGTTTGGTAGATGTTACTACGTATTCTGTTGCAATTAATTGCCTTCACAGATCGTCATAATTATTATATGAACATGTGTATGAAATTACCACGACCATCGACAGGAAAGCTATTGTAAATGAAATTATGTATGCTGTTAAATAATGAGTATTCCATGTCCGTTTTTACATGAAAATTTACATTGGATTTCATTTTTATTACTATTATTATTATTTTCTTCACTAACGGACATAAATCCTTTGATATCTAAAACAAAAAAAGAAAAAGGACAATAAACGTAAAAAGTTTACATTGCAGTGTAACTTAGTTCATACACGAATTGTTACTACAGTTTGAGAGAACAAATTTGTAGAAAGACTCGATTTGCGTACACGTCAATTTGCCATGAATTTTCTAAAAACAAAAAAAACTCCTACAACAATTTGCACGTTTGTCTAAATATTTTGGTACACGTTTGAAACGTACGTGAATTTCGTATCAGTTTTCATATTTAATAAGACGCGGAAATATTCATATTGGGCGCAATTAGCAATCGGAATTACCGGAACGAATGTGTCCAGGCACAGTTGGCAGTCCGAGTGCAAAGGATTAACCAATCGGGAGAAAGAAATAGTGGGTTCACCGATATTAATCGCCGCTCATTATCGTTCATCAAACGGCGAACCCGCTAATGTATGGTCCCCATAAAGTTGGCAAGTTTAGCGGTACAAAGCGATTTGGTGGAGTTGCTCGATAAACAGCGTAACGACCAAGGGGAGGATAAACGTTGCTTGGAAATTCGGATCACGGTGCTCTCGGTTCACCTGTAGTGTCGAGTAAATCGTAATTAAGCACGTGCATCACTCGCACGTTCCATCGAAACTCTACCACGGATATTTTTCTTCCGTTGACAGCTGCAGAAACGAGATTAAACCCATCGAGAACTCGCTTCACCCGAGCTAATTGAGAATTTTCAACGAATTTTGACAATTTCCGACCGGTCGAAAAAGGTGAAATATGCTTGTCGATATATACGAGAGGGAAATTTATGGCGCTTGTCGCGAATCAAAGCGCGTTAGAGTTGACGAAGTAGCGCGTTTAGATGCGAATATTTAAGATAACGTGGACTATGAGTGCGAGACAGGTATGGGCGATTTTTGCAAAACAAATCGATTCTGAATCGCAACGACAAAGAAAATCTTGAAAAATCGATTTAAGAAAATTCGATCGAAATGCTATTTATATCATACGCATACTGCATGGTTTCGTGCTTTATCGCTAAACCCGGCCTTGTAAATCAGACCTAAAATGCAATGCTTTAATTCTTATGGCGCTTTAGAGATTCTTCAATGAAAAAAATAATTCAATTCTAACACTATCGAGATACGAATAGTAGTATCTCACGATGAGATACGGTATATAAACGTTTGAATTAGATTTTTATATTTTCTTTTATCGTATATTTGTTATCGGGTACTTTTCACCTTACTAGCGTAACAAAATTATACTTCGGTGAGACGATTTTGGTAGCCGCACTATACGGCGAAACTGCCACGGAATCCGAGCAAACATTGAGACGGGCACTCGATGGTGGAAAGTTCAAACAGAAGCATCGCTGCCAACGAAATCCCGTCCAGTTTGTTATCTCCGATTTTATTTGCCCTCGCATTCTATTTGACCAAGACACCGTTTCGATTTTACCGTTCGATTCTTATCTATGCGCGGGCTGCGCGAAAAACACTTCGCTATCGCTGGCACAAGCGTATTCCCACGCAGAGGATTTATCGTTTCCGTAAAAGACTGGAGGAGGTTTCGCGGGAACTTGATAAATGGACTTGTCGAAAAAAGGGGTAGCCGCGGTGGAATCGAGCACCGCACCGGCTCCGCAATTGAGATATATTTCGTTTTTATAGGCGAACAGTCGGCCGCTGTTTCGCGGTTTGCTTTTTGCGCTTGTTAAAAATGGAAATTCGCAAACGGCAGCGGCGGCCGAGCAAAAACGGAACTCCGCGGTGCACCGCGAATCTCTTTGCTTGGTGATTAATTTTTTCCTCGCTTCCCGCGTTCGATTATTCCGAGCCAACTGTTTAGAAAATTAGATCGATGCGCGGTAGCCCCATCCTCGCCATCTTCTCAGTCGGCGAATTTATGAAAATGATTCCCCGCGTTTTTAACGCTAAAACTGCTGTGACTAAAGTATACTCTTTCTTGTACCAAAGAATTTATTATATTCCAGTTTCTTCTCGAACGAACATTCGGACTCTTGAATCTCGCCGCATTTGTTATGACTTACGCTTTGCTTTCAGAATCTTAAATGGTTCTCTATTTTCCATAGAAATATTATCAATGTTTTATTTAAATGTACCTGTCTTATCCCTTAGAAATCATTCCCTTTTAAGCGAAGAGAAAGCATCATACTCTATTGTAAGGCCGAATCAATTGCCTGAACAGTGTCTTCGTTAGATTTCTGCGGTTCCCATTATAGATTTATTCGCGATACTTTTCGTTGCGTTAATTCGTGACTGTTTTTTCTTTCCATTCTGCACCAAAGGATTAATTCCCATTTAATAAATAATTGCAAAGCTCGTGTGATTGAAGTACAATCAATCTTTGTCTACATTTTGTACAGAGAGGCACGCAATATTCTATAAATTTGTAACCAGTCATTTTGATTGCTTGCGTAGTATTAGCGTCAAAATAAGGAATATTCTTGGACGTCGAAAAGGTTTGCAATTTCTTAAAGCTGAATTACAGTCAGTCGTAGAAGTCTGCGTGCGGGACGTTTATATCTTTCCATATGCAACAATTTAATGATACTCTCATACGTTTGTAATTTTATATGCTGCAAATTTTCACCCTATTCCTACTAGTCTAATACATGTCCTAAAACTTTTCGATTGCGGAGGCGTATATATATACCGATATCTGAAATTTGAAACGCGTACGAACACTTCTATGGCCGATTATATTTGAGAAGCTTGCAACTTCGAAAGCTTCGTCTTCGTAAACAGAAAGCAAGGAAACTCGTGGCGCCGAACTTTTGCGCAAAGTCCAAGATTTTGTAGCTGACAGTTCTGCTTTATTTTATTGAAATAAAGTAGACGCGTCGAACGGGGAAAAGAAGGTTAACAGGACGTATTGGCCGAGTTTTGAGGAATCTAACGCAATATATATGCGATTGCGTGGACAGCTAGGAAGGATTTATAAAGGATCCGAAACCCAGAGCTGGACCGATGTGATTCTCAGGAATTCTGGGACAGTGAAACGTGCAGGTTCGCGCTGATTAAACCTGTCCACGGGTTGCGGTTCAATGAAATCCTCCGGGTTAGAAACGAGCCGACCGCTACTCGAGGATCTTCTCATGGAAAACGAACGTAACTCCTCTTAACGGTCACATGGAACTGAAAGAAAGAGACATTTTTAGAGATTCCAGCAGCTTTGTTTCGGTCAAAATATCATTCTGCTCTTTGCGCCAATTTAATTCCTTTACGAGATTAATTTAATACGTTCGACTGGAGGAATGGAAAAAGACAAATGTAAAATAAATTTTTAGCATCGTTTTTTAACCCTTTTAGGATCAGTTTCCGATTTTACCTGTGTCGTTTATTCTGCTACGATTTTTGAGACTTTATTCGCAGTTCAATAATAACGACGCGATCAGCTTTTGAGCTATATATATAGCAAACAGACGCTGTATTTACAATTAAACGTAATTTTAACCGTAATTGCTGCCTCGGTATACAAGATTGGATATTACTAGACACGAACTAATCATCGTATCACGATGTTTCGCAATTCGCACGGTATTAAGTCAGTGAATAACCAATCGAATTATTTGTCACCAGTGAAAAATTACACGGCAAGTGGTTAATAAAGCGAAAGATGCAAAGAACTAACGAATCGACCATTGTTACATTGGATTTTAGACTTTCGCTGACCATAGTATTACTAGTTAAACTAGTTCCGTTGGAACTTGATCGTCTTTCTTCAGCGTTGCGCCGACGTTTCGCAAACGTTCCAGTTTGCATCCTCAGGGCTAGGTGCTCTGATACTGAGCTTTCTGGTCGATGATGGGTCCTTTTATACCCGCGGTCGATGGTGTGGAACGACGTTCATCGAACTGTTACATTATTTTCGCCCGAACTGTATCAAAAAGTCCAATTTGGATATATGTATCTCCGATAGAAAAGCGACGGAAATTTTCTCCCAGCATCATTAACGTTTCGAACAGCAAAGCGAAACGATATTTGTTACGTTCGTTGCAGCCAGAGCGGATAATTTGTCTTGTTGAAACGGTGTCTGTACAGCGGCTGGACGTAATAATTAATTTTTCACAAAATAAATGCTAGTCACCAATTTGTAAATTGTGCCTCGGGGCGCGATGCCGTTTCACGGGTCGATAAATCCTGCTTTCGCTAAAGCTGCACGCTCGCGAATGGACGCGTTATATTTCCACGATTACAACGGCTCTTCTTTCGCGTTTATTTCGGCCGTCGAAAATGCCGTTCGACCGCAGAGCTTCCTATTGCCGAGCATTTCGCGGCTACAACGCCGCCGCATTACGGGGAACCTGTTTTCGTTTTTCCCGCTGCCCCGGCAGCCCGGCTTTAAACGCGTATTTCATCACGCATACACGTATCCGGCGTTCCGCGGCGTGTCACTCGGTAATGTGATTTTTCCCTAGTAAAAGGCAGTCGGAAAATTTCGCCTCTAGTTCTAATTAGCGGGGGAAAAAGAGCGAAAGGGAAAAAATAGGGAGAGCTGAGTACGCCGGTCTAAGGGTGGCTTTTGAATTAGCTAATTAATTAATCACGATGAGTTCGCCCGGAATATTAGTCGCTTTTAAACACCGTGGACATTCTATTAATGTTAATTTAACCGGGCGAGGATACTAAGCGAGGTTACATGGAGATATTAGGTTGGACAGAAAGTTGTTTTCTTTGCAATGTGGTGTTAGGTGTTAGATTTATATACTATAGTTTGCGAAAAGTAACAGAAATTAAATCTACAGCTCTACCCAGAGGTATGCGTTGCTTTTCGTACGTTCGTAGAAATGCGTTTCCCTTTTCACATCTGGTTAGTTTCAGACCTAAATATTTACGACGCGCGATAAAAGGGCCTTCGGTCCCAAGTGGTGTCGCAGGCAATTTTCGAACGTTTCGTTCGTAGTTAGTTGCAGTAAAGAATCCGTGCTGGTAACACAGCAGAGCGAGCCTTCCTTGTGCTGAATAAAGCATATAATTAAAATAAAGAAATATCTTGTTATTTCTAATTCCTGAAACCTTCCATAATCTAACAATAGGAAAGATACATAAGTTATTGCATATTACGCCATGTTTTGTACAAGGTAATTTGTATTGTATGGGTAATATAAAAGTAGGGAATATTCAGTGCTTTTTAGGTAGCCAGTTAATTAATAATACCCATTTGGTTAATAATAAGTCAAATAATATATAGTATATAAAATAATGAGTCAGATCGTACTCGATATTTTTAAATTGGTAGTTTAAATATAATATGTATTATATTTAGCAATGCTAAGAACAAAAGAGACGACAACAATATGAGATCAAAGAAATGTACCAATGCCAATTTAGATATATTTAATGAAAAAGAAGAACGTTTAAATTTCTTGATATAAATCAGATGTCTTTTGAAGCGCATTTTAAATAAAACGCTTGAAATAATAAGAGAATTCTTGAAAAAAAATTTGAAAAAAATTGGCAGTGCAAAAGTTTAATCCTGATGTGTTCACTGTGCTTTCGAATTAGCTAGTTAATTAATTAAACCTTTGGATTTGTAAGACAAGTCGTACTCGATATTTTTAAATTGGTAGTTGACATATAATATGCATTATATTTTGCAATATTAAGAACAACAGTAATACTTACATCATTTGATTAAATTTTCACATCTTGAAATATATTATATATAAGAAATACTAGTCTTGAAATAGATTAAATATTTAACTCTTTCGTTACGAGGAACGCATATATACGTTCCCAAAAATTGGACCACCGTTTGTAAAACGTTTTTTTGTAGCACGGTATCATTTTTATTATCATCCATGTATTTGTTATATATGTAATTACACATTAGATCAATTGTTTCCAAACTTTTTCGGTTCGCGACGCACTTTCGAAAACGGTAACTTTTCGCGACTCACTCGTTCAGTCTAATAATACAGATTTTAAAAGGAAAGTAGATGGCACCCGGCAATTTTCAATAGGTAAAACTTTCCTAACGAACACGTTAATTAGTCTCATGTTTTAATATTTGACACGAGCCACCAGTGACTCGCGTCCCATAGTTTGAAAGCTATTGCATTTATTATAATTAACTCGAAGCACACTTTAATTAGTGGGCCGTGGATTTCGTTACATTTCTGTGAAATTTAAATACGCAAAAAGGCGTAGAATTCGCGTTAAATGCAGAAATGTAAATGCATTCTTATTTTCATAATTAGAACTATGAATTTTCATATAGATCCGCAGTCGAATAATTATAGTAACGTAGAATACCTAAATATTTATACTCGCACCGTTTCTATATTTCTGTATATTTAATTTCAAAGTACCACAGCGAAAGGGTTAATGATCGAAGTTAAGAACTAAAAGCATAAATAGGCACACGTGTTATCAATATGGGAATAGAATAAATTTAAATATACAGGTGCTTTTTACAAATTATATTATTAAATACAATTTATACCATTACGTTTTACCAAATAAAATATAAATATCGTTTCAACAACGAATCATACAATAATCATGGCCGTACATTATTGTACGAATAAAACGTATACAGGAATAGTATTATAGCTACCACAGAGGAGCATCATTTATGCTTTGAGGGCGTATATATACGTCCTCCGTAACGAAAGGGTTAACGATGATACATTTTCTTTCTTCGCTGTAATTTTAATTAATTTTCACTTACGGCTCTACAAATTTCGTTATCCCTTTGACTAGCAAAAGGCGTATATATATACGTCTAGTGCAGTGCCTAAATTTCGTTTCATTTCCAAACTTACCCTTATATAATAATTTTTAAAGTCTCGCAGTAATGGCAATGCAACATTATTATTTTACGCTTCCGGCTAATTTATTCCCAAGTAACCGATTGTATTGTACAGACCGGATGTGTACATTTACAATGATTAGGCGAATATAACGTCGCAGTGAAAGGGTTAAAGTCAACGCGGTTCTCTTTGGCGCCAAGAGCTCCTTCTATTTTAGAAATGGTTATAATCCGACGAGCGTGGTCTAAAGGGCAGAGATTTGCCCTAAGAGCGCGCGTGCCGTAATGGCCAATAACGAAAGCTGCAAGGGTCGACGGTCGAATCGCTTTCATCTTATAGAAACTCACCGTAAACGCCAATATAATCGTGAGAGCACTGTTCCTGAACGATGAAATCCGAGCCACTCGCAGCGTATTAGCGTTAAATTTCGCGATGGACAGACGTCACTTGCTCTCGCTCGAGATATTCCAAGCTGCGAGCCGTTGTCGTCTATATTGCATACTCCAGCCGCGTTTGTAATTAGAACACCTCTCGCCCGGCCAATTTCAGGCCGAATCATCCTTTAACGCCATAAAGAATTCCCGTATGGATGATAACAGATGTCTGCGTTCACGTGGAGCAGCTCGTACGAGGAAATTTTGTTTCGACTTTTCTTCGGTAAACCGGTTCGCCGGATGATTAAATGACCCAGTTCGGAAAAAAAGTTTCGTCGTTGCATTTTCTATGCATTGTTTCCGACCTGCAACTGGCCTGCATGCAGTAACGATACTGGCGAGTTCCATTGTGTATTCTTCCAGAAGAATATCAGTTTCGAAGCTTATCGCCGTCTATCGCGTCGGTCAATGCAAATTAATGGACAAAGGTTACTACTTTGGCGAAAGTTCGATTAAAAGAATTGCTACTTTAAAAATTAAATGCGAGTGCTTTTGTATCTAAGCTAAATTCACTGCGAGCCCTTCAGTCATTCGTATTAATTAGTATCGACCCATTAACCCTTTGCTAGACGAATTTTTCCAAGACTATCGCGTGTTTAATAATTTTGTTAGGGACACGAGTATTATCGTTCAAAGTTGGCCAATTTTTTAAAAGCTACTTTAGTTATGTAATATTTACGCATTTTGTTAAAAACATAGCCAAAGTTTTTGTATTAAAAGAGGTTTAGTTTTAAGTGTATCAAGTGTAGCAACAAGTAATTTGCTATTTCTGTAATAAGTTCAACGTACAGTGTAAATTCACAATATATTACCAAGATATAGAAATGAATTTATTTTACGATGCGTAAATATTAGAGAACAAGTTCAATTATATTTAACCCCTTTGTCATACTATAACAATTTTAAAAGGGCAAATTTAAAAACCCGTCTATTATTAAGGATGCAATTTCATTTGAACTGCAATTTTAACTTTGTATCACAAGATTGGAGGCTGTTAAATAAAAAGTGTCTGCGAATATTCAAGTGATTAGTTCGTGACATGATGTAAAATTCGTAATACAACCAACGCTAGCTTAAGTAGATAGTAAAATAATCGTAGGGCAAACGGTTAAGACCCAATGAATACTTAAAAAATAAATATAGAATTTGAGAGGAAAGGTGAATTATAATATATCATTATTATAGAATAGATCATAGGAAATTATATTAAATGAAAAAATTATGATATAATATTATTATTGCCTACTACTTTCCTTCCCATTCTTCTTCGACTTTAGTAACCGATAATGTTGAAGCGTTTATAACAATTTGATCGCCCATTGTGCTACTTAACGCTCTATAGGCGTCGCTACAATAGAGAACAGGCAGTGTAGTCATTTTTAGTAGCGAAATTTAGGTTCGTCTGGAAGGAATCCAAATAAACGCGCGAAGGCATCTTTGTTGAACTTGCAAATAAAGGCGCGCGGCATCTGGTATTCATCCCGGCTGAACCGGAGGCTTTATCCGGTGCACGCGAGGCTCCAAGAAGCGGTCGATCTGAAATTCCGAGCCAGAAAAGACGAATCGAAGCGGAACTTTCGATTGACTGGATCCCGCACACGTACCCGTGTCACATATGATTATACGTTGCCGCGCGTGCTTCGACCACGTGTACGTAAATAGGAATTCTGCTCGTGCCATCCGTACTTTTCCTTCTCCGCTGCTTCCTGAGGAGAAATCGTCCAAAGACGCGGAAATTACGCGGGCCACCTCAATTACAATAGAACCTTGATCATCCGAACGAAAGCCTGACGTGACTGTTCGGTTAATCAATGCTTTCCGATAACATTGGAGTAGGAAGTTCGTTTATTCTGAAACACGCGAATCGCATAGATATTAGGTTGTCCAAAAAAATTCCTTTCCGTGTTTTCGGCTCTGTTAGGCAAAAATGGTGTCGCGAGGGTGGCAAAACAAGTGGCATCGTATTATGAAAGGTGAAAGCACAATGATTTTGCACTGTTTGATAAATTACACGGTGCATCGAATTTTCTGCGCTTTAATATTTAGTAAGAAAACGAAAGAAACTTTTGGGACAACCATATATACATATATTATAAGCATCGATGAAGCATAGAATAGACTATCATAGACATACATAGAATTCACTGTCGAGAATCCGTTTGTCTCTCTTAGAATCCAAGCACCAGAAAATGAGAATTTTTAGCGTGGAAGTTACATTTGCGAGCAATTTTTCGGCGGTTCGAAAAATAGTATTCGCCGGTTTCATCTATTTACGATCCTTTTGCAACGTTTGTGCGAGTGAAAGGAAGTACAAGGTTCAATCTCGCGAAAGAGGAAACACAAGAAAGCTGCGAGCCAAGTGGATTCTGTTTGGTAGACGAGAGGAACTGTTTCCGGTGGGATTCTTCGCGTCTCGCGACGGGAAATAGCGAATCTTCCGAGATTCGATGTTGTAAGATGTATCTTAGCTATGGAAGTGGTCAAAGATACATATTTAACGATTCTACGGCTTTCAGAAACACAGTGAAGATCGTAAACTCAAGAAAATAGGCAAGCAAACGAAAGAAAATTCTTTCTTGAAGAAGGAAATGAGGGTGGGATAAGATTGGACGAATAAAAGGGGTTCATTTTAATCATTATTTGGAAGATAATGCCAATGATTTTCACATTCGTAGCGGTTTTACTATAGTTTTATTATTTACAATTGAATTATAAAAGTCTAATTTCACTCTTATCCAAATGTACTCCATTTTTTCTATATTAATTTTTGCTTTGAATTTGGCTATGTTAATTTTGAATTTGAATTACTCTATGCTAATTTTGGATCCGAATTTGCCTATATTTGCCTTAAGTCGTCTAAGTTGTAAGAAAATCTAAGAAAAACAAATCCAAAATAATTTCAAAGTTAGCAACTGCATCAAAGTTTGTTGCAAACTTCGAAGACTCAAGTACAATATTTAGTTCGTTCCTTAAAATCATTAAGTACAATTACCTTTTTTTGGTATTGTTATCGGTTGGATTATTGGTAGCCTGCAAATATTGTTTTACGAGGAAGTTTAAGGAATAAAATTTTATCATCATCTCTGAACCCCCTTTAGGCTTCCCAGAGTTAATGTTAAATTTTTTGTAATATTTCTTTATCACCTTAGTAATTAAAAGTATATCGATGCGTTCGCATTTAGAATTGTACGAGTTAAATAGAAAACTCCGTGAGAATCGTAAGCGGCGCATATTTAAGTGAAACGAGTCAGCGCATAGTCAGGCGCAAAGAAGAATCCAACCAGATCGCGACAATGCTTCTCAAAGTTCAAACACGGTACGCGTTTTCCTCATCGACAGGTGATAAATTACACGATAGGCGATGCATTATCGAGATACGCGTCGAAATTTCTCATTTGTGAAAACAATACCCGAACACGATCGTGGAATTCAATTTACAGTGACTCTTAAAGGCTACGAGAACCCTTTTCAACACGATTCACGTCTCTATCTTTGATGTAGCGTTACGTTCTCTTGTTCTTGAAACTTTATACGACACCCTTCCAACGGAGTTTAATCGATTTAGTTTTGTTTAACCTTCTCGCTACGAAAAAATTGGACAAAATTGCTAAGGTACACATATTCGACCTGTGTTGCACAGTACTGTTGTTATTATCAATCGTACGTTTTTTTAGCATAATTATTAGGTTAAATTATAAGTGTATTTACCTCGAAACACTTGCAAACTTAAAAATATTGGAATTTGAAAGCTTGGGAATTCAAAGGGTTGAAATTTGAAAGCTTGGGAGTTCAAAGGGTTGAAATTTGGAAGGTTGGACATTTAAAAATCTATGCACATTTGAAGGTTTGCAAATCCATAAATTTGGAAACTTAAAGGCTTGGAATTTCGATGGTTGAGAAGGTATAAAAATTAAAAGCTCAAAAGCTTGCAAATTTGGAAGGTTGAATATTGGAAATCTTGGAAATTTAGAAGCTTATACTTATACCTTGCCAATAATAACTAAAATAATCCTCGCTTCCACTGACAACTCTATTAATTTTCCTACGTTTCACGAATCATTTTTCACCTAAACGTGCTTTTCGTTTTCTAAAACACTTCCTAGTTTCGCGTCAAATATAAAAAGTCTAACGATAATTTGCGCTTTCTATATTAATGGTTCATTATCCTATAAAAATTACAAAACTTTATTAACGAAAAAAAAGTTGCTATCGAATTAAATAGAACAGAGTTAAATACCGTAGCAAGGCAGACTTTAAAATACCGTAGCGGGAGGGTTAATTAAACGCCCATTTGAATTTTACACGAGCTGTGATTTTACACGAGTGACAAAGCGTAATAGCGATTAGGGGATGGCAAACAGGAACGCGAATAAAATGTAACCGGTATAAATTCCCAATAAACCTGTGCAGGCTCTCGAAAAGCTTTCGGCCACGTTTGACGGGACTGCGAACATTCATAGGGACGATTTCATGGTTTCGGCGTTCACAATGATCGGATTTCAGTCAAAGATTCGCATAGGTTACCAACAGCACCGGGCAAATCCAATTTACTTCGCCTCTCGAATTTGCCAATTCTAATAAGCAGCCGCTATTAATCCGCTTTACAATTGCAGCATAAATTATTTATCGAGTCACGCGAAATTCGGAACGCTCGTTTCTGAAAGGACAAATCCGCAAACGAGAAATTCGACGACCGAGAATGCTCTTTTACGAACTTTCAATGGAACCAGTCAAACAGTCGATCCAGTGACGTAACTGGAGCTTTTGCCGCCCTTCTAAATACTCTCTAAATTATTTTATCGTTCGTAGTTTCTAAGTGGGTTTTCGTACCGCCTTAATACCGTTTTTAAAGGAATTAATGTTTCGTAATACTTTGAATTATTTGCGGGTTTACTCGTTTCTTCTTCGCCTTCTGCAATACTTTCTTCATTTTCATTGAATTACTGTTCCACTTGTTTCACGATTTCATCGTCAATTATGTTATTTATCTTATCGTTATTCATTTCTCTTCCTTATTTGTTCGACAACATTCTTCTGATGATCAATCGTTTCGTTAATCATTCACGTTATGTACAATCATTTATTAAAAGCACACGTGTATTTTCTCTATATTACAATACTGTTCCTTCGTCGATAAAATATTACACTTTAATAAACACTAATAAAACAATTAATAATCGATATTACACTATAGTTAATTATATAGATCATTCAGATATTTAAGTTTATACTATTACTATTTTCGTATTAACCCCTTGGCTTACGAATTTTTCAAAGATTATCCACTGAAATATTGACTATTTGTTACTATAACACTACATCGAATGCAAAACACTAAAATCTTATACGCAATTCTTATTTGGTAATCCTCGATCTCGCAATCTTACAAATTGAAATAAAATAAATTCAAATTTATTACAAAATACAGCATGTTTTTATCGTAATTGGTCCATAGACTAAACCACGAGTGTAGCTCGTTGTTATAAGCCAAAGGGTTAATTAAAGTGGCGCTTCATTATACTTTGAGTTCTGAATTTTAAGCTACCGCAGCGAAAGGGTTAAACAATATTCCGATAATCAAATGTACCGATAACCAAGAATCTCTACAATCGATGTAATTATTCATTGGCTGCCATATGAAGAAATTAAAATCTGTGCAACGTATAGAAGTCCTCACCTTAGGTATTAAGTAACAATTGAATTACCAAGCTACTATTATATAAATAAAAGAATCGTGAAAAAATAAAATTGCGTCTCACGAAAAAAACATCGCCCCCCTCTTCGCTACTCTTCAATTACGCCACTGCAACGATCCATTCCGTTCTCGCTTCTCCTCGTTTGTCGCGTCCTCCGTCTGCTTTATTTTATTATTCAAAGTTAGCTCGCTCATTAACCAGCCGATTGCCTTTGCGCTCGCGTAAACGAAAATCAAGCGGCGAAAATCCTTGCAAGATCCGTCGTCTTTGTGGTATTCCTTCCTTTGAAATTTACGAACGCGGCTGCGCTATTCCGTGCACGATTCCCTTGTCGGATCCTTCAGACCCGCAATCGGCGCTTTTGAACACGACAGACGTCGTCTCGTCGGAAGAACGCCAAATGTAAAACAATACAGGCGCGTCGATGTTAGAGAATTTTCTTCTCATCGATCTTAAAACTGTCGACGGTTGAATGCAATATAGAGACGGGCGAAAACAACTTTTCACGGTCGAATTTTTTGCCTCCCCGTTGGAGTTGTGGAAGTATTGTAGTGCGGTCACGTCAGCTCTTTTTTCGCATTTACGACCGCTCGTTCGAAGGATAGCTACGAGAAAGTGGCATCCATTCGCTTGATTGCAGCTTATTTCGCCTCTCTGTTTGCCGTTGCCCGTAAGCAAATTTAATTGTTCCATAAAAGTATTGAATTTCAATCGATAGATTGCTTTATGCGTTTATTGGGAATTTAACCCTTTGCGGTGGAACATATTTAAGGGATTAGTTTTGGGGCTTCAATGTTCATGATTGTGTTACAAAACCGAGAAGAAACTTTCTCATAATTGTTAACCTTATCGTTTAGTAATGAAATTAATTGAAACCAGAAATTGGGTGGCTATTTGTCGATATTCGTCCGCAAAGGGTTAAATATGCGAAACGGAAGGTGCAAAAATATACAAGATACCTGAAATAAAGGATTTTTATGCAACTTCATACATTGACTAATAAGTTTGAAGAAGTAAGAATTGGGAATGCTTCATTCCCTAAATATCATCATTTTTACTGTACTTTGGATATTTTGCATAACTTTACTAACTATATGCGTTCTGCATATTTTTGCACTTTTAGATTTATAATAAATGCATGAAGATCCGCAGTTCAGTTACGATATTTATTACTGTTTAACGGGTTTAGCTCTTTATATAAAAATGAAATAAAATCATGAAACTACAAAATTGCATACAGGAAACGAACGGAAGCTTTACACAATACAGTGTTACGAAATCAAGTATATAATACGAAAGAGATAAAAAAAAGAAAATATTACACAAAAGGAAGAATCATATATGAACGGAGCAATATCCTAAGTGGTCTTTAACATTCTAAGTAAGTTTGTTCCAAGGGAGACCGTGCTGCCAGAAAAAAGGTCAACCCTCACAAAGTAATTGTTTGCTAGTCTACAGACCAGTGGGGCATGGCTGTATCTCAATTTCCGATTTCTGTATACTAAAATAATAAATAAATTGGAGGGGGTCACGGTTGTTCCTTAAAAAATGCAAATTAAACTCGTTGAAACGTCAACTTTCCCCCCTTTCGACATCTAAAATTTTAGGGAAGTTCGCGCGGATAATTGCTCGTCGAACTCTCGAATTGTAAAATTCCATACGAAACGAGCAGCTGTCGAGCTACGAACTTTCCAACGAGATCGCGCGAAGTGTCGTCGGCTGCTGGCTCTCTTCTTCTAAAAATGATTGCTCGTTGCAGAAGAAGAAGAAGAAGAAGAAGAAGAAGAAGAAAATAAAAAATGGAGTGTAAACGAGAGAGGACGCGAGAGTTGAGAATCGCCTGGGATACTTCACCTCGTTTAGATCGACTTTGAACGCTCGCCGCCTTTGATCGTCGCCCTGCCACTTTGCCCATAGACTTTTCCTCGAATGTAGCGACAATATGGAGGAGAGCGAAGTAATTGGCACGGTTAATGGGGTTCTGGAAAAGGAAGAAGGTAGATTGAAATCGCGTCACCGTTGAATTATTACCCCGGCGGTCCTTCTCGCAACGGGATCCTCGAGGAGGACGCTTGGAAAAACGTGACCGTGTTCAAGCAAAATGTTGCACCTCGAGGAAATTACAAGTTTCTTTATAGGTGGCCACTCGATTTTCAACTACTAACGAGCGTCACCCTCGCGAAAACGTCTCGACGCGATTTCACAGGTCCTCCTCTCTCCCTCTCGGCATCGAGGTTAAGAGTGTCTTTCCGTTTATCGATGAACACCCACGGATGCAATGGCACTCGAGTTCCGTGCGCTCTGCTTGTTGCCCCGAATATACCGAGGCAATGCGAAAACTTATTAAATCAATTTCATTTGGAGAGATAAGAAAGATGGGAAGCGAGGAATATTAAGTTTGCCGCGTATATTAAACTTGCCAGCGTTTCTTTCTTTTTTTTCTTCAGTACGGAAGCGTGGGGTGGAAAATATTCGCTGCTTTTTAAGGAATATGTTTTGCGTTCGCTTTCGTGTGTGCCTTTTAACCCTTTCGTGATTAATGAAACTCGCGTGTTACAATTTTCGGTAGCCGAAGATTGCCGAAGATTGTTCAGTACCCAAAGGTTGCGGATCTTTATGCAAAATCAACTTCTTATAATGACAATAATAATAATGATAATAATTTATTAATGAGATAAAGGTCTCTTTTAGAATACAGGGGTTTAAATATTAAAAGTAAGCGAAAACGATGGATTATAAATAGTTACATTTTTTTTAAATAAGCTTAGTGATCTACAGAATTGGTTTACATTGATTAACACGCGATTCGTTCAGCTATGGTTGCCGTCAAATTTATTGCGAAATTTTTGGTGGAGCAGTGAATAATAAATAGGATGCGATTGTTCATTTAATTTGAACATTTAATTTAAAAAGAAATAGAAGCTTTGGGGAATTCACAATTCTATACAAAGTTTTGTATGCAAAAATTGCGTCACTCTTAATACGCCTGTATTGCAAAATCGCAAACGATAACAAGGGAATGGAATCTAAATACGGATAGATGTAATCCTTTAGATATTATAAAGTGTCCTTTACCTAGTTTCAATACTTTCTATAGTTTTGTGCATCATATGCAATCTGCAGTATTTTGCGCGTTTAAATTGCTTACAATTAGATTGCGGATTTTTATCCAATTATCGGCAAAAAGATATATGCATATAATATCTAAAATTATATAAAATCCAATTAGTTATATTAGTCATTGCCAGAGTAAAGTATGCTTTATATTATGCGAAGTGTGAAACAATCCGCGTTAAAGTCCCATTTCCTTAATCGTGTAACGTTAATAATGTAAGCGTAACGTAGCGTCTATTTGTCGTAGTGTTAAACAGAAAGGGGTGAATTATTTACCGGTAAGCGAAATATCAGTGTTCAGTGAACGCATAAAATAATCCAAACGAATAGTTGAGTAAAAATGGCAGATGACGTGTTAACCGAGGATAAGGGATTATTTCCGGAGCGCAGAGGAAATATTTCACCAAGAAGGTTGCACATTTTTAGTAACAGCGACAGAGTAAAGACACTTTTAGGAAGGTATTCCGTGCTCTGAAAAATATCTCCTCTCATCTGCTTTGTTTCCTGCCATTTCTCCTGCTTTCTAGTGCCATCCCCGGAGAGATTCTTGCCGATGACCTTAGCAAGCTTGCGCGGCTCGCACAAAGACTGCGGAAAATTCCATTTCGAGTCGAGCCCGCTTTCAGCGCGCCCTAACCTAGTTCCCAAAGTTTCTTTCGCGCGCGTTCGAAATTGTAATGCCATCCCCGCGACACCGGCGAAAACGGCTCTGTCTATTTCGCCATCGAAGAAAACACGTGGACAACGATGGAGGAAAAAGTTTTGCCGCGGGACTTGCGGCGAAATTTTCATTTGCTCGTTCGTCGCTCGGTCACGAGCTCCCGCGGACAGAATGAAATATTTCTCGCCGTGAAAGCCAACAGCTTGTTTGTCATATATGTATGTTGCTGCCGCTAATGACACCGGAAACGGGGACACGAATTAGCCATGTGTTCTTTTAACTCGGCGTATCGCGTTCCGCGGAAAATTGCGTTTCCCATCCGTCATGGGACCAACGACGTAGATTTTACGTTTGCGCAAAGGACTGAGGGAACAAGGGAATAGAATTGTTAGGTTTGGGTGTTCGTAGACTGCGGATTTTTGTGCAAACTTGTATTTTCGTAAATAAAAGTAAACAAGTGGGATTTACGGTGACTACAAAATGTACTTGTACACCGCTGTATCTTTACGTTTAAGGACTGCTTAATCAGATTTAATTGTGGTCAATTTTGTAGAAGTGAGAACGGACGAAAGGACGTAATTTTAGTTTAGGCTTTCGTTCGTTACAATTTATGACAGGACCCCTTGAGCCAACGCTATGCAGACGCGTCCCGACGTGACCGTGCAGGACAGTTTTCCCTTACCCCCCTGGGTTTAAGTTTAGTTTTTAAGGATTGCTATACTGGAGGAGAAGGGCTTGGAGACAGAGAGAGCATCGCGAGACGCCGAGAAGGCAGGTCGTAGAGTACAGCGTGGAAAGTAGCGTAGGAAATAGCGTGGAAGCGTCAATTTAGTGTGGTAGCGATATCACGATCTCTTTTATAATACTGTACCATTTAGTTTTGTTATTCAATAATTATATTATTTAATCCATACGCCGACTTGTACCTCGCCCGTGAATTTCCCATCCTACAATTTTCTATCATTTAATAGTACCTCGCGTGACTAGGTTTACGTTCAGTGATAAGAAAAGTTCGTATAGTTAAATGTAACTAACAAGTGGTACTTAAATGCAAAGATACAGTTGTGTGTAAATACTTTTTGTAGCTACCATAAATAAGGGGGTGTTTTACCATCTAAGCTTTAAGCGTTGTAACTTCTATATGTTTTAATGTTACGTGCGTTCTGTACAATTTTTGTAAGTTGAAGTTACGCATAAATGCATAAAATTCCCATAGATGTAGTCTAGGTGTGTGAAATGTTATTAATAGATGGATACTATTCTTTAATTTTGTAAAATGATGGATTGTAATGAACCACGTTAAAGAAGAAGAATGTATGTAACGTAAAGGATACGTTATAATTAGACTGAGGATTTCTATGCAAATTCAGATTTTTGCGAATACAGCGAGAGACAAAGATGAGTATGCAGTTGACAAAAATAAATTTGAGGAAAATTGTAGAATAATTAGAATCTGATTATATTATTACATATGTATAATAGTATTACAATTATAGTATTAGTTACGTTAAATTAATTGTAATATAATTACGATATAATTTACGATGAACATATCGTAGTATAATTTCATTTTTGTAAAGCGTGTATCTACTTTTGGTTCTCACTGTAAAATTAAAGAAACGAGATACAAATAAGAGACTGTTTCACCTCATAAATTCTATAATTTCTTTATTTCTTTCAATGTTTTCCGTACTTCTGAATGCCATTTGTATTACGCTAGTGATTACGAAAGTGATGCAAGTCAATAATTTAAGAAAATTGAACTTACCACTTACTTTATGTTGCATTGATTTGTACTACAAAGATATGGAACCTTTTCCTTCCCATTTCATTTTCACTTACACCGTTTTTATAATCACCAGCACAGTTACAATTAGACTACGGATTTTTATGCATTTATAGGAAAATTAAATAAGTAAAAAGGATACTGAGCATACGCAATGTACAGATATACAATAAATATAATAAATAATAAAGAATATATTAAACTCTAAATATAATAAGTATAACATAAATATCAAATCAAAGAAGATATTTTAATACATAGAGGGTTAAGCTACCCTCTATTTAGCTTCTTATTTCTTTAATCTTATTTGCAAAGAAATAAACCTCCATAAAAATCCGCATTCTAGTTACACTATTTACAGGGTGAAACAATTCTATTTTTGGCCAAAGGTGTAGATCTCTGACGAGACAACTCTTGATTGATACAAAATCCTTCGCTATCAGCCTATCCTCAAGAGTATTGCCGAAGGATGCGAAGGGTAACGGGACGAAAGGTTGAGGTAGTTTCGGTATCGACAGTTGCTGACTTGGACAGAATAGCAGAAATCGAAGATAAGATAATTCTTAGGTCAGGATCGCTGCTTTGAAAATTCCGTTCTCGTCCCGTGTAACGAAAGTAAATGTCCCATCCGAGAGAAAGACGCTTGGGAAGAAGGATGAACACGACTCAGGGGTGGATAATTTTTTCCGAATTACGGTCACGGTTAGCCGGAACGTCAATAAGGGAAAGCCTGTGTGTAGCTTTATTTACAAAGTAGCTTCTTTTATTTCACCTCTTCTTTTTTCTGCCTTTTCTTACACACTTGGGATTCTCCGATTCTTTACTGCCCCAGTATCGAATGTAGGTTCCATTCGACGCGAGAGATAGCCGAAATTCTTGTCACGATTGTTCCTCGCCTTTGTCGCCGCGTAAACCTGTTTATTTGCTATTTTGAACGTGCCGGAACCTAATTGGATTTGCGTTAACTCCGCGTACACGGCAAGATATGCATCTCGCGATGCGGATTTGGCCATCGAAATAATTGCATTCGGTGTTGATGCAGAGTTGAGGCAAAGAAATTTAAGCGAAAGTTATGTCTGCGTTGATTGAATAAGGGTTTCGTTAACCCTTTGCGATTCGAATTACTTTCACTGTTTCGTTCGAGTTGGTTCGCAAAGGTTTGGCTACTTAATAACACACAAATGTATTTCAACACTTATCATGAAAATAAACCTATGAATATAATGCATACTTTAAAGAAACAATTTTGGAATATTATTAACGATGTTATGAGATTATGTGAGTAAAGTTTGAAACAATTCCGAAAATGTATATAGAAATACAGAGATTACAAACATATTCAAGCGGTTAGTTATTATTACGTTAATAAAAATCAATATTTAATAGGACAATAATTCTTTCTTTCAATACTGTTGCAAAAGTTGTATTGAAGTTTTATAGTCTTTTTTCTACTGTTGCTCATAATTAGACTGCGGATAGTTGCGCATTTATGAGAAATTTAAATGAACAAACAGGCACGAAATTCACGTAATATGCAAAAATATATAAAATATTAAAAGTAATTTTGTTAATAAAAATATAAATTTGCATAAAGATCCGCAGTTTAATTATAATGTTGACGTCAAGTGGAATTCAGAATAGAAAAGAGTTAAGTTTGTCTTACGGTCTGACCATGCACGGACTCACTTCACTTAAACCATTCGCGCAGAATAACGAGCTGAACGCGTCGCTGAAGCCAAAATGGACTTTTATAATACTTGTCAGACTTCTGGAAAAGTTGCAACCAAACCTTGCAGTTCATTTGTTATAAACAAATATATCACGTCATGGTAGATTACTCAGAAACTAGCCGAAGAAAAATAATAAGACCTCCGCTCTTTGACACGATCGGTGTTTTAGTTTCAGCCTATATAAAAACGCACAAAACAACGAAAAGAGTTTGCAGCGAAACAACCGAAAGCTTAAGTTTCGCTGAGCGGTGAGAAACTTTTCAAACGCAAAGCGATCGTTCTACTGCTGCATGCCTAGAAAGAAGATTCGCGTTCGCGTATTCGATGTTCGCGTGTAACCTAAAGCCGAAAGCTCCTTTAAGGATGAGAATTTAATCGAACGCTAGAATTTCTCGCGGATTTATTCCATTTCGCGATTCCTCTCACCTGAAAGCCTTTGCGAATCTCATTTATTCGCCGAAGAACGATTCTTTGTGCGTGGCAAGGATCGCATGCATTATTTATAAATCGACAACGATGATCGGTGTTTTGCATGAAAAGAGACTCCGTCTCGCCTCGCCACTTTTAAGGGATTTCAACGAAGGATAGGTCCAGGTGTTACCGTCGTAAAAATTTGTTTCGCTATTTTTGTTACACGGCAAACCTATTGTGCGATGAGGGAAAGGGCGGCGGGTTTATTGGAAGGATTGCCAGCGATATTCCAAGCATGGGTAAAAAAGTAGTTTTCGAAAACTTGGAGAATTCGGTGTAGGCGTTTTTTATGGCTATTTACTTTTTTTTATTTTATTTTACTTCACGGGTAAAAACCCGCTTTTTAAACAAAAAGAAAAGTACAGAAACAACGAGTTATAGTTGCTGGCAGGTGGAAAATAATGAAAAGGGAAGTGAGATGAGATAAGACTCGTTAATTCGCGCAGAATGATCTTGATATTTACTATGGACAAACGGCGTTTTGGTATTTTTTTGCGATGCTAAAATGATATGGAAATAACTCGTGCTTAAGTACACAAGTGAAATTATTTCGTTGTTTGTGTAGGACTGTAATAGGGTAGATTAATTACTTTACTATAATTTAATAGTATACTAATATACTATTAACTGGATACTTTTTATTTGTCAAATAGAAGTTAGTACAAATGAAGGTAAAATATGTAGAAATGCCATCTGTTTCTTTCTTAACATAGATGTCCGAATTACTATCAATGCACCTACAACCGATACTTTGATTCGTTTATTTAATAACAAAGTAATGTACGAAGAATCTTAAATAAACAAATTTTGGTACTAAAACTTGGTCTTCGGTTTACGTAACAACACATAGACATCGTATATTCGTTTACACTTAACATTTAAAAATGAATAGTAGGAGGTAAACGTGCTGTTGAACATTAAAACGTGACCAATTTAATTATAAAATACAAGACGTGTCGCAATTCAATAAATGCGATACGTTTACTATGCATTTTATATTTATTACACACACTGATTTACTAATACATGTAAAAACGTGTTTCGATTTAAACGAGAACTTTTCAAGTGACAGTAAAAGGGATATTGGAGCTTGTTGTACATTTTCAATTACGTAGTAATTCATTCATTACATTCAACATATAATAAAATCGAAGGTGAACAATATTATGCTCCAAACTGGAACTAGATTTTTAGGTTGTATAATTTCTAAAATATATATAGTTAAATATATAAATAGATAAATAGTGGCAGTAAATTGGTACATCAACCTTATGCCATTTTGCCTTAAACCAGAGATCCGTAGCGATTCGAGTAAATTTCGTTCGGTTTACCGGCGCACTTTGATATTTATCGAACGATACATAATATGGAACATTTTCCAACGCAGACGGATGCGATATAACCGATGAATTCTGCTGCATATTCACTTCGGTAATCCGGTCGCATATTCATTGTATCTCATAAACATGTATGGGGGTCGTATCTCTGCATTTTTTGCCGCGTAAAGCCGAAGACGCGAAAGCGAATCCATTGCAGATCTCTCCAAGACATTCCGTCGTCTATGCAAATAATCCCGTGTCGCCCTCCGGCCAATTTATGTCCCCCGTTCTACTTCGCGATGCTTGATTCACCATTCCCTGTGGTCCTGCTTCGTTTTCGTGCATCCCTCTCCCTTCTCGAATGTCGCTAATTTGGAACTCGTACAATTAGACGACGCGTTCTTTTAAAACCGCGACTGGTTAGTCTATAGAATTTGCCATGTTAGTCGCGTTAGATGTTAAATAAAATTGCCTCGATTCAACTTTCTTCCTAACAGTATATCCTTTTAGAAACGCATTTATACTTCGCTTCCGACAGTTTCCATACGTTTGAGTGCAAATTGCGTTCTGCAACTTTTTACAATGCTATAAATGTGTCTACTCGCAGTCTAATCATTCGAATAGAGGTCAGTCATAATCGAATGCTTTACTCGTCGAAACTGGTTCAAGCGAATTTCCCTGCAAAAGTCTTCTCGTTTATCGACGACCTAATAATATACCAACTCCAGGGAAAAGAGGGGAACGGTGATAAAATAAACATGGAAAGGTAATAGGAAAACGGATGGGCAAAACTGTCGATACGTTTTTCACGCAAAACGTGTCATCGTTCCGGGGACACGATTACGATCGGAGGTAGCAGGCACGAAATGACAAAGGGCGTGCAATTTCTACGTGTATGTTGTAGCGAACGAAGTGACGAAATGGCATTTCCGGTAACGGGCATCCTGTTGACGCGGATATTCATATTGTCCTCGTGGACCGAATTATTTCTCCTGGCCTGGTGATAACGCCGCTTCGCGAACGAATATCCTCGAGGATATAGATCAGTGTTTCCCAACTTTCTTTTTGCCATGCCCCACCTAAGCCTTTCCAAAATTCTTGTGCCCCCTATGTAACATATACATACGTTTTAATTTTCAAAAATTGAATCCTTCACTGAAGAAACTTAAAGGATAGGTTTTAAGAAGAAATCACTAGGACATTGTTAAGGAAACACACGTCTCGTACCTATAACGTAACGTTTATCCAGCTCGAGTAGCGACTGAGTGTCGCCATACGGTTAACTTAAACTCTGGACGAGTCCATTTTCGAATTGCCCCCCTTAACAATCAACGTGCCCCCCTGTGGGGCGTGGGCCCAACGTTGGGAAACACTGATATAGATCCTCTGTGTGTCTCTTCCCTTTCGAGCAGAAAATATACCATTTTCCATAGCAAAGCAGCTCGGCGAAACTTTCGAATGATTTAGCGTCTCGGAACTGCTCAATTCGAAGTAAAGTTTGCCGAGTCAAGAGTATTTTGCGATACGCTCTGTCCCATGAAAACTTATACCTTCCTCGATCGCCGTGTTTCAAACTAATAAAATGTTCGATTCCCGCCCTTCAACCGAGTAAATATTAATCGCATCCGATGTTTGAACAGAACTCGACGATTCGTATGAAGTTTCAACCGCAACAACTAGCGAATAGAATATGGCGAACGATCAAACATACCGTGGATAGGGAAATTGCGATCGAATGGAAAGGTCGTTATAAGGTTATTTTGTTAATGGGTTTCTTGGAGTGATTAGATCGCGTGCGAGGTTAATGTAAGAATTCAAATTGCAATGGAATCTTGATTATTGGAACCAATCGGGGGACAAATGTGTTTGGATAATAGAACGACTATGTTTCATACGCTAAATTTCATATATTTCTTTATACTAATAAACGTGACACAGATAGGGTCATAGTGTAAGCAAATAATAATGATGTAAGTAACGTGAACGTAGGTAATACGAAGCTTTGTAAAATCTTGATGATTAAATAGAAAATTCGACTGACAACTGCGTATATATATGTTCCTTATAAACGATAATGAGTCGTACTGATAATTAAGCGTCAGTCGAATATACATTATTGAAAAAGAAACGTTTGTCCTTTTCACGGTGTGCAAACATTTCTAGAAGGCGCTCTAAATAGTTCAATAGTTCGTCGAAGATCTGTTAAAGAATAATACTTTTGTATGATTTATCATTACCTATGAGTGTTCGAAAATAATGTAAATAAATATTCATTCTTCATAACAGAAATAAGATTTCGTGAGTTTTCTTTTCATATTCGATACTCTTTTTTCGACCTGTCGAATTTTACATTTGTCAGTTCGTTCGCTATAATTTCAAATCACTCGAATTGTTTCACACTTAATTAATTGACTACTATTATGTATTAGTTTCTTTGTCACCGTGTGTTGATTTTATTAAACGAGATAAATACCCCGATTCTTGACAAGGCTTTAAAGCCAGCTGTTCCACATTACTTACGTTTACCTTACACAAAACAATGAAGTTACACATGAAATAACAAAAACGCGCAACGATTAATATTTCGCGCGACTTCTCGTCCCCTTCGCATCTCTCGGTTTTAGCATTCGCGTAAAGCTACGCCGAAATCACGAATCGTATCGAGTATCCATTTGCCGCGCGCTGTTACTCGCTAATTTGCATCGACAGTCAAAGGAGCGCGCGAGCGAGCGAAACGTCGGGACACGTTCGTTCGCATAATTTTGTATCTAATGAAATTCCACGGAAAGCAGTCCCGTCGGCGTCGCGACGTCCTCGAATTAATAAAGGAACCGTGGACATTTTTCCGCGGGATAAATTGCAGCCTCCAGACGAACGGCTGAACACTGTGAAACGCGACGACGCGCAAATAAACTATGCAGGAGAACCTTAACGAGCAAACGCGAAACGAAGAATCGGATTCGCGATAAAACGTTGCGGGCGTTTAATTATGCCGTTTAATTACGAAGTTACGAAACGTTCGATTCGATCATTCGAGCGAACGATCAATTCTACATGGATCAAATACGCATAACTGTTGCATATAGATATGTATGTTTTGTTTAAAAGATATACAGGTGAACCTCCTACAACGCGGTTGGAAAAATGCGGAAATTTTCTTACAACGCGATACTTTTACAACGCGGTTTAGGAAATGTGGAACGTTTCCTACAATGCCACAATTCAATAGTGTATTTTCAAGGAACGTATCTACCGCGTTGTAAGAGGTCCACCTATACGCAAAACGGTTGTCTAAATGTCCGTGGCGGAATCAGTGATTTTCATCGTTGAACCTGAGAAGCAAATCTGTTAATTTTAACTCGCGAGATGCGCGCAGTTGTGCACATCAAAGAACTTCGACGTGGTTTACATCGATAGCATTCTATATGCTTTCGAGTCCGACCGGTTCTTGTTGCTTCAGAGATTTAAGGAGGATAGATCACAAGCGAAATTTATAACAGTCGTCTCGTTACGATGCTAATACTTATTTCACTAATTGTAAGGGTGATGATTTGTGTTCTAAAATAAAGCAAAGTGTATATGTAAAATGTATATTGCATACGATGAAAACTTCTGCTTTAAATTAAACTACATTCAGTAGCATTAACTAAATATAAAATCAGTGTCTTTCACATGTTCTTCACGGGTTAATTTAATATCGCTTTAAGCTTGTCGATTATTCTTGGTTTATCGGCATAAAATAATCAAAAACTCAAACCGTTTGAAAGCATAACAGATATAAACCTTCTGTTGACCTTTTGAGGGTCATTTAAATTTGGGTGAAAATGTCTACGTTTATTTTGTCCAAAATAAAGACGTCGGATTGCACGAATCTTCTACGTAAAGAAACTTGCACCTACAAGTACATCAAAATATGATTTCTTTCTCGCTCTAAAGTTTATATTAAATGTACTCTACTTTATTTTGTTTGTTAAGCAAAACAACTTTGCTTAATTTTATTCGTAACGCAATTGAAGCACTGTTATAATATGCAATACAAGTAAACCAATTTAAAGTTTTAAAATCTGGAAACTTTAACGAATTAAAACTTTATCTTTCAAAAATCATCTAACATCTAATATATTAATTCTTTTGCACTGCTACTAAAAAGCGTGATACTTTAAACGTTGTAGCAATAATTGTGCATCGCACAGTAGATCCAAATATACGCTTGGACGCGTTGAAATTTGGGATTCAATTGAACGTGTTCGCCGCAAGTTATTTCAAGATAACGGCGAATTATACCGAGTATCCTAGCGGCGGTAGCTTTGTATTAAAATAAGGAGCTTAGGAATGAATGGGTCAGACAGGATGACTGATATCGCATGGAGAGTTTTGGCGAAAGGGAAACTGTCAGTGAAACTAGCGGCAGGAATTCCACTGACGTTTAATTAATTTCGAATAATATGCTACTCATCGAATACACTTTATTAGAGCCTCAGATTAGGTTCGGGTTAGGTAACAATATGCTACTAATTGAATACACTTTATTAGAGCTTCAGAGTAAGTTCGGGTTAGGTAAGAATACGCTACTCATCCAAAACACTTTATTATAGGGTGGCAAATTTGTCGAAATTCACAAAGAATCGTAATTATTTACTGTTAAAGGATACTGGCCATTTGAGTTAGGTTTGGATTAGGTAACAATATGCTACTCGTCGAATACACTTTATTAGTGCTTCAGATTAGGTTCGGGTTAGGTAAGAATACGCTACCCATCCAAAACACTTTATTATAGGGTGGCAAAGTTGTCGAAATTCACAAAGAATCGTAATTATTTACTGTTAAAGGATACTGGCCATTTGAGTTAGGTTTGGATTAGGTAACAATATGCTACTCATCGAATACACTTTATTAGTGCTTCAGATTAGGTTCGGGTTAGGTAACAATACGCTACCCATCCAAAACACTTTATTATAGGGTGGCAAATTTGTCGAAATTCACAAAGAATCGTAATTATTTACTGTTAAAGGATACTGGCCATTTGAGTTAGGTTTGTATTAGGTAATAATATGCTACTCATCGAATACACTTTATTAGAGGCTCGAGTTAGATTCGGGTTAGGTAATAATATGCTACTCATCGATTACACTTTATTAGATGTTCGCAAATTTGTCGAAATTCACGAAGAACGGTGGTTGTTTATTGTTGCAGGATACTGGCCATTCGGGGTGCTATGGTGCAACGTTTATGTGACGTGTGACGTGTTGGCGTGTTCGGCGAGCATAATGCACATGTGTTTCATCTCTTTGGGCCGTTATCTGGGCATCCGGAACCCGTTGAGGACGCGCCACACATCCACTAAACGGATGGTTGGCTTCAAAATCGCCGCCGTATGGTTGCTCGCCATGTTGGTCTCCAGTTCGATCACAGTGTTAGGTAAAGTGAAACGAAACAAACCTACGTATTTTTATTAACAGAATTAAATAAATGGAACCAAATTAAAAGGTTGTTTTATTCTCGAAATACGATAAAATGTCGTATCTTATTTTCGATATTTAATATGTTTTTGTACATTAATCAGAGTCTGTTATTTTCTGCAGATTTAAATTTCTCATAAATGCATAAATATCTGCAGTCTATTGATAATAATTATTGGGTCGTAACATATATATATTCATTTCGATTTATTACTGCTTTTAAGATCACTCACTTCTTAATTCAGAAGTAAGTTCAATCAATTACATACATGCTACATCGATAATCTTTTGACGGCTGAAGGATCCAAAAAATGTCCTAGAAAAACAGAACGAATTTATGTTACAACCCAATTTAATGGCTACAACAAATATTTACACACCAACGTATTTATTTTGCCATTTAGGGACCACTTAACGCAGTTTAACTATATTAAATTTGGCATCGTTCATCGGTAGCCTTAAATATGTAGCCTAAACCTTACTTTTCGATCAAATTTACCGAGTGCAAAGGGTTAAAAAGAGAATTCCAATATAATCTACCTCGCATTATAATATAAATGAAAGCAAGTACAAATGTTGCTCTCCTATGCAACTCGAAGGAAAAATAGTATTGGTGGATAATTCGGAAAAGACATGCGACCGAATCGTCAAAGTTAACGTTCGGGGGGGAAAAAATTGGCCCGAAACAGGGAAACTAGATTCGCCGTTCGAAGGAATCGGTTTCCTCTAAGTGTTTTCGTCGAGTGCCGGAGTAAACTGAAAAAGTTGAACGCGAGTTCCGACTTCTTGCCATTCTATCCGATTGAAGTTGCTCGATATTCGAAACTGTTCCGATACAGTGCAACCGGGACGCCGAGTGGGTCGATAAACGATTACGTTTTTGTCAGAATAGATGTCCGCGTTTCGGTGTAGAAGGGGATCGCGTAATCCGCGAAAAAATGGATTGCTTTGCATCTATTCGGTACCGCTCGATAAATCTATCAGCCCAACAATCCTTGTGAATTATATAGCTTTTAAATTAGCGCGAGAAGTTGGATAAAACTCCGCTGATAACTTTGGTAGCCTAATAAAGCAACGGTACTTAATTACTATAATTTTAACGCGTGACTTTCCTTTTGCTTCTCCGTAGAAATCTCGTATGGTTTTCAATCGTTTCGAATAAGTCTCTAGTCTCTGTAACGTATGGAAAATATTTATATCGTCATCGATAAAAATCGGCAATAGACGATTGATTCATTTTTTGAATCAACGATTAATAATTTTACAAGTGGATAAATAATCAGTTGCCAATTATTTGACGATTAATTTGTTAGTCGAAGATTGACGATTAATTTCAACAATCGATTAAATCAATCGACGATTAATTTCTTTAGACCTGATGCATCTTATTCCCTAATTCTTCCAATTGAAGTAACGAAGACAACAAATCGGGCAGCAAATGGTCGCTCGTCTGCATCGAGCTTAAAATGACAATTAGTTGCATTTAACAACGGTTCCAAACAGTAATAAAACGTACCAAACGAAACAAACACTATGCGTCTTGGACTGGAGAAATTTGCAGTCACATTTTAAGCGCGATTTAAATGTTCATATTTATCCCACTCGACAGTTAATTGTTTTAAGACAGCCACGTTTTAAATAATCCAATAACGATGTTATCTACTACTCGATTAACTTCGTGGCTAAAAGCAAAGGTCCTAATCAACGGTGAAGTGATTAATCGGCAAAGTTTAGGATTCAATAATTGCGTGCGCAGGTATAATAAATCCCTTAAACATCATGCCACGTCCAGGGACGTGCGTGATCAACAACAGAGCGTTCTTCGTGTTCGGTTCCCTGGTCGCCTTCTACATACCCATGATCGTCATGGTGGCCACGTATATTCTGACAGTGCAGCTGCTCAGACAGAAGGCACGTTTCGTCGCGGAACACCCGGAGAGAGATCAATTCCGAAGACTAGGAGGCAGATACTTCTCCACGAAGGCGTCTTCGACTACCTCGACCACGGCAACAGCCACTCCACCGTCGTCCACGCGGTACACGTGGAGGACTTCCGGTGGAACCGGAAGCGACAGGTAAATAATCAAAGTTTAACTTCTTGCCCTATTAAAAGTTGAATACTTATTGCTACATCCATGTTGTACTCGTTGATCCTGTACCTCGTCTGTGTTGGAACATCTCCTATAATAAAATTTCTCGACTTTTAGTGGGTCGATTTCGATGATGCTTGGCTTAAATTAAAGGGGAAAGTCCCGGGAATATTATCTTACAGTCGTTTGCAACTAACCCTTGTAGTTCGTTTGTTATAAACAAATGTATCGCGCCATGGTAGATTACTCAGTCAGTATCCGAAGAAAAATATTAAGTTCTCGGCTCCTAGACATCGAATTTCAATGCCCCTTGGCTTGAATTAAAGAGAGAGGTCTCTAAAATATTATCTTAGAGTCTTTTGCAACTAGCCCTTGTAGTTCATTTGTTATAAACAAATATATATCGCGTACCATGCGTAGATGTTGCCTCATCCTTTTAAGTACTAATATATTTTTCAGTCTTAAACTTATATATGCTAAAGTATATCTTCTTTGAACGTATTCAAATAAATATGGCAAGGAACGTGTTAAAGAAAACCTTAAGTATCCAGTAATAGTCAAACTGATCTTCCAACTTTAATCTTGTTGAAAATACACCTGATTCTCGTTGGACGATCAACGCGTTAAAAAAAGAAATTGCAATCGGTTTAGAACCGGTCGAAGGATCGAAAGAATCGGGGATTTAATTTTGTATAAAGTTGGCGGCAATTAAACTGCTGGTCGAACGAGTTTCATTGGTTGCCTTAATGGTGCCAATTAACCTAATGCGACGTAGTCTTGGCTGTTGACGGTAGCGAACGCAATTTAACTGTCTAGTGCAGCGTGTCGTGACGCTGGGATGCATTAATGGAATTAAAAATCTTTCTCGCTGGTCTAACGCTTATTTCATCCGCGACTCGACGCTCCTCTAAATTGGGAGGGTTGAAGGAAGATTAGTGGATACGGCTGGGAAAGCTAAAACGCGAGAAAGTGGGAAATCTTGCTTGCTTGGGGTGGAAAATAAAAGCGGAGCCGCAATTAACGATCCTAGAAATTAAAATCTGCCCGCCAAAAGGAAGTAGAAGATTCTACTTATACTTCTACCTACGATTTACGTTATTGCATCGCCAAATTCTTGTTCAGTACGTGGTACACTTAACACTACACTATTACATATAATTGCGATTAAAATAAATTATCCTGATCTCTTCCTTTGAAATAATTTAATAAAAAGAAGGTTGAACGTCTTACTATTATTCGTTGTAAGTAGTAAGGGACCGTATATAGTCAGACATTGATACATTGTATTTTCTTTCATCATTGACATTATTATCTTGCCAAATTTAATTTGTTTAACATGTGGTACATTCAATTCTATGTTATTACTAAAAACTATTACTAAAATCAATTACCGAGGTTCTTTTCTTTCGATTAATTTAATAAAGAGAAAGTTAGAAGCCTTATTTTTATTCGTTGGAACTAATATGTGGCACGATATAGTCAGATGTTGATACATTGTATTTTCTTTTATCATTTACATTATTATATTGCCAAATCTAATTTGTTTAACACGTGATGCACTCAATTCTATGTTACTGCAAAGAGAAGTAATTAAAATAAATTATCCAGGTCCTTTTCTTTCGACTAATTTAATAAAGAGAAAGTTAGAAGCCTTATTTTTGTTTGTTGTAAGTAGTATGGAACCATATGTAGCCAGACACTGACAAATTGTATATTTATATTTACTGTCTGTATATTTATATACTTGTATATTTATATTCACATATTTATATATTTACATGTCCATATATTTGTATTGTGTTCTCTTTCATCATTCTCGTTATTCTATTGCCAAATTCATTCTATCTAACACGTAGTGCATTTATTTATACATTTTTACAATGAATTGTGACTAAGATAAATTATGCTGCTCCCTTTGTTTCAATTAATTCACTAAAGAAAAAGTTAGAAGTCTTCGTTTTGTTCGTCGTAAGTAGTATGGGACCATATATAGTCAGACACCGACAGATCGTATTTTCTTTTATCATTTACATTACTATATTGCCAAATTTATTCGATTTAACATACGGTGCACTTACTTCTACACTGTTACAACGAACTATGACTAAAATAAGTTATCCTGCTCCTTTTGCTACGATTAATACCAATCGACAAGAAAATTTATAAATATCCTGTTCCTCGCGAAACTGTTCCGTTTATCGCGCAACGAAAATTCCGTTGCCCGGTTCCGCGTTCGCTGTCCAAAGATGGCTAGGCTTGTCGCAATTCAGTGTTCGGTACCGATAACTTGTCTACCATAGGGCAACGGCAGTTTTGCAGTTTAACGAAGTTAAACGTAGGGGTTCTGTTCTCGTTGCAAATATAACAGGTGCAAGGGCGCGAGGCCGGGCAAGTCTCAACCGCAGCTGAATTTCGCCGTGAACGGCGCGAGCAACCCGACCGGAAGCACGGCCGGGACGAAACTGGCGTTGAAAGTGGATCAGGCTACTCAAACGCCGGAGAACATAGCCCGCGAAACAAGGAACTTCACTCTGAGGGCTTTGAAGCTTCAGTTGAACGTCACACCTAATACCCTCAACCTCAAGTAAATTTCTTTCTTCGCTTGATTCGTTGCGTAATCGCTTGTAGATGGTATCGTAAAGAACCAGCTTTAATTTCTCAGTCTCAGTATCGATATACATGTACATGCTAGCACTCATGATTATTCAAACGAGTTCAAAATTCGACGCACGTTGCGCTAATAATTTCAGATAATTAATTTAAGATACAAACGGGCAGTGAAAAAGCAGAGTGAATTATTTGAATAGATGGTTAGGTGTGTTATTTGGTTTATACGAAGGTTTAGTTTTGGCTGATGATTTGATTGGCTCCGAATTAATTTGAACACTTCGAGACGGAATAAAATAAGGGAAAATATTAAGAAAATTGATTTACAATGAAATAGGGGTAAATATTAAGAAAATTGGTTTACAATAAAATAGGCGAAGATATTAAGGAAATTGATTTACAATAAAATAGGGGAAAATATTAAGAAAATTAATCTACAATAAAATAGGGGAAAATATTAAGAAAATTAATCTACAATAAAATAGGGGAAAATATTAAGAAAATTAATTTACAATAATACCTTGTATATAAATGAAGGAGAATTAAAAATAAGGGTTATAACTTCTGTATGCACCTAATACTTTTAATAGAGGAAATTCACTAATATTTTATGATAGGATCGAAGTAAATTATAACATTTCTGTTGCACGAATAATTATGAGTGATAATGTATGTAGAATACAGATTAGTATATTAGTACGTAAGTGTATTAGTATATAAGTATATTAGTATATAAATATATTAATATATTAGTATATACGCATATCAGTATACAGGATTAATAGAGAAACGTGCTTTCATTATACAATTTCTAATCAACTTTCGTTCTATAATTTTTCCTTCTTCTTCGTTTACGCCAATTTTTAATAACTTCTCTTCCTAATAATGTCCCCATTTTTATGTTCATAAATATTCGAACTTCTTTATGCCAACAAAATTGGCACGTATGGTGAAAAGCATTTTTCTCGAACCGCATTAAGAAAAGTCTTTAAGCCTTCGTATAAAGTTAGTTTGCGCATTAGCATAGCAATTTTTGAGACCACGCGTCTGCTTTGCGACGACAATATTACCATATCAACGATTACGAGTTAAGAAACATTGCTTTGGGGCCAGAAATTTCATACGAAACAATATCACCGCGATACGAAAATAAAGCGTAACAATGCATAGCCAATTACCTTGGACGTTTGTTGGCATTCACTTGGTTCACGAGGGGAGAGAGAGAGAGAGAGAGAGATAGAGAGAGAGTAATCGCGAAATTGACGCCGCTGGCTCGTGAAAATTGCTCGTTCCTCGAAATCCCTGACACAGGATTGAACGTCAACGTGGAACGAATCGCGTGTCCACGAGAGACGTGGGATTAGCCCTCGAGCATGGACAGCCATTTGCGCATGCAAATGGCATATTCGACCGCATCGAATCTTCTAAATCCAGCTTCGCCGTTTCTTCTATTTCAGGTTCCTTGCCGGCCGAACCAAGAGAAGATCGTTAGCCGCGAACGCTGTGGCAACGGAACAGAAAGCCAGCAAAGTACTGGGATTAGTCTTCTTCACTTTCGTGCTCTGTTGGGCGCCATTTTTCCTCTTGAACATCTTCTTCGCTGCCTGTCCGGAGTGCTCGGTTCCGGTGCACGTGGTCGACACGTGTTTGTGGCTAGGTTACGTGTCATCCACGATAAATCCAGTGATCTACACGATCTTCAATAGAACGTTCAGGGCTGCGTTTATCAGGTTGTTGAAGTGCAAGTGTTCCAGGTGAGAAATTAAAATTGTCTTACGATTATTTTATTACCTACTTAAGCTAGTCTTGGTTGATCACTATTTTTATATCCTGTTGCGAACAAATCATTCGAATATTTATTTATTCTTGTACGGGTAATAACCCATATTAATATACAAGAAATTAATAGATAGAATTAATTGACTTTCTTTTGCATTTTGTTTTATTTTAGTTTATTTTCTTTTGATTGCTTTATTTTGCTGAATCTTACTTAGTTTATATACGCAGTCTAAAGGGTAACATCACTGAGTATCGCGGTAAGTTAATTAAGTTGATTGGTATCTAATTCACGAGTCGGATTTGTGCATATATATATAATTCTGTTTATGTTTGTGTTTATAGTTATGTTTTATTTAATTGATATTTAAATGTATGTGTAAGTTGTATATTATATTATAATGGGAGGACGGGGGACATGGAACTCTTGTAATTCATATAGAAATCAATAAAGAAATCTATCTATCTACGAGAAATTAATACATTAGACTATGATTAGATATTAGACACTAATATTCTTGGCAATTTTTATTTATTAGCCTCGAACATTATAATTGAAAATTGAAATTAAAGTTCATCCTTAACAGTAGGGCAAAGGGTTAAGAATGCGGAAAATAGCTCGAAATTCGAACATAATACGTTCTAGACTATGGTTCGAACTTTACTTTATTATTGAAAATATTAGATATTAATTCTTATATAGGCATAAACGACACTCTATTCTTTTAATTAAAAAAGGGAAATATGGAAATATGGAAATAACGCAAAACGGGAAATTAATAAAAAGGGACTAATATTTGTTAAGACAGTTTCAATTGTTGCGAATGCAGAAGTATAAAATAATTAATTTTTTACTCGTATCCAATAATGGATTAGAAACTAAAAAATTACTGAGGTAACGAAGTATTAAGTCCAGAATATTGACATAATTTATAGCACAAGTTAAATCGTCATTCCCAGTTAACAGGTTAACGAGTTGTTCGAATTTCGAAATAACGCGAATTAGATTAATCAGTTCTAAATCAGGGGATTACTTTTTTCCCCCTTCGAACAACGCAAATTAGATTAATCGGTTATTGATAGCTGATCCGTACTTATCGACTCGTACCGTGGATGCCGGCTATAGCCGGCGTCAGATGCGAAAGGGTTAATGCATGTTCCTGCAGGTAGAACGTGTTTTGCAGGTCGGCAAGGCCGACGAGATATCGTTCGGTGACGGAAGGTGGACGCAACGCGATGAGTCTTTGCACCCCGACTGCGCTACCACTGGCCATTAGTCTTCAGGGCACGCCGTTGTTAACGCCGACGCCGAATCCGACGGCGACGCCGGCCTCAGGAAGCTCCTACGTGACGATGATGCATCGCACGCCGAGCTCCCTTTACCGTGACACTTTTCATCAACACGAACACGATCAGAATTGTTGAAGAGCGAAGTGTCTGGAAGCTGGAAACAGGATCGATGTCGCGTGGAACACCTAAACGCTTACGAAATCTACACTCCGGCTTTGTTTCGAGAAAGAATTCAGCTTGAATTTGAGATATAGTTCTAGTCGAGATTCTATTCAATTGAGGTTGAATTTAGAGTAGAGTTTGAGTTAACGAGATTCTATTCGATTTGCGTAAGCACGTAAGTTCGAATTTGGATTAATTCTGCTGCAACCTTAGAGATTCTATTCAATTGAGGTCGAATGTAGAATAGAGTTTGAGTTAAAAAGTCGTACAAAATTCTACTTGTTCGTTTAAACAATCGCCAAGAATTAATCCATTATTATTAAATATTGCTTTGTACTCGGAAAAGCATTGGCATTTCTTTGCAATTAAAGAATCGTACGAACGTGTACTTATTCATTTAAACAATCACTAAAAATTAGTCTATTATTATTAACTATTGCTTTGTATTCGAAGAAGCATTCGTATTCCTTCACAATTAAAGAATCGTACAAAATTATACTTACCATTAACAAAAATCGCACAAAATTATACTTATCCTTAATCAAAATCGCTTCGAAATAATTCGAATCCAAAACTAAATAAATATCAAAAAATAATGGTCTTTCTAGTATTGAGATGCGGTGCTAAGATTTCAATCAAGACCAGTCAATACTTTGGAATAGAAATATTACCTTTACCGTCTTAATTTACCTACTAGTAAAAGAATCCAAGAATGCTGCTTAAAGAGAAGCGTTTAGGTGTTGCATCGCAATCTCGATTAAACGAGAAGAATCGACTTGAATAATGAAACCTGCCGCAATATTTTCCCTCGTGTGTTTCTTCATGCTCAATCGTGGTAGAAAAAGAAAAACCAGCAGAGAACTGTGTAACCCCGAAGTACGAAGAATATATGTGGATGTGATAAAACAAGTTTCTTTTGTATTGTCATTATTAATATTAGTTTCTTTCGAACACAATTTGCCAGAGAAACATCGACGAAGCGTTTCGTCGAGCCAAAGATTGCTCTGTTAAGTCGAAAGCGTATCTCTCGTAGCAAAAAAAATGGTTGTTATAAGAAGTTAGAAGTAAAAAAACTACATGGAATAAAGAGTAAATAGCGAATCGATTCGATCGCGTACGATCGCGTGAATTCTTTTTTCACCGATCCTATTATAATATTATTTTCTTCCTTCTCTACACGCTGATTATACTCTATTGTCTGTGATACCGATTCCAAAGAGTTTCTTTACTCCGATTGTGTGAATGTAGATGAAAAACTTGTTCGTAGGCAAGACGTTTAATTAATAAAATTAATCAGATGAAATACAGAGTTAAGAGTAGCGACTCGTTTCTTTTAGAATCTAATTCGAAGAAGAAACAAATTATTTACCCTTCCGATTATTAAAGAGCTTCGATGGAAAGAGTCGAAGAATGTTTTAAAGAAGGGGTTGGCAAATTATAGCGCGGTTTAATAATCGATCTTACTATTTGGGCGATATTTTTTTATTCTACAATATTTACGTATAAACTAAGTAACTATTTTGCCCGCAGAAACAACGTGAATTTTTTACCATTTTTCACCATACCAAATCACGGCGTAGTCGAAAAGATATTCAATCTTAATAAAAAAAAGTATTTAATTTATGGCTCGTTGTAAAAATAATTTGCCAACGCCGATTTGTAAATTTTCGACGAGAAAAAGCAATAGGGTAGATCTCCTAACTACTGCCACTTTAAGCTTATCGCTCTAAGCAATTTTAAAAGCTATTTTAACCTATGAATCGTTCCAATTTGAAGCACAACGTTAGTTAACATCTCTTTTATTTCCGATAATTTTTTTGTATGTTGAGTATGATGTATTACGTACTAATTCGTTGAAAATATATAACAAAGTCCAACGTCCCTCGTACTGTCATTTGAAAAGTTCTCACTTAAATGGAAATGATTCTTACATACATTAGCACGTGAATTCGTATGACGAATAGAAAATAAGTCGTAAAATCATCGCCTTTAGTGCATGCGAAAAATCTCCATACTTTCTACTTACAATAAATTGGTCGCGTTTTTATGATCAATCGACGCAATTTTAAAATATTAAATATGCAACGTCCGTATGCTGTTACATAAAAATGAAGTCCAAATTAGAACTGAAAATTTGTTAGACTCCATTCTTCATACATTCGTTCACTATTAATCCTTTCGCTATCGGAACTAAAGACTAAAATCGTAAGTAATGATAACGTTTATTAATATAAAAATGATATAGGTATAAATATTTGGTTACTCTACATAACTAATTGTACCATAATATCGACGTACGAATGATTCAAGAAATTCTATTGCGTTATAGACAAATGCCAGTCCAATACTTGAACACGTATATATACGTTCACAGTGGCGAAATGATTAAATAAACTAATTAAAGCGACAGTAATTGGGACGTCTATCCTAGCGTGCAAAGAAAGAAACAGAGAAACATTCCTATTTTACCTTCATTTGTACTAACTTTTATTTGACAAATAAAAAGTATCCATTACAAATAATTGTAAACTGTATATCTTATATAATACACACATCGTGATACGAGCGAGATTTGCGACTCTCTCTCTCTCTCTCTTTCTCACTCTTTCATCCACATATATTTTCATCTTAATTGTACACACACCACTCTCTCCCTCTCTGTCTCAACCTTGAACCCTTTCATGGATCACAATTACAAACTTTCTCCCACCGTACCTTCCCTCAGCACGCGCACGCACACACACATACACACACACACTAAAACGCAAACCAATTTCTCTCCCTCTCACGCATTTCGTGTGTGTATATGTATCATGTAATGTATTTATGTGTATGTCTCCTCCTCTCTGTTTTGTTGCCTGTTTTTCGTGTAATCCTTATTACGTAAATCGGTCACGGAATAATGGAGAAGTATTCTTCTGCTTCCCTTTCACATAGTAATCAATTTGTCACCTACGTTACGCTGAACTATTAACCCTTCGGAAACGACGCGGTTTTCTATTCTTCTCACGCGGACAGAAAAGATTTTTGATTTTTGTATTTCGACAAATTTACCCCGTTATATCATTAGTTTAGCATTATACTATTTATAAAATCTGGAAATTAATTACGCGTTACGATTAATCGCCAATAAATAGTTGCCTGTAATTTAAATGGATATCAATCGTTTTATGCTAATCGTGAAAAGAAACTATGGTCTGTATATCGTACAGAAGATATCGTACGTCTCTGATGGGTTAACCCCTTGCCGTGTATATATCCGTATGCGATCCCTGAATTATTATTTAAAGTATTGGGATGCGAAAACAATTTAATCCGGTTTAAGCTTGGAAAGGGAAAAAAACCAATTGCGAGATCGATTGATTATAAAACGAATGAAGTTTCCCAATCAAATCAAGTATTTTGATCAACGAATTACAATGCAGTCACTTGAAACAGTAATTGGTAAAATAAGATAAGAAATAGTAAATCGTTAAATCACAGAACATAAACACTCAAGTTCGATCAATAGAATAAAAAAAAAATAAAAAAATCGATATTTATTCAAATAGATTCAATAGAATAAAAAGAAATCGCTATTTATTAAAATTTCATTCAAATTTTAAAATGATTTAATTGATTCGGGTTAAGAAGTATTTGCACCGATGTCTGTTTATTATTAATAAACCAATGCCTAATTTAATTATTACGGCAACTGCAACTAATTTTACTTTACCCGTACTATTAACAAAATTAGTTTCCACGCTTCCATTTGCAAAATTAAATAGTTAACAAGATGACAAATTGATCACAGTAATTAAAAGAATGGAATACCTTCCATTAATCCCCGAGACCATGAAAAAGACGGTACAATGGATCGTGAGTCGAACGAAAATGCACGCGCTTCCCGTTTCGAGATCACGCGGACGTAAAAGATTCCCTTTTTTCGTATTCATCTTTGTTCTTTTTTTTTGTTGTTGTTTTGATCTTCGAGTTTAAACGGCGCTGCGGGGATGGACCGTCGGAAAGAGGGGGGATTATGGTTGTTTCTTATTAAACCTAAGAAAGAAGGGCGGCTGCGTGGCGACCGCCGGTCGATCGAGATGCGTTAAAAAAATGCCCTTTGTAACGTGAATCAATCCGTCGTCGCGGATTTATTCGCTTCTTTTCTTCTATTTCCATTTCGTTAAGAGGCTAACAGTCATCGCTCACTTATCATTGCAACGCAATCACATGAAATTCACATTGACATTTCTCCACCTATTTCTCGTTAATCAGAAATAGCGGATATTTAATTTTAGATTATTATTAATTGCAATTTTATTAGGAGTATACTTTTCGTTTATTCAATATGATTTGGGTTGATTTCTCGGATTATTAGAAATGAAAGTGGTAAAAGAGAAATTTTTGGTAATTTAGGTGTAATTGATGCAATCATTAGTACTCTATACATTATGATATTGTTTCTATAAGAAAAACAAATTAGTTAGCGAGACACCACAGTTATTCTGTCATTTTGTGTATAATTACGGTTATTCCTGCTGTAATATTTGATTATTAAGTCTCGGAATAAAGAATGTATAAAATATTCTTTAAATTTAAATTTTCATTTAAATATTTAATGAATAAAAAATGTTAACAATTGAACTGTTATTGGTCGACAACGTAACTTTGTCTCATTTCGAAAATTGGCGGCAGTCAATTTTCCTTCGGAATTTTACGTAATTGTAATAGCTTTAAATTTCTCGAAAAAAAGTTTCGATACTAAAGATGACGCACTTTCATATCGGAAAGAATGCTAGTGTACGGCGTACTATTTTCTTTACTATTTACCATCATATTGTATTTCAATTTTATTATAAAAGAATAATTTCTAATGTACGATCGGCATGCAAACATTCTAATATCGAATCGTCGTTTAATCGGCGAAACATTCGCTTCGTTATCGAGACGATGTGAAAAAGTGTCAACGCCGTGCTGCTATCGTTAAATGGACGAATTACCATTAAAATATTTACGTATAGAGCTGTGAATTTATCTACGATGTTCTAATATTTATGCGTTGCGTTAGCAAGTTAGCGATGACCTTAAGTGTACTATCTGGTGATAGAGGAGAGAGAGGGTGACAGCGAATTTACACATTTCATTTTGCATAATTATCTAGAGGAAGATATCAAGATTTTCATCTGCATTTCCTCCAAAGTGAACAGTAAACGAAGTAGAGCAGAGTTCTACTTTTGATGCATTAAACACGTGCACTGAACGTCCATTAATAATATATAATAAATATAATATATCGTCCATGGATGAATATCCAAAGTAAATAGTTTAAATTGGTCTCAACCCCTTGCCATTTTTTTAATATTGATTTATTTTTTTTTATGTTTTTTGAATACTGATGCATATCACGTAAGTTGTTCGTTAGCTTTATGCACTATGATACGCAAAGTATTCAAATGTTACGTGTAACTTTTAATCGGAGATTTTCAATCTTACGAACTGAAACCAAAAATCAAGTTGAAATCCCTTTTTATTGAACCGATGCCATAATTCATGTCACGAGAGTGACTAGTTGTTGTACGCCAAGGGGTTCAAGCGACGAGATGATTATTTAAAGCGGAGAACTGTGTAAATTCGCTTTGAGGGTACTGCGAGTTCGAGGAAGGGAAAGAGGACGACTTCGTTCGAACTTGAGGGCGGCTTTTCGATTTCTTATCATTTCTGCCTGATAAATCTGTCGTTAAAATCTGCGCGCTTTATTCGAACTGCAACCTTCCAAAAAAGAATATATTCGTGGTTTCTCTGAAAAGAGACACGAAGCAGCAGAATTCGAGGGGATGTAAAAAGGGGGTTATACTGGATTTAAGGGAAGAAGAGTTATTTTAAAGTAACACATTTCGAAATTATTTTTTTTTCCTTTAATTCTTACACACACACGTTTCTGAAAATGCGTTGTTGCGTTCCCAAACTTTTTTCGCTGCTGGCGTATTGTACGGAGTATTGTGCAAAAGTTTTACTTCAATTTTCATTAGAGTTATTAATTTTTAGAAATGGATCTAAATCTCCTTGTTTGGACAAATTATTATTTGTCTACATTTCGAGAGTTTTGAATCACCAAAGTAGCAAAATGTTTCGAGAGTCTCACTTCTATTATTTAATAATGGTTTTATGTGGATAATACTTACAAATACCACGCGAAACATTATCGAACTTTATAGGATTATTTAAAGCAAGTGAAGAAATGTAAATAAATCAAGAAGAGATCAATTTCTTAAATTAGCGAAAATTGAACGGCAATGAATATTAACTAAATTTATTAATAGCAGATTCAGCAGCTTCTTAAAAAAAAAGAAAAACAAAAAAACAACAGCTACAAAAAAAGAAAAGCAAAATGAAGTCACTTGAAATATTAAATATTCCAAATAATTCAATATTCCTCAATGTAATAATTAATAACTCTCGAATTAAATACTTCCCTAAAACTAACGCAACGATCGAAATAATATCAGTTAATACCTAAATACATTTGTAAAATAACAAACTGTATTTTTTGGTAGCTTTAATTACGACTCTTGCACAATACTATACGTGATATCGAAAGGGTTCATTTACAAGGAAATTTCGAAGCTTATCCGCAAGAATCTGCATTGGATTGCGTGATCGAAAAGGTATTATTCTCTTTTGGAAGTTCGAACTTTGTTATTCGATGTTGGTTGAATCTTTGCCTCGAACACTTGGTGCACACATTCGTAATAAAATTTCTTTCTCGCTCCGTTGTTTCGTCCTCAAAATTTTTTCTTTTTTACCAATGATCGTAAGATACAAAGAGGTCTTTTGTACGTCGCGGAGACGTATATTGTAATAATAATAATAATAATAATAATAATAATAATATACATGTTACAATGTATGTATTTTTTTTTGTCGCGGCTCTTAAAGTTTAACACGTTCTCCAAAATGGCTTCTGTGCTCGTTTATTAAACGCGTACCTATTTACTTTCTAAGACGCAGCATCCGTCGGACTTCGTTGCAAGTTTTCTTTTGATTCAACATATCTCTCGTTACTTTTATATAGCGATATTTCCTTTGTTCATCCAAATGGTGTATTCGCCCCATTAATTAGCTTATCACTTTCTATTTAATTAGAATTCTTACACGCTTAACAGTTACACCGCGCGGAAGGATTTTTTCGCGCTCGATCTATGTGAAATTGATTGGATTAATAATTAATGCAAAATTACTCTGCTTAATCGTAGAGGGGGTGGGGGAGGGGGGATAGATCATGATAATTATAATTAAGAGTAATCGTAATAATGCAGCAGTAGAAAGGTGGTGAAGATGGCGATTTGTAAGGAAAGGGAAATGATATCGTTTTAAGTGTGATTTATCTTTTTTTTCTTTCCCATATCTTTCACATTTCCATTTTCTTTCCACATGTTTCGTTTCTTATTTTTTTCTTATGTGTTATATACAAAAAAGGTCCGCGTTATCGTATAGTGGGTTTTCGATATACTAGTCGATATCGATATATTTCGATTCTCTCGTAATTTTTCTCCGGCGTTTTTTTCCTTTTTTTTTCACCCGACGATCTCTCTCCCTTCCTTCGATCATTACCGGCTACATTTTCCACTGATCTTTGACAAAATCGATCTTCGATCTTTTGCTCACAGAAACCGCGCACACCACCGTCACACAATTAAGTAGAAGAATTTAATGTAGGCTTCGGCAAGTTTCCGTAGCAAAATAGCGAAGGGTTTTATTAAGGGGTGTGTGCGCTTTAATAGTGATTCCAATGGGACTAATATTAAAAGGAAAAAAAAGAAAGAAAAAGAATAAGAGGAGAAAAATAAAAGAAGAATAAATGATTATATCAAAGCTGCTCCTCCGAAGCTGTTGGAATAAAAGGGTGATACAAAATGATTGGAAAAAGTAAACTAAAAAAAAAAAAAAAAAAGAAAAAAATGCGTAAGATCGAGAACGATCTCAGGCGTAGAAATAGTGGTGCTGTTTTCTTTGGCCTTTCTTGCACGAGGAGAATTTTTGTTGCTCCTCGAATATGCCAATTCCAACGTTTCTCGGATGATGAAAGCGGTCGACGGGTCCATAGAATAGTAATATGGAAAAAGTCCGTAGAATCGAGTGTCTCTCCTTATTCTCTGCTTCGATCGATCATATTTATCATCAATGATTTAAGACATTTCTTTTGTGTTTTCGTTTTCTTTTGTTTTGTTCGTCTCGCAATGTACAAGGAGAAACACCAAAAGCGTGTTACGTGTGTGAGATATTATTTTGTTTCATTTTTTCATTATCTTTTCTCGATGGAAAGAAGGCTTTTTTTTTTTAATCGGTCTCCACTTTTCGCGCGAAGAAGTATCTCTAAAAAAATTATAAACGCATCTTTGGCTCCCCCCGAATGCTTCCTTTACACCACGTCCTAATAATGGTCTGCATTCTCGTGCACGCTGCAACAGAAGAAACACCAAAGGCATCCTGTTAAACAGAAGAACTGATTCGTTGGTTAGATTAACAATATTATATTATTGCATACGAAACAGCCGATTTTATGTAGCTTAGACATTGTTAGACATCAGTTAACCCTTTGAGTGCTAAGTACGTTTGAGAGATCGGCGGATTTCTGGATTAAATTGATAAATGAATGACGTGTACACGTTATTTTTAATATTACTATCGTGATCTTATTAATTATTACAAAGTTTCGGAATTCATAATTGGTGAACATATTGTACTGATTATTCAAGGGTTTAAAATATTCGAATTTGTGGTCACAGCATCGAAAAGGTATGTTAAAGGGGTATGCTTATTGTTAATTAAAAGTAATACGACATGACACTTTACATGAATGTATAGCTTTAAAGTTTATTAAATTTAACATTACTCACAGATCGTCGATTATTTAAAGAAGAAAATGCAAATAGTAAAAATAAAATGAACCATGGATCGAAGTCGAATTCGAATGTTCTTCTTAAAACGATTTTCGAGATTAAAATTAAGCCACGATACAGTGGAAGTTGTTTTATTATTAATACCATTTGTATATGGAGAGATATTGTTCGTGAATAAATAATTTTCCATTCGTTTAAAAAAATTTATAATGAAAATATAATTCTTACAATTGCCTAAAGAAAATAAACGACGACGATGAATTAAAAATTTTAGTTAAATCTTTACGAAACATTTTACAAAAATTAATTAATACGTACCTTCCTTAATTAGTAATTAGAAAACTTCAAGCTACATAAAATCGGCTATTTCATACTTAGCGATTTAATAGCTAGTTTTGATTAAAGTTTTCGGTAGATAATCGGGGGGTTAACCCTCTGACGTCGAGTTTAGTAAATTATACTGACTAAGGGTTGCTTTTATTATTAATTATTAATCGTTATACTGCGTTAAAGTTACACGATGTACATTATAATATTATCGATCGCAAAATTTCCGTTCATCTTTCTCTCTTGCACCAGATTCTCTTCTATCGAAAGAACTAAAGCTTACATCAAGGAACAATCATACACATTTTTCATACTAAACACTCACAGAACCTCACCCCAATGTTTTATTCCAGCGATTCTCAACCTATAGTTCACGTACCACTGATGACACATTAAATATTCTTAGGTGGTACGCAAGCTAAATCAAATTACATTATTCATCGTTCACAAGTGTCATCGTATTTGGTAACTTTGTTTATTCTAACCGAAAAATGTTAGTGATAAGATTCACAAAGGTAAATACATATATATAGATAATGTTTAGTGACCCGAAATCTATGAATTCTATACGTATTTTAAGGAATAATGGTGTGCAAAGTTGCTAAAGTTGTCTTGGGATAAATCAGAGGTGTAAATTTTATACTTAGAAATAAAGCTCAGGGCTTAAAATACCATAAATTTCACTTTGCAGTAAAACATATCTTTGCGTGTACAAAGAAGTACTTCCTACAAAACACGTACATGATTTTTAACCCTTTCGCAACGGCACTCTAAAATTACAAAAATTCTCGATACACGGATGGGGATTATTATTACAAAAGCAATACAACTATAAATACTTACATATTTCACATATTTAATTATAGTAGCATACGTATAAATTATAATAAAAATAGCATTGCCATATAGAAAACGAATACTCTTACCAAACGAATTTTCACCAAAACATTTTCCAATTTTCGAGGACGTGTATATACGTCCATGGTAGCAAACGGGTTAATCGCACATTTCTCAAGTGATACGCCTAGAAAAAGGGTTGAGAATCGCTGTTTCATTTCAACTAACAGTTTATTAAAAACTTCCAACACTCTTCTTCTTTATACCTACGCCAGTTACAGAAGACTCCGCGCGCAAAGAAGCTATGAAACGAAAACAGGACGAAAGAAAAAAAACAGACACAAGATGGTAATTCAGAATAATTACACGCAACGCGAAACGACAGAGGCCGGCACAGCAGGATGTTAGTAGTTCCAGAAAAGCAGGAGAATTCTTGGGGAAGAGAAGCCGACGATCGCGAGCGCCTTTGTAGGATGATTAGTGATTCCTTGTTATATCGAAAGTAGAACAACAAAATCACTAGTCTTCCATGCAACGGCGCTCCAAAATCCATTTGCTCTAAGCTCGTCGAGCTTTAAGTAGTAGACGTGTGTTCCCCAACTGCGCGTCGTGTGTCAACGGTCCAACCTTCCGATTTCCTTCACCTTCGCGACGATTATCCCCCTGTGTGTCACTTTTTTTTGTCTTCGTTTTTTATTTTTTTGGTTAGTCGGAGGCGTTTGGTTAGTTCCTCGTGCGGGATCAGGCGGCTCGATGCGACCCACAAGCAAGTGATTAGTTTTCTCTGGTCTCTGTACTTGCCGGAAGTATAGGTGGCTCCTGAACGACGCGTGATCGCTCGCGATGATAAGCGGAGGATTGTTAATTGCATTGTAGCAACCGCGAGCACGTGGAGAGGCTTGTTATCGTTCCGAAGCGCCACTTCGCCATTCGTTGCACAATTAACTAACGTACACGATTCTCGACCAGCGTTTCAGCGATTCATTCACAGAACTTTTTTTCTTTTTATCTCCTTAATGCATCTTCTTATTTACGAGGGTACGGTAAACCCCTTTTGTAGCGGGGAGCAAAAAATTGCCACAGTCTATAACGTCATCTATTATGAAACGGTTTCAATATAATGCGTTTCAACTGTTTGCGGTGTTGTTTTTTTGCATAGAGGTTTCACATTTATCGAAATTACCTTCGCTTACATATTGGAAATTATAGGCTATTAATTATTACTTCAAAGAGTCGTGAATTGTACTTAAATGAATTCATCCCACTTACATGGATCACTGTATCGATTATTGTATTCTTATAATATATTTTTCGGTCTACAACAACAAGAATAGCGAAAGTGCTTTGATCGGGAATTTTCCGTACTTCGATTGCAAACAATTAAACGTTCGACTGGGAAAAGCGTATATATACGTCTAGTAGATTTTGTATAATATACTGATGATATACTAAAATATGTACCATTTTGTCAAGTGACAGTAATCGGGACCTTGAACTTTGTTGTACGTTTTCAATTAATCAGTAATTAATTCGTAATATTCAACGCGCAAAACAATCGTCATAAATAAAGGAGACGTTAAGATTCTTTTAAAGTAAAAGAAAGCGTGAGAAATAAAACACAATCGATTTATATTCAGGTACATTTGCATTCGTAAGTGACCGGATGCTTGTAAATTTTAAACCAAATGTTTACTGAATTTAATATCTAGTAATATTTAATTTTTGTATCTAAACTAGCCATCAACAGTGGCTTCACCCTATAACTATACTAAAAATGTTTCTTTAAACTACATTTATTCAATGTCCGATGAATGATGGACGGGAGTGTAAAGTGTTAAATCAGTGAACAGAGCTAATCAAACTATTTGTAGCCAGTAAAAGTAAAAAAAAAATCATACAACAATAGGTTAAGTTATTAGCCATAAATGCATAAAAATCCGCCATCTAATGGATGAATATTGAATTTAATATATTCGCTGCTATTAAAATACGATCTTATTGCTTTCTACTATACTCATTTGCAATGCGTACGCTCACTTTAAAAAGTAACAATGCAAGATTCTTTTTCTTTTTTTTTTCTCTAAATGAATAACGTATATAGAATAAAACACAGTCGATTTATAATCAGATAGGCAAAGTGTCAAAGCGGTAAACAAGTAATCCAATTAACTATTATTCACAAATTATTATTCACAAATGCAGTCTATCGGTAAACACGATGCGTTTAACATATCCATTGCTACTACAATAAGATCTCGCATGCTTCCGCAGGAACTGTATATCCCTGTGTTTTAACTAATAATATTTACATCAACTAACTGCACACGCACGATATTCTTTTCCAAGCACTCAAAGGAATATAAACGCGAGTGATGCGTTATAGCAGAAAGTAACGCAACGCGTGCGTAACATATTTTGGGTAGATGTCCCAATTATGATCAGTGTCCCTATAATTTGCACTATTTTATTCAATAGCAAATCGAGAAAAAAAGAAAAAAATTCTATACTAAAGTTGGACTTCATTTTTACGTAACAACACGTGGACATTGCATATTCATTTATATGTAATATTTAAAAACAAATATTAGCAGATGAATGTGCCCTTTAAGCATAAAAACGTGACTAATATACTACAAGTAGAAACTATGAAAATTTGTATAATGCAGTAAAGGCGATAATTGTTACAAACTAAAATGTTAATATATGTAAGGATCATTTCCATTTAAGTGACAACTTCTCAAATGACTTTGTTACATATTTTCAACGAATCGGTAATTAATACATCGTATTTAAAACACCAAAATATCATCGTAAATAAAAGAGACGTTTATTACGATTATTAAGTTAACACTAGGTCTACGGAACTCGTCACGTTGACGCATTTCAGATTTCATACCTAAAATTATAGGGCCCATAAATATTATTTTTCAGTACATTATGTTAATTTTAATTAATACAATGGGTATGAATATGTATTCTGATTGATTCTCTTCATCCTGACGCTTCTAATTTCGAATATTTATACGCAGTATACGTATTTTTCCGGAAGCCTGTCGAATTATACACGTAACGTCCGTAAACCTAGTGTTAAATAACTTCTAAAATAATTGAACGAAGTTGCGCGCGATAAGTTTGAAGTGGCAATAATTGGGACATCTACCCTATTGCGATTGATCGTGGCGAATGCGTTAATAGGAGATACAAAATGCAACTGATCATTTCCTCGGTGGTTCCTCTTCGTTTGGAAAGAGGCGATGCATTAAGGAGTTAACAGCGTAGAATGGTATTGCTCCGCAAAAAAGAGGCGAAATCAATACTCGCGACAGATATGGAACGCGTGTTTGCGCATTGTAAGCTATCTATTGTGGCGAGATAAAGGCGAGTTTGTACAGAAGCTCCTATCCATTTTGCAAAAGTCTCGAACGCGTTTAACTCATTCGCAATTGGACGACGTATTGCTACGTCGAAGGCTTGTTCTGGTCATTTTTAACGATGACGTTGAAGTTTCACTGATCTTTTACATATAGAATGGCTACAAAAAAGTATCGGCACAGTATTATATTTTTAGGCTTAAGCACTGTTTAATTTGGTTTAATCCTTGGGTTTATTTTCCGTCATTTTTCTTTAAGCAAATAAACAAAATCATTTTTCATCGATTAAAAAGAAATATATGACACACCAAACAGTCGTTAAAATATTCTTAAAGATTTTGGCGACGAGTAAATAGTAATAAAAATTAAAATACTTGGAGCACGTAGCGTGTTAAATGCAAGGATGCAAATATTTTGGACTTTGTAATTAATTTGCTCTAGAAATCCAAGATTCTTTTTGTTAATGCATTTGCATCATTAGCGTATATACACGTTCATTCTTAATGCGAGTGAATAATCATTTCAAATGTTATCGTACTGTACGAAACAATTAGTCTAGATTGCTCTCGAAAATTTAAATTTCCAGAAGGATGCAAAATACGTGAAATACACGATACGTGAAGTTATATGAAATATTTAAATAAATTGTATGTTATATTATTTAGAAGTGAGACTGATTTGTATTCATGTCCAATTCATTTAATTGTGCTAGTAAAAGTAAGAATTTGCACAATAAATCCGCAATGTACTTATGACAAAGAGCACCGTAATTTTAATTTTGCTGCAGGGAAAATTGTAAGCTTACAGTAAATCCAATTTATTTTTCTATCAATTTATATTGATATTATATTATTCAATTCATATTTATTTTAAGTTGTACATAATTAATTTTAAAAATTAATTGCCACGGGCACTTATAAAATGCTTCGAATTCCATTTTACCGATCACCGATTTATACTAATACGAAAACAGCTTTTCATTTTTATTTTAACCTCATAGAATATCAATCAAATGTTATCAAATTTAATTCTAAGCGAATGTTTTATCTCCCATGAAGCCGGCGTCAAAGAGTTGAAGTACATCTTTGTACCAACTTTGAGCTAACATAAGCCCGTGAGTGTATTACATTATCTTACCCTCTAATTTTGTTCAGCTCATATTAATTGCAATGGCTGTAATTGCGAATGAGTTAAACGTCGAACATTCGTTCGCACCTTGCAAACGTATTAATAAACGGTGTATTTCGTGACCGAATGGAGACACGCAGAATTAATGGAAACACGTGTTACAAATAACGGCTTATTATGCTAAATGATTACACATGAAGTATTATATATAATCGGGCATCGCAAGGAAAATGTTAATTATTTGTTAATCGCATATTTGTTAATCGACGTTCTCAGCTACTTATATCAATAGTTACACGCGACACGCGCAAGTAGGATAAAAGAGTACGGGTGTTAAAACAAAAATAAAATAAACGATAAGAATAGGAGACAATTACCTCTGCTGAAGCAGGTACTGAGCCATTTGTATCTGACTGGGTAACCCGGTTATGGTGATGATACGGTCGTTACTGCCAGGCAATGGTTCGTCTATGGTGATCCCAGCACCACTGTCCGATCTGATTTTTCGGATTCTGGCACCTCCTTTGCCGATAATTGCTCCTGCCAACTATTAACAAAACAAATATCCAAGATTATCTCCTATGCTACGGATCTCATTTATTTGAAGCATCGAAGTTAATAAGGGCGAATGTAACACTTTCAAAAGTATTTTTCAATCTATTAAATCATTTTGGAGTATTACGCATGTTATTTAACGCGCATTATTATTATACATAATCATCGAAGTTCAATTCGGGATGATTTCCGGCTATAATTTATATAAAATTTATTATTAGACTGAGGATCTTTATATAAATGTGTTTCTGTATAAGTAAGAAGATATAAATAAGGGATAGTTTCACCCTCGAAATACTACATCTTTTTTAATTTGAATATTTTCTATTAATATTGTACATCGTGTTTATTATATACTTCTTTGCGTATTAAAATTTCCCATAAATGCACAAAAATTCGCAGTCTACTTGCTACCATCTAAATAGATCAACTAATCCTACACACGACTTTGCCTAACGATTAGACTGCGAATCTTCAGGCAAATTTATATTTTTTACTAGTGTTAACACTTTGCCCTACAATAATGAGTCACACTCGTCTCTACGAACTATAGCATAGATTCAACTAAGACGAACACTTATTGGAGGTGAAATTCTAGCGTTATTTTATAAGATCAGGGGGTTGTTAAATAAAAAAAGGTTTACAACATTTAAACGATTCGTACAATGATATAAAAATGATATAAAAGCAGTGCTCGACTAACACTAGCATAAGCAGGTAATAAAATAATCGTAGGGCAAGGGGTTAAAAGAAGAAAACTGTGGAGAGTATGGGGAAAAGATTTACTCACGTCTTTAGGAATGGTGACTTGAGTGCTGGTCTTGTTTCCACCCATGTTGCCCTGGTTTCCTTGATTGTTTCCACCCATGGGTGGGCCGCTCATTCCGGAGTTAGCACTGCCACCCAAACCGTTTGGCGCGCCTCCTTGCATACCCCATCCATCACCTGCGTGAAATACAACGACCAACCGATGATAGATCTTCTCTTAACTCGAAGCAAAGACGCGCGACAGCTCCCCCCTTCCTGCATTTCTACCAAACCCTCCCCCCTATCTCCGTAAGATTCATGACTACGTAGACTAAATTTAACCGCAATCGAAACGGAGAGATTGGAACAAAGACAACCCTTGTCAAACATTCAAGCGTTGCCCGCCGACTTCCCCATAATTCGTAACTTCGCGGTGAAATTGAAAGCAACTCTGCTGCGAGGCAAAGGTACAGTAATAGTTGCAGCAATTGAATTATAACGTGGTAAATATTTTGTTAAATGGGGTTGGAATTCATTGAATATTAAAGATATTTTATCCTGCAAAAACGCAAAAGTCGATAAGGGTTGCTTTCATTACGATTTCACTTGGGTATTTTATTCAATATTAATGGTTACAGCAATTGAATTATAACGTGGTAAATATTTTGTTACGAGGAATTGAAATTTATTCAACATTAAAGCTATTTCACTGCGAAACGATAAAAGATAAGGGTTGCTTTTATTAGGATTTCTCTTGGATATTTTAGTGGGTATTCGTACGATATATTGAATAATTTTTATTCCCTTTTTTTTGGACTGCGGATTTTTATGCATTCATGGGAGAATTAAATATGCAGAGAAAGTATGTAATATATGCAACGTGTAAAAAATTGTGTAAGGGTTGTTTTTATTGCGGTCTCTCTCGGATATTTTATTTACCATTCGCTTAAATAATTTGTATTTCTTTTTGCCTGTGTTATTGTTACTACTAGACAGCGGATTTTTATGCATTTATGGGAAAACTAAATATGCAAAAAAGTACATGAATACGTAGAATATTCGAAGTAGCGTACAAATTATTATATTCTAAGGACGAAGCAACACTATTTAACCCAACCCTTTGCACTCCGTTGGCGCCTTTACGGCGACGTACGTAATTTTCTTCGTAATTCAAGATTTAACGTTTTTATTTATTTCCACTAATTCAATTTCTATATCTTCCAAAGCAAAGCAAATTAAAGGCCACCTTTCCTATTTCTGAAGTACAGAATAACACTTCAAATCGTCAAAAGCGCGAAAAATAGTATTCAAGTTACCAGTAGATTATATTATTAAAATTGTTTTCGAGTGCAAAGGGTTAAATTGCATTTGGTAGACACCGATTATTTCTACGCGAGAAATACTGCAACACTCTTTACGGTCAGTTTAGCCCTTTGAACCGAGTTTTTATCAATGTTATTAGTTCTTGTTTTAATTTCTTTTGTTCTTTACCTACTTTTAAACGAAGCATTATACTATTCACTGCTTCCTACGATTAATTTGTGTAAATATCTGTTGCACATCAAAGGATTTCTTACCCGTAAATATATATTATTTTTATATATAATAAATATATATAAATGAATAGTAAATAAAATTTCATTGTTTCAACACTAGAAACACCAAACGAATCAAAATGACCAGGTTGCAATTACTCATAAAAAATGTATAAACTTGCGGTAATGTATTTTTGCAATGCTGCGATGTCATACAAAGGAAATGAATAAAGATTTATCTCCACTGCACTATATGCTTCTTCAAATATCTCATGCTTTAATCCCCTTCATACAAGTAAATGCACTTTAATAGTCGATAGTTCTACTGTTCATTTTATTAATAAATATACGAATTCGCACAAAGATCCGCAATCCAGCCACAGCATTTAACCCTTTGCGTTCGCAAGCTTTCAAAACTATTTCATTTTGACGATTTAGAGTTGTCGTGTGCAAAGGATTAATACTAGTTACGAATTTTCAGTGAAATAATTAGTCTCCGAATTATAGCAAAAATAGGAGCATCATTTAGAAATTCAGTAACACTCGAAAGATTTCAAAACTAGTTGGATTAAAAGCTTCTAAAAATTATCCCGTATTCGACTTCCACCTATTTCATTCTACTTACTTTATTAACACTTTGCGCTCCGAAACTTTGTAACAGCTACAATAACCGATAACTTCGATACATTTTCCTTGCTCTTCAGCGAATTTAAAGTATCGTGTATTTCACGAAGAGGGAAAGTTTCCCTTCATTTTTCTCCGCCTTCAAGTAAACGCGAAAATAAGTGAAACCTTTAAATTTCAACTTTTAAGAAAGCCTACGCGTATCGCCGCCGAAGTGCAAGAGGTTAAAAAAACCAATTCGCGCAAAGATCCGCGCAGCAGACTACTTACTACAATGGCTTCAGCCACGCACTACAATATTAACCAAACACAACTCGCAGCGCGAAGGAGTAACTTCTCCCTTTGCCGCAGAGGCCCCGAGGAAGGCAGAGAGATAGATAGGTAGATAGAGAGAGAGAACTAGCGTTTGCCCGAGTTAAACTCCTTACCATTGTAATTTCCAGCAGCGTAAGGTGGTGGGCCACCCCTGTTCCCACCGTAGCCGCCTCGTCCACCTTCGTAACCACCGCCAGCACCACCTCCTCCACGAGAATTGCCTCCGTAGCCACGATCCGGTGGTCCGCCAGACATTCCACCGCCTCCGCCGCCTCCGCCACGTGGTCCACCCCTTGGCGGTGGCGGAAAGCCGCGATTCATGTCACCTGGTCCACCAGCACGGTTGTCTCGTCGCGGTGGCATACCTCCACCGCCGCCACCACCACCGCCGCCGCCGCCGCCTCCGCGGCCTCCTGGACCGCCGAAGCCACCTCCTTTCCCTTGACCACCGTCTCCAGTTCCATAGCCGCCGTAATCGTCGGCGTAGTAATCGTCAAAGTTGTGAGGATCGTAGGGATTGTTCACACCCTTCAGCGGAGACTGGAACAAGTTAAGAAGATAATGGGTCATTATTTTCAGTTCTTATACGACGAGGATGCGGAGGAGGATGGGAATCTTTGTGCATTTATGGGGAAACAGTCCGATTTACCGAATAATTTTTTTAGCACACGTTGGTTCTGAGTTCTGTTTGTTTCGAAGGAGACGGTAACTAAGTTTGTAACTATTAATGACTGTATTTTGTAATTTATGGTTTAATGTTTATTCTGCGGGTGATGAAATATTGTGCAAACGGAGTGCAAAGGGTTAAGTATGTTAAAAAAGGGCACGAAACGGGTAATGTGTAAAATTATATTAAATAACGAAAGTAAGACACTCGTTATAATATTTGTAGGGTACAATCAATACCTGTTTTGATCTGTCTTCTTTAATTGTGGGCGTTGTTATGAATATTTTCATTATCTAATAATCTAGTCTAATAATCTAATAATTTCATTATCTACCAAGGAGCAAAAATTTACGAAGTGACCTGATACAATGTATTGTATTAAAATAAGTAAAACCACTCTGAAGTGGAAGATGAAATATACAAAATTCACCCGATATGCAACGCGTCAAGCAACTGAGCTGAGGTAAAAATATCGAAGCAATAAATACTCACGGTTTTAATGGTGGCGATCAATTCGCGAATGCATTCGATGCACGTGTTCGGCTTGCCACAGATGCTAATGAGGCGGTCGGTGCTATGAGGGCAGCAATGCGAGTAGATCTTGATCCTCGCTCCAGTTTTCTGCAACAGAAATCAAAGCCATCCATTTAGAAACAAAGAACAAAATTCGTACAAGCGCGTTAATATTCATAACAATACTATTTTAAGGAGCACGTATTATTTGTTATGTTAAGTATACCACTGAAAGGGTTAACTTTTATCCTCCAATGCGCGGATGAAAAATATTCTTTTACTGCACGGATAGGGTTCCAGAAACCCACTTTTTTTTATACTTTTACTAACTAAATCTAGTTTCTTTTGATGGCAATAAAATTATTGCTTTATTATACGAAACTATTACACTTATTTAATTTAATTTTATTTATTTACGGACCCAGTTCCATGATACACAACTATATACAAGTGCAAGATTACATGAAATAAAATAAAATGAATTAACCAAGAGTTGAAGGAGATTTAGAGTCTTGGAATGAATATATTAATCAAGTTGCAATTTTTACTAATAGATAATCTGTATACATGAAACCTAAATTCATCGGTACTAATCAGAGTTAAGTGTAGGTATAAATTACGATGACAGCAGAAATATTAAGATAATTGAAATGTGAGGTACGAATAAACCAGAAAAACAATAGGAGTAAAATCTTTTGTCAGGATCATAATCGAATCATCTAGAGGTTAATCTAGCCTTTATAGTTGAAGCCTTATTAGAATTAACGTTAGAAGAATTCATATTACAATTAATCCGACAAGAAAGGCAAAATCTTTATTCAATTCCTCGGATTAAACACATGCATAGGAGGATTAAAGTCACATAATTTTGTACCGGGTGTAAAAGAAGAACCCAACCAGAAATTTCCCTTAAAAATCACCGTCCCATAAAAAAGTTACCACCTAAACTCAGCGTACAAGTTGTACAAAAACAACCCCGTTTTTAGAATTTATTCTTAAAATGTCTCGCCGCAGAGGAAGAAATTCATGGGTAATTTGGCGACCAACGGCAGAGCGTTATCGAGAAGCAGCGAGCATGAAGCGGGCAGAGAAAGTGAAACTTTAATCGCGCTCGATCGCGGCCGTCGCGTTTCTCCGCTCGATAACTCGACGCCGTGCAATTCTTAGGCGCCAATGGGCGGATCGCGTGCTACGAGTTGGTTAACAGCCAACCCCCTGTGCTTCTCGAGATTGTGCTTTCAGAGACAGGGTCGGGTTAAAAGCGGTAAACGTAGCCATTCGGTCACCTTTAATCCGTCTCCCTCTCTTTTACTCCTCCACGCGCGTTCTCATTTTTCAAGAAACGCTTTAACGCAATTATCGTGCGCCTAGGGGGTGAAACGTTGAAGGGGCGAGGGGGTAGAGAAAAGGATAAATATCGTAGGCGACTCACGAGGGTAATTAAAATTAGCGTCCACTGGATTTCTGAACGCACGAATCGTGTTTCGCTAACAGCTTCGCGTCTTTCCTTATTTTACCATCCCCCCCCTTTAAAAATGTATGCGGCTGTGGTGAACGTCGCGACGTTTCCAAGTTGGAAACAAAGTTGAGTCGCGTGAGAGAGCTTCGATAGAATTAGCGCGATTATTCGCCGCGATAACCGCGAAAGATCGTAATGAAAGCAGGGTTGGTGATTAGGAGGGAACTGCTAGGGAGATGTAAAGATAATTGCAACCCTCTGTCGTTGCAAGGCTCGTTTCGTGGTCGCGTCTACTTCGATGATCTTCGACGTATGCGCTTTCCCTGCTCGAGCATCGCAAAGTACGGAACTTTACGATTTTAACACTGGATTTAATAAAGGAGCTCGACAATTTGACGTATCTTAGATTTCATAGTTAGCATTCAATGCGCTAATCACAGGATGGACCATTCATTTATAGGAAACATCGTAACGAGTGCGACTGCTTACACCTCGATCAAAGTTATATAAAACAATTGAACAAAAGTTTCCCAAATCTTTTAATTCGCAAAAGTGTTGGTTAACAGTAAGCGGTTTTATTTCGAGTATGACCCTATTTAAAATAAATATATAAAACTAAGCCCTTATTCAAGAAATTTTCAAGATGTCTGGTAATTTTGGCCACCATTATTATAGATTTGGATTTTAGAGATCGCGTATGACGAAAACAATTGGTTAGCGCAACATTTAGCTATACTTCCTATTGTTTTAAAAGCGAAGTTGTTTTATTTTAGTCTACATTAGTAACACGTCGCACGTAACACTAAAATGGTTAGGCAGCCCTTTAAACGATTCTACATAATAATATCAATAATATTCAGCAGCTTAAAATTCAGAACTCGAGGCACAAAGAAGAACCACTGTGATTAATATGCAAACAGTATAAACTTAAGTATCCGACTGTTCTATATAATTAATTGCAGTGCAATATTGTTGCACGAATCGACAAAGAAACAGTATTATAATATAAAGAAAATATACATACGTATAATTTTAATGAACGACTACGCAATTTTTCAAGCCGTATATATACGCGTCATTCGTAGCGAAAGGGTTAATCGTAACATTCAGAATTCATCGTCCCACATAATAATCCAATTATAAGAATTCATTCCGAATCCCCTTCAAAATTACGTTTCCGCCTCTACAAAATTCCCGCAATATTTCGAAGACAATTGCAAGCGGTCTGAATCTTGGTACAATTTGCTGACTACTTTTTGTTAATGATAATAAGAGAAGAGGGAAAGGGGATTGCGACGATGAAAGATAGGCGAAAGGCAATCCAATCTGCAGATACATTCGCGGCAATGGATATTCGGTATTGTGTGGAAATTGCACCGTTTAATTACGTAGATCAAAGGGAACGGCGTCGTCCGCTTCCCTCGCTTCCATTCATCCGTTTCCGAACGCAGACATCCGGCCACGTCGAACCAACGGATCGCTTTTGCAGGAGACACAGCCTGCCGATCACTCTCTCTCTCTCTCTCTCTCTCTCTCTCTCTCTCTCTCTCTCTCTCTCTCTCTCTCTCTCTCTCTCTCTCTCTCTCTCTCTCTCTCGAACCCTCCGCCTCCTCTCGGTTCCACCTTGTTTCTTTCCAGATATTAAATACTTCCGGCTGCCAGCCAATAACTTGGACGTCGCTTCTCGTTGTCCAATCATATTCCATGTTTTTCCGAGACTCAATAAGATCGGAATAAATTGAGAACGGAGATACGGGAAGCTTTCGAATATTTTCGATTTCTTAGCGAGAGAAATTGTTTAAATTTTTTTGTGATTTATATACCTGAAGTCATCCAATCGTATTCCATGTTTTAACAGCAAAATAAGATCCGAATAAATTGAGAACGGAAATACTTAATACTGCATCACTGTATATAATAAATGTTAAATTACTATTCTTTTTTTTTTATTTGCTGTTCATCTTAATTTTTATTATTACATTTAAACAGCATTTTATGAAAAAACATTCGAATTTCACTTGTATGTGCGTAGAGTTCATTCTATTTCATTATTTGCTTTTCACCGTTAGAACAATGAACGATCTATTAATAGTGTTAAATTCAACAAGCACCAAAAGCTTTATATTTGTGCACGGTAAATGTCATTTAATGTTACTCTTAACCCTTTGAAGCACAAGACTTTTTTTTGTAATTTTAAAATTTGTAAGTGGGTTGAAAAAGATTTTACCATGCAAGTCGGGTATAAACAGAAGGTGGGACATTTTCCATATCACTGGGTTTCAAAGGGTTAATTAACGACTACAAAAGTTTGAGCTACAACAGCCTAATAACATAGCATGACTTAAGTAACCTGAATTCGTACTTCATAATCATTTTTATCGCCACATAGCCATAAACATAATATAAACTTCATATTCGTTATAATATATAGGTCTCAAACACTGATAACTTTCGATTGTATTTTGTGTACGATATAATCCCCAAACGCAGATACGCGTCTATAGCCTACGCCGAGAGTTTTATTTATCCACAGCAGTGAAAGGGTTAACGATTTAGCGAATACACTAGAGTCCGTATATTTCACCTAAATTCTTCGGTCGATACGAGATTAACAAAGGGGATGGTAATGATTGAAAGGCCGAGCTGGAATAATGCGGCAGGTATAATGGCGAACGAAGAAGGCTATTAGTTTGGAAAATCGTGGCACAAAAACAGAAGCGGCCGTATCCCCACTGTGTTTCCTAGGGCGATCGCACAGCGAAGCACTTTTGCGTTGCTCGCGTTACTCCGCGCGGTGCGCGCAAATTTATATTTATTATTTCACGGCTCCCCGGAGAAATAAACTGGCGTCGGTGTCGGCATCGATATTAACCAACCGAACGGGATCTCGATAGCCTCATCAAGAATTTATCGATCGTCCAACGCGCTTCCATTCTGTGCAAATGATCACACGCTCGCCACGGACCCCCGCGTGTGTGTCATGCATTTTCATCGAATTGTTCCGCGATCCGGGAGCCACGAACTTTCACACCGGTATCGGAAAAAATAGCCCGGAAAGCGGTCAGTTGCCGAACAAGTTCACATGCGATAGTTTCTATATTCTCTGCGCGTCTCGTGGACACAGATTAATAGGAAAACTTGGTTGGCGAAATAGTTTGATAGAAAGGATTATTGAAGAAGGTGAGTTTAATCGTTGATTAGGTATAGGATAGACTACTCATTTATAGTAGTATTATATAGTATTTGTAGTATAATATTTATATAGTATTTATTGTAGTATAAACTGAAACTCCGATCGTGTAAAAAAGCAGATGCATTTTTATTCATTTGACATCGGTCGTTTGTACAGTAATTATTAATTCCCGACTTATAGGTTGAAATTAAAATGTTAACTTAACCATAGTTTCGTTCACCGGAAGAGTAAATTGGAATTAATAGGAAAACACCCGAATTAAATCTGGATTTCATAAATCAATTAACTCGAAAGCAATCGATTATCGCAATATTTATTTATAATTCCCGCCGTTTCAGAAACGCTGCTGTCTTATTTTAATGTAAACTAGTAATTCTATAATTCGTCGATGGTTTAACTTTTACCGAAGAGCGTCAACTGAAAGTTAAAATTATAGTCTGGGTTTAATTCTAGTTTTATGGATAGCAAACTTTATGGCTATTGTAGCCCGATCTATTGGATCAATTTTTAATACGCACAATTGTTTAAACAATGCTACGTTTAATTAAATACAGCTATGCACATTCATGTTAATAAAATTTCGAAGATGTAATGGAAAATAAAATTTACAATATCGGTACACGAGGAAATAAAATGTATTAAATAATAGTAAATAAAACTTAAATAATGTTTGCGTATTGGAGTTAAATAGATTCAAGTTAAAAAAGATGACGAATCGAAAGCTAGGCGAACAAAAAAGCTTCGCTTGAGAAATGATTTATTAGTAGATTGCAGAAGGAGATATTATAATATTTATCAGTTGAAACTAAAAACCGTGGTAAAAAGAAAATTAAATTCTTTGAAAGAACAAAAGGATGATATTTATCATTTCTTTTTTACTTATTTTCGTTGAGTTCTCTTAGTTCGTTTAGATAAAAGCAATCCTATCGAATCTCGAGTTCTCGAAGGTGGCTTTGAAGTCACTTTCGATCGTCTGAAGCGATAGTCACGGTGACACAGCGTTATAGTTTCCGTAGAAACGGCATAGAAAATATTCACGCTTCAGGCTCGTAAATGTTGGAGGAACCTTGGGTGTAATGGAACCGATCTTCGAACGTCTCCTGAAACATTCATCGTGCCCGCCGAAATTTCCTACCAAATATTCTACCGGGCAAAGACAAAGTAGAGCTCGCGGGAAATACGAAAGAAACACGCGTCAGCGGCCACGTGAAATCGAAAGACAGTCGAGAAACCAGCTTTCACGAGGCGAAACGGAGTAAAAGGAAAGAAGGTTTCGCACACGGGCATCGGGACTCTACATCGAGAATCGATGTCTCGGCGCGAAGAAGTGCTTTTGTGTTTCCGTTCGCAGACGTGCGTTTCGCGACACAAACGTAACCGTAACTCGAGAATACACAGAAGTACCGTACGTAATTATTCGAACGACTTCGCGAGTTCAGGAACGTTGCTAGTGGTTCAAAGGTTTCGACGTTGAAAGGTTAAAAATTCAATCGCGTGAGGATTCAATCGCTTGAATCCGAAATCTTCAATTGAATCGCTTGGAATAGTGAAATTCATTGTAGAAAAAGTATAATTAAGGTAATGGCTTAAAAGCAAGGTAGTAGCTACAAATCTGCATTTACTCAATTGTGACAGTCAGCGTATGCTAAATTCTGCATAATCGATTCTAAAACAGTTTCGTACTATAGAAATGAACCTTAAAATTCAATAAAACTATATTTAACAGAAAAATATGGATATACACTGATTAATTAAATTTAATCATTAGAGTCATCTTGCGTGGGATTGAAAAATTTAAAATAATATCGAACGAAGCTGCTGTCTGTAGTTTTCCATTTCATTCGAATTTAACAGAACTTTAATTGACTTTGCAGTAATTATTATCGGTGAATAAAGTTACGAAAAATGTCGGAGACTTACACATGGGAAGAAGTGTCGAAGCACAATCAGGAGACGGATCTATGGATCGTTTACAACGATGGAGTGTACGATTTAACGAAGTTTTACAAAGAACATCCAGGTGGAGAGGAAGTGTTGGCCGAATTGGCTGGAACAGACGCGACCAAGTGTTTCGATGATATTGGACACTCCGGCGAAGCTGTACAGCTTCGCGAAAGCTACAAAATCGGAACAGTGACCGGCAGCTTTACCGTAGAATCATCGACTTCCGGTGGTACGTCCTCCTTTCAGTTTTACTGTCATTGAAAAACTGGTTGATTCACAAGGTTGAGTAATAAATTCATTCGTCTCGCGTTTATGTTACTTTATGGGAAATATTAAATTAATTGCAATTGGTTACGCGTGCAAAAAGGTGCAAAATGATTATGAGATACAAAAGTATAGAAAATACAGGAAGTGAAGCACATGTTGTTTCAATATTTAGGAGATAGATAACGACCTTATTTAGATCGCATTTTATTTTAATAAGGAAAATAATCGATGCTTTGCTTTGAATGTGCTTCTTACATATGTTACACATATTTTGTCTTTATGTATTTTTGGATTTGTCATAAATGCATAAACATCATGGTCAGGACCAATTTTTCTGGCTCGCGAAAAAAACACGCTTTCTAGCAAACACATTTAAACACGGTTCAAGCTAAGTTAGACATTTAAAATAAACAAAATGCACCTTCCTCTATGTTACCAAAAAGAACAAATACTCAAGTTTGAAACTAGCTTTGATTTATATTGCAAACAGTTTCAACCACTTAACTTAACGAAGAATTATGCAACAAAGGGTTATTATTATTATTATTAGGAATTGAAACGTTACGAAATATATCAGAATTGTTCCAAATGCTTCTAAAGCCTATAGAATATTAGGCTTGAAGGAGTAAAAATGTAAGCCTGCCTAAGAAGGGTTAATGAAACGCGAATGAACTTATTACTGAACCCACCAAATTTAGGAAACAGTTATAACGTTACACACGATTCGTTTGTTTGATAGGCGTGGAAAACACGACGATAGGCGACGACGACAAGTGGGAATACGAGCCAGCGAGATACGAATCTTCGCCGTGGCTTCCGTTCTTCGTTGCGCTTGGCGCCGCCGTCTACGCGTTTATATTTTACTACTTTTGGTAGTCGTAAGGGGAATAAAGTCTAGCATAATTATCCAAGGGCAAAGAGGACAAAATGAGTCACACATCGCGACCTCTAAAACGCTCATCTCTGCACGATGATTTCTCCTCTTTGCCTTCGCGTCGTCGAGTTATTTCATAAATTTCTGCGCTGTTTTATCAGTGTTACGCAGCGAAGATACGCGCTGCTCAACTGGCGATGAGCTTAAATCGTAAACATTCAAGAAAAGAAAGAACTTGAAACTGTGTTAGCTTGGGATAACGAAACTTTACAGCCGAGAATCAGACCGATAATAAAGGAAATTAATTATATTAATTAAATTGATCTGTAAAATATTAGATATAATGATAGAAATAACGTTGCTCTTTATGGAATTTTATACAATAATTGTATAAAAGTAAAATCGCAGAGATTTCGAAGAGTCCAAAAAGTGCAGCAATAATGAATTCGTGTAGTTAAGATTGCATTCAATGAAAATATCGCATGTTTATGTTTATTGAAAATAATTTCCAATCATTATTTTTGAGAGTCATTTTCAAAGTATTTAACTGCGAGAGATAATGAAATGTTTGGTTCTGAATCTTGATAAAAAAGTTGTTTTAAGTCAAAACAACAATTAATTGAATAATACAAAAATATAGTACAAAAATTGTTTACTAGATGGATTTTATATGAAACTATCAATATTTATTACAATAGATATTATTATAAATGAAGCGTATACGAATTCATTACTTAATCAAACAATTTTAAATTAATACGAAAATCGGTATAACAATTAGCTTAGGATAAAACGTGCGTTATTTCTATCATCCGAATAATAAATTTACATAATGTAATTTCCACAATAGAAGGAAATTAATTAGCAACAATTTAATGGAAATCAATAAGCAGAAACTCATGAAATAACCAAATAAAGTTATTTAATAAACGATAAAGAGAATTGAACGTGGTGTGCACTTATTAATATTTCGTTCGAAAGCTTCGAATTGGAAGAAAGATACTTTATCTCGACAAGGTCAAAGAACTTATCGAATCTAACCCGAATCGAGATTTTCGTTCGAATTTCGAAACCCATCGCAGAGGCGCTACATGTATTCTTATAATTTTGTTTGTTATTTCGCGTACATATTATATTGAGCGCAATCTATTTCTCAATCTTTAAAAAAAAAAAAAAAAAAAAAATGCCGTATTAAATTATACTCGCGAATGCATGGCCGAGCTACGTTCAATCTATTCCTCGATATTCCGGCACGTCCGTCGCGCGTTTAAATTAAAATTCGTGCCACGAAAATTTCAACCGAGATGTGCAGCAAGCTCGCATCCAGCCGATCAATAAAACACACGATGATAATATTTTTTGCATCCCGGTTATTAGGTTGGCGCATACGAAACGTATTTCCAAGTAGAAAACGTTCAACACGAGTAAAGATTCTTCGAAACGCTACACATATATTTAGTTACTCCTTTCGTTACTAATAACGTACGTGTTCAAAAATTGAACAATTATTCTATTAAAATTATTTAAAATTCGGACTTGAAAAACGTAGCAAGAAAATCGATCGAACATAACGAAGCCAATAAATTGCAGTAAATTTATTCTTCTTTAATCCGAGTCTTTTAAGGCACGTGTCTTGTGCATGTACACATTATTTACGTTATTATTCACATTATTTAAAAGAGAACAGTGTAACATCTACGCAGTGAGAACTATTAAACGATCTTCTAGAGACTTGGAAAAGTAACGCGGACTTTTTGTAGATTTTTTTAAACGCTTAAAACAGTGCGAAATACATTAATGCACCTAATGGTTCAGGTCGTTAACGATGTAGATAACAAAACGATTATCGACGCAGGTTTTAGAAAATGAAAAGTGCGTCATCCATTGATTATATAATCTGAAACATTACAAAATATTTTGAGGCACCTAATGGTTCAGATTCTTAACGATCTTGATAACAAAACAATTACCGATGCAGGATTTAGAAAACGAAAAGCAATTAAAAGAGTGACATGCATTCGCTAATTTGAAACTTTGGAAAGGCAATATTTCGTATGCACCAATTTGATACTTCAATTAATTCCACAAACACTTTCGCCGATCTTTTCTGATAAGGTTAACCTTCTTGTTCTATTTTTCTGCGGCAATTGCCAAGTGTCCCTATTCGGTAAAAATAATCAACCGAAACGCCGTATATTGTTGCAAAATAACGACGCAACGTTGTGATCAACGTTCACCTTGCGTATTATCTGTAAACGGCTATATAATCTCGGCGAAGCTACGAAATTTCGCCGATACAGCGTGAATACACCGAGGAAGGAATAAATTTTCTCGTCACGGTGACTGGCAGTTTTCGGCGAGCTGCAGTCGACATTCCAACCTGAGAATCCATTTGGTCCGCGCGCGTTTGCACGAGTTACAATTGCAGGAGTTATGAAACTGTACGGAAAACAGAGGCAAATGGGGGAAATATCCAGCCGGCGGAATACGCAATACACGTATCGTAAATTCTTCGATTTTTCGGCCAACGCGTGGCGAATTCGCGATGATGATAATAATAATTCCGTTGGAAATAATGGAATATTCCGGTCTCGTGTAGCATCATGTCTGTCGCGCTGTCGTTAAGAATTACACGTGGAGACATATTAATCCCTTGCCATACGAATTTTTCAAGCATCATAACTTTCTAGCGTTAGCTATGTATTATTACAGTATTCTATCGTATCCAAAACATTGAACTGTTATACACGATTGTTACCATTATCAGCTGAAATTAACATTGAAATTCATTGCAAATACGGTGCATTTTTGTTGCATTTAAAGCACGATATTTTTGGCCATATTTCTACGCGTCGAGGTTTAACAATCCAAACCAGTTCAGTAGGAACAATTAAACAGCACAGTTTTGGTACAAATCTTTGGAGCAATTATACTTTAAGAGAACTACATTTCAACCCTTTGCACTTTGTTGGCGCTTGTTATAGCGACACGCGTAAATTCCACCAAAAAATTGAAATTTAAAGTTTTCCATTTCTTTTCACTAATTTGATTTTCATTCCTTTTAAAAACGGGACAAATTAAAGACAAATTTCCCCTTGTTAGAACTACGTAACGATTCAAGTTTTTATAAGAGTCAGAATAACGTGCTGAAATTATTCACAGATGATACTGTCAAACAAGTTTCGGAGCGCAAAGGGTTAAAAAAAGGTAAAGGAGCACAGTTTTTGTTCAAATCTTTGAACCGATTATGCTTTGGAAGAACCACATTTTAAAAAATAATTCGAACAATTAAGGAGCACAGTTTTGGTACAAATATTTGGAAGAACCGCGATTTAAAAAATAATTTAAACAATCAAGGAGCACAGTTTTGGTAGAAATCTTTTCAACACCTACACGTTACAAGATCCACGTTTTAAAGAATAACTAAAAGGATCCTTCCGCTTTAAGTAACCAATTATTCAGTGATTTTCACACGAAGAAAGAAGAGTCCACATTCACACTATGGCTAAAGGGTTAAACGGTGAACGAGATGGTTATTGAAATAGTAGAATTTCAAAGTAAAACAAGGCAATGTTTGACGAATTACGAGTTATTATGGGCGGTTATTGTTGCAACCTGCTCCCGTTTCGTTTGCGAACGTAATTACATGGAGAATTTAGAGAATTCGAGCACAATCGATAGCTTCGTTTAATTAATTGCAGAAACGCGATTCCATCGGCAACTGTATTCAACCCTTTCCCGCCCCAGGGGTACATTAGCGTCCACGAGTTTCAACCTAATCGAGCTGTATGCATTCTAATCTTAGAATGGCTAAAAAGTTGAATGATTCATTAGATTTAGAAATATTTATTTTCACGTAGCAAACTTAACAGTTAATTTGAAAATAATCAACGGGATATTTACCCCTCTTTTCCGTGAATCCCAAATAAGGCTAGAGAATGCATAAACAAGTTAGTACGTGTTTGTAAAAGTGTAAAACATGATTTTTTGTATCTACTATCTTACGTAACGAATCATTTTAACACATTCGTTGTAAATGATGTCATTTGGCGATTTCATTCGCTCTGCACATTATTAAAAAGAAACACGTCTTATAAATAATTTAGAGACAGGTTCAGCAAAGGTGAAAATACAAAAGAGAAGAATATTGCATCGATTTTAGTATACTGGTTAAACTGCGGATTTTCGTGCGTTTGTGGAAGCATTGAATACGCAAAAAACATAGGATATACATAGGAGACGCAGAAATATATACGATATTGAAATTATCAAGGGAATATTATAATCTTTTCGACCACGATATATTAGGTGTACGAATTAATTCGGAAACGAAACTAGTTAAAGTTATATTATAAGTTTTGTATGCACCTAGCAAATAAGCTCCATTTCTTTAATTTTGTTTATAAACATAGGAATTGTATAAACATCTGCAGTCTAATAATAGCAATTTAAATAAAGCAATACGTGTCATCTATTTTGAAGATTCATTCATAACAATTTGTAGCGAATGAGTTGAACAATAAAAAAAATTACACGTCTTTTATTTGAATTTGTAGAATTATTACACTGTTAACCCATTACCCTACAATAACGAGTGTTACACTCGTGGTAAAAAATTATGCTCCGATTACTATAAAAATACATTGTATTTTTTTAATCAATTTCAATTCTGATTCTATCTGTAATTTCAATTTGTAAAGTCGAGCATTGTAAGCATACGTTACATACAATATTTCAGTGTTTTGCATTTCTCTCGCTGTTAAAGTAATAAATAGCTGTGAATATTCTTTAAAAAATTCGTATGCCATAGGATTAACCCCTTGCCCTACGATTATTTTATTCCTCACGTATGCGAGCATTGGTTGATCACTGATTTCATATCGTATCACGCACAAATCATTTGAATATTGCAGGAAATATTTATTTAACAACCTCCAATCTTCTAACACAAAACTAAGATTAGGGTTTAAATGAAATATTATTCTCACTGCTATGCATTTTTCATGAATCGGTACCCTGATTCACAGCACGAGTGTAACACGTTATCGTAGTGCAAAGGGTTAAAGGGTTAATTAGGGCCGCTATATCATTAACTATAAACACTTGCGATTCAAAGTCAAGTTACGCGCAGCCAACGTAAGTTAATTTATGAGGGAAACCGAAGATTAGGATTTCGTTGATCGAGATTGATCGTTTCGCGAATTACGCTTGCACGTGAACGATTGTCAGGTGGAATCGCGTTCACGGGGAACGCAATGTCAACGCGCACCGGAGGCTCTGTGCGCGCGATAAAGCCGCATTCACAATGGATGAGGTCGTAGTACACGGTCAGAGCATAGTGCATTCGCGTTGAATGCAGTTGCATGCAGCTAATGCAGGTCCGCATGCGATGATGCGATCAATACCCAAGGTGAGTTCGAAATCAGCCTGATTAGAGATTTCCACTGCAACTTCGCCCCGGACTTCATTTTTATTAAACCCTTTGCGCTCGAACCTTTTCTCCGCTAAAACTTTTCAGCAGCTAGCAGCTTTTTTTTTTTACTTTATCTCGCTACGTAACGCGTGATTTATTCGAAGGCAAAACTTGTATACCATATTTCACTGGCGCAATAATGTCATTGTTGTCAGAATCTTAGCTTGTTTCTTTTTTTCATCCATAATAAATTCGCCATATGGTGAATGGTATTTTCTTTTATTTTATCGATCAAACAAACGACGAAATACTGAAATCAATGAAACATGAAATCAAGTGCAACTAAAATTGAACTGTAAATTATAACAGTTTGATATTGAGTGCGGTATATTGTTGATGTGGCTAAGAGGCACACTTCAAGTACAACGCCAAACTTTGATAGTGCCTGTGAGGAATACTTCGAGTGCAAAGGGTTAAAAACTCTACGGTCAATTTGACATCTACTTACAGTGCAAGAGTTAATAAATCTAGAATTATGCGAACACTTTTTGCAGCCATCGTATATGAAGAAGTAAAGTAAGAATCTCCTTCGGTATCGCTTGCATCGTATCCAAGAGTTCATTGACCCCTCGCAGATTCTTTCACAGACACACTGGAGAACCGTCCCAGTTTCATCGCTAAGCAATGGTCCTCTGAAAACGACGCTTAACGTCGCTCCATTATCTTTTTCTGTCGCGGTGAGGCAACAATAAATAATCCAGCAGAAGTAGAAGAGCAGAAGGAAGTATTTCCAGTCCACAGGGCAGTTAAAACGCGAAACCGTCGTAACCGGGTTTAAAGGCGATTCACAACTGTGGCTGGAATCTTATTAAAACGCTGCCCGGGCGATGAATACCAATTTCGTTTCCCTGCTGTCAGCAGCGACCATATAATCGTCGGCAATTTCTCTGTGCGTTGTTTCATCGAAGACAAAACGCGGCTTTATTCGCGGTGCTTCCCGTGGAAACGGGATCACACGAGCATTCGTTTTTCCTACATCGATACGCGGTGGAACAGAAAATTATAGAATATTGGCCTGTCCAGAAAGTTCGTGCCGCGTTATATTTATATGGTATTTCACAATGTTTTTTTTACATACCCAACGATTAGATTTTGAACGTACCTTAATTTAACTGTTCAAGCTCAGTTTCAGAAAGGCCTTTGGGATAGCAGAATGCTTCTATTGTAACTATAAAAGTATAAACACAGTCACGTAAAAAGTTACATAAACGGTTGACCTTTCCAAATTTTTTAGACATCGGTCCCACGGTTAAGGAATCTGAGAAAAGTTCAAGGTGTATATAAAACCGGTTAAAGCGTCTCTGATTTTTCTTACAATTTTTTATGCGCGAGATCAAAGAAAATGAAGCTTAAACTGTAAATTACGCCTGTAACTTTCCTAATAATAGAGTGGGGGGTTTGAAACTTACCCAAAAATGTTTTATTTGGAAGATTTATTTATTAACATGTGACAAATTGAATTTCGTTTTGTGGTACACTTACAATGCTTATTCGACTATACGGTTTCAATAAAAAAATCCGTACGAACTTTCCGGACAACCTAATATTTCGAAGCTCATCATCGCGGGATCAAGAACCGCATGAACCAACTGATTGTAGAGCATATGTTCCAATTACTGCTAGCGATTCTATATCCGACACTTTAATTATTTGATTTAATAACAAAGTAATGTATGAAGAATCGTAAATAAACAAATTTTGGTACTAAATTTGAACCTCGGTTTACGTAACAACATGTAAATAGATAATTTCCTCTTAACGCTGAATTTGCTAAGTAGAATAAAACGTGTTAGGTGAAGAATAGATTATGTGACTATGAATGCGTCTCACTACGACGAAGTTTGCCATCGTACAAGACAATTCTGCCGCGAGTTTACAGTGGAGCATTTATTTGCAAATTGTTAGTTTCTTAACCAATTAATATTTAACGAATACTAAATTATCCACCAAACCTAAAAACATCGAGCTATACAAATAGATTTAGCCAGATTTCATAACTAGTGCGACATTTCGACGAACGACTATAGTCGTGTTTACTATCCAAAGGGTTAAAAAAAACAGGAGGAAGAGAAAAAATATGAGTTATGCGTGCAAACAAAAAAGAAGCTTCCTTCTTCCAATCTTTTCGAAATTTTTTTGTTGCACTGCGAAGAATTTTCAGCAAAAAACAAAGTTGATTATTCGCGTTGCAAGGATGGAATGTCGAAGCCGATAACGAGTAACAGTGATGATGCGAATTTTTGCTTCGCTTAACAAATTTATCGGAGAACGCGCGTGCGCAGTGCGGCCAAGTTAACCAGCGCAAAATAAAGAATTTTGGTACGCAGTCTGTAGATAACACGAGTGACCAGGTTTTAGCGGGTAATTCGACCTATACGTATGCTTGTTTGCATACAGTGTCCTATATTCTGGCAAAGAACTGCGGAGCAAAACAAAACGACAACTAGAACGGGAAATGAACGATCAACGAAACCTATCATCGTCCGCGTGTCACGTAGCACAGCGCAGCACAAAAATAGCGTAATCAAAGATCGTATGTAAACTGTACGTAAAGCTTCATAAAGTGAACACTGACAAAAGCTGCAATTTGCATGACAAAAATAGCTGGCGCAATTTTCGTTCAACGTTAGACTAATCGCACGTCTATCATGTGTCCAGCGATAATTTTATCGTAACGGGTGTCGTAAAGGATCGTACATGAATTGTATGGAAAAGGTATTTAAAAATTATAATGCGAAGCGAGAATTTTAAGTGTGCAATATGTAATTCGATGCTAGACTAATCTTTCATATATTCGACGACAATTCGAGCGTATCGAATGAAGATAAAAAAATCGCACACAAACACAGTATAATCAAAGGTCGTATGTGAATTGTAAGTAAAGCTGTATAAAAGGAGCGCTGACAAATTGCAATTTGCATTTAGAATTTTAAGTACAGTTTTCTTTCTAATCTTAATAGAATTTCCATCGCAGCACTTAAATTGGTTACGAATTTAACTTACATTGACTACCTTAATGACATTTGAAATCAATTTTAATGATTTCAAAAATTTAAAACTGAGAAGTTACTCCAATTAATTCAATTCAAACCCCATCAATATTTTGCCTATATTAAGTGAAACAAAAAATCGTCCACAAATTCTCCAATAGGTATTTAAAAATTACAATTCACCCTAAAAATTCGAAGTCCAATTTTCTTTCAATGTTTGTCTGACCACGAATCTACTTGATATTTTTACCAATAATCGGAGCACATTAAATGCAATAAAACAAATCGTATATAAATTGTACACGAAGTGGCATCAAACCATAATAATAATAGCAATAATAATTTTCAATTCCTGTCACTTTACACTGTAATCTACTTTCGTGTGATACTATGTACAACCACACACATCATTATTTTACTGTACATAAATGAGTTCTTCCTGTTTAAGGAATTACATCGAGTTACATTAAATTAAACCAAATCAAGCCAAACCAAACCAAACTAAATTAAACAGATACTAATTTATCAAAGTTATGGACGCTATATTAAAATTGTAAACCTATATTAAAACCCCCAAAAATCCTAAAAAATACAAAACTAATAGTCGTACAAACACAGTATTACCAACACAAATTAAATTAAATAGATAATTATTTATCAACGTGATGGACGCTATATTAAAATTGCAAATCTATATTAAAACCCCCAAAAACCCTAAAAGCTCCTAAGAATACAAAAATAGCAGTCCTACAAAATACAGTATTACCCAATCCAAGTACCAAACATTAACACAAATATAAACTAAGTGTAAATTCCCCAAAAATTCCTGTCAACAAATTCAACTTCGCTCGAATCTCACAGCGCAGACTTTGCTACGGAATAGACCTAACATCCAATGTATTTTTCTGTCACATGATTTGGGGGTCCTACGACCCCTTTTACTACTTTCATTTCTACCTTCTCGATTATCTAAAATGTACACAACTTTTCCGTTCCCTCTTACACTTTCTGCGTTGTAGTGCTTTGCAAGTGTTTACGTATCTTCGCCAGGTAATAAAACTCGTTAAAGCTCTGATTCTCTAATTTATCGGTGTTTCAGATCGTGTTACACTTATTGTTAGTCCCATAAGATGATAGTTCCATCCCGTGCGTCGTCCGTGCTCTCGTCAACTCTGTCAACTTCAGCGATTTCTATCGCGCGTCTAACGATGCTAGAAGCTTGGTTCCTTGCTCGCAATAAGAGAGGAGCTGCTGTACGAACGAGTGGGAGTCGAAGATGATAAGGGGGCCCGTGGTGGGGCAGCATATAGGGGGGGCAAGGATAAAGCTACTACGAGCTGACCTCGTTCGAAGCAGCAGTGTTTGTGCCAGTGCAGCATCACGAGCGAACTCGTCGCAGAGTGGATCGTTCTAACACGTATCATATACATATATCGTTTCTCCCTTTTCTCGGTTCGCGTTCCTTTTCGTCAACCCTTTTCTCAAAGGGACAGAGGCACGCACGCGGTTCGTTGAGAATCGACCTAGAAAATCTTGCGGATCGAGGGAGGATCGAAGAGACACGGTTTTCGAGTCGATAGAACGGAAACGGAGAGAAGGTACGTGGTCACATACACAGACGCATGGTCTCCTTTTAAAAAGATGCGCACAGCGGTTTCGATTCGAGAAAGAGAAAAAAAGATATAGCAAAGTGAATGACGACGAGGTGCGACGCTTGTGTGCTCGGTGGAATCATTCCAGAAACTGTTGGAAATGGCTGACGAGCGCGAAGAGGCGCTTCGATCGAGCGTTCCTTCGTGAGAGATCCACCTGGACCAGTCGGTTTACCTGTGCTTCTAATAACTCGAACGATTATGGTCGCTTAAAACCCGTAGAACTGGTCTAAACAGTGCGTTACGTTATTATAATCCCTTGGTAGTACGATAATGCTACACAATTTTTCAGCAATTTGCAATAATTGAAAATATTCGATGGGTGGAAGTTTTTGAGTGTTTGAGAAATGTGGAAAATGTTGAAGCACGGCTTCAGTTTCTTAGTTCTGGAACACGTAGAACCAAACTGGGCAGTAGTATAATTTCTGAGCGCAAAAAGATGCAAAAGTATTCGGCCATAATTATATTTGTAATACGTAATATAAATATTTGTAGTATATTTATAGCACATTTCAAAGATGAAATGTTATACGAGAAATCGTTTAATCCGATAAGAACAAGTGACACAGAGGTATCACTTTATAGGAACAACAAAACTCTGAATAGAATACAACGTTCCGTTCGAATTATTATTTCGTAATTATAGTTTGCACGCCACTGTATACATCTTCCATGGCGAAAGGATTAATAAAATCTCGCGTGTCTCGCGTAATTTTCCCCGATTAAAAATACCCGATAGACGCAAGTTTCACCATTCGACGGATATCGAAAAATTTAAAGCACGGAATCTAATGCCCAAATCTCAAAACCCATAAAACGAGCCCGATTCTAATCCTTCTGATAGTTGAATGAAGTTTCGCAGTTTTCGCAAAAGTTGCGCCGATTAATAATATTCAATGGACGGTGAAAAAAAAAAACTGAAGAATAGACAGTCTAATTTTAAGTGCCGAATCTTCGGCTGTATCTACGCTGGAACTATTTCAGTGTGTTTACGAAGGAAGGAGGCGTGCTGTTGGATATAGAGTGACGCAATCACTATACGCGTCCTCGAGGGAATCATTGTAGTATGCTCGATCGAGTGCAGCAATCGTCGTGGAAAGCGTCCTACTAGGCTCGTTCCTATTCTACTTCAACGTCGAGCCTCCGCCTCGACATTTAATTACACTTTGGCTGATTAAATTGTTCCATCGATCCGTGCTAGGCTACTCGTCGAACGTTCAAGCCTCGTTTGCTCGAGATTCATCTTGACTGCGCGGAAGAACTCATACGATTCGCGGCTGCTCGAAGAAGGGAGGCTTCGCGGAATAACCAGACGCGGCACTGAGTAGCTCGAAAAAGCAAAGAATCATCGTTCAACCCGAGACGATTGTGTAATCTAGATGACCTTCGTCTAATCGCGCTCGATTGTATCTAAAGTATACGCTCGAGCGAGTTGAAACTATTTTGCAACATGGTCGAGTGATATTCAAAACTCGGTTCCTTTCAGATATTCAAGACTCGGTTTCTTTTCAGATATTCAAAGAAGACGATTGGCAACTTATAATACGAATGCATTGCAATGCTAATTTTCGAGATATCTCTATGCTTATTCAAAACGATTTTTTATCTCCAGTTGCAATCAATGGCAGTTGCCACGCAATCAAGATCATATACAAAGACTAGCAGAGACTTTCCTTTCCTAGTCTTTGATGCACGAAGAAACTTGTTCGTTTATCAATGAGTGGATAAAATATGGCATTATTGCTAACTCGATGGAAGCAAGTTACTATGATAATAGTGTAGAGCAGAGATAAAGGAAGAGAAGTGTATAGGAAGAAGTTTTGTGAGGTTAACACGTTGACGACCGCGTGATCTCACAAATATATTGGCCTCCGTTATTGCACAATGTTGAAAACAATAAATACTAGCTTAAGCAGGAAGTTCGTTTGAGTTTCAATAAAAAAATTGGCTGTACAAATTAATTCAAGGCCTTTGTCACTGAATGCCAATTTATGGAAAAACAAACAGAATTCGGTACTCGAAATAATTTATACATTTCAATCTTCATCGTAGGTTACTTATGAATTCCATTTTAACAGAAATGATGACGATTTTAAGTGAATAAAATCTTGAAGAGTGCCGAATTAATTTGTAGACTTAATAGCATAATAGCGTCCCTTACATTTTAGTATTTTTGTACAATTTATAATGTTCACGATATTAGTAATGTTCCTTATAAGTTAACCCTTTCACTGTTAACTCAAAGACAATATGTAAGCAATGAAACCTGTTCAAATTGTAAAACACAACTTTTAAAATTCTTTATGGCCTACTAATTTATAATGATAAAGCATAGTATTTATAGAATTGTCTCCAGAATCTTAGATTATTTAGAACAGGTCACAGTTACATTGCATGCACTTTAATCAGCACTGAAAGGGTTAATCATGATGAGATTGTAGATTTGTAACCATTTATTGCAAATCTAAAGGCACAAAGAAGTGCACAGTACAAAGATATCTAATGTATTGAGTTGGAAAAAAGTTCGTGACGTTGTTTAACCATGATTTAACGATAAAATAATCATATAGTTGTACGGAATGTTATGCTACTATGTATTACGTGTACCAATGAGTAATGGATTTTCAAAATTAGTATAGACACTTGTAATTTCCTCGAAAGATGACGCCAAGCATTGCAAAATAACCAGACTTACATATAAGGTACTATCAGTTAAATCAGTTAGTTTTAATAAAAATAAATGCTGCTTTGAATAAAAAAAGGTGGATTATTTATTAGTACACCTAATATTAGCCACTTTGTTGTGCTACAATTTTTACCACTCATTTGGTAACCTTTAAGCTCATTCGGTTTTTGTACGTTAACACATTTTTCAACGCCATCCAATGGAAAACACTATGAACTTTCTCTCAAACACAATACAACAGAATAATTGTGATATTTAGGGGATAAAACAACCCCCAATTTAAATCGTATTTCTTCAACTTTATTTATAAATATTCTTTCGAACCCAATACAAGTTATGATATGAAGGGGATGATATAACCACCAATTTAAATCCTACTTCTTCAACTTTATTTGTAAAACAACCCTCAATCTAAATCCTATTTCTTCAACCTTATTTACAAAACTTCTTTCCAACCGAATGCAATAGAATTTATAATATTTAGGGTATGAAACAATTAAAATCCCCAATTTAATTCCTACCGCTTCAAACCTATTTCTAGAAATGTGTTATCTGTATAAAAATCCGCAGTGTAATCACAATATCCTCAAAGAGCAATATCTCCACGATTCTATATATTCATCCATTATACAATAATTGAAATCTACTCATTGAAAATAATAAAGCTGCGCCCCGCTAAGTGGCTTCTGTCGCATTACCGACGCGGTCTACACAGACAGTGCAAAGCAAAGAAACTAGGTTAAAGCAATACTATTCGAAAGAACTAAGAGAGAGCCGATTATCGGTATCCCATTTGCGAGCGCAAACTTTTGATCCATGAATAATATATTTGAGGGGCATCACATGCATATTAATTTGGCCCGAAAATCCAAAACGTAGAATATATATATTATATATATTGTGTGTGTGTACGTAACTCGGTTATATCGGTATCGCGATTCTCATTATCTCCGTGGCAACGATCGATCGTTACACTATGAAACGTTTTCGCGGGCCGTTTATCGCGTCGCGAGGTACAAGTCTTGGAAACAAGAACACAATCGACTCGACAAATAACTAACATAGGCGAATACGACAGGGTCTCCGATAAAATCGTTATTGGTTATTTGTCGAAAAGGGACGTTTCGCTGACTAACGAACGAGATATCAGCGTAACCGTTCCACTGAGAAATGAATTATTTTTATCCTTGAGAATGACTCCACGGGAAAACGATATCAGCTATGAATTTAAATTTTTACAAAGTACGGCTAAAAATAATTGCACCCAAAAGAGTAATTCCTTACATTTACGGCTTATATTACGCGTAACTGGAGCTACGCGTTTGTGCTGCGTTTGGTTGAAACGGTATTTACAATGATTCATTATGTTTTCCATCTTCCGCATCAACATATATAGTCAAATGTCTATATACGGACATTTAACTGTTTCGCCTAAATATACTTGGAAATTATTTGTTGCGTGAGATGAGTGGCAATAAAATTTTGTGAAATAGAAAAAAGATAATTATTGCACTGTATTTTCCTCGCGATAACAACGAACTTTTATTCGAAACGTTTTTTTAATACAATAAATCATCTCTAAATAAGTTTAGGTGAAACAGTCAAATGATTCACTTTGGGTATGCAATAAACACATTTTTACATTGCTAAACAAAATTTTGTACTCGTCAAAGCATTAAAGATCAAGATATATATATTATATGTATTATATTATTATTATACATATTATATTATCACCTATAGTTAGTTAATGTGAAAATACTACTTTCGCAGTCAACCCAATAAAAATTCATAAAACATAATCCTGTTCCAATATCACCAATTATACAGTAAAATATAGTACTATTAAAAATGCTACGAATTTTCCAAACAACCTACTAATTATTACTACGAGTTTATTTATTATCAAGTTCACAGAATCGGCGTTTATTTCCCCATAATCCTTTCGATACTAACGACGACTATAGAAAGTTAAAAATTCTGGTTAAATATGCTAATATAGTTTTGACATTCCTAGGCTTGTTGTATTCGTTAAATATTAATCGATTAGAAAGTTAACAATTCGCAAATAAATGCTGCGCTATAAACTAGCGGTAGAATTGTCTTGTACGATTTCAGCACGTTGAAGGCAAACTTCGCCGTAGTGAGACGCGTTCATAGTCAGACAACTTATTCTACTTAACGCGTCTGATTCTGCTTAGCATAGGTAGCGCTGAGAAAAAATCATATGCATTGATCATCGCACGTAAATAGTGAGAAACAAAAAGCATTGCGGTTTTTTTCATTTAATTCAGCTTTAAAAGCAAAGCACGAGCTGGCGGATAAAATAAATTCGGTGTGTGCGTGCGCGCGCATAGGCGGTGATGCACGAGGCACGGCGAAAGAAATTTAGCGTGCATCGCCGGTGATGCGAGTGACACACGAATCAAAATTCAGCGTGCACACATATGCCGACGAAAAAGTATTAATCCAAGGCCAGCGAGTGCGCGAAACGTGAAAAAGGAATGGTGAATGTAAATGGAATAAATAACTGAATGAAATCTAAATGCTTCGGCCGCTGATTAATGATTTAATAAATTGGGAGAGGGAAAAAATGATGAATATGTTTGTACAGCAAAATGATAAAGGATGATTTTATGCGTGATAACGAAAGTAATAATCCAAACGTGAAAAAGAAATCTTGAATGGAAATCGAATATAATAAATAATAAATGAAATCTAAAGCTGATTCGTTGATTAATAGTTTAACAAATTGGGGTAAAAAATTATGAATATATTATGTGTACAAATTAATTCAGAGCCTTTATTTTGAACTCTTGGTATCTTTAACGGTTGAAAATGGCTTCTTTATTATCTTTCAAGCAACGATTTTCTTCCATAAACGCAAAAATGCTGAAAATTTGAAGTATTAAAACTACTTCTAATTTTGCGTGAATAAATATTAAATCATAGAAAATCCTGAAGGCTGAAAATTAAGTTAAAGTAAGTATAGAAAAATGACGAAGAATAACTTTATGTACGGCACGACTGATGTTGCAAAAATTCAGTATATTAATCTAATCGTCGATTACGCGAAGCATTGCGTAAAAACTAAACAATGAATGGAATTAATATATTCGCTGATTAATAATAATTCACAAAATTGCAGGGATAAAATATGAATATATTTGTACAGCGAAATGATAAGCAAGAAAATGATAAGGCAAAAGTCAAGTTAAAAAATTCAATACACATCTGATAAGAAAATCATTAATTCGAGGCTATCAACGATTATACAAAACGTAAAAAGAAATAATGAATGGAAAGCGAATAAACAATTTAATGAAATCGGAATCAATAACTGAATGAAATTGAAAAAAGCTCCGATCGGTAATTCGACGAATTAGGGGGGGGGGGGGGTTGCTACGAATGTATTTCTAGAGGGGAAAAAAACGGAGAATAGTTTTACGTAAGAAGAAAATCAAAGGTGCCACGCAGTATGATGAAGCTAATTCACTCAACGGATCGGATAGCTGCTATAAGTAATAAAAAAGAAGTAAACGTGACACGACTTTGTACATTTCAAGGATGATATTTTACAATATTTACCACGGATACACAACTCTGTACGATGAGTTTCGCTTATGTTTTTTTTCCCCCCCGGTAAAAAATTAATTTATTCGACACAGTAACGCGTGAAATTTGACCGAATTGTTAATCTCGTTTTGTAATTTACGCTTTTTCGGCATGTATTTTCCGGAGCCACCATTTTGCTCCAGGCAACGTCCATTGCGCTTCAATAAAAGAGTAAATTCAGTTTTTGTACCGAAAAAGGGAGTAAAAGTCTCTCCGCGTTTTATTTTCCATTTTGTAAAAATTGCAAAGCGCGTGCAGGAAAAAGAAATATTTAACCAAAAATTAAAAAGAGAGCTATTGAATCGTTTCATAAGTAACGCGTCGTTTCTTAGATCTCTAACCCTTTGTCCTATGATCATTTTATTCTCTAAGTAAAGGAAGAAAATTTAAATTTCCCGTGAATGCATAAATAGTAATAGAAACGCAAATTATTTATTAAATCATATATTACATTTATCAATCTTGAAAGGGTTAATAATTTGCAGTTGAAATTAACCCTTTCGGGGTTAATAAATATAATACATGGTATAACATATAATTGGCGTTACTCAAAACAGTTAATATAAATATACAGTTAATATAATATAGATACAAATGAGTATATTATATTAATGAATATAAATATGAAGTAGTGAGTAATATTGAGGTACTTAAATGTGAAGTTAACATAAAGTAAATAATAAGCAGTAGAAAATGTTACGCAAATATAACTCTACAAATATTGTTATGAATATTAAAAATGACTATGTTAACACATTGTTTGCGGGCGGTTTATCTTACAACTATTGTATTTCGAGTGCATGTTTTATGATCACAGTCTGTTACCCGACACTAATTCCACGAATCACCGGGTACCTAGTACCTACTACATGTCTCACAACGGCTGGCGCCTAATTTTTACTGCAAACGCGTTTCAAGCGTCTCCCGCTCTCTACCAACAGTATGCAAAAGACGCGTTTAAGCGTCTCCCGCAAACAACGTGTTAATACTACAGCATGAAAAACATCTATACGCGTCGAAAAATTATGAAAATAAATTCAAGAATTCTAAGACTGCTTACAATTGTAAAGGTTAAGTTACTGAAATGACCTAACAGTTCGCTATTCGATTGATGTTCGACCAAACGCACGTGTTCTTTACATAACACGTAGTATTTTCCATTCGTAAACATTGCTCATGCATAAATATTTATCATAAGGGATCAACAGATGACACTGACCCAGCGTTGAGCCAATTTTAGTTGCAGCAAAACTGTATCGCAAAAATGCTGACCCCACGAGTTCATACGAGATATTCAATCTCCTGATTTAACCTCACGTATTAGCGTAAGTATCGAAGTATCCGTAACTTCGAACTGGTAATTAACTGGACGAATAAATAATTTCAAGTTGGGTCCAAAAAGAAGAGTAAGTCGTGTTGGGAATATTCATATTCTTCGCAAAGCTAAAAAAAAAACTTTGATTATGTCACGAAGTAGATGACTTTCTAAGCGTTAACTCGGTTCTTTTGATAAAGCATCGCGGTCGCTGCTTTTTAATTGGATTGCTATCTCGCAGAATATTGAAATTGGTGTAGATAAACTGGCTGAAAATATTCCTTTTAATCTTTCCCTTATCGCGCGGTGACTTCGATAATCTTCTGTTGAATTAGTGGAAACATCACGTGGACCATTGATAATTTTACGGTAATCCACGATTTTGGGAAAATATCATTCATCCTTTGCTAGCGCTTGAAATTCTCAAAGCGTCGAACTTCCAATGTTTTAAATTTCCAAAGTTTCCAATTTTCAATGCTTCGAATTACTAAAGCTTCGAATTTCTAACGCTTCAAATTCCCAAAGCTTTAAATTTTCAACGCTTCGAATTACCAAAGCTTAGAATTTCTAATACTTCGAATTCTGGAAGCGCTAAATATTTCCAGTACTATTAATTTCCAAAGCTGCCAAATTTTCGATACTTTGAATTATCAAAGTTTAATTTGATACTTCTCTTTAGATTCGACCAATTCTATTAATTATGTAATACCTTTTATTATCGTACTCTCCAATATACAATACGTTTCGCCTCGTATTTGTTTTGTAAAAGTGAAAGCTCACACATTGGAGCACATTTGGCATGAGTGGAACGACATCGAAGCTATTTGCTTTCGTATGAAAAAAAAACAAACATTATTTTCTCTGCAATCTTAATTATCGGTACTTAATTGAAGAGTAAACACAGAGAGAGAGAGAATATCGCCAAACAGTTTTAACGAGAAAATCGATGTTCAATATTTAATTCGCCGTTGAAAAAGCAAAGTTCAATGGATTCAATTATACCGCTCTCGTGACATGAATTTTATACTCTAATTAGTAGACTGCGAGTATATATGCAAATCCATATATTTACAAGCGGAATTAAATGAAACGAGACCGTTTCACACTCTAAATTCTATAAACGTATACTTCGTTTCGGCTGTTTTGCATACTACGCCAACTTTGCGGGGTTTTTTTTTTTTTTTTTTTTTTTTTTTTTGGCAAATTTGCATCCCTCGTAAATGCGTAAAAATTCGCGGTCTACTAATTAGTCACCAGTAGAATGCGCATCTTTATGCATTTGTGGCAAATTTAAATTTGCGAAAAAGAACGCAACGCATATTCATTTGCTGCAACAATAGCCTACCTCAATAATGAAAATATTTTCAGACGATGAGTTTAAATCCTTTTGATTATTGCAACATTAAGAAAGCAAGAATATTATACTGAAATAATAACCCAGAAAATTGTGAATTGAATTATTATCACAGCGTAAGAGTAAATACACTAAATATTCAAAATGAAGTAAAAACTATAATATTTGTCTCCATTTAAGGTTCTCTATAGTTTAATTTTAATTTTACTTTAAAAAATATATGAATTTGCATAAATATCCGCAGTCCAGTCGTTCGAAAATAAAGAAATGGACGAAATTCTAATTGATGTACAGAAACTTATCGCAAGACTTAATATCGTAACGCCTACTTTCGATCTTTTGCATATCACGCGCACTTCGTATCTGTTTACAACTTTCCATTCCTCGTAAATACTTAAACATCCGAAGTCTAATAACTAGTTGTCAATAGACTACGAATTTATATGCATTTACGAAAACTTCCCATTTGCCGAAAAGAATAAAATCCACATAGTACGTAAAAATGTACAAAATACATTTTAAAATGCATAAAAGGATAAAACAAATCTCTGTTTAAGTTCTAAATAATAGAACGATACTATTGTTAATTATTAAAATGCATAATAGGATGAAACAAATCTATGCTTAAGTTCTAGATAATAGAATAATGCAGTAGAATGATTCTAATAGAATTTGCCATGCTTCTGATGAAAATTAAAAATCCATAGTATAATTATCAGAAAAGAAAGCGAACGAAGTCCCAATAGTCTTCAAATTGCCCAAAACTACAACGTTCTCAATTATCCCTTTTTCTCTTCCACAATCTTACAACTAATTATCAGAAAGCAAACCGAGCAATGCCTTAATTGCCTTCAACTTGAATCCAGCGAAATAAAAATTAGTTTTTCGATTAATCGCACCATCACGTATCTCTAACGCAACCCTTTCTCTAACTGCAGAGATTCGTGTGAAGTGGAAGACTCCATTGAAAGGATGAGCCGTCAATACACGAAGAGCGAAGTCGCGAGCCTGAACGGCAAAGACAAGACTTTGATCATCTTGCACGACAAGGTTTACGATGTTACCGGCTTCATGAACGAGCATCCAGGTGGAGAAGAGATCCTAATGGATCACGGTGGCATAGATGGATCCGATGATTTCGACGACGTCGGCCATTCGAACGAAGCCTTCGATTTGATGAAGAAATACGTGGTCGGCGAGCTGGTGGACTGCGAAAAGACCCACAAAAAGCCGAAAATGGCTTGGGCCAATTCGTACGCGAAAGCACAACAATTCACCGATGACTCAAGCACAAATCCATTGGTGATCACGGCAATTATTGGGATCGTCCTGGCCATCCTCTACTTCGTGTACTTATAATCGTAGTCGAACTAAACGTTCAAGTGTCCAAATGAAAAACGTGCGCGCGCGTGTGAAGAGAGAAAATCGGCGATCAACGTCGAGGCGTGAATGGGACTTTTTTTTTATTTCTTTTAATTCTTTGCACTCTGTTGGCTTCGCTATGTCGATAAATTTGATTTGAACGAAGCATGCGAAATGTTCTATCTGCGAGTAATAACGTTGAGTAATAAAATCCTCCAAAATGTTACACGTGTACATTTGGTTAATTAAAATGATTTTTAGGTGATTTAGGGCACACTTCTTTCGAACGATTAATTGGTTTCAGTGTTACGTAATTGTACAAATTATCGAGTTTTGAATTCTCTAATGTTGCTTGTAATTTACTTTTAATTTAGTGGAGAATGATAAGCCTTAAATTTTCCAAATTAATGGTGAACTATTCTACTACTATTTATAGTAGCTTCTCCTAATCCTACTTTTAATAGCTTTACGGTACTTTTATTAAATTTATACTTGCATAAATAATTGCAAAAATATTCTTTAACGTGACTTATTACGCGTAAACATTTTAAAAAATTAAGAGAGATGTATTCACCCCCTAATCTTAAACGACATTTCATGTGCACCAACCTAATTTATAAGCAACACTTTTTAATAGAAATATTACGCGTAACACAATTTATACTATTCAATTGAATATTGCCACGTGAGACAATTTACCCGAGTCTCTTTTCTATTTAACCGTGAAAGGGTTAAAGAAGCTTCGAGTGCAAAGGGTTAAACGTTTCCGCGTTCTCGAAGAGTGCAACGCGTTGGAATATTCGGATGAAATTGAATAACAAAATATCGGCTATCCGTCAGAATTGGAATTTCGAAATCGCAATCCAAAGAATCTCTGCAAGAGAATCGGAAACTTTTACTTGCAGAGTTTAGAAGAAGTAGGCGATTCAACCTTATCCGAAGCTCGTGTCGTTTCTCTGTTACTTTCGTGCGAATGTGTATCGTCTTAAGCAAATAAACCCTGTTTTTATACGCAACGCCTCTAATTGATAACCTAACCTAAGACAGCGAAACATTTCGCAGCGATATTGTTGATCCAATCACGGATTCGTTTCCCCGTTTATTCGCTTCTTCGCCGGGATAGAGGAGAGAGTCCAATGCTCATTTACATTTCTCCTAGTCGAAATGAGAGTTGGAGGGCAGAGGCAGCTACCGTGATCTGGGAAAACAGACTGGATAGCCTGGGCCTGCTCTGGGCTTTTCATCGGCGTGGTGAAAGAAGGAAGAAGCAAGCACGGATCGATGGTTGATACCGGAGCCTCCTATACAGGATGGAGAGGTCGCGATTGACCCGTGTTCGAACCGCAGCTTTCCCTCGGCCAACTTAATCGTTAAATCGAAGTCGTTCCTAAGCGAACTGTCAAGAAGAAGGCCGACGGGCATTTGCATTCGAATGGCTCGCATTACAAAAGCCTCGTTACAAGTTTTCAATGAGAGGAAGAACCGGGAACGTGATCCGATCGATTCGAAGGAGAGCACTCCTATCGTCTGGACCTTCTCCTCATCTTCCCTCCCTCTCTCTCTCTCTCTCTCTCTCTCTCTCTCTCTCTCTCTCTTGGGGCTGTCCGTGGAAATTTCGCTAATGCCTTGGAGTTCTGTTGGAGGTGAAAACAAATTGGAGCATGCAGATCACGTGGCGAGCGGTGCAAATTAAATTCACCGCGATTCCAACAACGATCGTGCCCCGTTTCGATCCGGCAAATCGTTTGGCGGCAAGCGGGAAACTTTTAATTTTCGCAGCGCGTGAAGTGGTAATCCTTTTCGAGTGTTTAGTTTATACGTTGAATGGTATTCATTGGTATGCCTTCTTTGGATTTTGGTGCAAATACTAATTCAAATTTAGTATGGGTTAATGGGTATTAGTATAATTGTTTGAATGTTTAGTTGATTCTGTACTGCCTCGGATAATTCTGAATACTGGTAGGCGTTTAGGTTGCAGTTATCAATGTGGCGATTAAATTAAAAACGAAACTTAATTATGAACCGAAGTTGGAAGTTCGACGAAGGGTTGAAGGAGTTAAATAGCGACATACAAACTCAATGAAACGTATTCGGATCTTACGAAATGGATTCGATGATCGTTTATGATTTTCTAATTAAGAAACTTCCTGCAAAAAGAAACGCTTACGAGTAGACTGCGGGTCTTTATGCAAATGTAACTTTTTACGAACAAAAGTAAGGAAATGGATTGTAAATAGAGAATGATTTCACTCCTTAATTACAAGATGTATTTTGCTTCGGATACATTGTATACTTTTACACGTCCTATGCATTCTATAATTATCTGCGTTTCCGCCTGGCTTAACAATAATGGGAGGAAATATTTCGAACATTAATTTGTAATACTTATACTATAAAGAAATGAAAATTAAAGGCAACATAATAATATAATAATTAGATTGCGAATATCTGTGCATTTGTGGAGAATTTAAATATGCAAAAAGCAAAATATGCTCTGTATGTAATATGTAAAAATATATAAAATATCCAAAGTAAGGCACTCCTAATTCATATTACTATTACAATATTTAATATTCGGATGGAGCAATAAAGTAATAAAGTTTCACGAGTCGCGAGTTTCACATCGCTGGCTTATAAATCATTAAAACGCTTAAACTTCGAATTCTGCGAGTAGATAAATACAAATTCTAGTTCGAGTTCGAGTTCGTTTAACGCGAACACGTGCGAAAGACGTAGAAGCTTTCTTGGGGCAATTTTCGTCTGCCCTCCGATCTACTCCAACCCCGTGTCGACCTTTCTTGCGTTGTTAAATTCTTTCACTCCAGTTGACACCGATAATCGGTTCGCTTCGTTAATACCTTTGATTTTCTTCCAATTAGTCCACCAAATTATTCCTCGCGTCCCTGTGTTTGTCGTTCGATCCAATTCTTCCAGCAAAACTATATATTTCGGGCAATTATAAATTTTCCATTTCTGTAGATTCCCAAAAAACTGGCTACCCAATTTTGCCGCCAAATATATATATATATTTGGGGAAATAATTAATTTTTAATCTCTGAAAATTCCCCAAAAATCGCCACCCCAATTTTCCCGCCATAAATATATATGTTTGGGGAAATTATTAATTTTCAATCTCTGTAAATTCTCGAAAAATCATCAGCCCATAAAAGCTGTCTATCCAATTCATCTACTAAAAATATATATTTGAGGAAATTATCAATTTTTAATCCCTGTAAATTCCCCAAAAAATCGCCGCCCCTTAAAGACTGGCGATTAAATTTTCTTGCCAAAAATATATGTTCGGAGTACTTATAAATTTTTAATTTTGATATTGTAGATATCCCAAAAATATCTCCTCAAGCCTACCTTGTTTACACTTAAATGTGCCCCCCATTACGAAGCAACATCGTAAGCTGATAAAAAAACACGAAGATAAGAAATCTTCATTGATAAACCTGGAAAATCTTGCTGTCTCATTTCGATCGTACGCGATGAAACATGTTTGAAGAATAAAAATGGTATCTGGATCGGTTTATTGCTATCTTATCGATGTGTTTTAATAACAGGATCCGTATTCGCAAAATCACGTTTGTTGATTTTCTCTGTTCCTTTTCTCCGAGATGCAACAAAGCTTCTATCAATCGGGTTATATCAACGACGTAATTAACTCCCGAAGATCCACTCGTTTCAATAATAAATCCCCGTCTGAAGCATCCCCGTGTTTGGTTAGGGAAAAAAAGAAAAAAAAAGAAGAAAAATATCAAATCGATATTCCCCGTTTCCACGAGTCTTCTTTTAACTTGCAAACGAAGCTGAAGGAGAACGAGAATGAAAAGCCACTTTCTTTTTCGAATCGATGTCAAGTCGAGACGAAACACGGTTGGGATAGCTTCTCTCCTCTTCTCCGCGAAACGAAGAATTCTTCGCGAGTCACAAAGGGTTGAATGGTATTATTAAACATTCCAGCGGAAGCCGAGGAGAGCCACTTAATCGAGGAAGGAGAATCGATGCGGTTTCCAATCGATTTTCTTCCTTTCAAGACCTACGATTCTGCAATTATCCTTATTTTTCTTCGCGATTCCTTCCCTTCCCATCCCTATTTCTGTTTACCGCTGTACGTTACCGTTCACGATTCACTGAACGCCTCTAATTTATTCGGGGAAATTCAATTACTTATTGCGCGACGAGCACACGATGCTCCGATTTCGGGGCGACGCGACGCTTTGCGGATGTTAGCTTTGTTCTGTAATAGTAGAATTGTAGATTCGTGGGACGCTCGCGCGATGGAATTATACGGAGCGGTGGAACATTTGGATTGTAGAATTGCATAGAATAGTGGGGCTCTATAGAGATAGGACTTTAAAATATATGAAGCTTATTATAGAATAATGGAACACTCGAATGGTAAAATAGTATGGAATGGTAGAATTCTACAGAACAGTGAAACTCTAGATTAAGAGGACTCTATGGTAATTGGATAGTTAAGATATTAGAACTCCGGAATAGTGCGAAGTGTCTAGAGTTAAAACTCTAGAATATTAGTAAAAAATCATACAACTTTAAAACAGTGAAACACTTAAAAATGGTAAAAATATATAGAGAATAGTGGCATCTTAAATCGAAGGAAACATTAGTGTGACGAGGCACTAAAATGCTGAAACTCTTGAGTAATGGGAGATTTAAATACTTAAACTATAGAATAGTGGAATATTCGAATTACAGAAGCCTATAGAAAATGATAGAACCCTAAAACGATGGAAACTTTACAGCGATGGAACATAAAGCAATGGGAAGTCTACAGTACTGGAAACTCTACAGTAATGGAAAATCTACAATAGTGGAACCGCTACGGTAATGGGAACTAGAAGTGGGGTAGAACCTTGATATGCCAGAGTCCTAAAGTAATAAGACACTGAAATGGTCGAACCTCAGAACATTAGAATTCTAAAATATTGGAAGACTGGAACGATAAAATTTTATAGAAAATGATAAGATTCTAAAGCGATGGAATACTAAAATGCTACAACCCTACAGTAGTGGAACACTATAATGGTAGAATACTTGAATGATATATTCCTATAGGAAATATTGAAACTCTAAAGCGACGGAATCACAGAGCAATGAGAATTCTAGGACGATACAAACTCTGAAATAATGAAACCCTAAAGTACTACGATTTTAAAATAATAAAAGCACTAAAATTCCATAACCCTAAAATACTATAATTCTACAGTAGTAAAGGGCTAAAATTCCTATAACCCTGAAATAGTGGAACTCTAAAATAGTACAACAGTAAACAGTTAAATTTCGCAAATAAAAAAAAAAACTCCCCCAAAAACCAGTAAATACCCTAGAATACCTAGTCTTCTTTATACTTATCTGTCTAAAAGCTAGGCTCTTTCCCGATCGAAGTTATAAAGCACAGTTGCTTACATAAGCAGGATCCCTTGTAGCTCGTTCGAACGAGCGAAATGAAGAAGAAAGAGAACGAAAGAGCACGCGCACGTGAGAAAGAAAGAAGATAGGCGGAAGAGTTTGGTCGAGGGGTGGCCGGAAGTTAGTACGAGAGGCAGATGGTTGTCGGTAGGACGGAAAGGATGTGTGTGGTTTTCCACATGTGTCACCCGGTCATCCAAGCCTGGTAGCCGCAAAACCGCGCCCATCAAAAGAAGAAAGCGAAGAGCGTAGCAGCGGAAGTCACGCTCGCGGGCGACCGGGAATTACTTTCTACAGGAAGAAGACACCGGTTGCTGCGGATCGGTTAACGATCGCGCGAGAATTCGACAATTAGCGTCGTCAACCGGCACGCATCGTTGCGCATCGCAGGTGAGAAGTTGGAGGTACGTGTATGTGCACGGTTGGTTCACGCATCAGAAACCGTGGTAATTGGGCGAAAGCGAGCCCCGCTACTGGGCTCTTTGACTTGTTAGGATGATGACTTGGTAGAATTTATGGGGATTCGCTCGCCCTTTCGACCATTTGCGTATCATTAATTAAAGGGTGAGGGAAAACAAGCTGTTCTACGAAGTAGTTTTACTTAAACTGTTCTTGATATTTGGTGGAATTTATGGAGATTAGGTTGCACTTTCGATCATTTGCAGATTGTTAATTATAGGATAGGGAAAAACAAGCAATTCTGCGAAGTAGTTTTAATGAGGAAAGCTAGTTTTAATATTTGGTAGTATTTACAGGGGTTAGACTGCTTTCAATGGTATTTGTGAATTATTAATTAGCGGATGGGGGCAAATTGGCTATGCTGCAAAAATTGTTATATTGGGAAAAGTTATTTTTAATATATAGGGGAGTCGAGCTGTTCTTTGGGTCATTTGCTAATTATTAATTAAAAAATAAGAGAGGGAAACAAACAATTCTGCAAAGCAGTGTTATTGATGAAAGCTAGTTTTAATATTTGGTATTTATGCAGATTAGGCTGCCTCTTGGGGCATTTGCAAATCATTAATTACACGACGCGAAAAACAAGCATCGTTGCAAAGCAGTTTTATTGAGAAAAGCCACTTCTAATCAATTTGGGGGAGCTTGGGGAGGATGAATATATGAATATTCCTAAGTATCGAAATGCACCCTATATCGACCAATTTTGTACCATTTCTGCTTGCCAACAAACAAATCCACCATAAAACCTAGCACGCAATTTTCGATACGACTACTACCAGCAACTACAATTCATTGTCGGATTATTCGCGGCGAGTAAATAATTGAAAAGGCGGAAGATTTGACGCGTTTGCACGTGTATATCGCGACAGGAAGTGGAAAAGGGGTCGTCGGCGGACGAAATTTCATGGCGCCGCTGCTCTGGGGCTCGGAGAGAGGAACGTTCCTCGTGGACAGTCTAATATCGCTAAAAGCTTTTTAATAAACAGTCTTTGAGCACATCGGTGCGGCTGGTTGCTTGCGTAAGAATACGGACCGCGTGTGCAGGGGCTCTGGCTCTGCCTTCTCATGAGAATCTCCCCAACCAACCCCCTTCCCCTATCTTTCTCTTCCTGCTACAACACAACACAGAGGGAAACGTGAAAAGTGTGCGTGCGGTGGAATTGAATGCTAGCCGTCGCCGGAGGAAACCGGAGAAACCCGTAGGAAGCCGGAGGAACGCGGAAGAAAACGGTGGGAATTCGGAAGGAAAGACGCGAAAGGAGGGATGATGGAAATGGAATTAAAACCGAAGAGAGGGAAACGAAATGAAGGGTGGAAAAGAATGTGGACGGAACAGAAAGGCGAGAAAGAAAGGGAGAGCATTGCGAGGGAGAAACTGTGTCTCGGTGGAACAAAAGTTGAGCCGGTAATAAAATAAAAGGGAAAAAGAATCGCCTTGAAGGTGGTGGCGGCGCGGCGGCAGCGAAAACAAGAGGAAGAAACAAATAATGGAGAAGTTGCGGGAAGAAATGCGGAGATTCGAAATTGAAAACGACGGGATAATGGAGGACGGGGAAAAGGAAAGGGATGGACTAACTGCGAGAAGAAATCGGTGACATTTGCGGAGCAGAAGCGTTAAGGGAAAGAGAGAAAAGATAGCAAAGATTCCAAGAAAATGGGATCGGGAAGGGATTACGTATTACGCTCTGTGAAACAGCGCTGCTTCGATGGGAGCAGAAGTTAAAGATAGCGCGTTGGGGAATTGAAAGAAAATTAAAAAAAAAAAAGGTATCAAGTGGGAAACGCAAACAAGAGAGGAAGAGGAATATAATATCGATGGAAAGTTTGGAAGCACTAGAAAACATTTTCTCCAAGTATTATTAGGTTGTTAATCCTACAGATTATAGTAGACACTTGTCAATAGATCTGGGATTTTTATGCACTTATGGGAAATTTAATTATGTAATGAAATATAGAATTCACACGATGCGCAAATAAAACACGCGCTATTATTTTTAGGGGATGAAACTAATTTCTATTTAGACTTCATATCTCTGGTCGCGTTTCTAAAGATATTAATTTGGTGCATATCAAATGACAGCTTAATATGTTGGCAAATTTGATGTTTTTATTAATTAAAATTGCTGAGTACTACATAATGCTGTATGCTAAATTAATACTGGAACTACCAAAACAATTATCTTCACTCATTCATAATTTCTCGTAAAAATTGCATAAATTTACAAGAATATATTTGTGCTAATTTGTAACCATTTTCTACTAAGAGAATAAATCACGAATCATTTCCATTGCATTAGATATTTTTTCAGAATTTTGTAATCTTATCTTTGTTGATACAAATAAGTGAACACATCTTAATTGTCGGTAATTCTAGTGTTAACCCTTTGAGTACGGATCTCTTCTAATCTAAAAGTAGTATTTTTATATAAAGTGCCAATTAAAGTAACTACTAAACTTATTTATTTACACAGCATTGAATAGAATATTATTACTTATTTCGAACATCGATAATTTTTATTCCTGTCGCGTTTATAAAACAGAAACATTCCAACTCATAGCACTCGATGGATTAATAGCAAGTAAACATTAAAATCGTGCCAAAATTGAATCCAACGTATTGCATTTGCCCGCTTCAACTTTACTTCCCACACAACAATATTATTTACAAACGTACATATTGTAACATTTTCTATACTTCTCCTTCCTACCCTATCCTTTAAAAGCGCCGCAGTGCTTCCAAACTTTCTATCATCAGCGTACTTGAGAAAGAAACTCGGCTAGGGAAAATAAACTACCTACCACCTGCAAATAAAAACTAAAGGAAAAAAAAAGGATCGGAATGAAAATACGTAGCTAAAGTTTACCTTTCACCGGGCAATCGTTGTGAAGGGGGTTGGAACAACGTATGAAAATGTAGCTTGCGACACACAGAAAGAGAGAGAGAAAGAGAAAAGCGGAGGAAGAGGGTTGCTGTTTATTTTACGAAGTAGCTAAGACACAAGATATTGTCCCTGGCAAAGTGGTTCCCTTTTTCGCGTTTCCACCACTTCGTTCACTCCCCCTATCGCCCCAAACCGGGTCCGTGTGTCTCTTTTTACTTTCCCACACCCCTACTGCCTCGGTTACAGCAGCTTTTCTGCGAAAAGCATAAATTACCGTCGAGAATTATGGCGAAATGACACGCGAGATCTCGTTCGCTTATCTCTCGACTCGGCGCCACCCTCTGGCCCCGGGGAAAGGCGGGGAAAAAAAAGGGGTGGCGAACGGAATCCCGGTCTCACGTGAGCATTTTTACGTTCGCAGAGACCTTACGCGTTTCGCTAGGGGTGTGTTGCGTAATTACCACGGAGAAACATCGGCAAAAGCGATCCCAAGATTACGCCATTCCCCACTATGTGATTTAGCGTTGTTTCGCGCGCGTGTAGCGCGACAAACGGCGAAAGAAAATTAATAATAATTGAAAAACGCCCCGATATCTTAGCTTCCGTTTCCGAGCTGTTTAGAGACGAAGTTAATTAAAGACGAAGTAATTCTGTCTTTATTCGTCGATCATTGATATTGTGATATTCGATCTATTTCATCAGTTGGACGTTTGCTTTTGTTTAATGTTTCGTCCCGTTGAACGAAGTATAAAACTACCGAGAATAAAATAAGGTAAACGTGGGTAATATGGAACAGCTGATTTGTAAAAATATCTACAATCTTTATTGCTTTGGTAAGTGTAGGTAATGTGAAGCTTCGTAAAATCTCCATTAATTAAATATCGAATTTTATCAACGGCCATTATAAACAACGAACCTAAGATTTACCAATTGTCTCTCTTTTATAGTAACGCAACACTTTACGCTAAAATAAACTATAATAACTAATAACTAATCCATCACGGTAAAATTAGTATTCACGACAAGTCAAGGTATGTAAGACACTTTGCTCAGAAACGTTTCTGAAACGTGTTAGCAGAGTTCATCGGTTCAGATCTGGATCATCGTTTTGTGCATCGAAGGGATTTGCGCAGGCAAATAATCGAGCGAAGGCTAATAGCAGGGTTTAAGGGCTCAGGAAGAAGCAAACAGGCTTTAAAATCGTCAAGTTTTAGAAATTGCGCGCGCGCGCGTGTGTGTGTGTAGGAAGCGAAGGAATTCCAATGAAATTCGTGGAAAAACTCGTGGATTGGAAGCTGGAAGCCCTCGGAAGAGGAAACCGATAACATCGAAGGATCTCCGCAGCAAAAGGATGGTCGTTAAAGGAGCGATTTCGCTAGTTTTCTCGGCGCCTCGCTCGGAAATAGAGGGGAATCGGTGGTTGGCCGCTTCTTCCACTTGTGTTCTTCATTTTGTCCACGGAATTCGACACCTACGCGCCTCTAATAAACGCAACGAGGCCACCACATTATACTGTTAAATCCTAGCATCACCGAGTTAATTTAGCAGATGAACTAAACGCGGTTAGCGGGGCTTTTTTTATCTTTAAATTGTTTCGCATTAAGATGGAAGAGGAATCTGCGTAAACGAGTTAAAAGTTGGGGCGGAAAGCGCGGATAGCGAAACTATGTTGAGGTAAAAAAAGGAAAAAAGTGAACGAGAGATGGAAAGAATAGGACTGCCAATTACAACGTGTTTGTCTCGCGAAACTTTCGCGACCCGAGTCAGTTGCAGAGAAGCGAACCTCGGGAAGAAATCTCTTAAAGCCTCCTCTTTTTCTCCGCGCGAAAGAAGTTCAACTTTTTTCGACTAGCTATTCGTTCTGCAAGGAAAAGAAAAAGGACGGGCAATCGAAATCGCATCCTTTTACTCGCGCAACGAGTAATTATTATTCTTCGTTGCTCGGGATGGAAAGCAATTTTACTTTGAATGGCGATACTACAATTTTACAGTGGAGACAAGAAACACTTAAATATTTTTGGGGTGAAAATAATAATCCTAATGTTTAAATAGTGGATAATTCTATAAGTAACGTCGTTAGTCAGACTTTTTTAAGTAGACGAATTTAAGATGTTTTAGAAAAGAAATTTGAACATCTCTTGAGAAATAAAAAAATCATGGAAAGTAATGTTTAATGAATGGATGGTTTAAAAGCAAATGTAAGTATTAATGCTAGCTTGCATTTAAATGTAAGTTAAGAGACGACGTTACTTATAGAATGACCTAATATCTGTTTTATTAAAAATTCTTGTAAGATACCAGGATTATTTTATACGTTGACTTTAAAGAAAATAGGCTTTGATGACTTTGAGCCAATAGTTTCTGTAAACTTTAATAAAATAATGGTAGTTTTAAATTAGCATTAATTCTTTTTCCTTTTGTCCTACATTTATGCGATGCAGATCATCTGACGCAAAAAATATATACGATCTGATGCAGAAAAACAATATAACAAATAAATGTAAATAGTTTAAGGTTTATAGTAAAATTGCTTTCCAGGGTCGATATAAAATGTTGTTTCTTTTTAAAGGAGAACAAATAATATTTATATAATTCTACACACTTTTCGTTATTAAGTATTACAATTATCACTATTAGACTGCGGATTTTTAAATGCGCAGAACAGCCCGAAATACGAAAATACTAAAAACTATACAAAATACACAAAAGTATAATAGAAATTAAAATATTTATAGAGTGAAACAATCCCCAATTTATGATCCTCATTTCTATTTTAGTACATTTATGGGTAATTTAAATGTACAAAAAAGTGTTTGCTGCACACAATACACAAAACTACACAAAGTACACGAAGTATTATAAGAATTAAAATACTTATAGAGTGAAACAATCCCCAATTTATATCCCATTTTCCATTTTAATGCATCTATAGGAAGCTTAAATGTACAATACACAAATCTATACGATGTACACAAAGTATACTAAAAATTACAATATTTAGAATCAAAAAACTATTGTAAAACAATCCCCCTCCCCCGATTTATGTTCCCTATCTCGATTTTTAATTTCAAAAATACACAGTCTAGTTACCATATTCCACGCGCGTTTCCACCAACCACAGAATTAAAATACAGAAGTTTAAGTTTAAAGTAAAACACGTACCCGTGGTGTCCAGAAAATCCGACGAAACTAGAAAATCCAGTTTGCATTGTCGCGGAAGTGGCACAATGTTTCAAGAAAAAGAGAGGAAAAAAAAAAGAACCCAGATACGCGCTAGAGATCGTTTGGATCGGCAAGAGGACCGACTCGAGAGAAGAACGAGAACTGGAGGATCCTCACACGCGGACGATCGACCGGTAACTGAAAAGGCAGAGGGTTCGAAGGACTGTCATGCGCCCCTGATTCCGTTTCGGCCGCTGTTCAGACTCCACCCACCTTCATTCATCCACGAAGGGAATTACCAGCCGCTGCTTTTCATTATTCCAGGTCTTAACGTGCAGCTTTGCATCGTGGCCCGAAACCGTACCCTCGGGAAAAGGGAAAGTTGCGCGCGGTCTGTTTGAGTGCGCCAACCGGCGACCGGGAAATGTTCGAGGGGGGGAGGAATGCATTTCTGGAAGGAGCCAACTTTGTAATTTCCCAAAATTCTCGGACCTCTAAAACGTTGGCCAATTTTCAGAGTCCGATTTCACCTCGTATGAGACTTTTTTTAGAAGAACTACTACTAGGTAACTTTTAGTCGAACGATTAAGAGAGATTAACCCCCTTTGCGGACGGAGCAAAATAATATATTTAAGGAATTTTCGTTTAATTGTTAAACTTGCTTTCGGATTTAATATAATAGTAGAAGTATCACAAATTAATGTTGGAAGCATTTTGCCTCAGCTTGTACGACTTTTTGCCAATCGTTACCAATTTTTATATTCCATTTCTAAATAATGAAATTAATTTGCAGGCAACGAAGAGACGTCAAGCCAAGACTTCTACAGAATTCTTCCTTCTTTAGAATACTCCTAAGAATATCCACACACAGCCGCCAATAGCTTCGTCAAATTTTTACGAGAAATTACCAATGGGTTACTTCAACACCACTCGGATACTTTCACCGTTATAAAAGCAGTTTCTAAGAAAATTCGTAGAAAAATCTAACTCCAGCTGCCCGCCATCTAATTAATAGAATATCCCTCTCATAACTTGAAACTTTCCCGGCGGGAGTTTCTAAAAGATACCAAAATAGATGGCCCGGACTCCGCTGGGCGAAGAATAAGATTGGGGAACAAAAAGGGAAGATGAGAAGGGAGAAATGGGGGAAATTTGTGGAACGGCACGCTTCGCGGGGCTTGGCAGGGTAAAAAGGCAGAAAAGGCCATGGGGAAATCGAAAGAGAGAAGGTGAAAAGCTCCTGTTGCCGCGTGTCACGACGTCCGGGGAAGGCAGCTGCACCTGGCGTGGCAGCTGTTAGAAACCGTCCGTTACCTGGTTCGCCAGCACCTGTTTGGATTGCGTGCCGCGTGGACCTTCCAGAACTGCCCATAGCAACACATGGTGCTGATCGCTGGAGAGCGCCAGGAAAACCTGAAGCCTAACTATCGTGGAAGCCACGATAGGTGCCCATTTTGCAGCCTCTAACCGAGCCTCCAGGCAAGAGGAACCAGATCCTCTTTTGGCCTTTTCTATCTTTCTATAACGAGCCGTACAATCCTCTTCTTCTTCTATACCTCTTACCCTTCTTAACCTCTTGAGGAACGAGTTTTCGAGGACCAGATAAAATTATTCTATTTAATGCTTCGAATGTATTTATTTCAAATATGTGGAAATAAGGAAATTCTATAAAGCGAATATAGTAGTGGAAATATTGTAGGACGTTTGGGATATATAAGGTCATATAAGTGACCATTGAATATTAATGTTACTATGTAGAATTTAAGGTAGAACAAAATAGATACAGATATGTACCAGTGTTACTCAAGAGGTTAAGCAGGAATTTTGAACATAAGTAAGCGAGAATTCGAGAACTTTCACGGCCCGATTCTAGATAATTATGGCTGCTTAAGGGCTTCCAGATGTAAATCGTTTTCGGAAAGAATTGTGCTTTGACGTTTTGCCAGCATTGCAGCTCGTTTCCTTAGGAATCGTGTGACACGGTAGTTGGCATACTATACGGTGGCTGCATATGGTATTATATTTATACACCATGGGATTTTGATATTTAGCTTACTATAACTATAAGTTGTTTCTCTTTATAATTGGTATACTCTTAAAAAGTAGTAGAAATGATTGAAACTATTGATGAAGAGTAGAAACTACTGATTTAGAAACTACAAATACGAATTGATCAAATGAACAACTGAAAACATCTAACAATCTATATCTCTCGTTGAAATCCTTTCAACACTAGAACTACCAACAATTAAGGTACATCTACTTATTAAAGAACAAATACTTGAAGATATATATATATATATAAATAGCAAAGAAAATAAATCCTAATTCGTCCTCTTTATACAAAATCACAGCAAACTTGCAAAAGCGAATAGATATAAGTTTATACAACTGTTACAAGTAATTTGAACCACTTTGGTAGTTCCACTATTAAGACGTGTAATTCAATTTACGTCCATTGAAGAGCATCGAAGTTTCGCGATAAAGCAATACGCGAAATATCTGGAATTCCTGCTTCAACTACCTTAACTACGAGATCAAAGAGACTCGCGGTGGTCTAACATTCTTCGTTCTCGAAGCAAAATTATTCTCCCAGCTTTTTACTCCCAAAACCCGATACAAAAGTTTCGTTTCGAAAAGGTGGAAACGATCGACTGGTTGCCGTTCGTTGCGAGCGTGGTTTTCGGTAAACGTCTCACGCGTAGACAATACGTCAGGATAATAATAAAGGCATCGCGTGTGCATAATTATCTGCCGTACTTTCCTGGAATTAATTTCGAGCTCCGCTAGGGAAGAGCTTTTTTACCCTTCGCTCGACGATCCCCTGCCGTGTCGCGTGGTTATTTAGGAAGCACGAGAACTTTGTCGCCGCTGACGAAACCGGGGGAAGGTTCAAAGAAACGCGTCCCGTCGCGACGCGACGCGATGCGGCGCGGAATTCCACGATTTTTCCACTAGCCGGCCTCTTCCCGGCATTTTAACCCCTTGCGCTACAAATTTTTGATTACTGTACTTATGTACAACGTACTTATTGTACTGTTGTACTTATCAACAGATTCCAGTTCTCACGTTCGTTCGAAACATTAAAATATTCAGCATAATTTGTATTTAACACTAGATTTACGGAACTCGACACGTTGACGCATTTCAGATTTCATACCTAAAATTATAGAGACCATAAATATTATTTTTCAGTACGTTATGTTAACTTTAATTAATACAATGGTATGAATATGTATTTTAATTGATTCTCCTCATCCTCACGCTTCTAATTTCAAATATTTATATGCAGTATACGTATTTTTCCGGAAGCCTGTCAAATTATGCACGTAACGTACGTAAACCTAGTATTAATAATCCTTGAGCTTCTGAAGTGAAACTAAAGCTAAAATAAAGATAATATTGTATCGCAAGCTATAATTTGGGCCACGAGTGTGACTCGTCATTGTAAGTCAATGGGTTAAAGCTGCTGCTACTTTGTACCACCGGATTAAGCGGAACTTGCAAGTTTTATAAAGTGGCATCGATTTCGACCGAGTACGATGCCCTAAATACACGCCGGGCATGTGACCGGGAACTAGGCGCCATTGTGGCTTAAGATTAATCTTCAACACCTCAGAGACGGTATCCGTACGACGTACTGACCCTAGTCTCTTTTTATGATTCGCACGAAATGATTAATAATTGTTTGAAACAGGCAGAACTATTTATTAGCGATGTTTCTAAGTAGCGAACTAAATTAGTAACATAACGCAGTAAATTTGTTGAAACGCAGAAATCTCTTCCAGTCTCTAAAGGGTTAACTAGGTTTGCGGAGAATGATTGTAAAATTTGACAGATCTCGAGAAAAATAAGTATACTCGATATAAATATTCGAAATTAGAAGCATGCGAAGGGAGGAGATTAATTAGAATACATATTCCTACCATTGCATCAATTAAACTCAACATAAGCTAATGAAAAATGATATCCATGATCTCTGTAACTTTAAGTGTGAAATCTGAAATCCGTCAATTTCACGAGTTCCATAAATTTAGTGTTAAATACGAATGTTTTCGTCATCGTTTTACGACTGGCAAATTTGACAAAAACATCATTGTAATGCAACTTTTTTTCGTTTTTCTCTATAACGCGATGTAACTTAAAAGTTACATATCTATGTATTTAATTTTTTTTAATTTTATCCTATTTACATATGACTGAATTATTGCATTTTATTTCTTTAATATTTAATTGCTGCCACAATTGTAGTCACACAATAATTATTAACCCTTTGCGGACGACGAATAATAAAACTTAAAAGAGTATTTTGACTTTGAATTCCAAGCCTTACGAATTTCTAAGCTTACGAATTCCAGGTCAACAAATTCCCAAAACTTTCACGCGTTTATCAACGATATTAATTTGAACTTTCTGCTTTAACAGTAAAACGTGCGTCCACAAAAACCAGGAAAGTGGCGATTATTTGCAGACACTCGTCCGCAAAGGGTTAATCCCTGGTTCTCAGATTGAAATGAAAATTGTTCTATCTGCCAAATGAATTTAATTAGGTATTTTGTACGTCATTGAAAGATGTTTCTGTATATCTGTTTTAAAGTTTGCAAGTAGATTTCCGTTTCAAAAAGGCAGAATGCTATATGAATAGCTTCTTTGTAACGCGGAGTGAAGTAGTCGTCGATCACGTTAGATGTCGCGACTGTTATCGATCTAGCTGTTCAAGCAAATCTTCCACGTATTCATGTGAATCATTAACGTTTGCCTCAAAAAATTCCTACGCAATTAATTCAAAATACTTGTGTATTGAGTGACCTACGAACTTTTGATCGAACATTCCCATTCATTATATTTCTCGTTCGACCAAAGTTTAATCGCTAAGTATAAAACTTTGAGGACATACTAAATGTACACGTTGAGTTCTTGTCGTGAGTTCGTTCGAAATTTGATTGTGCTAAGTACATGATATACAAACTAATTATGTAACAATGGTATCATTCGATCAATTTCGTAAATCACTGTACTTCAATTACTTCGAAGTACTTGGAAAATTGTATCAATTAACCCTTTCGCTACAAAGAACATATACATATATACACTTTCATAAATTGGAAGATTTTAATACGAATAACTTCCTTAATAGAAAGAAATTACTTGGGATTATTTCTGTTATCGTTCACATACATTACCCTATAATTATCGATACAAAGTATTCACATACTGTATTTGTATTTGTAGCCAAAGAGTAATTACTGTCCGGTACTAAGCAAACAACTAAATAAATCTATTTATTTCCCAATCACTGTTTTCCAATTTTATTAATAAAATATTATTTTCATCTATGCACTGCGACTGCTTTGAATTTTTAAGCACCGCGTCGAAACTATATTAACGCCGATAAAAATGCGGAATACTCATTTGCAATTCCGCAATTTCAACTAAAGCTTCTATCCTAAAATTTCTCTGCAGAAAAATTAATAAAAATTGCAAACAATGTCGCCTAGTTTCCAAAGTTCTCCGCGCGATAAAACCAATTTCATTCACGATCACGAACGCAGCCCTTATTGACCCGTCGGCTAGCTGATCGATAACGCTGTATTAATAGTCGACGAATTAGTTATGCTATTTCCCAAGAAGCTCGCTTACGTAAGGATCCATGGAACTACGAATGACAGAAGTTCGCGGTCGCGTTCTTCGGAACAATTATTTCCAGCAGACACGCAGCGAACACGATCACGTGAAGACGAGCCAGGCACGTGTATCTTCTGCGTCGCACGATATTACACCGGTGTATCGCGATTTAAGGAAGCATGGGATGCAAACTCTGGCCAGCGATGGGCGAGAGAGTGAAAAGTTTTAACGCGCGACTACGGGATCGGAGAGTTTCAATACGCCCAGGCTGGCTAACGAACCCGAAACCAGAAGGGAAATACACTTTTTCAGAACGCGCCACCGTAATTGAGCGAAGAGAAGAGGGCAAACAGGGGGTGAACGAGCGCAATTACGAGCGGGTGGCCGATTTCAGCAGCTTTCGAATTGAAAAACCGGACGCGACGCGGCGGCCCAACGTAACTTTCTCAACCTGTTTTCGCCTCCCAAGGAACACCGTGGGAATATTCAAATATTCGTAACTCGACCAGCAACTCGACACACGTTTAACTTTTGGCTACCGATGCCTCGGAAGCTGCGGCGAATTTTTACACGCGACACCAACGATAAGTTGCAGTTAACGCTAACCGTAGCGACATTTTACGTATATGTGTACATATATTCAGAAAATCTTCCTCGGTGAAAAAGGAAGCAAAAAGAAATAATTTGAAGGAAGTAATAAGTGTCATAAAGTTAAATAGACGAAAGAAGTAGTAATGAATGATAAATCCAAATATTTTGAAACAGATCACTTCCCAGGCTTGGTATGCATAAATTTAAAACACTCAATGAATCGAAGATCGATTCATAATAGAATTGGACATCTAAGGATCGATTAAAACAAGTCGATAATCGTTTCAATAAAATTGATTCAGAATTGAACATCCCTATCAGGTAACCAAGAAAGTTTTAATATTTCTTATTATGAAATAATGTATATAAGAACTTCTTTCGTCATTAAATATATAATCGAACCTCGATAACTGGAAAACCTCTATAAGACGAACATTTTGTTCATTCCCTTTTGCTCTCCTTGAAAAGCTTCTATAAATCTCTATAAACTTCTATAAATGACACGACTTTGACACGAATTATTTGCTACATATTTAAGTGCATTTTTATCTGTGTAATATAGGAAGAATAAACTAGAATTAGAAGTAGGATCTAAATTGACATTTTTTTGCCCACTAATTAATTTAACTTATGTTTAACTTTAGAAGTTTCATATATTTTATGCATATCATATGCATCCAGCAAATTTGCCAACATATTAAGCCATCGTTTGATCTGCAACAACTTCATTTTCTTCCAAAACGTGGCCAGAGTAATAGAACCAAAATGGAAATTAGTTTCATCCCCTAAATGCGATATATAATAACATACGAATAATTCTGTGTTTCTTTCCACAGTTAAATTCACCTTAATGCACAAGCATCCGCAGTCCAGTAATCGTGAATTAAATTTTCGTTTCCTATAAAAACATCCCAAAGATTATGTTTAACCTTTGTCGAGGAGCTTCAACCCCTTGACGGTAACTGGATACGAATGACAAAAGAAGAAGTTCGAGGGATAACAAGACGATTCGGTAACTACCGTATACGCATGAGAAAATAACAGAGAGAAGAATGCCTGTGAAAACGGAGACTCGGAAACGAGACGCTGAAAGCTGCGTGTTCACCTGTGAAGCGAGGAGAGCGCTAAGCACTTGCAAGCGCGTTTGGTATCAAGAAATTAGGGGTAGCTTAGTGTGGGGGTAGCAGCAGCGCGAACAAGCCGGATTTTATTGCTTCCAACGGGAGTGAGACTATCCGGCGCCAGGAATCCGGAAGTATTACAATAAACGAGACACGTCTCTCGAGTCGAAATACGCGAAATATTGCACGCGCTAAGGGCGCTCGAGAGTATCGAAATAGCGCCGCTTATTGTTGACAGAGTGACAGAGAACACACAGAGAGAAGGTGGAGAACGATCGGAGCGACAATGTGACGATACAAAAGGGAAATGCAGAGACAGGAAAACGGATTCGGGAACCGCGAGACCATTAAAGTTCGGATTAAGTTCATAGAAAAGTCGACACCTTGAGTTTCCCTTCCCCCCCCCCCCCCCCCACTTCCTTCTGCTCTTCTACAAATTTCCCTTCCCAACGAAGTCGCGGGTAATACGAGAAAAATATCAATGGAACCCACACCCCTTTGATTCGGCGACGTCGCCGAGTGGCGGTACCATGTCTTCATCCCTTCTGTCGGGCGTAAAGGGTTTCGATGTGGCTATTATTCGAGCAGTTGAAATGGTAAACGATGCAAGTGCCAAGGAAAAATAATGTATGAATTTCTTTTTTAGTGTAGTACAGACCTGGGCACTTTTAATTTAATTTACCTTAATTTTTAGGTATATTTGTTTTACGTAAAATTTGTACGTCACTATTATCGTGTATTATACTAATGGGTCATTTCACGTATAAATAAATAAAGAAATGAATTATTTGAAATATTACATAATTATTTTCGGGCTGTGATTACTTGTGAAACAATATGATTTAAAATGTAGTTTTAAATAACGTGTTACTTTACTTCATAATTATTCGAAATAATTGTAAAATTGTTAAAAATCTACCAAATTATTGGTGACCTAATTACCAGGATCGATGTAACGAAATAATTAATTATTTGAACTATCTTTATTTTAAATGGATCGGTATTATTTTTATTTTCAAATGACAGTATTAAAAGCAACTGTCCGAAATAAATTATCTGAAATAGTCATTTCTTATTCCTATTTCAAATAAAATCTGCCCAGGTCTGGTAAATAAAAATTTGAAGGAATTATACACGAAGCTATTTAAAATGCTCCCTCTTTAACCCTTTGAGTGCTAAGCAACTTTGGAAGCTTAACTACTTCAAGTATTATGGCCCCAATTTGTAATATAAAATCGTAATTTTGTTAAATCGTCACGATATTTCTAAATCTATGTTTGGTCAACATTTATTCAGCGTTTTAAGATTCTAAATTTTCAAACTTTGCGAAGATTATCAAAGTTCAAGATTAAGAAAAGCATTCAAAGGGTTAAGTTCGTAAATATGATAAACGCTCAAAATCCACAGCGTTTAAATACATAACAAACGTAATACTAAAAAGCCTAGAAATACGTTTTTGGTGTTTCCACTGCAAATCTTCAACCCACAAAATAAAATTGTTGGCACCTGCGGCTCTCCTAATTTCTCTGCGCCATTTTCCTCTTATAGAATACCTTAATTTCTCTCCCAGCAAAAAATTCATTTTTCCGTCTTAAAGTTGCATCGTCTCGATGAAATACTCGGCTGGCTGGAATGCTCAAACAATGATTGTTAAGGCGAGTGTGTCAAGATCGACGGAAGACGAGAGAAAGGGAAAGAAGCCGACAAAGCTTGGAAGAAGAAAAGTCGCGGGCGTCGTGTGGTGCAGGACAAAAGGTCTGCATTAGTCGGTTTTACCTCTTCTGAACGCGAAAACATAACGAGCCACTTGGCCACGTTGCATATTCCGCCGCCTGGATATCCGGACCTCGTTGCTACCGTAAAATCTGGCCACAATTCCGGAGTGGTTCCGCTAATTAAAAGCGACTCAATTGTCATTTTCGGCCGGCTCTCGTTTATCAACATCCAGACCCTGTTTGCTTAACGGCCTCCACTACTCTGCAGAGATCGTTTAAAAGTGTTTCGTACGAAATCAGATCGTGAAATCGATGCATTAAATAAGCGTCGAATTTTACACCCGTCGAATAAGCATTGTAAAAGTACTACTGAATAAAATTGAATTTACGACTGTGAGTTATATAAATATATCGGTCAAATAAAACCTTTTCTAGTCGATTTTAAGCCCCTCTATTCTTGCTACAAAGGTAGTTATTGGTCGGAACGTATTTTACATTGAAGCTCTATTCTCTTTGATTCGTCGCGAAGAAAATCAGAGATATTTTAACCAAGGGGACATATGTCCACGAATTTTTCTCGAATTTTTTAACCGCAGAATTTAACCTTAAAAAATTCCGTAAAACGAATCTTTCAACGAAGTTATCAAGTGACTATGTTTACGTTTTTACAGTTACACTGGAAGCGTTCCGATACCTCGAATACTTTTCGTAAATTGATCTTGAATAGCTAAATTGAGGTAGGAAAGATCAATGAGTCTTTTTTATTCCAGAAAGCTTCTCGACTGTTCATTTGATGTTTAAATGTTGTGCAACGGAATGAAGGAAGACTAATCGAGTCAAAGGGAAGAGGATCGGTCGGTGGCTTTCTGTATTTTGCTAGAGCAGAAGAGACTCTGCGGCGCAAAAAGGAGGAAAACGACAGGAAACGCTGAATAATTTCCTCATTATCCTCGTGGACGGTGAATTCCAGATTTATGAGTGGTGCTTGTGCAATAGATTATTCGAATTGAGGCGGACCGGCGAGGAATCAGTCGCCTGTGCTAATGATTTAATGCCAGTAATCTCAATTCTAATCCATTTAGGAGGCCTACTTTTCCCCACCGCAATAACCTTCCACAACCCTCTATTTATTACGCAACTCGAACCTTTCAATTAAAGAAGAGGGTAGGAATATGATACACCTATTTTATTCTTTAACTTAAAGAGCCTTAGAATAATAGCTATACGCAAAAATGTCAGTCGTGAGTTATTTTAGTTTTCGTAGTATTTTACGCGAGAATGATCTCTTGTCAAACTCGAAACCTTTGAAAATTTTTAATTACCGCATCTTTTCGATGCGAAATAAAAGTGCACGAGCCAGAGATGAGCTTTTGAAGCAAATAGGTGATTGAATCTTTTACGCGAAAATGTGACGATAAAGTGGTTAATCGAAGAGCGAATGAACAAGATAGGAACAACCATTAAAAGAAAGATTCTCGATCTTCTTAAGTTCATTAAAGAAACCGAAATTGTCGACCGAATAGTACAATTTAATGATACCGTTGCTAATAACTTAGTGGTCGATGCGACGTTGAACTCATCCGTTAAAATAAAAACAACAACAACAAACGTAGAATCTTAAATGAAACATTTTAAAACCGGTCGTTTAACGTGCCACGGTACGATTAATATTAAAAATGCCGCCACTTTGTCCACATCGATACTTTAATGTCTCATACGCTCTACCTTCTCCTCTATCTTTAAAAGCACTTTGAAACCGAACAAATATTCGAGCCGCGTATCGATACGAAGGCGAATGAATACCGATCGACCCACGGGGTCCTAAAATAGCGGAAAGGGAAACGATTTCAAAAGCGTTCCACGCTAGCAAATGACCGGGCGGTTCTCAGTCGTTAATAAGACGATAAATTCGTTGGACGCGGCGCGTTGCTGCCCGATGGGAGGCCTTGGCACGAAGTCGAACGTGACAATCGTAAAAGCGAAGTCCCGTGCGCGACGTAACGCTAATATAATGCGAGCATTTATGACTCACCTCGCGAAGCTCCTTGATCTTTAGCCCTCCTTTGCCGATTATGCATCCAGCTTGACTCTGATGCACCAGCATGCGCACGTCGATCTCGTCGCTGCCATGTCGGGAGCCATTCTGAAATCATTCGCAACGTTTATCATCCGTTCTAGGATCGTCCAAGCAGACGTGTTCGTTACTTCGAAGCCGGCTACTCTAAAAGTGGATCTATGAGCACACTATTCAAGCGTTATACTAAAGTTTTTCTTCCTTTTTTTGTTTCTATGCAGTGCGGCGACACACGCGCGTTTCAGAGTCTTGTCGCAGAGAACGCTTCGCGCACAGCTCCGGGACTTGTTGTAATCGACACGTTCTTGTAAATTCTAGCGAATATTCGTAGGACAGGCGCGGTTCTTTGCGACAGACTCGCGAACGTTGTGGCCACATTTGAACGCTAACTGCTAATCGAATGTACCGATTCCTCTCTGTTAGCAGAATGCACAAGGTGTTCCGTTTAATTGGGAATTCTGGTTGTTTGGAAAAGATGCTGGTAATTATTTGCATTAGAGACGATTTCATTTTATTCATAGACGGGAGAAACTCTGTTAATTGACATTTATTGAACGCGTGCGGTAGTTACAATATTATTGAAATTGATGTGCGAAGTACATTTATTGAGAGGCCGAATAGATTTTGATGTGATCTTGAAATATGTTGTCAAGGGAAATTCTGATTTCTTTCTTTAAACTTCGTGGGCCAATGCGAAATTTAACAAATTTTAAATTAGTGTTTAATTTGCGTAAAGTATTATAGTTGAATAAAAATATTTAATCGTTGAATTTATGGGGTTAACACTTTTTGTTTCATAATATTGTCTAGTTATCTATGTTCTTCAAAATTCATTTATCAATTGACGATTATTTATTTTATTTTAATTACTCTGGATAATTATAATTCCACTGAGAAAACATACTGTTGTTATAGGTGAAATAATGTGGCAGTTTACATATACATATATTTTTCATATACGCATAGAGTTTACGAATATCAAGTAGTTACGTATAAATAAATCAATCGAAAACGTGAAGGAATAAAATGTCGCTTAAATTTCTACTGAAACAAATCTCCAAATATTATATGTTACTATATGTTGTATTATTCAGAATTTATACAGCGTATATACACGCTTTCGTATATATATGTAAACATTTACAGTATATTTCGCAAGTCAAAGTGTTACAGTCCTCAACAAATCCATAAAGTTTAAAAAGATATTAAAATTTTCGCGTTACCTAATGTCTTTTGTTAGTTTCGAAATTCACCTTTTAGTGTAACTCGAATGCAAACCGAATGTAACGCGAAAACTAGCACAAAACTAACTCGAGTCTAATTCGACACTATGATCGCGATTATGGTTAATGGTAGGAGTAATTGCCGTTCCACTTTCAGACATATACGCGAGCATACCGAGCGAAGCTGGAAGAAATCACCCGGGATAACATTGGGAAAACGCAGGAGTGCGTGCCTGGGTTTTCTTGATTTTCCCCTTCCCCTCTTCGATTCGAAACGTTCTGGCGAAAAATGTAAATAAAAGCTAGACCAATGTTTATAATTGCGTCGCAGACGATGAACTCGAAATCAGCTTACAACTAGCGATGGAATTTGAATCATTTCGAATCGATTCGAATCTGTAAACTGGCGAAAAATTCGAATCACTTCGAATCTGATTCGAAGCCGTAAAACTCTTGAAAGTCTTCATTGTCTTGGAAGTCTTGAAAGTCTTGAAAGTCTTGAAAGTCTTGATCGTCTTGAAAATCTTGATCGTCTTGAGAGACTTTATATTTTTTGCACGTCAATAATATTGTTTAAAATAATCAAAGTACTTACGAATTGGTGAATAAATAGTGAAACAATCAAGACAACCAAGAGTACAAAGACTATCAAGACTTCCAAGACTTTCAAGACTTTCAAGACTTCCAAGACTTGCAAGATTTTCAAGACTTATGAGACACGCAATACTATCAAGACCGTCAAGACTTTCAAGAGTTTTAAGGCTTCGAATCGGATTCGAAGTGATTCGAATCTTTACAGTCTTCAAAAATTCGAATCTGCTTCGAAGTTCAGATTAGAACGCCCATCGCTACTTATAATACGAGTGTAGCTCGTGAGATTTTTGTCCAAATATGGCAAATACACGCTGCATTTCTAATCAATGTTAGGATAGATGTCACGCGCATCTATCAATGGAACATTTATGGGAAATTTTGACAAAGTTCACGTAATACGCAAAAATATACAAAGTATAAAAAGGAAAGTACAATTTTAAAATAGGAGATGAAATAAACTTCTGATTATCTTCCGTTTCTTTAGTTATGTTTGTAAAATTATGAATTTGCATAAAGACAGTCAGAATTAAGTTCAGGTTAGACTCGGGTTAGATTCGAGTTGGGTTTGACTTAGATTCGAGTTAGATTTGGGTTAGGTATTAAAGTAAGACATAATGACAGTCATATTTATAGTTATTAGAGTAGTTGTTAAAAAATATTGAGCTTAATAACGTATTTCAAACTCAGCAAAATCGAAGAGTTACTCTCAATGTAAATAATTACCAACTTGGTTCAATTCATTTGGCTTGAATTGTCTAAGCTATCTTTTTGTGATGCATTCATGCAGCTCTGAAAAATGCAGTTCCTTTAGTGTAGGACACACCATGTAGGTTGGAACAATATAGGGGAAAATTGGACGAGGCAGAGTATTTTGACAAAATGAAATATCAATAGAGGTATGCAAAAATACGAAAGAATGACGAGATTCTCGAAAATTTCGAGAAGCCGAACCTCAATTCTGGTTCAGCTATGCTGAATACGATCATAGTTTGGATCTTTAATCTCACAGGGATTTTTAAATTCAACAGTGTAACGAAATACAATCAAACGAAGCACAGATTGGTTCGATTATTAGATAGAAAATCACAAGTTAGATGGAATTATATTTATATTATACAATTTTATTATATAATTTATATAATTACATATAAATTAGATTAGATGAAATATCCAAAATCATGATACTCGTTATTTAGCAAAACTAATCCTGAAACAGAGAATTTGTCGTCTCGAAATTCTCAGAAATCTCAAGATTTTCGAAAAATCCTAATATTCTCGAATAATGAAATATTTTCAATTCGAATATCTTCGAGTACTTGCGCAACTCTGAATACTCGATTCTATAACTCTCGCACGTGCTGTACTTTGCTGATATCGATAAAAATGTCTTCCACGCGTAACACAAGCATACTGAGAACAATAGAAGACAATAAAGCTGCCTACAGACGCTGATAAAGGTCGATGTGTATTATCCGGTCAGACGCGTTCCGTTCCCGACGTACACGGTTGACGAAACGAAGAAAGACATAGACACATTGTACACCGTTCCTCATTTCATCAACTGTATTCGTTGGATACGAAGCGTGCCCGAACGAATAATATAAATCCACCTTAATACGTCGATGTAGTCATCGATGCAAGCGATGGATTTAAGTTATTGGCTCTCACGTCGCTGGAAAATACACTAGGGCCATTCCACGCCAAATCGATCACTTCCTTCCCCTCGATGTCTGGGATTTTGTTCAAATTAAAATATGTTGTAGTCTATGCAAAATTAGGGGGGGGGGGGGTTAAGTCGTCATCTCGCTAATAATGAAATTGTTTCAAACGTGCAGGCCGTTGAAGTTTGCAAATTTCAGCGACTTTTACAAAAAGTACCTTCGTAAAAGTATTTTTAACTCAGAAACTATTAAAAATACTAACTTCATTTTAATCGCAAAGGTATGGCCTATTCGAATAAATGTTTGTTTACGGTCTGTAGACAGCTGAACGCATTGCGTACGGTGCTCTGTATTAAAAACCTGATACAAGTTACACAACTCAATTAAAACACTGGCTTTCAAACAATAAAGCGAATAAAATGATTTATAACAGTACGATGCACAATTGGATCAGATTCTTCTCAACGTAATACTATTTTTTCCACTCTTTCGTTATTTCGTAGATACCTCTAAAAAAAGTATTAAAACGAGATATCTCGCGATTCGTGCGCAATGCGTTAAGAAGACATTTGTACCAGAAGACATAAGGCAGAACACCACGTGCAAAAATTAATATTCTATCCAACTTGCCCCTATTAATTAGCACCCTTTCTTTCGGTGTAACAATTTCGGAATAGTTTATTCGTATAAAATTGAAGTGAACACCAATAATCAATTGGATCAGAGTGCTAACAGTTACCGAACCCTCGTACACTCAAACTAACTGGTTTAGAATGTCTACTAAAGTAAGAAAAACATGTGAAAAGTCTCACGATTGAGTCATTTCTTTTGCCGTGTGATCCTCTTCTGGTAGCAACACTCACCTCCTCGAGATTAGGTACGACCTCGTTCAACACCTGGAGAACGGTGGGCAGATCCGAGCTGATGGTAAGCACCCTAGAATCAAAAATACTCCCACAATTACTCCAGTCCTCGGACAAGCATCGCAATAACTACGTGCTACACACGTTTTCTTTTTTTGTCCTCTCTTATCGAATCGTGTCGATTTTCACCCCCTTCTCGCACGAGATCAGCCAATCTAATTACGAAACACGTCCGTAAAGTAACTCGAAGATGAATCCAATTTCAGTAAGTCGATCTTAGAGTTCAGAAATGTTTGCGTGCACCAAAATTAACATTTGTCCGCGATCGTTTTAATTTCGCTCGAGAGCATCTACGTACTCGTATTATTGGCCACTTTATTCCGCTTTCGGAGTTGAGGTGCGATTTTCTACTGATGTTAAACGCACGCGACTAGACATTCATAGGGTTCTATTTTTTTTTCAACTGTAAGAGAACCGATATTTTTCTATGCGTTATACGTTTGTATGCTGCTACAATTAAGAACTGATTTTCAGCTGTCACGTTTGCGTCAGACGTATACGTTCAACGATTGCCTGCTTTAACCCCTTGCCTTACAATAACGAATTACACTCGTGGTAGAAATAATGCCCTGGTTGCAACAAAAATACATTGTATCTTTTAATCAATTTCAATTCTAATTTTACCTGTAATTTCAATTTGTGTAGGTTGAATATTGTGAGCATAAATTACGTACAATATTTCATCGTTTTGCATTCGTAGCACTGTTAAAGTAATAAATAGGTAATGTCACTGTGACTACTCTTCGAAAAATACGTATGGCAAGGGGTTAATAGCAATGTAACAGTAGCATAAATTATAATATGTTAACCCTTTCGCTAGGAAGGACGTATATAAACGCCTTAAAAAATTGGACAATTATTTTTGCTAAGAGCATACTATGTATTGTTCCTCTAAAGTACATTATTGCACCCAGTTCCATTTGTACAATAAAATTAGAATCATAATTCACAATATAAGGTATTTAAATATTTATCTTTGTAAATAAAACCTGTTCTTTATCTATGGTTTCAATTTCGACTTTCAAGAAGCGGTAGCGAAAGTTCCATACTTTATAATTATATTCGTCACGTTTCAATGTTCAACAGCACATTTATCTCCTAATATTTATACATAAATATTAAGTGTAAACGAAAATACAATGCCTAGGTGTTGTTACGTAAACCCACGTCCAAATTTAGTATGAAACTTTGTTTACTCACGATTCTTTATACTCATCAATTTGCTATTAAATGAACGAATTCGAGTGGCCAGTTATAGGAACAGTCGCAATACGTGGGTCATTTACCCTACGTTTGATAGAGTTGAAAAAAAATAAATCCAACGCGTCTAGTCGTACGCGTAGAAAATTCCACCTTTAGCCTAATCCGGAAATGAAATTCACGCGTCTCGTTTGCAAACGATCGGCTGCCTCTCGTCTCGCTTTCGAGCGGGTTCGGCTTCAATGAAATGTGGACAGAGAGGCGCGCACACGACGGGGAAAATATCCGTTGAAGAGGTACGAGAAAACTTGCCGGGGACGGTCTCTCAAGATAAACACGGAACTTCTGCAACGACGTCGGGGGCACAAATCAACCACCCGGGTCCTCCGTCTGTTCTCGCTTTCTTTCTGTGCTCCTTTTGTTTTTAATGGTCTCCTCTCCTCCTATGGAGTCTGCGAGAAATTGCCTCGGATCGCGGCCCCCGTGTTTCTCTCCCTTTCGTCGATATTGCGAATAGAGTGTCTTGTTTTCGTAACGAGACACGCCGAGTCGCGAAACAAGATTCACTTTTTTCCTTTCTCGGAAGTTAACGAATTTAGAGACGCGATGATTATCTTGCGTTTCGTTTTCATCGTATATATGTATCTTTTCTGTGCGGTGAAAAACGAATTCTATTTTGTTCCACCTCGTTTCTATTTGCTTTCGCACACCCCATCTAAAACAGGCCACTCGATTAGTTTTTCAATTAGTGGCGATACAAAAAAAAAAACTTGGCAAATTTAATCTAAGTGGAATTGGAAATTCAATAGAAATTGAATATTTGCGGGTCTCTTGAGATTCCTATTATGTGATTGCGTAATTATGTGTAATACAGGAAATTATTAAGCGGCCTGTTTTAGGTGAGACTCCCTGTATACTATTAACCCTTTGCACTCCTTAATTTTTTTTCTTTTCTTTTTATCTACCAACAACTCCTTAATTAATTTACAAAATAGATCGATAAAATGTTGTATTGCAACAGCGCAGAGTGTGTAACGAATATATTTTTCATTTAAATTAAGCAGTAAGATAGTAAATAAATAAAAATATATATAATGTAAGAAATGTGATGTCGACAGAGGAATGGTAAGGATTAACGTATTATTCTACATATTTATCTGCTACTTTTTTTCTTATTCCGCATTACCGTGACAAAGCAAATCGGACTTTAGTCCGTCGTGAACTGTCTCGCTTATTGCGACACAATATCACGCGTAATTTCTAATATATAATTTTATCCGTTATACCATGTACGTATCTTTATAATATTATACACAGTCCGATTCAAAGAATGATTTCTTGACCGTTTCAGTAAATAGATAAACGAATCGATCGATAACTAAGGACACTCTCAATATGCCAAACGAAATTAACTCTGCTGCGGTCTTTAAAATTGTATTCGACGATATATAATTCAAATCATATTAAAATGGCGCTTCAAAAGACTTCGACGGTTTTAGAGAAAAGGAGACGGATTTCCATGTTCTCCATAATTATCAAGCGCTCCGTGTCGCTTTGGTAAAGCAGAATGGGGATCGTACACCGCGATCAGAGGCTTTTGCATAGGATTTCGCAGGCAGCTTTTCCCATAGAGCCACAGATCGATGGTAGAGGCTCGAATAACATCGCGAAGAAACGAGAGGCTGCCGAATTCCTCGCGGGAACACCGTGTGTTTTCACGCAACTTATTTCCTTCGCTCCACGAAGAAGAAGGAATAATATCTGTATATGTATGTGTGTGTGTTTCTGTTCGACACGATTCGATTAACCGCAGCGCGGTTAAATATTCCGATTTCGGAGGAAACCGGAAATCACGCGTACGTATCGACACAGGATCTTTGTTTCCTTGGGGGGGAGAGCGAAAAAAATGGAAAACGAGTGGCCAGAAAATTCTCGGACGAGTCGAAGGATCGATTAACGATCGATGAGAAGCTACTGCGCGATTGCAGATCTCGATCTTCCTTTGGATCAGAGGTCGGCAAACTAAGGCCCACTAAAAGTTTTTTAAATAATAGTATAGAAATTTTAAGTCTCATTTATTTAAAGAAAATTCATTTAAGGGCGGTTCACTTTTTTGGATACGAGAATTGAAATAGGAACCGATTTAAATGCTTTACATATGCAAGAAAAGGATCACGCCGCAATAAGTATGCGTAAAAGTTTTAGAATAATAATCTTTTCGTGTCCTTATTGAGCGTTTGATAAATTCAATTGGCCCGCGAATATTATTTTATTTTTGGCCCACGCCTAAAAAAAGTTTGCCGACCTTTAGATAAAGCTTCGGGATAGTTAAGTCTCTATGAAAGCGATTGGAGACGATTGCGTTGCTAATTGTAAGGAGTAGAGTTAAGCACAAATAATACTACTGGCGAACGTACAAAAGAGAATATGTTTCCAGCCAAAAAACTTCCTGGCCACCCTAGAAAATAGAGAAACAAATTTAAAAAAAAGGAACACAGTTTTCTAATCGGACCATTTCACAATTATTTGACTACTCCTGGCAAAAAGTTTTCGATCAAACGTGATAATGTAAAATTAGCTGAAAACGCTGCGGTTTTTCTTATGCAAACTGCTGTTGTGCAATTATAAAACCTAATAGAAGAAAAGTATAAGATAGACGTACGATACAGGTATATGTAAGCTGTGATCTAAACCAAAGTTCAAAGTTTCTTATTTTTCTGGTTTTTACAAGGAGATTTTATTGTAGGCCATAAGTTAGGTTTAAGTGTTAAGATAATACTCTAGAAAGTATAAAATAGCAACGTGTTTAAACTGGCAAGAAGCGATATTTGATATAAGGAATAATACACTGTATCCACAAACCTAAACAAGCGTACGAATGGAGCAATAAACTAAACTAAAACCTAATAGAAAATTTATAGACAACGCGGAGCAAAATTAGTTAACAAAGATGTGCATAAAAATTAAGTGTGGCCGTTTATTATTTCTGAAATAATAATAACGTGCCATACACATCGAATACTGTTACATAGAAGTACGTTTGTGTTGCTTGTTATCAAATTTAATATCTTTCATAAACGTATGCTGAATTATAGTAAAATAATCTTGCTTCGTTTTATATTAATTCTGCATGCTATCCATTAATGCAAAATGAGATCTAATTACTTGGAAGAGTAAAAAATGTCTCGGTGCACTACAAATTACAAACTGCTTTGAAATATATCGTACTGCACAAGATTATTAATATTCATTTTTAGTACGTTGTTAATCTTGCGTGTATTTATTTAAGTAGTGTAACTATATGTATGTTATATATACCATATGTTTACAATTCGTATCGAATTGATTTCAACAGCTAGCTTGATTGTTTTAACCATATCGTAATGATATCATTAATTAATCATATCATAATTAATATCGTTCAATTAATTTCCAGCACAACAGGTTAATTTTCCCATTTGTTTTATATTTATGGTGCAGCGTTTTGCACCTCAAAAATAATTTCAGTGTTCTTAGCTAGTTCCACGTTGTCGCGTTCGATCGAAAACTCTTTGCCAAGGGTAGTATTGAAAATTCCTTTTGCAAATGCATTCTTTTGGATCCCTGTTCAAAGAACCCTTCAAAGTTACGGATTTCACAGATTTACTGTGGTCGCAAAGTACGAAAGCCGCGATGCTTTCGCTCGCGAATGATCTTCGCTGGTCGCGTGGTTATTGTTTTGTTAATGTTAACCATCGACTGATAGGGTGGAGTTAGAACGAGCAACAATATTCCCCCAGAAGCTGAAGTTTCACCTAAGTATTTTGTTTAGTGACAATCTTCCACTTTTTTTATGTTTTAGCGACGTACAACTGAAGTTGAATCGATTAACACTTTCGCTACCACTGCAACTTAGCTATAACATATTAAAAAACTAGAATTTCTACACGTCTCGCATGTGTAACATATAGAAAGGCTAGATTTATATTGGTACTTATTATTAGGCTTTGTACGAGATAAAATTTTGCAGCGCGATTTGCGTTTGAATTTAATTCTGGCAGGCTTTATTTTTGGCAAAACAACGCGTTTGGTTTACGGAGAGGTTTTTTCGTGGTAATGAAAGTGTTAATCCAGTGTTAGTGCGAGTAGTCACACCGTCGATGAAAGAGAAAGTGAGACAATGCAATACCGCGGAACGAATCATGCGGGGCAAGTCGTACTTCGACTTAATCTACCCTTTTCTGTGATCGCTGGTAGAAACTGTGACAACCTAAGGCAAACTGTGCTAAGAACTATGTCAGGAATCTTGAAACCGATGAATATTTGAGAAGCCACGTCCCTTTATCCAACCATTAAATCGTTGCACGTGAAATAGCAAATTTCAAGTAACAATGGAATTGAAACCATGTTAAATTCAATCTTATTAACCGCTTACTGTAATTTCTGGAAGGTTATTCATTTTCTACTTCAATACTGTGTAAAATATACAATTATATATAATATATTACATATAATTATATGAACTCCTGTAAACATGCGTCTTAAAACAAAACTACTTTTTATATGTCGTTTTTATGTAATCTTTTTCTTTCTCTATTTATTGTTAATTTTGTTTCATATGTTTCTGTATACCTTATATTGTATTTCTATTCTCTCCTGTACGTTAATGCGGATTTACTACGTTTAATGAATAAATAGATAAGTAAATAAAATGCAGAACAGTAAAAATGTTACTTTGCAGTGCCTAGTCTTACATATTGAAATTATATTGGGTTCATCCATCAGTTGACGCACTTTTTATTTCATTTCAAATTTAGTAGATAATAATTGTCTTTCCTTTACATGTTACACGTTGTTCAACAACTTTTGCGTTCTTCTTTTCTGTGACTATTCACCTCATTAACACTAGGTTTACGGGACGTGTCAATTTGACGCATTTTAAATTCCATGCTTAAAGAAAGAAGTAAAAAATATTATTTTTTTAGTAATTTACGTTGACTTTAATCGATGTAACGATACGAATACGTATTTCAATTCATCCCCTTGTCCCTTCATTTTCTAATATCGAGTATTTACATACAGCATACATATTTTCCCAGAAACCTATCAAATTGTACAATCAGTGTCCGTAAACTTAGTATTAATAAAGCTATTAATTTCTCAAAAACCACGGAGTATTAAGTCAACGAAAATTAACATCTCCGACGTACGTTTTGCCAACCCAAATCGCTATTTCACGTGCAGCAACGTCTAAATAAAAAAAGAAAAAACAGTCAAATTCAGTTACACCACTGCTAACCACGAACTATATACGATATAACGAAGAAGAACTGATACAATTGCACTCTAGGTCTATATCATATCTGTCGAGGCTTGGTACCTTTTTTTATCAGCGATTTCAATCGACAAGCGAAGCAGAGCACGACTTGTCTCCGTCGCGTGACTCAGCCTGTATCGCACAGCTGGTATTTTTTCTTCTTTTCCTTCTTTCCTTCTTTTTTTTTCTCTTTTTTTGCTTTCCATCGAATTGATCCCACCCTACCAATTATCGGAACAGAGCTCCGGCGTTCACCCTACCAGTCGAGGGTTAATCACGCATTTTTCTCCCGTATAACAGGGCGCCGTCTCGCGATCAACCAGACACGAGATCGTCTGATAACGTAACGCGATCACGAGGGAACGGTTTTCGTTAATTTCGACGTCTGAACACCGTGAAACGCGGCTATCACCAGCTTTAACTTCTTCCTTTCCTTTGCCCGATTAACCCTTTCACCGCTACGGACGCCTAAATAATTTTCAAGGGCTGTCGCCACTTTTCGACCACTAACCCTTTCACTGTTAACGCTAGGTTTAATTCGCTACCACGGACGTGTATATATACGTTTTTAAAGTATATTAAATATAAGGAAGATATAAAGCACAAAAATGTACGTAAAATATAAGATAATAGTAATTTAACGGAGTGAGTACATGAGCGAAATATTAGGAAACGATTGTGTAGAGTATCCAATTATTTATATCTATATTGTTTCTATATTAATAAATGCCACCGTTAATCTGCGCTCTTAGTTTTCAGTTCGAAAGTGACGGTAGCGAAGGGGTTAAAGTTACGGAAATGACAAATATTATTTTCTAGCAATTCGCGTTGACTTTTATTGATAGAACGATACGATTACGTGTCGCAATTTTTTTATAAATTCGGGTATTTGTATATAATATACTTCATTTTCAGGGAATCTCCCGAATTACACTATCAACGTCCGTAAATCTAGTGTTAAGTCTTCGTGTGAGCTTGTTGAAAAGTACAGTTAACCCTCTTGTAGTATGGTACTTTGAAAACACGGTGGAAAAATTAAAATAAATATTTTACTACAACGGACAAAAGGAGATCACAAACTAAAAGATACGAAAAATATAGTTTTAATATCATTCATTTTTAAATGCAGAAATAGTAAGACAAAAATACTTCTACTACTAAGAAAAATAAGAGAAGAAAAAAGTATAACTATTCTATATAGTAATTAAATGTTTTACGTGATATTATTTAATTAAACGTTTATTAATAACTGAGCTATTCGGAAACCAAACTTATTAACTACCTAAAATGAATTAAATTAATTTTAGCGAAGTTCAACACAATGTATTTAGATAATCAAATCCAGATACTTAAGAAAAGTGGAGTTAATCGGTTTGGCTTCTGAGAGGCTCAATTACATATTTTATTCGACTGTGCTTTAACTCGTAATATCGATTCAATTTCTCGACTTTATATTTTTCTTTGCAATACCGATGCCATATATCTTTTTTAATGTTACACAGTAATATGGTTTTATTGCTTTGCGTCGGCGGCTAAGGGCTGACTTACGATCGCAAAGAGTTAAATCTTCGGCAGCGAAAGGGTTAATAGTGGCGCACATAATCATGAAATACGAAACGAAGAACCGTGCGCGATAATTAAATTCGAAAGGTCGAAAGTCATCGCCTTGGAGAACGGAAGCTGGCGCATCTTAGTTTCTCCTAAAAGCTTCTCTAATAACGCTCTATTCAAAAACGAAAAGCTACTAGATTCTGGCTGGTAGGAAATCGATGATCAACTTTAAATGTTCCAACACACTTTGGGCGTCCTAGAATTAAATATCGTTCGACTGTGATTCGGATGTTGGCAGAAAAATCCCTGTTAAATCGCAATTTTAACGACACGTTTGCGGCGTGGAAGTTTACGCGTTTAACTGGCCGAAATGACACAATAAAATCGATTATACCGCGCCTCGTACAGAGTGAAAAACGAGCAAGGTTCGCGCGTTCGATTAATAATTCCGCGCGTCTACGTGCCACCAGCCTGCCATTGTGCATTTTAAAGCGGTACGTTAATATTCCTCTGATAGATAAATAATTAATGATTACTTGCTAGCCGCGAAAATTATGGCGGCGAGACCAAGTTACTAATTGTAGAGCAAGGCTTGCAAGGTGAATCGTAAGCGACACGCTACTTGCGCGTTCTCTTTCCCAACTAATTCGAACTCGCCGCGAATTGCTCGGTAAATTAGAGAAATTGAACCAAAAAAAGAAAAGAAAAGAAAAGGAAGAAAGATAACACGGAAGTTTCGGTTGCCATACTCGGTACTCGGTTTAGATTAATATACTTAAAGTGTTCATTCCGCTTGCGAATAGAAATCGCATTAAAAGCAGCCTCGAGGACATTTACAGCCGGCGATAAAAATAATTTACTGCCGTAGCACGTGACGTTCCAGAACGAGGATAAATTCTCGTTAGAATGCAATGTACTACGGGCCTCCTCAGTGTCGTGGTTCGCGGAATTGCCATTTCTAATTAGAAATCAACCCTAACTGTAATTAAAGCTTCGTTAAGCCACTCTTTCCTTCTTAATCGGTTCGCCTAAATCTCCTCCAATGGAAGATAATCCGCTGTCGGTAAAGTTCATAATAATAATCATTTCGGTAAAAACAAATATACGATGCAATGTCTTCAACCCTTTCGTTGCTAACGCGTTCGACAGAATATTTAAACGATTCAATGGTTGGATAAAATAAATTAGACGAGTTGATTTATTCAAGCAACATTCGCGCATTCGTGGAACAGTTCAACAGGTTAAATTCATATCGATGGGGTAGTTAACCCCTTAACGCGTTATTATGGTGTGCTTAACCCTTTAACGGACAGTTTGCACTACTAGTATTAATAATTTGCGTATCCGTGTTCTATTTTGCTCTGACTATTCTCGATGTTGGTCATCGTACTTTGTACGCCATTAAAAGCAACGAAGTTATGCTATTACTAATGCAATATTCTTAACCCTTAATTATGGACACATAATGTCACACTAATTCCACAGATATTTAATACCAATACAATTCAACAAAAATTTGACAGACTTGGTATCCACATTAAAATCTAAAAACCTCGTTTAAAAACGCGTCGATGTTTAAGGTTCAAGTTGTAAATGTACAAAATATACACAACCGATCAAAGCTTTGAAATCACTTTCTAGATTGAACCGATTTCGAATCGCAGCTATTCGAAATGAATATTCTAGATGTTAGTAACAATTTTCTTTATTTCGATAAATTGTTAGCTGACGAGTTTTCCAAGTCAACACATTTCTTAATTCTCACGTTTCCTAGAATACTAAGCGATTCCAAACTCTCGGCCGATAGAATATACAATGAAAACCTGGTCACTTTTGAGCGGCTAATCGAAGAATTGTCGAAGCGTTAAAGGGTTAAAGAGATTTCAAAGACGACTAAAAGGGCACCTAAGGTGCTGTTAAAGAGCAGCCAAGGGTGCGGCTAGGTGACTCAGCAACGAAAGGGTGGAAGAAGGCCGTGACACGCGTTCACGACGAGTGCGGTAATGACTTTCGACTCGCGGATTCGTTAATCACGCTGGCAGGTCTCTGCCAGGACGATGATGGTCAATGGTGCGTTGATCAGTGGGGCGTACCTAAAAAGTAAGCGTGACATATCGACGTTAAGCGTGGAATCGGCAGAAACCGCCTCGTTCCACGGATTAGCATCCGTGTTAGCCACAAAAATTAGAGAGAAAGAGAGAGAGATAAAGATAGAGCTAGAGAGAGAACAAAAGAGAGAGAGAGAGAGAACAAGAGACAGAGAAAGAGACACAACACGGTGTACACAATCGCAATTACTTTCTCCCCGACATAATGAAATCATCAAGTGTGGTTTCTTTGAGCGTGTGTGGTGTCGGGCCGTGATTCGTCCACGTACGCGCGAGGCTATCCTAACAGAAATGAACAAAACAGAGACAGATCGGAGAAGATGCACAGGGAGATAGAAAGATAGAGACGTCACGCTAGAGATAAACAGGAGAAGAGGAAGAAAGAAATGAGAAGGATGGAAATAAAGGAGATCTATCGTGGAATCGTTATTGGGAGATTAGGATACGTATATTAGGGTAATTAAAGAGTTGAAATGGTAGACTTTAGGCTAGGTGTATTAGGATGCTTGAGGAGATGAATTATTGTTGGGAGTTTAGGATACGTGTATTAGGATAATTAAAGAGTTGAAATAATAGACTTTAAAGTAGGTATACTAGAATACTTGAGGAGATGAATGGCTTTCTATGAAAATGAATGGAAATTTATGTAATTTTCCTTTAGACGTAATGTTATACCGATTTTTGAGAATTTAGGTAAATAATATGTAAGCGACGGACTAATTGAAAAAGGAAATAAATCACCAGGAAATAGAAGAGGGTAGAAATAAGGAAAGCTTATTGTGGAATCATTGTTGGCAGATGTGTTAGGATAATTGAACAGTTGAAATGGTAAACGATGTTAGTGCGACAAAATTAAACGAGATGCAAATTTGTACAATTTCCTACTCTCTTGTAGATAGTATAAATATTAGACTGGTTGAGAGAGAATAAAACCATTAAATTACCATTTAATAGTTGATAATTAGACTGAGGATTTTTATGCATTTATGGGGCAATTTAAGTATACAAAAAAGGGTTGAAGGAACATAATATATAAAACTATATGAAATATATAAGTTCACCCTTCACTTTTCTCTTCTGCTTATTTTAAGCATTTTGTTGTAATTTAATGTTATTTAGTTTAAGGTATGGAGACCAGTGTTGTATTCTCATAAACACCAATAAATAATCCCAATAATTTTAAATAATTATTCTTCGGCTATAATACAAAGAGAATGGAGACTATACCCATTGAGAGATCAAAGAAGACATGAAAATAATTTGGGATTAAAACTGTCCCTAATTTCATTAACCCTGCCGTGATTTTTAGGTCGTTGTGAACCCAGTTGTGTTCTCTACATTTCAAAGTATATTCTAGTTCTGAAAAAAAAAAAATATAAAAGACTCGCTGTTGATATCTGAAAGTTGAAGGTTCAATCTCTATGCTGAAGGATCTTCTTCTTAGAATTATAAGATTTTTCCAAAGAACAAAGAATGTAATTGAATTGAATAGAATTTCTAAACTCGGAACGTGATTAACAAAGATACGAATCTGCATAGAAGTCCGCAATCTATCGATAAGATCTTTGTCTTCTCTCGTGTTTCTGATTCACACTACAAATTGTCCAACACTTATACATCGTTTACCATTGCCACAAATCAATCGCATTTTTCACTAATATTGTACCAAAACTTTGTATCCTCGCATCTCTTTCGGTTAAATTTAATAAATCTTCGTATACTCGTCCAAACTTCAAAGCGACTTAATCCAAATATCATTCGTCTGCCTATGAATACCTTTACTTTATCCTTCATTCTACTCTATCACTCACGCCAACATATTAACTCATAAAGAACCAACGTGTTAACGCAACGCTTCATTCGTAGCTTTTTCAAACGCTATACGGGGAAAGAAATACTATTAAAAAAAAGAAAAAAATAGATCTCACACATCTCTCTGAACTTTTTGCGAACGCATCAATAAAGAACAGTTAATGAGCAGTGCAAATTCGCCAGGAAATAAAAAATTGTAATTAAAGTGCTACGTGAAAACACGTTGATTTAGAATGGATTATTAGTATCCCCTCCCATAAATGGACCTTTGATTTACTCGTAACAATGAAAGCACGTTGAGGAGCACGGCGGAGGTTCTCACAGGCGAAGGAAGCGGAGAATTCAGGACGAGGAGAGAGATGCCGATCTGGAAGATCCGAATGGGGGAACGAAGGAGCGGCAGAGGACATGCAGGCCGCAGGTGGTGGCAGGTGCAGTCACGATCACCGTGTACGTATTCAGGATATCGCTTGTGTTGTTCGAAAGCTCGCGCGATGAATCATCGCGCAACCGCATCTCTGTGCAGTCGAGGACACCTACTACAAGGCTCTGCGAGAGAGGCGAGGAAGAACACGAAGGAAGAGGCAAGGCAAAGAGATACAGGATGATGAAAGAGAAACACGGGTAGCGACGAAGGAATCTCTTCGTAAAGTGGCACCGCTTTTCGATCGCTCACTTATAGAGAAGCGTGAGTAAACGTTAAACGAAAGGACCACGGTTCCTCAGAATGGCGAACAAAGATTTACAGTGGCTGCCAAATTGTAATATAATTCTATTTCGATTCATTACGTATACAAATAGTTGATTTTGAGCCTTCAGAATTTTACAAGGTTCAATTATTCGTGTACAAAAAATGAGATACTATTTTGATGTTCGACATTTGCAGTGTTCGCAGCATTTGCATATTTATGAAACAAAGTTGTATGAAACATAGATACGTAGCAATTTTGGAGTTGATAGAGGTGTCAAGAGTTTATAGATAAAGGCTCTGAGTTAGTTTGTATTGATATTGTATCGTATTGTATTGATAGATATTGTATTGATCGATATTGTACCGATAGATATTATACTAATAAATATTGTATTGATAGATGTATTGATAGATATTGTATATCTAATAAATTATACATAAATAAAATTCTTTCGATCAAGAGAGAAATCAGTAACAGGATACTTTATAAGCTACAGTCTGCACAATATATTTACAAAATTGATCCTTATCCTAAAGTTCACTTTATTAATGCGCATGTTACACTTTGGCCCAAAACTTTTGGAAGCCACTGTAGATCAGCTGACTGTTTATTCTTCCAACTCCGCTTACTGACAATGAGCAAAGATAGGCAACTGCCAGTAATAGAATAATTATACAATGAAACCACGATCGTTGCACACAAAATCGCGTTCGTTGCATTCCGGTAATAAGTAATAGCAAACAATGATCGTCGCGTGAAAACAAAGAACAATCAACGATACAAGCAATACAGAATAAGAGCAGACGATTATCTCGACCCTTTTTTGGATCCTATTTAACGCAACGAGCAAGGTTTCACCGTAAAGTGCCACTTACGGAAAAAAAGATCCCTGTAAAAGGTGAAGAGCAATAGATAAAAGAAGAATGGAAGAGAAATAGAAAGAAGACAGAGAAGACAAACAGCAGACAGAAAGAGAGACAGAGACATAGAGAGAAATAAGAGAATGATGAACAGAGAGAACGACGTCGCTGTGTGGTTCGATTTTAAATAAATTAAAAAAAAAAAAAGAACAAGCACAGCGACCCACGTGTCGCCGCCATTTAGGTATTCTTGTAATTAGAGACAAAGAAAAATAAGACATTAAGTAGTGGTGTTGGTCATTACCGTTCGGGTCCGGGGCAATCGGGTACAATGATTGAGGCTTTGTACTGTCGGGCCGTGGTGGTTGGTGGTTGGTTCATTGGTGGTTGGTTGGTGGTTGTTGTCGATTGTTGGTAGGGTGGTCCATTTGCCGATCGAGTCAGGGTCCGTCGTTCCGGGCAGGGCAACGGCAGGGCAACGGCAGGGCAACACCAGGGGGGCAACGCCGGGGTTGGGGCGGGGCCAGGGCACAAATCATCAACCAAGTTAGACATCACGTCTCTCACGGCTCGATTAAGTTTCGCGGCTTAACCTTCTAAACCCCTGTGCTTTTTGCCTCCTAATCGTTCCACGGGCTGCATGCAGTCATCCTGCAACCCCCTAATCTCCCCCCTCCCCCACCCCCTATCTCTTGTGTTTCGTCTTTTTTTTATTCTTCGAGTCATGCGACCGATTTTGGAGAAATATTTGCAAGGTGGATAGATAGTGGTGGTGTTGAAGTCGAAGCTCTGTAACTCGAACCTTAAGGGAATAGTATAAAGATTTGTTCGAGTTAAGGAGGTCTCGATTTGACGAAGTTTACGAGTGAGGTTTAATGTACGAGAATTCGAATTATAAGAGATATAAGCTTGGCAAGTGTTGCTTTATGTCTATCAGAATTTGATAAAAGTTTGGGTTGTAGATGTGAAGCTCGAGCTGGAGGAATCTGGCCATTCTAAATTCGAGTTGCGAAGAAATTGCGTAGAAAATATATACAGAGAGTCACAGGAGTCATACATACATATTTTAGGTTTCTAATATTAATATATTTTAGGATGTATTTTAGAATAATCAAATTGGGGTGAAAATTCATTAAATGTAAAATTGCAAACGAATGAAGTTCCTAGAAGACGAATTTTTTCCCTCTAAATACTACAATTTCAACTGTCGTTCAAATATTTTGTACATGTTTGCATATTATGTGCCGTCTACATATTTGTGCACATTTAAATTTCCCATAAATGCATAAAAATTCAAAGTACAATTGTAGCAATAAATGTTGTATACTTTAATTCGCGTGCATAGAGTATATATGTATATTTTCTTGCAAACGAATAGGAAAACACATAAGTATTGTTTGACAAACCTACGCTAGTTCAATTAACGATAAAGTTCTTGTATCGTCTTTAACCCTTTCAGTGTTCATTAAAATTCTGGACAATTTTAAACAGATTGAGCAGACAGTAGACACTGGCGGTAGATTAAACGGACAGTAGGACAATTGAAACTTAAAATATGTATGTAGACTTCTGTGGCTCACCGCGTACGCGATAAATAAAAATTCGAATCAAAGTAAGTCCCATTTCGATTCATAGCGGTTTCCGAATTAAAACGATTCTCGACCGTACATTTGAAACGATTCTAGGATTATCGAGAAGCCCGCTAAAAAGGAGAATGAAATTAATTAGAGAAATGACTCGCGGGAATTCGCCAGACGGATCGCGCGCGCATTCGAATGGAAAACACAGAGAAGAAAACGCGGGCTGCATTGTCCATGGTGAATCAACCCCATTATTCTCGCGTTGCTGTAAATATTCTGAGAAAGACCACGATTCACCCTTGCGCCCGCCCTTCTTTAAGCTTCGCTCTTTCTCTCCTTCCACAGTTAATTGACGCCGGGCTGAAGCCCGACGCCGATTCGCGCGGCATTTCAATTGCTAACGAAGTCGCTTAAGCGTGGCTAATTAGAGGAAGTTTTAATAATTAACGTGCAATTTGGCGAAGCGCTCCGGTCTTCCTCCTTTGAGCCCCGTAAGCCACTACGTGCTCGAATTATGAATCGGCCGGTCCCTCTCCGTGTGTTTTATCGCGTCCACGGCAAGTGTTAACCCTTTGACCGCAGATAATTCGTTTCGTGTGACGAATTTAATGCGACCCGAGGCGACAGAACGCTCTCTGATTATTCATTAATCCCTCGCATAGCTTTTTCTCCTTTGTGTTCCCGACAAAAGACCAAACGTTTTTAAAGCATGGCGGCCATTTATCCGGACGAATTGCAACGCGAATCTGTATATTAACCCTCGCACGACCAATGCAGGATCACTTCGACGCATGTTTGGGATTTCTACGTTTTTATTAGATCGTCAAGTTTTCAAGTCATTGAAATTACTGGCACTTTAACCATTCGCGGACGGAAATGTTTAACGCATTAGTTTCGAGGCTTCAATATTAATGATTATTAGTGGAATAAATAACCCGACTATTTATTAGTGGAATTAATTTAAATCCCTGGATTGAATATTGCTACGCGTTGGAAATTCCAAAAATGGAGTGACTCTTTGCCATCACCCATCCCGAAAGGGTTAAATTATAAAAGTTTACGATTTCTACGTCTTTGAATCGTCAAATATCTGGATTTCCAAGCGTTTCAATTTTCAAGCCCTCGGAATTCCACGGTCTCTGTGAATTTTTGAAGTATTCGATTTCTAAGCCTTTGAATTATCAAACTTTTGAATATCTATGCCTTTGAATCGTCGACGAGTTTTTATATGTCCAAACGCTTCAATTTTCAAGCTACCAAATTCCATACCATCAAATTTCCAAGCCTTTGAATTAGTAAAAATTTCCATCGATTTTTTCACGTCCTTCAAATAATTATAAGCGGTACTATATATAATTATTTCGCAAAACTAGTTTGCAATAGAAATTCTATTACGAGTTAAAGTGACCCTGCATTCGTCTCCCATGTCCATCGAAAATCATCCAACTTCTAAGGTTTAAACCGGACAAAGAAGAACCTAAGTATTACCACCTAAAAATACTTTCGCTTGCAAATATTTCTCCGCGTTTAGCGAAGGCCGCGAAAATGTGCTGTTCGGATTCCTCGTCAGCCCGGCTGACGGCAGTTCGAGCATGAGATTCCCCCGTTCTTTTAACGAGGGATACACGCTACACGCTGCAGGGAGCTGTTCACCGCAAAAGGGGACGCAAGCAACGGCGAACACACGCCGAGCGGACGGTAAAAATGTTTCTCTATCTGGCGAAACACGATTATCCCCGGAGATTTTTCAGTTCTCTCGCTCGTCGGATTATATTGTACACCTCCTCCTGGCCTTCCACCTTTTTCGGGTCGCGCCACAGAGAGGTGTGTCACTTACGGAACTCGGCGAACGCGTCGGCTCAAAGGCGAACGAATCGCCTCTGGCACGATTATTATACGCAACCAGGGACAAGATCGAGTGGGGACGACTGGTTTGCGATCGGTTAATTCCACGTTTAATGCGCCACTATAGAAAGATTATTCGTCGGAAGATGACACGCTTGCGGTTGGATCCCTACGATTCCGTCGCGCAAAATGGCCGAAAAGATTCTTGAATAATTCTGAGAGACGTTACAGAGAAAATTATCCTTTAATTTATTTAACTTTACGGGATATATACTTATTAGAATGCGTATACATATAATCACTTCGCTCGAGGTCAGAGGTAGGAAAGAGATTGTTTAACAAATGATAATGCAAAATAATAATAGAAAATTGATTAAACCGATCGAGAAGTTTCATTCTTAAAGGTTAGTGAAACGCCAAAGAAGTCGAGATTAGGGCAATCTGTTTGCGAAGATACGTATTTTATAGAATTTTGTTAACTTCTTGCTATACGATTTTATTAACCCCTTGAGTTCTGTGAATTATGGCGCAGATTTAATGGATATGGATACCATTGGTGGATGCAATTTAATTTGAACTCTAATTTTAGCTTTATCTTATAAAATTACGAATTATCGATCCCCGTTGAGAGCCAAGTAATTTTGGAGGATCGATGCGCGTTTCTAGATTTATTTTACAGGCGACGCGTAGACGTGATCTCTAACCCTTTAAGTACAATGGTCGTAAATATGCGTTAACGAATGTATTTATTTTACAAATGAGACACGAATAAGGATTATTAGGTGTACCAATGAATGATCCAGTTATTTTGTCGCATTCAATTTTTACTTCAAAGAAAATCTTTACTTTAAAGAAAATCAACACCTACCCCTATTTTAACCCATTTCTTTATAACAACGAGTTTCTATAGCCTAATTGCATACAAAAACGCAGTGTACCGTTTCCAAAGTTTAATTTAAATTACAACTACAGTTCCAATTTGTAAGATTGAAAACTGCCAAGAACAAATTACGTATAATATTTTAATATTTTACATTCGACACAGCTAACGTCCCAATGCATAGTATTTGAAAAATTTGTAGACCAAGGGGTTACATATATAATTGCTGTTACTCTACGATGCTTTACGAAATTTATCAGTCCTGGCTACGGACTGCTGATAAAACGAATTCATTAAAAAATAGTGGACTACTTACTGGTACACCTAATATCAATCAGTTTGAAATAAACACGTGTTTGCGAGAAGTACAGGTATTCTACTTAACGCTGCGTAAACGGATAAATATAATAGGAAATTTAACCATTTGGCTACGGTAGATTTTGAACGACACAGCGAACGACAACATGCATTTCTTTGAAAACTACATGGAGATCGTCAACACATTTTCAGTCGGAACTAGTTTACGTCTGGCAGACGCAAGAAGCTTTGCGCAATAATTCAAACAAGATTTGCTGCGTGTTTATTGTCGCTAATCATTTATTCCCAGAGATGTAAAACAAGCCATTGTTTGTAATGAGTAGTGCGAGATAAACGCCTATAGACGCCGACAGTATTCAAAGGGTTAATCTGCCCTGTAAGTAAAAGTAGCGCTTTTAAATCAAAACAGCCACGGAATCAAAGGGTTAATATAAATATGGCCACGTTTCTTAATCATTGCAATGTGTTTTCGCGTACACGTCGATTCCACTCTATTTTGTCCCTGAGTGCGCGAGAATTCTCCGCGTTTCCGCGCGTTTCATCGTGCGAAGCTGACTCTCGTTGGCATTGGCGTATTCTTAAAAAAAAATCGCATACGCGCATAAACGACGCGCGTGACGAATCACGTGATCGATCCTGCAATGAATTCGCCGATCGTTGATCGAAAAACCATGAGCTTAAGCAAGGTTCCAAGCTTAAGCTCACGAGCGTTTTATTGTTTCTCGATTCTTTCACGCGATAAAACCTGCAACCTGTCCTTCGAATGCTAGTTGCACACAGCAGACGAAATCGTGTCATCGTCTACCATTATGAACCTATTCGGGGTTCCTCGTTTCTCGCGCGCAAATTGCGAACCTTTATTATTCTCTGATGGTGTCCCTCCGATCATTTGGTTCGTGCAGGGTGAGTCTCGCCGGCGTCTCAAGGACGGTGGAAAAAATCATCGAGGCGAACAATCGGTGTTACGCAACGAAATCGATCGCTAAGCTTGCGAGAGTAATGCCTGTTCCACGCCTGTCACGCGACACCCAATTTGCGTATCTAAAGAGAGCAGCGAACATTATTAGAATAATATCGTGGACCGATTCGCATCAAATTTTAGGCCGGGGTATTTATTAGCTTCCGAGATAATTACAATCATTTAGAAGCTTGGCCTAGCTACCGATTTCGATGATTTTTGGATATGTTATGGAGGCAGAGATTTGGAGCAACTTTTCCCTCTGCATTTATACGGCAGTCGGCTTTGGTTTAGGAGATATTTACAAAATTACGTTGCTATTATTACTACGTTGTATCGTGTCGCGCAATGATGTAACGAGAGAAAGGTTAGCCTAACTCTAAACTATTTCATAAAAACTAATACTACCGAAACAGTATACATTAAGTTTTATGAATCGGGTTAAGGTTGGATTAGGTTAACATTAGATTAGGTTAAGGTTCGGCTAGTTTTTCTTCCATCAATGCAACACCAAACTAGGTAAGTTAACAAATTTTGAAAATATCTCGAAAACAAGATCCCAACGATAGTTATACGTATGGGAAAAAGTTGTTCCAAATCTTATCCACTATAAAATATTAAAAAAATCATCGAAATCGACAGGTAGACCAAATTTCTAGATAATTATAGGTTTCAAGATATTAATAAAGAAAACCATTCCGTAAAACGATACATCAAATTCTGCCTACGCGAATGTTATACAGGCGTCACAAATGCAACTAACAGTCTCTGTAATACATGTTACGTTGTCAGCCTACTATGTACCTTTAATCTCGGCTTTTGCTGCGTCGATTTACAGTGTCGCGTTGTATTTGGATAATTAGCTGCTCGCGGAACGAAATAGAAGAGGGTTTGAACGTGATAGGCGTGCAACAGGCATTAGTGTAAGTTCGAGCCGCATCTTTAATCAATCGTTCAGGGTCGGCGGCTGCAGTTCCAACGCTCGTGCATTTATTTCTCGGTGCACGAGTTTCGCGCGAATCGTAGGAGGCGTGTTCCAGAGACGCGCTTCGAGGGGAAAAGCACAAACATCGGTACGAAAGCCGAACGAAAATTAATAAAAATCGGGAGACGAAGGAAACTTCCCAGTTCAAGAACCAAATGCGTGATGAAGATATTTCGTACGTGTGTGTGTTATGTATAATATGTATATATATAATATATATATATATATATACTGCGAGATCTTTTTCTGTCGTATGTGGTAACAAGGTTTCGCAACAACAAAGCTTTCTAGAAAAATTACGAAACGAAAGAAAGAACCAAAAAGAAGAGAGAAAAAAAAGAAAAATAAATAAGTAATCAAATGAACGATATTCTCTGCTATTATGGATCGACTAATAAAAAAACAGGCTACTCGAGAGAGAGAGAGAGAGAGAGAGAGAGAAGGAGAGAGATAGAGAGAAAGAATGAGAGAGTGAGAGAGAGAGAGAGAGAGAGAGAGAGAGAGAGAGAAAACGCTATACTTCGGAGCTAACACCGATTTTCTGCACACACGTTTCAGAAATACACTCATCGGAGTTTCCCTAAACATTCCAGCTAAACGGAAAGCTCGTTCGATCGACAGTAGTAACACATTTGGTCGCCTCTAGAGATTCGCATAGAGCAAGAAGCTCGTGAAAATGCGTGAAACCAATGAATTATTTTTACCCGGATAAACAATATACTAAATAATATGAACCTAGGATGTAGGTTTTGTACAGGCCTACGATATATAAAATAGTCGCCGTAGGTTCGAGTATCGATAATTCTCACGATCTTCTTGTCAAACGTGACATCTTTTTTTTTTTTTCTGATCGTTTCTCGGCTTCTTCTGTCTCTCGTGCTTGTCCCCCGGATACGAACGTACGACAGAGGGGAACAAGATCGAGGGAAACGGAAACGACCAACGGAAGAAGCAACGGCTTACCTGACTCCTCAGTTTGGTGATATTCTGGCCACCCTTGCCGATTATCGAACCGGCTACCTGCAACAGAAAGCGGGATTCACGTGTTAACCCTTTCGCGGTGGAAAGTATTTAAGGTACCAGTTTTGGGGCGTTCAATATTACAAAACCGAGAAGAAACTTTCTACTAAACTTTCGAAGTTGAATTCTAACTTGATATTTAGCTTCAATTCGTCGGATTGGGAATCACTAATTAAAAATTACATACATCTAATGTTTGAATGCTTTGCGATGTAGTATTGAATAAAACTAACGAGTAACTTACGTGGCATTAGTGATAAAAATGAATGGTATGGCAAGGGGTTAATAGATGTCCAAATATTCCATTCGTAAAGGGTTAAATGGGTTAAGAATTGTTAGAATACCGTGACGGATTTTACAGTATCGATGCAATTTTAATATCAACGTTAAAAAGACCATCTGGGAAAATATGACCTATGCATCGAATTGCATTTATTTCTCCAGCATAAGAAATTTATTTGCATGCATTTTTGTCTCGCGAACATGTAGATTCCACGACTGACGTGTAAATTCCAATTTTTTTGAAAATTGTAACACGTTGTTTTGTCTTGCACCCATAGAATTCATAAAATCAGTGTGACTTCTTATTGTAGAGCAAGAAATTAGTAAATAATACTCTTCCAAGGCTTGACCACGAAATAAACGAGGCAGTTTCGTTCTCGTTCGATTTCCATGGGAACGGCCGCGAATTTGCAGAGAAGGTCAACAACGGTGTTTCGATGTATCGAACAATCGGTGGTCGCGGCCACGTTCCAACGATTAGCGGCGATAAGTTACAAGGCGCGGAGTTGATTGCAGCAACGCGCGACGCGTGGAAAACGCGGCGCGATAATTACGTTCGCTCCGTGACGGTGAATGAGATCATTCGCGAAAGGAGCGATCCATCGATCGACCCTGACACCGACAGCCGTTTTCGCGGAGGCTTCGATTGCGTGCCACCGCAATCGATATTGTGTTCGATCGCTGGTGCGCGACCGTGCGATCCAACGAGGATAAAATCGAAGCCAACTGCGCGAGCGAAATTGACAGCAGGAAAAATGCAGCCACCCAAAGAAGGTGCTTCTCTTTTGTGCATCGATCGCCTGCTGGGACGCGAAACGCGGCTTTTGTTCGAGAGACGCAATCTGGATTTAAGACGCCGGAGGAGCGATTGCAGCGTGAATTTTGATTGGATCGCCGGAGATATTGGACTCGATTTTATTTCATATTTTCTGCTCTTTCAGGTGGACACACTTCTCTCATCAATTGCCGGAGCTTAATATCCTTGGAAATGGCGATAGCTTTCGGAGATTAATTTACGCTTGATGGAACGTGAAAGAGGGACTAATATTAATGATACTTATCGATGTTGCTAATATTATTCGTCTTCGACGAAGACGAAATAGCGGAAAATGGGAATTAACGTTTGCTTGATGGAATATAAAGAGGACACTCGCCCTGGGCTGCTTTTGAAACTAAGGAAACTCGTATAGGACTACTAATATTAACGGTATTTGTCGATGTTGATAATATTATCGGATTATGTTGAAGAACGAATAGCGGAAATTTGTAGGAATTCATTTTTACTTGACGGAATATAGAAAGGCGACTCGTTGTGCTGAGTTGCCTTTGAAACTAAGGAAACTCGTATAGGACTATTAATATTAATGGCGTTTGTCGATATTGGCAATATTATTGGCAACATGCGGTCGATGTTAAAAGGTAGGATTGAATATTCTTAGGAATAGCGGAGATTTCTAGAAATTAGTTTTTGCTCGATAGGATATAAAAGAGCGAGTCATGGGAGTTCATTAATGACTTGCTTTTAAAATTAAATAAATCTACAGAGGACTAATAATATTAATATCTGTCGGTATTGGCAATATTATTGACAACATATGGCGACATTAAGAGATGAAAGGATTGAATATTCTTCGAAATAGCAGAGATTTCTAGACATTCATTTTTCTGCTCGATGGAATATATTATCGAAGATTGACTCATGAAAGTTCATTGCTGACTTGCTTTTAAAATTAAAAAATTCCTCACCGATTTACTAATGTTCGTCGTATCTTATAATTAAAATGTTTGCATTGTGATTGTTGAACGATTACCGGAGTTCAATTTGAGCTGCTTTACGTTGCCTTTTTAAACGAATCTCTAATGACCCACCTATCGTCGTATAATAATTAACATGAAATAATTTTAATTTAATTCTTATTATTACGTATTAATTGATCGTATTGGGTATTATTAAGTTAATTCTAAATTTTGTACAATATTTGCTAACTTTACATCATCCTATTAATACGAAAATCTTTGGAACTTCTGAATACTATTATTATAATTAGACGTCACTAAATCAATCCCGAGTTTTCTATGCTATTTGCTAACTTCGCATCATCCGATCAATTCACGAACTTTCGAAACTTCTGAATACTATTATTATTATTAGGTATTATTAAATCAACCCCAAGCTTCCTATCCTATCTGCTAACTTTGTATCAACCTATTAATTCAATAATCTTTGGAACTTCTGAATACTATTATTATTACTAGATATTATTAAATTAATCCCTATTTTTCTACAATACCTATTAATACCAGAATCTTTGAAACTTCTGAATATTATCATTACCATTGCAATTAAATTAATCTCAATTGTTCTATAACACCTGTTAATACAAGAATCTTAAAACTTCTGAATATTACCATTGCTATTATTATTAAATGAATCCCAAATTTTCTACAATATTTGCTTAACTTTGTATCACCCCATAAATTAGACAATCCTTGAAGCTTCGGAATACGTTTCAAGCGCAGCTAAAATCTCCAATGCGTCCGCGGAAGATTGCATCCGATTTCCATGGATTTTCAGAATAAAAGAAAGCGGAAGGATGGCCGGAGAACGGTTGGCCGATTGCGGCGACAATGACCGGAAGAACGGGTGGCGTTGCACGATCGCGGAACGTGCCTGCAACGCGTTATAGCGAGCAGCTTTTACTTCGACGACGCGTGCGGTGGCAGGAAAGAAAAACCAATGCTGGAAAAGCAGCCACGTGGGAAAGAGAATAAAGTTAGAGGTAGGGACACTTGGATGCGTTTGCAAAGAGCCTTATCCGGCTGGGAAACGTTCTTGCGTGATCCTGTTTGGAAATTCAATAGCGAGATATACACTTGCGAGGAAAAGCGTATTGCCGTCGACATTGCATACTTTTCGTCTGTCGCAGCGAAAGGTGAAAGTAAAAGTTTCTCGAACGCATTGTTGCATTAATACCTTCGCCATTTCCCACAGCTGAGACCCTCTTTTATTTACGGAGACGTTCGACTTTACAGCGAAAGATAAAATTCGCGTTACTAATGAAGACATAGACGAGTTCCGGTTTTTGCATAGCGAAGAGGTTGATTGCGGTAAATTTATTATTAGTTTGTCCATAATTAATACGATTCTATTCGGATCTCGTTTAATACGATTTTATTTGGGCATCGCGTCTAATACGATTTAACTTCGATCTCATCTAACACGATTTTAGTTGGATCGCGTCCTAATACGATTTGATTTAGATCTCGTTTAATACGATTTTACTTGGATCTCGTTTAACGTGATTTTATTTTGGATCTAGGAACGAATCAGAGTTGAAGATTTAAGATACGGCCACAAAATTGAACTTTGTACATTTTTGTATATTTAAGTTAAAAGAGAACCAATTTATTGGTCCCCAATTGATTTATTTCGTAGAATGTTAATAATAAACAGACTGTGGACTTTTATGTAATTATTGAAAATTTAAATAATATTTAAAGGGTGAAAAAAAACCTGTTTACATCCTTTTGCCAAATTACATTTATTTAACCCTCTGCGCTCCAATTATTGTATTACCTACGTACGTTTGCGTTAATTACCGTTCTCATATTATGGTATGTACAAGTTATTTGTATATTACGGGCAATTTTTATTTAACAACTCCCGATATTATAATACAAAGCTACAATTCGAGTTCGAATTAAATTTCATCGCCAATAGTATCCATCTTTGACGAATTTACAGCATAATTCATAGAACTAGTTTGACTCGTTAAGTATAAATTTGCATAAACATCCGCAGTCTACGAATCACGAATCTAAGTACATAAACTGAGAAATTCGCAGGAAACGAAGTCGATCAAATTAGCTACAGAGATACTCTTATAATAATTTGATAGCATTAACTCTTTCACTGCTGATTAAAACAACGATACGCTGCAATTGCAGACGGTTCTAAGTAGCACGAAACTTATACAACAAAAAAAAAAATTCACACATAGCTTGCTTGTTTCTATTGCAAATAAGGAAAAAATAAATCCTTTACTTTTTAAGATCCAAATAGATCCCGCGTTGCGATTAACAACTTAAAGTTCTTCATCGGTGAAAGGGTTGAAAATTAAAGATCTTTCGAATCTTAGAAATTTGATGAAAATCAAAGCGTAGTTTCTGCAGAAATTAGAAAGCAAAGTAGGTAGGTTTCTCCTACCGCAAAACCATTTACATAATCGTTTGCTTTGACCCATAGGTAAATGGTTAAATATTAGCTTTCTTAAAAGACTCGATGATCAATTCCACGTCTTCTTACTTCGGATAAAAACTGGTTTTATACGAGAGTAGGAAATCGATGTGGAAACTTACTTTGCTGGGGATCAGAAGACGAAGTTCATCGTCACCTTGCCTGTAACGCTTGTGGGGGCTTGTGGGTCCTCCGGAACCTGTCATAGCGCCAGCATCAGCTTCTCTCTTCATTATTACTGCAACAAAAGAACGATAAACCCATTAGTACGGCATACCATAATCTCCGATAAAGGCAATACTTGTTTAAGATACGAGCTAAGATTCTCTCAAGATTCGCGATTGTCTTATTGATTCAATTTTATCTCACGATTGCTTGGTAACCGAATAATTTGTGTTTTTAACCCTTTTCCGATTATATCGTGAAATTGTTTGCATATATTAACGATCGAGAATTAATCACAATTTACATAATAATACAGAACATATTGCTAAGTATATTATAACCAATAATATTTATTCTTGATTACTATAATACCGATGACTGTAATAATAAAAAGATCCTTAATGATAAGTAATTCTTTCACAAAAATTCACATTAACCCTTTCCCTACGAAGGGCGTATATATATGCACCCCCAAAAATAAGGCAATAGTTAGCTAAAAATATACGTATCTGTTTTCTGTAACACAACCATTATTTCTATTATAATTTATACTTCCTCCACCATAACTAAATGATTTTAAAACATGCAAATATTTATATTCTGCTACAGTAATATAAAAGTTTACAAATATTTATACCGCCTTGCCTTTGTAATAATAGAAACCGTCCACCATCTTTGCACTGTAACGGTTTTTAACGTTAGAGCGTCGTAGCGAAAGGGTTAATCTCTGATGCTTAGGTGAAATTAATAATACAAATTGTATAATTGTTTGCTTTTCGCGACGATTCCGTCGATTATTACTTTACTACTACTACAAACTCACTTTGGAATGATTATTTAACCGAACGCTTAATCCAGTGGCGTATTAAATAATGTAACAAAATTGTGGCGAGGTAATTGGAGGGCAGAGTCACGTCACGTGCTCGAATTCACCCCTAAGAGGGAAGGGAAACCGAGTTTCCCCTCGATTTCCAACCACGCACGCGCCCCGGAAACAACAGCGGCGACGCGTACCGCAATTCGTAATAAACCTATAAACATGTTGCGTATTCGGCTAACCGTCTGTGTTTGCGGGGGCTGAACGCTACGTAATTCATTGTCCGTTAAATCGGCTCGGTGGGTTTAATGACGTGGAGAGTCATGGGAAACCGATGAAACTCGGGCACGTTCACGATAAAACGAACCAGCAACCGGCGGCTCTCTATGCATATACCCTAGAATTTGTTCGTCACGTTCGTCAACGTTCAACAATTTCACGTGACACCCGAGCTTTATACATTGCTCGAAACAATTAAGGGTTCGCCGTATTGCGTTTCGCGTGTTTATCACGTGTTCCCTATCACTTAAATAATAATAGCTTCCGTTCTTTAACCCCTTGACTGCGAAAGGCGTTACTATTGTTATCGTTATATACGGGTCAACCCAGCGAAATTTGCGAAATTCTAATTCTAAGCGCAATAAAGAGAATATCACAGTCTATTCATTATTATACAGTTTAATGATTCGTTTGTAATGGCCCATAAATTGGTGTGAAATGTGAGGCAGTGCAAAACAGTCTGTAATAAATAAGTTAACATGGTAAGAAACTAGTGAATAAATATTTCAATAATTCAGAAAGACATAAAACATTATACTTAAATAGTATTATAATGTCCGGATATTAAAGTGAGTAACTGTATAAAATCAAGCCCTTTTCTTAGCCGTTTAGGCAGAAAATAAACATGTACATATATTTATACATTATAATTTAATAGTATTGTAGCGGTAATGCCGCTGCACCATCTGGGAGACAAAAGAATAAAGCGCCTCAACAGCGCGACACACTTACTTGTTACGTAATAGAAACAAAATAAAGGAGAATTAAAAAGTGACTATTTATTATTACCGACAAAACATTAACGAGTGGTGATTAACGACCGCGGTATACATTTAAATACCTAAGTACACGCAAAAGTTTTACTACCTGTGTTGCACAAGACATAACTTTAAGGAATCTATTAATATTAAATACATACAATGCTACCTAGTTAAACGAGAGCATAGTTGTTGTTCCAAGGTTTGTATTCGTAAAATCAGAGCGATTTTTAACAGCTCTCTTTCGCTCTTCCTAATACAAAGAATCTGTAGAGGGAAAATCTAGGCGAAAAGATTTGAAAACATGAACGTCATTGAATCCCCGCATTTGACGCTATTAATTCGAGCAGGGTAAACGATATTTCCTTTACACGTGGCTGTGGAATCTTTGAAACGCGCTAGCACCCCAGTCGCCGAGATTCATGGCGCAATTAGGCCCTCGAAATTGCTTCCTTCCAACCGCCGCGAGCATAACATTACCAGCGATAAACCAGAAAAATCTCGCAATTCCGGCAATCGTGGCACCCCAGCAGATTTCCACCCCTGGCAAACCGAATTCCTTTAAGATTCGTCTAGGAATTAATCTTCTTCGGTTAACAAATATAGTTGGTCACAAAAGTGCAGTGACTAAAAAAAAGTATCCATAAACCGAGGATATTTTAATCCCTTACCATACCATCTTTTTTATTATTAATGCCACGTAAGTTACTCGTTAGCTTTATTCAATGTTACGTGCGAAGTATTCAAATGTTATATATATATGTAATTTTTCATTGGCAATTCTCAATCTTACGAAGTTAAATCAAAGATCGAGTAGAAATTTAACTTTGTTGCAAGTGGAGTCCCTTTTTATCGAACCAACGCCATGATTCGTGTCACGAGTGTGACTCGTTAATGTATTTCAAGGGGTTAATTTGTACCACGTACATTTCCTTCTTTATATATTTTTGATACGTTTCGACGGAAAGTTTGACTCTTGTGGATTGTTAAGGTATGAGCATATGATGTTTTCCAAAATTCTTCATTGAGACATTAGCCAATTTCTATTTTAAATACTGTGTAGAATACGTAATTTGCACTTCGTTGTCCTCGGTCTCAAAAATTAAGATTATACGTTGTCCTGAAATTATTATATATCATTACTGATATATATATTAGATCGTTGCACTGTTTCTTATTAATATTTTCAACATTTCGTAATAGTCGCTAAACTAAAATTCAAACAGGTTTCAGAAACTGTATTGAATTGCTTATTTTTATTATTGAATATTGTGTTTATAATTTTACGATTGTTTCTTTCAAATGTTTTTCCGAAGTTCTGCTGGCTTAACCCTTTACACTCCTAACCATTATTAATAATACGATATAATAACAATTCCAACACAGTTTCCCGGCCCTTGCGAGAACTTAACGAGTTATGTATTTCTATCAGAAGAAGCAACTTGCTTCGATTTCGAAGAGATGGAAATTGAAGCGGCGGAAACAAGATCGAAGAAACTTAAACTTTAACTTTCGATCAAATTTACGCATGTTTCCACAGCGGAGCAACCGGAGTGCAAATTTTCGTTAAATTTTTCCCGAAAATACGATAGAAATTATACCTAAAATTTATCGAGTACCTAAAGTAGACGAATATTTTTGTAATTAACTCTAACGCAAAATTTGCACCCAATTCTGAGAAATAAAAGAAGACTAATACAAGGAAGTGCTCTCGTGGAGATTTAGAGATAATACTCAGCGGAGTGGAATATTGCTCGAAAAGTAAATTCAATGATGTACACGAATCGAAGAAGACTGGATAGGAGAATTCAGCTGGGAATAATTTTTACGATTGACGCAGCTTGGAAATTGAAGGGTCGAAAAGAAGCGCGATGAAAAAGGAGCGAGCGGACAGGAAGAATCGATAGCGGTCGGCACGCGACGTTAATAATTTACCGAGGCGATTCGTAGGCGAAGGGTGACCGGCAGCCCTCGGCGCACGATTCGTCGTTTCGATTTCATTGCGATGCGACGACGAAGAGGCGACGCGAAAAGCGCAAGAGGAACAACACACACGAGACTCGTTCGCGGCTCGTTAAACAATCACGAGGCACGGAACTCACCCGTCACGAAAACCGTGACGGACCGTTATAATGCGAACATTATTGAGATCGCGAGTTTAGTTAGCATTTTTAATACGTCGAGAATCTAACGTAACGTTTCGCGGAAAAGGATGCTTTTGATGGATCTCTGGATAAACCAGTACAGCGGTAACAGTGGCGGACAAAAATGTGAAACCAACAGAGGAAAGGAAAAGAAGTTATATTTATTTGTAACATTTCGCAAGTAAAATTTTAGAATTAGAAATTTCATACGGTACATCTGTATTGTTCCAAAAAAGGAAAGAGATGGAAAGACGATAGATGCGATATAATCTAAATAATCTAAATTACAGGTCCTCTTCTTAAATTTATGACCAATATACACTTACTGGCAAAAGTTAAGAAACAAAGTAATCCGTTCCATATTTTTGTGTACTCTTTATTTTCTGACGTATATAGATTAGAATTAAAAATAGGATAACTTATTGTTTATTGGCATCTGTATTGTTACCTTTTTATGTTCGTTTTTTTATTCTAAGCTATTTATTTCAAAAGATGAAGAATATACAGAAATTTGCAAATGATTACTTTGTTTTTTTAGGCTCATTCGGTAAGTAAAGAGATACAAGTTCTAATTTAAGTAATATAATGAGCACAGAGGAAGAACTTGATTAGTGACATTTTTGTAAAGCTTAGAGAAGAGTTTTAAATCAGTCCCATGTATTTATAAAACTATTTTGGTATTCCGATTTCTAGTTTTAACAGGGATCTTTCTTATGTTGTTAAAAATTTTACACGGCAACTTGTTACAATAGCTACACTAATAATTTTTTATGCAAATAACTTATACAAGAACATAAGAGTTATACTTAAAATACAATGAAAATAAAACGGTTTATCTTCTCTATCAAATAAGATACAACATTAATCATTTAAGTAACGTTAATATAAAATGGCGTGCAAATTAAAGAGGCAAAGATCTTATAAATTGAAATAAAATACAAAATTTTAATCTATCTTCTAAGTTCACAATCTAATCAATTCTAATCAATAATCCGTAAACCTAGCGCTAATGGGTTAAAGTATTCGGATACGCGAGGCAAAGGCATATTTACCACTGGAAACGAAAAATTCCCTCGTCAAGCTCGCGTCGATCGATGGCGAAACGGTTTAAAAAGGTATAACTATGTCGAAGCACTTCGTCAAAGACGCGACGACGTTGAAATACTTTAGGGAGTGCAGGCGTACTTTTTATTTTTTATCGCGTTGCAGAGAAGCGATGAATATTAACGTGGCGCGGGGCTTTCGGAATTCGTTCGCTTTGACAATGTTGTTTACCCGCCCGGAGCTCGTTGCCGCGTGGAAAAAAACACGGAAGCAATTTCCTAGGCTGTCGAACAGCCGGAAACATTTTCGTCCACGCGATAACTCGATCAATTGCCGGCGTCTCGCGTGATCCATCGACGCGAACCATTCGATCAAACGATTTCAATCCACTCCTAAAAACGATCAAAAAGGAAACGCAACCGTGAAACATTTCTGTTTCGGCTTCTCTTCGAACAACCTTCGTGTCTACCTCAGTGTTTCCCAATCTTTCTTGGATCACGCTGCACCTTGATCCCTCAAAGATTTCAATGCTTGCTAGAAGCTTGCTTAGCAAAGGCAAAAAATGATAGCTAGCGTATAAAATAGTGGAGATTTTTTTAGCACAAATAATTAAATTGAATATAGAATCAATTACATTTAAATCCAAATAAAGCCAATCAGATGAATTTTGCGATCAAAGTTTGTATAATCTTTGGAAATGTTAGCATTGATTTCAAACTGTAATTTAATTACCAAGTAAATAATATTGATGTTACGTAACGAACTTGTAGTAATGTGAATAATACCGTAATGCACGCAACTGTGAGATATGCGAGTATATGTAACTGCATATCAACCTGTTTAAAAACAAACGAGAACAGTATTTGTTCCAATCAACAATGCTTCAATTAAACTAGAGCTCGCGCAAAATAATCCCCTTCTAGTTCCCCTTCCAATTACAACAAACAGAATCGAATATTACCAAAAGCGCTACGAATTTTCTCAACCTAATAATTTTCCAATTACCTTCGTAATATTATATTAAAAATTACCCGAGTAGCATTGAGAAACACTGGTGTGCCTCCCGCGGTGAATTTTTGATAAATCGTGTGACATTTAAAGCCGTGGTTAACGTGAAAGTCGGAAAGGGATAGGCGACAGTGGCTGGCGAGCCGTGTCTGACCATGGACCGTCCGTTTCTCCTTACAGCGAGATTTATTTTTACTAGCGCTGTCGTGTTTTCAACAAACAAGCTACGTGCGTGACCGGACCGTGTCGTGACACGAACACGAAAAGACCTCCTACGTTTCTGGTCGTCCGACCATTACCAGATAGGGTGAAACAGGGGGTGGATCAGTCGATCATGGCGCCCGTAGGGGGTAGCGAATGATAAAATAATGGGTCGTGGGTAATTTCCGCGTACCACATCGATTCTCTGCCGGAGCTCTAAATATATGAACGCTCTCATATTTTTTTACAGTAGAAAAATATATCGGCTAATTCGAGAGAAACGAGAACACGACAATGTAACAACCCCTATGCGGATTACCAAAAGGCTGCCAGTAGCCCTCGAAAACATTAAACTAAGCGTGCTTCGATGGAGGTTGATATAATTATGTCAGAATTGATGTTAGCACAGTCCTCTATTAATTCGACGAGTTTGGATGTTGTAAATTAATTCGATGGCTTTAGGGTGAAACCAAACGATTCGATGTAGGTGTGGCTTTTGAAGAAGGGAATTCGTTGTCTGTTTGAGAAATTGGGAAAGGATGTACAAAATAGAGGAGCAATTGTTATGTATATTAACACAATGCTGGAGTCAAATATTACTACTATTAGTAATACTACTGTTGCTACCGTTACTATTATTATTATTATTGGCAAGAAATGAGTTTGTAAAGAGAAATCTTTGGTTTTACTGTAAATCGCAATTGCACGTGTGCTCGAGAGTTAATCACAGAAAACTAGATTTTTTACACAGTTCTATTACCATTACTTTCTTAGTTCTATTCTTATTTCTATTCTATTACTATATTTACTATTACATTATTCTACTGTAATCTATTATGTTCGATTACATTCTATTATATTCTATTATATTGTACTATATTCTACTGTATTGTACTATATTCTATTATATCCTATTACCATACGTTTCTTAAATTTCAATCGCACGTGAGTAAAATTCTGCGGCAAGCTTTGCAAAAATTCGAGAAATAACATCTGTGATAGATTTCCTCTATACCATCATATCCTCAATTCCTAACCCGCATCCTACGATAATCTAATATGCAATCACACGCAACGGGGTATCCAATTTTAACGTGAAACATTGTACAAAGAGACATCCGCGTAACGACGATCACCAGAATCGAATCGGGAAAGAGGCACACACAGTCGAGCCGATTACACGCAATCCCAATCGCCTGCGCTTATCAATTATTCAGCAAAAACCTGATCTGCCCGTCTCGTTTCGCCGTCGCCCGTTCTAGCGTGAAAGAGGGTAGAGAGGAGGAGAAGAAGGGGTTGAAGAAAAGAGAGACAAAACGAGGAGGAGGAGGAGGAAGGGATGAAAAGGGGCGCCGTAGAGTCTGGAACGAGGGTAGCGTGAGGCGCCGAGGAGTCCACTGCCGGCAGCAGTGCATCGACTAACCAGTCCATAACCAGTCCGCACGCCACTCCAAAGGGTCTGTGAGCTGATATACAGGGACACGGGATAGAGGGCATCGAAGCCAGGTCGAAGGGGAGACCGCAATTAGGAACTGGGAGCAGCTTGGACTCGTTGAACTTCACGCGGGAATTTGAACTTGATGAACTTTCACAACCTGTCTGAGAACTGCGCGCGTGGCTTATGCGTACACAGGGTGATGCAAAAATACGCGAGAGCGATTAGATTTTTGCAAGATTAGACTTTCGAGAAAGGGTTAAGGGAGTACGGTACCCCGGAAGATGGATAAAATTAGGCAAATTTTAAGTTTCTTTGATGAGATTACTAATTACCCTTAAGAGGTCCGGAAATGAATATAACGGCTCCATTTGTATTAAAAGAATTGTCTATGAAATAGTTTACATGTGAATATGTATGTTGATTTTTGGATTAGAAGTACTGATTATTAGACTGAGGGAATCCTTATGGAAGTTCAGATTTTTATAAATGAAGTTAGAAAAACGAGATCTAAATAAGAGGTTGTTTCACCCTTCGAATATTATAATTTATACTTTACTTTCGATATTTTCTGTATCTTTAAATACGATTCACACTCTGCATATTTTTATATTTTAGTTCTGCGATTGCAAGGCAAACCGACGTAAGTCACATCTTAAAACATAATCTAGAACACAGAATCTATGCGTTTATCAAGCAAAATGCCCGGAAACAAATTTCTTATGATCAAAAAATTGTTCTCGAAACTTCAAGCGTCGATATCTCTAGTGAGAACCATTACAACCACACGATTACTACCGACGATAGCGCAACGAAACCCAAGTATAAATACCATTACTTCTCCATCGTCGACAATTTTTTTTAAAGGGTCCAAGCGAAAAGTTACACGAGAAAAGGGGGAGCAATTAAGAGGAGGGAAGCCGAAATATTCGCGAATTCACGCTAAAGTTCATTCGCAAGAGGCCCCGGACATGGAATCCGAGGAATGCGTAGATCGAGAAGCGGCTCTTGTCGCGTTAATTGTGCTCCTCGTAGTTACGTGGTCCAAGTAATTATTTCGACGTCGCGTAGACGACGGGATATCCGGGATAATTGCAGCTAGCGCGACAATGATGCCGCGTCCCCGAAATTGCTCCGTGCCGGCGAAATATGATGTTTGCATGTCGTGCGTCCTCTCCCTTTCTTCCATTTTCACCCGTTTCCCTTGCACCCAACGTTGCCACCCCCGTCAGATGCCGACAACCCGATAACCGGCTGCCTTTTTTTCTCTACCTTTTCGAACGTTACAACACGTTCTCTGGGATATTTTATTTTCTTTCATTTTTAAGGTTGCTTCAACCTTGTAATGTTCATTGGCAACCACAGTTACTATTTACATTTATATAGATTACAGAATTGTTAAATTAATATGCATCGGAAAGTTTACTATATTAAACGTTTTACATTCGAGAGGGCGACTTGTAAATTTTTCTCGAACCAAATGAGAACCGTGGATTAAACATAAATTTTCACAGAACTTATTGCGAGTTACGAATACAAATACTCGTGTTACGTGTGTTACATCATTCGCAACAGCATTAGTGTGACTTGCTAATGTTAATAACATTTTATTCGTTCAAGTGATATACGGAGAAGCAAGAAAGGTACAGATAATCCACTTACGACGAAAAGACTAAAAGTTGTAGTTAACAGGCATCTGTTTTATCAACGCCCACAGAAAGATTGACAATGACCACATTGTTTAACAGAGGAAGTTCCGAAGGTTGTTCAAATTTATACGCAACAAGATATCTTTCTTAAAATCTCAGCAAGATGAGATCGACTTTAAAGCATACAGTGCAAAAGGTTAAAACATGATGCTCCATTCTTCATGACTTCTTTAAAGTATTGATTTATTCGATACAAGTTAGTTTCTCGCTGATATTTCCTACATGATCCAACGATATGATCCACTGTAAAATTGGTATTATAATTAGTGCACACGCGTTTATCTTCTTCCCCCGGCAAGAACGAACGGGATAAGTTTGCGTGGCTAATTCTCAATCTTACGAGGACTACTCGAAGCTTTCTGTTGGATAACAACGTCGGACTAGTTTCGTATATGTTACGAATATCATTTCAATTTTCCATGCGAAGTTTGCTGAACAATTTTATCTGGGATACTTCAGTCGGAATCGGCTGAGGAAAGGCTGAAAACGTTAGCGAACAAATACAGACGTGTGTACGTATAGTTTGCAAGCACTTTCTCGGAAGACACGTTAACGATTTCTGTATACCAGATGTTGACTCGACAACTTGGCGTCGATTAGACGCGTAGATTCCCATAGTGTGCGTGGCATTTATCACCTGCAGGCTTTCTTGGAAGAGATTTCGGAGGTGTGGAAAATAATACCGCTTCATACCCCATGTCTTTAACCTCTTAACGCCCAAGTCCGTAACACACTCATGAACTCGCTCAAATTGTGTCTTCATGCAATTATACGCTATTATTACTGGGGAAAAAAACTGCACTTCTGTTGCATCTTCTCCTTAGCCTCATTTATTTTTATTGTATATTATCGAGAGTGCAGGAAACATGATACAATAACCTCCAGCTATGAATTTATCTCGTAAAACTTATTTATTTTAGTGTATAAATTGCAGACAAATTTTGGGCGTTAAGGGTTTAATAAACTTCAGTTTCATGTAAATTAGGAAGATTTAATTATGTTCATTTCATAGCGAAATTAGTGAATTAATAAAGTCCGTGGATCTGGGTCTAATCCAACTGCGTTTCTTTCAAAATTGTTCCCATTTAGTTATCAGATAACATAACAAAAATAGAAAATTGACCAAAGTGAACCTCTAACAAGTTTCTTTTCTTGCGATCTTCAATTACCAAAATATATTAGATATTAATAGACGAAATTTTGTGTGTCTTTGTGTCTGACAATCGAAGTGCAAAAAATATTGCAATAACAACAACAACAAAATAGATATGGGTTCAGTTCACTCCGTTTTTTCTCCCTCAAGTTTCATTGTTTTATTACTGGAATACATTTTTGCTTTTCCTGGAAAGGCAAAATCTGACAAAAATCAACGGATCGCATTTTTTCGAGTGCTACCAATAAAACGAAGAAACGTTTATGTTTTCTTGCCAGCGTTTACGTAACACTTATTGCGTGTAATCGACAAGTATTAGCGTGAATGATTGCAAGCTTGCGCATAATCGATCGTGTGCGAGTCATTGTGTAATAATCGTCGTAAGAATTTAGAGCGTGGGTTCTTTTTTTTTTTTCTTTCGTCGAGAGAGATAAAGAATCGACCGGGGATGATTTGCTGAAGCGATGTGGAATGATAATAGCCTGTGACTCTGTTTTCGCGATTCCAGACCGACTAATTGGGTCAACGAACAACAAGCGGACGGTATCGCATTAATGCCAATTAAACGAATAAACCTAATTGGCGTTGTGCGTTATGTCGACCTGTTACGTTGTTTATGTAACAGCACAAAAACCGCAGTTTTTCCTTTGATAAACGGAGAACTGGAAGAAGATACACGTTTATTAATCGGTTTAATTCTCCATTGGAGACGCGTTTAAATTTCACCGCGCCACGGAAAATTTATCGAAACGCAAAATCGTCGTTTACTCGTCCGAATTACCGTAAAGAAATTGCAGGATGATGTTAGCATAAGCAGAATTAACGTTCCTCATCGAGTAAGTTTGTGTTTCTTGGCCAAGCAAACCGACTGTTAAAACTTATTACCTTCGTGACAATTTCCCTACCAACGGTCGCGTAATTGCACGTCAATTTTCTCCGCAACTGCTCGAATTATTCTCTCTTGGAGTGGTGGCCCGAAAATTTTCTCTCAACCGCGACACGATAATCTACGGGGAACTATAAAACGACCGAAGGAGACAAACTTCTTCGAAGACGCGTAAATCGACGACAATTCCGCGCGGCGGACGAAAATAGGGGAAAATAGAAACGAGATAGGGTGAAATATGTGTAAATCACGAGAACATAGACGGTGGTCATATATTAACCCTTTCGCTATGGCATTGTAAAGTTAAAAACATTCTCAATGAACAGATGGGAGGAGGTATTTCTGTCATTACAAATGCAGTAGGATTATAAATGTTTGTATATTTCGTGTAATTAATTACGGTAGAATAAATATAAATTATTGTAAAAATAGTGTGGCGTTACAGAAAACGAATAGGTATATTTTTACGAAACGATTGCCCTATTTTTAAGGACGTATATATATACACGTCTTTAGTAGCAAAAGGATTAAACAATTTTATTTACATACTTGCTACGGATATGAAACGTTACAGTAGTGTTTATATGTCGATATATTAATATAGATGTACATTTTGTAACGCTTTAATGAGTGAGATTCCACAAGTATGGGAAGATTGATCAAAACCATACCTTAACATTACAAAGCTTCTAACTTTCTAATTTACGAAACAAATTGTACAAATCAAACTGTAATAATTAAAGACATTTATTGTGCACATAAAATACTAAAAAGTGGGCTAGAATCAGGCTAATTTCATGTAACTACAGTACTTCATTATACAGCCTGTTACCTACGTATAAATAAAAAAAGCTCAATGGAAAATGTATTTATATGTTTTTCAGAGTATAACGGACTGAAGGATTGCAAAGTAGTTCATTAAAACCGATTTTCTTCGCGATAAATAGATAAAAAGAATCATGCCAATGTATGCTTGGAGTTAGAAAAATCGTAAATACTATTTTTTCTTGTAATTTTGTAAACCACTTTGGTCCATTATGCTAGGCAATTGATTTACCCTTGCCTCGACAACTCGAGGATTTGTAATCTTGGCCGTATTACAAGCTTCCTCTGACGCCGCAGCCAATCGTCGACGAGATAAGAATTAAGCAGCTCTATTTACTTATCTAATAATCCTCGACCCAAGTCATTTTCAAGTCGTAAACTTAAGTAATACAATAACGCTGAAACCCCAATAGTCGCGATAAACGTTTAGCGTAGAGTATCAAGTGAAACTTTATTGGATAATAGCAATCATACAAATTGCATCACCATGAAAATATCAATATTTTTGGTTTCATTCGCGTACGAGCGGAAGAGACATCTTATCTGACTTGAATCGAGTTACGTTTGAAAATATTTGTCGATGCATTCTTATAATAAGTAGAAATTTATGTATATCTAAAAGGTAATTAAAGCGCCATTACCCGAAGCCATTGTAATGCATTTCTAGCTCTCTAAAGCTTAATGGGTGATGCAATTTCATTCATCGCTATCGCATTCGCGAACTCAAGTTTAAATGAGTTTCATTCGAAAGGTATTAAAATTCTAGAGAAGCATCTATATAATTTGATTCCGGATCTTGATGCATTTCGGAGAAATTAATATTTGCAAAAGGTACAAACTGTAAAAAATTAACAAAATATCCAAAGTATATTACAGGTTTGTGTTCGAAGCACGAAACAATCTTTAATTTCGATTTCTTGTGTATCTATTTTTGTAATGTACTATATTAATATAATAATATAGTCGTATATCGTACAGTAGTATACTATAGTAATATAGTAGTATATCGTACAGTAGTATACTATAGTAATATAGTAGAATATCGTACAGCAATATACTATAGTAATATAGGAGTATATCGTACAGTAATATACTATAATAATATAGTAGTAGTAGTATGTTGTATATAGTAATATTGTAGTATACTACAAGTAAACCATTAATTTCATTTCCACTTCGTTAATCGCGCTTAGAAAAAAAAACTACGAACGTGTATAAACATCCACAGCCTAACTATAATATTAAATTATTTCGAAAGAACTTTTTTAATTGCTCTAAGAGTCTCCCTAAACAAAACGACGTTACGAGACATTGCAATAATAACACGAAATCTTTCGAAAGCGTGGAAAAACTCGCTAAATGTGCAAGTCTCTACGATCTTCAATAAATCACGTTGCTCGCGAAATTTCGTGCACCTAATATTTAGCAAAATGAGGGGAAAGTAGTTCCAGGATAACCTAATAGTTACACGAAGAAAGAAATTGGCCGATATCTGTCGAAATCCCACGATTTACATGAAAATTGTATCAGAATCGTTTCTCTATCAATGCAAATCTTTCTCCGATTCAACGGAGGGAGGAAGCGGAGGAGTTTCACGTAAAGCGGATTTTCACAGCGAAAGGAGAATAAAAGAGAATATACTTAGTAGACAGACGCGTGTGTAATATTCGAAATGGCGGACGAGAATCGAAGGGACCCCTGGCAGGCCAGGTGAGATTACTTCGGCCTCAGACTAAACGGAGTTGGCTTAGAAATTCGACGATTGACGTCACACCGCGCTTTCCATCGGCTTCTTTAAATAGAGTGATCAATGATATCGCTGATTGGCCGAGCCTCCGCTTCAAACACCCGTGTAACCAACCCCGAGCCTTTGGCTTAATGTAGATCGGCACGCGGTTCGCGGATGTTTATGCAAATTCATATTTTTATAGGCAACCGAAGCAACGTAACACCTTGTAATAGAAAAATATGTTGCATTCTCTAAAATGTTGCAATTACACTGAGAAGCTGTGCTTATGGTGCGTTTCAATTTGGCGAGCTATTAGAATATTAAAACCTATTAAAATTTATCCAAAGCTGGGTTAAATCTATGTTTAACTATTCAAAGCTAGGTTAAAGCTTGAATATTTTATTCTTGAAAGCTTTTTGTTCCTCGAAGCCTATTTCATTTAATTTCTTCCTTAAATACGTGCACCAAATTGTAACAATTTCTGGACGCTCGACAAATGTTCCAAACAACGGATTTTGCAATTTTGACGTATAACATTGTAAAATTTGGTCATTTGCCTTTAAAGCAAGCGAAACTTCGTCAAAACAGTATGTTTCCCAAAGCCACGTTTACATTAAGCAACTTTTAATCGGTCAACCGTGTTGATCGACCTGAAATCGATAAAAATTGCACGTGTAATAATTTCAATTAAATCGAAACGATTCGTATCTCGATTCTCCGATAAAAAGTTGCTCAATATATAAACGCAACGTAATGAAATTACAGACATTTAAAAACTCTCGATGGAAAATAAAGTTTCTTCCATAGATAAACTTAGAAATCCGATGTATAATATCTGATAACGATACACAGCGTATATAAAACTAGACTAAAATATTAAGTGGAGCAGAGAGAGAGAGAGAGAGAAGGAATCGCGCTTATCTGCTTCAGAGTCGAGGAAACATTTACTCGAGCGATAAAAGAGCTACGTCAAATTTGTTTCGACCAAACTTAAATCCACTTAACGTCTTTCTGGACTTATGTCGACAATGATAAGAAATCGCAGACTGCGCATTACCGCGTGTGCCTATCTCGCGTACCCATAAACAATGTTCCTTCTTCGTTATCGAGCGACTCGTCAGAAGCAATAAAAACTCCCGTCGATACCGCTTCGACGAACAGAAAAATTTCAATCGACAAACAAACGTTACCGAGAATCCATCGTTCGGAGTAAAATGTCTCGCTATTACAACTTTGCCACCAATTCCAAATGATAAATGATCGAGCTAGCGTCGCAAAGAATTTCGTTCGAAAAAAAAAGGAGGACGCAGCTATTATCCCTTTACCCTAGAACAATGAGTTACACTCGTTGTGTGAATTATGATACAGGGTTCGAGAAAAATGCTATTAACCCCACTGTGTTACGAATTTCTCAGCGACTATATCTTGTAACGTTGGCTAGCCGTTACTTTAATACTATGCCAAATATAGGATTAATTTGGACTCGATAATCCCCTAACATTTCATATTGAAACAGAAATTGCAATGGCAACTAAACTTTATTATAGATACAGTTGTGTGTTTATTCTATTTAAGTTAATACTGGGTTTACGGAACTCGTCACACGTTGAGGTATTTCAGTTTTCATACCTACTGTTGGATTCCGGATTGAGGAATTAAACGCAACTTCTTAGAGAGGCTCGAAGGTTTTTATTCGTAAGCGGTAAGTTCCGCACGCAAGTACGAACTACAGAGAATTGCTCCGCGCTGGTTAAAAATGGTGATATATATACTATTGGAAATGGTCGGCATAAGGGCAGAGTGCAAAAGGGGCAAGATGAGTAATCGGGTGCGGGAAGCTAGCTGGTTAGGAATTTGGAATCTATGAGTCAAGATGTTTTTCGCAGGATGATTTGTCGTGTTTGTCGCGGGGCGATACAATATCTATGATATCGGTGGGCTAGTCATGCAACACTACAATTATAGAGACTATAAATACTATTTTTCAGCACTTTATGTTAACTTTAATTAATACAATGGTATGAATATGTGTTCTAATTAATTTTCTTCTTCCTCACGCTTCTAATTTCGAATATTTATATGCAGTATACGTATCTTTCCGGAAGCCTGTCAAATTATGCAATTAACGTCCGTAAACCTAGTGTTAATATTAATATTCATCGCGAGTATAGCTCATGATTATAGGACAAGGGGTTAAGGATGAAATTTAATTGGGACTCTAATTTTAACTTTGTACTACTCCTACCGATAAGTTTTTGGCCAAACCCGATAATATAAACGTGGCTAACAAACGCTAATGATTTTGCGTTACAAAACGCTATTGTATAACTATGAAACCTAATAGAGAATTTGCAGACAACACGGAGCAACATTAGTTAATAAAAATGTCCCCAAAAGTGGAAATCAGTTTCGAAGAATCTTAAACGTATTCTGAAACGAAATTCTAATTACACGCTGTGAAAATTTCGTGGTATTAACGCTACAATTATATGTGGGCGTAGAAATATTAACAAAATATTGGGTAAAGTACCGTTTTATTAAGTAGATTTATTTTCCTCGCTGTTTTCATTTTGATAGTAAACGATTATTTATATTTTTCCCCCCATTTCCCATTTATATCATATTATATTTATTTAATCTTCCCATATGTTTTTTTTTTATTTATGGAGCACGATTTCGCACCTGAAAAATGTTACTGTTCTTAGTTCCACGTTCTTTTTGCCAATGGGTAGTATTATAGGATTAAAATGATGTTACATAAAAATTGCCTAAAATATTCAACCGATTTATTCGTGACGCGATATAAAAATAGTAAGCGACTAAAATGTTAGCGTAAGTACATTGATAAAATAATTAATAGGGCAAGGAGTTAGCAACGAAAAATCTATCGAAAGAAAGAGATTCTACGTTAAAAGAGAACCTTTCGAAGGAGTCTGCTTTAAAGCGGATCGAGAAGCACCGGGAACTCGCACTTTCAAAGCAAACAACGACAGTTATGTCAACAGAGAGGCGCGTTAACGCTTGTTAAATGTTTGACAACGTTTATGCAGCGAGGCAATAAAAGGCGAACCGGTTGCCGCTGCATCAGCGATAATGCAACGAGAGGCTACTGCGGGAAAAGTAGCTGGACTTCTTCTTCTTCTTCTTCTTCTTCTCTGCAAGAAGAAGCTGATCGATTCCTCGGCGAGTTTGGTAAATGGAGATGAATGAAAGAAGGTGACTAGAAGAACCAGTTTGCGCGAAAGGAAAGTCCAAAGATTTTCTTTCACAGACGGAAGACGTAGCGTAATGTACTATACTTCGAATCACTGTACTTTTCGAATATCTCTACTTCCTAGCCTTTAACCCTTTGCACTCTTATATCTAAGTCTAATAAATAAATAGAAATAAGTTTAATGCCTAGTCTAACTCGACGTTACATTTCCTTAATGTTAGCTTTATTTCGAGGTTGCTCGGTAATAATACTATACTTGGTAAAGATACATTAACATAAATATCCTGCTGGATTTAGTATGCTACTGAGATATTGAAACAGAAGCAAACTATTCGATATCATACAATAGCGATTAAACGATTATGGATTAGCTAAAATGAACCAGCGATAGTAACTCGGACTCCAAAGGATTAAAACAACTAAAATCGTGTTCCTTTAACTTTTTGAGGTACGAGATTTATTTTATACATTAACGCTTTGTACTCGAAGCTATTTCAGGTGAAAAGAAACCATAATATGTTTTATATCGTTGTATAATATTACACGTAACATTGAGTAGCTTTATAGACTTGTTTCCTAATAAATTTTCATGTCTCGGGAATGAATTTTACCGAATAGTATTTCTATTTCTCTATAGTATTGAATTTCTCATCATTGATCGACATTTTATTGCTAATAACTAGAATAAATGGCAAGATGATATTGTTACGTTTAGAATACTTATTCCAATTGTATTTTAATCATTTAAAACACGAAAAAATTTCGTCCCGACTGCGAATTTACAGCAAATTTTATTCGCTATCCGAGACATTTATTTATTGCAGCTGAATTCCGCTATGAGTTCGCTTTATTTTTTAGTAGATTATAATTTCTTTTCCGAATATCAGCCATCGACTTTATGGAAGAAGTCTCGTATCGCGTATGATTTTAACGCAAGACCCGACATATTACTCCGATTTAACCCTTTAAAATTTAACGTATCCAAGAGAGTGCGACATAAATCTTCAAAGTACCCTAAAGTCAGCTTTAAATCTTTAGCTCGGCGTAACTCATACGTTACAAGGAAATCGAGTAGACTACTAAAGAGTCCTAAGGCAGAGATTAGTTTTACTATGTAACCTATCCTGTTCACGTCTACCGGGCTACGCGAGAATAAAAGAAAGTTGACGAGTAAATTCCGCAATTAGACTAGTAGTTCACCGCAGAAACATTCATTAATATCAATGTAGAGGAGGGCTATTCAACGCGTTAACGAGGCTTGGTTCAGTGGACGAGTACAAGACAAGAATCGTGCAACTATGCTTTGTGCGGCCGCCGTTAATTTCCACGACCAAGAGAAGCGGTTTCACCGCCGAGCTTTCGTCCATTTGTCCCGGGCCACGTATAAAGACGTTCGTCGAATCATCCGTATTTCCATGTACTCCGAGATTAGCCTACGTCTTCGCCAAATACACTCCCTGGTCGCACGAATATACGTATCTTTGTTCGATAATTTGCTAATTAAACGTTTGCGGCCAATCAAGAATGCAATGCTGACTCGATTGTTTTTTAACCCACAAATTTTCTAGGCTTTCATTTTTCTATGTTTCTAATTGCTTGAGCTCCCAATTTCCTAAATTTTCAATGTTCTAAGCTTTTGAAATGCAGAACCTTCGCAATTCTAAGCTACCAATTTCCTAGGCTTTCAATCTTCTAAGCTTGCAATTTTCCACTCTCTCGATTTCCTAAGCTTTCAAAATTATAGGCATCCGATTTTCTAAACTTTCTATTTTCCGATCTTCCGTTTTCATAAGTTTTCGATCTTCTAAGCATCTGATTGTCGAAACAGCCGATTTTATATGTTTCCAACTTTCTAAGCTTCCAATTTCCCGAGCTTCCAACTTTCTAAGCTTCCAATTTCCTATACTTCCAATTTTCTATGCTTCCAATTTCCGAAGTATTCAATCTCCCAAGCTTTCAAAATGCTAAAATTTTTATGTTCTAAGCTTCCTTTTTCTTAAGCTTTCGCGATCTTCTAAGTTTGCACTTTTCTAAGCTTCACATTTTCCAAACTTTAGACTTGCCATCCTTTCGATTTTTCAAGCTTCGATTCTGCCGTCCTTTCGATCTTCCAAGCATCTGAGCTTCAATTAACACCTCGTATAATTGACAACTCGAAAAGGAGGCCCACAGAAGAAGCTGCTGCCATAAGTTCCAGCAACGCATCCTCGTCAGGAGAAGCGATTTATTAAGACAACGGCGCGCGATGTAAGTCACAGTGATTGCTGCAGGAACACCAGACACAGCCACTCGACGTCCTCTCTCAGATTATTCGTGTAAATGGGATTGTTCAGCGAGCCAGCAATTTACAGCCGAGCGAGCAAGTAATACTCCGATTCTTCCTGCGCTCCTTCAGATATTCTGGCTTATGTTCCGTTCCTCCTTTCCTCGCTTCGGCTTCAGCGGAGGCCCGCCAAGAGATTATTTCGTACTTTTACTCGTCTTACCGCCCCACAGCAGAGCCGGGATCGATTACTTCTGAATGGAAGATCGTGGAACGAGCAACGCGAGGCATTCATTCCGCCGGGTCTCGGTTTCGCTCCACCAAGCGAAGGCGAAGCTTCTAAATAGGATTCGCGAACTTTACTAACTTATTTCACTGTTTTCTACCAGTCGATCCAGCAACAACTTTCACGAGAAGGGTTCTTCCGGTGGTTAGAAAAAGTTAGAAGCTTGAAAGTTGGAAGTTTTGGCTTTCACGGGAGGGAAGTGAAGTTGAAGAAGTTCTAGCGAGCTCTGGTAGCAGGAAGTACCGATAGGATCTCTCGGGGTAGTAGTTTGAACTGTGATTACAGTTATCGAGAGTGAAATGTCACCTGCACAGGCTAAAGTAAACGGCTTTTATCGCATTTCTAATCGTATGGGAACAAGGCCGCTGCGAGCAAACTGGTATATCTTTGGTCGATGATCGAACACCCGGGAAAAAGAGCCGATCCATCGTGTGTTGTAGCTTCGCACCGCTGACCAAAAATTATCCAGTTAATATCGTTCACGAGTTAATTGCAGATTTTTATACATTCATAGGAAATTTAACTGTGCAGAAAGGCATAAAGTGCGCGCAATAAAATGTACAAAATATTTGAAGTAAAGTATAAATTATTAAATTTTGAGGGTGAAATAACTTTCTTTAGCTTTTTTGATTTTATATAAACCGTATAAAAATCCGCAGTCCATTCGTGAGATATTTTTACTTACGACGAGAGTCAAAAGTAAGTATACTCTGTACAGAAATAAAATTATACTACAATTTGTTCATTCTAAGCTACATTATTATATACAGTTTTATAATTACGATTACATTCTAATTCATTTACCGTAAGTAACATAGTATTATTAATTATAGTAAATATTATATATTATAGTAATTATAGTATCATTATGCAATATTGATTTACCCGTTACAAACGATACTATAATTATAATTTAATGTTATTCGTGCTATAATCGCTACTATAATTATACTACGATTTTATTTTTGTAACGCGTATACTCACTGTAAAGATACAGTGGTATTCGAGTACTTTTCGTAGCCAACGTAATGAAATTATTCGGTGATCCAACAACAGTGTAAAACTCTCGTAAGCTCGCAATTTGGAAAAGGAAACACTATTCCAGAATAATCCATCGAAAAACTCTTACGCCTGTGCAGCAACGTACTCTCTGAAAAAGAACCGTCTACTAAAGGGAAACCGAACACGTATCCATTAAATGTATACGCAACGCAGAAAGCTTTTAACGTCGCAATGACGTCGGATGAGCATCCAGCCGTTCTAACGAGCAACTGTATACAAATTCTTGATTGAATCCATAACCTAATCCCTGTCTGTCGGCAACAGCGACCAAGACAATTGGGTATACGAACAATGGAGAGTTGGAGAAAAAAAAAAGTTCCAATAAAAATTCCTCCAGGATTCGAGGAAGAGAATAGGGCAGACGTTGGATGACGACATCGCAGAAGCTTCGAGGAGTGTTCCTTTGAGAATTCGCCAACGCGTAACCAAAGACTTCTACCAGTCTTCTAATTTTGGCCACGGTTGATCCTTCAACGACACGGGAATCGATACCGCGGCGTATACTGTGTTTGACGGTTCAATTATTTCCATAAGACGAGCGACTAACGACTAGGTTTCGCGTGGCAGCATCCGTCCACGGTTCCTCCGGCTCGCGCAACCTCTCGGCGGTGCACGGTTTCAAAATTAGACTCTGCGAAACCGGCCGGAAGAGCCTACAAGAGCTGGCATTAAATTTATTTAGCAGCGGGGCGCGCGAAGATTCATTCATTCTCGACCGGTGGACCCGAGGTTCGCGAATTGGCCAAGGAATTCGCAACAGTGACCGGATCACTGATGTATTGGCTTGCGAAGTACAATCCCGTTCATAAGTAGAATAGAATAGAAATTTATTCAGCCCAATTCGATTTGTTTAAAAAGACAAAGAAGCATAGCGAAATTATCGCGACACACGATTTTCAGAAGGATGCAGAGAGCTCGCGGTATCTTTAAATATCCAATGATGCGCCAACGCATGATGCATTGCAGTGAATGCGACGCGTCACGGATGCAGTAATTTCTGCAGTCCGATGCATTCTCCTCGCATGATTTCACCGACTTCGTTCTAAAAAGCCTCGCCCCGTTTTTCTAATTGCGAGCTCACTTTATAAAAAGAATCCGTCTCAATGTCGCGGAGCAAAGAAGAAGGGGGGGAGGGGGAGACTGGAGGAAATTAATACGATCTAGAGAGAAGAAAATTTACGTAACACCTGTCGTCTGTTGAGATACGAGAAAAAAGCTAGCTCCGAGAAAGTACTTCGAACTTCCAACTGGATAAGAAACGTATCGTTACGTCAAAGGTTGCAAGATTTACTCCCAAGGACTGCAAGTTTTCACTGTACTACGTAACAATGACATCTCTGTTTTGTGCTAAGCACAAAAACGCGGACGCAAAGATATACAATACTCCGCGATGCAAAAACGTACCGTGGTGACTAAAAGTTTGCAATAGCGTGTTCGAAAAAATGTAAGGATTAACACTGGTACACTACCAAATAGATCAAAATGATCCGCTCGTAAGTTTTAGTAAAAATTGCACGAATATACATCGATGCATTTTTGAAAATGTACCGCAATTTTGTTATAAAAGAGAGGAATAAAAATTTGTTTTACGTTGAATGTTGTTCAGTAATATATTCATCATTTGTAATCCGAAAGGAAACCAATAAAGCATTACACTAATATATTCATTATATTAGACAATTTTCAGTGGTGTTATCTATAATATTGCAAAAGGGTTGCATCTAATTAAATCATTAAATTGCGGCTCCTATTCCTAAGATTTTATAATTTGACAAAAGTTGATTTTCACGTGAACCCTTCATTTCTTATTTCGGTTATTTTAAGTGCAAATTATTATTCAGAATTTTACAAAAGAATGACTATTTTCTTGATCAATGTCACTACCTTTCCTTTTACGAAGTCGACTCAATTGCAGCTAATATTTTTCATATTGATACGTACTAATACAATCAATTCTCGCAAAGAATTTCAAGTATCACAGCTGACGGAAAACAGTAGTATAAGTACTGTCCGTCCACGAAAAGAAGTCAGACGAGTCTTTACATTGTCACTGTAGATATGGTTTACTGTCATTACACGCCGTCTTCGTTATTAAACCACTGTCGATCTTTAACATCTTCGATAAATAGTGAACACGGCACGCGCGTGTATGGAGGCTAGTAGATTGTACGTAGAACGGAAATGTAAATACTTGCGTACCTTCTTGTCGCGGACGTATAATAACTATAGTTACATACGGACCACTAATCAGATATCAATAGAATAAATTAGATTTTCTATCAATCAAATCCAGTGAGTAATGTCTTTTAAGTCCTACGAACGTGTCGAGTCTTGTTAATAAGCTGAGTTATCAGAGACCTCTAAAGATTATTGCAAACTTTTAGCCGCCGCTATATGGATCTAGTGATTCAGAAGCAACCTATCTACTTATAAATCTCAATCACAGGAGACCGTTGAACGTGTTCGAGGTTTCGCTTTTTGGAGAACCTAGACTCGTTTTCCATGGCTGCTGCAAAAACCACGCGCAGGCAGAGTCGATGCACCTGAGATTGCGCTAACGGTACGACGGACTTGCATAAACATCGCGGTGGAACACCGTGGAATACGCTATCATTGGCGTTCCTTGACCCTGCGACGAGAACCCTCGAGCGTGTAGCACTGCGAGAAGGGTCTTTTATCCGTACGCTAACCCTTCCCCTACCAACGGCATTCCACGCTTAGCCTTAGAGACTCGAGAAAGAGGAGATCGGAAGAGGAGACGACGACCAAGTTGCTACGAGCATGCCCTTGCTTTGCCAAGGTGTAACGTCCTGCTACACCAGTCTGACCACTCTTCTTCTGATCCCCTTTACCCTCCCGGTATCCTTTCCTCCCTTCTTCTCAACCTTCGCGTTTTGCCTCCGCAACACGACGCGCCTCTGTCCCCGTGCTCTCGCGAAACTTCAGAACTTTTGAAGTAGGTAAAGTTCGCGGAAGACCGAAGTCGCGCGGTTACGCGAACACGGATAGGCGGAAGTTTAGACAGACGTCGCGTCGGTTGTAACTGACGCGCGGTGAGTGAAGCTGTACGAACGTTCAGTTTGTTGTTAGGTGTAACTGGGGAAGATTTTTCACGACCCGTAGATTATTATTATTATTATTATTATTATATGAAGGTTAAAAGATTCTTTTGGTATACGGAGATAGATTAAACTAGTAGCTCGCTTAGAAGAAGAATCGGTAACGTGAAATTTCATTGCAATTCCAAGATGAAGAAAACGCGGTTTGTACTGAACTCCTTATTCATAAATATATTTGCGATCGTGCTTTATCGATTAACTGTATCATACTTATTAGGATTCACGAAATGAATTTAGTACAGTAACTTGATATTTAATTATGGAATATATCATAGTCGTGTAAATATCGTCTGAACTTTTTTTTATGCAATCGTCCAATATACGTGTTTGGTTCATTAATCCAATTACGACAGATGTAGAATTTGTTGTAGAGAAAGCAGATGGCCTTCCATCGATTAATCGATCCATGGATTTATACATCACAAACACGAAATAGGCGAAGAAAAATTGATACTTCAAATTTAAAGCGTTGCCAATTATTTAAATATTAAGATGTTGAATTTTCATTCAGTTCGGGCTAGAACTGTATCCCTAGCAAACAGAATGGATGTTGATCCTTTCGATTCGGATGACCAGAACGATCGCGATGATGTCAACCACCCGAACCTGTTTTTCGTATCAGCCTGCACATGTTATTACTTAACTCCTACATTTTTTTATTATTTCGTACCAAACAAATTTCTGTGTATCCTAAAAATACGAATAACAAATAACAAAGAATGCCTATTTTGCCGACGAGGATACTAAAAAGAGCTAAACGTAAATTTGGAAACGAGCAAAGTCGAAGCGAGATACCAGAGTTATCGGTATGATAACGAAGAGGAAGCGCATACACAACGTGACGTATCGTCGAATCGAAAACTACCGGTGCGGCGTTACAAAAATACCGCGGAGTGGGTTTGAGCTGGTGTCCGATTTGAATTTCATTCAGCTCGGCCTCGGTCACGTGTGTTTGCGTTCGCGTAGCACGAGAAACAGCGAGAGACGACGTAACAGGGCCGTTCACGAGGAACGAGTTCCCTTACGTCGAATCGCCAGTCACCCAACGACACGATCTAACTTCTTTTGCGGTCAGCAGTTGTGCACGGGGATTTCACGATTATTGCTTCGGAGACGTGTACCCCGCACGTGAAATTGTACCGCGGCTGTATAACAAATACTAGTATCGGAGCAGCAGATAACGCGCAGGATGTGGCAGCCTGCAATACAGTCTAAACTTAGGACAGGCGATAAGCCAACGCGGTGCACCAAGTTTCTTTAGTGCTTCTTTCGACTATGCAATATTAACTCTGCTGCGGTTCTCGAAATTCTACTCGATTCGGTCGCAATTCGATTATGTTTTCTATAGACAATTCTTGGGATTTCGAGAAAAGGGTTGCTTCAAAAGAATAATCTTCAATGTGGAGAATGAACTATGAATTTGGAAATGTTAATATTAACTCTGCTGCAGTTTTTTGAAATTTTGGTCGATTCAATCACAATTCAATTATGTTTTCTATAGACAATTCTTGGGATTTTTAGGGAAGGATTGCTTCAAAAGAATAATCTTCAATGTGGAAACTAAACTATGAATTTGGAAATGTTAATATTAACTCTGCTGCGGTTTTTTGAAATTTTAGTCGATTCAATCACAATTCAATTATGTTTTCTATAGATAATTCTTGGGATTTTTAGGAAAGGATTGCTTCAAAAGAATAATCGTCAATGTGGAAACTGAACTGTGAATTTGGAAATATTAATATTAACTCTGCTGAGGTTTTCGAAGTTCTACTCGATTTAATCGCAATTTGATTATCTTTTCTATAGACAATTCTTGGGATTATGAAAAAAAAGGTCGTTTGAAAAGAATAATCTTCAATGCGAAAACTGAATTATGAATTTGGAAATATTAATATTAACTCTGCTGAAGGTTTTCGAAATTCTAGTCGATTCTATCGTAATTCAATTGTTTTCTATAGACAATTCTTGGGATTTTTAGGGAAGGATTGCTTCAAAAGAAGAACCTTCAATGTAGAAGCTGAACTATGAATTTAGAGATATTAATAGGAAGTCTTTTATATTCGCTATAAAGCCAGGAAATGTTTCAGAAAAATGAAAGCACGATTGTGGTCGAAAGTAATTTAAGGAACGCTAGCAGAGTTAAATAGAGTAGCATAATTATAAAGTTATGTGAAATTTGTAAATAGACAGCGCATACTTTTCAATCTAGGCTTGGAACTCGAAGAATTCTTTGTTGCATAATCATTCGTTCAATTTGTAGGCGAGAATGATGTAAAACGAAGCCAAATGTAGCCTAATTTTCCCATTAAGATGAGCTGTGAATAATACTTGCAAATACTAATAGACTGCGGATTTTTATGTTTTGCAAATTTTGTATGCAGTGGAATGGAGCCTAAATAAAAATTGCTTTCGTCCCCAAAATATAATAACATGTGCTTTACTGTGGATATTTTGCGTAACTTTGCATACTATGCGTCTTTTAACATGGCTAAATTTTCCATGAATGTATAAAAATTCACAGCCTGCTAATAATACCAATAACACTCGCGAATGGTTGCACAACATTTACGAATAGATAGTTCACGCATTATAACCAAGCCTTGGATCTTAAAGAATTCGCATAATTGATCGTTCGCTCAGTGAATCGATATGAAACATTGATTAGCTTACAGTTCGACTGGAAACAAAAGTGAATTCTACGGAAATTGCAACCGAGATTCATTCCTTTTCCAGCTAACAGTTAAGTCATTGCAGCTACGTTATTTTTACGGCTACGTTCTTTGCAACTATGTTATTTCGACAAACAGTCAACCTACCCACGTTAGAATTTAACCTTCGATTATAAGGAACTAGCATAAACAACCGTTCGTTTAAGAACACGATAAGAAACTTTCTTTTGGTGCAACAAAAGCGGAACGCAACCGAGTTTGCTTCTTCTTTATGCTAACCATATATGCTCTTGCAATTACGTTACGATACTCGCAAATAATTTAGAATCCGTCAACTCACGCATTACAATTCAACCTGTGGCTATAAATAACTGACATAAACGATCGGCGATTTAGAAAATCGATGCGAAACTTCATTTCGATGCAACCCAAAAACTAAAGCAACGCGAATTAGAATGCAACCGAGCTTCGTTCTTTTTGAGACTAACCGTATAAGTTCTTGCAACTATGCTATAATACTCTCATAGAATTTACAAGCAGCCGAGTCGGGCATTACAATTCAACCTCCGACTATAAAGAGCTGACATAAACGATCGTCCATTTAGGAAGTCGAGGCGAAACTTCTTTTTGATGCGAACGCAAAAACTAAGGTGAAATGAATCAGACTGCTACCGAGCTTCGTACTTTTCGAGACCAACCATATAAGCTCCTGCAGCTAGCTATGCTGTAATACTTGCGCGCGGTTTACAAATGTTCAACTTGCGCATTACAACTCAACCTTCGACTATAAAGAACCGACATAAGCGATCGTTCATTTAAGAAGTCGACGCGAAACTTCCTTTTAAAGGAGCAAAAATTATGGTGAAATGACTCAGAATGCACCTCAGCCTCGTCCCTTTTTTAAGTTAACCGTCTAAAGTCTTGCAAGATGCTATAATACTCGCGCAGAGTTTACAAATCGTCAACCTACTTCGATTATAAATAATTGGAATAAAAAATCGTTCATTTAGGAAATCGACGCGAAACTTCTTCTTTTTAACACGTTCATTGATCATCGTATACCACACTCAATTCAAATAGAGCTCGTTAAAAATTATTATTGACTGCTATTTTATAACTGAAAAAAAGTAGGTACGATGAAGAAATTACGATAAATTGCTTATTTAGCAAACGAGAAGCAGGATTTTTATGCTGAGCACTTTGTTACTTTGCTTCGCGTAAAAATAACAACTATTCTAGATACCTGGGCAGTGAACGTTTACGGTTTATAATGAAACAGAGCTATAGTGAAACTAAACAGAATGCAACGCAGCTTCGTTCTTCTTTAGACTAACCGTATAAATTCTTGCAACTATGTTATGACACTTGTACGGAATTTGCATGTAGTTAAACCACGCATTAGTATTCAGCCTTCAACTATAAAAGACTGACATAAACGATCGTTCACTTAACCCCTTGCTTTATTCATTGGAAAGTTCAAGTTGCGTATTAACTGTTTTAACACCGTGTCGGATACAAAACGTTACTATGCTACTCGTAATTGGTATTCGATAATACACTTAGAGTCAAAGTTACAATTTATTAGAAATACAGTATGCATCTGCTCTTCGTTCAGTTAAGTGTGCCTCCCATTGAAAATGTAAATCCGTTGTTTTATTTTTATTATTCAAATATCTAAATAACTCGTTCGTATTTTCTTCCACTTAATTATATCTTCTTATATATGGCTACTTTACGTAGCACTTAAGACTTGTGTAGAATACGTAACCGTATTAATTAAATTAAACTTGAATTTGTATATTTAATACCATGTAACTATGGTGTGCCTCTTGATAATGCATAGAAAAAAGCTAAATGTGGCTCTCATTGACCTCATACGTGCCCACCCCAGATACAAGGTAAAGGGTTAAGAAATCAATGCGAATCTGTTTCAACGGAACGGAAAAACCCGAGAAGAATGCAACCGGACTTCGATCTGTTTCAGGCTAACCTTATAAAATCTTGCAATTACGTTACAATACTTGCACGAAATTTACATGTGTCTACCCTAACGAGTTTCTATTCAGTTTTCAACTATAAAACACTGACATCGTTCATTCAACCCTTTGCCTATTTAATTGAAGAGTTCAAGTTGCATATATATTTACTGATACAAAACGTTGATATACTACTGGTAATTTTCACCCGATAATACAGCTAACCATATATTAGAAATACAGCGCGTGTTTGAGGCATTTAAGCCAAAATCTGCTTCGCTCGTTATTGTAAGACGGGAGGGGGTTAAGAAATCATTGCGAATTTGTTTCAACGGACCGCAAAAAACTAAAGCAGAATGCAACCGGGCTTCGATCATTTTGAGGGTAACCGTATATAGGGCCGCGTGCGTATGATCGCTTAAATCATGTCCGGGGACGAGTTCTCCGATGGAAAGAGAACGGGGCCGGTCGTCGCCGATTGTCGTCACTGAATTCCTCCAGCCGCGTGTCTCGCATGCGGAATGAAGCGCGGTTGCATTCTTGCCGTGTCGATGCAAAACTGTTACTCACCGATAACGATTTTCGTCGTAGTTGCCTCCGGAATGGATTGGCAGTAAACCCTGCACAGACAAAAAAACAGAAGCCTCGTTTTAATCCGCGTCCCTTTTCTTCGCTGCAAACGCACTGCCGCGCGTAAATCAACTCATTCGCAACTTCTTCTCAAGCTAAATTCACGCACAACGCGATCCGTGTGCATGGAGCGTGTGCATATTGACGTAATACTACGTTCTTTGATGGGTGAAAGTGCACGATCGCTTGGCGCAGTAGTACGTCCCCTTCGCGAACGAGGATCGAGTATTTCTCCTCTCTCTCTCTCTCAGTGACGATGCACTCGCGATTCAGCTCCAACTGCACTCGTTTTCGCGTGCAACACACGCTTTGCCGTCCACTCTTCTCAGAGGTAATGCAAATTAATCGACGATAATTAATTGCACACTACGTTCCCCGGTCGTGTAAATTCTACGTGACCTGTTTCACCGTTCGCTCGCGAATAATCACTGGTCACTGTATTACCAATTACACGGTGCGATCAAAAAGCTCCGAGACTCTTGTAACAGTAACGCTAAAAGCGATAAAAGTGTACGTGATTTTTAAGTTATCGTTGTTCGTCTTTAAATATGTGTAAACCTTCGATCTTTTTTTTTTTTGGCTTCACATATATTACAGAGCTTCAAAAATTAAGCGACACGTGTGCTTTTATGTTATTCGGGTTTCTTGTAAAAATACTGAATTCTCATGGATTTTAATGTGTATCCGGAATAATTTTCGTCAATAAAAAATTGACTATAGAATTGCAGTCTTTTGAAGAAGTTTGTTTCTCGAGAGTAAACCGCCCCTATGCTAAATTCATATTATTCATACAAACAAATTAATGTGAAACACATTAAGCTAATATTTATTTCTAATGAAATGCTTTGTTTCAAACTTCGAAAAAGTGTATCGAAGATCGTCAACCCTAAAAAGACCAAGGACCCTTTAAGCCTACCTTGAAGCTAGAAATATAAGCTAAATGCGATTTTTCTAGTATAGAATACCAATTTTGTTCCCTCCCACAAAATTGAAAAATCAGGAAAAGGGCATTGAAAAAGGGCAAAGCCTTTACTTTTACAACCCTCAACTGAATTTTCCAAGAAAATGTTTCTATATTCTGATACGGGATACGAAAGTGAACACGATTGTTATCGCAAAAATTGGCCAAATTTAAACGACTATATGGAGCTTAAGCGTCCTAAGAAAATCGCTGGTCCATGTGGATCCTTTCATTTCAAACATTTTAGTAAACAAATGTGACGTTCCTGCATAGTATGCGTTGCCAATCTGAACACTACCATAGAACATCCTTTATCTGTTTATCTCGCGTTGATCGATCGGTTCGATTAATTAAGACACGCCTAATAAACTTTCTTGTCGATTCAATTGTGCAATGAGTTCGAAGGAGAAAGTCTTCCCTTTGAAACCCGCCGCTAACACTTCAGCTACGATCTTTTTATCGCCGAGTTATCACACATTGAACGAAACCTCTTCTTGTGGCGCACATTGAGCTACTCTAACGCAGTCTCGTGGCGTTAACGAAAGTCTCGCGCCGTTTTGCAATTAACAGCTTGTGATTTACTATCAGAAACGTCCCCAAACTTTCCAATCGCACCTTACACGCGAAGCTTCTTCAACGCGAAACCTCGTCCGTGGTTCAGCAAAGCGTGTTTCTCGCGTTACGCGATCGGAGTGCCAATCGGATCTCATCGGCTGCCTTCGAACTCGCGGAAATTTAAAGCACACCGGTTATCACGCAACACGTTCACTGTGTTCTGCACCAACAAACACACCAAGAGAGCACGTGGACGACGCTAATTAACCGGCCTCCTATCCAGGCGAGATCCAAGCGAAGAAGCAAGGTCGAAGCGCGTGTTCTTCTCAGCTCGTTGCCTTCGTCAACGCCGGCCAATTAATTCTCCGCCGGAGACACACCGCTGCGTGTGTCCCAATTTCGAGGTCCAAGCAGCAGTCCGAGCAGGCGGCGCACCTTCAAGGTCCGAATAGCCAGGCGACAAGCAGAGAGCGAGAGGGAGATAGCGACAAAGAGAAAGAGAGAGCTAGGTCATGGCCAGTGTTGGTCTCTACCTTGAATATCCTTCGATCTGCTGCGACCCCGTGGCACGACCAAGGATCCAAGTGAAACGAGGATGCGTGCAGAGACGCGTCTCTCACGAGGTAAGAAGCGACGCTAGACGGAAGAGACGGAATACGAGTAACTTTGCGAAGTGGTGAGCCCGCTTCTTCCAACGACTAGTCTCTACTCCTCCTCCGCCCTCCGTTTTCCCTCCCGCCAACCTCCGCCTCTACTACTTGCCTCCTTCTACTTGCCTCCTTCTACTTGCCTCCTCTCTTCCTTCATCGCAAAGAGGCACACGAGTTTGTCTGCTGGAGAGGGGGGTCAAATCACGAGGAGGGAGGCTCGACACATAGACAGGGGGATGAAAGAAGAGAGAGGAGACACGCGTAAACCCGCGTAAAAGAAGAAGGAGGCAAGATTGGAGAACGAAAACGTGCGTATGTGTGGTGCGCACGTAAACCGTAAGTGCACTCGGCTCTGCGAGGCTACGACGACGTGAACGAATAATCCGGATGCATCCGAGGCTTGGGGGGGGGGGGGGCGAAGAGGGATGCAAAGTCAATGAACGACTTCACCGCAATCGCCACGCGGCGAGAGCATTTCACGGTTGCGGACTTCTTCTTCTTTTTCTTCTTTTGCCGACGGTTTTTCTAGTCGATGCTATTCGTGCCAGTTTCATAACTTTACTTCTTTTTCCGTATTGTAGATTGTTTTTCTTTTGTTTGCAGTGGTTCAAGTGGAACGATTAACCCTTTCGCTGTGGGAAGTTGAAATACGCACTGTGTGAACCCTTTTTAGGTATGCTCTTGTATCTTTGCTGGGAATTTGAGGATATTTGAGGCTTGCTATGTTTTTTTTTGTAGTTTAGATTTAGTTCAAATATGTGTGTCTTATTAGGTTCCGGAAATAGTTCGAGCATATAGAAAGGTGCATAGTGCTGAAAGAGTTAACCCTTTGCAGAAAAATGTCAGATTAGTGTCATTAATAAATACTTAAAAGCTTTAGAATACTAATGCTTGGACATTCAAAGGATTGGAACTCGATACCAAATACTATCGTAAGTGTTAAACAATAAAATTGAAATTAATATCACTAATAAACACTTGAAAGCCTGGAAATTTGATGACTTCAAACTCGAAAGCTTGGAATCCGAATGCTCGAAAATTTAAAGACTTTGAATTCGACTGCTTGGAAATCGAAACGCTTGGAATTCGAAAGCTTGGTAATTTAAAGGTTTGGAAATTCCAATACTTGGAAATTCAAAGACTTGGAATTCGAAACGAAAACACTGCCTCAACTCCTATCATTTCCCATCTACAAAGGATTAAATTGCAAGAACTTTGACTACAGCACCGCTGAAATCGAATGAATATTTATGCTGATATCGAGTAACATTAACACCGATAGGCTTTCCCAACGAGAGATGGAAGTTGGCGAAAAACAGGAGGAGCTCGTTACCAAATGAACCCGGCTCGAAAATTCAGAATTAAATTTAAATCTCATTCAACTTTATCGTTCACGCAGCCCGAGTCGCGGATGTTGCAACAGCGGGCTCCGAAAATACGCGCTCTCTCGCCCACTCGGCCACGAAAACGTTAATGCCGGCTGTTCGCGGATATACGAGTTCAGAAATTATCTGGAACCGTGTTTAGGATCACTGAATAATTTAGCTGGCCGCCTATCGACGCGCCGAGTCCCGGGGCCAACTTTTAATTGCATTCGCTTAAACGATACACTTTTCCAAATTTAATCTATAAACTACCAACTATGTACCTCAATGATCGGATATTTGAAAAATTACATTTGCCGAATTTGGTTACGAGTTGCCGTTTGAATAATTCCACAGACGGATGAATAAAATATTCGTACCAATATGTAGTGCTTATAAAAAAAAACCATTGGTACACCACTGCGTTTATTTTATTTGGATTACGTTTCTATTCTATCAAACTTATGTACCGTTTAACCATCCCACAGTGTAATAAAGAGTGACAGAGGGAATATTTGTTCGCTTTATTGTAACATTATCGATATTTTAATTGCCAGATGCAAAACATACGTAAGTTGAGCTGTTTATATGTAACAACTTTTAATAGTAATATTGTGAATAATGTAGTTTAAAATACTAAATTTAATATTGCTATACTGGATAATTTAGCAGAATCTCTCAAGTATTGAAATGCGAAAGGGTTAAGGGCAGCTTTATATGGTTACACTAATCGCTACTATCGAAATTGAAATTGCAACCTGTTTAAAAGGTGTCTAATTGAAAAATGTGCGGATATGCCAATAATTTTTTTAATAATCAAATAATTTAGGAATGATTCGGGGACAAATTGTAAACTTAACCAAATTTAGAAGCACTTAACCAAGTTTAGAACCAAATTGTGTTCCTTTGTTTGTAATTTTTAAAATTCCCGTTACGTAATCATGAAATAATTTTTAATACAAACTTAGAACACGCGCTACTTTACCTTTCTATATAATACTTAACGTCATATTAATTTCATAGATGTTTAATAATAGCGGTAGATTTCAATCGAAATCTGACAAAGTTCGTATCCATATTAGTGGCCAAAAAACTTGGTGTCAGCAGTTAAGGGTTGAAGTAAACCCAATAAACAATTACAGTGACTATAAAAAGTATTCGTACACCACTGTGTATCTTTGCATTTAAGCCCTGCTTAATCGAACTTAATTGCGATAAATGTTCCACTGTTTAATAATAAAAGTTACATAATTTACTTTATAATATAGTTGAATCTAGCAAACAACAAGTGCTACTTAAATGCAAAGATACAATAGGCTACGAATACTTTTTGTAGCCATTCTATTATAAATTGTACGTAATTCTGAAGGCTGAATTCTAAGGAACGCTTCTGAGGTCGCCGACCTTTGCTTCGGAGCAAATGATTATCCAATTTTTCCGAGCGCATACATACGTCCTTCGTAGCGAGAGCATGAAACGCAAACGCATTGTTAGAAACGCGAGTTATCCGAAGCATCCGATAATTAACTAGATTCCCTAAATATTTCCGTCAACACATTAAACGAAATTAATCGTGCACCGCAACCGCTCGTTTCTGTCATTAACATTACTCGCTAATTACTTTCCACGAGTTGCAACCACCTAGTCTACCTTGCTACCGTAACAAAGGGAGCACCACACACAGGAGAATGTGAGAAACGCGTCCTTTCAACAAGCGAGCACACGTGTGTCGCCCCTGAAACAATACTCCTTTCCTCTGACTCGAGAAAATTTGCTGGCAACCGCCTCCGACGACGACCGATCTCTTTCCCGAGAATTCTCGCGGTGGCGGTGAAACGACCGACACGCGAGAATATCCGATAGCAACGCGGAAAACTGCCTCGCCGCGGTTGCGGTGCCCTGGTAATTCCGCCACACGCTGCGGAAAAATGCAACCCATGCAAACGATATCTGGCTGTCGGAAGATCACCGCGAAATTTGCGACCAATCCGGTACTCGGACAGCTCGATGTGCAATGGAAGACAAGTAGGGATCGATTTATGCTACGTCGTCCCATAAACTCGTGCCGCAGTATCTTAACCCTTTCATATTTGACCATTTCAGTTTTAACCCTTTCAATGTTAACCCTTTCGGGCTCAACCCTTTCGGTTCGAACTAATTTTTTAAAAATCAATTCGGCTGTCAAAAAATTTGGGGAAATTCTCAAACATGTGTTCAACTCCGTGAAGTATTCCCAATTTTTTCCATTAACTTTTCATGCAACGGTAAGTAGTATTAGCTATGCATCCTATAATATAGATAGGCGATCTAAATGCGAGTTCAAACAACGTGGTATTCGATTAGCGCGAATTATAAAATGATACTAGATAGGGTTTAACGCGAGCAAAAATTCAGGTAACGCGAGGTTCGCGAGACTTCTTTTCATCAATCCAACTGTGCGAACAATTAGCTTTTTGTTTTAACGGTCTGTAAGCTTTTTCTGTGTCGTTGCGGAACGATGCAAGTCTAAACGATCTCTGTACTTCTGTGTTACACAGTCACGACGCGTTTAAGATACTTAACGCATACTGTATTTAACGTGTATTTGCACTACAGAAGGAAACCTTGGGATCATTGCGCAACGAAAAAAAAATGTCAAGAATTAGAATGAAACAGGAATTCAATTGTTCGGTGGAAAATCTACGATAATAAGGAAACTTGCTTTTAATCTTGCAATCGTAAGTTTCAATCGATCCGGAAATTAGCGGATAATTTAATATGCATACAATCTTCAAAGTGATTCCAAACTTTTGACCGCTAATAGAGTTGCAAGGGGCTGATGCAAAAATTGGCGTTGTTTCGATGGAGAGGAGTTCGAGCCTGACATGTGTCGCGAAGGAATGGTTGAAATACTGTAATAGTCTAACATCCGCTATTCCCCAATCGATCAAACAACCTGACTTCGCGGAGAAGCTTTACGCTGATCGATACGCGCAAAACAAATTCTCTCCGCAAACGAATAATACAAACACTGATATCCCCTAAGTATAAAAAATCATAGGTTTACCAAACAGCTATCGAAATTTATCAGAAATAGCAGCTGGAAATAAATCTACCGCTAGTAGCACCAGAAGACAATAGAGGCCAAACTAATCACCTGCATAAAACGAATTGAATTAATTTCATTCAATGATACACATGGCTAAAGGAATTGCGAAGAACTTAGAAGAAGTGAAGTCGATTGGTTTGACGTTTGATGGGATCGATTTACCCTTTGAGTACTGTGGACGTATATATGCGTATGGCAAATTAATTTATACCTCAGTTTATGCTTCAGTATAAATGTAAATTAATATCTAATAAAATAATACAATAAAATATCGAATAAAATCAATAAATACAAACATACTTCAGTTTAAGTATATTAGACATACATATGTAAAAATTATCACGGTTTAAAATGAACCTGTATAGGTGGCTCAGAAGCCAGTGTATCTAAGTCAGTGTTTCATCAAAACTGAGTTACTCTATGTAAATACTTTTTTAGCACCAAAAGATTCATATGACGTAAGAATTCGACCATTGTGTTAAATTTTCATTGAGACAATGGTTTCCAGATTGAGCACAGAGTTATTCAGAAAATGTTTCAATGGAAAGCAGTCTAAGTCAGACGCATAGACACAGAACTGTAAGCTTGTGACGTTCATATTACAGAAGTACATATATTTCAAACACATATCATATACTGAATAATAATCAAAGTCAATCTTTTTAGGGCACATTTTTTAAATTAATTGATTATCTACGCTCACATGTATCGCGACTTGGACGCGTTAAACTACTTGACGTGTTCTTGTAATCATTACAGCTACGACAATAAACAAGATTCCATCGATTTCTCATAGCAATTGCAACCACCAACCAAATACCGTCTACAGAGAATCTTCGCACTCAAAGGGTTAAAGGGTTCAACCACCTGGGTAGAAACAACGACACATGTGTGTCTAACCCTCAAGATAAATGGAGGTACGTAGAAAGAAACCTCCGAACCTTGGAACCTTCGAAAGACGATTTATCCCTAACGGAACCACCCTAATTTCACAGGAAAGACCGAATAAAGGTGAAACGTGACGCAGAGGACGCGGATTCCGCATATTTTCCGGGGCGTACCTCTTGTATACGCCGCTCCACGGCGAGTTCCCGTCTTCCCAACCAAGTTCCCCTGTTTCCGAATCCGTTCCGAGCCTGATAGTCGCGTGCACAACGGGTCGTCCACGTTCACGGAGTATTATAACACGCGTAACGGTTCGCACGATGCGTGACATGCGTGTGCCGCGCGTATGACGTGGCGTGTGTGCGGAAGTATATTGATCACAGCTGATGGTCGGGTGGATACTGGGCTGCCACGGAGAATTCACCATATTGTTGCGTCAACGCGCATGCGCCGAGCCCTCGCTTTCATCCCTTCGTTCACCCTTTCGTGTACCCCGACCTCCTCCCCACCCGCCCCTAATCCTTGCCCACGGTGGCACGCCGCGCCGCGTTTCTTAAGCTTTCGTTCAATGAAAAATCTTAAGGGAGAGAAAGAAGAAAAAAAAAGAGCAGGACGCCCGCAGGGTCAACGGGGAACCTCCATGGGGAGTAAGGGGATTAATTCGCAATCCGAAGGCTATGGATACTCTCTCCCTCTCCGGTCGACCGTGGAGAATAGTGCGAGTATAAGACAGGGTGAACACCGAGCGATAGAAGTGTTTGGGCGCTTTAAGAATTGACACATCGTGAGTATTGGGTAATGTGGATGTTGAGAGTTGCGAGTACTGGGAATACTGTGAATATTGAGTAGCGCGAGTGTTGGAAGTTGGAAATATTAGGCGCTGTCAGTGTTGGATGCTGTGAGTATTCAGTACGGTGAGTATTGCATGATGCGAGTTTTAGACATTGCCAGTATTGGACGTTTTGAATATTGAATGATGCGTATATTGGACGATGCGAGCTTTAAAGACTGCAAGTATTGGGAATTGTGAGTATTGGACGCTGTGAGTATTAGGAATTGTGACTATTGGACGCTGTGAATATTGAATGATGTGTATATTGGACGATGCGAGCATTAAAGACTGCAAGTATTGGGAATTGTGAGTATTGGACGCTGTGAGTATTAGGAATTGTGACTATTGGACGCTGTGAATATTGAATGATGTGTATATTGGACGATGTGAGCATTAAAGACTGCAAGTATTGGGAATTGTGAGTATTGGACGCTGTGAGTATTAGGAATTGTGACTATTGGACGCTGTGAATATTGAATGATGTGTATATTGGACGATGCGAATATTGAACGTTGTGAGTATTGAGAATTGTGAGTACTGGACACTGTGAATATTAAATGATGTGAATATTGAACGTTGTGAATATTGGACGATGTAAGCATGGGGAGTAGTGGATCTTGGACGTTGTAAATGTTTGATGGTGTCAGTATTGGATGTTGTGAATATCGGATGTTGCGAGTATCGAGTACTGTAAGTATTGGACGTTGTATTGGACCGCTGTAAACGTTGGGTTCTTTCAATATTAGGTGCTGTGAACGTTAGTTGCTAAAAGTATTGAACGCCGCCAATAATGGCCATTGCCAATGTTAGGCGGCATTACTTACCAAACAGCGTTAAGGCTTAAGTTTAGGCTTAGGTGTAGAGAGAGTTTGGAGCCCAACGTTTAAGATTTGGAGTTAATACTAAAAGACTCTGTTTGTGTGTGTGTGTGTGTTAATAAGTAAGTTACGAGATAAATATATTTATATCCAAAGACAGTAAAGTATGGATGGTGAATAAACGTAATGCTGTAAACGCCGTATACCTTCAATATTGAACGTCGTGAGTATTGGCCACTGCAAAATACTAACCACCACGACGTACAAGCCATCGTGAATTATTGTCCACTGTAAATACTGGTCATCGCGAATACTGAACACCACGAAATACCGACCGCCACGAATATTGGTCATTGCGAATGCCTACTACCTCGTAATACTGACCTTCGCGAAATACTGGTCATCGCGAAATACTGGCCACCACGAATATTGATCCCAGTGAATATCGAACACACACTGTAACTATTAAATACAACGAGCATCGCACTCCGATTTTCCGCCAAATTAAAATACCAATTTTGAAGAACATTTTTAAGAACACTTCAAATTTTGCGAACACCGCGGACGTGAAACTTAACGAGCAGAAACTTATCGGAGAAAGGCCCAGGGGTATTGTGTGTGCATCGTGTCATATGCACGACGCTTTCGAAATCTGCGAAAGCTTGAGTGCTGGCTAGGTTTTATGTCGCTAGGAATGGCTTAGGAAATCACGTTCCTCTTACGATGCAGCGAGTGTCTTCTTAAGTACACACCTATAAAACTCCTAACGGCTTGTCTAAGGGAAAGGAAGATTCTTCTCCGGTAAAGAGAGAGAGAGAGAGAGAGAGAGAGAAAACAAAGAAAAAACGAAGTCTGTATGAAAGGTGCTATAGGATATTTCGTTAAAAAGTTTGTGCAGCGTCGAAACGCAACGCGTTCTCGTTTTTCCAGACTCGAGTTGTCTAATTCCATGGTATCTGGTAACCAACGGAGAGACTTTTCATTAGACAAGGCTGTTCGATGCCACTGCAAAACAAGTTTCACTTCGACCGAAGCCAATCGCATTACGAACTTAACAGCATTGTTCATCGAGCACTCCGTTTCTCCTGATTACGCGTGCAGAGTGGTTTCGAAGTGAATTTTTTCACTAATATTTAACTAATCCTAGCTGGACATTCAATTTCTCAATAACTAGGAGAGATCTAGTCGAATTATTTTCTATGCGAAAAAGGCAACAGGAAGATTGGGAAATTCGGAAAGAGAAGCGGATCGTCGAGTTTGTGGTTATGTTCCATCTTTGTGGATTACGCGTGCTTAAGCTTCGCGAAGAATTTCCCCAGATTCGATAAGGGAATTACTCGATGGCAGCCGAAAGGTTAACGAGATAATTCGATCCACTGCGAAGCCAGACTTCCAAGCAACGCGAGTTCATAACCTACTTCTGCTTCAACCTCGTGCCTCTATTCGGACAATGTCGCTCGAGGTTCCAGCGATAAGCTAAATCAACCGCATAAAATATCAAAATGCCGCATTAATTTCCTCCTTTGAGTTTCGAACACGAGAAATGCGATTACTTTAGTGATTCTTCGAATTCGATGACATATGTGGCCGGTCACAGAAGTCTGCAAACTCCCAATAGAAATTGCAAATATTTATAGAATTTGGATCGTTTCAAGAATACTAATTAAAACTTGGAGAACGAGGAAACTGATTAGATTCAATATCTAGGATTACTTCCATGGCGAATGATTATTGTACCACTATTAATCTGTTCGGTGTTTCTATTGCTGTATACCGGAAGCAAATTTTTAATTTATTATAAAGAACGCACGTTATGTATTCTAATGTAAACTAATGTAAACTAATAGATTATCCCGTTGATAGATTAAAAAAATAAAGATATACATAATTTCTTCTTAGCGCTGCCTTTGCTAAACAGAATAAGACGCGTTAAGTAGAATAGGTTGTCTGACTACGAGCGCGCCTGACTATCGCGAAGTTTGCCGTCAAACAACTGAAATCGTACAGAACAATTTAGCAACGAATTTAATTGCAAATTGTTAGTTTCCTAACCAATTATCGCTTCCTCAATTCAGATTCAGTATCTAGGATTACGTCCATGGCGAATGATTACTGTAACGCTATTAATCTTTTCGGTGGTTCTATTGTTGTATGCCGGAACCAAATTCGTGATTTATTATAAAGACAGCATATTATATATTCCAATGTAAACTAATGGGTTATTTCGATGATAGATTAAACAAATAAATAAAACTAGACAGAAAACGTAACTTTTGCATCAATTTAGAGTGGTGGACAAAAGTATTCGAATTCTCTATTATAAGGAAACTTTCCTAATCTGTAAGTTTGATTACAATATAAGTTTTATATGCATATAAAACCCAATAATGCACATATGAAATAATTTTTTGTCCACCAAAAATTTCTTTGGGAAGATGAAATCAAGTCTCGCAGGTTTCAACGTGTTTTTATTCCTTTAATGCAATTTTTTCCCGAGCACTAAGAGCTGAATATTTTTAATGCACCACTGCAAAAGGTTACAAAGGAAATAATCCAAATTTCCCATAAACGAGTACAAATCCACAGTCCAGCTAATAATTACTATATAAGGACAAATCTGTCAAACCAGCGTGCTTAAATAAATCATTTCTCTCGCATAGAAGGCACTTAACCATGCAGAAGATTTAATCTGCGAGGAAAATTGAATAATTTGCGACGAGAATAAACAACCGCGTTAACACCGTCGAGCGAATTTAATTCGCCAATTAAATCCGTCGTTGGTACACGATTTATTAAGCAGCGAAGCGGCATTCATTAGTGAAATGCACAAATGATGGAGCGAAACGTTTGAGTGTATCTTGGTTCGATGATCCTCGAAGGAAAGAAACGTTCTTTGGCTGTTGGAGGACTAACTGATTTGCCGGAAAATATTCGGCGAACGAACTTGTGACACAAATCCACGATCAAAGAGCCTCGTTAACAACAAACGTACGTACGCCAGCGGCTGGCCTCGCTGAATATTCGGGGCCTCGAGGATCGGAATTGTGTTAACCATCCGCTGTGTTTTCCTTTCACATTCAAATTACTCTGGCCAAGCTTCGTTACCGGAATCATTTCGTCGTCTACGTACGTACCGCAAGAATAATGGCCATGGATTGTCTCTCGAAAAGAAAATAGACGAATCGAATATATGGAAGAGAGCGGCAGGACTGAAGAGAGTTCGTGTTTAGGTTTCGTTACTAAAGATCCTCTCTCTCTCTCTCTCTCTCTCTCTGCGTATCTGTGTATGTATATGTGTTGGCGGAATAAAAGGAAATAGAGGAAGTGGAGTTATGGAGTTCTTGCGGCATTAAACGTGGGAGAATTTTAGGTGAGCGTAGGAGGAACTGTAAGAGAATTTTAAGGGGATGCGAAGAAACTATAAGAGAAGTTTAAGAAGACGAAAAGAAACTCTGAGGGAATTTTAAGGGGATACAGTGAAACTATAAGGGAATTTTAAAGGGATGCAAGGGAACTGTAGAAGAATTTTAAGGGGATACAAAGGAACGCTAAGAGGATCTTAAGGGGATGCGAAGGAATTCTAAAAAAAAATGTTAAGAGGATCTTAAAGAATATAGAGGGGTTGTTGAATTTCTTACGTTGAAATTACGAGAGAACTGTGCGGCGATTTTAAGACAATGCTAGAGAATTTTAATGGAACTCTCAAAGAATACTGGGAAACTCTGATACAATTTTAAGAAAATGCAATGGAATTTTAATACATTGTAAGAGAATGCAATGTGAACTCTAATATAATTCTGAAATAATGCAATAGAACTCTAATACAATTCTAGAAGAATGCTAGAGAATCCTAAGGGAGTGCAAAAAATCACTAACATAATTCTAAGAGAATGCAATGGAATTCTAACATAATTCTAAGATAATGCAATGGAACTCTGATAAAATTCTAAGAGAATGCAATGGAACTCTGATAAAATTCCAACAGAATGCAATGGAATCCTAATATAATTCTAAGAGAGTGCAAGGGAATTCTAGAAGAATTTTAAGAGAATACGAAGCAACTCTACTAAAATTGTAAGATTGCTAGAAAATTCTAAAAGGAAATCGTTGCACTTCTTAGTCAAGTAAAATTTTGGAGAATTTAGGAGACAGTAGAAAAAAACTCTAAGGGAAAACGACTAACTAGAGAACTGTAAGAAAATGCGAGATAACCCTAAAAGAATGCAAAAGTATCCTAAAAAAATACAATAGCACGCGAAGAATGTACAAGGAACCCTTCCCCAAAAGACTTAACAAACTTCCTAAAACGTAAAAACAAACTACCTACAGATTACCATTATTTTTAGCATCTTTATAGCATTATCTTATCTCGTTCATCAATGGTGTCTTACCATTTTAACATCCAACTCAGAAACAATTCCAGGTACTGGATCATCTCGTAAGAAATATCATTTCTCACCTTGCTTTTAAGTTCCAATTCTTAATACTTACATTTATTAAACACATTGCTTTCTATAAATTGTCCAATTTTTCAAGATATTTTTAGCTGTCCTCTTCAAACAATTTTCGATACATCTATTTAAAGAAATCTAACTAAAGCACAACATTACCTACAAAATAATCTAATATAAAAAACCGAAAGCTTTTTTAGGGCGACTGTTTAGCGAGATCTTTAAGTTCGATAGAGATGATGAATTTTCTGCTACTTTGGCCTGCGTCCATTTAGGGCACTCGTTAGAGGATTCGAAGAAAAATATAGCGACGCAACGAAGAACGAAGACAACGAAACGAGGCTCGTAAAGCAGCGAAAAAGGAGCTGGCCTCGGCTGTGTTATTTCATGGTTGAAACCCGCGCTAGGATTCACAGTCACGCACCGTGATTCGCCTCTTGATTCACGGGGAAAGAAACGGAAAGCATTGTTTCACTCTCGCGCCGAAACTGGTTCGCCCTGTTTCGTGTTACGACGAATTGGATCGCGGTACGTCACGCAGCTCGCTCGAATTCGCCCTCTTCCCTCGTTAATTAGCCACTGCTACTGAAACCACCCCGAGCATTCGACTTTTCTACCCTCGCAGAGAAACTTTCGAGTAATCCGCTGGTTGCAAAATTTTGGCAAACGCAAATAAATAATAAGTCGAGCTTGTTTATGTTATAGTTCATGCGAATAGGAAGTTTTTAGATCTCAGAATTGGTGGGTAACGATACGGTTATGCGTTTGTCGTTGAGTAAGGTATAATCTGTACGTATACGTGTATGGAAACGGTTTTCATTGTAATCATTTTTGGAAATTAGTAAACATCTATCTGTGTAATAAGTTGAGCTACTAATGCCGCGTTTATATGCTTCCTTTTTTTATATCAACGCTTAACTCGTTGGAGAAACGAACTTTATGAAAAAAAGGACCCATAGATCTATAGTTTTTTTGGTAAATTGTTTTAATTAACCCTTTGCGCTCCGAAACTTTGTCAATCGTATGATCCAGCGGTAATTTTAAAACGTTTTTACGTCTCCTGTTTACGGAATTTAAAGTGTTATATATTTCGGAAAAAAGAAAAGCTGTCTTTATTTTGTTTCATTTCGAACCGACGAAAATGAATAAGAATCTTGAGTTTTGATCTTTGAGGTTTTTGCACAAAGGTTTAAGCACCATACTCCCATAACCAATAATCCTCTAAAATTTCATTTCAATATTGCACCAATTAATCCTAGATTACAGAAGTATTGTAAAAATTCCTGTACATAATATTATCGTGGAGATTAACAGTGCTTTTCAACCCTTTCACTGTGACGAACTTTAATCAAAGAATGCAAAGAAACCGTGAAAACGTTTTTCTACTATTAAAGGGCCGAGTTTCAAGTATTTCAAGACACCGATAGAGTTTTCGATAACCAAAATTGGTTGGCAGAAAACGTAAATTTCTAAAGTGTCTATAGGTGCCTACAGTAATGAAAGGGCTACTTGTTTCAACTATCTTTTAAGCTGTGATCTTTCTAAATACTTGTGCCATAACATGACTAAAAGCATTACTTCTTTAAGTTGTAAAGGCTTTTCTTTGAATACTAAGTTTTACGAAAGTTTCGCAGTAACATAATTCACGGCAAAATATCCTAATCTAAGGTTAAGTTTTAGTTCAGTATTTATTGTTGGCTCGCGTAGCATATGAATTTCCGGGCGCAATCTACCCGATTCATCATTTAGTTTTATGGGCCCCTTTTTCCCCAAAAAAAAGTTCCTCAATCGCTTTATCAGATCCCGCTATAATTCATCCTGCTCCGATAAAGGATTTCCTCGTCGCCGTTTCGCGCGTACAACAAACGATGGGAAAATCGGTCGCGGATCGAGTTTGGACTTTCCATTTGGCGAATTTTTGCAACAGGGGCACCACGCGCGCATACACAAAGTTTACGCGTTTTTCCTTTCTCGGGTTTCCACGCGAGAGCCGCTCGTTTCGAAATGCTCGTTTGCCGATCACGTAAAGATAACGTGTCCGTTAGCCGAGCCTCGCAACCTGCATTCGAATGAACAGAAAAATGAGAGCCACGTCGGGAGATAACGGCCGCCTCCTCTTCTGCGTTGTTCCTCTTTCGCGTGCAATAACGTATTCTCACGGAGGCCCCCGCGAATGAATGGAATGGTTAGAAAGTTCATTTGCAACTTTTGCATCTTTTAAGAGGCGCAACGGAGACCGCGTGCTTCTTCGTAACCCTTTTGTTCTCGCCTCGATACTCCGGAACCTCGATAATTTTTCCCGTGTCCAATTCAACGATCGCGAATCGAGCTCGGAAATTTTTATCTAACCTTTTAACCCTTTCGCTACGAAGGACGTATGTATACGCCTTGAAGAATCGAATAATTATCCGTTAAAAGTATACGTGCTCTTCTTCGATTTGTACCAACAATGTTAGACCATAATTGTTCGTATGAAATATCGAAATGCTTTGATCTATTAATAAGGGCGGTCCTTTTTCGTACTTTGGGCTTCCAGATTTGATGTAACGTAGCGAAAAGGTTAAAGATAGGTCGAGAAATCATTACTCTTTTGCATAAAATAACTTCTATGGGTTATGAAATATTCATAACCATTTTTGGGTAGGAAGATAATTATACTTCATTATTTAACCCTTTGTGGAATGGAACATAACGAACGTTTGTCCGATTATTAATCATATTAGTTGCAATTCGTTGGATTAAATACTGACGTATGACCAAAATATTAGAAATGATTGGACAATTATTTACTGACACTGCTTAAAGTGTTGAACATCGAACATCCAAAGATTGTAAAGTACGGATAGTGAATAAACATAATTATAATAATAATAATAATCCTTACGTACAGTTTATCGTATGTAACTTTATTTTAATAAAATTGATTTAGAATCGATTCTGTATCACGTATGATGGCATAGGATAACAAACGACGTTTTAAGAAGTGGAATGGATGAGTTTAGCTGGAAGATTAAGGGCTTGCAAAAGGGGAAAAGTTGAAAACCTCTGCGCGAAATACAATAGAGACGTTAATCGTCGTTATCAGGAGGATCAGCATGAACGAGGAAGAGTGCGAAACCGGCGTGTAATTAACAATTACAGAGATACATGTCTCTGACGTCGTTGCAGCTCGTTTGCAATCTTCGAGAAGAGCCTCGTTTTTCAATCGCATGCAATCCCGCCTAATTCAATAATCTTTCTTTCGATCAGAGATACAGAGAAGTGGCTGAAGTACCGATTCAACGTTTCGTCAATGAAGATTTCGCATACTTTACTCGGTAATTAAGTAGCTTCACATTGGGTGCCACAAAATGATTTGGATTCTACGATACAAAATACAAGCAATCTTCTGTCCTACTTCAGTTTGCACTATTTAACGTACGTCTATTACGTCAATAGCTACTCTCGGAAACGTGTGAACATAATCAACGTAGAATCAATAATAGTACCACTCATAATTACTCGAACAGTTTCAAAATTTCACGGAGATTTCTACTAATTCAAAGGTTTGAAATTTGAAAGCTTAGAAACTCGCTCGAATACTTGGAGGCTTAAAAGCTTGGAAATCTGAACTCTTGGGAACTCAAAAGCTTGGAAATTCAAAGGCTTGGAAATTTTCTCAACTCTAATGTATGAGAATCCGAGAAATCTTCGAAATTCAAATGCTCGAAAATTCCTATTAATATAAATTGAAGATACGTAAAGTTATTAAAAACGCAGTGTTAACTATTCTAAGAAGAAGTAATGTTCTCTTATACGCTAAAATCTGTCGTTCGATTAGTTATGAGTGACACACTTATATCGCGAATTAATTACAAGAATTGCATCTGAAACTCACCTATCTGAGCTATCGCCTACGCTTCGCTCTCCAGACGTTTCGCTCGGTACTCGAAACTCCTGCAACCAAAAACACACAGGTTATTACGAAATTCTCTCCGCAACCAATTTTATAATATTTCAACATCCAAAATACGATCATAAGTGCCAACAAAAATTCGCAACATTTTGAGGACTTAAATTGCTCGCAGGATTTAAACTTAATCCCTCAGAAAATATTGTTAACCCTCCACTCTATTACGAATTATCTCCCGTATTTAATTTTAAAATATGTCGACTTCCAAAATACGATCATAAGTGTCAGAAAAATTACCAAAATTTAATATAGAAATCTCAACCCGCCACGAGTAATCTTTTACAAACTATGAAGCGCCAACAACAATACTGCAATATTTCAAAATCCCCATCAGTGAAACTAATTTTCTTTACCTGTATTCATTATATAAAATCCAATATAACTCAATTGTAATAATATTACTAAAATTGAATATATAAATTCCAACCCCTTATGAATAACCCTTCACAGATTATCAAATCCCAACAATAATATCCCAACATTTCAAACGCTCCATCACTCAAGCCTGCAAATCAATCCCACTCCCTTTTACCAACAAACTCGTTATTTACAAGCATTTATCGTAGAGCGTGAAATTTAAAATAAACAGTGAAAGAGTTATCATAAGCATATTTGAAAGCATTTCCTTCGATAATCAATTTTCTAATATCCCTAATTCCAAAACTACAATCGCGAACGCTACAAAAATGAACAACTTCGAAGTGTACCGAATTACTTTCAAGAACAGAACTTAATCTCGCGGAAAACACTATCGGTGTGCTCGACTCTGGGGAGGCAGCATAATGTGTTGCTGCGGAAGAGGAGCAAAAACACGGGACGCGTCGTTTCTCGTTCGACTCGCGAAACTTCTTGGCGCCAAAACAGCGACACGTCTGACTGCGCAGCGGAGCAAGCTACGACGACGGTGCACGGTAATGAGATAACTTAATTTTCTTTAGGCAAACACATAGATCAGCGCGTGACTCGAGACCGGGGGGGGGGGGGTCGTGTCCGGTAAAATACGCGCTCGGCCGGTGAAAAGCGCGTTGAAGTACGCAGAGTAGAGCACAGCTTGTAATTCACTTTACTCGGAGCGTCTGATCTGGCAAACGGAGGAGCATTTGCACTAGGCTAGAAACACCTCGCGTGCCCGAAACGTCGATGAATAGTTAATCGGACCCGACGACTTCCGGCAGCCTCTCCATTTACATAACATTCTTTGATCCTTTTTTCTTTTTTTTTTCGCCTAAATTCTACGCGTGAAGAGATTGGATCGATTCGCGGATCGAAGCTGGCGTGATCGCAAAAGAATCCGAAGGCTGCGGCGAGTGGCGAAAAAAAGGAATCGCGTTAATTTTTCTAATCGTGCAGGGAAAAGTGGAATCGAAATTTACTTGGGATGCGACGTACATTGCTGAGTTATTTTAATTAATAAGGTGCTGATGAGCGTATAGATTGTGCATGATCCATGAAAAGGCGATCTATTGTCTGGGGTAAAAGGCTTGTAGCGATTTTAATGACTTCGATTTGGAGAACACTCTCGCTGAAATCTTAATTATCGCTTTAGCATACGAGAATGAAGATTATCAAGACGCAATTCAATTATAATATCTTACCGATTTTGCATTTATCACAGTTTGGAAACATTGAATAAGCCTAATGCTATTGTGCGTAGCCAGTGAGAAAATTGCATTCGAACGAAACGAAAGAAGAATTAAAAGGAAGAATACATCACTGATAATCATGTACAATGTTAGCTTTTTCAAATGTCTAAATTAACGCTTGAACTACTGGTGATTAAAATGTACTTGTTCCATCAATTGTATTACGATGGTAAGATGCTTGCAGAAATATATACTGCGAAGAAAATAGATCTTCATTTATACTATTCACTCAAAATCTCCTGTATAGAAACTACCTCTAACTCTTTTAATATCGACCGAAAACGTTGAACCAGAATAAAAATTGCCGAGCCAAACTGACTGAGGTTGTTTGATAAATGAAAAATATTTAAATGTACAATATTCACACTTCAGGGTAGCTTGTGATCTGTTTTGCATTTCGTTTCGTTACTCATATTTATGAAAAATATGAATTTGCATAAAGATTCGCAGTTTATTCATCACTGTCACCACATCAATTGCTTCTAAGTTATCAACCAATCGAACTAATTCAGTATCATCCACAGCGATACGTATCTGGTAACATTACAGTTGAGTCAACGTAACGTAATAACAGAGCCACAAATATAAAACGAGTTCCGGAACTACTAAACCCATCCAACAAATTAAGTCTTGTTATTTTCAAGCGTAAGCGCGTAGTAATTCACACGCAACGATAAATCAGTACATCCACCGACCACGTATCGCTATTCGGCACTAAAAGGGTTAACACTAGAACCACCAGCAAATACAGTATATTGATTTGCGTAAATTAGACTCCACATAAAACTGCGAAGGGTTAAAATATTGCCTTAACTCTTTCACAAAAACTAACGATTGAATCGCCGATTATTAAATTAATAATTGTGTTTACGATGTTCGACGATACTTATTAGCAAACCTGAGTCACGACTACGTAATGCGAGCCGATAATCGCTAGCTAACAAAATCACGTACCTATACGTTGGTAGAGATCGTCAAAGTTTGAACCCTTTCACAGCTTCGTACGAAAGAAACTCGGATAAATCTCAGTGAAATAAATTTTATATTTCACATTTATAGTTTAAATTCCATACTTCGCATTGCTACCGAAGTGTGTTGCACACAAGTAGCTGACATTGTGTATCTTTGTATTTGTCAATCGAAATAATGCAAACGTTATAACGATAGAAACAAACATTTTCTCTAATACCGATTACTTTATCGCACCGTGAAAGGGTTAAGTCACTCAGCCGAGTATCGCGAAAGGGATTCCCGATTAATGGCGGACGCGAAAAGAAAACCGGCATATTTCCCCCTTATTATCCATTCCACGATCCACAAAATTGCACGACTCGTCAGTATTCGTCGGCGAAGAACGGAATCCGTGGGGCCAGAAAAGCCGCGTTGTGTGCCAGGCGTAGAATACAGGGACCGATGGAACAATAGGTGCAAGACAACAAAGGCTAGCCTAGACAAAGCTGTGTACGAGTCTCAAAGAGACCTCAAGAAGGAGAGCTCCGCGAGCAAGATTGACTTCCCCATCGAAAATGGTACCCGGTAAGTTAAGCGCGCTAACCGAGACGCTTGCGGAACGAGAAAAAGCTAAACCAAGTATGTGAAACTCGAAGTGTGCAGAAATGAACTAAATATACTGAAACACGAGGCGGTGCGATCGAAAAGTGCGCAAGAGGAAAAAGAGGAGAGCCTTACACAGAGGACACCCGGTGACCCGGGTAGACCTGAGGGAAAGAATCCAAATCCAAAGTTGGCGACGACGACGACGACGACGAGGAGGAGGAGGACACATCGGCGACACGAGTGTCAGAGCAGCCCCCTGGCTTCTGCGGACGATGCTGTCTGCTCGATGTCTCGACGTCGGTTTGTGGGTCTGAGCGGCCTCGAACTGGTCTCTTATCCCTGGTATCGCCCAATCAAAAAACCGGCAGCACACCGTACGCCGATTGGTCGACTACGGCCACCGTGAACACTGTAATTGGTCAATCGGCCCGAGTCACCCATGGTTACCGTTTGCCTCAACAATATCTACGGTCGATAGCACCACCTTGGCTACCCTGCCGCGCGCGTTACCTTCTCTCCCTTAGCTATACTATAGTACCAACTCCTACCCATCCCATTTCACGCACAGTCGCGATTAGCGCCTATAACCTCCGGCCAGAATTCTCCAGAGAATTTCGATTCTTCATTTTCCGCCCCCCGAACGCGTCCACGAGGATACCATAAGTGTCGCGATCCGTGCGGATCATCTTGGGATTATTTTGGCAAAAGGAAACCCCACTTTGGTAGGGAGAGAATATTGGGAATCGTTGAGACAAAGCATAGGATAGACTATTCGTTCTTCTATCGAATGATTAGAGGGCTACTTGGTCTCCTTATCATTTTAGTGTCACATTTATTTACTATATTTATTCATTTATTTATTCGTAAACAGGTTAAAACCCTTTGGCACGCGAAAATACTAATGAGATAAATTATACGGTGCTGTTTGAAACGGTCAACAGTCGCGTAACGTTACTTCGAAAAGTAACAGAGTGCACATGCGACGTTACGATAATAAATAACTATAATAAATGGAATATCGGATTAGAATAAGACAACTACGTTTTTAAAAGAATAAGAATAAGAATAAGTGCCAGAACCAGACAGAAATACAACGATGAATATTAAAGCAAACTTCGCCGTAGTGAGCCGCGTTCATAGTCAGACAACCTATTTTACTTAATGCGTCTTATTCTGCTTAGCAAAGGCAGCGCCAAATTCGTATTCCGCTCTAAATTCTTTCTTGGTTATTAGATGGTAAAGAATGTGAGGTGTTTGAAGAAGCTAATAATGTTTTTGATGTAAAATATAATATATGTACAATGTGGCTGTCTTAAGTTTCGGTTTCAATTTAAGTTGCACGTTGATAGAATTTTTTTCGCAGACAATTTGATAAGAGAGTATTTTATACACTACAATAGAAGCAATTTATTTGTACAATGAACCTCTTTATTAACAGGTGTTCTTCACCTTATTGGTATAATAAAGTTACGATTTGAATGGAAACTTATGGCAGCCACTGTATAATTAATATTCTGGTGACTGAAACTTATTTTTGTTCGTTGACGTGGTAAAAGTAGAAGTACATTAAAAATACATTTAATTCCGATTGTTCTAATAATTATGTATTATCCGTAACAAATTATTCTCTGTTTACTCGATAAAATATTCAGATGAATTTTATACGAATAACCTTCTATTCGAATAAATTCTTCTTCTTTAATAGCGAAAACTATATTAGTCCTGACTTTTATCCCTCAGATTTGGAAGCAATCAAACCAAGACTAAAATATCTGCATACACTTAATAGAAACTATTTTTTCCTTGAGGGGAATAGAACTTCCACCCTCTGAGGAAAGATTTTCCTCGATTTTATTCCTGTAGCGATTTATTATACGAGACTTCGTCTAACAATTCCAAGCTACGCGACAGAATAAGATAGAATAGAAGAAAATTAACTGGGGAAATTTTATTCCCATGATGATTTGTTATATTAAAATATTCGCGTAACCACTGCAAGTTATAAGAGGATAGGAGAAAATACGAAAAGCACCCCCAAATTCTTAACCATCAACGTCGCATAGGCGCATGGGAATTCGAACACGAGTTCGCGTGATAAATTATCCGTGGATGCAAGTCAGTCGAATCCATGACCATGAAACGCCATCGTCGGACTATTCTATATCCGAGTGCGGACTATTTTCGACCGCCTGGACGATCTTACCGGCGCGGTTCTTGCGAATCGCGAGCCGAAAATCCTCGTGGGGCCATTTCTCACGAAGGATGGAAAAACGTTCGCTTTGGGCTTCATCGAAATCCACTCGGAAGTCTCGGCGAAGCCCCGACTGACTACGCGGTCGATCTTTCAATTCAACCGATCGCAATCAAATGAAATCGGTTCTTAAAAGGGCGGATAATAATAAAAAAAAAAAAAAAAGAAGGGAAAGATCACTAATTAAATATGTCAATCAGTTGAAGTATCCCGGCTATTCTTCAATATTGATGCGAATTCTTACTTCGAACACAAATATTGAAATCACCGGCGCGAATTCTATTTGCAGAGCAGCCAGCAGGCTCGAGCGATTGAATTCCCAATTACGGGAGAATGAGATTCCAATTACCAATAATTGCGGTGTAGAGGAATTCGTTATCGCTTCGGGTAGGAATCTTCTTTAATCAACTAACATCTTTTCTTTTTTTTACTTTCGAACGAAGAAACAAAACATATTCGCCTCGGCGTTTGGGACGATATCGATATTAGATTCCTTTGCATATGGTAAGACCGGGGAAAAATAAGGTAAATGTACCACGTATTGGTACATTTTAAGGTTCGAGCGTAATTTTATTTCACTATTTTAGAACGTCGTTAACATGAAGATCGCTCCAGTTTGGAGCATAATATTGTTCAACAGATCTCTTTTATTTATCAACATTTTTTTTATAAGTTCAATAGAATAAATTCATTACTATTTAATGGAAAATGTACAACAAAGTCCAATGTCCTTGTTATTGTCACTTGGAAACTTTTCGTTTAAATAGAAACACGTTTTACATATACTAACACGTCAGTTTGCGTAACAGATATAAGACATATAGTAGACGGATCGTCTTGTCCAATTACGAAACGTTCCATACTTTATAATTATATTGGTCACGTTTCAATGTTCAACAGCACATTTACCCCCTTATATTTATTTATAAATATTAAGTGAAAACGAATACACAATGTCTATGTGTTGCTACGTAAACCGAAGTCCAAATTTAGTATGAAAATTTGTTTACCTACGAATCTTTATACATTGCTTTGCTACTAAAGAAACGAATTCAAGTGGCAGTTATAGTAACAGCGACAGTACACGGGTAATTTACCCTAATGTACGTATAAAATACCCAAAATAGAGCGCAAATTATTATCGTTAAAAGGTGATAAAAACTTCCATTTTGAGCCCCATTACTCTAATCGTGTACTTCAAGCTACAGGTCTGCATAAGACTCCGCAATTTATAAAACTTACGAGCGATAAATATACGTGCTTTATAACCGAAGGGTTAAGGAATAATTTTCCCCTTTTCCGACCACGTAACGCTTTAAGTGTCCACAAGCGTCAGAGAAAACACTCGGAAATTGCTAATAAATTATCCCCCCTATTAAAAAGAGTTACCAAGTGCAAAATGTTAAAGGGCAGATTTCCACTTTCCGAGGGATGCACATCGCAAAAGAAGCTTCTCGCAGCTCGCTGCGGCACCCTATCGCGGAAGCATCTCGGGGTGGAAGATTCGTGGAAAATTACGAGATTAATTGCGCCGGTGGGCAAGTTGACCGTAAAAGCGACGTCTCAACTTTCAGCGGTGCATTTTTCAGCCGGAGAGGGAACGATCCTGAGAAGAAATCGCGGAAGTGAACCGCAAAGGGATAACAATGCGATGGAGCGTCGGCCAGACCAGAGGCTGATGACCGGAAAAGGGTGAACGAACGGAAATCACGAGTAACTTCTGGGAGAAAGGGATGAGTGGCGGAAAGGGACACGGAAAGAGGAAGGCGTGCAAGTAAGAGGCCGAAAAGAAAAGAAAGAGAGGGAGGACGATAAGAAGAATGCCGAGAAGAATTTATCGTTAGTTCGGCCACTTTGCTCCGTAGGCGTAAAACGTCCGAGGAAACGTCAATGGCGCGCTTTGCCATTGCGGAAGGTTGCACGATTTCGTGTTGCTAAACGACTGGTGTGTGCAAAGAGAAGAGAGAGAGAGACAGAGAGGGACAGAGCTGAACCAGAATTCACGGAGATCCAGATTAATGTGGCTACAGAAGGAGAGCGAGCCTTAAAACTCTTCATTAACCCTTTTGCCTTATGAATTTTTCAGCTACTACACATGGCGGGCATATTAGCTATTCGTTACTTTGACCTGTTAACCGGGTACGCGGCGGCTTTTTAAGGGTAAATTTTCCTCGGCGCCGGGTAATGGTTAATAACGGCTAGTTGCTTCGCTCTTAGTTCTTGGCAACGCGTGTTTGACGCTGCGACTAACGGCAATTAAGATGTAGGTACTTATTGCGACGAAAGAAATTAAAATAGCGGGTGTTTGAAGTATGTAATGCGACGGCGATAAATTCATTCGTCATTCCTTCTCTTAATGGAAGTTAGAAATTGGTGTAAATGCATGTAATTTTGGAATGGTACACATTTTGGCCAAGAGTAATTTTAGTATCGACGATGCAATGAACGGATGAAAATAATTGAGGATTTTGGAGTGAATATGCGAGAATTTTGAAATTGAATGCATTTGAAATTTACATGACGAGATAATTGCAGGGATTAACGTCTTCAATTAATTGGATAACGCTGCTTTACATACAACACGTTGCAATATTATACCTAACTTCTATTTGGTAATATTGATTTAATTTTGGCAATATTGAATTTAGTAACTCAGTCCTCCTACGCTAAAATTGGGTTGAGGCATATGTTCGTCCCATTTGGGTCAGTTTTTCACTAACAAGACTAAAGAAAGTAACCCTTTAGCTATCAGGAAAATGCAACAAGCTCGTCAACTAAACGATGCACGTGTAATTGATTAAATTTATCGCTGAATTTGCTAGTAAATGATTTTAAAATTATTTCGATATTTCTAAAAGCTACGTGATTCGTCTACGAATTTTTCAAACCATCGTGAACCTTCGAAGAATTTTCTAATATGTTCATCTCAAAACATCTACATAATTCAATGATCAACCGTAATTACTAGATTGAACATTTTTACACATTTATCGGAAATTTAAGCACGTAAAAAGGTGCGTAATTGCCGTAATATGCAAGAATATCCAAAACATTTAAAGTACAGTAGAAATTACAATATTTAGATGGTGACCCATGCAATTAACCCTTTGCGGACGACGAATAATAAAACTTAAAAGAGTATTTTGACTTTGAATTCCAAGCCTCTAAATTTCTAAGCTTACGAATTCCAGGTCAACAAATTCCCAAAACTTTGAAGCGTTTATCAACGATATTAATTTAAACTTTTTGCTTTAACAGTAAAACGTGCGTCCGTTAAAAGTGGCGATTATTTGCAGACACTCGTCCGCAAAGGGTTAAGTCTTACGTCTTCAATTTCGCTCACAAAAATACGAAGAATAACGAGAACGACGCGAAAATCCGCGGTCTAGTAATTACTAAAAAGAAATCGACGATATTTCATACGCAAAGCCGATGACTATCTCCGTGCCTTCGTTGTCATTTAAAATGACGCGGGAAACGTAGGACTAACAAGTGTCATATTTCACCGCGAATGCTATCACGATCTCGTAGGAGGACGCGAGAAAAGAAACCGCGCGAAAGAAAATTGCCGTCAGCCGATGATACGGCGACGCACAATAGCACAAACGGGGAACAGAGATCACGAGCGGATAGGAAGTAAGTAGTTTTCGCACGAAGCGTGAAGTTACGGCAGCAGGAAGACGAACGCAGGTCCATTGTCCTGCAACGGAGAGTCCATCGGCGTCCTCCGAAGCCGGTTTCTTCGTTGTCGAAAAAAATCATGGTTACAAGGCGAGGGCGGCGGGGGACGCGAATAACCGAAGAAATAGTGGCCGCGGTTACCTCTCTCGTCCGGCTAGTCGAAGGAAAACCATCAACGGAATCTCTCTCACGGCTTCGGAGTTATCTTACGACCGCAGAATCGCACGACTCGAGAACCCGGAGAGACGAAGAGGAAAAGATAGGACACACCACTGGTTGATTTAACACTAGGTTTACGGAACTCGTCACGTTCACGCATTTCAGATTTCATACCTAAAATTATAGAGACCATGAATATTATTTTTCAGTACTTTATGTTCACTTTAATTAACACAATGGTATAAATATGTATTCTACGTGATTCTCTTCATCCTCAACCTTCTTATTTCGAATATTTATACGCAATATACGTATTTTTCCGGAAACCTGTCAAATTATGCACGTAACGTCCGTAAACCTAGTGTTAAAAGATACACTTACTGACAAAAGTTAAGAAACAAAGTAGTCACTTACGAATTTTTGCGTATTTTTTTTATCTTCTAAGATTCATAGCTTAGAACTTGCAATAGCGTAAAAATATAGTATTACATACATCGATAAATAATAAGTTCGGCTACTTTTAATTCAAATCCATGTATCTCAAAAGCGAACGACGACATAAAAAGCTTCGCAAATACGTACCATGTTTCTTAACTTTTGTCAATAAGTGTAAATAAAATAATTACGAATCCTAATCCAGAATGAAATTAGAGATATTCGTAAGTAGACTGGGGATGGATTGGACAAAATTAAATATTTATAAACACGCTACTGTTGCAACAATTTCAGTGGAGGTATGATTTACTCTCTGAACTTGGTATATATTTTGCAATTTGCAGGATATTAAATTTGAACGTCAGCAGTCTATTCGTAAGATGAATATGATTTTAGAATATCAGTTGAATTAACATGATTTAATTAGTAGAACTACTAAGAATTTAAATGTACTCATTTTTACCAACGAAATTAAAACAATACATACTTAAAGAAAAATTGTCTTACCTTTTATAGAATTATAGAAGTAACTCTTTATTTCCCATCATATTTACTTCGAATTTACTTCAACATTTTAACATTTATTTCGAACCAAACATGTGAAAATATACGAAATATCCAAAGTACTACTTATAACATTTAAAGGGTGAAATTAATTTCTATTTTAGCTTCATTTCTTTAGCTACGGCAATTTAAATTTAAATTCGTGGAAGAAAATTCCTGGAACATCCTTTCACAATTATAATATCTAAACGCAAACTTTGGCCGTGCAAATTGACCGGCAAAAAATTGCAACTGAAATGTTGCGTGGAGCAACGCTGATCTTTAATCGGTTAACGACGTTACTCCACAAAATAATGGGAATATTTTAATGACAAAGAGTTCGCAGTTCATCACCCCGTTTGCAGTCTCGTATCGAGCTGTTTTTTGGTCCGCTTTATCGTATTTGTTGCGTGTCGGAATGCTTTATCACCGTCCGCGACCATAAAAATAAAAAGAATCGATATCTAAAACGACGTGCAAAAGTTGTGCGGTACGCTGTGTGCTATCAGTCGCGCATAAGACGCGGTTTATCGACGAGAAGTTCTTCGAAGAAGCATTCGAGGTTTTCAAATCAATTCTTTCCTCCTGCTTCACCTTCTCTGATCGTGCCGGCGAAAAAGCACCATTCATTAATCGCATTTCCATCGAACCCGAAAAGCTAACCAACCAGCGCGAAACGCTTGTACAGGTTTTAAGTCAATTTCCTCGCAGTTCCCGCGATCCACCCCGAATCTTTCTCGCTCCACCCCCGACACCTCGACCCCTATTTTCTTCGCCCTGCCCCTAATCCTCTTTCTCTAGAGAGCATTAATCGTCGAGATTTCAAAGCGAAAGCTACACAACACACACACACACACAGGTTTCGAAGCAACCGGAGCCATAAATTCTGCGACAAGTTTTGGTCGCCAAGAATACGTGCAGTTTACTTAGAACTATCTGGTAATACTTAACACTAGAACTACTAACTGTTAAAGTGTATTTTCAGTAGGTCGCAACAATCTGCATACGTATTTTAAAGTTTTACTATTAAGGTATTTTTGGACACATTTAAGAATACGTTAAAATGGGGTGAAAATTCATCATATATAAAATTATAAACGAAGAAGGTTCCTAGAAGATGACCAGAATATAATTTCATTTATGCTAGACAAATTATAGATGCATCTGCGGAGTTAACGAAGCATGAATATAGTTATAGCAATCAGGTTTTGTATACTTTAGTACACGTATGTAGACTTTTATGGGGCCCTCAATTTATGTATGTTTTGTTACGAAAACATGGAAAAGACACCATCACTGTTTGATAATGTGCATAGATCTAATTAACTACTAAATTAATGTTCTCTATATAATCGAAACTCTTTATATTTCCACCGCGTTTTCCACAATCTCAATGATGCAACTCCCTCGGATTCTCATTACCCCAAAATCTAAAAGAATAGAGTTAAATATGGACTACTAACAATTAATCTTTCACTCAATGAGTTTTACACGTTGCTGGACATCACGCGTAACCAATTTTAATCTCCAAGGGATGCTTTACAACCCACAAAAAAAAGGGAAATAAGGAAGATTGAAAATGAAGGAGTTATAACTTTTTCAAACCCTTCAACCATTCAGTGACCACCCTGAAACAAAACCCCCATAGCTCGACTAATTATAATCAGTAACTCGTTTGATAGCGAAAGGGTTACACGAATTTCCATTCATCCTAGATTTCCCTCTTTTTCCTCGACTATCGACGCTTCGGTATCGCGAAGCACATAGAACAATCGAGAGTTTCCACTGTCTTACACGCGTACGCACACAGGTGTATTCACCCTCTCTCGGCCCCCCGATGAAATAACACGGCAGTAGTTGTTCGAGGGTGGAGAATAGAGAACGGTTATGGTAGTGGAGTCTATTCGTGGTATCAATATTTTACGGGAGCATGTTCCTCCATCGATCGCAGCTTCTCTGCATAATTAATCGCGCTTCATCCGTCCGCGTTCCCACCCCCCGCGTGTCCACCATCCCTCCTTCATGTTCTTTTCTTTTTCCCTCGCCACGCGCCGCGGCGAATCTTGCGAATCGAATTCGCGGTACGGCGAGTTAAATGGATTTCGATCGAACCTAGAGACCCTCAACGGAACCACCGACCCCCCCTACGAGGGGGTGGTGGCTTTCGACGATACATGGAATGCAGATAGCCGATAGCTTCTATGGAACTTAATTCGCTCGGCGTCGCAGCGAATAATGCATAAGTTATTCGCACAGGCCGTGGGAAAAACTCCTTTGGGTTTGGAAAATGCTGTCCGGGTATTATAAAAGAAAAAGTGGTCAGGGTAGTTGGTAAAAGTTTCGCGATGATCGCTGCGCGCAAGTGGAACGAGGCAATTCTACGATGTTTCGACCGAAACTTTGACATTGGTATTAAAGGATACGGAATTAGAGCTCGGCTCGTTGAAATATTTAAAAATGTTTCTACTTTCCGTTTACTGTATATATATATATATATATATATATATATATATCACGTGTCCGTTCTAATTTAGAGTATGCCTCTTTTAATATGGTCTCCGTATCGTTGTTACCTTTCCAAATAGATTGAAAAAGTTCAACGTCGCTTTCCGCGTTTAGCTTTCCTACGTATGGGACCATCCCGTGCCATTATTAGACCGTAACTATTCACCGCTTCAAGCCAAGCTAAATCTGCTAACCCTTGAAAAGAGACGTGTAATGCTTGATATTGTATTCGCATTTGGAGTCCTACGTGGCATTATTATATGTCCTGAAATCTTGCCTCTATTTCGTATAAACTTCTCACCGGCGTCCACTAGAAATAACATTCTTCTTAGACAGGAATTTCACCGTACGGAATATGGCGAATTTAATTGTATAAATCGCGTAATTACAAATGGTAACCTAAACCCCAACTGGAGCATTGGATTTGTTTTCATCGTTTAATCGTCTTAAGCGTCGATTGATTCAAGATTTGTCTGCCTACGGCTAAATACTATTGCACACCAAAGGGTTTTTCTTTTTCCCCGTTTATTAAATAGATAAATAAATAAATTAAATTGGAATAATATCAAGTACACGCAAAAGTTTCGATGGGTTAGGCTCGGGGTAAACGGATAGGACTGTGTTTTTCCCGACGATTATCGTCTATTTAATAAATTAGTTAGCTACTATTATTCTGATTGCAGTCGAATCTGTGTATCGTAAAAAACTCGTATGTTGTAAAGTAAAACGGATGACATGTGGCATATCGCACGATCTATTGAAAAGTAATTAAAACTTGTGCACTTAGCTAGTGCGCTATACTTCTACTTTCATAGTTTCGCAATATTTAATGATGTACCTATTAGCTGAGCGTAAAGGTTAAGGATTGGTTGTTGATAAATTGCGTAAAAGCTACGTCTCATTATTTCATGAAAAGTTTGGGTAAGTTTTATTACGCGATTGCTAATAGAATTAAAGGGAAAGGTTGGTGAAAATAGTAGCGATTCTATGATTAATTAATCATTTCAGTGCTAAAGCCGCGTATGTGCGATTAATTTAATTAATTTACACATTTGAGTTACTTAAAACGATGAAGAATTATTATAGGAATGATCGCCAAACGTGAATGTAGAAACATTGTAATGATTAATAAATACGACGATGTTAATATTAAAGATTATTTACAGGTGAACCACCTAACTTGACAAACTTAATTATTTTCATAACTAGTAGACGTAAAATACTTCATTGAATTTAAAACTAAAGGACATAAAAATCAAATATCACTAGACTGCAGATATTTATGCAATTATGGAAAGTTTAAATTTGCAAAAAGATGCAAAATATATGCGACATTGAAAAATATGCAAAATATATAAAATAAAGCAGATGGTATAATATTTTGGTGGCGAGACAAACCACTAATGATGTCCCGTTTCTTTAATCCCATTAAAATAGTCATGTATTAAGAATCACACCCTACTTTCGCAGGAAAATCATCGTGCGCTGTTTGGCGAACAAAACTGTATGAATCGCGTATTTCGTGATATTAATAACACGTGTAGGGGAGCGAATATTTTTCATCTTTTGCTGTATTTCACATTTTATCCACCTACGACTACGTTCTAAGTTACGTATATTAACCCTTTGCAGACGAGTATCGACAAATAGTCGCCTAATCATTTTTTGGCTTCCTGAACCCATGTCGACGTTTAAAGTAGAAAATTTAATGCAATGAATACGTATCACAATAATAAACGTTTAAAATCGTTAGGAATTAAATGGTTTGGAACTCAAAAGCCTGAAAATTCAAAGACGTAGAATTCAAAACTAAAGTACTCCCATAAGTGTCATTACTTCTCGTCCGCAAAGGGTTAAAGGGTTTCATCCCGTACTAAATAAATAAATCACCTTGAAGGCTCTCTAAAATCGTGTCATCCGTGATAAAAATTTTGTTGCGTCCGCTAGTTACGAAAATCATTGAGAATAATTCAGAAATGCATCGATTTCCCAAAATTTCTTAGCACTCGATGGATTAGATAAAGTATTACGAATATAATAATACAGTTACTTATGGCGGAACCCATACGTCGAAACTTTTGCGCACGCATCGAATACGTATAGAAAGTTTGCGAAAAGATAAGTCGGATGGAATTAGAAGGGAAGTGGTGTAAGTCGATCGGGAGACGCGACATACAGGAAGGAAGCGCTGATCGAAAGGATGTAGGAAAGCGTTTTCGCCGGCACAAGTTCAATATTTAAACGCGGATAACCCCCGAAGGGGGATGCACAGACTCTAAAGGTCTTCCTGGAGGAGTGATGCTACCGTACGGAAAGCAATGAATAAATTGGATTCCCGGCTTCGATCATGCCAGAATTCGACTGTGCCTCGATCGATCCGACTACACCGATTCTATTTCGTACCCGCGACGTTGATTTCTCTTGCAAATTTCCCCTTCCCTTAACAAAGGCATCGTTTAGTAAAAAAAAAAAAAAAACACCAAGCCGGCGTACATATGTAATACTAGACTCTCGTGTAACATTCGTTTACAGAATTACATTTCCATTCATAAATCACTGGACATTTGTTAATTTCTACCGAAACGATTGTCGGATTAGACTTTTAGTAAAAATACAGGCGATGGGGGTTGACTTAAAAAGAGAGGATCGGTATTTGATTCTGTTTCTGTGGTAAATAATTAGCGAACAGTTGCTGTAGCTTGTAACGATAGCATAAATTTATCTGTAGGCTACGCCTGAACTACTTTAAGCAAATTCAAAATTTTACAAAGGCATACAAATATAAGAGGCTAACAGAGGTTTGCTGATTCTCCTAAAAATTATTTCTTCCAGTGTTCTTTTAATATTTTATATATCTTTGCGTATTGTACTTATTCTGTAGTTTTGTGTATATTAACAATTCTCATAAACGCATAAAAATCGGCAGTCTATAAAACGCGAAAATAAACATGAATGAAATATACGTTACAAGTTGATGAATTATAGCGACAAATGAACTAGAAGAGAACATTTAAATGGATATAACGATTGATGGAGAAAATCAATTAAAGAGCACAGACCCTGATAAACACGTGGTTGAAATCAGGACAATATTCAAAAACTTTTCTATGTATTCGAGTACGAAGGAATTCACGAGATCTCGATTGAAATACAGGATTTTTCCAGGATAAAAGAACAGCCTACCGGATCATTACAAATCTTACAGACAAAGAAGATAGGATAGGATTTCTTCCCTATATTTCAACGCAGCTAAATTAATTAGGGATAAAAGAGGTAGATATGTTATCACTGCTTTTACATTCTATACAATGCATTCGCAAGATATCTCGAACACGTTCTTATTAAACAGACCGTATTCGACCGCTTAGCGGAGGAAAAATTATACGAACACGTTATATACGCGATACACGAACTCTTATTTGCCTAGCATAGTTGGATAAGAGCTACCTTAATTGTACAATATAGGAAGCTCGCCTCCTTATTACTCCATTTGCGAGCTCCGTCATTAAGCAATGGAATATAGCCTCTTCCCCCTTTCACAAAAACCGACACACCTCCTTTCGCAAAAAAAAGGGGGGAAAATTCTCCGTCTGAAAAAAGAAAAGGGGGAGGCACGGAGAAGGCGTATCAATATTAAATTAGCAGAAATAAAGAGGGATATCTGTGTGACGGGTTGTATTGCCGTGAAGTTAGATTACCACCTTTCGAGTCGAACGCAGGTGTCGCGGAGCACCGAGCGGACGGGCACCACTCCGGAGAGAGTACGTGAACTCTCGCAGGCCGTGCAACACACACGCTGCAAACTAATTACACGGCGGGAAAAAAAGGAGAGAGAGCCAGCAGGTCCGAACGCACGAAGACACGGGGGACTCTCGCGAATGCAGAGAGGGAAGAACCGGTTCGACGAATAGAGACGGAGAAATGATGAAACAAGGTGAGGGAGAATGGAAAAGAGAGAAACGGACGAGGAAGAATGGCAAACTACTGTGGGACGACGCATCTGTCCAAGCATATTTGATATCCACCCCCTCTTACAGCTTTGCCTCCTCTTCCTTTTCCACCCCTATATGCGACCACCGTATCTCTTTCTATTCGATATCCAATTGGTCTTAAGTCCGCGTCGCGTTGTCGCGAAATTCCCCTAGGAGAGGGAGGGGAGAGGGGGCAGTTATAGAAATGTATCGAGGGTAATTTTAGACGAGAGACGCGATACCGGGGATGGATAATGCCGGCAAAAGGTATCGTGTACCTAATTGATACGTACGAGAAACGATCCTATGCAACGGGGGAGAGTATGGTGGAAACTTCCGACTAATTTTCTTTTCGCTTTTCAAGTGATCGATCGTGGAAGAAAATTGCGTCTCCAATTCCAACTTTCTCTTTCCGTTTTACTACTTATTCGGTTTATTTGTTATTTAGGTATGATAATCGTTTTGAGGTAGAATTCGATCGACAGAGTCTTCCAAGCGCTTGAATTTCTAAGCGTCTGAATTGTTAAGTTTTTATATTCCTAAGCATTTGAATTTCTAAGCTTTGGATTTCTAAGCTTTGGATTTCTAAGCGTTTGGATTCCTAAGCGTTTAAATTTCTAAGCTTTGGATTTCTACGCTTTGAAGTTCTAAGCGTTTAATTTGCTAAACGTATGAATTCCTAAGCGTTTAAATTTCTATGCTTTGGGTTTCTAAGCTTTGGATTTCTAAGCGTTTGGATTCCTAAGCGATTAAATTTCTAAGCTTTGGATTTCTACGCTTTGAAGTTCTAAGCGTTTAATTTTCTAAACGTATGAATTTCTAAGCGTTTAAATTTCTATGCTTTGGGTTTCTAAGCTTCGGATTTCTAAGCGTTTGGATTCCTAAGCGTTTAAATTTCTAAGCTTTTGGGTTCCTAAGCTTTCGAATTCCAAAGCTTTTCGACTCCCAAGCATTTGAGAATTGAACTTTTAACCTGTATATCTTGCGCACAAGTTGATGAAAAAATAATGTTAGTTTCGCGAACATGAAAGGGTATTAACTTATCGTGGCCTACCATGAAACGCTACAAAGCGAGCAGCGACACAAGCGATCCATTATCGACGGTCAAGCAGTAATTAGGGAAATGCAGAAGCGAAAGAAGATCATGCGAGTTCCAATTGTCGACTAAATGTTGCGCGGCTGGTGTTTCGATCAATACGCGTGGACAATACGCGGATGCCGCGAAGCATAATAACGCCTGGTTTACGTGTTTGTATAGCATAACATATATTGCACGCGGGCTATGGCTCGCGTCGTGCGCCACGAAATTACGCTAAGTGCCACAGAAACATTTCAGCCGGTTCGATTAATGATGAATTAGATGAAACGCAGCTTTCCCACCCCTATCAGTGCCGCGACTCGCAATCACGAGACGCTACTCGCGATAAGCTCCCTAAATGCCAGCCGATGGAACAACAAATCGATACTCTAATGATAATTAAACGTATAATCCTTGATTGGGGGAACGTCCTGTGGCCTATATCGATTGTTAATCCTTTCGAGACCTGGGCAAATGTTATTTCAAACGAAAGTAAGAAATAACTAATCGAAACAATTTAACCGTTTTTAAGAGTTTAACTTTGATTTCCAAGGGAAAATGGTATTCTTTTGAAAAAAAAAGAGTTGTAACAAAATTTAGATACGTCGCAGTTGCAAATATATGTATACGCGTGTTATCTGTAAAATAAATTTAGAAACGTATCGATCCCCTTAAATTATCTACTACCGAAAGGGTTATCTTGAAGTGATACGAAAATTAGGGCAAAGTCCTACATAGATAAAATTTAGAAAGTGACTCTGATCTTTCAACCACTAAAATACAAGATATCAAATTATTTCATCAATTTTACGTTTCTTTATACAGAAGTTGCACAATAAAAATAATTTACACGTTCACATAAATGAGTTTCAACCTAATTTCGCGGCTAATTTGCGGCAACTGATTTTACACAAAAAGATAAGATTTAGAAGAATTGAATTTGTAACCGATTGCGTAATAACCCGATAAGCAAGTGAAAGGGATGATGATCAAGTAAATCGAATGAGAATTTATTAACACCAATCAAACCGCGGCATCTAATCGAATCTATCAATTGCAGAACGCGCATCGGTTCATTAATAATCAGCGAGCTATAAACATCAAGTAAATCAAACGCACGTCAACGCTCGCTATTACTCAAGGTATCGCTCTCCACTAGCAAAACGATTCATTCCTTGCCACAGTTACCATTACGAAATACCTAACCGCGAACATTCTTCGCGTGGCATACATATTGCCATTTTCATCCCGTGTAGCCAGAGATTACCCAACGCGATGTATTCGAATGCAACGAGTCCCTGGCCATTTTTCTATGCAACTTGCGGCCACCCAGTCGTGCACTTATGCGTCCGCGGAATCCCACGTCACCATTTTTCATTCACCCTTGACTCGGACAAATAGTAGAAAGTTAAATTCCATTCCCAAAATTCGCCACGGGTAGAGAAACTCTCTCGCGAACATTCTAATTTGCTTTGAGATTCGTGGAATTTCCTCTCGGCCTTTGCACACCCTTCGCTACAAAGTATTTCCCCGTAGAATAACAAGGTAAATTACACGTCACCAAAACTCACTATCGTGTATAAGAAATTAAGGAAATTTTAATCTGTAAGCAGAGGTTAAGAATTTACTTCCCATTTTTGAATTTTATGAATGTATATCAATAAATTTTATTAGAAACTTTTGAGTTTCTTTTTAGATTCTGTCCATAAAAAGTGTAAAGAATCTTGCTACAAGATAGTAAACTAAATTCTATCCCAAAACTTTCGTACCATGTACAAATTTATGGGAGAATTCTGCTTTATAAGCCGAGAATAAAGATTTGTCTCCGCTTTGTAAGTTTCCAATTAAACATCAATATATTTGATTCAGATTTATTGAATTTCCTTTCAAACCCTACTGAAAACACGTGTAAGGAATTTGCCTACAAGGTAATAAGCTAAATTGCACCCTCAAAATTGGCTACGAGTATAAATTCTTGCGAAGATTATAATTTGTTTGAGATCCGAGGAACTTCCTTTGAAACATTCCTCGCCCTTCAGTGCAAAACGTCTCCCTACCCTTAGCATAGTAAATTCGACTCCCAAAACTTGCTATCACATATAAACCCTAAGGAAAATTTTAATTTATAAACAGTATTTGCTTCCCGTTTTTAAGTTTCTGATTTAATATCAACATACTTGGTTGAGAATTATTAAATTTCCTTCTAGAATCCTCACACAAAAGGTACAAAGAATCTTCCTACAAGGTAGCAAGTTATATATTTCATCCCGAAAATTTGCTACGAGTGTAAACTTTCGCGAAGATTCTAATTGGGTTGAAATTCGTGGAATTTCCTTTCGGACTATGCCCTCCCTTGGATGCAAAATGTTTCCCTATAGGATAGCAAGTTAAATTCCATCCTCGAAACTCTCCACTGCGTATAAACCCTCAAGGAAATCCTAATTTATAGCCAAATATTAACTATTAGCTTGAAACTGGAGGTAAATAGATTTCCCATTAAAATTCGTTGAATTTCTTTTCAGATTCTCCTTAAAAAAAGGTGTAAAGAATTTCTCTATACTATAATAAAATAAATTCCAGCCCCAAAACACGCCACTGTGTATAGCCCCTCAAGAAAATCATAATTTATAGTCAAATATTAACTATTAGCTTGCAACTGGAAGTCAATGGATTTCCCATTAAAATTCGTTGAATTTCCTTTCAGATTTTCGTAAAAAAAAAGGTGTAAAGAATCTCTCTATACTATAATAAAATAAATTCCAGCCCCAAAACATGCCACTGTGTATAACACTTCGAGGAAATCCAAATTTATAGTCAAATATTAACTATTAGCTTGCAACTGGAAGTCAATGGATTTCCCATTAAAATTCGTTGAATCTCCTGCGAAACTTTAATATACGCCACTGATAAGGACCGAATTTGCTTAAACGAGGAAGCACGGCGAACCTTATCGCGCGTAACACTGGCAAACAGTCATCGGCGTACAAATCCCCGAGCTTCTAACACTTAACCCCGTGATTAGGAATGGAATTAAGAGTATCCGTAAAGTAAGCCTGATAGAACGTGCCGGGCGACGAAGTCCGAAAATAGGATTAACAGGAGTATGGGAACACAATTTTAGAGGGCTGTTTGAGAAGAGTGGAGTTTTCCCGTGAAAAACGGGTGGAAGATGGAGGAAGATATATTGGTATCGTGTGTGGAACGTGGACAGGCTCGGCAAACATTTTAACAAGGACGTGGTCGTTAACGAGCGGCCCAATTAACGCCGATACGAAGGCAAGATGACCTGAAATCGTGTGATTCGCGCGGTTGACAAGCCACCCACGCTCTTCGCGTGGCCAATTCTAAAGCCTACTATCTACTGCGTCGTTCTATTACCCAAACTTCAACCAAAATATCTCTCGCCAATTTAGTGGCGAGTGTTTAATAGTTTCCGTGCCGCGTAGCGTGAAGGCGATGTTCAGATTTCACGTTGAAAAATGTTAATCGAACCGCGATGTACAATTGATGTACTTTTTGGCTTCTGCTGCAATCCACGTGCTCGATTTTATTGATACTTGCTTTTCGAATGGTTACCTCTACTCCACGTAAACTATATAGTTTTTTTTATAATACATTACTGTACTTTGTCAATTGATGCAACAATGCTGCACTATAATTAATCACAGAGAACATCCAAATGCTTATATTTATACTATTTTCATATTAATTAAAGGGGCTCTTTTTTTATGCTTCGAGTTGCCAATTTTCAACAGCCGTAACGAAAGGGGTTAAACGCCAAAATTTACCCAAGCTTATCATAATTCACAAAACTCTACACGCCTAGATTACAGCAAATTTCTGTTTCCTCGAAGCGATTTCTTACAATCGATGGTTAAAAATATGAAACAAAAAGAAAAAAAGATATTGTATCCAAAGATATTGCTACTTTCACATTTCGCCAGACGTGACCTAATACTTTTACATACCACTGCATATCCGTGGTAACGAAATGGTTAAATCAACCGCTAAATTCATCGCACCGAAGAGAAATGAAATAAGAAGGTAAAGGAGAAATACGTCATATGTTAGAAGAATGGAGTAAAATTAGGGACACAGCAGCCAACAAACCTGGCAAAAAAAAAGACGCAAAGGAGGAACCGATACCGGCGAATTCGATTCGTTTCATACGGGAACCGATCGTTTAATGTAACATTAAGGGCCCGTGGAAAGAGGCAGACAGACGGAAGGGCGGTTCTGTTGCGAGGACAGCAACGAACCGCACACGCCATCCTCAATAATTCAGCGAACCTTCCATCTTTCACGGCGAGTCATTGCTATCGTGTCCTCTCTCCGAGGAAGAGATGTACTCGAGGAGGGCCAACGTCCTGAGAGGGATAGAAGTACGGACAAGTAGCCAGGGATATGATGCACGATGCCCACCGGAAACACCGGAAGCCTCGAATTACGTGACCAAACGGATGGGATATTACTCGATAGGAACAAATTTCGATGAAATGCTAGCAAATTCCGGGGAAAATATATATTGCCTAGGTTTTTCGGGGCTATCGATCTTTAACGTGAAAAAAATATTTTCGTAGGCTATCAATTTTTTTACTTTCAACAATGGTGGATGAAAACTTAGCCCTCTGTACAATTCCTGGTATTATGCTTTAACAATTTCAGTTTGCTAGCTTGTTACTATTCTATATTCTATTATTTTATACTCTACTACTATTCTGTTATTCAATAGCAACATAAAGAAAGTAGTATCGGAAATATACCAATATCTCAATTATGGAATTTAGTATCTAATTTAAAAAAAAAAAAAAAAAAAAATGGACACGATATTTAATTCGATTGCTTAAATTGCTAAGTACTATATCCAACTGAGAAGGAGCTCAGAAATCTATAGGTATTTTTCTAGTAAATTGTTAATTAAACGCCATACCCCCATGATCAACATCCCTCCAAAATTTTGTACCAATGTTGACTCATGTAACACGTGAATTTCCAGCACAATTTACTCAATTCACCTTTTTGTCTTGCGGTCTACTTTTAAAAAAGTACCTCAATTATTCTCCGACTTAAAATTAGACTACCGTCAACCTAGAGATATTGCTTTATGAAAAAAGCTAACATTAGAATATTGTAGAAACTGTTTAATCCATCTTTGAACGTCCTAACCTCGATTTATCGTTGCACAAAAAAAAAGACATCAAAGATGTTAATGGAAATTGATAGTCCCCGGCAAAGGAATATGTTATCCAGTCCTTGTATATGAAACGAGAAAAATTGTGCAAGGCTGCTGGATACTCCAGGGTCGGAGCAACGCGATATATAACGAGAACGATAAATAAATACTTGCCACGGGCCGAAAGGATTACTCGAGATCTCGGTGATAGAAACAGGAGCCTTGAATCAGACTTACCTGCCGATTTACGAGCCACCTTTCTCCGTTCAGAACAAACATTCCCAACTTTGATTTAATCCATTGCCGATGCCAAAGCCTGCGTCGTACGAATAAAGTTCATAAAACGAAAGAAGCACGGAAGCGTGGATAAGAATGAGACGATAGATGGGCGAAGAAGAGAGAGAGAGAGAGAGAGAGAGAGAGGAGCATTTTCCCCCCAAAAAAGCGCAACTAAGTGACGGAGAAAATTGAAGTTTATGCACGAGAGCGCGCGGAAGGATGTTCTATCGCGGTCAGATCGATAACGCGAAGCCTGGGGATGGTGGAATTATTGCAAAGTCAGGATACTTCTGGTCGGATGCGCCGCTGGGCGTTCAAGTGAGATCGACGATCCGAAAGTGGCACGGAAGGGCTTAAAAGACAGCCCTCGCGACACGACCGACCTAATTCGGCGAGCAGGTAAGGGTAACTGTTGGTCTTTCTCTCGAGACGCGAGCAAGACCATAAGATTATCGCGGAGTATCTCCTAAGCTTCGTCTAAAACGGGGATATAACAAATAGAATTCTCGATCGATGAGCCAAAATAGGATCAAGAAAGAGTGGCCCATAATTTACAAACTAATTTAAATTTGTTATAACTTCTTTATCCGTTTGCTTCTGAATTCTATTTTTTTGAAGTCATGTTTTCTTTTCTTTCCAAATTTGTCACAGAACAATAAATAAAAAACGTAGAATTTTGTTCGCAAGCTTAGTTTTGGATTATCTTAATATAAAGGGAAATAAGGATGCTCCTTCGGAATCAATAATACCGTATTTGATCGAAACGTTTTCAATAATAGGATTTTCTATTTGGGCTCCTATAATCAGGGGGAATACGTTCAATTATGCTGGAGAAGAATATTTAACATATATATACGGCAAAATGTTGAAGAAGAATTAAGGATATTGACTCGGGGACGATAATTGAACACTGACCTTCAAAGTGAAATTGTCAAATTTTTGTTAATTCTACGATGGTAAATTTTTCCATATTTAATCTCGCAAATATTTTTTCAAGACCCGAATAAACTGCAATGGAATAACTATAAAATAAAAAAGTTATAGCAATTTCGAACTAGTTTACGAATTACGGACTAATCCTATGCATACAGTCCCGTCCATTAATTTTGGCATCCCTAATCTAGAACCATCTTAATCCTTAATTAACTTCCATCATGAAAAACATTATTGAAACCCTGAAACACTTGAATGAAGGAGAAAAATCCACACTTTGGTTTTCTTTGAATTCTATCAGCGAACTGGCAAGTGCAAATTAATTTGCATTACAGTACTGAGAGACTTGTGAAATAATAAAGGATTGCATACATTTTTAAGCAATTATATCAACACGCGTGAAAGAACGATTAGTTGGAAGTTGTGCGTGGCCGTGTTACGGTACTCATAATCCAAAGGGAGGGCTGAGGCAGACCTTTCCATTTCCCTTTAATTTTTTTCTAATTATGCGTACCGCGAGAAATGATTAAATTACCATTCGCAACGAACGTAGGGAACCCTGAAACAACTACTACGGGAAAGTCTTGCAATTAACATACTTCGCGACTATGATTCAACGAGAATGTTTATGAATATCCTCGGCTAACCAGCCTCTCGATAGCTTAGCGTTCGACACGTAGGAGGATGTGCCGCGTTACGAAACAAAAGAGGAAAAGCGGGTGTAATTGTGCAGGAGCGAGTAAGTAAAAGGGCAAAATGAATTAAAATGAGCCGGCCACGACGAGGAGGCATCGTACAACACACGCATGCGAATCGGTGGCCTCATTCCCGTCGATTGGCTCTGGCATTTAAGTGGAAATCCCAGGGTGTATGCCATCCAGGATCCTTTAGAGTTTAGAGAGTTCCGCGTGTACGCGATATGTCGAATTCCATGGGAACATAGGGAAACGTGGCCCCTCTTTCTTTATTCGACTCTTCGCGATTGTAATATTTTTGGCACAACTTTAACCCTTTCACGACGAGCTCGGTATCTGTTACTGATCGTAGATTCAAGCACAATAATGCAACTGTTTGTCTAAGTAATTTCACGATTCATTAACACTAGAACTATCGACGACTAAAATATGCTTACGTGTACCAAAGAAATAAAAATGCTAGACATTTGCAAAGCTCGCGTGATTGAAGTACAATAAATCTTCACTTATATTTCGTACAGAACATCACGGGATATTTTAAAAAATACATCGTTGCAAATTTATGTAACTTTTATCGTAAATTTATAACCAGTCATTTTGACTGCCTTGGTAGCTTTAGTGTTAATAGAATGCGGATCCTTGTGCAATTATGGGAAATTTATATCTGCGAAAGTGTGAAGGCTACAAAAGTGTGAAGACAGCAAAAGTATAGAAGATATTCAAAGTAAAGTGCATCTTATGATATGTACAAGGTAAAATCTATCTACATTTTCGTTAGACTTCTTTATCTATATTTACATACATCTGAATTTGCATAAGGATCCGCACTCTACTTATTAACCTAAAATCGAGATACTAAAATTTATTTGATTGTACCACCAAAGAAATAACTTTTAATTTTTGTAGTAACTGCGAAATCTACAAAAATATTTTTATTTCTATACTTTTGCATATTACCAACATCTTGCAATCCTGTGCACATTTAAATTTATCATAGATGGACAAAAATCCGTAGTCTAATCGCTATAAATTATCTATTATAAATTCCCATAATTTAGTGCTGAAGAAATCTACCAAAATAAATTTAGTTTATTGTCTTTTGGAATCTTGAAGCGAATGCTATCGCTATGAATGGAATGAATACCGAGAAGAGAAGTTATCCGAGGGCAAGGTATTTGATTTTTTAATTAAGGGTGGTATCTCGTGGAAGTGATCACGTTTACGACGTTAATCCGTTGTTGCCGAGGAAGCAAGCGTTCCCGTGATACATTGAGAGAAATTTAAACAACCGTCGGGGAATTTTCATTTGGAAAGTCGCGACGGAGAGGACTCTCGAGCCGGCCAGTTATTTACCCGCTCGAGACAGCTAAAAAAAAAGAACCGAGGGTAAACTACCCCCCAGCGAGACTTGTATACTTAGCTGGTAAATTAACTAAAAAGCTGCTCCAATTAGGAAATTCTGTTGGTTCGCAATCCCGCTAGATAGAAAGATCGATCCGCAAAAAATATCTCATCTTATGCTATCATATTCGAATGCATTGTTAAACAATACAAATGCTTCCACTAGAAGTCGCAATTTAACCCTTATGCACTGTTCGGATAAATAGTATGTTAACAGCATTAAAATTAGTACCACAATCTGAAATACTCTTCGTGGTAACTGAATACACTCATGAGTAAAATTAGGGGATGAAAAAATTGGCGAACTTTGAACCGCTGTAACTTTGTAGAGAAGTATTTTATGGCAATAAAATTATACTCATTTTAGAGCTTGAAGTCTTCACTTTTACATAAATGAATGGACGTTTCGCGAAAATTTTAGACATCAGAGAGCAGAGCGAAAAACTGAAGATAGTTTTTCTTTCTTTTGTTCTTTTTGAGGATTGATAAGTTCAAAACGACTCTACGGACTTCAATAATTTTTTTGTGATTCATTTTGCAATGCATTTAAAGGGATAAGCTACCCTTTTAACTTTGATCCTAAAGTAATTGTTGCGAGATATTTCTTTACGAAGTTACAGCAGTTCAAAGATTGACAATTTATCGATTCCTTAATTAAATAGATTATTAGATTATTATAGATTGGATAGAACGAATTTATAAGAAGTTAAACTGTCCTTTTATCGAAGCATTTGTATTCTTTAACAAGACATTCTAAGAATGTTGCATAAAATAATAATATAGTGATATTAAGTGTAGTACAACATAACGTGTGTTTTGCATATGGAATATGTACCCCAATATTCTTTTAAAAAATCATACAATTTTACATGCATTGTACATTTTAACCCTTTCGCAGTTTACTACAGAAGAGACTCGATTAAGTCGCCGAAAAAGACACTATATTTTCCAGATCTCAAAGTTGCATTGTACACGCCATAATTACTAAAATATATTACGAACGAACAGGCAATATTACGTGTTTTTTATATTCTGAAATCAAAGCACAAAAAATGTCGCAGCAAAGAGAACAAACGATTCTCCTTCTCCTATTCTTCGTCATTTCGCTATACCGCGAAAGGGTTAACAAGAAATTGTGTGACGTCCACCTTTCATTTCAGGTCAAATCGATTCGGAACAGTGCACGAAGGTTAACAACACGGCTGTGTTTCTCGAATAGAATTTGAAAGCCAAGAGAGACGATGGAACTGAGAGTGTGCGTCCGGTTGGTCGAGTATGAAAATGAGAATCATCGCGTTCACAGCGAATCTAAAATGGTCAGTGTGCCAAGATCATGCATAATGATCCCGAATTAACATTTCAAAGGGAATCTGCCACCGGCTGGGAACCCGCCGAGAGTGAGGTCGATGCCAGAGCTCATTGTGAATCAAATATTTTCATTCAAGCCACGGAGGTACTCGGTGACGTCGCGACGCTTCGAAACTATTACCCCAGAATCGTATTGTTAATACGCGGTATTGTGAGATTGCTTTTGAACACTGCATACATCTTGTGTGCGCGCGCGCGCGTATACACACAACTATTACGTGAGAAACCTACTGTACACATTGTTGAAACGCTAGAGAAACGAATGGATAGAGCAGCATTACAAGAATGCATAATATCCTTATTAGGGGAGGAATCTGCCACGTTTAAGTAACCACCCTTGGCAACATATTTTTGAGAAAAAAAAGATTAAACAAACCTATTTAAGCTATTAGGTTGTTGCATACGAAATGAACGATTTTGTGGTTTTATATGTCAAAGTTTCTTGCCCATTAGTTAACTATAAAAGTAACGCTAAATGAGATTTACCGTATACAAGCATAAGGCTTGGAGATTGTTGAATTTAACGCTACCGATAGATCGCGAATTATTTTAAAAAGTAATAGCAAATAATGAAACAAAAGTGAAAGTTATTATTGTTTTATATCATTCAGCCATTCAGTGGCCACCCTGCAATTAGGACATAACCAGAGATTTGTTTCACCTGCTAAGTATTTTAAAATGCACTATACTTTGCGTATTTTATATATTTTAACGTGTATTATGTGGTCATTGTTTCTTTTGGCACGTGTAAGAATTCATGAAAATTCGCAGTCTACTTATCAGCAAACAGTTGCCATTTTCTTCTAGATTGCATCAAGGTTGATGCATTGGAGTTTCGAAATCTCGATCGTGGGGAATGCGAGCGCGGATAGGCTTCGGAAAGCTCACAGCTGCAGAATCCTGCGTGCGCGAAGGGGCCAACTGCCTGCAAGTGTCCTTATTTCGCAATTGTTTCTCTACCCTCGACGACCATGAACCTGCCATTGCACGACCTTGTCAACCGAGGGATCCTCTCGCTTTCGCGGCTACTAAACTTTCGCTTTCACCTTCAACCGCCGGCTCCTGCCCACGTGTCCTTAATGCACGCACGAAAGAAAACCAGAGGAACAAGTATTTATGTATCAGAGACTTGCGAACTGTATCCAGGTGCAACCCACATTTTTCTCGCTAACAGAGAAGCTAACTGAAAAGATCCATGTGACACTTTATTTAGATAGTGAATGAATCGAATTAACATACCTCGCTTTGAAAATCTTTCGACGATTATTCGCTTGAACTTGTTGGCTATTTTCTAGTTCAACACAGTGTTGACGAATGCAAAATGATAAAATATTGTAGGTAATCTGTACTTCATAATCCTGAATCTCACAATTTGACCAATTGAAGTGAAGACAATTAAAGTTTATTAAAAGCTGCAGCGTGTTTTTATTACAATTAACCCATATAGATTAATTAACCCATTATTCGTTGTTACAAGGTAAAGGGTTAAATAACATCTTTATTTTACCATAATTCTCGAGATATTACATAAGAAGCGGAATCTCGAATTCGGTAGATTAATTCTTTTATCATCTGGTGATCCAAAAATATGAATGGAGAAATACAGAAATACATTCACACAAATTAGACTTACGAGTAATTGGTTAACCCAAAAAAACGTCAATAGACAAATTAATTGGGAAGAATCTCGAATTAGAACACGATTTTCTCTATTTTAGAACGATCCAAAAAAAAGTGAATGGACAGATATAGAAACGCCTTTGCGCAAGTTGTGCCCACGACAGTAACCCACCTTGTTTCCAAAGACATCATTGAAGAAATTAATTATGAAGATTCTCGGAATGTTACTGAACAAGTGCAAGTGTGAATTAAAGAGACAAAATTCTTTTATTTTCCAACGACTTAGGAAGACGAATGGGGGAACAAAGGAGTAGGGGTACAACATTCATACAAATCGTACCTACGAGTAATTCACTTTTATTTCCCAAAGCTACCCAGTATAGAAATTAATTAAGAAGATTCCCGAGATCCTACTTAAAAAGTGGAACGTTGGATCGCAAGACGAATTCTTTTGCCTCGCGATGATCTATCCAGGAAGAAGGATAGAGAAGTAGATGAACGAGTTCGCGGCATTCAAGGCCGTTGCTTTTCAACTCATTCATCGATTCGATAAACAACATGCCCAGACAGTCATTACTGTCGGAAAGCTTTAATTGGAGCACGTCGACGAGGAACGGTAAAAGCCGTGCGTTTCAGGCCACTCGCAATTTCTTGCGTCTTTTCCGGGAAAAAACTGCTGCCTGTCCACTAATTAGTGTTAATTAAGCGCGTCCTACGCGAGAGGTGAACGCATTGAATCGGCTAAATCGTTTGTCACCCCGGAATGTTTTCTCCACCTTTTTCCCCAAAGGTACGTAAATGACGCTGTAATAGCTGAAGCTATTTACGTTGTAGTTGCAATAATTGGGAAGAATTAACGATTAACGGATGGGTTTGAAAATATCTTGCGGTCGCAGACTATCCGAAGCTGTAATCAACGTTTCAGCGGAGAAAATAATCATAGTTGAACGGAACGATATGATCGCGAACGAGGCTCATCATTCAGCAACGCAACTTTATTACTACTCCCTGCCGGAGAAATTAATTAACAGGCAATACAATGTGCTTGGCAAAAGCGAAACCTCGTAAACAAGAAGCCTAGCAGAGAGCAAACTCTCAGTTGGGGAAATTTACGGCAATCAAAAACAATGCTCATTTCTTTCGTCGAGCACGCGGATCATTTTAAAACCAACTCCGAGCTGACTAGAATGGATTAAATTCGTTCAAGTCGTTCGATGAACCAAGGCTTACGGAGTTTGTAAAGCCGAGGTAAATTAACGAATCTCGAAGTTTCTGACTGGTTTCGGATGCTCGAGTACCCGTGTTTCTACGGCAAGCCTGATTATTATTAAAAGCAACCCTTCGATATCGACTTCTTTTTTTATATATATATATATATATAAAAAAGAAAGTTTAGAGAATTAAAGATTACGTGGGAGCTTCTGATTTCCGCGTCGGGTAAATAGAGAGACGGTACAAGAAATTTTATACTAACGCGGTGGTATGCGAAAAACTTGGACAACAAAATCTACGCGAAGATTACTTTCACTTCGAAAAGTGAAAAATCACGCGGAGACATTTTATTGCAGCTTTCGACAACTATTTCTCCAAACGGAAGATTTTTTCGAACTTCGGTGCATTTATTTTAACGCTAGAACTACCAACGATTAAGGTATCGTTATCCCTTTGGCCCTACGTATTTTTCAGAAACTATATCTTGCAACATTAGCTAGTTATTATTTTAGTACTGTGTCAAATATATGACATTAACTATTAGGATTAATTTGGACTCGATAATCCCCTATCTTACATATTGGAACAGAAATTGCAATTGAAATTTAATTTTTATTATGGATGCAGTATGTCTTCATTCTATTTACATTATAGTATTCATCTCAACTGTAACTAAAACAATGATTAAAAAATTGAAACAATGTATACTTAAAGAAACATACAATGCAGTAGAAATATTTGATATCTTTAATACGTATAATAATCTTATTTACTTCTGTATAGATTTATATAAAATGTAAACTGAAAATGAATCTAATAGAAATGTACAGAAATAATTTAGTATACGATTTTAGATTGGAATGGAATTTCTGTTACTGATATAGAGTAATCATCTTACTTATTCTTTTCAATACGAAATGGCAGCAAATTCGCAAAAATGTATTCGACTACATTCATACAATTTTTATGAGAAATTTCGACCACTTTGGTAGTTCTAGCATTGAACATAGCGAAATTCCTTTGAGTTTTCAGCGCATTTGGCAAGGAATATTGCACAAAGCATTTCAGAAATTCCGCGTACAATATTTTGGAAATTCGTAGAACGAAGTTTCTTTGAAGAGATAGAATACCTAAAGATATTCAGGAGCGCACGCAAGATACGAATGCGGTCCTCGAGGGGTTAATTAACGAAACTCGTTCAACAATAAACTTACGATACACCAACGTTTACAAGGTTTACAAACCCGCAGCGCAACAGATCTCGAAAGTTTTCGAAACACCGGTGTACCTATTCCAACAATAATCCTGAAACTCTCTGCTGCAAGGTAAACAGAGTGAACCACCAACCAACAAACACAAATCATGACTCAGGAGAAGCCAACTGACAAATACATCTGAAAACGGTGCACCCCTGTCCTTCTGCGCGTCACGGTTTCCCATGGACAAGGAATCCATGGAATTCGTCAGAAATATAAAATGACCCACGTACTGTCACTGTTCCTATAACTGCCACTTGAATTCGTTTATTTAATAGCAAAGCAATGTATAAAGAATTGTAAGTAAACAAATTTTCATACGAAATTTGGACTTCGGTTTACGTAACAACACATAGACATTGTATATTCGTTTACACTTAATATTTATAAATAAATATTAAGAGGTAAAATGTGCTGTTGAACATTGAAAAGTGACCAATATAATTATAAAATATGGAACGTGTGATTATTCTGTAAGGCGACACGTTTACTATATATCTTATATCTGTTACACAGAACTGACGTGTTAATATGTGTAAAAACGTGTTTCTATTTAAATGAAAAGTTTTCAAGTGACAGTAATAAAGACTAGCATAATTAATAAATTTGGACTTTTTAATGTATAAGATCTATATCTTAGGGAAATCTATAGAGGGAGATCTATATCTTACCTATAGGGAAACATTGTATAAAATTATTGTTACAGATTCTATTCACCTAGGCTCTAATTTTCATAATGCTCGGGAGACTAAATTCCAAAAAAATAATTCTGCTTGAAACGTGCAGCCTGGATAACACACACACAGAAAGAGAGAGAGAGAGAGAGAGAGAGAGAGAGAGAGAGCACGAGGACGTAATTTGCAAGAGAGAAGGCATTAAGGAGATCGAGCGCGTGTAACCGCGACGAAGCGTACGTGGATGCGATTCCGCGGCATTCTCCAACGGCAGGCCTAGATCACCGACACCGCTGGCAATCGCTGCATTCCATCGTTGTAAAAGTACACGACGGCTGCTTCCAAGGACTACGAGTCGCCGGGGAAGAGGTGGCCAGAGAGTCGAAAAGGGAAACTCTGCGAGGCAGAGGGACCGAAGGTATGCGCTGTCGCAATTTTCTTGGGCAACCGCCGCGGCCGGCTCGTGATCGACTGAATATTCACGGGCACGACTCGAGATAAGTGAACGGGCAAGGCTTGTTTTTCAATCTCGACAACCGTGTAAGATTGCCTACTTAGGTTTGAAGGGGGAAGATCAAGCTTAAGGCTGAAGAAGGAAGAGCGCTAAGGTTGATGAGTCGAGACGCTTCCAACACACTTCCGCGTTTGCTCGGCGAACAACTTTAACCCCATGCGTTACGATTATTTTTCTTACCTACGCACGCTAGCGTTAACTAATGTTCCGTACAGATTGATTGAATTTTTGTGGGTAATTTTGTATCGAATAAATCCCGAATGTTATAATACAAAGCTAACATTAGAGTTCAAATTAAATTTCACTGACTAAACGTAAGTTGGAAGCATAGTCTTCGTAAACGATTGTCAAAGTCTTCGTAAACGATTGTCAAAGTCTTCGCGATCCCATTAAGTCTGTTACGCGATCCACAGTTTAAGAAGCTGCGATACGAAGTAGCTAGATATTTATATTTACCCGATTTTTAAACGAATAAAAATTATTCCCTATCCCTGCGTCTAGTTTTCACTTCCAAGCAACCTTAGCGAAAGGGTTAACCCTTTGCACTCGAAACTTTTCAAAGCCAGAGCATTTGGACGACTGAGAATCGCCTCTCGAATTGCAAAGAGTTAATGCAGTTGTTCCATTTCTTTTTATTTATTTTTATATCTACTGCAGAGGCAGGTTACTGATGGTAGCAATATAAAAGTAAATTTTTAGAATAAGATTTCCCAGAAAACAGAGAAGGTTATCCCTGTCATTCTCCGGCGAGCAACCGTGTCGTCCTTAACACGCTCGACTTACAAAACTAATTACAAGCGACGTTATGGGCGATAATACGCCTTCTCCGTGAACCACCAAGAGTAATAATGTTTTATGCAACTGCTGCTACTGAATAGTTCAAATTAGATCGGGGACTCGCGTCGTTAATGGAGCGAAAAGCACCTGTGTGGTACTGGTACTATCTTTTACTACTACTCGACAGCTTGCGCAGCAAATCAACACATGCTAATGCGGTTTAATCGATAACCGAACCGTTTGATCTTCTCGTAGTTTCGTCGTTTCTTTGATAAATCGTCCCTTTTTTTCTTCTTCTTCTTCTTCTCAAAGCTAGTTGATCTCCGAGTCCAAAAACAGAATCTATGATTTGTTGTTCTGGCGAGGATCCAACTTTTTCTTCAACCGGGGAGTTTCCAGGTTTGTCAGTGACAAATGAAGCTTCTTTTTTCGAGCGCATCGATTGAAATACGAAGAGGAGCAAAAGCGAGAAAATTCCGCAATCGTTCTAGCGCAGATACCAGTAGAATCCGATTATTACGATCGCTTCGAGACTCGCAATTTTTGATAAGAATAATCGGCTGATAACGTTACACCAAGAGTAAGAAACCTTCATTATTGAACTCGATTTGTTGGAGGAAACAATTTGGATATATTAGGTTTTTGTTTTGTTTGGGGAATATCTCGGCTGTTGTCCAAGTATTAGATTATTAGACGGTACGATGAAAATAGAAAAACTAAACAGGGTATGCGCAAATGTAGCTCGCTACGTAGTAAGAATAGATCAGTGGTTAAATAAATAAAAAATGTGTATTGAAAACATGTAAACTGGAAGCCATCCGAAGTCTAATAGGCAAGGATGAAATAAACAAATAAATAATAAAATATTAGGTTTTAACATGAGAATGTTGTTCGAGTCCTAAAAATTCTACTAACGAGAACTTCTAGAAGAAAAATTCTACTACTCCTAGGTTACAGGAAAATGGAAGAAACAACTCAATCAAAAGAAATGTACAAATGATTGATTAAATTTGTTTCAGGACTTACAAGTAAATAATTTTAAAAACAGTGACAAAACGATCCAAATATATGTTGCAACCCAGTAGTTTAATGGGTATACTATCTTTGTTATTTAAATTTGCCAGCTGCATGGTTTACCTCGTGTCTAACATTCAAATTGTCATAACTAGGCAGCGGATCCTTATGGAAGCTCATATTTTTAATAGCACGACCAAAAGAATGGAGCCTAAATAGAGATCAGTTTCGCTCCTTAACCCTTTTAATTGCTATGAATGCATATAATAAGTTAGCAAATACTTCTATTTTATAGACGCAACACGTATGAAAATAATCAATGCTTTTGAAATAAACGCGTATTTAAGAAAAGCATAAATATTCCATGCTCCTTGAGCAAATAAGTATAATGGTAACTTTAATCGGAAAATTACGTAAAATGTACTACATTTAAATCAGAATAGCTCCACACTAAAAGGGTTAAATATACTAACTCGTGCCCCGTTTTATAGGTTTCCCGACATTACGTAAATTCTGTATTTCTACGCACACTTAAATTTCCCACAAAAGCATAAAGATTCGCAGTCTAATGGCAACAATAACTAACTGGTAATATTATTCGTGATTATAGTAACCGAATTGCGCTGTATTTCTATGTTGAAGAATAGACCAAAAGAAAGGAGAGGCAAATCGGTGAATAGACTTCGCGTTTCAGAACCGGTGAATACGTAACGCTAAAAGCAAGAGGTTTAAATAATGTCGGAATTATTGCGGACTATCCGGGAACCCCATAAACGATCCAACGCTTGTTACGAGCACATCACAAAATTCCTGTGTTGCCTAAACCCCATCTAAATTTCGATTTACTACGTCGTTAGAGCAAGCTCGAGCAACGTAACTCCGCAGGAACATCGGGGGTGTTACATAACGCCGCGTGCCATTTCGACCATCGCGTATACGCAAACTATTGAAAAAAAAACAACAACAACGACACACGCGCGGGCGCACACAATTGTATAATCACACCGTTCGGGGAAGAGCTTTTATCCACTCTCAATTGCCATTAGCCGGTTACAAAACAACGATCGACGCGAATTCTTGTCAAACAAATTGCCTGTCCGCGAATCGATCAGACGCGATTCGATTCGGCTTGGCTCGGCTCGGCTAGGCGCAATTCAACTAAGCAGCCAGCTGGAAAATTCCCGCGTCCCATTGTCGCCCGTCAAAAACGCTTGAAAATTGAAAGACTAATTGAACGCGCGGGACTAGGTGCGAATGAAAATTTCCCCAGCTATTAAAAGTTGCGCCATCAAATCGTCTCGCGAATCAACCCGTTTTATCGTTTGCACGTTTCTGTAAATCAGAGGAAAAATCTGCGGCCAGATAGCAAAATATAAAGTAAGCGTATGGGTCTGAATTTTCCAGGGCATCCGAAATTTTTGGAGACATTCGAAATTTTACAAAAATATTCCAAATTTTTCGGGAACATCCTAAATTTTCACTCACCGTCGCGATTTATTTGAGAATTTGAGGTGTAACAGCGAATTCAACAAACGAGTGTTTCGAGAAAAATACTATTTTCAATTCTTTTTTATACAAAAACTTAATATTTATACGAGAAACAAGGATGAAATCCACGGAAGGAGACCAACAGGAATGTGCGTTATCCCATTTACATACGCGTACGACGACTGATACTGATATTACTAATGTTTGTGATGTACCATTGTGTATCGATCATTTTAAAGTTAATCATACTGATTAACAAAAATTATAACATCTGTATCAAATTTATTTACCGTACATACGTATAACACTAAGTTCTGCTCTGATTATTACACGTAATTTCCAAGTAAAACCGAAAGCCTCTGATTTATAAAGCTGATCGCGTATTTATTGCTATGATGCAAATGGATTCAGTGCCATAAATCAATTTGATAAAGTAAAAACTGTTTTTGAAAGTGTCGCGTCCCTCTTCACTATCACTAATGTTTCAACTGCACTTTTAAGAACCTTGTGATTTTTCATAGCTAAATAACCTTTAAAATTGCCACATTATAAAACGAAGAAAACTGTACGTATCGTGTTTCGCTATCGGACCGCAGATGGTGTTTCAAAGCAGCGGTAAAAAAGCAGAGATCTCGATCGATAATAATTGTAAATCAAGATATGCTAAAGGATAATTTTACGAGTATTAATTGAGGTTGCAAAAGAAATGGTGAGAAGAGAAAAAAGCGGACAAGCGACTAATCGTTTGAACGCCTTATCAGGAGAGAACAGCTAGAATGGGTGTTTCCCATTAGAGCACGGATGTATGTCATTTACGCGGTTTGTCGCACGCGTGAGTTTCACTTCACCTAGCCGAGTGTTTTCCGCGAACCACGTGGCGAACTGGAACGCCACGAAAGTCAGCGAATCGATGACACATTTTTGCGAACGACCCACCAGCGTATTCTCGCTCGCTCGCGAGCCTCAACTCGACGAGGAAATTCTATTCCGGTGTGAACAAAATAAACTATGTCGCCAAATGATCGAATTTTACTCTTTCGTCGAAGCGTTAAAAGACTCCAACGTGTTGAAACAGCGTTTCATTTCCAGTAGGCAAATTTTGAAAGATCGGCACACGTTTCTAGATTTATTTTCACGAATAATATTTACACGTAATTTTCCATGCGATTAATTGCGATAATATTACGATGTTTATAAATTCATATTTGATTAACGCCTTGCCATACAATTATTCTATTAGCTATTTAGGCTAGCGTTAGTTGATCACTATTTTTCTATCGTGTCGCGTACAAATTATTCGAATATTATAGGGAAGTTTGATATAACAACCTCGTCTTATATTACAAAGCTAAAATTAGAGTCTCGATTAAATGTCATCCTTAATAATAGCGTTTTTTGTTGAACATGTGGGATAATTGCTAGAACAAGTATGACTCGTTACTGCTGGACAAGGTATTAACATTTTATATTGATTATTTTGGACGACATTGTTTCGAAATACTCGAATTTTGAAGCTCCATATATCATATTCAATATTGACCGCGTACACAGTAAACAATTTAATGATATTACTTATGGGGAGAGCTAATACTTGCCGATCTTCTCGGGGGTTACAATCTATGTAGGCTAGAAACACGTGGATCGAGAAAGTAAAATTTTGTAAAATTTTGTAAAATAAAATTCGCGACTCGAAGAGAAGGTGGAGGAAGGATATTTTAGAACGGTTTGTAACGATGCCAAAAATATAGCGGCATCGATGTGACATTAATCAAGCGGAGGGAATCACAGAAATTGCACGTGCATGCGCACACGGCCACGGGCAAATTGAAATATTTCATTTGAACGTGGGCACGAAAAAAAAAAGCAAACAAAGAAATAAATTGTTCGATGGTGCTTCTGTGTAACAAACAGAGAAAGTGAGGAAAAGAGAGGAAAGGAAGAATTTATTTTATCACACCCTAGAGCGCCGTTACTTGCGTCCAAATAAATCTTAAATCCGAAAAATCCTGCTACGGATATATCGACAGCCAACAAACGAAATAAAATATAAAATGGACACAAATTTGTACGCTCGTGGATTGCATCATTGAATTCCTACACGACGATTAGCCTAATTCGCGGGCGAAGCTTCTACACGTTTTGCAGCCTTTCTGTGTCATTTGCACACGGTTGAATTTGCGCAACGAGTTCCACAATTAATAAAGAACCATTCGAGTTGCGAAACACGCGACACCAGCATCCTGAAGCAGGATAAGAAGTGGAAAATATCGAGGCCAAAGTAACCCGCATTTTATGTAAATCGATGTATAATCGAAGTAATTAATTCGCTAAAGCGTGCACCGCCGTATTTTCATACGATTATTTTGATACCGTTCCGATTCATGCGTGCAACCTCTGTGTACCGTCAATATCGATCAGCTTAATTGAAAAACGTGACGTATTTTATTCGCATGTATGGCCGTTAATTTGCATCCGAAGCGAACATGGATTTTCAATCTGTGGAGGATGATAAAAGAGATACACAAGTATCTGTATCATTAATCGTGATGGACAAAAAGCTCGGTCAACCGGAATGTAATTACATCGGTGTACCGGATGGCGTAATAACCGTGTTGGACAAGGTCAATAACGAGAACGGTTTCGCGAAAAACAGACGCAACACGAGACGCGGCAAAGGGAAAAACGTGTATAAAGATATAAGGTGGGAAAAATGAAGCGAAATTCAAACATTTAAAGACTTGAAGACTATATTCAGAGATCCAAAGATTCAAAGATCGCAGGTTCAAAGACACAAAGATTCGAAGATCGAAAGTTCAAAGACTCGAGTACTCAGACACAAAATTCAAAGACTCAAAGATACAAAATTCAAAGTCTTAAAGGTTCACAGATCCAGAGGTTCAAAGACTCAGAAGTTCAAAGACTCAGAGGTTCAAAGACTCAGAGATTCAAAGATCAAAGCTTCCAAGACTCAGAAATTCAAAGTTTCCAAGGGTCAAACTTACTTAGGTCCAAAAATCTGGAGATTCGAAGACTTAAACATTCAAAACCTAAAAGATTCAAAGGTCTACTATCTACCATCGAAAAATTCCATATCCTACAAAGCGGAATCAACAGTTCAAAGCCCATTCTCCGCAAACCACTGAATTGCAGCCCCGGTGAGAAGATGCATCGGTGGATTCGCGGGTGAGGTAAATTACAGCGCGATTACACCACGCGCGGCTGCGAGACAACCGCGCATTAAAAAGTAAAAGGGCACGCGGGCCACCGAAAATAATGGAACACATAGGGTTTGGATGTGGGCGTCCAACGGGCATCCTCTTCCCCTTTTTCCATTGTTTTCCACGCTGGGACACACACGCTGGTGCGTGCTGCAAGCACGCGTGCTCGCGTGACGATGGGCGGTGCGTGTGAACTCACGCGGCCACCTCCGCGCCTCACCGGTTTTCTCTCTCGATAACGCATGTGCCAGCATTAATGTTTGCAGTCACAAGTTGGAAAGTTTTGTGATGGCAACCCCGAACGCTCAGTTGCCGTGGCAACGCTTTGTTGTGCCATTGTGTCGAACACGGCTGGTAGAATCCACCCCCGCCCGCGGAGAACTGCCACCCCCTGAACGGAGGATGTCCCTACCTGAACGCGACCTAACTCAGCTTGACCTAGCCCAAACAAACTGGCTCTTTCACCCTCGCCAACCCATACCAGCAATCGGTGGCCAATCACGGGGCTGCGTTTCTCTTGGAACCGTCGGATTTACGGATGAGTGATACTGTACCAATACTTTTCAATTCTAATGTGTATCGGTATTTTGTATCGGTGTTTGTACAGGTGATTGTGGAAATGGTGTACGTGAGAAATTTAGACTAATTGAATTTCGCACTTATATTGCATTACATTGATTTTTAGGGTAAGAATATGAGATATTTTTTTGTTGTTTCTTTTGTTTTTACTATGCTTCTCTGTGCATTTGTACATTAACCCCTTGCTCTACGATTATTTTATTACCCAAGTGTGCTAGCATTAGCTGACCACTGCTTTCATACCATGCAGAATCAATTGAGTTCAAATCATTTGAATGTTATAGGAAATTTGTATTTTATAACCCCTATTCTTATAAAACAATGCTAAAACTAATTTTAGCAACTCTAAAGTTCAGATTAAATTTCACCCTCAATAATATCAATTTTTGTTGAATCTACACCACAATCTTATAGAACGAGTGTGACTCGTTATTGTAGGGCAAGGGGTTAATACTATTAATGAATTTGATTTCTAATGTGTTTTCTTATATTTCTCTGTTTTAGTTGTACACCATTGAAATCGAAAAAAATAGGATACAATATCCTCTAATAATGAATTTATTCCATAGAATTTAGATAATTTGGTTGGGAAGTTGAGGACAGATTCGAGAGTTGAGGCGTTCCTACGAGAAATAATAAGTAGCTTGCGAATTGTTGTACATTTCAAAATATTCAAAATATTCATAGCGAAGTGTGAATTATTTTATTTTGGAGGTAAAACAACCCCCTTGATTTTGTTAACAAAAATATACATTTGAATAGAGATCCGCAGTCTACTAATAAAGTAGAGAATTATAAATTTCATTGTATATGTTTATGTTTACGAGCAGGTGCACTCGGTTTTGCGTAAATTCAACGAATATAGCAAGGCCATGTAAACACGGGATAAAGGAAATGTAACAGAAAATGAAACCGTGTTAACACGGATATGGTCGTTGAGGGGTTACTCGTTCATATCGAAATTCCCATGTACTCGCATGTAGAAATGATTGAAATGAAGAACATTTGCAAATAATTATTACTTTTGGTATCGCTATTTTTCGTTATTTTCATCGTTGTCTATCGAAAGGCAACATTCTATATTTTATAACCGAGTTTAATCCTGCAATGGGTCTTCGAAATTTATTCAGCTCAATCGTATGGTGCGTTCGCTTTGGGAATATTTTACAGTTTCAATATTTTACGAAACACATCCGTCACTATATAAATTGGAATTTAAAATTCTATGCATTGATCGGAATTCCATTATATTTGTTTTGAAACTAGGAAACATTCTGCAAAAGTAAAAACTCAAGTGGGTCAAAAGTAATCTAACGACCATTGCAGGGTTAATATTAAATAACTATGCTTATGTACATTCAAAACATAATTAACTTAACTCTGACTCACTAAATTTGAATCAGTGCTACTCTGTTACTAAACATTGGGTAGACTATTAAGCGAATATTTCTAGTCTCTCGCTAAATAGATGATTTATTTTCATTTCCTGACTTTATTATCTCTACTGTAACTATAACTATCGATACCAATAATATTCCTTGCATCATATGCAACGAAACTTTGGATATGAACACATGTCGATAACAAATATCCATACAATTCAAATGTATCGCCGTCACTAGTCTGCTTCCGTGAAATAGCTTCGATATCACGCTCGATTCTCGAATTATGAATGATGTTTTACTATATACAGTGGAATATGGAAAGAGTAAACCGTTACTATTCGTGACTACGAAGTTGGGAGAAAGTGCCGGAGAAAACGAGAAGACGAGAAGGAATATAGGAAAAAGTAAAGACGACGAAGCAGGCGGATGAAAGGGTTGAAGGGAAAAGTGGAGCAGCGGAGCATGATGAGCGAACTGATTTATCGATGGGGGGGATTGGTAGAGATTTTGGGGATAGATCATCGGGATTGAACGGTGGCAGCAAAGCCTCGGTACTGCTTAGTATGGCGGACGAACGTGTTAGCGATTAATGGAGCATACTGAGGTCGGCTCTTAGGCATTTACTGGAATTTGTAGATTAACCTATCGGAGACGGAATTTGTACACAGTGCGGACACTGTGCATTGCTACTCGAGTCCGAAATTACTCTACAAATCCAGCTTACAGAGTCTTATACGACCGAATTCCGACGAGATTTCATTTGGAAACATTTTAACCCTTTGCGAAAGGGGGAAATCATTGAACAAATTTTCGCTCAATTACAGGTTTTGCATTCCAAATTCAACCTTTTGCAAATCAAACTCACTCTTTTGCGAATCGAGCCGTTCGAAAAGAATTCTTTTCCAAGCGTTGACAATGAAAATAAAATCGAATGTAAATGTGCTGTTAAAAAATTCAGAACGTGATTCGCATAGAAATACTGTATTATATCTAAAGTTACATCGAACTTTATTATAAGTATTGCGTATATTTATTGTATTTGGACTGTTGTTTACGCCACGAATGCAACTCGATTATAGATTATGTATTTAAATACCGAATTATGTTCAGAATACTAGAAATAATCGGATAGCTATTTGCTCACGCATTCCGCGAAGGATTAAAATTAATTACATGGAATTGACGATCAGTCGCGGATGATGTAATTATTATAAAAGGGGATCGTGACTCAAAAAGGTTGTGAAATGTTAACACATGTATCATAATATCTTACGAAGTTATTACTACAGGAGGTTGTCAGAACATTTGGAATCTGTGCTCCATTCATGAGAACTTTCTAGCCGAAAGAATCGCGGAGAAAACGTGAATGGAGCCGAATTAACTAGCATCGAAAGGCAGAGGCATGCGCCGGAATCGAATAGAATAGTACGATGGTATACGCAACAATGTAATCGGTGAATTAATTGCGGAGCCTGGCAAACACTGTCAGAAGCGGTTAGCGTTACGAGGAAATAATAGGCATTAGAGTCGAAGTTCACGGTGGGGAACAATCAGAAGATGCGCCAGCGAAGGACAAGGAAATCGTTAATACACGTGGGATTGTTCGATAACGAGCTAACAGCATTAACGGAATTAGCTACGTCGATTCCCTTCTAATTATTCCACGGCCGTTATTAATGGAAAAATTTCAATTCCAAAGGATCAGGTACGCTGTCAATGGAAAAATGGATGGGATCCGACTAAGTATTTTACACATAACGACGGGCGGAGGCATGAACATCGTTTCAAGGTCGCTCGTGTTTTCTTATAACCATTTAATTTTTTAATACACTCGTGAGCAAAAGGGATCGAGAAATACTGGTGGAAAAATTGTCGATCTTTGAAATGCTGTAACTTCGGAAGCAAACATCGCACGACGGTCAATATGGGCTCATTTTAAAGCTCCAAGTCTTTACTTTCATTTACGTACACAAAAATTTCTCGAAAATTCTCTTACGACGAAGAGTAGAGGGAAAAACTGAAGGTGGTCTTTTTGTTGAAAAGTTTGGTAAGTTCAAACGACTCCGCGGACCTTAATAAATTTTATTCACGATTTATTTTGTAATAAGCTTGTAGACGTAAGTCTGCACTTTAAAATGAGGTACTAAAAATCGACGTATGATTTTTTGTAGCCACCAGAAATTATCAAATTCCTTTGTCAATAACGATGCAATTTATTAATTGTGAAAAAATAGTTTAGAATGAATATTAAACGTGTAAATTAATTGGATGCCGCTTCAAACCAAATTTAAATTTTATCTACTCCCCACGTAATGTAAATTAAAGCATTAAAATAGTCTTCCTTATGCTCAATAACTTTGAAAATATAGGAGCCTAAAATTTTCTTTTTTTCGTTTTACGAGTGTATTACTCGTGTACTATTCCAATCTGATGAATGTCTTGCATTCATTTATTCATTTTATAAAAGGCTACTTTGCTTGTATACTAATAAACAATTATAGCTACATTTTCATAGAACCAAGGAGTATTTGAATTTAAAACAGTTGTTAAAATTTGATAAATCCAAAAGCATGGAATTAATTTCTACGCTCAATATAATCGACCTTTTGTACAACGAAGTGATTCACAGTATCGTAATGCGAATCGATAACGAAGAGCTTTGCCTTTGCGATTAGGGACAATTCGCAATCGTGCCGATAATAAGATTCTAAAACAAACTGTTTACACTTTACGCGGCGGCTAAACACGCAAAAAGAAAATCTCCAGCGGGGAAAAAAAAAGAGGAACTCGGAGCAGTACAAAGTAACGAGGAGACTTTGGCTCCCGTTAACTTCGATTTAATATGGCGCCATCTACTTTTAAAGTCCAGCAATGTATTATCGCGCAGAAAATGCCTGCAATGAAGCTCCGGCGCGGTGCACGCGTGATTTAACGATGCTCCGATAAATTTCCGCGGAACGGATTCTCGATCGAATCGAAACGTTAATCGGAGTCATTACACCTTAAGAGGGTCGCATTTGTCTACACGCAAAAACGTTAATCTCCGGGTCTCGTCGGATAACATCGTCCGCGATTCACAGAGGGAGTGTTCGTATACACGTTTCGTTACAAAAACGGCCTAAAATCTCGGATTTTAATTCTGCAAAACTTTTTCACGCGATAAATCGATCGACACCGTACCGTTATCGCGTTTATAAAAGCATCTTCGAGACGCTGCTTAATCGCGGCTCGCACATTACCTAACGATAACGTAGAATATTCCCGTATAGAAAACTCACATTATGCAAGTAAACACGTGATACGCAAAAAACTATTGTGTCACTGGTTACGGAATATTTTTTCCACGCGCTGCTACGCCCTGCATTGAATAACGAGTTGGATAACGAGCAATCGTTCCAACGATACCGCGTACAACGTTATTCTTCCGGATTCGAATTACACCAAGAAAATAACGTGCTTAAAAAATCGCTAGTATAGAGAATACGTGTGCGAGCACGTATAACGAAGATTACGCGCGTTTCGCCAGCGATACGGAATAAATGCGTGCGACAAGTTTTGAGCGTTCATAACGAGAAAGATAAGGTTCGTAGAAATATTGACGCACGACTCGTTTTTATCCAGTTGGAGTGTCATTAACGCGACACCAAGCTATACGCAAATTGCTGGAATAAAAACCGGTACCGATCACCGCCGCATGTACGCGCGTTTACGCTGTACCACGGCAAAACACACAAATTTCACCGAACATTTTACACGCCTGATCGCATGGTCGAAATTATTGACTTAGCTGTCGGCACGGACGACGCGTCTAAAAATGCACGGCGTAGCATCACCGCTGGAAAAGCATTCAGTTGCGTTATCGCGCGCGATATATAACCTCAACGATTCCGTTAACCCCTAGAAACGAGTTTTAAAGCTAGAAAAGGCGAGAACTTTGGATAGGAAAAATATCGGAGCGATCGTGGCACGGCTTGACCACGCGTACGGAAGAGGGCTGACGCGCGAGGGTCAGAAACTAACCCCCAAAAAAATGTATACGTTGTCCCGTCGAGTCGGAGTTCACTTTGCCGGCGCAATCACGCGAAGCTCGCGAAATTAAGAACAAGGCAGGCGTAATATTGAAGGAGAATAAGATTTTCGACTTACTCGATGCGTAGAAGAACTCCAGAACTCGATAAACTGGATGAATTCTCACTCACAAACACGAAACTTAACAGCAATCACGGTACAATGGCGAACAGCGGGTGCGTAGCGGGGACTGACTCTTGCCATCTGTCGAGCATCTCATCAAGTTACCGGCAAAAAGGAGATGTTTCATTGGCTGGTATAGACCAATGAGGAAGCAGACAAGATTTACGCGGGAACGCTTGGCGCCATAGCAGCCATATTAGTTGTTCGTTCGAACTGCAAGCAGGTGCTTTGTAAGGTTGCGAAAATGGACTGCAAAGATAATAATAATATGGATCAGTTGGCGTCCGGTAATGTAAAATTTGCGATCTACTTTCTTTAGTTTGTAATTAGGGATGGGCGCACAGTTGCCACTTTTATGGTTCTTTATATTTACCAATCTCCGTGCTCCAGTTTTACCGGGAGTATCTCCGAGTTCGTAGAAAAGATGGTTTTCTAATGAAACGAAACAAAAAAATTGTTCTACTATGCAATTTCTAACGAAAAATATGGTTTTGAAAATGAAATTTAAGATGAATTTTTAGTTTATAATAAATATTGAGCTCCTATTAGTTTCTAATAAAAAGAGGCTATTAAGCTTCTCTTTGTTTAAATCGATAAAAGTGACAATAAATTTTAACCTATTATAATCTTTAAAAAACAGCAACATTCTAAACTCTGTATATTTATATTTATTTTTCTTGGATTTAAAATCATTTGGCATTAAATGTATGCTTGAAAAGAAAGTAATCTGTTCTTAATTAATAATATATATTTTCATTGTAACTTTTTTTGCTATCTCGGTCTCCGAAAGTATCGCGATTTCGAGATAATACTTTTAAAAGATGGCAACACAGCTAACTGATTAAACACTATAATTTGTACTTTACATTCAATATTTTCTGTATCTCTCAATACGATTTGCATTCCGTATCTTTTTACATATTTAAATTTCCTATAAATGCATATAGACTTTGCTGCTTAGAAAATTACTACAGTACCAAAATCTACGTACCTTCCGAAAACATTAACGCTTTCGAATCCGAACTTTTTCTCTATTTCACTGTCTACATGTTTTATATGCCTATTGTAAAATAATTATATTTTCTATAACAATTTGTAAATTTCGTCTCTTTATACCGTTCGCGTTTATTAATTGCGTATATAATTGCCTAATACATAAATAAATAAAGATACGTAGTTTAGTAATGACAAATGATGCACTATTTATAAACAGCGTCAGGGAACGGCGTAAAAGGAGAAAACAGGAGTTGGGATGAATTATACGCAATAGACAAAGAGATAGAAAATGTTAGATCGAAATTATTAGAGTGCGAAAACGAATACAAATGCAGAGAAGTGGAAATGTGCGATGTGAATCAATTGAAAGATAAAGGAAATTTCATATTAAAAAACGTGGAAATAAGGTACAAGGATTTGTATGAGGAGTTGAGAAATATTCATTGCAATTACGTCCATTGCACTGAGAAGCTTAAGTCTAGTGTCGAAATCATTAATTCATTAACGCTGCAAAGAAACAAGTTGAAGAAAGACTTAGAAGAGTACATGAAAATGTGGGCCGAGAATAGTAAAAAAATGTTGGATATAAAAGAAAAGATTACAATTCAAGAGGTATTTTGGTGTAAATACATGTATTGTACTGACATAATTGACTGAATTTCCACATATTCCTGTTCATAGAAAATGAACACTGCACTCATTCGGAAATTAAAGAGAATAGTGGAAAATGTGTGTATAACGCCGGATTTGAGAGACAGAGTGAACATAATCTTAAATGACCCTAGAAATGTTGAAACAAAAAATTCTATTCAACCTAAACACTAATGAATTATAGTATAACATATTAACACTATTTCATTCGAACTATAACTATAACTTACATACACTATAATTTCATTCAAAAGTATAAAATAAAATGTATTTCTATGTACAATTCTTAATTGCTGATTCCCTATAATATTGCCTATTTGATAGTCATAAGTAGACTGCGGATTTTTACGCAATTTCCCGTTTTTAGAGCCGTAATTAAAAGAATGAGACTTTAGTAGCGATTTATTGCATCTAAATATTATATGAGCCGTTATTTTTAAAAGTGATATAAGTCCTCTTTTGAAAAAAAATGAGTTAATGGTAATTTTAGTAAGATATATAGATACCCTTTTTTTATTCCGTTAAATATCTCGATGTATGAAAAAATAGACTTATACCACTTTCAAAAATAACGGCTCATATATACTTCACATTGGATATTTTGCATATTTTTGCACGTTGGATGCAAAACGTATCCGAAGTCTAATTACTATCTATTTGTGATCTAGTAACGTTAGGCACTTTTCTAACCCTTCCAGTCTTTGCTCTAACAAATCTAAAGCAATTGGTGACCTACTTAGAGATCGCGTTATGCTGTCGTTCATCGCCATAATTTTCGATCTCTTCCCCGCAATTTTTTCTATTAAAGTCGCATTCTCTTCTTCCATCTCATTCACACGTTTTTCTAGCAACTCGCTTTCTTCTTTGATCTTTTGCGCGTCCAACGAACGTAAATGTAAAGATACGTTTCCGGGTGGCCTCCTAGAATAAAAAATAATTAAATTAGTTAATCACCTGTAATAAATTGGGAAATTAAATATCAATGGATAGCGGACTACGAATTTTTATGCAGTTTCATGTTTTTAAAATTAACAATAAAGAAAGGAGACATAAATGGGAGGTTGTTTCACCCTTTAAACAACTTGTGATTTTGATAAATTAATTTCCACTGCAAATTTGTTAAGATTTTAATTGCTGACAAATTCCTTAAAACCAAAGGGAAAAAATAAGCATTCGAAATTTCGAAAGTTTTGAGTATCGAGAGTTTAGACAATTTCGAGACCTCCCAAAGTTCCGAATTCGAATTTCGCGAATCTAGAAAGTGGATTTCAATCCATCTCTAATTTTTATGTGCTGTGCGCATTTTCCATTTATCTTTGCTCACTTAAATTCCCCACAAAATGCATGAAAATCCGCAGTCTAACAATGATTCACCAAGCATCTGCTGCCACAGAAGAATTTTCATCGGTTAATTTCGCAAGTCTTTCCAATCCACTCTGCAAGCTTCCCTCCTTTAGTATGGCTTCCAAATCATTGGTCATGTTATCGTAGAGCTCTTTAAACATCGCTTTGTGCAACTTCTGCGCGGTACTTGGCTTCGATTTTAAAATCGTCAGGATGTCCCGAAAGGCTTCCTCGCTAAACAAATTTTGAAACAATTCGAATACTTCCACAAACATGTAAGAGTTTCGATTCAGAGGAATCGCGTTTTACGAGTCTTACAGGAGGCTTAATTACACTTTCTTACGAATGTTAAATACCCTCCACTTGGAGGCACTTAGCGTAATTGCAGTTACTCGTACGTACACTGTCGTGCATAAGTATTTGGACACAGGACACGATATGATTAAAAGTTTTAAGACTTTATTATATTGTCATGTATTCATTTACAGTTGGAGTGCAGAAAGTATTTGACATGTTACAGATGAACAAATTTCACGATAAATGAATGAAAATCATTAAATACTGATCAAATTATTCTGATAAAATCATCAAATTTCATAACAACTTCGGATAGCTTGTGCAAAACAGAAAACATTATACAATTTAACGCGAAGGTCCAAATAATACTAAAAAGCAGCTGAGAAGCACATATTATGGACAAACTTAAGCGTCTTTACAGAATCAATTTTAATGATTTATTTGTTACGGATAATAAATAATTATTTTACAGATGAAGTATTCAACTAAACAGAATTTATTTGAATAACTATCTTACATAAATATTTGTTCAAAACTATTCGAACAATGCCCAACTCTGTACTAATAGTATAATTCATTTTTTTACAATAATGTGCAAGTATCCAAATATTTATGCACACAGTAGAAGTACATGAAAAAATACAATGCAGTTGATAACGCATCTTGTGCGTTTTTCTGCCGTCTTTATTCCACGATCGATTTCATTAACGTGAGATCGGCGTTCAACAAACAAAAATGTATGCACGCGTGGTTGCGTGTACGACAACTCGAGCGAGAAATATTGCTCTTATACCAACACCTGGACGAGCTAACGTGTGCTTCGTAAATGACATAGGTTCAATGATTACCGGAGCGCGTATGTGTGCCTCTACTATCGCCGGGATCAAATTTTTCTTTGTTTACCTTGCACAAAGGCTCGCGCGCGATTGAATGGGGGAAGAACCAGTATCCGGACAAGCCAATCCAGTTTTGTAGTATTATAATAAGCATACAATAGTACACGTAATCGCGTTGCACAATTTCCGGATCTTTTTCGCCGTATCAACAACGATGATTAATTACGATTCCTCTTGCCATTATGAAAGAGACAGGGAGTAGGGTACTTTTTCTTTATTAATATACAGTGTATGTGTACAATGTACAGTGGAACTTCGATAACTCGAATCGCAAAAGAAGAGTAAAAATCTTCGAATTACAGAGGCGACGATGAAAAAAGTTTGACTTATAGAGTTAAACTCGTAGAGGTCTAACTATTCTAAATTTGAGCTACAGAGATAAAAATTAGGACTCAGCATACAGTCCGGATTTTTTCATTATTGGGATAATCGAATATTCGGAGTAGTAGTAAAAAAATTCAGCTAGTTAAACATATTTGAATAATTCAGATAGTCTGATAGAAATCTTCGTTTTAAAATGATCAACTTATCGAGGTTCGACTATAATTTAATCTTGCCTTAGGATTATTTTCATACAATACACCGATTGATGTAACGAATATATACATTTTAAATGTATACTGTACATTACATTTCTCGTGGGAAGCGCAGCAGATCGTAAGCGTAAAGACCACACCTTCGATTCTTTTCCCCGTTGACTCACGCGCACTCAATCAGGCCGGGACGGGTGCAATTTGATGTCGATACTACATATTTGCATTAGTCCTGACCTAATTGAATACGCTTCTAAATACATGTAGCTTCTTCTGCTGTTGCAAGTTTTCATCCTACGGCGATGATCTTCCGTGTCGGGAAAAAAGTTGTTCGCTACGCTGAAATCTGTGATTGTAAGGCAAAACTATGCAAGTCACATTTTCAACAAATTGCAGTTTACGGGTTAATTAATCTCTGCAATATAGAATCTATATACAGTGGTTACAAGAAGTATTCTTTGTTAATTAACTAACTACAAGTGTATCGAACTGATTATCTCTGTAATAATTGTCTTATGCGATTATCAAAGCGAAACAGTGAATCTGATTAAAAACGCCTGAAAGGAAAATTGGGCTCGAAGAATAAATACAATTAAATATCCGATCGAAGTCCGATATTCAACAACTGTACTAAAGATTTTAGGCAACAATGTCTTGAAAGTGAAAACTTGTCTGACTTACATCCTTTTGCTTTACAACAGAAATAATAACGTAACTCCCACTTTTGCTATGAGGTCATAGGGAAAAAATGCTGTCGTACGCGTGTTTCCGCTTCGAGAGAAAGAAATTACACGATCACGTTTAACAATCGCGTCTAAGCAATGGATAGAAGGTACGATAACGAAAGACTCTCTAGTGGAATACGTGTTATACTATGAAGAATTGAAGCATTCTGATAGAAAGTAGCGTAAGTGCCAAAACTGACATTTTTCACACATTTCACATGCATGACTCATTGGGAAATTATTCTATTAGGTTGTGACATACATTCGTCCCGTTTTGCTATTACTTTTTAAATCATTTATTTGTAAATTCAGAAACAAGTTTCATCAACTACCTGTGCATGATTTTGATCGACGAACTTCGATCTTTTTAGTAGCTGAACGATTCCTCTTCTGAAGGATTCTTCGGATTCCAAAAGCAACGCAATATTATATTCTGTTATGTTTACATATATTAGATTTTAATCGCAAGTAAACCACCTTTGCAGTATATTTGGTAAAAAATTCGCAAAATAAAGCGGCGTGATAAAATTTTTCTCCACAGCGTGACAGCGAACATGTCAAGTAAAAACAAATAAATAAAAATTTCGCAATGACGGCAAGACACATTAGTTTTTTCTTCCCGTCCTGAAAGATTTACTTTTCTTTTGGCACTTACGCTACTCGCCACGAGAACGCTTGAATTATTCTAATGTAGGAATAACGGAGCAGAAGGAAGCCGTACGATCCCCGCGACACGCACTGCACGAATGATGGAGCCGAACGATGGTGACCGCACCAGGGGCCCTTTGTTTCCTCGAACACTTCGTGGAATTCCTCGAAGGTCAACTGGTGTGTTGGGTTTCAAAGAGCGGCAGATTCTGGGAAGCAAGAGCCGAAGGAAAGCGATTTCGAAAATCGACCCGTCGCGCCCACGGAACCGTCAAACAGCAATGGACAATTGCTCGGCCACGTGAACACCGACAAATTAACATGCGACTCCCAGAGAGGCCAATGACATCGAGTAACACCATCGCTCGTTTGGGTCATTGGCGATCCCTCCTTCTCCACCTCTTCTGACCTCATCCTCCTCTTTTTACTACCGATAAACGAAACATCGGCCTCTCTAAAACGTATTACGACAACGTTCCGGTCGGTCCCCGTGCCGTCGGGTCGGCTGCGCGCTCCCTTTAGGCTTTGTTAATTAAAGCGAAGCGGCATTCTTGACCGACGCTCGTACTTGACACACTTTACGTTGGCAGTACTGTTATCGCCTGCAAATGTACACGCCAGAATTCAGCTACCTGGACAAGCCTGCTTGCCTCTCGCACGACAAAGCACGCGAATCTTCTACGCTTCATTTATTCTTGCCGCCCCATTCTATTTCGTGGCGCACAACGGTGCTCCGTTTATCTTGTGCACCGATGCGAATATATATGTGAAGATTCCACGCGACTTGCGAGCATATTCCTTTACGTTAATCGTTCCTCGGACTTTCGAGTTCAGTTTGCAGCTTACTTTTTAGTTAGCTTATTTATAAGTGCAGTATTCGAAATTTGGTGAGACGATGCAGAATTATCTCTTTGTGGTCGAAGTACGGGATTTCCCGGCAAAGCACTTTTACTGTTCTTGTCATAGGCCGGAAAAAATATTACTTTCTATATGAATACAATGACTGTATGTATCATGTAGGTGGAATGAATTCATTTATTTATAAGTCTTTTAAGTAATGATTAATAGTTTACAACTTCCGATATGTAAGCGAAGGTGTGAATATAAAATTTGAAAATACAACAGAACCAAAGATATCGAATTTAAACTGTAAATTACGTTGTGGTTTAAAGCTACCCTAATGGCAAAAATACGGGGTTGAACCTTGACAGAAGAGTTTCCTTAGAAAAGATCTATCAATTGATACATCATAAATTCAATTTGATTTGGAATTACTTTTATTATTTCTATTTCGCTGCACTGTTTTGGAATAAAATTCGGCACGAACTTAAAGGATGACCTAACACTATAAGATGCACTGTACTTCGAACATTTTCTATCCTTCTGCACATTGTATACATTTTGTAAATTTTTGCTCACTTCAATTGTGCATAATTGTATCAATACCCGCAGTCTCTAATAATAACACACACGCAATTGTTATACAAAAAATAAAAACAAAAAATTGCGCATGCGTTTGTGTACGGAAAGGAACCGGGAGCGCTGGTATACATGACAGTTAGCATAACCTATAAATACGCTTTCCTATCGCAAAATGTTCTACCGCAATTTTGAGTACAATGTATCGTATGTAAATTGTTCGATACGCGTTGAGACTATTAGGAAGCATGAAACTCACCTAACTGATTCCGCGATGCTTTTAAAGCTATTCGTAATGGCAAGCCGAAATAGGAGGACCTTATTCGAATGCCTCTGCTCTTCATTCTCCTCCATTCCAGACCAAAATACGTATAATTACTGAGTCCTCGAATTTCGGTAACTGAACACTTTAACGAATGCTGGCCATAACGGTTCTTTCATTCTATGGGACGCAGACTTCCACTTTCGCGTCTCGCAACTGTTGGGAATAATTCGAATCGTTTGTAAGTATGTCGAGAACTTCGAAGCAGTTATGGATGCTGCCTGCAGGTGGCATTCGAGGCTTAAAATCGTTTCCAAATGAACGTTACCAACGTACCGTTGCAAATCGATATGTTGTATGCCCTGATGTTTCAATTTAAAAAAAGATTTCCCTCCCGCGCAAAAAGTTCAAAAGCTAATTACAGCGTGGAACATACAGAAAAAGTTTCGTGACTAACTTTTAGTCGAGTGTGTAACTTGCGAAGTGTATTATTTAAAAAATAGTATGATTGTTTAAATATATAGTGGCTGATGACATTCCAGGAAGCAATTCTGGTAAGTAAGAAACGAGAGTTGCTCAACTGAAGAGAAAAGCGAAGAAAATGAGAGAGGTAGGAGTATAATAATAAAAATAGAATCGAAGATATATAACTCGCAATGAAAACACGTATTACAACGAGTCATGCAATAACTTACTTAAGTCTAATTAACATTCCGCTGAAATTACACGCGAATGTTACTCGTGTATCCTAATCACCTGTGTCGCTATTAATTAGATGTATAGTCACGTCAACTTTAATTAGCATGTGTTCCTTAGCACAGTGAAACTTAGAAAATACGTGAGACGAGGAAGAATTCCTATTACGAATCATCAAAGATACATATTGAAATGATGAAACTCATCTTTCCCTGTTTGTTAAACGACTAAAAGCAATTATCTGTAACATTTCACGCTTGATATCCATGGCGAATCGAAATCATAAACTTGCCACGTAATTAGATTGTAGGTTTTTATGGATTCATGGTAAATCTAATTGTATAAAAAGATATACGATATACGCAATATACAAACACATACAAAATATTCTAAGTAAAGTAGACGTTATAATTAGACTGGGGATTTTTAGGAATTTATTAAAAATTTAAAGGTGCAAACGAGCACAGATTGCACGTTGTTTGCAAAACTATGCAAAATATCCAAAATATAGTAGAAATTCTAATGAATATTACGTTTTCTTTGGTGTTATATTTTCAAATACTTTTTCTTAATACCCAATGTATTTGAACTGCTCATAAGTTTCACACAGAGCTTAGTATTCCTAAAGATTAATTATATTCCGATTAATCATATTCGCAAAAGTATGAATTTGCATAAAAGTCCGCAATCTAAGTTGCTTTAATTTCGAGAGATCAAATTCTATTTTACGGAAGTGATTAAAAAATTGTGTGTTGTCTTGGAGTGAATTCCCTGCACAAGGGGAGCTCAAAATCTTTTAAGTGCTCGGAGCTTCTGAAAGTCTTAATCCGACTCTGGGTCTACGCATAATAAATATGAGACGCAAGCCTGATTGAACCCAGAGATTCGCGCCACAGATTTGCATCCATCGACGGCAAAGTCGCGCGTCGTTCTGAGCCTCAGGATCAAAGGACCTGCTCTTATATCCCTCGGCATTCAAGGCGAACAGGTCGAGTCCGGGTGTCGATATATAAAGTATCAGACTAGAAATTGGATCATCTTCATAGCTCGGGGCTGACGGTGTACAGTTTCGTTAGTGTACGGGCTGCACCCCTACCCTCGGCGAGCAACGGTGTTACAAGCGTTCCGCTCTGCCTTCAGCTCCAAAGGTCAACGTTGACGCTGCGCTGGAGGGAACGAACGACGTTCGCCGTTACCGTAGATTCTTAAAGTAGCTCGCATCGAGTTGAACCGATGTGATGCGCCTCCGTATTCGATTATGCAACCGGAGTGAACTATATTTTCTTTTCTCGTAGCCGTGAGCTAGCTCACGGAGAGAAGGCCCGGAGCGGCAGCTACCGTGGGCACCCATTCACTCTGTTACTCCGTATAGAAGTTCCTTCTCTTAAATCGAGAAAACGGCGTCACATCGATGATTGTGTATCGCGATCGGATCTCTCGCGATCTCTCGATACGTTTTTGAATTCCATCGAACAGGATCCCATTAGAGCTATTAGCGATCTCCAACAAAAGGCTTAACTTAAGCTTAACGTCTCTTTGTTCTCGTGGTCCTCTTTTACCATCCTCGTCTTGTCCGATTACATCGTTCGACATCGTAGCCCGAAGGCAGTTAGGCAAAAAGAGAAATGTTTAAATTTTACACGTCGCTGTGTGAATGCAAGGCGATTATCGTCACGATGGTGCGCTCGGTATCCTGGATGAAAGTACCAGCACGTATTTAGGAATTCCAATGCACGAGAATCCTCCATCAATTGCGTCAGGCTGCCGCGTAGAATTACGAGAAGATAGCTCGACGGGGAACGTCTGCCCGTCCACTTCGTCATCCTCCCTGTTATCATCGCTAGGTACCGTCCATCGAGTTGCGTCAGGATGTGTACAAGAACCGCCGACGAGACCGCAAATTTTTTTCCCCCTTAGCCGACCTCCGTGGTGTGGCTCTTTCGAAATAGAACGATCATCCGTACAGGCGAGATCGTAACAAAGAAAGCAAGGCTCCGGAGTCGATTGCAAAGGAGGGAGGGGATTATGCGTACAGTCCCCTTGTTCGAGATCATTATTTAATAACGACGTGTGAGCCGCTTCCGTGATTCTCTATTCGTGTCTTATTCTGCTGGAATTGGTACCGAAGAGAAAGTCGATTGGAATTGTCCTCTGATTATTCTGATTACAGGAATACCATCGCCCGGGCGCCGCGACCGGGGCCGAACAAAATTGTTTCTCGTGTCTTTACAACACACGTGCTTGTATGTAACACGTCGTGTATACATAATTGCAATTAGCCAACCCATCAAACCTGTGCGAGAATATTTCTTAATCCATTAAACCTCAGCCTCTTCCAGATGAACGTGCAGCGATATTTCTGTTGCGCGATGCACATTGAAATCTCAAATACAGTCTCTGTAGATAGATGGTTCAACGAGACAAAGGTTTCGATCTTCTCACTGGTCACGGCTAGGCTTCTCATCCGTCCGGATGTTCCTGGATTTGACCTAGTTTTTAGCGAGTCCTGAAACATCTCGGTAGGTTTTCTTTAGGGATCCGAGCTTTTTGACGCTCACTTGCTGCCTATTTAGTTTATCACTCGTTGCACTTATACGAAGTGTTTATAGTTTCGAAATAATGAAGCAAATTTTATGACTAAGTTGCGAGTTTTTATGCATTTATGAGTAATTTGAATCTGGAAAATACTCGTCATGAAAAGATGATAACATTTTGTTTAATAACAAATATGCTCGTCGTCGTTTAAAAGTAATTAAGTTCACAATTGTACGCTTCCAAAATTAAGTGAAATAGTTAAAGGATTAATAGAAACACTTTGCATGGAAATCTGCAATCTAGCCATAAAACTTAACTCTACTTTTTATTTCTTGCTTCCTATGACTTTTATTAAATATCACACCTAATTTAACAAATAATTACTAAACATCCAAGGAAAAGTCCATAGTTCGAATGCTCTTTATCCTACGTTCACGATTTTATAGATGGCAACTCTAGTCACGACAAAAGTGCAATAAAACCGATCCCTGTCCCAAAAGAAAAATCCTAGCGAAACAATAAGTCGAGGAAAGTTAGAAGAAATCTTTAATACCCGGGTTAAACTATTATACATCGCTACCATATTCGGCGTTAAGCGCGAATATCAGGTGTCTGAGTTTGGAGAACGATGCAACATTAAAACACGGATCGCTTATTACTCCGCGGTAGGATCCGTTCTTCTCCGTGCGCGATCCTTTTTTGGCGACAGCGCCCACCGTTGGCAACGCGTTGCCGAGGAGACTCGTCGACGTGCATCGGAGACCGTAGCGGAACAGTTCTCGATGAAGCGTTTCGCCGATGAACCTCACCTCTGGCATAACACGAGCAGCAAGATAGATGAATGCGCGGATAGCGCGCCAAAGGGCTGGGTCTTCTCAAAGCGTATCGGTGTGTTCGGGTGACTCGATCCGTTTAGAAAGCATCCCAGTCTATTCTTTCCAAGCCTGGGTATATACATTGTCTCAGAACGTGGTCGTGGTATCCTATTATCGAGCTCTGCCTCACGATTGCCCCGTTTTTTGCGCGAGCCGCACCCCTGCATCAGTTAATTCGAATGGCTCGCAGCAAACCGATCCTATCGATCATCGAATCATGCCCGGTTTCTGTATTCCGCCCGAACGTTTCTGTTCCATTCCCGACATCTTCTGATCCTTCGCCAGATCCGATGGCTCCACGGGTTGAATCTATTACCCAGAGATCATCAGATAAGCGCATTAACCCCTATCCGAGTGTCAGCGATACCAGCCACTTGTCTGAGCTGGATTTGAAGAATTTAGTAGTCGACTAAACGAGACACGGATAGGGTCACTGGGTCCCCTTTGTACGGCTTTTCCTGAGAAACTTTATATTTTGCTATGCTCGCGATCGCGAAGCTGGTGGAACGGAGGATCGGAACATTTAAAATAGACAGATGAGAGAGAGACAGAGAGAGAGAGAGAGAGAGAGAAAGAGAGAGAATGAGAGAGTAGTGCATGGGAAAGAGCGGAGTGATTTATGGTTTTCCGTAGAACTGATTTTACTTTTGCTCTGGTGCCAGTCGCTTTGTCGAACCGTCAAAGCGAAGAGTCCGCGAAAGGCGCGGGACTATAAATCGATTTTAGAAATTAAAGGGTTTACATAACTGTGAAGAGCACTTGGAGATAAGTCGTTGGGGGAGTGAGATGTATTACCTCACCGATTCAGGAACTTTCTTTCACAAATGCTTATTATAAGCCTCATAGAAAGAAAGTATGACCGATTACGTAAGACATTTCACTCACCCTTTAGGCGATACACGTGTAATAGAATGTTAGATACGATGTCGCAGCGATCGTATCGGAAGGATGCAATCCGGAAGTTCGAACAGCCTTATTCTCGATCGCGATTCAAATTACCTCGCAAATTCGTGCGAGCCTCGCTCTCAGTTCCATTTGCATGCACAATTCCTTCTTTCTTCTACCTTCTTCTTATTTTCTTCCCTCTTCTGCTCCAATCATACACGAACAGAAGTGAATACACATTCTCACGGGTAGCAATCATATTCACTAATACACGTTTCTCGCCTACGTGTATAACGCAACATCAATTAAGGTTCTATACTCTAGTAATGAATACTGATTGGGGAAAGCTTTCCAGCTAATTATAAGCTTCCAAGCTTATTTTATGTGAAACCAATAAAAAAATTCATATAGATATACGTTTCATTCGAAAGATCGAACGCAATACAGTTGCTCCTCGAAGTACGCTATTTTTTCCGGTCTTTGAAATCGCCGCCACATCGGAGGATTATAAAAATTATAATGAGTATAAAATAATTCGTGCATCATTTGTTATAGAAAAAAAATGTTGCACGGTATCAAGGGGGACATACCTATAGTACCATAGTCAGGCTTGATATCATGCAATTTTTATTTCCAATATTTTTTTACTCTAATATAATACACATTTCTATATATATATTTTAGTACATATGTAATGGAGTAAGTGATCGATACGGGCATTATTTATAATACCCAGCTATTACGAGTAATAGCAAAGAAAATCTGTCAGTGTAATAAATTTGATGTAGATCATTATAATTTATTACATTGACTGATCAATATGAATCCTGCTATCATATGGTTGGGTTAGGTTCGGATTAGGAAAATAAATTATGTAATCCTAAATGCCATCAAAGTCTCAACTCTTTTAATCAGTAACTAGCATCGTCTATAGATTAATAAAGAATTTTATGTAATGAGCTCTCGTAAGTACCTGCTACTTTTTTTCTATCAACAGCGTTAGATTATTGGTGAACTTATTAATGTGGCGTCGCCAGGTAAAAATAATTAAATATTCATAAAAAAAATGAGTTCTTTTTTCATCAAAATGAAATGTCCCACAGGAAGCGTAACTTTATTCTGGCCAATTTGATAAATTAATCAATGTTTCGCAGAATCACTGACTGCTTTAGCCATTAGTCATAATGCCCGTATTAGTCACTAGGTTTGGACAACGGTATATGATATAAACTTGTGATAGAAATGGGGAGGGGAGTCTCAAAATGACTCAGATTTTTAATTACGGGGTACATGGATATCCCGAACTCCCGCGTTCTTGCAGGGACAACTGTATTTCATAATGAAGTCCTCTTACAATAGGTCACACAGGGTTAATCGCAACGATTCCCCCCCAGTGGAAAAACGAGAGCCTCTCCCCGTGAAAGATTAAAGTCTATCTGTGTGTACACGTCACCGCGAATCAACCCGGGTAAAAGTGAACAGCGCTGAATAAGGAACTTAAACTGTGCTGGTATTGGTCCGCTCGGAGGCGCAAAATCGAAGCACCAACGTTAGACGAGAGAGGTAAAAGATGGTTATTGGGAAGCGATCACGTCGGAGGCGTCTGCCTCGGAGCGTGAGTACGGTGACCCGAGGGGGAATCGTTAAGCGGCAAGTTACGTGCTGATCGGTAACACTAGGGACGATTTGGAGCGGCCTTTCGTGCATGTACACTGGTACACGCTCTCTCGCACACCTACATAAAATTACGTGGTACCATCGGTGATGCGCAACGCACCAAGTTGCGCAATGATCGCGCACGGTTGCAGAGCGTGCGTTGCTCTCTATAAGCCATCCCATCTATCGTGCGGATGATGATGACGATGCCGCCGTGCGACCCCGTGCTTGCCGCGCGATGTCGGACACCAAATGACCGATATAATTACAAAGATGGAACGCACGCATCCTTAAATCGTCTGTTGAACGTCGCAATCTTCAATATCAGAGAGGCCGCCGTGCTCATCCCCCCGTCCATCCAGCAAACACCACTCTCCATCCTCTTTTTCTTTCGCTATTATTATCTTTTACTAGCCGAGGCATGGTACCACGCGGTAACCTCTCTTTTTCTGACAGATATGCCTCGTCGTCCCTTCGCCTGTCTATACATACACATACCGAGAGCGCGGTTCACTTTCATGTCGACCCGATTAGGCGACCTTCAGGTCCGACGAGAGATGCCCGCCGATCTGTATCACCTAACTTGCGCAATCACCCCCTCATCCGGCATCTCTCACCGAGGCTCATCTTCAACCGCCTTCTCCCTCGGTTGTCTTTCTTACTCCTCCACGTTCGTCGTTGAAACGTTCTCTCTGTCGCTCGTTCGTTACCCGAGTTCGCGAACTTCGCCGAGGGACGCGGGCACCGGGTGTTCACCAGAGTCGATGCTGTTTCTGAGAGTCTTCCTCCATTGCTGGGTGGGAGGAAGACGATCCTCCGGAGATCGGTATATAAGCACGGTTGCTTCGACCTGAATCTGCACAGACCAATTATTGCCATCGTTTGGCGGTACAACGATCTCCACTGTGCGACCGGTATCATCGGGGAGGTTCGCCTTTTTTACGAAAAGAGATCGAACGGTTAATCGAGCGAGATGAAATCGGTACGAGTCGTTTGCACACATCTCATCTGTAATTTTTATTCGCGTCAGGGGGCGCGTCGCCTCCGCTTCCGGCTTTTCATCTTCGATCTCTCGATAGATCGACCAATCAGTGATATATAAAACGCGAACTTATCGATTTATTCGATAAATTTTACTCTCACAACGTTCTCACCTAACCTCTATATAATTTTTAAAAAAAACACTAAAAAATGCATTCGCTTTTTTACAATTTATCGGTGACAAATATAACCAAGTGTGCGTAGGAAAATGTACAAGTGAAACATACATTTTCCGCGTCGGTTCTAGAATAATATCGAAGACGTTTCGAATTTTCCAAACCACAAAGAATTAACTTCTCGAGATACTCAATGTACGGACGAATATTTTAACAGCTCGCTGTCGCGTTGTTGGCCGTCGCGGGTACGTGTTACGCGGCCCGACTGGACAACAATTACCTTCCCCCGGGCAATGCGGGCAGCGCAGGAGGCGCAGGCTTGATACAAGCACCGAATCGTGGAGGCCCCGGTGGTCCAGGAGGTCCAGGCGGTCCTGGAGGACCCGGTAGACCAGGGGGATCAGGTGGACCCGGAGGACCAGGATCGTATGGCGGTGGCGGCGGAGGGAATGCTTTTGGAGGCGGAAGCGGCGGTTCTTTCGGAGGCGGAGGCAGTGGTTCTTTTGGAGGACGTAAGTATTAACATTGACAAAGTACAGGCACTGACGAAGCATAGAATAAACTATCCATTCTTATACGAAATCATCGGGGGGCTACCTGGCCCCCTTGCTAAAATAAAACAACAGCGTTTTTAAAACGATAGGAATTGTAAATAAATACTGCGCGAATTAATTGTTTCCGATAGAATCGATTTATTATAACGTGTATAGAAGTATGTATATCTTCATATGCATTGGACTTCCAGCATTTGATCTTCTGTAACCCGAATTTCATTTACTTTTCTAGTATGACCAAACGTATAATTATATTTAATACATGGATAAGGGGTTTATTTTAATTCTTAAAATAACCATTCCTAAATCGCAAGGGATGTCAAAAATATCTGCTTTTTTACACACGCCGAATTTCAGTTTGAAATTTATGATGTTCTCTATAAATGGATGGTCTAGCCTCTCCATATTAAACGTGATAAGAGCAATTAATCTTTACGACTTTATTTTTAAACGATACTTTCAAATCGTACTTGTGTTTGCAAAGTTGTTGGCATATTAATCCTAATCCTAATATTAATGCTACGTTGTGGAATAATGACAAGACTTTTCCGTCAACCTAATATAGCTGTTTTTCCAATTCTCTACGAATTCGTTGCTGCTGCAAATATCTCGCGTCAGTCTAAAGAATCCTAAAAATTAGCTTACCTATTGCCCAGTTTCAACGTTTGCGTTTGAAGACCACAGGGGAAGAACTTGATAAGTCACATTCCTGAAAGTTTAAAGGAGAGTTATTTTAAAGTTCAAAACGCTCGGAATCATTCTCCTATTTATAAAACTGTTTTGGTATTTGATCTCCGATTTATATACATGGACATAAAGTTAAGGCTTAAAGTGAGAAAAGTGAATCGCACGTTTAGTTCGAGAAATGTTCTTCAGCGAAGTTATTAAACATTAAAATTCCTTATGGACTTATCATATTATTCACCTATTTACATGGACTTGTTAAGGTATTTCTCTATACATGTATTAGAAAAACGCTTATATCTAGGAACTTATAATTAAAATACCAAATAACATCAGAAACAGAAAATCGAAAAAAGTGGACTTACCAAGCTTTTCTCTTGTGGTCTTCATTTGATAAAATGTTCGATGATTAATCGGATACCCAATCGATCGATTATTCGATTCGATACGTGAACTTAGTAGATTCGAATGCTTGTACTTTTGAATCCATGCTTTCAAATTTGCCAACGATTACGATTTTCTTCGGGCACTTCTTAACAAAGTAGACAGAATTGTTGATTTTCGCATGTCGAATTACTATGTTTCACGGTGCGAGCATTGTAACAAAATTGTAGCTCATAATGCCATAATAACATAGCTGGTACTTCATTTAGGCTTTAATGTCGTTGCGTGCAAACGACATTAAAGTTTATTGAAAGCATCGTTGCCTATTCGTAAGTTGACTTTTCGATCATCTTATCGATTATCTAATCCTAATATCAGGTTCCTCGGTGAAAGGCAATAACAGTGATTTGATGCTTTTTGCGCCAACGGATCGTAATTGCTGTTACTGGATCAATATTGTGCGTTTAGTTCTTATTCGGAACTCGGACTCGTTCGAAATTCATAGCCGCTATTGTCAATCGAATCGAAAGCTCCAAGTCGTCGGATCTTCTTTTTTGTTTTCTCCATCTTCATCTCGACTTATGTAGGAGTAGGTAGAACTTTTTGTACTGTTGCGCGTTACACAACTAGGAGAAAACGTGTACTTAACCCGAGTACTCGTTCAACGCGTACCTACTCTGATATATTGTTCTTTTTCTCGTTAGTCTCGGCTGGGCCTATTACCTCTCGTCACTGCAAAGCATTTCACACATCATTAAAATTATTACTACAGTGTAGAGAGACTCGCGATGGAAATTGTTTTATAGGCAGGCAAAAAGTTAATGCGGCAAATTACTCAATCGCATATGGAATCACACGGACGTTTAAACACACTTTTGTTTCGGCAACTGGGGAGAAAATCATTCGGATGATCGTGGAATAGAGTTTGTGTGACGTTGCATCAGGCAAAGATCGGGTTTCCTCTCGAGAATCTCTCGAGAAATTGTATAATTTCTCATCTCTCATTCCTCGAGAAACCAAGTTTATTATGTTATAAATATCATTCAGTTTCGAAAGTTAGTTTCAGTCGGCTCAAATTATATATTACTAGTCAACCATAAAAAAAACGTATCTATATGTGGCGATGAGAGTTGAAACGCTTCGAATCGATATTGTTTATCAGGCGATAAATTCGAATCACTTCGAACATATAAATTTGATTAATCTTTCATAGTTGAATTCGATCAAATCTTTATAATTGTAATAAATCTGATTAATCCCTCGTAGTTGAATTTGACCAAATCTTTATAATTCGAAGCCTAAAACTCTTGAAAGTTTTAAATCATTGAGAACTGTTTTCTATGTTACTTTATTTTCTTTTCCTCATTTTCGAAATATCGAGATTCATAAGGATCTATTTATACCGATGAGTCTAGAAATAAATTAAACGCAACTATCGAGACTTTCAACAGTTTGAAGACTTCTAAGACTGTCAAGACATTCGACACTTCCAAGACGATCAAAACTTTCCGTCTTCGAATCATATTCGAAGTGATTTAAATTTTTCGCCATTTTACAGATTCACAAAGCCTTTCGAAGCGTTCCAAGTCCCATCATTAGCCGTGTGTGTGAACAAGCAGACAATTTTGCAATATTTCTTTTAATTTGTCGAGAATTCTCAAGATTGTAATCCGATTTTTCATCTCTCTTCGAGAAACGAAATATGTCGAGAAATCAGGAACGCTAACTTAATCAGGGTTGAGAGAAATCGCGGAATGGGAGACATAGTTGGTCGGTGGAGTTGCATCAAAATATGTAAAGTATGCCGTGAAACCGGGGCCGCTGTGCGTCGTCGCTGCGCCGCACCGCGCTGGGACGAAAGAAAAGTGAAAACCGCATGGTACGAACGCGAAACGCCTAATCGCTTTATCCCTCGAGGCGCTCCTTTAATGAAGACACACTGACACGACCCGGATAACAACGAGCTCGAATCTTCGTACGATTGGAAGACGATGGTGAGAATTCGTGGCTGGGTTGCGAAAATAAGACCATCAAAGAGTCACCTGTGTGTGTCTCCTTTTGTACGCTGCCGCGACGGACCGACCGATGTAATTAGGCTCCATTCAGTTACGGATTAATCTCGAGTACGCTCGCGGATTTCACCGCAAGTGGCGCAACTCGCCGGATTGCACAGATACGATGATCGATAAAAAGTCGATTATACGCGATGGAGCGAGAGATGCGTTCTATTCGAATCGTTTGAAATTGTGACTGGGAACACAGGCGAGTTCGTACCTCCATGCGTTTTTTGGCTCCATAGACCGGTCGATCATCAACTTTCTCAGGGTTGCTTAAAAGTCAGTTGCAGGGGAAGAGCACTCGAGTCAATCAAAGTCTGTGGCAACTTCTAGATATTTTTGTAACGAGCGGATTAGGAGTTTCTCGTTTAGTTATTTAACCCTTTGACTGCGGCGCGATATTAATCGCCGTTATAAACAATTGATATAACTAGAAATCTATAGGAGTTTACTGGATATTTGCACGCATAGTTTGCATCTATGAAATAGTTAAGGTGAAACCGTAGAATAAGAAAATGTTACATTGCTGTTAAAGTAAACTTTCAAATATTGTTACATAATGATGGTAAATTAGGAAATTAATTTATGTTGTACTGTATAAAATCCGCTGGACGTACATGTACGTCTTTCGTAGTTAAAGGGTTAATAAAGTTAGGGTGCAGTAGGTAAATTATAATTGTACAAAGGATCAAGAATGCCTACAGGTAACAGGGATACAAAGTATTGGGTTGCTCGGAAAATTCGTAGCGTATTTTCTAGTATCGACGTCAAATTCGAAAAGAAGATTCGGAGGAAAATTATTTACTACAAAATATTGTTAAACGGTCAAATTCTTATTAGCGCGATTACAGATTTTCGATATTGCAAATTGCTTCAGAAGAAGTCGATCCAAAAGATAAAATAGTTCCTTGGGAAACGACAACAAACATTAACCCTTTCTTTACCAACGCATTGGAACTAGAGACTAAAAGCGTACGCAATGATAACGTTTATTAATATAAAGAATGGTACAGGTATAAATATTTCGATATTCTACGTAACTAAATGTACCATAGTATTGTCGTACGAACGATTCAAGAACTTATATTGCGTTATAGAGAAAATATACGTATGCTTTTAACAAATGCCAGGCCAATTCTCGAAGACGTATATATACGTTCATAGTAGCAGAAAGGGTTAAGGTTCCGTTTCTTTAGAGGTGGCCTTAAAACTATGAAACTGCGTGAAAATTCGCAGTCCAATAATGAGATCTCGTTCGGATGGAATAATTTACGTAAACGTTTCACGGATTTGTTCGAATTTTTATCGCAGCTGGTGGCGGCGGTGGTGGACCAAGACCCGGAGGAGGCCAAGAGATACCCATCGTCTCGTTCAACAACCAGAATAGCGGTGACGGCAACTACCAATTCAGCTACGAAACAGGAAATGGTATCAGTGCGCAAGAAACGGGTCACCAACAAGGTGAGATCAGGGCCACTCTCGTTTCCCAACAACGATATCCTGCGTGTTCCGTTTCTTCGCGGTTCGTCGCTGCCATTCCTCTCCGTTATGAATATTCCTATCCATCATCGTGCCATCACGGCCTCGAATTCCGTCTTACAATAGAATCGGCCCGATGAACGCAACAACTCCGTAACTTCTAAAACGCGCGGCTTCCATTCCAATCCTCTTCCTCTCCCAGCACTTTTTCTCGCCCGCCTCTATTTTACTTGCAAAACAGAGATTTTCAAAGACGATAATATTTCTGCGTTCTTCGTGAGAGATACACGGTGACGGGTACATAAACAGAGAGGCAATCGATTGCAATCAATCTAGGCGACCGAAGTATGCTTATCTCTGCCAAAGGAAATAAAAATGGTAGACATTTGCAAAGACCGTGCGATTGCAGCACGATAAATCTTCATCTATATTTTGCAGACGATAGAAGGGCATGGAACATTCTAAACAAAATGCACCGCTGCAAATTTACATAAGTTTTATAGTAAATTTGTAACCAGTCTCAGTAGATTTAATGCTAAATTCTTAAGAATTCGTTCCCCGGCAGCTTTGCGAGCTTTCGTTTATTATAGATATAAAATGGCAATAAAATTTAGAATGGTATAAATACATGTATATCGAGTTCGAAGAACGTTCGCCTGTTTTATGCGCACCATCGTGGATTTCTCAAGGAGCATAATAAACCATTAGCTGGAAAGAATTGCCTACGGGCAATCGTGTGTCCCAATTTCGGCCAATTCAATTTCCCGATGAGTGATTAACGAACAATGATCACTACTAACAAGCTGGAAAGCCGCAAACAAAAAAAAAATGCTCGATGCGATGACGCAATCTAACCAGAGAGCACCTGTTGCGTCAAGTGTTCCACGTGCAGTTTCGCTTTCCTAGGTAACTCGGAAGCGGTAAGTGGATCTTACTCGTACACCGGACCCGATGGCGTACAGTACAGCATCAGCTACACCGCGGACGAGGAAGGTTTCCACCCTCAGGGCGCGCATCTACCGACACCACCTCCGATCCCACCAGAAATCCAACGAGGCGTTGAATTAGCGCTCGCAGCCGAGGCCAGAGGCGAGAATCAAGATACTTCTGGTGGTGGCGGCGGCGGCGGTGGTGGAGGAGGCGGATACTCTCCAGGGGGTAGTTACGGTGAGTTCCATCGATGATATCTTGCCGAGGAAGAAGATCCGGGGGCAAGGGGAATGTAGAGTTACTCGAATTGGGAAATTTACGAAGGAAGAACTTTCCTAACGCTTTACCAACCACTCGCGGCTGAAATTCTTACAGCATTTCCAAGTTTTTCAACGGCTCAGGTTTCGCCGTCGCGTAGAAATTTTTGCGCTTACTTCTAAAGCCGTATAATTTTTTAATCAGAATTTTGAAGGTGTCTACTGTTTCGTTCTAATTTTCTTTCGTTAGTATGGTACATTAGTTTTATTATCGTTTATAAGTCTGATATTGAGAGCAGAAGTTCTCTGAGGAGGACATAGAACTTAGAACGCTAAAACTTTTGCAATTGGTCATAAAGAGTACCTCTTCAACTTGCAATGTTTATATCAGTTAAATCATCAAATCCTCAAATATTAGTAATGAAAGATAATTACAAAACCATTCCTGTCGAAGACAGTCAATGTTTTACTTGTTTATTTATTTTATATATCTACGAAAAGTTTGTTTTTGATAAAAAGGGATCGCGAAAAATTTCCTTTGGTAAAAGAGAGTCACGAATGGAAAAGTTTAAGAAGCTCTGTCTTAACGTATTGCTTTCAGGGCACGTAAAAGTACGTTTCCTGTACATTATTGGTAGTGAATCGGAAATGTATTATTTATCGAATTGCTCCTTTGCATTTAACCCTTTCACCGTTGATTAAACTAACGATGTGTTGCAATTGAGGAGGATTCTAGATAATACGGAACTTGGAAAGCAAAGTTTATAAATTCTATGCCTTTTCGTAACAAATAAGCGCAGCGTAAACATTTTTATTCAAACGAATCGAGTTACTTACGTGTCGCCATTCGATTAATAATAGCTGTTGCATTTATGAATCTCCATACGACATACGGGCACAACAGAGAAAGGTTTAATGCTATTACAAAATTTAGTTATTTCAATTTCGTCGGTAATGGTTTATTAGGTTGATTAAAAAATTCGTTTACCATTTACTCGGTTAAATCGAAAGACGAGTTTCCTCGCGTGTAAAACTATCCATCTGCAACGCATATAAGTATCTAAGAATAATTGAAATCATTATTGTTCTTTTACACTGATGTCTTAATATCATTCGTTCTTATCGGAGTAAACAATTTCTTGTATAGCTTCGTGTTTAAAATATATTACGGATAAGCTTCGTGACCGGACATCTTTGCCCGCCACTATATAAATCGAACTAAATTATTTAATAAACCATCCTTTCAGGAGCCGCCTGCAATGTGTTAATGGATATGTTTTGTGTGTGTGTTTATGTAGGAGGTGGCGGCGGCGGAAACGGAGGTGGCGGCGGCGGCGGTGGTGGCCGAGGAGGAGGCAGCGGAGGCGGTGGATATCAGGGTCCAAACTCGTACCAAACAAGCTCGGGCGGCGGATACCGTTACTAGACGAACACCGTACAAGTCATTACGTATTACATGATCAATCTTGTTCCATTACAGTAATATCATTTAACGGCGGACGTATGTACATAAGAATGTATCGTTTATGTAACTTTTTTATTTATATAAAATATGAATACCGTATTCAAAGCGTTATCTATTCCTCCCGGGTCATTCCACGCCAAATCGATCACTTTTTCCCCCTCGATGTATGGGATTTTGTACGAATTGAAACACGTTGTAGTCTATGCGAAATTATAGGGGGTTTAACTCATCATTTTGCCAATAATGAAATGGTTTCAAAATTGCAGACCATTGAAGTTTGCAAATTTCAGCGCGTTTCACGAAAAGTACCTTCGTAAAAGTATTTTTATCTCCGAAACTATTAAAGATACGAACTTCATTTTTCTTCTCGTTTTAATCGTAAAGGTACGGCTTATTCGGATAAATTTTTCTTAAGTCGAACAAGTTTGTTTTTAATACTGCAAATTATAAACAAACTCTTATGTCGCGAATTGAGGTTCAAAGACACGATTTGAAAAATCCGAAAAAAATACTATCGTATTCCTGGAAGTTTTCCCTATAAAATAAGCTTTCCTTTACTTTGATACGACTATTTATTAATGTACAATATAATAATTTGCATATTCATGTTGCACTCGAGGGATAGTTGATCCTGTGCCTCGCCTGTGTTGGAACATTTCCTTTAACAGAATTTCTCGACTTTTAGTGGACCGATTTCGATGCACCTCGGCTAATATTAAAGAGGAGAGTCGTATGAATATTATCTTATAGCCTTTTGCAACTAGCCCTTGCAGTTCATTTGTTATAAACAAATATATGTCGCGTCACCATAGATTACTCAGAAAGTACCTTAGGAAAAATATTAATTTCTCGGCTCCTAGACGTCCAATTTCAATGCCCCTTGCCTTAAATTAAGGGGGAAGGTCCCAGAAATGTTATCCTCTTACCAATTTGACGATAAACTTGGCGGTTAATTTGTTATAAACAAATCTATCATATTTTTGGCAGCTACTCAAAAACTATACTTGAAAAGGCTATAACAGTATATGGAGATTATTCCTTGGACTTTTTCCTTTAATTTGAGTCGTGGATGATCCAAATCGGACGTCTAGGAGATGAAAAATTAGCATTTTAGGCAAACTGTAAAAGCTTTGTCCGATAACATTTGTCGGAAGAATGAATACGTCTTGATAAAGAAAAAAATTAATTTCTCCGCTTCTGGGCGTCAGATTTGGATTATCCACGACTCAAATTAAAGGGGAATGTTCAGGGAATATGATTGGTATACTTTTAAATCAATTCCATGCACAGTTTTTAAGTTAATGCACAGTTTTTACTTACATAAATAGAATACGATATTTCAATGCTTATATCTCGGCTTCTAGATGTGCTATACTAACCAACTTTGACTCAAATTAAAGCTTAGAAGTCCAGAAATAAGCTCTAATAGGTCTAAAAGCGATTCTGTTTGTAATTTGCAAGTTATTTCAAATTAAAAGATATAAACGCTTAGAAAATCTAATCCGGAAGTCCTATTGGGATGAAACCTCCTCCATCTTGTAGCCGGGAGTTTCTCCTTTAATTTGAGTTATCGTTTGTCCCGATCCGATGACTAGAAGCGGAGAAATTAATTTTTTAATTTAACAAGAATTATTCATAAAATTGCACGTTTAGTTCCACCTTTCTGCCGCTAGATAGCGAGTCGGAAAATTTCACCGAAATTTCATCGTCAATACTTTGCCGCTTCGGAATTGATCATTACTGGTACATGAGTCATCTGACAAAACTTATCCAGTTTGTTTAAGATGCTAATTTCTCGGCTTCTAGACGTCCGATTTGGATCATCCATAGCTCAAATTAAAGGGGAGAGTTGCCGCTACAATGCCCGATAGAATTTATGCCGCTAAACAGTGCGGTTTCTCTGTTATAAACAAATGTTTTCCGTTTTTATTAATAATTTAAAAACTGTGCATGGTATTGCTTTAAAAGTATACCAATCATATTCCCTGAACATTCCCCTTTAATTTGAGTCGTGGATAATCCAAATCCGACGCCCAGAAGCGGAGAAATTAATTTTTTTCTTTATCAAGACGTATTCATTCTTCCGACAAATGTTATCGGACAAAGCTTTTACAGTTTGCCTAAAATGCTAATTTTTCATCTCCTAGATGTCCGATTTGGATCATCCACGACTCAAATTAAAGGAAAAAGTCCAAGGAATAATCTCCATATACTGTTATAGCCTTTTCAAGTATAGTTTTTGAGTAGCTGCCAAAAATATGATAAATTTGTTTATAACAAATTAACCGCCAAGTTTATCGTCAAATTGGTAAGAGGATAACATTCCTGGGACCTTCCCCCTTAATTTAAGGCAAGGAGCATTGAAATCGGACGTCAAGGAGCTGAGAAATTAATATTTTTCTTCGGATACCGACTGAGTACTCTACCATGGCGCAATATATTTGTTTATAACAAATGAACTGCAAGAGCAAATTGCAAAAGGATGTATGGTAATATTCTTGGGACCTTTCCCTTTAATTTAAACCAAGGAGCATCGAAATCGGCCCACTAAAAGTCGAGAAATTTTGTTATAGGAGATATTCCAACACAGACAAGGCACAGAATCAACTATCCCTCAATGAGTGCAACATGGATATGCAAATTATTATATTATACGTTATTAGATAGTCGTATCAAAGTAAAGGAAAGCTTCTTTTACAGGGAAAACTTCAAAGAATACGATAGTATTTTTTCGGATTTTTCAAATCGTGACCTTGAACGTTAATTCGCAACATAAGAGTTTGTTTAGAATCGGCAGTATTAAAAACAAACTTGTTCGACTTAAGAAAAATTTATCCGAATAGGCCGTTCCTTTACGATTAAAACGAACAACAAAATGAAGTTCGTATCTTTAATAGTTTCGGAGATAAAAAATACTTTTATGAAGGTTGAATAACCCTCCCCACAAACTATCTTTACGCGCTTCACTTGTTGATAATATTGTGCCCGATTTCGTATTCACGAAGGGTGTAATAATGATGATCCGTTCGATGTGGCTTTCAATCGTTCTTTATTAGCATACCTAATTATTGTAACACAGAAGTTACAATATTTTTAATATTATTCTTAAAAAATACTCTTTTTTCTTTTATTTTCGTCAAATATTAAAATATTCGTAAATAAATAACGTGAGTAAAACACGCGTAACGTACAACTTTACGAAGTAAAACACAATAATAATTAATTTATATTGCATGAAAAAGGAATACATTTGAGCAAGCGATCGCCCGAACGATATAAGTTAACAAAGTTTCTTATTTTACACATCACACGATATTTTACACGTCTACCGTTTGGGTAGTGGTATCTACAGTAGGCGTTTCAGGATTCGTCAATTCATTTCCCCTGGCGAACTGAATGAAAAGTTGCTCCAGTGTGGCAGACAAAGCAGCGTAATCTTCGACACAGCTGTATTGTCTCTTCAGATCGTTCATTGTATTATACATCTTTTCCCACGTAGTCCCAATATCACTTACGTGATACGCTAGAAGTCCCTGCGAATTAAATAAGTCGAGATAACTTCGGTGAAATGCATCTGTCGTAAATGTTTCGCGTTAGCCGCGTCTTACCAAATTCTCGTCCCTAATTTCACACGATAAAGAGGATTCCATAATCCTCTTTATGCCGCTGACGTCATCCTCCGTACGGCTCGGATTCAATTTAATGTGAATATCGTAACCAGCGCCGAATCGTTGCTTCAATTCCTGGCTCGCACCGATGCAAACCAATTGACCTTTCACCATAATCACTAGTCTGTTGCACAAAGCCTCACATTCTTCCATGCTATTACAAATAGTGGTTTTTTTTGTCTCTCTCTCTCTCTCTCTCTCTCTCTCTTTATGCAAATGGGGTTGTACAACGATTTTCAGCAACACGTATTACCGAGTCGAAATACACTCTGTTACCTGTGAGAAGTAAGTATAATAGCTTGTCCCGTTGACTGGCAGGACTGAAGTATATTCCAGAGCGACCTCCTGGCCGCAGGATCGACGCCCGTTGTTGGCTCGTCCAACAAAACGAGAGTCGGATTGCCGATAAGCGCCATCGCAATGTTCAAACGTCGTTTATTCCCACCGCTGTAAGTACCGCTTGGCTGATGCATGCAAGCCGTTAAATCTAATGCAACAAACACATCTGTAGCTCTGCGCAATTCTTGGGAATAAATTTAAGGGGGGACATACGGAGCGCCGCTGCAAAAATCTTAGATCACCTACCGAACAGTACGTTTATGCTATTTCACAAATCTATTTGAAGATAATTTGTACTACCGTAATTGTTTACATATGCTTTGAAAAATATTTGATTCCAGAGGTGTTAATTACGCTAGAAGATAATGATTAATTCGGAGTAATTAATATTATATACCCATATAATATTATTATAAATAGAAGATAATGATTAATTCTGCATCCTCTATTGTAACAGTGCTTTTAAGAAAGCTGTTTCATAAGATTTTGATAAACTTAGTTGATATTTTCTAATATATCGATGATTCAACTATCGGTCGACATGTCACAAAATCGGTTTGATTTAATAATTCATTTTTATCATGCTTATAAGGCTAGAATCTTTCGGTATTAAAATTCGACACAAACTTGTCGACGATTTTTCTACATAAACTACAACGATGCCCCTTTATAATAAAAAGTTGAATCAATTCGTTTTCGTATAATAATTTCAATAATTCATTGAAAAATTTATTTCAACATTAAATTATTTATGTATTATATACTTACAAATATATAATATATTTATGAATTGTAATAAATTCTTGAAAACGATCTTTTTCCGCGGCTCTAAACGTGTGTCCCCTCTTAAGAAAAATCACCCGTAACTTACTCAATCGATTGATCCATTTGCTGACTTCTAGATCCACCTTCGCTTTGGGAATGCCGCGAAGCAAGGCGAACAATCGCAAATGATCGAACGAATTCAAGGAGCTGAGCAATGCGTCGGTTTGAGGGCAGTATCCCATTTGAGCAAGGTACTAAATCAACGATCCATTAGTAAGCAAAAAACTAATATGTACAGAGAAGGGAGGGAAGTGGAAGGGAAATAATGCATTACGTTTCTCCTATCGGTATGAATTTCCGATTTTCCTAAGTACATGATACCACTATTCGGTATCTCTTCGCCGGTCAGCATCCTAAACGTGGTGCTTTTCCCAGCGCCATTCACGCCGAGCAATCCAAAGCATTCTCGTTGTTTCACCCGGAAACTGATCTCCTGCACCGCCATCAATTTCCCATAATATTTGCTCAACTCGTAGACTAGGAACAGACTATCGTTGTTATGGTGTTCCGGACTTTCCAAATAATCGTTCTCAATGGTAGGAACTGTTTTGGTTAGCTCTTCGCTAGTTTTTATAGCTGCACCTAGATATGCGATGTAATTTTGTACTTTTTAAGTTATCCGTTCCGCTTTGTATGTTCCTGAAAGAAGCAGTTTAATTTATTAGGATACCGTACCACGATTCAGTAGTTTCCTAATCTCGAACGAAACGGCGCGCTTCTCCTTTTTCACTTGATCGTCTGTTATAACGCAACCGTTCTTTAAACTTTGATTCAACATTCTAGCGTACAGCTTCTGAGGTATACGCTCCTCTAACATGATTAGTATAGCGAAATATATTAATGGCGTGACGGACAAGTATATGACGCATTCTCCTAAGCTCATATCGCTGTCGAAGTTAGGGAAATAAGATAGCTGTTTCTTGCATACTCCATCCGCGCATTCCAAGCCTGAGAAGAGTCTTCGTTATTTTATCTCGTATTATTGAAACGTATTGAGCAGCATCCGGAAAAGAGATCCCATAAAACAAACTAGTAACTTAAGAAAATTGTGACGAAAGTTTACATATATTCCGCGAGTTTATAATAAATACTGTTCTAAACTTGATTAAATAGTATTTAGTATTAGAACATTTATTTGGATAGTATTAGCACGATGAATAGCATTTTGCGGAAATACTGGTTGTAGGGGTATAGTGATAAACGCGTTCAGTGCGGCACAAAAAATCGATGTAATTGAAATATAACTCATTTCGATAAGAACGAAACACAGCTGTAAAATGGTGAAAATCGCACGAAACTAAAATAACTGTTCACACTGGTATAGCAGCACTCGTATATTAAATGCGTAAGTCAAATAAGAGCCGAATATAGTATTGTCCGCTTAAATGTAAGTAAATTACTTAATTTGCGACAATGAATGACAGTAACTAAAGTAAATTATCGGTGTTGAAATTAATACACAGCAGGTAGCGATATTTGGTCTAGGAGTTGTTTAGAGTTCGAGACGTAAATCCTTTGACAATGTAAGAGGACAGATACAGTAACAGTAAGCGAGAAAAAAATACTCGAGAAAGTGGGTAGTGGGAGAATGGTGGGGATGAATCACTTAAATTTATGCGAGCAATTCTCAAATAGTTAAAGACAACTTAGGGCCTGTAAAAGAAGGGGTTAATAAAGTTATGGGATATATTTTCTGCGAAACTTCTCAATCATTAACCCTTTGTGGACGGGATAAAGTAATATTTAACAAATTTTGCTGCAATTATTAACCCTTTGACGATAGAATTTAGAGACCTTTTGTTCATTTATTAACACCAGTGACTTCTATTGATAATATTACTTTGAATCTGTCGCGTGTCCAACAAAAATCGAAAGCAAATTGAGCGGCTATTCGCGACGTCCGTGCGCAAAGGGTTAAAACATATTACTGGTTGATTCGTACCGCAACAAATATCCCGGTAACCGAGGCAAACCACTTCTTGCAGTCGATTCGGTAATCGACGACACCTCGCGTTTTGTATTGCTACGTTGTAGAAAGATAATTGACCATGAAATAGGCTCACGTGAGGTATCAAACGAAGCACTCTTTTCTGAATCGAGTGTAGAACTTTCAGATTGTCGAGACTCTGTATCACCACGTGTAAAAGGTATTGCAATAATACTGCAATGCAATAAGAAATTATTACTTAAAAGTTTCGCGACTTTAATTATTGGGACAACGGGGAGGAGAAGGAGTTTGTCTTAATCGATAGCTTATGCTTTATGGATCATAATGGTGTGGTAGTTCGAAATCTCGGAAATTTATATTCTCCGAAATATTAGCAAAAATATTAATGCTATACGGATGCAGCCGATGTGATAGTTGCTTATGTCTTAAAACGAACGGTTTGGGTCTTAATACAGTTTTCAATACTTTCGCTACGAACATACATTGGAACTAATAAAACTATTCGAGGAACACAAAACTGCGTTAACAGGCTAGCTATAACAGCTAGCAGACTTAGCAAATGCCTTGACTTTTAATATTTTTTTAAAGTTTCCCGTATCTTCGCAATTAGACTACGTCTTATAAATTAATTAGGTATTTACTCAACTCAATGTCTTGGAACTCGTATAAATCGTGTTATATAGGAACTTATAATAGCTCGTGAATAAAATAGTAAAGTAACAAAAAGTAGTACGAATATTCTTTCCGTACTAATAAAAATGGTATCGATTTATTATGCGTTTCACTGCCCTTACCCTGAAAAGTGCCATAGCGAAAGGGTTAATATTTCGAAAACAATGAATTTGTGTTAAACATTCGGGTACGGCGCTCTTTATCGACGTAACCAACTCTATTATTATCTTAATCTGATTTCACTTCATAAAATAAGTTCTAAAGATCTTCCAAACGAAATCCAAGACAAAATTCGGTCGCATACAGATCCATAAGACGGATTCGTATACTAATTTCGAACTTGAGGAACGATATCAAAGTCGGTACCGTGTATCGATGCCGTCCCTGATTGGTAATTCCGACCACTACTATCGTAATCCTCTAAGCATAAGTTTACATCGCCAGAATTAAAACAAACCCCTCCCTCTCCATTGTTCGTTTAAAATCCCACACTATAACTTACCAAAACCAGTCGGTACAAGACTTAAAATAGTTATTACGGTGTTTCTCGACTTATTGAGAAAACTGAAGATATACGTTATAAATAAAGAATTCATGCCAAAGAGCAGCAAGATTAATATCATTATCACTGAAACGAAGCAAAAGTATAATACAGTTCTATCCCTAGCGTACCAGCGATAATTCTCAGCATCTTACTTATTTCTAGCCTGTAGTATAAGCGTATATCCAAGATGACATCCATGATATAAAATCCAAGTACAATGATGAGTGCAGTCATCGTGAGGACCAAAAAGTCGAACGTGAACATGGTAAGCCAATACATGAAAGACGTCACGCCCGTCATTCTTTGCAGTTGCTTTATTTTCGTTTCTATCTCCTGGAACGGATGGACCACGAAAAGGGACACGGTGGAAAAGAAAAAGCAACAAAAGATCAATACTCTGGACAGAGATTCGGTTTCGGGCATGACCAATACCATTGCGGACAGGGAATTGGGTAATTTTTGACTCGAAACGTGAATAGAATATTCGTCACCAGCCACGCTTTTGATCAGCGCGTTCGATATTAGATTCACGGTTAACGGAATACTGTGCAGGCCGATTCCAGAATAGAAACCATTGGCGTACAAGACGTCGTCGGTGATATTAAATTCCGCGGAGACTATATAATTGTTACGATACTCCGCGATATTTTCGACTGAGCGCTGCAACAGCCCAGTTGTAACACTCGTGTTTTGCTCCGTTTGCCTCACAGATCCATCGAAATAAGTCACCACACGCTGATACGCCGCGCCAATGGTTGAATTTTTGGACGAATACAGTGCTTTCGGGTGTCTGTAAATGTTAAGCTGCAGTGGGAATTCGTGGGTCGAGTCTCTAGGAGTATCGTAACTCAAGGCCATCAGCACCACCGACAAAAGTGGCAAAAGCAACGTTTGCAGTAAGGTGCATAGATTCTTCTTCGTATAGGTCAGCTTCTTAGAGTACAGCGCTAGAGTCGCTTGTATGTACAACTTGTAACCCTCCACTTTTTGCGACGGTGGACAGAATAACTCGTCCAAATGCTTGCCGCTGTCTTCCTTTTTGATCACTTTCAGAAACACTTCTTCCAAAGTGATCATCGACACGCTGATCCCTGTGACCCCGAGAATCTTCTTCTGGGTTTCGACTTTGTCCAGAGATTGCGGCAACGTGTCGCTGTTCGGAACGCTTAGAACGATCTTCTCGCTGTCCACGCTCACTTGCTGCGTTCTCGGATCGAACTTGCCTATAACTTTGTCCGCGTTACGCCAGGATTTCGTGGACAAAGTCACCTCTAGGTGACCGTAGCCGTACTGCTTTTTCAAGAACATCGACGTGCCGTAGCATTTCAATCGCCCACCGTGAACGATAGCGATTCGATCGCCGAGAATATCGGCTTCTTCCATGTTGTGTGTACTGATTAGAATGGTCTTTTTCCCTCTTATCTTTAGTATAATGTCCCATATGTCTCTTCTGGTTTCGGGATCCATTCCCGATGTTGGCTCGTCCAAAATTATGGTACTCGCATCGCCGACCAGAGCCACTCCCAAACATAGCCTTCTTTTTTGCCCTCCAGACAACGTGCTTGGAAGAACGTCTCTTTTCTCGCGCAACTTTAACTTATCGAGTAGCACGGTCACATTGTGCTGGATCTCTTTTCGCGTTTTATTTGCACCCTTTAGCTAAAATACCATACCTCGATTGCTTTAAACGGTTCCACGGCAAGAAGATTACTTATGTAGTAGGTTGTTGCACATCGAATGGCGGTATTCGCGAAGTTGACAAATTTGGTGTTGCTCTTATGAATTAGAATTGCTGATTGACGCGTATTGTGCTACGCTAAATTGAAGCCTACTGTTTACTGTTTTAAATGTAAAATAGGGTTGCTGGTGAAGTTAGGTACAAGTTATTTGAATTCATTTAGAAGCAGAGGAGATTGTGAACAAATTCGAGTCATTTTGTTGTACGAGTTCAAATTGGTACACAGGATTTTAGTGAACAACACGATTAATGCAACACGTTGATTTTGGGTTGAGAAATTGTCAGGTGGAAAGGCAAGTATGGTAACAGAAAAAAGTATTCGTACACTACAAAATTCTGACTTCTATTGAAAACATTTTCTTTCTGTGGTATTTGAAAATTAAGCGATTCGTACTTGGATACATTTGAAATGATAGCTAAATCCTTATAAATTATTATAGGATAAATAGGTTTCAATTTAATGTTGTTTTGAAAAAGATATTTCTAATTCAAGTCAAGAAACGTTGCAGAAAACCTAGTAACTCTTTGACAACAATGTGTTGAATCCACAGAAGCTTCTTTTTAATTAATAAAATTAAATTTTAACCACGTCATGAGTCCGTCATTTGATCTGCAGCCACCTAATAGGTACTTACTAGACCGAAGAATTCTAATTGTTCGAATACACTTAAATCGGGGAAAACCAAGTTTTCCTGAGGACACAGTCCCAGATCGTTTCTAATCAATTTCAAGTGTTTCGCTATATTTTTACCGTTTATTAAAACCTTCCCCTCAGACGGACTTATTACACCTATTGGTAAATATTTAGTAAGCAAAATGAAAGAAATACGAATTACACGTGCTATTAAGAGTAATAAGAATTGAACTTCTACCTGTTAATATAGACATAAGAGTAGTTTTCCCAGCCCCATTATGTCCCAGTAAAGCTGTTATCTGCCCTTTATATAAATCCATTGAAATTCCTTTTAAAGCATGGACTGCCTATCGTTAAATAGTTATGGTTACTGTAACTGCTATTATAAAGTAACAATAGTAGCTCGGTTAGTAAGCTGAAAGACTTACTGTTCGTCGTAAACCGATACTTCTGTACGTTTTCTCAAGATTACGAATTTGAATTCCAGGAATAAGTGCACCTTTTGCGACTGGTTCAAAATTTTCATTGTCCATACTATCGTAATCGAAATCGTCTACATCTTCATTGAGACATACTTTATTCTTTTTTAAATACTAGAAAAATATGCGATAATCTTAATAAGAATCCAGATTAATTTTGTGGTCAGATGGCAAAACGTGACGCGTGCAATTTTTTTCAAATTCACACTCGACATTTGCAACATTCAATTGGTATATCAACTATGATATATCTGTGGCTGCAAAGCAAAACAACATAAGTCACACATTTTCATTTTTGAGATATTATCGCTTGCAATTTTTAATTAATAATTACTGAGTATTAGCATTCGGTCAAGCTACATTCGTTTTTGGAGCATAAGAATTGTATTTCCCTGCATTTACTTTAAAGTACAGTAATAAAGTACAGATTTTAAAAATATCACGTCGTTTTCCTCTGTAACGTACAAAATTACATAATTACTTGCGTAATGAATTAAATTAATTAATTGTACTTTTTTATCTTCCGCATAGTGTTATTAAAAAATTGCAATTCCCGAAGTGATAATAATAAGCGGTTTCCACTGTAACGTGTTTTGCCATCTGACCGCAGAATGCAAATGTTAAATTCGCCACATGTTTACGCGAAGATTTACCTTCAGAAAATAAAGCGGCTCTCTACGGACCCCGTATTTCCCAGGAAATACATTATTCGCATATACAGCCAGAGAAAAATGCAATATGGCACCCAAAATTGAAAAGATAAGTATAAATCCGATGCTCCCGCTAATATTGTATTGTGCATTTCCAGGAACGAACATGTTTGACCATTGAATACCGGTTACTAAAAATTTCACGCTCTTAATGAATCTCGAAAATTATTATAAGACACTACAGTAGAAGTGTCGACAAAAATTTATACGCACATTGAGACTCGTATGCGTTTACTTCTTCGAGAAATCTAAACAGCAGTATATTTGGTAACAGTATACCCAAACTTGGTATTATCGAAAAGACTTGCTCCCTTATCAAATTTCCATGAAGTGAAAAAGAAGCGGTATAAACAATTGATAGTATTGTTATCACAAAACGTGCTAGAAGAAAGATTCTACTGTACTCTAGAGCTGTTTCCCTTCCCTTTACCACTTTGTATTCGATCTATCAGGTCCAGTAATAATTAATGTCGTTTTTGTGAATTTAACCCTTAATTACTACACCTATTAAAACTTATGTAACTACTATTAGTGGTTTTATTGACATAAAGATGGCGAATAAACAATCAAACTCATTTGCTCTTGCTTTGCACATCAATAATAAACCATGTTCAATTTGAGTAATTGAACATTATACTATAATTAAAAAGTATCCAGAGTGACAAGCTTGTAAATCATGCGATAAGTAACTATTATCGATCTCACAAATCGATAATAGTAGTTAAGGGTTTACCATTACAAGGGTACATAATTATAACTAGACCCGATAGAAAAATATAGAATACTTACGTTTCGAAAAGTATGCAGAGACGTGCATACCGAACGATATCAAATGAGCTACGTGTACGGTAAGTATTAGCCAAAATATAAAGGTATTACTATAATACAAGTACGGGTCGACATTCCCAGAGAAAGTATTCATAAATAATATTACCATTGGAATTATATAAAATATACTGAATACAGTGCCTGTGATTAACCAACTTAATAAATTCTGGTACAGCTTCACACCGTTAATTGCCATTAAAACATTCACACCGATATACTTCTCTTTCGTTGCATAGTTCACTTCTACGCAAAGTGGAATTAGAAAAGCGATTACCGCGAACATACATATTATCGTTCTTAATACTGTATCGGACTCATCTATCTTAATGTACGGTGGGTAAGGCATTCTTTGTATTGACACCTAAAATCCATTAGATAAATAATAGGACATACTAATACAGTTTGCTAGTTAATACTATGCGAGGTGGACCACCTAATGTAACCACCTCAATTGTTTTCATTATCAGAAGAACGATCAAACTTGTTTTCCATCATAAATTACAGTCGAACCTCGGTAACTCGAATCTCAGGGGAAGAGATATATCTTCGAGTTACAGATTTCGAGAAACGGTACAATAAAGTATCGTTAAAGCAGCCTACAGACGCCGATGAGTTTAAGTCATTTGTTTTCGCATAGCTGGAAAATACACTGAAATTGCAGCATTTTACGAGCCATTAACTTAAACATATCTCGCTTGCATCGACGTCTGTATCATTCTTTATGATTTATTAGTTTTGGTTCCACCTAGATCTAAATATGCCAAGTAATTTATATTTAGTACATTTTTACTAATTTCATTTTCTTATAAATGCATACAAATCTACAGTCTACTAGTAACGAAAATAATTGAAAGGATCGCGTTAAGTGGTCTACCCGATATACACGTAATACCTTTGTATCCATCATCGGACGCGTTGCCGTGCGATTTTGAATAAACGTTTCGTCCACGCACATTTGTAACGGTACAAAAGAAATGGCGTTTATATATAAAGTATGCGAATTATACGTAGACTGGTCAAATATATTTTGGAACAACATGTCTGGGATTTCGAAGGCGTGCCTGATTTTATACCTAATGTCGCTTGTATTGTACCTTTCGAATACGAGAGCTAAAACCTCGGCGGTTGGCGAATTAGCTTGCAACGCCGTGTAAGTATCAATCATTTCGTTTTCGGTTGCGAAACCTTTCGTATTTTCGTGGGGCAGTTTTAAACACATACGAACCCCTTCTAAAAGACTTTCCGTATCCGGGTTCTGTGGTACGTAATACAAAATTGTGAAGTCTCTGTTTAAGGACGTTATTAATTCGTCTTTCATTTCTATCGGATAGTAGGTACTTTCATTAATCACGCGAGGAGGTCGCACGCTAAAATCCCTCATCGCTTGTATCAACACGAACAAGGCTATGGGTAGCGAACATTGTAAAAATATTATTGTTTTCCAATGCCTCTTTCTGACTAGCAAATTTTTATATACAAGTAAACCGAACGTTCTAATCCCCTGCGCCATCTTGGATTCTTAAATATTCTTATTAATAATTTCCTTGTCAAAATCTACTGGTTTAATGCGATCAATAGCACGGCGTATGTGTTTTGCATATGTAAACCGATAAGTTGCACACTGCCATTGAAAGTTCATAAAAGTACGACGAATAAATGATGAGAATTGATGTGTGAATCAATTTGTACGCCCACCGAATACACAATATGTTTTACCAAGTAGCCTTGACTATCAAACGAGCTTCCTTAAGTAGACATGTTCCGTGAAACTTTTGGAAATTCTTTACCAGAACTTTCCAGCTATTTTGTTTTTTTTTCTAGTGTTTTATCTATTTTACGATTGTCATAGTAGTTAGCCTGAAACAAAGCACCGCTGTCATGGAACGATAACGTTATCATTTTGACGATAACACAGAAACAGCTACATATTGTCCAAGCAAAAATTGTTTATCGTTTTTTAATGCCACCAATGTCAAAATAGAATTGACAACAAAACGCGATATTTTTTCCGCAAAATGCGCGTCAACCGAATTTGCAAAAGAATTATGTTTTAAATTTTAAAATTGAGGGTCTAATAACAAAAGCAATCCTTATCAAAGTTAGCAAGCTTAATTACGAAACCTACATATTATAATTACTATAATTTTAATTGCAATATTGTAATTGTATTTTTTTTTGTAATATAATCACTGGACTGAGGATTCTTATGCGTTTATTAGATATTTGAAAGGTGCAAAAAGATAAAGTAAAAAGATATCTCAGGTATAGTAGAAATTATCGTATTTAGAAGGCAAAGCAACCCCTAATTTAAATTCTATCTCTTCGAACTTAGGGTAAACCAATCAGAGAATGATCGAGTTGCACGTCTTACGCTAATATTTAAATAAAGCAATTTATAATAATAAAGCAACTATTAAAATCGAACTTAGCATTAATTTTTCGTTAGATATTCCTACAAATATATTTATTTTATTTCTTTCTATATTATTTTCGAACCAATTATAAAATGCAATACGCGTAAATGGTCGCGTATAACCATGACTCAAGATTGAATCAAAATTCAACCCTTGTTTTCAAAAACAATTCTATTTGATTAAAAATGCGAATAAAATTTATTTACAAACATTTAATCATTTGTAAGTTCATAATTTACGTTTCTTTGTTTAATGGTCAATCAATGGTGTGCAATGAATTCGTGGATGGTTTACCATACATGTAAAGATATGAATTTGCATGAAAGTCCACAGTCTGATAACATGGATGAATTATAGGATCGATTATTCATTCTCATACACTATTTTAGTGTCACATGCCACATTACTAGTTTATGCTAGAATTAGACAACATCATTTTTAATACAATGGGAATTACTTATAATTCAATATTGCAATACTCTATTGTTTTCGATATATGTGATGTTTAAGATCTAGATAGCAATGTGAACATATGTATATCTATATATGTGTCCATCATTTATTTATATTCATATAAATATTATTAGTAATAATATTTAATAGCTAGTATTAGCTTAATAATACAGGTAACCCTCGTATAACACGGTACTTTGCGAACACGATTTTCGTACAACACGGAGTCAAAAGTGCGGATGGCTTCGTATAACATGGTACTTTGAGAACCCGATTTTCGTACAACACGGTAATAATAGTAATAATAATTATAGTAATAATAATAACTATAAGTGAATGGCATTGATACAGGATAAGAAAAATATAGTAATGCAGTAATGCAGTGATGTGCAAATAAGATAATATTCAACAAACTTAAATATATGGGTATGTAACTATTAAGTCGCAAGGTATTATAGAAGATTGATTTTATTCACTTTGATGGTCAGATTAAATATGATCCTTAAAATAACAAGTCTAAATTGTAAGAGAACCCTCTGCTTTTTTACAGGATCGGTATTTCAATTTGAAATTGATGATGTTTCCCATAAATGAGTGGTCTATCCTATACTTAGCCAATGCTAATAACATTAACTAACTATAGGATAGACCACTCATTTATAGGACACATCATAAATTACATGCCTCGTCAAACTTTGATTAAACTTACATAAAAAAGTTATACACAAGTTTACTACATTGAATGATGGAAGTAATACAAACTGAAGAGAGGTCTGCTTATTATTAACATTTAAAAAAAAGCAATACTTTGAATTAGTTATTTATGTTTTTCTTAATTACCAAACATAAAGTCTTATAATTTGGTCCAAGTGAAATTTTATTTATCTGATTTAAACTGAATACCATCGTATTGGTTAACAACAAATGGTTTTATTTCACATGTGATGCTCTTTAATATAAATATAAAATTAAGCCCTGATCCTAAAAATTTTCAAGGTGTCCTATAATTTTGTTCACCACTATACAATATATGTGTTATTATAGATTTCAATTTTATGGATTACGTATGTGGAAAAAATATTGATGATTACATTATATAATCACAGTTTCCATTATTTCAAGAGCATAAAGTAATTTTATCTCTAAAATAATAAAACAATTCTGTATAAGAATGAATAGTCTATCCTATACATTATTAATTCGAATAATTACTAATACCACCCACAATAATTGAATTGCACAATACCATGAAATAAAAAACATTAAATTCTATCGAATAAAAATTAATCATGTTAATCGTCAAAGTATTTATTTGCCTTTTTACAAAACGAATACAAACTGACAGCAGTTGTTTTTCTTATTAACCGTTCAATCGTAATCTCAAATGAAATTATAAAACCAAAGATAATGAAAATACAATGATAGAAACGTCAAATCGCAGTGGTATAAATACCTGACAAATGTCGCTAGTCAAAGCTGTGGCAATGTTTCACTAAACATAGGTAACGGCATCATTTTACGCGTTTTTACGATACTTTACATAATTTTTCTACGAAAAAGAAGTTGTTACGCAGGATAGATTCGATTTCTGCTTTCGACAACACTTTATCACCGTCAAATACACGCAGCTATTATTGTTTTTGAGTTACATTGCAAATGCCAAACACACGGAATGCACCATACCATTCGATACGTCATAATTTCAAGCCACGTTTAGAATTGCCCACAATTGCTGCACCAGATAATTTCATTCCAGATAATATTTTCGGTCGAGTTACGAAACGACGAATAAGTGGGCGGCGCGATTCTACTATAAGCCGTGAAATACGGGTGCAGAGTATAGTCATTGACAAAGCATGGCATAGACTATCCACTGTTATATAAAATCTTACCGTTTCCCGTTTATTTAAGTCCCATTTACTTCTTTACTTACCATTTATTTAAATATCCTTACTATTTCAGCATTAAATGCGACATTACTATAATAATTTAAAGTAGATGAAGACAACAACGGAATTGTAACTAAATCTATAATATTGTACGTATAGGTATATAGTTGTGAATAAATGTATGACACCTTGAAAATTTCTAGGATCAGGACTGTATTTTATATTTATATTAAAGAGCGTAGCATGTGAAATAAAGCTATTTATTATTAACCAATACCTACGTAAATTAAACAAATATTACAACATATAGTCACGTGAAATTAAACGAATACAACTTTGCTTGGAATTATAAGACACTATCTTTGGTACTTTAAAAAAATACATATAATTAATCAGAAGTAGGTTTCGCTTTTTTCCGAATGTTAATAACGAGTAGATTACCCCTTTATTTTATACTACTTCACGCGTTGAATTTGGTCAACTTTTGTACACATTTTTTAATTTAAATTTGGTCCTCCTTTGGTGAAACAGGCGCGTTATGATGTTTCCTATAAATTGGTAGTCTATGCTGTAGTTAGTCAATGGTATAGCAACGCGGAAGAATGCAGCCTTAAGGACGAGACATGCTGTCGTCAGATTATGACGTACGTGATAGTATTATGCGTAGTGAACCGTGGTTTCGGGTATTGGGAAAAATCAAAACAGATAAATTTGGCTGCCAGCCAGTGAATTATTGAGCGAGGAACACTTGAACTTCGATCCTCACGAGACGTAAGTACGTTCGAATTAACCGTACACGACGTGCGCCGATTTTTTACGCGCATTTTCATTTAAAATACGCGGACACCGAGGCACAGTTCTAAATGCAAGAGTAACACAGAGCGCAACAGGGTGATTGTTATTGACAATGATCCTTATCTATCCGATAAACGATACGCGTATAAAATAGAAATAATGTAGCCGATTACGCCACGTATTTCCGTTGCAATTTTACCGAACGTGCAATTTTCTGGAAGGTTAGATAACGTCTGTATGTATGTATTGCGCTCCGTAACGAACATTTTTCTGCCCGCAAACGAGCATATGAAACTTACTGTTAGTATTATTCCGTAAACTATTCTCTATCATTCTAACAGACTTACAGTCAGTCGAAGACAAGTTTAACTTAACTTTAAGTCAAGTAAATTTTAAGAATTTAATTATTTACAAAACAAGTGTGTTGGTAAATTTATATGAACGAAAATTGTTTATTAAATAAAGTTAGGTAGGTTGCCGAGAAACGGAGATATTTTTCCTACTTATTCGTAACGAAATACATGTAAGCTGAAAATATGACTAAATGAAAATCTACAGGTGTATGATGTGTACTTAAATGTACATAATTTATTGTTGCTACTATATTTATATTTTGTTAGACTTTTTAGCGCATTTCTGATATATTATAATTTGTTTAGCATAAAGAATAATATCTTTTATGCTTTTAGAAGTGATCTTGTTTATCTAATTAAGCATGATTATTTTATGGAACGTCATTTAAGAATCTTTTTCACTTATAATTGAAAAGCTCAATGGAAAACTGGCACATGTCATATGTGAATCAATTTTGGCATTTTTCTACTTTACTAGTTTATTTATATAGTTTTTCATTCATTTCATAACTTATTGTTGTCAAATGAATCGTTCACAGGCTAAAGTGAATAACTCCACTTATTGAATTCTTTTAAGATTTTAATTGCCAAAACACATAATTGATGCTTAACTTTTTATATTTAAAATAAATTTGTGGCATTTGTCTATTTTCCACTGAACCCCTCACATTTATATTTTACGAATTTTCGTATCACTTTTACTATTCTAAAATACAGTCAGGCAAAAGTAAGTATACTCTTTACAAAACTGAAATTACACTATAATTTGTTCGCTGTAAATTATATCGTAATTATATTATAATTTATTTGTCGTGAGTAACATTCTAATTGTACTATTGTCATACAATATTTCTTTATTTGCTATAAGTAATACTATAATTACACTGCAATTTCGTATGTATACCACAATTTTTTTTTTGCGAGGTATATGCCCACTTTTGACTCACTGGATGTCCTAAAATATGCCAGTATTTTAAATGTAAAACGTGTATGTAGAATTTCATGACTGACTGTATGTCCGACGGACACTTTATAACGAAGAAATGTAAAAACTAGGGGTGTGCGAGATCCCGAAAATATCCGGGAACCCTGAGAATGTTCGGGATCCCAAAAAGATTCTGGATTCGCGAGAATGTTCGGGAAAAAAATTCTAGCTTGTCTCGATTTTATTTTTTCGGATTCTCTCTCATCTCCAAAAATCGTGAAAGTATTCAACAAAGTGAATACCGAAATAGCCTTTAGATTCTCGACGTTCTCGGAAGTATCGAGAATCTTGAAAATTTTGGGAATTACGGATATTTTTAGCAGTCCTGAAACTTTCACGATCCCTAATAAAAACCTAATTAAACCTTACGAATTTAACAGCAAAAAATATTAACATTCGTTAGTAGTCTATTTGTTACTAAAGAACTATTAATTATGTATCAGTATGATGAAAGTAGTGTAAGTAAAAAAATGAGAAATTTGAGCTTCTCACTTATTTCGTGTTCCATTGATTTATTGGGTTGCAGCATATATTCGTCCTGTTCTATTCGTGTTTTTAGCATTAATCGTTTGAAAATTTAAGAACAAATTTGATCAATTATATACATGGCATTTTAATCGACGATTTTTTCCCGATTTTTCCATAGCTGAAGTATTCCTCACTTGTGGAGTTTCTGAGATTTAAATTTTTGACATCTTAACAAAAAGGGGCCGAATTTATTTATTTATTTATATATTTATAGGGAAAGAAACCTATTAATAATAATGATAAAATTCTACGGACGAAGAAGTGGGCGAAAAATTTTACACGTTTCAATCGACATATATGTTTACTTGGAATAACTTATAGGTGCCTATCCTAAAAGAGTTTATGTTGCAACCCAATATAGCGCAAAAATGTGAAAACTTTTTTTCCTCCTTTTCTTTCGACTTACACCACCTTCGTAATCACCGGCACGATTACTCGTACGCGTATTTTGTTTGTATTTTTTTCTCAAATAGACAATGCCATGGATTGCTGTGATTCCAACAGAGATGGAAGTCCCACAAACGAGAAAGAACTTCCAAACGTCTGTAGCCCAGAGATGTTCGATAGCGATGATGAAGATAACATAAAAAACAGTGAACCACTGGCAGACGAAATGCCAGTGGTGGCTAGTCCTGTAAAGCTTTCTCAAGCAGACTTAGTTGCTAAATCCGACTACAATTTAACAGCGAGAATTAACAAACTTCTAAGCGGTGTTCCGCCGCCGCCTAAGCTCACGATTTGTAGGACGGATTGTTCCGAGTTATTGTTACGTATTTATGATAATCAAAATTTATTTTGGACACCGTGCACCGGAGCATTGACGGAGAAGCAAATGCAAGAAAATGCGAGCGAAGAATCACCGGACCAACAAAAAGAAAATATTAGTACAAATAACTATCAGCGCGTGAAAAGCGCACCTAGAAACTTAAGTACTGCGTTTGATGCTTGTGATCCTGAATATCAAAGTAACGTTAGTGATAATGTAGATACAATAGACTTAAAAAAGACTTGCAGTGATAATTTTAGAATAGAAGGGGAAGTTCCTAGCGAGGAGAAGAGCATAGTTAATGTCAACGAGAGTGAGACAAAATTCTTAAATCCTGAGCAGGTACAAGCGACTGCGATCGAAAGTAAAGTCAAAAAAGTGTCTTTTGCTACTACTCACAAAGAATCTTTACTTTATTACACCGCCGATGAGAAAGCTGCCGCCACTTTAACGTGGCCCAACGCGTATCACCATAAATTCCATGGAATACAGTGAGTTCATTGATGAACCTCTAAGTTTATGACAGTGGTGTCAAATTCATCTACAGTAGGTCCCCACTTTAGCGTCTGCAATCGGAACTGAATTTGTACGCTTATGTGGTCAGATGAATTCTTGGAATTCAGCTAGAGACGAATTTAGACTTTATCTCAAAGCTTGGTATCCTTTTCACTGGCAAGGACACTCTGATCAACTGATTCATGAAAGTCAACATAAATTTTATTGTTTTAATAGAATTTTGGGGACCAAAAGTTTGACATCACTGGTTTTTCAGCAGAGGTATTTAATCGTACTTCGTGTTCTCTTAGTTACAACAGAAATAACGCGGTGGAGGAATTCGAAAACCTGACATCGAAATTGTGCGCAAGATACATAGGAGCGGAGACTCAGTCAACTTGTACCGTATGGTTCTCAAAACCAGCGCCAGGAAGTGCCAAAAAGCGAAATCTTTTAGCTAAACGTAATAACGGCCAAAGTCCAGGGAAAAGACTAAGTCATTTGACGCGAAGACGGAAAATATTCTCCAGCGCGAATTTACAAGGATTAGCTATCAATAATAAGAAACTTCTAGTTTTAAACATTAAGTACGCATCGGAGCCGTGATATTATCGGATTCGAAACACATCGAGTAGTTACACTATCCTTTTTTTTTTTTTTTCTTTAATTTAGGAAACCCACGGTTAAGAAAGGTAAAAGTCCTCGAGGTAAAAGTCCGCGAGGCAAAAGTCCGCGAGGCAAAAGTCCGCGAGGTAAAAGTCCGAGGGGAACTCCAAAGAGTTCCACGAAGAAAAAAGTAGCGCGGCGGCTCATTTTGGACGGACCTAGTCCATTGAAATCGAAGGTCGAAACATCGAAACGTGCTTTGTTTCAAAGTCCTCCTCCGGATCGAGCCGGCCCAAGTAAATCGCTCACAAGTGGCACGAATCCCCAAAGTATTAAACGCAAGTTATTTGCTCAAAACACTAAGGAGAACAATTTTAGCGGTGTACCGAACAACATTGAGGAATCGAGAAAGAGGAAAAGCGAAGAAGAGTTAGAATGTCCACGATGCAAGTGGGCTAAAAGTTTATCTTTTGACTGCTCTCACGAATTACGCAACAACACGGTAACTTCGTGGGATAGACATTCGTCTAGTAATATAATTGAGAAGAATAAGCCAGCCTTGAACGAAGGAAGGAACGAGCTTAGCGATGCCCATAGAAAGGTATTTTCCCTTTTTTTTGTTCTCTATCACGGCTTTCTCTAGTATAGGCCGGAACATAAAAAATTTGACAACTCCGTTATCGGTCTTTTTTAAAATGACCGTACGAAGATTATTATACGACTATTTTTCATAAATGCTAAGATGAAACTATTGATGCGGGTATGGATAATATCAGAATGTTATTGATACCATTATATATCGATAACGTCAGTAAAATATCGTTAAGACTATTCGTATGGAAACTTACTAATTCCTTATTAATTTGTCTTATTGACGTCTTAAAAGTATCTATCATCAATCGTCCGATTTGTACTGTACACTAGAGAAAGCCGCATTTCTTGTTTTGAAATATTTTCTTGTGTAATATAATAGATGTATATATGTGTGTTTAGAAATTACTATGGGCAGTAGCAGAGGCTTTACGAAGTAAAGGGATCGGTATGACTCACCCGCAATTTAAGCATTACGCTACGAACTTGGCGCGAACTATTAAGAAACTTATGCCCGATCTTGAGAATAAGAATATTCCTCGCAAGCCGGGCAGTACGAGCGATCGTATGTTGAAATTAGCGAAGCATCACGTCGTGTTTGTGATAGATGCGGGCCCAACTGATTGACAATACTCGTTGGTATAGAAAGGAACTGACTTAACTTTGCACAAAAGTACATTATTTATCATGTATATATCAATTGCCAAACGCATTGGTATTTTGTACGTCGGGGACAGCATATGTATAAACAACGAATTTTATTTATCTGAATATAGTGAGATAATTGTATCTAAGTGTATTATAACAAATCGCGTGAAACATTAACGTGTGACGTGTGAATGTTAAATCTATTTGTGGAAGATTAAGATATTTTTTACTGCATAAACATGAAATCGAGGTTGTTTTTAATATGCCTATTTTTTTATTAGCGATAAAATAGTAAATATATATATATTTCACAACTTATAAATAATTAATAAAAAGGTGCTTCTCTGAAACGAAACCGTAATTTGCAATTAAATCCATTTTAGAGATAACGCATGTTTTACATATATGTCAATCATACCTAGCATATGGTTGTATCTAAAACATTCTTAAGGGGCGAGTAAAAAAATAAAGACTAATCGCGTTGCACTCGCGCGATGCTTGTTTATTTATTCCGCGTTTTGATGACCCACCCTGGCAATCACTTCGTCCAGTATTTGCGTCAGTTCCTTGTTTTCTTTAGTTTTCTGCTCGACCAGTTCGGCCAGTGAATTACTCTTAAGCTCCGCTTTCCTTACCATCGCGTGAAGTTTTACCGTTTCATCTTCATGCTGTTTTCGCATAGCATCCAACTCGTAGTTAGCTCTGAAATATTTTATTTTATATATATAGCATGCTTCTTTTATATTAACCCTTTGCGGACGCTAAACGAACTTGCATTTAATAATTAATTATTGGTGGACGAAACTTAACCCTTTGTTTATATGAAAGTAAGAAAGTTAGTATTGAAAGGTATTGATATTTTAGGTACTCGGTATTAATTTTTTGGAAAAATAGAATGTTCCAAATCTGCATTGCGAATAATCTGTGACGTTATTATACGGATATTTGGATAGTCCCAACCCTAATTGATATCCGTTTGTTCTAATGAGATATCAAAGAATTATCAAACATTTGTCAAGAAAGTCGAGCTATTTGCCGACTTCGTCCGCAAAGGGTAGCTAATATGTTTTAATTCTTTTTTTAAAATACTTACTTTTCGAGTTGGGACATAGCATGAGTCTTTAATTGGTCGTACCGCGCTTCCAAACCTTTTATGGTTTCCATGTTCTCTTGGATACTCTCCTTTAATAATGCTTCGTTACTCTTGTGCGCAGTAACAACACCTTTGAGCCTCTCATATTTCTGATGAACATCGTTGAAAGCGGCCTCCGTATTGGCTAAATGAACATTCGTAGTTTGTAGTTCCTCTTGAAGTTTTGCTTTCTCTTGCTCAAAATTTGTACGATCCCTTTCTCTCTCGGTGAGCAGTCGACTAATCGATTTTTCATACTCTTCGACTACGACCCTAAAAATAGATATTATTGCAATTACTGTCACTGTACTGGAAATGTAGGATTATGCGGATAACAAGCACAACTTACGTCATCTGAGATTTACTTTTTACCTCCTGTGCCATTTGTGCTTGTAATTTGTTTATCTTTTCTTGGTACGCGTTCTTCTGCTTCTCCAATTCGGCTTCATACTCCTTCTTTTGTTTCTCTAATTCTTCCTCTAATTGTAGTACGGTTGCCCTCACTAATTCTAATTCTTTACTCATGTTAACGTCGGTAATAAGTGGAGAGTTCGACTTTGGTTCTTCCACAGGTGGTTCCTACAAGATATCGATTTAAATATGCACATTTGATGAACATTAGAGATGGAATATTCGAAACTTCGAAATCTCTCGAAACTTAAAAGGTTTCAAGTTTCGGGAACTCGAAGCTTTGGGCTATTTTTATGATTCAAAACTTTCAAAACATAGGTAAATAATAGTTTGTATAAGTAACAAGAATATCGTTATGATGCGAATTTATTCAACAATTTAATAAAGTTTTTGTTTAGACTTGCTTTAATCGAATGATTAATGAAGTTAATTGTCTCCATCCGAAAATCGATGTTTTTAGGCAATTCCTGCCATCTTTAAAATGTTATTTTTTGCATCGTACTTCTTCTAATTTTTTGCTTTTTTATATCAAAAGTTTAATTTCGTAAATAAATAAAATAAAATAAAAATTCATTACAAACAAATAAAACACAAAAATAAAAATTAATAATCATCTTACAAAATTTCTCCGCTTACTGATTTATTTACAATATAACTAAATTTAAGTTTTGTTTAATTAGACTCTCAATATGTAATTTGACTTTCTAGAAGGCATTTTTATTACGATCTTAATCCCTGCTAATGTTTTGAAAATTTCGAGTTTCCAAAGTCTCAAGGGTTTTGAAGCCTCGCAAAGTTTCGAGCCATCTCTAATTAACAAAGTAGCGGACACACGAAATATTTGCGCAACTACTAACGTACTTTGCTTGCCACTTTCTCCTGAGGTTCATCCATTTTTTGCGTCATACTGGTAGAAATAGGACTATAAAAAAGTAGCCTATCTATAGCTGCTATGGCAGGATTACGTTTAGGAGTATCGATAGTCACGGGCACGTTCTCGCTTTTGCCGTTCTGTTCCTCGTTTATCGGCTGATTATTTCCTTGAGGCAACATACTGGTGTCCCCTACCAATGGGTCGAATTTTACATACAAAGACTCTGCTCTCAAACGATTTATAGTCTTCGAGTTGCCGTGATTTATCAAAAAATCGAAGCTCTTTGGATCTTGGAATACTGCGATAAAAAACCACTATTAGTATAATGTTTCTTAACGTTTATAAGATTTAAGATCAAACAGAGGTTGGAAACAGTTATAATATTGATTTCGGTTCTTGAAACGATTACGAAAACCAGAAATTGTTATCAGTTTTGGCTTATTTCGATTTCAGATACGTATTCTTCAAAACCGATAATATATCAGTTCTACACCTATCATTTTTCGGTTCTGTATCGATTATGGTTCCATTTTACATGATATCAGTAAATTCTCATATTGATTATTAATATTATACTATATATTAACACATTGACTGCCAAATACGTGTCTTCTTGTAATATATGTAATGTAATGGATTATTTTAATAGTCTGTAACCGAAAAGGAAATGTGATAATAACAGCTATGACTAACTTGCGGATTTTTGTGAAAATTCAATTTTTTATCATTGAAAATAAAGAAACGGAATTTAAGTAGAAATTGGTTTTACCCTTTAGGTATAAGGTGCATTTTTTTCGCACATCGTATTCATTCTGAAATTTTTCGTACGTATAAATCTGCAGTCTAGTTGTGACATTTTTCTGGTTCTCGTAACTGTTTCGGTCAGAATCGATATATAACAGTTCGAAACAGTTATTTTCAGATCCGCTTGAACCTTTGAGATCAAACACTAAATGCACTCACTTTCGGATGTCGCGCTGATGAAACAATCGGGTTCTTCTGAGAACTCCAACGAGGAATTAAAAATATCATTGGCGACCTGTTCGGCGGCAGATTTCAGTACTTCGAAATTAGGCGGCTCGATATCCAACGTGGTTAACGCGGTGCTCTGCCGTTGCGGCTTAAACGCCGTATACTGTTCCTCCAAATTAGGCTGCTGCTCGACGTTTAACGTAGCTAACGTAGTGCTTTGCCGTTGCGGCTTGAACTCCGTGTACTGTTCTACTTCCGGTGCAATCTCTGAGTTTACGGAAACATCCTGCAAGGTGATAGTGGTATCTAATTGATCGTCAGAGGACTGCTCCTCGGGCGCTTCGTTTTTATCTTCTCCTATCGAACTTATTACATCAGTCTTCTTCGAATCATCCGCGATCTTCTCGTCAGGCGAATCATCTGGCTTGCTAGCTTCTGTTTCTTCTTTCTTAGAAGGACTCGCGTTCGCCTCTAGGCTATCTTCCTTTGACGCAGAAACTTCAACAAAGTTGCTAACAACGATATTGTTACTCTCGACTTCCTGGCAAATATTTGTAGCCGGGTTCTCCTGAACTTCCGGTGTTTTCGATCGCGCAACGGGAGTGTCGATTACAGGAATTTGTTCGTCGATTGCAATATTGTTAGGAAGACTCGGTGAAACTGAATCTATTTGAGTATCGCTTGTATTTTGCGCCTCTGCAGCAGGACTTGATAAATTATCGCTGCTTTTGTTTTGCACTTCTGGAGCAGGACTTAATAAATTATCGCAGCTTTTATTTTGCGTTTCTGAGGCAGGGCTTGATAAATTGTTGCAGTTTTTATTTTGCACTTCTGGAGCAGTGCTTGATAAATTATCGCAGCTTTTATTTTGCTCTTCCGAAGCAGGGATTAAAAGACCACCGCTTTTATTCTGCACCTCTGGAGCAGGACTCAAAAGATTGTCGTTTTTATTTTGAGCCTCTAAAGCAGGACATATTGCTAAGATTAACGGCCATGAAGTTACGGCTGCGTTCGAATTATTTATTGGAATCGAGGATCTTTCCAGCAGGCTCTTCTCGTCGTTCTTATCTTCTCGAGCATCGCTCTCGCTTAATTTCGCAGAGTCTGTGCTAATCAGTAGCGAAGATAAAGTTGGTATACTAGGCAAGGATGGCTCCTCCGCATATTGCGCGAGACCCAACTCCAAATTGGATACAGAGTTTACCGCGGAAGAAGGCACGAAACTCAGAGACAATGACTGAGCTTCATTCGTCGAGTTGTTTTCCGACACGTCAGGTTCTTCTTTAGAAACTTGCAAGAATTCTTTGCTAGGTGACAAACTCACTGTTGTATTTAAATTACAATCTTCCGTGGTGCAACTCTCCGGCAGTAGAACTTCTTCGATCTCATTCACAAAATTGCTCTTATCAATTTCAAGATCAGTGATACTCGATTCGTTAGTTCTATTAGGAGAGATCGGTCTCTCTAAACCGTCTAGCTTTATAAAACTGTTCCTCCTGTTGGACGCTGTGCAAATAGTGCGTAAGATAGGTCGCTCCTGGATGTCCTGTGTGCGATTGATCAGCGAACACGAAGATTCGTTCTTCGTTGAATTGTTCTCGATCGTTTCGCTGACGTTTTGAGACTCCGTCAGCGAGATCTCACTCGTTAGATCTTTCGTGAGATCTGCGATCGGTTCGTCGGTGGCTGACGCGAACGTTTGATCCTGGCTGAGGTCTTGAGAGTTCTGAAGAGTGTCGTAAGAACGGTCGTCGTCGCTGTTCAAGTTGATCTCCGAGCAGCCTATGATCAAATCTTCTAATCCGGCGATGTTCGAGTTCGCGTAAGAAGTATTCAAAGCTTGACTCAAAGGACTCGGTGGCACGGAATCTGGGCAAATACCGCTGCTGCTCTTCGTGCTAAGTGTACTGCTGAGACTCTGGAAACTGCTGGCCGAGGACAGACTTTCTGGAGCCGAGTAGGTGATCGATCCAACGTCGGCGAACTCGCGAGCGAATCGAACCTTCACCTCATGCTCCGCACTTTTCGACGCAGAGTTGTCGGTGCCGCTCTATAAAACAGAAAGAGGAGAACACTGATACACCGATGAACGCGTCAATTCACCGGTCGTAATTTATTCCCTTCTCTTGCATTATAAATGATGCTTGCGATACGAAAGATAACTGTTTATTGTCGGCTACACGAGTACGGGTTCGGATAAAAGAGGCGAGTCAATAATCCATTGCGGATTTCAGATAGGATCTCTCCTATTGATATCGGGTAACAACATCTCGTGCCTCGTTTCTCGTCCCAAGAATGGAAAAAGTCATGAAAGGTTATTGTCTTGCGATTATTTAAGACGTAAAACAATAAAATCGCCGAATGCGTTGAAGACTATACCAAAAAAATGCATTCCAGAAATGTTTTGAAAACTGGAAAATGGTTTGCAATAAATGTGTTTGATCCAATGAAGATTATATTAGGAAAAACAACATAAATACTGAAGAATAAGGTTAATAATAGTTTTCAAGTAACCAAAACTTGCACAAATTTTTTGATCGAGCCTCATATTTAATCCTGTGCACTCCGAATACTCTTTCATTGAGTATACTGTGCACTTCTGCACTGCAGTTTAAATTATCCTTATATACTTAAAAATCAAATATCAAATTGCTCTTCGTTTTCACTCACTTCAACATTTTTGTAGTACCTTTCTTATTTTTTATATAGAAGCCAACGGAGTTACGAAATAAACTACGAATGTCTCTGCAGAGGAGACAGCGGAGCGCAAAGGGTTAAAAATGGTGGAAAACGGTGAGGAATCGGTTCATCGGCAACGTTACCAAAAGCTTCTGAAAAAAACAAGGGCACGAATCTCGCTAATGACGCGTCGACCTTCGGAACCAACCCTGAACCCATTCAATTTGGAACCTTACATCCGCGTTAATTAACGCGAAATTTTCCACTAAAGCCTACGCCCTTCAACGAGCTTAAAGAAACTACATTCGTTGCTGGCAATTCACCGATACGAAAAGTATCTACTACGCGCTTGTAATCGAGCTTTGCACAAGTTAGACGCAAAATACCGGCGGCGTGGGCGACGGCGACGGTGACGGTGACGTCCTTGCCGGGATCGCGGCAGCTCGGTGCAGCAGCTTATTGATATAATCCATTTCCTCGCGAAATAAAGAGATGATTAAAGATGCGTGTTCAGCCAGCAGTGGACGTTCACTGAGAGAATTCGCGTCAGCTGATCGCGTGTAGCCCGCGGATTTCTTTCAGAAATTGCGCAACTTCGTTGCTGAGACTAATTATAAAATATAGCGTAAGGCAGAGAGGGAGATTGGATTTTGTTTTGCGGGACCTCGCGCGCCAGTCGCCGGCGAAACCATGCCAAGAACAGTTATGAACGGACGGTGAGCGCGACAAAAAAGTACTCTAGCTTCCGATCGTCGATGTTCCGATCGCGTTTCGCGGTGAAAACACCACACAAGCCTGATGTACAATCGTCGTCACAATGGATCTAAATTCAGCTCGGACAGTGACCATCTTTTGTGTACAGTTTGGTATAATTCCATGACTCGGGAAGTTTGGCGGGTTGGATTACCTTTGCTGCAGTCCACGGGTCATTTTAGATCCAATCGTAACCTTATTTTTCTACCACGTTTTATAGTCTTTGAATAAATATAAGAAAATTGTTTTCGATATTTGTAAATTTGAGCTTCAATTTCTATGATGAGAGTTCTTTTATTTAGAATTATAAAACATTCCTGAGGAAAAATTTATGTGGTTGAGTTTAATAGAAGTTCGAAGACTGCGGCGGTGTTAAAAATTGCCGTGTGCTTTTCGTAGTGCGCAGTGGAAGAAGCTGTTATATCTACGTCGCTAAATCCGAGTGAAATAAGTCTGGCAGTCTGCGTCTGACTGTCTTCGATCCACTGATTTTTCAGCGGAGTTCAGTAGAATCCTTCTTCTCAGAACTGTAGTTATTTATACTAAATCAAAGGTCCTCCATCTTTTTTCCTGCCGTGCCACTTAATCAATATGTAGTCAGCTCACGTACAACTTTGTAGTGACCATTTAAACGCATGAGAACGTTTTTGGTTAGAAAATGACTCATGCAAAATGAAGAAAATTAGTTATCCTTTTCCGCTTCTTCTACGCAATCCATCCCAAGTCTCTTTTTCCTACTATATTGTACAATTTTAAAGTTTGATATAACTTAGTTTAGCTCGTGTACCACTCGAATATTTTATATTTTAATAGGTTGAGAATCGCTATGCTAAATAATTTACGTAACTTGGTAGCTAAAAAGATATGGGACAGATAAATACTAAAACGCACTGCGAAGCTTCTTTTATCTTTAACTAAATGAAGTTCGATATCAGCAAATACCAATTATCTTTCGTTGCTTTTAACTAAAAGAACACGGATCGCAATATTTATTTTTAACCGGATGACGAAAACCGAACAATATGAAAAGGCTCTTTTTACTTTTAATCATTTCGCAGAATCACTGCTCTGAGGGTTAAGACAAGATAGGGTTCGCGTAAAATTGCTCGGAAAATAGAAAAGTAGATAACAGATAACGTGCAACTTAACACCTTCGCGTCAGAATCGAATGTCATTTTCAATTTGACGCATAAAGACGCGTCACTTATAGTAAGTGGTATTTTTTATTTGACGTAAAAGTGAGACATCTGTAACAAACAACAATTTGCGATTTGGCGAAAAAACGTTATTTACATTTATTTCAACATACGGCTGAGATCCAATTTACACAGAGAATGTATTAATAATAATAGTAGTGTCATCGAATTAAACCGTAAATGCTAAGGTGAAGCTTAGTAGAAAAAACCTGTGAAGTTCAGTTTTAAATGAGTCGATGTTTCGCTCAAAGAAATCAAGATCAAGTCATCTGTACTAAGCGATGCTTTTCGATTCGACGCAACCAGTGCATCATCCGTAACATACAGTACTTTTCGATTTGACGCAAAAATGAGTCATCCGATGATGATGTAGGTGTTAATCACTTGTGCTGGAATTATTACACACGTCGACTGCTACAAATTGCTATAGATGGATTTATCATAGGTACTCGCTAAACAATTCCTTAAAAACTACAAATTGAGATTACAAATCATCCTACCACACTAGCCAAAAACCTTTATATTCAACCTATATTGAGAAGATTAATTAAAAAGCGTCCCATAGATCTAACGGTGCTAATAAATGGTATGGACCACTGGGAAAATACGGAAATGTTATTAACAAACACTCAAACAATAATAAAGCTTGCCGAATGTTGAAAAACAAATTGCAAATTGTAAGGAGGAGATATGTATATTAAAAAAAAAAAATAATTGCCAACGTAAGTAGTTAAAGAGAGTGTTATTTGAACAATTGTTGTAATAAACGGGTGCGTGGCGAGGTTTACCTTAAAGATGAAATTCCCCATGACTTGCTAAAGGACCTCCACTTTCGGCTGTCACTGCTGGCCGATATGAGGCCATATTTACACGCGGGTTCACGGAACCCCACGTAGTGAACTTTCTTACTTTCTCCCCGCCTATATATCCTCACCCCTGACACGTTTATTTCCGACGACACGGCGCATCTTTCGTTTGTCATTCACCCCTTTCGCGGTTTTCTGTATTTTTTTCGGTTCCCTCGTCGTTTACACGCGCCACTCTTTCATCCCGCTCTCCGTCTTCCGCCGAAAGCAGAAAGAACACTCCCGCTGGTGCGATTTATTTTCACCTTTTTGAAGCATCGGAAAGTGCACGGTTGCTGCGCTTCAAAATTACTCTCTGAAATCTTCTCCTAATGTATATTAAAAACTTTTGCTATTCGTCGAGACTTCGGAGGATTAATTAATTTTTATTGGATCGCGTTATGGTTTGCCAAGATACGCCCTAACACATTCTTTTCCAATTATCGATGCGACGAAACCGAAAGAATTCACTCTCTCTCTGTTTACTCGTATTTTTTTCGTATCTAATTGAGTCATCCAATTGTTATCTAGGTGGTTTCACTAAAGAGAGTAACAAGTGGAGAAAACCGAAACGAAGACGAAAAGCGATCATAGGCGTGACAAATTAGCCACTTTAACGAGAGAACGCGTAAATTAGAAACGTATCGATGTGTTTCATACGGAGCTAGATAAAATTTATCGAAAAGGTATTTAAAACACTATTTTACATAATAAGTTCGTTATAATTCAAATAAGAAGCAAAATTTCGGCAAATAAAATGTGTTTATTTTTAGAATCCATAACATAAAATACAATATTTTATTTTGATAATCTAAACCAGGAAATGAAATATTTTATATCGATAACTTCAAGCATAAAATAAAATACTTCACCTTTGTATTAGAAATACGAACTCTTTAAAGGAGCTCTCAGTTCGAAAATAAATTGTGAATGAAACGACACAAGAAATAGCAATTCCAAACTATATGCATCCTTCTAAGTACAGTGTAAACACAAGTACTTCATTTTATGATCCATGTAAAAAAAGTAAAGATTTTTCATACTTCAGTTCATTAAAGTTTATGCAAGTAGAGAGAAAATTTTAAGATAAAATCGAGTCGCGATGACGTTTCGCATTTGATTCGATGAAATGTACGAAAACAGATCGAGTTGGGTAAACTTTTCACGGGAAATAAACGCATTTAGAAAGTAGAACATGCAAACCACGCGCTAATCCAACACGCTATTATGTATCCATTGCTCGCACTCAGCTCACGTTCTTCTACGGAATAAGACATTAATGCCATGAATATTTATGCCGCCTCTTTTTACCTCAATGCGTTCTCTCTTACAGTTACGTCATTATTTACATTGCGCATGAAAAAAAGAGCAAAACCATTAGAAATATTTAGAGCAATTGAATGGATCTATTCGGTTGACGATAGTGAATTAATGACGTGGAACACAGGGCAAAACAATTGGAATAGAGACGCGCAATCATCGCGACGTTCTCTTCCGTTCTAATTAAAAGAGAAATCGTGTTCGATTTTTCGTAATTTCATTCATGGTTCCATTTAATGGGAAAGGGAAACAAATAACGTTGCATGAAATTGGGGAATCGATAATCCGCGTGATAATCGTGAATAATAACGCGTAACGTTGAACGAAGGTTGACACGCAATGTCGTGATTACCAACACTTAATGACTGCTTGCATCTGTGAACGCCAATTAAGGACTTCTCGGAATTTACGGGATTAGCAAATTGATATAGAAAATTGAAATGCAATTTTAGGATGTACAGTGGAATAAAGTTGGCCATGATTCGAATAACATTACAATTAAATCCTTCGAATTAAATTTTATTCGAATCACATTTCGAATAAATTCTTCGAATAAAATTGAATTCAAACAACATTTCGAATTACTTCTTTGAATACAATTTTATTTAAATAACATTTGAAATACATTTTTTGGATAACATTTTATTCGAAAAACTTTCGAAAAGGAAGTATCAATGAAGCATTCTTGAAGCAAGAAAGTAACCGAAGCTACAAAAAACTTAACAAAATAACCTCGTCCCTATAACTTTTAACTAACTCTAGAACTTTTAAAAATGGAAATAAATGTTATTCGAATAAAATATGTCCAACTCTGCATATGTGGAATCCGCTTATTACGATCGCTTTGGGACTTGCAATTTTTGCTAAGTAGACTGCAGATGTCAGTGCAATTATGCAGAGCACTCAAAGCGAGGTGAAAAGTATAGTAATTAAGGTGTGGAAGTGATCTCTGTTGAAGTTTTGTTTGCTTAAACCTGCTTATAAAGGTATGAATATGCTTAAACATCCGCAGTCTATAGATAAGAATAACCGGATAGTAACATTACACAGAGGATAAAAACTTCTCATTATAGTCGCATTTTCATTGTGAAAAGATAAAAGTATTATATACTTATACGTAATTTATTACATATTGATAAAATGCATACTTCGATTAACCGTTAATTATAAAGAAAAGATCCACTTTCTACAATTATCACAATTGATACCAATAAGTGAAGTTTAATTACAATAGGTGGATTATTTTTAACTAATTTTATATCCGGTTTTATGCGATCAACTAATTATGATAACAACAGCCTGATTGAATTGATAAAATTATCCGTAATTATAATAATCGGATTCCATTGCATTCATATAATGAATTTGATCCAGTTTATAAGTAAGACCTATAAAATGCAGTAATTTATTCGCAATCTCGAGAAGTTCTAGGAATCAGCGCATTTTAACTCTTTCGTGACCGATATATTTAACAATTCGTTAAAGTTTGCGATCTGAAGACGAAATTACTTTTGAACACTCAAGTAGGACGTATGCGTGCTACTGATCACGAAAGGGTTGAAACTCTGCCTATTCGGAATGCGTCCTTCGCGTTCTCGCAAGTGCGCCACGAGTTCGATTACGGACTCGCGGGAAATCGATTTAAAGCATATAGAATCGTACAGAGGCGATGGCCGTGTGACATTTGCACAATCGTGGAAACCTCGTCTCGATAAGCCGACGATGAATAAATCTTTTCTACTTGTGTCATACTTTTTTCAAATCAACAGGGACAAATGGGGGGTTGAAAAGCCACCGTAGTATAGGTCATATTTTAGTTATTTTGCGTAAAACAGATATACTTAGGTTATAAAAACAAATCTACAGATATAGAAAGTAAAAATACGAAGTAATGCGTCAAAAACGCAACTTATTTTCTTCCCGTTCAATGCTATGTCGAACACGATATGTACAATCAATCGTTAAGATTTTTGACCGAATGATAGATTGAACTATCCCCTAACAGATTTTATTTGCGTTTCAAAAATTATTTGCATTATTATACACGTATGTATTACAATTCAAGAGATACATTGTAGAAAGACGATACTTTCTCGCCAACTTAATAGAAGACTTGAAGAAGATGTCGAAAATAGTGTTAACTCAAATTTAAAAGCTTTGAACTTAACACCACTATGATCACCAACCCTCCAAATAATGTAACACGTGAATTTTGCGACACGATTGACAAGATACAGGGCGATAGAAACGAAAGAGAATGTTGTGAAGCCAGTACCAATTTTCCGATCCCCTGAGCGCTTCTCGAACGATGAGCATATTTGCGTGAGCCATGACAAATCGTCAATTACTATTATTATTATACCGTGGCGCTTTTACTCGTTAAATCTACAGTATAAAGTGAACGCGTATCGCTCGAGCACACCGTCGTACTCGAAGCGTTGAAGCGAGTGAACCGATGCAATCACAGTCAATTCCCTTCGAAACTCGAGAAGCTCGCGCTCTCCTTATTCGGCGTGTTCTTGACATCATCGAGACCGCAACACGTACTATCGCTATGACTCATTCCCATCTGGTCGCGATGACAGAGAAAATTACAGACATTTCTCCATCCAGCAAGGGGTGTGTCTCTCTTTCTCATCCCTATATCTATATTCTTTCACCGCATCTTCCTCTTCAACATCGATTGCAAGTTGCAAGAAGGCATAGCCCCCTTTCATCGAGCGTGAACTTTGCCCCGATTCAACATCGAATAATGAACACGTTAAAAGAAGGAAACTGGGTCTGAGAGACAATGGAACCACCCTCTTATCGCCTAGCGTTCGCCAGAAAGATTCGCCGAAAGGCACTCACCGGACCTGACGATCAACGGAGGATTATCTCTGGTCGAAATTCTAATATTAGCGCAGCGCATTCTCCAGTCGATACTCTAGACAGCCACCACTACCACTTGGCTCGTTGCGACGGCACGCGACACCATATGTGTAGGCGTGTGTACGTGTGAACGCACTACACGATGAAACACACCGACGAGAAGCTTGGCCAAAACTCCGGAGCGCCTCACCTTTCGAGAAACGCGAGACTTTCCCAATCCGTTGGGGAACGTTCGCGGCTAGATCGCGTCCACCGTGCAACGGACTGATTCTTGATTGTAATGAATGATGAACGACGTTAGAGTCATCGCCACTGTTCTGCCACGATGATACGCGTAACTAACGAACGCTTGCTGCTAGACCGCTGTCGTAACGTCGAACCGCGCACACGCCGCACGAGCATTATGCTACAAAGATCACCAACTATGGAAGTGGAGGGACACGATTCATGGCAACAGACCGGGAGTGACGGCGTGGCGCTATCTGGAGTGACACGTGAACACTGGTTAATTAAATGTTCGATTGCTGGCAGGGTAAAAAGAGAGCAAGTTGATCGGTAGACTGGATCGGTAAAAAATCGATAAACGTTTCCTACCACCATTGACGAAACATAGAATAAACTATCCATTTTTATATCAATTCATTAGGGGACCGCCTGGTCCCCTTACTAAAATAAAACGATGGGAATTGTAAATAAATACTACGCGAATTAATCTATCTATAATAGCTAGATTTATAGTAACGTGTACAGAAGTATATCTTGATATTTATTGGACTTCTATCATTTAATCTTTTGTAACCTGAACTTAAATTAATTCTTTTCTTTATTTACTTGTACTTCCGAGAATGCGACACAAAGTCCCATAAGATAATAGGTTCATTCTGTACCTCGTCTGTAGTAAAAATTAATGAAATAAGGTTGGAAGAATTGTACGGAGAATATAGTTACTTTTCTGACAGATTCCTGAAGGCCGAAGATATTTCCATTAAATCGTAATTTATAATCGAAAGCTACGCTATTATTATTTGCGATATGTATCCTACAATGCATGGATACTGGTTGCAATATTCTTAATCTTATCCCGCTTAATCGGCACTTTCTCTTGCGCAGTAATAGTTGCACCGTTAAGCGTGCTTTGAACGCGATTAAGTCTTTGTTTATGATGAATAAAATGTTCAACGAAAGTGTAAGCGATATGAAAATTGATATGAAATATTAGAAACTAACATAGCTGCTCGATGTCGCTTCCGTAAATGAAAATACAACCACAACTTCCCCGCTTTTTTGCAACAATCCGAAGAACCGGTTTCATTTTTATAACACTGAGGACACAAACCAGTTTCTGGTTCGCAATTCCGGGACAAAAATCGTCGCGTTATAAGAACCATAGAGATTAGTGACCTATTGTGTCAAATATTAACTGTACTCGTCTTAATCAATTATTCGGCCCACGATATTGCAATATCTGTGAATGATGTACAGTTAGACGCACACATATGTCCGAAATATAATGCATATGTTAATGTAAAAGCTCGAAAATTGGTAAATCCTAGGTTTTACCGGTTGATCCTAGCGTTTAGCATAGTGAAGTGCTAAAAGTCTGCAAATATCTTGTAAACTCTTTCATTTCGGATTTTTACCAAGCAATTCCAATAAATGCTACGATTTACCAACAGCGATTGGTAAAAGTCTAAAGTAAGAAATCAAAAAATGATTAAAAATTAAGGAAAAGATACACTCACGTAAAGAGCACAATCACAATCAAATAAAATGGACTTTTACCAATTAGTGTAGGTAAATCTTGTTGAGTGATTTAATCGATTGATGGAATTGTTAATCGTTGATTGAAAAAAATGAATCAACTACTAATTGCTGATTTTTAAATGGAATTTGTATAAAATTCTGATACGAACAAAATTTCACTGTATCTATTTTGATCGTTCGAATACGTTTAAACAACACTCGTATGAAATTATAATTTCAGTACAAAAAGAAGTTTATTACTTCTCACAGAAGCCATAAAAACGTGTTAGAATTATCGCTAAATCATACTATTAAAAATATTTCGGAATGCAAAGGGTTAACAAAACGAATACCAAAATGATCTTTGGAATCCCGAAATTCTCGCAAGTATCGAGAATTCTTAAAATATCGAGATTGCGAATATTTTTAGGAATCCCTAAACATTCAGAAACTCATCTCGATCTCGTGAAAAATTTCCGTCCCGGAATCAGAATTCTTCGCACCCCTAAAAATATTAATATTCCAAATTCTACGCGAGCACGCGATCTTTTATAGACATCGAAGCAACTCCCGCGCGGGAAGCAAAACTTATTTTCGTTTCAAGGTGCTCCTGGAGATTCAGGGTTTATTTATAGGGGTTCTCCGGCACAACTGTTTGCAATAAAAACAGAGAGAAAAGGCGACAGAGTAAAAAAGGACACGATAAACCGATAAGAACGCCGAATATGCCGACTTGAAAGTTCATTGTCATGCGCGTTACGAATGCGTTATCACTGGCAAGAGAGTCGTATAAATACCTTGCGACGAGAAGGTTGCATAGGCGGCGAATTATGAAGGGATGCTGTGATTTCGCGGAGCACAACCCGGGTTCCTTCGCGTCCCGAGCCGCCGATACTCCTTGGACTCGACATCCTCACGATAATTCGCAATTTCTATCAAAAATTCGCTGACAGTCTTGTCAGATACATTCGTTGTTGCAATGTCGATGAACGCGGACACGAAAGCAATCACACTAAATCGTGTATACAGACCGAAGAGCACTGGTAATTGTTAATGTTAACATTCACAGCCGCATGATCTCCGGCGTTACGAACAAAAAACACCACTTCCTTCGAGCATGCGTCGGCGATAAATAGAATGTTTATTGCACCACGTTTTTCACCGGACTTCGACACAGTATCGGAGCAGATCAAAAGAATTCGTTTCGTTGAAATCGCGCGCACACGTTCCTTGTTTCTGCCTGCGTTACAATGTTTAGGAGGCAACCGCTTTCTTAACGGCCGTCTGGCATTTGACAACTTGAATGTAAACGGAACAGCCAATCGCGACGCGTTACTGCGTTTCGCGAGGGAACGCTGCGGCGCTGCGAGACACGTTTTTAACCGTCGATAATATCGAACACGATGTTCGATTCGTCGTTTGGAACGCGACACCACTCTCCCGTAAAGTTTACGAATATAATGAATGAAACAATACGTTCCAGCGTATGAATTTTATTTTATTAGCTTCCTCGCGAAAAAGTCGCTTTCCGAAGATTCGGAGTTACAAATATTTATGGTCAAATTTTTTATACAAATGTGTATAAATGGGGGGAGAGACCGCGTCACTACATGCAGGGCAGTGTAAATTGATCACGAAGTTTTAAATCCTATTATAATAATTAGTAGTCATATCTTCACTCGCGCATTCATCCCCTTGCACCCTTTTTTCTTTCTCTCTGCTTCATTTTTTTGTTTTTTTCTCGTTTTAATTATTAGTTATTATTACTACTTCACAATATACATATACATAAAAATACATTCACCCGGCTCGATAACGCATTGTTATAATACGTTGCGTTAAAATAAAGCGAATTATATAAAAGAATACTATTCACAATTATCTCTCTCTCTCTCTCTCTCTCTCTCTCTCACTCTCTCCTTGCCACAGAACTAATAAAAACAGTTATTTTTAAGGACACTTTTCGCAGGCACTAAATGTTGTCTACATTCATGAAAATAGTAATAATTGGACTGCGGATCTTTATGCAAATACCTATTTTTATTATTAAAATGGAAGAAGTGAAACTGAAATGGGGGAAGCATTGTGTTTTACCACTTAAAAGTATCCTAATTTCTAGCCTATTTTAAATATTTTGTACATTTCTGCATATTCCATACAGCTCTCTGTGTCCTATTTTTTTTTATTTAAATTTCTCATTAAGTGCATAAAAATCCGCGGTCCGATAATAATTTTATAAATTCTCCCTATCATATTTAATATATATATATATATATAATGTATTATCAAGTTTCACTGCATGAATATAATCACAGAAGATAGCCGCAAAGGCTGTCGTATAAGTTTACATTCCTCTATGCAAGGCACTTCATTTAAACGTCCGTAATAAAACATAGTATATAATATTAAATAAATCCGGTGTCCCGCTACGGGGACACCATAGAAAATGGTTAACACCTTGTACTGTAAGTCTTACTATTACGATATAAATACCATTGCTTAAAGGCAGTGGATTTTTCCGAGTGGGGAAGCACCGTATTTATCTACGACAATGGAACGGTATAATACGTACACCGTGTCATTAGTCGTGCACTCACATGCTATCCCATATGTTTTAGTAGCGCGTCGCGTAGCAATTTTCCGCGACGCGCGAAACTGTTTCCAAGCAGTTAACATTTCCTAAGAGACATATACATTACTACGTTTAGTTAAAATCATTCACCAGCAGTTAGTAAATGAGATATCCTTCGCCGTTCGGAGATCGCGAAGTGTTTATAAACATTCGATTACGTGTACGGGTGTAACTGTGGTGGGGGACGCGTCGGGGTGGTAGAATTTTTTTGACTACTAGACGGTGGCGTTAAGAGGCCGCTTTCGTTCGGACTCTGCCTGCCCGACTCCGGATTCGAGTCGGACTCGTTCGCGTCGATAGGAGGAATTTCGTCGACTAATCGTTGTTGCGCTCTTTCCAGCATGTTTAAATCTACGACGTGAGTTTGTATACGATGCGATTCATCCATTACTATATTGGGCACTGTTGCTTTAAGTCCAGATCCGGAGTGAGACTCAACAGGTGTTATGGTGGACCTTAAAAGGCACTGAGAATCTTCTTCAGCTGCTGTGATTGCAAAGGGAGTGAGCCATTTCACGCATGGTGCAAGCTGTTCCCATGGGATACGCGACACCCTCAAGGCACACTCCCTTCCTTGTGTGTGATAGATAGCTGCTGCTGCTATGTGACTATACGGAAATTTCAAGCTTCCTTCGTCCAGTGTGGCTAAATCTAATAACTGAGCTGCTTGGGAATATTGTAGACCTCCATATTGGGGATAAATAAATGCGTTTGGCCTGGACCAATCTCCGGATTCGATTTGCATATAAATATTAAGCCAGCCTGGAGCTGTAACTGGAGATAAGTTCCATCCAAGACCTTTTAAAATCACTAATTCCTTTCCTAAGATTTCTTCCTCTGTACAAGCTCCATCTGTGACATATGCAAACTCTGCTATTTTGGGTGGATATATTTCTTCAACCTGCAACAAAAAATCATTAATTTCGTTAGATAAATTATTCGTGTGAAAAATACGAAAATATAGGAAATAAAAAATGTTGGAAAAAATGAAATATATACATACCTTGGCAGCTATAAAAAGACACGTGATTCCTATTAATTGTAACTGATTTTTGGGCACATTTTGATGAATGGAAAGATATCTGTCTATGTAATCCATTGCAAGATAATAAGTCTCCCTGTGTAGCTTGTATACTTCGCAAACTTCGATTAACCAATCCAATAAAATTGCCCTCATTCTTGGCTGTAATGTTGGATGCCTTTGGAACATTTGTGGATTTCTCTGAGCGATTGTTTTCTGATCTCCCAGGCACATAAGAGACCAAACTTGAGATCCATCTGCCCATGGAAATGATGGCAAAGGACTCGGTCTATTC